>OU611841.1:10000000-12922500 GCA_914767755.1 Agrochola circellaris | reverse complement strand
TGTCCCTTGACACCTCTCAATTTTTTTTTTATTAGGCTCTAATGTAAATAGTTAGTTGTTTAGGTAATACTAAATTGTATACAGGGTGGCGATTCAGTGACCTGCATCATCAAGTGATTCTACCTGTATGACACATACAACTTTCGCTGAGAAAGAAGTATTAGACGATTCGTAGAAAAATACATTTCATAAATGAATCGAAATAGCTGTCTACTGTTCTATGAGTTTTTTTTTTTCAAGAATCCTATATGAGTTTCATGGTGAAAGTTGTTTAGTTTATGATAGGTAGAATCACCCCCTTGACGGATGCAGGTGTCTAAATCACCACCTGTATAAGCATTTTAATTCAATTTGCCTCTGTCGCCGCAATAAATGTGGCCACCTACTGGGTCCAAACAGTACCTATCAGCGACATAGATACTGTAGGCTTCGATACAAAAAGAACGATTAGGAATTTACTATATTATTAACGCCCGTAACGTAACGCCCTATATTATTAACCTCTTGAATAATTTTCTAGCTTTATTTATTGCTAGAATCTAAAAGACTCTTTGTGATTTAAATCTTTTGAGCTGACTATAAACATTGATCGGTGTTTTAGTTAAAAACCTGTGCGAAATTTTAATTTATACAATCAAACGAGGTATTTAATTTATGAATAATTGCAAAATATATGCAAATAAGAAAAGTTTTAAAATGCTGATGCTAACAAGTGAAACCTAATCTAGCTTTCTGAGGCTCTAGTTATCAAAATGCAAATGTGCCTTCCACAACTGACTGACGTTCTCTAAAAAAATACTTAAAAAAATTGCAGCCCGTCATTTAATATTAAAATGGTCTCCCATTTTAAGCCTTTATGAGATTCTGAAAATCAAATTATGTTCCCTTTAATGTTTGATCTTTAAAAGATTTGGATTTTCCATTTTATTTACTTGTTTGGTACTTAGTTAGTCTTTTTGTGAAAATTCTATTGAATAAACTAAATAATTTTATGGAATTATGTATATACAGGGTGTCAGGGACATCGCCGCGAAAACTGTCACCATGGATTCAGTACATGAGTCTGAACACCCCAGCGTTGAAATTTTTCGCAGGGGGGTTCAGAATCATGTACTGAATCCATGGTAACAGACTCCGCGTTAATATCCCTGCCACCTTGTATGTAAATACTCTCTCCTATACTTTATTTTATGAAGATTTGCAGATATTTGTCATTTTCTATGTATCATTTTCCGTAAGCAGATTATTTTTATATTCACACTACAAAATAAAATTAGGTCACAGTCTGAAACTTATCATAACATCACGCCTATGTTCCCCAAAGGGTTAGCCAGAGGTGTACCTATAGTACACCCACATTTCGCCAGTTATGTTTAGTCCCATGTAACAGGGCTAGCCTTTTGCCATCAACCGTTTACAAATCCAGACTCCGGGCTGCTTCTGAGATATTCAAAATGGAAAAACCCACATAAACAGTCTGAGAGAAACCGACAAAACAATCAGCAGAATTATCTGCTTAAATAAGAGAACACGTGTAAAAATTGCTGTGTTAATACACAGCATTTTTTTAAACCATACACGTGTTCTCTATGCATACCTACCTATACCTCGCTATTTAGACACCGCGACATGTGTCGGGTATAAGGGTACGAGTAGGTAATCCTTAATAATTGCTCTGGAGTGTATAATTTAATAACGAAGCGTGTACCTGCACACGTCGAGAGTGTCAGCTTTTCGTCGCCATCGCTCGATTTAGTTTTCCGTATTTTCTAGAATAGAAAATATATTTATTTACATACATTTCTAGCGAATCTTCGCCAACTTTTGATTATTTTTATTCCTGGGCTTTTAGCTTGTGTTTTCTGATGGACTGACTCAAATAAATGGAATGATACTGCTTAGCACATAAACAAAGAATAAGTATTTCATTTGTCTACTAATAATTTGGAAAAAAAGAATTAATATACAAACGAAAAATGGTGATAATTCATGTTGTCGTAACATAAATTAAACAGGCACATTTTAATTTTTCATGTTTCAAAGTTTTTGTTTATCTCTTGAGCATAAGGCCACGCAGGAACAATTATTCAAAATTATCTCTAAACGATGCTCGGTCTTATCCGTGCAGTCAACTAATGGACGTGACGGACCTCAGAGGGCGATTACAAGCAGACACACCACTTACTAACTTCATGCATGACAGAATGTTCAGAAATTCCACTT
Organism: Agrochola circellaris; assembly: GCA_914767755.1. Lineage (NCBI taxonomy): Eukaryota > Metazoa > Arthropoda > Insecta > Lepidoptera > Noctuidae > Agrochola > Agrochola circellaris. Next base: position 12,920,277 of record OU611841.1, on the reverse strand, counting down.
CATACAGCTTTGACGTTGAAAACCGAGACTGGGGACAGCGCTATGCGACTCTAATAAAACATTTTCTAAGAAAACTTCACGTTTGAACAGTTACAACGGTGTCGCGTCGTGTCAGTCTGCACGACCCTAAACGCGTGTTTATTAGTTCACAAAAAATTACAATTTAAATAATGTGGTGATACACTTTATGATACTTTATTCTATGATAAGATTATGAACATCTGCGTCTGGGGGTCAACTCCCTAAATCCGTCAACGAAGATACGGGTCCGACCGAAATAGTTGATCCGTCAAATCCGTCAATCCGTCCGGGATTAGGGACATCTATCAAATCCTGATGTCATTCATTCTTAGTTCGGGCCCCGATCTAAATCTTTTTCCGTAGTTGATACTGTGTAGGAAACGACCGTTACTTCGGCCTAAACTACGGATTTAGTGCTTAGGGAGTAGACTCCCAAAACTAGATAAAAAATATCTGTATTGTGAGCTTTGCATCAGCGCTCTGAAATACAGATATTTTGAAATATAGTCCGGAATTACTGTGGTTTAAAGGTCTGAGGACCTCATGTCTCTCTTCCTTCCATGTCTCTCTTTCATCATGGACTTACAAGACATCTATACGTTCATCATTTTAATAAGGTACATAAGCTTTTTTCTGTCCAATGCTTGACCATAGTACTTCGTAAAGAATTCCCAGTGGAATCTTTTAAACCCTTCAAGACTGTCACTTTTACCTACTGCCAGGTTAAGAGAAATGCAAGTTCCTTTTGTCTAATTACGTCTAGCTTTCAGCGGTGGTCGACTGTCTTAGCAAATGTCTCATTAGATTTAAGCTAGGTACACTAATGCTCGATTCCTATAAACAAAAAAACTAATCGTTTTACTTACTAATGATAACTTATTTTTTTGTCAAACTGGCCATATAAATAGCTTCGTAAGTAAATTTTTCCTGTGATAGCTACTTCCATATGGGAGGCTCTACTGTGCAAAGCTATGAAGTATTTGATTCAATATTAGTAATGATAAAAGAGTCTTAATTTTAACCAATAACGATCCGTAAATTATAGGAATCGGCCAATAGTGCCTTTATTAGTGATGTTCTTCAAAAAGGACAGGTCCGTAGTACTCGCAACCTTGCGTGCGTATATGACCAGATTTATAATCGTAAACTACGCAAAAGGATTATGTAAGGATCAGGTGGTGTTCTGTAGTTTCTGCCTACCCCATGGGTGGAAAGCGTGAGCTTATGTATATACTGTGACATTTTAGTCGTCATAAAAAGCAGCCCACTTCATTTATCCAATGACTACTAAACATTCATTAGAAAAATATATATATACACCGTGACAATTTAGTCGTCTTATAAAGGGCTACTCCGACATAAAATACTTCTAGGAACAAGTCATTGGTCGTTTATTATTTGTAATTAGAATATACATATTTACAAGTAGGTACAAATAACTTATAACTAATTAATTAATAAAAGTAGCAAAATGATATACTAACTTAACTAAAACTATTTACAAACTAAAATATAGCATCGAAAAATTCATCCGCATCGCTGTCGACTGGTAATGTACCCAAGAGACTGGCTTTAGTAGTCATTGGATACATGAAGTGAGCTGCTTTTGTAAGACGACTAAAATGTCACGATGTATACATACGTATGAAGGGACTCTTTCGGTGCAAGTTACTTACAACAAGTTATTTGGTTTTGAATATTATGTTATTATTAAAGTACGTTACTCTTTGGCCCAGCATTGTTTAGAGTGCGTACCACGAATGAAGGCCGGCGGAATATTGTGTAACCACATTTTTTTAAATGAAATGCAATGGCAATGGCGTACACACTAGCGCCGCGTCAAATGGACTTCAGTGGTGGCGTGTTATTGACAAAATAATAATAAATAATTTATGTTTCCAAAAGTAATGTACACATTAGTTATGCGCAACATTTACAGCGTAGGACTTACAAGTGCACAGAAATTTGATGCTAGATGGAACCTGTATTGCAAGGGTCATCCATCCTTCAATTATATTTATACAAGATTACAGGTAAGTAAGTAGTACTTCTTTTTTAGGGGTAGGTACAAAAAGAACTACCTCCATTAAACGTGACCATGTATAAGTAGCTTATGATGAATGTCACTTATGAAACTAAACGCGATCAGCACATCTAAACTGCGTTCAAGAGCTGTCAGTGTCAACAATGATGACACTAACAGCCCTTGAACGCAGTTTAGATATAATGTTGATCGAGTTCTGTTTCATTAGTGAAATTCACCCTAAGTAATTTCTGTAAGTCTGTGCGCAATGGATGTGATTTTTGTACCGCAATGCTCTACACCAATTAAACTCTTAATGTTAGTTTTAGAACTCGAGTCAGCTGGTACAAAGGGGAGTAGAACCATCGCAATGGCTTCATTATAGGACTGTGTCTAGTATAACAATTTTTTCATACCAGGGATACTGGCCACTTTAATCGATAGTTAAAATAAAAGTTTGATTGCCTAATAAAGAGGTTGACTGGGACTTCTCCTGATGGAGTGTTAGGTAAAACAGACTTTATAGAAAATGTATGATATGAAATTTAAAAAAAATCCCCCACGACTTATCCATAGTTGTGTGAAGTTTAAAAATATATATCCTGCAACTTAACCAAAGCAGTGCGCAGTTTAAAAAAAATACACCACAAGTTATCCACAGTTGTGTGAAGTTTAAAAATGTATATATAAAAATTTGTAAACTATTTAAAAAAATTCAATACCTACCGTAATTAAAATTTTAAACTCTATTAACATTTTCTTGATGAGTTTTAAAATCGGGTCTTTCTTCATCCAATATCTATATAACCTTTATGGCTAAGTATAAAATATAGACGTGAACGAAGCACTGGTAACAGTTTTTCATTTTAAAATGTAAAATAAAGCATTACGTAAATATACATTTTAAATTATGCACTTCCGCGAATTAATCACGCCTATCCGCAAGCGTGTTTCATAAAACATACGACGGCTATAAAAATTTAAATATGAACGTTGTGGTAAACTTTTGCTAAGAACGCCTGAACTTAATTATGTTTCAAACACATCATTTAAAATAGTAGTTTATGAAACTGATGCATAATGAGGGGTATTAAAATACGAGCGTGTGTTTAATAGTATCACACGAGTATTTTAAGACCTAGTTATGTGCAGTTTCATACATTACTTTATCTACTCTCATACATTGGGATTGAACCTACTAAATAAAAGATCAAAGTTAAAGAACAAGAATAAAACATTCCCACGAAATTCAGTACAACAAAACGTATGAATGGCGCCTACAACCAGCACATCACCGCGCATGCACTAGAGCGGTACTGCTGTCCCCCGCTAACGTTCCATTACAAAAGTTGATGGGAACTCTTTGGTGATATTAACTTCTTGGATTCGCCCTGTATCGTAATAGAAAAAAAAATGTTTTTAAATTTCGGTATTGTGTTTATACAGTATGTACTCTCTGTGTGTATGTAGTGTAGAAACTCGTTTTGAATAATTAGAATATTACGATATGAGAGTAGATAAAATAACATAATATCACGCCTCTAATCCCCGAAGGGTAAGGCAGAGGTGTACCTATAGTATACCTACATTTCGCCAGTTATGTTGGTTTGGAGCGAGCCTATTGACATCAACCGGACTCAAGTTCAGATTCTGGACTGCTACTGAGAAATTCCAGAAGGAAAAACCTTTGCCCGATATGGGAATCGAACCCAGGCCCTCATGCTCATCAGTAGCGCTTGCGACCACTAGACCAACAAGGCAATAAAAATATTACAACACTCAAAATAATTCAACTGCTGGATATTAATAAACTTGTATCCAGTCTCAATTGAATCATAATTAAATAATAACAAAAAAAAATCAATCAAAATAATACAAAAAAGTATAAAATACGAAAACATAATTTGACCCGGAAAAACGTGACGACCCGACTGTACTGAAATCACGTTTAATATTATTATTTTCATTGCGAATGTACATAGTACTGTCGGCAACAGCGCTGTGTGGGCCGTTATTGACAATCGTACGACAATTCCGTACAAATACGAGCCAATAAACAGATACCCTTAAATCACTTGAGTACTGAAGTGTACATAACGTTTAAAATAGTACAACGCTTTTATGAAAATTTCTCCGTACGTTTTCAACGTAATTTGCTGATCTTCCGTCTTCACAAATTGTTTAAGTGCCTTTAGGATCCATTAGGATCAACAAATACTATAATGTTCTTTTGAGGAGTTTTAATGTTTTAGTTAAACAAATTAATGGACGTTAGAAATTCTTTTTTCTTGTGGGAATATTATATGTATTAGATTTTATGATCGCGGTAAAACGAATTCATCACACATCTAAATATAGGACTTCTGCTTATTTAAGAATTACATCACTTGTGGTTTCCTTAAAAAGACACCTAAGGATTTTGACTTCTAAATTATAGAGAGAGGCTGCTATTAATAGGACTGGTATTCTATACTATTAAATGAGCAATCGTTCTATATATATTTGTAATCACGTTCTCGAAAACGGCTCTAACGATTTCGATGAAAGTTGCAATATAGGTCTTTACGGGGGCGAAAAATCGATCTAGCTAGGTCTCATATCTGGTAGAAATCGTTTTCTCTATTTTCACAGATACCATTATGTTACTCGGTTTACCCCGTAAATGTGAAAAACATTGTAATTTCTTTATTTATTTATTTATTCAAACTTTCCACACTCAAAAAAGTACAAAGGCGGGCTTAATGCCTTGCTTATGTAATTATAGTAATACTGGTCCTAGCCCCGTCTGCTTCACACGGTTTTTACGAGTTAACAAAACATTGAGATTTCTTTATTACCTTTATAGATATAAGTTTGATAAGAAAAAAACATCCGGAATAAATACTCTAAATTATGATGAAAAGCGCATTAATATTTGTTGCATAGTTCTTCTTCTTCTTCTTTTCGTTTCTTTTCGTGTGGTTAGTGACTAACCTGGTGTCAGAGTTTTAAAGTGCCCATGGGCCTCTGACTTGGCTTCACATGCCGTCGAGAAATATCTCTCAGGCTTTATCTTTCTCTTTTATCCTTCAACGTTTTTGAGGCAAGTGATAATTATACAATACGCACATGAATCCGAAAAGTCAGAGGTGCGTGCCTTGGGTTCGAACTTGGCAGTTACTGCTAGGCTATCACTGCTTTTTAGTTTTATTTTATATATAGATTTCTCAGGACGAATTGTATGTGTGTCTGTTATATTCAATCCTCAGCAACCTTGAACTAGTGATGTTCTAACTAAAAGACCCAAACTATAAATAAGGGAAGTTACTGAACCTCTTAAACTTGACCGTCAGACCCGAATAATCGGGCAGGGTTAAAAGGTTTTTTTCTGTACGAAGCCGCGTCAACATGTTGGATGGAGTTTAGGGGACAAATAATAAAATCACTCCAGTAAATACTGCTTTAAACACAAGATCGTATTTTCTGAGTTTATCTTAGTCATTATTGACGTTGGTAAAGGAAAAACATAGTGAAGAAATCTGGATTAATACTAATAATATTATAAAGAGGTAGAAATTTATTGTTTGTATGTAGGGGGTAATCTCCGGAACTACCAGTCGGATTGGAAAAATATTTTTGCATTGGAAAGTCCAACTCTCGCTACGACGACCCTCAGGAGCCGAGCATAAAGAGAAAAAGTCAGAAAGAACGTTTAGCGAAAACGAAGTAATAACGCATTTTATGTCCAGGCAAATCACTGTCCATTCTAACGTTGCCTGGAAGAGATCGCGGAAAGCAATAAGGTCGCCCATTGTATACATATTTTGTAGTGCATAATTATTATTTTTTACTATGTATTTTTGTGGTGTACAATAAAGTATATATAAATAAATAAATGTAAAACGCAGGCAGGCAATAGGTTGCGGCGCGATGGGTCGGGGGCCAAAATTTCACGCGGACGAAATCGCTTGAGCAAGGCAGCCTTTTTTGTATGAGAAGAGGCATTTGTCCTGCAGTGGGACCGCCTCCTTCTTTTCGTATCGATGGTACTCTTCTTCATTGTATTTTTTATATACAATGTGAAATTTAATTCGTTTGCATCCTCTTAAGGGGTAATTGTACTCATCATTACGAACAACTTTCACTATGGGGACAACCCAGAAATCGCGAAAAAAAATCATCTGTTCCGTACATTTATGTTCGCCTAGCTCGTTATAATGTAGGGAACAGCAGATTTTTTTTTCGCGATTTCAGGTTTGGCCCCATAGTGAAAATTGTTCATAATGATACCCCTTAAGAGGATGCAAACGAATTAAATTTCACATTGTATACCAGCCCAGCAGGTGGGCACGTTGATTGCGGCACCAGTGGCATTATTTAGGTCATCCGAGGTGCAGGTGAACGGGCACTTAGGACACGCGTGCGTAATAGCCTGGTATTATAACAGCATGTTTAAATAAATGCATCTTTATTCTCAAACCTGGCAGATGTATTATAGTTATCGCCCAATAAAAGTCCAATGCTGAACGTGACCCTAGTTATACCAAAATAAACTTCTCCAACTCAAATCTCTCTACCAATAAAACAAGATTACCGACGCACTAAAAATAATAGTTGACTAACATAATCAGTAATAACAAAAACAATCCTATTTCAACAAAAAACGTGTTTGTAATACTAACAACGGACCTTTTCGATTGCACTGTTAGTACGGGCGCGCCGTTGGTAAACGACTTTATTGCATTGAGTGAAAAAAATGGTCGAAGACAAGGGGTTCCGTACCATCGTCCATTATTTAACACTACTTACATCTTTTTATTATAGAGCAGTGATGGCCCAGTCAGCTTGAGGCTAAGTAGTAACAAAATTCAAAAGTCATTTATTCAAACTAGGCTGAGAATCAGCACTTTTCGAACGTCAAAATTACATAAGACAGTCCCCCAAAACGCAAAAACAGCCGCATGGGTCAATCCATCAGGTTAAGCTATGCTTGTCGGGGTTGGTCCGTGGATGGGTGACCATCTTTACATACCGAGACTCCTCCGTGCCTCGAAAAGCACGTTAAGCCGTTGGTCCCGGCTGTCATTCTTGGATCTTTGACAGTCGTTACGGGTCGTCAGAAGCCCGAAAGTCTGACAACCAGTCTTACAGTCAGATAGGCAGTCGCTCCATGTAAAATACTGGTATTCAGCTGCATCCGGTTAGACTGGAAGCCGACCCCAACATAGTTGAGAAAAGGCTAGGCAGATTGATTGGTGGCCCAGGCCCAGTGGTAACAGTTCCGACTTACGAGTTGTTGGTCGTGGGTTCGAACCCAGGCAGGCGCTTTACTTTGTGTAAATTATTTCATCACCACTGCTCTCAAAATGGTGAAGGAAAATATCGTGAGGAAACCGGCATATCTTAGAACCAAAAATTCGAAGACATGGTGACATCTACCAACCCGCACTGGGCCCGCGTGGTAGATTAAAGCCCACTCTCTCCCCAAGAGAGGAGGGCTATGTCAGTGGGAACATTATAGAGGGATTATGCTATGTTATTTTTTTATTCTTTTTTGTTTTAGCGGCCATAGCAGTACATTATTTGTGAAAATTTCAAGTTTCTACCTATTACGAATCAAAAGATACAGCCCTGTGACAGACGGACGGACAGTGGAGCCTTAGGCGCGGGCGGGCCACACAGAAGAGACGTAAGACGCGGACGGGACGCAGACAGGATACAGACGCGGCGTCCCTTTCACGTATCTTCGTTATTCTTCATACAAAATATATTAACGCGATCTGGCACAAAACATACAGAAAGGTCAAGATGGAAGTGCGTCGCTTTTCCATCAGCATACTATTTTCCATCAGCATACTATTTTCCGCATCTGCGCCCTGTCCTCGTCTTACGTCTCTTCTGTGTGGCCCGCACCCTTTGAGTATGGAACCCTAAAAACGCTCCTATTCCCTGGGTTTCGGCTCTCGGCACGGCGCTCATATATTTTCTTTATCACTACTTACGCCCCTTGACCCTTTCAGTCGAGTCCGATTGTTTAGAGCTTTAAAAAGCGAAATGTGTGTTTGTTATTACCACCCGACGAATAAAACGCACAGCTCCCTGCTCTCTACGACGACGGAATAACATTGACTTCACGAGTTATTTAACTAAGTGCCAATTACACCAATGAAACTGAACGCGATCAACACATCTAAACTGCGTTCAAGAGCTGTCAGTGTCAATTTCCCACAACAATAATGATACTGACAGAAGAGCTCGTGGCTAAGTATTAACAGCGGCACGGGTCGATCCATCAGATTAAGCTACGCTTGCCGGGCATGGTCCGTGGATGGGTGACATCTTTACATACCGAGACTCCTCCGTGCCTCGGAAAACACGTTAAGCCGTTAGTCCTGGCAGTCATTCGTGGATCTTTGACAGTCGTTATGGGTCGTCAGAAGCCCGAAGTCTGACAACCAGTCTTACCAAGGCAAGGGGTATCATATTACCCCTTTACTGCGTTCTGGAGGTCGGATAGGCTATCGTTCCATGTAAAATAATTGTATTCAGCTGCATCCGGTAAAGGCTAGGCAGATTGATTGAATAATGACACTGACATTTCTTGAACGCGGTTTAGATGTATCGTGATCGTGTCCAGTTTCATCGGTGAGATCCGCCTTAAATTCGGTGTCAAAACGCCAGCTGTAGTACAATTCGACATAAACATAGAACAAGATTGGTCTCATAATGCTTTTTGAGGTTTACGCGACGTTGCACATTGAAATTAAAGTGTCTCGAGTTTATTCGTGACCACGAATCTGTGAAAGAACTTGGGTAAGAAATTAGGAGGAGTCAAGTAACCAATAACCTTAAATCATTTTTTATTACAATAAAATTGCGTGGGTCGTTTATTTTCTATCAAGTGGTTCAAGCAATTTTAATGATATTTAATAAAAGCGTCAAAATTGCCAAGATGTTTTAATCTATTTTTGACGAGATTTTATACGCCTTAATAAAATCAAATGAATTGCTATTCTGTAATTGATTTCAATTTTGCAAATTGAATAGATATTGATTTCGGATTTTACTGTTAAAAAGTTTTATATATTTTTACCTAAAATACAATAGACGTAGATATATTTAGTAACCAATTCCGCCCGTCTCAAGCCAAGCCATGTTCGTATGCGCGACGAAATCAATCGTCATCCTGAGGATGCCTCGTTGAGAGGTGGATTCGACACGTGTCGATTTCTTACAGGATTTTTTATGACTCTTTAGAAATACTAATGCGGAATAGGTTACTAAATATATCTACGTCTATTGTATTTTATAATAGATTTCCGCAAGGTCAAGCCTGAATCAATTAACTACTTATATTTTTACCTATTGCCGTGAACGTAAACGAACCAAAAGGCGTATGTAAAGATCGTAGCAGGTGGCGTTCTGTAGTTTCTGCCTACTTCCATGAGAAGAAGGAGTGAATTTATGTATATATGTATTGAAAAAACCAAATAAAATGCATTTAAATAAACATTTTTCTTTCTTTCAATAGTATTATTTCCCACCCGTCATCTATCATCCCAGCGAATGTATCGCGTATTCGCGTGACACCACATTTCACAGCGACATGAAATAACTTAATGCAAATGGAGCTCCCTGCAAGTTTGTGAACGCACGATAAGTTGGATCCTGAGAAATGAGCTCGAGACCGCTCCTCATGTGAAAATTACGCTATCCGTTACTTGCTCACAGATTCTGATGCGGAGGTGTATTTTTTTATTTTGTTTTCGACTTGGATATTAAGTACATTTGGATAAGTTTTACCAGGATAAAATGATTCGATTGAAATCAGTGAAGAATATTGGATTTAAGTACCTACTAAATTCATATAATGTAAACTTCACAGCTTGGATTTACTTTTAAAAACTCTGCCTACCTTCAGTACCTCATCATCCTTCAGTACCATCGGAAGAAGCCATAAGTTTATGTATGTATGTATGTTATGTTAAAACACGTATGTTTTATGGAATAGCTGACAATTCATATCGTTCGGTCCACTCACAGTTTTCCATTAGAATGAACCATCGGCTACATATAGACATTAGGCATTGCTCTACTACACCAATACAATGAAATAACAAAACAAATTATTTAGAATGGATATGCTAAGTTTTTATTGACATTACAAACAGCAGACTAATAAATAAAATAATAATCTGTACAAGTATACAACGACGTATTGACACGTCAAGCGTCACGACAAACACGCGCCCGCGTCGCGTCACTCTGCTCTCGACGCTTGTCGTGTCAACTCGTCGGATCCGGGTTCGCAACAAGTCAATCGTCATCCTGAGGATGCCTCGTTGAGAAGTGATTTATTACGGGTGTTTTATGACTCTTTAAGAACAGTTAAGCGAATTAGGTTACTCAATATACGTCGTCTATTGTATTCTGTACAAGTATATAAAGAAGGAGGGGAAACAATTAGGGGCATCAAAAAATTCGTCCGCATCGCTGTCAATAGGAAAAATACCCAAAAGGCTGGCAGCATTGCCACGTTGTATGGCAAAGCTGATTCTTTGACCAAAAAATAGGCCAGCTTTCTGGTCACGTGAAGAGTCGACCAACTGCTTGGCGATGTCTCGAAAAATTAAGTGGGAACCCGGACCATGGCCCTAGTGTTTCAACCCCAAACGGCTCGAACATATAAAAGAAAGAAAGAAAAATAAGTTTATTTGTCACAGAAACACGTGCATAAAAAAAAAGATGATAAACTCGAGTAAATAATAAGGAAAATGAAACAGAATAGATTTAAATACAATAACGAGCACAAAACAGAAACAGTCGGCAGCTGCTGGCACGTCATGACTGTGACAAGAAGGCTTCCACTCAGCATGATGCTGTGCTATGGAGACCCACAGCACAGCGCTGATTTTCAGTGGTCACCCGAAAGAGACGTACGGAGACCAAGTCAGGTTTAATGAATTTTACATAAATATACAATAAAACAAATAGTGCATAAAATAGAAAGTCCCAATAAGTATGAATAAGTCAACATTCAAAAAACACTGACACATTTCTCTGTTGAAAACTATTTGCACCAGCCTCGGTTACATAGCATAAGCGTAATCAGCCTGTAATGTTCCCACTGCTGGGACAGGCCTCCTCTAGGTCAGAGGGAGTGGGCCGTAATCCACCACGCGGGCCCAGTGCGGGTTGGTAGACGTTTACACGTCTTCGAATTTTGGCTCAGTTACATACCTAACTATAAAATGACGTCACAAAAAAAAAAAAAATCTCTTATTTAATTAAATCATCTTGATTATAATTTCAATATAGATTTGTTCTCAAATGTCATGATTTCATGACTGATGATTTCAACTTAGAACTTAATGATTATAATTCTGTAAATACATATTTGTTGAACCCTGCAAATTGTAAAAAACGTAAGAAAATTTGAATTTCGAGGGCTACTACTGCGGATCCACCTTAACAAATAATAACTAGTAAAAATTCAGACGCGATCAACAAAAAAGCTACTGAAATTTAAGAACTTTGAAATCATTTCGTACAACTCTCTCTTCACTTCTTATTTTGATACCATCGTGTCCAGATACTATAATATTATTATAAGCTGTCGTGAGCTTTTCTTATTACATTACACAGAATAATTCTTTCACGATATTCTATATTATTTCCTAGCTTGACGTGTTCAATATATTGTATTAGTGTCGGGTCGCGGCACACACATGGTATCGCCAACTGTCAGCGGGCTGTGATTGTCGTCGTCGACTGTACCGTTATTTTCTACTCAGTTCCCTGTTTCTATTTATAAACACAACACTACATATTACTTTTTTCATTCTTTCATTTCTCTCATTTGAATTGTACAATCGCGAACAAATGTGAATCTACGCTTTGATAGTGACGTGGGTTTGTGATTATGATCGTATTTTACAATTTTACGGACTGTTTTTGAAGGCTTTTCAAGTTTTTGGAACGTGTTTAAACGCAAGATCTCCAAAAAGGTTATCGAATTGGGCAATAACTCTAATTACTTATACTTTCGCTACCCTAAACCGCACCTATAAAAATTTTGGCGAAATAACCGACAAAAAATATCTACTTTGCGGCGTAAAGCCCACAATCGTGAGAAAGTCGAGGTGCCCGGCCAATTGACATTTCTAATCAACTTTTTTTCGAGCCAATTATCGTCGATCGTTTTCTTTCGCAGAGACCGCTTCCTCAGCTACTGAAGAGGAATAAAAGTGAGCTAATGAAATAATAGAGGGCAGCAGTCGTCCGTGTCGGAACCTATCTCCGTTAATTAACGACCATTCGGTATGTTTACCTACACCTCAGAGGAATACAGATGGTTCATTCCCCGCAGTTTAGGTATGAACCTACAAGTGCGCGGCGGGCCCGTCTTGTCGGGCCAATTCAGTGAGTGTAACGTAGTCAGAAGGTAATAACCTTATTACCTTCTGACTACGTTACACTCACTGAATTGGTCTTATACACCTGTATAAGAGTTAGGTACGCGATAAAAAGAGAGGCAACTTGTAGGTGAATATAACGGTAGTTAATGAGTGCTGTGCGACCTGAATTGCAATTTATTGTGTCGTAGAAAGAGTCGCTTTTTATTTACATGATTTTGTAAAGTGAACCATCTGTTTTCATCTGTGCTTACACGGACAATATTCAATTATTGCCCGTTTTATCGCACACCGCAGCGTTTGCTGGGAAAAAAGCACTCGTGAATATTTTCAATAGCTTCACGTACCTGTCAGGCCAGCGCTCCGCGCGATTGTTGGATGGCACTGCGTTCATTTTAAACTGTCTGCAGCAACAAAAATATTTGATTTAATATGTCTTTGTTCATTTTCCTCCTGGGTAAATATAACTTCAAAAATATCCTGATGTAATTTTGTTAGTGTCTCGTCCTATTTTAGCATGACTAACAGGATAAATATGCAGATGAAATACCTACTATGGTTCAGTTTCCTCTTCATATACACATTCCTGCCTAACTTAATAATGCAAATTATGTGGATATAGGAATTTAAATTCTGTTGCTTAATTAAGTGTAATTTTATATACCTACTTTATTGATATTTATTCGCCGTATTTTTTTTTAACGGCATCTCGCAGGACAACCTACGAGGTTGTCGACTGCTTAACCGGACTTTCCTGTGGCTGCCTCAATAAATTAAGGCCTCCAGTCAAGGCATGAAACTTAGAAACTAAACGATTACACGCTAAGGGCACCCCCTGTGGGATACGAACCTCAACTTAGGGCATCGCTGGGGGACAGCAAAGGACAGGCTGGATCGGATTAATCGCCGTGGACGGCAAAGCATAGTGATCTTTATACCGGGTGTCGATTTAGTGATCTGATCTGTCAAGGGGGTGACTCTACCTATCATACTATGCAACTTTCGCTATGAAACACATATTATACGATTCTTAAAAAAAACTGTTCATACATGAATTGAAATACACCAATAATTCTTATATTTATTATCTCATCTGCTCGACGTCCGTATGTCACTGCAGGGATCCAGCAGAATATCAGCGTCAGGTATATTTGCCTGACACACGCTGAGTTGGACTCCCGTTTGGTGCAACCTTGAGACGCACACCGCACTTGGTATGTTTCACTATACTCAACTCAACTCAACTCAACTCAAAGCATTTATTTCAAATAAACCAATTACAGGCACTTTTGAATTGTCAAGGGGTCGGTCAGTCAGAAAGATGATGCTAGTTGCCCATTCCAAAGCGTAGTAGGTACCTATGGAGAAGAACGGGCAAGAAACTCCACGGACACTCTTTTAAATCAAAATATTCTTACAAAATAATGGTTACATCATTCATGTTTAAATTATACATGTGAGAACAATGTAGAAAGACGTGCACGTTAAAAGCGTCCGCAATGAAAAGATAATAAACAAATTCAAAAATTAAAATACATTAAAATAAGCCATGGAAGCTAAGAGATGACCAGTCCCTACTGACGGCGCCCGTTCACGAACATGACGCATGGATCAGCACCATTCAGCTCAACCATTTTGAAGGGAACTTAATGATCCAACACACACGCCACCACCAGCGAGAAATTTGAGTGAGCATGACATACTCTCAGCCGCCAGGGCTCATTCAAGTCAATGAAATATATTAAAGTGTCTTAGCCAATATTCATCACAATGTCTTTATTTTCTTCTTTATTTTATTTCTTTGTATATTGGCACCTTATATCTATATTCATGTATTTAGTTATTATTTAATCGTGTTTTTGTATTTTGTGCTATGTCTTTTGTGTGCACCAAATAAACGATATATCTATCTAAATAGTCTGCATACTGTTGTATACAATTTTTTTTTTTTTTACCATTCGATTATGAGTTAAATGTTGAAAGTTGTTTAATAAGACGGTTAGAATCACCCCCTCGTCGGATGCAGCCATGCGATTCTGTAAACATCTCACCGTGAAAACTTGGGTGAAGTGAGCTGTCAATAGTGTCAATCCCTGTGGAATGACAACTCACTCCACGCTCACTTCACCTAAGTTTTCACGGTGAGATGGTTACAGAATAGCTTTACTGGTGTCTAAATCGCCACCCTGTACTTATTTTATTTACAACGTACCTGTTTTTATAACCACCTAATGTTTTACAAAACACTTTGACTTTGTGAACGTAAATTTACTATCCAATGCTCGTCGTAACTGCGTTTAATATTCAATCGCTGGAACAAACTCACAATGTATAAAATCACATGTTACATAGAAAAATCATGGGTATTTCCCGCAGGCGGACATTTTTATTACGTTAACGTTGGGCTGCGTCCATCCAATTTGATCTGTAGCTCCCGGATGAACGTCACGCTCGCTACCTATAACTCTATAAATGTTTTTAGACACATCAGCCAGCCAGACCCTAATTGCGTAACACACAATCGATCCTAATCTGAATCATTTTGAAGGATATTGCTAATCCATTGATTCATATGTTCGCAAAATTTGTTTGCCCAACAACGTAGATAACGCAATGAATGATGTTGAACTGTCAAAATGAAACAGATTGTGATTGATCGTGTGTTATGAAATTAGGGTGCAGATTGCATACAGATAATCATCAGATGCATTCGTTTTAACAATTATAAGATTACGTATAGGTAAAGTAAGGGAAATTGTTTGGTAAGCAAATTGTCTGTATATTCAAATCACAACTGTTATTCAATCAGTTTCCTTAACATAGGTATATTTTTTTTTTACTTTTTATTTTTTAAGGTGGTACGGCTATACGTCTATGGACGTAGCTAATATGCCCAATATCCTCAATGACATAGAGTATTCAATTATGAAATAACTACATTGTCCTGTTTTCAGACTTCCACACGGACGAAGTAGCGGCACACAGCAAACATGCAGAAAAACTTCACCATGTTGCCAATAATATGCTATGTTTTCAAAACAGTAAACTTTGGTGGTTTTTCAATTCAAAATAAATAAACCAATATCATCGTCTTATAACTGACATTCGACACGGAAAAGTAATAAGAATCTAAGGTGGGAATAGTGAAGGGAAGCGCCTCCGTACGCACGAACGCCATATCGATGTAGCGAGCTACTGACAGTTCATTAATTAACTCTGCTTACTAGATACAAGAACGTGAGGGTACGGATACTGTCAATACTTGCTATAGTGCCGCTGCGGGCGTAAAAATATATCGATATTACAATGATGAGGCACTCACTACATTTTGCTTGTGTGGTATCAATACATATGTTGGTAAAATGCTCTCAAATCTTACAGGTTTTGGGTGAGAGACGAAGTGGTTTAAAAAACTCTCACGTGATAAAAGGGTGGCTCCTTTAATCACGTAAGGATTTTTTTAAGCCACTTTTATACCCCCAAGGAGGAAGGGGGTATAAAGGGGTAGCCTAAAACCTCACGGCGTATTCGTCGTGAGGTTTTAAGTTACCCCTCCTCTCCCCCTCCCAGCATCACGTGTATTCTTTATTATTGAAAAGATCAGATAGTTTTAGAATCTATTATAATTAAAAAAAAACATAAAATTTGATTCTGAATCATAAATATTAATATAACAATTGAGTATTTAGTTGGTATTTAATACTGCATTTGAAGCTTTATCATATAAAAGGTTTCCAGGCTGAAATGAGGTTTTTAAGTTTGCAAAATAAGTATTTTATCTGTCACACAACTTTCATTGTCACATTATCCCATACCTAATGGTGTTTAATCGTGATTTTTTTCTGACGCCCTTCTCCCTTTTCAAACTTCACGTGATTTAAGGACTGAACTCATTATTTTGTGGTTTTAGTCAGGTTTATGTTTCGGAATAAACAGGGCACCTATACTCATGAGATCTTGGCGTGACGAAGACAAGTTAAAATCCAATTTTCAATCTTGAGACCTACACGTGTGTAAAATTGCATAGGTACAACATAAACCTTGAAAATAACTCAAGAGAGTTAGAAAATAAAATAGATATGCAGTAAGTTTTATTACTATTTCCTATATGTATAAATTTACATATTTCTTTAATTTTGGAAATGCATCGGTTTATGTCCAATGCCATTACTTTCAGTCCATAAAGATTTTCTATGCGTTTCAGCTACTCTGCTTTAGACATTCAATAATATTAGATAAGGTACTTTAGTGCTAGTATTTTCTTTGAGAGTAGACTATAAAAATATCACAGGTACAGCCAATGTGGAAATGGCGTCTGGTCTCAAACAACGGTTACCTGGAGCATTTTAATGTTATTACTGCTCAAGCGCAGATGGGTTTTATCGCATATCTTGTCATAAATAGAATTTTCTCGAAAACATACTTTTATTTTTTGGCCAATAGGTTGTTAAGTAATCGTAAACGTTAAAAACATATTAAGTAAGGTAAATGTACCTATTATGCAAACCAGATACTGATAGAAATGTTAAACAGGCGTTAACTCAAAAATTACTAAGTACACTACAAAGTCGCGTTAGATATTTTGCAGTAAGACAGTAATTTTTACTAAGTAGAAGTAATTACTATGTTAGGCATTTCGTTAAAAGACCGAGTCCGTAACTCAGACATCCGACGTAGGACTAAAGTCCAAGATGACCGACTACGGGTAGCGGCTCTGAAAGGGAGGAAGCTACAATTTAGAAGGGACTAGAATCGACTAGAATCAATTCTTTTTTGTCAATTTCGACGTTCGAAAGTGCCTTTTACGTGCCTAATTGAAATAAATTATTTGAAATCTTCTTACTTGGATACTTGGCTAGACGTGGTGATAGCAGTTGGAGCAGAGGCGCAGCAGGTTATTGAATGGTTACCGACACACGGTAGAAAGAGTGTTGGCAGACCAACAGCCAAATGGGTGAAGAACTTCAGAAGATCGCGGGTAAGACCAGCCCCGGATTTACGCATAGGCCTGCAGAGCCCCGGACTAGGGGCTCAGTCAGCCTAGGGGCCCAGCTACCCCTACCAAGTAGCTTGCTGCCTGACGGGGGATTGCCAAAATGGGTGCGGGATCGGGGGGGGGGGGGCTCACATACCAAATGCCTGTCCTGGGCCCTGGGTCTCTAAGTCCGAGGTCCAAGTCACCTAGGGTAAGACCTGGTACAGACTTGCACAGACCAGGGAAGCATGGCGCAAAAGAGAGGAGGCCTATACTCACCGGTGGGTGGAACAAGGCTGTAAATGATGCTGATGACCATGAAGATAGTAGTTAGTCATGTATACAATGCGGCCCATGGGCATGTGGCCGCCCGTATTTTTATGAGTATTCATGAAAAATTATCGAAAGTTATAAAAAAAATGGCGATGGTATTTAAAAAAAATGTATTTATTTAAAAAATACAAGTATAAGACAATAAAATAAATATATATATATATATAATAGACCACGGGGGTCTATCTATAACTTTTTTTTTAATGCCTTTCTTTTTTTTTCATAGTCGACAAATTTTAATAAAAAATTTTAGTTAATCCGATAAAATAACTCATAAGAAGAAATAATAAACAGAACCCAAATCGAGCCAATAACATCAAAGATATCACACAAACGGTACTCAAAAAATTTATAACATGAAAAATATTAAAGATGTCTATCTTTAATATTTTTCCCCCTTTTAAAGTTAATTTTCGATAATTTTTCATGAATATTCAGAAAAAAAACGGGCGGCCATATACCCTGGGCGGCATTGTATACTAAAGATCTAGTTCAAACGATGAAAGACGTATCTATATACCTTTACAACTTTTCTTTCTAGTGACTTCCTTTGACTTTTCCTCTGCAAATGTGACATGAAACTGCTTAACTTTGTAGTGTATCACTTTGTTACTTATTACACCCAAACATGCCATTACTTGAGCCATTACGTTCACCAGGAAAAAGCCCTCCGCAAAGACTTTCGGAAACATAACTCAGGGAATAAGCACCCACTTCATTAGAAACTCGTTATAAGAGACATATAAGTAGATGCCATCATTTTTAGTAATGTAGCCTTGCCTTTTCTAACTATGTCGAGGTCGTCAAACCGGATGCTGCTGTATACCAATATTTTACATGGAGCGACTGCCTATCTGACCCCCACAACCCGGTTACTGAGTAATACGATTTTAAGGGTATGAGGAACAGGGTCTACAGTTCACTCATAGTCTATAGAAAAGGGAGGACCCTTCGACCAGACGGGTGTCGTGCCTGGCCGGCAACTGCCCAGAGGTGGAAGTCGGGAGCTTGTATACAGGGTGTCAGGGACATCGACGCGAAGCCAGTTACCATGGGGTCAGTACATGATTCTAATCACCCTGCGTTGAAATTTTTCGAAAAGTGCAATACCTACGCGGGCAAAATGTATAGAACAGCTGTTTTTTTTTGCTCTTTTCGGTTAGGGCCGTCTTTTCTTTAGCCACTCTGGGCAAGTGCCCCAGAGCCTCGCGATCCATGGGACGACCTAGTTCCAGTGTCGTAGTAAGAGGCTGCAGAAAACCTAACCTATTCGAGGCGGTGGCTTTAGGTTTATTTAGGTTTAGACCTAGTTTTCGGCAAAATTCCTAACTGGCGGGAAGACAGAAACAGAGCTTCGTTGAAATTGATATTAAGTGAGTACCTCATCATTTTGAACTAAGAACTAGTTGTCTAAACTTCTAAAGTCATACAATTATTTAAAACAAAAATACACAAAATATGTTATTATCCGCAAAAATTAAGGAACATTATGTTTTAAAAATAACATAAAGTTATACTCTTTCTTTTAAGTCTGTACGCTATAATTACCCTCTCTAAAATGTGAAATACTTTATTTCTTCTAAATAAAGTTGGCAATCCTATACCACACAAATTTGAATACCGCCACCTGCTATGTAAATAACAGTGACAGGAACTTATCATTATATCATCCACATAGGCTAAGTGGTACAAATACGTATTATTGAAGCTAACTCAAAAACTACCCAAGCAAAGTTAATAAAATTTATATGCGACCATCCCTGAAGTGTGACCTACCAAACAATAGAATCATCAAAATCAATCCATAATTGGCGGAGTAATCGCGTAAAAAACATACAAAAAAAACACCATATAGTCGAATTGCGAACCTCGTCCTTTTTGAAGTCGGTTTAAAAATAATAATATAACAATACAATATTTGTTATATTCAAAGTCTATTTTAGAAATTCGATTCCAAGTTCTGTTATCTATCCAACGTATGCGCAACGTATCCGTCCTACCACGTATTTCAAACAACTTTTCGGAGGCTCGTATTTTTTCGGTGAAAACTATTTGTCTTAGTATATCAGTGACAAAACGTTGCGAGCCTCGCTCGTTAATCAAACTCTAGGCCGACAAACATTACCGACAAATAGATTTTCTTTTACGAAATCTTAATAGCAGGCGTTTAATGGAAAATGATTTTCAGTATCGTTTTCATTATCAATGTCTCTTTAATGTATTTTCACTCATTATTGTGTCCTTACTCGTAACGTTTTATTTTCAGAAAGTAATTCTACCATATTTTAAAGATACTTTCAATTAAGTATTCTTTTCATGAAAACACTTTTGATAGTGAAGTAACTCCAGTAGGTATTCGTCATTCCTGACAGTTGATTGTGGAATGATAGCTCCAATAGCAATTAGGTACAAACCCATAACCTGGCGCCTGTCTTCTTTAATTACTGGCATATACGTGCCGTAATAAAACTACCTACATATTTATGACTCAAAGGCCAAGTTAAAATCTTCATTGAACTTTACTACGGTCAGTAGGTACGCAAAACTGACACATAAGCAAAAAACTGAGTCAGCCATAAATACCATACGTTATCCTAAAAAAAGAATAAAATTCAATTTAAAACTGGCTCATTGAATTTTTTGTTTCACTTGGAATATATTCAGGGGCGATAAGGTCGTCTATTATTCCAACACCTCCCTTGTTGTGGAGCCTGTGGTCCCACGCAGAGCCCTTTACATGAAAATAGAATATCCTTAACTCAGCCTCGCAACAGCGGGGTTCTGGCTAAGCAGATTGTCCGAGTAACAAATGAGCCAATTCCAAGGGAAAGGCGATCTTTTAAAAATACTTTTGTGGATTCTCAAACAAAATCTTCTCAATTTACCGCTCTAGTACGATGTAATGGCCGGGCGAAGTACGTGTTTTGCATAAGTTAATTACGGTCATCTGTTATAATGTGTGTGAAACTAGTAAATTACGATAATCGTTTGGTCATGTGGGATTAAAAGGATAGTATCTGAATGAAAATTATGCCTGTGAGAGTACGTTAAACCGGGAATGTCCTAAGCGTAGAATATCCCTTATACCTACATATGTAGAATGGGTGGTATTCATCTCTCAATAAAAAAGCCAGTTCATAACATGACCATGCTTCAATACCCAGCGAAAAATGGCTAAGCTAAGCTTGGCAGAGACCACTAATCACCCAGAACTTATCTCCGCTTTAAAATTGGTTCATAAATTGCTTGGTCGACATTTCCGGAAAGAGTCGCCGACAACAATGTTTCCAGTGATAAAATCTAAGCGAAGGTTTATAGGTCCCATATGAAGAATTTTTGGTCCCATACTCTTGTCCTATATAACAAATGCGCTTGTTATCTGTCCCCATTGCACCAATAGATAAATCATGGAAACAAGACAGGTAGCCCCAGTTATCGCCTCTAACGGAATTGCACCCGTCAAAGATTTTACAATGTAAGGATTTTACGATACGTCTTCAGCTTCTTATATCTTTTTAAGATCGTGATAAAATGTTGGATGGATATTGCTACAAAATAGCACCTGATTAAAGGTAATCTGATTGAACTACAGTTTCATATTTCAATTTTATCAAGGTATTGAACTTTTAATGATCCCAATTTATGTCATTGCCAAAAATTTATTTGTTTTTAAACAAGATTTTATTTACATAATATATACACATATAGCATTTCAAATAATAATAATATGAACATGTATATAAAAAAGGAGTATAAGAATTACAGGGATTATTATTAGCATTTAAAAAATACATAGAATCATTGCCAAAAGGGAATTTGTCTCAAATTTTTACAATGACTACCTGAATACTTTCCTTTGTCAAATCCTTCACTGTTCTGTAATAAAGATCAAAAGTTGGGCAACCATCTTTTGTTATTTTTTACAGAACATGTTCTAAAACAAATGAATCAGTACTTACCGCATATCGCCATGCGTATAGGCTGCAGCATGACGGGAATAGATAGAGAATCCGATGGTATTGTGCAGACACGTACCACTGAAGTAACCTGTGACAGCTTGACACTGGTTATAGACTTTATAATATCTACTGTATTTTCTAATGAATGAATAATCTTGTAGAAGATTAACAATGGTATGTCAGATGTTATAACATGTTGTTTTATCATGGCCTATGTTTGCCAAAATGGGATTGGTTGGATACTTATTTATTGGAATGTTTTGTTTCTTAATAACGTTAAATATTTGCATATTGGATATGTAGGATATGTCTTGTACGTAATTGGAATAGCTCTTGACGCAAAATTTGCTGATAGCAGCAACCACTTTCATTGCTAGATACCTGCATTTTCTCTGATGCATGATGTACATACGATGCGATTTCAGCCCATTGTATGTTTTGTAGCGTTTAATTTATTTTTTGCAATGTTTTTTCCAATGTACAATCAAGTATATGTGTATTAATATTGGAGTAAATATTTATCAACTCAACTTTCAGATCCCATTTTCCGAACATTTCAGGTACCATTTATAAACTAATTTTTATTCTACCAATGCAACAATGATTTGGCTTGAAATGTCCCTTACGAACTTTAAGTTGTTATGAAACAGTCGGTCGCCTGAAGCGAAGAAGGCACGCAGATTAAATATTTAGGCAACATTCTTTGTCTAAGTAAATTGCATACAATCTTGAAGTTGCTGAACAAACTGAACTTATAATGGGCAATAATTTACGGAGATACCTGACGCCAGCGTGAGCTCAGAGCTAAACAGCCTTCGTAAATTGTTTAATATTAGTAGGTACCGGTATTTTATCGGTATTAGAAGCTGTTAACAAGATTTCAGATCAGATTTTTCAGGGATTTTGCCGCTGTGTCAGCTCTTTCGGCGATTCCAAACTATTACAATATGTTTTCTTTCACCGTTACTTAGCAGTGACTTAATTTTTCTAAAAAATGTACTTATAAGCCTGAATTTTAGCTCGAAACAAAGTAGCAGACATACGGGCTACGACGGCCGATTTATGCTGCCGAGCTTTTAGAATTTCGTAAAGCAAGTGCTTTACGAAATTCTAAAGGCTCGGCAGCATATTATTAGGCGCATGGCGGTATTAAACGTATCACTTTTTATAAATTTTTGCCTTTCATTCGGCATCTTTCACTCGATGTGAAAATTCTAAACACAAAATCAATCAAAAGTTGAAAATTAATTCATTAGTGAACCGATCCAACAATGTTGAATTTTTTTGGCAGTCAGCATCTTTCTCGCCGGTCGAAAGTTTGAGGAAGTGATGGTGATGGCGTCACGCTGAAGTAGTTGCACGAAATCTGCGCCAATTTCCATGTTCGGGGTCACCAGTATCGAGGGTTGAAGCGTAGGGTGTAAAGTTCACTCATCCTCGGACCAGACGGGTGTTGGGTGTGGTGGGCTAATGCCCGACGATTGATGTCGGGACGTTGTAAATACACTCGTCGCGCAGTAAACCCTGTTTGCGCGATGCAGGATTTGTGTGATGCGTAGTTTGCATGTGGCGCTATAGATGCCTAGCTAACGCAACGCATGCGATTTAAATGAGTAGATGAACGTTCATTCCAGTAATTTTACCGACGTCGTGCGAACGTGGAATGAAACAAAAGTGAACAGACACTTGAGCGAAGCGTCTGATATCAGCTTAAGCAAAACCAAACGTATTTGACACACTTGAAATACTTACCTAAGTAAAGCCACATGATCGATTGAGTAAGCACGTCAGAGCTAAGAAACAGTTCAGATTTTATGAGCAATACCTAAAAAATACCTACATTGAACTGAGACCTACTAAACTAATATTATCTAATCTAAACTAATATATATATATATATATATATATATTATTATAATAAAGAGAAAAGGTTTGATTTTTTGTATGTTTGTTTGTTACGCTTTCAAGCTAAAACGGTTGAACGGATTTGGATGATATTTGCCACATGGGTAGACCATGACTGGGTAAGGACATAGGATACTTTTTATCCCGATGTACCTACGGGATCGTGACTTATGCAGGTGAAACCGCGGGGCACAGCTAGTACTAACTAAAGCGGGTTTATAAGTTAAACAGGTACGCTGCCTAAGTGCCTACTTTTTGCATAACTGCTACTAATACTTTATTCATTTCAGGAATAAAAACACTAATAAACTATGATTTCTCTCGGGATTTATTTAATAAAAATAATATAAAAACACTAGTAACACTGTAAAGTTGTCTTTAGAATTAATGAGCAAAAACTCCACCTTCAAGTGTACCTACTTTCTTTAAAAATGTACTCTTTTATTCTGTGAGCTACTGTTATGTTTAACTAATGTACCGCTGAAATGCAGCTATCTACTTGAGTTCATAAAGTTGAAGACTATTGAATGATGTAATAATAAATTATAAAACAATTATTGTACCAATTGTGTAACGAAAAAATTTTTATTTGCGATAAACAAGACGCAAAGGAAGAATACAAAAAGAAAGAATATAAAAATAAAGAATAAATTTGGGGAAAATATACGTCACATCCACGCAAAACGGCCATCGCTCAGAATAATGCTGCGACCCTATGCAAGACAGAGCCCCAACGCTGGTTTTCAGCGACAGAAGGCAAAATCAATTATTGTATAAAATCATGTGCGATAAGGACCAAGCCCGGGGTCGACGGCGCGTTGTGTTCCACGCGCGCCTCAAAAAGATGTCAGCACAACGGAAGGGGTCCGCTAGGACCGATGCCTGCCGGGGTCGCGGGAAAGTCCGAAAGGGATACCGTGGCCCCTGGCAATGTACAGACAACGGAAGGAACACGGTGGGTTTTAGTCAGTAAGAGTCTGACACGCCCTCCCGCTCCGCCCAGAGCGGGAGAAGTTATTTGATAATTTCCGACACACAAAAAAAAAAAAGGGGGTATGCGATATATCAGGTAAATATCGGATATACAGGGTATAAAAACACCCATCACACAAAGCCATCATCTACGCATTCTGTACATCAAACGAAGTAACGTTGTACAAAAATATTGCTCGGGAACGACTTTTATTATTGATAAAGAAAAGAAAGAAAGAAAATACATTTAAATAGCACAGACAAAAAAGCACATAATACTTAAATACTTAATAAACATAATTACTTAATCCCTGTTTACGGTAGTAAGCAAAAAAATGTGCTTATGGATGCATCTGCGTGGAACACTACGGGGATCGGGGTATTTAACGTTTAGTTATACTTATAACATTTCAAAACCAGCTTTCGTAAAAACGTCAAAAAAGCTGGTAAAGTTCCAGCTTTTTTGACGTTTTTACCTTCAATATCTCTATAACCAGAAAGTTCCCAGGTTCAGGACTAAAAAAATATCACAATGAATGGAAGTCCAAGTGACTCTCGGCTTCGGTGAAGCGTCTTTTATCAATCTCTATCTTTCATTAATCTATTCTTTTTTCTTTTACCCTTTAAGTAATTTGATATTTGATACATTTATTTTTATAAGTAGGTATTTTGTAGAGTATTTTTCCGTTTGCATCAGTTCTACATTGAGATAGCAAACAGCTGACTAGCATGAGATATGGGTGCGCTCAGTACGGAATATGTAATACGATATCTTCTACAAAACTCCGGATTTGCTTATTTTTTTTTATTTTTTTTATAACTTGTTCATAATTTTATAGTACACTCTATATTACACGGCTAGTTTTGTTAATCTAGTTGTGTAAAACAGAGTGTATTTTCGTAACAACGAAATAAGATAATTGAGGTTTTTTCGTAACAAAACAAGTACTTAGCTGTGTCGCCATTGCAAGCACAAAGCGACCTCTCCAAGCTTTCGTTAAAATTAGTTCCACAGTGTAGCCGAAAAAGCCAACAAAGAGACAAGCAAACAGACAGGGAAAATGCATAATAAAAACAAAATCATCCAGACGAAATCCTGGCTTTATTTCATTGAATTCGTACATTCTCTTTAAACAAAAGGTTGGAAAGCTCTCCACAGTTTGACTCAAGCTTTATTCCAAAACAAAAATGTTGAATTTTGTTATGCAATGTGAAGTGGGATTGACTTGCAAAGCAGGCGGGCCTCCGGGGGCCCGGAGTTGCATTGCATGCCGTCAGATTTGCTTGACAACCTCGCAATCAAAACCTGTATTAGGCTGAAGATGTTCATATGGAGCACTTAGTCATTTATCTATGTTGCATGTTAGGGTTGAGCGCTGCATTTGTGTAGGGTTGATTGTCGACAGAAAAGCTGATGGATAGGTTAAGGGGTTCTTAGGGACTTCAATTTAAGAACATTCTGGGTGTGTATTATGTGTCCCCTTAGCTACGGGTGTCATGCTCAAGCGACACTATGCGTCTTGCGACAGCAACTGAACAAATGAATTATTTTATTTAGAGCAAAGTCGCATCGCTCAAGGTCGTGAACGGGCCGAAACCTACATACAAAATTCGTCCTTCTTTTCATATTTATAAAGGTATTGAAAAAGAAGAAGCTTTATTAGTAACAATTAAACATCATAAACACCAACAGCAAATCAGTTTAGTCACAAAATCACACAGCTTCGTTATATAAATCCAACAAAAACAAAACAACACACCAACTATCTAAAACAAGCTACCAACATAATCAAATTACCAGGACTAGTCAACGTACAAATATGATAGCCGCCATACTTCGGTCCCAAGAGTACCGGGATCCAACTAAACTTGTCGCAGTACATAACAACGAAGGTACACGGGCAACTAATTGTCGGCAACTATGACGTCACGGCAACATCGATTTACTGCGACGCCAAGATTGTAACAATTGTTGCTAGAGATACCACCACAAGATATTGAGTGGCAATTGGCAACTTTGTAAGACCTTAGGCTAGGCGGAGTGATGATCTTCTCAGGGTGGTTGTTAGCATAAGACCGAGTGTAGCCCAGCACCCTAATTGCATAACGCACTTTCAATAACAACACGGTTTGAAGGAAATTCCTAATCCATTGCTTCATATGTTTGAAAAGTTTGTAACGCCCTCAAATTGAAAGGCATAGCTATGGATGGAGTTAATTGGCGTGCAATTTAAGAGGCTTATGCAGCATTATTATGGCAGTTCACTATAAATGGACTGCCATAATTATGCTAAATAAGAACGATATGAAGCAACTTATAATAAACTAGATTAATTCCCTACCTTTCTCCATTTCGCCCTTTTCCTTACCATCCTCGGCAACGGTTCTAGGCAATAATTGCTGAAAAAATTGCCCGTCTAAGCACAGGTTTATATCGGGTACATATTTGTGTATTTGCGCCAATATTGACTTGCTCTAAGTCAATAAATATCCTATTATTGGGCGACGACCTCTGGGTTTAGGACATGTGACTCTTATGAAGGGGTAAGGGGGCACTCTTACCACTTCAGTGCCCCAAGTCAACCTCACCTGCTCGTGGTGCACCCTGCTGAATAACAAACGAGGCTTTGACAACCGACAAATGGCGGTATAAAAATTCTGAATAAAAACTTCGCAGCTAAATTGCGCAGACTAGTGACGGGCAGCAGAGTCACTAATGCAAGAAGCTGAAGCTGAAGTGGCAATGGGCTGGCCATATTAGCCGTAGAACCGATGACCGTTGAGGTAGACGTGTTCTTGAGTGGAGACCGCGAATCGGCAAACGTAAGGTAGGATGCCCTCAGACTAGATTTTTTTTTTTTTTTTTGAGGCTGGGAAATTATCAAATTACTTCTCCCGCTCTGGGCGGAGCGGGAGGGCGTGTCAGACTTTTACTGACTAAAACCCACCCGTGTTCCTTCCGTTGCCTGTGTGCCGGGGTCGCGATATCCCTTTCGGACAAACCCGCAACCCCGGCAGGCATTGGCCCTTCCGGACCCCGTCAGTTGGTGCTAACATCTCTTTAAGGCGCGCGTGGAACACAACGCGTCGTCGACCCGGGCCTGGTCCCTATCGGACAGCGAGCTACCCATTGCTCACCGTCCGCAAGCCCGCGCCTACGGTGGCCGGAAGTCGGCTCGCGACTCCCGACGCCCGGGGCGTCTCCTGCGGCGACTAGGGGCGCGAGGGCGCGCATTTTGCCTCTCCCTCGCGCGCTCCGCCTCCTCCTTCGCGAGCATTACTGCTTCGCAGAAGGAGGTGACGGCCTCACATGCACTCTCGCTCCGGACCATGGCCTGAACCAGGGCCGGACGCGAGAGATCGCCGCCGCCGATCGCCTCCGTGAGGACACGGCGGTGCTCCGCCCAAGCTGGGCAGACCTCCACCGTATGCTCCAAAGTGTCCTCCGGGCGATCCACACAGTGGTGACACCCGGGCGTTTCCTCCCGCTTTATCCTGAACAGGAACCTCCCGAAACAACCATGTCCGGTGAGGACCTGCGTCAGGCGGAAGGTGAGGACGCCGTGGCGCCTCTCTAGCCACTCCTCAAAGAGGGGACTTATCGCCACAATTGTGGCGTGCCCAACCCCCCAGACTACGTGGAGCGACGTTCTAAGCAGGGTGGCTGGTAGCAGCTGGATGAGAGTTGCCGAGAATCGAGCTGCATGGCGTGCAGTTTGAGAGGCCTATGTCCAGCAGTGGACTGCTATAGGCTTATGATAATGATGATGATGCCTCACTTATGAATTGTGATTCTGAAGAATATTTGAGAAGTGTCCACTACGTCACTTATTTTCACATATAAGTGACGTAGTGGACACTACAGAACGCACTAGGGTTTAAAACCAGGCATGTACCTACGCAGTGACTTTTCATCTAAGAGATCACTTACGGAGAAAAAAAAAAGTGAGAAAATGGCTTGCAATCGTAATCGCTAACTGCTGAGGACCACCATTATTTATTTAAGTGTTCTGTTATTTTTCAAGCAAGACTGAACTTAATTCAAAGAAGACAATTTATCTGTCGCTCAGACGTTGTTTGTACTTTGATCATGTTGCTGACTATATTTTCACCCTGCAAGATTTCAAAAACAATCTCTAAATAGGATCTGTACCTATTCATCGAACACGATTCTTCAATCATCTGATTTCTTTTGTTAGATAACAGAAGCAATTTGCACAACACAGACTCCCTAGTCTTATGATTTACTGTTTTGTTTAGATTTGTAAGGTCGTGTTTAGCGCTAGAGATTGACAGCAATTTTGTTTTTCGGCCGAATTCGTTTTTTTTTTTTTTTTTTTGTACATCCTAAACACAACAAACTTTATACTTTTCTTAAAGACATAATTATTCATAATCAAACAAACTGATGTTATAAGTGCAAAAAAAAGCATTATTTTATGCGTTTTCTCAGTAATTGTGCTTTTAGTTGTTGTAACTTTCAATCTCCTCTGAGTAAAAGGATTGAAAGTATTGATTTGCCGGCAATTAATTTTACGTTTCAGCCGAAAACGAAACTTGCCAGAAATGGATATTTCGACCGGAAGTGTTCGAAACCCGAAAACGAAATTCGGTCGGACTCTATAAGATTAAACAGAGATGGTGGGACTAGGTGCGAATTTTTAACATTATTATAAATAGTGTAATTAGTTCATTTGGTTTTTTATTTTATCTGAGCCGAATAGGGGATGGAATACTTTTACCTACGACGCGATCGAAGCCAATGCAAAGTTCGTTCTTAGTCGTCTTGACTTACCTATTGATTGATCTTTATAAATATTTTCCATATTTATAAAGATCCTCCGGAAACAATACTATCTCTACACAGTCTTCACTCTGACTTTCTTAGTCACCTATCAAAATACTTCAACAGCTAACATACATCTTATCCACCTTAAAATATCTCACTGAAACCTCAAAATATTCCTGAAAGGAATTTAAAACTATGTTCAAATCAAAGATTACAATTTTTATAATCCATAGCGCTGCCGCGTCGGTAGATAGCCGCGTTTCTGTCGCATTTTGACACCTCTAACACACACAATGACGCAATTACTTAATTTAATTGTCGTCGAAACGCTAATAATAACATGTGAGCTCACTCTTCTCAGTATCACAGATAATATATAATACTACGTTCAGTATGGAGACATTTACGCGAGTACGTTGAGGGCAAATCTAGCGATTTTAAAATCTTTGGTTTAAATGGGCCCTCCACTTCTGTGTAAAACTGTTAGCAGTCGGAACGGCCATGGATTGGGGCGGTTTTTTACACACATTCTCAGCTGTCTATACCACTAAACGAGGCCCCTGGCTTTGAGAAATACTTGCACTTTATCTTTATAGTGTCTTTGTTGCTTATAAGCTGCGTATTTTGCAAAATAATGACTGTTCATTGGTACTTACTTTGGTAGCCAAAAAACAGTAGAAAATGTCAAATATCGAAACACAAAATGAATTTTGATTTATTGGCTAAGAAACGGACAATATAGGTATGAGTAATATTTGGTTCCGATCAAAGATTATATATTGCATTGTATTATAATTATAATGCAATGCTGCTGCATAAACTATAATGCATGGAACGATATACACACACGATCACATCACACCATCACCCACACTCTCACTCTCACCGACACACACACACCCACACATACTCATTCCCAAAACAATATTAAGCCACTTTCGCCACCAGAATTTGATTTGACATTTTTAATTTTGTTTTATTAATTTGTATTAGTGTTTTATTATGTACTAACAACCTGTATGTTCATTGATCTATGACTTTCATAGATCATAAGTGAGTTGTCCGATGGTGTGTGTTATGTGTGTGTGTGTGTGTGTGTGTGTGGAGTCTCTATGTGTTACTTTGACTTTGTACTGTGTTTTTGATTATGAGAGAACAATAAAATATTATATTATAAAGCAATCTACTGTATTACACAAATCCTCTAGTTACATGAAAAACAGGAATATTTACCTATCGACTGAACCCATCATATTTCCGCAGTCAGACAAAGTGGCAGATTTATAATAAAAATAAAACGCTGTTTTCGACTTTTAAGAAATACTTCCAATTTATCTTTATCGTAAAATATCTTTGTTGTTCAGAAATAAATTGAACAAGAAGTAAAACAAAAACTGTCCTCCAAAGTTTAAATTAATTGCATCAAAGCAGTGCATAAACTTTATTACAGCGCTGTGATAATGGACAATACTGCTGCACCTACTTTTTCAGCAATATAAGGGAGGTACCGTGATCTTCATTTAATACACATATAAGTAGCAGGTACCTAAGTTATGAGATGGGAACGTGAAGTCATAGTATATAGGGTGGCAGGGACATTGACGCGAAAACTGTTACCATGGATTCAGCACATGATATGAACCCCCGACGTTGAATTTTTTATTCGGGTATTTAAAAACAAACTGGTGTTAAAAACACTAAGAAGTTTTTTTTTATCCTTATGTTGCCTTAAATTACAATTTACAAAAAGTCAATTTTCTCAAAAGTTACTCCGATTGAGATAGCGCCTTTCGGCTTAGCAGGGTAGCCTTGGTCCCGTCAGTTAAAATCTTTTAACTATACTTTAACAGAATGGTATTGAATAGCAGGAATAAGTTCAAAGTTATAGGTAAATATCTTTTAAATCTTAAACGATATATTATCCATGTAATATAGGTACAGTTACACTAAAAGCAGAACATGCTACCCTTCGAACGAGTTGTTTCCATTAGTTACGTACAAAACCCTGTTCAAGGTAAAATATTTCGATAAAGAGGCCCAATAATTGCCGTTTTCCCATCAAACATTCATTAAAAAGTAATCAACACGTTGCGCCGACACAGCCGGGAGAGAAACTCGCTAATTTCTTATAACAATTTATTTATTTATTTATTTATTAAAACTTTTCACACTCAAAAAAGTACAAAGGCGGACTTAATGCCTTAGGCATTCTCTACCAGTCAACCAAGGGTGGTGAAGAGATTAGATGGCAGGTGCTCTAATTGAGAGGAACAAAGAAAAAAAATATTCTAATGACTTATAACTAAAATAGATACAACAATACATAAATAGATTACAAACTACATACCCATACATACATACATATTTACTATAATATATACCTATATTAAATATATATACAAATATACGAAATCAAGGGAGGGTGTTGAGATGACTCTACTCTATTTATTTTGAAAATAACTCCACAGTTTCCGCTTAAATGCATACCGACTGGTGGCCGTCCTGATATCAAGAGGAAGCGCATTCCAAAGAAGAATGGACTGAATATGAAAGGAAGAATGAACAAAGTCAGAAGTATGAGAAGGGCAGAGAAGGAGAAGATTGTTAGAAGAACGCAGATTCTTAGTGTGAGAAGAACATAGATATTGGAAGTGAGACAATACAAGCCCATCTCAGCCATATTTTCACGTCATTTTATTTTCGTCACAAGGTTCCAAAAATCTCATCAATACGAATAAATACTCCCTCGTAAACATTCCTGGAAAGTAGTTGAAACTGTTAAAAGTAACCCTAAGGTTTCTTTCAGGCGAACCTTATACTAAATTACAAAACTTTTCGTGTAAAACGAAATTTACACACACGGTTCGCTATAAACAATCTAGGTACGACTCCGTACTACTCAATGCATACAAAAAAGCCCCGGTACATTGGCGAACACCTGAACGACAAGAGGTCTACGGGTTCGCTTACGAATCGCTCCCGATATTCCGATCACGTGCTCGTAGGCTTAACTCGACCTCGATTCCACTCAATTTAAACGTCTAACACGATTTTATTTCCTCTAAAAGTATCAACGGGTAGTGGACTGTTGTCGACCTATAATTTGAATCTGAAAACCTTTGCTAGTTGGAAGGAACAAACGTTCGAACAATGCTTCCTCAAAGCGCTTATGCAAACTATCTCTTTGTGTTTTGGAGTGCATTTTTCAACTGTTGCAGCGTCTCGACCTTAATAAGTGTGCAGCAATTAGCGCTGAGAGAGACAACAGCGCACGATCGTGGGGTTCATTACCGCACACATTCGCAAACCGACAGCTTTAATGATCGTCGCTCGAGATTCATGCATAAAGCTGACTGTCCACTGGAGCGGAGAGGAGAGGAGCGGAGCGGAGTTGTGTCAATATTAACCAATGGAATTGCATAAAATCTCCGCTCCGCTTCAGTGGACAGGAATTTGCGAACCAGTTTAAAAATTCATACAAAACCGTGAAGCGGAGCGAGGAAGCGGAGCGGGTAAGCGGAGCCGGGAAGTGGATCTCGAGCGAGGAAGCGGAAAAACTTCATGCCAGTCAAATTACTCGTCGCGTGAACTAATCCTAGATCTGCACAGTCCGCAACTCCGCTCCGCACTACCTCGCTTCGCATCAATGGACAGACACAGTCCGCAACTCCGCTCCTCATTACTCCCTCGTTCCGCTCCGCTGCCTCGCTCCGCATCAATGAACAGGCAGCCTTAAGCCATCCCTTTTACGTCATTATGTCAAAAATTTGAAGCTGAAGGATTAAAGAGGTTCCATCAAGTGAGGCGTTATTCAAAACGGGCCCATTCACGCAATATTAGCGCTGACAGCTTGATCCACCCAGCGGGACGCAGCATCGTCGCGTCGCTTCAATGTGGCGGAGAAAAAACTTCAATAAAACCAGCGTAAACGTCTCCTTGTGCTTTATTGCTTGAAAGTCGTTCACTCGCTGAAACAACCGTCCCGATGCGAAGACGTTCGTTAAAATAGCTTTTACGACGCCGTTGTTATGATATTGCGTAGGAGTGTTGCCTACATAATATATCTACCTACTTATCAGAGCGTCTTTATCAAGGCAAATTATTTCGTTTCCTGTACGAAAATGAGAGCGTTCAGAACATAAAGTTTATATTGATACAAAGGGGCGCTCATTCAGTTTTTCCTTCAAGAAGTTGCTGAAATATGATCTGGCATAAAGCCACTTGTTAGGAAAAACGCTTTTCCACCTTGTTACAAATTCGGTCCACGCACAGTACACCATTCGCACGTGTCTAGCAGACAAAAAAATGTTCTGCACTGTATATTAAGTTTGTGAGTGGAGTATAAAAACTTTGCACAAAGTTGCACGAGTATATTCGCGGGGCTTTCGTTGGTATTGCCAGATTAGGGATGCTCCTCGCTAAGCCAGCCCGTCCTTGCTCAGGGTAGAATTGAATGCTTAGTTTTATTGCTCCCCGATTTTAGAATACCGTATTGCTTGACTAAATCCTTAGAGAAACCACCACTTTAACACTACATGTATATTATTGTAAACGTTTAAATAAATATGTATTATGTTAATAAAAATTGCCTCTATGATCTAGTGATCGCAAGCGCTAGGTAGTGCTGAGGATGAGGTCCTGGGTTCGATTCCCAGGTCGAGCAGAGTGTTATTGGATTTATCTATCTGAATTTCTCAGTAGCAGCCCGAAGCCTGAATTTGTGCCCAGTTAATGCCTATAGGCTCGGTTACGTGGGACTTGTATAGTACATCTCTGCCCAACCCTCTGGCAAAACAAGGCATGATGTGACATCAAGCAAAAGACAATAAAAAACAAACTTTTATTCATTATGACTATTGACTTACTCGTATTCAATAATTACATTTTGGCTAATTTGTCAATGTGTATTTTATGTAATTTATTTTGTAATGTGCGTTTAGTTTGTGCAGAATAAACAATTTTCCTTTCTTTCTTAATGTGATGTGGTTTTATTTCAGAATCCTCAAAAATACCAATAATCAGTAACAAAATTCATACACTTTTATACTTATAGGATGGAAAAATGAGCCGTATATCATCTACATGATAATATTATAGTGCCATCACGAATCCGGCCGCCACGTAATAATTATGACAATATCCCTCGGGATTTTTCGCTATAGGAGAGGCTCTGTTATGAATAATTACGGGCTGATATGAAAAATATGGAAACACGTACCTACATCACATGTATTATTTTTAGTCGATATTATTATTATATTTTATTTTTTTTGGTCTTTGACCTTTCTCGGGACCCTGAAGTCCCGGACCTTTGGAAGGCGTACGAGGGGCCGAAGCCAACTCGCAGAGGCCCGTTAGGCGTTTTAATTTAATGAGGCACCAACCGACGATTATCCCTGTATGCACTATGCAAGTGCACCCAAGGACAACCCCCGGTTGGTGTAGGACTATTGCAAGATGAGGAGAGGGCCTTCATAAGGGCCTGCTTCGCAGGCATCGAGGACCGGCTCCTGCCGGAAAAGCGGCTCCGCCCACCGCTAGCGGCGGACAAGAGTCGCCAACCGAGGGAGCCGGAACCTGCGCCTCAAGCAGGCCCGGCATCGGAGGTGCAGCCCTCAAAGGGCAAGGGCAAGGGCAAGAGGACCAAGGCGGCTCCTCAAACCCCCACCACGAGCGCGGGGGGAGCGTCAGGGTCCTCTGCCGCTCCAGCAGCCCCGGCCCCAGCCCAGATCTCGCTGGAGGAAGACGCCCTTCTTCCCTCCACCACCCCGTCCAACCAGTCGTGGACGGAAGTGGTCAAGAGAGGGAAGAAGGGCAAGAAGCCGGGCCCCAAGCCCGCTGCGGCTGCTCCTGCAGCCAAACGGGCTCCAGCCGGCGGAAGAGCGGCGAGGAAGCTGGTTCCTCCCAAAACCGCGGCCGTCGTGGTGACCATCACCCCGGAGGCCGCGGAGCGAGGCGAAACGTACGAGTCCGTACTGAGACGGGCTCGTACGAATGCTGATCCCTCCCAGCTGGGGATCAGCAAAATAACGTGCCGCCGAACTCTCACGGGAGCTCGAATTTTCGAGTTCTCGGGGGAGCAGCGCGGCACGAACGCGGACCTCTTCGCAGCGAAGCTGCAAGAGGTCATCGCGTCGGATGTGGCCAAGGTCGCAAGGCCCGTTAAGACCACAGCCTTGGAGGTGGCCGATTTGGACGACTCGGTCGCCAAAGAGGATGTGGTCGCGGCCGTCGCAGCGGCTGGAGGCTGCGACGCTGGCGCGGTGAGAGGGGGAGCCATCAGGCTCGGCCGCCGCGGCATGGGCATCATCCGCGTGGAGTGCCCGGTCGCCGCGGCCGGGGCCGTCCTTGCTGCGACCAAGGGACGGTTGCTGATAGGCTTCAGCTCGGCTGTGGTCCGGCCACTTGAGGCACAGCCTGCGCGGTGCTTCAAGTGCTGCGCGTTCGGCCACACCCGAGCCACGTGTCCCTCCAAGTCCGATTGGAGGGAAACGTGCTTCCAATGCGGGAAGGAGGGACACGGGTGGGCCGCGTGCACCGCCACCGCGCCACACTGCGCGGCGTGTGCCGCCAGTGGCCGCCCCGCGGGCCACCGGATGACGGGCAGGAGCTGTAAGCCCCCCGTCAAGAAGGGCGTGGTGCCGGCACAGGTTCGCCCTGTTGCCACCACCGCCGCCGCCGTCGTCGCCGCTGTAGCTCCAGCGGCGGCGGCGGCGGCTGAGGAGGGTGCGATGTCGGAATAATAATTTCCGACCTCCGCATCCTCCAGACGAACGCCAACCACTGCAGAGCGGCCCAGGACCTGGTGGTACAGGTCATGGCCGAGTGGTTGGTGAACGTAGCGGTGGTCGCCGAGCCCTACTTCGTCCCCGGCAGCTGGCTGGGTGACGAGGACGGCTTGGTGGCACTAGCGGCGCGGTCTTCCACAGACTCCCCTCCCCTCTCGCTATTAGAGAGGGGACCGGGATACGTGGCCGCCGCGTGGGGAGAACTCGCCCTCGTGGGCGTGTATTTCTCCCCAAACCGCCCTCTCCAGGACTTCGAGAACTATCTCGGAGTCCTGGCCGCCGTGGTCGGCAGGGCGGCGCCGCGTCAGGTCTCCGTGCTGGGAGACCTGAACGCCAAGTCGGTGACCTGGGGCAACCCGGCCACCGACGCCCGCGGGCGGGCAGTCGAGCTGTGGGCTGCCTCCTCTGGACTCTGCCTCTTGAACAGAGGCAGCGTCCAGACATGCGTGCGGCGGCAGGGTGGCTCAGTGGTGGACGTCACTTTCGCCACCCCTGCGTTAGCCGCGCGCGTGCTGAACTGGCGGGTGGACCTGGTGGAGACCATGTCGGACCACCGCTACGTGCGGTTCGACATCTCCACCAGTCGCCCCGGAGAGACGCGGACTCTCCCGGGGCGATCACCGTTCCCACGGTGGGCCCTCGCCCGCCTGGACAGGGAGGCAGCGCGGGAGGCGGCGTTCGTCCAGGACTGGCTTTCGCCGCCTTCCGCCAGCCGGCTGCCGGATGTGGACACCGTGGCGGGGCAACTGAGGGAGTCTCTGACCGAGGTATGCAACTCGAGCATGCCTCGGTCTGGCCGACCACCACCCAAACGGGCCGTGTACTGGTGGTCGGCGGAGCTGGCGGGGCTTCGAGCAGCCTGTGTGGAGGCAAGGAGGGCTTACACGCGGAGTCGGCGGCGGCGTCGACGGGACCCGGCCGTCGGGGACCACCTCTACGAGGTGTACCTGGCGGCAAAACTGGTCCTCGATCGGGCTATCACCGCCGCCAGAGACTCTGCGAGAGCAGAAATGCTGGAGGGTCTCGACGCGGACCCCTACGGGAGACCGTATAAGGCGGCGCGGAACAAACTGCGCCCCTTTGGTCCCCCGGTGGCCGAGACCCTGGAGCCCTCCTTTCTGGATGGGGTGGTTCAGTCCCTGTTCCCGTGCAGGGACGACTTCACCCCACCAGCGATGGCCCCACCAGCCCCGCCAGCTGATGATGATGAAGAGGAGACCCCTCCCGTCACGGAGTCGGAACTCGGCGCGGCTATTCTCCATATCCGCGCCAAGAAGACGGCTCCGGGCCCCGACGGTGTCCCGGCGAGAGTGGTGGCGATCGCCGCCACCCAAATGGAGGAGCGGTTTCGGGACCTCTTCAGCGCATGCCTTGCGTCTGGAAGGTTCCCGAAACCGTGGAAGGAGGGACAGTTGTGCCTCCTTCGCAAGGAGGGCCGCCCGGCAGACTCCCCCTCGGCATACCGGCCCATCGTTCTGCTCGATGAGGTCGGTAAGATGTTCGAGGGGATAATCGCTGCCCGCCTGAAGAGCCATCTGCGGTGCATCGGGCCGGACTTGTCGGACGCTCAGTACGGTTTTCGGGCTGAGCGTTCGACGGTGGACGCGCTGGCCTGCCTCAAGGGGCAGGTGAAGGATGCGATGGAGGCGGGGGACGGGTTGTTGGCCGTGTCGTTCGACATTGCCAACGCCTTCAACTCCGTTCCCCACTCCACCATCCTAGAGGCACTCCGATTTCATGGAGTGCCTCGCTACATGCGCGTGCTGCTGGCCAGCTACCTGGAGGATCGGGCGATCCTCCTGGTCAACAGGGCTGGCCGAGTCCGGCGGTACGCCGCGGAAGCCGGCGTTCCACAGGGGTCAGTCTTAGGACCTCTCCTCTGGAACGTCGGCTACGATTGGCTCTTGCGGGGAACTCTCCTCCGAGGCACGAGTGTCGTCTGCTACGCGGACGACACTCTCCTCACCGCCCGGGGGGAGAGTTTCAGGGAGGCGGCCTCCTTGGCCTCGGCGGGCGGATCCTTGGTCGCAGGGAGGATCCGCCGCCTAGGGTTGACGGTGGCGCTGCAGAAGACCGAGGCCGTCTTCTTCCACGGTCCCCGGCAGCGCCCCCCGCCACCTGGCGCCCACATCTTCGTGGAGGGCGTCAGGATTGAGGTGAAGGCCCAGATGAAATATCTGGGCCTTGTACTCGACAGCAGGTGGCGCTTCGGCCCGCATTTCAGCGGGCTGTCGACGCGCCTGCTGAAGACCGCGGGCGCTCTCTCGTGGCTCCTTCCCAACTTGGGGGGGCCCAGCGCGCGATGCCGGCAACTGTACGCCGGCATCCTGAGGAGCATGGCCCTCTACGGGGCCCCCATCTGGGAGGAGTCCCTCCACAGACGAGAGAACGCCGCGGCCTTGCGGGCACCTCAAAGGGCGATAGCCCAGCGGGTGGCGCGGGCTCACCGCACGGTGAGCTTCGCCGGGGCGTGCGCTCTGGCCGGCACCCCTCCTTGGGAACTCGAGGCGTGGGTGCTCGCCAGAGTGTACGAGTGGAAGGCGGGGCGGAGGGCGGCGGGTCAGCCCTTCGCCCCGGAACAGCGGGAGGCCGTCCGGCGAGAGGCGAGGGACGCCATCGTCGTCCACTGGACGACGGACCTCGCCTCCGCGGTCTTCGGCCGCCGAACCCTCGACGCGATCGGGCCGGTCCTGCGGGACTGGCTCGAGCGGCCGCACGGGTTCCTCTCGTTCCGCCTGGTGCAGGTGCTGTCCGGACACGGTTGTTTCGGATCGTACCTGCATCGGATCGGGCGGGAGGAGACGCCGTCGTGCCACGACTGTGGCGCGGCGGAGGACACGGCGCAGCACACTCTCGAGGTGTGCCCGTCGTGGTCCGAGCCGCGCCGCAGTCTCGTCGCGGCGATCGGGTTGGACCTCTCGCTCCCCGGCGTGGTGGGCGCCATGCTGAGGGACGAGGGGTCCTGGGCGGCGGTCGCCTCCTTCTGCGAGCACGTCATGTCCCAGAAGGAGGCGGCGGAGCGCGTGCGGGAGGACGATCCCGACGCGGCACCGCTCCGAAGGCGGAGGAGGGGTCGAAGGAGACGTCAGTTCGACGGTCATCTCCGACTCCTCCTCCCAGGTGGAGGCCAGCAGGCAACGGGTGCGGGGGCACCCTCGCCTGCATCGCACAGGCCTCCACCAGTGCCGGACGGGAATGGCCAGGTGCTCCCGGCCATTCCCGTAGCCCCCCACCACACAGGTGGGGGGCCTGTGGGGCCCGCCAGCTAGGCGGGCATGCGCCGGGAGGGCTGTGGACGTAAAGGCTGAGCCGGATTCCCATGGCCCTCCCATCACGGCGATGCGGGAGCACCGCTGAGTTTTAGTGGGTATACTGCGTATTTAGTCAGGAGTCCCACATACCCCGACTCGTCCCCCACGAGCCGGGGATGCATAAAGCATTTCTCAGCGAAAAAAAAAAAAAAAAAAAAAAAAAAAAAAAAAAAAAAAAAAAAGGACTATTGCAAGATATGGAAACAAAGATATTGGACTATGGGTTTGGGTGGCTTAAGTTGACTGGTGACGTGAAACTATGGAAGGAATATGGCCCCTGCCTGATCAATGTTTTATATGTACACGGAAAAAATGGCAGGGGGTGACTTGCACACTCAATAATGGGCCCCCGGAAACTGTCGCTAGCACATAGTGACGTAGCGACAAGGGTGCAACATGTCCTGAGGTGCTTGAGGAGTAGAGAGGTATTCCACGGCTTTCAGAACAATCCCAGAGCCCGGAAGATGGTCAAGATCCCTACGAGCACTTACTGGAATACTTCCTTCCTCCGAGCACGTTTGCTTTTGCGAATCTCCACTTAAGCCGGCCAACTAAGGCAAGAATGAGGTAGGAGTTCTGTTCCTCGTCAGTGTTCATTCCGGTCGGTCAATAAAGGCAAGCCAGAGATGAGGAGCAAAATTTCTCCCTGGAGATAGGGTCCGTGGGGTCACTCAACGCCCAACAGCTCGCCACATGCTGCCCTGCGGGTTTCTGTATCTCTCCTGGTCTGGCCCCTCATCCTAGACCTGTACCGGCAAAAAAAGGGGGCATGTTCAGCAATGGTTGAAGTCGGGCTGTGGTGATGACTCCTTGTTTTAAACAAAGATGAT
Organism: Agrochola circellaris; assembly: GCA_914767755.1. Taxonomy (NCBI): domain Eukaryota; kingdom Metazoa; phylum Arthropoda; class Insecta; order Lepidoptera; family Noctuidae; genus Agrochola; species Agrochola circellaris. The sequence continues at coordinate 12,879,977 of OU611841.1, read as the reverse complement.
ACAAGTATGAAGACCTTTCAATTATTGAAGATTTGGCAAAATTATTTGTGAAAATGTTTTTAAATTAAGAAGTTTCAATAAGCATCCTCGGTTTATTGGTGATTTGCCTGAATTTAGTCGTCCGTAACGGGCGAATTAACACTTTTAAATAATATAATGTTTTCTTGAGGCGATTCGCACGAAGTTAATTTATTTGTAGGCGAAACGATTTCCAGAGTTGTCGATTCGCCTGCAAATAAATTTACCTACCTATCGAATAATGTCGTCAGTATTTTCAAAGTTTTCGCCTTTTTGAGAACTCAGATCGATCTTCACCATCCTTTTAGCTAAATTATTTTTATTTCATCCAATGATTAAATATTAAATCGTGTCAGAGATAGACGTAGGTACTATTTAACTCCGCAAACAATAAAGACCGCCATGAGAGTTTTATTGAGTCGTTTATCTCTGCTGAATCTCAGTTTCAATCTATTTAACGAGCCCCATAATATTATATACCTCCTCTCATCACACCGAAAGAAATAATTAACATTCCATCAATCTAACTGAGCAACCAAACTCATTTTTTAACAGCTAATCTAATCTATTAAATAGAGTGTGAAAGATTAGATTCTAAAGCTAATAAGATAGGGATGGAGTATGTAAGTATCGTACAGGTGGCGTTCTCTAGTTTTGCGCCCTAAGGGAGGAGGCGTGAGTGTATGTATTTCAGTATAGTTTTAAAACAGCTGCACAGTTCGATTCATCAGGTTAAGCTAAGCTTGCTGGAGTTGGTCTGTGAATGGGTGACCATCTTAACATACCGAGACTTCTCTGTGCCTCGGAAAGCACTTTAAGCCGTTGGTCCCGGCTGTCATTCGTGGATCTTTGATAGTCGTTACGAGTCGTCAGAAGCCCGAAACTCTAACAACCAGTCTTACCAAGGGGTATCGTATTACCCAGCTACTGGGTTGTGGAGGTCAGATAGGCAGTCGCTCTATGTAATATACGGTATTGAGCTGCATTCGGTTAGACTGGAAGCCGACCCCAACATAGTTTGAAAAAGGCTAGGCAGATTGTTTTTTTTTTTAATGAATTCTCATCACATTAGACATTAGACAAATTGTAGTCAGGCAGTTTAAAATTCAATTCTGTCGAATTCACTTTAAATAATTGAGTTGCAAGAAAGCAATAATCTTAAATTAGGGGATTGACTGAGTTTATTTGGTTTATAGGCGATAAATAACCTTTAGCTTAAGTAGCAATTTTTTAAAGGCTACAAACCGAATTGACTTTTTTTGTCTTCTTCGAAACTGGGCCTTCTAATTATCGCTACAAATAACTATAGGAAGACGACAAAAACATCTGCAAGGGTAAAGTTGTGCGAAAATCGGCTGTCATGATATGGGCATGTGATGCGGAGGAATGTATTACATATGAAGAGGACAGCTATGAGGATGAATGTGGATGGTACGAGTAGGAGAAAATCAAAGAAACGATAGAGGGACTGTGTGAAAGATGATATGGTTAGAAAGGGGTAACTACCGAGATGACGATTAATAGAGAAGTGTGAAAGAAAAACACATGCTACGCCGACCAAAAAGAAATTGGGATATGGGCAAGCTAATGATGATGAATAGTTATATGAAAAATTATCTTTACCATTCACCTAGCTGGACAAATGAATCTGTAACTGCAGTTTGTGTTTAGTAGGCTAACAGTCAGCTGCAGAAACGAATTTTAAATACTAATCTTCGATTAACTTGTTGCAGAAAGCAACGAGATTCGATTTTAATGCTTCTATGATGAAATTAATTAAATCATTAGCGGTAATGATCCATTACGTAATGGGGCATTAATGTTTGTCTCTGTGCAACTGGGTGTAAAGAAAGTTTGGAAGTAAATCTCTATTGGACACACAAAAGAGTAGTGATTTCCTGTTCTTTGTCTGACACTAAACACACACACACACATCACACAGCATCTTGAAAACTATGATAGGTGGGACAGCCCCATACTGGGACATTAGATACACCTACATGCCACTGTGGGGTGTTAATTAATAGTTTGTTTTGTTTTTCTGGTAGATGTAAGTACTAACACTAGTTTTTAAGTCGTGTTTATGGACTAGTTATGGTTCGAAATAAAAGATTGAATTTTTTTTAAACGAAACTACAGGAATTAAAAGCAGACATACTCTCAAATCACTTTTTTTTTCAGGAACTGCAACGGAAAATGCAATAAACAAAAATACAACTCGCAACCAACGTGCGTAACCAGAAACAAAAGGAGTATTTAGAATCGTAGCAGGTAGCGTTATGTGGTTACTGCCTACCCCCTGGAGTGAAGGCTTGAATGTACATAATAATATGTATTTAAAAAAACAAATAAATAATATTTAAATGAATATTTTTCTTTCTTCCAATAGTATAATTTCCCACCCGTCATCTATCATCCCAGCGAATGTATCGCGTATTCGCGTGACACCACATTTCACTGCGACATGAAATAACTTAATGCAAATGGAGCTCCCTGCAAGTTTGTGAAAGCACGATAAGTTGGATCCTGAGAAATGAGCTCGAGACCGTTCCTCATGTGAAAATTACGCTATCCGTTACTTGCTCACAGATTCTGGTGCTGAGGTGTATTTTCTTCTTTTGTTTTCAACTTATATTTTAGTACGTTTAGATTAATTTGTACCTTTTTTTATTTGATCGAAATCAGGGAAGAATCTTGGATTTAAGTACCCTAAAATACCTTTAAGTAAATTGATATACATAATATCAACTTCAGTTGCAGCTTGGATTTACTTAAACTCTGCTTGACTTGCAGTCTAACCGGGTGCAGCTAAGTTCCTAACCTACCTTAGATAAATACCTTCAGTACGTACTCTGAATAAATTATTAGGTAGGTAAATTCAACTTTAAAAGATCATTTGTTCGTGTAGTCCCGGTTTAAAACCCAGCAACTGTACGCCACTCAACAATTTGTACGCCACGTCACGCGGCTGAACATGTTTGAACTTTCTTTTCTACTGTAATATCTTGCATGCAATGTATGTATACCATGTTTAAACAAATAAATATACTTACTTACTTACTTACTTACTTACTTCGATTACAAATTCAGAAAATATCAGCTATCAAAGCTATGTTTTTTTTTTTTTATCTTCTTCTCTTTTCACACGGATTACCCAATTCAATACATTCTTCAAAAGCAAACTGAAGCACGCACACGTAAGTGTCTAACATAAACCAATAGAGCTGTGATAGAATTGAATTGTTCACACATAAAGTTTCGCTAGCGATAAAATTGTCTGGCGCGAAGTTATCCCATCGGGCGTGTAGTGATATTATGAAACAATAGCCAATCGAGACAGCAGATCCCAGGGGAGCGGACGACACCATCCATCGTGCGCTTTTATAATTTCTAACGTGACGATATTATCGTGGACGTCCAACTTAATAAAATGTATAAAAATACGAACGTATTTTTATCGTTATCGGGAATGGAAATTTAAATGCTTCTTTTTATAGCCATACATTTCACTTCCCTGTGTTATCGTGATGCCGTGGACGGCCACGATAATATCGTCGCGTTAGAATTTTTTTAAATGCCCATTGACATTGACAGAAGTTAACGATATTTCATCGGACAATGAGATTCTATAGCTCTTGGCTAAATAATAACAGCCGCACGGGTCGATCTTCAAGGATAACCAAGGCTTGCCAAGATCCGTCCGTGGACGGATGACCATCCAATACAGATCGAGACCCCTCCGTGTCTCGGAAAGCACGTTAAGCAGTTGGTCCCAGCTGTCATTCGTAGATTCTTCATCAGACAGAATCCCGAAAGTCTGAAAACCAGTCTTGCCAAGGGGTCGTGTTACCTAGTACCTCACTGTGTTGTGGACGTCAGACTGGCAGTCGCCCCATATTAAACTGGTATTAAGCTGCATTATGTTAAACCGGAAGCCGACGCCAACTACATAGTTGGGAAAAGATTGAGCACATGACGAGTGAGATTCCATCATAGACATTTAAAAAACTACAAAAATAACGATTCTAGTAGACTATATTTTATAAAGTAGGCAATACACAACACAACGCATAAAAGTATCTAGCGTGAAGATATCCCATCGGATATGCTATTAAATGATGGTCGATCGAGGCAGAGCATCCCTCGGGTGACAGGCCTTCCACAGTCATCGCCGGCTCTTCTTAGTCTTCATTAGCACAGATGCGTCATTTATTGCAAAAGATAATAGACTGCAGGGTGATGTGGTAATGTAATTAGTCCATGCGTTTATCACCAAAAATCACTGATACCGCTAGTACAGGTTCAACTAGTTTTCGAATCAGGGGCTTAAATTTCAGTAACTTGTGTCCACACCACATAACATTATGTAAATATAAAAATAAGAGTCGTGTAATAAATATTTAAATAAATAAACATTACCTATTGTGCGCTTTTATAATTTCTAACGTGACGACCTTATCGTGGACATCCACGGTCACGTCACGGCATCACGATAACACAGGAAAGTAAAATGTATGGAGATATCATATATCTCCATACATTTTACTTTCCTGTGTCCTGTGTAACGTTATCGTGGACGGAAAAAAAACGTCTTCATAAGACGTTTTTTTTCCGTCCACGATAACGTTATAACATGCAAGTAATTTCATACATTTATGGACGTGACGATATTACCGTGGGCGTCCTCACGATAGTACCGTCACGTTACAAATTATAAAAGCGCAGGTTCCCTTCATTTTAAAGCATAGCACAAGCTGAAGGCATAAAAGTTCCAGTCGATAAAATGGTCTCGAAGTTATTTCCTTCGGACACATATGGTATGACACAATCGCCTATCGATACTGCGCCGTCCCATGGGAAAACACCATCGGCTCCCACTTCATTACCCCAGTTATGTCACTGCACAAGATGACACTGTAATGTTATCAGACCGTACTGTTTACATAACGAGTGTTAACAAACGCAGCCGAGAATCACTTGGTTTTCCTGTCATTAGGTTTTATTTTTGAACCGGACCATATCTGGAATACTTCTGAATTCGGAAATATTGAGAGCCAAAGTTCTGACTTGTTGACGTTTTTTTACGAAAACAAGATTGAAATGTAAACCGATTTTAACTTCTATTGCGTTGGTGGCATGACAAATGGCAGCTGCAATAAACAGTAGGTATTGTAACCACTATTTTGTTTTTAATGCCACCCTTTATGCCTATGATATAGAAGTCAAAATCGGTTGAACGGACTGTAAAAAATGTTTATTTAAATGTCTCATCTTATTTCAAATGGAGTATAATTTAACTTTAAAAATTCTCTCATATCTGTTCAGTTGCATACACGCTTAGTAGTAAGTATAGCGTACGTTACAAGGCGCACTATAGGGAATTTTCACACCAAAAGTAAATGTCTTTTCCCTATCATTTTACCTCAATATAACTTAGTTTGACGTAGATATTACTAAGTTTTCATAAATAACGACTTTGTGATTGGTATTTTTACACCCGTTATAAGCCAAAGTTTACTAGAGAATTTGGTCGACACTGAGTGTACAAATACGGCGTCGAATTCAATTTACTGAGATTGAAACATAAATCAAGTTGTTCATTTTAAAAGACAAAGGGCAACATTGCATGCCCCTCGGTAGAGCTTCGTTAAAGTTCAGGACATATCAGGAATTGTACGAAATTCTCGTTAAGTTACGTTTAGTCTTCAAAAAGTTTTGTGAGATTGTAATTTCATCCTTCATGAGAGTCGGCAAAGGCGATAATAATGTGTATGAGCAGCAGTTTCTTCCAAAAGGCATTCTTTAACACGTTCAGTGCTGTGAATCCTCCTGGAGGGTTCACTCAAGTCGCATATGGGATGCCGGAAGCCCACGCGGAGGGCTCAATTTAAATATACTTAGGTGTTTCTTAGCGAATTTGGCATTATAAACTGTGAAACTAAAATTAGTTGTATATTTTAACAAGATTTCAATCCTAATGCCGCGATGACACTCCTAGAGGGTTAACTTTAGTGCAAACGTAATTCCGATGCGCTCTTGGAGTCAACTTGCAATATGTATGGCGGCATGGCGTATGAGCTCTATGAAAATGGGTGGAGTCGAAAGTGTTATAAAGACTGACTGCAATGCCAAATGTGATGATGACAATATAAAAAACATGGTTGTTTTGCTATTCTTCAAGACCCGATAGCCGATGGAAACCAAACATACTGAAAATCACAGTATTTATTAAAGTTACGTGTGGTGGGCAGACAATAAACCCATAAACCGGCCATTTTGATATCCACATTAAAATTCCTTCGTTTCCAGCTTTATGAATGAAAAACGAACGAGCTGCATATCGTTTCGTGCAAGCTCTGAAAGTTAAATTGGGAAATATCAAATACGTATTGTAGAAATATATTCAACAAAAGAGCTAAGTATGCAAGCAGTTAACTCACTTAATATACCATCACGACTCTATTCCCCTAAGGGGTCTGGGGTAGTCAGAATTATGTTAGTACATATAGAAAAACCGGCAGTTTTGTTTTATATCTTAGAGAGCGAGCCTTTTGCGATTACCTGGACAAAAGTCCAGACTATGAACTTCTATTGAGAATTTCCCTATGGAAAACCCCAATAACCTGATCATGAAATTAGGACCCTACGCTAAGTTTAGCTGTCGCGGTTGCGATAAACAGACCAATGACACAACTCCTTAAATTTAGTTTAGTCAAATCTTTGACATCGTTCGCCTTTCGGACGCATAAAGACATGTTCGCACGAAAGAACAAGAACATGGTGAACGCGAACATCGAACTCTTTGTTCGCATGTGCGTACCACTAACGAACATCAAAGAATGTTGGTGAAACATTTTCGTGGCGATCCAATTTCAAATCCATGACTACTAAAGAGACCGGGGCGGTTAAGAACGAACATTGTTCGTATGGAGTTCGTGTTGGGGTTCGTTTGGTCGATGTACCTGTTCACCATATTTTGTTCTTTTGTGCGTACATGCCTTGAGACGATTGCGCACGCAATAATAAATGAATATTGCCTACGCAATACCTTCAGTGATATTAATTCTTGTAACTACTTATAGATGACGTAATGCACTCGCAACTCATTCAAATCCGAGAACGTCATTGCTATATTTGACTACCAGTGCAGCCCACGCGAACACAATTCGTGATACGTAACAGCGTTGCCGTCAAAGAAAACGTGAGCAATACGTATCTGCATAGTAGATGCGAGGTCACATCTACGTTTCGTGGAGTTTGACGTAGACGCGATTTTACTATGGACAATTTTATAACCTACTTCAGGTTCAAAGACTCAACCGTTCGATTCGCTATCGGATTCGATTGTTTAGGTTCGTTTTGAGGGAACGCTTCTGGTGCTGGCTTATGGTAGAAAATGTTTAAGTGGTAAATAATTATTATGTGTACTTAAAATACTTATACATTGATGGAGTGATGTTTTGCTGGCCTCCTTTTACATCCTCAAAGCTCGACTTAGGATTGTACAGTCCACGAAAGGCGATACTTAGATATTACGTCCGGCTTACCCTGTAATGGGCAATCACATAGCTGACTGGCAAATATTTTAACCCAGCTTGAGCTAAAAAGAGTAAGGTCCCGTTCACACGGCGATGATTAATAAAGCGCTACAAGGTTATTTTGGCGCGTGGCCAAATTAGGAACTAACGCCGCCATCTTGTTTTTTGAATAGGTACTTTTTAAGTGAAATTTCACAAAACAATTGCACAAATGTATACCAACAGCCCAGTCAACGTCATTCGAGCGCTAAAACGATCCGTGTAGCAGTGTACAAATTACTGTATAATTTTGGGATCACGTGGCAGTTTTCCCGACTTACGTGTTGCAGGTCGTGAGATCGAACTCAGGCAAGCGCTTTACTTTGTTTAAAAACTCTCATCACCACTGCTCTCAAAACGGTGAAGGAAAATATCGTGAGGAAAAGAAGCCATGTCCTAGAACTAAAAATTCGAGACATGTGGTATCTACCAACCCGCAACTGGGCCCGCGTGGTAGATTACAGCACTGCCCATTCCCTCTCGGAGAGAGGAGGCCTGTGTCCAAGCAGTGGGAACAATAGATGCTGATTATGTGGCAGTTTCATAGTGCATTTGTTTTAAACCGCAAACAGTGAGATGTTGACGTGTGATCCCAATTTACCGTAGAATATCGTACAGGACAGCGACGTGTGAACGGCCGCAAAGTACAATGTAGTAAACTAATCTGAAATATAGCGTTCGTTTATGAAAACAGAACAGAGTTTTATAGCACGTATATAGCGTAACTAAGTGCGGGATCCGCCACAAGACGTTTGTGTCAAATTACTCTTTTTATTTCCGCAGTTTTTATTATGGTAATAACGCGAAAAGGCCCATGAATAATGTCCTGTATTATAACGAGAGCGTGAAGTTCTTTGGCCCTCGTTGCTTGTTACCTACATGACTGATTTTAGTATTCTACTACCCCTGGCTACGTTGCGTAAAGCCTACCGATGTTCTCATTTAAACAAAGTTTTAAATAGGTATTGTCCAATTAGATAAATTAATCTTTTAGGTGTCCAAGTTTTATTGTTAGATATGCCTTTAGGTACCTACGTCGCTGGTGGACTGATGGGGGGGCGGCAGTTACGGTCCGCCCCGGTCCTGGGGGGCTCCGAAAATTCGAGATATCAAATCCCAAACAATGCCAAATTATGTTCAGTAAGTAAAAGGTATTTTGTAGTTTGGGGCCCCCCTACACATGCTCAATATTAATATAGGGTGCTAGAATTTTCATGCTCGCTTCGCCCGCTGTTGCAACCTACATTCTCTTTTTTCTCAGACTTCTCTGCGTAAGTCGACAAAGTAACTCCTATTTATGTGCGAATAGTCAAAAGAAAACCTTACCTATCCGGTGTGGGGTGCTAAAATTTTCGAGCTCGCTTCGCTCGCTATTGCATGCCACATTTTCAACAATTTTTGTACAGCTGGACAGTAATTTATATTTCTGTATATTTGTTCAAAAGAACATTTAAACAGTGCGGAATGCAAACATTTTCGAATTCGCTTCGCTCGTTTTACCATCCTCTATTAGCTCTAGCTGTTCTGTTGTTGACAAAGTATCTTCTATTTCTGAAAAAAAACCTAACCTTTTCAAATCAGGGTGCTAAATATTTCGACGTTCTTTACCTTTAGACGTTCTTTACCGGGGGGGGGGGGGGGGGGGGCATTTAGTTTTGCCGCCCCGGGCCTCCGACAGGCTTAGTCCGCCACTGACTTAGTAGGTTTAGGTAACTGAATACCGAATATCTCTTGTCACATAGACATTAAAAGCAGACTGAAAATCAGTTTTTCTTTGATGTTTCAATTCTGAAAAAGTCCAAAAATGCTCGCAAGAACGCGTGTATTTTTGAACTTTAATTAGTCAAATTTAGTTAAACTAAATTTGGTAATCGTAAATTAGATGTTTTTATGTAATAGGCTTAAAATCTTTATCTGTCTATTAACTTTTCACGCCTAAACCGCCGACTTGCACCCTAATTTCGTAACACACCACTATTGCGTAATCACAATCTAAATGATTTTGCTAATCCATTGCTTCATATTAAAAATGTGTCTGATCAACAACGTAATTAACAAGGCATTGCTACTGTAACTGCGTTACGCAATGAACCCGCCGATCGTTACGTTTGAAAGATAAGTATGCTTGTAGTTCCCGCGACATCGATGGCTAGAATATGACTTTTGGTACGTTTGTAGGTTAGAAATCTTTCCGTCTTTATACCCTTGTCCAAATTTGTGGTGTAGTATCGATTTGGCTAGTAACATTTCGAATTAAAAAGATATTAGGTAGGCACTTAGATACATACTTCATCCTTGACTTTTACATATAATATTTTAGTATAAATTCATCGTTTTTGTCGAAACAGCGAGACTGCTTTTTACAAGCCAACATATATTAATCCTACGCTACAGAGTTAGGTATTAGGTCATAATCAATCATACCCAAACTAATATCAGAGAGAGGACAATTTCGTTTGTTTGTTCACGCAAAAAAACGGCTTATCTGATTGATATGATGCTCTACTATCGGGCTTGCTTATAATGTCCAGATTGATATTTGTAGAACTCTGGAAAATTGATTTTTAACACACTTGCTCGAAACCTGGCTCCTATTGCACCGCATTTCGTATCACAATGCAGTGTTTTGAACACGCGTGCTTTTTACTTTGCATTCCCGCTCTAGAGCTGAAAAGTACGCCACGGATGACTTACTAGTCACAGACATGTGATTTTTTAAATCTCAGCAAATAGCCTAGCCTAGTATTCATGCTTAAATTTTTTCCACACTTGCATCAAAATTTGGGTACTATTTTGTTATAGATAAAGCGGAGAATCTTGCATAACTATAGAAATAGGAATACTTACGATCTTATTTGGCTAAGGATCATACTGAAGAGAAGAAAAGCATCCATCACACGCGGACCATCCTGTGCTGATCATACTCTACATAACTTGTTGACCTTTTAAGCGCAGCAAGAAAGTGTTAGGTGAGAAAAGCTCAAATAAAAAAAAAAATCTTTTATTTCTTTTCAAATGACATAAGCAAAATCTTAAAGTAATAAAATATAAAACTTTATTGTTCAAGAAACTAGTACAAATTCGAAATAGCACTAGCCTCCACACTAGGATTCCCTGTTTCGTGGAGACGTAGTCTCCTTCGTCTAGTGTCCTTTGTCTTCGTCGTCCTTTGTCTTGTATCAATAAAAATAACTAAATTATTGTTATAAACAGTTGTATAGAGGTATGAGGAGTTCACTCATCCTCTACAGAAAAGGGGGGATCCTCTGACCAGACGGGTGTCTGGGAGGCAGTTGCCCCCCAGACTACGATTACTTTTCTTTTTACGAAAATTAAGCGGACGGAGGAGTATGAAATTTGGCACAGTTAAAGTTTATATGGAGAAGGACTGCAGAAAGCTATTTTTTATATAATATACATTAGAAATAAATTTAAAAAAAACATTACACACACTACCTTGCATTTGACAGCGTTCGACACAAGATGGCTACCTTAGACTCATGACATTTAAATGAATTATGGTCGAATTTCGACCTCCGGGCGACCACTAGTTTATAGAAAACTAGCAACCGTGCTTAATAACCGTCCTTCGCATGGTTATACGACCTGATCAAACATTGAGATTTCTTTATTATTTGTAAGTTTAATATTAATGTATAATACACACAAACCTTCCGGAATAGATTCTCTAAATGATAGTGAATACCGTTGCATAGTTTAGAAGAACAACGCGGTCACACAACAGAATAGCGACTTTATTTATAATCATGTATTTAATTTATAAGACAGCAGCTGATAGGAGCTAGATGAGAGTTGCTGACAATAGTGCTGTATGGATGCGGGAAGCACAGAACCGGTTGAAGTGGCGGTGCTTGGGGGAGCAGCCCATGTCAAGCAGTGGACGTCTTTCGGCTAAAATGATGATGATGAGCTGAATGGCGTGCCTATGTCCAGCAGTGGATTGCTGTAAGCTGGTGATGATGATGTAGAACATGTTAAGGGGACTACAGGACCTAAAGGTGCCTAAACGCAAGTTTTATAATGCCTAAAAGAATATGATCCACTGCAGTAAACAAAATCAGAAAAATATATGATATTCTTCAGGATATATGCTAGTATGATAGTGTGTTGAAAACATAATACAACTAATTTGATACGATAGAAAAAAATCATGAAGATACCTGTAAAAATTTCTTTTAACGATTAAAAATCATATTAATTTACATGCAATCATTCAGATTATTCTACAAGCTACATATTAGCATAATAGTGTTTTAATTTTCCAGTCCAATCAATAGATTTTTTGTAAATCGCTAACTGCTTCATATTTTGCAATTAATTACCTGCGTCGTGTCATCGCGCTTCTCTTTCATTTCTATGCAGTCCGACAGTGACCGCGCTTTAGCTGTTGTAAGCCTCTTAATAGTATCGTAGGTAATTTCTGCTTACAGTCTTATTAAAACCATGTATCGAAGTAGGAGGAAATATATCAGTCCATTATAAATTTATAATAAACAAGAAAATGTTACGATATATAACTACTTTACAGGTGTTTACTGTTTACGTGATCTCAGAATTACTCTGACCTACTTATGGCTAATAAATAGTTCATAACAAAGTAATGCAACTCAATGTTTTCGGATGCTCCTGATTGGCTGCCCGCAGAGCTGTTAACTGAATCATGTTGTTTATGTTGAGAAAATAATATTTCATATAATTAATTTAAAGTTTAAGAATATAATACCTATGATAGGAGTTAAACATGTGTTATTAATGGATATAGCACGCACTTTACTGCATAGCAAAAATTTAGAAAAAGTTTATTATTTTCCAAAATTGAGGTACCTACCTACTCACTACCTATCAGTACCTACAAATATATAGGTACCTACTTACTTATTTAGTATACAGTAATGATGATATAAATTTCGCTAGCAGAACGGCGCCGTCCGTTTACAAACGGTATAAAACACAGGTTGGACAAATCATACTTTATTCCAGCAATCAGGTACATTATAAACGGAAGCGCGCGCTATTTGATTTGACCAATAAGCGCGCGCGGTGATAGAGTTGGCTATCAGAAACGACCTTGACGAGGCCCCGCCCCTTTAATGTTGCTTATTATCCGTCACCTCACACGGCAGGTCCAGTTGAAAATTAGAGTCAGGCACTAGTTGTCTGGCATTTTCGCTGAACTGGGCCTATTATTTTACACTTTTTATTTGTTTTCTTTTATCTATCTATTTTATTTTCACTTGTGTTATAATTATGTTGTATTGTGGGCGTTTTTGTCTGTGCTAAATAAATGTATTTTCTTTCGTTATTACCTTAATATTGCTTACCTATTACCAAGGTGAGATGGCAGATGTTACACATCATATTAATATGCGACTACTGTAAGGCTTGCTCTTTTTTATTTTAAATAAGTAGATTTTACTCGAAGAGAAGTAATTGACTGCAGTTGTACCTCGCTTTCTGGAGGTCATATCGACCGCATGCTAAGTGGGCTGTAAGAGTAATTTCATTTCTGTGCACTAAATAAATAATGTATCTATCTACGTATTGTACTTAGGTAACCTACAGGCTAAACAATGAAAAAAAAATCATTTGAAAAATTTAGGTAGGTAGGTACCTACTCAATTTTCTATTTTTGCACGTCAGACCTTTTTAAACGAAAATCCTTCCTTTCATCTAAACTAAAACTATTCTCCAACAAAATTGGCAACAAATTGGTATCCAAGCCCTAAAACTTCCGCAAAAATAAAGGCGAATATCAAATGACTGCGCAGAAACACGATCTGCTAGGAAAAAGGTCCAAACTGAGTGAGGTTGCATTTATTCTTGCTCTATGAAATAACATCGTCAGTCATTTCTTTTGAAAGGCGATGGCCATCGCCCCATCGGTCAGGTACCTTCGGGACACATTCCTGGCTGGTTGCCAAACGCGGCTAGTAAAATTGCCATTACTTGCGGCTAAGGCTAAAGGCATAAATCTTTAGATCAGCGGAGTAATTGCGTAACACACTTACAATGGCAATGCCTTACAATTTGACAATTCAACCGCATGCATTGCGTTGTCGAGCAGACAAATTCAAACATATTATGAAACAATGGATTAGCAATTTCCTTCTAAATCCGTCAGATTGTCTTTGAAAGTGTTCTTCATTATAGCAGAGCACTCAACACCGGCACTTAAAGGATAGACATCTATTCCTGTGTCTGTTTAAAAGTACCTACGTACCTATCTAAACACTTGTAATGCACTTTGAGTACATTTAATCCTGATAAGGAGGTGACAACCCCATTCGATAAAGTTATCTTTCGAAGTGAAAATGGGTCAACTAACTCTTTAATAAGTCAAGTCCATGATAAGGTTCACTGAGGAAGAACTAACAGTTGATGTGACAACAAAATGCGCCATCATAAAACCGAAAAATCTACAATATACCTATAGCCTTTTCCCAACTATTTTGGCGTCGGCTTCCAGTCTAACCTGATGCAGCTGAATACCAGTATTTTACAAGTAATGGCTGCCTATCTGACCTCCACATCCACAACCCAGTAGCTTGATAACACGATACCCCTAGGTAAGACTGGTGATCAGACTTTTGGGCGTCTGTCTTCCCGTAACGACCACGTTAAAGATCTACGAATAACAGCCGGGACTAGCAGCTTAACGTGCTTCCCGAGTCACGGAGGGGCTCGATATGTAATGGACGGTCACCCATCTACGAAGCGACCGCCGCAAGCGTAACTTAACCTTCGATCGACCTGTGCGGCTGTTATCCTATTATAATCATTAATTAACACGAGCCCATCAAGGAGCGCTGTCCCAAATTAGACGCATTATTAATTTATTATACATAAAACAAAAGGTATATTTTTTTTTAAACACGTATACTAAAAGGTCGTTAATTAAGTTATCTTTAAAATGGGTGAAGGTTTCAGAAAAATACGCTTGATAGACGCGCGCGCACGCGTACGCGTACGCTTTGCGTGATTCTCAGTTTTTTATTCGCGTTAAACATAACTTTACAAATTAATTTCACTATGTAATATAAACATAATCTAAAATATTCTTATACGAGTATTAAGTTATTAAGAAAATGCGCTAATTTAAGAAAAAAAAACCCAAGTCATTAACACTACTTACCTACTCGTTTAGAAGTGATCTTCAGTATAAAATCATTAAAACTCGGATACCGTCGCCTTAATCCTAGTCATCACCAAATTATCTATGCTATCAACCTTGGGACTTCATCTGTAGGTCACAGTGAAATAGCGAGTGTCTCCATAAAACGAAAGGCAGGGAATGCTAGGTTAGCAGTCCATTCTTACTGTCATCTATTAAAAATGCGCCGAATCTTTCAGATTTTTATGGGACACCGTAATATCTTCCAAATACCGATTTATCGCGTTTTCACGGTTCAATTCTCTACGTTATCCAGAGGTGGTAGTAAATCAGAAAGAAATTACCAGGGATGAAATACCTTTTTCTTACCTATTTCAAATGCTAAAAATGTCTCTTGATCTACTTATGTAGGTAAACGTTAACGTTCCTTTACCCAAATATTTTTTTCTATCTTTTAAAATAAAACGTAAGTATGTATATAGATACACACACATCATTCACACAGTACACACACACACTGACACACACAGTAGGTACAGTACACAGGAATGAAGATTCGTGATTACCTATTGTTACTACATATATTATATGTACTATCCTTGTGTAATATGCCGTTGGTATGCCTTGTTTAAATAAATAAATAGATATCTATTGCCATTGGAATTTTGAACGTAATCTGAATTTCAATTCTTAGGTATTAATTGCGGACTTTTACAACAGAGCTGTGTAATGAGTATAAAATGCTACCCACAGAAAAATCCCTGGAAAAACGCGAGGTCGGACATCGAACCCAGGATCAGTACCTACTCATGCTTGCGACCATTAGAGACAGGTCAAAAGCCTAGTCTGGGTCGCTGTCACCCTGCCACCGACAGTGAAAAGAGCAATTATACTTATAGGTACTATAACTTGCATCATATTTTACATACATAACATCACGCCTGCAATCTCCAAAGAGTTGGGCAGCGGGTGAACCTATAGTACACCCACATTCCACCAGTTATGTTTCAAGTCCCATTTAATAGGGGGCGAACCTATTGCCACTAACCGAGCATAAATCCAGCCTCGGGGCTGCTACTAAGTTGAGTAATTGAGTTTTTCCATCAGCAATTCTATTCGATATTATTAGATATATTCTTCAGTAGCGCTTGCGACCACACGACCACACACACACACATAGACCAACGGGGCACCATATTTTAATAAGTATTATTGATTTACTTTTAACGACGATGTCTTTACCAACATTCGGTACCTACCTAATAATACCAGCCTGTTACTGTCCCACTGCTAGGGCAAAAGCGTCTTCTCATACAGAGAAGGCACGAGCATTGATCACCACGCTTGCTCAAGACGGGTTGGTGATTTCAGACTTATATTAAATATAAGTCCAAGTTTCCTCACGGTGTTTTCCTTCACCGATGTTAGTAATGTCCAAGATAAACTCAGAAAGTACATATGAATTGAAAAAGTTAGATTGGTACTAGCCCGGATTTGAAACCCACATTCTCGTGCATGAGAGGCGAGGCCTTAACCACTGGGGCATCATCAATATAAATAACTATCATTAATTCTCTACGGATATCTCGATTTACGATTTGCAAACAATCGTCAACATTTTATTACTCTTCCTCACTGTCGAAATATAGGCACTTATTTGTGAATGTCGTATAAATTAATTAGCTTTTATCTCCTATTTTCTCGTGTCGATTTTATCGTTGAATACCTAACTTGTATAGTTTAGTTTCACTTATCTACCATTATTTTTTCATTAAATTGAATAGGCCTATCAATTTCTGAATTAGGTATTTACTCAATCAACTTTGCACGACAGAAGTAAAATATCCACAATTTTGACGTCCACTGTCTCCCGCCAATTCATTTTGCTGGGGCAAATTACACTCGCATAATAATAATCAATAAATAATTAATAAATAATCTCTTGAATTCACTTTTTTCCACAAGGGTTGGCTGACTTTTGAATTTAATAAAAAAATATTTTGGTGGAAATAAGAAAAGTTGTACATTCAAACAAAAATTACGTTGAAAGATTCCGTTACATAGATAGATACACGTCAAGCTAATAAAAGCGTATTAAAAATACCAAATAGAAATTATTCTTACGAGTTAACGACGAGTAATGACGGATATACGACCGAAGTCTTGAAAGCCAGTGGAAAACCTGTTCCCAAGGCCCTTCAGAAGATTTTTGATTCTGCCATAATCAAGGGGAAAACGCCACAGGAATTGAAAAAGGTGCGGTAATACTATTCTTTAAAACCGGCCAAGTGCGTGTCGGACCACGCACAATGAAGGGTTCCGTAGTTGGGATGAATATATCTCAACAACAAACTTAACATTGTAGTTGAATAACATGTCCTCCCATACATTCCGTATGGAAGAACATGTTTTTCAAACTGCAAATTTAAGTTGCGAGATTATTACTCGTTAACCTGTAAAGCCTCCTTAGCTGTGATAGTTTTCCTTTTAACTCCGTTACATATACTACTGCTGTATTTTTTTTCATAAATCCAAGTACAACCATTCAGCTGGCAGAGACCCGGGGACACTATACTCTAATAAAAATTAGCACTTTAAAGCTTAATATTTCGCAAACGGGTCCCTCAATTGAAAAATGGCTTTCACACACCCACAATATTGAACGACCTTTCCAACGACACCCCCACACCATAAGATAGACGAGAAAACAAAAACATCCCCATTTTACGTGTTGGGGAGGTACCCTAAACAAGTTTTTTCTTGTTTTTATTTTACTCACTTCTGCCTGAGCCTTATCTAAAATCAGTACAAGCTGTTCTCAAGAGTTATCAGCATCACGAACACGAACCTCGCTCGCCTTGCTACGAGTATGTCAGTAACCATGATTCTATAATAGATTAAATAGGTATCAATTCATATGTTTAAAGAGACGAAGAGAAACAGGGTGTAAAGTTCACTCATCCCCTATAGAAAAAGGATCCTCCGACCAGACGGGTGTCGTGTCTGGTGGGCAACTGAACGATTGATAACGGGGAAGTTATAATATATGCTGGTCACGCGATAAACCCTGTTTGCGCGATGCAGGTTTTTTTGTATCGTTAGGATTTTTGTGACGTCAAGTCTTTGATACGTAGTACGCATGTGGCGATGTAGATGTTACCACATGTACGAGTTCTGGAGTGGAGCCCGCGTATCGGCAAGCGTATTGTGGGACGCCCCCCAGCTAGATGGACCGATGACCTTAAAAAGATGGCTGGGATAGACTGAATGCGGAATGTGGAGGACAGGGTGTTGTGGCGTAACCTGGGAGAGGCCTATGTCCAGCAGTGGACTGTGATACGCGGAGTTGATTGAATATGTATGAAATCAAAATCATAAATCACATCAAAAATTTATTTCATTAAAAACAGTAAACATTCAACACAGATAATACTAATAAGTATTCCTTAATGAGATACATTTTATGACACAAAGTATACTTTCGGGGTGGATTTTTTGACCGGGCACTAAGGGCAGGTACCTTATTCGTTGTAGCTATAAAAACGGTCTTAGGAGACTGTTCTTAACTTTTTGAGACATTTTGATCAGCATTCACAGATTTCCTTTCCTACCAAAGTACCAATGGAAAAAGTTTTTTTGCGATTTCTGACATTTTTAGTACTCAAAGCTCGATTGGCCCAATAGTTTTTTGATCTTTATAAGAAACAGGATGGGCTGGCATCAAAAAAGTTTTTGTGAAAACTGCCTATTTTCTTGCTGACTGTAAGTACCTACATATTTTTCAAAATCTGTGCAGATTAAAATGTCTCAAAAAGTTAAGGACCGATCCTAAGACCGGTTACTTGTAGCGACAGCGGTTACGGTACCTGTGTTTACTACCCCATCTTAAAAACTCACCCTGTATACAATGTGACTATCGATGGTGCATCGAATAGATCATACATCAATACGTCATACATCAATTAGTCAGAAATATTCAAAGGCTTTCACAGCTTAGCTCAATTTCCCCGGTTTCTAAATCCAAAACGGATCGTAATTTTAACCAGTCTTAATACTTATTTTGGTCTTACCGAGTAATGCCAAACTGGTCCTTTGAAATCAGTCGACAATTTTAAATAGTCTCCAATGCTAATTAAAACTATGAAGATTACCATTTAGCAAAGTTTTTATCTTTCTGCTACATGCGCCGGAACAGGGAATCCGGCATTGTCGAACGAGTTTCAGTCATATTAAGGCGGGTCGACATCTGCGTACACGCACGAACAATGCGGTTCGCGTGCACCTTAGGAACATAGTATGGACACCTTCACTTCACAGTTCATGCGCGTGAGCTTCAATAACGCAGGTGTGTATTCTTGCACGCAAACCGTTCGCAACATGCGCGCGCACGTAGAATGTCACGCGTCTGTAGCCATTCGAGGCGCCTAGCGTGCACGGATCGTGCGCGTGCGCTGATGTGAACACGCATGTTAAGTTTAAGAGCGTGCACTCATGAAGTTGATAACAATCGACACTCGACCAACTTTAGATTTAATAGACAACTAGATCGGTTCAAACAGATATATTTAAAGTCCTTTACTATGGCGAAAGGACCGAGAATGCCATCAATAAGTTTCAGAAACTCAATGAGCCCCTTTTCTCAATTTCTTGCTTCAAATTCACAGTTCCCGGCAGCGAATATTGGCAAACCAGGTGGGATTTACCGATTCGTGTGGAAGCTTTCACACACTACTACAAGGCAAACGTGGCGCAGCCTGAGCAATTTAAAAGAGACTAAGTAAAATACAATAGACGACGTATATTTAGTAACCTAATCCGCTAACTGTTCTTAAAGAGTCATAAAGAACCCTGTAAGAAATCAACACGTGTTTCACCTCTCAACGAGGCATTCTCAGGATGACGATTGACTTGTTACGAAACCGGACACGAGGACGTGTTGCCACGTCAAGCTCCGAACACCGTGTGAGCCACAACGCCCCGACAGCCCCACTTATATAGGATCACTGCTCGTTCCACGAGTCGATTTCTTACATGGTCCGCTTAACTGTTTTTAAAGAGTCATAAATACATATTTATGACTCTTTAAAAACAGTTAAGCGGGTTAGGTTACTAAATATACGTCGTCTATTGTATTTTATAATGGACTTCCGCAAATTCACGCCTGAGTCAATCAACTATCTAGAGACTAAGTATACTAAACGCCAGACTCAGTCTCGGTCATAGAACGTGTGAGTAAGACGTACATATTTAGTACCTAAAAGTCTCGTGTCACTACGCTCCTGCGTATTACAACCGCAGTTCCCACGAATTTTGGTGTATACATACGGCCGACATAACTTGGCAGGTCTGAACATAGGCTAAATGCGAACTTTCGCGAATCTTCTCTCACTCACACTCGCCTCATGTCACCATTTGTTTCCCTAAAAATGTTATTGCTTAGCCCTCTGCGCGAAGTTCGGAACTGTCAAGTTGTATCGGCCGTATTCTACAACTCATTCAATATATTATATTATGCTATGAGTATTCCACAGCTGTTGTCAAACAATATATTCCTACTATTTCATATTCAAGTAACTACTTCGCCTAAATTTGAGCCAGTATTACCCTGATGCCGAATAATACTTCATATTAGCTTAAGCCAAACTAGGAACTAAGCAAAAAAAATATCAGGCGAGAACAACTTTTCTGCATTACATAATTATTTTATGTCTAACAACATACAAACGGAGCTAATATAAAATAGTTAACAATTAATTTAATTAAAAATAACTAAAATTATATCACCGGGATAATAACAGCCATATCCAGGGCTACGTCAATATGCATTATTTTTACACCCTGTTACCCACGAATAAGAAATAGTATAAAATACTCCCAAGGGACTGAAATGACGGAGCAAGATTTTCCTTAGCCCACTATACCGCAGGTCACGAATTTATCTTCACCAATTCTTATTACAAAATTCAAAAGACTGGACGTGTGCCTTTTCGTTAACCAATCAGGCCGAAATTCTCCATTCCTCATTGAGCCTACAGTGCGTTCATTATAACTTGTCCCGTGATTCGATTGGTAGCACTGATTTTTGCAGTCATGTGATTGGTAGTACTGTTCTGTCAGTCGACATTTTGAACTCTATAAAAATTGAAACTAAGACTGCAAAATTCAGTACTAGCAATCGCGTCACGGGACAAGTTATAATAACATCAAAATACAGTGCGTTCATAACTTGTGCCGCGACGCACTGTTCTGTCAGTCACCATTTTGAACTCTGTTAGTATTGAAAATAAAGCGCATATTAACACACTACGCTACCTAGGATCCGGAACAATCGGTCGGCTCCTAGGTAGATTGGGTAGTGTAATAAGCCTTTAAGCTTGACAAGCAATGGTGCCAACATGACGGTAAGGGACAAGTTATAGTGAACGGTTTGTAGTCGCAATCTCATCTCAGCGACACTTAATGTCAAAAACTTGACAAAAATTTTGGTTAAAGTTTTGTTTTACTCTAACATCACCCTCCAAAAAAAATCACTGACTTAAGTTATATTGGAAAAATTTCTCTTTCACAAAAGCCATTAATGAAAAGTTGACGTCGAGGTGTTTTAAACACATTCAGACTGAGATTATGATCCGAACCTTCTTAAAAATACGAGATCTGCCCCTCAGAACGTATTTGGTTGAATTTTGGGACACATGTCAAGTATACACAAGACGCACATACACACATAATACTTTTTTTATCCCAGGAAAAGCTCCTAAAATGTGCAAAATCGAACGCGACCGTATATTGGGATCGCAGTTGCTGCAAAAATGCATCGAATCCCAGAAATCTTTTTTACTGACATTTTTCTCAAAGGCTTGGTAGTTTACGTAAAATCGCGCCGTGCATTCGCCCCCTAAGACTTCCTTAATGATATGAAACGACATATACTTACCGACTAGTAAATAGCTCTGTATAGCTACTTAACACCACAGTGACTCCTTTAGGAGAAATCTAAAGAACATTTATTCTGGTTGAAAACCAGTAAAGTCGAAAAAGCTATTTGGTATACAGAAAATATTCATCTTTGTACTACACTGCTATAGTTTTACCGGGACCGTTGTTCCGCGCCTTAGGAATGCGCAGCAGCGTTGACGAATGAGAGGCGGGCGGGATGCCACGCGCCGTGAGAATTGACGAATGAGCGCCCTGCACGGGCAGTACCTTCTCGCTGCGCACATACCTAAGGCGCGAAACAGCGGCGTCGGTCAAACTATAATATTCATTTCTGTTGTGTGTGCGTACTACATTTTTAGCTAATGTGCGACTTAGACTAATGTTAAAACAATTGACTACTCAGCACGCTCACAGGATTACACAATACAGAGAACACATAGCTCGTACAAAGCGTAGGCTTCGCTTACTCCATGTTTACAGCGGTCGCTTCATTTCCTCTATTTGCTTCTTCAAGGTCAAATGCCCCGGATTCTGACAGAGCCTCCACAACTAACTGTAAACAAAACAAGTCATTTGAATGACTAAAATCAACGTCTAATGCGAAAGTGAGTCAAGTGAGATTTCACATATGAAACTAAACGCAGTCGGCACGTCAAATCCGCCTTCAAGAGTCGTCAGTGTCAATAGTCCACAACAATTTTGCCACTGACAACTCTTGAACGCGGTTTAGATGTGCTGAACGCATTCAGTTTAGTTTATTAAATTCGCCCTATGTCTCATACCGTCTCTGTCACCTTATGGAGTATTGTATTGACGGAATAACTTATTAGAACGGTTTAAAGTTAATTTAAATGTTAAGTTTGAGGTTTCAAATTGACTGAGATAAACGCGTTTAATATCGGTAAATTCGAGGAAAATACTCTTATCGCACACCATATTATTTTCAGCCCAGGAATATATATAATAAAACGTCGACGGCGCGTTGTGTTCCACGCGCGCCTCAAAGAGATGTCAGCACCAACTGACGGGGTCCGGAAGGGCCAATGCTTGCCGGGGTTGCGGGTTTGTCTGAAAGGGATATCGCGACCTCGGCACACAGGCAACGGAAGGAACACGGGTGGGTTTCAGTCAGTAAAAGTCTGACACGCCCTCCCGCTCCACCCAGAGTGGGAGAAGTTATTTGATAATTTCCCACCCTCAAAAAAAAAAAAAAAAGCCCAGGATTATAAGGCTAATCTGCTAAATAAATCTTAGTGACGATTTTTCACCGGGATTATCTTTCTTCGGGCATTAGAAATAATGTGTAAAAAGTCCATTACGATATCATGTGCGAAAAAAAGTCGACGCAAAACTAATACATTACGAAATATTTGCATTACCATTTTCGAGACTTTTGAAGGCTTTTTTTTTTCCTACCTTTTATCTCAAACGCAATGCATAATCCCGGTGAAAATTCTTCGCTAGTATTTTTTTTCTCAAAAATTATCTTATTTTCCTGAGCTATATTTAAAGGAATGAGAAACAGGATTGATAAAGCTCATAGAATGTGCGGATGTGGGTTTTTGATACTTACAAGATCATTTGCATCCGGCGTTGGAGTTGTAGTATCCATTCGGTGACTTCGTCGTTGCCTCTCTTTCTTTTTTGGAAACTTCGAAATGAAATCGGCTTGGTTCACATAGTTCACTGGTCGTTCCATCATGTAAGCTGGATTTATTTTGATATCTATAAAAGGAAGTTAATTGATTCAGTCCATTATAAAAAAACAATATTTCTAAAGAGTCATCAAAAACCCTGTAAAAAATCGACAGGTGTTTCACCTCTCAGCGAGGCTTTCTCAAGATGACGATTGACTTGTCGCGAATCCGAACACGGCGTGTTGGCACGCCGAGCGCCGGACGCACAGAGCAACACGCCATGTTCGGATTCGCGTCTATTGTATCTAGAAAAGAAAATATACAGGGTCAAATTAAATTAGCTAGCAAAACTCTGCAGACGTGCTAAGTATCAATATCTAAACATGATAAAACAAAAAAAGACAGATTTGATGACTTTTTTTGTGTCAAGGACTATACGTATGTAGTGTAGTTACTTGGGGTATTCGTTTTTTTTTGTGTAAACTTCACATACGTAATGGGTATCGAATATCGATATCTAAACACAATAAAACAAAATTTCTCAACTCATACTTGCAAGTATCTACAACACAGGCGGTCATTGACCCCAGAAAAACAACAATATTTTTTTCTATTATCGTGTTTAGTTATCGATACCCATCACGTCTGCGGAGTTTAGCTAGCTAATTTAAATTGACCCTGTATTATTAGAAGCATTTTATTAATCAAAAATTATGTTAGGGTTGGTTTATTTTTGTATACATGTTACAAAATAATTTTCTTTATCTAAATCTCTGGTTAAAATATTTTTTATTTTTATTTACCTGGTCCAAAAACTTCAGGCACCATGTAAGGATATAGCCAGCCCACCAATGGGGTTAATCCAGAAACATAATGTGCCTTCTTGTGGTAAAACAATAAGCCATCCAGTTTGGGGGAGTAATTTGGATAATGTGGGATTCTCATCATGAAACTGGAATTAAAGAATTATAATTATTATGATTAGCTATTTTCTAATAGGCAACAAAACAGCGATAATTCCTTACTACCCTTAAACTAAATAATTATACAGAGATGTGTTCATCATCTAGCCTCGTTGGTGTAGTGGTCACAAGCTCTACTGCTGAGCATGATTTTCTATCTGGAATTGCTCAGTAGCCCGGAGTCTGGCTTTGTGCCCGGTTGATGGCAATAGGCTCGCCCCCTGTTACATGGGACCTTAAAACATGACTGGCGAAATGTGGGTGTACTATAGGGACACGTCTGCCCAATCCTTCGGGGAACCAAGGCGTGATATTATGTATGTATGTGTTTATCATCATCATCTGGCTAGCTCCTTCTCAACTATGTTGGGGTCGGCTTCCAATCTAACCGGATGCAGCTGAATACCAGTATTTTACATGGAGTCAACTGCATGTACCACAAAACTATGCCATACAATTTAAACCTAAAAACCTTACAAATATGTAAACTGTAGTGACAAGTCTACAATATTGTAACTCATACATATTTGTAATTTCTCTGTTAAGGTTGATCTAGTCGCGGGTTCGAGGTCACTGGTGGGCGTAGCCAAAAAGTAAACTGTATCACCGGGCATCGTGTCCGACAGAGATGAGCAGTAAGATGTTAGTCTACACGCGCAACGTCTAGTTCGTACGCACACAAACACCGTTTCGAACTATTTTAGTAAAACTAGCTCGTAAAAAATTACGAAATGTCCTTAAGAAAATCGAGTTTCGTGAAAAAACCACTGCATAAACCAATTAGAAATAAAGCTTATTGAATTCTTCTATAATTGAGCTGTGTCGGTGTAGACTTTGTTTTGGAGATTTTACAACTTCTTTTATTATTTATTTATGCCCAAAGTTGCGTTAAAATTAGCAAGAAAAACTAATCTTTGTTGGCTCATAACTTTTTAATGTCTTTTTATTTTACTATTCTGTTTCCGCACAGACAACATTAATAATGAGACAAAACGATATCATGTTTAACTTTGGATGTACAATGACAAACAGTGGAGCAAAATGCCCCAAAATTTGTACAGAAAAACTATCAACTAGTTCCACCTTAAGTTTTTCTACAATATAACAATTTTGTAGATTTGTAGACTCGTAAAGTTTTGTGGTATAGGGCCCTGAAATATATCACTTAGTATCTGACGCCATAACAGAAAATGACTTACTCTCTAAAACTATCTGGATCACATGGTACTTTCGGTATAATTTTAAATTTTAAATGATTATCTTTTGAGCGTTTCCCCAAATCTGGTATTTCTTCTATCTGTGTTAGCATCCAATAATGTCGGAATTCAGTCTGAAATTATAGAAAAAATATTGATTAGTTACACTATAAAAATAGTTCAATGTTTGTATAAGAATTACAAAGTGAGGTCAGACTTTATTGCTGTGTAACAGATTCGTCTTATATTATGGTTTGATTTGGGACGTCCTTGAGTGATAATCATATGATTTCTATAAAGTCTGTCTCGATGTGGCAGATTTTACTGAACAAAACTTACATACTTTCACATTAAAGCATACTCGTCAGTTGCAGTTTTACTTGCAATGAAAATATTTACCAGCCCCTACTGAAAATTAATGTTTCTTACCTCTCCATCAGCCATTAAGTGGTTGTTCCATGCCAGTAGATCCAAAATATAGAAGGTATTTGTAGTAGGTATTAGGAAACCGTCTAGAATGCAGCAACGAGTGTTACGCCCAGGCGAAATCTGGCTACCACCTGGTAACGCAGATTGAATTGTCCTTACAAGGATGCCATCCCGGGAAAACAGTTTGGTTTTGCCCTGGAATTACAAATGTGTACTCAGCATCTCTGGAAGGGGCGAAGTTTTGAAAAATATAAAACCTCTTTGAAATATTATAGATTTCATTAAAGGAAACACCATTTAAGACTCAATTTAAAAAATCTTTGATTTGCGATCTACACGTCTCATTCAAAATTCTACTTTACATAATTCATGACAAAAACCTCTGTCGCGGACAGACACTCAAGAGCGGTCTTCTATGGGTGTTAATCCTTTTAAAATTTATCCTTTTCCTTCAAATCGATTATACATAGATTTATAAGAAATAACATGCAAAATACAAAACTGCTTACCCGACTGGCCACCACAAGTGTTCTAATACCTTTAGGGCAGGGTACCACATACCAGTTTTCGTGAAAATCATCTGGTTTTTCTACCATCCATTCTGACTGCATAAGAACTTCCTTATATGCGCATCTATTAAAACCAGCAACATAAATTTGAGGCTTATAAGTTACCTGAAATTACATAGACAGTTTCATTATATAGGTGAGGTTTTGAACAGGGATCACTACAGCAGCTAAGGCAACTGTTAGAGACAGGAATATTTAATCAATTCATACCGAGTTTTTCAAATGTATTTTACCTGCAATAATGAATTTTGAAAGTGTTTTTTTTTTAGTCTACAGCCAGGGTACGTTTTTTTTGTGATATGTTAATGTTAAATGTTCGCAATTTTGTAACGTTACTAGTTAATGAAAATCCACATTTTGTATGTCATACAATTAACAAAAAAACATAAATCGAAGTAATTTTATTTATCCTTAGTTCCAAATCTATTTAAACTACCAAGGACTGGGCCCTATACCACAAAGCTTTACAAGTTTACAATTTTATAAAATAATTATCTATTAAAAATGTGTGAAGTACAATTTACAATTCTTTCGCATTGTTAAAAGCATAAAGCTTTGTGCAGACTAGCGCGACGCGACACCGGTTATTTTTATACCGTGAATTTTTCTTAGAAATTGTATTGTTCGAGTCGCGTCGTGTTGTCGCGTCGCGCTGGTCTGCACGAGCCTTAACAACAAGCCTGAGTTAAAAAAAATGTTAACTTGTTAATTGTAATTGTAAAGTTTTGTGATATTGGGCCCTGGAATTCGGGTCAAAGTTCAAAGGCATAGATAATCTATCGGTTGACATAGCTGCCATAGAGATCCTTGTTCAAGAACCCACCCTGTATTATGTTCCTCACAATGGAAAAAAAATAAAAAAATTATAAAGGAAGTTGGTTCTAAATGTATGATAAAATACTAGTAACTGCCATATTTACATATAATGGAAACTGAAAAAAATCTTATAAATATTGGTATTTATAATTGAATAATGACTCGCTAGTGCAGGAGTATATAATATTGTTAGAAATAACTATGCAAAATGACAGTAAAATGGACTTTGCTTGGTAGACCCATCCAAGGAACCAACACTCAGCAGGTGGACGTGTAATCACTAAATCAATGAGGCAGATTATTATTTGAAATCTAAGTACAAAATAAATAAGTATTCGATAACTTGATTGTCCATTAACTTAGTAGCTATAAGATTAATAAAATTACCCTTTCCTCTTGGAAGACGTTGCTTTCTTCAACAGCCTCCACTAATCCCAGGACTCCACGAAATGTATCAGTAAGAACTGAACGGTTGCTGAAATTACAACAGAGGTTAAAACTATCAACATACAATAGGGTAGACTTCCGTACGCAAAAAACTTGCTTTGACATGGAGTTTCGGATACCAGCCCGTATTACCTAGGGTAGACTTAAGATTGTCTTATAACAAAAACACTTCTAACTGTAGTTAGTAGTGTTTATCCGAGAAAATGGCTCTCTAATCATGTGTTTACACCAAGGAATAAAATATGTGGTGACTCCAAAAAAGTGGCTGGAACAGACTGGATGCAGATGGCGGTGGACAGTCTTGTGGCACAGCCTGTCCACTGCATTGTTTTTAATTTGTAATGACCAGTTTTATTCGAAACTTGGGGAAAACTTGTCTAAAAGGTGAACAAAATAATTATATTACTATAATTATGTTTTTTTAAATACACAAAATGTTTATTTTATTTATTTTATTATTTCTGTACACAGTAAAATAGATACAGATACAACATAATCATAATTATGAGTACAAAGGTTCATGTTTCACAAGTCTTTTCCAGAGTTGTTGAAAACAATTATCACAATTTGTCTATGGGTGTAAACGCAGGGTAAGAACTTACCGACAAAGATGCTAGATCTCTCTAGCTATGACATCACACTACACATATATTATATTCATAGTCTATACCAGTTTTAAATATGTTTGTCCTTTTTGTATTGAGTGCTTAATTGTGTCGTGTACAATAAAGTGTTTAATAAATAAAATAAAATAAATTGAATATGATAACAACGACTATACACAAGAACCCAAAAATCAAGTTGTTGGAATGATTTATTATCATTTTCAAAGTCAAAGTCAAATCATTTATTTCAAATAGGCCCTTGTAAGGCACTTTTGAACGTCAAAGTTTACAAAAAATTGAATTGATTCTAGTCGTTTTATTATTAATTCATTCATTTGTATTTAAACAATTGTCTGTTTTTTATTTTTATTAGTGTGATTTCTGAAAGGTTGCTCGGTGGTTCGTCTTAGGTTTTTGATATATTAAAAGTTTAAATGTCTTGGGTTTTGTGTAAGGTGAAATAAAAAAATTACAGTGCAAATAGATAAACAAAACTCACGTTTTTTGATAATGAAGCATTTCCCTTCGTCTCTCCTCTTGGTTATCCAAATCCCTACCCATATTTTTGTACAATCCATCGAACTTGGTTTTACTCAATTTTTCTAACACTTCTTCCATGATTGAGTTTTTTAGGTAAAAGATAAAAATTTAGGGGAACTAGTAATCAACAGTAAGTAATTTCAGACTGTATTGTCATAAGTACTAACGAACAGAAATAATAATTTTAAATAAGCAGTACAGACAAAATGAACAGACAGAGCACTATTACTATTTTGACATTCGCTCGCAAATCGTAATTGTCACAGTACAGCTGTCAAGTCACACATTATTGATGTATAGGGCTGTGTTGAACATTAAATTAATCGACTAAAATACGAGACGGACTATCATAATATACATTTATATAAGTTGTAAAAAAAATCGTTTTTATGGTTCCTTAGGAACAAGGAACACTTATAGTGTTGCTAAGTCCGTCTGTCTGTCTGTCCTCATTATACATAGTAATCTAGTAATCACGCCTACAAAATTGTGAATTAAAATCTTCTTCTCTAAAATTAAATAAATTTTGTTGTCCCAAAGCTGTAAATTGGGGATGTTTTTTTTACTCGTCCTTTCCATCGTGTGGGATGATATTGGATTGGTCTTTCAAAAATATTGAGGATTTTTAATGAACATTTCTTCCGATTCAAGGATCCATTTGGAAAATCGCAATATTCAAATTTTCTTACTTTTTTTGCAGTTTACAGGTCAGTATCAAATTGTGTGTTGATCTAAATATAATTCGCGGCCGTATCAAATATTATTTATATAATTATAATCATAAAAACATCAATATAACTCTCTAAGTTCAGATAAATCTATTTCATGAAATCATGACATTTTATAATTATTCTGGAGTTGTATTTCTGATTCTACTGATTATAATTCTGAAAGCCATATTTGTTACGGTCGCTAATCATATTTTAATCAAGATACAACCTAACACTCAACTGACCTGCAAATTGTAGAAAACGTAAGAAAAGGATGATGGACATTCTTGACCGTTATAAACGTTTTGACCTAGGCATGAATAGAGGAATATTAAACTGCTCATCGATCAGAATATTATAGTGGAAGACCACCGTGACTGTGTCATGTGTTGACGAGGGCTCTACCATAGAACTGTCAGACTATGGCAGAAATAAAGATGCGTGGCTTTTACGTGGACGTATCCAGTCACGTCACGTGACGTCAAGAATGTACTATTGTTACAATATAATTATATTGGTTAAAAATCACCACATTATGAAAGGCGATAACTTCCAACACTACTGACAACACTAACATTACTATAGACACGAGGGTTTCACTGCTCCCGCAATGTTTATGAACGATGTTATAATAGATAATAATTAGCGTATAACAATGTCACATAATTAAATATCATTAATATAACATATTGGTACAATAAATGTTATTTATACCTATAAAATGTGGTTGCTTTATAATATAATAAATAGTATAACCCAGATGATGATGGTGGCGATGATGATGTTCATCAAAACCCGATATTTGATTCAGAATTAGTGAACAAGTAATAGAAAATAATCAATAAAAAAATTTATTCAAAATAACTCGAAATCGACAACAAAACAAAACAAGCACTAAAGTACCTATTATTTATTATACATGGAAAACCTTTATAGTCGTATAAAAATGATTGCTGTTGGAGCGGGAACCAGGTTCCATATATTTTTGCCCATAATCCTTTGAATTTCGCGGGCTACCTTAGCGTTTCCCATTTAAGGGGGATGCGCTAAGGTAGCCCGCGATATTCAAATTTTCTTGAGTTTTTTCCATTTTGCAGGGCAGTGTCAGGTTTTCATGTTGATTAAAATATGATTCCCGACCGAAACAAACATGGCTTTACATAATTATAATCATTACAATCAGCAATACAACTCCATAAGTTAGCATAATTGGCAAATGTCATAAAAAATGGCAAATGAAATAATCATGTCGATTTCATGAAATAGTCATTCAATGGGGTTAAATGAACTTAGAGAGTTGTATTGATAATTTGCATGATTATAATTCTATAATTAAACATTTGATACGGCCGCGAATCATAGAACATAGAACATGATACTGACCTGCAATTTGCAAAAAACGTAAGAAAATTTTAATTTCGCGGGATACCTTGACGCTTTCGCCTTAAGACGAAAGGGCCACGGTAGCCCGCGAAATTCAAATTTTCTAACGTTTTTTTTTTCAATTTACAGGTCAATATCATGTATGTTGACCTTTGTAATGAGTCGCGACCGTAACAAAAAAGTATTAAAAAAAATATATGATTATAAAATCATCAATACATACTCTGTCAAAACTACATAAATGTATTACTACAATAACTTTACGCTTTCCTTTGCAGGGTAGGATCAAGCGGTGCATAAGCTTGTGGGGCATATGTGGGGTAGTGTTAGGTCCCATAATAATTAAAAAGATTATTATGTTGCCTTTGCTATTTAAGTCAATAGTTTTTGAAATATTTTCGGTAATAACCAACACAAATAACATTGTTTGATAGTTTTTTCGAAATAAACTATGAAATAATTTTAAACGATGTACACACGTTACACCCACAACTCCTGTACCGTTACAGGTCCCCTAAGCACAATGTTTTGTGTGCGTTACAATTGCGCGCTGCAGATATTTTTACACCAAAAATAAAAATCGCTTCGAATTCTTTTTGGGTAGGTACAATTTGCTTTCTCTCAATCAAATTGACAAGATGAGACGATTAGTTCGATTCGTTGTTATTTGCTTTATTGCGAATTACTTGATTCGACTATGAATATCGTTACTTGCTAATAAGATTACGTATTCAATATCATGGCAATTCAGAGATTGACAAGCGGGAACTTAAAGAATCGTTATTTTTGAACAATATTCTGCACCTACTCATATTTTTCTTCATTATGCAGAGTCAACAGCACCTAATCTGCGTTCGCAATTTATTTGCCAAACATGAAAACAAACACGAGTTTTCCACTTAGACAAACATCAACTTTATATGCGTGTAAATAAAGTTGATTTAATATCGACTAGTACTGTTGAAAAAGTCATAAAAAATATGAAGTCGTTATAAAAACTGAACCTTATGTGTAGGCGTTACAGTTGTTTTTCCTAAAACTCGTGTTTGTTTACATGTTTGGCAAATGAATTGCGAACGCAGATTATGTAGTTCCTTGCACTGCGGAAATCGCCACTGCTACTACAACTTACAGGCGCTGTCAAAGCCAAATTGTTACCTTCAGTGCTATTCTGTAACCATCTCACCGTGAAAACTTAGGTGAAGTGAGCGTGGAGTGAGCTGTCATTCCACCTAATTCTAGAGATTGACACTGTTCCTGACGTCACATCGGGCCACACACCAACACCACAACGTGATCGCGGGCTTCCCCCACCTTTTTCACTCGCTCGCCGACACCTTGAGCGTGCGCACATAAATCGGTCATCTAAATAATATTGTAATCAGCAAAAAAGAAATACAGTACTTGTCTAACGGAATCAAGTAGTTTTTATTCAAGACCACCAGCAGCACACCTGGAGCTTGATACTCAACATATGGTCCTTCGAGTTAAAGAAGATCGCCGTTTTTGTGCTACGCACGCGCCTCCAGTGGACTTTGGACTGGCCGTCCGTACCGCGCGTTCGCCTACGCCGTAGAGGACACTTAAAGGACAGTCTACCCAGAGGGACATTATTCTGAGTGAGTCCGTTCCATTATCCTTATCTACTTTCCTGTCTTTTCACCTTTTCTACCCAGGAATTTTAAAATAGTGCTATACGGATCAGGCATACATTGATCTCTTCATATATAGCTTAACTATTCAGTGGAACTTTCCATAATCAAATCAATCTTAATCTTTCATATCATCTTTCCGTCATTTTGCATAATAACTTAATTTCTTAAGACATTCCTTTGTTCGCTAACCGCACGTGTTTGCTAAACGCGTAAACAACCTCATTAGTGTTTTTTTCGATATTGTACTCATTGCACCGGTTAACTCGCCGGGCTCATTAGCAATATCAGTTGATTTTACCGTAAGCTTGGCCAGCTGTTTACGCATAATTTTATAACTACACTTACTACATTGATATTGGTTTCTTTGTCTTTGCTTGCACTTTGGACTTTTTGCTTTGCCTTAACGACCTATCTACCTTCTCATTATGTCTGATGCAAAATTAAGGGAACTTATAAAGAGGCGTGGTGGCTACAAAGCAAAGCTTACGCATTTTAGCAACTTTTTAAGATTATTACCAAGCACGGGAAATGATTTAGATAGCTTCCAAGCAGCAGAATTAAAAAACCGTCTTAGTTTAATGGAAACACTATACAAGGAATTCGACGTGTTGCAGACAGAGTTGGAGCTGTTGTCCGAGGATGCGGACGAAATGTATGATGAGAGGGAGCAGTTCGAGACGCAGTACCACGCGCTGGTGGCCCGCGCGAGGGCGAGCCTCACCCCCGCGCGCGCCTCATCGCCCGCGCTCGTGTCTGCTACCTCCGTCGATGATCTCCCGCGTCACGGCTCTGGCTGCAGGCACGACTTCGTTCGGCTGCCTAAGATAGACTTGCCTCACTTCGACGGGGACTATCAGCACTGGCTAGAATTCCGAGATACGTATCTTTCTCTTATTCATAACAATGACAGCATACAAGACATCAACAAATTTCACTATTTACGTGCTGCCTTAACCAGCAGCGCGTCTTTAGTGATAAAAAGCATAGATTTTAAATCAGATAACTATAGTACAGCTTGGCAGTTATTATCCGAAAGGTACGACAATGAAAGACTTCTTGTTAATAATCATGTGCAGGCCTTATTTAATCTTGAACAAATTCAACATGAATCTTGTAAATCGTTACGGAATATGATTGACGTCACTAATAAAAATCTTCGTGCCTTGTCAACTTTAGGGCAGCCTTCTGAGCAAGGCGGTCTAGGGGAAACCCTTATTATATACATGATGTCAGAAAAACTTGACAAGGTCACACGAAGGGAGTGGGAAGAATATAAAAATAATTTAAATGCCTTTCCAAATTTAAAAGATTATATTAAATTTTTAACAAACAGAGCAGATTTACTTGAATCCTTAAATTATAATAAAAACACAATAACAAAAAACACTTACGAAAACAACAAAACTAAAAACTTCCTTACAACAACTAAAACTAAAAATAATAACAATTCAGACAATGTTAAATGTCCCATGTGTTCTCAGAATCACTTTTTATTCAGTTGTCAGCCTTTCAGAAATCTTGACATAGAAGCACGCATTAAAAAAGCTTCAGAAAGTAATGTTTGTATGAACTGCCTTCGACCTGGTCATACCGAAAAGCGTTGCAGTCTCTCGCATTGCAAATATTGCAAGACCAGACACAATACCCTCTTACATAGGGAATCAACAGATAAACAGACAGGGGAAAACATTGTTTTGTCAACAAATGTCGTATTACCCTGTTCAGAAACTAATCAGTGTCACATTTTGCTATCCACAGCCTTGGCAAAGGTGACAGACGTCAATGGAGAGCTTCATACTGCTAGACTACTGTTGGACAACGGCAGCACCTCCAACTTCATCACCAAAGAGCTCTGTGGAAAGCTCGGCCTGGTAAAACGCAGCACTAGCTCCACCGTCTCAGGTATAAACGGTCAAGTTTCCAGTACCTCAGATAGCTGCAGTCTTCATTTGCGGTCTTGTTATGGTGGCTATCAGGCGAAAGTAAGCTGTTTTGTTTTACCAAAGATCACACAATCGCTGCCTGGCTCTTATGTAGACAAAGGGTACATTACTATTCCGCCAGGTATTCAATTAGCGGATCCTTCGTTTAATGTACCTACCGCTATTGATATTCTGGTAGGTGCTGAGGTATTTTGGGACGTCTTAGGTTCCGATACCATTAATTTAGGCAATAATCAGCCTAGATTACAGTCATCCAAACTAGGTTGGCTTATTTCGGGCCGCGTCAGTCGGTCGCGTCTTCTTACACAACCTTCTGTTTGTCACTTTCTTTCACATGAGGAGTCAGATCAGCTGACTCGCTTCTGGGAACTTGATACGGTGTCGTCTGCAAACTGTTTCTCTTCAGAAGAACAGGCTTGTGAAAAACTCTTTCAAGAGACCACACGTCGGGATACGCATGGTCAATTCGTTGTCACCATACCATTGAAGGACTCGCTCGAGTGCTTAGGTGACTCTTACACGATGGCTAAGCGTCGTTTCCTCTCCCTAGAGCGTAGATTTGAGCGGGACTCCACATTTAAACACAGATATTTGCAATTCATGCAAGAATATATAAACCTTCATCACATGACACAACATTCAAAAACAATTCATTCAGAAATAACTTATTTTATGCCTCATCATGGTGTTGTGCGCGAGTCAAGTTCTACCACAAAACTCCGCGTAGTTTACGATGCTTCGGCCTCCAGCACCTCGGGCAAGTCCTTCAATGACATTCAGATGGTAGGTCCAACCGTACAGGAGGATCTGCTATCCATACTTTTGAGATACAGGCAACACAAGTTTGTTGTAACAGGTGACATTGAAAAAATGTATAGAGCTATTCTAGTTGAGCCATCTCAGCGCCCGTTACAACAAATTGTTTTCAGATTCAATTCCTCAGACCCTTTAAAGACCTATGCACTGAATACAGTGACATACGGTACAGCATCAGCCCCATATTTGGCCACAAAATGCCTAGTTTCGCTAGCAGATCAATGTTCAGACCCAGAGGTTAGTCAGTCCATCAGACGTGATTTTTATGTAGACGACTATTTGAGTGGCGGCGATTCGATTGAGTCGGTCATAAATTTATGTCAAGGGGTAGTGAATACTCTCGAGTCCGCCAAGTTTCATCTTAGAAAGTGGCAATCAAATAGTCCGAAGATATTAGAGTCGGTCACTAATCTAAAACCAAAAAATCAAGATAAAAAATTAAACTTAAATGACAATCCTAGCAAAACACTTGGGCTATACTGGGACTGTAAAACAGACAGATTATTTTTTTCTATAGATTTAAAACATACTTCAAAAATTACAAAGCGTAATATTTTATCTTTAATAAGTCAGGTGTTTGATCCTATTGGCCTCGTCGGCCCATGCATAGTTCAGGCTAAACTTATGTTACAGCAGCTGTGGATACTTAAATGTAACTGGGATGATGAAGTACCAACAGAAATAAAATCACAATTCCTTGAGTTCGTACAGTCACTTCCAGCTCTTAACTCTGTTCACATTCCTCGTTGGGTATCTTGTAGCAACGCTTCTTTATTGGAACTACACACTTTCACAGACGCTTCTGAACGCGCCTATGGTGCGTGTATTTACGTGAGAACGGTAGCAGTCGATGGAACAGTTTGCGTTCGCCTTTTAGCTTCCAAAAACAGGGTCGCCCCTATAAAGCCCACAACCATACCAAGGCTGGAGTTGTGTGGTGCTTTACTGGGCACAAAACTTTTTCTGAAGGTACGTAAATCACTCACTCTAGAGTTTAATCACTGTTTCTTTTGGTGTGACTCGATGATCGTGCTTGGATGGTTGTCTACATTGCCAAGTCGGCTCGATCAATTCGTCCGCAATAGAGTGAGTGAAATACAAGAAGCTACGACTGGACAGACGTGGAGCTATGTGCCTTCTAAGAGCAACCCCGCTGATCTCACATCTCGGGGGGTGAAGGCTGATTCCATCAGCTCGTCCACTCTTTGGTGGTCGGGTCCTGATTTTCTTAATCATAGAGAAATCCAATTTCCTACATCACCTAATACACAAATTCAATCTTTACCAGAAACATCTTTACATACAACTGCTGACACACATAACCAAAATAATAACGATATATTTTCAAATTTAATTCATAAAAAATCATCATTTACATCACTCATAAGAATCATAGCCTATATACAAAGATTTATACATAATTGTCTAAAACAGAATAATAAAATATCATCTTACTTAACAGTTTCAGAATTACGATCATCACAGAATCTTATATTACAGATTTCTCAACAGGAAATGTTTCCTGAGGAATATTCATGTCTTAAAACTAATCAGGCCTTACACAAAAAGAATCGCTTAATAAGTCTTTCTCCCTTAATTGATTCAGACAACTTAATACGCGTAGGTGGACGTCTTAACAACTCCAACTATAGTTACAATGTTAAGCATCCTATCCTTTTATGTAGCAAACATCACTTGACGAAAATTATCTTCGAAAGAGAGCACAAAACACTCTTTCACACCGGGCCACAATTACTTTTAGCACACATTAGACTCACCTACTGGCCTTTAGCAGGCAGAAACCTAGCTAAGTATGTAGTGCGTAACTGCGTTCGCTGCACTCGCTTCAAAGCTCAGCCTATTCAGGTCATCATGGGCAACCTACCAACCGATAGGACTCATCTAGAGTACCCTTTTTTGAATACAGGGCTTGATTATGCCGGGCCAGTGCTGATAGCCGACCGCAGGGGTAGAGGATGTAGGCTACTTAAGTCATACATTTGTGTTTTTGTGTGCTTTGCAGTCAAAGCCGTTCATCTGGAGCTGGTTTCCGACCTCACCAAGGAGGCTTTTCTTGCGGCCTTCAGCCGATTTATTAGTCGTCGGGGCAAGCCGCAACGCGTGTACTCCGACAACGGCACTACATTTGTGGGAGCTTTCAATGAGCTTTCACGCTTCTTAAAGGTTTCATCTAGCAATATAGAATCAGATCTTGCAACCAAAGACATTGAATTTAAATTTATACCTGCCTACAGCCCACATTTCGGTGGAATTTGGGAAAGTGCAGTAAAGTCCACCAAACATTTATTGCGTAGAGTCATGAGCCTCACTCATTTAACATATGAAGAGCTCTCAACTTGTCTTATTCAGATAGAGGCTATTTTAAATTCCAGACCTTTAACACCCCTGTCCACTGATCCATCAGATCTTTCTTATCTTTCTCCTTCACACTTCCTCATCGGACGATCACTCACGTCAGTCCCTCGTCCTCAGATCACCGATGTCAATATCCAGCGGCTACAGCGCTTCGATCGCATCGAAAAGCTACGACAACATTTTTGGCAGCGCTTCTCTAATGAGTATGTGTCTCTCCTGCAGCAGAAAACCAAATGGCAGACAGCTGGTCAAGAGCTGAAATTAGGCACCATGGTCTTAGTGAGAAACACAAATCTTCCTCCTCTTCTGTGGTTGCTGGGCAGAGTGGTTGCAGTGAAGACTGGCTCTGACGGACATTGTCGAGTCGCCGACATCCTGACGAAGAAGGGCATCATAACACGTGCATACAACAACATATGCCCTCTTCCGGTCTCTTCAACATCATCTTGAAGACTTCTCTTCAACGCGGGGAATATGTTCCTGACGTCACATCGGGCCACACACCAACACCACAACGTGATCGCGGGCTTCCCCCACCTTTTTCACTCGCTCGCCGACACCTTGAGCGTGCGCACATAAATCGGTCATCTAAATAATATTGTAATCAGCAAAAAAGAAATACAGTACTTGTCTAACGGAATCAAGTAGTTTTTATTCAAGACCACCAGCAGCACACCTGGAGCTTGATACTCAACAACACTATTGACAGCTCACTTCACCTAAGTCTTCACGGTGAGTTTTTTATTTACAGAATACGTCGGCTGCAGTGCTATTCTGTAACCATCTCACCGTGAAAACTTAGGTGAAGTGAGCGTGGAGTGAGCTGTCATTCCATAGGGATTGACACTATTGACAGCTCACCCAAGTTTTCACGGTGAGATGTTTACAGAATATGCCGTACTTAAGTTTATGAAAACAAAATAGTGTCAGTACCTACGCCTTAATGGTACACTATTCGACGCGACGGCTCGAACTCGTTGGTGGGCGTAACTAATATGCACGCTAATTAGTCTACTTATTATTTATTTTTTATAGGTATATTATTTATTTATTGATTTATTTAAATATTTATTTAGTGAAATACACAATAATTTATAGTGAGAACGAGCGCGTAATATTTCATGAACAGACCTTTGGGCGTATAGATATTATGAAAAACCACTGAATATATTTACTCAAAATAAAATTATTTTAACTATTGAATCAATTATCTATCCCTGTACGGTTTCTATTTTGCCATTTTCTTACTACATAAGTTAAATATTGACGCCCAACCACGAGTTAAAATTAGTTTTGAAATATGGAACTTTCGACATTCATAACATTTTTTTTTTCCAATTCTTCTTCCTTAAAGGGCTAGATTTCTAGCCCTGTATTGAGCCAGCTCATGTTTGTATGGAAGAATGACCGACTAGCGTACCCTTAAGTATTAAATTAATTTATTCATAATGGTAGACGGTTGCTTTGCTCGTCTATCTGAAAGTTACATTAGTTTGGTAGTTAGTTAGGTACACTCATTTTTAGGGTACCGTACCCGAAGGGTGCCAAACGGAACCCTATTACTAAGTCTCCGCTGTCCGTCTGTCCGCTTGTCTGTCTGTCAGTGTGCTGTAGGTATCTCATGAACCGTAATAGGTAGACAGTTGGAAATTTCACAGATTATGTATTTCTATTGCCGCTATAACAACAAATAATAAAAATTAAATACAGTTAAAAAAAATTGAAAGGATTTTTTTGTTCACATTGAAAAAAACTTTTGGCATTGAAAAAAAATCTAACCCTGGCATGTGGGGTGTCATTGTCTAGAGCTCATCGAATAGAGAACAATTTTTTTTTTTTTATCTTCCTATACGAAAATGTTGGGGTCCGTAAAAGTTGTCAGTTTTAGACCATTTTTGTACGAGCTTACCTCAACTACTAAACAAGTTAGGAATTTGAAACTTCTGTATATCATGTACCATATTATACTGTTTAAAAGTAAAAACGCCGATTCAAGGTATTTTATTTTTTTCAACCGCAAAAAAAAAACTTCATAATTTCATAGTATTATTTTAAATTAAAAATCTATCTTTGCGATTTAAGATGAAAAAAATAGGATTTTTAAATTTAATACGTGGTAGCAGGGACATCGACACGAAAACTGATACCATGGGTTCAGTACATTCTGAAAAAAAAAACAGCTGATCCATACATTTTGGCCGCGTACGTGTTACACTTTTCTATGGAACAGCAGATTTTTTTTTTAATAACCGTCCAAAATTTTCAATGCCGTTTCAATGGTTTATAATCATTTACCGATCTCATGGTATCAGTTTGCGCGTCGATGTCCTTGTATATTGTACGGTGGTACGGAACCCTTCGTGTGCGAGTCTGACTCGCACTTGAACGTTTTTTAATATTCGAAGCACAATAAGAGGAGTACCTATCGTTAATTTGAATAAATTATATACTCACTCGGCTGGTTTAATGACGATTATAAAATACTTACTAAGTTGCTCCTGCCACGTGGACCCTAATTATTTTTCTAGAATAAAAGTAACCTAAGTTAGATACTTCTTGTATCTGCCAGTGAAAGTCCCGTCAAAATCGATTCAGCCGTTTCGGAGATTACCCGAAACAAGCAGACAGACAGACCGACGACAATTAAAAAATATAGGGCTGCCCCTGCAGCGTTTACGTTTTATACTTACGTTTTTTGCAATTTGCAGCTCAGTGTCAAGTTGTATGGTAATACATATTTGTAACTGTGCGTTTGCACTAGCGAAACATCGCAACAAAACATGTTGAAATCTCTAGTTCTTGTCAAAAATTATATGGAACATTGACAGAAAATAGAGATTCCAACATGTTTTGTTGTGAATGTTTCGCCAGTGCAAACGCACAGTTCCGGCAACGCGGGAGCGTATAATTTTTAATGTCTCCAAGCAGTCCGAGCGAATCAAAGTACCCAATTACGGACAAAATTTACAGCAGGCTGGCTTTGAATTCATTGGCAAAGTAGGTTCTTACCTACGCACTTTAAAATAGAAAAATACATACTTAATTATTAATATTGCGCTAGTTATTTTGTCAGAAACAACAACAGAATTTTACTATGGGGATCAATTATAAAATAATGTAAAGCGTCCGCCCCAACATGAAAATGAGTCATGCTACCGTTGTTGATACGAACCTACGTATTAGAGGTCTCATAATAATGTTTTTTTTTTAAGTTTCTCTGTTACCGTTTTAATAAAGATTATAAATACTGAGTAAAACATAAAACTGGGTGTCTGGGAAAAGTCAACATCCGGTACATTTTAATGAAATACAATAAAACGAATCTGGACGATTTTCGAGTTCACCACCTGCACGCGTAGTCATTTATGACCACCGTAGAAAGGGGTTTTGTCGACGGAAGAATAGACAAAATGACAGATTATGATTGTTTATCTGTCATTTTGTCTATTCTTCCGTCGACAAATCCTGTTGGTGATAAATGGCGTAAAATTAATAATAGATTTTTTCGTTGCAGAGTGCTGTGCTGAAAAATATAAAAAGACAAGGTTTTTTTATGTATATGCCATCTTTTTAGGGTTCCTTACATGAAGAGTGCCAAACGGAAATCTATTAAACCTCCGCTGTCCGCGCGTCCGTCTGTCTGTCAGCGGGCTGTATCTCATAAACCGTAATAGGTGGACAGTTGAAATTTACACAGATTGTGTATTTCTAATGCTGCTATAATAACAAATAACAAAAATTTAATAAAGTTATTAATTAAATGAGGTCCCCATACAAGAAACGTGTTTTTTTTGGCATTTTTTGTTCGATCTTAATACGGTACGGAACCCTTCATATCCAAGTCCGATTCGCGCTTAACCGGTTTTTATTTTATTTTAATGCAAACGCTTAATAGTGCAGTGCCATCACCAAGTCAATAGAGATGAATAGATACCTAGGTATGGTGTAAAACCCTACTTGATTTCTTGTATTTTGATCGATCTTATCGATCGAAGGTTAAGCTACGCTTGCCGCGGTCGGTTCCTGGATGTGTGCGCCGTAGGTCCTGGGCCTGGTTGTCATTCGTAGATCTTTGACGTCGTTACGGGTAGTCAGAATCAGAAGCCCAAAAGTCTGACAACCAGTCTTACCAAGGGATAGGTATCGTGTTACCCAGTAACTGGGTTGTGGAGGTCAGATAGGCAGTCGCTCCATATAGAACACCTACTGGTATTCAGCTGCTTTCGGTTAGTCTGGAAGCCGACCCCAATACAATTGGGAAACTACTAGGAATAATGTTGGTCAGGCGTACCTATTTTATCTAATCTAATCTTATACCTCGTCATCATCATTTCAGTCAAAAGACGTCCACTGCTGAACATAGGCCGGGGAGGCCTCTCCCAAGCACCGCCACTTCGACCGATTCTGTGCTTCCCGCATCCAGCGAATTCCTCCTGCCTGCACAAGGTCATCGGTCCATCTTGTGGGAGGCCTTCCAATGCTTCGTCTGGTACACGGTCGCCACTC
Organism: Agrochola circellaris; assembly: GCA_914767755.1. Lineage (NCBI taxonomy): Eukaryota > Metazoa > Arthropoda > Insecta > Lepidoptera > Noctuidae > Agrochola > Agrochola circellaris. The sequence continues at coordinate 12,837,724 of OU611841.1, read as the reverse complement.
CAGAACTTATCGGCCCCATCGGCCATCTGTTCTACGAGCAATGTGCCCTGCCCATTGCCACTTAAGTTTGGCAATTCTTCGGGCTATGTTGGTTACCTTGGTTCTCTTACGGATCTCTTTATTGCTGATTCGATCACGTAGGAAAACTCCAAGCATAGCCCTCTCCATTGCCCTTTGGGTGAATTTTAGCCTTCTGATAAGGCTCCAAGTGACCAAGGGCGTACCCAGCTTTTGGCCAAGGGGGGGGGGGGGGGGGATCAGAAATTTCTGGTGGATCCGCAAAGGTAGCCCGCGGAATTCAAATTTTCTTACGTTTTTTGCAATTTAAGTCAGTATCAAATTGTATCTTGATTAAAGTATGATTCGCCACCCTAGCAAATATTTATTTACAGAATGCGAAAGATACGTAAAAATATGGCTCAGATTCACAATGGTCAAAGACGGGTTAGGCTTTGTCAGTCTTTGGTCAGATTTATGTTGTATCTTGATCAAAATATGATTCTCGATCGTAGCAAATAATGTATTAACAGAATTGTAATCATTAATTGAATGAGTTATTTAAATTGGGCATTTAATTTAGTTTAAAATGTGCCTTGACATCATAACATTTAAATGAATAATTTAAGATATCACAGATTCAAAATAACGCGTACCAAATAATTATGGTTGACGGCTACGCGGTCGCAGCGGTAGGAGTCAATGACCTTTTCCTCGGCTATTAGGTATGTTATCCTCCAGGTAGTACGTTCTCGTGAGGTATTTTGCAACATCCACGCCGGCGAAGTCGCGGGCAAAAGCTAGTTGCTTATCCGTGAGAACCTGTAATTGGCTGTATGTTTCATTTTCAACTATTATCCATTTGTTGTTGGTTCTCCTATCAATAAATAAATAAATAAATAAAATTTACGAACGACCGAGTAGCGCGGTTTTTTCCAAAATTAATGCATAATAATATATTGTAATTGCAAAGTCTTAACGTGACTCTAACATAACTTTTATCGACAACAGTAGGTACTTACTTAGGCATACAAAATCTAGGGTGGGGCAGCTGCCATCCCGTACCCCTCCCCCCCCCCCCCCCTGGGTACTCCCATGCAAGTGACAATAAAATTATTTATGAGTAAACCATGGTAAAATGCCACCATACCATACCACCATATATCATATACCTACCTACCATGGCAGTCTGGGGTACCTACACTAAAGACTAAAGTACATATAAATAAAATGGGACCTGGAAAAATAGGTTAGACTAGCGACCTTTAGGTATTTGGTAAATAAATAAATCCTTGCGTTTACACTGGGTCACAGATTTTTTTTTTAAGTACCTAGTACATAAAACATGAATAGTTAATGTCTGAATTATTCCGAGACAGTTTTTTTTAAACTAAGATAAATAATCATTCAGTCAACTAACTTAATTATGTGTATGGACATACACCCATCTGCATTCTGAGGACCTAAAAACGCGACTGATGCCGTAATTGTCGTTGTCACCTACTGGGCCCAACTCATCTAACTATAATATTTATAGTTAGATGAGTTGGGCATTATAGTTAGATGGTTATTAACTATACTATAACTATACTCGACAAGAAGAATAACTAAATTTAGTCACTTATTGCTTCGCACTACTCATTCTGTATTTAAATTTGCCGCGTAATGTGGTACGTTGTAGGTTGAGCATTTATTACTTGTTATTTAGTATTGTTATCATGTGTTTGTTGGTTTCACAGTATGTGATAAAACTTTAAATTATTAATAAACTCTGTAATCATAGATTTAAGTCAATTACCTCCAGCGTGGTATATGCAAATTAGTCGTTTCAGTACTTATTACTCCCACTTAGTAAAAAGTAGTGTTGCTACAAAAGTTGATTTCCTCTAAATAGGGGAGGAGTCAGGAATTACTGGCGACTAACTTATCCATTAAATACTTACACACATTAGTATCTCGTTTGATAGTCCTTATTCCTGGTTATTATATTACGTCATCCGCTAAAATTTGAGCAGCAACAAAAATCTGATACTTCTATAAGTATCAGATTTTTATATATAAGTAAAATAATTTATGTTTAGGGTTCCTAAACATAAATTTATTAGATATTGCTATCAATATCTAATAAATTCATGTTTAGGGTTCCGTATAACACGTAGCTAATTATATATCATCGACTCAAAATGAAGGAAGAAGGTATTCCGTAGGTCAAACCCGGGTGCTCTAATAGCTTTCTATGTTCTTTCTACTGCGGGTAATGATGCAACTTCGTCCATCTGTCCATCCGATTGTAAAATTTCAGCAAATAATTACGCTATTAGCGATCGCCTTGAAATTTGAAATAGTTGTAAATTGCTTGACCACCTACACATAAAGTAGGGCTAAGAATAAAAAGGGGTAGGTAATAAGTATTATTGGAACTGGCATTCAGCTGCATCTAGTTAGACTGAAAGCCGACCCCAACATAGTTTTGAAATGGTTAGGCAGATGATGATGATGTAGTGTGTGTGAATGAACAACTGGTAGTTTTAATGAGTTATAATGTATTTTATTTATGCCAATTAAATTTTAATTTATGATAAAAATGACTATAAGATACTAGTCCCAACCCCCTTTTCTCTGAAGTTTACCAAGCAGAAAATCTGGAATAATTAGGCTTATAGACATTTAGGTAAATATTACAGGATAATCAAACAACGCATTCCTCAAGAGTCCTTTTCAAATAATTTTAATTACCAAGAAATAAAAAGGGCTTTAAAGGTCCGTGGCATAACTACTGTCTGCCATTTTGTTTTTTTTCTCAAAACCGCACATTAAACCTAAGTCACGCATTAAACCTATAAAAGTCGATAGCTGACATCAACGCAAACCGAAAACATTATGGGACTACACCCCGTCAAGTTACCGAGATATTAACGTTTAAAGTTGATCACGTGATCGATATATATGTATAGGTATGAAACCTATGTATTGATGTCAGCTATCGATGTAAATAGGTTCCATGCGTGGCCACCATATGGAAATAAAATAAAATAATGGCGGACAGAAGGAATGCCAGGCTCCTTAAAAAAATCTTCAATCCCCTTTCATTCTGAAAATTTAAAAATATGTTTCCTTTCTAGAACTCCTTAGTGCACGAATACGATTCGCACTTTGGAGGTTTTATGAATAGTTTCCAGTTTTTCTAATATAAAGATATTTTTTCTATGTTCTGTAATTTTATACTTCATCACATCATCATCATTCCGTTTCATTCAGACCAATTTTATTCACTGCTGGGTATATGTTTTTATTTGTTTATGCCAATCTTCATGACATACATAATTTTTAAACCCTAAGTATGGAAAAATGAATAATATATTTTATTTTTAAGCTTGTTATTAGTACCTATAACTACTAGTCTATTAATGTTATCCGTCACGCATACTTTGTGAAACCCCAATAATCACACTCGCATATATAACGTCAAGATCCACTGCTTCCTTTATGTTTAAAAGATCGTTGTTTACTACACAATCATCTACGAAATATTGTAAAAATGTAAGGAATATTTAATCCTAGTATGGCAACTTTCGTAGCTAGTCAACGGACATAGCCGACAAATTCCGAACGTGTGATTAGGTCACGTGGTACTTTTGGAGTCTTCGTCGTGGCGTAGCTTGTTCAGCTGCTCGTCGAAGCGGCTGTCGGACGGTCGCCTCTCAGCGAGTCTGCGTACGATGTAGCGGCCATTTTTGTTCTAAGTTCATAATAGCGTGCGCATATTTTAATGTATTTCGAAGGACATTTAGGCAATTTTCACGATGACTATTATAGTTTTCCTAATAGACACTTCAGCCTCTATGAATCAAAGAGCTTATTTGGGCGGACGCCCAACGTTGCTCGATGTAGCCAAGGGCGCTGTGGAAACGTTCGTAAAGGTACGTGCAGTGTCATCGACTCGTCAACCGCCTCGTTTTTTGTGATCGATTTGTTTATCGCGTGTTAGTGTGTTGGACTGATTTATTTTATTTCATAGGTTCGTCAACGTTCCCCCGAAAGCAGAGGCGACAGATATATGCTTCTAACTTTCGAAGAACCACCCGCGAACATCAAGGTTAGTATAACAGAAAGAACTCGTTGGTGAAGATTTGTGGATTGTGCATAGGTGTGAGTGTTAAGCCGGTTCGATAGTGTCTAAATGTCAAGCACCGTAATCTGCAATCCAGAACATTTACATATTTTGAAAGTGCGAAATTTACTGAAATAGACAGCACGACGTAAACAGGACGAACCGCCGCCGCCGTTGCTGCCTCCGCGATAGCGCTCGCTACTGCGCGCTCGTCGCACACTGTCATTGGCTGAGCGCGCATACAACGAAATGGCGAATCTGGGGGGAAATTCAAACTGATTCATACAACACAACCAATTAAATTCTTATAAGTCTGAAATTTGTATTGTTTTGAATTAATTATGTATTGAATGACACAACAACAACAACTTGCAACATTTTATGATTATTTTAGGTTTCCAAGTGCAGCTTATGATGAGCTATTACTAGTGTCCCTAGTTACTGTTATCTATTATGACATTTCCTGAAGTACTTATACAAATAATGGATTTTAACTCCAATTGTTAATTTTCAGGCTGGTTGGAAAGAGAATCTTGCAACATTTATAAATGAATTAAAGAATTTGCAATGTCTGGGCTTGACAACAATGGGTGCAGCCTTGAAGCATGCCTTTGATGTTCTAAACATAAATCGCATGCAGACTGGTATTGACACATATGGCCAAGGAAGATGTCCATTCTATCTTGAACCTTCTGTTATTGTTGTCATTACTGATGGAGGGAAACTTTCAAGCAATGCTGGCATTCAGGAAGAGGTGAGTCACTAGACATTTTATTAATTTATAAATCTTTATTATTATTTTGTTAATCAGATGTAAAATTGCACGTATTAGTAATATGTAAGCATAGTACTTTGTAAGTAGTTTTTATGATTGTTGTATTTTTGTATTCTTTCTTTATTTTTGAAGCTTGAAAAACTATTTTAGTAACAACATTTTTCCCTTAACAATATTCCACACATCTTTGTTATTTAGACAAAACTTTGATAAAAAATACTTTAATCGGAGTTAGTTTATTTAAATGAGGTTTTGGCATTTCATGTTTGCTTGGGAGTAGCCTTAGCAAGGCTTCAGTGGTGGAGTATATTATTTACATTTTCCCCAATTATGTTGAGGTCTGCTTCCCGTTGATTTGGTTCCTAAACTTTATACCTATACAATACAAATAAATAAAATTAAAGTGTGAGTTTGTTCCGGCTAATCTCTGAAGCAGCTGGACCGATATTAACGAGACTTTCACTGGCAGATAGCTGATATTATTAGGAATAACTTGGCTAGTTTTATGGTAGAAAAAGAATGCAGGCTAAGCCATGGGCAGCAGTTAGTTTGAAATATTTGTGTAACAAAGTGATTTTAAAAACTATAAGTACCTACCATAAGAACTCCAAGATTCAACAGCTGGCAAGATATATTCTTAAGCACACAATTACAAGAAAGCATCGAGCAGTGTTCCTCATTATTATCCACTATGAGTATGATAATGACTTAACCAAAGACTTTTGTAACATGAATTGGTATTTCGGTGTCAATTGTAGCAGTGAATTCTTGCACTGCTTACAATGTCAAAAGTAATATGCTTTTCAAATTATCTTGTCTAAGCACATGGCTTAAGCTACATTAAATTTGAGTTTTAAGACAGTGATTGCAGTAATTAATTCACATGCATACTTGTGCTTAGTCAACACATAAAAAACCGGCCAAATGCGTGTCAGACCACGGACAATGAAGGGTTCCGTAGTTGGGATGAATGTATCCCAAGAACAAACTTAAAATTGTAGTTTAAAAACTGCAAATGTAAGTCGGTTGATTATTACTCGTTAACTTGTAGAGCCTACTAGTGATAGTTTTTCTTTTAATTTCTTTGTATATACTACTGCTGTGAATTTTTTCATATATCCAAAACCAACCATTTAGCTAGCAGGGACTCTAACAAAAATTATCGGTTTAAAGCTTAATATTTCGCAAACGGATCCCTTAATCCAAAAATGGTTTTCACAAACTCACAATATTTTTGAACGACCTTTTCCAACGATACCCCACACAATGGGATAGACGAGAAAAAAAAAACACCCCCACTTTAAGTAATATGGGAGACAAAAAAAAAAACATTATTTTTCTTTACCCATTTGCCGGCGTGATTAATATGTATACCTATGCCAAATTACAGCTTTTTTGTACTAAAAGTCTCTAAGCTAAGCCGCGGACAGACAGGCGGACGGGACATGGCGAAACTATATGGGCACCTTGTTAACTATGGAACCCTAACAAACAATATAGGTACCAAAGTCAATTAAATCCGCGGTTCCGACTGCGTCAGATTTTTAATTTTCAGGGTAAAAAAATACCTTTTTTTTTCCTCCTTAAAACCACATACAACTTACCAATAAAGGTAAAAGTATAAAAATAAATAAATAAAGGTTGATCATAAAATTATTGTGTTCTCTGTGTTGACTCAGTTGCAGTCAATCTTATTATTTTTGCTGAAACGTACTTAGCGACATCATAAATATCTGCAATGATTGAACCTCGTCACAGACGTAGCTATAATATTATATTAACTAGCTTTTGCCAGCGGCTTCGCTCGCGTGGATGTCGGAAATTGTCCCCCGAGAACGTACTACCGGGATAAAAAGTATCCTATGTGTTAATCCAGGTTATAAACTATCTGTCTGCCTCATCCAAATCCTATTAGTAGCATAACATAATGATTGAATACTATCGTGAATTCATGCAAGCCTAGTACTTTTTGTTAGGTAACTACTCAGAAATTGTGCACAACGTTTAATGATTGAAATACTATCTTGAATTCATGCAAGCCTAGTACTTTTTGTGCCAAGTTTCAAGTTATAACTCAAGGAATCACGTTGTCCCATACAAACATTGCCCCCCTTTTTCGCCCCCTTAGGGGTAGAATTTCGGGAAATCCTTTCTTATCGTATGCCTACGTCATACAAAGAAAACCCTCCAAGTTTCAGGTCTCTACGATGCTGATCGTAGAGACCTGAAACTTGTGGCACAGCCTAAACCGCTGCGTTGATCCGTCATTCAGTCATTCAGGACAAAGCATTTTATATATATAGATATAATATGCTATATATTATATTATAGCAAGCTACCACACACGGTAGTTATACTTTAATATATATTTTTGTCCTCGTTGGTTCTGTGATTTAATATACCATAATATTAATATGTCTTGCTATATCTATCCACATATTTTGGTAACGTAATAGAAATATATATTATAGCTCCGTCTGAGGTCGCTCGAAAGTTAATATTGAAAATATATCGTAATATGCCAGCTATGATTTACATCTGTGACGAGCTTAATGCATATACATTTTGGCTAAGGTCTGGGCCAGCCCACACCTTAGGTACCTACTTTGTTACGATTTTATGATTGTCATCATCTGCTTAGCCTTTTTCCCAACTACATTAGGGTCGGCTTCCAGTCTAACCGGACGTGGAGCGACTGCGTATCTGACCCCCACAACCCAGTAACTGGGTAATACGATACCCCTTGGTAAGACTGGTTGTCAGACTTTCGGGCTTCTGACGACCCGTAAAGACTGTCAAAGATTCAAGAATGACAGCCGTGACCAACGGCTTAACGTGCTTTCCGAAGCACGGAGGAATCTCGATATGTAAAGATGGTCACCCATCCACGGACCAACCGCGGCTAGCGTAGCTTAACCTGATCGATCGACCCGTGCGGCTGTTATTACTTACGATTTTATGATTGTACCTGTTGATAATCGCGTGGTGTCGACTTTCGGAATTCGGTAGCTGCTTTGCAGTCGTATCTTTTATGACTGCATAGATGCTGCATCATACGTTTTCCTAGTGTTCTTTGAGATAAATCAGGCAGCAGCAACATTTCTTGCGATCACACTTTTAGGGTAGGATCGGGTTCGTGGCTGGTGGTAAAATCAAAAGTTATATTCAAACTAGGCTGACAATCGGTACATTTTGACCGTCAAAATTACAAAAGACGGTTCCCCTAACAAGAAGTGGCGCAAAAATATCCCCAGTAGCACAGCTGTCAATTAAGTTTGAAGAAATTGATTCTATAGGTTCATTAGTAGGCAAAGTACCTAATTAACATTACGAAACACAGAACATTAAATTAAATTATTTGCCATAATGTCAGCTAGCACTCGCCAATGCCAGGCTTTCGGCTGCATTATGTGCTGCATCTTCGTCATTCTATTCGGCAATCGCTTATTGTACTTACAAATTGTCATTTGTCATGTGAATCGGGAACCTAAAGGCGTGTACGCACGAACGAACAAAACATGGTGAACACGACTATCGAACACGGCACATTTGGTTCGTAAGTGTGGACGTAAATGATTAAAGCGAACACGAACACCATACCACGCTAAACCGCCCCGCTCTCTTAAGTAGCCATGGATTCGAAAATGGATCGCCACGAAGATTTTTGACGAACACTGTTTGATGTTCGTTAGAGGTACGCACATGCAAACAGTGTTCGATATTCTTCTTCACCTTGTTCGTGTTTGTTCGTGCGTACACGCCTTCTAAACTTCCAAACTTGGTTGTTAGTTAGGTAGGTACGTGTATGCATAACTTCAACTCGCATCGCATCTTAGGTTTGGAGGTCGCGCATGCTTTATTCATATATTTAACCAACAAGTGTTTTATTTGTATACCTACTTAGTAGATTTTTGGGAAAGTAAGTGGTTATGCACTTTATTTGTGAAACTATTAGTTTTTACTTTTGACTTTTAAGGAGATCAAGTTAGGGCTCTGCCACAGAGATATTTTTTACTACAAATAACCCCAACTATCGCCCTTTTTCGTTTGATGCACGATTTTTTACCCACCCTGTATATATCTATAGTTTATACAATAATCCCATAGAAACAGGACGTTCAGTTTTCTTCTTCTAATTTGAACTATTACGAACATTTTAAAACCAAAATTAGCCAAATCGGTCCAGCCGTTCTCAAGTTATGCGCTTACCAACGAACAGCATTTCATTTGTATTACTTATATAGATACATATACAACGAACAAAGGAGTTAATAATAACAATTTCATGCATATCTAAATCCATTAAAGGCAGGTAAATCTATATTTGTGTTAGTAAGAACTTACTTAAGAACAAAGTACCTAAACCACAAAAAAAAAAACTAACGAAATCGAATTGAGACATGATCAAGGGTTTCTAGATTTAGAGATAACATTTGATGAGTCAGATGAGAAACCTAACGGGTGATTTCGAAATTCGCATAAACAGACCCTCTGATGAGCTGTAGGTCATCGGTACATCGATAACCGCTCCCATAAGCGCGCCTTTAAAATCTGTTTAGGAAGGTAAGGTAGTACGTACCATCAAAGAAGTTGATATCTAACCAGTTTCAAAACAAAATCCCGTGAACACGATGACCACATCTGTTACCGGTCCGGTGCTATAGCCGCCGACCGCTGCAAGCAAGAATAGCCCTTACAGTGGTTAGATATGAACTTCTTCGATGGTACATGTACCGATATTTTTCTTAAAATAAAATATTTTTCTTTCTCTCTCTTAATTTCTACAGAAAAACACATTCACATAAATTATGATCTAACCAAGATTATGTCTGGACTTTAAAAGAGATTGTGACGTATGAGTTTTTTGGTCCTTTTTCTCAGTACTCTAAGAGGAAGTCTGATAGCAAGCACCGAACTCGTCTAGTTTCAAAAAGTGTTTGTACAAACCTTACAGAAATAAAATCATATAATATTTAACACTTTTATCAACAACAACTATTTTTCTTCCAGTTTAATCTGCCAATGAACTGCCCGATACCTGGTTCTGAGTTGACCCGCGAGCCGTTCCGATGGGACCAAAGACTATTTTCGTTGGTGCTGAGGCTTGCAGGGACGCCAGCCGTCGAGAGGGACACTGGCCTAGTCCCTTCCGATTCTTCACCTATCGACGCAATGTGTGAAGTTACTGGCGGTAAGTTTCCATTATAAAACAACTAACCTTTGTAGATATAAACAGTAACGTTCCAAATTACTTCTAACTATGAAACTATTATCTATATCTTTATCTGATATCTGTTTTACAAAAACCGGTCAAGAGCGTGTCGGACAACGCACAATGAAGGGTTCCGTAGTTGGAACGAATTTATCCCAAGAACAAACTTAACATTGTTGTTGAAAAACATGTGCTCCCATACATTCCAACTGCAAATGTAAGTTTGTACGCACAATATTGAGTGATTTACATGTTATTTTAAGACCATAGACAGTCTTATGTTTTCCTATAATCTATAAGTATATAACTATTTTCTGTATTCTTTTTTTCAAAATTTTAGGCTCAGTAGTTTCGGAGATATGTGGGGGAATGGTCATTTTTTATCAATTTTTTGCATCTATTTATTTAAACATATATTTCAGATCCTCACAACAAGTCCGTTCATTTGATATGTCACACAGTACAGTTCACAAAACTTTTTTTTTAATTTTTCATTTCGCCCCCAAAAAGTGACCGCCGTATTCAAAAAATCATTTTCATTACACGTCCGTGTTTGGGTCACAGAAATTGATGTGTACCAAATTTCAACTTAATCGGTCCATTAGATTCCGGGCAAATTGGCTGTGACAGACGGACAGATAGACATACAAGTGATCCTATAAGGGTTCCGTTTTTTTTCTTTTGTGGTACGGAATCCCAAATACAAACTACTTCCAAAAAATAATTAGTTTTTGGTTCTGTATTTTCGTTTTTACCACCGACTTTCGAAATTAAAGTAATTTTTCAATTTTTTCTGTTTTTTTTAGTTGTTTGTTTTTTTGTATTTTTTTTTTGTAATTCAATTTTTAGCTGTGGTTGACTAACGTTTTGAGATGTTTTCTTTGACACCACACCCGTAGGTAATATCAATAAGCCAGGCCGTCACTCTTAAACATATTTCCACATGTCTTGATAACTATTGAACCGAAATTCGTGAAACTTGCACGGTTCCCTAAGTTGAAGTAAAGGTAAACCAATAAAAAAAATGGTCACAACCCGATTAATAGTTTCCGAGAAATGCGTGGACAAACATACATCTATAAAATTTTGTATATATGTTTGGAAGCTCTAATAGATTATCATTATGTGAATATATTGCAGTTCCAATAACATAAAAACATACATACGTGTCGAACTGATAACCTCCTTTTTTTGAACTCGGTTAAAAAGTACCCATTCAAGACCATTTCGTAAACAAACAACTTTTAATATATCTTGCATATATGTCAATATTAGTACGAGCTTTAAAATATTCGAGCAGATTCTTTTACAGATAATAATACTTATGCTAAAAATATAAGGAGTCTTAAACGGATGTAGAAATTTCATGTTAACAAGGGATAGTAGTAAGCCCTTTAGAAAACCAGTTTGACTAGTTTTTGTGCTGTTCATTTAGAGTCAAGGTACCTATTCAGATATAAGTATAAATATTACTTTTATGCTGCAGTGCTAATAGTTGGCTTAATTCAACGGCCTGAGAACTTAATATAAGTAGGCAATAGGTATTAGTTTTTTACACGACTGGCCAAAAAAGGAGTGTAATGTTTTCAGGGTTCATGTATGTTTCTTTATTCCACCATAACTTTTAAATGCCTGAACATGTTTGGATGTATCGTTAGAATTCTTACATCATCCCGAGTGACACTGGCAGTATGGCTCCAATTACAAATGAAAAATAAAATACAATATCTGTATCAAATTGAAGGCCTTGACAGGAAAACTCTAGACGTTCGAAAACTATATAATTTATTGGCATTTATCTTAATGTATCTATGTTCAGCGATAATTCTTTACCACGTTGCGTCGACCGACTTCAATGATTATTTTTGGAAAGGTGGCACCTTAGGGGTATTCCCATCCACCGTAGGGGTGGGCTTGCGGACGGTGAGCAATGGGTAGCTCGCCGTCCGATAGGGACCAGGCCCGGGTCCACGGCGCGTTGGGTTCCACGCGCGCCTCAAAGAGAAGTCAGCACCAACTGACGGGGTCCGTAAGGGCCAATGCCTGCCAGGGTTGCGAGTTTGTCCGAAAGGGATATCGCGACCCCGGCACACAGGCAACGGAAGGAACACGGGTGGGTTTTAGTCAGTAAAAGTCTGACACACCCTCCCGCTCCGCCCAGAGTGGGAGAAGTTATTTAAAAATGCCCCAACCTCAAAAAAAAAATAAAAAAAGGGTTATTCTCATATAAATTTGGCCTAGGTCTGATGAGTGGTTTTTGAGTTAGCTTCCAATGTGTTTGATCTACTTGGTCTTTGTTGATGATGTTATAACACCACTGCTTGTTATGTAAAATAATAAGATACTTAGCAAGAATTCTGAAGTTCAAAATAACTTTAGTTTCGGAAGTCGGTGACAAAAAATGAAACAAACAAAACAACAAAAGCCAACCGACTTGAAGAACAAAAGTTATTTTGCACTTTGTAGTGTTTTTAGGGTAAAAGGTAAAAACGGAACTCTAGGGGTTTCGTTTTTCTCTTTTACTCACTCGCTGGCTGGCTGTCCGTCTGTCACATCCAATTTGCTCTGAATCTATTGTACCAATTTTGTTGAAATTTGGTACCCATAATATGAATTTCTGTGACCTAAACACGGACGTGTAACGTAAATAAATGAATTTTATATTTCACTTTTCAGGGACAAACTAGAAAAAAAAATATTTGCAAACTGTACCATGTGACATACAAATAATACGTAGTGATTTAATTGACCATGATTTATCTCCGAAATTACTTCGGCTTAAAATTTTGAAAAAAACTGAGAAAATGGTTTTTTACTCATAGATTACAGGAAAACCTATAAGAAATCTATGGTCTTTTAAATAACTTCATACATCTCTCAATATTGTGCGCACAAACTTACATTTGCAGTTGGAATGTATGGCAGAACATGTTTTTCAACTACAATGTTAAGTTTGTTCTTGGGATAAATTCATTGCAATTACGGAACCCTCATTGTGCGTGGTCCGACACGCACTAGGCCGGTTTTTTATATGGAAGTCGGTAGTTTTTTTAATAAATTAACTCGATTTATGAAATAAACTTAAATTGTCATAAAAAAGAAATATTATGTTAAGTATAAATACTGTAAAGATTGAATTTTATTACCTACAAAAGTAGATTGTATGATTTTCCTGTTCATTTTTATTTGAATGGAATTATATCAATAGTTACTTAGTGCTGTTTATCATGTGGTATACACGTGTCCTGTTTCCCGGTTTTGAATTGCATGTGGAGTAACGTTGTTATTATTTTGCGATTAGCAATAGGTACCAATCCAAGTATCAAGTTACCTCACTTCTTAATATCATCGGAATCGGTCCTCAAAGCATAGCGATCAGCTACCTAATTACGTAACATATTTTCATAAACGAATCTGTTTCATTTTGACGGTTCGACAACATTCATTGCGTTATTTACGTTGTTGAGCAGTTTTTTTTTTCGAACTTATGTAGCAATGGATTCGCAATCTGTTTTAAAGCGATTCAGATTCTGATTGATCGTGTATTAAGTATTTAGGGTAATCATTGACATCTTGACGACCAAGAAATTGCTTATCGTCGAAATCTGATGCACCCATATAAGCTCAGACTGAAACAAATACCTATCGGGCCTTCTAAACTTTGTTTTGCGAGTATTGCACCTCTTTGCAAGAAGCCATGCGTTTAGACACAGCTTCAATCAGTCAGTGTTCTTCTCCGTGCCTGATTTATATCAATAAAAAGTCTGACACCTCAAATGTTAACTTGTTTGTAACTTGTTCTATGGCAACCTACTGTTACTGAACTCTTGAGTTGTGGGTTACTATCTACTATTCAAGAGTTCGAAGAGTTCTTTCATTTTCCTGTCTAGTAACTTTGTAATATTTATCAGACATCTTTTACACGCACACAATATTTAACCACAGTATGCCATAAAAATGACTAAATAAGACCTTATAATTTTTCGCTTAAAAACGGTGAAGGAAAACATCGTGAGGATACATGTCCAGGAACAAAAAACTCGGTGAAACTTGACTACCACTAACTCGGTTTGGGCCCGTTTGGTGGATTACGACGCAGAGATCCGCTCACAGAGATGAAGCCTGAGTCCCAGTAATGGGGAACATTACAGGCTGATTATGTACTATCGAAGAACTTCATATCTAAGCAGTTTGAAAACAAAATCCCGTGAACACGATGACCACATCTGCCCCGGTTCTATAGCGGCCGAGCGCTGCAAGCAGAAATAGTCCTTACGGTGTATAGATATGAACTTCTTCGATGGTACATACATACACATGCATAAACTTATGCCCCTTTTTCCCATGAGATTATAAGGGCGAAACTACAGAACGCTACCTGCTACGATCCCTTACATACTCTTTGTGATCCTCTGATTATGTAACCCAATAATTTTCAACCTGTTCAATCCTTTTCAATGTTTTCCGTACAACTTTCAGGTCGTTCCTACTGCATCACCTCCCACCGCATGTTGATGCAGTGCATCGACAGTTTGGTTCAGAAAGTGCAGAGTGGTGTGGTGATCAACTTTGAGAAGATTGGCCCCGACCCGCCGCCTATAGAAGGGGCTAACAGTAGGGAAGGCGAAACGGACGATGCCAGCCATGAGGCGGATAAAGAACTGGACGGCGATGGGGAGAGAAATGGCGTAAGTTGTTTTTTCTTTTAGTATTTTGTACCTAGGGACACTTATTGCGATATTTTCAACCGTCGTGACGGCTTGAGATCTTGGACAATATCAGCACGCGTAGCATGAACACTGTAGAAACGAGTTTTGTCGACGGAAGAATAGACAAACTGACAGTTAAACAATCACAATCCGTCATTTTGTCTATTCTTCCGTCGACAAACCTCGTGTCTACAGTGTTCATGCTACGAGTGCAGCTAATAACCATGGTATGGGTATGTGATACTGTGGTGATAAGGAGGAATGAGGAAAATGTCGTGAGGAAAGTTATGAGTATGAATGTGGATGGCTCTAAGAGTAGAGGAAAAAAAACTTTTATTTCTATAAGTTATGTAAATAACAATATATTGATAGGAAGTACCTTTAAGCAAAAAATTGCTTTTATTAGGTACTTCCGCTCCTCCGGTTTATGTTAACAATACATAAGTGAGAAATTAAAAAACAAAATCAGATAAAAATCAGAATCACAATTATAAATTGAAATAAGTGGTATTAAAATTAGCACTAAAATTCAAATCAAAATTACAATTAAAATTAATACCAAAATCAAAAATAAATTTACAAAATAAAATGTGTGCGCATGGGGTGTTTATGTGTGTGTGTGTGTGCGTGTGTGTGTGCGTGCGTGTGTGTGTTTGTGGCATTGTATCTCTCTAATTATGTGATCGTATGTAGGATTGACTCGATTTCGTCGTAACTTTTATTTGCCAGCCATTGAGTGAGTGTTTTTATGCAGTCGTGGAATGTCATAGAATAAATGTTTTGTTCTTTATTTAGAATATTGTGTATGCGTGATGATTGTTTTGTGTATTTTCTCGTGGCAAATTTGGTTTTGACTGGAGTTTCTGTCGGAAGATCAAAGAAACGATGGATGGACTGTGTGAAAGATGATATGGCTAGAAAGGGGGTGACTGCTGAGATGACGAGTAATAGAGAAGTATGGAAAAAAGGGACATGTTGCCCCGATCCCAAATAAATTGGAGAAAATTATAATGATGATGATGAATCGTGGTAACGACATTACGTTACCACGATTCATCATCATCATTATAATTCTCTTGCCCCTCGGTAGTTGGTTGCAGGTCGGTAACGTAGCTGACTGCCCAGAGAGGGCCAGACGAACTGTTTAATGCCACTATACAGGGTGTCAAGGACATCGCCGCGAAGCCGGTTACCATGGGGTCAGTACATGATTCTGAACCCCCCTGTGTTGAAATTTTTCGTCGGTTATTAAAAAAATAAACAGCTGCTCCATACATTTTGACCGCGTAGGTATTGCACTTTTCTATGAAACAGCAGATTTTTTTGGCTCAGAATCATGTACTGAATCCATGGTAACCGGCTTCGCGTCGATGTCCCTGCCACCCTGTATTTTACCCTATCTGTCCTAAAATGTATCGTATGTGCTTCATTTGGCTTTATTTCGTTTCGGCGTGATTGGAATTAAGCATTTATAATAGAAGGAAACTTCTATTCTAACAGCACATTTGTTGATCTCATAATATACAAAGTGTTGCGTGTGTGTGTTGTGTACTTTCGTTCTTCACTAACAATTTATTATCTTGGAGAACTTTAATCCATTTGTTGCGCTTTCTCTTACTATAAACATAACAGTAGACGTACGCGGCTGCACCTCTTGTTGTATTTTTTCTGTGAGATTTATGTTATCCCTGTAAAATAACGGTTTCTTCAGTTCCGTAACGAAACGTAGTTAATAAAACCGGCGAAGTTTGTGCCGAACCACGCACAATGGAGGTTTCCGTAATTGGGGTGAATATTTAAGTTTATATTTCATAGTGTTTCTCGAAAAAAGTATGAAAAAACGTAAGTTTTTTCTGCGGTTGTAACCGAAAATATCCCATATCTCAAAAACTATTTACTTAAATAGCAGAGTCATTTAGAAACATCATATTAATATTTTTTATTTGTGGATCCAATTATGTGCAATTCCCAATTAAGTTTTTTTTTCGTAATTTTAGTTTTTTTTGCCATTAAGCTACGGATCCCTAAAAAATTAACATGCTAATTAGATTTTAGAACGATAATATCAAGGAAGAAACGTAGAAATGCTGCCTGCTCAGACGAACATCATCAGAATTCTTAAACATGCTCAAATAGGTATCTGAAGTGACAATTAACAATAGATTTAAAAAACTTCTATACATTTAAACGTTATCTAGTATGTGTATGAGACTTCTCTTAGTCATGCATTCGGTACTACGTTCAATGATAAGCAAGTGTTCTGTGACGTAAATGTTAGGTGCAAAGCTCTCACACCTTCTAATCTATGAACGTAAGTAATATCGTAATAATTTCTAAACCGACCCTTAAAGTAAAAGCACTTAAACACTGTTTTGTTTGTACATGTGACTTTCCTAAATTGTTCTAGTCTGATAAAATTTTCGGTTTTAACGACTTGACAAAACATCGAGATTTCTTAGTTTTATGTAACTTTAATATTAACGTATTATACACATACGGGTAAGGCTCAAATTTTACGCGCACTCTCTAAAAATGTGTTGTCCCAGAATTTGAAGAGTAGAAATAAAATATCAAAAATAATAAATACTTGTTTATAATAATATTGCAAGAAAGATGACTATTTTGTCATCATGTCCATTTTTTTTCGTTTAAATATTCCAATTATATACCTATTTAATACTTGAAAATAAAAAGGTCCATGTTTGTCTTCCATACAATTTGTTGATGTCCGTGTACGTACACTTCTCAAAGTCCATTCAATATATTTAGGAAACACATGGTTTTTTTTTAGTTCGTATACTTTATGGGCTTCAGAATATTATTTGTATAGTTCATAGTAAAATAAGTTCAATATTTATCAAAGCGTTTTGATTATATCAGGTAATTTAAAAATGTCCTAAATTTTAATCCATTGTGACACTTCAATTGTGCAACGCGATATTTCTGGATTAATTGACATTCTACCATGAGCATCAAATTATTTTGGAGTGGCAACACAAATCCATGATATCCGACTAACTTCAGCGTGTTTCTGCCATTTTGTTTTTGTGTCAGACGGAAGATCGTGACGGAACGTGTTGTGTGGCGTTAAGAAATTGTAAGTTTACTTTATTATATTTTCTAAATTTTAATGACTTTCTTGATTTGTGATATTTATTTGTATATATTACCTACTTAATTAATAAAATATAACGCTTACTATTAGTTGTACTGTACATTTTATGAATTACGAGATTTTTTATGATAGGTTATGTAGAATTTTTGATCCGTTGTGCGACGAATGACACAAAATTGTGCGACGTGTCACAACGGAAATTGTAAAGCTGTGTACCCATCAACTTTTTACTATATTTATGAAAGCATGATAAAGTACCTAGGTACTCGCATATGTATTGATTTGAATTGCTTAGTACTTATTTTTTTTTTTTTCAGATGCCTTTATCTGCTGCGGAAAGGTGTCCAAGGTACTGCGAAAAACTTAAACAGTCTCAACAGTTTAATTGTTGATTATTTAATTTTGTTGAGTTTCGATACGATGGCAATATTATTTAACCGTTTATTTCGGTAACACCCACGATTGGACCCGAACACCAAAACCTCCGCTGGCTTAGTATCGCCCCCACTTGGATCGAAGAACTGTCACATACGACATATAGTATGTATGTGACAGTTCTTGGATCCAATGGGGGGCGATACTGAGCCGGTAATGCGTGGGCATGGTCAAATTTCGTTCATTTTTCATTAATTCTACAATGTTCTAATTATAAAATAAAAAATATTTGAGACCATCACAACGAGCCCTTTCATTTGATACCTATAACACACGACATTGTTTGCAAAACTTTTTTTATGGCTATAGATAGATTTTTCTCACTATTTCGAAGTCCAAGTAGAAGTATTGGGATGTATACTTAATTAATTATTATTATTGAGATAATAATAGTAACTAAACTAATATATTTTACAATCCATGAGCACTATGCTTTACAAATTCCGTTGTGCAACGTATTTTCGTTTGTGACACTTTCCGTTGTATTTTCCATTGTGCGACTGCGCAAAAATTTTGAGCCTTACCCATACACCTTCCGGAATAAATTCTCTGAACGATGGTGAAATCGTCATCAAAATCTGTTGCGTGGTTTGGAAGAACCACGCGGACATAGAGACAAACACGAAAAGCGACTTCAATTTTTAATATGTAAAGATTATTGCTTTCCAAAACGTAATTATATTCACTTTTTACTACGTGTACAATATCTTTTTTTTCAGTCAGGGTTGATTTTATCACTAGAAGTCGAGACCATATTTTTATCATTATAAGCGTTTTTCGTTGCTCTGAAGAGCGAGACAATATTAACAAAAAAAAAACGTACCTATAACAAAAAAAAATACTAGTGTACTTAAAATAATACAGAGTTTTGTCCTTTTTAAAAGGTTTCCTTTATCAACACAATGGTCTAGAACATTTTTTAACATTTTCTCATTCATAACAAGACAGCAATGAGTGACGTCATCGTTACTTTTAGAACTCTGAACTTCACAAAGGTTGAATCCTTCCAAAGTCGGGCCCGGGCTATAGATAGAACTAGGACAAAGAGGTGTACGCAATCGTTATATATGCAGACGTAATTGATTAATTTGGGAATTATTTATTTGTTTCTTTTATTATTGTCCTTCTTGAAACTGAGAACAGTCGTCATTCACTTGAAAATGACCAGGAGGCAATCATAATATGATAGGTAATATTATGAATCACACAAACTGTCACAAACTGACAATTCATAATATTATCTGCGTTCTATTCATATTACGCAAATCATCTGATTGTCAGTTTTATATTATAATGAAATAACATTTATACTGTAGAATTAAAAATCTCATTTGATTAATAAATACTGTGGAGAAAAATTATCCGGTAACATTACGGTCTTAATTTTTTTCAGGCGGCTTTATTGACACAAAATTTGAATTGAATTTGCTTCAGCTAAAATATGTGTCACCATAGAGGAATTTCTGGGAATTCAGAAAATGAATTGCTTTTAGAGGAATTGGTTAATGTGACCGTTTTAGGCCCCCCGTTTTGGCTATAAGATTCATTACGGCAGTATTTTGTTATTGGCGGTAATTACTTAATCACTGCTGTCTATCTTTTAGACTTTTGTTTTTACGCGGTTTACACTTTACCGGTTACCGACCGGCACGTTATACGATTTCATACATTAAAGAGTAGGTTTGATAAAAGGGGTTCCATAATCCATAATTTGCGCAAGTGTAAGCAGAAATGTTGGACTATTTTAGTATTTCTTACTGTAGGAAAAAGGCCTCCCTGTACGGATTTGGATGACATTTGGAACACGGGTAGACCATGACCTGGATTAGGACACAGGATACGTTTTACTATCCCGGTATTACGTTTCCGGTGGATAATTTATGACCTTTAGGCTGCATGTGCACTGGAGCGGACACGAGAAGAGAGGATCTGTGCCAATATTAACCAATAGAATCTAAACTCTGGAGCGGAGTTTAAATGTTATTGGTTATTATTGGTGCATCTCCGCTCCTCTCCTCTCATCTCCGCTCCAGTTGACAGGGAGCGAAGCCGCTGCGCTCACCAATGGTAGCACTCATACATAAACTCACACATTTTTCCAATGGGCATACGCCACCTGCTACGATCGTTACATCCTCCTCAAAAGCTAGAACTTAATACATTTCTCCTTTTACAGCGTTGGAACAGCGGCCAGTATCAAACCCAGAGCGGTCCGAGCGCTCCGCAAGCTTGGCACTCCTGCCGCCGCCTGATCTACGTGCCGCGGACGGTCGCGCAGAAAGGCTTCGCCGTCGGCTTCTGGCCTATACCGGAGTCCTTCCGATCGGACCCTAACGCGCAAACATTGGTATGTATTTTTAATTATACTAGCTGCCCGCTCCGCCTTCGCACGGGTAGTACTTAGTACTTGTCTACGGCTACCTACCCTATCTACTTACCCTACCTACCTACCTACCTTAACTACCCTACCTACCTTAACTACCCTACCTACCTTAACTACCCTACCTACCTACCCTACCTACCTACCCTACCTACCTACCCTACCTACCCTACCTACCTATCCTACCCTACCTATCTACCTACTACCTACCTATCCTACCCACATACCTACCTACCCTACCTATAACGTTGTCCTGTAAATAACGAACACAAGAAAAAAAGTATTATCCAATTTGGTGCAGCCGTTCGTAATTTATGGCGTGACCAAGGGAAATAGGGATTCATTTTTATATAAATATAGATTACAAGCCGTGCGCCTGATGGGATTTCCCATCGGCAAAAATTATGAACTTTCATACAAACTTTAGCATAACATAACATCACACCTGTAATCTTAGAAGGGTTAGGTAGAGGTATACCTATACTACCCACATTCTAACATTTATGTTTAAGTCCCATGTAATAGGGGGTGAAACTATTGCCATCGACCAGGCAGAAATCCAGACTTCGGGTAGTTACTGAGAAGTTATTAATGGAAAATTCCAATAATACAAACACAAACTTTAATACCCTATTTATTCCCTTTAGGGGAAATAATTTTCAAAAAACTTTCCTTACTGCTAACTTTCAGTATATAAGGATCTCTAGTGCAAACAAGTTTCATGCTTCTAGATTCAGTGGCTTAGTCTGTGGGTTGTCTGTCAGTGAATTAACTTAACATGTTTATTAAGTTTGCAAATTATCTCACTTCATATAGGATTTTAGTAAAGCTGTTGTTTGGTTGACCCAAGTTACATCTGATTTTACAATAATATAGGTTATAAGGAACCAAGGTATATTGCCATGTAAAAGATGGTGTCCAAAGTTCCTTAAATTAAGATTTAGCTTGCGTTTCAACAGAGCTTCATTAAATTCGATTTACTCAAAATAGGAACCATGCATCTTTACAATCTAATCGGGCGTGTGACGATCATGATAACGCTTATAATTAAACATTTCAATTTAATTAACATGTCCGAGAAATTAAACTTGTAATTAGAAGATCATTAGTCCTGAGGGTGAATATTTAATGTTAAAACTACGGCGTCAGTCTGTGCAACCTGTCGCAGTTCCCATGACCAACAGGTCGATTTTCTTATTATACAACAAAACGTAACTTCACGATGTGTTCGTACTTTGTAGTAAACTGTGTACGGTCACAGATTAATACAGACGGTTCAATCCGCAAAATCATATGAATAAAAAGCGACTCTTGCTACGACACAATAAAGTGCAATTCAGGTCGCACAACGCTAATTACCTAGTTATATTCACCTAGAAGTTGCCTCTCTTTCTATCGCGTAATTCTTAGATCTTCTGACTACGTTACACTCACTCAATTGGCCCAACAAGTCGAGCCCGCTGCGTAATTGTAGCTTCATACCTAAAATGCTGAATGAACCATCTGTATTAATCTCTGGTACGATTCTCGAAAATGATTGCGTTCATTGTTTGTTTGAAAAGTTAACACTTTTATGTTCGGTAAACATGAAAGCACAAAGTTTAAGTGCATAAGAAAAATATTTATACTTTTAAAAAAAATGTGCTGTTCCCTACATTTCGACGAGATATACCTACGAACATAAATGTAGGGAACAGCTGATTTATTTTTCGCGATTTCAGCGTTGGTCCCATAGTGAAAGTTGTTCATAATAATGAGTACAATGACCCCTTAAGAGGTTTAGGGTAAACAAAAACTAAGGTTGTATACTAATATATCGTCGTCTTAGAGTCAAAACCTCTTATATGGGGAAAAACTGGTGGGCAACTGGGAAGTTATTTAATGCTCTGATCGCGCGGTAAAATCTGCTTACGCGATGCAGGATTTTGCGTGACGTCAATCTAATGCGTAAGTCGCATGTGGCGGTAATAGATGCCGCCACCACAAAAATAGGGCGTGCGTTGCGAGGATTTTTTTTCCAAAAATTTAATAAAATAAAAAGTCAAAGTTGCATTCCCGAGCTTTTCACTCTAAGGCGACGAGAAATACAGTGAGCTTGTTTTAAACGTCTTTCGAGGATATGACCTTGGCATGCATTTGGCTGTGTATGCGTTTGTAGTCAATTTTGCGCTAATTCTTCACCATGAACCATGTCGGCTGTTTGTACCCAGTTGATGGCGATAGGCTCGCGCCCTATTACATGGGAGTTAAACATAAGTGACGAAATTTGGCGTGATGTTATGTTATTTGTCTCTTCACCATCCAATCAATTCGCAGTCAGGTGACCATGTAGCAGATTCGTCATTATACTATTAATGACGAATCTTTGTCCTTGTGATGTGGGGGCGCATAAATTTTGGTTTTGTAAAGAAATCGTGTTTTTTTCTATAAGTTGATAAGTTAATCTTAGAGGTTGAATGTTTGCCGAGTGACGTAACGTAAATGGTTTATTTAGAATGTGCTACTCATCAATATTCGTGAAATATTTAATCTCAAAAAGTTTTTCGTAATTTCCAGCCACCTCGCTCTGCTCACCCAGTGGTGAAGTTCACGTGTTCGAGCCAGGAACCAATGGTGATCGACAATCTGCCCTTTGACAAGTATGAGTTGGAGCCCAGTCCACTGACGCAGTTCATATTGGCCAGGAAACAGCCTACCATCTGCTGGCAGGTAAGAAAATAAATTGTTTATTTATTTTATTAAACTCAAACTCAAAGCTATTATTTATCTAAACTTATATTATTATAAGGAGAAAAGATTTGATTTTTTGTATTTTTGTTTGTTTGTTACGCTTTCGCGCTAAAACAGCTGAACGGATTTGGATGAAATTTGCCACATGGGTAGACCATGACCTGGGTCGGGACATAGGATACTTTTTATCCCGATATTCCCAAGGGATCGACACTTATGCGGGTGAAACCGCGGGGCGCAGCTTGGTTCAAATAAACCAATTACACTATTGAATTGTCAAGGACTAGGTTTACTAACAATTGTTTACACTGGATACAGACACATAATACATTCTTGAAAGTAAAATTACAGGGCAAAAATTACTTAACTTAATTCTAGGGAATCTTGGGAATATTATACAGGGTGTCAAAGAACCCCCCTGCATTGAAACTTTTCGTAGGTTATTAAAAAAAAAAAAGTTGTTCCATACGTTTTGACCTCGTAGGTATTGCACTTTTCTATGAAACAGCAGATTTTTTTTTTTAATAACCGCCGCAAAATTTCGATGCAAGAGGTTTCAGAATCATGTACTGAATCCATGGTATCAGTTTTCGCGTTCCTGCCACCTGTATAATAATACAAATGATTACCTTTTCCTGAGGTATTTAATGCAGGAATCGTAAATATCTAAATAAGTAATCTTTAAAATTAAAAGGAGACTGAATTTCATTAAAAAACAAAATTATGAAAATTATCATTTTACAGCAGTTTTAAATGACAAGTTTTAAAGAAGCGTAGTGACAGTAACCTCTATTCGAGCAATTTTAACGTTAGTAACTAAAGACATTAGCAATTGACTCCAATTTGAATTAATTTATTATGTAGGTTACCTTGTGTAATGTAAACAAACTATCAAATTGCACTCGACTGACTAGATAATGTGAGCAATTACTTGTAATAAGTGTTTAATAATTCATTCAAGATACCCCTTGAATGTATCTGCATAATATATTTTAGCATTATTGTTTGTTTTTTGTATGGGTAATATCGGGTCGTCCTACAAAAGAGTCCTCAAAGAGAGCAAATTTTTAACCCCTGGGGTGGTGAGGTTTTAGGCTAAGTATTTTTTCGGTGCAAAGTATCTTAAAAAATTACAGAATATTTTATCTTTACATAGAAGGTAGGCTTTTCGGTTTAGGAATGCGCATTGAACGAAAAAATAAATACACATGATATCTCACTACACCCCTCCCCCCCTTGTGATATTTCGAGATTTTTTCCGAATCCCCTCCACCTCACGTGATTTATGGACGAAACCATAGAGGTTTACTTAGGGGACAATAGACACTTATTTTTTGCTTATTTAATTACATTGTGTACATTTACTAGTTTCCTACATAATGATTCTGATTCAATGGATTAATAATAACTTTCAATGGCCATCTTAGTGCCATTCGTTGTGGGCGTGGTACTTATCTATTAGCCTGATCAATGTTTTAGTAGGCACGTACAGTCAACAGCAAAGGTCGCTGATTGTTTAGTATTTTGTACTGAAGTTACAATCCCAAAATGATTATTCAACTTTTAACAAAGAAAAAAGATGTTTTACTTGTATTTACTATTGATGATAACTATTTAAATTATGTATTACTCATTTCCAGGTATTCGTAGCCAACAGTGGTTGTAAGAACTCTGAGATCAACCACCCATTCGGCTATTTGAAGGCGTCAACGAATCTGACATGTGTCAACTTGTTCGTGTTGCCGTACAACTATCCGATGTTGTTGCCACTGCTAGACGATCTGTTCAAAGTCCATCGGTGCAAGCCCACTCCGGAGTGGAAACTTGCGTTCCAGCACTATCTCGACAGAATGCCTTCTTATTATGTGGCGGTAAGTTGGAATTAATATAATCCTAACTACATATATAAATGCGAACGTGAGTTTGTTTGTTTGTTACGCTTTCATGCTAAACGGCTGAACGGATTGGCATAGGGGTAGACCTTGATCTGGAAAAGGACATGGCTACTTTTCATCTCAATATTTCCACGTGATCGATACTTATGTGGGTGAAACCGCAGGGCGCAGCTAGTATAATCTTGTAAATGCGAAAGTAAGTTTGTTTGTTACGCTTTCACGCTAAGACGGCTGAACTGATTTGGATGAAATTTGGCACATTGGTAGACCATGACCTGGGTTAGAACTTACTTTTTATCCCGATATTTTTACGGGATCGAGACTTATGCGGGTGAAATCGCGGGGAGCAGCTAGTAATTATATAAAAGTATCTCGATAGAATGAGGTTACGGTGTTCTTTGGGTCCTTAGAGGAAAATGTAATTTAATTGGATCTATAATATTCTAAATTACTATTATAATGGGGTAATATTTATTGTGTGTATCTGTTAAACTAAATTATTATACTCCCTTTTCCAGCCCCTTCGTAGAGCGTTGACGAAAATGGGAGCATCCGCACAACTTCTACAGAGTTTGATTCCCGATTCTCAAGACAACTCGCTCAGTTTCTCTGTGTTGAACTATTTGAAAAGACTGAAAAATCAAGCTAAAGTAGAATTTGAAAAACTCTGTGCTGACGTCATCAACAAGTCCTCCAGCAATAACACGCAGAAGGTATGTTATTCTTATACTTTATAAAGTTATTTCAGTTACACATGTGTCTGTCTTAATTTGCATTAATTAGTCGATCTTATATGTATTTGTCTGCATGAGCGAACAATTACTTACCAATTATAATCTTATATTCATGCATACAATAGAAGCATTTGAGCAATTTCTGTGCAAAATTATTTAGGTGCCTTCGTATCTAGTATCATTGGGTATCGCCTTGTTGGCGTCGCGTAGACGTGATTCTATTGAAATGTACGTCGTATTGACGCGGCGTTAGCATCGGGCTTACGCAGTAAATACGTTCGGCGATTGACTACCAGCCTACATATGCCTTAGTAACCAGTTTACTCAATTATTACAGCTATGTAATTATCTATTAATGCATTTCAGGTTGCCGAAAGCGTCCGAGTAATGTCCCGGTCACCACTTCGGAAGGACTTGACGACACATCCGTGTCTTCAAGACAAGTTCTCAGCACTTCGCGATCAGTTGAACGAATTCGGTGGTTTTGTCGTGGGACTGTCGCGCGGCAGACATAAGACACAGACGCATACGTATAGGAATCCTTTTGACATACAAAGGAGAGATTTACTTGATCAGGTAAGGGTGCTTTTGAACTATCATAGGGTGATGAAAAAGGCAGAGGGATAAGTGAATATCCTCTATATTAGAAAGAAAGAAAGAAAAAGTGTTTATTCTTCACAAATCAAACGCACATGGCATGGCATGGCATGTCTTCTTCATCTTTACATCTCAAGAATAAACTAGCGTCATAATTATAATCATTCGTACAATTCATGTTCCCTTTAACAGTTTCAAGGGAACAATAAAAGCAGCCATTTAAATAGTAAGCCAGTAAGACGGAAGAGAAGTTGAAAACGGGCATTACGTTTTCAACTTCTCTTCCGTCTTCTGTTTGATTTTCAACTCTCAGCAATGAGCCTAGAGATTTATTTAAATGACTAATTCTTGGTTCCTATAAACGGAAACAAATCGTTTTCCTTACCAATGGTACGATTTTTTTATTATTAATTTGGGCATATAAATAGATTCGTAAGCTAATTTTACCTGTGACAGCTACTTCCATATGCGAGGCTCTACTTTGGAAAGCTGAGGTGTTTGCTTCATTTTTGGTAAAGATACAACAGTCTGAATTTTAACTAATAACGGTCCGTAAAGTATAGGAATCGACTATACGGTGTCTACTACTTAAATGGCTCAA
Source organism: Agrochola circellaris (assembly GCA_914767755.1). Classification (NCBI taxonomy): domain Eukaryota; kingdom Metazoa; phylum Arthropoda; class Insecta; order Lepidoptera; family Noctuidae; genus Agrochola; species Agrochola circellaris. The sequence continues at coordinate 12,810,433 of OU611841.1, read as the reverse complement.
ACGATAATTTGTCAACCAATTAATGTGGCAACAATTATTTTATAACCTTCATTCATATTCACTACAGCACTTCCTTTATTTGTGAGACGCTTGGAAGAATAAATACGATCCTTAAGCGTAATAAAACCATATGGCGATGACCTCATTCGGTAGCGGATATCAAACATTTGCACATTATGAATAAGTGTGGCAGTATTAGTTATTTATTTGTTTGTAATGCGACGCGGGTGGTGTTTGGGCGTGGTGTATTATAATATTATAAACTAGCGACCCGCCCCTGCTTCGCACGGTTTTTACGACATGAGAAACCATCGAGATTTCTTAGTTTTACATAACTTTAATATTAACGTATTATACACATAAACCTTCCGGAATAAATTCTCTAAACAATGCTGAAAACCTCATCAAAATCTGTTGCGTGGTTTAGAAGAAGAACGCGGACATAAAGACAAATACGAAAAGCGACTTTTATTTATGATATGTATAGATATCCTGTTCTATGGTTTTAAAAATGCACGTAAATTATGTAAACAAAGAATTTTTATTATTGTATTTCTGCAATTGTCTGGCAAGTTTCCAAAATGAAATTCTATTTTACATACAGAATTATTTTTGTACATACCATAACCACATTGTATTCTAATGAGGAGTGTGTGAGGCATTGTTTACATAATTCATTACACATTGAGAGAATGAAAGACAACTTTGTATAAGTTGTTTCTCAAACACCATAATAGGTTGAAACAGTTGGAGGAAATGTTTTTGTAACATAACACCACCCCTGCTAAGCCGAAAGGCGGTATCTCTGAGATACGCCCTTTTAGTTTTTTACCTACTATTACCTACTATTTTAGTATAAAACAAATTTTTGATTAAAATGGTCAAAAACTATATAAATGAAACGTTTTTTCGCCTCCTTTAAAATCATGTTTTAGTAGTTATTATATATTGATACTTAACCGTCGATGTAATCATAATCAAACCCTTATGCTCAGCGGCAGCGCTTGCGACCACTATATGCAACCAGGCAGTTAAACATTGTCTTCAATTTGTCTGAATTCAATACCTAAACATTTCCAATAATTATTTTCCAGGTGGTACGAATGCGTGCGAACTTCTTACAACCATCTCTGGCGCATACTCGCCTGGTCGACGAGGACAGCGTTCATTCGATGCCGGTCGCTCAGATGGGCAACTACCAAGAGTACCTCAAGCGAATGACGCCGCAACTACGAGAGATTGAGTCGCAGCCCGTACGACAACACATGTTTGGCAACCCCTTCAAGATAGATAAGGTAATGTAAATAACGCTTTGAATGCAATTTTATCACATCAAAGCAGGTAGAGGTATCGTTATGACTACCTACCTATACCTTGTTGCACATATTATTCTACATCTGTTCCTTCAGTATAATTATTGATTAATATAACATTAATATACATGGTCTATGTATGCTTTTTAGATCAGTAGTGTGAGATAAAATGAAGTAAAAGTATATTTTTACTGTCTCTTGTGTCAGTTTGAGCTATACAAGAATATCTTATATTGTGGTGACGGATGCTGCGATAGTCAAATTCAGTGTTCAGAATAAAGAAAAACAAGTTTCAAAAGTCATTTATTCAAACTAGGCTGAGAATCACCATTTTTCGAATGTCCAAATTATATAAGACAGTCCTCTAAAAACGCCCTTCCCCACATCCTAATGCTTTAGCTGGGAAGAAGAAGTGGCGCAACAAACTTCCCTGAACAGTAGTAACAGTACAAGTCGTGTGCTCGATGGGATTTCCTATTTGTCAAAACTTAGATACAAACTTTCATCCTCTATTTAATTCCTTTAGAGGACAAATTTTCGACTTGATTTTACTTAGTGCTTACGCTACGGTCACGCTACATAAGGAACTTTTAGACCTGGTTTAGTAGTGAGTTGTCTGTGAATGAATTAATATTTTTATTAAGTAAATTTATTGTACAATTCCAGCGCATGATGGTAGACGAGGCCGACATGGACCCGGTGGGCGCAGTGCGCGGCGGCGGCGGCGGCTCGGGCGGCAAGCGCGGCGCCGACAGCCCGCGCGCCCTGCCGCCCAAGCGCCGCGCCGGCCCGCTGCCGCCGCACGTCGTGGCGCGCCGCCCCAGCGAGCCGCCCGAGCCGCCGCCCGCGCCCGCGCCGCCTGCGCCGCCCGCGCGCGAGCCCGCGCCCCTCTCCGCGCCGCACCCCGCGCCCCACCTCGCGCCGCACCCCGCGCCGCACCCCGCGGCCCGGCGCCCGGGCGAGCCGCGCGCGCCGCCGCCCTCCGACCTGCCGTCGGGGAGGCCTCCTGAGGTACTATACGTCCTTCGTTTGGAAACAAACAGACAGCGAATACAATGTTGTAAAAAACTAAAACATTGTATTCACTGTCAAAGTATCTGATGAAAATATAAATAAGTTTGTTCTAGTTACATTCTTACGCAATAATTCACTAAAGAAAATTACTAACAAATTCTGTGTTTTATTAGAAAACTCATTTGACCAAATTCAATTACTATAGTTTGACCGCGACCGCTGTTCCGCGCCTTAAGAATGCGCAGAGAGGCGGGGGGCAGCGTTGACGAATAAATGGCGTAACGCCGTGAGCATTGACGAATGAGCGGCCTGCACTGCGAACAGCAGTCTCGGCAAACTATATGAAAAACATGTCTAAATTGTCTTCTAAATATTATGTTGTATTACAGGAACCTCCAAACGTGGACACGGGCGGCCCGGTTGTTGTTCCAGCATCGCCACCTGCATCGCCGCCGACGGTCGCGCCTCCCAACCTACCGCCTGTCGTCAAACCCTTCCTCAATGGAGGTCAGTCTTCATTACACGATCATTTAAGAGCGTTTAGCGCTGTTTTGATTAATTTGGAAATAATGGAAATAAGAAATTGGCTAACTAAGTTACTAGAATATTGATTATGTTATTGTTGTTAAGTTGGTGTGTCCTATCCAATTACTCTGAGAAGAAAAGCCGAAACAAATTCAAAGGTCTCTTTTACAATGCTGACATAATCTTGGTCAGATCTTGTGTTGAACCATGTAGATTCGTGTCTGAAATGGTATATTGAGGAACGAACCACAGATTTTAGTGGAACTGTCCAGACAGGTTGCGCATTTGACAGTAATCGTGTACTAAAGCAAGGACATTTGGTATTTGGGTATTGAATTTATTTGTGATTTCAGACGCATACACCACGATGGGCAGCAAGATGGCGCGCTCGCCGTCGCCGCCGCACGCGCCCGCCAGCCCGCCGCCCGCGCCGGTCGCGCCGCACGCGCCGCCCGCGCCGCACGCGCCGCACGACTCGCAGGAGCTGCAGATCAACGCCATCCTGCAGGGCGTGGCCGCTGAGAACAACTCGAATGCACGCTCCAGGAAGAGGAAACGAAAGGTATCCAAATCAAGTTCATTTATAAAATAAATTAGAATTGACCTCAAATGTCATTATTTCGTGAAATAGTCATTCAATTGGTAATTTTAATTTAGAAAGTTGTATTGATGATTTTGTAAATACACATTTGTTACGGTCGCGAATCATATTTTAATCAACATACAACCTGATAGTGAACTGTAAAAAACATAACATTTCGAATTCAATTTATCTTGGGTTTAGGGCTATGCTGGCGGCTTCGTCCTTCCTTTAACCACGGTCCACGAGACCATTCGGAATAGACGGGCTGCAGACTATAGAGCTAATCTCAACTGTACTAACACAAATTTACTTCTCTTACTGTCAGATAAAACTCAACCGACTTTTGATTTTGGTGTCGTCGCAACATATCATTTCCATTCCATAAAATTGTTATAAATAGCCGTCGTCTCAGAGACAAGATGCCACTCGAATTTTTTTGCTTAGATTCCATAGCATCCTCCTTTGAGAAATTGATCACATGCTGAGATCGCAAACCCATCAATTAGATCAAAATAATTGGCTGATAATTATTATGATGTTAAAATATTGGGAACTAGCGACCCGCCCCTGGGTCACACGATTTAAAAAAAGCATTGAGATCTCTTTATTACATAATTATTAGTATACACATAACAACATCCAATCGCAGGTATGCTGGAAGAGATTTCTTTAGAAATAAGCATCACCTTTGTACCTATTTTTCTGTTCCTTTCTTGTCTGTTTATATATGTGTGTACATAAACTGTTAAATAACTAAATAAATGATGGTGAAAACCAAATTTAACCCGTTGCGTAGTTTAGAAGAACAACGCGATCACACAGACAGGCAGGAAAAGCGACTTTAATTTATAATAATAAATAATATATAAGTAGTTATTCCCATAATGTGTATGAATTACCAGTTTGTTATGAACCAATTTGTGATGAAACCTTGATGCGTCTAAGATTGTTAGAAAGCCTTACTAGACTAGGTCACTAACATAGAAATCTGTTACAGAACGACAAACAAATACCGCAGTTGACGATGCCGCCACTGCTGACGCGGAAAGAACTTGCAGACATAAGAAAGCACAACCTAGATGTACGGTCGGAGGTCTTTCGCGCGGTCCGACGACCTGGCAAAGGTAGACACGATATTGATTCTATTGTTACCTATAATGCGCTTTTATAATTTCAAACGTGACGATATTTTATGTATGGAAATACGGTTATCATGGACGGAAATTTAAAAGCGTCTTCATATATTTCCATACATTTTGCTTCCCTGTGTTATCGTGAAGCCGTGGACGTAGACGTGGATGGTCACGATAATATGGTCACGTCGTAAGAATAGGCATCATGGTATTTTCTAACATGAGCAGTTGTCATCGTGAGACCGTCGTCGGACTGCCAAGTCCCTTTGCGGATTCATGTATTGTATAATTATCATTTGCTTCAAAAACGGTGAAGGAAAAGATCGTGAGGAAACTGGAATGCCTGAGAGATATTTCTCGACGGCACGTGAAGCCAAGTCAGAGGCCCATGGGTGGCATAAAAACTCTGACACCAGGTTAGTCACTAACCACACGAAAGAAAAAAAGAAGCAGTTATAACAAATCGATTTCGAAGGTTTCAATACCCTATTTAAAAGACTTCGTCTACTATCATAATACATTTTTGCGACTACAAAACGTAGATAAAAATGTATTTCCTGAATAAACAAATACGATGTTTCTGCGTCGTTTCGTTGTTGATACCGTTATCAGTTTTATTGTGGGTGTACATGCACCAAATTCAAACATAACCTAAATGAAACCGCTATCAATTTTTGTTGCGATAACCTTAAAACAAATTCTAACTTATCTTTTTGTTTACAGATTACACGAAACTGTTCGAAAGTTTAAAACTATTACAAGGTGGTGTGGACGTTAAAAAGGAAGTAATACGCGAAGTTATAAACGAATCGTTAAGGTTCAAGCGTAAGACTCTTGCTAAACTTTTGGAAGACTTCTTAGCGGGACTAGAAAAAAACGGAAGCAGTGCCTCAATTACTATGAAGCGAGTGAACAACTCAGTGATGTACAGTAACGCTAACAACCACAGCTAGTAAAAGTGAGAGTTCTGTGAACATTTAATGTGATTTTATTGACTGGCCACATTTGCTGTTCAAAGTCGGGAACTTAGTTCGATGGAATCACGAAACGTGGATTAAACACAATGGACACAAGCATGTGCTGTTATGATATTAGTTTCTGTGTTTAGTTTAATGGTACCAAGCCAGTGTACGTTGATATTCTGATTGTTATTGTTACTCTACCTTATAATAATGATATTTGATGATTTTGTATTGCGATTCCGCCTGGTAAGTAGTCATGTTGTCAGTGTACAGTAATAACACGAGATACGATGTTAATGATCTCACAGGCTCGATAGTGTGACTCACTGTTGAGCGATAGTTATTGCATGTTGTATGCGAATCATTTTGTTTGTAAGAAACTGAGAATACCTAATCTGTATGAATCTTATAAGAATTGTCCTGTAATAATTATCATAGTAGAAAACATTTTAAGAGAGTTTATTCTGAAAGTGGGCAACGTCGCAAATAGATGTCAAATATTTCGCTGTTTTGATTAATTTGGCAATATTACTGTATGGAAATATGAAATATGGCTAACTAGCGAACTTGAATATTATTAATGAATTGCAATTTTATTATAACACTGAATTTGATTTTGCAATCGTTTTAGGCAGGCAGCAATTGGCAACTTTGCCAACTTTTAGGAAAAACGCTCGTTAACATTCATAAGTAAATGTCATATCATATTTTCATTAATTTTTCAAAAGCATTTTATGTAAACTCATGCATTACAGCCATGTCTTGCTGATTTGTAACAAGTTGACCAAGGAACGTGAATATGTGTCGGCCCGAACTAACCGTTTTCCTGTCATTTTGATTTTTGTGTCTTACACATAGCGATGTATAAGAAGCAATATAAAATTTGGTTTTATTATCACAATGTGTCTTATTCAAAGTGGCAGTAAAATCGTGAGTTTCAAGTTGTAAATAAAGTTGTACATATTATTAGAATGTTATAAAATAGTTATTACCAATGGAATGTATGTGTAGGGTGCTTTTATGCATCGGTCACTACTGTTAATGTGGCTGGATAAACCTAACAGATAGATATAAAATATTATTATTAGAATAATGTATCCAGGAATGCTAATACATTTTATGGACCTGAAGAATTTACTGAAGACATTTATATAAAGTTTTAGCATTATTGACTCCAGTGGAATTTTAAATGTTTTATTAACACCATGAATGGTGTTATCATAACATAATAACTATACGCTTACATCACGGTTCGACAGTGTTACACGATTTTGTGGACACTTGTACCAAAGTGTAGTTTATTTTGGATGTTCTTTATCGGAAAAATAGCATCATTACATAAAACAGAACTGTGATACTCGAAATTTTAAATGATCGAATATTATGGGTTACCCGCGCCACATTAACACGAGTTCGGTCAATTGTAAAGTGTAATATATCATTTTTTTAATAAATTATGATCCTTATTGGATTTTTATGCCGTGTTTTATTGGTCTATTTCAACTTTCCCTATACGATTCATTTATCGTATTTTTTTTTTACAAACTCACATATTTTTTATGTTACCAACTCTGTTTCGTAACGTAGTTTTAAATTCGTAAACTTCCAACTTGAAGTTTATGTCGACGAATCAATCACTTTAATTCTTCTGACTAAAAGTTCTAATTAAACTTCGCTTGTCAAAATGTTCATTATATTTTAGGCAGTATTTTGTAGAGATAGACTTTAATTTGAGAGAGACGGGGATGCTGCAACAACAGAGATAATGTTCACGCAAAATTGGACGCGCGTCGTTCGCCCCGACTACGACCGATCTATAACGAATATGGTTCCTCCGTACCCGTCCGCATAAAAGGGACAATATTCAGTAGATACCATTATCTTTACCGGGCATCCTTTTGTGCAGATTGATGGTATGACGCTTGTGTAGGTATCACCTACCAACCCATATTTCCAAATATATAAACTGGTTTTATTTTGCGAGGTACCTGAGTGTACTGCGTAGAATACCAGCTTCGGACAGTATCTGTCTGGCGTTAATGCCGAAATGGACCTTTTTGGCTCATGCAATGCGCTATGCAACAGTGTATGCCTCACGCATGTGTGCGTAGTCCCAGCGGAAAAGTGTCGAATTTCTTAATTTCAGTTTAGCAGATATTTAGTGTATGACGTCGTGTAATTGTGTATGGTAAATAAAAATTTGTGCATCCAACCATTGCGGAGATATTCAACAAAAATACACTGTTAGTGTTCAAAAAATGCACGTAAAAAAAAACCGGCCAAGTGCGTGTCGGACCACGCACAATGAACGGTTCCGTAGTTGGGATAAAATTATCCCAAAAACAAACTTAACTTTGTAGTTGAAAAACGTGTTCTCCCTTACATCTATATACGTCACAGTCAATATTCCAACTGCTAATGTAAGAACGGTTTTCGGACATTTCATTTACTTGTGCTGTGAGACCTCGCTTCCCGCCAAATTTCATGATTTTAGGCCAACGGGAGGTACCCTGTAGGTTTTGGTTTTTATTTGTGAGTATCAAAATATGTTGCTTAAATGGCCGTATTTTTTATTGCGTTGACTTAGAAGTAAAATACAATAGACGACGTATATTTAATTAGGTTACTAAATATACGTCGCCTATTGTATTTAATCATGGGTTTCCGCATAGTCACGCCTGAGTCAATTAACTATCTTGACTTAGAGCTCCAAGGGACCACAGTCCTACGTATTTGATATTAATTTCAACTTGATACCTCTACGAGTTCCTGAGAAAAAGGGCCTTGACATACTGACACACGGACGGACAACGAAGTGATCCTATAAGGGTTCCGTTTTTTTGAGGTGCGGCACCCTAAAAATGTATTTTGTTTCACAATCTGATAATATTATTCTTTCTTTAGCTACTTGGCACAGAAGTCTAGCAACTAAACGTATGTTTCACTCGAGTAGTTCCCATGTGTGTAATTAGTTCGATCCTTGTCTAGATCATCTAGGTGAAGGTAGTTTTCAAGAGAAAACGCGGTCACGTATTCATTGCCACAGTATAATAAAGTAACAGTATTACGTAGTGGCAGTGACCTTGAAATAATTACCTACGGCCGCTCGGTAGATAAAGCTTTCGCGTCTGTGCGTAACTGCTCACGAGACTATTGCGTACTGCCATGCTATTCTGTAAACATCTCACCGTGAAAACTTGGGTGAAGTGAGCTGTCAATAGTGTCAATCCCTGTGGAATGACAGCTCACTCCACACTCACTTCACCTAAGTTTTCACGGTGAGATGGTTACAGAATAGCACTGCTGGTATACACTGAGATTTAGAAGCGCGTCGTTTCGGCCGTTTTCTATGAAGACGTAATAATTTTACTTATTTATACTGTGTCATTGGCGTTCATTCCATAAAAAGTATAAAAACGTTCTTATTCCTCGGTCTTCTGCCTTTAATAAATTTAAGGGAGACTTGGCAAAATTAACAAACATTTTAATCGCACCACCTCTTGTTTTCCCACAAAACGATCTGTTTTGTCTACACTGATAACAGTAAAATCTATGCTCCAGCCGCGGAGATAAAGGTACTATACCTACAGATAGCGCCATGATCACCATTTTTTTGGATTATGTATTAGGAAAAAGACTAGTGATCACACATACACAGTATGTTATTGATGTTATTATTAGCAAGCAAGATGAGACCTTTTGAAAAGCTAAAACTGCAAGCATTTATCAGTGCCGGATTAAGCAAGCGCGGGGCCCGTAGCAAATTTTATAGACGGACCCTTGATCTGCTATGGGTTCTTATGTATAAAGTGGTAAAAAAAAAAAACAATACTCAATACGTCTATTTGCAATCAACTTTTAGAAATTGTATTACCCATATTCTGACGTCTTAGTCGGCAAAGGTAGTACGTATCACGTTTTTGAGACATCTAGTATATTCAATATACCACTTCTTAATAAGTTTCACTCAAAAAATTATGCTCAGGCGGAGGTGGGGCCCGGGTTTGAATACGTGGGGCCCCCTTTAGCGCGGGACCCGTAGCAATTGCTACTCTTGCTACGTGGTTAATCCGGCACTGGCATTTATGGCAAATAAACCAATATTACCTTCTGGCACTTTTGTTTTGCCATGGGGTTGGTCGGTCAAAAAGATGAAGCTAGTTGCTCATTCCAAAGCGTGGTAGGTAGTTCCTATGGAGGCGAACGGGCAAGAAACTCCGCGGACACTTAAATCAAAATATTGGATACTTTTTATGTTGAAATATAGATACAGCCATGCTATTCTGTAAACATCTCACCGTGAAAAGTTGGGTGAAGTGAGCTGTCAATAGTGTCTATCCCTGTGGAATGACTGCTCACTCCACGCTCACTTCACCTAAGTTTTCACGGTGAGATGGTTACAGAAAAGCACTGCAGGTAGGTACATATGTGAGAACACTATATCTTACGCGCGATTTTTGAAGCCACGAGAAGAATAACAATAGGTGCCTATTTTACCAAAACCGGTATTTCCATAACGTCCCCGAAATATTGTAGTAAGCAATGGTCTAGTGGCCGATCAGCCGGGGTTGCCTATGGGCCCCGTAATTTATAGCCAGCGCGAGATTTATTTACATTTGTAGGTATCCATTCCCCTATCTAAATTACCTGCTTTATCGCTATTTGTCTGTTTAATGTGATTTTTACTGCAAATGATAATATCGTATTTTTTTTCTAATGTTGTTCAAATTAAATTAGCTAGCCCAACCCCGCAGACGTCATTTATTTAATTTTATTTATTTATTTAGTAAATAAATCATTTTTAGTCATGTACCAATTACATTAACAGGGACGTTGACAAAAATAAAAATAAATGTCCGTCTGATAGTTTATTAAAAAATATATCTATGTATAAAAATATATTGGACACGTATTTTTTCTTTTTTTTACGTAGGTACTTAATCAAAAGATTACGGCAATACATTGAGTTAAAATGTGGCAAGACGTCACTCTCCGGTAAATTTTATACTGAATTGTGACGTAGCGAGCCCCACTCCCCCCCAACTTTAATGCGTTTATCTAAATCATTTTGTATTAATATGATAAAGCAAAAAATACGTGTCTAATATTTTTTATTATCTGACTGACGGACTAAATAGCTTTTTTTTCCCCAGTTCTTTTCATCATTATTATCATTGAAACAATTATTGCGTTGAGAATAATTATGTTGCATATAATTTAATTTAGAACTGACATGCAATAGTCGAGGAGTTAAGCTTCGTGCAGACCAGCGCGACGCGACGGCGCGGCGCGACTCGAACAATGTAATTTCTAAGAAAACTTCACGGTATATCAATAACCGGTGTCGCGTCGCGCTAGTCTGCACGAAGCTTCACAAAGTGAAAAATAACTTTAATTTCGGAAGTCGGTGTCTTTTTGCGACCGACTTCCGAAATAAAGTAATTTTTCACTTTTTCGTTGTGGTACCCCCACACAAATACTACTACCTGCTATGTAAATAACAGTGACAGGAAGTTATTATCATATCATCCACTTAAACTAAGTGGGAAAAATACGTAGTATTGGACCAACTTGAGAGCATACCCTTCCATATTTTTTTTTTATACGTTCTACAATGAACGGAATAATAGGTGCACTTATTAAAAAAAAAACATACATACGCTATGAACATAGCACCTGCTCCTTTTTAAAGTCAGTTTAAAAAAATGGATGATTTTGTGGGGGTCAACAACCATAGGTAGTTTTATTGAAGAATCGATCAATTGGCCTAGACTTTTGACAACTACGAGTATGTTGAGTTCGGCTTCCAGTTTAACCGGATGCAGCCGAATATCGGCATAATACCAGTTACCTAAGTTGAAGTACACATGAGTTAGTTTACAAAATCTTTTGAGAGTTTAAGCGTAGGTTTGAGTCATGGTTAGTGAATTTGTATTCCACCTGTGTTGCGTCGCATCAGGCCAATACTACACTTAAATTACAGTTTCAAAACTGAGCACAGAATGCAACCCAATCTAGCTAGTAAATCAACGAGGTAAGATACATTTTATTATAGAATGTATGTATGTACACATACCAAGTACCATGCACAACTTCCAAGTTCCTTGCAGCAGAATTATGAATGTCGTATGAAACGCCTGAAATCTTCGCCTTATCATATTTATGGATAAATGTTCTGCAAAGCTTCTTTTCATACCTAAGCGTTTGCGAGATTTTTAATGTTTAAACTACTATACCTATGCTATTGAAATGAATTCTGGATGTTTGAATGGCTTACATTTGTTTAGGTAGGCTTTAATATCTGACTTATCTATCTTTATTGCTCCGCCTATTGTAGTCAAGAACTAGATTCCAACCGAAAATGTGTTTCTTTTCAGTCCAAAACGAAATTCGTCCTGAATTGCTTTTTCGGTCGAAAATCGAAAACGATTGCTTTTTTGTTTGCTAAAAATAAAATAAATACCGGGTCTATCTTTTAATCATGGAATGAACCTTTAAACTTGGTCACACGAAAATTATCTATACTTTTCACAAAGGCTATTATTATTGGATTATTTATAAACGATCTTATATTTATACGAAAAAAAGCATTATTTCTGCATTTCCAAGTTATTATTTTATTTGTTGTAACCATGGAATGTCTCTGAATTAATTAAGTGTCAGTACCTAAGTATCATTTTCCGGAATTAAATTTTTCAGCCACTCCCGAAAGTAATATTTTTTTCGGCCGAAAACGAAAAGCGCAAAAAAATGATAGTTCCGTTGGAAATTTCCGAAAATGGATTTCGGTCGGGCAGTCGGACTCTATCAGGAACCAACTTAAAACGCTTATTTTAATTCCCATATATCTGATTAGGTAGGGGTAGGGTACCACTACCTAGTCATCCTATAACAACTGCAATATCCACGGAAACACTAAAACCTTTGTTAAACATGATCATGCTAAAGTAGTAACAAATTTGCCTTATAGCCTCTCGTATTAGCTCCAGGATGTCGTCCGCAGTGTATTAACACACACAATTTACGTTCCATGGGAGTCACCTATGAAATTTTTATGGCATTTGTTAACTACGGCGGCGAATATACCAATAAAGATTTTTTTATTTTTTTTATGTAACGGCTACGACTTAATAGAGTCCGTAAAAATGTTGTTAGTGGGATATTGCTGCATACAAGTTTAAAAGAGTTGTTAAATGGGCTTTGTGTCTCATACTTTACACTAAGTGTAGAGAATAGGTAGATATTGTAGGTAGAATCAGAATTTATTTATTTGTGAGAATGTAGTTTTACATAGTATGGTGTTAGTATTTTTGTTAGTTTTATACATTCTACCACAAAGTTTATCGTGTACAAATATTCAATTGTCGTTCTTAACTAAGTACAATATTAATTTTAAGATTTGTGATTTACAATAAGTCCAATGAATCAGTAGTTTTATAATTAGGTAATCGTTACTATAAAATGTAAAAATGAAGTCCATGTCGTCTTGAATTTTTACAATATTCATTAATTTCGTCAATGTCATAAAAGCAATTATCCAACAGCCAGCTTGTCAGTTTTTTCTTGAACATGGGGATGGGAAGTTCCTTAAGCGAATTAGGTAACTTATTATAAACCTACTACTTTATACTTGTTTTGTTTATGAATCGTAACTGTCATTTGGTGAATTTTACATTGTTTCACAAAACAGAAAAAAATACACAGACAAAACAGAGATGTGATGTATAAAACATCACGCCCTTTTTTCCCGAGAGGTTAGGCAGAGCTGTACCCTACATAATATACAGTACACCTGCATTTCTCTTACTTACCTCTTTGAACTTTGCTATGCTCAAGGTATCTTCCCGAATGTGTTTAAGAGAGCTCTCATTACTCCTGTGCACAAGGGCGGGAATCGAGACGATGTGTCGAATTATAGGCCTATCTCTGTATTGTCTGCGCTCTCAAAACTATTAGAAAAAACACTTAATAGCAGACTCATTCAATTTCTTGAAAGTAAACATATTTTGGCTAACACTCAATTTGGCTTCAGGGCGTCCAAAAGCACCGATGATGCAGTTAGTCAGCTTACTGATTTTGTATCATCTAAAGTTGACGAAAATCAAAAGTGTATAGGAGTTTTCCTTGATTTAGCCAAAGCATTCGACACAGTCTCGATTTCAGCACTTGTAAACAAGCTAGATGTCATTGGCGTAAGAGGAACTGCCCTAAAAATGTTTCGGGACTTTTTGTGTAACCGTAGACAGCAGGTAAAGATTGGAAACTATGTTAGCTCTGATGCAAATGTTGTCTATGGCGTTCCTCAGGGCAGTATACTTGGCCCAAGTCTCTTCCTGGTGTACATCAATGACCTATGTCTTCAACCACTCTGCAACGGTAAAATATTTACGTATGCTGACGATACAGCCGTAATATTCCATGGAGAGACTTGGGATGAGGTACGTCGCATTGCCAAGAACGGCCTCCATCGACTTGGCCAATGGCTCGGAGCCAATCTCCTTACTCTCAATATATCTAAAACTTCATTCATGCAATTTTCATTTTCCAAAACTAACCTTAAAAACGTTAATATTAAAGTTCATTCTTGTAATTATCCTAATAGTAATGGCTGTTCTTGTCTTTCTATTAATAAAGTTACACAGGTCAAATACTTAGGTGTTATCTTAGATGAGAGACTAAGTTGGGAACCCCATATAAGTCTTGTTACGGGTCGCACTAGGAAGCTAATCTGGGTTTTCAAAAAGCTTAGGCACGCCGCGGAATTTCCTCTTCTACGTAATATATATTATGCTTTAGCTCTATCCATACTTGGCTATTGTGTAGGGGTCTAGGGTGGTGCCTGTAAAACCCACATGATGCAATTAGAAAGGGCTCAAAGGTCATTATTGAAAGTAATGACTTTTAAACCCTTCAGATATCCGACTAAACAATTATATGAAAATTGCGAATTGTTAACAGTTAGACAATTATATATATCCCAAATTATATTAAAAAAGCACAAGCAAACCCCCTGTGATGTAAATGTGTATAAGAGAAAACGGGTTATTACTAACGTATGCTTACCTGTCAGATGTCGGACAGCTACGGCTAGACGACAGCAATCTTATAGGTCATCCTACTTATACAATAAAATAAATAAAATAATAAACATTCATCCACTTACTGTTCGAGAAACAAAAATGAAAATTAAGAACTGGCTACTTCAATTAAACTACGACCAAACAGAAATGTTATTGCTCACAGATTAATATTCCATACTACCACATACCTCACCTACATCTAACATCCATCACACATTTGGAAACTTTCCAAATGCTTTTTAAACGCCTAAAACTAAATATTCGGTGTTACAATATTAATTATTGCATATCATAATCAATATTCTAGTAGCTTAATTAGCCACATTTCTTATTTCCATACAGTATTATTTCCAAATTAATCAAAACAGGTAAATATTTGACAGCTATTTACGACGTTGCCAACTTTCAGAATAAACGCTCTTAAGATTATTTGAGAATGTTATATAAATTAAAATGGCTTCAGGACCGAGGCTTGCTGAGGACTGAAGTGTCGATGGGCCATACAATACTTTGTAGCGCAGCTATTATGATGTTGCTCAGAACAATTAGGTTCACCTGAAGACATAAATAGCTTGTATCTTGCCCCGCAGACGACGACGAGGTTAGCGCGGGTAAAGCTGTAGTTTAATTAATGAAATAAATCTGCCTATAACTTTACATTTTCACATTTTATTACTCAAGTACGGTGTCTGACTACCTCGTTGGTCTTCGATTCCTAAGTCAGGCTATACTTGTATGAAATAAAAAGCTCTTTTAGGTTTCTGTAGCCAATGTCCCGTTGTACGTCCGTCCGGAGGTCACACAGCCATTTTACTCGGAGCTTCTATTATTCATAGACTCGGAGACTATTTCCACTTATCGTTGAAAATTGGAAAGAAAGTGCATTTATGCACCGCTAAACAATGGTGCATATAAAGAAACTGCTGCTTTTGAAGAATTCCATAAACTATTAAAACTTTTTTATGACCACTGCTTTCCAAACATAAAAATTAAGAGACACCGCCAAGACGACCCCACTCCGGGCCACAGCATCCCCCAATGTGGGGGCCCGCACGCGCATGATGGCGTCCACCGTAGAGCGCCTTACTGGCTCTCCGCCAAATCTGGTCCCACCCGCACCAGCCGCCCGACGTGGCGGTCTGCAATGAGTCTTTTAAAGAGCTTGCCCACCTCGTCGAGCAGCACGATGGGCCGATAAGCGGACGGAGAGTCCACAGGTCGCCCCGGCTTCTTAATGAAGACCAGTTTCCCCGTCTTCCAACGAAGTGGGAACTGACCCCTCTCCATGCATGCACTTAGGAGCTCTCTTAACGCTACTCGGCACCTTGGGGTTTTATTTGCAGATGAGAGTACGGCTCTTTTCACAAATAACAAAAATAAAAATCATGAACTAGAAATAAATGATTCCCTATCTAAATGAATATATTGACTTACAATAAATAATCTAAAAATAAATCTTACAAAAACCCATTACATGAATTTCCAGAATAAAAAAGCAAAATTAATTCCATTATCTATTGAATACAATAATGCAACTGTATCTGAAGTCAAAAGTACAAAATCTAGGTATCTTTATACATTCAAATATGTCATGGAAAACACATGTAAATAGTGTATGTAGCAAATTAAATCAATTCTCGTATGCCCTCTACTTGCTCAAAAAAGTAATTAACCAAACCACACTACTTAGTGTTTATCATGCCTATGTGGGATCCACTCTATCTTATGGGATACTATATTGTGGATACTCAACTGATAAAGAAATTGCTTACAAGTCACGAAAAATGTGTATTAGATCATTAAGTGGAATAAACAAAACAGATTCATGGAAACCTGATCATCCCTCCCTGCTCTATACAACCTTAGTTTTTGTTTACCCTAAACGTCTTAAGGGGTCATTGTACTCATTATTATGAACAACTTTCACTATGGGACGACACTGAAATCGCGAAAAAAAAATCTGTTGTTCACTACATTTCGACGAGATATACGAACATAAATGTAGGGAACAGCAGATTTTTTTTTCATAATAATGAGTAGAATGACCCCTTAAGAGGTTTAGGGTAAACGAAAACTAAGGTTGTATATCTACGCGGCCTCAATTTTAGTTAAATCAAACATGGAACATTAACAAGCATTAGACTTAAAAATACATACCTACGCAATAAAACATCCCACACTACAGTATATAGCAATAGTATTTTTTGTATGGGCATAAAAATATATAATAAGTTATAGAATTACCAATTGAATGTAGGTTCTTAATGTCTATATTAAGAACCCACATTCAATTGGTATTTTTAAAAGGTAGCTAAAAGACTTCCTGATTAAAAAGGCATTTTACTCTGTAAAAGAATTCTTTGAAGAAAAATATATTTAAATTATTGTGATACTTAATAATATAATGTGATATAAATTATATGAATAGTATGATATAATATGAATAATGATAATTAATATAATATAATGTAAACTGTATAACTGGATTATTGAGGATGTTTTTTATAATATTTGTAACCATTTAAATTCAGACAACTAATTTCTAAGAACGTACCTATTGTTAACATCTTCAAGATTGTACACTTAGTTCGCAATGAAGAATTTGAATTTGAAATTACGTAACAATAATTTATGGCCTAAAGGTAGGTAACCATAAACCGAGGGATGATAAAAATTCAATGCACTTAAGAGTGGAGGTACTGTTGGATCGCATAATTGAAAAGATTATATATCTAAGTTCATGTTTCTCAGTGGCTTTGCTATTTAAGTAAATCGTTTCTGAGTTACGGAATATTTTCGGTTACAACCGCAGAAATAACTTCTATCTCATTTTTTTTTCGAGAAATGCTTGCTATGAAATACAAACTTATTTTTGCGGTCGGAAAAATCAATACTGTGCAACCGTAAATATTCATCCCAACTACGAAGCCCTTTATTGTGCGTGGTTGTTTTTTTAGTTATTATTCAGGACATCGTGTGCGCGTATAGTAAATCGGTAGGTAAGTAATTTTACGTGTTATACTGCTTTGCCTATTAAGTGCTTATGGTTTTCAGACTTATTTGTATTATTTTAGTGTGTAATATACCTGTTTATGTTTCTCGCTAGACCGTAAATAAATGCGTAGCTCTAAAACTTGAGACCAGACCACCAGCAAATTGGCTCTCCATTTTATCTGAAGAATAAAAATAAATATAAATGTCTTTCAACATAACAAAAACACCGTGTTATTATTGTAAAAATATATTAGATTCGCAATTCATGTTTTGTGGGTAGGTAATACCAATAGGTAACACAAAGGAGTCTGTAGGGAATTTCACAAGAATATCTACAAAATGAACGAATGTTTTAACAACAAAACTTTAAACGTGAAGAAACGGCAATAAATATAAATGGGAATTGTTTATTTTCTTTTTGACCACAATATCAAGAAATATGGAGATATTGAAAATGTTACTTTATTTTGGAAAAATATTATGTGGTCGACCCACTTCAGCTAGCGTTGCGTTGCCGTATAGAATAAATTTCATATAATGTGTGTGTCGCAAATGTATTGTCGAATCGGCTGTTTTACATAACCGCTAGCTGTTTTACAAGACAACTCCGTTATGTAAAACAGCCAAACAACGTTTAGCGGCTAGCGATTAGAATCAAATATCCTAATTTTAATTTTATGATTGTGTGTGTAATTAACTATTACTAATAGATATTGACCATAACTTATATATAGCTTGTATGTGTGGTGCAAACTGTTAATATAAGTTGGTTTATAAATAAATAAAATTAATAATACATTTTTAAGTATAATTTTTAAGACCCTTATTTTGCGATTTTTCTTAATTTAGTACTGAACTTTAACCACGTTTTTGGACATTGATTGATTCCTGATAAATGCATTATGTAAGTAAAAATACCAAACAGATCTTTAGTATTTTTACTAGCTGGCTAGCGACATTCGTTACCGACTGTACTTTAAAAACTCATTCCATGCATGTTTTACAGGTTTTCCAACCAATAAAGCCCCCCATTTTAAAGTACACGTAATATAAAATAAAGCAAAGGTCAGAGTACCAGAGTGTGGAGGCATCGTAAATTCAAAGTGCCGAATTTCACGTCTCACTTGGTTCGTTGCGGCGGGCGAGTATAGGTACTGGCAGACAGTACTTACCCGATGCACTGCAACCTCGTGTATTGACTTATGTCTTCTGACAATGCTTGGAGTAGCTTATGTTCTTGCTTTATGGTTGGCAGGAATTTTGTAGTGATGTTGTAACTATTTACATAAATGTTTTCGTGAAAGGTTAAATTTGTTGAAGTTTATGGAGATTCTGATGGAGTAGGTAGACATCTAGTGCTTGGTCAATAGTCTTTCGTGATTAGCGTCACCTAACCATTCAAATATTACCATTTTTGTCCATTGATACCAAGCTGAAGAGTCCAATGACTTCTTTCCCTTGGGTCTTCTGTCATTATTTACAAAGTAATTCAAGTAAATAATGGAGCACAAAATGATGATGAGATATGGTTGTTTAGTTTATAGCGGGTAAATAAGTGAGTCGCATTGGCTTACAGGAAATTTTCCGTTCGTTTTAAATCATAACTTCCGAGGACGCCTAGATCCTGCTGAGTAGGTAAATAAGTATGAAACTCAACCAACTAAGGAAAAAGGTTTTTCCACTCAGCTGTGTGCTGGAAATCAGATAAAATAATATCAACAATAAGCCATTAAGTTTCTGGAACATTAAGATAGACTACGACATGATATAAGTATTCGTTGTCTCACATTATGCGCTAGATATCTTTTTAGGAAAGCAGTGGTGGCCCCGACTTACGAGTTGTAGGTCGTGGATTCAAACCCACGCAGGCGCTTTACGTTGTGTACCTAAATTTCATCACCACTGCTCTCAAAACGGTGAAGGAAAACGTAGTGAGGGGACCGGCACGTCCTAGAATCAAAAATTCGAAGACATGTGACATCTACCAACCCGCACTCGGCCCGCGTGGTAGATTACAGCCCACTCCTTCTCGAAGAGAGGAGGCCTGTGTCCCAGCAGTGGGAAAATTATAGGTTGATTACGTCAAATAATCCTTGTACCTACAGTTATAATGAAATTGTGTAACCAAAGACATGCAGTCTATAAACTTAGGTAGCTATTAGAAACTGGTGATTTGTAAACAGGGCGTAAAAGTCACCATTATGACATTTTGATAAATCTATACCGTGCGTATGAACTATGAATCTAAAGAATAATGTTTCTAATATGGTTCGCAACTGTACGATGCCATCTTCGCCTCAGTTGCGGTCTCGTAAGGTGCATCGATCGATAACTTATTATCGTAGGTAAATTCAGCCGGTATCGTACTTTCTGTGTCGCTCAGAGTCCTACTTAACATGCAAGGGGCGAAGTTATAGATAGTTTCGAATGTGGTCGATTACATGAGGAAAGTATACAGGCTTTTCTTTCTTATTTTTTTGGTTTGAGCGGTTCTACATATTTCACTTACCTGCACGGGTAGCATGACAAGCATAGACACGGGTTTTCTACGGGTTTTGTCGACGGAAGAATAGACAAAATGACAGGTTGTGATCTGTCATTTTGTCTATTCTTCCGTCGACAAAACCTGTTTCTGTTTCTAAGTAGGTAGGATATGGAATTCTGACTGCCATTCTTGGTAATACGGCAGATATCACAATGTATTACTTTAAACAAGAAGATTTGCAGTTGAATTGTCTTAATTTTCGAAGATGTAATCCCACGCCATTAGGGGACGTCCTACAACGACATACCTATACCTAGAAACCCTATTGATCAAGTTCTGCAGAAAGGTCAGGTACGTAGTATTCGCAGCCAGCGAGCGTGTATGACTAGGGGCGGCAGTCTCGACATAGATAGCGATCGCTATACGACCCAATTCGGTCGCAAACTCCTAATGGCGTCACTAGATGTGCGCGACGTGCTTGACAAGCTCGTGATTTTTTCGTGCTTGTCAAGCAATTTTGACCGTCGAGTGACGCCATTACGACTTTGCGACCGAATTCCGTCGTATAGCGATCGCTATCTATGTCGAGACTGCCGCCCCTGATGTATGAACTTAACGAAACAAAAGGAGTATGTGAGGAGCCTAGCAGGTGGCGTTCTGTAGTTTCTGTCTACCCCCAAGGGCAGAGGGCGTGACTTTATGTATGTAGATAATCCCGCGGAGAAAAACAATAAGTGAATTTCCTCGAGGCTCATCTTTATCTTAGTTTCCGTAGCAGTAGTAAACTAATAAATCCACAAACGTGAATAAAGCCATTCTAAATAGCCGGGCAAAGGTCACAAGGTCCCTACTATATTATCACGGTCTGGAATCTCAACAGGTGCCCAATTAATACTTAAATAACCCCCACCACTGTATTATTAGTGCACCTGCGAGTAAATCGTCTTATTAAAAGTATTATTGGAATCTTTGGAACGAAAATTTTTAGGCGTTTATACATTTTTGAATAGATTTCGGAGTTTTTGAACTACAATGCCTTTGCTATCTGGGAATTAAGGATTCAGTATAATTATTCAGCTGTGATTATATAACTTAACATGAATTATAAAAATCTGAATATAATAGAATTTAAAAACCAGCCAAGTGCGTGTCGGATCACGCACAGTGAACGCTTCCCTAATCGGGATTAATATTTACGCATGCACAGCATTGATTTTCTCGGCTACAAAAATAAGTTTATAATGTCATAATACTTAAAAACAAAAATGTTTTTTTTTATATTTCCGCGATTGTTATCCCATAATCAGAAATGATTGACTTAAATAGCAAAGCCACTTAGAAACATCATAATCTTTTAAATTATGGGATCCAATAATACACAGTCATTGTTTTTTTTTCATCTTTCTGTTTCATGTATGGGGTACATGAAACAGAGGGATGAGAAAAAACAGAGGAATGAAGTGTCACTAATTATTTTTATCGTATCGCACAGAATTCACTTTCTTTCTAATTTTAATCGATATATTGCACATAGTCTCCGGGTAAAATGGCTGTGTGACATCCGGACAGACGGTCATAACGAAATAACAAGGGTTCCGTTTTTCCATTTGGCTACGGAACCCTAAAAATTCGAATGTGATCTCCCAATAAGAGACTATTTCACAAAAAAAAAGGACTTAAAAAAAAAATAGATACCTAATTAAAGTGAAAACCAACTTGAATTTCGGAAGTTGGTGGTTTAGAATTAACTACCGCCCCACCACACAAATTCTGCTGCTGCCTGATATGTAAATAGCAGTGGCAGGAAGTTATTATAACATTATCCACATAGACCGAGTGCAAAAAGTACGTATAATTGTAGCTAACCCAAAAAAAAATCATAATAATTTTATGGGACCACTGCGCAAGCTTCGTCTACCAAATAAAAAAAGAATTTTAAAAATCGGTTCTTAATTGACGAAAATATCGATGGACATACATTAAAAAAAAAAAAACAGATGAACATAGAACCTCCTCCTTTTTGAAAGTCGGTTAAAAATCGACCCAAATTCAGAGATAGATTTAGGTATACATCCTGAAATAGATTTATGTACTCACCGTCCACATTTTCCAGATCAACAAAGTGAATAAAATTTGAAACATTTTATTCACATTGCTAATGTATTGCAGTAATTAGTTACAAAGCCGTTTGAGTTTCCGATGAATGAGAAAATACCTTTTTCTACAAAGGAAACAAGAAATTTAATGCTTGAGTGTTTCTTTATGTTTAATGAAAATTGCTTTAAATGTGAAAGTTACTTGAGAAAGAGAGATATATATGTAGTTGTTGATATGTTAATCTTGATTAATGGATACTCAATTGATGAACTGGCTGTCCACATCGTTTCACAATTTCTCTGAACTGGAGATTGTAGGTACCTGCTGTTGTCCAGGCTTAAGGCAAAAGCGTCAGGGTAGCCTGCGAAATTAAAATTTTCTTACGTTTTTTGCAATTTGGGTTGTATGTTGATTTAAATATGATTCGCGGCCGTATCAAATATGGCTTAAAAGAATTATAATCATTAGAATCAGCAATACAACTCCTTATGGTGTCCACGATAAACTCAGAAAGTACATTATGAATTGAACAAGTCACATTGGTACTTGCCCGGATTTGGACCCATAACCTCGTGCGTTGAGAGGCGAGGCTTTCAACACTGGGCCTTGAAAACTTTAAAATTATCGTGCTTTGATCATCTCGTCACTGCAGCCACTCCATCTCCCTCCAGCTCTCTAATTGGACAGGTTCGGACGTGTGTTAGCATAATGTCGTCTACTGAACCATTACGTCACTGTCTGCTGCCAGGATTGATCGCCGCAATCGACACAAGTTCTACATGGATTCCGAATTACTTGAAGTTAATCGTAAGGAACTTGAGATTGTGTTATCTTAAAGAAAGGAGGTTGGTAGCAGTATCTAGTAGTGCACATTTTTTAAATCGTTCTCACATGTATAATTTCATATTTTGATTTAAAAGATTGACGATTTTTTTTTTTTTTTACCTCTCCGTGGCAGCTCTTGGCCTGCATCGCATCTGATGGTAAGTGATGATCAGGTCAAAGGTGGAAGCGAGCCTCATCCGGAATCTTTAACCACAAAGGAACTGGCTATCTTACCTCTAACTGCCGAAACACAACAATGTCGTTAACTACAATGTCTTTGGTCTCTATCAATCAGTACTCCAGTATGGAATCTCCGAAAAGCACATTTATTGAAATAGAAAGAGCCGTAATCAAAGTGATGCTTCGAAAGCCTGAAGGTTCCCGACAGATCTGCTTTAAACAAATTTTCGGTTTTCCGAGAAAAAAAAACTCCGGTAAAAACAGACCGGACTACCAAAACCTGGTCTCAAAACCTTTTTTACATGTCCCTCTTCCTAATGCAAACATGCAGTCTTCTGGCCAGACTCTTACTCACACACTCATATCTAATCTAAACTAATATTATAAAGAGATAATATTTATTTTGTTGGTAATGAATAAACTCAAAAACGACTGAATCCATTTTAAACAATCTTTCACCAGTATAATGCTTTATTATCATCGAGTAACATAGGTAATAATTTATAAAGATATCACGCGGGCGAAGCAAGTCTAGAATAAAATAAGAAAGCGCTGTGATTCCAAAGGTCTTAACACCCATTTATATAAAAGAATGACAAAAAGTTGGCTTCTCTCCCTGTCATACAATGAAACTGAGAAAATAGCACCAAAATATTCAAGCAAGTCATTCACACAGTCATTCAGTTCCTTCACACAAAAACCCACATTTACATAATATAATGTAAATAATATAATTTCAAATAATATCACAGTGTGAGTATGAGTGTGAGTATGTGTGGTGGTGAGTTACCACCACACATACACTCACACTGTGATATTATTTAGAATTATATTATTTTACTCAATCAAGTTCAATTTATTTTTATTTTGTCTTGATATTTCGCTACCCTTGATTAATTAAGTACCTATTCTGTCCATTTTCAAATATCTTGAAATAAAATTTAAGTTAAGGCAAATAGGTCTCGAATTAAAATTTAAAAGAACGCAACTCATACAGGCGCTGCCTACTTTGGGATACCACTGTTAAAATAATTAACGTAGTTATGTGAACAGTGGTTACAGTTACAGTGAGCATACATTATAATATATTTTTTTAAATATTTTGTAACAATGAGCCAATCAATAAATTATTCTTATTCTTACATCACGGTTGGAGCTAAAACTGAAATCGTAAGTTTGTAACCGCAAAAACTAATATTTTTACTACCAGATTATATCAATTTGTGGTAACTAAACAGATTATATCATTGAACGGGAAGTACCTAAAATAGGTTTTGACAAATGAGGTAATCAACTCATTAAGTTTGCCCTGTAGTTCCTTTGAAGAATAAAATCACACTAAAAATAAATACAGAATGAGACAGTTTTTCTTTTAAGTGTTGCATGTTTTTTTATTCGCCATTTTTGTAAAAAAAGCTTGGAGGCTTGAAGGTACTGTGGTTTCATTATTATCAGATTAATTGAGGTTTTATAATTCACAATAACCAATGCTTTATTTACAAAATAAAAGAAAAAATAGAAAAAGAAAATACAAAAAAAAATGAACGACCTGAATTACTGTGGTTATATTTTTATTACATCCCGTACACAATCAGATATCAAATGATCTTGTACATACTTGTTTGGTTGAAAATAGATACACGCGTAATATACTCGTAAATAATAATATAAAAAAGCCGTATTACGCAACACATCCATAAAAATACAACGAAGTTACAATTGGCTTAACAACCACCGTTTGACAAACTCATAAGGGTAGGAAAGGAACGTAGGATGTAATAAATATTCAATACAGACAATACTGACGAGTATTGAATTAATAAATTAAAAAAATTGGTTCAGAATCAGAATTTATTTATTTGTACGAATGTAGTTTTTTCAATAGAAAAACTAGACTCGTCGACTCGTCTTGTTTTAGTTTTTGTAGTTTTTTACGTTGTAGTTTTTGTTTTGTAGTTTTATATATTTTATAAGTTCTGTACATTTTACCCACAACTTACGTGTATAAATTTTATAAAAATGACATTCTTAACTAAGTAAAATAATTTTTAAGATTATTTATGTACGCAGAGATTTTTTTAAAATTCTTTCTTTAGTAGACTGCTATTTATTATCACTGAGTGACGTAGGCTATAATTTATACAGATTCTTATCACGCGGGCGAAGCCGCTGGCGGGAGCTAGTTTACAATAAGTCCAATATTAATTCATATTATTGTAATTAAGACTAATCGTTACTTTAAAATTAATTAAATGTCTTCTTGGATTTTTACAATACTATTCCATAAATTCGCTACATAATAGTAGTTTATGAAACTGTTGCATAAAGCGGGGTATTAAAATACGAGTGTGTGTTTAATAGTATCACACGAGTGTTTTAATACCTAGTTATGTGCAGTTTCATACACTACTTTATCTACTCTCATACATTGGGATTGAACCTACTAAATAAAAGATCAAAGTTAAAGATCAAGAATAAAAAAATCCCACGAAATTCAGTTCAACAAAACGTATGAATGGCGCCTGTAGCCAGCACATCACCGCGCATGCGCTAGAGCGATGCTGCTGTCCCTCGCTAACGCTCCATTGCAAAAATAGATGGAAACTCTTTGGTGATATTAACTTCTTCTATTTGTCCTGTATCGTAATAGAAAAAAAAATGTTTTAAAAAGCATTATTTTGTTAGAGAAAAAGTGTTTTATTAGGTCTCTATTTTAAAATTTCGGTTTTGTGTTTATAATGTACGTCAATATAAACTTGTTTTGAAGTTTATAATTCGAATATTATGACATGAGAGTAGATAAAAGCAATTATGCAATAACCAACTCATCAGTGTTTTCTTGAAAATGGGGATGAGAAGTTCTTTAAACGAGTTATAATATTAACTTGTTATACACCTGAATAGCATTGACATAAACATTCCTCCTAAATATTTGCAATCTACATTGTACAAATAAATCGTATAAATACCTATTTCTAGCAAAAGCTTCGTCGTCCTAATACCTCAGAGGTTACAAACATTGTCTTTTGAGTAAAAAAAATTGTGGGAGAGTGGGGGAGCCAGTCATCTTGTTTTTATCGCAGCTCTTTCAGTTGGTTGGGTCGTATGAATGCGACGAATTTATTGCGATGTACAACCTTCAGTGGAGCGCGAAGAATTAGCCGACAATCAGCCTGGGGGCTTGTGCTGGTGTCATCCTTAGTAGTGCAACCTATTTGTTACTGTAACTTATTTGTTTGGTGGATATAAATGTCGTAAACTTAGTTTTCGTCTTGTATTTTTTTCAGCTGAAGTTGATGATATAGCTCGAAGAATTATCCTGCGGCTATTTTCCATAATTTATTTACTTTTAAGTTCGTAATTTGTTGCTCAAATACAACAATAATGTAAATAAAATTTTCCAACCGTATTAAATATTGGTTGTATAATACAGGCTATTTAGATTACTATAATTATTATGTTGTTCATTTGTGACTTAAGAAAAGCGTAGGTAAGGATTAGGATCCTGCCGGGGTTGCGAGTTGTCCGAAAGGGAGATCGTGGCGAACACGGGTGGGTTTTATTCAGTAAAAGTCTCCAGCTCGGCCCAGAGCGGGAGAAGTTTGATAATGTGCCATCCTCATAAAAAAATAGTAAACGTAATAATAATTAACGCAATGAATGTTGTTGAACTGTCAAAATGAAACAGATTGTAATCGTTTACGAAAATGTGTTACGTAATTAGATAGCGGGTCAGAATAGAGTATAAGATCGTTTTTTTATGGAAAAATCGGCCAAGTGCGTGTTGGACCACGCATAGTGATGGATTCCGTAGTCAGGATAAATATTTACGCATGCACAGTATTGCTTTTCTCGGCCGCAAAAAATAAGATTTATGTCATAGTAGTTAATTAAGAATAAGGGTAAGGATAATAATAAAAATAAATTTATTTCGCAAAGTTCACATTCAAGTGGACTGAATTCCTAGAGCTCACACTAGGATTCCCTGTGTTGTGAGATCCAGGCTCCTTCGTTCCGATAACAATTTTATGTAAAAAGACATATTTAAAAAACTTAAATAATAGATACATATAAAAAAGAGTGTATGCGTATGCATGGTGCTGTGATTTGTGTTAGTATTGTTGGTGTTGTAAGAGTGTCTGTATGATATAGATATGTTAGTGAGTGCACGTGTATTTGTGTATTGTCAATGTGTATACTGTGAGTTTTTACTTAAGCTACGAAACTTTCTGTATCTGTCTTTTAATTTGCATAATTCGTCTTGTTTTCCGTATCTGTCTCAATAATATAAGCAAACAGAACAGAAGTGGTGATAAATAATGGATAAATGGCGAGGTAACTGTTGAATATTAGTCAATAAATGAAACCAAGAGTGTACACACTCGATTACAGCAAAGCGACCAATAATATCATTACAAGGTAAAGAAATAATTACAAACAACACTAGCACATGGAGACCACGCTTCCCCGCGTTCCGATAGCAACCATTTTGGAAAACCCAAAGCTCGCTTCAATTTTATTTTCACGCCTGCAGTTCGGAGATACGATGAAACTTTCATCGTGGGCTTTCACTAGAGGCGAGAACGAAACATAAATTGTCGACGGACGGCTCACAGCCCATGTCTTTATTTTTCAAAAACAATGCACGTATGTTCATTTGGTTTTTTTTTGTGTGTTTTGGACGAGTTTGCTTAAATTAATATACATGGCTGGTTTGGAGTAGATTAGCTGCTCTTTGTTACTTTGTGAGTTAGCTTCTTTGCCAAGATATGTATGTCGGAAATACGGTACTGAGTTGACTAATTGGGACGACAGTGCCGCCTAGCGGGGCTCGACCGAGTCTTCAACCCCTGCATTGAAATTCTTCATAGGTTATTTAAAAAAAAAAACTGCTGTTCCATACATTTTGACCACGTAGGGGTGTTCAGAATCGTGTACTGAATGAATGTGAAACTGGTTGCATACATATGAAGCAATAGTTATAACTATTTCTGAGTATATTTGCAGCAGTTATAACAATAACTGGAATTACTAGTCAGTTACCCGGGGTCAGTGTTTAAATGGGGTACTTCAATACAATAACAAAAAACGGAACTGAAATTAAGAGTATTTAAACAATAATACATCCATATGACGAGTGATGAGTGAGTGTGTGTGTGTATGAGTAGTGATGTATATATCTTATATATACATCTCTAACAACAGCCAGCGACTTACACAGTCGCCAATGTCAGGATAACCAGCAATTCCAGAAATAGGTGATGATAACACATATCGAAAGTTTCTAGCATTAAGAAATTATGGCAAAATACTTCTTAAACTTAAGATTAATAACATAAAGGAAAACAAAATTACAAGACGAACAATATTGCAATTTTGCCCACTTCAGACATAAACTATATTAAACTGAGATCATGAAGGAAAGTATGGTTTCTAAAATAAATTATAATAAGGTGAAGAGTTTCCTAACTATATTAACATAACAAATTATCAGATTGCGTTATACAATGCCGCCATGGGCATGTGGCCGCCCGTATTTTTCATGAATATTCAGAAAAATACGGGCGGTCAATATAATAAAACACCAGTTAGATGATGACTGCCTTTGCCCAAGTATTTTACATAGAGTAACTGCCTATCTGACCACTACATAAAGTCAGACTAATTTTCCTTTTCGTAAACAAATGTAAACGGGCATGTCCTTTATGCCCGGAGGCTTTCATTCGGGTATTAAGTTCTGTTTACTTTTTATTTTCGCTTGAGTATAGATTTCGACGATTTTTTGTTGGTAGGTATATTGGCGTGTGCTAGATGACATTTATCAATTAATTTAACTTAATGTTTTATGTTGCACTAGCTTTTGCCCGCGACTTCGTCCGCGATTCCGTCGTTTTTCGTAAAAAAGTACCATATGTCCTTCCTCACGGTTCAGTGGCTTTGATGTAACAGACAGATTAACTTTCGTATTTTAGTAGGGAAATATAATATGTCAATCCAAAATACTGTTGAAAAATATCGCAATAAGGAACCGCAGAATATTATTATTAATAGCTGTGCCCGCGACTCCGTCAGCGTGTAACTCCTTGTTGACTTAAATTAGCCAAAACTTACCTATCGGTATCTAAAAATCTATGCGTACTACTTCTACTACTACTTCACCTAAAAAGAAATAAAATGCAAACTATTAATAATTTGTAATTTGAACGAATATTTAAACACTACCAAAACAACTAATACCTATTTTATAAAATAACAACAAAAGAAATTCAAATAAACTATTTAAAGACTAAAAGTCGCGCTGATAAGCACGGTTTGTTAATATCAATTATTGTCTGTCAATAAGGTCGAACGCTCTGAACGCATCAACAGCCAAATATTGAATGAAGCTCGCGCTTGGACCTCCCGCCTTTTTATACCCTACCGCCACGACCCGCGTCGAGCGCGGCAACCGTTACACAAAAATAATCCTTATGGCATGATTCAGTATTCACGCGCGACGGCGCGATGGCTTATTAGCGTATTTCATGTATAAGTTTGGTGTTTCTATACCGATTACTATGATTCTTTTTTTATTGAATAGGTAATAATATTAACTTCTTTTAATTAGGGATGAGTGAGAGTATTATAAACGTAAGAGTAAACAAATATAATCAGAAAGCTCCGAACTGCTAACCTATCGGGAGTTACACGTGTTATTGTGAGTCAACCATAAAAGATAGACATATGCTGTTGTGGGATATTTTTTAGATAATTTTATGTAGAACATTTCCGTCATAAATGATTTCTATGTAGCTTTAACCATTAAGGCTTCACACGCAACGGAAGCTTAAAAAATGGAGCAACTTCTCCCGTTTTCCCAACATTTCCCTTCACTGCTCTGCTCCTATTGATTGTAGCGTGATGAAAAGTATACTATAACCTCCCCAGGAGTATGAAGAATAATTGTACCAAGTTTCGTTAAAATCCGTCGAGTAGTTTTTGTTTCTATAAGGAACATACAGACAGACAGACAGACAGACAGACAGACAGACAGACAGACAGACAGACAGACAAAAATTTTACTGATTGCATTTTTGGCATCAGTATCGATCACTAATTACCCCCTGATAGTTATTTTGAAAATATATATCATGTACAGAATTGACCTCTCTACAGATTTATTATAAGTATAGATAATGTACATTATTTTGCATAAGTACTATTTTATAGAATCAAGTTTTTCTAGCTGAACAGACAGCTGTGCTGCTGGGGAGTTTGTTGCGCCACTTCTTCTTCCCAGCTAAGCACTAGGAAGTGGTGAAGCGCGGGCGTTTTTGGGGGACTGTCTTATGTAATTTTGACGTTCTAAAAGTGCTGGTTCTCAGCCTATTTTGAATAAATGAATTTTTGAATTTGAATTAAAGAAACCTGTCGACAAACAAAAAAACATTTATTTAGTCTTGCAAATCAGGCCGAGTTTCGTTTTGGCCCAAATAAAACCATTTCCGGTCAAACTTTACCTCCACAATACAGTAACCGGGTAACCCGATAGGTTATACCCTTTAGTGAGACTGATGGTCAAACTTTCGGGC
This sequence comes from Agrochola circellaris, assembly GCA_914767755.1. Classification (NCBI taxonomy): domain Eukaryota; kingdom Metazoa; phylum Arthropoda; class Insecta; order Lepidoptera; family Noctuidae; genus Agrochola; species Agrochola circellaris. Next base: position 12,779,671 of record OU611841.1, on the reverse strand, counting down.
TTCTCACTGCCCGTAACGACTAACCAGCGACTATATAATAATTATCAAACTAAATAGTAAGAAGACAGTGGTAACCATCAAAACTATTTAACTGATCTTCTAAAACCTTATTGTCCTTCTGAATGATAGACACTATTTACAATAATAACTTATTGCGATTCTAAAGAAGCACACTTCTTTAAATAATTGAGCCTCTTTTTAACTTCCTGGCCTTTCTCACAGTTGGTCGCAGGTAATCAACCGCGCACGAGTGGTGTTGCGGCAGCGGCCGGGGAGTGCTATATCCGAGTTGGTCGCAGTTACTTGGCTAGTATGTAGTGCTCCAAAATGAGAATAGAGATGTTGAATAAATATTTTTTTTGTTCTTCAGGTAATTTATTAAAAAATATTGGACATATATTTTTTCCAACTTTAATGCGTTTTATCTAAATAATTTTTTATTAATATGATAAAGCAAAAAATATTCCTATTATTTATTTATTATCTGACTGACGGACTAAATAGTTCTTTTTTGCCCCTGGCTACATCCCTATTATTTGAGGTTCACAAAAAGAGGCCTCTCTATAATATTTTTAGAAGCGCCAAATGGCAATTATAAAAAGTTATTTAATAGATTTTATAGATAAAATAAATGCCAAAATCTACCACCAGTCACCACTTGCACAAAAATCACACAAATTGGCAGGAGCTCAGTAACACCGCGTTATCAGTACCTACCATTGATATCGAACATCAACATTAGCCTCCTCCATTAGCACTTGTAAGTGTACGACCAGATTTTATCTAGCTGTCGAGATACAACGTAATTACGTTGCTAATGTGTTTTCAGTACAGTACAATAGATATCTACGATGTATTATGCTTAGAAAATCATCATGGTATAAGGGTTTCTGATACTGAACCTTTGGCGTGATGAAGACCATGACTTTTAGCTCAATATGATTAGCTCTTGCCTTCCCCAACGCTCATTGGTTCTACGGCTTATATTGTCGGCCCATTGCCACTTCAGCTTGCTTAAGTTGTAAAAAATATTATTTTTATTATATGTCATTGATTTTAAATTCTGTGATTACTTCCTCATACACTGACTTATTAATTGTAAATTTTTAAGAAAATCGTCTACTTTTACATTGTTTATAAATATGTGAGAAACATGTTTCTATCACATAAGTAATTAATTTATCTTTCGTTGCTTCATTTTTATTAATTCTTCTTTTTACCTATTGTGGTAACGTATTTTTTTTTAGGTGCATCGTCTTCACATATAATTATGTACCTACATATACAAAATATTGTAACACTTTTTAAAAGAGTAACGGTGGAGTTTCTTGCCCATTCTTCTCCATACGAAAACTACCTTTTGAAAGGGGCGACTAGAATCAATTCAATTTTTTGTAAACTTTGATGTTCAAAAGTGCCTTACAAGGGCCTATTTGAAATAAATGATTTGGCTTTGACTTATTATGTGAGCAATGTCGACAACTTTGGTTCTCTGCCAGATCACCTCGTTCTGTATTCGATCCCTCAGAGAGACTCCAAGCATAGCTCATTCCATACTTCGTCTTGAATTTATGGACCAGCTAGTGTCCACGTTTCGGCTCTGTAGGTCAACAGGCAGGACGCACTGATTTTAATGCTCTGTGGAATAATATTAAAATTATCATTACAAACGTAAAATTCGGTTTTTAAGCATTTTGTTCTTCATTCTTATCAATCGCCCTATCACTGCTGAGAATCGTGACCCCGTATCAAATTTTCAACGGTCTTTTTTCATCTGTTTCGATCAGCGGCCTGCCGGCACTGATAGGTCTCGTCAAATGCTCGGATATTTGATCCGACCACCTTTTGGGTTTCGGCCTCTAGGTCTTTTGTCCTCTATTTTTCCAGTCACCATTAGACGTTCCATGTTATTGGTACTTTTGCGAGCATTGTGGCCGAAGTATCTCACGGAGAAAAAGATATACGAGTATATATATATATATATCTCACGAGAAGCTTTTTGTTGGAAATCCAAAGGAGATTGGGTGAAGGTGGTCTTTGGACCAATAGTGATATGGTTGTAATATTTATGTAAGGGTACCTCATCTTTACCCTTGTGCAAAGTGGCATCAAAATCAAATTTTGAGGAAATACTCATAAATATAATACTCATTTATAATAAACAAAGTGGATATTCGGATGGGTCGCAGTTGTACCTTAAACGTTGTAGCTACAGGAAAACGTTCTTAGAAGACTGTCCTTTTGTAAGCAATTGCTAACTGCATTCACCGATTTTGTAAAAATGATACAGACAGTTCAAAAAATTACAATTATTACGTTTTATTTTTATGATGCCAATGCCGTTTCGTGAAAGGATTTAGACTCTTCAATACCTACTATGGTTAGAATACTAGAAAAAATTGCAAATAAAAAAAAAGTTTAAAATCGTGTAAATTCTAAAAGTGATGTTTTCTCGAAATTGCCGGGTCAGATTTTGATGCCCCTTTACACAAGGGGGGTATAGATGAAGTATCCCTACATAAATATTAAAACCGTATTGCTATTGGTTCATAGACCACTTCCCGTACAAATTTTACCAATCTCCTTTCCAACGTTGTATATTCAACGCAATGCGCATGACCTTGGGTCGCCAATGGCATAGAGCGCGGGCCGCGCTGGAACGCAACGCATTGCAGAAATTGTCCCCTTCATCACTTTGGTACATTTTATATGAATCACACTTTTTTGTATGAAAATGCGTTGCGCTGCGGCCTGTTGCGACTGTAATGTCCGCTTGGCTTTAACTCACTAGTCAATGGACTCATATAATTTTGTATAACATCATTGTTATTCACTTGTATTGTTAACATAACTAACAAGGTTCGTGCAAACTCTAGATATTCGGAACCTAGATTTATAGTCTACGAATGTTTGTACTAACTTAATTATTTTCAGCCCGTTACCACTCTAGAGGTAATTATAATACTCTGTTATTTCATGAGCGCCTAGTGTAATTGTAATTAGGAACTGCTTAGGTACTAAGTTTCTAGGATGTACTTAATTAGTGACGAGAATGTATAGGTGGTTAAGTTGTTCAGATTATCTGAGTAAAACCTGAATATACGAACAAGTAAGCGTATAACAGATAATAAATCATTTGGTAGAGTACCTACTCCTACATTGTTACCGACTTAGCTATGAAATTAATTACGTAAACAAACTTCTCCAGCTAATTAGTAACTTTGTACGTAAAGATTTTTGTTATTACGAGGAGGAATAGAGCGAGAGTCAATTTTATGTTATAGCTTGGCAACAGAGCCACTTGCCGAGAAATTATAAAATCTCCCAGTAAATAACTTGCAATACAGATGAATTGTTGATAATTCTCCATACCTTTTGGAATACACCTAGAATAAATTCAATTTTCTTGTACATTTTGACGTTAAAAATTGCCTTTTTATTGACTACTTGAAATAAATTATTTGACTTCGATAAAGTATGTATAACTACAATACCCGCGTTTCGCGTTGTTGCATAACTTTTTAATTCGTCGAGATTTTTAATGGCGCCTCTTTAGGTGATGAGCTATTCGAATATCAAAAAATATTTGGCCTAGGTCTTAAGGGGGAGCGTGAAAATTGATTCGCTGTCACAATGGATAGTAAGAAGAAAGAAAGAAAGAAAGAAAAAGTGTTTATTCTGCACAAACCAAATGCACATTACAAAAAAAAAACAAAACAATACCACTTTACAGATGAGCCAAAAGCCTCGTAGATAGTTTTACCATGCCTTTTCCCCATGAGACCAGACAGAAACTAAAGAAAGCTATGTGCACATTACGTACGTGTTTATCTTCGTGTATATTTTCATATGTAGGCACATTACGAAGTTTATTGTGCATGAAATTATCGCTACTATTTGGAGGACAGTCAGAAACTAAACAAAATACGTTGGTGTTTAGTAGTGACTATATCGAACTGCTCCCGCTTCGCACGGTGTTTATGATTTGACAAAACATGGAGATTACTTTATTATATGTTAGTTTAATATCAATGTTTATAACAAAAATGTTCCGGAATAAATTCTCTAACTGAATGTAAAAATCGCATCAGAATCCGTAGCGCAGTTTAGAAGAACATCGTGGCGACATAACCAGATACGAAAAGCGACTTAAATTTATGATATATGGTTGCGACTAAGCAAAATTATAGTGGAAGATAGCCTCATAAATGTAAAACAGCATCCAATTTAACTCTATGACGTCAAAGGTGTACAAACAGCAAGGCAGCTGATAGGAAGCACAACAGATAAGCGTGTTTCAGTCTCACTAAGTCGAAACCTTCCTCAGAGCCGAAGCGAGGCGAAAACGAAAACAATTCAAAGCGATCTCGCTGCAGATCATTACTGAGATTTCCAACTTCAACGATGTTTTAATATATTTTTTTCTCGTCTAGCTATCAGATACTGCTCCGAAGTAATTTGTAGAGAAACACGTTTTTCTTTAACGGTTTCATGGAAATTAATATACTGTTGAGTTCGAGCTTGCGGTGTAATTTTTTTTTCTGTTTTGTGGCGTTTGTAACTTTTAGTGGCTGTGTCAAATCGATAATATAAGGGAGAGTTTTTACCGACTTCAAAAAAAGGAAGATTATTTGTTCTTGAATCGATGTAAACATCAAACGTGCTTGGTTAATAAATATTTTTATAATTTTTTATTGCCGATAACTTGGACCCTGTTCCTGATACCGGTGGGCTACAATACTAATTAATATTAGAAATGCGAAAGTGAGTTTGTTTGGTACGCTTTCACGCTAAAACGGCTTAATGGATTTGGATGAAATTTGGCACATGGGTAGACCATGACTTGGAGAAGGACATAGAATCCTTTTATCCCGATATTCTTACGGAATCGAGACTTATGAGGGTGAAACCGCGAGGCGAAGCTAGTTTTTTTATATTTATAAAAGTTTTATTTATATTTATACAGGCTGATTGGAAGATGGGTGCAAAGCTTTAAGGCGAAGATATTACAGACAATTTAGAACCATTTAAGCCATGGTTATCTTAGACGAAGTCTTACCAAACATTTTTAACCAAATTTTTAAGTTTTTTTTCGGAAATTCTCAAAATTTAATGTAAACTGCATAATTATGGCCAAATTGAATGATAAATGAATTCATTTTTTATTTATTTAATTAAAGTAATGTGTAAGAAATCAAGCAAAACATGTTTTAGGCTTCTGTGTCATTAGACATTTTTTTTACAGACATTTAATGCTCAGAAAAAATAAAAAATTTGTACAATACGTCTTTTAAACATTATTAAAAAAAAAAAAATTGGTAAGACTTCGTCTAAGACAACCATGGCTTAAATGGTTCTAAATTGTCTATACTATCTTCACCTTAAAGCTTTGCACCCATCTTCCAATCACCCTGTATAATGAACTAAGGATTTAAATAATGCCTATAATATAAATTCCACAGAAAAATGATTTAAGGGATTTCTATAAAGCTTTTCTCCTACGTGTGTCATCACTAATCCATGCATCAAACACGCGACAACCCTTCAGTACGTCGTTCAACACTCATCTCAAGTAAACTTGATTGACAATCAGTTTATACAGTTGGCAGCTTAGACGAAATCAATTACCCAGCCACCCACAGTTTAATGTTAGCCAAAAAAAGTCGAAAGCAGGGATTGGAATCCAAAGCTGACCGACCAAGTGAGGTAATTAATTACGCGAGTCGTTTTTGCAGCGGCCGGTCGGAAGAAACGGCCTAAGATTTATTGTTTGCGCCACTTCACTTCGGCGTCTCCCGACGAGGAATTACTAATCTTTTCTTTAATTCTGATCCCTTGTTTTCTTCCGTCTGTAATAGAGCCGTAAATACTCATTTCAGACTCCTTTATAATGCATTGACTTGGAATTTAACGGAGCAAGAATAAGCTCTATATCTTTCAATATTATAAATCAAAGTCGCTTTTTGTGTCTGACTGTGTGGCCGCATTGTTGTTCTAAACTACGCACCGGATTTTGATGCGGGTATCACCATATTTAAGACAATTGATTCCGGAAAGTTTATATGTATAAAACTTTAAAATTAAATTAAATATAATAAAGAAATGTCGATGTTTTGTCAAGTCGTATAAATCGTGCGAAGCAGGGGCGAGTCGCTAGTATTTTTATCTATAGATATTAAAGTCGCTTTTCGTGTTTGTCTGTATGTCCGCGTTGTTTTCTAAATCACGGAACAGATTTTGATGAGATTTTCACGATCGCTTAGGGAATTTATTCCGGAAGGAAGGTTTATCCTATACGAGCGGTAATTGTATATATATATTTGTAATCACAATCTAGAAAACGGCTCAAACGATTTCGATGACAGTTGCAATATAGGGGTTAACGGGGGCGAAAACCCGATTTAGTGAGGTATCATATCTGAAAAAAATCATTTTCTCCGTATTTTCACCCGAGCCTCGGTCGCCGAAAGTTTAGAACAAGATGGCTACCTTAGAATTATGACATAGCCGCATGGTTTAGTAAGTAGCTACTATCTTGGCAGCATGGAATTAGTATGAACTATCCTATACTATTAAATGAGCATTCTCTATTTTCACCGGAGCAGAGCTCGGTTGCCCAGGTACTGTGTATAAAAGTTACCTAATATTAAAGTTGCATGATGTTTTGTCAAGTAGTAAAAGCTGTGCAAATCAGGAGCGGGTCGCTAGTGTTATTTATTACTGAGTAGGTATAATACGATATTTATAAGGTATTAACTGCGAAGATTAATTACTCGCCGTAATACAAAACCAGGAATCTGCTAATAATATGGTGTGTAAGCAAAGTGTAATTAGAATTTCAATGATTTTGAGCAAATATGTGGCAAATCCGAATTGATTAATAACAGTAATTAAACTCAAGCGCATGAAATAGAAAGTTGGTCCGTTTGTTTGTTTCGACCAAGTATTAATATGATTGGATGTTGGACGGGTTTTCTTAATGTTCCTCGGCAAACTTCGTGTTTCGTCAGTCGTCGGATTTCTATCAGTTGCCCTTTGCACTTGGTGTTTGTACGTATGGACTCCTATCGCTGCGCCCGCGTTGCCGTCAACCATAATTACCAAGTGCAAAGGGCAACTGATATAAATCCGACGACTGACGAAATACGAAGTTTGCCGAAGGACATAAAGAAAATAGTTGTACTGTAAATACTTTTAATACATATTCCACATGCATTATGAAGGAGGAAAAATCAACGATAGCAATAAAGAATGGAAACTTCGATAAAATGATTACCTATTATAGTTAATATTTGTGTACCATTTGACCGTTTATAGATCTAATGGAATTGACAGAAAGCTTGGTTAGACTGGAAGCCAACCGCAGCATCATCATTATCTGCCTAGAATTTTCCCAACTATTTTGGGGTCGGCTTCCAGTCTAACCGGATGCAGCTGAATAAAAGTATTTTGGAGTGACTACCAATTTCACCAGCAAAACCCAGTTACTGGGTAATACGATACCCCTTGGTAAGACTGGTCGTCTGGCTTTCGGGCTTCTAACGACCCGTAACGACTATCAAAAATCCACGAATGACAGTCGGGACGAACGGATTAACGTGCTTTCCGAGGCACGGAGGATATGAATCGAATCGAATCGAAATCGAATCTCGGTATGTAAAGATGGTCACCCATTCACGGACCAACCGCGGCAAGCGTAGCTTAGCCTTCGATCGACGAGTGCTGCTGTTATCATTTAGCCACGAGCCTCTTATCTATATTTATCTGCTAACTAGCTGCGCCCCGCGGTTTCACACGCATAAGTGTCTATTCCGTGGGAATATCGGGATAAAAAGTATTCTATGTCCTAACCCAGCTCATGGTCTACCCATGTGCCAAATTTCATTCAAATCCGTTTAGCCGTTTTAGCGTGAAAGCGTAACAAACAAACAAATTATTATATTACTAGTTTTCGTCCGCGGCTTCGCCCGCGTGGATGTTGGAAATTTACTCATGGGATGTCAAAAAGTATCTTTTATGTTAATCCAGGTTATAAACTATCTGTGTGCCAAATTTCATCCAAATCCGTTTAGCAGTTATTGCGTGATTGACTATAAACATACAAACTTTCAAATTTAGAATATTACTAGGATAGTTAGATTAAGCTTTCCAAATGGATGACTTAGTAAAATTTCAATATAAGGGGAGGGTTGAGAATTTGACCTCACATTTATTATAATACCCAAAGGACAGTTGGCAAATAAACTTGTACACTAGTAAATTGGGTTGTTCCCGTAAGGGCCAGCTCGTTATGTGATTGAGATTGCCTATGTACTGATATTAAACAAATTACACGAGTATTATCCTATTTCTGATAAATTAATCCTTGGTGATTTATTTTGCGTTTACGATTATCGTTTTGTTTCGAACACTAGCAGCGCTCCGCGATTTTACCCGCATAAGTCTTGATCCCGTTGGAATATCGGGATAAAAGTATTTTATGTCCTAATCTAGGTCATAGTCTACCTATGTGCCAAATTTCATCCAAATCTGTTCAGCTGTTTTAGCGTGAAAGCGTAACAAACAGACAAACAAACATACAAAATATCTAATATTTTCTCTTTATTTATAACTACCTGATGCCCGCGGCTTTGTCTGCAATCCAGGATGAAAAGTAGTCTTTGTTCTTTTCCAGGTCATGGTCTACCCATGTGCCAAATTTCATCTAAATCTGTTCAGCCGTTTTAGCGGGAAGGTGTAACAAAACAAACTCATTTTCGCATTTATAAATGCGAAAATGAGTTTGTTTAAGTTAGGATAAATAATATAATATAATATAATATACTATAATATAATATAATATTAGTTTAGATAAGCAAAATGTTAATAATTTGATTGCCAAGTGATGATTATGGCAGTAAGTATCCATTATTACCTAATTTCGTGTTACCCGTAACTGAGTTGTGGAGGTCAGATAGGCAGTCGCTTCATGTAAAAAATCTGCTGTTCCATACATTTTCACCGCGTAGGTATTGCACTTTATCTTTGGCCTCTGACCCTGACAGCAAGCAATAGATAAAATTTGTCAAACTTTTCTGTGTCAATAATGGATATGAGGCTTTTGGCTAATCTGTAAAGTGGTATTGTTTTGTTTTTTTTTGTGTTAATGTTAATGTGCGTTTAGTTTGTGCAGAATAAACACTTTTTCTTTCTTTTCACTTTTCTATGAAACAGCATTTTTAATTACCGACGAAAAATTTCATCGTAGGGGGATTCTTCTCCATACGAAAACTACCTTTTGGAAGGGGCGACTAGAATCAATTCAATTTTTTTCGTAAACTTTGACGTTCAAAAGTGCCTTACAAGGGCCTATTTGAAATAAATGATTTGACTTTGACTTGAAAAATTTCATCGTAGGGGGGTTCAGAATTATGTACCGAATCCATGGTAACAGTTTTCACGTCGATGTCCCTGCCACCCCTGTATAGATAGCACTATATTAATACTTGAAGCAAAAAAATTGTACCCCTTTTTACGAAAATTACGCGGACGGAGGAGTATGAAATTTGGCACAGTTAAAGTTTATATGGAGAATGAGGGCAGATAGCTAATATTTTTATATAATATATATTTAAAATAATATAATTAGTAAATAAAACATTACACACACTACTATGCGTTTGACAGCGTTTGACACAAGAGGCTACCTTAGAATCATGACATTTAAATGAATTATGGTTGAATTTCGACCTCTGGGCGACCACTAGTTATAATTAATACACAAGCAAACTCGTATTTTTCAGCTTATCCGGAAAATATCCATATTTATCTAAAATACGGTGCTAGCTCGGGCAAATGGCCAAAAAACACCCTTGGTCATCAGTATTCTTATAAACTCACTATGTTTATATAAATTGACAAACCAGAAACTTCTTCTATTCGTACGTCACTAGTGCAAGTAAAAAGATTCGCCAGTCAGCAAGGATAGTAGCGGAGTTCGATGTCCCGGAAGGGCCGGAAGTAGATACTTAAGTGAGTTCATCTCTCGTAAAGTTGCCTTCAATGCATCATCGTCATCATTAACTCTATAGAACCAATAATCTACATTTCCGAATAATATCTGTATTAAATACAACAGAGTAAAAAAAAAAAAACGTAGTGGTTTCTACATTTATATTTCTACTAGCTGTTACCCGCGATGATGAAAAGTAGCCTATGTCTTTCTCCAGGTCATGGTGTACCTATGTGCCAAATTTCATCTAAATCCGTTTAGCGGTTTTAGCGAGAAAATTTAACAAACAAACAAACAAACCCACTTTCGCATTTATAATATTAGTTAGGATTAGGTACACCTCTACCTAACCCTTCGAGGATTACAAGCGTGATGTTATGTTGTTATTTTGTAATTTTTATGTACATAAAGAGTATTCTATCTTTTATCAAATTTTTTTTTGAGGGTGGGAAATTACCAAGTATCTTCTCACGCTCTGGGCGGAACGGGAGAGCGTGTCAGACTTTTACTGACTAAAACCCACCCGTGTTCCATCCGTTGCGTGTGTGCCGGGGCCACGATATCCCTTTCGGACAACTCGCAACCCCGGCAGAGTCGCAACCCCGGCAGAGGTGCCCGCCCCGGCTTCGCACGAGTAGCACTAAGTATTTATCTAAGGCGTACCTACCTACCCTACCTATGTACCTACCTACCCTACCTACCTACCTACCCTACCTACCTACCTACCTACCCTACCTACCAACATATTTACCTACCTACCAACATATTTACCTACCTACCTTCTTACCTACCTTACCTACCTACCTGCACACATACCTACCTACCTACACACATACCTACCTACCTACCCTACCTACATTCTTACCTATCTACCTATCTATCCTACTTACATACTTACCTACCTAGATACTTACCGGTATCTATCCTACTTACATACCTACCTACCTACATGCTTACCTATCTATCCTACTTAGATACCTACCTACCTATATACTTACCTATCTACCTATCTATCCTACTTACATACCTACCTATCTACCTATCTATCCTACTTACATACCTACCTACAAACCCATCTACACCTACCTACCTACACACCTACCTACCTACCTACCTACATACCTATCTACATACCCTACCTAAGGGTTATATGTATTTTTTAATGACGAAACAAAAAAAAAAAAAGTTGGGTTGGAACACCCTTATCACTTAGGGGTATGAAAAATAGTTTACGTTCTTTTCTCAGACGTACTGACTATACACACAAAAAATTTCATAAGAATCGGTCAAGCTGTTTCGGAAGAGTTTTGTTACAAACACTGTGATGAAGATAAATTATGAGTTCACCTCCTAGCTATTTTCCTAAGGAAAACCTAATTTTGGAGCTGGCTCGCACTCTGTTTAGCAACGAAGTATATTTCTGTCTAATGATGGCAATGTGTCTGTGGGAACATACCAGATGCACTGCAGAAACTGGGCAGCCGTGAACCAGACTTTACTTAGAAAAGACTTGGTTAGAATAAGCTTATCGAAAAAAAAAAAATTGCCGTATCTAATAGTTGCTAATGAGCACAAACTAGTTCATAGGAAAATAAGGGTCAGGTTACAATGGCCGGGAAAAACGCAAGGGGAACAATCAATCAACAACATTAAAGTTTCTGAACAAAACATTGACCCCTCACCTCAAAGATTCTCCTATTAGGATCGCATCTGATCTTTATGCTAGAAAACTTGTTACTAGCTTGTTAGCGCGGGGAGCAAAAAAAGAGTGGACAGTATTTTAGGCAAAGGTTTATTTGCCGTGCTTAGTGCTTGCGTGGTTTATTACAAAATATGAACTTTCCCGGACAAATAGTTAATAAGAGAGGAATATCGTCTGTCGCGGTGGAGGCCGTGGAAGCGAGTTGTCACCGGGCGGAGCCGTGTCGCTGTCGCGCCTCAGCAACACCGGTGACACGCTGATCACGATGCCTGCGCGTGCAGACCACGAGCTAGTCTCACAACTCTGCTTTTATAAATAATTTGCAATTTTTGAGGATCAAAAGTGCCGTTCTTTCGTTTTTCTGGTATTAGTCTACGCCTTAACCAAATATAAAAATTGGTTCCATGGTAACTCTTGAAAACGTACCAAACAAAGATAAAGCCAAGCAGGCTCACTTTTTGATTTATAATGGACCTTTGATGTCACTAAATGACAGCTTGGAGGTGAAAGGAGGACGAATGTCATGCGAACAGTCTTCATGATTGTTATATTCTATCGCTTCATCTGGCTTTTTATCAGATAATATTATCACTTAGGCCTGCTTAAGTGCTAAGAACACCCACGTAAGTTGGTTTATTTTTACGAAGAAGACATTATAGCCTTCAAATCTTAAAAAAAGATTCTATCCCTAGGCTATAAAAATATTTATACATTTACAAGGATTTTTTATAATAAAAGTAAATGTTACTAACTGGGGATAATCGGTTAATACCTACGTTCTCGAATTATTAGCATCCAGACAAGACTTGGATACGTTATTATATTATTAGGATTCAAAGAATACATTGACTAAGTATTGTTAGGCTAACTTCAGATAGACGCGCAATTTCACTATAAACGTGTTACACGGTTTAAATTGCCAATTAATGATGCATGATCTGTCAAGTTAATCATACATAGAAGCGTTTTTTTTCGTCAAAACGAACAAAGCGCGTCAGTCAGAACTAAGCCTTACGAAAAATTCAACCCCAAATTTTTCTCATCAATTTATTTTCCCAAAGATATTCCCGAACTTTTGTCGGATAACGGTTTATTTTTCATACACAAGTACAATCCCTAATGAGGTATGGCTTTAGGTATTGTTGTTGTTCAAAGTTTGGTCGTTAATTAGTGAGTGGGGGGCGTGCTGTGGAGTTGAGCGTCGGATCCCAGGTGGGATGTGCTCCTGCGTTACACTCTGTATTTGCATAAAAGTTAGTGCAGTTACAGAATATAGCCGCCGGTGTACCATGAACTACTGTTGACTGCCAGATAGTTTGCCAGCGCACAAATATTATTTGAAGTAAAATTGTTTTGCAACGGAAATGGATTCCTCTCTTTATTGTTCATATGAAATGCATATTGAATCGGTTGAGAGTTCATGGAATAATGTTTATGGAAGTTTGAATACAGATTTGTATTTGTTTTCGTGTCAGCGACTGATATATCTGAACTCGTTGGACATCTTATAAACTGTCGTCACGATATCGCGGCCTTGTTACATACGAATACATAATATATCAAAGTGTATCGTGGACTAAGTGCAAGATCGGTTTTGTGATCAAGTAAATTCACTATGTAGAATAAAGGAAGGTATGGTTTTTAAAAGCAATCTTTGTATAAAATATTTTGGTAGAGCACCGCCTACATAAAATTCTAATAAAAGAATGTGACGAAAAATACATGTCATGACTCAACTCAGCTCAAAGACTTATCCTATTTAAAACAAATTTATACCTCCTGAAAGTTCCTCAAATTCCCGTTAATTTAAACAGGGGCTCATTACTTTGTATCGAAACAACGTCAAAGAAAACCTGCCTCACAAACTTAAACTGTCGACAATATTATCGGATTTACAATTTTCGCCGTACCAAGACTCGAAATAGTTGTCTATAGGCCACGGTGGCGTCTTGCAGATCCCAGCGAGCGTCGAATGAGAGCTAATGGTCCGTTAATAATGCTCGGCAGTCGGTCTGTTACCAGCTTTCGCCGCCACGAATTACGACTTGGGGGCTTTCTACTAAACTGCCGAGAATCGTACGCTTCGTCCTACTCGCTAGCGCCAAGCCTTAATGAGACGTAGATGCGGATCGCTGCGCGGTCATGTACGTATGATTAGGTCGGCCGCACCACTATTCTCACGAAATTATTACTTTTCGAGGCGGTCGGGGAAATGCTCGCCACACTTAATTATGCTACTGCTCTACTTCCCCACAAAATTTTAAATACCTATACGCATTTTACAACAGCAGCAATTTCCTGATTGTGTACTCCAATTTGCTATTCAAATATTGTACCAAATTCGCAGAATTTAATAACATGAGTGATTGAGTGTAACTGGAAATCGGCATAGGTAGTCAGATAAGTATAGTGATGAGATTTGATCTAACACAATGGGAGGTGAGGGGAACTGATATCTGAATAACAAACATTCATAACATTAGGTCTTTGTGTAACACAGAACAATAGTTTGAAACGGCATCACACAGAAGAGTCTTTAAAACACAAAAGGAATTTATAAAGATAAATTGCTCCAGTTCCGTCGTCGGGGTGATTATTTCGGCGATCTCCTCAATCGGCAGTTTTGTCTTTGTGTGCTGTTTCCTGACCTTCCTTCGACTCCACAGGTTTTTCTGCGAGGCAATAATTTTCTTCACTCACGAGGCTCGTCCAAGCGAAAAGAGAAAGATAAAAAAGGTGGTCTCAGCTCTTTTGTCGTGCGACTGTGAGTGGAGCTCGATTTGTAACAGATATCTACGTTATGTAGGTAGATGTATGTACGCGCAACTTTTATTTTTTCACCTCAAACTGCACTAGGGAACCGCTTTGCACATTCGCTCTTTGCACGTTTACCTTCGTTGATTTAAATGGTAAGTTTTCGTATAATTTAAACTATTCACAGGTATTCTCACTTATAAAATATCTTTGGTTACTTAGTATAGTCGACCTCGTACTTAATTTATCCTGTTTGACAACAATCCCCAGTAAATTGAAACTTCACTAAGGGCGAATTTTTACAATGAAACTGAACGCGATTAGCACATATGAACTGCGTTCAAGAGCTGTCAGTGTCATTATTTCACAATAATAATGTCACTGACAGCTCTTGAACGCGTGCTAATAGCGTTCAGTTAAAATTAAAAAATGAAATTAGTCCAAAGTTTGAAACTATCTTAGGGCCAAAGCAGGCTAGCTACTTTTAGTAGTTAGACACCTTGTCGTTTTATGACGTGCAAGTGATATTTAAGGCTCCGTGCAAGAAAAAAAACCCGTTTTCATCAATAATTTATTTAATTGTAAGAAAGCTTGAAATAATTGAAACATTAAGTCTGTGTAACTATAAGAGTACAATTTTCGTGGTTCTAAACCATTCGTGTCAGTCACAGCACCTGTTAATAGTTGAATCACCTTTGCGCTCTCGAAAATATGGTTTATTTCGCCTTTGATTTACTTATATAAAAATATTGTATAACTAATCATAAAATATTTTTTTATTTTATTCCAAGGATAGCTGAAGACTAGTGTGTGATTTTTAAATTTCTTGATGTGGTTTGCTAAATAATAGAAACAAATACATTACTGACAGGATAAAAAAAAAGAAAGTTTTTTTCAACATGATATTTCTGCTATATTTTGTATCGAAGTTGATAAAAGTAGTTGGTTTTGATGTTCAAAAAAGTGGTTTAAAAGTGTTATTATCTTGATAAAAGTGAAAAAGCAATACCGAGGTCAACAATTCCTACATAACCCACTTATACTCGTAATAACCGAAGAAGAAAGGTCACATCAATTATGAACCAAATCTTACTTACAATATGAGAATCCCCATTTAAATATAAATAAAAGACAAGGGTGTTTTGCCCCTCGCAATAAATTATTTCTCATGAGTTTTTCTACACCTGCACGCGTAGCATGACCACCATACAAACGTGTTTTGTCGACGGAAGAATAGACAAAATGACAGATTGTGATTGTTTATCTGTCATTTTTTCTATTCATCCGTCGATAAAACCCGTTTCTACAGTGGTCACTGCTACGCGTGCAGCAGTGCTATTCTGTAACTATCTCACCGTGAAAACTTAGGTGAAGTGAGCGTGGAGTGAGCTGTCATTCCACCTAATGCTAGAGATTGACACTATTGACAGCTCACTTCACCTAAGTCTTCACGGTGAGTTTTTTATTTACAGAATACGTCGGCTGTTCTAAGCTCAGAATATGAAGACATTTTACAATGTCATTTAGTTTAGCAGCAAAAATATAATTAATTAAAAAACACAACGGCCCTGCTAAAAAACGAACTAAAAACAAGTTGTATTAGTTAATCTGTATATACAAAGCACAAAAAGGTCACTCATTCACTCGCTGACTAAAAAGATAAATACTTTATAGTTCATTCGTTAAATTAATCTTTGATTTCTATTGTTGCTAGACCAAGTACTTTCGACATAATCAATTGAGAAAATCGCTTGTCTAGTTAAAGTACCCACATGACATGAGAAATACGCTTTTAAAAGGCAAACTTTGAAAGATTTTAGTTGGAGTAGTAAGTACCTACAGGCATAACACTTAAGCCTGGTAGGAGTGTCTTAACGATCAAACAACTTGACGTGGCGCGATCTTGGCTATGAAACGCTCTTTAATTTTATTGGACAAAACATAGTCTTTGTCCCACTGAACAAATCGCTCGGGGATCGTATTATTTTCTACGTAGATTTATCGGCGCAGGCGGATCGAGGCCCTTTTGTTGGGCTTTTCCATAAATCTTTCTGCTATTTAAACGGTTATTAGGACAGGAGCGATTGATGTCCACTGGATCCTTCGTGGGATAGAGAACGCTAAATTCTGTTTTGGATTACGATTGGGTATCTCCTTGATTTTCGTGACGTAATTATAATTGCTATGGGACTTGGGGAGGTAGTATATTATTACTGTTAAAGGCGTCCCTGTTGGTCTTTGTTGGTCCCAATTATTTGGGAATTGCTTCCATTTTTGTCAAAATATTAGCAACTCACCCTGCTTCGCACAGATTTTATGACTTGACAAAACATCGGGTTTTGTCAAGTCTGTATTATATGTTTAGAAGTGTGAGGAACATGATGTAAAGTTCACTCATCGTCATTAGAAAAGAGAGGACCCTCCGACCACACGGTTGTTGTGTCTGGCGGGCAACTGCCCAATGGTTGATATATGTCGTTCGCGTGGTAAAGTCTCTTTGCGCGATGCAGGATTTGTGTGACGTCAGGATTTTGTGTGACGTCAGGTCTTTGATGCGTAGTTCTCATGTGGCAATGTAGATGCCGCCACATATGTAAAGGGTCATTATGAATGTATTATGCACATAAACCTTTCGGAATAAATTCTGAAAGTGATGGTGAAATCCGCATTAAAATCCGTTGCGTAGTCTAGAAGAACAACGCGGTCACATAGAGTTTTAGGGGTATGAGGAACAGGGTGTAAAGTTCACTCATCCACCATAGAAAAGGGAGGATCCTCCGACCAGACGGGTGTCATGTCTGGCGGGCAATTGCCCAGACGTTGAAGTCGAGAGCTTGTATATATGTCCACCGCGCGGTAAACTCTAATTGCGCGATGCAGGATTTGAGTGACGTCAGAATGTTGTGTGACGTCAGGTCTTTGATGCGTAGTTCGCATGTGGCGATGTAGATGCCGCTACAGAGTCATAGACACACACGAAAAACGACTTTAAATGTATAGATATAGGTGTATATAAGGTAGTACGGCAATGTATACAATTCATACAAATGACTTCGTATGTATGTACGTATCTACGTGTAAGGTAAAAATTCAGTTCAGTCTTATTACGACACCCGCGGGAAGAAACGGGGTAACATATTATAGGAGTACACGGGGAATGGACCATAAAGCAGTGAAAGTTTTTGTTGTTTGTTCAGGGCTGATTCAAATTAGCTGGTTATCAGCGGGATGAAAGGTAGAATTCCTCTTCCAGGGCACGTAGGAGACGAAGGAATAAGTGGCTTCGTCTAGCTAGTTATCGAATCTCTGCGGCCATGTCGCATCTAGCGCCACACATGTAAAATAATCGGGTAATATATAAATACTATTACTACTATGTATAAAAACTTGTTGACCCTTTAATATTATACGTTATTTTCATAAATGTACGTCTTTATTACTTTCAAGCCTTTTCTCAAAGGTAACTAAGCTAGGGCACCTCGACTAAACGGGTTAGGTTAGGTTAGAACTGTGACTAAACGCGTGCAAGCCGAACGATCGTAATGAGCAGTGTCGCGACACGACGACCGGCGAGCGCTACGTCTAAGTTGGTCGCAGTAATTTGTCTTTTAGGAAAACAACATGAAAATTGATGAGGCTCACAAGAAGAGGCACATCATTTTTTCATACATATAAATTACATTTAAAAATATAATCATGACAAAAAAAAACATTTAATAAATTTTAGAGTGTCCATTAATATTTTTAGGAAATCAAAAATAGAGGTTCGATTAAATGCCAAAATAATTGGGAAATCTAAAATCACTGTGTACCTACAGACCATTTAAGGCTATATATTATATCCTTACGAGCACTGAAAATTAAAGGCTTGCAGACGATCGCAGTATGACACCGACGCGTGCCGATGTGGACCGAAGTAGTAGTTCTGTGGCTGAACCAGAAGTAGACTGTATTTGAAAAGCGGAAAACTTAATGTTATACCGAAAATTCAGACCTATATAGGAGCATGACATCTTAGACATTTAATAAATTATCACAACGTAAGTAATAAAAAACGAGCGGCGAACCAGCGGTTTAATTGGTTGTATAAGTATGGTAGCATTATATTATAAGTACTATTTATTTTATTTTATTATTTATTTATCTATACTTCATTAAACCTGACTTGGTTTCCGTACGTCTTTTTCGGGTGACCACTGAAAATCAGCGCTGTTCTGTGGGTCCCCATAGCACGACATCATGCTGAGTGGAAGCCTTCTTGTCACAGTCATGACGTGCTAGCAGCTGCCGACTATTTCTGTTTTGTGCTCGTGATTATATTTAAATATGTTGTGTTTTTTTTATTGTTCTACTCGAGTTTATTATCTTTTTTTATACACGTGTTTCTGTGACAAATAAACTTATTTTTCGTTTCTTCCTTTTCTTTCTTTTTCTTTTCTTTGTTTCTTTCTTTTCTTTTCTTTCTTTTCTTTATTTTCTTTCTTTTCTTTCTTTTCTTTCTTTTCTTTCTTTTCTTTCTTTTCTTTCTTTTCTTTCTTTTCTTTCTTTTCTTTCTTTTCTTTCTTTTCTTTCTTTTCTTTATTTTCTTTCGTTTATAAGCCTGCTGCCATTAACCAGGTTCAAATCCAGATTTAGGCCTGCTGCTAAGATAAAACCCCCAATAATAATTTGCCCGACCTGGGGATCGAAGCCAGGACTTCCAGCCTATTAGGTAAACACGACTTAAACATAACTGCCTAACCCTTCAGGGTGTAAAGGTGTGATGGTATTTTATGTTAAAAAATATTAAAATTAGGACTGTTTCTCTACCAAGGGCTTGTATTATGTAGTAAGTAAAAACATAATGTACCTAAAAAGTCGGTAGTCCACAAGGACACGTCAAATGTCGCGAACGTCTTGACAGATCTAACACGCCTTTTGGAGATTTGCCTTCGTAATATTAATGTGGAAATAGCGGCAGACGAGTGTCAGTATTTGGGTTCTACAAACTGTATTACAGATGTAGGCAGGGTAGACACGATGTGTGTTTTAGTTTTCTAAATGTGTTTATCTACTCTCATATCGTAATATTTGAATTATAAACTTCAAAACGAGTTTATATTGACGTACATTATAAACATAATACCGAAATTTAAAAATAGAATCATATTATAACACCTTTTCTCTAACAAAATAATCCTATAAAACAATTTTTTTTAGCCTCTGTTAGAGATCGAATAAGTTAATAGTCTCGATGGTCATAATGACACCGAAAAATCTAAATTGTATTATACTTACCTACAATATGTTAACTAACGCAGGATGTTCCCATTAACCTACAATATATGTTTCAACGTTGAAAAATAAGTGCGTAAAGTGCGCGTGTACAGAGTGTTTGTTTTACGTATCAATTTATTATAATATTTTATGAAAAAAAAAATGGTATGTAATTTTTTTGTTGGCGTTTATGGACGCTCTACTTTTGCGGGTTAACGAGAACGCCCTTCGTTAGTTAACATACTGTATAAGGTACCATTTTCCAGTGAAGTAATTAATATCATTGTATACGACACCAGTTTCCGCAAAGAATAACAATTAGGAGTTTTACTTATAATCCCAAACGAATAAACAACAATCAGAGAAGACCATGATAAAATGGACGTGTAAAAATACGTTTCCCCGGAACATTCGCGGTTAAGATAAGAAACGTGTCAAATTTTTTTTTTCAACGAATTAACAAAACACGATAAAAAACAAGTACCTGAGTATTCTTTAACAAAATCTGTCCTGCTGAGAGCACTCTGCTGTAATAAATTCACTCACAATTTATCTTTTTGTGGATTGCTTTGCTTGTAATAGCGACCGGGGCGTGGGAAATTTGGCAAAAAGGCCACTGCGTTCTCTCTACTTTGCTGAGCAGACCCATTACACAAAACATTATTCCAAATTACATTGGGCGCGTTACGATAATGTTTTTGTTCATTTGATAAGAGACGAAATGTTGTTTTTCAATTATTATAAAACAAAATTACACGGAGCTGTGCGTCTGTAGTTCTTACTGGTCAACGACCGTCCTTTTAATAGATTTTCTGTATCAATTTTCTTCGTAATGATTCCGTTTGTGGTTTTGCTTGATGTAACTATAGGCTGGTGTTTAGTTTCATTTCTTTTACAAACACACGCGGAAGTTTCTTTTTATAGTATTTTTTTTTCTGCCTCGCTGGTCTAGCAGGTCTTACTGCTGAGCGTGAGGTCCTGGGTGCAATTCTCAGGTCAGGCAATGTATTATTGGGGTGGAATTTCTCAGAAACAGTGCGGAATCTGGATTTGTGTCCAGTTGATGGCAATAGACTCACCCCCTAATACATACGAAAGCTTAATCATAACTGTCGTGTATGCTTAATCATAAATGTGGGTCTACTATAGGTATACCTCTGCCTAACGCTTCAGGGATTAACGGCGTGCTGTTAATATATTATCTTTCTTTTTACAGTACAATATTTTTCCGTGATCCGGTTCGTTTTGTTGTAAGTAGTGTCTGCTATTAAATATTTTATAACCTTACAACCTGTTACTGTACGAGCCCCTGGGGTAAACATTTGGTCGGATTTATGTACTGCATCTCGTGCCTACACAGAACGAACCGACTATAATTTGACGTATTAAGTATTAGTAGAGGTGGCGGTTTGTTGAGCTCGTATTGTTTATCAAATGGTTCCGTATGTACAGTTATAAGTAAAGATAAGATTCTCTGTTTTTTTAGTAAGCACAAACAAATGACTACTAACTAAAATATATGTGAGGAGTGGAGATACAAGAATATGCGTTTAATTAAATTCTATATTTATAGACAAGCCATACTATTCATAATAGCTTTTCTACCTGGATAGTCTTCCTGAAGGCAATGATTTGTGATAAACTTCCTTAATACAGCAAAACAGTTTCAAAACCTAAAACCTTATAATCCGAAAGTATCCAGCTGGTCTTACTTTGAAAATTATTTACAACGACTACTAGAAATTAAGGTAATAAATAATGTAAGGAATAAGTTATGGCGCGCAGTGGCCTCGATACTCTATGGAACCCACTTTAGGGTCAGCGCATACAGCGGCAACTGCGCGAGCATGCTCGAGCATAACCCGCCAAACATCTGTGTGAAAGGCTGGCGTGGGTGCTCGCGTGCGCTAAAATAATTGTTTCGAATAATAACGCCTAGACACCTAATCAGAAAATGATAAGTGTGGAAACTAAAACTTAGCCATAATGCGAAGCGGACTGTCATTGTTCAATGTCACGTACTGTCAAACGAAGCTCGCGAAAAGTGATTAAAAATGACTGTTTGCAGCGTTAAGGCTCGTACAGACCAGCGCGACGCGACGGCGCGACGCGACTCGAACAATACAATTTCTAAGAAACCTTCACGGTATAACAATAGCCGGTGTCGCGCCGCGCTGTCGCGTCGCGCTTGTCTGTACGAAGCTTAACGCGTATGTTTAAATTACATCCCAATTATTCCCCAAGTGAAGTCTTAGGTATATTTTTTGCACTAACTATACAATGCCGCCCACGGGCATGTGGCCACCAGAATTTTTCTGAAAATTCATGTTTTTTTTTCGTAAATTACCTTTAAAAGGGTCTTTATAACTTTAAAAGTCTATCTTATTATTTTTAATTTTTTCTTATATACAGTCGAATCTGGATAAGCGAGAGTTCAAGGGACCGCAATCTCTTTTTCGCTTATAGAGGTTTCTCCCTAACTCGAGTTTCTAGCTTATAGAGGTACCGGAGAGTCCATTCTCACTTAAAGAGGTTTATAAAAATAACAGCGAATATGTAGTGATAAACATGTATGTATTGTATGGGTAACATTAATTAAAATTTAACATTGACATTCCGCGATTTCCCGCACTCAGACGGATTCACAATTTTAAGTTTATCACTTAAAGACAACACTTTGATGTTTCGTTTTAACATTATGAGTACATGCCGAACCTTTCTTCGCAATTGATGTTTCTCAACTGTAGTAAGTTCGACAAATAAGTCGATACATACGCACATCTGGCCATTCAAATAGAATACGATACAAAAGGAATATTAGTTAGTCCCTCGAAATTTAAGAGAACTAAGACAATGTTAGTTCCACGATATTTAAGAACGATTCATAAATAGTAGATGTTAAAATACGCTCGACTGTCGCTTATAGAGGTACAGTCAAGTAGCAGTCTCAGTTATAGAGGTCCACGAGTGAAACATGACTTTCTCTTAGAGAGGTTTCAGTTTCTCACTTAGATAATGTTTTAGAGGGTTCAAATGACGGGACCTGACAATTACTCTAATTTATAGAGTTTTCTCGCTTACCTAGTTCCCACTTACCCAGATTTGACTGTATATATTTTTTCTATATTCCCTATGATTTTATGGACTTACCATTTGTGTTTTTTAGAAAAAAAATCTTTAAATCTGTTTTTTTTTCATAGTCGACAAATTTTAATAAAAAAAATTTAGTTAATCCCATAAAATAACTCATAAGCTTTTATAAATACCTAATATACAGAATCCAAATTGAGCCCATAAAAATTGAAAAATATGAAAGATAGACCCGTTTTAAAGTTAATTTTCGGTAATTTTTCATGAATATTCAGAGAAATACGGACGGTCACATGCCCATGGGCGGCATTGTATAGCGAGTGCATAAAATATACCTAACACTTCACTTGGGGTTTTAACTTTTGGTTTTACAATAGTAGTTTATTACAATAACCTGTTGCTGCCAGGAACGCGGCGCGGAATAATATATTGCACTCAACACTCAACTCTATTTTAGTTTTGTCTATGTTCATTAATAAATTAATCAATGAAAACTGCTCGAGCGTCTTGCTGCTCTGTCTGCGCTGACCCTAAGGCAATATTTAGGCGTTTGTGCCAAATAAATTACTGTCTCAAACTTTTAAATGTTCATTTAGGATATCGGTTTTGCGATCACTGAAATGTTTTTGATTATGTTGGTTAATAAGGTAAGGTTCATTTCAATAATTAGCAGTCATCTACATTATTTAATTGGTATGAGGAGATGAGAAAAGTTTTGAGTATGAGTGAGTGAGTTTGGCTAAAAGGAAAGAGGAAGACCGAAATATTAAGCATGGATTCGGGCTAAAAAGGGGGTTTATACTGAGATGACAGCTGTGAGAAATGTATGGACAGGAGCCATGCTGCCCCGATCCCAAATAAATTGGAACTAGGCAGAAGGATTTATCAATCAATCAATCAAATATCTTTATTGTGGATTATAGGTAGGTACATCATCAGAGTGATATGTCTTGCTTACTAATCAGTTAAGTAAGTCTTATTTTCTGCTCAGTTTGGTTGCACCTGGCTGGCTACCACCATCTTATCGAAGTGTGTCGCCATGACAAAAATGTTAACAGCATGGTTGTGTTTCGGCAGTTAGAGGTAAGATAGCCAGTTCCTCTGTGGTTTAAGATTCCGGGTGAAGTGCGGTTCCACCTTCGGCCTGATCATCACTTATCATCAGGTGAGATGCAGGCCAAGAACGTCCCCGTTGTGGTTTAAAAAAAATATAGTTTAACACAAAAAGTGTACAGAGGCACAGAGTTATGAATGTGTCCCCTCTTGTTCTTTAGCATAACCAGCCTGTAATGTTCACACTGCTGGGACGGCCTGTGTCCTCTCTGTAAGAGGGAGTGGGCCATAATCCACCACGCGTCAAACGCGGGTTGGTGGATGTCACGTCTTCGAATTTTTAATTCTAGTCATGCCGGTTTCCCCACGATGTTTTCCTTCACCGTTTTCAGAGCAGTAGTGATGAAACAATTTACACAAAGTTAAGTGCCTGGCGACCGCGTACCGGAATACGTAGCTTTGGAAAGCCTCCCACAAGTTGGACCGATGATCTTGTGAAGGGTGCAGGAATCTACTGTATGCGGAAATCACAAAACCGGTTGAAGTGGCGGTGTTTGGAGGAGGCCTATGTCCAGCAGTAGTCTTTCGGCTGTAATGATGATGATGATGAAGTGTCTGCTTGACTTCGAACCCAGGAACTACCACTCGTAAGTCACGGCCGTTATCACTGGGCCACTACTGCTGTCATTCATTTATTTAGTTTAGTTTTACATTTAACAAGTAAGTAACAAGAAGTAACTTAGAACAGAAGAATAATGTCTTCGTATTCCATAGGACACCTTATTATCCTGAATGCATTTTCCTAGCTCGGAATACAACAAAGGACTGACAACGAAATTGATTTATACGAAACTGAACCGAAGGAGCCGAACTCGGCTCACCGTACCGATAAGCCCTTTATAATTTTCCGAGTAACAGATAGGCATTTCAATAAGATTTCTCTGTACAAATAAAGACGTTGGGCGAAGACTAATGGGGCGTTAATAATTCGCACGAGTCTCTATTCAATGGAGGCCTTCAAGATTTATCACTACAGGATTCTGGCAAACTGCCTCCTGGCAAGCGCTGATTATGCACTTTTTAAACGTTCCCACATCAAATGTTTCAAACGATTACTTCAAAGATTTAAGTTGGAGAAATTAATTCCAGAATTTTATTTTAATAGTGGATTTTTATTCAGTATTTTGGATACCGAAGGCTGTCTCTGGATGTGACCACCGAGCCTTTCATTTTTTGCTTTGACGATTTTTTTAAATTCGACGCCTTTGTGGTTCTAACATTTAACATAACTATTTTTGAAAAGTTTAATAACTAATGGGCTTACGTTTTTTATTTTTTGTAATGCCTTTTCTGTATTACAGGGTTTGAAAAATATTTCGGTGAAAATTGTATAAAGACTTATCGGTCGATAGCTATCTATATACATGAATAGAGTTACGTACTCGTAATAGGTATCATTGTGTCTACATTAACGTATTGTTCCTGTCGGCTTTAAAGCCGGGATCGAGTCCCAATGAAGACATGAGAGGTAAGTACAAATAGTAGTCATCTGTCGACTAATACCTTGACAGATGTGTTAAGTATTGAAAATTACTGTACGCATAAGCCGTTTCCTCATTAATCGGTACGGTATAGTTTCGGTATAGTATGCTCTGTATACCGAAACGATACTAATCAATGTAAGCACGTTTGACAGTTCTTATTAGTCAATTTGACGCTTCCGATTCGCCGCGTGATATTTAAAAAAATTATAGCCTATGTCAGGGCTCCCAAGCTTATTTTTACTGTGACGCCCTTGGGAGTTTACCATTTTTTTACGACGCATCCCCCCCTCTTCTAGCCAAAAAGTACCTACCAGTGTGTAGTTCTAGCCTAGTAATAAGTTATTTAACTTCCAATTAACATATTTACAACCTGTACTTGTTCTTTATTGCTGCAACTGCAGAAAAGCCTATTTCGCATAAGTACGATGTCGCAAACGTTAATAGAGCCGTCATTGCTGCAGTAATGATGGCACGATCTTCATGAGAAACTGAGCTCAAAAATTCAAGCAGTTTGTCTTTGTAGTATTGGAGCGGCTGGAGTCACAGGACAATCGCCTCGCGACGCCCCAGGGCGTCGAGACGCACAGTTAGGAAAGCCGTGGCCTATGTTATTCAGTGGAAAGAATTTTAGAAATCGGTCTAGAACTTTTTGAGTTTATCCATTACAAACATAAATACAAATCTTTTCTCTTTATTTTATTAGTGTAGATTAATGAAAGATTATCGTCTACACGTGACGATATAATTTCTTTTCTAGCAATTAGCTGGTCGATATCTTGAAGATTACATTTTGAATTTTAATTTCGACATTATCACTCCTAAAAATTTAAGTCAGGAAACTGATATATTGTCGATCGTTAAAAAGACCCATGCTTGTGGATCAGCACCAATAATTTTAAAAATACCCTTAACGAAGACACTTGTTCTTCCCGTTATTATGATATTTTTCTGTACTGGACCTTCTGGTTACCGTAACCAGAAGGTCCAGTACAAAAAAATATTCCTTTCCTTTTTTTTTTTTCCTTTCTTCTTGTCTATTTATATGTGAACTTTGACCTTCAATTACTAGTAATAACCTCCGTGGTTATTACTAGTAATTGAAGGTCAAAGTTCACATATAAATAGACAAGAAGAAAGGAACAGAAAAATACGTAAACGTGATGCTTATTTCTAAAGAAATCTCTTCCAACATACCTGCGATAGGAAAGTATTTAAAGAGATATAGACAACGTTTGTAAGAGTAGAAGAGAAAATAAAATACATAAAATAATTTAACTTAATTTTACGTGCGTTACATTGCGCTCTACCGTAAAAAGCGAATTTTCACACCGAGAATAAAAAACATTTTCCCAGTAATTATTTTTGCACAAATATACTTAGTTTGATGTACGGAATGCGTAGATGATAGCTTTGTGATGGGTCATTTTACCCGACTACGGCGAAGCCAAAAAAGGAGGGTTATGTGTTTGACCTGTATTTTTACACCCTGCATTACAATAGAGCTTTTATTATTTTCATGACTATATAAATAAAGCTTTAGTAAATAAATCTCATAGGAAAATATTTATTGAACTCGGCTGAGAATTACCAAATAATTATGAATAGTACGAGAGCCCACGACTAAAACCTTGGCGCATCGTTTTACGGCCAAAACCGTATAAAATCGTTAGTTTAGATCAGTGGCTCCCAAAGTTGACTGGACCGCGACCCACCTTACAAAAACTTTCAAATTCGGGACTCACCTTTTGGTGGTCATGGAGAAAAAAGGAGCATAACTATATGAAAGAAGGACTGTTCAAATAAGAAAAAAACATTCAGTTACAATCGAATATTTTAATACTTAATTAAATACAAGGATAGCTATTTCAGTGAGAAGGATGTATTTTTTCCTATTTTTGCCATTAAATCTTTAGCATCAACTTCAACTTTAGTTACATTTAATCGCCATGATTTTTATACCTCAAATTTATATCGGCACCTATTTATTTTTAGTATTAATCATACCTGAAAATATTTTTTGATAAAAATGTACATAAGTTTCTTCATTTTATTACGAAACAGTTTGTTTTCAGACATTTTGCGCGTCACATATGGCCTGAGCGCATTGTCCAAAACGTAAATTTACCGATCTGTCTAACAATATATAAATACTAATGTCAACTTGGTTCTATTTTTTTTAAATCTTTTATATTAAATATGATATTTTAAATGTCACTTATAATTCTAAAAACGAAAAGAATGTTTCGGAGTCGCCCGGTAAGCGCACGGTGCTTGCTACGCTCTTCGCCCTCACGAAAAAGATGATGAGTCCGACAATGATTAAAAACGACGATTTTTATTCATTATACAGTATTTTTCAAACGTTTTCCCAGTTTGATTTTGACCCATTTATTAAAAAAAGTCGTTCAATATCTGTCCAATCTCTAGTCGATCAATGTCTTTTTTCATCATGTCCAACAGTTTTCAGACAGAATGCTGTGTTACCAACACGTACAAAATGGTTTTAACACATAAGATACGCACACTTTCTTCTGAAAAATGATTTATTTGCATCAACTGACCAACTTTTTTGGATTCAGAATATTGGTTATTCTGAATCCAAAAAACCTTATTTCAGAAATCTATAGATTTTAAATGGGTTTGGTCGTAAAACGATAAGGCAAAAATTTTGATCATGGGCTCTCGTACTAGAAGTGTCAAAACAAAAAGCTTGTAAAGGCTTTCATCTTCTAATTTAGAATTTAATTAACAAGTGTTCCACCTCAATACCCGTCGTCACCATGTTTGATTAAATTTTTCGTTTTGTGTACTTACTTTTAAATGTCAAATATTTCGGGCAAATGTGAAACGGAGATCACTTTGTCTACTGAAGGCTGACTTATTTTGAAGGTTTTGTTCAGAATAAGAATTGTTTTACTTAGAAGGTAAGCAAGCTGAAGTGGGAGTGGCCATGTTTGTCGAAGGACCGATGGGGCGGGTGGAGCAATCGAGTCCTGGAATGGAGACCGTGTATCGGCAAGTGTAGTGTGGGACGCCCCCCAGGTAGATCGATCTCGATCCCGTGGAAATGTCAGGATAAAAAGTATCCCACGTCCTAACCTAGATCATGATCTACTTATGTGCCAAATTTCATCCAAATTCGTTCAGCCGTTTTAGCGTGAAAGCGTAACAAACAAACAAACATACAAAAATAAAATCTTTTATTTTTATAATATTAGTTTAGATTAAAGTTACAGAACAGCTTATCCATTCTGTAAACATATCACCGTGAAGAGTGAGGTGAAGTGAGCATGAACTGAGCTGTCTATAGTGTCAATCCCTAGCGTTAGGTGCAATGACAGCTCACATCAAGCTCACTTCACCCAAGTTATCACGGTGAGATGTTTACAGAATAGCACGGCAGATCTCCCCAAGGTTCGAACCGTAGTCTGTATAAAACAACATACTATTTACGTAAATCCGAACTTTGCTAATAATTTCCAAGCTGTTCCCTGTTTTTCCTTATTACCCCAACATGTAAATATATAAGTACCTACATATACCTGTAGAGACACATAAACTTTGGTATCGGTAACAAAAGTTTCGTTTGCCAGAAACAGGGTCGTAACATAAAATTTTACAACAACTTTAGACGTTACGTTATTATGGCTTTTTGATATCTCGCCATATCTAATAATGGGTTTATTACTTGTAATTTGGACATTTTGCTACCTGTTTTATTCATATACCTACTGATTATTTTTTTTAGAGAGTGAAATTTGAATAGTTAAATGAAGGAAGCTATTTTTGGATGGTGTTGCTAACGTTGCGGTCGGGGAATTTCTCTTCTCTAAAAGACTAATTAAAAGTTTATAAGTTTTGACGGTAGCCAATTTCCAGAAAATGTTTTAATTTGTAGTAGTTTTTTTTTAAAGGTTATCATCAGGTCAGGTTAGGTCATTATCTCCTAATCTTCTATCCTTTTGTATAGTAAGTAAATGCTCACTTAAGGCGACGATAACCGACTTTTAATGATTTTATACTGTATATATTATCACGTCTAAATTAGTAGTGTTAACGATTTGGAAAAAGTATATGTTAAATTAGAGCATTTTATTAATAACTTCATTTATGAATGATTTATATTTTGTTTACATTACATAGTGAAATTAATTTGTAAAGTTATGTCTACTGGCTGGACATACGACGCGTTGCGAGAGCTCAGCACAGAACCATTCAAGGTCACTGGCATATATCTGCGTCTTAATACACGAACAATACTGCCGACTGTTCCACGTAATGCGACGCCGGAATAAGCCTCAGCCACCACCACCAGATTAATTCCCACCACCCAGTAAGACAAACTACAACTTCGCCATAAGAATACACGGAATCAATAAATCCATTGTACTGACATAATTGCCTACTGTTATCTTAATATAGCTAATATAATACAACAAAGGTACAGCCATACAATAGTTAATTCACTACACAAATGAATGGTGCTTTCTTGATGGGTTATCTTTATTGTATTCTGTTCTATGCGAAAACTAATTTTCGCACTTTCGAAGTGGCACATTAGTAAGGTAATTACGTCGTTTCGATGTGTTATGCGCGTTTGTTAACATTGTGGTTCCAAACAAAGACAACCATCTTTGTTATTTTAGGAGTTGGAAAAAGAAAGGCGGGTGTAGGTGTTGTCAAGAGGGGGTCGGCTCCATCCCAGTAGCGTTCAACAATCCGTTTGTTAGACGTGGTGTAGTATTTGTGGCGGCATCTACAACGCCACATGCGAACTACGCATCAAAGACCTGACGTCACACAAATCCTGCATCGCGCAAACAGAGTTTACCGCGCGATCAGCATATATATAACTTTCCGACATCAATCGTTGGGCAGTTGCCCACCAGACACAACACCCGTCTGGTCGGAGGATCGTCCCTTTTCTATGGAGGATGAGTGAACCTTGTTCCTCATACCTCTACGTATGTATTCACATAAACCTATTTAACAGAGATTTTGATGTAAAATTTCTAAATTTCTTTCCGTAATTTGTATGGTGTGAATAAAGAATATTCATTCAATCTATCTATCTTTTTTTATAGAATAGACCGGTTGGTATAGGTCTCCTCAGCAGAAGTTACGTTCAGCACCTCTGCAACCTATATAATGAACACGCCACGCTGCCTTCAAGTTAACTCCACACAAAACGATATCCAGCTTCTATCAGTGTCGTACGCTGGCCGCAATTTAATTTTAAAGTTTGTAAGTAAGTATCGCGGGAGGACTACGTAGATTTGCATATTTGTGCGTTTAAGCACAGCGGGCCCTCTGCTGGGGCGCGCTGACTGATTGAATTATTAACTGACTGGCGGGAGTCCCACAGGCACTTTGTCCAAACGTGAGCCACATACGCGTCATGGATTTGCCCGTGTGCTCATAATTGTTATAATTACCAGCCGCTGTCTCTCTCCGATAATGGACGCACGTTTGCTGTCATGATCCCCTAGTACCGTCTCTTCAGAATAATAATGGCGCCATATTGTTATTTATTGTATTTGTTATTGCTTATTGTGTGCTCGATTTGGAGGCGATTCCCGAAACAGCCAATGTTTGTTTTGTTAGATCAATTGATATCAATTTGAGCTCTTTCGTATTTAATTATAAGTTTGCAGAACAATCTGGACTAGGAAACAAGTAATAATAATACGCTGTTTCCCTTGTAGATAGGTATAACGTGGTATTTTACTGTTTGTTAGTCCACTTGGGACTGTACCCGTCTATCAGGCCACCACGTCGGGATCGTTGTCATGTAGGATTATTCGAAATTAGAGGGCCTGATTCTCAAAAACAAGCAATAGAAATGAACGAATTTTGTTTGATTTAACTAATTAGATTGGGAGGCCAGGAACCTTCGGGTGAGCGAATGTACAAACAAGGGTTATATGCCAGTTATATTTCATCAAAGTTATAATTGAGGAGATCCAAACAATTTTAATGGTTATTACATATCCATAAAGATTTTACGAATATTTAATCATTCATTCGGATTTCGATTAATTTATTCTGAATTCCTGTTGGGTTTGGAAAGGTTGGCTTAAAGCTCAATAATTATTACATTAAATTAATCGTGAACTCATTTAATTGTAAACGTTACGGTTAACAGATTAAATAATGCATTAAACTCGATACAGAAGTAGGCTATGTTGAGCTTTAAAATATGGGGCGAGCAAATTGCCACAACTGGGCACAAATCCAGAGTTCGAACTGCTACTGAGGAACAGGAGTTCCCAATAACACTTTTTTTTTATCACCTGTCCTGGGAATTGAACCCAGGACCTCATGCTCAGCAGTAGCGTTTACCACCCCTGCACCAACGAAGCAGTATAGTGTATTTTCTCCCATGTAATAAATCAATGCTCCCAACAAAAAGGAACTTGTTAAATATTAACTCACTAGCTACGCCCCGCGGTTTCACCCGCATAAGTCTTGATCCCGTAAGAATATCGGGATAAAAGTGTCCTATGTCCAAAACCAGGTCATGGTCTACCCATGTGCCAAATTTTATCCAAATGTGTTCAGCCGTTTTAGTGTGTAAGCGTAACAGATAAACTCACTTTCGCATAATATATAATAGTTAGGATTAAATATCTGACTTGTTACTGCCTAAAATATACTACCAACACTGAAACCACAAGGAATTTAGTAAGTCTCTATCGGTTCAGAATAATAACTATGATTCTATTTGAGCCACAAAATTAACAATAACATCTACATTATGTTTCATGCTGTTGAGGTTTCAACTATTATATAAGGCCAACAATTGTTGTATAAATAATTTATTTAGGGTAACTGTTTTGGGCCTGGGAATACTAAGGTTCCTAGACCAAAAGCTGTCGAGCTATTAATATAGAGTTTTGACGTTTGGACAATTTATAGATGGCTGAAAACTGATTACACATGTAGGGTTTTTTTGAAAGAGTATGGGTCTGTTGTATCTTAGGCGCGGGACATACACAAACTGCGAGGGGCGCGGGCGAGGGCCATACATTTTTTTATAAGTTGCTAATTTGCCTACCTGATTGTATCCTGTTTATGCATAATATTGGCTATTAGAAGCCATTTTCAGCAAAAAACCGACACAAATAATTTTTATAAGCCCCTATTTCGTCGAGAGCCTTTTTCGTTGTGTGTCGCCTCGCCCGCGCCACGCCTCTTGTGTATGTTCCGCGCCACGTCGTTCTTATACATTTTGTATGCAATATGAAACGGGCGGCGGAACGCCCGCGCCACACCGACGCCACGCCCGCGCCTCGCCCGCGCCCCTCGCAACTTGTGTATGTCCCGCGACTTAAGTAGGTATGTTTATGCCACCATGTTTGTTTCAGTCGTTTGAATGGTTCTAGTATTGGTCGTTTGTCTGGTAGGTATCTAAGTTCGGCAACAATATTGTCAATATTATACCTATCTTAACTTTAACTAGTGTTTCTCATGAATACAATTTTATTCCGTTTTTTGAGAAATAAATGTCCTTTAACCATAATTGACTTCTTTGTATAGTCATAACCAAAATATAACATGAAAAGCTTGTGTGAAAAATATTCGTGGAAATAACATGTATAGGCAACTTCTGAATATTATAGTGTGTTAAGCCCAGAAGCTTCAATATTTTCTTGTATCCAAAATAATATTGTGGATAGTATGAAGGACATCATTACGAAGTAACAGTCAAGTGTATGAAAAGTAAGTCATCATCTGCCTAGTTTTTTCCTACCTATGTTGAGGTCGGCTTCCAGTCTATCCAGCTGAATACCAGTATTTTACATAGAGCAACTGTCTATCTGACAACTACAACCTAGTTACTTGGTAACACGATTATCGATAGACCGCACGGGTCTATCGACAAGGTTACTGTTTACTACGCTGTTATTACTAAGGGCTGATTTCACCTACGAACCTGAACGCGATCAGCATTTCTAAAATGCGTTCAAGAGCTGTCAGTGTCAAAATTATTATGGAATATTGTACACTGACAGCTCTTGAACGCGTTTTAGAAATGCTGATAGCGTTCAATTTCTTTGGTGAAATCCGCACTTAGCCACAAGCGTGATGAGTAAGTACTTGCTATGAATAGTAAATAAAGAAATAAATAAAGTACGTTACTATAAATAATGTTAATTTATAAGTTAATTTAACTAGCTCTAAAGCAGCCCAGACTGTTTAATTATATTGTTTGATTAAATTAATTTTG
Organism: Agrochola circellaris; assembly: GCA_914767755.1. NCBI lineage: Eukaryota > Metazoa > Arthropoda > Insecta > Lepidoptera > Noctuidae > Agrochola > Agrochola circellaris. The sequence continues at coordinate 12,746,051 of OU611841.1, read as the reverse complement.
TCAATCCAGTCCCCGTGTTTATTCACATTCTGTTAGCTTGTTTTGCAGATTAGGATTGTTTATCACATTCAACAATAATCATGCACGAAAATTGATTTATCTACGTGTAAATACCTAGGGAATAATAATGAGTAACGCACACATATACATACTGGCCCACGGCGCATGTTGATAATAAATGAATAAATAATGTTGCCCACGATAGTATTTTATAATAAATTGGCCACTTTATAGGGAAGTGGGTGTCAAGATCACAATGCACACTTGGCGCAATATATCACACATATTATCATGGCTGCGGAAGGCCCAGTGCGGTGCGGTCTTCGTGAAAGTAATTTTACTAGAACCCTCCCATTCTCGGCAGCTCGCACGGCCTGGATGTGTGGCGTGACGTCACTGATACAAGATTCCTTTGAGGTGAAAAGTTCGTTAGGCGTGAGCGTGACTCACGAGTACCAATGAAGTCTCGTCAATGCCTCAGACGGATGCTAGACGACGCACCGAGTGTTTCATTACGTCACTCACATGTTTGACAGCGGAAGCGGAACCTGACAGAATAAATTGTAACAGATGCATACTACATTAATAGGTAACTGTAGGTATTTTGAAATCCACGGTGTCATCATGATGAGTCTGTTTCTTGTGCCTCCGTTATCATAATAGAACAACTAAAACCTATTAACACCGTAATATTTCACGATTCTGCAATCCAGACGCGATTAACTTAATTCAACGTATGCGAAAATGATTATTCATATCATAGAATTATTCATTAAGTTTATGTTGTTGGAATTAAAATGTTGGCACGCAAAGACTTTTCATAAAAACCAGCCGCTAAATAAGGCAAAGGTCCCAGGCGTATCCATTTGTCCCCCCGGAGCATTCGTGGGAATGGGCAAAAATAAGTGAAAATATAGTGAAAACATTGTTATTCTCGTGTGGATTACCTTGCGTCCTGTTATTCCAGCCGGTGTGCTGTCTCCTCGGATAACAAACTATGGACTTTACCAGTTCCATACATTTAAATTTAAAAATAATTTCGTGACTTCAGAACGAGCGCTAATTGAGTCCATTAAAGTTTTGTGGCGCGAATTATTTTTGTTCATGATTATATTTTCGCAGCTATCTCCTCTCATAAAAAGGGGGAGCGTAATTACTTAGGCACGTTAATGTCCGCTTATTACGGGTAATAGAGTATAATGTGAAAAATTATGTTTGTTATTATATAATTTAGTATAGGACCGAGTGTAAGCGGATGGTAAGATAACGCTGGTCGACGTATAATCCAGAAAAAAAAAATGCACCTTTACGTTGAATACCGGGAAACGAGAACTTACCAAGTCTCTAGGTACCTACTTGTTTATGCTATTTGTGTTTCTGAAAACGCGAACGGAGAAAGCCTTTAAGCTTTGACATGGAATAAAAAAATGATTTTAAATTAGAAAGTTGCGAATAATGTTCATTCGCAGTCCGCTACATTTTGTTCCCGAATAAACTGTGAAGTAAGTGCAAATAAACTGGGAACAACATTATTCTTGTTGAGATTATTTCGTGTTATCTTAGACGTTTATTCTTTCCGTGCGGACATAACTATTTTGCGGCGTTGATACTGTATTCACTTATTATTTTGTTTTCACTCCTCTCTACTTCTCTGTCGCGACAATAAACGTTTTAGTAGATCAGAGTATTTTTATAACTGTTTATATTTATAACGGTTTACACGATATTCGTTTTTAGTAAGAGTTTTTAGTATAGGGTGGACAAATGGGGTGGTTTGTAACCAATATTAGGGAGATGTAAGTCCATGATAAATGAATGTAAAGACGTACGTTTTGTATTTATAGTTCTACCGAGATCTGCTGTATCATGATATATATGATAAGATACTCTTTTATCCCGTTACCAGTACCGTCTTTACCATAAGGGCATACGGGGCCCGTGTCCTGGGCCCCCGACCTAACGGGGCCCCTGGAAGGCCGACCTAAGTTCTATTTCTTAAAACTGATGATAACATGTATTTTTATCAATTACCCATAGTAAATATAAAATCATAACTGAAAAATGTTTTTTTTTTCAATCACTTTATTTAAACTTTCAATTCGGCAGAGTTGTTAAGTCCAAATGTAATAGGGCGTCCCAATGTAACACCCAATAACACTTGCCTGACCTGGGAATTGAACCCAGGACCTCACGCTCGGCAGTAGCGCCAGCACTAGATCTAGTATTTTCCATTTTATGCGAGCGAAATAGTGGTCACCAACTAATTGATGAATGAAGTTATACAGATTAACCTCGAAATTCCAGTTAGACTCAACGTCAAATTTCCAACTAAATTTGAAGTAGATCTCAGAATTACTATCTGAACTATTACTATACAGTTAAAATCTATAGGATCTCGGCCAGTGTTCCAGGAATGTGATCCTGTAAGTGGGAAAATTAATAATTTAGTCAAATGATATATAATAATCGCCATATATTTCTGCGAAGCTTTCAGTTGTCAGTTTATATGGAAAATCGAGTTCAATGGGAGCTGTTGTGAAATTCGAATTACGTTTAAGCCTCACTTATTGAAATTGACTTGTATTCTACGTATTTGTGACACAACAATCTTTATATACAATGTGTAAAATTCGAAAGATTCGAATCGAAAAGGGCACATATGTACTGCAATAATATTACCAAAAAATAATAATTAATCTTATTATTATAGGAAAAAAAAAAAAATGCTATTTAAAATTCACGTTTTTAGGTACCAAAATAATCCCAATTCAATTAAAAATTAGCATATTAACAACATGGGTCATAAGTTATGACTTGTAGACACCCGCTAAACGACAGACCCGCACTCCATGTATTATACCGGTATACCCTTAAAAAAAAAGGGGGGTAATTTTTTTTTTCTTATTTCCCGAATTAGCACATAAATAGACTCTCAGTACGATACTTAACAACAGCCTCACGGATCGGACACGGTCCTTTATACACAGTGTATTTAATGCTTCTGTACGTGTCTATGTCACCGAACTCCTCCTAAACGGCTTGACCGAATTTCATGATTTTTTTTGTGAGTGTTTCAGTGGGTGTTTAGATTCAAAATTGGACTTAGTAGGTGGCGCTGCGATCGAGTTCTAGGAAACAGGACAACGTCTGTCCGGTCAACTAGTAATATTACCTATAAAGCAATTGGAATTAGATAAACACCTTTTTATTCCGTTCTAAGTGAAATAGGTAGGTACTCGCACCAAATATTTACTATGCAAACTTAAGCAAATACCTAATCAGATTCAACAAACTAAAAACATAAGGGGTTGCTTTTGGTATAAACTATTTTTCAAATAAGTACTTATTTACGGTCAAAACTCAACGAGAGAGTTCAATTTTTTTTTAAAAGGCGGTCATAAAGACAGCCCACAGAAGTGAAAACTTAAAAATATGAAATAACAGTGGTCACACATTAGCATGTCGGTGACGCAAACCCTTAAAAATATTCTCTATAAGAAATTGCTCAATGCGCCTAAAGAAGTTTTTACTTAAAAAAACATTTGTACGTTAAACATTATCAATCTACCTTAGCCTTTTCCAAACTGTGTTGAGGTCAGCTTCCAGTCTAACCGGATGCAGCTGAATACCAGTATTTTACATGGAGCGACTGCTTATCTGACCTCCACAACCCAGTTACTGGGTAATACGATACCCCTTGGTAAGTCTGATTGTCAGACTTGTTGGATTTCTGACGACCCGTAACGACTCCCAAAGATCCAAGAATTACAGCCAGGCACAAAGGGGTCTCGGTATGTAAAGATGGTCACCCATCCACGAACCGACCGCGGCAAGCGTAGCTTAACCTGATCGATCGACCCGTGCAGCTGTTATTGCTTAGTCACGGGTATGTTAAACATTAAAGTAATATACTCGTAACATTCAGTCACCCATCCACGGACCGACCGCGGCAAGCGTAGCTTAACCTGATCGATCGACCCGTGCAGCTGTTATTGCTTAGTCACGAGTATGTTAAACATTGAAGTAATATAACAATAACACAGGCGCTAGCTAATAAAAAAACAAACGCACATCGCACCACGCATCGTTTATCTAAATCAACATCGCGATGGTCGCAAGTTAGAGGAACTAGTGAATATTTATGGTGCTCTATATTCTAGGTGCTATAGGTGTACACTGGAGTGGTTGTCGGGCGTATTTGCGAGTGTAAATTGAAACATGTCGAGAGTTAATTGCGTCCAGGCCCGGCGTGGGAGGGGCCGTGGATAATCCTGGGCCCTGCGACCGGCGACCGACCCCGCGCCTTGCGACCTTTCGCCAAAGATAAACGCTTACCGACACCATAGCTCGGATAGTGCGAATTAACAACGCAAATTTTCGTATTTTGTTTTTGGAATTGCTGGTGTCTGGGGAATTGTTTTGTTTGTGAAATTGTTTCTGTTTTATTTAGCACTAGCTTCAGCTATTGGCTTCGCCCTCGTGATATCTTTATAAATTATATATTATAGAAAATCTACTGATGCAAGAGTTTTTAAAACTGGTCCAGTACTTTATTCATTACAAGCAGAAACACAAATCTTTTCTTTTTATAAAATTAGTGTTGATAAGCCGTGAATCCTATGACATAATTTCCTATCGGCAAAAATAATACGAATTTTCATAAACTTTCGTCTCGTATTAAACCCCTGTACGGTATGAATGTTGAAAAATCCCTCCTTTGTAAGCAAGCAGTTTTGGAGCAAAATTTCATGCTTCTAGCTCCAGTAGTTTAGACCACGCGTTGTTTAAGAAGTGCCGCTGTCTTCACTTCAGTTTTGTTCTGAGGAATGTACTTACATAGATGCGTAAGTAACCTACCTGTGTATGCAGAATTATAGATTACACTTTATTAGTAGGTATACTTACTTAACTGTAAGCCAAGCGCACCCTGGCTAGTAAGCCGGTTATGGGCATGGCTGGCTTATATTTCCACCACGGAATATTCGTGCTCCTCGTTATGCCTGTTATAATTAATTATAAACATATAGTTCAGGTATACATTGCCGAGGCTATGAAAAATAGAGAAAATTAATTTTCCCAGATATTAGACCTAGCTAGATCGACTAGGCGATGAGATCGATTTTTCACCATGTGGTGAAACATCGAACTCATTCCCTGAATCGATCAACCCCGATATTGCAACTTTCATCGAAATCGTTAGAGCTGTTTTCGAGAACGTGATTACAAATATATACAGGGTGTCCGGGACATCGACGCGAAAACTGATACCATGGATTCAGAACACGATTCTGAACCAAAAAATCTGCTGTTTCATAGAAAAATGCAATACCTACGCGGTCAATATGTATGGAACAGCAGATATTTTTTTAATAACCGACGAAAAATGTCAACGCCGGTTGAGAATCATGTACTGAATCCATGGTGTCAGTTTTTGCGTCGATGACCCTGCCACCCTGTTTAAATATATATATATATACAAATATTGCTCATTTAATAGTATAGGATAATGCATCCTACGCATTATACAATGCATATTGCTCAGCCAAAACCCAATAAACCATTTTCCTAAGCATAAAGCTTTCCTTGTTATTCTTACTTCATTTCTATTTACTGGCTTACGTATAAGGCTTGTATACAACAGCGTTCATTTACGAGCTGACAAGTTAAAAGATAAGGCACTCACTCCTGTTGCAGTAAAACGTGAAAAGAGCTTTTTTTCCGTTTTTATTCTGTTGTCTTTGCATATTCATTATTTCAGTTGATGGTGAAAAGAGTCTTAAAGTTAACTTGTAATTTATTTGCGCTTTATTATGTATAAACTGAAAAGCTCCATGAATTAATAATAATAAACAAACACAACAATTTTAATAAATTGGATGTTATATCCAATTTATTAAAATTGTATTGTTTCTCTTCAAGTTTCGAGCTAGTAATTCAATATTGAGTATTTCAAACTGCGTTTGTTCTCCTTCAAACTAAATGCTATTGATTAGGAGCTGAGACGGCAATTCCTTGAATTTCTGGTTCATTGTGCCATCTGCTGTATTGCGAAGGATTTGGCTAGCGCACTCGAAGTTGGTATGGGTGCTATTATTTTATCGATTTCATTATTAACTAGAGCGTTTAAGGTACGATTATGCAATAAAACTACTTTAACATAAATAAACTTCATGGAGTAAAACAAAAATCATGAAGCATTGTTTACCGTTGCATTGCGTCTACGCAACATCGGAACCCGTAGCACAACCCGCTACGCCGTAGCCACCGTGCTACGATCGCGTGGTCTGCGCGCCCGCGGAGTTTACTTTCAATTATTTCAAGAATACCTATCTAGGTGGCTGACATACACCCTGCGTCAATACATACATATTTGAACATTCTAGCTCCCAGAGTCACACAAAAATCTCTCACAATTTTCCATCCAAGATTAACACAAAAGTTTAAAAAGAAAAATTCTCCAACGAAAGCCCTACGCTGCTTGTAGGCCACAAACTCCGCACGAGCCTCCTCGCGGAGTGTCATCGAGTAGTAAAACAAAGGCCTCCTTATTACACAGGTTGAGCTCGTCATAATTTCAACAAGTTTATGTGCGTTCAACAAGAGTAATGTCGTACCTGATTTATGTTTGTCGGCTGTTGTAGACTTAGGACGGAACAGGTTTATGAATCTTTGTTACCGGGAACTTTGTAAGGAACGTGTGTAGTCTGAATTCTCTGTTGCAAGGGAATGCAGAATCTAATTGAAGAATCTACGTTAGTTGCAGAAAAGTGTTCTAAGTGGATTTTAAAATAGTCACAGGGCGGTCTGCAATATCGTAGAAATTGTTTCTTGAAATCTGACTCAACACAACAAAGTAGTGGGAGATGAGATCCGTTTCAGGCAAAAAGAAATACTTAATTAATAATGTTAGGCTACAATTTATTATATAACATAATAATTGAGATGATATCATCACAATCACTTTGGAATCATTGTAGCATTATCCTTTTACTTCGCCAAAAGCTCAAATGTGAGCATCCTTGAGGGGATATTCCTATAATCATCGCGATCCTCTCATACAAACCTAATCCCGATCTAAAAACGTCGTCGTAATGTAGGACACGCGCGGCGCCGAATTATTCGACTGTAAAAGAGTGATATTAACTTTACCAACTTGCTCTACTTGAACTCCATCTTAACATTTCGCCGAAATCATAATAGCCTTCTTTTCGGCTTCGATTCCTCAATGTTGACTTTGAAAGTTGAATTCAAGAGGATTTGTTATCTTTGTCTTTCAAATCCGATTGAATTCAAAGAAGATCCTATCTTCTAGTATCAGCTTCACAGTAATTTACAACTTGCATAATAGTGTTCAAAGAACATTAACTTGGCATAGTCCTCATCGTTCTTTCATAAGTTTCTCGGCTCCTCATCGCTGCAACTTCATTCCGTTGTTCTTTAAAGCCTGCTGCGATTCAAAGCAATTGCAACAATTCCAAGTATCTCAAACGGAGCTCCAACTCGAATATTAACTGAGGATTTAGTATTTAGTCGAGAGTGGAAATTGAAACATGTTCGGAGTTAATTGTGACTAGGGCCCGCGGTCGCTTCAGTTCGCGCCGAATTTGGGATTCAGGGCGTCGACACAATGCAAAGTTTAGCTTGTTGTTCGACAAACTCTTTGTTGTGTTCATCGAATAATTAATGCTGGTGAGTCACGGAAATAGTTGTTTTGATTGTTACCTTATTAGCGATTTGTTCATATCTCAGCATTGAATTATGATAAACAGATAGGCCAACAAAATATTCGTTTAGTACCTCTGCACTTAAAATTAACCGTATTTATTAAGGAACAAAGACAAATGCTTAGCGGTAACACAAAAAGCACGTGAGTAACACGTAAAACAGGGAAACAAAGGTGTTCGACAGCGGGACGTTAAATTAAACAATTAAATAGATCATTAATGGATGAAGTGTGGATGTAAATGAATTGGGTTTCGACAGTTTTGTTTGTTTTCACGGGTGGGACGATGGCCCTTGACTGGGGCGAAAGCCGCACTCGCCCCGCGTTCGTAACCAATTTTACATCCGATATGAGTGACGAGCGTTGCTACATTAAAAGGTAACATTACCGAATCCTCATTAATTTATATTGGCTTTCTGTTAATCGGTATGGACGGTAAATGACGAAGAAGCTCCTCTCTGTACATTTATCCTCTGTAAACGCATTCATTCTGAAAAAAGGATATCTCGCAAAAAATCTGATTGTTTATGAATCGCAATTCATGTTTGATATTAATTTCAGTTGAAAGGATCAGTTTTTTTGTTGTAGCAAAAGTTAATTAAACTCTTTTTGAGAGTATGAAAAACAAAAAAAAAACTGTTTTTATGGTATCTACTGAATTATTCATTGGGGAAATAAATGTTCCAATGTTGTAAAAAGCTAACGCGTTCTTTCTAGGAAACGACTCAATTTTTGCTATAACATCTTTTGTCTTATTTGTATGGGTATTATATTTAATCGATCCTTTCAAAAACAGACCTTATGATGATCCCCTGTTTTTGATTATCTTAAGACTTTTTGGTTTTTAAATGACGATCGTTTTTTTTTAAATAAAATAGCCTCTTTTTACTTTCTGACCTTTTTTTCAAAGATGGTCGCAGTAACTCCGACCATTTTACCAATTGTACAGACCCGTTTTTATTTACATGATTTTACAGAAGACTTATTAATTAAACCGTTTTTTCAGTGGTTTTTCCTTTCTCGGTTGATGGCAATAGGTTCGCCCCTTATTACATGGGACTTAAACATAACTGGAAAAATGTGGGTATACACGTCTGCCCCTTTGGGGAATACAGACGTAAAGTTATGTTAAAAAACGAAAGAAAGAAAAATTGTTCATTCTGCACAAATAAAACGCACATTTAAAGAAAAAAAAAAAACATAAAATACACACATGCAAAAGTAGCCAAAAGCCTCGTATTCAACCGATAAAAGTTTGACAATATTGTTCATTGGTCGATATCAAGGCCACGGACCAAAGACAATACTGCGTAAATATAACCTGAGAGATTTAAACACTTTCATCCACTCACCCTATCAACATGTACCAATAATTTGTAACACATCGTGTTACAATACACGTTGCGTACAGTCGAATGCGATTAGTTAGCTTTAGATAATTACACATTCCATTTGTCCAGTTAATCCGGGCCTAATCGGATGGCGCGTGATAAGGGTCGGCCCACCTAAGGTGCGATACCAGTGACGTCACTACTTTGTAGTACCTTTAGCTTTTGTAACGGGAAAACATTTCGATCTAAACAATATATTGGCTGCGATAGTATTTGAAAAGTTGTTGTTTTTTTTTATTAGGAGGGTACCGACTGTTCTATTCGCAGAGGAAAAAAAGTGACAGTGATTTCAGGTGTCACGATAATTTATTCGATAAAAAAGTATATTTGGTTTTCCACCGCACCGGATTTCTCACTAGCAGCCCGGAGCCTGGGTTTGTTCCCGGTTGATGGTAATAGGCTCGTCCCCTATTAGGTACTATCGCGGACACTGGCGCATGACCACTTTCCACTTTTCTAAAAGTGGTCAGGCGTCAGTGTCTGCGATAATATATGGGACTTAAACATAACTGGTGAAATGTGGGTGTAAAATTCACCTCTGCCTATCCCTTCGCGGCTTATGTTATGTTTTAATAAGTAATTTTTAAATAGTTTTAAAAAGGATCCTATGATTCATTTATATAGCAAACGGATTGGTAAAATTGTATCATTATTGAGTCAGTGGGCAGAATGTTCTTCTTAATTATTTTGACATAATTTTTGATCCATCATTGATGATAATGAACACAAAGATTTGGGCGTCAAACGGAAAGAATTTAAACAAATTCATTTAAAAAAGTTATTACAATTAATTCCGGTTTAATCGGAGGGTGAATGATAAGGGTAGAACCCGTTTAAGGTATACCGTGGTAGGTTTACCTTTACTTGAACCGTACGGTTCGAAATATTTATTTAAAGAAATTCTATACGTAAGTTTTTGTTTTATGTAAATTATCTATTTCTTCGAAACAACAATGGTTCGATTTAGAAAATTAATGTTCTTATGTCTTACATAGTTAATTAGAAATAGTACATTACTGCCGCGGCCTGCAACAGGGGCATTGATGCACGAATGTGAAAACAGATACGTGAGTCTATCATTGCCTGGTTGTGTATAGTACTTTTCTCAAATAATGCGCGGAAATTCAAAAGTAAATTAATTAATAATTCCAGAATCAATGACGAACAAAGATAATTTTTCATGCGCCATTATGTTCATTTTCTCAAACATGCTTGGAAATTCGAGCATTATTTTGACATGAAAGAGATTTTTCCTTCGAGATAAATCGAAAATGCTGTACTGGTCGAATACATGCGAGCGCCCGGCCGGCAATGTTCGTATGAAAATCCATATCTGTCGTGTTTAGTGACCGAATAAATTACTATAAAAACTCATATCTGTTGTGTTATTTAAAATGGAGCGAACTTTTTACTTCAACACATGGCAACCAAGGAAGTAACTTATCAAAGATTTTAATTAAATTTCGATTTTGTTTGTAAATAGAGCTGTTTTAAGTAAAGAACAAACCCCGCTTAACACGACAGATATGGATTTTCATACAAACATTGCCGGCCGCCTGCACGAATGTATTGACCAGTACAGCATTTTCGATTTATCTCGAAGAGGGTTATCAAAATAATTCTAGAATTTTCACGTATGTTTGAGAAATAGTATTTTTTCTTAAAAAATCAAGATAAATGCTTTTATGTAGAGGGTTTTTTTTCCTTGAATTATTCGGCTTTTTTGGCTGGGTCACTAAATGTATAATAAATAGTAGCTGTTGCCCACGACTTCGCCTGTGTGTACCTTGAATTTCATCATATTTTGATACAAATATTTGAATTTCAGCACACAGGTTCCAGGCTACCAATCTATAAAATTTCATAACGATCAGTTCAGTGATTTAAGCGGGAAAAGGTAGCAGACAAACAGACAGAGTTAGTATGTATCAAAATGTTTCTTTATATTCTTTAGTTTTCAAAATCAAGAAAATTGTATCTCAATTTTAGTGATTAAGAGGCACAATACAAGAAAGAATGTCAGATTTTTTATGGAGTGTTTTTTTTTTGTAAATGTTAATCTATAAAAGGAATTTATTTTGTCGCCAATTCTGACTATTACAAAATAAAATTTTAGCCTGATATGATAACCTTTAGAGTTTGACATCGCCCAAAATAAATTTATTCGACAACTTCTCTCCAAAAATAGACACCTATTCGTATTAAAGATAAAATAAATATAACCTTTAAGAGATTTAAAAATAATAAGTAAAATAGTAACTGAAATAATGTATGTCTCGTTGGTCTAGTGGGCGCGAGCGCTACTGCTGAGCATGTGTCCTGGGTTGGACTCTCGAGGCGGTCAAAGTGTTATTGAGTCTGGATTTGTGCCTCGGCAATAGGCTCGCCCCCGATTACATGGAAAAACATTAACTGATGAACTGTAGATAGGGACACCTCGGCCTACCCCTTCGGGGAAACAGGCGTGATGTTGTGCTAAATATAACGTTTAAGAGATATAAACATAACAAGTAATAGTAATTGAAATAACGTCACATAGTTGCCACCATTTTGTGTTATAACACCTCATGAATATGATACCTTCGATTTGGTGTGACTCGCAAAACTTTGACAGCTCGGCAGGCTTTTCCTTTTGCCCTTTTTATATAGAAATTTCACGGCTAGTAACCGCGAACTATTTGTGAATTTAACACGGGATATTATTTTTCTTCATCCCTTTCCATTTCTTGTATCCACGTTTGAAATGTGTGAAAGTAATGTACTGAGCTGCGGATATTAGTAATCACTATCTTTTGTCTGTGGTTTCAGTCGAATCCTAGATAGAACAATAACACACATTCAGATATAATTATATAACTAATGTACTATCGAAGAACTTCATATCTAAGCAGTTTGAAAACAAAATCTCGTGAACACGATGACCACATCTGCTACCGCCCTGTTTCTATAACTGCAAAGCGCTGCAAGCAGAAATAGTCCTTACGGTATATAGATATGAAGTTCTTCGATGGTACCTATACAAAATTTTGTAAAACATTTTAAAAGAGTAACGGTGGAGTTTCTTGCCCATTCTTCTCCATATGAAAACTACCTTTTGGAAGTGGCGACTAGAATCAATTAATTTTTTTTTGTACGTTCAAGAGGGCCTTATAGGGGCCTATTTGAAATAAATGATTTGACTTTGACTTTGATAGATGGAAAGTACATATGGATAGAAGTATCCCATGTTATAAGATAAGGCCACGCCTGTAATTCCTGAAGGGCTGGGCAGAGATGTACCTATAGTACACCCACATTTTGCCAATTATGTTAAGTCCCATGTAATAGGGGGCGAGCTTATTTAATATAATATAACATCACGCCTTTTTCCTCGAATTGTTGGGCAGAGGTGTACCTGTAGACACCCACAACCGCCTATTAAACATTGAAATATATTTAGCAGTTTAAGTGTAATTTAGTAAAAAGGAAGAGCTCGTGGCTAAGTAATAACTGCCGCACGGGTCGATCCATCAGGTTAAGCTACGCTTGCCGGGGTTGGTCTGTGGATGGGTGACCATCTTTGCATTCCGAGACTCCCCTGTGCCTCGGATAGCGTGTTAAGTCGTTGGTCCCGGCTGTCATTCGTAGATCTTTGACAGTCGTCAGAAGCCCGAAAGTCTGACAACCAGTTCAACCAAGGGGTATCGTGTTACCCAGTTACTGGGTTGTGGAGGTCAGATAGGCAGTCGCTCCATGTAAAATACTGCTATCCAGCTGTATCCGGTTAGGCTGGAAGCCGCCCCCAATATAGTTGGGAAACGGCTAGGCATATTGATTGAAGTGTAATTGAGTAAAAAGCATCATAAGTTACAAACATCTGATTCAAAAATGAAATTTTTGTTGGAGGATAGGATTTCAAAAGCCTTTAAAATAAATGAATTATCCATCACTATGTACTGGAACCTCATTTGTGTGAAATAATTCTAATTAATATTAATTAAGCTCAAAAGCTGTGTGACAGCCCATAATTTTAATTACCTTTTTCATTGCATGCTGTTTATTACACTTTGTGATCGGTTTTGTAATTAACATATTTAGCGGTATTCACTCATTGTTTTTTTTAATTATTTACGATAATTTCTTTTATAACATTTTTTTTTCACTTGTGTAATAATAATAATACAAAAGATACCGATATAAGTCCATATAAATTCAGGGTCTTCTATTAATTTAATGATAATTTAAATTACGTTTTTCATGTTATGCAAATCTGTATAAAATACAAACGGAACAAGGAAGTGACCACCATTAAATTATAATTATTTCGCAAAAGCATAAATCTTGTCATTACGCGTGCATTTTAACAAATTACTATTTCATGTAAGTACTTCTCACGCTTTCTGAGTAGTCAGCAAATCAAAGAAAATCGAAACCAGTGGAATTTGAAAATTTTGTTCTAACTAAGATGACGTGTCGTCTATATTCCCTAAGGTCAAGCGCACATTACAGCCGCAACGGGCCGCAGCGCAACGCATTTTCACACAAAAACCCGCCTGCAAAGTGCGTTGACATAAAGAAAATGCACGAAAATGACGACGGGGGATTTTTGCGATACGATGCGTTGCAGTGCGGCCCGCACTAGTCTGCTTTAGCCTTTTTAGTATGCATTTCATGCTTCATAACGGCGCCCGTATTTGTCTACTACTTCATAAGTTTAAAGTGACACGTCATAAGAGCCCGTTCAGATGGTAAGACGTAGAGTAGTCTATAACTTTTTGCAGTTCAACGCGTTCGGAAGCTGTGTAAAAACCGCGGTTGCCAACACGAAAATAACTCATGTGTTGAGAGACAAGAAAATGTAATAAAAATATTCAGTGGAGTTGAAAACAAAAATATGGGACGGAAAATGAGAACAGAGGGGAAAATCGCATCAGTTACTCTCACGCAACCTTACTGAATATTTTTTGAGAGTTTATTGAATAAATATACATAATTTTCTCTTTGATGCTTCAAAAGTGCTTTACACTGGCGACGTGGCTGTTCTAATACCTTACCGCCTACCGACAACTCTGAAACAAATACTTGTACGTGTCAATGTTAGGGAAGCATTACGTTTGTAGACATATCTAATTAATGAACGTAACATGTCTTGCTTTTATCAGGTGCTCGTATTTCTTAATGGCATGAATCGGACCCTTTTTGATTTCCTTAAAATATTAATGGGCAGTGATACAATAAGCCTCACATAATTCCCATTTTCGTGTCCTAAAATACTAAATAGCCAAGTAACTGCGACCAACTTGGTTGGTCACAGTTCTAACATAGCCTTTGCCATTTGGTCGGGGTGCCCTAGCTTAGTTATACTGCGACCAATTCGGCTCGCGCGTGGTTGGACACAGTTCTATCCTAACTCATTTGGTCGGGGTGCCATATCTATGGGTACTAATAATTAGTAGTTTAAATTTTTGCAACAAACACAATAATTATTATTTTGTAATTCGAATTTACGTTAAGTATACGTCGCAAGTTCGTGCTCTCACCTCAGAAGGCCAATTCTTTAAAAAAACGTTCACATTCAAGTCGCAATCTTTCAAACTTGTCAAAAATGTTGGTAAATTGCTACGAATAATAAATTATTCGTAGGTAAATTGCTTGTATTTTTGACAGATTATGAATGAGATTCGAATGCGAACGTTCATAAAAATTATGGGAATTGCCCTTCAGGTATATACAGTACTAAAGGCCCGATCACACGTACAGCAACCACACCACATCGCAGCCACAAAATGTGGGCAAGCAGTGGTTACGTGTGAATAGTGTCGCTGCAGCTTCTTGGCATTGTTGTAGTTGCGTTGTGGTAAGTACAAAATCAAATCAAATGGTCGACCCAACGCTGTATTTGCGATATAGCCGGCCACTAGTGCTCTGTCTCGCTGATGGTTGCGTTGTGGCTGCGACGTGATGGCCTCGATGTGGACGGTGTCGCCCATACAGTCGATCTTGACGGCGATTTGTTCCGTGTGAATAAACTATTCACTTTCATACAAATTAGCGCCCGTCCACGTGTTGACGTTGTAGTGTGGTTGTAGTACGTGTGATCGGGCCTTATTTCAACCAACAATTATTAGTAATTCTGGCCAGTCTTCGTTAATTTCACATTCACAATATTCTAGAGAGCATATTCCAGGTGACATGAAGTTTATTTTTAATTAAGCGCTTTTGAATTTGAAATGAATGCAGAATTCTACGCACGGTTTAAATTGCATGCTAATATAAAACTTTTTGTTCACGTTTGTTGGTTATGAGTTTAATATTCATCATTTTATTGTTTGAGTAATTTTTTGGTGAAAATGTGCAATTAAATCAGGTGGGGATTAAAAAAATACTCCCATAAGATTACTTACACAAAAATTCCTTGTTAGGAGGGTAAGTAAATCTTTTTTTATAAAGACTTATGAGTACATCAATAAAACTACTACACATCAATAAAAACCTATCAACGCACATCATTTTTTTTTTTGCGTGGGCCTTTATCAAATAACTTCTCCCGATTTGGGCGCGCATCCTAAAACATAAATTAATATTCATTATTCATGTTTACAAATTCCTTGGCAAACTTATTTACCTACAGCCATTTTCTCGGAACTGCAGGTTTTACCTGCAACCTCGCCTTAATTAATCAGAACCAAATTTTTTCCTAAAAAGCTTTTGAAATACCTAGCACACTACACATCAATACTGTCAACTCACTGCAAGTCTGCTAATACATATATAAGAAATATCTCACTTTTATCAGCGAATTCGCCATTACCTACTTTTAAACACACATTACTGATGAATAGATACACCAAATAATTAATTTCTACATACATTCATAAACTCACCTAAGGACATAATTAAACTTACCTTAGTGGTCATGTTCTTCAGGAAATTCAGGTGTGTAGCAACCAGCAGTGCTATTCTGTAACCATCTCACCGTGAAAATTTAGGTGAAGTGAGCGTGGAGTGAGCTGTCATTCCACAGGGATTGACACTATTGACAGCTCACTTCACCTAAGTTTTCACGGTGAGATGTTTACAGAATAGCATGGCTGATATATGAACGTAAACGAAGCCAATGGAGTAATTATGTGAGTATAGATTTCTGTTGGTATATTAGCGTGTGCTAGCTGACAAATAATTTAATGTAATGTTTTGTGTTGCGTAATGTACATTATTTTGCATCTTAAGTACTATTGTATAGAATTAAGTTTTGTAACTGAACAGACAGCTGTGCTGCTGGGGAGTTTGTTGCGCCACTTCTTCTTCCCAGCTAAACCACTACAAAGTGGTTTTTGGGGGACTGTCTTATGTAATTTTGACGTTCAAAAAGTGCTGATTCTCAGCCTAGTTTGAATAAATGACTTTAGTTTTTTTTTATTATGATCGTAGCAGGTGTAGTTTCTGTTTACCTCCATGTCCTCCATGTAAAAAGTTTGAGTTCATGTAATTCATTTCTGTACCAAACAATGTGGAGACGACCATAAATGCAAACACTGGCAATACGTATGCATAGGAGTATTTTGAAACCATAAAAAAAAAATACGTGTGGCACTCGAGGACTGCCGCGGTAAAGCTATTGCATAGCATATATTCAAAAATAAGAAGATAATATTGTTGATTTAAAATATTTTTTTAAAAAAATACCCCTATACCCCCCCCCTAAATCGCAGAATTTACACAACCGTCAATGACGTCTGCCCTCACGCGTCTGCCCGCGTTCGGGTCGCGCACTCGGCGATCGCGCGTCATTGCCTATCCCGCCCCTCCACCCTCGTTCTGCGCGCCCGCCGTCGACTCATCGCAGGTCATTCTTATCGTTCTAACTTTTAAAATATTAGTCCAAATTACTTAGTGTAAAAGACAAATTTTATCTACATTAAATACCGAAAGCGATGAAGGTATTTATTTTGATACGAATTAACTAAATACTCTAAAATATGCAACTTAAAAAAAGTATTCAATTTAAATGTATTTATAGCTCACTATTTTGGCTATAATGGCTTCCACATAAAAGGTAGATGCTGTCGCGGACTTTTATTTAGAACTCTTTAAGACAAACAACCCCACAATACATTCTTTTCATGTAACTCCAGCGGTTTAGGCAGCGCACGCAAAGATAGATCTCAGAGGGCAGGATTTTTTCCGACTTACTGGATACTTATCGTTATATTATGGCTAAATCACATAAAATCTTTATAAATTGTAGCCTATGTGTTATTCTGATATATAAGCCACATTACTGTAAAGTTTCATTAAAATCCGTTTGGTAGTTTTTGCGTGAAAGAGTAACAAACATCCATCCATCCATCCTCACAAACTTTCGCGTCAGGTTTTTTTTTCGTTACGGAATTTCTACATTCGGTCGCCGCGCTCAGAGTCTCCGATAAAAGCTATGCAATAGCTTAAAAATAAATACTAAACATGGAAATAAAAAAAGTGATTTTTCAAACAAACGATATAGGTAGTAGTGATGGGCCAACTATAGCTGTTACCAATCAGCCACCTAGCTATAGTGACTATACTATCTAACTATATATTTTATAAAAAAATTGTATGCAGACAGGGAACGGCATTAGTAAAACGAAGTTTGATTTATTGCCGTATTAGCTGCGTTTTTACCGCGGTTTTACTCGCATAAGTCCCGTGGGAATATCGGGATAAAAAATATCATATATCCACGTCATGGTCTATCCATGTGCCAAATTTCATACAAATCTGTTCAGCCGTTTTAGCGTGAAAGCGTAACAAACAAAGAAGCAAACTCACTTTCTCATTAATTATATTATTTAGGATTGTTATTTCCACCTTGTATAATACCTTTTTTTTTTTTTTTTGAGGGTGGGAAATTATCAAATAACTTCTCCCGCTCTGGGTGGAGCGGGAGGGCGTGTCAGACTTTTACTGACTAAAACCCACCCGTGTTCCTTCCGTTGCCTGTGTGCCGAGGTCGCGATATCCCTTTCAGACAAACCCGCGACCCCGGCAGGCATTGGCCCTTCCGGACCCCGTCAGTTGGTGCTGACATCTCTTTGAGGCGCGCGTGGAACACAACGCGCCGTCGACCCGGGCCTGGTCCCTATCGGACGGCGAGCTACCCATTGCTCACCGTCCGCAAGCCCGCGCCTACGGTGGCCGGAAGTCGGCTCGCGACTCCCGACGCCCGGGGCGTCTCCTGCGGCGACTAGGGGCGCGAGGGGGCGCATTTTGCCTCTCCCTCACGCGCTCCGCCTCCTCCTTCGCGAGCATTACTGCTTCGCAGAAGGAGGTGACGGCCTCCCATGCACTCTCGCTCCGGACCATGGCCTGAACCAGGGCCGGACGCGAGAGATCGCCGCCGCCGATCGCCTCCGTGAGGACACGGCGGTGCTCCGCCCAAGCTGGGCAGACCTCCACCGTATGCTCCACCGTGTCCTCCGGGCGATCCACACAGTGGTGACACCCGGGCGTTTCCTCCCGCTTTATCCTGAACAGGAACCTCCCGAAACAACCATGTCCGGTGAGGACCTGTGTCAGGCGGAAGGTGAGGACGCCGTGGCGCCTCTCTAGCCACTCCTCAAAGAGGGGACTTATCGCCACAATTGTGGCGTGCCCAGCGCTGGGTTGCGACAATCGCACTCTCCATGCCGCCATGAGATCCCGCCGGAGCTCTGTCCGCTGTGCCGCGATTTCTCGCGGCAGCGGAGTTACGCCCCGGCGTTTCGCCTCCTCGCGCAACTCCCACATGTGCGCGAGGACTTTTGCCTCCAGATCCCATGGCGGACCTTGTATAATACCTGAGGGGTAATTCCCGTAATTTTTAAGAAAGTTCGCATTCGCATCTCGTTCAAAATCTGTCAAAAATACAATAATATATCAATTTTTTTTCAAGAATTGGCCTTCAGATTGCTAATACACACAGACACTTTCCTGTGGTTCCATACATAGGTATTAGGTAAGTCGGACAGGTATCACGAGTGGCGCAGAATCCGGCGGCGACAGATGGTGTCCCGGCATTATTCTAGAGCAATTTTATCGCCACAAACTGCACTCGTCTGCCAGCGGCTTTGTTTCCCTACTATCTGACGGTGCTTGTTTTATGAGATTTGCTATCCTCAATTTATTAAAGCTGCATGTCCTATTGTTATTTTTGTATTGTTTTAATTGATATTTCTGACAATAACTTTTGTGTGAAGTGACTGAGTGTCGTATGTCAATCAACTGCTAGACAAAGATCTGTACCCTAATTGTGTAATACACAATCGATTAGAATCTTAATCATTTTGAAACAGATTGCTAATCCATTGCTTCATAAGTTCAAAAAAAATATCTGCTCAACAACGTAAATAACGCAATGAATGTTATTGAACTGTCAAAATGAAACAGATTAGTCGTAATCGTTTACGAAAATGTGTTGCGTAATTAGATATCTGGATTGATATGGGCCGACGGAATTTCAGTTCACAGCAAGCAACTGTCTGGTGATGGTATTGGGTACCTATTTATCACGATCAGCTTGTCAAAAAAGCATATTATAAGATTAAAGACTTCATTGAAGACATGGAAGTTTTGGCAATAATTCCTTCTACACATGTGGCTTCCCTGGTACCTCATTAACGGCTTTACTATGTCTATTAACTGTTCTGAAATTACGATGATTATTTTATTTTACTTTTTTTACGTAATTCCTTGACATGACATACAATATTCTATATTTTTTATTAAATTAGATTTGTTATACCTGTAGTGCCAATCATGTCATTTGGGTTAAATAGGTCTTTATTTTTATTATTTTATTTATCTTTTATATAGATTCTTTTCTTTTAGATTTTGTGAATGTGAAAACGTTGTAGGCTTAACAGACTTTAGATCTGTTGACCATTTTCTATTTTGCTAAGTACCCTGGTACTTGTTGATAGGCCTACACTGTCCTCTTATACCTATTAATACAGTAATTTGAAAACATTGTAAAAACCATTTATTTTTAAAAGAGTGTCCGTGAAGTTTCTTGCCGGCTCTTCTCCATAGGAAATGATCAATTGGAACCGTCCACCTAGCTTCAGACGTTTCACAAGTGGCCTTGTAGGTTTATGTGAAATAAAATATTTTGAATTATTTTTTTGATAGATTAGGATTAAAACGTTTTTTCATTATAATTTTAGGGTGACGCGGCCATCTTGAAATACGTTAGCTGAAAATAAATTCAATATCGTTTACTAAAATAAATAAAGCGAGTTTGACCCTTAATTCCCGGTGTATTTGTTATCATAATCCCCTCTGGCCCATATTCGTCATGTGTCGGGGGACCCAGGTCGGACCCCGAGACCCCCTCCCGCTTCCAAAGTATTTGTTTCGTTTCTCAGTCGTCATTTGTTTTGTGACAGGATTTCGATGTCGCAAATCCGTGAAGATAATTGAAACGGAATATTACGTTTTTCATAGGATCGGACTTTGTACGTCAATTTCAGGCCACCGTAATCTTGTCAACGTTTGCGCTTTTATCTCTTAATAATATGGGTATATTTATTTTGTCAACAACGTTTAAATATTGGGAACATTCGCAAGATATGGAATAATAAATTATAACGAAACTGCGAGATAGACCGTGTACTCTATAATAAGACATTTCTACAGAAGTAAAAAAATCTTTACTTACATTCGCATTCATGAATACGATTTCCGTGAGAGTATTTCTCACAATCTAAATAAAGAAACGAGTCTAGTTTACACTTAATGTAATATGCATTGCTTGACAACAAGCGCCGTGAGAGGTTGCTAATCTAATCCGCGGCTTAGCTGAAGAATAATGAAACACACCCGCACTCACAGACACCGAAATAAATTTCCCTCCTGTATACTGTTACGGGTGAAATTTAATAAAGCAAATAGGTACAACGTTACGAACTGGGATGCTTAAGCATATTTTAAGAGATTTATAAGCGGCAAAACAAAGCGCGTAATTTACAATTAATTTAGAATTATGTAGGTAATGAAAAGTGTTAGTCCAACGGCTATATATCGTTATCAGTGCCTATTATAAAAAGCAGAATCGACGTGAAATTATAATAAAATATTTTGTAATGTGCTTTTGATGTAGGTTATTCGATTACACATATTATTTCTCTCAGAATATCGTATTGTGGCTCGAAGCGGTTTTCCTTGTTGAGCTTTTACTATATTATATATTTATGGTTTCTCCGTTGGAGGGTATTAATGTATTATTTAATTAAAATGGTTTCTGCTTCCAGATATATCAATGGTGGCTGCAGATGGATTTTAAGCCACCGGGCGTAGAAGCCGAGCATGTAAATGAAGACTATGTTCGAGACGACAGTAATGTTTTGTTAGTTCGTCCACAGGTTGCAACTATTAGTTAGCATTACTTAAGTCAAAAGATGTCCAGATGTCCACTGCCGGACATAGTAGGTATTAAGTCAATATCATTTCAGACATTCCGTTTTAAACAATTACGTCAAATAGGATAACACCTTTGGAAGATAACGTTCCGTAACTAGAAACTCTGGCTTATTTAATAATCGCTCAAGGCCCGCGCCGCTATGCACCAGCATTGAATTATCAAATAGACATGTTAATCCCAAATGTATATTATCACATATTATCAGAGTTTCGGATTGGATTCGTTCGCTTCAACTCTATTAAAAGTTGGCGACACCGACGTCACACCACGCGGCGCCGGCGGCGGGTGCAACGGTTTTGTTCGAAATACGAATGTCGCCGACATACTCCGAATCATAGTTACCGGCCATTAAACATTTTATTGTTTCAGACTTAAATATTTGAAATGAAATAATTGGCTTTGTGAATATTTTTTGTGATCAGAAACTGCGTAGGTACCTAACTCGTGGTTAGAAATTAAATAACAAGTAAAGTGCTACAAGGATCTTATGGCGCTCGGCACTGTTGGTAAACAATTCAACAACAAGATGGCTGCGATAGTTCGGATTTTGTCAATGCGCCAAAAGATCTTTGTATAGCTATAACAAGGTTTGATGTACTGAAACTCGTTGAATTGCCTAATTGTGCATGTAAGCAAAGATTTAAATCGTTAGATTTGCCCTCAACGTACGTCTCGAAAAAAGTGTCCACACTGAGAAAAGTGAGCTCACACATTCCGTATATGACATTTCCATGGCGACTGCGACATTGTGTGTGTCAGAGGTGTCAAAACGAAACAAAAACACGACGCGGTAGGGCGAATCTAATGATTTAAATCTATGCATGTTAGTAGATTTTTGATTACCCTTGTATATCAAAGTATAGAAGGTAGCTACTAGCTTAGAGTTACATAATGTTCATAGAGTTACTTTTTATAATATGTTTAGGCAAGGCTTGAACCCTGGCTTGTGCGAAAAGACTTAACTTTCTTTCAAGATAGTTTGAGCATCGTCGCTTGGCAGAAATGATTGATCCGCTAAAATAACAGGTATATATTTGCCTGCCTGCAGGCAATACTATGAAAGCTGCTACTCAATACGAACTAATTAGATTTCCAGGAAATTCTTTATTCGTGAAAGACATCATTTTTGTAAAGATTTTCACCTAAGTGTCGAACTTCTTACATAATTCCTTCCAAGAATAAACAGTAGATTGTATAAAAATGAAAATAACTTCTTAAGGTGTCTTCATTGAATTAACGTACTTTCAAACTCAGTTTAGTGCAGAAAATATTATTATTATATAACAGTTTTTGTCCAAGCTCTCGTTCCAGATTTTGCTGAAGTGTAAGTGGTATGATATTTTTTTTTATTTGCCAACTCTGTAGCACCGTCAGGAGAACTTAGTTTTATCCTAGTCTTCGTCTCTGCGGAGTAAAATAACAACAATAGCTAATGTAGACTTGTATTTTTAGCGTGGACTATCTTATTATAAGGGATTAATTTATGGGAACGTTGAATAGAAGTTTTTACTAAGTAAAACCATAGTATAATAAAGTAACAATATTACGTCTTGGCAGTGACCTTGAAATAATTACCTACGACCGCTTGGTAGAGAAATCTTCCGCATTCGCGTGTGTAACTACCGCGCACTCGAGACTGTTGTGTACAGCCATGCTATTCTGTAAACATCTCACCGTGATAACTTGGGTGAAGTGAGCTTCATGTAAGCTGTCATTCCACCTAAAGCTAGGGGTTGACACTATGGACAGCTCGCACTTCATGCTCACTTCACCTCACTCTTCACGGTGAGATGTTTACAGAATGGATCCACTGGTACTCACTAAAATTCGTTTCGGCCGTTTTTTATGAAGACGTAATACTGTAACTTATTTATACTGTGGTAAAACTTCAGGTGGATCAGAAAAGTACGATTTTTAAACAGTTGGTGGTGAGCATCGTTTTGTATTTTTAAGATACCACTGAAGGAAAACTGTGTGGAAAACCGAAATGAAAAGTGACTAGGTGACTAGCAGTGTGTGCAGTCACCTTATTGTATCAACAAAGGCGTGATGATAATTTCTTAAGTAGGAATAAAAAAAAATATAAATTGTAGAACGGATATATACAAAACATACCAAGACCCATACCTAGCAAAACAAATAAAAAACTTCAACTTTTGGGAGTCAATAAAAAAATAAAAAAAATAAACCGATAAACATGTTCAGATTCCTACCTAATTCCTTATCAAAAAACCTTCAAACAAACGCAGTGATACGTAAAAATCCTATACTTTCAGGCTCATGAATAGTCCCAAAGTCACTGAACGAGCTATAGAAGGAGCAATGCTTGGAGTTTCTCTACGTGACATGATCCGAAATGACAAAGTCGGAGGTAGAACCAAAGTTTGTCGGAATTAGCAAGTTGTCGCGGCAGGGCGGTCCTTTTAGATACGAGGAACGAAACCACTATGGAAGGAAGCTTCTCGAATTGTGATCATGGATTGTGAGACTTCTAGGTAAAGTAATCACACAGATAATAAAATAAATAAATAAGAAAAAGGTCGTGGGGAATCGTTGTCAAGGGACATTGATTCCCCATAACTAGGGTTACCATTTCGAAATTTAAAAAGTCCTGACAATAAGCCTGATATTTGCAAAAAAACCGCATATTAACTATTTTATTTTTTCAGTAATCATTTATCTTTTTTAAACAAAATCCCCTTAAATCGAAACGTCCGAAAAAATGAGAAGGCCGGACATAGTCCGGATGGGGGGTCAAAAAGCCGGATATGTCCGAACAAATCCGGACGTATGATCTTTTTCTTATTTATTTTATTATTTATGTACAATTGTACGTACAGTAAAATAGAGAGAGATACGCCATATAACTTTTGAGTACCAAGATACTGGTTTTTTTTTAAGAAATTCCTTCCAGCAGACCTGCGAAAGAAGAAATGAAAAAGAAATGTAGTGTCTTGTCTCTATCTTCTACTCAATACTATTGCATAAAAATATCTATTTATTTGGCATCACGTGAAAAATTTCAACTCGATCGGATTAAGGAAAGTGTTTCAAAAATCAATATAAGCATTCGACTCTTGGTTGAATGATGGATCTGACCATCATTATCATCATTTTCCTGCCCTCATGCCAATTTATTTGTGGCCAGCGCAACATGTCCCTTTCTTCCACACCTCTCTATTAGTCGTCATCTCGGTAGTCGCCCCCTTTCTAGCCATAATCATCTTTCACACAGTCCATCCATCGTTTTTTTGGTCTTCCCCTACTTATACTAAATACATTTTTTTTTTCTTTTTTTACTTGTAGTATAATAATAATAACTACTTGCATAGGCACAACCTTGTAGCCAGGATTATCCACCAGCAACTTGCTCTGAAATACAGCCTTGTGGAATCGGAAGTACCGTACTATAGGTATATGCCCGACCCAGTTCTCGAAAATGGCAATATCACGTTGTATTGGGATCGATCTATCATCACTGACAGGACTATTGTTGCTAATAAGCCAGACATAGTGGTGATAGATCGATTAGAGCGTCGCACAATGATTATTGATATAGCGGTCCCGCATGACGAGAACCTCGTGAAAGCTGAAAAAGATAAGCAAATAAAGTATCTTGACTTGGCTCGCCAGGTTGTCGACATGTGGGATGTGGATACAGCAGTCATTGTGCCGATAGTCGTGACGGCCAATGGTATAATAGCCAAGAGCCTCGACCAACACCTGAGGAGGCTCTCGTTAGGCAGCTGGATCAAGGGCTTGATCCAGAAAGCGGTACTTCTTGACACGGCGCGTATCGTTAGGAGATTCCTCTCTCAGGAGCCCTGACCACCGGTAGCTTGGACCCTGTTCCCGATACCGGTTGGATACTATTTTTTATATTTTTAAATGTTTTTGTTTTCTCTTTGTTTTTATAAAAATATTTAAAAATGTAAATAATATGTGTAGAAATGAAATAAAGGAAATAATAATATTATTTATTTAAAAGTCAATTTATTTAAAAGCCACACAACACAACATATTATGTTGTGTTGTGTGGCTTTTAGTCTATGCTAAATACATGTATTTTCTTTCTTCTAAAAAATAGCAAAAATAAAACCTCAACATTTTACGTTTTTGCTTTTTTTTTTTATCGTGTACGTAAGTTCCAACCCTTCCCCTGTTTAATTATTGCGCCGCGCTTCCGGAAGGGCATACGTTAATTGCGGTACTAACATGAAAACATTACTTAAACCTTTGAAACCCGACCGCCTGGTACTATTTCATTGTTCACTACTACTTACATTCGGTAGGTTTGAACTCACAGTAAGGGTAACAATGTGTGTACATATCTTTGTGACAGGCACACCGGTCTTTTACGGCACAAATGGAATAAACACCGAGCTGTGGCATAAATAAATAAACGTTTCTGACTTAGCTTTACAGACATCACACTAGAATTTACTGTGACTAGAATGGGTAGGGTATCATTATGTTCATTTACAAACATCTTGCATTCTGTACGTCGTGCAAACATTCTTTTGTAAGCAAAAACTTTATCTCTACTTACTTCACACGTTCATTGCCGGGAACCCTCCTGGAGGGCTCACCTAGTCGTATATGCGATGTTGGGAGCCCTCGCGAAGGGCTCATTATAAATGTAGGTGTTTCTTAGCGAATGCAGCATTATAAACAGTAAAAATTAAATTAAGTTTTAAAATCCAAGCATATTTTTTTTTTTTTTTAATTGTGTCAGGTTGCCTGTATTTTTAGCGTTGGAAAACCATTTTAAGGGTTACAAATATTCAATAGACATTTAAAAGGTTGTACACCCCTGTCTCGGCATCAGAAAGAGTTATTATACTTTTCTTATTTTTTTTTATTTTTTACTATTTTATGTTCCCCCCACTAGTACATGAAAATACCCCCAGAGATACAACGTATAGCGACAAGACCCCCTGAAAACAGTATTATATTTCGTTTTACAGTGTTTTATAACACGGTCTCAAACCTACATGTCGTTGACCGTCCGCTTTAGAGCAAACGTAATGCCGGGGACCCTCCCGGAGGGTTCACTTCCAATATGTATGGCGATATGGCATAATAATATGAGCTCTTTGAAAAGTGGGTGGAGTCGAAAGCGTTAAGTAATTCTCTTCACCTTTTCCGTTACCATGGCGTTTTTCCCAAGAAAAGGTATTGGGTACAAAATGCCTGTCAAATTCATGTGTTTATGACACATGATTGAGTTAAGGGGAAGAGTGACTTCGACAGCTTCGCGCAAACATGAATGTTCGTGGAATCTTAAATGATGGTACGATGTTACCGATTGAAGGCAATCAATTAAGGGCAGGGCGCTCGTAAATATGAATAACGTTTTATGTACCTATTTTTTATGAAGCGGTCGTTCTTTATTAGGTATCTTCTTTTTAGCGTGTCGATGGAAATCTAATGCTCGGTTCCTATAAACAAAACCGGCCAAGTGCGTGTCGGACCACGCACAATGAAGGGTTCTGTAGTCGGGATGAATTTATCCCAAGAACAAACTTAACATTGTAGTTGAACAATATTTTCTCCCATACGGAATGTATGGGAGATCATGTTTATCTAATTGCAAATTTAAGTTTGTCAAACTCGTTAACCTGTAAAGCCTACTTAACTGTGATAGTTTTCCTTTTAATTACGTAATATATACTACAGCTGTGAATTTTTCTTTTCACAAATCCAAGTGCAACCATTTAGCTGGCAGGGGGGGGACACACACTTGACTCAAACAAAAATTAGCAATTTAAAGTTTAATATTTCGCAAACGGATCCCTGAATTGAAAAATTATGTTGACACACCCTCCATATTTTTGAACGACCTTTCCAACGATACCCCACTCCATGGGATAGACAAACAAAATGCCCACTTAACATGTAGGGGAGGTACTCTAAAAAAATATGTTTCTGACGTTATTAATATGTATACCCATGCCAAATTACAGCTTTCTAGTACTATCCGTCTCTGAGCTAAGCCGCGGACAGACAGACAGTCAGACAGATAGACGGACATGGCGAAAATATAAGGGTTCCTTGTTTACTACGGAACCCTAAAAACGAATCGTTTGTCTTACCGATGGTAGTTTTTTTTATTGCTAAACTGAGTATATTAATAAGCTAATTTTACCTGTGATAGCTACTTCCATATGGGAGGCTCTACTGTGTATTTGCTGCACTATTGGTAAAGATACAAGTCTTAATTTTCCGTCATTGCGTAATATCCGTAATTGTCCGTAAATTATAGGAATCGGCCATAAGTGGACTAGGCCCAGAAATTGGCTACGTATCTGGCGTCATCACTAGCATCCATCAGTTTATATAACGTGCAGTTGACAGGACACGCAAGACGTAATAGTAAATGTGTTTATTATTATGTTGGTCATAACAATAGAAGTTTCTCGACTAGCTCCGGAGTAGTTTCCCTTTATTTACTGCTCATACGCTTATATAAACTTAAGAGAGACCACTCTCGTCGTGCAAGAAGTTCTTGTGTAGATACGGCTGTGAAAACAGTACATAAGGTGCGTTTATATCTATGCTAAAATCGTAAACTTCATTTGGCCTTCGAAACATTTTATAGTCACTAAATACCGCTCATTTGAAAATAAACTAATCAATCTCCATCCAACTATTAATGATAAATTAATTAACTTCTGCTAGCGACTTCGTCCACGTGAAAATACTTGTTTTAACATAAAATATATCCTCTGATACTTGCCAATACTGTAGCTTCCTATTAGTGAAAGAATTTTGGGAATCGGATCAGTAGTTCCGTAGATTACCTTCCACATACAAACTCACACATACCTCTTTATAATATTATTACTATAAATGAGGTGTAAAAAAAAGCACTCAAAAAATTTGTCATAACTTTTATTCGAATATTTTCTTCTGTAGTTAATAGGGATGAAAACCCAAAAGAAATAACGTAATGAAGATAACTTTCTATATAAAAGGTGTTCCTTTACTGGACTCAATTTATTTCGATATGAATCCCATTTTACATCATGTAATTTCGCTAGATTACTTGACAGCAAATAGCCTTTAAAATTTTATTATGTATCTTGAACGTTCAAATAATAATAAAGAGCTTATGACAGGTAATAAAAAATCATGCAACAATATTTTTTTCCAATTTATGTTAACAACTTGTTTTATAACTCAATATCTGAAGGCTTAGCGATAACAGATTTACACATCAATTATAACTTTTCGAGCCATTCGTTCGTTTGGTATGTTTCCATTCGACTTCGGAACGGATTTTCTTTGTCATTCAATAACTCGTGTTGTGTGCGACCTAGAATCCGCCCGAAGTTAAGATTTGTTAGCTTTAATTTTAGATCCTTTGTAACAAAATCTCGCTTTATTTATACCAAAGGACAGATATTAAAATATCTTTAGTAAGCCATCCAAAAATAGACTACCTCAAAACTTTTTCCATTAACGAGGGGAACTGTTTGGTGCTGCGGTAAATAAATAAATCAAGTGACAGTACATAACAATTTGGCTGTCAAATGTTCAGCGTCAGATATAGACGGGTTCGTAAATCATCGTTGAAAAATTTGCCAGTTACTGGTGAATGGGGGACTTGTGCGGATTATGCACGCGCCATTAGCTCAGTTCGCGCCTTTGTGTGGGGCGCTTCGTGAGCGACTCGGACTCATTGTGATTCGAAAAGGCCTGCACCCGAGACAGACTTAATTACACGCGTCTGCATTTCCAGCTTCAATCGAGTGTAGTGCCCCGACCAATTACATTGTTTACTAAATGCGGAGAGAATTTAAATTTAGAATATCAGACTCGTCTCGTGTTGCAGATTCGAGAAAATTAAATACATACTGTATACTTATCATACTGTTATAGGTTTGCTTTGTTTTTAATTATGGGGCAATGAACTTGGTTCGTTTCGAAATATCTTTGTGTACCTTATCAAACACATTCAGCGTACAATTTGATCCTGTTTAAGTACCACTTAGGTGGAAATTAGTTTTCATTGACATCTACACCAAAATACTTGGCGTAAAATAAGTGTTTGTAAAACCCTTTGGAATTCTACGCCCTCTGAGTTGAGCTTAGCAAGCAGATGCTTTCGGGATGCACTTGATCGTCGTTTGGTTAACGTTTGCAGGGAGGATATTTTAAAAGAAAATAATGTCCTAGCTGATTTTATCGGCGCTGTCAGCACACTGAATTGAAAGTTCATATACGGGCAAAATTTATAAAGAATTTCCACCCATCCATATGATGAGTGGAAATTCTTTCTCCTGATCGAGGCAACCGTATCTTAACATCGATTGATCCGCGGGGCTGGTGAGCTACAAGCTCCATTCAAAAGTATATTTGTATTTTTTGTAGGTATGTTATTGTCTGGCCAACAATTAATCCTGGTGGCAAGTGAGGGTCCGCTGCCTATAAGATATCTGCAACACTATAGCCATCGCAGGCTCATTGCAACAAAGCTGTAATGTTTGGATTATTCCACTTATCCCCATAGGCAATCCCCATCAATTGGGATTTGTGAACTTTTTGTCCACAAATCCCCATGATGATAATATGAGACGTCAATGGGGATTTGTGGATAAAAACTTCACAAATCCCCATTGATGGGGATTGTCAGTGGGGATTAGTAAAATAACCCGTACCTAATGTTTCATGTCCATTTTATTACGCTGAAATTCAGCAATATTTCTCGGCAGAAATAGATACGATACCTGTCGAAATATTTCAGTATCCGTGTTTCAATAAACCAATATCCGTCTAAAAGCAAAAGTTAAAGAGAGGCAATGCAAATGTTGACGGAGGAAGTCTCACCCGCACTGAATTGATAATAGTAGCACATTCAGCTGTGTTGCCGG
The DNA here is from genome assembly GCA_914767755.1 of Agrochola circellaris. Taxonomy (NCBI): domain Eukaryota; kingdom Metazoa; phylum Arthropoda; class Insecta; order Lepidoptera; family Noctuidae; genus Agrochola; species Agrochola circellaris. The sequence continues at coordinate 12,715,646 of OU611841.1, read as the reverse complement.
ATGAATCGCGTATGTATCTAGGTTTTAGAACTTGGTCTAATACTAAGCTCGTTGGTACTATAAGTATGGCTCAACGTAACAGGGTTTGCAGTGTTAATGATGATTAATATTGATGGGGGCTTTTAGTAGGTGTTAATTTTTAATTTAGGGATTGGAGTGGGGTATTTAAATATAGCATTAGCAGACTATTATCTGGATGGTATAGTATAGAGTCTAAACGCCAGTTACAGTATGAACAATATATAGATTTACTGACACAATAATGATTATAGTCCCCTAACCACTAGAAGACATAAACATATTATTAAAACATAGATTCGCACCTTATGACAGCTATTTCTAGAACTAAAGCGATTTTGTTTAGTTTTCCTTTAAAAAAAGGAGTAAAGCTAAGACTTTCCAGAGGTTTTCCGAAGTTGTTCAGGGTATAAAGAAAAGTTATTCAGTTCAAGTTTAAAGAGTCAACTGGGAGCTGCTTGTTTTGGTGTTCGGTACGCGACTAGCTATCTGTTCCGACTCGTGAACTATCACGATTTCAGATCGTTAAGCCAGATAGCTACTTTGGTATCTGTGGCGACTTTGTGGTTTTTCGCTGAAAGTATAATTTCGTTTGCTCTTTTTCCGAAGGTTTAGCTGTTCAAATGAATGCCCTTACATTCTTTTATAGACCAGCGACAAAGGCAAACGAACTCTCGAAGTGTATGACTGATATTGATCTGCTGCACAGACATCAAGTATTCGACATCCCTAAATAAGCATGAAACTCAACACCTTACCGATTTAAACTCAACCATCTTATATGCAGCTTAGACTGGCTCAGTAGCATCTAATATTGATGCCCGCTTCAGCTCTATACATCAGCTAAATAACTTATAAACCCTCTTTACAGACATACGCGAAACCAATTGAATGCAATCATTTCGTTCATATCACAATTGCCACGTCCAAACCGCATATATTTGACCCAATATTGGTGATACGGAAATGTGTTACAGAATTGAAAAATATTTTAATTGCCAATATATATTATTGTGGGTCGTTGTTTCGGTCGAACATTGGTTTTATTTAATGTGCTCGTATACAGGGTCAAATTAAATTAGCTGATGGGTAATGATATAAGTGATAAATCTCTAAAACTTGAAAAATAAAGTCTTTTGCAATTTTAATTCTAATGTTAATGTTGTGTCTATGTTTTTAGAATAAGTTGTATTGTAATAATGATAAGTCCTCTCCACATTTATTTATTATATCTTTTGCTGTGCCCGACAGGGTCCACGATTGTTACCTACCAAATGAATGTTTACCACCTAAGCCTACATTGTGGAATGCAATAAAGAATTGAGTATTATGTATTGATATCTAAACATGATAAAATAAAAATGATTTAATAATTTTTTTGGGGTCTAGTGTTTTTACTTGAAGTATGAGTTGACAAAATCTGTTTTCTTTTGTTTTAGTGTGTCCAAATATTGAGCGGCAGGAGCGCTGCAGCAACACGTGGCGTTTGCAGTACACATTTCTGCCGCGATCTAGTTAGGAATAAACCAACGAATGATCGCGCGGCAGTCGTCCAATCACAGCGCGGCTGTCGCGCACGATTGTCGCTCAATCTTTGGACACACCTTTAAAATATTAATACCCATCTCGTCAGTGAAGTTTACAAAAAAAAAACTGATATTTCAAGTGCGGTCGACGACCCCACAAAAAAACTTAAAAAAAAAAAAAAACATATTTAGATATCGATACCCATCACGTCTGTGGAGTTTTCCTAGCTAATTTAATTTGACCCTGTATTTAAACGATTACTTGTGATTTTCAATTATGTGAGAGGGTTCTGTAAGTAGACTCACAAAGAACTTGACGGAAATTAAAATCGACTTTACTTTTCTTTGTTTTGTTTTATTAAGGTGACACATTAACCGACTTTTATTGATTTTATACTTAAGATCACCTTTAAACATGCAGTGGCGCGGCAGCCAGGTGCCTGAAATCATATTCTACGAGTATCTATCTTATTCTATTTTTTTATTCTCGCTATTGCACCTACCACTGTTTGTCTCTGCATCACCCAAAAGTTGACTGGTAGAAAATGCCTATGGCATTAAGTCCGCCTCTGCACATTTGTGCTTGAAGTATTAAATAAATAAATAATAAATATTCCAACATTAATGCCATGAAATTACCTGTCAAATAAAGCAGTTTTCATGGATATTAAAAGCATTTTTCTGCGTTTTATTTCAATTTAAAGTTCTACGCCTCTAAAAAAACACCTTTGAGGTACCTAGCGAAACCGTCCCAGCTTCGCACGGTTTTTACAACTTAACAAAGCATCCAGATTTCTTTATTATGCGTAAGGTTAATATTAATGTATTTATTGTATGTATTTAATTTATTCCCGAAGGTTTATTGTGTATAAGCCGTCCGGAATAAATTCCCTAAGTAATGGTGAGAACCGCATCAAAATCCGTTTCGTAGTTTAGAAGAACAACGCCGTCACACAGACAGACATAAAAAGCGACTTTAATTTGTAATATGTATGTGTAGATTGTATATTTGGGTACCTATGAAATTGGCGTTTTTTTCTCACAACTAGAGAACCTTGTCACTTCTATGAATTAAAATATTCATCAATTGCTTGGTATAATATCGAATAATGACCATCATAGTCAACTACCAATAGTAAAAAAAACCTTATTACTTATAGTTTATAAACATAAAAAATACCTTAAAAATGACTCCTCATTTTGTTAGCAGAAATGACCACTATTTGTTTTAACTTAGCCAAAACTTATTTTTGTCGCTTAATCTAGTGGAATATTACGTTATCTTAGTTTTTAAACATTAGTGCATAAAAGTTTTAAAACATTAGTGTTCATGGTTGTTATATAAATTAAGAAAATGTTAGTATGAAAAAAGCAACTTCTTTAAAATTCTCCATACAAAACGCTGATTTCATAGGTGGGGACCTAATATATTGTGTTGTATTATTCAAAGCAGTGTTATCTTCAGTCTCTATAAAGTAAGAATCTATGGCGCCATAAAAAAGTGACAAATGTTTTCATATCAGCAGGATGGGATGAGCGTTCATCTGTCCATTTGTCGTTTGCCTCTAGCTATCTATGGTCAGTGTTTTATGTCAAGTGATAATGTCATAAATAACGATGGGAAAAATGAGATAGAAATCATTATTCTTTAAGTTCAGCTGAATGTTTTGTGTTAAGGAAATTATTGTGGTTGGATTTTGTAAGGCTATGTATTCTTGTTTATAGGGTATATAGAGAAAATAATTGTAAAGAAAATTACCTACAAACTGGAACCTCCCATTATATTATAATCACAACTGTCATTCTTTGACATTTGTGTATGAAATGGCGTGGCAAACTCGGCCACTTGACGTAGGGTGTAAATTTGTCTGTTAATTTCTCTGACCGTACATAGCAGTTATCAAAAGAATTCAGCTAGCGATCGTGCTCACGAGCTGACGATCAGGGGCTGTACTATGACTTGTTAAAGCAATCGTCGTTCCAGTGTGAGAGAGAGATGAAGCTATACAGGACGTATAGCACTATCCTTATTTCACATCGGAAAGGTGATGGTTAAAACACGTCATAGTAAGGCCCCTGCAGACTTTATCGTTGAGCTACCGCTTAAAAAATCTCATCGATTACTCCCTCGTAAAACGTGTTTCCATACCGAACCTAATTTCATTGAACGAACCGATTGTCACTAACCCTTGTAAGCACAAATCAAGTTTATTCAATTAGCAATAACACATTCCACTCGCCTAGTTTAATATGTTCCTAATCAGTAAACGGTACCTATGAATCCCACGATAGGGATTGCCCCACGTCCCGTCTTCCTAGAATGTTAATTATCAAGGAACCCACATCTACAGCGTGTATCAGAAATGTGTGGTCATATTTAAGGGTCTGGTAGGGGAGCGCGGGGTAATGAGACCGAATGCTTAAGGTCACCCGAATGTGCATAGATTCCAATCGTCATCGCTCTCGTAAAGGCTCGTACAGACAAGCGCGACGCGACAGCGCGGCGCGACACCGGCTATTGTTATACCGTGAAGTTTTCTTAGAAATTGTATTGTTCGAGTCGCGTCGCGCCGTCGCGTCGCGCTAGTCTGTACGAGCCTTTACGAGAGCGATGACGATTGGAATCTATGCACATTCGGGTGACCTTAAGCATTCGGTCGTTTCCGTCCACCATACAGAAAGTTTGGCTGTCGCGCATAAGTAATTTCGCCCTGCATTCAGTCATGAGGGACGGTTTTGTATTTTTCACTCCGCGCTTATAAAAAAAATCCGATTGCTTTACATAAGCATGAAGATATATTCTTATTTTTTTAATGCTTATTACAAACCTAGATTCTTCTTCTTTCAAGTGCCATGTTGTTAAATTGTGATTGAAAGTCGAATAAGATATTTGTGCTATTATTTTTCAAAATAGCGTTCAGCGGATAATGGGAGCTTTTGATGTTTGCCTTTAATAATTTGATGTTTATTTCTTAGTTTTGTTTTAATAGTAGATTTTTTTATTTGTTTACAAATAGTTCTTTGTTATAACAACTAAGATTTACGAAGTAAAACTTATGGCTCTGATTTCCCATATGAGCGTTAAATGGGCTCTCATTACACGCATTTAACGGTAATGAGAGCGATTGACTTTTTTGTAAAATCTTTATTGTACCTTAATGCATGGTTGTAGTTGATTTAAACTGTATTGAAAAGATAGTCAAATAAACGAGGTTTAATTTTCTAATTAAAAATTATGACAAACTAAGCAAATGTGGTTTTTATCAACATTTTCCCTTAGTGGCTACAATTCCTTCGCGATCCCCTACAGACCATCAAACTGAACAACTTCTTCATGGGACTAACATAGTAATAGAGAAAAAATTATCAGCTGTCCCATACAAAACATCAATAATAATAGGGGTTTAAATATGAAATTGCCGTTTTAACGAACTGGACACTTTGAATTAAAATTAAACCTACGCGGTGAGAGATACTTGAATGAAACTTTTTCCCCAAGATAACTATAACATTCTGAATTTGAAACATGTACAACATTTGATTGTTTGAGTTTCAATTGTTTTTTATTCAGCGTTTTAAGTAACGATGAAAAAAAGCTTGAAAAATGGGTGCCCTATGATTTGACAGATCCTCATAGAGAAGTGCGCGTTGAAGCTTTAAGGGCGAATTGTGACGTGTGATGAAAAGTGGATTTTTTACGATAATTGCAAGCGAACAACGTTTTGGCTGACTCTTGGTCAAACGCCGCAACAATGCTCTTCCCAGGATGCAATTTTAAATGCCTTCACACAGTTCGTGAGTCCAGGTCCTCAGAGTTCTACCGCAAAGGCATAAATTACCTTCCCATAAGATGATAGAAAAGTATAGACAATGAGAGTAAATACTTTGGTTAAATAAATATATTTTACCTTCGAAAAAAAAGAATTTTTCAGTACAAAACGGCAATTTCACATTTAAACCCCTAATGCAAAATAAAATAATTAAACTATTATTCCATTACCACTATCTAACTCCGACAGAAATTTAAATTTCTTTGTAATTTTTACAAAAAAACTATATTGATGTCACTATCGCATATTGATGAATATAACACTTGCATATTAGTACACAGGCTATTAAAAAAAGACAATATACACTCTTAAATAACGTTAACAAACAAAGGACAAACACAAAAACGTTTTACTAGATGAAAAAACAACATCTGCTTAAGACCACCACGTACTAACTACGGAAGGAAAAACATATTATTACGGAGCAGAGTTATATAATAAATTACCTAATGACATTAAAGACGTTCAGTCCTTTATTCTATACAAAAAACAACCTTAAAGCTACATCTTGAAAGATTTCACTCGAGTTTAATTCAATTACATATTTATAAAGTCAGTGCTATTTCTTCTACAACATTAAATTCTTACTTACTTAAAATACATACCAAGGCATAAAATACATCAAAATACTAATGGGTTATTCCACTAATCCCTATTGACAATCCCCATCAATGTGGATTTGTGAACTTTCTTGTCCACAAATCCCCATCGGTTTATAAATAAAATACAAACAAATCTACCTTATCACATTGAAGCACTAACAAATTAAAAAATATTGACAGTTTGCTACTATTAACAATGAATAATTGCTATTGACTTGCCATCGAGAAACGATATGTAATAATATTGTAGTACACTCACTTTTTCTTGTTACCCACAAAAAATGCTTTTTGTGCATCATCATACTACTTAATAGTTCAGGGGTATGAGGAACAGGGTGTAAAGTTCACTCATCCCCCATAGAAAAGGGAGGATCCTCCGACGGGTGTCATATCTGGCGGGCAACTGCCCAAAGGTTGAAGTCGGGAGCTTGTATAAATGTCCACCGCGCGGTAAACTCTAATTGCGCAGTGCAGGATTTGAGTGACGTCAGCATGTTGTGTGCCGTCAGGTCTTTGATGCGTAGTTGGCATGTGGCGATGTAGATGCCGCCACAATAGATTATTTACGAGTACCTACCGTTCTTCATAAGTTCATGTATTTAGTAATAACATTGTATTTCTCATGATAAGTGAATTGTATTCTTTTTGTGAAATAAATGTCTTAAACCGTAATACCTACTCGACCCAAATGTATGGGAGAGCTGATAATTTTTCGCGATCACGATGTTTGTTCCATGGAGAAAGTTGGTAATTTTGATGGCCTGTTACCACACCTTTAAATACGACCACTACTTTTCTGATACACACTGTATATGGGAGCGAGTTAGGGATGGACCGCTCCTATCACACGTGGCCCAACTTTCAGGGTTGGTACCTAATAGTTTTAATTAAACGTTAGTTAAGATTGCGCGAATAAATTGTGTTTTAATGTACTCGTGTCCGGAGGTGCTAAAATATTGTGTTCGCGAATTTGTTGAAGAATAATTGTGACTGGTCTAAGGTGAATTAAGATAGTTTGGACATTAAAGCAGGAATTCCATGAGAACTGTGCGTTGTTTATTTTTTTGTAAAAAGTTTTTATTTTTTACTTTTTAGTTATGTTACCTACTATCTCACCCAAATTCGAATACCATTACCTGCTATGTAAATAACAGTGACAAGAACTTATTAACATAATCTACATAGACTAAGCGGGAAAAATATGTATTATCGAAGCTAACTCAAAATCTACCAAAGCAAAGTTTATAAAATTTATATGGGACCACCAAGCTTCCTCTACCAAATGAAAAAGAATTTTCAAAATCGGTCCTTAGTTGACGAAAATATCGATGAACATACATTAAAACAATAAAAAAATACATAAAGTCGAACATAGAACCTCCTCCTTTTTGGAACCCGGTTAAAAAGTAAGGTAAAATGTTGAATAGACAGCTTAAAAATATATTTCAAGCTTTAAAACGGGTGAATTTGTTAATAAGTAGGTACACACAATTTACTTAAAAATCCGTATATTATGTCATTTTAATCTAGTATCAAACGATAAATCTTCATTAATATAATTAATGTACTCAAACAAATACTCATCGAATGCATGAATGATACCTATATATTAATTAATAATCAAAAGCTTTTCACAATAATGAATCCAGTAATCAGCTTATTGCATTATAGAGCACATGTGCGCTATAGAGCTATCTATTGAAACCCATTTTAATTATAAACAGTCATGCTATTGAAATGATGACGTGTCGTAGAGGCCTTTTTTTTTTTGATGGTGGTAAATAATCAAATAACTTGGAGGGCGTGTCAGACTTTTACTGACTAAAACCCACCCGTGTTCCTTCCATTGCTTGTGTGCCGGGGTCGCGATATCCCTTTCGGACAAACTTGCAACCCAGGCAGGCATTGGCCCTTCCGGACCCCATCAGTTGGTGCTGACATCTCTTTGAGGCGCGCGTGGAACACAACGCGCCGTCGACCCGGGTCTGGTCCCTATCGGACGGCGAGCTACCCATTGCTCACCGTCCGCAAGCCCGCGCCTACGGTGGCCGGAAGTCGGCTCGCGACTCCCGACGCCCGAGGCGTCTCCTGCGGCGACTAGGGGCGCGAGAGTGCGAATCTTGCCTCTCCCTCGCGCGCTCCGCCTCCTCCTTCGCGAGCATTACTGCTTCGCAGAAGGAAGTGACGGCCTCCCATGCACTCTCGCTCCGGACCATGGCCTGAACCAGGGCCGCACGCGAGAGATCGCCGCCGCCGATCGCCTCCGTGAGGACACGGCGGTGCCCCGCCCAAGCCGGGCAGACCTCCACCGTATGCTCCACCGTGTCCTCCGGGCGATTGGTGACACCCGGGCGTTTCTTCCCGCCTAAAGGCTCGTGCAGACCAGCGCGACGCGACGGCGCGACGCGACTCGAACAATACGATTTCTAAGAAAACTTCACGGTTTATCAATAACCGGTGTCGCGTCGCGCCAGTCTGCACAAAGCTTTAAGCTTCGTGCAGACCAGCGCGACGCGACACCGGCTATTGTTATACCGTCAAGTTTTCTTAGAAATTGTATTGTTCGAGTCGCGTCGCGCTGGTCTGCACGAAGCTTTATGCGGAACAGGAACCTCCCGAAACAGCCGTGTCCGGTGAGGACCTGCATCAGGCGGAAGGTCAGGACGCCGTGGCGCCTCTCTAGCCACTCCTCAAAGAGGGGACTTATCGCCACAATTGTGGCGTGCCCAGTGTCGTGGTGGCCTGAAGGCTTATGTATTCAGCAATGGCTTATGCTTTCGACGCCGTGAATGTAACTTGAAACCATAATGTAGCTTTTCGCAATTTTTAAAACGAAGTTCTTTAACGCGGCTTGCGGTAGGAGTACACTGGCAGAAAACGTCACGCGAAAAAGGGGGTGACTACCGAGATGACGACTAAGAAGTATGGAAGAAAGAGACATGTTGCGCCGACCACAAATAAATTGGGATAAGAGCAGGAGAAAGAATGATGATGACTTCATTATTTGCGACTATCTTCTTCTAATTCGAAGAGAAAGAAATAGAGAGTATGATTTCCTATCTATCTTCCTCTTTGAATTATTTTTGTCCTCTATGTCACCACTGACTTAACGAATTAATCTGAACTTAGTCTATACGTATTTGTATAATGATGATAGTCGCTTTTCGTGTCTGTCTGTGAGACCGCGTTGTTCTTCCAAATTACGCAACGGATTTTGATGCAGGTTTCACCATAATTTAGAGAATTTATTCGGAAGGATATGAGTATAATGTTTTTATTACACTTATATAATTATCAAATCCGTGCGAAACAGGGGCGGGTCAGTTTATAATTGCCAACACGCAGTTATACAATGACGCCGAATGGGCATGTATTTATGCGCCCGTATTTTTCTGAATATTCATGAAAAAAAATCGAAAATTAATTTTAAAACGATCTTTAATATTTTTCATGTTATTCAATTTTTTTTTTTGAGTAGCGTTTGCCATATCTCCGATGTTAGAGGCTCGATTTTGATTTGTTTATTATTTCTAAAAGCTTATGAGTTATTATATCGAATTAACAACAAACAATATTTTTTATTAAAATTTATCGACTATGAAAAAAAAACGGATGTGAAGAACATTTTTTCTAAAAAAAAACAGTATTTATTAGAAAAAACACAAGTGTAAATCTATAATTGTAAGCCCTCTCCATTGCCTATAGGTGACTTTCAGCCTTCTAATGATGCCCATTGTGAGCGACCACGTTTCAATGCCATACATACGTCATCACTGGCAACACCACCACAACACCTAATTTCAGTTCGTGTAAATTAAATCACGAACACGTTGTTTCATTTAACAAAACTATGTAACTTAACGTCGTTTGCACACCATCACAGTGGTTCCCAAAGGAGCAAAAAAATATTGAAAACTATCGCGTTTCAAAGCGATATCGTGGTGATATAGAACGGCAGTGTGCTACCAGCTTTAGCCCCGAGAAAGTATACTTGAGCGTTAATGTGCCCAAGGCTTAATGAGTTCTAGAATTGTCAACAATACTTACCAAACCGTTGGTTGAAGTTCACGAATAAATTATTGTTAGTGACCCTTAATGGTCAAGCACAATTTGACTTTGTGCTTGACCATTAAGACCTTTAACACAGAGGTCAAGTCTGTAAAGTGCCAACTTCAATATTAGCAACATTTTGACCTTTGCTTGTTCTACGGTGACAATGAAAACCGACACAACATAAGTCATAGGTCACTATTCATTATGAGAAGTCCTAGAGCCATTTTTTAAAATCCTGTATTATAATAACTAAATGCGATATTACTATAAGTCTGCGGGCACGAAATTAGCGATTGCGACAGCGGGGCGGCGAGGGGCGGGGCGATCCAACAGCGGCCTATACAGGAACGAGCGGCCATCGAGCGGTAAAATCAAACAAGTTTCTTTCTGTCGCTTGCGCGTCGCCCCATGCATCGCTCGATCGCCCCGCGTCGCTCTCGCCCGTTTCAAAATTCAAATTCGCTCCGGTGTTGCCATCGCTCGGCCGCCGCTAATTTCGTGCCCACAGACACAAACTTCTATTGTGATTCGTTCAGTGTCCTTGAATGCGTTAACAATTGATTCCAATCTAGCCTAATATTAGACTACTAAGCCATTTAACTGTAATTTATTATTTGACGTGATAGATTATGTTATAACTAAGAATAGTGCCAATTTGCACTTTTATACAATTCCGTAGCACTTTTTTAGGGTCTGATAATTAATAAGCATTTTGTTCATGTGTTACGTGTATAGCTCAGCATTGTTAATGAACCTACTCTACTCCCTAAAGAAGATGGCTGAATGTTTTTCTGCGGTATTGACATTATGACTCAATATAATAGACTAGCTGCGCCCCGAGGTTTGACCTGCATAAGTCTCGATCCCGCGGGAATATCGGGATAAAAAGTATCCTATGTCCAAACCGAAATCATAGTCTACTCATGAAAAATTTATCCAAATCCGTTCAGCCATTTTACCGTGAAAGCGTTACTAACAAACAAACAAACAATCAAACAAACAAACAAACAAGCAAGCAAACAAACAAACAAACAATCAAACAAACAATCAAACAAAAAATTAACAGACAAAAATAGAGGTGGGCCCTTAAGGTGACGAAATATTTTGGCTGTGACTGTGGCAATATTGCTTTAAGTAATTTCATTAACTTAGGTACAAGTTAATGAAAGTACTAACAGCAATATTGCCTCTTTTTTACTCGCTGTCAGAAATTCTGATATTAAGTGAATGTTCAGAAAACTGTGCTTTTTAAAGTCGGCTCCAAATAAATCCAGCTGCGGGTAGCGAGACAGCTTAAATTCGCGCGAGGCAACTTGAGTGTCATTGTTTTACGGTTTTCATTAGCTATCGCTTAATTTCGGCCTGCCCGCCATGCTGGATGTGGGCTGACAGTTAATCCCAGATGTTTTAGGATGAAGCTGAGTAACGAGAGAGAGAAGTCTCTTTAAATTAGATTTAGAGTCTGTCCTCATAGCTGTGTGCTTATAAAAGAATATTGGTGGTGACGTAATGTTTAAAAACTAGGACTTCAAAATCACTGGCTGAATTTTGATATTAACGGTCTGTTTTACCACCTCCGGATGACTGCAATAGGGTATAGTATTTAAGAGCGTTCATCCAAAAAGTTGGCAACGTCGCAAATAGCTGTCAAATATTTACCTGGTTTGATTAATTTGGCAATATTACTGTATGGAAATAAGAAATATGGCTAAATAGTGAACTAGAATATTAATAATGAATTGCAATTATAAAACTGAATTTGATGTTGTAACCGTTTTAAATGTAAAGCTTCGTGCAGACCAGCGCGACGCGACAGCGCGACGCGACACCGCTTATTGTTATGCACTCAAGTTTTCTTAGAAATTGTATTGTTCGAGTCGCGTCGCGGCGTCGCGTCGCGCTGGTCTGCACGAAGCTTAAAAAAGGCATTTGGAAAGTTTCCAAATTTTTAAACTTAATATTCGGTTATCAATCAAAAATTCGGATATTTTACGATAGGTACCGTTTAATTGTTGCGAGTTTGTCCGAAAGGGATATCACGACCCTGGCACACAGGCAACGGAAGGAACACGGGTGGGTTTTAGTCAGTAAAAGTCTGACACGCCCTCCCGCTCCGCCCAGAGCGGGAGAAGTTATTTAATAATTTCCCATCCTCAAAAAAAAAAAAAGGTACCGTTTAATTAAACTGGAAACTATGAAACAAAATGTAAAATCTTCGGATTATCGGACTATCACCAGTCAGTTTTATTAATTATGACCCCCTCACAGAGAGGAGGCCTGTGTCCCAGTAGTCGGAAAATTATACGCTGATTATGCTTATCCTGGTTTTATTAAATATTGTGTCTGCAGATATAATTTCATACAAATACTTTGTCTGTTAGATATAATCTTTCAAAACACTATGAAACCAACCCTTATTTGCATAAAAGTAAGTACCGTATTGTACTGAATAATAGGTAGTATTTCTCTCCTGTGTGGAGTAGTTGCGCAATTCACATAAAATGACAATTGATCGTATTGTCTTTCATTTGACAGTTCAGCCACGTCCATTGCGTTATTTACCTTGCTGAGGAGACAATTTTTTAAACCTGTGAAGCAATTGATTAGGAATTTCCTTCAAAACTCTAGGATTGATATTGAACTCAAACTCAAAGCATTTATTTCAATTAAACCATTACAGGCACTTTTGTATTGCCAAGGAATCAGGTCAGTAAAAAATATGAAGCTAGTTGTCCATTCCAAAGCGTAGTAGGTACCTATGGAAAAGAACGGGCAAGAAACTCCACGGACACTCTTTTAAATAAAATAAATTGTTACAAAGTATTGGTTACATCATTCATGTTGAAATTATACATGTGGGAACAATGTAGAAAGACGTGCACGTTAGAAGCGTCCGTAATACAAAGATAAATCAAAGAACAATTCAAAAATTTTAATCAGCCATGGCCGCTAAGAGTTGACCAGTCCCATTAGAAGTGCAATTAAGGTGCTGACCTTAGGTCATTGAGTAGGTGTATAAATCCAATGTAGGTAATAGTCATCTTTAAAGGGAATAAGTTGAAGATATAATCTAACACGCAGTTGCAACCGCTCCCGCAGTATTGCAGCATGATCAAACCGCCTGCGACCTACCGATCTGTCCATTTCATCGCCCTACAATTTAGTAACATATCCTGTACATTAGGTAGTACCAGCACCACCTCAGAAGGTACCCATACAAATTCATGCAACAGCTTTTAAGGTTTTGTTAATCTCCCAATCTCCACCCAGATACAGATATTCTCCCCAAAAATGTCTGTTTCGTTACGGCCAGACTTATTCGCGTTATGAGGTTTTTGCCAGTCTGCTTAGCAAGCAAGAGAAATACTTGTAGCTAGACTTAAATAATTTAATCTTATTACGCGTAGGTGGCCTGAAATTAAGACAAATTCTCGCTACGCAGGTGTTTTCTGCGTTTGCGAGTACGTTTTGACTTTTCGTCCGTTCATTTCGATTAAAAGTTTCTCAAGATCGTATAGAATTTGTTGGTGTTGGTTCGTAATTTATTTTAACTTTATTTTGTGAGTTGAATCTGTGTTTTCATGTACATAATTATGTGGTTTTGATCGCAGTTCGGTTGATATTTAGAAGATTGACGTTTTATACATTGAAACCAGCAGTGGTGGCGCAGTGGTAACGGCCGCGACTTACCTTGAGTTGTAGGTCGTAGGTTTGAACCTTGACAGGCGCTTTACTTTGTGTAAATTATTTCATCACCACTACTCTCAAAACTGTAAAGGAAAACATCGTGAATAAACCGGCATGTCCTAGAACCAAAAATTCGAAGTCATGTGACATCTACCAACCCGCACTCGGGCCGCGTGGTGGATTACGACCCACTCCCTCTCACAGAGAGGAGGCCTGTGTCCCAGCGGTGGGACATTATAGGCTGATTATACTAGACATTCAAACCTATGTGAAACGGATGGACGTCAAATTACAATAGGGTTGTTGTCTGGGTAAAAAAAAAAATTATTAAGTTCGTCAGTCAGATAATAAAAAAATATTAGACACGTATTTTTTGCTTTATCATATTAATAAAAAAATATTTAGATAAAACGCATTAAAGTTAGGGAGTGGGGGATCGCTACGTCACAATTCAGTAGGTATAAAATCTACCGAAGAGTGACGTCACGGCACATTTTAACTCAATGTGTTTAAATAATCTTTGGATTACGTAAAAAAAGAAAAAAATACGTAATGCAAATTTTTACTCATCATCCCTATTACTAAGGTAAGTAATAGGTATATTATTAATTAACAGATAATGAAAATTCATAAGTGTCAAGCACAGACCATGGACATGCCCCGGCGGCCGCTGCTAGATAGAGTCAACATTTTCTATACAAACCAAGCGTGTCACTATTTATTCGCACTACAACACAAATGACTTATAGAAACTTATGGCTTTGAATGCTTTTCGTGACAGAAGATGTGCGCTCAACGGGTGCCACGGATTTTATTAGTATTCCCTTCTCTAGTCGATCCCGGCGCGGCAAATCTGTGTTCTATGGTTTCATGCTAAAAACAATATTACTCCATATAGCTATCCTACTCTATCTTTTAACTTTAAAAAACAAAAGAACGAGTACACTGCCTTAAAAACCGAGGAAAACAAACAAACTCAAACATCTTACACAAACCATGACGGGTTGCATAGCACACATCCCTCCGTAAACTATTGGATAAAAACTCCGAACAATAACGCCAGTGTATATTTTTCAACCAACTAGCGAAGCACAGACACGGTCCGATAGGCCGAAACGTGTTACGTACTGACATTGACAAGTGCATTAACCTCTATGCATTCATACTGCGTCGATAAAGTGTACGGGGAATAGGGATGCTAGCTGGAATATTGTGTTTTTGAGCTATCTTTTGCATAGAGGCTGTGCAAGTTTGCACTAAGTCTTATAGAATATTTTACCTTTTGTCTATGTTTGCTACCTATTGGTTTTTATTTTGATTGACTTAAATATTATACTTTTGTTTCAGTACCAAGAACCAGCGCCTTTTTCTTTTCGGTAGTTAATAGAGGCATACACCTTTTCTACGTTTTCCTAAGGGTACAAATATACAAATACATGACCAATTTGGTAAGCTCGAATTTGGATTATGGTTTACACAGATATAATCGCTCTGTAGATTGAAAGGAATATTGTAACTAGATATCTTCATTACTAGGTAGTGTTTCTCTCCAAAATGTTCGACAGATTTCTATGGGAGTTATTATTAAAGGGTTATTTGAGTTGAGTTTTAACTTACGATAATTATTTATTAAAACAATTTACTTCGGCTATAATTACTTTATTTAATAGATTTTCTGTTCCTTGTTGGCAATATTAAAAGTTTCTCAAGATCGTATAGAATTTGTTGGTGTCGGTAGCTAATTTATTTTAACTTTATTTTGTGAGTTGAATCTATGTTTTCATGTTTAAATGTCGTTTTGATCGGAGTTTCATTGATATTTGGAATTTTGACGTTTTAGACATTGAAACCAGCAGTGGTGGCCCAGTGGTAACGGCCGCGACTTAGGAGTTGTAGGTCGTAGGTTCGAACCCTGACAGGCGCTTTACACTGTGTAAATTATTGAGCTACATAAGTATGAGATAGCAATCTTACGTTCCTTGTCAAATATTACAGCGGACTAAAATTAATTAGAATCAGGTCATTTGAAGCTGAGACCGCCAAACACTTGAAACAAGAAAGTGTCAATTGAAACCGAATTCATTGAACTGCACTACCAAAGTTCTATTAGGCTGGACATCTATAGCGACGAGTTCAGAAGTACTCGAGAGGTGGGCAAATTGAAACAGTACATTTATACGGAGCTTTGAGCTAAAACCAAGCCCTAAGTTTGAGTTTCGTTGAACATTGAGTTAGTTTGGCGTACCTATAAAGCTGTTGAGATAACTCTGAGCAAGTTCGCCTCATAATTGTACAGTCGATATTATTTTATACATATATATTATGTTTGCGCACAAAGAAACTTCAGCTGCACTTGTAGTTATCAAACCTCTTTGTGTATGTGAACATAAAATTGCTTCAGTGCTTGTTGAATAATACGTGTGCCATGTTAATGACTGTTTGATAGAGCTTGAAGCTTGTAACGTTCCCATTGTTTTGTTTTTACCCGTTCACCTGCACTGGGGAACTTGTTTGCATTTTCATGAACTATAAAAACAATTAGGACTGCGAAACTAAAGATAATTTAATTGTTACAATAGATAGTTTGAATTAGTTTGTAAATTGACTTTATTTCACAATTGCAGACCCAAGTTTTGTTTTGAATTGAATAGATTTTCAGTTTCCAGTAAGAATGGATTTAATATTTAGCGTCCAAATTTTCACGGTTGGATTTTATTTAACAGGAGAAACCAACGGTTTTATTACGTTCTTGGATTTTGAACTAGCGACCCACCCCTGCTTCGCAAGGTTTTTAAGACTTGGCAAAACATCGAAATTTATTAATTATCTATAAGTTTAATATTAATGTATTATACACATGAACCTTCCGGAAAACATTCTCTAAATTATTTTGAAAAACCCCATCAAAATCCATTGCGTACTTTAGAACAACAACGTGGACATACAGAAAAATATATATATGTTTTATATATACATAGATTAGATATAGGTTATCGATTCAACGCTTTGTTGTGTTATAAACAGTGACTTTGCGCCTGGATTTTAATATATTTCGGATATTCAAAATGGCGCTGTCTCAAATGTTCTTAATTACGGCTGCTTTGACAAGGTGTTCTCTAAACGCACCATCATTAATAACACAACGCGACTGAGCCGTTCAATACCGAGCATCATAATTATTACTGACATTATTGCTCGTGAATTCAAATTGATTTATCAATTTCCTTTAAAGGAATGCCAACATTCTTCTTGATTACTGTCACGTAGAAACACTTGTTACACAGACGGAGAACGGCTGTAGGCGATGTTGACATCAATCACTTTTGCTTTGCCATGTTTAGATTGCCCAAATTAAGGGCGTTTGTGAGCTCCCTTTTGTCACGAAGAAAAATAATGGTGATTATTCAACTCTTCTCCTTGTTCTTTGAGCACATTCGTGATTCAATTACGTGTGTCTCGTCTGTGACGTATATCGATAGATTGTGGTTGCTTTGCTTATATTTTTTTAGAACGTGTATAACGTTAGAAACAGTTGGAGAAGGCCTTACAGAAATGTAAGGCCATATACATAAACAAGAGATATTTTGTAATATAAGTGTAGATTTTTTTTATAATAATTTTATTAAGTTTTATTATAAAGCCGTAAGTTTTTTTTGTATTGTTATAAATAACATTAACAATAAAAATCATAGACACAATACTCTTTATTAGTAAGTACACCATAGAAATTACAGATTTATATGTACCGATCATTATTTCTCCTGACAAAGTTTATTCGGTTTATATGTATGTTGTTTGTATGTATGTATTAGTATGTATTAATTTTCAAGTTATCTATCCCTTATGTTGCACATGCCATGTTTTGTCTCTGCATCACACTAAGGTTGACTGGTAGAAAATGCCTCAAGTATTAAGTCCGCCTTTGTACAGTATTTTTACTTGCTCATGAAGTTTTAATAAATAAATATAGATAAAATTGTTTTTTTTTCTAATTGTAAGTCTGTGTGTTTTGTCAACGTCTAAATATTACAGGGTAAGTAGCTTTAAATAATAACAATAACAACTTAACGAATAAATCAATCAGCCTAGCCTTTTCCCAACTATATTGGGGTCGGCTTCTAGTGTAACCGGATGCAGCTGTAAACCAGTATTTTACATGGAGCGACTGCTGCCTATCTGACCTCTACAACCCAGTAACTGGGTAATACGATATCCCTTGTCAAGACTGGTTGTCAGACTTTCGGGCTTCAGACGACCCAGTTGTTAGACTGTCAAAGATCCACGAATGACAGCCGGGACCAACGGCTTAACTTGCTTTCCGAGGCACGGAGGCCTCTCGGTATAAAGATGGTCACCCATCCACGGACCAACCCCAGCAAACGTAGCTTAACCTGATAGATTGACCCGTGCGGCTGTTATTACTTAGCCACGAGCTCCTCCGAACAACTTAACGAATAATATGACAGAATCGAGGAGACGGCACGAGTTGTAAAGACCGTATTAAGAAACTTGAGGTAACCGGGCGAGTGAAAAAACAAATGAAACACCAAATAATTATTGCCGACAATTTTTACTGTAATAATTATTGTAGCTATTACTGGAGCAACACTGCTCCATATCGCTCGATGCTAAGATTCTAGCAATTTGTTGCAAGAGATACCATATTGAGCGGTATGGAGTAATTAGTATTATTGCTCCACCACTCCTGGCAATGATTGCTGAAAAACTAGCCCATGTAAGCCGCAGCTTGTAATACTATCAAATAATAGTGAAAAGGATATTCGGTCGAACATCAGGACGGCATCAGTCGGTTCTCTTTCAAAGTGAAGGCACGTGAACATATTCGAAAGAAGTTTGCAGTAATATCCGAGCGTTGAGTTGGTGGATTCGTCTTCTCCTCTACCGATTGCTATTTCTCCTTACAAAGTTTATTTGGTTTATGTATGTATATATTAGTATGTATTCTTGTATTTTATAGCTATCCCGTATGGTGCCGTGCCGTGTTTTGTCTCTGCATCAAGATTGGCTGTTAGAAAAGGCCAATGAAATGAAAAGTATTTATTTACTTGTGCATAAATTAGGTTTATTGGTGATTCGCACGAACTTACTCACCCGAAACAGACGCATCGACATTTTTTTTTTGAGGCTGAATTTATTTTTCTTCTTCGCATGAAGTAATTTTTTTTTGTAGGCGATCGCGAATCGATTTCTGGAGTTGTCGATTCACGTACAAATAAATTAACTTCGTACGAATTGCTTCAAGAAAAAATTATATTATTTAAAAGTGTTGATTCGCCCATTTCCGGCGAGTAAATTCGGGCGAATCACACAATAAACCATAAATTAATATTAGTGGAGTATTTCTTCAAATAAGTTTAACCGTGTAATTTCTCGATAATGTACCTACATAATCTGACCGTTCCGTCCGCATAAGTGGGGTGATTGACAGTTTGGGCTTAGCTAATTTGCGCCCAATTACTTACGCCGTGATACAGCAGATTTGGAGCTTAGGCGTAATAACATAATGAGGTCAGTTTGGGTGCAATGCAGTAAGATGGCGAGATAAAATAGTGGAAGCTTAATTACTTGGTAAATAAAGTTTCTTTCTAAGGAGATTTTACGAAAAAACTGGAGAATATGTATGATTGTATGTTAACTAAAGAACTTGTTAACCCGCAATAGAATATGTGCGAATTTAGACACAATATTTTTTGAGAGAGACTATTCCTAAATAATTAAAATCTGACTTCAGAAATATGATATAATTTTCATTCGTTTTAAAAATAAAACGAAGTGGGTGTCCTTTTATAAAATTTTATCTTTGATTTATTTAAGTTTATTTCCCATTAAATTGCTATTCATCCTCGAGGCACTCGTTATCTCTCTACACAACAATATCTGATGTTTTTGCTTATTGTTGTTATCACTGACCTTTATCAAAACCCACTGATATTATAACTGAGTAAATAATATTTAATATTTCCAACGTCTGTCATCTGTTTCTTTGGTTTCCAGAAATGGTCAATTGCCAGAAATAGAAAATACTATTAGGTTACGGGATATGCTAAGGTATTATTTATTGTACGAGTATTATTTATGTACACACAATAAAGTAGAGATACGACATAATTATAATTTTGAGTATTAATGATTTTTATGATTATAATTCTGTAATTACACATTTGTTACAGTCGCAAATCATATTTTGATGAACATACAACCTGTTACTGACCTTTGACAGTCGTTACGGGTCGTCAGAAGCCCGAAAGTCTGACAACCAGTCTTACCAATGGATATCGTATTACCCAGTTACTGGGTTGTAGAGGTCAGATAGGCAGTCGCTCCATGTAAAATACAGTATTCAGCTGCATCCGGTTAGAGTGGAAGCCGACCCCAACATAGTTGGGAAAAGGCTAGGCAGATTGAATAGAATCTAAACTCCGCTCCAGACTTTAGATTCTATTGGTTAATATTGGTACAGCTCCGTTCCTCTTCTCGCTTCTCCGCTCCAGTGGACAGGCAGCCTTAACAGTCACGTTTGAGGCAGCTAGACCAATGAGGAGTCAGCAGGTGTTTGCAAAAAATCACGCCTACAACATATCCTGAATTAGATTACTCTGAACCTGTCAACGATTGATAACTTTCAGTGTGCACTGAATAATTCAGTGACGAATTTCATTGATGAAATTCTCCTGTTTATTTGATACTAAAATTATATCATCACTTAATTGGATAACGCAAATTGATGCATTTGTAGTCACGTTAACTGAATCAATTAGTCTGAACGTAATGTGTGTGCAATGATATTGAAAGAATCCCTTTTGATTTTAAATGTAATGTTGGAAAAAAAAAATGAGAATGATGATTAATCGGAAATACCGAAATACCTGTGTGAAGCGAGCCCTTTGGTAATACCCCTAAATATTGCTTCTACCAAGTTTTTCTCAAAGAAAACATATTTTTCAAAAGTATTTAATACTACATTCAAATGTTTTTAGAAAGTCGCTTACTTGAAATACCACCTGTTTTATGGCGCCAATCGATAAGCCTATCAATTATATGGATAAAATCTCGCTAACTAAGATTTTCAATAATATCTAAACAAAAAACGACCCAGTGTAGCGTTGTGGCTTCACAACGGTATTTAGTCGAGTAATAATAAAGTTAGTAAGTGTCTAAGCACAGCTCTAAAGCGTACGCGCATCACTAGTTTCCTGTCATTACTCGGCCATTTCACCAGCCGCTTGCTACATAAGCAGGGGCTAGTCCAGAAACCTCGTGATTTTGCAGTATGTGCTTCAATCCAGGGCGAGTTCATCATTATTCTACCTATTATGGTATGCAGTTACAGTGTGCTCTAAGCTAATTGGTGTCAAAATAAAATACAATAGACGGGTCCGAGTTCGCAAAAAATCAATCGCCTTCCTGAGGATGCCTCGTTCAGAGGTGAAACACGTGTTGATTTCTTACAGGGTTCTTTATGACTCTTTAAGAACAGTTACGCGGATTAAGTTACTGAATGTACGTCGTCTATTGTATTTTATAATGGATTTCCGCAAAGTCACGCTTGAATCAATTAACTATTTAATTGGGGTCTTTTTGCAATGATCACTTTTCCTTTGTTTTCATGTGCCTTCTGACACATACATTACCTCACTGTGTTGTATTTGTCATTTCACGCTGCTCTTGCACCTATCTGCTTGGTGCTATGATGTAGTGAACTTCCAGCCTATAAAGTTCATTTCGTATCTTGGCAACTATGGGGCTAGCACATCGCACGCATCCCAACTAACCTGTGCACGCTTACACGCCATGCGGAGGGTGAAGATGCTTTTACGCTGAGGAATGCTTCTACGCAGATGGTAGAACATCTGCACGCTGCACTGAATTGCTACTGAAGACCATACTTCGTATCTACGGACCGACTCGCGTGACTGTTATTACTTGGCCACGAACTCCTCAAAAGTGTAATATTGTGTTATATTTCATTATTGCAACAAAATACAGAGTCTCTCTCCTCCCACAACGAGTTCTCCATATTTTTCATTGTTGTGTTCTCCGTATTTAGCTCCAGTTAGTACTTCAGTTTCACGATAATACTTTAGTAAAGTTGTGTACATGGCCCTCGGCTAAGCCGTCGTGTGCATAAATATTGTTATAAAGTTTACGCTAGTCGCCACTGAACTTGTGTTCATAATAAAAGTCTAACTAAAACTTATTTAGAAAACGTTATTCTATTGTGAAACAGATTTAACTATAGGGAATATCTCAGAACAATACATTACAATATAAAAAAGAATATAAAGGGATTTATTTTTATTTTTTATAAAGGGGATTAAAATAACCCTGTGATCATGAACGCAAAAAAAATGCGAATATTGGCTTCCAGTCTAACCGGATGCAGATCAGTACCAGTATTTTACTAGGAACGACTGTCTATCTGACCTCCACAACCCAGTTACTGAGACTCCTTGGGTGGATTGGTTATCTGTCAGATTTTTGGGTTTTTGACGACCAGTAACACTGCAATAATATAGATATGCAATAATCAATGCAGAACGTAATTATCAAATATATTTATGTGTGCACTATGTATTTATGTATGTCTAAGGCTGTTAGCATGGCTAAGGCAGAATATAAATATGGATAGTATGGAAACTAGGCCTATATGTTGAAATAACTACCTACTCTCCATTTTTAGGGTTCCGTAGTAAACAAGGAACCCTTATAGTTTCGCCATGTCTGTCTGTCTGCCCGCAGCTTAGCTCAGAGACGATTGGTACTAGAAAACTGTAATTTGGTATATGTATACATATTAATAATGGCCGACAAAGTGGTAAATAAAATCAAGAAAAATATTTATTTTTAGGGTACCTCCACTAGACGTAAAGTGAGGATGTTTTTTTTTCTCATCTATCCCATGTTGTGGGGTATCGTTAGAAAGGTCGTTCAAAAATATTGTGAGTTTTGAAAACTATTTTTGGATTCAGGGATCCGTTTGTGAAATATTAAGCTTTCAGCTGAATTTTTTTGTCAGAGTCAATTGTCCACCCCCCTGCCAGCTAAACGGTTGTACTTGGATTTGTGAAAAAATTCACAGCAGTAGTACCTATATAATAACGAAATTAAAAGGAAAACTATCAGAGCTAAGTAGGCTGTACAGGTTAACGAGTAATAATTAACCAACTTAAATTTGCAGTTTGAAAAACATGATCTCCCATACATTCCGTATGGGAGAACATGTTTTTCATAACATTTTGTTAAGTTTGTTCTTGGGATAAATTCATCCCAACTACGGAACCCTTCATTGTGCGTGGTCCGACACGCACTTGGCCGGATTTTAAAAAGATCGCGGCGATTCACTCGACACGGCACCCGCAACTGACAGCACCGCGTCAATCGCTTGGGGTCTCGTCAATGTGAGTGTGCCGTTTCGAACGTTTACTACGTAGTTTATGTACTGTCCATATTTATACTGTGGCTTAGGGCTGAGGCCTGCAACCGAATTCGATTGACCATCACTTTTTTCAATAGACGAATACATATTGGTTTGCGTATTACGCGTGCCATTTCAATAGATATTTCCACCACAAATGTTAGAACAATTCCGCTATTACCTTTGACATATCCGAACAGTTTCATCGATCGACACGGTCTCTTATCAGCGATGTCCACCGATGCCAGTTGACAATAGATTAACGCACACCTGTCACTCTTGCCTTATCACTACGTTGGAACGTAAAGTATGCCTTGGCTAGGAGTTAAAAAAGGCTTTGTTTGTCGCTCTAGGTATTTCTACATAGATTCATACGATATTATCGTGGATAAATGGACACAGAATATCATAGAGACATGGACACCGGCTGGTTTATTTTCAGGGGGGTTCAGTCCATGAAGCGAGCTCGGTCATTTTTGAGTTCACCTCGGATCTAACAGATCCGAGGTGAACTCAAAAATGACCGAGCTCTCTCAGCGAATGGTTATCGTTTGTCCTTTAATACAAGGAGTAACTTTGTCGACTTACTTAAAAGCTTAAAAAATAAGAGATTTTTTCCATCTCGCCTCGAATGGGATAGGTTTTATTTTGTCAATTGATACAGAAAGAGAACGAATTAATTAGAGATGAATGCAAGAGCGAGCGAAGCAAGCTTGATAATGTCAGCACCCCGACTAGGGTCGATTCGATTTTCGGAAATTTCAGATATCTCTTTAGTTCTGAATGTTTTTACATCTATATTTTATTTTGAAGCCAGGGAGGTGCAAGAGCACCCCCTTGCACCCCCCTCATGCCTATGCATATAGAAGTTGAATTTTGGATTGTTTAAATAATATAAATATAATTTCCTATTCATCAAAACTTGTGCTGCGCTGTAAATCTATGCGCCTATGGACAAGATACGGCTATTATCTTATCAATGCTGTTCATGTTCGTAGTTGTCACTACTTTAGAAAAAAATAGTTGTTCTACATTGTTATTTCCGTTTCGTCTTCATCATCGTTTGTTATTTGATATTTGTGCCTGTAAACCACGATTGGGGAATCGTGGTTTAAAGACACAAATATCAAATTACCCAGACCACTCAAACCTCTGCTTACCCTCTTGAAGATTACAGCGTTTACAGGCTTGTACTACAGTGAGTGCTCCACATTAGCTCGATGATTCGTAGGCTATGTGTCGTGTGATCGAATACAAATAGGCTCATCATGGACGAGGGATCCTTGGAACATAAGGGGATCTCTCCTGTGGAAGGGAAGCAGCATCCAGGTATACTACTACTGTCTATTACTATGGGCCTGATTATGATGTAATTTTTAACGTATAGTAGTCTAGGGATTAATTATGCTCAAAAAGGAAAGTTAAAAAAATAAGTAAAAATATTTTTCGATTAAAGTTTTAAACTACGCTAAGTCTCGCTCACTATGATAATTAAACCAGAATATAAAACTACAGTTTCTAAAGCATGAAACTTGAAATATGTATAATTAGTGTTGTGAAATGGTTATATTTTGTAAAACGTATGAATTTTAGTCAGAATAACGAAGAATATCATTACCATTTATCACCCCTCGCAACATTAGCATAGAGCGCCGTGAAATATTCAATTAGGTATTAAAGTCCTGGAGAAACGAAGGTTACGGATGAAATGAAGAGGCAATGCGACATGTCCTTGATTTTATTATTTTTTGTAACGATCAGGATATTTTAACGTACATTGTTGGGAAGAAGTTACATTTTTTTTTTACTACATTATTTAGATACACGCGGAAATAGCTCCAGCTGCAACTTTAGAAATCCAATTAATTTCTCTTTCATAAACCACTGAACAAATCTCAAGAATGTTATACCATAAAGTTGGTTTAACTGTTAAAAGACTTTGGTACTAAATCCATTACTAGTACGTACTGTATCTGCTACCAAAGTTGCAGCTGGAGAGTAAGCATTGGGAACTGTAACTTTTAAGTTGTAAATACTCGGCAACTATTAACTGTTTTATATGTCTCAAACAGGTCATTAAGTAAATATGTCCTCTATCGCTTACAATATATTATTTACAATTAAATTTACCATGCCCAATAAAAACTTTAATATAAATGTTTCTATTCAAGATAATAGCAATATACATGGCACATTAATTTATAAACATTTGCTTAAATCTTACACGATCTCGTAAATGTATTTAACAGTAAGTTTCAGAGATGAGTTACTATTTTTTATATTCTTATAAACAGTTCGGATATTCGCCTATTACAAACTATATACAACGTTATAAGACTAGTTATTATCACGTTACACGCTGATGGAATAAAAAACGATGAAACAGAAAATTCGCCGACTCTAAAAACAAAAAATAACAATGCCTACAGAAATTATTCCAATCAATCGTAATTACAGGCTGTGATTGTTGACAATTTACCTGAATTATCATTAGAGCTAACGATAAAAAGGAAACATTTATTGTAGCAGTTATCGTAATTATAGCAGACTTTTGATTAGACACAGGAACATTGCTGTCGTGGTGCTGATTGTAGACGAGGCGCCGGTCGCTGTGGTCACCGCGACCTTGCCATCATTAGAGTACCATTTGTTGGCTCTGTCCGGTACTCTGTTACTCTTCATGCTATCCACATCCTCGTCATCATCATCATACGCATTGGTTCCGTACTCATCATCCGAGGTAGACCGTACATCAGGGTACTGGTAAGCATGCCTGTCGTTCCCCGGAATCTCTGTGACACGAGCAAAATGTTTGTTTTATTAAAATCGATCAATGTGCCGTCACCGCGTAACTTCAATATTCCAAGTTAATTTCGATTTTGCATTTATTTAAAGTATTTGCGAATTCAAATGCAGATTTGAGAGTCATTGAACACGTTTTATATGCGTTTGCTGTAGCAAATATTTGTGTTGGTTTCAACAAAAGCTGATGTTTAAAGGTATGCGGAACTGAATGGAATTGTGTTTAATTAACAAAGTTAGGAGAAATTTAATATATTAAAATAAAGGCGTACCGTATAATCTTATCTTGCTCTCGACGTCTCCCAGGGAATTCTTGGCGACGCAGATGTAACTGCCCAAGTCTTCCCTCCGAATGTTCTTGATGGTCATCGTCATTTCGGCTTCGAACATCGACTTCTGTCTGACTGACATCACGTGGTGCTCCGAAGGTATAATCAGTTCACCTGCAGAACAATTTATTGCTTAAAATACGCTTGTTTTCAAATTCAATATTAGAATTTCATCTTTCCTCAGCGGAAGTTTTATGAAAAATGTAAAAACTTCGTGCAGACACCTAGGAGTTTTATGGCCGCCTTATAATTTGTTTCGCTTTTATCGCGGATGCCTTACCTGCCAGCCGAGTTAATCAAACGGTATTAAAATTCGAATGTTGAACTTTTAAAGCGTATTTATAGTCAATCCGGGGTATAAGATGATTTTTACTTTTACTTTTATTGCTGAACCATAATTTTATCCTCATGGTCTGAACTTAATCTCGTTATTGGATTCGAAGAACGTGTAGTTGGTACGTAAAACTAGATATAATCATACTTTTATGTACCTACTTTTTAATATATTCAATTATTTATGCAATTTGAGAGCAGAATTGAAAATTTATTGCATCATAGGAACTTCTTTAAAAATTGGACATCCTGCAGTGAATGATAAAACATGATAAAAATTCTTACCTGGATCCTTAACCCAGTAGTTGATAGATTTAGGCGAAGACTCGACGTAGCACTCTATAGTGACGTCAGTGCCCAGCGGAGCACCCACCAGCTGATTGGGCACTTGAATCACTGGGTGAACTGCACAAAACAAAAAGATTTTATCGACGTAAAAACCATGAGTAAGTCATTGCAATGTAACTCTTATATCGGTAAAGTAAGGTATAAATTTGAATAATTACCGAGACTTATATCAAACTCACGACAATCATTCTAATTTATACTTTATAACAATGAGACAAGAATTATATTGCGAGGGTTTTACGTCATTTAAATGTATCGTAAAAGCGCTGCTTAAGATTCAACAAACAAACATCAAAAATCTGAAAGATTTTGACGAAGAATCCCAAGACCTTATAAATCAACATAGTTGAGTTGTAAAAAAAGAAATCTATTCACGGCTTCATTTGGCTTAATTGGCGGCCGAAAAAATACATGAAACATCATAAAGATCAGCTTACAGTGTACACTGATGTGGATCCTCTTGCTCACTGTGGGTGGGACCCCATTACCGGCGATACATAAGTATGTGCCCATCTCCGAACGTGATATTTTGGTCAGCTTCAACACTTCACCCTGGTATGTTAGCACTGTGAACAAAAGTTAAACGTATCACTTCAACCCAGGCATCTTCAAGTTTCTGCCAAGTTAAAAGAAAAAAGAAAAGTGTTTATTACTGGAAGAATGCGTACAGTAAATCTCCTTAAAACAAATTTGGTCTACAATGTGCACTTAGGTGTCAAAGGAGTGCTTTGGCACTCGTACTAGGATTACCCTGTATCAAGAATGCCATCACCTTCCTCCGGACCAACTAAGATAGTTGTTTATACTTACTTAGAATTAAATTTTGAATAAATTATAAACGAAAATAAAATTAACTTCTACAAACAAGGAAATACACAAAAGGAGCATGTGTGTGTTTGTATGTGTGTATGTATGTGAGTGTGTGTGTATGTGGGTGTGTGTGTGTGTATGTGTGTGTGTATGTTTGTGTTTGGTAGTGTGTGTCCAGAAATCCAGAAGGTATGAGTGAGTATGCGTTGGTGAAAGAGACAGTTAACCCACTAATTTTATAATTCTCTTAGATTCTTCGTAGGTGAGACCCCTCAGCCAGTTACTAACAGCGTTCCTGCATTGCTTTGCAGTAAGCAAATATTTAGAACAGCATTAAGTTTATTGTAAATCCGTGAACCCAGTATCCAATCATTCATTCAATTTTTCAATTGATTTGAGGCTGATGAATATTGCGGTATGACAGCTTTTGTATAAAGAACATGTCAAACTGTCATATTTATTCTTCAGATAAAAGTTATCTGACTATTGAAAATCAGCCTTAAGAAAGATTGAATTTCAATTTGTGATCGATTTTATCGTCTATAATACGCAGGTAACAAATTGCTTTTATTTGACCAGCCTGTATTTGTATTATACTGGTTGATTCTAATTATTAATTAAAACCGCGGTAGCTACTAATAAAACGGTTGCACATACTATGTTTATTAGTAATAGGTCCTATTCTGGACTGGAATTCAGTCATTAGGCCCAAAATTTGGTTTATGTTGAAAATGAACACGACATTTACAATAATATGCAACTCAATTCGGCTCTCATTGCACAAAAACAAACAGTATAATGAAAACTGATGTTAGAAATAGCAGATGATTTTGGATTAATGGCGGAACCAGTTATATAATACAATGGTATCAGCAATCAAGCAATGCATATGCCTTCTCTGTATGAGAATAGGCCTTTGCCCTGCAGTGTTTAATAGTAATAGGCTGGTATTTTTTTGTACTACGTCATCAATCATCATGTTCTAAAACGTTAAGTGCTAAAGTTCGTTTTTTATACCCAGTGACGAATTTGACATTTCAAGTGATTGTTGTTTGTTTTTTTCAATTTGCAGTTTGACATTTGCATCTGTCAAAATCTTTCATTTCAATTTTCTCTGGGATTAAAAAACTAACTGTAGTACCGTGTCATTGGTACTGCAATCCTTAAGCAAAGGTAACAAACCCCAACTATACTGTAGCCATACAATTTTTTTTAATACCTTTTTCTGTGATGTCTCACTGCAAGGCAAAGGCCTCCTCACTCTATTTATACCCGCTATAGACTAATATAATAATAATAAATAAAAAAGTGTTAAGAATTATTGGGTTTATCCATCTGGAATTTCTCAGTAGCAGCCGGAGTCTGGATGTGTGCCCCGTTGGTGGCAATAGGCTCGCCCCGTATTACATGGGGCTCAAACATATGCGAAATGTGGGAGTACTATAGATAAACCTCTGCGCAACCCTTCGAGGAATACAGGCGTGATCTTATGTTATGTAATAATTAAGTAAACATGCAGTTTAGTCTTCTATATAAAAACATTCTTAAACAAGACAGGGTAGAGCCTAAACCGCTAGGTCTAGAAGCATCTATGTAAAAAAGTTCCTTACAATATAATGAAGATGAGCACTAAGAAAAGATTTTAGAAAATTCATCCCTTATAGGGGTTAAAAGGGGATGAAAGTGTGTATGGAAGTTTGTCATTCTTCCGATGGGAAAGCCATGGCTAGTCTTTTTTAATGAAAATCTTAAATTCACTGACAGACAACGCGCACTCGCATAGCTTATATCGCTGAGCTGAATCTAGAAGGATCTTCTCAAAAGAGTTCTTTATAATATAACGAAGGTGAGCAATAAC
Organism: Agrochola circellaris; assembly: GCA_914767755.1. Classification (NCBI taxonomy): domain Eukaryota; kingdom Metazoa; phylum Arthropoda; class Insecta; order Lepidoptera; family Noctuidae; genus Agrochola; species Agrochola circellaris. Next base: position 12,686,014 of record OU611841.1, on the reverse strand, counting down.
GAACGATTTTAGAAAATTTATCCCCTAAAGGGGTTAACTAGGGGTTGAAAGTTTGTATGGAAGTTCGTCATTTTTGCGATGGGAATGCCATCGGGCATATGGCTAGTCTTTTAAAATAAAAATCTTAAATTCACTGACAGACAATGCACAGCCTAAACCGCTGCGTCTAGAAGTCTAGAAGCTTGGAGTTTTGCTCAAGAGCTCCTTATTTACCGGAGGTGAGCACTAAGGAACGATTTTAGAAAATTCATCCCCTAAAGGGGTTAAAAAGGGGATGAAAGTTTGTATGGAAGTTTATCATCTTTCCCGATGGGAACGCCAACGGTTACACGGCTTGGAAAACTATAAACTCTTTATAGTTCAAAACAACTGCTAGTTTTGTACCTACACAGAATTTATGTCTTTTTACTTTGAAATTCTTAAAATGTGTAGTAAAATTTAATTACATTAATCGTCCAGCTTTGTGCTAAAGCGGTAACCATTGGGGGAAATATATTACACTATTCAAGTACGACTTTACAAGATAAAATGCTAGTTTATTTGCTCAGCTTTTTGTTTTTGCTAACACTTTTTTTAATAAGCTTGATTTGTATGTTAATAAATATTTCCGATTAATTTTGAGTTCAGTTTGTATTCATGTAGGGAATAATAGTAGTATCTCAATGCAGAAGTGAGATTTTATAATTGGTTTGTATCCAAATATCAATGTCTAAGGAACTTTTCTCAAAAAGCTTGGAAATTCTAACATCATTTTGACAACCTTCTTCGAGATGAATCGAAATTGCTGTACTGGTCAAAAACAAGCGAGCTGGCAATATTACTATGAAAATCTATAATAGTCGTGTTTATCGGCCAAAAGAATTACTATGAAAACTCATAACTATCGTGTTATTTAAAAATTGAACTAATTTTTTACTTCAACACATGGCAACCATCGTTGATAAAAATATTAGAACCACTTGACAGTTTTATTTCTTTCTTTTTCCCTTATTTACTTGTTACAAACGTTTCAGCTGTAAACATTACAGGCCCTTAAACAAGTAACACGACCCGCACACTACAGGTCCCAATAAATTATTCAAACACATTCGTATAATGAGACCTAGAAGTGTATTCAACGCAGAACTCTACTAATTACGACAAACTTTAAACAATACTGGACGCGAAACTCATCCCGAGAACAGTCGCCGCGCGGCTCATTGTGGACCCACAAATGCGGTCACACAGACTTTCGTATTATACATATTCAGAAAAACAATGGCGTCCTTGCGCCATTCAAATAAACTAAGACAAATGAAATATTTTTCCAGCTATTTATTAAATAATTTTGGGATTAATGTTGCTTGTTATTTTTTGTATGTTAAAGTTTATCGAGGTACGGCTTGGGAATGAAGACAGAAATATCACCGCTGTTACTAATGTATGCAGTTGGATACGTAGGTAGATATGCCTAGCCTTTTCCCAATTATGTTGGGGTCGGCTTCCAATCTAACCGGAAGCAGCTGAATACCAGTGCCTTACAAGGAGCGACTGCCTATCTGACCTCTACAACCCAGTTACTGGGTAACGCGATACCCCTTGGTAAGACTGGTTATCAGACTTTCGGGCTTCCGACGACTAGTAACAGAACCTAAGTATGTAGTCTAATTTGAAAAACAATATTTATCTATTTCTGCAAGAAATAATTATAGGAAAGTAGAAATGGGCAGGAGGAAAACGTCAAAAAACAATAATATTAAAAGCATTGTGGAAAAAGAAATGGAACTAAAAAAATAGAAATATAACTGTCGATCTTCAGTAATAGAGAGATTCAGACGGAGGCATAGTAAATTGTTTGTTCATCAATATATTCAAGCAATTGGTATCTAATCCAATTACAAAACCGATCAAATAAAACTGAAAACTCACTGAAATAAAATAAAATCCGTCGGTAAACAAGCTCAATATTTTTTAAGCTTCCCGAAACCTTGCTGAAGCGAATCACTTCACTTTTTCACCATATTTTTTAAGGTATGATATTGTATACAAGATCGTAATTGCTTTTAGTAAAGTAAGATCTCAGTTTATTTCAAACTCATAAATACTCTTAAAAACTGTAAATGATAAATGATTTTTATTTCTGTAAGTAGGTTGTACAAAACACTTTTACACGTCAATCATATTATTTTTAAACTAGATGAGGTCGGCGTTTCCTATCTGACTACTCCGCGAAGAAAGGCCGAAACAAACTCCAGACAGTTAAAGTCCAGACATAATCTTGGTCAGATCATGTGAAGATCATGTAGATTGGTGTCTAAAATGGTCTTTTAGACACCAATCTACATGTACGTTTGTAGCTCAAACACGTCGCTAAAATGGCTAAATAGTTTTGGATAAAATTGGTAGTACCAACATTATAAGCATTAATTTTCATACTTGCAATAAAAACTGAGGCGAATAAGGAAGAAAAAATGGGGCGACAAACAGAACTAACATAATTAATAAAGGACACGTTTGACTATCGGGGCAAAAAATTAAATCAAATTTGGGGGGAACAAGGAATATCATATGTGGAGCGATCTTTGTGAAATAAATCGACATTTTGCACAGTTTGTGAAAATCATGTTTTGTTAAAATGATTACTAAACAGACTAAATAAATAATGTAATGAACCAGACTCCATAAAGAATTTAAACTGTTTATATTATGTATCAGTGAACCACAATCAGATTGCAGCCACAAACTGCGGTGTTTTTCTATCCAATAACTCTAACCGCTACGATATTGTGGCATTAATTTTACAATCAATTTTGCTAAATAACAGCAAGAGGAAAAACGATAGAAGCAGGTTGATTTATTAAAGGTAAACTTGAGCATTCACTTGTAGCAGAACTTCGAGCATTCACCGTTTTTAAATTTGTCGAACTGAACAACAAACAGAGCCAAGCATAGAGCCTAACATCGTTACGAACATTTTCACGATCATTCTAGCGAACGCTCTAGTCAATGTTTTTCTGTAATGTAACATTCGCTAAAATGTTCACTACAAGTGAATGCTCAAGTTTATCAGCACCTTAACAGGAGCAGCACTAGGATTCATTGGAGTTGGATAATCATTGTTTAAATTTTTATAGAAGTATGAATAGAAGTATTTCCTAATAGCCTGAAAAACCCCAAAGCACACTTCATTATCTAAGTTTATTTGATCATTGCTGACTTACAAATTATTGTAAGTTATTGAATAAGTTTTTCTAATATTTCAGACGTGTTCATCCCCGAGATTGTGTTTCACACATTCTTTCATTGACATAAAAATATCAGTTCCCTACGACGCCGCTTCAAAGTAGCGCTAGCGTCGCTTAGCCGTGATAGTATCGAACGCTGTCATTAGTTCACGTCGTGTTGACGTTGCGTTAGCGGAGCGTATACGTTCGACGAACGCCTACTGTAGGAAGATGAGGAGTTACTGTAGTTAGTACTGAAGTTTCTTGCCGGCTCTTCTCCATTGGAAACGACCAATTGGAACCGTACACCTAGCTCAGAAGCTAGGTGCACGGTTCCAATTGGTCGTTTGGCACTTATTGGCTGGTTTGGGGACTTATGAAACATCAGAACGTTTCATAAGTGCCCATATAGGTTTATGTGAAATAAAATATTATGATTTTTTTAAATAAGAAAGGTTTTCTTAAAAGCGTTCTTTTAGAATAGTTCATTAAGAATAATGAAGTAAATCTGTTAAATGATTTCTTGTACAGAAAGTATTTCAATGGAAACAGGCTTTCAATCACTATTTGCGGGTAGCGTGCTCAATGTTGATTTTATCGTTACATTATTTCGTTGTTCGAGGGTTCTCGTATTGCCTTCTACACCGGTAATTTGTGAAACAATACCTCCCTTGGAATTTACCCTAAGCATTGTTATAACGATGTCTACTATGAGGCTTTTGAAGTCGCCGTTAGCAATTTAATCAAGTCTCAAATTAGATCTTCGGTTAATAATTTTGTTTAATTGTTCACGACCAAGGTTGAGAAGAGAGGTATTCGAATATATTTTGCGCCAAAATTGAGTTTAATTTAACTTTTGTTACTTCGATGACTTGATTTAATTAAGTGTATCGAGTAGTTATGACTTGTGGCACGCTTTATTCATTGATTCCATCACAAAATAACCATTTACGGATTTTAAAATAAAGTTACGTTAAAGTGACATTGAAAATAAATATACGTCCGTTCTAGAATTATTTAAAGAATAATCAACTTCGGAATTTGTCTGCATGCAGACGTTTGGCGTTTGTCATCGTTTTAACTAATATTATAAATGCGAAACTGAGTTTGTTACGCTTTAACGCCAAAACGGCTGAAAAAATTTGGATGAAATTTGGCACATGGGTAGACCATGACCTGGTTTAGGACATAGGATACTTTTTATTCCGATATTCCCATGGGATCGAGACTTATGCGGGTCAAACCGCGGGGCGCAGCAATAAGAGATATAAATAAATGAAAGTCACTTTTCGTGTCTGTTTGTGCGCGTTATTCTTCTTAACTGCGCATCGGATTTCTTTTATGTTATCTTAATTTGCTTCCTGTTGCCTTCGGCTTAGTTGAATCTCAGAAAACCTATCAAGGGGTAGGTAAGAACCTACCCCATTTCTTCTTATGAGCTCTGTGCTTAATACCGTTGAAATCGATTCAGTTGTGAAGATGTCAAGAATTAACAAACAAACAGACGGATTTTCTGATTTATAATACTGCCAGATTGGAGTGGTTTTAGAACCCGTAATAATTATTGGTCTGGAGCATAACGACTAGAGTTCGACCGAAAATGGTTTATTTTTTTCGGCCGAAAACGAAATTCGACCTGATTTGCATTTTCGGCCAAAAAACGAAAACGAAAAGGAGACAAGAAAATCTTTATAAATACTTTTTCTTTTGTAAAACTAAAACAAATGCATACCCATATTCGAATATCAAATCCCTACACATTCAATATGTATTTAGAGGGTGCACAAGTATTATGAACCTGTTATTATTATCCACTAATGTCAGTAAGTTCCGAGTAAGTGCGGCTTGCGTGACTGATGACCAATGTAGCCCATGTTTATTACGATTTACGGGTTATTACTGGGCGCCAAGGATTATTCGAATGGGTTTGTTTTTTATGGAGTTAAGAAATTGTGACTGATTGAACTGGCGAAATGTGGGAAACCCTTCAGGGAATACAGGCGTGATTTTATGTTGTTTGTTTCGACAAAGCTGAGATAACGCGGGTAAGATGTGTGATCTAAAAAGCTTGGACTGGCGAAATCTGGGTGTACCTCTGCATAATCCTTCGAGGAATACAGGAGTGGTTATTTCTGTTTGTTTCGACAATGCTGAATTGCCCCTCAGATGACATACATCAAAATAACAGTGCGTATGTACCTTTGCTTTTCGCTCCAGTTTGGTCCCTTACGACGATCTCCATGCCATCTTCTCGTTTCCACATGACCCTCGGGGGTGGTACACCGCGGGCCTTGCACGAGACCCTGGCTGTGCCACCTTCGGGAACCATCGTGTCTCCCGAAGTCTCTTCGGGGACGAAGTCCGGTGGTATAACTACGTCTAGGAAGCCCATCTGAGAAAAACGAAAAAAAAAGATGTTTAGTAAAAATATTACCAATTATAGGATCAGAACTGATTATGAAATGATAATCAGTTCAAACAATGATATGAAATTAAAATACTTTTCAAATAATCGTCCTCAGTACGTCTCTACGTGGCTAAGAATGGGCGGCTCGCGCGCTAATTATAGTATTTTCTTCGAAATTTTAAAACAAATACACATTTTGAAAATTACAAATATATACCTACATCAGAGAAAACATGTAGTTTTGTTGTTATTATTAAAAAAACTGATGACCTTCCATGAAGTATTTATTCCGTACTAAGGGTTTATTTTGTTTTCTATCAAGGAAACTACAACTAATCGTATTACTAAAGTAGGTATATGATGTATATAGTTAATCCTTATATATCAAACGATCGCAATGACGTAATGTTCACTCGGTACGCCCTTAACTAAAAACATCATCTATTTTTAGAAATGCTATATCAGTAATAAATCAAATCAAAATACAAATTGGATATATTACCTAAATCTAAACCTCCTAAAATCAACAACCCATTGAAAGTGTAAACAGAATCATTTAATTATCGAGAAACCTAACATAGTTCACATTACTGATGAAATTAAATCTGAATTGTGCGGTTTGCCGATCGCCGAAGAGAAAATATTTACTCGAAATTGCTTCGCGAGATGCTCTAATCACATTTTGGTGCAAAATTGGTACTAAATTGAAGTCTTTTCAGATTTGTGTATGATGTATTGAGGCTACGGAAAATAAACAGAAGTGCCAATTATTTTTGAAGCTACTGAATCATAACGGTGTTAAATCACTTTTTCATGCAAAAACCTTTGTATTGAACAGCATTCATCGGAAGTATTATAATTCTGAATAACAGATTTGTTCCGACTCCTGCAGATTAATAAGAATGAAGAATTATTTGAATTGAAATAAGTTTTAGCGTTTCCTTCATTTAATAAGTTTGTTGGATGGTGCAAAGTGTTCCAAACAACGCGCTGTTGGGAGGAATAAAATGCTTCAATTAATTAATTTGTTTGAATGCTGTGGAAGCGATTCTCGTAATCATATTATTGTACATTTCTCTATTATTCTTTCCTGTTCATTCATAAACTTCTTAACTGAAATGTTATTAATAATACATTTGTCTCTACTAGCATATAATACCTGTCGTATTATATGTTACTAGCTTCTGCCCACGACTTTGTTCGCGTACAATTTCTTGTTTTAGCAATAAAATATATCCTATTATAATCGGAAATATTGTAGTTTCTCATTAGTGAAATATTTTTTAGAATCGAATCAGTAGCTCCGAAGATTACGCCCTACATACAAACTTATTTGCTATACTTTATATATTATATATTATACTTTATAATGTTAGTATAGAAGTATCACCATCATTCATCATTTCAGCAACAAGATGGCCACTGCTAAACATAGGCCTCCCCCAAGCACCGCCACTTCGACCGATTCTATGCTGACATCCAGCGGATTCCTGCGGCTTTCACAAAGTCTTCGGTTCATCCTGTGGGAGGCCTTCCAATGCTTCGTCTTCCGGTACACGGTCGCCACTCCAAAACTTATCGGCCCCGTCGGCCATCTGTATTACGAGCAATGTACCCTGCCCATTTCCACTTAAGTTTGGCCATTCTTCAGGCTATGTCGGTTACCTTGGTTCTCCTACGGATCTCTTCATTTCTGATTCGATCACGTAGGGGAACTCCAAGCATAGCCCTCTCGATTGCCCTTTGGGTGACTTTAAGCCTTCTGATAAGGACCGTTGTGAGCGCCCAAGTTTCTGTGCCATAAGTCATCACTGGCAACACGCACTGGTCAAAGACTTTCGTCTTAAGACACTGCGGCATGTGGGACGAGAAGATATTACGTAGCTTCCCGAACGCTGCCCAGCCGAGTCGGATTCAACGATTGACCTCTTTCTCGAAGTTGGACCTACCTAGCTGGACAGTTTGTCCTAGGTAAACATACTCGTCCACAACTTCGAGCGTAGCGTCTCCTATAGAACAGAATAGATAGAATTATAACTATTCGAATACATAGAAGTATAGATAAACTTTAAATGAGAGTTATATTGTACGGCTTAAGGAGTAGATACCTACATATATCTTGATGACGTCACCGAACGTTCACAACAAACGATTATTAGCTTTTCAAATTATTAGAAGAAAAATGAGCATTATCACGTTACCCTTTCACGGTAAGTAGAGATCCGTGGTGAATCAATCAGCGTATTGAATGCTATCGATGTGTCTACGTCACGAGCCACTCATGCCCAACGGCAGGTCAGGCAACACGTTAAGAATTTTATTAGTAACCTGGGAGTTTCCTTTCGGCGTTTTCTTTTTCTATTTGGAAATACTATTATTGGGATATTTATAGATTTAGATGTGTTGAATGAATTAGTGTTATACTGGGTAGGGTTTTGTTAGAAATAGTTGTTTATTGCGCATTTAAGAGTCCATAATACCTCAGCTGGGCCACCACTGGACCACCACTGCTTTTTAATCTTATCAGTATTTTAGGTAGAAAGAAAGAAGAAAGAAAATACGTTTATTTACTGTAAATATGACGCAAGGAAAGAACAAAACACGAAAATAACAAATTGGGGGAAAATATGCGTCACATCGACGCAAAACGGCCATCGTTCAGCATAATGCTGCGACCTGCGAATTAAACAGTGTCGGTAAACTCACAATAATTTTAAGTTAATCAACCTAGCTATCTGCCTAGCTTTTTCCCAGCTATGTGGTGGGGGTTGTCTTCCAGTTTAACCGGATGCAGCTGAATACCAGTATTTTACTTGAAGCGACTGCCTATCTGACTTCCACAACCTCGTTACAGGGTAATGTAATGGGTTACAATAATTTTAAATATAAAGAATAATTGATGAACCAGAAAATGTTCTCACATATCCTTTCTCATTAATGTAGTTACTGCCAACTTTAAAAGCAGTTAAAAATGCATGAGTTCCATATAGCAGTACCGCATAAGTAGCAATTTATGGCAGTTTATTGGTTAAAGTGCACCTCACCGCGTGACGCATTCTCGTTAAATCGTTCCTGAATTTTCAATGCACCGCAGTCCATTACTTTGTAACAAGGATCCAGGTTGCGGTGTGTGGTAAAAAAAGATGAGAATCGTATGCATTGTGGATTGTATTATTGGGTAGGATTGGCGTAAAATTTCAGTAATGGAAATCATCAAAACGGAATCTCCATTCTTCGTTTGACATGTCAGTTTCAAATGACCACAGTATATTTTCAATTGGGATAATGCAGTTTTTTGTTACTGAAGCATTTATTCGTGAGCTACGACCATAGTCCCTTTGATAATTGATTTGTACCACTGTCTGGCAGATGACAGTAAAGCTTCTATTTCTGTTCTTTTTCTAGGTGGAAATTGCTGGTATCCGGTTTCTGGTTCGAAATTGTAAGTGATTCACTTACTACTTATGTTTAGTAGTTAGGAATTTCTTGCCCGTTCTCCATAGGAACCTACTACGCTTTGGAATGGGCAACTAGCTTCATCTTTCTGACTGACCGACCCCTTGACAATTCAAAAGTGCCTGTAATTGGTTTATTCGAAATAAATGCTTTGAGTTTTGAGTTTTTGTGTGTAGCAAACGTATGCTAACAATGCTGTAAGTGTCCATTATTATCTGACCATTGGGTTCATAGTTTAGAAGGTTTTTAAAGTTTTTCGCTCACCTGACTTTTCATAGGATCAGTATTAATTTGACACATGTATTGTCCTCTGTCTTCTTCTTGCACGTTCTTGATGTGGAGGTACCAGGTGGAGTGGTCGCTGTGGGAGACGGAGACCCGAGGGTTGTGGGTGATCACGTGCTCGTGGATGGCCTGGATCGCCTTCGTGTCTGCCTTCACCCAGCCCACCTGGAAAATTGAGGAGTTGAGAAGGTGGAATGGCCGCTAAATTAATTTTGGCATGAAAATGTTCTCTATCTTTATTTATTTATATATAATTTATTGTACATCACAAAAATAGATAACAAAAAATAAATGAAACACTACAAAATATACAATGGGCGGCCTTATCGCTTTCCGCGATCTCTTCCCGGCAACCTTAGAATGGAAAGTGATTTCCCTGGACATAAAATGGGGCTGTCGTTGGTGCAAATAATATGTATACATTATACTAGAATTGATACACAGATAAATACATATCCTAAATAATAGATACATAAATACATACATATTAAGCAAGTTGTTTATGTTTGCAAGTTATTAATTATTAAATGGAATGTTAAAAATGTGTAAAAATTGTTACTTAATACATTTTGGGAAGAATAAATTGTTATTTTTTTTTGGGGAATCAATAAAAATGCCATGTTTTGTCTCTGCATCACCCTAGGGTTGACTGGTAGAAAATGCCTCAGGTATTAAGTCCACCTTAGTTCAGTATCTTTTTCTTGTGCATAAAGTTTTGATTAATAAATAAAAATGTAGATTGACAGTTTTTTTTTTTTTGTTTTGTAGCCAAAAAAAAATTGGAAAGGAAAATTATATGCTTCTTGGGCATTTTGCAAAAGTGCCAGGTTAAGCAGTCGTCCTAAACCTGCCTTTACCAACTTCTAAAAGCGCGGCCTCTTAACAACACTTCAAAACTCATTGCGTTGAATAATGTAAATCAGTAAAGTAAATTAATTAAATAAGTACGTTAAGTAGGTTGTTCTTCCGTTTTAGCAGAGAGAGGAAGCTTACCAAAACAATGGAAAGACGTTTCCGACTCTCAAGAGTCTATTTGGCCGTGCATCCGTTCAACATCGAGTAAAGAAAATCTTTGAAAAAACGAAACAAGTTTTTTTCGTACTCAGTTGTTTTTTATCTACTTAATTTTTAGGTCAAGTCAAACATTAAAATAAGGAAAGGGTTCGCTTAAATTATACATAAACAAAACTTATTAATTACGCATGCGGCCTTAGGTAGCTAACCTACATTTCTTTTTTTAAGATTGCGCCTTATGCTGTGAACTGCTGTAAGTTTTAAAAGTTTTGCGATCTTTGGTAAAGGCAGAAAGAAGGCTGGATATAAAATAAACTTTACTTGCATAATGTTTGAGACCTCCACTTAAAACAAAACCTACACGCAGAATGTAGTCTGTGGTTAGACGTCTAAGTAGGTAATTAGGGATTTTTTTTTCTTCTTGGCTTTAATCTTAGTACCAATGCGGTTTGGGCTGTTACGCTCAGTGTCAGTCAACTTCAAAAAGATGTATACGAATTCATTTCAACCAGAATTAATTTAATTGTTTACTATTTATGTTCCATAACCCTTTCATTAACACAGTACAAATATCGACAGTACAGAAACTACGTAGTAAAACGTTCGAAACGGCACGCTCACACAGACGTGCTTATTGACGAGACCCCAAAGTGATTGTCGCGGTGCTGTCGTTGGCGGTTGCCGTGTCGAGATGAGTGGTCACCGCGATCTTTAAAAAAATTTAAGGTAGGTAATTATTTCAACAAATAGGCCTAGTTTCCATACTGGCCATATTTATACTGTGTCAATGCGCACCCAATATGTAATATTTTTTGAGGCTACACATTGATGCAATATGGAACAAAGATTGTAGACAATTACCATTGAATTCTTGTCGAAGTATACATCTTTTTGAGCTTGACTATACACGTCCGTTCCACTTCCTGGGCAATCAACTCTGCAACCATTTTACTGAATGACTATCTACAGTACATTGTAACAGTGAATCAATTTTCACGCCTCCCCCTTAAGATCTAGGCCAAATATTTTTTGACCTAAAGAGGTGCCATAAAGAATATAAATAAAAAATCTCGACTAATTAAAAAGTTATGCAACAACGCGAAATTTGGCGGGTATTCTGGCGTATGAAATTTTTACAACAGTATGAGATGTTCTCATATTGCGTATACGTTCCGATACGAGAAAAAAAGGAGCACTAAAAATAATAAAACTCGAATAATTTTTGGTGAAGACTAAATCTAAACATTACCCACACAGCTATTTATGATGCGGTTTAGATAATCCAGCTCTCTATCGCGGTTTATCGCTAATCCCGGACAGCGAAACTTTTCAACTTCATAATTTTACTGTCGCCAGTAGTTTATTCGGCCTAAAACTGACTAGCTTATTCAAGTTAACTAACATAATTAATATTCAGCCTCTCGACTTTATTAAATAGTTGTCGGAGGGACGGCGCAAGCTTTTTGTCTACGGACTATTAATATACTAGATTCGAGGTAATAAAGGCGTATTAGGTATTTGAACGTGAATTACTTATTCAGTTGGCTATAGTAAAATACCTGTAGGCTGGAGCTGAAGTTCAGTGAAGCTACAATTCGATATTATGATTTTAGGTTGAAATAATTTGGTTTATTCTAGAGAGCAGGCAGTTGTATGAGCTGATGTTCGGTAAGGTGAATAAAATCGTTTTGAAGTAGAGATAGAATATTGTTTGTTGTGGTACAATCTACTCGCTTTGAATTAAGGATTACATACGTAACATCACGCTTGTAATCCCGAAGGAGTAGCCAGAAGTGTGCAGGTACACCCACATTTTGCCTGTCATGTTTGAAGTTTCATAAAGCGATGAGACTTACCAGATCAGAATAGAGAGATTGAATGTTTCTAAGGTCTTTTTGCACCGCTTTTCACTAAATACAGTTAAGGCTTCACGTATTTAAAATATCACTCTGTCTCTGTCACAGTGTCACCTTCAAACGAGTGTCATAGACATCACGACGTTATAAATTAGTTTTACGTTAAATGACGTGTTGGACGTGTCCATATTTTATATAGATTCTTTTCTATTTTGTGAATGTGAGAACGCTGTAGGCTTAGTGGACTGTACATTTATTGACCATCTTCTATTTTGTTAAGTACAGTGTCTTCCCATACCTATTAATACTGTTATTTGAAAATATTGTAAAGGCCAATTATTTTTAAAAGAGTAACCGTGAAGTTTCTTGCCGGCTCTTCTCCATAGGAAACGACCAATTGGAACCGTGCACCTAGCTTTTGACGTTTCATAAGTGCCCATGTAGGTTTATGTGAAATAAAATATGTTGTTTTTTTTTTTTTATTTGACTTGGTGCGTGTGGACCTTAAGTTAGCATGAGGATTTGTTGTTAAACTTGACTTGAAGATATTTTACCGTAGTACCTACTGTGCCTCGGAAAGCACGTTAAGCCGTTGGTCCTGGTTTTCATTTGTAGATTTTTGACAGTTCTTACGGGTCGTCAGACGCCTGAAAGTCTGATAGTCAGTCTTTCCGTGTAAAATAATGGTAGTCAGCTGCAGCCGGTTAGACTGGAAGCCGACCCCAACATAGTTGGGAAAAGACTATCTAGGTGATAATGACCTACTATAACATTTAGCATAATCAGTCTTTAATGTTCCCACTGCTGGGACACAGGCCTCCTCTCTGTGAGAGGGAGTGGGCAATAATCCACCACGCGGGCCCAGTGCGGGTTGGTAGATGTCACATGTCTTCGCATTTTTGGTTCAGGGACATGCCGGTTTCCTCACGATGTTTTCCTTCACCGTTTTTTGAGCAGTGGTAATGAAATAATTTACACAAAGTAAAGCGCTTATCAGGGTTCGAAACTCCTGCCGGGGTTGCGAGTTGTCCGAAAGGGATATCGTGGCCCCGGCACACAGGCAACGGAAGGAACACGGGTGGGTTTTAGTCAGTAAAAGTCTGACACGCCCTCCCGCTCCACCCAGAGCGGGAGAAGATATTTGATAATTCCCCACCCAAAAAAAAAAGGGTTCAAACGACCTACAATTCGTAAGTCGCGACCGTCACCTTTATTACGAAGATGTACATATGTGATCAGATCACATTAAAGAAAAAAGATTAATTATTGGACTATTACTGGCTGGTTGTTGTCGTGGTTGCAAGCACTACTGCTGAGCATGAAGAGCACCTACACTTAAGTCTTAATCCTATCTAAATCGAACCCAGGAGGATTCGATTCCCAGGCCAGGCAAAATGTTATTGAGATTTTCAATCAGGAAGTTCTCAGTAGAGCCTGGAATTTTGCCCGGTTGATATGAAATGAAATTGTTTATTCTGTAAATAGGATATCGGAATCACTTACACGTCATATAAAAACATATTAAAAATAAGCTAGATGAGGTCGGTGTTTCCTATCTGACTACTCTGAGAAGAAAGGCCGAAACAAACTCAGAGGTCGCAAAACTTAGATGGCAATAGACTCACCCCCTATTATACAGGCCTTAAACATAACTGGCGAAACGTGACCTTGTGCTATATGTTTGTGCCCCCTGCCTAATTCTTTGGGGAAAACCGGGCGTGATGTTTTGTTTATACTCGTAAATAACTAGCTTCCGTCCGCGGCTTCGTCCGCGTGATATTTTTATAAACTATAGCCTGTATTAGTGATAACAAAGTATTCTACTGGTGAAAGATTTTTTAAATCGGTCCAGTAGTTTTTGAGTTTATCTATTACAAACAAACAATAATTATTATTATTAGTTTAGATTAGAATATACTTACACGAAAGTTGCCCAGGTTCACAACTATGCATTCGAAGGTTGCGTCCCTCCCGATAGGCACCGTCAGGTTCGTGATGGGCTCGCCAAACTCTGGTACCTCGATACCTCCTGACAACAAACAGAAAAATATCTTTAAACTTGAGAAAAATACGACAATGAAGCTGAAAATAACTATGTCCCGGAAATGCATTTATTTATTTCGTCATTTCAGCCAAAAGATATCCACTGCTGGACATAGGCCTCCCCCAAAGGGGGGGGGGGTTGCCATAATCGCCACGCTTGGCAGGCGGGTCGCCTATCGCAGTATGGTGATAAAATGCATAGAGAACGCTGCTGCCCATTCTCTAGTGAGTCCCTTAGTCGTCTTTTACGACACCCACGGGAAGAAATGGGATGGTACGTCTCTTTACGTCCGGCACCACACGGAACGGATTTATTTATTTATTCTGCGTAAATCTTATAACTAATACAATACGACGACAAAATGAAAACACTGAAAATACTAATGCCTGAGAGTATTTTGGAACTATCCAAATAAATCGAAAGCATCAAAATAAATTAAAAAAGTGAATTTTTCAAACAAAGTAAATAGTAGTGATGGTCCAACTATGGGATTTGCCGATATTTGACTAGCTTTAGTGACTAAACTATTAGACATATTTGGTTGAATTTTCGTATGCAGACTGAGAGGTATTAGATTTACGCAGTTTAATTTGTTGTCGTATTGTCTTCTTTTTATTTGTAAAAGTATTGATCCTAAAGAAAGCTTTGAAAGACATCAACTCTTAGAAATTTTACCCGATCCTATGCTAAACGACCTATATAGAACAAGGGCACTTACCACAGACCAAGTCTGATGTTTTGTACCCTTAAATATAACCACACTTTTCTGATACATGATCCTGTATATAATCACCAACCAGAGAAATCTTTAAAAGACTCTTAGAATCTTCGAAACTTTGCCTGTTTCTATGCTAAACTATCTCACCTACATAGAACAAGGCCATATACCACCGACCATGTCCTATCCTAGTTACCTGCAAAAACAAAAGCATTGCGTCATCATGTCTAAATGATGAGTGTGACGTCAGCATTAGTTGGCGCCGGTATGTAGGCGGCTTAACGGACGTCACACAAAGTTGCCCACGATACTTTCGCCAGCAGTTGCACCTCGCTAGGACCTTGTGCAACAAACTGTCAACTATCCATTTCAAATTATGAAAGAACCACTTCAACTTAAAGGAAAATGGTTAATTCTATAACTAATACGCTCAACAATTCCTATATGCATGTCCTATTTTAGTAACATCTTCTATAGAAAACTTTAAAAGACATCAACTCAGAAACTTTACCCGTTTCTATACTAAACTAAACTATCTCACCTATATAGAACAAGGCCACATACCACAGACCAAGTCCTACCCTAGTTTCCTGCAAAAACAAAAGCATCGCGTCATCATGTCTAACTGATGAGTGTGACGTCAGCATTAGTTGGCGCCGGTATGTAGGCGGCTTATCGGACGTCACACAAAGTTGCCCACTATAGTTTCGCCGGCATTTGCACCTCGCTAGGACCTTGTGCAACAAACTATCAACTAACCACTTCAAATTATGAAAGAACCACCTCAAATTAAAGAAAATGGTTAATCATATAACTAATATGCTCAACAATCCCAATATGCATGTCCTATTTTAGTGACATATATAAGAAAACTTTAAAAGACATCGACTCATAAACTTTACCCGTTTCTATACTAAACTAAACTATCTCACCTATATAGAACAAGGCCACATACCACAGACCAAGTCCTACCCTAGTTTCCTGCAAAAACAAAAGCATCGCGCCATCGTGTCTAACTGATGAGTGTGACGTCAGCATTAGTTAGCGCCGGTATGTAGGCGGCTTATCGGACGTCACACAAAGTTGGCCACGATACTGTCGCCAGCAGTTGCACCTCGCTAGGACCTTGTGCAACAAAGTGTCAACTAACCACTTCAACTTGTACCGTTATTCGCGGTTCAACTTCTGAAATGTGAAGTGACACGAATAACTTTACCAAGTGATAGTAACTATGTAGACCGTTTGCGCTCGCGATCTTGTTTAGGACTATTACGCCGACATGAATTCATGTATTTTTTTTTATATATAGATTGTTTGTTTGTAGGCATGTAATTTGTCATCATTGTAGGTCATCATTAGTGTCGGGGTTTTTTTTTTTGTATTTAATTAGTTTTGTTGTATGTCCATGAATGAACTTAGATTAGAGTGGCTTTTATTTGCAGTAACCAACTGACCAATATGAAATAATCATATGGAATTCTGCTTGTAACTTCTTCCCTTCTGTGATCTGCATATTTTATGTAGAATGTTTATTTATTTATTTAAACTTTTCACACTCAAAAAAGTACAAAGGCGGACTTTGCCTTAGGCATTCTCTACCAGTCAACCAAGGGTGGTGAAGAGATTAGATGGCAGGTGCTCTATTTGAGAGGAACAAAGATTTTTTTTAAATATATTCTAATGCATTATAACTAAAATAGGTAAAACAATACATAAATAGGTTACAAACTACATACACATAACCAACAATAATTATAATATGCAAAAAAATATACTAAATATTTTCTTAGGTAATTTTAAACATAAACACTTTGTCTTCATACCCTTCATAATATTATCGCATTATAGCAAAGATCGCACTTACGTAATAACAATCTTAAAACTAAACTAAAAGCACGCTAGTTCGAAGATTATTTTGTTACACACCCTGATAATTTTGTCACGAGAATAGCAAAATATTCGGGATCGAAATAGGGAGCATCGGATCATCACAACCTATTTTGTCACGGTCGAAAGATCTCATCTCGAACCCAAACCTAATACTCCTACATTCTTTCATCAAGAAAATTCATGTCCAAAATATATGCTAAAACTATACCCGAAATTATTAATATTATGTCACAGTTTTAAGGCCCGCATAACATACGATAAACATAAACAAAATTCAACTGTAGTGCAACTTTAGTGGGCAAGTTTCACACGTTTTGCAAATAACCATGGGCCCTAAGTGAGAAAATTGCAGTTTTGCCAGAGATACCGTGCGTTAGAGGGAACTAAAAACGATGTTTTGTCACCTTAACGAGCGCCTAGAGGAGCAAAATTGTGAAAGCTCGCCTACCGACATTCAAAACATCATTTTGCTTTTTCCATTCCTTATGTTATACTTAGTTTGCGAAACTAAATAGCCAAAGACTTTTACTGAAAAACTGCTCAAGCTTTTAAAGATTGATCGTAAAAATAACAATATTTTTATGAAAATCAGATTGCGTAAAATATTTTAAACAAACTTTATTTCCGCTTCACCGTCCTAATTCATCGATTGCTTTTAAAACTATAGAAGTTTTCCTATTGTTTGAGCAATTTCTTGAGAAGGAAAGCAAAATGTGTGTGAGTAAAAAAAGTCTTACTTTTAAAGAACATTTCTCTGTATAACGACAACTATGGCGAGATGTAACGTTACCGAACGGTCTCGTGGAAGGCAGTAAAAACTGCCATTTTGCAACGACAGCGTCCACAATATCGTCACAGACTGGGACGCAGTAAAATGTTTACAAAATATCCTGCTTTTGTTGTGGGTGCCACTAGAAGTGTTGGATATTGCTTTTGTATTACCGTTTTAGCGTAAACTCAGTCGGCCATTTTCCTGCAGCTGCGGTAATCGCTCTATTTTCGGGAACACTTGTACACTCGTCTGTTGGAAATCTCTATTCATGATGCGCGTAACATAAGATACGTGTAATACACCTCTAGTGACTTGATTTAGATAATATCTAATGGATATTCATCATATTCACTGGATATTATCTAAAATCTACTAATAGGTAGGCTATGGATATTAATAATGGACGCTATGGATGGACGGGTAATTAATTGTTTTCTTTGCACGTCATTGGTGAACTAATAAACTGCCATAAATTATAAAAAAATATAATTTTAGGTACAAATTTTTAAATTTCATATGCAGGTACAGCCGCGCGGTACAACTAGTTTATCAAAACTAAATTACCTACATTTCTCTCAAACACAATCAATGATAATACTAAAACCTTGGAAAGGTTATACATTCCTAATAATATAACAGAATTCTAATATAACTTCACAAACTTATTAATAATGATTAATGCCCAAGTTTTCTCCAAACTCCAATCTTTTCTGACACTTAAGAGAGACTAATCGAATTAATATGTTCTGTAATTTTATTACAGTGAGACTTAAGCTTTATAATAATACATGGTTCACTTATGCCTTGCAAATTGGACGAATCAACCAAATTGGAACGTGTAAAATAAAAGTTTATCATTCATTGTGAGCTTTTATCATTTCTAACGTGACGATATTTTCGTGAACGTCATCCATAAAATATATGGAAATACGTGCACGTTATAACGTTATCGTGGACGGAAATTTAATAGCGTCTTCATATATTTCCATACATTTTACTTCTATGTGTTACCGTAGATCGTTAAAAATTATAAAAGCGTACATCACATTGTCATCTCAACCTATAATTTCTGCACCATTTAATCAAAGTGAATCAATTAGAATGTACCTTGTATAATAGATATTATTAGTTATTACATTTGTAGGATATTAATAACATTATGTAGTGTAGCGATGGGATTATGTGTTAATATCAGACAAGGCATTTGTGTCTCGCAGATAATCGAAGCTAACACATTGATTAAGGATAATGAGATTTCCGTATGATATATAATTAGAAAGTATGTTATCCGGGTTGGTAGTACGAAAAATATGATAATCGAGAGAATATACGATTGAGATCGCAGTAAGCGATAAGGCCGCCCATTGTATATTTTGTAGTGTATTACTTTTTCTTTTTGTAATGTATTATTTGGTGTACAATAAAGTATATATAAATAAATAATAAATAAATAAATAATTATTGATACGAAAATAGATATACTAAATAATCCTTATTTTGGAGGTATAAGATAAATAATTATAAATGATATTTATATATGAGGAGCTCGTGGTTAAATAACAACAGCCGCACGGGTCGATCGATCAAGTTAAGCTACGCTTACCGCAGTCGGTTCGTGGATGGTTGACCATCTTTACATACCGAGTCTCCACCATGCCTCGGAAAGCACGGTAAGCCGTTGGTACCGGCTGTCATTTCGTAGATCTTTGACAGTCGTTACAGGTACTCAAAAGCCCAAAAGTCTGACAACCAGTCTTACCAAGGGGTATCGTGTTACCCAGTTACTGGGTTGTGGAGGTCAGATAGGCAGTAGCTCCATGTAAAATACTGATATTCAGCTGCATCCGGCTAGACTGGAAGCCGACCCGTACATAGTTGAGAAAAGATTTCGTTTCAAAACATATTTTACAGTAGCTTTAGGTATAGTTGTATCATATTTCATCTTCCGTCAACTTAATATGCACATAACTAACTGTAGTCAACATTAAATAAGATGTTTATTACAATATTACGTACAAATTTTCAACGTCGCAATATCAACGGTGATACGTTCATAAATTCAATGAAATTACCCATCTTTCTGCGCTTCAAAGACTCCATATATTTTTCAGTAGAGACAGCGCCTTGCCATGTGGACCATCACGCGAATGATAAATCAGCATGGCTCGCAATATCTACTGAAATATTGCGACGAATATTTAAAGTAGGGCTTTTATAGCGTTTTGAGAAGTAAAGATTTCTGGCTGAACGTAGTCTATATCTGGATCTGTTCAAGTGTAAGAAACGATTTATTTAATTGTGTCAATATGCATCACAAACAAATTTATCCGTAAAGATTTGTTATTCTACATAACTTAAAGAAAGTTATTACCTAAAAAGGTGCATTCTGAAACTTGGAAACGTCGTCAATAGCTGTCAAACATTTCGCTGTTCGATGTAATATCGATACCTATTACCAAATGATACGATGAAATATCACTTTTTAGAGTACTAAAATATTTATGATGTTAATTTGTATCGTAACACTGAATTTATTTTTATATTTAAATACCTACAATATACAATCTAATACAAAAATATTATTTACAAGTATATGAAGGAAAAAAAGGGGAAATCTTATTGGGTAGCAAAAAATCGCTGTCAGTAGCAAAAGTGCCCAAAAGCTGACAGCGTTGCCACGTTAGATGGCTTTATACTTTCTTTAGTCTGTGCTAAATAAATGTATTTTCTTTCTTTCAATGCTGATTCTTAGGCCTCTAGGCCTTTAGTCACGTGAATAGTCGACCAAACGCTTGGCGATGTCCCGAAATACTCGATAAGCACTCGGATTCAGTGTTTCAACCTTAAACGGCTCAAACATATAGGTCCCAATAAGGATGTTATATTTGCACCGTTTGAGGATTATTCTGCTACTGCCGCAGCCACCCCAGCACAACCCGCCCTGCTAAGAAGATAGGATGGGACAAGGGTTTCGACGCAGGTATCATCCCACACCAAAGGCCTTCCTAACTTCTAAGGCATTAGAAGGCTTCTAGGTCATTCCGTCTGGCGTCTTCCCATCGTCACGTGCCAAGCCAATAAAACAGTTGACACCCCCGGCGGTGACAAGAGCCCGACGGATGATGACAGTAATGCTGGCGTGCCGTACTAGCCGACCGGCACTCTTGCTGCAGGATAGGCAGTCTACTGCTACACCGCACTGACAGCGATGTCGAGCCCCACAAGGAGCGCCCAGACGCAGACTTGTACAAGCTGGAAAGTGGTGTCACCCAGAATAGTGCCTATGTCGGGTGAGGGTAGAGCCTGAAGCCATAGACCCGACTTCCATTCTCCCAAAGCCCGCACGCGGGCACGCTCACCAGTATTGGTCGACATTTGAATGAGGTTATTCCGTACCAACCTGCAGAGCGACACATCCCACTGTTTCTGGGAAGACGGGTTTTCGGGTTGAATCGTATCCAGACGAGTCACTTTTCAGGCGTTCACCACATCGGTCAAACACGGTACTTCAGAATAAAGATGAGAAGTGGGTAATATTCTTGTGGTTAACTTTTCGGTACTGTGGACCGAGACCAGGACCGATGAAAGGAGTAAGCGTACAATAGAAATTTTGCGGATGCCGAACCCACCAAACCAATTCAAAAAGACAACATTTAATTCAGCAAAATATTTGACAGCAATTTGCGACGTTGCCAACTATCAGAATGCACCTTCTTCATCATCATCATCAGCTTGTAGCAGTTCACCGCTGGACATAAGCCTCTACAATCGCACGCCGTTCAGTTGAATGACCTAATAGGTAATTAATTCGTAACAAGTAGGGTATAGTCAAGCTCTCATCAGTGGTAAAACAAGCTACGAAAATCACACTTACTGCTACGACATAAAAGTGCTGACAATTAGAAATTCAAATTCAAAATTCACAATTCTAAATAAGTTATTCCACATAAACCTACATGGGCACTTATGAAACGTCAGAAGCTAGGTGCACGGTTCCAATTGGTAGTTTCCTATGGGGAAGAGCCGGCAAGAAACGTTTTTTATGCTGAGAAATTGTCACCTACCCTACCTAGTGATGTTAGGACTGTGATAAGGGATCAATAATATAAGATACGATAGGTAGGTGTTTTGTATCCATTTAAGTGATTTCTTTTAGGCTTCAATAATCTTGCCCGAAGGAGCTTTGTGTGTTTCGCGGAATGCGCTAAGCGGTGTCAACGCTCTCTAGAATTTTAGGTTATAACCGTCTCAAGGGAAAAGATCACGATGTTAAATATTAAAATATTCAGGAATATGAAATATTAATATGATTTTGTACTAGGTATTTGATGTAGGCGTGATATTTTAAAATTAGGATAACAGCATATTTTTTTATAAGTTAAAAAAAAGTGGGTAGTTCAGGCGGAGATGTGTAGGTAGGATTAGAAGTGTTACCTATCAACTTGTCCCGAAAACATCTATGATTACAGAAGAAAAAGAAAAGAAAGACAATACATTACCGTGCCTTATTTGTGTTTATGGATATTATCTCAGTTGAAATATGATCTAGAGTCCAGACGTCCACGGGGGGTTGGGTCAAAAAACTTGAATTGATGTCCATACACAAAAAGGGGCATTCAGAGTTCAGAGTATTTATTTGTCTTTCCTTTTAAGAGTAGATACAGGCTAGTCAAAAATTTGTAAAAATTTGGTGAACAGCAGCCACAGCTTATTTCATTGAATCCAACGGATACCGCGTGTCTGCTTTAATAAAATTGTCAATCAATGTACTTATACGACAGCGTAGAATGGAAGCTCCGTATTGTTGCAAACTAAGTGACAAAATCAAGCTTTAATAAAGAACCCGCACAGTTTCTATGACATGATTAAACATGGAGTACCTACTCTTTATTATATGTAATATTAATCTATACTAATATTATAAAGAGGTAAATTTTGTTTGTAAGTTTGTATTGTAGGGCGTAACTCTCCGGAACTATCAGTCATATTTGAAAAATTCTTTTTGCATTGGATCGCGGATGAAATAACAGGCATAAGCTAGTTAATAATACATATAGACCTTCCGGAATAGATTCTCTAAATGAAGCTAAAAACCGCATCAAAATCCGTTAAAACTGTCTCAATCCCAACATCTTAAGAACTTGCCATAAATAAAATCACTAATAAGGCCTAAATCACTGCCAAGAAGTACCGTCAACTTTGGAGCTTCGAAGTAGGAAAAGAGATTGAATAGGAAATGCTTTAAAAATATGCGACATAATTAGTCCTACTTACCATTAAAAATTACCAGATGGTTTTAACAACTCTATATTTTTAAAACAATGTAGCTTTTAACATTCAGATATCTAAGCTGCTTTGAATAGTTTCCGACTACTAATACCTAGAGTAGAGAGGAGAACTGTCGATAATATCGACATTATTAGTACTTAGCAGTAGTAAGAATCATTAGTACGAAATGGGATACTTATCGTGGGGCTTGAAATGGTTTTCAGAGCTAATATTGAACATTCGAATTAAATGGCGTGTCTGTGTTAGTTGATGGCAGATACAAAGAGACTGTGAGATGCGTTCGATTTCATTTATTCATTAATATACGTTTACCGAACCTCGGCCATTAAATACGACCGATATTACGTTTAAAAGGCAGTGTTGGCCGAATTTAGGCACCGTTTGTGCTACACTCAACGTGTACCGAATAGTTTTGGGACACTGCGGGGGTTCATAGATAAAGCCTGAATTCGGGGAATATTCTCCGGATTTCTAAGTCATTAGGATCAATATGAAAGTTAGTTCAAAACGGCTTATTCTATGGATTCTACGTGCATCAACATCATTTCAGCCGAAAGACGTTCACTGTTTGACATTCACATAGCCCCCCAAGCATCACCACTTCGACCAGTTCTGTGTGGATTCTAAGTTATTTACTCATTAATAAGAGATTTATTACGAATCTATACTGTTTTATGTAGGTGTATCAAACAAATCTTCAACAACGTAAGATTGTAGACCGTTCAAGTTTTTTTTGGGGACAATTTGCTTTCGACACGTAACGATGATTTAATTTAAAAAACTTTTATAACTTACTCAGCTTCGGTAATTCATACAATACTTCTTATCGAAGCTTACATAAAATGGTGAAAATTCATGCGTTAAATGAAGTAATTGCATTTTGCTAGTGCTACTTATAACATAATTAAAATTGATTCTTTACGAGCGTGCGACTCCAGTTAAAGGAAAAATAATTTAAGGTCACTGAAATAAATGATCAGTTTTTCAACAAAAATCTGTTTTTCATTTGTTTTTTATCCAAATAAATTTTTATCCTATACTTTTAATCGTATATAATTAAAATAGCAATATTTGTGTCTTTATTATATAAACCTATATTTTATGATCACGATTTACGTGGGCGAAAAATCTATCTAGCTAGGTCTCATTTCTGGGAAAATTCGTTTTCTCAATTTTCACCCGAGTAGACCTCGGGCGCCCAAAGCTTTGAACAAGATGGCTACCTTAGACATGGCAGCATGGAATTAGTATGTACTATACATGGAATTAGAATGAACTATCCTATACTATTAAATGAGCATTCTCTATTTTGACCAGAGCAAAGCTCGGTCGCCCAAGCACTAATTCATAAATGATGGTATTACGAGCGTTTTATACTGAAAGTGGGCAACGTCGTAAATAGCTGTCAAATATTTCGGTGTTTTGATTAATTTGGCAATATTAGGTACTGTATGGAAATAAAAAATATGATTAACTACTGAACTAGAATATTAATAATGTATTGAAATTATAACACTGAATTTGATGTTGTAACCGTTTTAGGCGTTCTCGGTGTTACGATATTAATTATTGCATTTCATAATCAATATTTTAGTTCACTAGTTAGCCATATTTATTATTTCCATACAGTAATATCGCCAAATTAATCAACTGTTTTGATTTGATCATATATTTGACAGCTATTATATTAGCAGAGCGTTTAAATAAAATGTCAAAAATCGGATATCCTAAATAATGATTTTTGGTCGCTTAATTCAAATGGTAAACTAAATGAAAGTTTCAGCTGGTCATTTGTCATTGGACGTGCGCGGCGCGCGCCGGTTCCGACCGTCCGAGTTCCGGCTGCAAGCTGCTTTTATTAATATTTCCAGCGCGAATCCACGCTTTATTAGCAAACAGCCGTCATGCGGCTGATAAATTATTAATGTGGTTGCAGCGCAGCTTGTGTTTTGTGACCCGTTTTTTAAACAGCAGCAACGTTACATGTGTTTTCGGCAGACTAATGTACTTAATTGATAGCTTCACGTAATTGCGTCGCAATATAGTCTCATGAAATATGCAGCGAGAAAATTATAATAAAATATTCGTGATATTTATTCCAACGAAGTTTGTGTGAAATCGTTATGAAGGAAAAAGTTCGCTTCGCTATTATAGGAGTTGGTTCTCATTTTTTGTAGCGCTGAAGAAAGCAGGTGAAGAATCTACGCTTCGATGGCATCGTGCTCGTAATTGGCTGCTGAGTGTGTTGTTTGTGATCTTCAAGAATAAGTATTCTATTGTGATTGTGCTGTGTATACAC
Organism: Agrochola circellaris; assembly: GCA_914767755.1. Lineage (NCBI taxonomy): Eukaryota > Metazoa > Arthropoda > Insecta > Lepidoptera > Noctuidae > Agrochola > Agrochola circellaris. Next base: position 12,660,781 of record OU611841.1, on the reverse strand, counting down.
AATAAAGAATAAGTGTTACTTTCATAAAGTCGTTTATGACCTTGCTTCATGCGACTACACTACTTTTGTAGTATTGCCATTTTCAAATGCAAAAACCGCACCAGCCAGTACGAAATAAAAGAGCACTTTTCCATCAAAAGCGCTTTAAAGCGGAATGAATAGGTAGATACGTCACATTATTACGATGGATGACTTGTCCCTTCCATAGTTTAACCGTCTGGCTACATTCTTAAAGACAGACGGAACCATTTATCATGAAGCTGAATGTCTAGGATGCAATTTTCAGCAATGCTGCCTGTTACTCTGCACTTTTGGTCACTATTATAAATTGCTTTTTGCGTCTATAGATGGGTACGTATTTTGCAGTAATGTCTATCAAATGGCATTTAAATCTTTCCATTGGAATACTAATTAATCTACGCTTAGTATTTTGTGGTTGTTTTATCGTGTTACTAGCTTTTGCCCGCGGCTTCGCTGGCGGTCGGAAATTATCCCACGGAAACGTACTTCCGGAATAAAAAGTATCCTTTGTCCTAACCCTCATTGTCTAGCCATGTGCCAAATTTCATCCAAATCTATTTAGCCGTTTTAGCGTGACAGCATAACAAAGAATCAAACTCACTTTCGAAAATTATTTTGATTCTACGGCCATTTTGTGTTGGAAATATATTTAGTTTAATATTATGATGTTCGTCACACTTTCTATTGGTGTCCAGGAGTTTATATAACTAAAGTAGTATTTCTGTCTCCGTAATTTTCATTTTATCCAGATAGAATATTTGTTTTCAAGAAAATACTATATTTATTAAAGTTTCTAACACATTGTTACACCACTTGCGGTGGTAACATTACGGTTGTAGACCATTGGCAAGTTTTCCAGCCTATGGCATACTAAAAATAGATACTTAGAGGTGTGATTACTTACCGATAACAAAACGTTAATAAAACCGAGGTACTCCTTACATTGAGATGTCAGTACAACTGCCGGGGTCCACTAGGGCCGATGTCTACCAGGGTCACGGGAAGATCCGAAAGGGTTACCATGACCCCTGGCAACATACAGGCAACTGAAGGAACACGGGTGGGTTTTAGTCAGCAAGAGTCTGACACGCCCTCCCGCTCCGCCAAGAGCAGGAGACGTTATTTGATAATTTCCCACCCAAAGAAAATGTATTCCTTGCATAAGCTTATGAAAATAACCTTCACCTACATGATATAATTTTAAAATGAAACATGTACTTAATTTGGTGAAATATCTGGTAAAATATTAATGATTTCTTGTGATGTTTTTCCAACGTAAGCTCTGTATCCTTCCGAATATAATATTCACACATGACCTAAGTTTCAAGAGATAAAAAGGGTTACCTTTTCTATGCATAATTTATATTGTTTTAGCGATTCTAGGTCTTCTAGTGGCTCTATTAATGTTGCTTAGTTGTCTAACCTTTTTCTGTCCGTCACCGTTATCTCGACCAGGCCTTCTGTTACTACGATACGTGAATTTTAAAGTTTCTTTGGTAACGTAAGTCATCATTATCTGCCTTGCTTTGTCCCAATTATGTTGGGGTCGGCTTCCAGTCTAACGGGATGCAGCTGAATACCAGTATTTTACGGTTTAAGATTTGTTTTATTTCGCTCAAAAGGAATACAATTATTCACTCCCATGAGGAAATCATAATAATTAAGATAAGCGACGGTTTCTTTTGGTAATAGACTACACATAAGTTATAAAAATGGTAAAATCTCAATTCATACATTATTCAGGTAGTGCTTTTAAAAGTTGGAAGTGATTTTTACCTTAATTACTTTAGATATAGAGTTATAGAGTTCAGCCCCCTCATATACGACGGTCTTTCTGCCGTATTTCGTCCTCGGTGCTCTTAAAATTTTATGGTTAGCCTGCCTCGTCATGCGCTTTTGAATTTGCATTCTTTTTGTAAATGTTGTTTGTATAAGTATACTCTATTAATTATTTTACGTATAAGTATGCAATATATTTCACATGGAGCGGCCGTCTAACATTTTACGTTTTTCGTCTTCTTAGCCTTCGTTGTCTTTCGCTGGTAAAGCAAGTGTAAGTATAAAATTGTAAAAGCTACTGCTACACTACTACTAGTGGACTGTTACCACATCCGTAGTCATAGAGATTGCACATATAATGAGAGTTAGGCATCTGTCACCCAGCCGGCCATTAGCGAGAAGCGAGTAAAGCTAGCAATTAAAAACGAGTTGTTTGTTTGACAGAGTTGTCGCCGGTAGTGTGAACAGCCAGCTATCAAATCCATACATTCGATTATAAATTCGAAAGTAACTCTGTCTGTCTGTCTGTCTGTCTGTATGTTACCTTTTCACGGCCAGTGAAAAGACACGGACTGAGAAAGAGGGAGAGGGAGAAAGAAAGAGAGAGAGAGAGATAGAGATAGAGGGAGAGAGGGAGAATTGTGAAAGCACGCGGAAAAGCGTTCACACATTGCGAGTGTCTTCTTCTAATTCGATAGAGAGAAAGGGAGAAAAAGAGAGAGAGGGGGAAAGAGAGAGAGAGAGAGTGAGAAAGAGAGAGAGGGAAAGTGAGAGAGAGAGAAAGAGAGAGAGGGAAAGTGAGAGAGAGAGAAAGAGAGAGAGGGAGATAGAGAAAGTGAGAAAGAGAGAGGGAGAAAGAGATGGAGAAAGAGAGGGAGAAAGAGAGGGAGAAAGATAGAGAGGGAGAGAAGGAGAAAGATAGAGAGGGAGAGAAGGAGAAAGATAGAGAGGGAGAGAGAGGTAGAAAGAGAGAGGGAGAAAGAGAGAGAGCGGGAGACTGAGAGAGAGGGAGAAAGAGAGAGAGAGAGGGGGAAAGAGAGAGGGGGAGAAAGAGAGAAAGATAGAGGGACAGAGAGGATTGTCGCTAGCGGCGGTCTATAGGTTCTGCCTTATCCCCACGCGAAAATGGTGTAAGTTTATGTATGTGTACAATTCATTCTTTCGGGCTTTATAATTTGGTTCTAAAAGAGGAAACACAAAAACACCCCAAAATGCGTCGAGGCCTTATTTGTATCATCTACAATTAACATGAACCAGTTTCAGTAGTCAGTATCAGTTTTTGGGTTCCGTACCCAAGGGGTGCCAAACCTGGCCCTACTACTAAGCCTCCGCGGTCCGTCTGTCTGTCTGTCAGGACTTGGAAATTTAAACTCAAACGAAAATAAAGTCAAGAGACCGTAGACCTAAGTTTTTGATATCTATTTCAACTTGTTGCCTCGCTTTCCTGAGAAAAAGGGTCTCGACAGACAACGAAGTCATCCTTTAAGGGTTAAAATTTTTCATTTTGAAGTATGGAATCCTAAAAGAGATTTATTATCTGCCTGTTACCTTTCATGCCGTATCGGCTGAACGGATTTTGATGAAAGGCAGACCTGGGTTAAGACATAGGATATTCTGAATCCCGGTAGCACGTTCCTGTGGGATATTTTCCGACATCCACGCGGGCGTAGCCGCGGGCAAAAGCTAGTTTACTATATATCTCTTTTACGGACGGTAAGTTTCTAGATCGAGAAAATAGTCGATAGCTAGTTGCTTCCTCGACGGGCAGTGGGACAGGCGCCTACAAGCCTGTTTATCTACCACTTATATCGTTAAGTTTTTTTTTGGAAATCAAAATAGTAACTCAATGACAGACTTTATCCTCGTGAAATTAACAAGGTTTTTATTCAAACACACTTTCACAGATAAAATAAGCGTATTGTGTAATTATCACTTGCTTCAAAAACGGTGAAGGAAAACATCGTGAGGAAACGACGAGCCTATGCCTGAGCGATATTACTCGACGTAATGTGAAGCCAAGTCAGCCCATGCGTGGCATTAAAACTCTGACACCAGGTTTGTCACTAACCGGAAGGGGTCCGCTAGGACCGATGCCTGCCGGGGTCGCGAAAGTCCGAAAGGGATACCGTGGCCCCTGGCAATGCACAGGCAACTGAAGGAACATGGGTGGGTTTTAGTCAGTAAGAGTCTGACACGCCCTCCCGCTCCGCCCAGAGCGGGAGAAGTTATTAGATAATTTCCCACCCTCAAAAAAAAAAAAAAGGTTGGTCACTAACCACACGAAAATAAGAAAACTGACGGTACGTTTCTAGAGCGAGAAAATAGTCGATAGCTAGTCGCTTCCTCGACGGGCAGTGGGACCGGTGCCTAAAAGCTAGTTTATCTTCACTCATACCGTAAAGTTCTTTTTTGGAAATCAAAAATAGTAACTCAATGATAGACGACAAATTAAAAAGGTTTTTATTAAAACACTTTCCCTTATAAAATAATATTTGTTTTTACGGTCCATTGCTGCAAATATGCTTCTTATTGACTACCTACTATTATCACTTTCATAGACAAAGGGGTTTATAAAACCTGCAAGATAGGATACACAAGGAAAGAAATTGGATGACCTTTCAGTTTATTTCATCCAAATTTTTGGGGGAAAATTGTTCATTTTGTCTTTCGGTTTCTATCCTCATGTGATATTTTAACAATAGTAATGGGTCGGCCATATTAGCCGTAGAACCGATGACCGTTGGGGTAGACGTGTTCTTGAGTGGGGACTGCGAATCGGCAAACATAAGGTAGGATGCTCTCATGCTCGGTGAAGAAAGAAAGAAAGAAAATACATTAATTTACCACACACTAAAAAGCACACAATTTATAAACCAGATAAAAAAAAAAAAGTGTAAAATGCGATGTAAGAAATTAGCAGGGGAGTGTGCCTCACGGCGGCGCCAAATAAAACCAGTTCAGCAAAATGCCAGACAACTATAAGTGCCTGACGCTGGTTTTCAACTGGACCTGAGCTGGAGCGACGATCTTCGCAGGGTGGCTGGTAGCAGCTGGATAAGAGTTGCCGAGAATCGAGCTGAATGGCGTGCAGTTGGAGAGGCCTATGTCCAGCAGTGGACAGCTACAGGCTGATGATGATGATGATGATTTTAACCAGCTGAGTGAATTTCAAAGCGTTTCGCATTTCTAAAAACAACTTTCATCAAGATTGACACAGTTTTTCCGCAGCTTTCATCAAACCAATGCATAATGAACTTTTAGAACATCGTTATAGGTGATATAATTTCACTTTGTCTAGGTCCTCTAGTCTCTGTCCAGCACCACCTGGCAACTCTGGACAAAAACACGCTTTGCCTATCTCTACAGGGAATAGAGCCATGACCGTTATGATTTTATGAACTTAATTTAAATATTAAAGCGTAGGAAGACCCTTAGAGAGGTTGTTTTTATATTTATAATGAGTGCCTCACGCTGCTACATTTAGTTAATTACGACCTTTTTAATTTTAAGAGAGCTGTAATTGGAAGCCTTTTAGTTATTTTTTATTAAAGACTCAATTTGCTTAGTACGGTAGAATGATTACAGGTTATAAATCAAGTATCGTGTGGAAGCCGACCCCAACATAGTTGGGAAAAAGCTAGGCAGATTGATTATAAGGTACAGGTACTGCTGTCGATGTTCAAGTCATCAGCGAAAAAATCTGAAGAAAGCAATATCGTTACCGATAAAAGAAGTTATGGTTCACGTGAAAAAACCTACCACTGGCTCCTTTAAAAAATGTGAACTTATAATATTTTAGGCACCTACCTAAGAGATATGTATGTAGCAACCCTACATACGCTCTTCACATAAATACGAGACAAATCGATACTCAAACGGCATTAAAGTGTTGAAACCATTTGCAAATCCAACGTTCGGGGTATAAATATCAGTGTGGCGCAGGTCTAAGAACATATATTATTTCCTGCCGCGATTCAATGCTGAAATAACTCAATGTTTCAAGTAATGTCTACATTATCACATGGGAGTAAAATCTATGAAACACGATGTTGTTTTCGAGCTTATTCTAATCATTTTCAGAAGTACCCATTACGTTGGGTTTAAAGTACCTTCGTCAAGTTCTATCTTAGCTCTGATGATGATGAAATAAGATGATTATGTATGTACATACATAATCAATTTTCATCAATTTTCTTAAATATCTTTAAAAGCATTTATTTTAAAATTACAAAAAAAAATGTATTTGATATGCTCGCCATAAGTTCTTTCATTTGATATGTCAAACGGTACAGTCAGCAAAACTTTATTTTTTTAATTTCTTATTTACCCCCCAAAAGTGACCCCCATATTCAAAATTCATTTATGTACGTTACACGTTTGTGTTTGGGTCACAGAAATGTATATGTATACTAAATTTCAACTTAACTTGGGTCCATTAGATTCGGAGCAAATTGGCTGTGACGGACGGACAGACAGACAGACACACGAGTGATCCTATAATGGTTCCGTTTTTTCCTACTGAGGTACGGAACCTTAAAAACAGAGGTGTAGACATTTTTTACTAAAAAAACAGTATTTATTAAAAAAAACACAAGTAAGTCCATAAAATCATAGCGAGTCATTGAAAAAAAATAATGAGAAAAAATAAAAATAAAAAAAATTAAAGATTAAACCCCTTTTTAAAGTTTATTTTCGATAATTTGTTATGAATACTCAGAAAAATACGGGCGTCCCACATGCCCATGGGCGACATTGTATATTAATAATTTTAAATTCAAGTAGGCAGTCAATTTGCTTAATATTCTACTTTCTCCAGAATCCAATAAATTAATACAATAAGTTAACCTGTGTGAGGTATTAGTAGAGCTAACCAAAGATTCGAATAGTTACCTATGTGTAAACAGAATCAGTAACATGTTTGCTTTCAGGCTATTTGGGTCTCAATATCAAATCGTTTAGTTTGTAAACATAGCTAATAGGGTCGGCCCATATTCCCTGAGGTATTATAGAAATGAACGCTTAAAACTTAAGTGGAAGCCGACTTAATTAACTAAAACGTAGGTAATACATTATTCTCTGGCAGGCCAAATACCTCAGGTAATATGAAAACCACCACATAAAATATTTATAACACTTTTAATCAAGATAAACATTCCTTATTATTCATCACTATCAGTAGGTAAATATAATAAAACAAAGTCCTACCGCCGCGTCTGTCTGTCTGTCTGAACGTGATAAACTCAAAAACTCCCGAACGGGTTTTCATACGGATGTCACCAATGGATGGACTGATTCATAAGGAAGGTTTAAGTGTATAATTCATTAAGGTTTTGTGTATATTGGCTCTAATATGACAATGATTGCTGAAGACGTCGGACAAAATCAAGCCGATGACTGGGACCTTTACTGGCGTGCGCCGCGTAAAAGCTCGTACAGACCAGCGCGACGCGACGCCGCGCTTCGACACGAACAATACAATTTCTAAGAAAACTTGACGGTATAACAATAACCGGTGTCGCGTCGCGCTGTCGCGTCGCGCTGGTCTGCACGAAGCTTAAACCAATAGAGTTAATTGAAAACAATGTATTACGGAATCATAGTTTAATAGCTGCGCCCCGCGGTTTCACCCGCATAAGTCTCGATCCCGAGTAAATATTCTGATAAAAAATATTGTTTGTCATAACCCATGTCATGGTCTACCCATGCCAAATTTCATAAAAATCTGTTGAGTCGTTTTAGCGTGAAAACGTCATAAACAAACAAACAAACTCACGTTCGCATTTATAATATTAGGTAGGATAACTTGGATTAACACATAGGATACTTTTTATTCCAGTAAATGACGTTCGCGCAGACGAAATCGAGGGTAGAAACTAGTGACGACTAATTTGATAATGTAAATTGACTGAAGATTTTATAAAAACAATAAGTTTATTGTAACTAAGTAACAATGTTCACTTATTAGCAAAGTCACTTCAAAAGACCTTTTTGTATTTAGAATTAAGAGGGGAAATTACTTTTTCATGACAAAAAAGTGGCAGCCGATTCGGACTTCATAAAAAAAAATGGCCAAAACTCGATGGCCACAAGAATGAACTTTTCCCATTTCTCATTTTCGTAATTACTCTTAAGTCTCCAAATTGAAGAAAACCTGAAAGTGGGTAGCATGCTGCCTCATCCGAGATGGTTTGAATTATTTCGTAATAAATTCCCGGTAACCCAACAAATAAAAAGTTTATGAAGAGTGTAAAACAAACTTTGAACGACAGCTTACTCGAGTTCATATTTTAGGTTTAGCTTGAAAGCAAATTTAGTACTTACCTAGTAGCTATCAAAATAATGTTTACATTACTTACTAAACTTTTTATGACCTGCGACGTCTGAATACAAATCAGCGAAAAATCATTGTAAAATCCTTGGTATATATTTAGTGAAACTAAGCTTTAGGCGCAAGATCTCAAATAAAACGAGAGTCACGTTCGAGTGAGTGATATCACGTCTACGGCTCATCAGCGGCTGCGCGTGACGACTTTAGCGCAAACAGATTTCACAACACAACCACTAACATAGAGCTGTAACGATTGCCGACTTTGAAGATATCTTCAAAAGAATTGTAATAGGAATGAGGCGCTGCGGCTCTTGTTATAGTGGCGGAGTTAATAAATACGCAAAAGAGCGCGCGGCTGCCGCGGCGTTGCCGAGTTTTCTTTTTCCTAACTTTATTACGCCATCAGAGATCGCGTGACGAAGAATCGCACTTTCTCGCCTTAATATAATTTGTTTTGATGGTTGTATCAAACGCTCTACCCTTTTTCAGGTCTTGTTTTTGCTTGAGTACCTACTCAGGAGAATCAATCAGGCTTGTAACGAGAATACTTGAGTATAGTCGTTAGTTGTTGTAAGAGCTTTTATATTGAAGTTGTAATAACATTGCTGTATCAGACTCTTTACTGTCCAAGATGCTGTAATTCCCCATAGTAAATATTGCCGAACATAATAGTAAAATATGTCTGGAAATTGCATTACGGCTTACAAAAATTGGTACGAAATGCAAATAAGTCTCGCTGTCAGATCTTGTTCGCCGAAAGGTGAGTATAGACTAGATCGTTTACTTGTAACAGAACATCAAGCATTAGCCATTTTTAAATTTTATCGAACAGCACTTCGAACACGACGCTCGATCTTTTATAAAATCAGGCTATAGGTACCTGATTTTAAAAACCAACGGGCGTATTGGTGTAACATTTTATCGAGCAAAAGCACGAGCGCGGGCGACGCGGAGTGAGGTGCGCGGGCGGAGGGCAGGTCGTTACAATGAAAATGGTTGTGGTAAATGCTCACTCGCCTTGAGCATTATATCGGACGCAGCGTCGAACGTTCGCAAGAACGTTACATTACATGGATATGTTTTTTTAAATTGAGCTTTTGCGTATGTTGTACCATTCGTAAGAACGTTACATTACATAGAAATGCTCGACAAAATACTCTAGTGTATACTCAACTGTAGGAAAATGTTACACAACAAAATATAAATCAAGTCTTACTAAAAATGCCCCTCGTAGGTTCAAATTCATAAATCAAAACGGCAACTATAAAATAGAAACAACAAACAAGAAACATATCATTTCAACACCTATTCCATTTCTGTTCTGCTCACATCAACCATCTACACCTATAAAGATTAGGTACTCAGTAAAGATGAACAGTAAACCCTGAGAGCCGTCATTCGTTTTTTTATTTTCAAAAGAGAGTAATAATACTCAAAGTTACAAACAAGTTGAGGGTTATTGAAATAAAAGAATGGAGAAGGATCGTCTGCTACAAGTTTATTATCAGCTGAGGTGATGCATAGCACCACCACCCTTGCTAAAAAGGCGGTACATCGCAGATTTATTATTTTTTCTCGAGACATTTTTCGGGGTGCTTTAGACATTTAAAAATACATGGCAAGCTGTATTGCGCCTTCTTTTCTAAGTGTCGTCCCTACCATTTCGTGAGGGTGTATATTTTGTTCGAGGTTATATGGCCCCTAAAAGGCGGCCGAATTTCCTGTCCCTTCAAAATGTGCTTCTTATATTTACGAACATGTCCTTTAAAAATAGTATTTATCCTTAATAGCGTGTTAACATCTATAAAATGTGTCGTAATTCATTTTTTATGAAGCAAATCTTATACTTATGAACAATATTTATAGAAAGTATTATGACCTTAGACTTTTTGTAGAAAAGGGAGGATTTCTTTTACTATCGTTAATTTTTAGTTTGTTTACTTAAACAATTATGTACACACTTATATAAACAGAAAAAATGTCAAAAAAACGATATGATATTTATTATATATTTATATATAATTTATTGTACACCACAAAAATACATAACAAAAAATAATAATTATGCACTACAAAATATACAATGGGCGACCTTATCGCTTTCCGCGATCTCTTCCAGGCAACCTTAACAACACCAACAACTTATTTCAATAGAAATTTCTCCCAGCATATACTTGCGATAGGAAAGTATATAAAAAAAGAGGAAGACAACGTGTGTAAGAGTAGAAGAGAAAATGAAATACCTTAAATCAAAGAAAGCGCCCTTCGGTAAAAACGGTCTACTTACCAAGAAATAGGCGGTATATTGATCGTATGTAATATGATCTTATGTATTCATCCGAAAAGATAATGAATTAAAGACCTAATTAGCTGAAGATCATAACATGATATCAGTATTGTATATTCAATAACATTCATCTTATTCTATATTCTAATAGATTTATTTCATAAAACTAACTTTCTAAAGAAAATATGATATAAAAATAAATTCGTTTTAAGAAAATAATTGTCATTTTCGTCCATTTTAGATTTTGTAAGAGTTAATGAAGTTGTATTTAAACTTAGCAGACGGTTTTAATTACAGCCAGGTCATAACAACGTGCTCTGACAGATTCTTAATTGAGTTACCTTCAAAAGTTTTTTTTTTGTTATTCGCTTAGCAAAGTTACGAACAAATTGCTCTTTACAGCGTATATTAGAAAGGTGTGGTCTAATTTAAGGGTGTTGTACAGACCATCAAACTGAACAACTTTCTCCATGGGACTAAAATAATAACTTTAATTTCGGAAGTCTTTGGTTTTGAATTTTCGTTTTATGCTACCGACTTCCGAAATTAAAGTTATTTTTCACTTTGTAGTGGTTTTTTGGAAGGCGGTTATTTATTTTTTGTAAAAATAAAGCTAACTCAAAAACTATCCAAGCAAAGTTAATCAAATTTATATGGGACCACGTCGAGAGCGTACCGCTTAGAAAAAAAAAAAAACAGAATCGGTCCTCAATTCACGGAGAAATCGGTAGACATACATAAAAAAAACAAAAATACGCTACGAACATAGTACAGCCTCCTTTTTGGAAGTCGGTTAAAAAAAATAATCAGCTGTGTAATAATATTTGGGTTTAGGTATTGAAGATTTTTAAGGGACAGTTGATAATTTTTTCGCGATTACTTATTTATATTGTTCAGTTTGATGATCTGTACCACATCCTTAAAGACCACACTTTTTTGATACACACTGTATAAAATTTAAAATACAAAAAAAGTGAAACAAAATCTAACAATAGACCAAAAATTGCTACAATCAAGAAGAAGATGAGAAGAATTAAATGTTTTCAAGTAACTTTATCTGTTTCGAGTAATTTGTTGAACGAGGTTTCGTGGATTCCGACCTGTGTTTATTGAAACAATAAAGTTGCGGAGTTTAGCCATTATAATAATTAAAACAACAGTTTCAGTTTCAGAAAAAATCTTTCCTCAAACAAAACTTTGGTGAATTATTCAACATAGACAATTCCTTGCTGAATTTTATACCGCGTTCTACTAATTAACGATAGGCGAGTCAGTTACAGAAGTGTCACTGACTCGCCTATCGTTACATATTAAAAATTGAAGTCGCTTTTTGTGTCTGACTGTGTAACCACGTTGTTCTTCAAAACTGCGCACTAGATTTTGATGCGATTTTCACTATCATTTAGAGAATTTATTCCGGAAGGTTTATGTTTATAATACATTCATATTAAACTTAAATAAGATAAAGAAATCTTAATGTTTTGTGAACCAGTAAAAACCGTGCGAAGTAGTATATGATAGAACAATGCTCAAATTCCAAATCTAGATTTCAAATGATCGAATTACTGAATAATCTCGATTCAAATCTCAGCTCGTTCTAGAATATAAGCCAAAGACAAAAGAAAATCGACCAAAGAAAATATTGTTGCTAATAAAATATAAACACTCCTTCGTACCCAATTAGTAACGACATAATAGAAAGAAAATGGCGTATTATCTCCAATCACAAAAGTATTGTTAACGGCTGCACAGTGGGGTACAAGTGTACACGAAAAGATTGGGGGTGTGATGTCATTAGGGGTCTTCCTGTGCTTAATTGCGTCGATGGCGACTCGACAGGAAGTCGAAAGATTGCGTTCAAATAGCAAACGTTTTCGTTCCGTCTGTCCAGTAACTAGACGGGACGGTTGAGTCGGAAGAAAATTGTTATATATCTATGTTTATGGAGCGCTTGATGGAAATTAATTTGCTTTTTGGCAATAACGACTTTGTAATTTGTAGTGCTTCCTAGGATCCTGATTTGTTTCAATATCTTGGCGTTGAGAACTAATTTGGGAGTGTAATGAAACGCATAATACGTCTTAATTGGTCAAAATTCTTTTCTATACGAGAATATGGGCTCGTGCTGTGTAAGACAACATTGCCAATCCGCAGGTCGATAGTGTCTTTGGCTGCCCAGGATCCGTCAGACGAATGCTTCGTACCTTGAACCATGGGTATCTATTATCTCAGTCAGTAAACTTTACATTACACAAATTATATTTAAAAAAACATAAGTCTCCTATGATGCTGGCATACTGAAAAAAATAAGGAAATATATGATATTAAATATCCCTAGGACAAGGACTTTGCTTGCCAGTATGCAATTTAGTAAACGATCTGCTGCGCTATATAATAAAATCAGTAAATACATCTACATTTATCCCGAAAACTGGTGACAGTAAAAAAAATTATAGAATGGATACAAACGCTTACCTACAATGATACCGAAACACTTTTGAAACCTTGACACATACACACCCTCACACTCATGTACTCTCAATCACACCCACAGGCTACACTTTCACTCACATATACTCACACACATACTTACACCCACTCATACACACATTTGATTTAATTTAATTTAACGTTAATTTATGTAATTTTGGCATAAAAATTATACGTTTTGCTTTTTATGTAACACGTCTTGCTATGGAAGATCGGACTCTCCTAATACAGGCACTATCTGCCTAAAAGCGTTCGACCTCGTCAATTATGACCTGCTCTGGCATAAGCTCACTCACGACACAACTGTCCCGGCTGATGTAATATCACTGTTTAGATATTGGTACAGAAGTCAAAAGAATACAGTTAAGTGGGCTGGCTCATATTCTGATATGTACGGGTTGGATTGTGGGGTGAGGCAGGGGGGTTTGAGCTCCCCCCGACTTTTTAACCTATACATAAACAAACTGATAGGTAGGCTCAGTAGCACTAAAATCGGTTGTCACGTTGACGGTGTTTGCGTGAATAACATAAGTTATGCCGATGATATGGTGCTACTGAGCCCATCTATTGGTGCAATGAGAAAGCTCCTTAAAATTTGTGAAAGTTATGCAGTGGCTCACGGGCTCAAATACAATACCGACAAGAGTGAATGGTTGGTTTTTAAATCAGGTACTTTAACCTACAAACATCTGCCTGAACTCTCACTCTCTGGGTCTCCTTTACGTCGGGTTTCGAAGTTTAAGTATTTGGGCCACTGGGTCACTGATGACTTAAAAGACAATGTTGACATAGACAGGGAGCGCAGGTCGCTGGCTGTCCGTTGCAACATGCTGGCACGCAGGTTTGCACGCTGTACAGAATCGGTTAAGATAACGCTTTTCAAGGCCTTCTGCCAGTCGTTTTACACGTGCAGCCTGTGGACCAAGTATACCCAGCGGGCATACAGCGACCTGCGCGTACAGTACAATAACGCATTCAGGGTGCTTTTGGGGTTGCCGTGGCGTTGTAGCGCGTCAGGGATGTTCGCGGAAGCGTGCGTCGACGGGTTCGCTGCGATCATGCGGAAGCGATGTGCTTCCATGATGGCACGCTTGCGCTCCTCCTCCAATGGCATCCTGAATGTGTTTGCGGACAGGTGGGACTCTCCCCTCTTACGAAGGTGGGTAAGTGTGCATACACACTTATCCAAATAAGCGGTGCGGTGCACCATTGAACGAACAGTTCAATGGTGCACTGCTTGTTTATTATTGTAAATTTTAATTTAATACTAACATTAGGCTAAGTTATACTACTACTAACAATATATGGATGTATGTAATTCCGAAATAAAATATTTGAATTTGAATTTGAATTTGAAAAGGACGATCCAATCAAATAATTGTGTTGATACCTATACTTATTTTACCAATAAACTATTTTTATTATGACACCAGATTAAACGAACCAATTGGTAAATGTAGGTAAGCACCTTAAATGCCAAAGGAATAAAATACATCAGCCCATAATGTTCCCACCGCTGGAACACAGGCCTCCTCTCTGTGAGAGGGAGTGGGCCTTAATCCACCACGCGGGCACAGTGTGAGTTGGTAGATGTCACATATCTTGGAATTTTTGGTTCTAGGACATGCCGGTTTCCTCACGACGTTTTCCTTCACCGTTTTGAAAGCAGTGACTGCTTTCAAAACGGTGAAGGAAAACGTGTGATGATGAAATAATTTAAAGAAAGAAAAGAAAGAAAGAAAATACGTTTATTTGCGGTACACATGACGTAAAGAAAGAACAAAACACAAAAATAAACAATTTGGGGGAAAATATGCGTCACATCCACGCAAAACGGCCATCGCTCAGCTTAATGCTGCGACCCTATGCGAGACAGGGCCCCAACGCTGGTTTTCAGCGACAGCCGGCGTTGACGTGATGACGTCAACCGGTGCAGCATATAGTGAAATAACAAAATAAGACAAAAATAAAATGAATAAATACAATACTTAGTTATAAATGTTTATATAAAATATAATATGGTAACATTTCATACCGTCGGTGACTCACGCGCCGCGGTCTTAATGCAGTCTGTGCGCGCAGCTGTCATAAAAACTATGTGTTGAATTTACACAAAGTAAAGCGCCTGTCTGGGTTCAAACCTACGACCTACAACTCGTAAGTCACGGCCGTTACCACTGGGTCCCTACTGCTCAAGGAATAAAATGTTCCCATATAATAAGCAGTTTCTTTTTTGATAATAACAGCCTAATAACTAGTTATATATAATATAACAATATTCGAGCATGGCCGCCTGTTATAAGGACCTCATATCATTATAAGCGTATTGTGTATGTAATAATGCATGTCTCAAAGGACGCGGTAGAGATTGCAACTAATTGGCATGTAAATTGGCTTGCTGTTAACGGATCTGAGGGTGGGTATTAAATAAGTATTTATATTTTTCACGAAACTCATCATCATTCTCTTGCTGCTATATATATATATATATATATATATATAAAAGGAAAAACTGACTGACTGACTGACATATCAACACAGAGCCGAAACTACTGGGACTATGAACGTGAAATTTTGCACACAGCTTTCTTTTATAATGTAGGGGTTTTTTGGGGGGGGTTAATTGAAAATTCCACCGCACCGAACTTGACTTAAAAACCTGACCAAAACAAGTACGATTAGGACTCGGGCCCTGAGGGTTCCGTCTCAAAGCTGTGTCCAGCTGCACGCGGGTTCACTTCACAAGTCCGGATTGTCCTAGAACCAAAAATTCGAAGACATGTGACATCTCATCTACCAACCCGCACTGGGCCCGCGTGGTAGATTAAGGTCCACTCCCTCTTATTGAGAGGACGCCTGTGTCCCAGCAGCGGGAACATTGTAGGCTGATTATGCTATACCATTCAAATTAAGACATAACATAACACAAAGCATCACGCCTTGTTCCCTCGAATGGTTGGGCAGAGATGTAGCCATACTAGGACACCCAAATTTCGCTAGTCACGTTTTAAGTCCCATGTAACAGGGCGCGAGCCGATTACGAGCAACCGGGCACAAATTCAGATTCCGGGCTACTATAAAAAAAATCTAGATAGAAAACCCAATGTCACTTTGCCCGACCCGGGAATCGAACCCTCATGCTCAGCAGTAGCGCTTACGACCACTAGACTAAAGAGGCAGACAAAAAATAAGAATAGTAAAAAAATATTAAAAAAAAAGAATCAATGTTCTTGGAAAATATAATGTATACCCGAGACTACACAACCTCTTACTTAATGATACGAAGGATCTAACGTAATTTATGCCTACCCTTAGTCTCGCCATTACCAGAGTACCAGTAAAAAAATAAACAACCTTTTTCGCGGAGCGGCGGGCAAAGGCAAATCCTAAACTGTAATTACTTCGAAATGAAAAGAAATAACAGAGCTCACTTTTGATAAGTAAATCCTTAGTCATAGTAATTATAACTCAAAGATAAAAACGCGTACCTAAGGCACTCGTAGCCATTTTATTTTTGCGTGGTCCTGTTCACTTCTAACAATGCGAGTGACGTCGGGTTCAAGAGAAGGCGGCAAATGATTGATGAGGGAATTAATTAATACGCCACTTCCCTTTGGAGCTCAGAAAAAAACAAAATCAGCAGCTCACGGTATAAATACGTTTACGTTAGTTTCGGTTTGATTGAACAGATTTCACTCGGAAATAAATCAAAATTAATTGGGTGTTCGTACATTTTTATGAAAAGATTCCAATTATGTTTAGCTTTTTTGATTTATAGACACGAAAATGTGAGTCATGGCATGGAAAGATGAACAAAACGAACGATGAACTGAGGCAAAACGGCTTGATCTTCACCTATTAGAATTGAATAGAATACTTTATCTCCGTCGAAACGTTCTGAGGGGCAATTCCCGTAATTTTTAAGAACGTTCTAATTCGTAATCTGTCAAAAATACAATTAATTTACCAAAATTTTTGACAAGTTTGACAGATCGCGACTAGAATATGAACGTGTTTTTTTAGTACGAGAATTGTCCTTCTGGTAGTAGATATTTTTCTAATTTGTTAAATAAATTGTAGTAAAGAATATACATATACTAATTGATTGTATTTAGGTTTTATTTTTTAGGGAATCTCGCTGGCCATCTGTGTTATGATCATAGCCATCGACTGCATCGATGAACTCGTCGTCATAATTGGGATCAGCTTCATCCGTTTCTAAAGAAAATAATCTTTATTATGTACACCATAAACATAACAGACATAAATTTTACATAGGGTGATACAATGGGCGGTCTTATCGCTAAAACCGATCTTTTAAAGACAACCTTTGGATGGATTATGAGAAGAGAGATACAAGAATTAGATTAGGATTAGATACTAGAACCTAGAAACTACTACTACGAAAGTACTAACAAACTCTTTAATGCAATTAAACAATTAACTACTAGTAAAAATTATATCCAGCTTATTAGAACATAATAAATTGCAACAATCACGTTTTCAAAACGTAAACGAGTCTAAGTAACTGCGCTGTAGGTATAAGGCCGCGTGCACTTTGGAATTACGCACGTACGAATTTCACTCGTGCGTACACTATGGACATACGAATTGAGTGGATACGTTTTTCTCCGTCAAATAGAACAAATCCCGACAAGTTCGGAGTGTTTTCGGACGTCGGAACAATACGTACGCTTAAGTCGAATCCAGTCTGCGCTCTACCTTTGTCCTTGGAATGTCGGGATTGTTCGTACGTGTACACACGAGTGAAATTCGTACGAAAACGCATCCAAAGTGCGTGCGGCCTAAGAGCATTATTATGCACGTACGACAATGGAATCACTTTGTTCCTTTCTAAAATACTTTAAATATGTCTTGGGGATTTTTGGTAAATTTAGAGGTTTACCCAGCTTATCTATTGCCACAAAATTATGCTGGAATTTTTACACAATAATGTTCCTAAAATAATAAAATTGTAATGTGAACTATAAATTGGATATCTGTTAAGCTCAAACTGTAATATTCTAATTTGAGACCGCTAGAAGAAAAACTGTGGAAATTAAATAAGACCACAGCGCCATTACTATCCGCCAAATGCCATATTTCTCAACCCTTTTTCCCGCTGTTTCCAAAGTTTTAATTAGTGCCAGAGGACATTATCCAGACTCTTCTTACTCTGGCCTCCGCACTCCAACCTCCTTTCCGAATTATCCGATTTTTACTTTTAATGCGAATTAACTTTTTCTTAAACTTTGACAGTACCTACCTATCGTCGAATCTTTTATTTAAGTCTAAGTGAAGCGACACATTTGCCGAAATATGCAATGCAAAGTCGGGTTACTTACGCCTGCATTGTTTTTTGAATGACCCATGTGACACATCAGGTCGAAATAACGTTGCATAGTTTTCATAGAAAACATATTTATAAAAGCGCGGAATTTCCATCGTGCATTTTCGCCCGGTGTGGCGCTCCGATAAGACACTATCGACGAGTCTTTATCTACGAATCGTTTTTCACAAATAATTATTTTTATTTATCTATTGTTCAATATTTATTTAAGGAAAAGGCACCAATAATTGGGGGATGCCAGGTTGGTTATCAAGTTTAGGCGAAAGGGCGATGTATCTTATCGATGTAGGAATAAGTTGATCTGATGTTAAGGGTAGATTTTGTTACGCTACCTTTTTGTTCGGGGCTCCGATATTTCAATATTATATACCGACACAATGAAATGGAACATTGTTTTTGTTACGTAATGTAAAAGATAATACGAAAATCAGGAAGAAATCCGGTGGCCGGGCTAAAATTGCGGCCTGAAACTCAGAAATTGTTAATTTAATTTGTCTCGTAGGTATATTAACAGACTAAAAGTATTAAGGATTTTCTAGATGAAGTAAGATATCTCTTGAACCAACGCATATCTCCAGGCAAGTCGGGCCCAAACCAGACAAACACTAAACCCAGTCGAACATGACCAAATAAAGTATAGTAAACCATATTTAACAACAAACATTAATTAGCGGAGCTTACGTCATGTTGAAAACGCTTAAAACTGTCGTCAGTTGGAGTCAGATGCTGAAGATGCGACCTCGTTTTATAATCCTAGCGAGCGCTGGATGAATGGACATAATTTTCTGCACTTGACACCGTGTCTAGGCCCCGTCATTGTGGAGCACAACATCTCTGTTTTGTTCATTTTTATTGCTCCAGCCTGTATCTCTGGATCTTGAGACAACAGAATTGTAACTGTCCACTTTTGTTACTTTTTATAATGAAGTGTCGTAATTTCAGCTGTTTGGACCTTTTTTAATTGTGGAACAAGAAGACGTCTATTAAGAAAAAATGTAGTCGGAGTTTTTTTACAAGTAAGATTGAACATGCTTTGTTTTAGGGCTACAGGGTGGATTTAAATTGCGTTTTCTTAACAAAGCTCTTGTTAAAACATTTTAACTTTAAGAAGAACCTTTCACATGGATATAAAAACACCATAAAAAAAAATTGGTCAGTCATTCTAATCTAATCCTGTATAATTCTGAAGTCATTGCGGTGAGTGCTGAACGAACTTGTTAGGTACTCAGAAACCCATTACAAACATGTAACAATTAGCCAAAATTTCGCAAACTAATGAGAGTAGCATCCACAGAAGGGTCAGCAAATGGTTCTCAACAACACTAGGAAGTTAAGCTTCACAAAGCAAAAATTATAGTTTCAACGCTGTACTGTGTTGAGTAATTGCACTGAAACGGGAGAAAATACCTCGTCCTGACTGCATTTGATCTTCTCATTCAGCTGTGAATGGAACCAATTTAGTGTCGGTTCACTACTGAATGTACATGAAATCAGAGACAGGTAGTCTTGCTGTTGTAAATTATTCACTATAATACTGGTTTATGTGCGATAGTGATTTTTCATCTCCATGTACCTAAACACCAACACTTGTGATACCTTGTATTTTTTTTGCGATTTAGCTACTTCACCTTTTTTTAATCTATACTAATATTATAAAGTGGTAAAATTTGTGTGTTTTTTGTACGTTTTTTATGTAGGGAGTAATCTCCAGAACTACCAGACGGATTTAAAAAAATCTTTTTGCATTGGATAGCTCAATTCTTGAGGGAGATTATAGGCTCGCGGGCCTATAGAGTAGTTTCATATAAAGTTGACACAAAAAAAAAAAGGTCAGGCATAGTGTTATTGGGTTTTTCTATCTGGAATTCCTCAGCAGCAAAACAAAATAGTTATTTATTCACCAAGTGCGGAAATCATCTTACGTACGTGTATCATTCAACTTTTTAGTATGCATTGTACGAGGAAATAAAAAAAACAAGCAAGCCTTGTAGTAGTTGCGTGGATAATATGATGTGTAACATCCTGACATATTGGCTGACGCATATAAATAATATAAACAACATTCACGACTTTGACTTTTTGACTTTATCTTTGACTGACTTTGACCATCGTCATCGCCTTCGCTATTGCCATCGCCATCGCGATCATCATCGTCATTGTTATCATCTAATTTTTAAAACTTTTCTCAAATAATAAAAACTCTTTGCGACGGGTTGACGACGAAATAAATTAAAAAAAAAAATAGAAAAGTAAAAAGCACTACACTGAAAAAAGTGACACTTTCCACACAAATTGGCTGCTTGGAAAACGCCCTTTTCGAGCAAATGCTTTGTAAAAATCTTTTTTCATAATCCAATGTAATGTATTGTATTGCACTTTAAAAAAGAAAAACCATACTGCATGTATATTTTAATGAATTTACTAAGTGAATCGGATTATTGAACGAAGCTCAAGCGAAGCCCATTTATACATTATTTATGCGATATTGCAATTTTTAAGCCTTATTAAGAACGCCATAATATGTAGAGGCACAGTACTCTCTTTGAAGCGATGTTCGGAAGTATATGAGGCGATTAAAGGATTTTCAGAGGATCTGCGAATTTCACTTTGTTACTTTAAATGACATAATGCGACAACAGCTTCTAGTTGAAGCCGATGTTGGTGGTGTATTGTCTCTTTAAAGAAAATAAGCAGTGATAAATATCTATTGAAAATGGAAAAATTTGACTATCATGGCAGGGGAAAAGGCTTTCGCCCGCGGCTTCGCCCGCGTGGAGGTCAGAAATTTATTATCCCACGGGAACGTCCTACAAGGATAAAAAGTATCCTATGTGTTAATCCAGGTTACAAACTATCTGCGTGCCAAATGTCATCTAAATCCGTTCAGCAGTTTTTGCGTGATTGAGTAACAAACATCCAAACATACAAACTTTCACATTTATATTTTGTTGTTTTTTTTTTGTAGGATTAGAAAAATAACGGCCAAATGACAACAGTTACTGTACTGTTGAAATTACTGCATTTTAGAGTTATTTTATAAAGTAAATGGTGAATACATAGATTACATTGAATATTTATTATTATATAACGGAACTTAGTATACGTTTATATCGAAATAACGTAAGGGTTATAACCGCTATTTTTATAATGTAATGATATGGAATTTATATAATGGAATAATGTAAGTAACAAGGGAAAAAATAGAGATTCAAGAAGACTGACGGATGTAAAATCTGCTGGCAATAATCTTGATAAATTATTTCAGAATTACTTGAATTAAATCATAGATGCATAGGCCTGCTTGCACCACAACGCACTAAATGCATTTAACACTAAACATATTAAAAACCGTAGTGAAAAAAGTGGAATGATGTCCTAGTGAAGGTCGTAGGAATCCGCTGGATGCGGGACGCACAGACCCGGTCGAAGTGGCGGTGTTTGGGGAAAGCCTATGTTCTGTAGTGGACGTCTTTCAGCTGAAATGATGTAAAAACATCATTCTACCTCTTTCATATTCAATTGATGGACAGAAACAGAACGCTGTCTTAATTACGTTTAGCGCTAAACGCATTTAGTGTTTTATGGTGCAAGCGGGCTTTAGTAGACGATTTCCAGTCATTTTCATTTACGTACTTTGTGAAAACCACCAAAAAAAATCCTGATGTCTCAAATTTTAGTGACCTCAAACCCAGTAAATTGAGAATGACTAAAACATGAGAAAAACCTAGGAATACTAAAACCTAAGAGGTAAATAAATTTAAATACGAAAAGAGTAACATGTATCGAGGGTCTCTGTACTGAAATGAGTTAAGGCCCCAAAATGGGCGGGTTCCTCAGCCCTCAACGAAAAAGACGATGTTATCTTTCCTAACTAGATACGACGCTGAATAATTAATGATCCGAGATAAATTCCTCCTCGAGAAATATCTGAAACGTTGAAAGAGTATTCTATTGTTTTTATTCAGAGGGAATTGGCTTATGAACGCTATTCAAATTTGCAAGAGATTCAATTTACATAACGAGCGATTTGTACCTCATAGAGATTAAACCCTCTGGCCTCCGTATTGTTTGTAGAATAAGGGCCGTTGTACACGGCACGGTTTTTTTAAGATGAACGTCCACTGGTCCGCACCGGCCGCAACGAAGTCACGGCACGCAACATATTGAACGGATTTGCCGATGGCATGACTGTGTCCGGATATTTGCGTCCACAGTATCCGGATATTATATCTTCTTTGCAAGTTTGAATAATGTCGATGTTTCAGATTATACAATTCTTCATATCTTTTTCTACTAATATAATTAAAAGTGAGTCATCCATCTTGCAATTTTTATGCTGTTTTGGCAATTCTCATCTCAATTATAAACATAACAATGTGCGGCAGTGAGCGACGCACGCGTTGAACTAATCCACATGACGTCACCGGTACGCAACGCATTTTTTGTTCACATATGTCACGCTCGGTGCGGGCGGTACCGATAGTGGACGTAGTGCTACATATATGAATTCATACAACGCGCCGTGAGTGCGTTGTGGTGCGTACCAGAGGACGTTCACCTTAGCCGTACCGTAGAATAATCGTGTGAGCTTGTATATGACACCGGACGACGACGGTACTGTGCAGTAGTACTGCTGTATCTGTCAACAAGCTTCAAAAATGATCCACACCACACTGACGACCTACACACGGCGAATCAACCGTAGTTTTTCACGGCAAAAAAACGCCTGTACAACAGCCTTACGCGGCTTCATTTTTCTTTCCGTGAAATTGCTGCCTTTGCAAACCTACTCCGGAAAATTCATAATAGTATTTGTTACAATCGATCTGGATAATTTGATTTAAGTTTAAGTACATTAACGTTCCGTTCGGTTCCGAGAAAAAACGTCGGTGAATTTGCTTCTTCAAATATTAAAACAAAGGGTAATGGTGAGTTTTGTAATCATAATTAATGACTTGTACTTTTCTAGGAAGCTTTTAGACTACATATATATTTATTAGCCAACCGTTCCATTATACTAATTTGCGATATACTTCTAGAAAAACTTTGCCAACATTAAGTATTTACCGTCACGCGCCATTTGCAAACTTCGATGGCGGGAATCGTGGTCCTTAATATAGTGTTGGTGTACAAGTTAAACGATACCAATGCACTTTAAGTTGTTTTACCGACCGTGGAAAAGTGTGGTACAAATATAAAATATTTACTTATATGACGGAGGAGGCATGTGTCTCTTTCGTTATTATCAGCCATATTTTTAACTACTGTGGGCATAATTTGGGTAGTGTTGGTTATTGCGCAATAAAAAAACCGTTTGCAGTTCAGATCAAATTATAATTCACGATCAAATTAATCACTAGCAATACACATACCTTTGTTTTTTTTTTTTTGAGGTTGGGAAATTATCAAGTAACTTCTCCCGCTCTGGGCGGAGCGGGAGGGAGGGCGTGTTAGACTTTTACTGACTAAAACCCACCCGTGTGCCGGGGTCGCGATATCCCTTTCGGACAAACTTGCAACCCCGGCAAGCAATACACATACCTACAGTACACGACACAACTATTCGAAACTCGCCACAGTTTCTAAACGTCTTCACTGCTTGACCGCCAACGCCATGAACTCGGCTTAGCTACAGCCGGTCCGACCGTTATGTTGTAGACATTGTCGAATGCCGCTAGGCGGCGCTGGCGTCCCAATTAGTCAACTCAGTAACGTATTTCCGACACATTATATTAAATGACATATATGTACATATTTTAGTTCCCCATTATTACGTTTTGGCGCCGGGTTATTTGAGAACAATTTGATTTGTTGTTTGAATATCACGGTGAATTAAATACACAAATGGCTCAGACAATACCACTATTGACTTTGCCATTTTTCAATAGTGGGAGAGTTGATTTTTCGAATTGCCGAAGGAAAGCCGGTAGGAATCTAATTATATGGTACTTTCGCCTCTGGTAGATATGGCTTAACACTTTCGACTCCACCCATTTTCATAGAACTCATACGCCATGCCTATTGGAATTGAACCCTCCGGGAGGGATGCTGGCATTACGTTTGCGCTAAAGTTAACCATTGCGGACGGTCAACGGTCTTAGGTTTAAAACCGTGTTATAAAACACTGTAAAACGAAGTAAAATAGTGTTTTCAGGGGGTCTTGTCGCTGTACGTAGTTTCCAACCTTTTAATTTTTTTGTGAATATTTGTAACCGTGAAAAAAATGGAATCTCCAGGAGGGCTCGGGAGGCACTGAATGTGTTAAGAACCAAAATTTGCTCATCAAATGACATAAAACCTTATTTATAACATACATAGAGAACATAGAGTGGTGCTTACATTAATCTCATCATTATGACCACTGGTTATGAAGACGTATAAAGGACATTAAGCGTAAGTTTAGGTACCATAATAAATGTAACTCCAACTTTTGGGGCACTGTTATGTATAATTTATAACCTTACAGTGATACTATCGAGACCCCAAATTAGTAGAGTAAATGCTCGAGATACAGATAATACTAACAATCCTATATTAAAAGTAAATAAAAATTCACCTAACTTTAATGAAACATGTCTCAACCTACTAAAAAAATTACAAACTAATTTATTCCACATCGAAGTTCTAACATTACCAAGAAAATAACACGAACAAAAAATCTCTTCTATCTTAATAGGTCAAAACAAGGTTAGTTTAAAAAAATATTTTATATTTTCCTCCGCACGGAGTATTCATCGTTACAAGAGAGTTTTTCAATGGTCGTAATAAATGTAAACGAGCCCTAGAAGGCGCAATTAATGCGACACAGAAGCGGCACAATTCGTCGGGGCCACGTCTTTGCTCCCTCACAGCTGAAAGTTCTAATTTGTGTCGAAGATCATTGCGACACTGATATTTTATATTAATTCTTGGGAGACCAACTTTGTCTGCGTAGTAATTTGAGTTCTATGATTCGTTTTCTTACTAGTTTTAAGACTAGGCAGGGTTTAAATGAAAGAAACACAACCTGGACTTAAATCCTAGTATTATATATGCGAAAGTGTGTTTGTTTGTTACACTTTCAAGCTAAAACGGCTGAACGGATTTGGATGAAAATTGGCACATGGGTAGACCATGACCTGAAAAAGGACATAGAATACTTTTTATCCCGATATTCCCACGGGATTGAGACTTATGCGGGTGAAACGTGGGGGGCAGCTAGTGGTTAATATAAAACTGAAATCACCCATTCGTTTTGAGTAAGCGTGGTGATCAATACTCGTGCCTTCTCTGCCTAAGAGGCCTTTGCCCTGCAATAATTTAGCAATATTATCCACAATTTTTTGCTTACTACTTATGGTCGTACGGCCATTGAATGCTTTTTGTTTTGTTTTCACTTACGCCTTTTATTACCAACGTAGTCATCAACATCCTATGAGGAGGATCATCATCATCCTCATCATCCTTCCATCAGGTTAAGCTACGCTTGCCGGGGTTGGTCCGTGGATGGGTGACCATCTTTACATACCGAGACTCCTCCGTGCCTCGGAAAGCGCGTTAAGCCGTTGTTGGTCCCGGCTGTCATTCGTGGATCTTTGACAGTCTTACCAACAGGTATCGTATTATCCAATTACTGGGTTGTGGAGGTCTGATAGGCAGTCGCTCCATGTAAAATAATGGTATTCAGCTGCATCCGGTTAGACTGGAAACCGACCCATACATAGTTGCCCTAACTATAATTTATTTGTGGTCGACGACGCAGCATGATTATCTTCATTGTAACCCACTTAAAAAAAGGAGAAGGTTATATGTTAGTCTGTATGTATTTATTTTTAAATGTATGTTCATCGATATTTACGTTAATTAGGACCTATTTTGAAAATTCTTTCTTTAAATACATATTTATCTGCTGATATACCTACCAATCAATATTGTCGTTTGATCCCAACATATCTATCTTAACATTTGAGCTCAATTCTTCCCCAATAAGGGTAGGGGGTAGGGGCTGTTCAGCGACTTACGAGCAATTGCCCTCCCTACTACCACTTATGTTTGGCAATTTTTCGGGCTATGTCGGTTACCTTGGTGGTCCTACGGATCTCTTCATTACTAATTCGATCATGTAGTAAAACTCCAAGCATAGCCCTGTCCATTGCTCTTTGGGTGAATTTCAGCCTTCTAATGAGGCCCATAGTGTTGGCCGCCGGGGCCGAAAGGTTCTGGAGTAGCGACCGCGTACCCGAAGACGTAGCGTTGGAAGGCGTCCCACAGGGTACACTTATGAAGGCCGCAGGAATCTGCTGGATGCGAGAGGCAAAGAACCAGTGGAAGTGGCGATGCTCGAAGAAGGCTTATGTCCAGCAGTGGACATCTTTCGGTTTGTCGGTTGGGTTTTTAAAAACAAATTGCATCTTTACAAAATTGTAACAAGACCAAAATGCCCACCCAATCCCATAATATTTGGTTTGTTACAATTTGCGGATACTATTCCAATATCAGGTTATTACAGAATCTTCAAATAGAAAACCCACAATTATAATTGACTGAAACAGGAGCTTCCGGTGTTGGTTATAAATTTATAATTAGGTTAATGAATTGTTAACAATTTGAACATTTTAAATTTATTTACCATTAATTAAATTGATGTTGTTTTAGTACTGACGGTATAATGTTTTATTTTTCCTTATATTTATATTCAGCGGAGGTTTGAACAGACCGGGTTGTACATTTCTTCATTAATTTTACTGTAGAGGCTTATTTTTTTGTTTATCATATTATAAATAAAAATAGCTTTTTCGTAACCGTCTTTGTGACCCGTTGTTCTTTTAAATAGTAGAGGATCCCTAGAGGAATGAGCTGAACCCATTCGTATATTGGATGAAAAGTATTTTATATCAAATATATTATGTTAAACAATATATCGCAAGTTGGTTGGAAAAAAAACCTGGCCAGACTATGATTAATTAAAAATTCAAAAACAACTTTTTTTGAATTCAAAAATCGAACTCATTCGCTTAACGAATAAATTTAATACCAATCGAAAATATGAAGTATGAAGTGTGTGTGTGTGTGTGTGGTGTGAATATAAAAACGTTGGGTATTTTATTTTTTTTCTGGCATAACCATGGGTTGGCTGGTATAAACAGGTAAGTCGATACCAGTAATTTACAACAATCTGTTTAATAAATAAATCTTATGTCAAAATAAACGCTATTTCATGGCGAACACGATGATAGAGGGTTGTCTGCGAAAATCTGGTTTGAATTACGGTTGGCGAGCTATGAAATGCGAATTTTATAAATAAAACGTTCTATAAATCCTATAAAATTCTATCTTTATTGTAAATAAACATATTATAGCGTTAAATACTTACCTTGTTTTTTTTTGTGTTTTATCATGAATGTACTTAAACATTGTATGTTGTTATTTCCTTCAATTTAAAAATTTTGACTGTTTATTTGCTTTGTTTATTTGTATTTAAGTACTTAAAAAATTCAAGATAAGTATATATCGCTAGCATATTTTTATTTAGAAGACTACAGGATACACCATGTTACCATAATGAGCTTAATTAAATAGGTGACAATGGGGGCACCGAAGTTAACGAATTCTTGGCTCCCAATAGCCATAATATATACACCAATGTAAAGAGCTTTTCAAGGACAAGCTTTGTTACAACCACAACTTTTGCCAATTATTAGTCAGTTCGGAGTTAATGACCTAAATAGGTGACAACTTGGGCACCAAAGTTAAGGAATTTTCTTGGCCCAGTAACCTTATGTAAACACCAATGGAAAGAGCTTTTCAAGGAGAACCTTTGCTACTTACTCTACTTTTGCCAATTGTTAGTCAATTTGGAGTTAATGACTGGAATAGGTGACTACTTGGCCACCTAAGTTTATAAATGTTCTTGGCTTGTAAGTGATATATCAACGGATTGTGCTTTTTAAGAGAAATATTTGTTACTAAAACAAATTTTAATGGGACAGCAATCTGACAAGACTTGGGGGTGAGTAAAAATAAATGTCAATTAAATGAGCAGCTTTCATTGTGTGGTCGGGACACTTTAGTACTGATGTGGCGACATGTCAAAACTTCCAGATTTCTGTGCTATATTTAAGTTAAATGTTACATAAACCTTCGGTAATAAGTACTCTAAATGATGGTGAAGAACTAGACACTAAGAGTAGCTTAGCAGAACTAAGCAAACACACACAAGGAGACACGAAAAACGACTTTGTTTTATACTTGTGGATATGTAGAAAAGAACATTTTGGCTAAAGAGGTATTTTTACTTCTGTAGCCTAAATGTAGTTGTAGGCAGACATGTATATCTAAAGGGTAGGCAGTTACTACCCTTAAGGGAATTCAGGTGTAACGTTTGTTGTATTAACCGGTCCGACCGGAACCGGACCGATGATAATGATGATTTTTACAAGTTACTATTTTATTAATTAGCTTACTTAAGACGAGAATTAAGTGTTGATGTTAACGTCACATTTAGGACGATTTAATGCCGAACAAACTAATAATTCAGACAAGAGTAGTACCTAACGTTCTTCTAGACGATATCTTTTTAATGAAAATATATCTTAGTTATATTGGGAGTTTTGGCAGGTTTAACATTATGTCCGACCTAGTCTTAAAAATATTGTTCCTAAAACGGCATACGAGTATATGGAGGAGGCCATGTTTTAAAGTGGACGTAACGGTGGTATTTCCTGCCCATTCTTCTCCATACGAAAACTACCTTTTGGAAGGGGCGACTAGAATCAATTAAATTTTTTTGTAAACTTAGACGTTCAAAAGTGCCTTACAAGGGCCTATTTGAAATAAATGATTTCACTTTGACTTTGACTTTGACGGTGATAGGCTTAAAAGATGATGTTTTCAAGGCACAGAATTAATGAAAGTTAATTAATTGACGAAATGCCAGAATTTTAATAATACTTAATTATTCACATTTAGAGCTGTGTAGCTGCTTACAATCAAGAGAAGTCTTCATAATTCATAATAAGACATATTCTCCATGATGAGATCTTTCCATTGGTATATAATATGTTAACGCTTTGGGCTTCCAGGCCGGATCGCTCAGACTCCAATCAATCTCCTTTCACTTTTCAAAGTTCACCAACCGTCATTCAAACCAGATTTTTCGCAGACAACCCTATGTCATCGTGTTCGCCATGAAATAGCGCTTATTTCGATATTAGACTTATTTATTAAACAGATGGGTGTAAATTACTAGTATCGACTTACCTGTTAATACCTGCCAACCCAATAGTTATGCTAGGAAAAAAATAGACAACCCAGCGTTTTTATATTTTTTAGGCTTTATACTTTCGATTGGTATTTTTATTCGTTAAACAAATGAGTGTTTTTATTGGAAAAATGTATTTTTTGAATTTTTAATTAATCATAGTCTGACCAGGATTTTTTTACCCAACCCACGCGCGATATATTTTTTAATATACCTACTAAATTTGATATAAAATACTTTTCATCCAATAAACGTATGGATGCAGGTCGTACCTAGGTCGGGTCTTTCGGATCTTAGGCTTTAGCCGAAACCTATCAAAATCCGTTCCGTAGTTTTAACTAAGGAACGGATTTTGATGGGTTTTCACCATCATTTACATAATTTAATCCGGAAGGTTTATGCGTAGGTATTACGTTAACCCTTCAATTGTCAAGTTACTAAATACGATTAAAAGTCCAAGTATACATAATTGTCTCCTTAATAGGAACATGGCTGCCTAGAACGTTTTTAGCACAAAATTATTAAATCGATAGAAGCATGGCAGGCTGTCTATCGATAATAGCGATAGAAACAATGTTCGTAATCTGAACTGCAAAGTTCCGTTGAGAATGGAGACCTAATCGATATTCCTGATTGTAAGCTTCCCGTAATTATTGTTCCTATAAATGGTTGGGTAGGGACATCAAACACATTTCCTTGCACTCAGTTACTATACATATACTTATTCGAATAGTCTATTTATAAACTCGCCCATGCTAAGCACGGTTTTTACGGCTTGAAAAAACATCGAGGTTTTTTTTATTATAAGTAATTTTAATATTAACGTAATACGCATAAACCATCATTTAATCCGGAAATTAAATTATGTAAATGATGGTGAAAACCCATCAAAATCCGTTCTGTAGTTTTAGCCTAAGATCCGAAAAATCCGATCTAGGTACGACCTGCATCCATACGTTTATTGGATGAAAAGTATTTTGTATCAAATTTAGTAGGTATGTTAAAAAATATATCGCGAGTGGGTTGGGTAAAAAATTCCTGGCCAGACTATGATTAATTACAAATTCAAAAAATACTTTTTTTCAAAAAAATCACTCATTTGTTTAACGAATAAAAATTCCAATCGAAAGTATAAAGCCTAAAAAATATAAAAACGTCGGGTTATATTTTTTTTTCCTGGGTAACTATTGGGTTTGCAGGTATTAACAGGTAAGTCGATACCCCTTTCTCTGTTTAAGTAAGTGAAGGTACCTACATTATATTTTTTGTATATTACACATTGTAATAACGTTTGCCCGTTACGTTGTTTTGTGTTTTACCCGTAAAGGCTTACGGGGCACGTATGAGGGAATTCTTGGAAATGTTTTTAGTGGAAGTGAAAATTTATATTCATAATATTTTTGTACGATTAGGCTTCTGCTAGTGAAACACTGTGAAATATTTCGGTCATTTATTTTTAGATGGCGAAAATAGGATAAGAAAGAATTATGGAAATCCGTAGAACATGAACGTTTAAAAATATAATTAAGAATTAATGCTGATGGGGTGATTTTTTTAAACTAGTTAATAACAGTATTAATTCATACAGTATTGGCACTTAACAAATCATTAATCCTTTCCGCAGCAGTTAAGGCAAAAGCGTCAAGGTAGCCCGCGAAATTAAAATTTTCTTAAGTTTTTTGCAATTTGCAGGTCAGTATCATGTTGATCTAAATATGATTCGCGGCCGTATCAAATGTTTAATTATAGAATTATAATCATAGAAATGATCAATACGACTCTCTAAGTTCATGTAATCCCATTGAATGACTATTTCATGAAATCATGACATTTGACAATTATGCTAACTAATGGAGTTGTATTGCTGATTGTAATGATTATAATTATGTAAAGCCATATTTGTTACGGTCGCGAATTATATTTTAATCAACATACAACCTTCCGACACTGATCTGCAAAATGCAAAAAACTCAAGAACATTTTAATCTCTCGGGCTACCTTAGCGCATCCCCCTTAACAATATCATACCCATTAGGCTCACAATACAAGTCTTTATTCCAAAAAAAGCCTTTACGCTTCAAAATATATATTTAGAGGTTCAAGAATAAAATCCCGTGCTCACCACCGTTTCCCTATTACCGCTTTTAAAACTAGTTTCGCTGAAACAGAGAAAATAGCTGCTTTGCGGTTGTGTGCTCCGTTATTGCTAATGTTCACTATAATTATTGACATTCTCTTCGTACATTCTGTAAGTATACATACATTCTCTGTTTTTCTCTGTTGCCTTTATTTAAGGTTTAATTCATTTGCTTTTACTATTCCTTTTGTTATCTGCGGATGAAAAAACTTATTACATGTCGTAGGATAAAAAGTGTGCGAAGTTTTTGTCTGCCCACGTAAGGCTAGAGTTTTGTGAGAGTGACTTATTATTATTTATTAGCTGTTTCTTCTTCGTTTGTTTGCCATCGGTAGGGTTCCGAGTTGATCCTTTATCAGGTTCTATTTTCAGTATTGGATTTTCTTTGACCACCATCTTGCTTGATGCTGATGTGGGTCTAAGGTAATGCTAAGTTGTTAGTAAAACCTTGTTGAGTTTTTTCTTGATGAGGAGTTAGTTTTTTTACTTTACAAAATTTTTCTTTCCAGTATCTTGTAAATTAATCTATTGTGCAAGAATTACCTCGTATCGATGGCGATATTAATACCTCTGTCTACCCCCCCGAGGAATACAGTCATGATGTTATTTTTATGTTAATAGCTGCATAACCATTAAATTGTATAAGTAATGCAAAGTTTTATCGGTCATCTTCACTTAATGACCAAAATAACAAGTCACTTAGATCGCAAGGGACACTTTCACAGATAAGTAAAAACATTTTTCTCATGAATCGACCTCTTGAACGTTCATTGCTATTCGAGATAGCGCCGCCTGTTTTTATTTTTATTTGTATAAGTATCTATTTATTTCGTTAGATATTATAACGCGTTTCAAGAGCTTTCAATTTGCTGTGCCGATACAGTAAATAAGCGTAAATAAGCTTTCCCATATTTTCGAAATACATTATACAGTTGAGTGTTACGTATTTGCCCATTTAGGTAGGTAGGTATAATTATATGAGTAAGTAAAGCTACAACGCATGCGCAGGATCATTAAAAACGAACATGTCGAACACTCTATTTTCAAACCAGTTAAGCCAACTGTTAACTCGCACACTGTATTCCTAACTAGTAATCGCTAACAAGCTGGCAACAAACAATAAAAAAAAAGCGCACTTCCATTGGCTGCGATTCCTAGCTTAAAATAAACGGGTCGTAAGGTATTTCGAAATTTAAACTATG
Source organism: Agrochola circellaris (assembly GCA_914767755.1). Taxonomy (NCBI): domain Eukaryota; kingdom Metazoa; phylum Arthropoda; class Insecta; order Lepidoptera; family Noctuidae; genus Agrochola; species Agrochola circellaris. The sequence continues at coordinate 12,627,948 of OU611841.1, read as the reverse complement.
ACAGCAGTTGTCAAATTCAGCGGGTGGATAGAGTACGCGCGTCATCGGTTTCTGCTAATTGGATGTAACTTTTCAGTGGCGTATTGCATTGGCCACAGATGTATGCCATGTGAACGTCGGCTGCGTTCAGTTGGATGGATGATTCACACGTCGTTGGCTCTCCATCGCTCATGCCGCGTTCGTTGAATATTGTATTGACTCACAGCTGATGATTGCGCAATTAATATTTTGGTGGATCGGAATTGAGTGGATTTAATGTGGCTGATTCTTTTATTCTTTACAAGGACGAGTTGGAAATGTCGAATTTGGTCTTAATGAAACAACTGAGATGCAAAATGTAACTCTTTGTCTATTCGCAAATATTCCATTTTTACTTACACGAATGTTGATTACTGATTTTTAAACAAACAAAACAATGATGCTTTTTCAATATTGTGTCATAAAAGTGGGGAATCCAATAACTGTGATACCAAATCCTAAATATTCCGACCTCGGTATTCAAATAGAAATATTTTCTAGCCGTGTCTCTGTGCATTTATCCATTTCCATTGGCATGGCAAAGAGAATACTGACGTGGTAGTATTGTTTGAGTACTGTATCTGCTGATATCAGAGGTTAAGCTGCACTTGCCGCGGTCAGGTATTGGATGGGTGCACGTGGCCGTAGAAAGCACGTGCAGCTTATTACGACTATAAGTTTGTCAATCAATCGAATTTAATGATTTCCATAATAAAAATCTGCCTAGCTTTTTTCCAACTATGTTGGATGCGACTGCCTATCTGACCTCCACAACCTAGTAACTGGGTAATATTATACCCCTTGGTAAGACTGGTTGTCGGGCTTTTGACGACCCGTAACGACTGTCAAAGATCCACGAATGACAGCCGACACCAAAGGCTTAACGTGCTTTCCGAGGCATGGAGGAATCTCGGTATGTAAAGATGGTCACCCATTCCCCAGACCCGCCCCGGCAAGCGTAGCTTAACCTGATGGATCGACCGGTGCGGCTGTTATTACTTAGCAACAAGCTCGTCCTCAGTAATGATCTCCATAATAACCTTTCAATATTTAGGTATACCTACTTGTATTTATTTGAATAGATTAAAAGTCAATTGACATAGGTGACGAAATAATGATGGATGTTTAGACTTTTTTCACGCATAAAACCGTTAGGTGTGGAAAATATTGGCGTGTGTAAGAAAGTATTCGAGCCAAAAAAGTTGAGAATTCTAACAAAACTTGAAAATGGCCTAAGCGAGAAACTTTAAATTACTTTTATTTCTTTACATAGTATTTTGTTTATTAATTTAAAGTTTCGGCGTTTGTCAGATTTGTTAGGTTAAGGCGTGACACGTAGTTAGTTAATCGATTGTCAATAAATGTGGACAAGTGACGTATTTGGCTACGTTTTTAATGTGTTGTCTTTTGCCAGAGTGCTGGCCTGTTTTTTGGCCAAAGAATCAGCATTGCCATACAACGTGGCAATGCTGCCAGCCTTTTGGGCACTTTTCCTGTTGACGTACGGACTTTTTGATGCACTATAATAATAATAATAATAATAAATTTATTTCAGACCATAAGTCCATAAACAACACACATTACAATTTTATACACAAAACATACATACATACATGAAAACACATACCTACACAAAAAATACAATAAAACAACTTATTTTAAATAATGGAATGACGCACGATGAGTGGTCATCCATTGCCACATAATTGGACTGTCCATCCTGTCGGCTACTATAGCTACCAAGTTGTTGGAGCTGTCGCGCACTCGCCGCATCAGGGATGCTATCCGTGTCCGCATCAGTGCGTAAAAATCTGGCACGCCATTCTCCGCGAACATCCCCGATGCACTGCAAAAGCGCGGCAGCCCCAACATAACTCTGAAGGCATTATTGTATTGGACTCGCAGAGCATTGTACGAGCTTTTTGTATAGTTGACCCATAGGGCACACGTGTACATAGATTGGCAATACGCTCTAAAGAGTGTAATTTTCACCTCCCTAGTACAACGTGCAAACCTACGAGCCAGCATGTTACATCGAACTGCCAATGCTCTGCGTTCCCTCTCCACGTCCGCATCGTCGGACAGACTATCGGTGACCCAATGCCCCAGGTACTTGAACTTCGTGACTCTGGAAAGCTGAGCGCCCCCCAAGGTGACTGGTGGGACAGTATTATAACATTTGTTACCCGCTTTGAAAACCAGTAGCTCGCTCTTGGTCGCATTATACCTGAGGCCGTGAGCCACCGCATAGTCCTCACAGATGCGAAGAAGCCTCCTAAGTGCACTGATCGATGGGCTCAGCAATACCATATCATCCGCGTAGCTGATGTTATTGACGCAGTGCCCGTTAATGGAGCACCCGATATTGGTATTGCTGAGCTCACAGATCAGCTCGTTTACATACAGGTTGAATAACTTGGGTGAGCTGATTCCGCCCTGCCTCACACCGCACTCCAACCCGTATGCATCCGACAGGACACCCGCCCACTTAACATAATTGTATTGGTTTTTATACCAATACTTTAGCATCCTAATGATATCGCTTGGGAGGTTCTCAACATTTGACAGTTTCCTCCATAGGCAGTCATAAGATACGAGGTCGAAGGCCTTGGAGAGGTCCAGAAAACATGCATACACAGGTGTTTTCCTACTTGCATAGTATTGAACAGTCTGTTTGAGGCATAGTATAGCTGTTTCCGTGGATAAACGTGGCTTAAACCCAAACTGCGCGTCTTTGAGTGTTAAGTGCTTATCCAGCTGCTGATCAATCAGACTGTCCAACACCTTTGCAATGATGGTAGCCAGGGATATAGGCCTGTAGTTGCTCTTGTCACTCGCATCTCCAGTCTTATTTTTAACAATAGGCACAACAATAGTTTTAAGTAAATCAAGTGGAAGATACGAGTGACTGAGGCACAAGCTAAAAAACATTGCTAGCACTCGCGGTAAGTGCTTACCAGCATAAAGTAAATGCTCTATACTTAGGCTGTCGTGACCCGGCGACTTGCCTCTCTTTAAGTTGCGTATGACAGTAGCTACCTCCCTGGCCGCAAACCTAATAGGCATGTCCCTGGACCCCCCCAACACCTCCGGCCCGCCAGACGACGTACCTAGGGGAGACCCAACTTTAAAAGCTCTGCTGAATAGGTTGGCGATATCATTAGGATCACTAAGGCCCTCAACACTCACAGGCAGACCCGACCTGGGATTCAACCTGTTCGTGGCTTTCCAAAAACTACCAAAATTCTTTGCGTCATGATGACTTGCAATGATGTTCATTTTTATTTGGTCCTTATTATTTTGACACCATTTCAATTTACTTTTAAAAACCCTTCTACTTTCCACCATTTTTTCATACAAATCACCATGTTTCGGCCTACCAAACAACGTCCAGGTTTGAAAATCAAGCCGAGCCTGTCCGTGTGCGTCCTTTACATGTTTATTCCAGCCCGTTATGTAACGCTTTTTGCGCTGTATTCCGTTCTTACAGTTACTGGTGATTGCACCTTCACAGAGAATACGCACAATTTCCGCATACATATTATCTAAAATGGTTTCATGTTCCTTAATTCTACAACTACTTTTACTACATTCAGTAAATTGTAAGGGAAAGTCTAAATTTTTCAAGAGATCATTACAATAATTGCTATATAACTCAGTCTGCTGCAAGTCTCTGTCACCCCATGCTACTTTGTTACATTTAGGTAGTCCAGGTGCAACTTTTGGCCTTAATAAATTAAGATCACACATTACAATTAGAGGTAAATGGTCCGACCAAGACACGTCGTAGAGCACACTAGCGTCTCTAATAGTGTTCCACGCCGCGTCTGTCACTACGCAATGGTCTAACCAACTAGTAGAACCATGTGCATCACTTACATAGGTATACGTGTCCGACTCACCACCGAGCAGGCAAACGTCAGCGCACCGCCACTGTACTTCAGCCGAAAAACTCAATAGTTCTTCACCGAATAGACTATTCGGTTGAGCATTAAAATATGATCGTTTGTCTTCCTTATTTATATACTTGTACATATTATTATTATTATTTTAAGACGCTTAACTTTTAAATTATGTAAATATTATCTTGGAAATTGAAATAAATCTAAACTAAAGTAGAGCTTTTGTGATAATGTTTTTTTTTCAACAAGATGTGAATTAAATCCTGTTTATAAGGGTAAATTCAAAACATATTGCCGTTGACAGTTTTTTTTTTTTAATCTCGTTAGCTATCGGCCCGTATCGCTGTTATTATTTAGCCACGAGCCCCAGGTAATAATAATGTATGTATCATATTAGAAACTGGTCAAGAGCGAGTCGGACTCAGATACGATGGATTCCATAGGCAATATTTAGCGACAAACGCCAACTGTTTCAATTGTTTAAAAGACAAAGAAAAATAAAGAAAGAATAAATTTTATTTGCACACAGTTCGTGAAACATAAAAACACAAATAATTAAATAAAAAGTGAAAATAATGTTTTAACAACAATAGTGTGTGCCTCACGGCTGCGCCAAAAATGTTCATTTCAGCATTAATGTCAGACAGATGCGGTGGTTTTCTAATGAAACTTTAGGGACATATGTATCTACTTATTAAGGTTCATGAGCTACAGCTCGCTGACAAACAGACGGACGGTCGGACAAGGGAGGCTTAGTAATAGAGTTCTGTTTGGCAGACTTCGGGTGCGGAACCCTAAAAATGCTGAAGAGGTATTAACAACAAGACATACATTTTAAATTATGTCACAAATATTATAAATGGTAATAAAAGCAAAACATAAATAACACAAGGAAGCGTACCCAGAATACTACTTACCCAAATTGCGGGGTGAATGATTTGCACACCGCAAGAAGCGATTACTTCTATCTACTCGTACTTGTTACCAAATTGATTTATTTCCTCATGAGGCTTTAGGGAAACAAATTATAATATTGTCCTTTTGTGAAGTTCTCAAGAGGGGGACGTATACTATCGGTAGGTACCTACATGTTGCGGTTATGTCAATAAAAAAAAAAAAAAGCAAGCAAAGTAAAATAGCTAGTATTCAGTGTTTGATTTTTTTTTATTTTTTTTAAATATTAAAGCAAGCAAAGTAAAATAGCTACTCGTAGTATTCAAAGTGTTTGATTATCTACACTCTAGGCATAATCAGCCTATGCTGTTCTGACTGCTGGGACAGGCCTCCTCTCTTCGAGAGGGAGTGGGCTGTAATTTACCACGTGGGCACACTGCAGGTTGGTAGATGTCACATGTTTTCGAATGTTTGGTTCTAGGACATGCTTCAACGTTTTGAGAGCAGTGGTGATGGAATTATTTACACAAAATAAAGCGCCTGCTTAAGTTCGAACCCACGACCTACAACTCGTAAGTCGAGGCCGTTACCGCTTGGCCACACCACTGCTCTAAGTAAAAATAATAATTTCAAAGACAAGTATAATTGTCAAATGTAAACAACATCACATTTCTTAAAAATATTTTCTCTTCCATCATAATTATTTATATTCCATCTCACATTGATTGGTATCTACTGTTAACAGTATAATACAAAATTACTAATTGCTGTACTAATTAAAATATAAAATAAAAAAACGAAATCACGACCTTGACTCTTTCCCTCCATTTTTACAAGTGACGGATGACAGCTGTCAATATTTTAACATTACATTAAAACACATGACCTTTTCAGTGTTGCTAACCATCTTAATTTAATCGTAATACAACTGTTCAATAATTATTATCATTGCTGAAGCAGTGGAAACAAAATACCAGCAATATTGTGCCATTATTGCAAGACTGTTCAACAACATTCCTCTGCTTTACTGCTCCGTTGTCGAATAAAAATAATTATATTTTCGATTATCAATATTGCTAGGGTAATTACAATAAGGTGAGCTCGACAACGTAGCCGCAACAAATGAGTAGGTAGGTCCTACCGAAAAAACTTAATACTCATACTTGCCAATTATTATTTTCTATTAAAAGATGTGTGCGCGTATTTTTTGTCATTTGCCAGTTATCACCTGGTCCCAACCAGTATGTAAGACTAAGCTATGCTCGGGGCGCGTTATTTCATAAAGTAAATATTTATGAAGGAAAGGAGTTTTCTTCTCGCGTCCTCCCGTAAGCCTCCTGATCCGAAAAGACATAAACCTCTGGGGATTCAGTTCTAAGTTCACAAAGGCAATGCTCCGTTAGCTCTCATACATACTCGTAGCTATATGTATACTTTTTCCTTTAAGAAAATTATGTATCTTTGTATCGGCAATTGTTTTATTATTGCGGGTTTGGATATCTCTCTTATAACAGCTTAGCTTATTTTACGTGCTTATTTATGTTTTAATATATTTAGCTTTTTGGCTTATAAGGCAAGTAGTCTATGACCGCAAAGTTCGTCTTTTGAAAACTTGTTGAGTTTTAATGAATTCTTATCGCCAAAGAAATATTTTTTCACACTTTTTAAGTAAGTCATCATAGAGTTTTGTCAACATTTTTATTACTTTATTATACTTATATTTCTAAATTCGAAGTTGTACGTTTTCTTTAATTAGAATTATTCGTATCGTTTTGTTTATAATAATCCCTTATTCAGACTTAGCAGTATAAACAGTGAACTGTAGGGAATTATTACTTGTGTGTAGGCGCTACAAACTTTGTTCAAGACAATACGCTTAATTCTATTTATGGTCTTTAGAAAATTGTTGCCTATTCACGCGCATTTCTGTTCCAAAGTAAACTGAAACTAAAGCTGATAATATACATCACGATTATGTTTGATCTCAGGGGCTCACGGTGAAATAACACGTGTTCCATCAACATATATAACATAACCTACTTAATATATATGAGGGTGGCTTCGGACGGAACATTTTCACTAGGATTTTTTCAACGCAGATAAATGTACGAGAGTGAGGTAGGGATGGCGGGAAATCGGTAAACTGACAGATCGGTATGAACAGGAATTTTCCACTGCCACAAAAATATTCCTCATCTAGCACATCCAGTAACACCATTAACAATTATTATTAAACTTTTTCTTTCAAAGTATTAAAGAAACACTTAATGAGATATTGTTATAAAATGAGATAAGGACGAACGGTATAAGAGATGATATAAAAAACGAAAGTAGAGAAAAGTGAACAGGGCTCCACGAGGTTTATGCAAATTTTACGCGAATTTTTTTAACTTACCAAGTCTGTTTTCTTATTATTTGCAAACAACAGCGGCTGAGTCTTAATGTTATTCTGTTTGGCCTTAAAGATGTTTTTGAATAGTATAATCCGAGTACTAAACTTGGCCCATGAAGACGTAATTGTATCAAGATGGTAGTAAGAAGTTTGCGTGTATTTATGGAGATGACACTGGCGTAAACAAGCTTATAATGTAGTTTGACACTTTGATAACGACGGCCTGGGAACATAAGTCGGCCCCTCGGTTGTTGCTAGGCACTTTGCTTAGATATCGAGACGCAGTTGAATTCCGTGTTATCGGATATTCAAGTTCCGTTGCGATAATGCATCTTACTCGTGAGTGGCTGCATGTCAATAGGGGACTTTTATATTCCCAGATATTCACTTTTATGTTTGTATTCGCCCTTATGTGAATTTGTTTTTGGTCTATATTTTTCGAACAAGTTAACGCCACCCGCAGGTCTGCGCGTATTTTTTATTTTTCTCTTTATTTTCTTCTCTGGTAAAAGTGATTACTTTGCCTAAGATCATTAGAAACGGTTCGGCAGCTTCGTTACTTATTAGTTTCGACAAACATTTTTAATGAACCGACGATATTTTTGTTACCCATTCGAAAATAAATATCTGAAAACAACCTATAACTGTAAAGAGGTAGCCATGTTTACTTCTTTCGAATACAAAACCCGGCTAAAGTTACTTAATAGTTAGTAAAAGTTAAGGCGCACCGGAAACGTTTCGCTTTCATAACTGATACAACAAAACTGTAAAACTTCTATGCAGCCTTCGCGAGGTGACCCGAATTCCGATCGCGATAAAGGAACACGTTTTCAATGAATATTGCTGTGTTGTTCCTGTTTACAAAATAATGGGTATTTTACCTTATCATACTGCTTTCGTAGATAGGGTAAGGTAGGGTAATAGGTTAATAGGCCGCTTTTCAGGACGCATACATAATTACCTCGCTTGGTAGATGGTTGTCTTGTGTATCGTACAGTACAACTTTTTTCTTAATGTCCCTCGGGAATCATCGCATTTCCGAATACAAACGAATGCTAAATTCCATGTTCATTAATTTTTTTAGATTTATCGTGTATAATAATTTGAATTCAGAACTAAGTACTTTATTGTTGTTTTGTTTTGAGTTTCGGGTGAACTATATAGAGCTAAAGTACTTAGTTCTAAATTCAAATTATTATACACTATAAATATAAATCTAATAATTGATGGACATGGAAATTAGCATTCGGAAAAGCGATGATTCCCGAGGGACATTAAGAAAATAGTTGTACTGTACAATATATTTTTTTTCCATTTTCTGATTTTACTTCAACTGTCAATGAAAATCAGTTTAACCTTGAATAAATGTTTTCTTCATTATAATTCATTTACCTACCTACTTATTATAATAATATTACCTATTCAACGATATTCTTAAATATAAAAAAACCTTCGTCCAACACCAACCTCCTTATTGCTCAATTAAAATTTCGCACTCACATTTTTTGCACCCTGTATAATCACACATTATACAAGAAAAGGGGCAAGGGATTTGTAATGCAGTCATTGACCCCGTTTTAATTATGTCAAATTTTCCCCGTGCCTTAATGAGAGTAGGGACTGTTCGTCAAGCACTTTATGGAGCCCTACGCTCAACAATAGCCGTTGACTATGGCAGTCACGACGCTAAATTGTCAGGCGAGGAATGCGTGACTTCTGTAGGTAGTCAGAGATTCAATTTTGAAAGACATTTTTGTGTACAACACAGGCATTATATCAGGGCCATTTTGGATTGTCAGGTATTTAATAAGGTAGTCTGTTCCAAGGGTATCTGATGTAAATGTAAACAAATGGATCAGGAAACGTACATTTTTTTTATAACCTCATTTATTGTCGATGTTTTTTCAATTACAATTTAATCATTTTATGCAAACAATTATTGTTGGAAAAGTGGTAAGATATAAAGAGGAAACCTTCTAATTAATAAACAGATAAACGTGTTAATAATTCCCTTTAGTGAGTGATTGCGAAAGAATTTAACCTGAACAGGATTTGTTTACACTTTCATCACATATTTTTCGAACAGATCATAAAATACCAATATTATTCGAAAGACACAGATATAATAAATTAGATGCGTAACTCAACTTGAGTAAAATTACATTTTTCTATAAAAAAAATATATGTAAGTACAAAATATGCAGTTACGTGTTACTGAAGCCAGTTTTTAAGGTACATCTCGACATACGAGCTTCTGCAGGGTGATATATGTTTATTTTATGGTATTATTCCAGCCGAAATGTATACTTTAGCTGGAATGTATATTTTGTTATTATTTACATGCAGCCACGGAATAAGTCTGCAAGGGGCTGCAAGTGTGAAAAAGTTTAAAATTTTCCCCAGTTTTTCACCCCTCAAATTGTTGTAGGGTGTATAATATTATAACATTCGCGTGGATTAAGTCGAGGGGGTCTACTACATAATGTACATGTAGAAGATGAATCTCTGCCGAGGGTCGCGTCAATACATTTGTTTATTTTTTCGAGGAAATCTCCTTCAAGGAAGCGGATATTTCCGTTAAGATTTTTTTTTGGAGGGCAATATTTTCACGTATCTTTATAATAGTCATTTTATACAACAATATTTATGCATTCTATATCATTTTATCAAACTTAAAGACAGTCGAATTCGGTCTGTTCCAAAAGTATCTAATGAAAGTGTAAACAAAAGGAACTGAAAACGTACCTGTGGATGCCAATTTGTAGTTTTTGATTAAATTATTTGAATGCTAAAACCCCAAAAACGTCTTGTGTTGATTTGTGAAAAATGTTTTTTTTGTCGTTATTTCTCTTATAACATTTAATAATGTTATTCAAATAATAATTGTTGGAAAAAGTGATGAAATGTAACTTTGAAACCTTCCAAATTCAGATGAAATTGTTACTAATTCCCTTTTGTGAGTGATTGCGAAAGAATTAAACCTGAACAGGGGTTGTTTTCACTCTTATCAAATACTTTTGGAACAGACTATATTAAAGTGTGCAATTGTTTAATTTCGCTCTGCTGGATAAAGTTCTCCTCATAACTTGTCACACCTCTCATTGTGGTACTATGGAAACTATCTCTGACTGGACTGTTCGGATTCCATAACACAGCGATTACTTTAGAAATTGAAATAAACCCGCCAGCGTTTCCAAAGTCTGCCTGGTTATAATCGTTGAGGTTTTTAATCTATTGCCTACTTTCTATACCTACTGGTAACCTGCCCAAAGTTATTACTAGTAACGTGTATCAGAAACACGTTTTTATGACTGCAGCGACATGACTCAGCTTTAAGAAGAATTTATTAGTATCGCTACCGAGTTAAATTAGCTAGCGAAACTCCGCTGACGTCATGTGTATCGATCTTATCTGTTTTAAGGGTTGGGGTGCCATTGTAATTACAGCCACATGCGACATTACAACTTTGTATCTGGTATAGCAACGCATCTGAGATTTCTCTGATATTTCAGACGTCGACAGGTGGCGCTGACCACATAACATCAGGTGGAAGTCTTTTTTTTGCCATCCTATAATATTACAAAAAAAACATTTTTCTAACAATAAAGGTGCCATTCCGTAGCCGACCGCAGGCGGCAATTGCAGGCGACGTGTCGCCGCGACACGACTGGTTTCTATGAATTTCTATGAAATACCTTCCGTAGCTAGCGACGCGTCGTTTGCAGCTACGTGCGAGCGACAGACAGACACGTGTAGCCCGACCGCAGACCGCCATCCGCCGAGTAGTGGCGTCAACGTTCGAGCGATAACACGTTTTTCTATCTTCTATATACCGACTGCAATGCGGGCTGCTGTCGCCTGAGGTCGGGTTCGGAATTATGACTACAGCGACATGACGCCGCGACATGACGCGCCTTTAAGAAGAATCTATAAGTATCACTACAGAGTTTAATTAGCTAGCGAAACTCCGCAGACGTCATGTGTACCAATCTTATGTTGTTTTTTGTCAACGACCGCATGTATTACAGTTACTTTCTTAAAGTACGAGTTAAGATAATAGTTTCTTTTTGTGTGCAAACTTTACATAAGTACGTGATCTTTACCTAAACACGATTAAAAAAAAACAACACAAATTTACCCATCACCTCCATTTAGTTCAATTATGTTTACATACCGTGTTTCCCGGTGTTGGCTGCCGCGAAGGCGGTGCTAAGTATTACGAGGTGCACCAGCATGCTCCCTCCTCGCGCGGCGGACGCACATCGAGCCGAAAGCGCACCGCGACTTGCTTCTACTGAAACAACAATAAAAAGATCATAAGCAAAATCAGCTTATAACGTTCCGTTAAGCCAAGTGCACATTACAGCCACTACGGGCCGCAGTGCAACGCATTTTCATACAAAAAAGTGCGGTTCGGCCCGGTTGTAGTGTTTGTTGGTTAATAGAAAATGAACAAGTGATAAAGACGGATTTTTGCAAATCGTTGCGCTGCGGCGCGGCTCCTCCAAATGTGCGCGAGCCTTTATGCACGACGCGGGCTCAGTGCGGGTTGGTGATTGTCACAGGATTCAGATATTTTTGTTCTAGGACAGGCTTCCTCACGTTGCAGTTGATTCCCTTCACCACTTTGAGAGGAGTGGTCAACAAGATATTTTTTTTCTCGTTCTATTCATCTTCTGAGGAGAGTAGCTCGTGTCGTGGTGGAAAGAGCCTGTCAATTATTAGTAGTAAACGAGGGACATGTTTTAACTCCTGGAGGATCTTTTAATAGCTGAAATCAATGTTATATTTTTCACCTCATTTCCAAATCGAGATGCTGGCACCGAAAGTCGGTCAGTCGAGAAAATATTCTCGATTTTTGGAAGGACCAATATTGTTTTTTGAAGTTGGAGTATCGAATACATATCGTATGTCACAAAGGTAAATTTTTGGTAGCCATTTTAATTTTAAAAATATTGTAATCAAGTGAATAATAATTGTATACTTAAAGGTAATGGAAAATTGTGTAGGTGGTAACGTATTTTAATGGGTAACATAACTATCTACAGTAATCTACACAACAGCTTCTGGTAGTCATATTATTATTTGATGAGGTGGAAAATTCTAAGGACCAATAATTGGGTAGGGTTTACTGTGTGACCATTTGACCAAATAGTATCTTACCTGTTCAGTATTGAGCCGTGGTTTTACTAAGGGAAATCGAAGATTCAAGGGTATAAATCACAAATAATAGGTACAGTAGACTAAACATTTGATCGTCTACAGTTTGTGTCTACAATACTGTATCAATGTGTAGCTACAATTACATACCCAATCTATACTCTTTACATACATACATATTACATACAAACATAAATAAATATATAATATACATATATATATATACACAAATAAATAAAATTGGAGTGTCTATTTTTGATTTCAAAACAACAGCTTTTTACTAAATGCATATGAAAGTATACTATACAGTACAGTCTTAAAACAAAAAAAACTATTTAAATTTTTTTTGTCTGTCTATCTGTCTGTTTGTTCCGGCTAATCTCCGAAACGGCCGACCGACTTTGACGGGACTTTCACAGGCAGATAGCTAATGTTATAAGGACTGTGCTTATGCTATAACTTAGGTTACTTTTATTTTAGAAAACGAATTAGTGTCCATGCGCAGCAGCTAGTTTGTAATATGTTTTGTTGATACACAATCAATCTGCCTAGCCTTTTCCCAACTATGTTGGGGTCGGCTTCCAGTCTAACCGGATGCAGCTGAATACTAGTATTTTACATGGAGCGACTGCCTATCTGAGCTCCACTACCCGGTAACTGGGTAATACGATACCCCTCGGTAAGACTGGTTGTCAGACTTTCTGACTTTCGGTTTTGTTGCTACATATTGATACAATATTATGGAACGCAGATTGCCGATAATTAAATGAGTTCTTGTTGATGTGTGTCATCTTTTTGAGGCTGACCGTATCTAACTTCAAAGTACTTAACCATCATCAAATGCTTTTATAAAGGATGTATCAGAACGGTGTGGTCAAATTGAAGGATGTCTGACCATCAAAGTGAACAACTTTCTAAATGTGACCCAATATCGTAATCGCGAAGAAATAATCAGTCGTTCCATACAAAACTTCAATACCTAGTCGACCCAAATGTATAGGACGGCAGATTTTTTTTTTTAGCAATTACGATGTTAGTTCCATGAAGAAAATTATCCAGTTTGATGGTCTGTACCCTTGAGAGCAGTGATAGCCTAGTGGTGTGACCGTCAGATTACGAAGTTATAGGTCTCCAGTTCAAATCCAAGGCACGTACCTTTGACTTTTCAGATTTATGTGCGTATTGTATAATTATCACTTGCTTCAAAAACGGTGAAGGAGAATATCGTGAGAAAACCGGCCTGAGAGATATTTCTCGACGGCATGTGAAGCCAAGTCAGAGGCCCATGGGCGGCTTTAAAACTCTGACACCAGGTCACTAACCAGACGAAAGGAAGAAGACCACACCCTTAATTTTGACCATGCCTTTCTGATACATCCTGTAGATTAAAAAATAATACTAGTCGCCTTGTTTATAATTTAGTTTCATGTTATATCTAGATCTTCCTGGAGTTGGTGTCGAAGATAAAGTAACATGGCGTTCAAATGTAGGACCTTACGTAACATTTTTATAGATAAGGTAATGTCAAAGGCAGAAGATTTCACGGCGAACTTACATTGTTTCTGACGGCGTAATAAATTCTGATTTTGACACGGTTTCTATTATGTCCGTGAGGATTATTCTATAGACCACACACACACACACATTACACACACACACACACACATTGACACATTTATATGCTAAATGCGTAGGACAGCCTTAGATTATTCTTTTAATTTTGCCGATAGGTACAAGTTGGAGAAATTATCAACAATTGTAATTCAAAACCAAAATTAAGAGATCATCTAATAATTAATCATAAAACCGCTATACGAAACCAGAATGGAAATTTATTTTAAATACACAATTGTTAATAAATTCCCACAGTTTCCTTTGGAGAAATGTTTAACTGCGGCTAAGTAGAGCAGAAAACAAGTGCCACAAGTACCAATAAGAGTTTTCGTTGTGAAATAAAATATAATTCCATCGAGGAACTGGAAGCGGTTTGAATAACAACTCTTTAATTGAAAGTTTAGCAATTTGCTCTTACCCTCCCAAATGGACCCCAAGGAGCGCGGGGCAACTCATCCAGCGTTCCAAAATTGAACGTAGGCAGATGCGCTTAATTACCGGCACAGATGCTGGCCTCCTCGTCTCACCGACCCGCTTATCTCGAGATGAACCTCCTAAGACGAGGCCACCGACAATATTTGCCCGCTAAGACGTGCTCAAACGACTTTTTTCAGCGCTCCATTCGCATGCCGACGCCGACGGTAATTAAGAAGTTAATCGGGAATTAAGTAATTAAGAATCGTCACAAATGATTATACCTCTCAGCAGAAGTATAAGAGGCAATTACGTAGCACTCATTTGTGGAATACAGATAGTAATTAATGCAATATGGTAACGTCAAACTTTTTTGCCTAATCGGCTGATAAAAATGCCGAAGTGTTTAAAATTCGCGAAAGCGTATTGCGAAGAAAAAGTTGCCAGGAATTTGAACTTCGAGGGGTACCTCTGTGTATCTAATACGAACTGAAATATTTACTGAAAATTCGATTCCTGCGGTTTGATATTAGGTATCGAATTCAGACTAGGTTTGAGTTTTCCAATAATGTTCGACTAAGTGTCCTCCACCCGGAGATATGAATCGTAGTCAAATAGAGATAGTTGGGTATAAAGAGGTCGTTACGAGGCCTCGGGAGGTGGACGGGTCTCCTACGTGGGATGTCACACGAGCCAAGTGAATCAAACTTCCCTTACATTTTATCTAACTGCAAGGGCGGCCGAGTTTATGTTCCTCACCCTACTTGATTTAGTTTTGATGGCGGAAGGGAGCGGCTTTTAGATAAATGATTTCCGCAAGCCCCACTAGACTCTGTAGTCAGTTGGTGCTAGGATTTGCAACAATGTTATAGTTTATAGGTGTGGTTTGTTCGATGCAGCGTAATAAGGGACGTAATGGAATGGGATTCGTCTGTGAGGGACGTTTAAGTGGATTAAATATTATTGCTCGTAGCGACAGATGGGGCTTACGTAACCGTGGTTATAGTTACATTGATATGCTTGGCGAATTTAAATTGGAACTAACTTTATTCACGGGTTTGTTTTCATGAAAAAACAAGAAATTGTCACAAACCAATATACTAGCCATTACTAAACAACAAAATCTGTTCAGCAGTTTAAGTGTAAAGTCGTAACAAACAGACGAATACATCTTACATGCAGTACCTAACTACAATATTCAAGTAATTATTTCGTTAGGTAAGTATGTTATTTATCAGAGTTACGTAACGTTCACGTTTTATTGCTTAGCAAACAAACTTCGTTGGAGAAACTATGATTACTTGCTAGGAACCGTAGTATTGTTGATATTGCATCAACCGACTGCCAGTTACAACAAATCGAATTTAATTTAGTAAATGCAGAGAGCAAATAGTTCTAAGTACTGGTTGGAATATAATCAATCTCAGATTGAAGTAACAAGTTTACGATAGCATAAGGACGTAAATATGATCACACATACACAATTACACCCTCACACACGCACACTTACACCCACACACATACTTACACACACACACATACACGCTTACACCCACGCACAAACACGCTTATACCCACACACAAACACGCCTTGATTGTATTTCCCAAAGTAACTAGGGTTGTACACCCACATTGCACTAATGACTGGACAAGGTTGATGATGGCTCAATTTTAAACGCTACTTCTGACAATTTTCTTAGCATAAAATATGCTGAGTACTTAAAAATACTGTTTGTCCTAATCATAAAATGCTTGTATTTGCTGCAAAACTAGCCACCAAAGTACTAGTCGTACCAACGATACCAAATTTAATTTTGCAGAGATCTGCAAAAATCATGAAATAGAACAACGATAACGATATAAATTTAATACTAATTGATCTTATTTGAAAACTCATAACTTAAAACCTCGATTATTTAACTTTAAATCAATCAAAACAAATTCTAGTCATGATTTCTTAAGTGAAATGTCACATTCATCAAGTAAGAATATTTCATCACTTACCGCATTTAAAGGAAATAAATGACTT
This sequence comes from Agrochola circellaris, assembly GCA_914767755.1. Lineage (NCBI taxonomy): Eukaryota > Metazoa > Arthropoda > Insecta > Lepidoptera > Noctuidae > Agrochola > Agrochola circellaris. The sequence continues at coordinate 12,611,525 of OU611841.1, read as the reverse complement.
TGACTTCTACTGAAACTTAACCGTTTTTTCGAGTCATATACAAAAATGTAACAACCCTATTATCCATACAGACGTTCAACTCAAAAGGATAGCTAATAACTTTAATGTAAACAAAACAATATAAACCAGATTTCATTGCGCTACGTCAAATAAATTGCTTTTATAATTTCAACGTAGTTACGTTAATCTACAAGGGAAATCAGTCACGACACGCCCCTTTCACGTGAACACATTATTAATATTATTTGGTAATCGCTAGATAAATGTTACAACCTTTTTACATTGTAATTATAACGTATTGAGAAAGGGATAAAATGATAATGGATTAATTTCTTGTTGACACATTTTTGTCTTCTGAATGTTCGCATGCAAGTTCAATGCAATAAAGGATTTTGTGAATAACTTTTGGTCATACCTTCTTATACTTAAGAAACTATGGCTAATATGTAACGGGGTGATGATTTAGTCTATTGCATGCCAAGTATGGGGTCCGTAGGTTTCACCCGTCATATAAAGCTGCGTTTTCAGTTAGCGTTCTGAACAATTTTGAGCGAGCAATCGTTTGTTCGCGCGGTAAATGAAAACACTTGTGCGAGCCAACATGTTTGTTCAGTGATAATCGGTTGGACTCGGTAAACGATTCCTCGCTCGCTCATTCATTCAGTGAAAACGACGTCACCGGCGACCGAGCATTCGGTCGACGTTGTACGTGTTCGATTGGTGTCCGATCTTTTATTATATTCTACGCGAACATGGGTTGGAATCAAGAAAAACCTTGCAACTAATTGAAAATGATAGAGACCATCCATGTTTATGGGGCCCACTAACCAATAATTGCAATGATAACGCGATAAATAAAAATTGAACCCGATACCGCCTTTTTGGTTTCTGTTTTTTTTGTTGTAAAATCCAATTATTACAAACGCTGCAGGAGCCAAAAGCAAATCAACGTCATGATCTTCCATATCTACCGAGTGAGAGTGAGATCGTAGCTGCGCCAGCGACATGTTCAGTACGAGCTTTTGTTTAGATCTAGTGTTCGTTTTCTTGTTGTAGTGAAAACAGATGTTTTGGGTTTTGAGCGAACATCGGCAGAACAGCAAACATTTGCTCAAAACAAAATGTTAACTTGGCAGCGTAGTGAACACCCGGCTTTAAGGAACACATTTTTTTAAGAATCGGATGTCCATAGTATAACGGTGTGACTACGGTCTCACAACTAAACTTCGGATATGTCCCAAATAGACGGATAGATAGAGATTTATGTCTAGTGTGATAACGTCTAAATATCACCAAACCTTCACAGCCTTACAAGATTAGGTACATAGTTATAAATCAACATATTCCTCCTTACAAGTTGATTAGAGTTTCAGAACACATAGCTATATGATCAGAACGCTTCTCAGGCAATTCTCGCCAAGAGCGAAATGTGTTAATGCTTAGTTCTAATCAAAGAGTCGTTAGCCGCGGGCTCAGCAGTCGATTACGACTATTATAGGATACAATGGGAACTACTCGACACTTCCTTGCGATAAGGGAGCGAGACTTTGTAGAATAACGGTGTATGGAGACACGGATAACTCTTTTGTACTGAACCGTTTAGCAGTTTGTTGTACATTACCCCGTTTTAAGGAAAATACGGTTTGGCGGGAGGATTGACCTACATTACCTTTTACCTTAGTTTGGTGAAGATTTGAAATAAATTGGCAATAAACCAAAATAGAGAAAAAACTTTTGTAATACATAACAAGAACGACCAGCTATCTAATTATGCAACTCGTTTTCGTAAACGATTACGACTAATCTGTTTCATTTTGACAGTTGAACAACATTCATTGCGTTATTTACGTTGTTGAGCAGATTTTGACATAGCGGTCAAACTTATAACACCCCGCGTCGGGGGTTAAAAACCATCCGAAACAGGGGCAGGTCACTATTTTTGCATAAAGAATACAAACTATGATGATTTAATCAGAAAATTTTCTCAATTTTTGTATCAGAAGTCTTTATCATAACGCTTGTAGAAAATACAGTGACATCAAAAGGAAGGGGCTACATTTCCCCAAGACATGTATATTCATGCGTTGTTCAGTATCATGTATAGTATCAACCTTTAAACGGATGTAGCCGACCTAATCAACAATGTGTAATACAATGTGTAATGTTAGTTTACATCGGGGACACTAATTTATACATAGAGGACAAAATGTACGAACAAAGGATGCTTGCGAATCAAATAAGACTTGAATTTGGCTATCCGAAAACGCCTAGAACTTGGTTTCCTTCTGTAGACTTTTTAGACCGACGATGCTGACAAATGGGAAGAATTCTGGTCTGAGCAACGTCTGGGTTTAAAAGAAAGAATTTTTGCGCGGTTTTTTGGCAATGTAACAAAGTACTTAATAGGTAATGCTAGAGAAAAGAGGACCTTGGTCCTATTCATAGGTTTTTTGAAAGCTTGCTGCAATGTAGATTTTGTAATTCGTTTCTTAAAAATGTTGCTAAAACAGCAAAAACCTATGGGAAATATAATATAAGTTTTTAGAGGGTCAGTTAACCCTCTAAAAACTTATTGATATTTTAATGATGGACAGTTTTTAAATTGATGAACCTCTAAAACTTATAGCGCTTCTAATTATGCACACCTTTTTAAATAATTGAGCCTCTTTTTAACTTTATGGCCATTTCTCACAGTTGGTCGCGGTAACTAAGCTAAGGGTCCTCGACCAAACGGGTTAGGTTAGAACTGTGACGAAATGCGCGCGACCTGAACGAGTGAAGCGAGCGGTGCCACGGTAGCGCCCGGCGAGCGTTTTAACCAAATTGGCGCAGTTTATTATTTTTAGAACCCCAAAATAGGTCTTTTTTGGGTGTAGTAAAAAGAAGCGCATTCATTATATTAGTGTTTAATAATATTTTTAGGTGCGCAAAAAGGAATTATTAGAGGTTTGATTACATACATGCAAAAACCTATACTTAGTGATTAAAAGCTTAAGTCCGGTCACAAACTTGTTCCTATAACTACATAAGAAACACAACAATACTTTGTAATCACGGATGTTGACTCAATATATTGACAATCTAACCATTTTCGCTGTGCAATAAAACAATATATGTACTAAATTCCTTCACGATTTCCGATTTCACTCATCCGAAATCTTTGAAATCTATTGTATTACGCCATCTTGTTCGATGTCTCACATTTCAAGACGGAGAGAGACGGTAACGGTTTATTTCAAATTCTTTCGACGACTGTTCATATTTTAAACCATTTTTATTTTGTACAAAACTCGTAGGTAGTACGTATTTTTTTGTTTCATCAGGTTCGAGTGACATGTGAAAATTTGAATAGTTTAATTGGGAGAATAGCTTTTTTCCTGGACGAGGGAAGTAGATATACATTTTAAATGTTCTGTTTGAATCAAGCTGCAAAGTGCATATATTGTTTGTACATTTCTTTCAGTACAACTAGTATTTTTGTTTAAGGAAATGGGTAAAGTTAATTGGCGTTTAGTAATCTGTCTTTTTATTTTATATACCTTCCTACCTATTAGATAATGTACGATGTAGATAGATAATTTCGTAATAAAAAGCCAGTAGGTAATATAATCTTACAGTAAGACAGAAAACTCCATAATTATAGTTGTATTGCAAGTGATTGATCGCATTTTACCAATCGATGTGAAGATTGCATCACAGTCATTTGAAACTGTTTCAGTTATCTCAATTTGTTGTCCAATTTAAATTGTCAATAATATGTCTAATATGTTCCAGCGAAATGTCAATATTTTCAACATTGACAAATAACAATTAAACAAACATTCGATTTGGTTCCAAAACTGATTTCAATTCTCTATTAGATTTCTGCAAAGCTAAAACGACCACCCCGGGCGTGGCGGACATGTTAACATGATTTTGTCCTCCCACACCCATACATGGACAATGTTCTGCTTTCGACCAAAAATACAATTTTAATGATGAATAATTTTTATATACCTATCACGTATAATGTCTATGGTCTAGCGGTCACCTTCATAAAAGGGAGGTAATGGTACGCCATGCTTTTATGAGTATAACAGTATGATCGTGATTAATGGATCAAAATCATTTTCTATTTAATGTAATTTTCTCAGCTGTGGTATAGCTATCTATTCAGACATTTACGTAGTGTGTATAGTGTGTAGTACGCGTCGTCGTCAACAATTAATCTTCATTAATGGTTCACTTAAGCTATGTGCGGTTTCCGCCGAACTCAAGAGAATACGGCATGTATGTGACCTTAACTCCTTTGTTTGACTTAACTTTAAACTATTTTAATGTCCCAACAAATTAGAACTAAGTATACTCTTAACAAGCCGTTAATATTTATTCACGTTTTAACAAAAACATGTGAGCACATTCTCTGCGGGCTGCTGACGTTAAATTGTACTTTTTAATTAAATTGCTCGCCTACTTCGAGATCTTAAAATGTTTGATACTTTTTGGGTAAGTATAAAATTTTTACAGAACATGGCATAAGCGATATTTAGAATTTTTCCTTCCTCCTCCCGCGTTTGAGTAATTTGTATAATTTTATTGTAAGAAGTACAAAGCTCTAATGCGAGTGCCGTTACAGCGTTATGCACGTATTAATTTATAATATTATTCCGAACGCACTGTGAATAAACATTGTACATAATTTTCCTGTAATTTACACTCAATCTCGTTGCAAAAAAATTACGCCCAATATTCAAGAGATCTGTAATGAATGCGAAATTAATGCAAAGTGGTTAGCTATAAATCTCCAGAGCTTTGGGGCAATAAAACAAAAAATGAGAATTACCAGTTTGATAAAACAAAAACTTTGTTTGGCAAGTGCCCCAGAGGACGCGCCTAAACTCTGCCTGTGTCGGCCTACGGAGTACGGACCTCTACCTCTATTCCAATTTCTACTTTTTCTACGCTTCGGACACGTTCAATGTGGCTTGTTTATTTCAGTTAGTGCTCGCGTACGATGCGTCGACGGTTAACAACGTTTCGGCACTGTTCCCCTCATTTTTAATGAACGCGTTGGTATTCGTTTCTTATGGGTTTGTTTAGACGGTAGTGATAGTAAGAATAAGAATAAGAATAATTTATTGGTCCATTGTTACAAAATAAATTTCAATAAAAATAATGATATTGTATGCTTACTGTAACTAGAATATTTAACATAGTATTAAAACAGTGGTCCCCAAACTAGGCAGCGCCTGTATCTTGGGGGCCTGAGTTGCGTGATCTTAAATTTTAATTCGAAACATGTTTGCGTTAGCTTAAATTTTATTTCAGGATGTTTGAAAATGGACAGAATAGTTAATTAAATAAGGGTAGCGTATTACCAAAAAAAATTAATAATAAATTGAACAAAATAAAATAATTCTAAATAATGTGTGTGTGAGAGTGTGCGTGAGAGTGTGTGTGTTAGTTTGTGTGTGAAGTGGGTGTGGTGGTGAGTTGCCGGTGTGAGTTTTTTGTGAAAGACTTGCATGTATATTTTGGTGTTAACTCACTATATCCTCCGTGTCGTTGTATGACAGGGAGAGAAGCCAACTTTTTATCATTATTTTAAACGAGTGGATGTTAAGACCTTTAGTATTACAGCGCTTGCTTATTTTATTGTAGATATGAGTGTGTGAGTAAGAGGGGCACCGTCGGGCCAGAAGACTGTTTGCATTAGGAAGAGGGACGTGTAAGATACGTCTTGATAGCAGGGTTTGGTAGTCAGGTCTGTTTTTAATAGATTTGTGTGTAAGCACAAATCTATTAAAAATAGTTGTTATATAATTTTCGGCATTTAAACAATGCCGAAAATTATGTAATATCTATCACTAGTACACTATCACAAGACTCTTTTGTGTAACATAATATTCGCCAATTTGTCACAATTAAAGAGAAGCCTTGTCGACGAGGATTTTAATATTGTTACAGAACGCACCGGAATTAGAAGATATAGCTTCTAATAGAACAATATTAACAGTTAAGCGAGTAATTGGAATCAACGGCTTGGGCGCAAAACTGTACCGGCGTATCACAGGACCCCGTATAGGTACAATGTTAATGATCGCAGCTTCGAGCTCCCCCTCCAAAAACGGTCCTCATAAAATTTTACGAAGACTACATTTTGTAAAATAAAGTAATACCACCACGTCCCGTCCCTTCACACTTGAAATAACGACGGATTCTGCGTAGACTAGACATCGCTAGTTTTTGCGACCTCAAATTCTATTAACATTTACGAATTATGCGATGAAAAAGTTTCTTTTTTTTCAACGAGCGTCGAGCTCGGGGATCATGTATAAAAGAAAATTTTACGTCTTTTATCACAAAAGTCATCAAGCAGATTTAGTTATTGGAAAAGATTTAAATATAAAAAAAAGCGACCTTTACTGTAGTCGCATATGATGTGTAATATCTGACATCTTGGCTGACAGTACCAACCTCTCGGAAAATGGGTTGGTAACATCTGACAGCCAAGTCTAGCACTGCGTGCGCTCATTGGTCAAATCAAATAGCGCGCGCTTCCCTGGCTTCCTGTTACATACTTCCGTCCCTTTTCACGAAATAACTCCCACAGATTTAATTATTTAGATTGTTTTTTATTTACATTATATTTTGATTGCAGGGAAGCGAGTATGTTACATATCAAAAATAGTTATTTAAAGAAGCTACATTCCAACCCCTTTAAAATGTGATTCAAATAAAATACATCTTTGAGAACTCCTTGGTAGAAGCGTACTTGCTGTGAACAAATACGAATTTTCAATATCTCTCGAAGCGCTTTTAAATATATTGTATATAGGTACTTGTTTATAATAAGTACGCCGTATTCTAGGGCCATTTGCCCTGCCATAAACATGAATGGCGCCAAAACGTCTCTCTTATCTCGGGCATTTCTCGGAGGGCGGAAGCGGGGCCCTAAAGGCGGCGTGCCGTTCTTCAAGTGTGGTCCTAAAGGATCTCGAAATAAGGGCCGAGAGATCCCTTTGAGAAAGCACTACGTTCTTAGAGCAAATGGACTGTGAGAAGAAACTCGCAACCGATTGCGATATTGATTTTTATTTAAGCGATACTTCGTCTTACGCGCGACCTAATCTTTATCCAAGAATAGACTTGCTGTTATGCAGATGATATTACTATTTACGTGTATTTTGTAGCTTAGTTACCGATAATTTGTATTATCTGAAACTATCAAAACATTGTATTGTCTTATAACAAGAGATGCCATACGTTACTGTTGCTACGTAACACTAATCTACTACTCCTAGTTATTGGACGGAGTGATGCGTAATATTCAGTCCCCTTTGATCACGCAAGATGCAGTAAATCCAGCTTATCCAGCTCAAATAACTAACTCACTATGTCAGTTACGAAGTGTAGTTTCTTAGCAACCCCACTAGAGTACAAAGAAAAACGATGTGTACGGACGGTCCAATATATTTATCTACCGTACGTCTTTCCAACGTCTTTGAGGAAGTTTTCCTGAGGAGTGTATAACTGTACAGATATCTGGGGTAATTGGTCTTTATGATATGAACCCTTATTTTAGTCTGTGCCTTCATGTGGCTACATATTCATGGGGCAAACTTGATGCGGCGGATAAGTCGGTGAATTCGTCACCAGTCCTACTGGAAGTTTGTCGCTCATGAATATTTATGGGATAATGCAGTTATACTACATGCCCGGCTCGGTGTTTATATCGTTATTAATTACCTGTTCCCTAATTTCTCGGTATCCTTGCTTTGAATTATTCGAGAACGCAAGAACCGTTTTATTATGAAAAGTTTTGCGTTAAGTAAACAGATTGAGATCGTTTTGTTTGCTTGGGTTAATTAGAACAATTAGAATTCTTGGAGAAATTCTTTGGAATTACACAAAAGATTGTTATAATATACCTACAGATGAAAAACATTTTCTTAGAAAGTAAATCAATGTTCGTTTTTTGCTGTGCGTCTTTCTTTTTTTATTGTTTTAGCGTACCTACTAGATACCTGCTGTTTGCACCACTACGAACTCTACCGGAAATCGTAGAAATGAGTTTTGTTTTTTCAAGTTATTTGGTCTGTGTAATTTTGTTTCGTTTGCAAGCGGATATAGGTGTAAAATTGCAAAATGGGATGATTGTTTGTGAACAAACAGCCAGTGTCCGCTTATTAGAAGGGCCCACTGTAATAAAAACATCGCCTTATTACAGTTGGGATATTCAGCCCTCGGCGGAACACTGAAATTTAAATCTGGACATAAAACGATTTGTTTTTGTTGACGCAATAAAAATAAAATCACATTTAACGGCATGGCGTTTTATGCTGAGCAGTTAAGTTTCATAAGTATATTTATGTATACGTGTGTGTTTCGAGATAAATTGCATGTTCTCGCTTCATTTATGCGCGGCCGATTTCTCGAATAGAGTTGTAAAAAAGTATGCAAAATTATCGCGAATAATTGCAATTTTAATATTTTCATACATTTTATTTTTAAACTACATTGTGAGGCAAACTCTTTGCTATAAATACGATCTTTTGACCTTTAATAAATTAACGGTGACAAACAAAGCTGCGGAATAAAGTTGTATCTACATACATAATTGAAAATTAGGCGTTCTGGACCATCTTTTATTCAAATAGTTCCGAGTAAGTATTTTAGGGGCGCCCTTGATTGTTCAAGATGTGGTCTGGAAGTATTTTTCCATCCTTATTATTAAAGTAAAAGAAAATTGACTAGGGAGTAATGAGGGTCATACTAACTTAATTTTCAGTCGAATGTTTAATTTATAAGTCAGTAGGTGCTGCGTGGATCGAAGGACCAATTTCTAACTATTGAATTGAAGTGATTTTTATACGGAAAAATAAATATGACTTTCTGACAAAATGAGTTCTGTATTGACAACATTGTTCCTTTGTAAATAGTAGGTAGGTTACCTATAATCCCTCGACAGTTCGAATTTTAGGCCGACAAAATATTGTAATCTGTTTGAATATTTTTTTCACACCTATTCCGACTGTTAATATATTTCGTAATATATAACTGCCTTTGGGGAATATTCCGCGTTTATTGTTTAATTTTTATTTCGTACACGTTCCGGGTCTACCGACCCCGGGAGGTGTAAAAGCTCCCAATGTCGAAAAAATTGGTTTTATTTGTACGTAATTTTATTTTATTTTATTTTCGTGCTTTGTCGCTTAGATTTGAAATTCAGTTATTAGTTGGGAAAATAAACCGCTAGTAAGGATACTGATAATCTTTTTTTAATCGTTTTTGTCTGGATATATTTCGGGCGAATACTCTGAAAACTATGCTTCGTATTTTTTGGAATGTTCCATGATGAAGAGAACTATTTATGAGATATAATTATTAGCAGAACTTTAGAAACTTGGTGAAGTAGAAAAGAATAGAATACTCTTTATTATGTACATCAGGGATCGCAAATTAGTTTTATTGAGGGTCTGTTTTTTTAAATAATATGGCTGTCGCGGTCCGTTTGGTAGTCGATTATTGGCAACCAAGATTAAAAAAGTCAATTAAGAAATAATACAAAGATATTATTTTTTATTAAGTAGGTAATGTAGGAATATTATGTAATAATCAAAAAATCAAAGTAAGTAATTAATAATAAAATTTAAAAAAATATCAAGAAAATATTTTTTTTTTACTTTGAACCGTCTGAAGTCTAGAGTAAAGTTGGTGCAAGCTAAAACTCAATTTTTTTATTTAAATATAAAATTTTAGATAAAAATACTTAAAGTCCGCACAAAATAGGACGGTGGTCCGGATCCGGACCGCGGTCATTTGCTGACTTCTGATGTCCACCATACAAATTACAGATATAAATGTAGAAAGTTTACATAGGGTGTCACAATGGGCGGTATTTTCGCTAAAAGCGATCTTTTAAAGACAACCTTTGGATGGATTTAAAGAGAGAAGGGGAGAAAATACTGCATATAGTCTGTGGACTAAAACATACCATCAAGAAAACATAATGTTATTGAAGAAAACTCAGTTACATAAATTAATACGGCATTAAGGTAATTGTTGAAATAGTATGGAATAGTTTTTAAATAGTATATCAAGGGCAAATAAGGTGTCATGCCACTCAAGGTTAGAAAACCCTTTAATTTTCCTTCAATTGTTTTCACAGACTTTAATTACCTTAACTTGTTACATTATTAATTGGACATTTTAGACTTGAATTATAGAACCATACAGGTGTAGCCAATATACTAAAGCTTTTTAGAGGTTACATGATGATCACGTCGGGTTCACCAATTTAAAGGTATGAAAAACAGGGTGTAAAGTTCACTCGTCCTCTATAGAAAAGGGAGGATCCTCCGACCAAACGGGTGTCGTATCTAGCGAGCAACTGCCCAACGATCGATGTAGGAAAGTTATATATATATGTTGTACTCGCGGTAAACTTTGCTTGCGCGATGCAGGATTTGTGTGACGTCAGTCTTTGATGCGTAGTTTGCATGTGGCGAAGTAGATGCCGCCACAGTTTTATGAGCACATATTTTGTGATATCATTTATTTTAATTCATTAAAATACATAGGTATAAACTCCGTAATGAAATAGTGTAGTTACTGTAGAGAATTGAGGCTGCATGGCGTTTCCAATGCAACTTCCGTGAGTATTTTACGAGTAGCTTTTACCCGCGACTTTGCCCCCTTGGAGGTCGAAATTCATCCAAATCCGTTTAGCCGTTTTAGTGTGAAACCGTAACAAACAAACTTACTTTCGTATTTATAATATTATTAAATAAAAACGTTACAATGGCGTAAGATTATGAGTTATGACCACTATTTCGAATTTAGAAGATAAAAATAATAGAGCTTGAGGAACCCAAAGAGATTGCAGTAATTATTCTATAAACTAAATAAGCTTTTCATTTCATTGATAATCCCGGTAGGTAAAGGACGCGGTGTCCTTAATAATAATATAATAATTCATAATAAAAATTGGTGATTGATATGACACTATGAAGAGTATTGATCGGCCGCGCGTTCAAGATTTTGCTACAGAACAATGAAAGCAAAATTGACAAAGACCTCTTAAAATAATTTAATTGTACCACGGTAGCAAAGCTGTTTTGATAAGACCCCCAATTTGAATAAAAATTGGCACGATATTTATAGTCGAAACTAGATTTCAACGATTCTTCTAGAATATTACTTCAAGCAAGAACAAATAATTTTCTTTCTTTTCATAATTTTCTTACGATTTTCGACCGTATATTTATTTTTTACCATACCCCTGAGAAGATTCAGAGTTTTGATAAAACCCAAGTCAAGTTATGCTCCAGCCGTTGAGCTTTACTATTATTGCTAATCGAAGTCTATGTAGTTATATCTTTCATTCATAGAGTTTTGGCGAAAAGCCAACAGATAATGGTCCTTTTCTTATTTAAAAAAAACCGGCCAAGTGCGTGTTGGACCACGCACAATGAAATGTTCCGTCCGTGGGATGAATTTATCCCAAAAATAACGATTTTCGGACTTTTCCTTAACTTGTGCTGTGAGACCTCGCTTCTTTCCAAATTATTTCATGATTCTAGGTCAACGGTTCTAGAAGTTTGCTTTTTTAGGGCTCCAAAGGACCGTAGACCTACGTATTTGATATTAATTGCAACTTGATACCTCCACGCGTTCCTGAGAAAAAGGGTCTTGACAGACGCGCGGACGGACTACGAAGTGATCCCATAAGGGTTCCGTTTCTTCCTTTTGAGGTACGGAACCCTAAAAAAAAACACACATTAACCGTTAAAGGCCTGATAAACAACTAATTAACGTGCTAATTGACGTGCTTGAGGGTCACCCAGGGCTTTACCGGTTAAGCATCCCATAAAGAAAGACCTCGTTACCAAAAAAACCGTGAGTGTTTTATCTGTATGTCTACTTCATTAATGAAGCGACAATTGCCAAACGCCGACATTAAACTCCCGATCAAAGGCTTGCGGATTGAAACCCGACCCCACTGAATTACTGCGGTAGACCTCTTTTTAACCCAAGCTAATTTACCTTTGGAGATACGGTTAAGGGGAACGTTGTGACTTACATATTAATGTTTAGATAAATACTGTGATTGTAATAAATTGTTTAATTGTTTATTAATTTCAATGAAACGATCGAATCAACATAAATAATTAATTAATCTTTTACATCGTTAATCATAACATAACATCACACCTCACGTTACCCCGAAGGGTTAGACAGAGATAATACAGCCATATTTCTCTAGTTATGTTTTAAGTCCCATGTAATGGGGGCTAACCTATTGCCATCAACCACAAATTCAGTTTGTAGGCTGCTACTAAGAGATTCCTGATAGAAAAATCCAATAACACGACCCTGGAATCGATCACTAGACCAACGAGGCAAGTTTTTTGTTCTAAAGAATTGCCTTCTGCATTGCACATAAAACTCAAATATTAGCCCCTGTTTTATTAGGATATTTATGACCCAAATATACTGCACTCATTTCAAATAACCACATAATGGTTATTCATTTACGGGAGCCAGGGATGCTGGTCCAGTAAATTACAATTATTTTTGCTTAGAGGGGACACCAAGCTGCCGTTAATCAAATTAATTAAACACACACAAAACACGGACCACGGAAATGGAATACAAACATCCTGTTTATTAGGTGTGTAATGAGTATGTAAAATTCAGCGCGACACTTTGAACCGAACATACACGAGCACTTGCGAAAATTACCTTCTCCACCCCTGGGCCTTATAAATATTAATATTTCCTATCTCAGCTGTTAATTACCCAGACAACTACGGATGAACCCCCCTGTATTCATTAGCCAACCTAATTAGTACAGAAAACCGTGCAACTTGCGCGGGAAGTGCGAATTCTTTGTCAACCATATTGAATACAGCATCATCCTGTTGCCTTTGCTAACTAAAAGAAAATTTGCGCTCCTGGCTCGTTTGTATGTTTTTTAGTGTAACAAAGAAAGGAGAATTATATAATGTACCGCTGCAATGTTCACAACGAGTTTGTGAGAGAGGATTTTTTTAATTCGTGGCTGATTTTCAAATTGTTCCATAGTTGTAGTTCTTATTAAAGTAATATTTGAATTTTTCTGATAAAACGCTGTGGAAAATGTCGATGTTAAAATGAATCACGAGGTATTTTCTTCTTGAAGTAGGTGTATCTTTTCCGAAGACATCGCTTCTTTACTTTGTACTCATTAGCAGTGTCGTGTCTTGTGTAATTGGATGCTGCTGAGAATCCCCCGGGGCGACTAAGCACGCAAAGGGAATTGCATATATTCTAAGATTATCAGAGAAACATTCTACAATTTTACTAGCATTACCGCACCATTGAGTTTCGTTTGTGTTCCTTATGTGTTTCACGCACATCATAGTCAGATTTTTACGTAAATTTCTGTCTCCGGTATTTCATGCTTCATGAGACGATGTACTAAATTCAAAAGAACCTAAAATACTTCAGCGTTTTTCACATGACAAAGTCGGATGTTAGAACTGTAATTACAGCTGATTACAAAAAAACAGAAACTCTCTTGATTAGAGGAGAAAATAAGTGTTACGGACCAAGAAAACGTTTGCTCAAAATGCTGATGAAACCTTGGGTCAAATTTAGATTGTAAGTATGTAGATAAACGCAAAAATAAAAGCGGATGTTATGATAGCGAATTAATCCATACAATACTGTACTGAATCAATCTGCCTTGCCTTTTCCCAACTACGTTGAGTCGGCGTCCAGTCTAACCAGCAGCCTAATTACGTAATGCACGATCAATAATAAATTGAAACAGATTTCTAGTCCATTGATTTATAAGTTCGAAAAAAAAATTGAGCAGATTTTTTTTTCGAACTTATGAAGCAATGGACTAGCAATCTGTTTCAATTTATTATTGATCGTGCATTACGTAATTAGGCTGCGGACGTAGCTGAATTGTTTGCTAATTCTTTATTGTAGCTCTTTCTGCAACGCATCTTTTGATACCATTTTCATTTTTCTCTATCTTAATAATTGAGGACACTAGCCCCCGGTCGCACTTTTCTTGAAAACGATTACTGTACTGAAGCGATCGAAATTGCATTTTCAATGGTAATCCTATCGAAACCAGTACCCTAATTGCGTAATACACGATCAATCAGAATCTGAATTGTTTTGAAACAGATTGCTAATCGATTACGTCATAAGTTCGAAAAAAAATCTGCTCAACAACGTAAATAATGCAATGAATTCAAGAATTCAAAATTCAAAAGTCATTTATTCAAACTAGGCTGAGAATCAGCACTTTTCGAACAAAATTACATAAGACAGTCCCCCAAAACGCCCACCCTTCACCACTTCCTAGTGCGTTAGCTGGGAAGAAGAAGTGGCGCAACAAACTCCACAAATGTTGTTGAACTATCAAATGAAACAGATTAGTCGTAATCGTTTAAATGTGTTGCGCAATGAGATAGCAGAATGGTATCCTTATGAAATCCTTTAAATTCTCCAGGGACATTTTTTTATTTTTTCGATATCTCTTTTCGTTTTTGAGAAGTTTAAGATTCTTTGAATAAGTCCCAAAAGATACGGTCAAAAAATGACGTTGTTTATAATAATAAAAAAAAAAAACCTTTTACAAAATATTGCAATATTGTAGCCTTTTCAATAACGCTACTTTTGATACCATATTTATTTCTCTATCTTAATAATTGAGGACGCTAGCTAGAAATATTTGTTTCAATACTCCACCTATCATTCAAATAAATGAAGTGAAAGAAAATATTTGATATAGACAGCGATGTAAATTGTGTAGATGAACAAATATTTTATGAATTATTTTCTTCCTTTTTTCATTTTCCTTAATTAACTTCTCTTTCTCGATAACAATAAATAGGTTAAATTAATTTAATATAAAAAAAATATTCTACAGCCTACTTGAATTGTTCTTAATATATTTCTTAATATAATTCTTTTCCTAGTGCAGATACCAGTCTCCCACAAAGGATTTATCAGATTTTGTAATCTTCATATTTTTAAGGCACCTTTGTGGAAGAGAAATAAATGTTTATTATTATTATTTTCGTCATTTCTGTCATTTCTCGGGACCCTAGGGTCCCGGACATTTGGAAGGCGTACGAGGGGCCGAAGCCAACTCGCAGAGGCCCGTTAGGCGTTTTAATGAAATGAAGCACCAACCGACGATTATCCCTGTGTGCACTATGCAAGAGCACCCAAGGACAACCCCCGGTTGGCGTAGGACTATTGCAGGATATGGAAACAAAGATATTGGACTATGGGTTTGGGTGGCTAAAGTTGACTGGTGACCTGGAACTATGGAAGGACTATGGCCCCTGCCTGATCAATGTTATTATTGTTCCAAAAATATTTTTATTTTTTCAAATCAAGATCAAATTTTTTTTATAGGTAAATTTTTTATATTATTAGCTAAACATTCCAATTTGAATTTTTAAATTTCATTCACTGTAACAGAAATCCTAGGTTTTCATGTTTTTAACGCTCCAGGCAATCCACCACAAATGGACCTAAGCTCTTCAGTTATTATTACGGAAAGTTTTATTTAAGCTCACGCCTTCTTCCGTATTGTGTAGGCAGAGCTATGCGTTAAGTGTTACAATACGAGCATAACTACGTATTTATAACCTAATTGTACACCTTTTACTTCGTCCATGTAGGTACAGTCAGGGAAACTGATCGTTCAGCAGATTGACACACTACGTCAATTTGCCGTGATTGAAGTAAAAGGGACAGTTATGATTTAAAGTTACAGACAATTTCAAGTAATTTTGTCCGGACTGTCCTTATTTATTCTTCCTAAAGTTATCCGTAAGAAATCAATAACGGATATGTAAGACCGTCTATTACATGCATAATTAAGTATTCATCTTGTCTTGTTTTATTTATATGATAAACAATAAAGTACACAGCAACAAGGATCTTTTGGCACTTGAATGACGTTGTCAGGGAGGCGCTGTTGGATACCATTTGTGCAATATTATTTTGTGAAATGTATTTAAAAAACAAGATGGCGACGTTAGTTCCGATTTTAGCCACGCGCCAAAAGATCCTCGTACGGATATACATTTATTTTCTATTCTACTGTTCATTATTATATTAATGTAAGGTAACAACCGTCCCACAATATGTACAGTAACAGTAAGATAACTAATTCGTGTGCCAATCATGTTGATAACAGCAATATCCCCCTTGACCGTTCATTGTTCCTGGCATTGAGAGGACAATGTTCAACGCCGGATGTTCGCTGGGTGATGTGATGACACTGAAATTTTGTTATCTATCTGTACCTACCTATAATAATTGTGAAAAGTTACAGAACAAAGTAGGAGCAATTTAGATCTTTGTTACAAAGCTCTGGTTTCATTCGGGTCAGAAAAACAGTCGCTTTTATTCAAATTAGTTTTTTTTGAAGAAATGTTAAATCATCTGACCAACCTTTTCCCAACGATGTTGGGGTCGGCTTCCAGTCTAACCGGATGCAGCTGATTACCAGTATTTTACATCGAGCGGCTGCCTATCTGACCTCCACAACCCAACCACTGGGTAACACGCGATACGCGGTAAGACTGGTTGTCAGACTTTCGGGCTTCTGACGACCCGTAACAACTGTCAAAGATCTACAAGAAAAAATATCAAGAAGAAGAAGATGGTGAAGAAAAAATCTTAATAATATTATAGTAAAATGGCTGAACGGATTTGGATGAAATTTGGTACGTGTGTAGACTATGGTCTGAAGAAGGAAACAGGATACCTTTTATCCCCACTATCTGTATAGAATATAGATGTATATAAAAGAATATTCCCACGGGATCGAGACTAATGCGGCTGAAACCGCGGGGCGCTGCTAGTGATCAAATAAAGATCAAAATAAGTACCTATTTTAAATGCGTTTCATCGATTCTACACCCCAATTGCGTAACATATTTCGTATCTCAATCCACAGGATTTTGAAGGAAATTCCTAAACCATATGAAGCAATGTGTGCTTTTTACCCGATACGGCGGAGTGTTATGATTTTTATAATTTCTAACATGACGATATAATCGTGGACGGAGATAATCGTACTTCCCAGTGTTATGGTGATGCCGTGACGTAGAGTCACGGCGTTATGATAACATAGGGAAGCAAAATGTATGGGAATATATGAAGACGCTTTTAAATTTTCGTTCACAATAACGCTATGACGTGCACGTATTACCAAGATTTTTATGGACGTGGACGTCCACGATAATATCGTCACGTTAGAAATTATAAAAGCACACAATAATGGATTAGGAATTTCCGTTTGAAAAATTCGATTTGAGTTTTTATTTTCGCTTGAGTATAGATTTCGATTGTTTTGTTGGTATATTGGCATGTGCAAGCTGTCATTATGGCAAATAATTTTATTTACTGTTTAAATAGACTAAATAGATTACATTATATATATATATATATATATATATGTATAATTATATATATATATATATAATTATATTTGTAATCACGTTCTCGAAAACGGCTGTAACGATTTCAATGAAAGTTGCATTTTAGGGGTTTACGGGGACGAAAAATCGATCTAGCTAGGTCATATATCTGGGAAAATTCGTTTTCTCCGACTAGAGCTCGGTCGCCCAACAAAACAAGAATAATTATAATTTAGAACAAGAATAATGACACCATATATGACATGGCAGCATGGAACTAGTAAGTACCTACTATCATGGCAGCATGGAATTAGTAAGTACCTATTATCATGGCAGCATGGAATTAGTAAGTATCTACTATCATGGCAGCATGGAAATAGTAGGTACTTTCCTATACTTACTATTAAATGAGCATTCTTTATTTTCACCAAAGCAGAGCTCGGTCGCTCAGGTACTTTATCGTGAAATAACGGAGTTTACTATACATTTATATCGAAATATCGAAAGGGTGACTGGAGTATAGTCAATTCAAAACGAACTACTTAGTAGGGCCATAGGTATTACGCGTTGTAATAGTATGTTTATAAAGTAATTAAAAGTATACAAACAATCGATTTATAAAACCAACATGGCGCTTCATGAATAACATAATGAACCTAACAAAACAAAAAAATGTGTTAACATTGTTTTAGACGAGCGACGTCTGTGCAGTGACGTCATGAATACAGGGTGTGTGCATAACAATGAATGGTGTTATACAAGCCCCGTTGAGATAAAAATGGAGTTTTAATGTGCAGTTTTACTCATGGTTGAATTGTATTTTTTAAAGCGCTTTTTATTTCGTATAGTACTGAGTTAGCTGTAAAAATAACACCAAAATGAACAGTCATTTGGATGAACATTTCGTATGGACTCTTACCATTTTTCATTGTCCTTTTTAAACAGTGGGTACAGTTTTTAACAGACAGAAGAACATAAAAGATATCCTCAAAAAATATTTTAAAATGTTGAAACAGCTTTCACATTATCAGTAAGTACCTCCCAATAATTGCAGCTACATATTTTAAATTTATGAAGCACAGCAATAATCACTATCCGAACAGATTAATTTAATATGATTAAATACACCCTCTATGAGGCCAATAACAGATGATTCTAGAATGTAAATAATTTACGTTCACATTGGTGTAAATTATTCCGATGACCTATTTGAGGAATATAGCAATATTGATGGAAATATTCAGAGCGCCAAAGAGCGACCGCCCTTATCAGATCTTGAGGAATTTTCCATTCAATAAGTCATGACATGAGGGGGCGGGCTCAAAACATATTCGACTCAAGTAATCTGCCATTAGGCCAAAAAGCTCTCTTCACTTATCTGCGACATCTGGACCATGTTTATATTTTGAGGGTCTCCGACAACCTCTATAACGACTCGGCGCTTATCGTCGTCCGCCTGTCTAGGTAATCTCCCATACCTTTACGGAGCAAATTGTGCCTTATTGCTTACGAAAGAAACTCCACAGTGTATTGAAACTCTTTGTGTAAGTACCTGTTCGGATCACCGACCCTGACATCTGATATCGAATCTTAATTCCCCAACATAGAGCATATTTTTGTAACACACCCTTTTTTTGCTCATAAGCGTATCTTTTGTACCAAAAGCGACTTTGTTATTTACGTAGTTAAGAGTGTTTTTGTTTGAGTAGCCCGCTCTAGGTAAATAGAAACATGTCAAACATACTCATGTTTAATGTCAGATCTGTCGGTAGAATTTAGAATTTGACCCCTTCCGTAATGACTCTGTGAATTTTCTTCCGTTGCACTCTAAGTATTAAATTAGATGGGTACCTTTATGGTTGGGGCTATAAAAACGTGATCATAAGGTAAATGTTTTAATCCGATAAAAACAAAATTTGATAAAAGGTTTTAGTTTGGTAGGTTCTGAAAATGATTAGTGTAGGTATCTACTGTATCAGTTATGAATGGATCGTCATTTAAAATGTAGGTAAGTACGATAATAACAAAAAAAATGTAGTAGGCCTTTTTTTTATGTATCAAAATTCGTAGTTAATGTTGGTATAAAAAAAATAAAAAAATCTAAATGCTTTGTGTGTATATTAAAGCTCGTTCAGACCAGCGCGACGCGACGCCGCGCCGCGACACGAACAATACAATTTCTAAGAAAACTTGACGGTATAACAATAACCGGTGTCGCGTCGCGCTGTCGCGTCGCGCTGGTCTGCACTAAGCTTTATCCTGAAAAAGTAGAATTTCGTGGAATTGGAAGGTAAATAATTTGTAATACATTATATTTGTCTAGGTAAAACTGACCGTAATAATATTTGCTGTTTTTTTTTAATTTTTCGGTCTGGTGATTGTAAGCATCTATAGGTATATCTATTTTGAATTAAAGTCGTTAAAATTTCGTGTCTGTCTGTGTGACGCGTTGTACTCCTAAACTACGCAACGGATTTTGATGCGGTTTAACCATAATTTAGAGAATTTAATCGAAACGATTTATTGGTATAATACAGAAAAAAATGCGCGTCAAATTATCGTTCGCCCGCGCTTTTACTTAGTTTTCGCTTAGCGTTTTTTCAGACTTTTTTCTTTTTGCTCGGCTCCTTAGAGTTGTAGCGTGATGTTAAATAGCCTATAGCCTATAGATAACGTTACTCAAGAATTTGGCTATCAAATGCGAAAAGAAGTATTTAAGTCCGACTTGTAGTTCTAGAGATTAGCGCGTTCAAATAAACTTTTCAGCATTATTATATTAGTATTTCAGGAGCGCTTTCCATCTGACGCAGGTCCTCACCGAACACGGTTGATTCGGGAGGTTCCTGTTCCGCATAAGGCGGGAGGAAACCCCCGGGTGTCACCACTGTGTGGATCGCCCGGAGGATACGGTGGAGCGTACGGTGGAGGTCTGCCCGGCTTGGGTGGGGCACGCCGGGTCCTTGTTGAGGCAATCGGCGGCAGTGATTTCTCGCGTCCGGCCATGGTCCAGGCCATGGTACGGAGAGAGAGCGTGAGAAGCCGTGACCTCCTTTTGTAAAGCAGTAATGCTCGCGAAGGAGGAGATGAAGGGCGTGAGGGAGAGACAAATGTCGCGCCTTCAGCCCCTAGCCGCCGCAGGAGACGGCTTGGGCGTCGGGAATCGCAGGCCGATTCCCGGCAACCATAGGCGCGGGCTTGCGGACGGTGAGCAATGGGTAGCTCGCCGTCCGATAAGGACCAGGCCCGGGTCGACGGCGCGTTGTGTTCCACGCGCGCCTCAAAGAGATGTCAGCACAACGGCAGGGGTCCGCTAGGACCGATGCCTTCCGGGGTCGCGGGAAAGTCCGAAAGGGATACCGTGGTCCCTGGCAATGTACAGGCAACTGAAGGAACACGAGTGGGTTTTAGTCAGTAAGAGTCTGACACGCCCTCCCGCTCCGCCCATAGCGGGATAAGTTATTTGATAATTTCCCAAACTCAAAAAAAGGGGTTGGTTCGCTAGTTATAAGTAAAAATAAAATCACACTTCTCCGAATTTAAACGAACTATTTAATCACTTAAATAATGTTAGTAACTCACGATAACTAAAATAAAGACCTCATTATTAAAACCCAAGTTTATTTTAGCTAAGACACGCTGCGGTTAATCGCAGCTATTCATTATCTAGTGCTGGCATAGAACGGCTACATTTTCTAGCGAAAAAGCGTTAAGTTTGCAAAAAGAAAACAAATAGGGGAATGCATTAGCGATTTCGTTCACTGTTCTGCGCCTACTTTTTAGTTTGGTTGCGTTTCTTTAACACGACAATTTATTGCGACTCAGTGCAAAATGTTACTTGAAATCGTGCTTACATAATAAGTATTTGTGACACTTACGTACTTGGTTACCATTTTAGGAGTACATAAGTATTATTAATAAGAAGGTACATACCTTTAGTTGAGGGGCTCGTGGTTAAATAATAACAGCCGTACGGGTCGATAGAAGGTTAAGCTACGCTTGCCGCGGTCGGTTCGAAGATGGATGACCATCCATTACTTTATCAAGACCCCTCCGTGCCCCGGAATGCACGTTAAGCCGTCGGTCCCGGTTGTCATTCGCAGATCTTTGACAGTCGTTACTTAGACTTTAGGTAGTCAGAAGCCCAAAAGTCTGACAGACAGTCTTACCATGGGGTTTCGTGTTACTTAGCAACTGGGTTGAAGAGGTCAGATAGGCAGTCACTCCATGTAAAATACTGGTATTCAGCTGCATTCGGTCAGACTGGAAGCCGATCCCAACATAGCTGAGAAAAGATTGTTTTTTTTTGACATGCCTTACCATACCTTTGGTCGTCTTTAATGGGGGATAATATATTATTATTTTGAACTTTCATGGTTCACTGTTCTTCGAAAGCCGTCAAAAGGTTTCCGGGAAATGTTGAAATATTTAATTAAGAACAAATATGAAATAAATGCCTACATGAAAGACATGAGAGGAAAATAAGTAAGAATTTCGTTTCTACGTAAATATACTCTCACAGAAATGTTGTGATGTAATGGTATATAGAAAAAAATTGATGTAAGAAGATTTTAATGACATGGCAGATATGAACTTATGATCTAACAAGCTGCGCCCCGCGATTTCACCCGCATAAGTCTCGATCCCGTGGGGATGTTAGGATAAAAAGTAGTGGCATAATTTCCGACCTTCACGCGGGCGAACTCGCGGGCACGAGTTAGTTATCAATATACCTGTACCAAAAATTAATTATGAACTCTTCACAGACAAAATAAAGCCCTTTGACAAGTTCGATTTTCAATTAGAATTGATTAGTTGAGAAGTTTATTTGCTATTAAAACAAACCTTGATTGTTCAAGTAGCTTTAATGTTCAAGCAATCATTTTTAAAACAGCCTAAAATAAATTATGTCCCTAAAATTTAAATCTAGAACCTATTGAGCTTTGGCTGACCGAATAAGTGACTGTTTCTAGACAAAATGCCAGGGGAACGATTATATCAAAGGAATTGTATTTATCTTACCGTAACTAGAGCAGTGAGGGCCCAGTGGTAATAGCCCCGACTTAAGGGTTGTAAGGTCATGGGTTAAAATGGCTGTTAAAATTAAAGCGACTGCCTGGGTTCGAAAACCCAGGCGCTTTACTTTGAGTAAATAATTTCATCACCACTGCTCTCAAAGCATCGTGAGGAAACCGGCATATCCTAGAACCAACAATTCGAAAACATGTGACATCTACCAACCCGCACTGCGCCGGCGTGATATTACCTACAGCCCACACTCTCTCGAAGAGAGAAGGTCTGTGTCCCAGCAGTGGGAAAATAAGCATAATCAGCCTATAGCTGATGTAATTATACAGGTGGTCCAAATAGAGACGGCATTAAAAAAAATTGATTCCTCATGCCCAGGGATATCCGAAAATATGTCCCCATGTATGTTCCGCGATTTTTGATAGTTCGAGTTATTATAATGTTTTTTAATTTCTTGAAAATTTTACGGGAACCGATTCAAAAAAAAAACTGTCTTTTTTTTACATGGCTTTTTAATAAAATAAAAAAATCATTATTATGTTTTTTTTTTTTTTTTTTTTAATTTTCTTTGTTATGGGATATTCTTTCAGACGTTATACCTATGTTATTTTAAACAAGACGATGCAGTTCACCGCCAAGCTTTTAGCGGCATTCACAAAATGAAGGATTCTATGTTATGATTGGCATAGTTATAACGTTCAGGAAAGTTTTTGTTTCCCAAGGGAGTTTTCAAAGAAAATAGTGGTTACAATAAAAACGCTTTCCCGCAGATTTTAAAAGTTTGAACGAATGTCCAGTGGACATTTACTTCTAGCTTGGTCTGAGTTAAATTTTTTAACAAATAACAGTTGGTAAGCCTCCATACGTTACAAACTAAGACCCCTCCGTACCTCGGAAAGTACGTTAAGCCGTTAGTCCCGGCTGTCATTCGTAGATCTTTGACAGTCGTTAATGGTAGTCATTAGCCCAAAAGTCTGACAATCAGTCTTACCGAAGGTTATCGTGTTACCTAGTACTGGGTAGTGGAGGTCTGATAGGCAGCCGTTCTATGTAAAAAATTGGTATTCAGCTGCATCCCGTTAGACTGAAAGCCGACCCCAACATAGTTTGGAAAAGGCTAGGGAGATAGATAACAGTTGGTAAGCCTCTTAGTCCTCTTATGATAAGAAGCCGCCTCTGAGATGAGAAGAAGCCTCTGCCCTGCGGTGGGACGGTAATAGGCTAGTATTATTATTATTATAACCAGTTGGTACCTAAAGCAGGAATCGGGCGTAAGTACTATTAGCTAAGTAAGCAACGTCCCTAAGATATAGCTCTTAGTATGAGGCAACAGTGTACTCGTTACCTATGCAAAAAGGATCGTGTTTGGAAGAGCACTATATTTCTACTAATCCTGTTAGCGACGGAGTTCTAGGATATTCAAGGTAACTGAGATTATCTCAACACTGAATGTTGATCTCTTTTGCAAGAAAAGGCAGGAACGAGAATAAGCTCCGAGATCTCAATGCTGAATAAAAGTTGGTAAATGATAAATTATGGGCTAACATACACGAAATTACTTGAAAATGGATGCTGCAGCTCGTCTTCCTGTCGTAATTCAAGTCCCATAAAAATCATTGAAAACCTCTAGGTTTTCTATCAGATTATGTCGATAATTCACAATACTGCCCTGCTAAGCCAAAAGGCGCTATCTCAGAGATACACCCTTTTAGTTTTTTTTATACCATTCAATAGCTATAACAATTTCGCATCTAATGGTAAACCCAAAAATCGCTATCTAACTTAAAACATATAAAAAAAACACTCAGAAGTTTTTTATTTCCATATGTTTCTTTAAATTACAATTAACAAAAAGTCAATTTTCTCAAAACTTACTACGATTGAGATAGCACCTTTCGGCTTAGCAGGGCAGAATAATATGTACGTATGAATAGTAGTTTACTTGCGTTTATTTCCTACCGTTACGCGGGCTTCACACGCATGCAATATATTTAATCGAAAGCGGCGTACGTTTTCTAGTGTTGGCAAGGAAGCGATACCATAACGTAGATCTATGCAATTTAATGAAATAATAAGTATTAGAACACGAGATAACATACTAAAATCCTGATAAAACACAATAGGAATTAGTATATTAATACGTGAAGCAAACACTTTGTATCCCTTTTTACGAAAATTACGCGGACGGAGGAGTATGAAATTTGGCACAGTTAAAGTTTATATGGAGAAGGAGTGCAGAAAGCTAATATTTTTATATACGAGTATATACATTAGAAAAAAAATTAATTAATAAAAAAAAACATTACACACGTTTGCCATGCGTTTGACACAAGATGGCTACCTTAGAATCATGACATTTAAATGAATTATGGTCGAATTTCAACCTGTGGGTGACTACCAGTTATAATAATTGCTTGCTTTGTTAATAAACTAATCAGCCACACAGTAGGTATATTTATGAAGAAAAACTATTTTGTTAACATAATCTGCCCATTATCGCCTGGACACCAGAATTAACTAATATCTGATGTAACTGTCTGTTATGTTTCTGGGCAACCCATACTCTCAAACTGGAGTACTCCAATGCTGCTTGGGGCCAGAATTTTGTCCAACAAGCTATCTAATAGGAACCTCTATCTACTACTGGTAAATTGAATAACCTTGTTATTCTCGCCAAAATATCAGTTGTTTAGACACCTGCTGTATCCTGATAACACACCATGCGATGATCATACCCTGTCAAGTGACTATATGCATGCATTATCCCCAAAGATCGTAACTTATCGCAAAACCCATGCTCTATACTGGAGGTCAATAAGGATATCTATGGGATGTATGTGTTATGTTTACCCATGTGTACCTACATACCCGTAGCAGGTAGGTCTACAAGTATGATGGCAATGTCCTGATATTTATTTAGGTAAACGGAAAAATGTTTCAAACGCGCGGTTTTTACTTAGAGTAATTTAAAACGACAACCCGTTTTCAAACAGATTCTATGCTAAATTACCTTAAGTGTCTTAATACTGGTATCTATGATTTATCCTGGGTTTACTCTCGCAGATCACCAGTAGCTAACAGCTTAATAAACGAACGTGACACACCTTTTAACTAATGGAAAACAGGACACAATAATGAGCAGTGGTCTGATAATTGGTATATTTCGTGGTCAATATTTTACATAAGTGACAAGTGACAAAGTACAAAAACATATGCCGTAATTATATTAATTTGAATCGGTGACAGGCATGTGCAATAGGCCAGTGCATACATATATGCGAACTCTTCCAATATTAACAGCCCCATGCAAACAGAACACGTCTTAACCTGGACAGATCCTGCCTTAGAAACTAACACCTTGCATCCAAGACTAGAGACGACACCTTGGAATGCCTTAGATCTTAGCCACAATCCCACCGTCCCGAAGATTGCAAAGATCTTGCGTATTCCGTACAAAGGCTCTTGATACCCTTTAGGACTGAACAGGGATCCTTAATCTCTCTTTATGCGGTGTCAGTCGACGGGTCGGTAACTCATGTTTAACATGACAGGTGGCGTTACGTGTCGTCTCTCTCAGAGCATTACACCCTGTATATTTAATATAAATATGTTCTTGGTTATTTTTCTCCTCTGAATGTACCTATTCGTCCGTGTGGTACGCGGGTTTTTAAGTGTGAATAAGGTGATGTGTAGAGCTGATGTAATCTGTGGTTGTCAAGTGTAATTGGAACAGATTGTACGGAACTAACGTATCATATGAATAAATAAATGTGAAAACATTGACCAAGTTATACTCAATGGTTTTTTGTACTTTCTTCCTTGTTAGTCATAATTTTGTTAAATTTTCCAATTTGTTTCTGAAAATAATAAGCTACCCACAGTATCCAATTTCTTGTTAGATCCTAACCAATTACTTAAAAATATTAGAAAATACAACTTTGCTATTTCTAAGCACCTCCTCAAACACACTAACATCATACAATTTCTATATCAAAATCAAGAGTCGTTAGTCAAAGTGCTGATTACCACCCTAAAAATAAGACAGTCCCCCACTCTTCACTACTTCCTAGTGGTTTAGCTGGGAAGAAGAAGTGGCACAAAAAATTCCCCAACAGCACAGCTATCTGTTCAGTTAGATGAAATTGATTCTATACAAAATATGCCAAATACATACATAAAAATTACATAGTGACATAGAATTTATGATACATAATTGTGGCAAGTACTTATACTTTATATCGAATATGTGACCAAAATAAATTGATACCTAATTGAACCCACAGTATTATTGTACCCTTCTATCAGTGGGTTCAATAAAGGATGCCCACTATCCTATAAGGAGTTAGTAATTCAATTAACTTCCTATTAAGGGGAGAGTCGGCATCGTTTGTCGAACTCCCGAGTTTTTATGGAGTTGAGCTTTGTGTGACACTGTGCCGGCCCTTCTACTGTAATCGATATAACGTATCTCTCGAAATCAACAAAAAGATTATTGATAACAAGCTTTATAACAAGAAAGAATAACTCATTTGGTGCAATCACAATAAATATTTAAAAAGAAAACCATATATTTTTTAAATAAAAATTACACCAGTAAATCGATTCGAATATTTTAGGAAAACTTTATTTTATTATTTGTTAAAATTTTATGCACAAGTAAAAATATATTGTAGGTATGTACAAGGGCGGAGTTAATGCATGAGACATTTAATATTAGTCAACCAGGGTGATGCAGAGACAAAACATGGCTGGTGCAACATACGTGATAGATAGCTCGAAAATAACACACACTCAAAACACACATAATAATTCACAACACACACATACACAATTACACATAAATAATTTTTATTATTTATTATTAATAACATATATATTATTTTATTAATGAATGGTAATATGAATTCATTCACTGGATCGCCGTTGTAATACCATAAACACGGTACGTTGTATAGACAAATATGGGATGTTTTTCTTTTGTAGGAAACAGTGACCATGTGGCCATGTGATTTGTTTCTCTGTGTCATTAGAGATTAGAAACGCCTCCTATTGTTGTCCTACGACTGTCTTTTAATTGAGTGCGTGAGTTTATTAATGATTCTCATCTGTTTTTGCGGTTTCCTTCACAATGATGGGGATAAAATTGTTTGAACATATTCTATGTCTGGTTTACAGGGTGGCACCAATCGACTCGCAAACTGTAACCATGAATTCAGCACATGATTAAACCGACGAATTTTTTTTTAAGTAATCTCTCGACAATCTAAGACGCCCGATTTGACACCTATCAAAATCTTTGTTAAGAGACTGGAAAAAAAAATCGGTTGCTTGAAAAAATAAATCTGCTGTTTCATAAAAAAGTGCAATACCTACGCGGTCAAAATGTATGAAAAAGCATTTTTTTTGTTAAATAACTGACATAGAATTTCAACGTAGGGGCAATCATGTACCTACCTACTGAATCCATGGTAACAACAGGTTACGCGTTGATGTCCCATGTCATCCTGTATATTAATATGCCTTTACTGTAAAATTAATTTTATTTGACTGCATCTTTGAAAATATGGTCGCAAGCATCCAAGATTCGGTCCCCAAGTCAGGTCCATAAGATGTTTTTCAGTAGCTAACTCAAGTCTGAATAGGGAATATGCAAGTAATTCAAAACTTTTTCATTATTTCCACTTTGTGTGAACATTTTAACACCGTGATGGCCGCGCAAGTAACGGGCGTTTGGACTGCAGTATAAAATTGTTGCAATTTAAAATTGTATTTAAGTTACAAGCAGTAGTTGAAGTTGCCTAATTAATAAATTTCTTGGGTTTATATTACGGTTTTTTACTGATTATGTGAAAATAAAAAGTTCTTTATAAATGCGTTTGGTTCATGACAATAGGCACATAATATTTATTTAAGAACACCAACGCTTATTATATTAATTCAAAAGTACGTAGGAAAGGTATACACAAATTATAGGTATACATAACATTTAAAGAAAAAATACATTGATCAAAACTGCTAATAAACTAAAAGTAACAAACAGAGTTAATTGACATCAATCAAATAAAATACAAATGAATGAAGGGCATATGAACATAAAGCTACGTCCAGATAATTATGTTCTTTTGTCCGTACCGTACCTCCGTTTCGTATCAGCGCGGCAGCGTCGCGATCCAAGAACGCTAGTTTGGACGGCCGTTCGGTACGGTACGGTAGTATGGCATCTCACCGTACCGTACCGAACGGCTTAACACACATAATTCTACTATGACAGAAATTATGTGACTAAACCTTCGATCATCAAAACTTAAGATAATTGTCAAGTATTTTATTTCGAATAACATCCAAGGAGTCATGAAATATGTCCAGGATTGCATTTAAGATTTTGTTGAGCATATTGCTACTTCCCCATTACAAGTATAACGGGCGAAATGTGGGTGTGATAAACGCCTCTGCCTCTGCTCTGCTCTCTGTTCGAATAACACGGGCGTGATGTTTTATTTTGTTACATTATTGAGCAAAACTGTAGTGGAAATGTGTATTCCATGTAATTCTAAATAATACTAATAATACATGTAACACACATGTATTTCTAGGGACATTTGAATTTCTATGAGCCCTTGAATTACCTCCAACGTGATAGTAATCGATTTCGTTACGATATTGGGTATTATGCTCGATTTTCATTGATATAATAAAATATCGAGTCGGAGGCTTGATGTAGCGATAAGGCTCTTTGATATTTATAAAACAGAGTATAATGTTGAGATATTGTATACGTTTTGGTGTAAGGTTGATTTCTTATTGGTTGGCTTTCTTATCTGTGTATTATATGTACATATTACTAACTTAAGATACCTATCTAGGTGAAAAAGCTTATCTTTGATAAAAATGATTATAGACTACTTCTTTAATCTGATTTTCATACAGAAAATTAAACGCTACAAATAAGAAGAATTTTTTTCTTAGAATTAAACAATATAAAAATGATCAAAAGATAAGTTGAGTGAATTAATCAGACTATATCAGATTTCTAATGTTGCCAATTAAGTACGGCACACCGTTTTACACTCGACTGTATTATTCAGTCTCAATAAGATGTTAACATCGACAAGAATTCATTTAATTGTGTTACAATATTATAGAACAAAGATTGCAGCTTTGTTATTTAATATAGAATCACAAAAAATATTACACATTGAGTACTTAATTGTAGCTACACATTGATACAGTATTATAGAACACAAATTGTATACAATCTTTTTGAGCCAGACTGTCAATCTTCTTGAGGCAGACTGTACCTAATCCAGAATAAGTTTTACTCGCTATAAAATTGACAATAGAGAGAGCACTTTGTAGGTATCTCTAGCAACAACCATTAAAATAAATTATGAAACTTTCGACGGCTAATAGAAAACAATAAACAGTTTATGATCTGTGACGGACAAAATTAACGATTGCACGTGCCGAGAGCGAAACGAGTTAGGGTTGTTCATCATGTGAACTTTCCCGGTTTATTTATTCCCGGGGTCTTTCCCGGAGCGGCTTAATGGTGCCTTAAGCGGTAATGTGTGGTCATAAATTAAACGATAATAAGTTCGGACAACAACACTGCCGTTAATGACTGTGAGGCGGGAGATAGTGTGTGACGTCGTAGACGGACCCTTCGACACTTTCTTCAGTTATCTGCGAGCCGAACACGCGTCCCTTCCGGGTAGCTATCCCGGAGTGCTATCCCGGGGAGCTATCCCGGGTATATTATACGCCTGGTGCTGTTCGTATCGGCGTTTGTGGGATATTTTTTATCGGGAATGGTTTTGGTAATATTTGCTGTGGGAAGCGGCTTTTAAAGGTGTGTTGAAAAAGAATCTGCGTTGACTGAATTTTTAGAGTTTTTCAGAATTAGGGGTTTTAGAAAAATATTATATTTATTTGATTGATTTTTTATTTTTCAAGGTCTTTTTTACTGCAAAGGTTGTTACACTGGTGTTTACAAATGATCTTATTCTATTTGTGCAGAAACCGTGAATAATTTTGTTACATAGGCTATATTTCGCCTTTACAAACATTAAAACATGTTTTTATCATTTTATTTGCGTTGACATGAATAATAATTATCTAATAATGTACATCGTTTAACTAGGTATGTGCAAGTCTTAGTATGGACCCAGATAATATTTAATGTTTAGTTACAAAATGTACGCTTTATTATAAAATGTTATAATAACATAAGTAACGTAATAGCGGGTAGGCCGCGCAAAGATTTTGAGTACACGGCCGG
Source organism: Agrochola circellaris (assembly GCA_914767755.1). Classification (NCBI taxonomy): domain Eukaryota; kingdom Metazoa; phylum Arthropoda; class Insecta; order Lepidoptera; family Noctuidae; genus Agrochola; species Agrochola circellaris. The sequence continues at coordinate 12,580,796 of OU611841.1, read as the reverse complement.
TCAAGCGGCGTCGGCTAGCAAGCGATTATATTTATTTAGTCTATAGGTACATGCAAAAGTACGTGTTAGTAGAGCATTTTATGGAAAAACTGAAATTCTGAATCCTTAGCGGCCCAATTTTTTTTTTCAGATTTTATTTTTAGAGTACTACCTAGGTATTTTCGTAATTATTGGGTTTGAAGCTATGCATTAAAACTTCAATCTACACTATAAATTTCTCCGCTATAAATAAAAATGAGACATGGACACAAGTCTACAACCATTGTTTATCGGTGCACGTAGAAGAATTTTCTTAGATAAGTTTTATAGTTTCTATTGTCTCGCAAACTCTAGGTAATAGAAAGATATAGCTACAATAATTGGCTGCTCTCGAGAAAAGAAAAGAAAGTTTTAAAGATTATCGAGTAAGTTTATTATTTGCTTGTTGCTGAAGAAAATTGACCATGTTGGATTTACTATAATTCATGCCGCATGACCGCCTAACTTGATATTATCGGTTTACTGAGATAAGCTGACGATTGGGAGCAGATTTTAGATATACCAATTTCCAGCAGAATAATGATACAAGCTGATAATGGATTTATTGAACGTCTGTATGATCAAAGAAGAATTAAAACTAAGAACATTTTTGGAAAACAATTGAATCCGCCAACAATAAAAAAAAAACAAGAAAAAAAAGAAAATCAAACGTTATTTGTAAAATTGGTAATTGGCGCAGGACTAAATACATTGTAAGTTAATCATTTTATTTGTCCGTAAAGCTTCCATGTCAAAAATTTAAATAGATGAATTAAAACAGATGTCTTTTGGGCGTTTTTATAATTTCTAACGTGACGATATTATGGTGGACGTCCACGGCATTTCGATAACGCAAGGAAATTAATGTATGGAAATATACGAAGCCGCTTTTGAATTTCCGTCTACGATAAAGTTATAACGTGCACGTTTTTCCATACATTATACTTCCTTGCCGTTGACGTTTACTACAATATCGTCACGTAAGGAATTATAAAAGCGTATATTATAATAATAATAATATTTTATTGACATAAAAGTATGTTACATTTAAATATGGAAACCCTGACTCCTGCGCTAGGTTATGACCTGTGTACAGGAGTCAAGTATATTGGATCACCAATTCGCCATTTATGAGACCAGTCAATTCTAACCCTTCAGCAATAAAAAAAAAACATAGACACGGTCAACATATATATGTACAAAAATCCAAGCCAAAGTTTTAACATTTCGCTCTACGTTGTCCTTCAGCTTTTTTTGCTTGTTCACATCCATGACAGGCTTACTTTGTGCTACGCAGTCGACGATCAAATATACGGTTGTGCCTATGACGTTCTTGTCATTTTAGGCAAAACAACAGTTTGTTCAGTCGATCGTGCATGCTGGGCGAGCGAGAACTCTTGATATCTGTGTTTTTCGCCGTGGATAATATAGTTTTTTGAATTCTGGTAGTAAAGCAATGTACGTAAGGATTGAGAGTCATAACGGTGAATAAAAATAGGTTTAGCAGAAGTTTTAAAATAAAAATATTTTAAAACGGATCCAAAAAAAACAAAACAATATATATAGGTAAAATAACTTCGGTAATTAAATCGACTTAAATGTGGTGTAAGCTCGCGTAGTTCTATTTGTTAATTTAAAGTTCAATAACATATAAAATACTTAGCCGGGGATCGTGACTCTTCATATATCCAATCCCAATAGGACATCAATTTTTTTTTTTTGATTCTATTGTAATTTTCTCCACGAATAACCATGGAGAGAGTTAACTTAAATAATCTGGGGTTCAAAGCGCAGCCAGTCATGGCAATATATTGACACAAACGAACATACTGGATTTTCTATACGCAAGTATAATAGCTCCTACACACTATGCCGGTGGCATGGCCGCCGGCACTGCCGCCGGCCCTGCCGCACAAAGCCGCACAAAGGATCGCAAAGGAAATGAAGGCGCAAAAGCCGGGGGTACGTGCCGCGCGGCAAAAGCCGGCCATGCCGCCGGCATAGTGTGTAGGAGCCATAATATAGTTTCAGCCGTTATGGTTTTATGGAAACTTGTCAATCAGTATAAGAAACGATATTACGGACAAATTTTTGATATCGATATTGAAGTCCAGAGTACTTTAGTCTGAAATCAGTTCAAAAGCCCTGGTTTTCCTAGGTCCGATAATGTTATTGAGTTCTTCCGTCAGAAAATTTCTCTCTACCCCGAGTGCTCGCCCTATGCTTGGTAGAGAGTTCGATTTCCGCAATAGGACAAATATTTATATTGGTTCCAATGTTGGTTCCGTGTATGTAATGGAGGCTACGACAGCGAAAGTGGCTTGTATGAAATCGTGTTATGCGGTAGGTATATATTGCTTTTTCACATCTTTGTGAGTAATATGACAAGGACAGATATAACGTATGAAGGTAAAGCTGTATCTACGTGTTTGTGATGATTTCTGTTGGTATGAGCGAAAATTTGTAAAAGTCTTTCTAAAATCGACATAAAGAGCAAGCAAGTAAGCAAGTAAGTCTCATACTTATGACTTAGGTTATTCAAATTAATAACCTAAGTCATAAGTATGAGACTTCCACTTCTTTCCTACTGTGTATTAGAAGAGGTAAAATACGTACAGAATTCTTTAAAAAAATCATCGATATTTATTTATTTAAACTTTTCACACTCAAAAAAGTACAAAGGCAGACATAATGCCTTAGTCATTCTCTACCAGTCAACCAAGAGTAGTGAAGAGATTAGATGGCAGGTGCTTTATTTGAGAGGAACAAAGAAAACAATTTAAAAAATATATTCTAATGCATTATAACTAAAACGATATTTGCTGATTATATATCAATAATGATGGATTTTATATTTAACAGTCAAATAGTTTTAACTGTATAGAGAACCCTACTATCATTAACTACATTCAGATAAAAAGTCTGACTATAATTAAATTGATACGCTACCGAAATCAAACTGAATATCGACAAAGCATTCCACGAATCCCAGTTTTACTTTTTGTATTGTGTTTTCTCATGTACCTTACCTACCTGTGTTTATCCTTCGTGGCTCAGAATTGATCGGTAGGTAATTACTTAAGGGGAACGTGGTTCTAAGTTTCGGGATACACATGGAACTAATCAAAGAAGTAACAGGCTGCTTGTTGCCGATATATAAGTGCTGATTAAATGCTTAACTTGCTTATAATAAGGGCTTCTTTGGCATGATAATGTCTGTCTATTCAGTTTCATGCTACGTCTTTTATAGAGTAGGTAGGACACAAAATAATTTAGTATTTTTCAAAGAATAAAAAGTAGTGGTTATTATTTATTTGTACGGACCCTTCTTGAGCATTTGTTGTTTATGTACAATATGATAATCCTAACTAATATAATAAATGCGAAAGTGAGTTCATTTGTTTCGCTTTCACGCTAAAACGGCAGAACAGATTTGGATGAAATTTGGCACATGGGTTGCCTATGATCTGGCCTAGGACATAGCATACTTTTTATCCCAATTTTCTCACGGGGTCGAGACTTATGCGGGTGAAACCGCGGGGCGCAGCTAGTACCTCATGATAATGACAAAAATATCATAAAACACACTAAAAGAAAACATTGGTTGAAAACGTAGAAATCAATATGTACCTACTTTAAAAACTTCAACAAGCAGTGAGCAAAGAAGGTGATCAATAGGTGATTTCACTGTATGACTGGCCTTCATACTTGTGAAATGAAATTGTTTATTCTGTAAATAGGATATCGGAATCACTTTTACACGTCACATAAAAAATAATAAGCTGGATCAGGTCGGCGTTTCCTATCTTTTTTATTTTTTTTGGTTGGGAAATTATCAAATAACTTCTCCCGCTGTGGGTGGAGCGGCAGGGCTTCAGACTTTTACTGACTAAAACCCACCCGTGTTCCTTCCGTTGCCTGTGTGCCGGGGTCACGATATACCTTTCGGACAACTCGCAACCCCGGCGGGCATTGGCCCTAACGGACCCCGTCAGGCGTTTCCTATCTGACTAGTGTGAGAAGAAATTAAATGAAATGAAATTGTTTATTCTGTAAATGGGATATCGGAATCACTTTTACACGTCACATTGAAAAATATTAAAAATAAGCTAGATGAGGTCGGCGTGTTAGGAAAGCCGAAACAAAGTCAGAGGTTACAGTCTCTTAGTCCAGACATAATCTTGGTCAAGCCATATGAGAACCATGTAAATTAGTGTCTGAAAAGGTCTTTTGAGGAAAGAACCACACAGATTTGAGTGGACCTGGTCCAGTCAGTGAACGCATTTGTCAGTAATCGTGGAGCTCAACTCAGAACTGAAGGAGCTCAACTCGACGAACAATATCAAAGAAAGGATATTTGGGTAGGCCGCATCAACTACTCAAACCATCATAAAAACTATCTGAGAAAGAAAAAATGTATGAAAAAGAAATATCCATAATTATAGTCTTCACATTCACAATGATTAAAATAATATAATACTTTACAAAGTAATCATGTCATTTTGTATATAATTTTCAACAATTTCAATGTGTTACACTATAGATTGATATATCCTAACTATAACAATTTAATGAATGCGAAAGTGAGTTTGTTTGTATGTTTATTTGTTTGCTTGTTAAGCTTTCACGCTAAAATGGATGAACATATTTGGATGAAATTTGGTACATGGGTAGACCATGACCTAGATTAGGACATAGAATACTTTTTATTCTGATATTCCCATGGGATCGAGACTTATGCGGAGAAACCGCGGGGCGGAGCTAGTTTAAGAGGGGGTAGTAACCAAAATTGCCTAATTTCAATTTGATTTTTCATCTTGATCTTTTTTTCAAGTTGTTAAGACTTAGGTATATAAAATTATGTCAAAGAAGCAATGCAGATGAGCTTCTAAATAGTTCTGAACCATACGTAACACACTTTAAATTATAATCCGAAGGGTTTTTGAAGGAAAATCATAATCTATTGCTTCATATTATATTTGATAAATTCGTCTGTTACAGAACGTAAATAACCTACGAATATTGTTGAATTATCAAAATGAATGGCATTGGAATCGTGAGTGTATTACATAACGTAGTACCGTAAACTGCTGCAACTTTGCCGTAGTTTTATAGAAACATTGACATATTTCGAAAAATTACAATCAATTTTCACCCTTGTCAGGTTGGAGATAAAGCTTATATTAATGGTCATTGGCAGTGTACTTAGAACTATGATTACTCTGTTTCATTTTCGAAATATAACAGTCTTAATCACTAGGCAAAGTTGGGCCACAAAACTGTAACATTGCCTGCTTCAATTTTGACACTCTAAACAACTTAAGTACATCATTCCTGCACTTGAAGTTAACCCTTATTAATGGGACATAGGGATAAGAATTGCAAAACAGTCACTTTTTGCTTATACCACTAGAGACAATGCTAGGCAATGTTGTGTTCGACTTTGCTGTTAGTTTCATACTTTATTTGATATTGCTTAGGGTTGTCGCATACACTATGGAGTAAAACGACCTAAAATGTGTTTAATACTGTTTATTATATAAAACTGTATTTTAAAATGAAATTGTATTCTCATCAATTATAAAGAAAGAAATTAAATTGTATAACATCCAGTATTTGTTTTGGTTAGTATTAGTAAGTACTTATAAAAATAATCCACATTATAAATTTTTAACAAAAATCTATTATAAAAAGTTTACGAGCTCTACAGCAACATTAAGAAGACTATCTTCATAATCTTTATACCGCCTGGACCCTGGCTTTCTTCTGTTTCTCATTTTTAATCTAAAAGAAAGAAACCACGACTGAAATATTAGGAATCATGCAGTTTATAGTAGCTGTTAGTGTAGCTGCTAAATGTGTCTCAACAGAGTGGTTACAACACATATGAAGTTCATTTTTAATGTAGGTACAAATGATAAGCTTTGTTTTATAATGTTATGCAACATGCATTTCATACCAACAGCAAAACCATTACCAAAATTAAGATTTTAACTAACCCGACTACCTACCGGAAAAAACTACCCTATCTCACTCGAGATGATGTTTAACGATATCACAAAATCTAAATCAATCCAGCCGTTTAGAAGTTATGGTAATTAAAAAAGCCACAAACATACATATAACCACATCCACATATGAACGCTGAAAGCATTACTCTCCTTTTTTGAGCAGTTGTGTAATCAACGGTGCTAGCGACAGCCCTAGCTCAGGCAAAGTTGGGTATACAAGATCGAAATGATTGTGACAACTTTGCCGAAATATTTATAACTTTTTTATTTGTCACAATAAACGTTCAAAATTAATTCAGAATTATAGGATAACTTACAAGTAACATATACATATCGAAACTTTGTCGAAATTGTAAATATTTATGGACTTACCGAAAAAGTTTGTCGCGTAGTTTCGAAGCCGGCTATCACTCGTTGCGTTTGACAACTCGCTGTCATGTGGTTTTAAAGGAAACAAACATGGCGGCGGGTTTTTCGTGTTGCCAGGTAATGATTTAAATAACTACCAACAATTTGAAGTTGCTACAACCAATATTTAAAAAGATATTGGTAAATTCATATAATTGGCAAAGTTGGGTATGCGAGGCAATGTTACAGCGTTTTAGGTACGTTTAACATTTTTAAATTAGAACGATTTTATAATTGAGAATAATCATTGTTTATTTAGTTTTAAGACTTTATTCATATACAGGATGTACCAAAAAGGTATGGTCAAATCTAAGGGTATGGTACAGTCCATCGAACTGACCAATTTTCTTCATGCAGCCAATGGGGAAAAATTATCAACTGTCCCATAAAAAACTCCAATACCTACTCGACCCAAATGTATGGGACAGTAGATATATTTTCCCAATTACGACGTTGGTACCATGGAGAAAGTTGCTCAGTTTGATTGTGTCTGTACGACACCCTTAAATTTAACCACATCGTTCTGGTACAACCTGTATGATATTAATTGTGCTTGTCGCATACATTTAAACCAAAATGCTGTAGGAAAGTTTTATTCTCAATTCAAAAATTGTTTGATTTTACGTTACGTTTACTTCGCGCGTTTGTGTTAGGGGCTCAGATATGTGGCTGGGACTAACAGTATCCGGAATGACACAAGTAAGGCACAAGAATGGTCGGCGAGAGGTCGTCAAAACTGCCATGAGCGCAAAACTTTGATCGTTGAGTATGCACATGACCAAACGAAGGAGTTGACATAGTCTTACAGCTGAAACGATAGCTGAACAATTTGTTTACATTCGGTTTGATATTACCTTCGAAATAAATCGCATAAAAAAAACAACCTGTATAATAATTACATTAAAAAGTCTGTTCAATTTCTTTATTTTCCTGGAAACTGTGTAACAACTCTTATTTAGAACCCAAATACCAAATGTCCTTTCTTTGGTATTGTTCGTCGAGTCGTTGAGCTCCTTAAGTTACGAGTTGAGCTGCATGATTACTGACAAACGCGTTCACTGACTGGACCAGGTTCACTTAAACCTATATCGTTCGTTCCTTAAAATACCATCTCAGAAAGTAATCTGCATGGTGCTCATATGGCATTATGTCTGGATTTAAAAAAATACTGTCACTTCTGTGTTTCTTTTCAAACTAGTCAGATAGGAAACTCCGACCTCATCTAGTTTTGTATCATAATTATTTTATGTCATGTTATAGTATTTTTTAAAGCCAATTTATGAAGGAAATATCATTTATCATTTAGTGAGATGAGTGCGATAAAGAATGAACTTGTTTAAAAACAAAGAATAGCTCTCGCTGCTTGAAATCTTACAGTACCGCTTATAAACAGATTTACTCCGTCTATAGTTGGTTGACGTTGTTGCCTAAATTACCGCAAGACGCAAGACTGCACGCCGCGAGGCCGCGTTCGCTTGTAAGACGGGTGTAAGTTCGTTAATGTACTCCTCGTAAAGCGCTCCACTAACGATACTGTGCTTAAGGACGATGTGATCGGTCCCCTACAACCGTTTGCTAAATGGTTGTTACCACATCAATGTTTTGGTGAAAGAGAAATACACTAGGTTTTATCAGAAATAGTACCAATACAAATAAAATGACGTATAAAATTAGTATTGGATAACCGTTTTAGATGTTATTGTAACGTTACCATGATATATTCATGAATATGGAATAGAATAACATTCAATATAAGACATATTTTTGTAATAGCTGTTCAAATACATGACCTATGTAACGTAACGTAACGTACGTAGTGGGCGTTTTAGCCAGTGTAGCAATTAGAAAGGGTTTTATAATGATGGTAACGAACATTATTTTATTAGTTAAAAGATACCTATAATTCGAACATTTACCAAAATGTACCTAAGTCTGAAATCGGCAGAACGTATTGTGCGAGTGAGATGATCAATGTTTATGCCTTCCCCGTATGAAAAGCAGCCTATAAAGAAATAGGCTGGTATTATAAATGCAAAACATAATTATCAAAAACCGGCCAAGTGCGTGTCGGACCACGCACAATGAAGGGTTGCATAGTTGGGATGAATTTATCCCAAAAACAAACTTAACATTGTAGTTAAAAATGAACATGTTTTTCAAACTGCAAATTTAAGTTGGTCAATTATCCTGTAATTATCCTGTGTCGTTAACCTGTAAAGCCTACTAAGCTGTGGTAGTTTTCCTTTTAACTTTGTTATATAAACCACTGCTGTGAATTTTTCATAAATGCAAGTACAATCATTTAGCTGGCGGGACGACCACGACGCCGACGACAACGCCGACGACAACGACACTATACTCTAACAAAAATTAGCATAAAGTGCAAATTTTTGTTAGAGTAGGTATAGTGTCGTCGTCGCTTTATATTTATTTATTATAGCTTTATATTTCGCAACCGGATCCCTAAATTGAAAAATTACCTTTCCAACTACACCCCAGCACACCATAGGAGAACCGTGAAAAAAAAAAAACATCCCCATTTTACGTGTTGGGGAAGTACCCTAAAATTCAAAAAACAGAACCCTTACAGGATCACTTCGTTGTTGTGTCTTTATTTTCTTTTTATTTATTTTTTTTGTATATGGGCACCTTATAGCTATATTCATGTATTTAGTTATTATTTAATGTGTTTTTGTATTTTATGCTGTCTTTTGTATGCACTAAAAACGATTTATCTATCTTTTCTAACACGAATAACGAAAATAGAAATAGACACAAAATTCGAACGCATCTATATGTCGGACCCTAAAATTGTAAAATTTGGCGTTCCCCAAGGAAGTATCCTTGGGCCTCTTTTATTCGTTATATATATTAATGACTTACCAAGGTCTATAGACCAGGACATTATATTGTTTGCGGATGATAGCACAGCCATTTTTGCAGATACCGGTCAAGAAAATTTTGAAGCTCAGGTTAATAAATCTCTCGTAGATATTATAAACTGGTTAATAATTAATAATTTAAAAATAAATATTGATAAAACAAACTATATGACATTCACAAATAAAAATACAAAATCAAATAAAATCAATGTTAATTATAAAGGTAATTCAATAAATCAGGTCAGTAACACTAAATTTCTAGGAGTCCATATCGACTCAAAACTTGACTGGAAAATGCATGTGGATGGTGTCTGCAAAAAACTTAATCAGTATTCATATGCTCTCTATTTACTTCGAAAAATTGTAAATGAAAACGTATTACTCAATGTTTATCATGCCTATGTGGGTTCTACTCTAAAATATGGTATACTGTGTTGGGGTAACTCTACTAACAGAGAATTTGCATTCAAAGCCCAAAAAAAATGTATCGACCGATTCATGCAGAGCAGAATTCAGAAGACTAAAAATCTTAACCCTAGCGTCAATGTATATATTGGAAGCAGCCTCAATGGCAAAGCGAGATATCAGTAATTATGAGACAATGAGAAGTACAAGATATAAAAATGACCTTAAGGCAGCTAAGAGTAGAACAGTTAAGTTTAAATCAAGCATATTTGGTATGGGTGTGAAAATTTATAATAAATTGCCAGACTTTATTAAAACCACTGAGACATTAGCTACTTTTAAATACAAACTTAAAAAACTACTGATACAGAAAGTATATTATACAATTAATGAATTCTTTAATGACAAATGTCTAGACTGAAATTTATTTAATGGTATTATGATAATGCATCATTATGAAAAGTGTTAGTTATTGTTTAATTTATTTATCTGTAATTTAGTGGTAATGAATATTATATTGCCTTGACTATTTTGTATACTTGTTATGACGGTTTATATTATTATTATTTTTTTCTTTCTTTGGACATCAATTAATTCAGTGACAAATGTTTTTACAAAAATTTATTTAATATGACGTTAATGATGCAATAATTATGACAAATACCAATTGATATTTATACTTACATTATTTTCTCTAATGGTTATTATGTTACTTGAATGATTTTATTTTGTTTTTCTTTTGACATGTAATTGTAAAGGACAATGCAACCGATTGGCCCAAAAATATGAAACCCAATGTGCATAATTGAAACCTATGCCAAACGTTAGTACTAATCATCCATGACAACTTTTACTATGGAGCCAAATAAATCTATCCTAGTAAAAAAAATATGCAGGGTAAGAAACGTTTTAAAAAAGTGTCGATTTTTATATGACTTAATTATACTTATTATTTAGAAATAACTCTGTATCTCATTATAAATGAACTTCTATATAGTTCTTATGGGAAATAAATATCTTTAAACCTAAATAAATAATAGGTCCCCCCCACCTATGAAATCAGCGTTTTGTATGGATAATAACAACCATGAACACGAATGTTTTAAAACTTTTATGCACTAATGTTTAAAAACTAAGTTAACGAATATGCCACTTAGATTAAGCGACAAAAATAAGTTTTGGCTAAGTTAAAACAAATAGTGGTCATTTCTGCTAACAAAATGAGGAGTAATTTTTAAGGTATTTTTTATGTTTATAAAACTATAAGTAATAAGGTTTGTATAGTAGTTTGTCAATTCTGAATACCCTATCCTACATCCTATTTGTCCATTTATGTTTACAATTGGCGATATTTTAAATGTTTAAAACAAACAAAACCTATAAGTAAGTGATATAAACATCGACACTTTTTCAAAACGTTTGTTACCCTGTATATTTTTTTTACTGGGATAGATTTATTTGTCCCTATAGTAAAAGTTGTCGTGGATGATTAGTACTAACGTTTGGCATAGGTTTCAGTTATGCACAACAGGTTTAATTTTTTTGGGCCAGCGGTCAAAGGAAAAGTTGCATTGTCCTTTTAAAGATTGTACACCCCATGGGTATGTTACAGTGATACTTTGTTATAATACTAATTTTAAGAGCTGAATTTCCACCTGTGACAAACAATAAATAAATCTTGAATCTTGAATTTATCTTGTTCGTCCGTCTGTTTGTCAGTCTGTCAAGACCCTTATTCTCAGGAACGCGTGGAGGTATCAAGTTGAAATTAATATCAAATACGTAGGTCTATGTAATGGTCCCTTAGAACTCTAAAAAATGAAGCTTCTAAGTCAATGCAATAAAAAATTACGACCATTATTGCGACATATTTTGATACTCGCAAATATATCAAAACTTACAGGGTACTTCCCGTTGACCTAGAATCATGAATTTTGGCAGGAAGCAAGGCCTTTCAGCACATGTAAAGGAAAAGTCCGAAAATCGTTAATTTGTAGTTTTATCATACAATTTTTTTTTAGCAATACTAATTTAAATTTGCAGTTGGAGAATTGACCGCGACGGATATCAATTTATAGAAGAACATGTTTTTTAACTACAATGTTAAGTTTGTTTTTTTAATAAATTCATCCCAACCTCCGTGGTTGGGATGAATTTATTCCAAAAACAAACCCTTCAGTGTGCGTGGTCCGACACGCACTTGGCCGATTTTTTTATTAGTACTGGCACTAAAGCTGGGTTCTTTTTTACTTAGTTTCTACGGGACCCTATTACTAAGCCTAACGTCTGTCAATCTGTCTGTCAGTTACAGGGCTTTATTTTAAGTGACGCTGAAAGAATATGTGTATTGTGTGGCATGAAAAGAAATCAATGATGGTTAAATGGCTGTCATGAAAATATACATAAACCAGTTTTTAAAATTAATAATTCAGTTCATTCGAGGCAAGTGACTTGCACTTAAATAAGTTATTTCGAATACAATATAAAGAAAATGAATTGGTTATCGAGCTCTGACGCCATAGCACGAACGTGCAAAGTAAATTAAATCGATATTTTAATCGAAAATACAGCTTATATATTTAAAACGCGGCAAGCACAATACGTATCACTCGTAAATATGAATATAGTCTTAAAACTTAATAAATGATTAAAAGATAAACGATAAGTCCTCATCTCTACCTATCTGTCTTTTTCCGTGCCCACGATTGTTCACCAAAGCTTACCATACAAGCATATACATTCTGGAACGGAATAAAGTATTGAGTATTAGGTAAATATTATGTGGGAAACGAGTATATTCACATTTAAAATTGTTCGAATTTTCGTTACGATTACTCCGTGCATTTATCCTAGGCCTACAGGAGACTGCTTCTATAAGTAAGCAGAAAGCTTGTGGTATAAAATGGATGCACCGGTTTTTAACACGACCGATTCTTAAGCCCGCTTGCACCCCAATTCACTAAATACGTTTAGCGCTAAACGAGTTTACAGCATCTTTCTGTTTAATCAATCGTTCGAAGAAGATAGAGACAGAATGTTGTTTTAAAATTGTTTAGAGCTAAACGAATTGGGGATTTGTTGTGCAAGTGGGCCCTAGTGAGTGAGAGACACATAATTCTGCAGTCATGTAATTTTATGAAAATTCTCAGATAAAGTATTCCATATGCATGTCTAAGATGGGCTCGTGGGTAAGAAGTAACAGCCGCACGGGTCGATCGATCAGGTTCAGCAACGCTTACTGCGGTAGGTCTTTGCATGGGTGACCATCTTTACATACCCCTCCGTGCCTCGGAAAGCACGTTAAGCCGTTTGTCCCGGCTGTCAATCGTAGATCTTTGACAGCAGTTACAGGTCCCCAATAGTCTGACAACCAGTCCTACCAAGAGTTATCGTGTTACTCAGTAACTGGATTGTGGAGGTCAGATAGGCAGTCGCTCCATGTAAAATACTGGTATTCAACTGCATCCGGTTAGACTGGAAGCCGACCCCAAAATAGTCGGGAAAAGGCTAGGCAGATGATGACACAGATTATTCCATATTATGTATATACCGCAGCTTCAGGCACGTGTAAGTAGTCTTATGTAATTAATTAATAGTGTATTTAGATATGTGTAACACGATCAAATATCTTGTGTGTATCTTTAGAGGTTTAGTCTGTATGAAGTTTCTTAATTGCTGAGTCGATTAAAATTTGATTTAAACAGATTACTAGAGCCAGATGGGGAGTGAGGTATTTATAGTCAATTTCGTAATTGGTTTAGATACCACTTTTCCCAGTAATTTGTAACTTCACTAAAGTTGAAACTATCTAACATCACATTGGTCTTATAGAAAAAATAGACGTTGATGTTTTATGCTCGTTTGGTCTATTTTAGGTATTTCTACAGCATTATGTCGTATGACATTTTACTGTGGAGTCGGGCTGTTGACATTGAATCCATCTTTATTTTGCAAAAGAGAGCTGTCAGAGCCATTTATAATCTACGTCGCAGCGAATCTTTTCGGGAACTATTTATAAAGATTAATATTATGACGGTACCTTGCCCATTCATTTATGAAAATATTATGTATGTAAGAAAGAATATACATCTCTTTAATAAAATAAGTGATAGATATAATTTTAATACTAAAAATATAAAATAGATCAACCATTTTTCAGATTATCTAAAGTACAAACATCTTTTATGGGGAGCTGTGTTATATGTTACAACAAAATATCTTGCGATATATTGCAATTAAATGAAAGAAAATTTAAAACTCATATTAAAAGTTCACTTTGTAAACATGCAACAAATTAGAGGATTATTTATCATAAATCATTTAATACTTTGCAAACATACCCTTATTACATTGATGTTTTATTATGAAAGTCCTCCATGTTCTACCGTCACATGGGCATGCAAATCATATTTAATTTACACAAATTTAAAGACATTATAATTTTAAATAACAATTAGGAAATTATAACAATGCATAATATAAATTAATGTCAAATCGTTCGAATTATAGTAAATGTCAAATTAATACAAAAATGTCAACAAGGTTGCAGTAATCAATAATAAAAAATAAAAAATGTCAAATGGATTATTAGCATGTTAATCAGTCAGTGATTCATCATTAAGGAAGTCGTCAATTGTGTAATAACTTTTTTCAATTAATATTTCGTTTAGTGCCCTTTTGAATTTGAAAACAGTCATATTTTAACAACTTTATAAATGCGGGGGGCAATACCAAAAATCTATTTTGCATTACTGCGGTTTTACATTTTGCTTGACACAATTGATTTACGTATTGAGTCCGTATTGGATTCTTTCTGACGGCCGACAATTTTTGAAATAGATAATTTTTATATCCAAGATAATAATACTTGGAAACAGTCTGGTTCTACTCCATAGGACAATTTAGAGTCTAGACAAAATAAACTGGTTGCTAATTTAATTGTATAATGTATTATTTTTATGACATTGATTTCTTACATTCTGTGACTGACTGACTGACTTATTAGTATTACTCGTTAAGCTTCGTGCAGACCAGCGCGACGCGACGCCGCGATGCGACTCGAACAATACAATTTCTAAGAAAACTTGACGGTATAACAATAACCGGTGTCGCGTCGCGCTGGTCTGCACGAAGCTTCAAGCACCATGTATCTATCACATAATTAGTTTATCTGTCATTGCTTCATTTTTAATTATTTTTACCTATTGTGGTATAGTAATTTTATTCTAGGTGCATCGTCTTCACGCATAATTATATAATTCATATACCTATACAAAATATTGTTAGACATTTTAAAAGAGTAATGGTGGAGTTTCTTGCCCATTCTTCCCCATACGAAAACTACCTTTTGGAAGGGGTGACTAGAATCATTTTTATTTTTTTGTAAATTTTGACTTTCAAAAGTGCCTCGCATGTGCCTAATTGAAATAAATTATTTGACTTTGACTTTATGACGTGCAAGTGACTTTCTATCTTAGGGTGTTAAAGGAATCATGGGGTCGACTTTAGATACCTACACAAAACATAGTATTCTTATGTAATCTACCCTAGTATCATTTGGGGTCGGCTCTTACGTCTTTTCCTGCCATGCACCTCTGAACCACCAAGAACAGGAATACTCATTTCAGTGTTCACAAGGCTTCCTTCCTAGATAAATTGACGGCTAGATACGGCAAATTGACGTAGTGTGTCAATTTTATGTATAAGCCCTGGCTGTACATACTACAGTACGTTCATTATAACTTGACCCATAACGCGATTGATAGCACTGAATTTTGCAGTCTTAGTTTCAATACTAATAGAGTTCAAAATGGCGACTGAAAGAACAGTACTACAAATCACATGACTGCAAAACTCAGTGTTACCAATCGCGTCACGGGTCAAGTTACAATGAACGCTCTGTAGGTATCTTTTTTATAGTTTTAGTCATGAACTTGTAATAAGATTGTGGCATTTTAGTTTTCCTGCGTAGGTTTATTTTTCGAACAAGAAGCCACAAGATTGAAAACTCCACGGAGACTAATTAAGATTATTGTTATTGCCTAGACCCGTAGGTAGACTTAGACTGGTAGTCTGTCTAGGTTATTAAATTGTACAGTAGGTAGGTAAGTTGTTATGTTGGTTCGATTCTGGAGAACGAAGCAGACTCAAAGCATTTATTTCAAATAAACCAATTATAGATGCTTTTGAATTGTCTAGGGCTCGGTCAGTCAGAAAGACGAAGCTAGTTGCCCATTCCAAAGCGTAGTAGGTACCTATGGAGAAGGGCAGTCAAGTGCATTAATATGTAGGTACCTATGCACTACGCAAAATTCAAAAGCGATTTTCTCATAGAATACTGATAGAATAGCCAGTGCCTTCCACCTTCGGCCTGATCATCACATACCATCAGGTGAGTCTCGGTATGTAAAGATGAGCAACCATCCACGGACCAACCCCGGCGAGGATAACTTAACCTGATGGATCGACCCGTGCAGCTATTATTACTTAACCACAAACAAAAAAATAATTGTAAAATAGATATAGTAGGTATGTTTCAAAATATTAGATATATTTTTAAATGCGTATTTTTTGCTACTAACGGTTAGGTACTTATTTTTTATAAATGTCTCATATCTAATATTATTTTTGCTCGCACGGTTTTATCTCAGAGCTGCCCTTAAACAGATAATGGGAAAGCCTATACCGGAATACCTCATGGTATTAAGAGCATAAATATAACTAAACTAATAATTAAACTTATAAAAGGTTAAATGTAACTAACCTCATCATTGGCCTGCCCATAACAATTAAGCTAGTATTGTAATGGTCATCATAAGGAAGAACGCTGATGTCTGAGATACAGATATTTTTATCTAGTTCAGACACAGATGCCTTCACTATAAATCTAAGATTTTTTTTCCTGTATATCTGTCTAAATGTAACATAAGTTTTTGTGACAAATAAATAAATTATTAGGTATTTTTATTTATTTTAACACAATTTATTTGGGGTCAGCGCAACTCGATTTTTCTTCCATACTTCTCTATTAGTCGTCATCTTGGCAGTCAACCCCTTTCTAGCCATATCCACTTACTCATAGTCCATCCATCGTTTCTTTGGTCTCTCCCTCCTCTTATAGCTATGTAACTAGCCTACCACAACTTTAAGCGCTTCCTTATACTAACAAAAAGTTAAAATGTCAAATATCACAATTAATTCGACTGTTACGTTTGAATTTGTTTTCTACTTTAGTTTTAGAATGGCCACAGGGCCTTAGTCATTCAATTTGCAAAACCGTCCTTTGTGGCTTGTTTACACTATAAACACAGCTCCAGCTAGTTTCAATAACAAACGAAAAACTGACGAATCTACCCTAACTACTAAAGTACCCTAAATAAATTAATACAATGCTAGAAATGTGCTATTACCCTTTTATTAATCCCTTGGTTCACGACATTCTTAGTCCTTCCAAGGCCTTGAACACTTATTGTTTATAGGAATTGGGATTTTTCATCTGTATAATACTAATATGTAGCGCAGTGATAACCACGTGGTGTGACCGTCAGACTGCCAAGTCGTAGGTCTCGAGTTCGAACCCAAGGCACACACCTCTGACTTTTCGGATTCATGTGCGTATTGTATAATTATCACATGCTTCAAAAACGGTGAAGGAAACGTGAGGAAACCGGCATGCCTGAGAGATATTTCTCGACGGCATGTGAAAGGCCCATGGGTGGCTTTAAAACTCTGACATCAAGTTAGTCACTAACCACACGAAAAGAAGAGGCATATATTATAATAATTTAATAATAATGATATTATAAGGAGGCAAAATTTGTAAGTTTGTATGTAGGGGCTAATCTTCAGAACTACTGATCCAATTCGGAAAATTCTTTCACTAATGGGAAGCTCTTTCACTAATGAGATGTTACAGTTGCCTTGTTGTTTGCCAAATGGCATAAGATATATTTTATTGTTAGAACAAGAGATTTTACGCGAACGAAGCCGCGGGAAGAGCTAAAAGTACTGTTAATTTATTTATTTATTTATATATAGTTATATCTAAAAACCAACTTATATTAACAGTTTGCACCACACATTCAAGTTATAGGTCAATATCTAATAGTAATTAGTTAATTACACACACAATCATAAAATTAAAAAAATTAGATTAAATTACATACAAGTAGACAAAATCTTTTGAAATGAAATTATTCAAGATTAGGTAAAAATTAGATAAAAGTAGACAAAATTAGATATAATTGCGATAAAAATTGGAATAAAATTGATTAACAAGAAACGAATTAATTTATTCACTTCAAGGAGATTGTACTGTTAAGACTCTAGTCAAAGCTCAAAATATCAAAGGCGAATGCTATTCGTGTGGCGAAGAACCCATTTTGTTTTCCAATTCCAATTTCAAACCTTTAATTATGTTTTCGAAATTTCGAATAATTAGTTTGTATCACAGGCTTAATTTAATTTATTACGCGATTTATTTACGTCTTTCTTGTGACGGATTCCTTATTAATTAATATTTAATAGAAGACATTTTCATGTTTTCCGGTAGATATTTTAATGTGAGTGTTTTCGGAGGTATTTTCAGTTTAATTTAAATAAATACGGATACGTTTTTCTCAGTTATTCTTCAACGTATTTTATTAAAAGACTTTCAATATAAATCACGGGTCAACGCATGAATTTTCTTCATTGTATCCCGCCATTACGTTGCGTCAATTCTATACAATGTACACACAAGTGCCTAAGTCCTACTCAGAGACACACACGAACATTGAAGGATCTAAAAAGGGCAGGAACGGGCGTAAAACTCGAGGATTTTAGTTAAGAAGAAAAGGTACTTCTAAAGCTAAGTCTACAAAGCGTTTTACTAATTATTTTTCCTTTCATCCCGTGCTGGCAACGTAAAGCGATTTTGACAATACGGTGAATAGAAAACAAAGGATGCCCGAATAAAACCGTAAGGGCTCGTCGCCATGATTGGAGCTCCACTTTGTTTATTATGACACGAGTGAATAGAAATGTTGGGCTAGATCACGGACGACTACCTAATTTAATTATGTTCTCCTTATCTTTTAAAGAGAAGATTTATTTTGAAAATGTTTTCTGTTTTGCACATCCACGAATGCAAATAATGAGAGGATGTAAGCTTAAAAGAGATCATTTGGAAAGGAATGCTCATTTTTTGTTTAGTTTTTTTTGTAATAAATCACATCAATGAGTCTCACTATATTAACTGTAAAGAAACCCGTTTACTTAATTAATAAAATAACAATAAAAATACTTACGAATCCTAATAGAAAAGTTGTCCACTTGCAATTCAATTCATAAATCACTACAATTACGAATCAACAAACCAACTCAGAAACCGATTTTCAAATTTAGAAAGTTACGATTGAGGATGAAAGTTTTCGTAGACGTGTGGCCGCTACGAGACTACGAGGGGAGGTCTACGAGCGCGGCGTAGCGTCCGCCCTGTTCGAAGGGGCGCGTAGCACTGAGCGCCGGCTCTTGACAAGACAATCTTTGCCTGTACATAGTGGTACTCAACAGACAACAGCAACTTGTGAGCTTTCGCACGGATAACGGGCGTAACGGGAGCTTTGTCTTCCGCCCGTTCTTTTTAACTTGCTCTAGTGTCATATTGTTAATTGGCAGCGCTTTTCTCACTTTTAAATTAAGTTTAATTTCTTCTTCTTAGTCTCTTGATAGTAGATTGAAATCTTGGAAAACTTCGATCTGGATGTACCGTGAGTGCTGTGATTGTTGTATTGCTAACTTTATAGTAAAAAAAATGTGTAGTGATACCATATAATGCAAGTATGTGGAGCATAAGCGGCGAGTAAAATTTGCATGCAACTCATAAAGGTTATTTTTTAAAGAACTCATAACTTTCCGCATTATGGTTCAGAAAGAGAATGTGATAGCATGCTGCTAAAAGCCTAAAATTACATAAGTTTGTTTTACCTACACGATATAATTAGATCCAGGCACGGTGAGTGAGCTTTAGCTAAATGGCAAGTTACGCGCGTAACAAACTTGTTAACTAAATTATACGACATTTTCACGTTCCTGCTTAAGTAATTCTAATTAATTATAACGACACGGAAAGTATACTTCAAACTCTTAATAAACACGTGCAACAAACATAATACATCAGAGGGTGACAAAAAAGAAAGGAGTAAAATAAGGGATGACAACATTTACTCAGTGTATTCTTAAGATCTTTCTCTAAAATACGTTTATTTTCCTCGGAGGCGTACATAAAAACAGGCAAATCACAAAACAAGATAACATTCGCTAGGTCTTTCAGTGCGGGAATCTCATTTTCAATATGTTTTTATAACTTTCAGTGCGGAAATGAGGTGGTGCTCGGGGCGGCGCGCCATTGTCATCATAAACCAGGCGAAGCCTTCTTCATAAATCCCTACCAAATGTACCTTTATACGCATTATGGCATAACACCGAGGAATCTTTTTGCGCCACAGTACTTTGGAACCTAACAATAAAGTATCGTGTTTTGTTTATTGGCTCCCTATGTTGCAGACTTGTATATACGTGCATGTTACATGTACATGAACAGAGTTGTAATTGTGCTTGGCTGCAACGTTGTACGTATAGTGAACAGAGAACGCATTTTGAGGGCCTGGTTTTCCAGTTGCACGTATTAAATGAAGCAATTAACTTACACCAATTTATAGCTACTATATAATAATACTCCAATATTCATGTTTGGTACGGGTATTTACAGGAATATATTACGTAATATTTGCGAAAAAGATTGTGCTCAAAATATTACGCACCATTAAACGTGAGTCTTGTATTAACATATGGTATTGTAAAATTAATGACAACAATTATATTGCCTTGGCTACTGGCCAAGTGTCGTGGATAAATTCTTGCCAATCTTTGCTCATGTGTGTAATATTATTATAACTAGTAAGTACCCACATGAATCACAACAGTACAAAAGAAAAAAATATTTTTAAAGCAAAGTTTGTCATCATGCTGTTAGAATCTCCAGTTTGGCATAAAATATGTGTTGGGTTTGCAGTCAATAATATCGTAAGTTTAAAGTAGGTATTGTGTGTAGCATGTATCACAGGTCGTCAACCCACTGCGTTCAATCCATCTCGGTTCAGTCGACCTTTGCGACACGAAACAACTGCACATCAATATTTCTTCACCCCCAAGATAACGTGAAAAATATACGCCAAAATCTGCAATCTGCAAGTACTTAAAACCACTGTAAGAAGATCATTAGAAACTACTACGAGGAACGAGTTGAAAAAACAGAAAAACGAAAATGTTTGTTTAATCGTTATGCGGATTGAAATTTTAAAGTGTTCCGTGGCGTTGCAGAATGCAAAAATCTTTTCTTGCTCATTTTTCGCCAGTCCCAACATAATAACTGCTTGTTGGCCCCGCGGCCTCAAGCACTCCACAAGCAATAAGACAGTAATAAATGTTCAGACTTCAGATCCTAAGACAAGAACAAAAAGGAATATAATAAGTAGATATTGTGGATCGGTACTTGTGAGAGTTCAATATTATTGCTCCATGATAGAACGATGCGGTCTCGATCCGTTTGCTTTGCCCACTTATCATTATGAGTTCCAATTGTGATTGTGTGCTTTCGTGCTCAGGGTTCAGAAATACTCTGGTCATGTAAGAAAAGCATGGCGATTCGTGAAGCTATAGGTACGTAATGTATGGCTGAAGATCAAACTAACAATTTTTTTTTATCAATACCGTTTGTGGTCTATTATCTTTTTTTTTATAATTTCCAACACATATTATACCAGAAAGACTACAAAAGACTGTTATCAAAATGTTAAGTAGACTAAACAAATAGTTCTGTTGCTCAATGCCATTTTTTTAACAACCGAAAGATATCCCCTTAAATCTCTACTCACATTAAAAGGGCTATAATATAACCCTCTTAAGTAACAAATAATAAACAAAAGCTTTACTCTCATTAATATAGCATGCTGAACATTACGGTTATTATGGTATTAACATAACAACATAATCATAGTCATAAACAGGGCAATGAATAAATAATTTTCGAGTCGGATGAACGGCAAAGGATCCCCGGTAGCTTCATTTCGAGCAGCGCGGATTATCCATATTATCCGAAAATCTCGAAACGCCAGCCGTTGCTCACTACACTGATCGAGCTCATATAAAATGACTACAATTTTTAGATCGCTCTTTTGTAATAGGTACTTAGTTTTATGTCGATTAATTGCTATCCGGTTTTCGGCGGATATTTATAGTGAAGATCAGTGGAAAAAATAAAAAAGCTTGAAACTTTATTGTTCTAAAAATTAGTAGAAAAAAAAACTACAGTTTGAAACAAAATTTACAATTTTTCCACTGGTTCTAGGTAGTCAATCGTTTAGTCTTGAGGCCTACTATCCTCTTATTAATAAAGTAAGTATAATTACAACAGAAAATATTTTTGTAAAATTAAAGACAGTAAAATTCTAAAGCATTACCTACAAAGAAATACTCAAAAAAATAATTGTAGTAAGAAAATTTTGGTATCATAAAATCAGCAACCTTTTATTCTTTTTTACGTCATCAGCAGCAACTGCAACTCTAGTTTAATAAATCGTAAAAAAAAACACAAATCAACATCATTTTCTGATCTGATAACTCCTAAACAGAAACGAAACACAACACAGCACAGAGCAGTGCTATTCGAACTGAATCTTAAACACGCGCGCAAAACAAATGAACATTCAAAAACGCGAATAAAAATATAGGTTTGGTTACACAGCACTTGCATCGATAAGCTTTATTGTCACAGTCTATGTAGGTGAGATGTGGCGGTGCCAGCGAAAGGCGTTAAGGTAAAACGGTTCAAGGTTTTTTGTCAGTTAATGGAAGTTCTTTGTACGGATGTTCCGAACGGACGGGCGGGTCCGACTTGAAATCGGATTAGCGATATCGGGCATACACCGTGATAGAATCGCCGGAGCATTATCTTTCACTGCAGACTTTTGTGACACAGAAATAGTTTTTAATGCTTTAGTTTTTAGATAGATGTAGAATGGAGTGGTTCTGTTATAGCTGTGATTATAATTTAAATGATGTGGTGTGCGCCTTAAATGAACAAATATAATATGGATAAAAACTGTTATTTTAAGGTAAAAGCCTATTTGTTTTTTAATATTGTGCGATGTGATTAATTTCTGCAAAGGCAGATCCACTATTTTTCCGAAAATGGATAAATAATATTACCTAACGATATTTTTTCCATTTTTTGTTTCAATTCAGTTTATAGGTTAATTGAAAAAATAAAAACGTCGATGTCAAACGTGATATGAGACGAACTTATCTTAGAATCGGATGAAACGTCGGCTTCAGTGCAAAGCTACATCCTGAAGTTATTTTTGCTATTTTGATACTATTTGACATTGCTTTTACCTATCCTCAATATGATCTAGATAAAATAAGGGTACGTTAATATAGATTTCCAGTATCCCAATTATGAGGTTCATTTGGCACCTATACTTAGCCACTCGCAATTTGGTGTTTGTCGAACCATTATAAAGAAATTTATTGAGGACTATGGCTTGGGATTGAGCTTCTCCAATTAAATTTACACAGGAATGTTGATTTATGCTAACTATTTTTTATATTTTCATTGACATTGATGAATTTTATGTACAACGTTTTGTATACAAAGTGTTTTATTCATGACATTACATGAAACTTTGTAAAGTATTCGATTATTTCAATTATTGTGAATGTGAGGACTATGTGTGTAATTAATTTTTTTGTTGTTTAATTTTTCCTGTTAGTTTTAATCATGGTCTGGCAGTTTGAATAATTTATGCGGGCTACCCAAATGTCCTTTCTTTGGTATTGTTGGTCGAATCGTTGAGCTTCTTAAGTTCCGAGTTGAGCTGCACGATTACTGACAAATGCGCGCAGTTACTGGACAGGTCCACTCAAATCTGTGTGGTTCATTCCTCAATAGAGCATTTCAGACACCTATCTTGGTACCTAAACTTGGTCAGATCATTTGAGGACCATGTAGGTCCTCACATGATCTGACCAAGTTTATGTAAGTTTGTTTTGGCCTTTCTTCTCAGAGTAGCCGGATAAAAAAGCCGACCTCATCTAGCTTTTAAAATATGATTGATTCGAAACGTTCATAAAATCGTATACATATTTTGTCGTCAAAATAAGTAGTCATTATTCTATAAAAAGTTGAATAGTGTAAACGACAAAAAATTGCCATGAATAACATGGAATTAACGTCGTGGGCGAATTCATATTATTGTTGGTGTATTTCGGTAACTGAAGGTATACCAGTAGAATGTGAGATTATTGTACGATGATTTTTCCGATAGGCCTAAGTATTTATAGAAATATATTAACATTATTTATCCATTTTAACAGGTGTGTCCTATGTACTCGGGCGTGACGAGAATTCTAATTGATACTTATCCAACAAGTACAAACCATGTCAATACTCTATGTCTTTTCTACTATTCGTCCCTTAGTCCATCTCAACTTTGCAGCCGGCGCTGGCATCTGCATGCCCCGAGATAACGGCGCCGGCACTCAGAATGTGCCGGATAAGTGCCGTGCCGAGATGTTTGGACGTTAACGAACTATCCGGCTTACGCGTTGAATATTCATTGGTAACTAATAACAGTCATCTTGGATTGTGTATTGTATCTTAATTTGATTCTTAGGAGATTGTGTGTTAAGTTTAACTTATCTATATCTACATAATACTTAGTATACCTACTCGTAAATCAAAATCCCTTTTCGTGTCTATGTGACTGCGTTTTTCTTCTAAACTACGCAACAGATTTTGATACAGTATTCACTATCATTTTAGAGAATTTATTCTGGATGGTTTATGTGTATAAAACAATAATATAAAATATTTTAATAACAGGTCGTGATGGCCCAGTGGTTAAGGCCTCGCATCTCATGTACAAGGTTGTAGGTTCAAATCCGGGCAAGTACCAATGTGACTTTTTCAATTCACATGTACTTTCTGAGTTTATCTTGGACATTACTGACATCGGTGAAGGAAAAAATCGTGAGGAAACCTGGACTTATAGTTAATATAAGTCTGGAATCGCCAACTCGTCTTGAGCAAGTGCTCGTGCCTTCTCTGTATGTGAAGAGGCCTTTGCCCTGCAATGGGACAGTAACAAGCTGGTTTTTTTTTTAATAACAAAGAAATCTCGATATTTGGTAAAGTCGTAAAAACTGAGCGCAGCACGGGCTATTCACTAGTCACATATAACGGAAAGTAGAACTAGTGGAATTTGTAACATGCAGCATATAAATGTGGATGCTGTATTGGAATGAAATGTTAATTTAAAAAAAAATCAAATAAATGAGCATCAACACTTTATATTCATTGATTTTTCTGACACGCAATGGCTTCGAAGTTTTCATTCATATGCCAGATATTCACAAAAGATCAGATGGACTATAAAACGTTCCGTAAGATTCATAAAATCCTTATCGAAGATCTGAGTGCAACACCTAAACGTACCTTTCCATTATCATGATCTTCAATCCAATAGTACAGTAAATGTAGCCGGCACAGTCCGCGTCTTCTCTTGGAATGTTGCCCGCTGAAAGGAAAATGAGCGTAAATATGAATTTGATACACAAACAATATTGCTTATGGCAACATTTTGCGATATCAAAATTTCAGGAGCAATACTAGGGTTGTAAGGTTGGCCCGTTGGTTTTGAGGGCTAACATCGTAAAATTCTGGAGGTGGGTTTAAAAACTGGCACGTCTCAAAATTACTTTTATGCATTCGGGCTACTGAAGGTTATGTTCCTATGTCATGTACTCTTTCACTGACTGACGGAAATGAATAACAGGAAATGGTTTTAATTCAGCTTGAAGGCATTCGTTAAATAGATTAACTAACCATCAAACATTGCAAGTTGAATAAAAGCTTTTAAGAACATCGTAAAGAAAATTTTAATTTTATTTTGCAGAATATGTTGTATGCCTTTTAGTCTGAGCTAAATAAATCTATTTTCTTTTTTCTAACACGCTGTCAATATACTCTTAATCGTTCTCTGTATGAAAATGAAGTTTATTCCTGCAGTTGCCCCCATTCTATTATTTAGGTATCATCATAACCCTAGCCCTGTCTAAATATCAACGTCGTATACGGACGTCCACTTTGTAGATTCACCAGTGGACCATCGGCTTAATTGCGAGAAGCCACGCCCTTCGTATGTTGTGATCTCAGTTACCCCCATATATAACAGGGTGATGGTCGGACGCCGCTTCATGTCATGCCCACACTTCGTCACCTTGAATGTATCGTTATCACCTAGTGTTATCAGTTGGGACTGACAGCTTAACGTCGCGCGTCGTCAGGAAATATGGGTGTTAATAGGATTTGTCTCTTTTGTTTCATAATATAAATTTTTGTTGGTATTTGGGTTTCGTTTCTGTTTTAAACTTGATGGACAAAGATTTTGTTTCAAACTGTAAGTCTACGTATTGTATCATGACTGTTCTGTACTGTATTTAAGTCATCATATTTTGAATGAACATTATTTTAGTGTTATATTTTTGGGCATCACTGATTTATTCTTAAATCTTTGTCAAATACGAATATTCTCGATTGTATTCTAAAATTATGATATTACATTTCACATAATTCGTCACATATATTTAGGTACAAAAGAATTTCCCTTGTAAAATACCTTTTATTTTCCAAGAGTTTCCTAAATTCTTGCTGCTTTTAACTCGAGAATAGCGTTTTGTATGAATTCCATGTACGTTGGAATAAATCTTAACTATTTAGATTGCTTTAGATCGATTTCTATATTCATATTTATCCAACACGGCACCTAGAATTTTATTCTAAGAAGGGTTTATCTTTTAGTCCAGTAATAATAATTTAAGTCGATAAAACATCATAGGTCGAGAAAAATTGCACTGTAATGATTTTTTGGGATATTGTTAGGATAGATACCAATACTGTAAAACCAAGTTTGCAGCTCCGATAGACCTGTGCTAACTCCAAAACTTCGAAATTTTGGGACTTCTTTCAGTTTTGTTTATAACTTCCAAAAGATACCTTCTACGGAACAAAACATATAACTTTTTTAAAGTATAAAATTTTTATACAATATGAACGCAGTCGTAGCTCTGTAGGTCCAATAAAACTCGAGATACAGCATTACAAACATTAGGCATTTTTTCAAAAATGTTTTCTAATTGTATCAAATGTAGGTCATGATGGCTATTCCGTAGAATGCACCTTTTAGAAGTTATAAGTCACAAACTGAAAGTCCCAAAATTTCGAGGTTTTTCAAGCACCATGCAGTTAGCACAGGTCTTTTGAAGCTGCAAGCCTAGTTATTGGTATTGGTATCTATCCTAACAACATCACAAAAAATCTGTACAGTGCAGTTTTTTGCGACCTAACGCAATTTTTCCGTCTACGGTGACCGACCTATTTATTAACTTACTGAAATTAATGTAAGGATTTTGCCCTGGAAGTAGGAGAATGTCAGGTAATCTGTCACACTACCTCATTCGAAACGACTAGATTTAAATTAAGTAAATTTACTAGATTACTGGCCGTCTTTGCACTAGCTACTCCTTTACCATTACATTATTATTACATATACTAATTATATTGGCGACTAAGACCATTTTAGGACCAAGTTTTACACTAATCGCACTTTTAAATTACTCTCCTAGATTAATAACGTTTTTTACTTTATCAGTAACATTAATTTTCTTCAAACAAGTTACAAAGCGCTAGACCGTGAACTATCATCTAGATTTAACATAATAGTCGTCTGAGCTACGAGTCTTTAATCTCTTCGTCCTATTAACCGCATCAATCTCCTCATTATAAAGAAGTTAAGTCAAAAAATATATCTTAAAATGTTATACAAAACGAAATGAGAGAAACGCCAACAAATCTCATTTATGGAGTTGTTATTTTTTCTGCTTATCTTTGTTTTTTCGTACAGTAGCAAAAAAGCTGAGAGAAAAAAAAAACATTAATGAAGTGAATTAAGCCCGGCACGGCGATGCTAAGAGGAATCCAACTAAGATGGATGACGTAATTTTCTCCTTCATTAACCCATTTACTTGGCCCCATGCAGCAGTCAAAATAGTTCAGATGTCAACATTTTGTGCTTGCACCTTATGTTTTTATTACGTCATCGTGAATACACGCTTCCCTAGAGTGTTAGTTTGAGCAATTAGCACCACTAATTGATAACATGTTAGGGTAGAAATGTAGAATGCTATTATTGTTATACGTATAAGTAGGCCATGTAGTCATATTCTCAGCTCCATAGAAAGTGATCAAAAGGACAAATTGATGACTTGTCGTAAAGAGTATCGACGACGGTCGTGCGGCTTGCCTGTTAATCGGCCATCTATGAGTACTATCACAGCCTAGAAAATGTCTGCTGATGAAAATGGTAACCAAAAAACCATGCGAAAAAAGGGCTAGTTAAAAAGTAAGTTCATAAACTAAAACCCGATTACTGAAAAATCACGCTTTAAAAAGTATGAAACAAGAAAATATTTCAGACAGAAATCAAGACATAGGTACAAAAATGGTCAAGGTAAAGCCGTGGTCGCTTGCCTGTATACCTACAAAATTATAATGGCATGCGATGACCGCTTTACCTTGAACATTTTACATACATACATACATACCGGTCAAAATCATAACCCTCCTTTTTGCTTACCCGTACTCGGGTAAAAAATATATTTGAAGTCCATTGACAGCGTGAAAATGTTCATTGTTTGAGATTTTAAGTACAAATGCTTAGTGATTATAGGTACAAATACATAATAGTAGTGTAAATAGTGATTGTGTGCTTCAAAATACATAAAATTCCCGAACTACAGACGATACAGTAAACTTTTAATTCAAAAGGATTGGGCACTACTATTAATACGTTTCAAAAGGCGGTCGCAACTTCCTTTCATTCGAAATTAAGAACTACTTGAGCTGTTAAAGTTCAATAAACAGACAGAGACGGAATACGAACTTAATACTCCACAAAGGTTGGGTCTGATTCAGCTGCCTTACAAAGAGCCAGAAATATATACGCGCAAGTTGCCAATTTATTGGACCGCAATCCGTCAAGCGTAAATCCTTGCCTATCCGGAAGGTTTCCTCCATTTTCGCTAAAAAAACACTGCACCTTCTTTTAAAGCAGGTATAAAAATTCCACCAACGAAGCATCCCGCTTTTCAATCTCTTTTTAAACACCATTCGTACTACCAAAAAGTATCGAAACTTTCCTGTTTTCTAATTACCTGTATAAAGCATGTAGGTTCAGTTATGTGTACATTCGAGTATCACGTTTTCAAGGGGCGGTAGCTGAGTGCGCATCGGAGATATGCCTTTTACTGAGTGAACGTTTGAAGAGCACTCAAAGCGGGGAGATGTCCGATTTGGGAAATCACGTTACTGGCCCGACCGCGCAGCGTCGATACACGTACTAACGGTACCTATAACTGGGATAAGTATACTTTATTGGTGAAAGAAGTGATTTTCACTTGTCTTGTCACTGATTCTAATAAAACTAAATGGTGTGTAGAATATTTGGTTGCTGTTAAGATAAAGAAAAGATAATTGTGTAGAAGCGTATTGTTTTTTATAAACGTTTATTCTTGCTGTAAAATAGTTTATCTCTGCAGTGGACAGACAAAGAATCTTGATCTTAAAAACATCTTAAGTATATGTTTTTAAGATCTTGATTCTTTGTCTGTTAGATATTTTTATCATCCTCGAGGAGACAAAGGATATTTTAAGCGCAAACTATCAGGCTTTTGTTAACTTACATAAGTTAACTGTCTAGTTAAGTCCTTGACGACAGTGCCACAGATGTACCTACCTAACTATGTATTACAAAGTCATCTCGGGCTACTAAGAAAACCGTTCTAGTTTACAATAGCCATATTCTAAGAAAATTGTCACAACCCCTCTTTGTCAAACTCATGTTTAGTGCGAATATTTTACAACCTACACCGACTTGATAGCCTAACCTCGCGGGAAATTGAATATTACAAGCAATGTTATAATATTTTGTATTGCCATTACAAAGTAATGATAACCAAATGTAGCGATAAGATGTACTAACGCATTACCGTTAGGGTTTATGAACAGTGAAAAGTGGAAGATGGGAACATTCTAAATTGTGTAAGGGTATTTTTTTTAGTAGGTATTATTTGTATTCAGTAGGCCGAGTCAAGTGTCTTTTTTGGGCTCCGAAAATTCGATATGGGCAGTTATATTAACAAGAAAACGTTTATAGGAAACTGTCCTTAACTTTTTGGGTAATCGCTAACTGCATTCACAGGTTTTTAGGGTTCCGTAGTAAACATGGAACCCTTATAGTTTCGCCATGTCCATCTGTCTGTCCGCGGCTTAGCTCAGAGACGGTTAGTACTAGAAAGCTGTAATTTGGCATGGGATGGGTATACATCTTAATTATGCCAACAAAGTGGTAAAATAAAATCAAGTAAAATATATTTTTTTAGGGTACCTCCCCTACGCGTAAAGTGGGAATGTTTTATTTTTTTCTCATCTACCCTATGTTGTGGAATATCGTTAGAAAGGTTGTTCAAAAATATTGCGAGTTTGAAAACTATTTTTGGATTCAGGGATCCGGTTGCAAAATATTAACAGAATTAGCTTTTAACTGAATTTTTTTGTTAGAGTCGAGTGCCCCCCCCCCCCCTGCCAGCTAAATGGTTGGTTTTGGAAATCTGAAAAAATTCACGGTAGTAGTATATATAACGAAATTAAAAGGAAAACTATCACATTTATGAAGGCTTTACAAATTAACGAGTAATAATCGACCAACTGAAATTTTCAGTTTGAAAAACTTATTCTCTCATACAATCCGTATGGGAGTACATGTTTTTCAACTACAAAGTTAAGTTTGTTCTTGGGATACATTCATCCCAACTACGGAACCCTTCATTGTGCGTGGTCCGACATGCACTTGGCCGTTTTTTTTAAATATAATGCCAATTGGTACATTTTCGAATAAGGATGAAAAGTGTCTTCTAGACCAAGTGAGTTTAGAGGAAAGCTTAACCACTCTGAAACGCTAAAAATGACGCGCGCTACCACTGCATTTACGCACACGGGTATGGGTAATGCGGATTTCTATGGGTAATGCCGTAGTGGGGCGCGTCATTTCAGAGTGGACAAGCTATACTAGAAAAGCCAAATCTCAAAAACCTTTTTCATTGAAATGCATGTTATTGAACGTATGCGTGTGTAGTAACGTGTAAGTACAGATTGTTATCAAACTAGGTACACAATTGAAGTAAAATATTTTCTTTTAAAGTACGCTTGTTTGTAACAACATCTTATCATCACGCTTGTAATCCCTGAAAGTTTAGGCAGAGGTGTACCTATAGTATACCCACATTGTTATATTGTAATAGGACAATAATAATAGCAATGTATAATTATTATTGTTCAATGTGTATAGTTGTGTGTGAATGCGTGCGTCCATGTATGTGTGTGTGTTAGTGTGCGTGGGTTTGTGTGCGTGTGTCTGTGTACCTATAGTTTGTGTAGTGTAATTGTTTCTGAATAAGATCCAAAATGACGATGATGTTAATAAATGAGTAAGGCAAGCACTTGCTTGCCTTACTCATTATTAAACACTTGCTCATTAACTTGCCTAGAGTGTATTCATCGATCACATCTTCGACCATCATCGAAAGACAGAAGTATTGGTTTTTTCTGGAAATAAGATTCTTTCTATCAAAAAGCCCAGAAAATCCACGAAAAACTACTGCCTTCAAAACAGATTATTTTCAAAACAGTTGAAAGTCTTACTATGTCCAAAATATGATGTTATGATCTCACAAGATCCTCGTGAAACGCCTTGCGACAGAAAATCAGCTACCAAATAACACACACAAATAACTAGCTACTGAACCCAAGCTAGTGGCACGTATCAAAATCATAATGCATGTTGATGCCAATATCAGGCGTGTTAGTAACATGCTCTGAGTGACGGCGCGGTGAAGTGCACTTAAGACAACGATCGACGGCTGATAGCGTCGGCCATGATATTAGGACGTGGCGGTACGGAGGATCAATGAGGTTGGATAAATATATCGTCGAATCCATACTTTCATACTTAATACAGGGTATAACGAGACCCATCACTTAGCCGTCAACTACGCATTCTGTCCATCACATCTGGGTTTTATTAACCTGGGTAAAATCAATTTATTTTCTTTCTTTCTTAAACTAAAAGTTTATTCCCAGCAGCTTTTTTTTGCAATGTTACTTACATTGCAAAAAAAAGCTGCGGAATAAACTTTTATTTTTAGTGTGAATAATCGCTGTTTAGGGTAGCGCTTAATATTGTGCACCCAAAACATTGTGCATGCGACGGTGCAATTTAAAGTTTTATTTAGAACTTGTTTTCGTAAAAAAAACAAAAGAAATACTTTGCTAGGTATGTTCCACTACAAAAAATATATCACATTGCTAGGAAAAAGCTTAGTTAAGTGTCTTTTTAAATCCGTTATTTAAATACGAAAGTAGCTTTACCTGGCTGTTAGCTTTTCACACCTTAACACCTGAACGGATTTCGATGAAATTTGGTACACAAGTAGACCATTACCTGGGTTTGGACACAGGATACCTTTTAATTCCATTAGTACCTACGCTCCCGTGGGATAATTTCCGACTTCCACGCAGGCGAAGCCTCGGGCAAAAGCTAATCTATAAACAAAGTCGCTTTTCGCGTTTGTCTGTATGACCGCGTTGTTCTTCTAAACCACGCAACAGATTTTGATGAAGTTTTCACCATCGTGTAGAGAATTTATTCCAGAAGGTTTATGTGTTTAATACGTTAATATTAAAGTTACGTTTACCTAAGAAATCTCGTTTTTTTGTCAAGTCGTAAAAACCGTGCGAAGCAGGAGCGGGTCGCTAGAAGATAATAATCAGACCTTACTTTGTAGTACGTACAGTGTCCTCAAGAAAGGCTTAAGTAGAAATTAGGTACACCGACACATGTACACATCGTGTAGACTATTTTTAGGATATCGTACTAAACAAACCACCTTTTGACCTATTTACGTATTGAAATCGTATGACCCTCATATAACTTACTTTCTATATATTCTTTAACACTGTTACCCCTGAAAAGCACACTTTTAACTTTGATTGTTTTAACATCCAAAACTTATTTTATAATAAAAAAATCCCTCTTTAAAAAAATCTTAGAATACCTATACCGTCCGTGTTAAACTGCGTATTATTTGTCCGGCCCTCTCGCCTACCCTAGTAGGAGGCCTCTACTCTCCTCTATTCCAAAATTACTCTAACTACGTGGTATAAGACGCCACGAATTAACAGCACACACACAAAAGAGGCCTCTGACGTCAAGCGGTGTGACGCCAGACGACGTTATCCTACAGGAGAGACCACCGCCGTCACGTGTGACGTTGACACGGCTCTCCCGCTAGCGTGAGGGGTCACAAAGTGCCTCCGCTACCTCCAAACACCTCAAAACCCCGTTTCTGCTTAACAGGGTAAACGAATCTCCTCGGCATGTGACGCCACAGCCGGCTCCTCCATATTCCTTGCTACCTGCTGCCCGTCTGCCTGATCCTGCCTCCTCCCTATCCCGAGCATCCCGCGTCATGCGAAGCCCCCCTTTTAAAAATCTGCGAAGCCCCCCTGGACCCCATAACTTGTAACCTCATAACGTTCTTAGCCTCTCTGTCGTTCTATTTCGTATTTTTATTTTATTAACGTGACTTTCGTTTAGCTCCACGGAGGTAAACGTAACATTACACTGTATCGGCTGTGCTGGCTTCTCATTCTATTAAAACTCCGTAGTACTC
Organism: Agrochola circellaris; assembly: GCA_914767755.1. NCBI lineage: Eukaryota > Metazoa > Arthropoda > Insecta > Lepidoptera > Noctuidae > Agrochola > Agrochola circellaris. The sequence continues at coordinate 12,547,186 of OU611841.1, read as the reverse complement.
TAGGCCAGCTCAAGGTCATAGTGTTTCCACTGACGTGCTGTTGACTGTACTACCTACTTGCACTTACAGCACCATAAAATAAAAAATCAAAATTAAAAGTCATTTATTCAAACTAGGCTGAGGATCAGCACTTTTCGAAAGTAAACATTACTTAAGGCAGTCCCCCAAAACGCCTGCCCTTCACCACTTCCTAGTTCTTTAGCTGGGAAGAAAAACAAACTCTCTAACAGCACATCTATCTGTTCAGTTAGAAAAACTTTATTCTATAAAATAGTATGCAAAATAATTTACATTACGCAACACAAAACATTAAATTTAAAATTAAATATAAATAAATTTATTTGCTATATTTGTTAGCTAGGACAGGCACTTATACCCACAAAAAAGATGTAATAAATAAACAGTTAATTACTTATAACAAAGCCATGGTCAGCAAGACGACCAGTCATAGTCCACTCAGACTTCCTAAATCACAGAATAGAACTAATCCAAACAACGCATTCCTTCGGCTTCTTAACGAAAAGAAAAACCTTAGGTATAGGTTTTTATACATTTTTTCGTTTCTTTATGAGGCTTTTGGCTACTTTGTATGCGTGTATTTTATGTAATTTTTTGTAATGTACGTTTTGTTTTTTGTAGAGTAAACAATTTTTTCATTCTTTTTTCTTTTCTATAATTTATTGGGAAATATTGAGCCTCTAAAAACTTTCTGGTCTTTTAATGATGACCGCTTTTTCTAATTAATAAGCCTCTTTTTAACTTTTCTCTTTTGGCCTTTTCTCGAAGTCGGTCCCAGTAACTAAGCTACCCCGACCAAATGGATCAGGTTAGGTAGGAACTGTTTGTTTTTTTTGTTTGTCTAATACTGCCCACTGCTGGGCAAAGCCCTTCCAGGAACTGTAACAACGAATTAATTTAACAATGCCAAGATAAGCCTTTTCTGAGAAAACTAAATACCTCAAAGCAATTTGGATGAAGTACAACGAAATTTCCAAACACCAGTAGAAATATATCAGATTTGAGAAATCAATATAATGAAAAACCCAGGAAACAGAATTCCTACGAAGGACTTAGGAAATTTATTTAAAAAAAATTGAGATCCTCGCAACATCCCCTTTCATTTGATATTATGTCACACGGTTCAGTATGCAAAACGTTTTATTTTTATTTTGTTATTTACCCCCAAAAGACATCCCCATATTCAAAATTCATTTATTTACGTTACACGTCCGTGTTTGGGTCACAGAAATACATATGTGTACCAAATTTCAACTTATTCGGTCCATTAGATTCGGAGCAAATTGGCTGTGACAGACGGACAGCCAGACAGACAGACAGACACACGAGTGAACCTATGAGGGTTCCGTTTTTCCTTTTGAGGTACGGAACCCTAAAAATCGTTTCAGTATCAGTATCAAAATCCCGAAATTTTTGAACTGGATTGAGGAGATACTTTAAAATCTCTGTGATGGTATTATGGATTCACTGGTTTTATACTAAGTGATGAGAACTCGACCTGTTGCTAGAAATAAAGCGGATTCTGAGCAAGCTAAACGAAGATCCGGGGAATATGGATTAAGAAATAGGTGGGTATATATTAAGGGGACTACAGGACCAAAACGTGCACTGCAGTAAACAAATTCAGAAAAATATATGATATTCTTCAGGATATATGCTGGTAAAATATTGTGTTGAAAACATAATGCAACTAATTTGATTCAATAAAAAAAAATCACGAAGATACCTCAAAAAAAATCTTTTAATGATTAAAAATCATATACTGTAATAGTGTTTTAATTTTTAAGTCCAATCAATAGATTTTCTGTAAATTGATAATTGCTTCATATTTTGCAATAAATTACCTGCGTTATGTCATCGCCCTTCTCGTTCTTTTCTATGAAGTCTGATAGTGACCGCGCTTTAGCTGTTGAAAGCTCAGATTTTATTTGCTCATCTCTGATTGGTGATTCAGATAAGTTTAAATAAAGAATCCAATTTCTTTTATCATCATCTTTTTGCTCTTGTCCCATGTTACTTCGGGTCGGCGCAACACGTTTTCTTCTTCCCTTCTCTTCTACTAACCCTCACTCTATCATTCACTCCCTTTTCTCTCATATCATGCCTCACAAATTAAATCCATCTTTTATTTGGCCCACCTCGCCCTCTCCATCCATCAACATTTAAATACATCACTCTTTATACTATAATATTCTCTTTACCTACTTTAATTTTATACTAAGTAGTAGGTAATATACTTAATGACTGTTCTGTTATTATTGATGCTAGATGCATAATTATAAGGAACTTGTTTCCTTTCAATTATTTTTATGCCAGTCCATGGCGGTCTCGCCATATAGATCATAACCCTATTATTAAGACCAGTAACAAAGTGGTGAAGGGCGGGCGTTTTTGGGGCACTATCTTATGTAATTTTGACGTTCGAAAAGTGCTGATTCTCAGCCTAGTTTGAATAAATGAGCTTAGAATTTTCAATTTTTTTAATTATTGTACCATGTCTAATGCAAATAAATATATTCTATTCTATTCTATTTATAGTCACATGTATTTCATCCCTTCTCATCAATCCAATTTCATCTATGTTTAATAGTAATATCCATAACGATTTTGGACCTAGGTAGAAGGAAATATACAACGCCATATTATATATACATACTATATTAAGTACCTTGGGAGACGGCGAAAAAGAGAGAGCCTTCCTAATAACGCGTGTATTATTGACTCAGAACCAAATTAAGACCCAAGAACCTAATAAGGTGACATTGTCAGGGTAAAATGAGCTAAAAACTATATGAGCTATATAATATTAGCTGTTAAAGCTACCGAGCAACTCGTAAGACGCAAGTGAGTAAAATAGGTTAATATGGTGCTCGGGTAGAGGTAGCTTCCCGCATTATTTGATGCACTCCCGATATTTTATGTTTGGAAACTTCACCTCTTTTCTTGGATAAGGCTAGTAAAAGACTTATCAGTTTCAATGATTAGCTATAAAAATAACAAGAGAGTTTGACAAATTTTATTTTAACGAAGTAGGTATGAGAAGTTGGCTGTTAAAATGATTACGTATTTTTTTGATGACCTGTTTTTATTTAGCACAATGTTACAAGTCGTGAAGTTTTTTTTGGACAAAATGATTCGACAGCATGATATAAACTAGTTCGAAAAACATAGACATGGCGGGCGCAATACATCGAAGAATCGCGTCAAAGGCAACCTTGCCGTTCAGAGGTTTGCAAAGCCTGTGTATAATGATGATTATACTAACAAAGATGCAACCTTTACCAACACAAACTCCAACTATCAAAGCAGGTGTTTATTTATGAACACGCCCGTCTATAACATGCTCCAGCAGATTGAGTGCGAGCCTGATTGGTTTACCACAACTGCGATTATACAACGGAACTTGCGGCTCCACGAACAACTTTACGCTACACATTTCGGAACTATGTAGTAAGCAGTGTTTAATCCAATCAGACGCTGATAAACAGTAAATGTGTATCGGGAGTAAGCAACCGTGACTTGCATCGTACGAAGCATTTTGTAATAATATTCAACGTTTCGATAGTAAGTTACGCGATGACTCATTTCACATTTCTGTTTGCTTATCAGCTGCAATTTAAAATAGTCGTATAGACTACTAATATTTGTCTATTTTTATTGATGTTCAATAGGACTAATAAAATTTTCAATGGTAAAAGTAACAGAATTTTCCCTTGAAAAATAATTTATTTGTAATCGATTCGCTTCCCTATCAAAAACTTCTAAACCCCACTGACAGGATAACACAAAGTTTTGCAAAGCACTAATGTTCAATACACCTACAAATTGTTGAACTCCGTTCAAATTCAAATTCGGAACACCGCACCGCGTACGCACACAGACGTCTTACCGTCGATATTATATTAAGATCCCTCCTTTGTTGGACGAATACTTGTGGAGAATTAAGGTAACAGAGAACTAGCAAATCACGTTACGCCTCGGGCTATTACGGCATCCTCGTCCCACCTAAGTGTATTACGGGCTATTTATCGTGACATTGAGACCATCGGCTCATCACGGCCAGTCATTGGGAGACTGACAGACGGCCATGATTGCTTTCTTAATAGACTCTTTATTGGTAATCAGCGAGGTGGTGTCAAGTAATTTGTGGGTTATTATTTGTGGGTGGTATTGTAAATACAATTATTGATAGGTGTCAATGTTTTGTTTTTGTTTCGTATCGACACTTTGTCAGTACAGAAGTGTAGTTAGAGATAATCTATACATAATCAATCTGCCTAGACGTGGGGGTCGGCTTCCAGTCTAACCGGATGCAGCTAAATACCAGTATTTTACGGGGAGCGACTGCCTATCTGACCTCCACAACCCAGTAACTGGGTAATACGATACCCCTTGGGAAAACTGGTTGTCAGACTTTCGGGCTCCTGATAATCCGTAACGACTGCCCAAGATCCACGAATGACAGCCAGAACCAATGGCTTACCGTGCTTTCCGAGGCAAGGAGGAGTCTCGGTATGTAAAAATGGTCACCCATCAACGGATCAATCCCGGCAAGCGTAGCTGAACCTGATGGACTGACCCGTGCGGCTGTTATTACTTAGCCACGAGCTCCTCAAGATAAACTATACATAATATTAATTAAAGTCGCTTATCGTGTCTATCTGTGTGACTGAGCAGTTCTTCTAAACTAGGCAAAGAATTTTGACGCGGTATTTATTATTACTTACTTAGAAAATTATTGTGCATTTATTATTAAACTTATATAAATATAACAAATGTTTTATCAAGTCGTAAAAACCGTGTTAAGCAGGGGCACCCCCTAGTGTATTATAAATCACAAAATGAAAATCTGTCTAGTTACGATTTTTGCATAAGTCTGATATTTAAATCACATTAAAAATTTAAATAATACCTATGTTACTTCTAAAAAACACTATTATTAGGGTTCCGTACGTCTGCATGAAAAAACGGAAGCCTTATAGGATCACTCGCGTATCTGTCTGTACGTCTGTCACAAGACGGACTTGTAACGTAAATAAATGAATTTTGAATATGGGGGTCATTTTGGGAGGCAAAACAGAAAATTAAAAAAAACGTCTTGCAAACTGTACCGTGTGACAATGCAATGCAAAGGGCTTTCTGTGAGGGACCCAAACATATTTATTAATAATTTTAAAATAGTCTTTAGTTATTTAAGAAAATAGATGACCACTAAGCCTAAAATTTTGAAAAAAATACAGAAAAAAATTCTATACTTAGATTACAGAAAAACTTAGAAGACGTCTTTGGTTTTAAAATAACATGGTAAATCTCACAATATTGTGCGTACAAACTTTCATTTGGAATTGGAATGTATGGGAGAGCATGTTTTTCAACTACAATCTTAAGTTTGTTCTCGGGATAAATTCATCCTAACTACAGAATTCCTCATTGTGCGTGGTCCAACGCGCACTTGGCTGGTTTTTGATACACGAATCTAATCTGAATAAACTACTTAAATTGAATTTACATACTTCATAGCGAGCAGCATATTTTTAATAATTTACCATGTCTGAACATCTCCTTTTAACACAATTTAAATTGACAATGATTATATTTTTTTTTTCAAAAGAAAAACCTAAGCTCGCGTTAGCTAATTGTAATTCCATGCAAGTTTTAGTGAACAAGGAGGGAAAGTTTTTTTTTTTTATAAATTCTATTACCGAAGAACGAAGACGATGGCCGGCCTGTCACTGACATATGCACTGAAACTGACAGCTTTCCTTAGACATTTTATTTTATTTTGGTCAACTCTGTTTTATTTATGCCCTTGGGAGTTCTGGTAGATGAAGTGATGTAGAATTCGGCACTAACATACTTCAGGCCATACTCTAGGAGATAAAATAAAATTATCGTTTACGGTTTCATACAATCGATTTTTAAGGGGATGGAAATGATGTGATGAATGAAAAGAGCTTTCATTTGATGCTAGAATTAGTCTGTGGCGGCATCTACAACGCCTCATGCGAACTGCGCATCACAGTGACGTCACACAAAATCCTGCATCGCGCAAGCAGGGTTTACCGCGCAACGAGTATATATAAAATGGCCCGACATCAATCGTCGGGCAGTTGCCCACCAGCCACAACACCAGTCTGGTAGGTGGCTCCTCTCTTTTCTTTGGTGGATGAGTGAACTTTACACCCTGTTCCTCATATCTTTATAAGTCTTTAGGCACTGGGCAGTCAGCCTCGACACCAACCTCACTGGCTGCCTTGCTGGCTGGAACTATCTTATATACCAGGCTTATAGAAAAACGAGAAGTATGTTAGGGGTACCACAATGGGTGTGTGCCATTACGTTCAATACTCGTACACGAAACACTGCAAGTCTAAATTAGCGGATTGTACTACATCACTAATTACATGGCATGTTGGACATGCTTAGCTGAACATTACTCATTGCTCCCATATTAATAGGGCTGTCCCTATTAACATTCCCCAAAAACACTTTCATTGATTCTGCAGTCCTTAACTCATTCTGAGTTACTATCCAAATATGAATGAAAATGATTGCATAGTATTGTATAGCTTCGGTATCTGATGTGCATTTTTAATAAATAAACCAAAGTTACTAGTAGAAGATACTGCAAACTGTAGTAAAATCAAAAATAATGTATAAAAATGCAAAACCAACAATTCTTGTTGAGACGCAAACGACCCACAGTCCAAATGTCATTTAGATTCATGTCGGTGGCAATGCCCAGACAATGTGAGGAATCAGGGAAGCGTACCAAACTATGAACTAACGGACATTCGCGTTCTATTGCACACATAAGTGCATACACACTCCAATGGAATGTGCTTGACTGTACCTCAGAGTTCGTGTGAGGTCATAAAATTTTATCATGTTCTTAAGTTGTTACGGGATACTTTGAACGGTCTTCCGATATTATGGAGAAATTTAAGACAGTCTACTTAGAAATAAGTACCTAGTTGTGACGCGTGGGTTCTTAATTGAGATACTGAGTAACGTTTTTTCCGACATCCAGATAATTAATATTCTGAATGGACTGAAGCCCTCTTTATTAAAAGTAAAGATTTTCGGCGTAGGAAAAAGTAGGTAATCTACTTATTCAAATAAACTATGACGAGAGTTACGGATGGATGTTAATACTATGATACAAATAGAGCCTAAAACTTATACGTAATAGGTACGTAAAATACTGACAAATGACCGAAAAACAATAACAAACCACATTCACGATGGCTTTAGAGTTAAAAAGCCAATACAAGAGCTCTTAAACAGTTGAGAACTTCACAAGGTGTACCGACCCGTAACTCCTGCGTCTTGAAGACATCTTATAAAAAGGAAGATACGGTCCGGAACAAACAAACGTATTGCAATGTCTTCGCTAGAATATACGACTTAGGTACCAGGCGCGCAGAAGTATAGTGGACATTCTTTTGTAATAAGTTCGAGTATTTCTAAAGCTTTTGTTTGCGATTCATGAATTTCAGGGTTACATTTTTTAATCAACATCACTGATGTGGAACTCGGTTCAGATTTTTTGCTTTGGCTTTTTGTTACAAGAATTTATAAGCTTAATTTTCATATCAACCTTCTGCTACTGATGAAATCCTGGTCCCAATTTGCCGTTTCCCAGATAGAAGCACTGAAAAAAAAAAGTATTTTACTTTTCTGTTTTGTTTTTTATCAATTACTAGCGAGCTGCCCCTGGATCGCACGGTTCTTAAGAATTAACAAAACATCGAGATTTTATTACGATATGAACGTTTAATATTTATGTATTATACACGTAAACCTTCAGGAAGAAATTTTCTAAATGATGATGTAAACCGCATCAAAATCCGTTGTGTAGTTTAGAATAACAATGCAGTCACACATACAGACACGAAAAGCGACTTTGGTTTATACTATTTATAGATTACAACTTTAGTTAAATTAACACACTCCTACCGTTAGTGATACAGAAAATATTTTTTTCTCTTTTAGAACGATTACAGTAGGACCACAAAGGAACAACTGATGTGGAATTGAATCTAAAAAACATTTAGGTACTAGGTACATAGATGTTCACTTTTCTCTTTTATAAAGAATTTCAAAGGGACCTTTGTATTCTGTCTTGACCTAGTCTAGGCCGAGACCATTAAAGTCAGTTGATTTTATCACCCCTTCTTTACAGTAATATACCGATTACTGCAGTAACAGCATTAAAAAAGTTTAAAAATCGTTTTTACAGTTACTAAAACTCTTTTGTGGAGATCAAGAAAATCTTGTCGAAATATTTTCTTTTCTGTATTTATTTGCAACTTATTGTAAATACCAAAAGGTTATTGAACATATGGATGGAATAAACATCTGTTATTCAAATTAATATTGTGAAGTACTAATTATATTTTAAAAGATTATAGAGAGGCAAATCTTAAAAATATTATGATTTCAAGGTCCTAGTAATTGAAAATATATTCTTCAATAAAATTTATATTTACAACTTAATCCAGAATCATTTATTTTTAAATCTTGCACTGAACAACATTCAACGAAAAACATAATGTCGATCAAATATTGAAGTATTTAAAATAAAATCAAACATGATAAGAACATAGCGACAGTCATAAACAAATTGATTCTAGGAAAGCCACTCTACATCGTATTGTTGGTGATTTCCTAAGGTTTGATAGTTGTACTCGGTTTATTTAGCAGTACAAACAAGACCGTCTCGACGCTTCGACTTTGTAGTGACGTGCCTGTGGGACAATGGCGTACCAAGAGGCAAGAGGAAAATTCAGCAAGAGGTTGGCAGGTTAAGGGTTGTGAATGTAGTATTTAGACGAGGAAAATGTGAGCGTCGGCGTCGATAACTTTTATTTTAAAATTGTATTTAGAGCGATTGTTCATCTGGGAAGATTTTTTCTTGATACCTACCTTTTTTTCTGACAGTAATAATAATATGTGGTGGAGAAGAGACTGAAAAAAGGATTAGAGAAAGGACTAGGAAAAAAAAAACATTCTAGCCAAAAATTAGTAAAAATATTAATATTTTTTTTTACAAATTTTTATTAACGAACTAGATGACCTGACGGACGCAGTCCTGTCCAAATTTCAATAAAAACATCAACAATACAATATTCCCATAGAATAAGTGATACGCTTCCCAACAAATAGCATTTCATTTTTATTCTAAAGAAGCTAATATTCAATGATGTTCTCAGTTTTTCAAAGATTTTCTTTAATACAATATCTGGCTTGGTTTCTTTGCAAATGTATTAGAATTCCAAAAAGGTAAGGTGTGATGTTTATGTGTGACAATAAACGTACTTTGGTCACGTCTGGATGAGGGTATCTTAAGATTCAATTTTATGGACGACTCCGGGCCGGACCGGCGATCCGGAGAGGATTGTTACGAACCGATAATGGTGACAAATTCTATGTAATGAATACTGCAATCGATTTTATGAATTTTGTGATGTCTATTTGCTGACTGCTGGCACATTAGACAATGTGAAATTTAATTCGTTTGCATCCTCTTAAGGGGTCATTGTACTCATCATTATGAACAACTTTCACTATGGGACCAACACCGAAATCGCGAAAAAAATATCAGCTGTTCCCTACATTATAACGAGCTATGCGAACATAAATGTATAGAACAGCTGATATTTTTTTCACGATTTCAGTGTTGGTCCCATAGTGACCCCTTAAGAGGATGCAAACGAATTAAATTTCACATTGTATAAAATAGCAGCACAGTAATTTGTATACTTACATATCAAAATAAAGATGAAAAATCTACAAAAGCGATTGAAAAATTCTACTTAAAACTTTTTCTCTTGTTGTCATTCTCATAATTTTTGTACTTTAGTTTCCGAATCAATTGATCTTATATTTTTCTACTTATAGCCAAGGTTCAACAGCCTCTAGATTTTAAATTAAATTATCATCTGGCATTGCAAAAATAATCACCAATCGGGCTGGTGCATAGTGAAAGATGACTTCTTATAGTCTTCATCTTTTCCACCCACGGAAAGAAAGGAGATGAACTGTGTTGCACATTCTTCTCCATATGAATACCTTTTGGAAGGGGCACCAGGAATTAATTCTATTTTCTTGTAAATTTTGGCGTTCAAGTGCCTGGGCCGAATCTTCGGATTTCATGTTTAAGAAGTAGTCTCTAAACATGAAATATTTCGGGGTCACGTAGCGGAATCCTTTTAATGACCTACTTGAAAAATGCTTTGACTTTGACTTTGTGTCAAAACTCATTAGTCATCATTTTTTCATAACCATTTTCGACTTCGATTACTTTCTGCGGAAGTGTATACACGTAGTTGCAGCAATAAAAAATCCCACTTATCGTGGCAATTCCCGTATGCAGCCCCCGATTGTTCGCCAGTCCCGGTGCCCAGCTGGTTGGTATTAAACCAATAAATATTCATTATGAACTTGCTTAATTTCGTACAACACTATTTTACTATTTCACTAATTTAAGCTTAACGGGCTACTGCGGCCGAATGTTTAGGAATTGGCTTTAGATTGGTTTTGTGCGAGTGTTATTGTTGTTTTATAGTTATCTTATAGTTGTTATTGGATTGATAACATCCAATAGCTGGCCTACTAAATGTTGCTGTGAGTTTACAAGCCATTATTTTGTTGCCTCCTTTATTTTCGTGGGTATCAAAGTGTGAGTATATATAAGACAATGGATAACGTCACGAGGAATATCCACCATCAAAGGATGAAGTATGAGGATTAGGGCACGATGAAGTGTATTTTATTCTCCACTAGTTTCTGCCCGCGACTTCGTTCGCGTGATTTTTTTTCTTTTAACATTAAATCTCTTATGACACTCGACAATACTGTAGCTTTCCATTAGTGAAACAATTTTTAGAATTGGATCAGGAGTTCCGAAGATAACCCTAGATACAAAACTCACAAATTTTACCTGACATCCAGTCTTACCAAGGGGTATCGTATTACCCAGTTACTGGGTTGTGGAGGTCTGGTAGCCAGTCACTCTATGTAAAGTACTGCCATGCTATTCTGTAAACATCTCACCGTGAAAACTAGGGTGGAGTGAGCTGTCAATAGTGTCAATCCCTGTGGAATGACAGCTCACTCCACGCTCACTTCCCCTAAGTTTTCACGGTGAGATGGTTACAGAATAGCACTGCTGGTGTTCAGCTGCATCCGGTTAGACTGGAAGCCGACCGCAACATAGTTAGAAAACGGCTAGGCAGATTGAATTTATTTACTTACGACGATGGGGCCATGTGGTAGACCTACGCACGTCACGGTCGGCTAGACTTATAATAATTCTGAATACCAAGTCCGTAGTTTATTTTGCTGTAAAAATGCATTTCTTTCAATGATATTTTAAGTACTTTTATTATAAGTGGTAAGTAGGTATTTCTATATTTTTCGATTAGGGTCTGTTGTTGAAAAGACATAACCTCTAGAACGAGGGATCTTCAAACTGGAATATCTTTGATTCCTGACTTCCTATAAAAGTATACCTGAAGACAAAACTGTTCAGGAATTCAAACTGTACTTTAACATATTTTTTATCGGCAGACGCAAAAATGTCAGCCAAAATGTATTGTTAATTTACCTCTATATAGGTAATATTGTGGCGGCATCTACATCGCCACATGCGAACTACGCATCAAAGACTTGACGTCACACAACATCCTGACGTCACACAAATCCTGCATCGCGCAATTAGCGTTTACCGCGCGATGGACATATATACAAGCTCCCGACTTTAACCTCTTGGCAGTTGCCCGCCAGACATGACACCCGTCTGGTCGGAGGATCCTCCCACTTCTATGGTGGATAAGTGAACTTTACACCCTGTACCTCTTACCTCTAAAATATTATTATATAGTATAGATAGAAATTTAATTAAATGATAAGTCCCTCCTTAAAATTCATTAATTATTTTCAGATCATGTTCACTATAACTAATTTGAAGATAATATTAAATAAATCATTTGGCATTTAAAATTAGTTTCCACGTAGGCGTAATATAAACGTTTAGGTAGCTGTTTCACGGCTTAGGTCGTATTTTGTACTGATCTGCGTATTAAGAGCACAAAGCTTATTGACTGTTCATGAACTAAATGTGCTGGGCGAATGGCCTGGGTTTACTGAGTTATTGGGGTCGTTTAACTTTTAATCTTATGTTATTTTTATTGGCCTTCAGGTTTGCACGTTGTACACCAGAAGTAAAAGTAACTCTTTTTAAGATTTTTTGCCAATCATTGTACACGTGCACTTTGTGGGTTCGATATACGCAAAGGCCATCACAACGTCCTCAGAGTTCAATATAATAATGCCTTCAGAATTAATGTTGAATGTGAATGAAATTTCTGATGGAAAAAACAAATATTATCTACTATTGCCGCTATAACAACGAATAATAAAAACAAAATATAGGTAAAAGTTAAAGGAACGCACTTTAACTTTTAACTATATTTTATTTCCTTTTACAATAAACGTGATTTTTCGGCGTTTTTAGTGAAATATTACACACACTACGATGCGTTTGACACAAGATGTCTACCTTAGAATCATAACATTTAAATGAATTATGGTCGAATTTCGACCTCTGGGCGACCACTAGTTTAAATTATTAGCCATATGTCAGCTAGCACACGCCAATATACCAACCAAAACCATCGAGAACTATCAGGCAGAAATAAAAACTAAACGTAATTTTGACATATTTTGACATAACTATAATTTCTCAATTTAATTGTACTAATATAAAAGAAAATAATTAATTACTAATAATGTTTAATGCATGCTAGTTTAGGATGATAAAGGCAGGCGAATGATAATTGCAATGCTTGTACAAGGCTGCTAAGTCATATGTACTAACATAACATAGTACCAACATTGAACACTTAGTTCGCAATAAACGTTTTGACTTTGACTTTGATGTGAAATACATGCAGACGAAGTAGCAGACAGCCCACTAGTTGGACATACTTTTGTGATACCCACGGAAAACGCCAACAACTTTCACTATGGGACGAACCGCGAAATCGCGAAAAAAAAATCAACTTATCCCTACATTATAACGAGCTGTACGAACATAAATGTATGGAACAGCAGATGTTTTTTTCACGATGTCGGGTTTGGCCCCATAGTGAAGGTTGTTCATAATGATGAGTAAAATGACCCCTTAAGAGGATGAAAACGAATTAAATTTCACATTGTATTTACCTTCTCGGACGACACACAAGAACAAGCAAAATTTATTAAAAGAAGAGTAATTAAAACAGAATCTAATAGAAAACTCACTCATGTGTTAGAACCTACATGTAACCGCACACACATACAAAGTACACATATATTCATAGATAGGTACCACGGTACACAGTGAAAGTATATAAAAAATGCTCTCTCAAGGAAAGTGTTTGGTCCGGAAAGGAAATTGAAAATCCGGTTTGCTCAGTACTGTTTCGGTCTACACCACTACAGAATATCATAAGTGTAGTAGCTACACGAGCTTTTTCAGTTAAGGTGGCTGGAGTTCAAATACTGGCGGGAAATAAGAAAAGGAGATGGTTTGTATATGTATACCTATTCTGGGAATATATAAAAACCACTATACTTATACCAGTTTACATATAATAAATTAATGTCGCTTTTCGTGTCTGTCTTTGTGACTGCGGTGTTCTTCTAAACTATTACTTCTAAACACCAAACTGTAAAACTTTGCCAAATGAGAACTCTCCTTGACCTTTTGTAAGTCAAAACCCACCCAAAGACTGGACTATATAATGTAAAGGATTTTGATGGGGTTTTGACCATCATTTAGAGAATTTATTTCGGAAGGCATTTGTGTATAGGTAATAAATTTATAATCAACCTAAATACAACTACTACTATAACTATATTACTAAGTATTACTTAAAAGTGCAGTGATGTGACTGTTGGACTGCCAAGTCATAGGTCTCGAGGTTGAACCCAAGGCACGCACTTCTGACTTTTCGGATTCATATATAATTATCGCTTGCTTCAAAAACGGTGAAAGAAAACATCGTTTGGAAACCGGCATGCCTGAGAGATATTTCTCAACGGCATGTGAAGCCAAGTCAGAGGCCCATGGGCGGCTTTAAAACTTTGACACCAGACGTCACAAACCACACGAAAAGAAGAAGGTTACTATTAAGAAATATCGATGTTTAGTCGTTTGAGAGTAGTGGTGGCCCAGTGCTAACGAGTGTGACATAATTATATCTCATTGTATGCTGCACCGTTCGACGTCATAACGTCAACGCCTATCCCTGAAAACCAGCGCTGGGGCTCTGTCTCGCATAGGGTCGCAGCATTATGCTGAGCGATGGCCGTTTTGCGGGGATGTGACGTATATTTTCCCTCAACATGTTTCTTTTTTATTTTGTGTTCTTTTTTTGCGTCATGCTTACCGCAAATAAACGTATTTTCTTTCATCTATTTACATACGAGTTGAAGGTCGTAGGTTTGAACCCAGACAATTGCTTTACTTTGTGTAAATTATTTCATCACCAAAACGGCTCTCAAAACGGTGAAGGAAAACATGAGAAAATCGGCATGCACCTAGAACCAAAAATTCTAAGACATGTGACATTTACCAACCTCTCGATTTGCCCTCTCGTCGAGAGGATGACTGTGTCCCAGCAGTAGGAACATCATAAGGCTGATTATGCTATGCTATGATGTTTTGTCAAGTCGTAAAAACCGTGCCAAATAGGGTTTAGTCGCTAGTTGGATACAATCAAGTGTGATAAAATTTACCTAATACAGTTACTAAAAAGGGAAGTGACATATTAGCTACTAGGTTTGCTTTTGCATGATAATTTTTTCATCGAATATTCACGCCACCAACACTGTTTGCTTTTGTAATATTTTCATTAGTCGTTTCCAAGAAGAAAGTACGGTAAAAGGCGTTTACATGATGAACACGAATGTTAGCTGAACTCGTAGTGTGACACGTTTCTAAGGTCCAATTTCCTTCAAGGCTTATCAGAAATATCTTCGTCAGTTCTTAGAAAAAAAATCATGATGATACCTTAATAGAAAAAGTATTTTTCAAAAGCTCTGTAAGCTGCTAACATTATAGCAAATTAACAAGTGTTTTAAACAGGTTTCAGGAAGTTAGCATGAAAAAACTTAAAGAGATTTATCTAAGATCTATACATAATATAAATTAATGTAGCATTTCGTGTCTGTCTGTGTGACGGCGTTGTTCTTCTAAACCACCCAATGGATTTTGATGCGGTTTTCACTATCATTTGGAAGTTTTATTCCGGAAGGTTTATGTATATCATAAATTAATCATCGTCCATTTACACTGCGTTCGCAATTTATTTGCCAAACATGTAAACAAACACAAGTTTTAGGAAGAACAACTGTAATGCTTACACATAAGGTTCAGTTTCCGCTACAACTTCATATTTATTATGACTTTTTCAACGGTACTAGTCTAAAATCAACTTTAATTACACTTCAATAAAGTTGATGTTTGTTTCAGTGGAAATAACATCAATTGGAAACAAGGTTATAAATAGACCTTACACTGCCTTGAAGTGTAAATGTGGTGCTGTTCTTTATGCGATGGGACACTCTTAATGTCATGTCCTGCGTCAGCTGCACGTAACAGGAACTGATGGACGCTAATGATGGCGCCAAACACGTGGCCGAAATCTGGGCCGAGTCTATTTAGATTGAATTGAAGATCAATCATCATCATCATTCTCGTAGGTGCCGTTCGGGGACTGAAAATAATATTGATAAACTGTTCCTGCGAACCGAACTTATCAAAATATTGTTTCAGTGCGGTCAGTGGAAGTGCTCAGGTGCAGTTCAGACAAGTGCTGTTGAAATCAGTGCTCTGAGAGAAATACCTGTTTATTTGGGGTCGGTGCAAAATGTCTTTTTCTCCCATACTTCTCTAGTAGTCACTATCATATCATCTTTGTGTATCATTAATAAATAAAATAAAATAATCTTAATGTTTTGTTAAATCATAAATACCGTGCCTAGCTTACTTGTCGCTAATTGACATTAATACACAGATAATTTTATTGATGTAAAGCAACATTAAATCGTAAAATTTTACTTCGCGCCTGTCTGCAGGAGCCTTTAGTTATCCTTTATATCGGGTGTAAAAAGACACTTTCCGAAGCCGAAAGCCACATACTCTACCCATTATTTGCATCATTTTTTTCCACTAAACCATACCTGGGAATCCACTGGTTCTGGAGATATTGAAGGTCAAAGTCGCATTTTTTTTTTTTACTTTTTCACGAAAATGAATTCTATGCGATAATACGAAACTTTTTTCCAAACAAACATTATCTGAATTTTAGATTTATCTTAACAGATTACGAATTTTTGTTACAAAAACGCAATGAACAACAAGTACCTACCTACGTAGCGTAGGGGCGGAGCTTAACTAACACTGAATCCGTTCATTCAAGTGTGGGTTCGCGTTACATTGCGCGCAATAAAAACTTGTTTTTTTTTATTAAAAAAAAAAAAATACGGTTCCCAGCAATAATTTTTGCGCAAAGCTACTTAGCTATACGTACAGTATGCGTAGTTTACGGCTTTGTGATGTGTCTTTTTACACCCTGTATGTTGTGACTTATGTAAAGTCAGGGAATTCATTGATTACCAAATTGACACACTACGTCAATTGGCCGTGTTACAGTTATTTCATGCAATTGTCAAGAATGACAGTTGTGATTTGAATATGAATGTACAATTTAAGTTGATCTGCTAAACATTTTATTTTCCTGACTTTTTTATAAACCGATTTGATCGGTCAATGACTTTCATTCACAAATTGGCCTGAAAAAGCCATGAAAAAGATAATGTACCCGATACATGAAAATGATCTGACTCTCCTTATTTTGGGTAGCACTCAAGAGCAGCTAATAAGAAAACAAAACAAAACTTCTAAATTACGACCTTCAAAAATATTTTACCTGAATCAAAGAAACTTTCATACAACTCAGATAACATTGTGTCCCAGCAGAAAATTTGCTACTCATAAGAGAAAACACATCACAACAGACCTCTTCAATACCTTCATACAAAGATTACCATCTTTTTAAATTAACAGATCGTTGTAAAAGATTTCATTTGGCACCGTTTCCTCTGCCAGAGAGAAGAGACAGATTTTTATCAGAAGAATAAAATCATGCTTATTTTCTCCTCTATTTTAATAACCCTTTTAAAATAAAACTAGGTTTTCATACAAAAGCTGATTCTGTGTGACTTCGCATTTGAAAATCTTGATCTTTCCATTTTGGAAATAAAGATACACGTTTTGTGTTGCGGGAAATACGTTACTGGCAACACGGAATGTTGCAGTGTTACTAGCTACATGTTACGTTCCGCATTCAAAAAGCATACTAATGATTCATATTCATGGTGAACAGCACTTGCACAACATATGATTGCGGGCAAGAGTTGAGTTATTTTTCCCAACTTTTTTTCCAATGAATTTGCGGCTTTATAGTGAAAAATTAAAGTCGTTTTTGGTTGTAACCCACAGCGATTGCTTCGTTCTAAAACTAGGGTTATTAACATATGATAACGTAACGCCTGTAATTCCCGAATGGTTACGCAGAGGTGTATCTTTAGTAAACCCACATTTCGTCAGTTATTTTAAAGTTCCATGTAATAGATGGCGAGCCTATTGCCATCAGCCGGACACAAAACCAAGTCTCTGGGCTGCTACTGAGAAATTTCTGATGGAAAAACCCAATTACACTGCCCGACTTCGGAATCGAACCAAGGATCTCATGCTCAGCAGCAGCACTAGTATAACGAGACAGTCAACTAAGGATATTATTTATGTTAATCCTATGTTAGTTCTAGTCTTAGCGTACCCTACACATGTGCAGCTAGATGATTGATCGAGCATTACCCGAGTTATAATGTAATATCTAGACTTACTTATATTAAATCGTGTGTGTAAAATTAATTCAGTTCTTTGTATATTTTTTAGGGTGAAATGTGAAGATTTTTTTTTATAGCACCTCTAAGTATTTCAATAAGTTCATGGAACTCGACACTGAAGAATTACTTAAGTATTGTTATATAGGTATACAGCTTTCGTTATACTCTTGATACTCGTAGTACTAGAAATACTAACCAGATGAGAAACCCGTATTTCTAGAAATAATTTATAATATCTTGGAAATAAATACGGCAGTTCACAAAGAACTGCAATCCTATCGTATCAAACAACTTTTCATACCCTAGAATAAACCCATCATCAAGAATAGAAGCTCTCAAACTTCTGCTCACATCATAGGGAAAACGGGCATGAAAATACAAAATATATGTTGAGGGAACTCCATAAACCAGATGTTGCTTTATCTAAAACGGCTATACGCACTCGTCTCCCGAAATAAGTTCGGCTACAATCGACTTACCAGGATTATTGAAAGTTCCCGATAGTTGGGAAATCTTTTCCTACTTAGATACGTGGCTTCGAAAAAAAGTTTGCTGCTTTTGTAAGAAACTTCGGCATGATGCCTATTAGCGGCCGGGATCACTTATTTTGAGGGCAACATAATAATTTAAGTAGCGGAACTTTTTTTCGGGGTATTTTTGGCTTGTGTAAACGAAGTTGTTTTATGGGCTGTTTGCTTTGAACGGTTTGTTTTTAGGGAATGTTTTCATACCAAATTATCAACTCTTATCAAACGGTTAAATCCAGAACTCTTGTTGTACTAAGAGTCCTACAAAATGAATTCGGTCATGGCGTCCAATCTCAGCAGAGACTAGTCTTCGGCGCGGGAGACATTATACTGCACATGTGTATGCGCAGATACAGGTGCACTCTCTTCCCTCACTCTCCTTCTCTCTGTCATAGTCCTTTAGAGGCATGAGTGACACTCATCCTCTATAGAAAAAGGAAGGATCCTCCGACCAGACGGGTGTCTTGTCTGGCGGTCAACTGCCTAACAATTGGTGTAGGGAAGTTATTTATACTAATGTTGATCGCGCGGTAAACTCTGCTTGCGCGATGCATGATTTGTGTGACGTCAAAATTCTTTGATGCGAAGTTTGCATGTGGCGATGAATGGAACAGTCCAATGGGACGGCAATCCGACCCGACCGGAGAGATATCAGGCGCAGGACCAACGGCTTAACGTGCTTTCCGAGGCACGGGGATATCACACCGCCAACTTCCAAACTTTGGGCTGTTACTAAGAAATTCTTAATGGAAAAACCCAATAACATCCTGACCTGGGAATCTAATTCAGAACCTCACGCTTAGCAGTCGCCTTTGCGACCACGAGACCAATGGGTCTCTTATTGTAATAAGTACCTACGTAACATCACGCTTGTATTCTCGAAGGGTTAGGCGGGGGTCTACTTACAGTACCTACATCTTCGCCAGTTATGTTTAAGTCCCATGTAACAGGGGGCGAGCCTATTGCCATCAACCGGGCACAAATCCAGACTCCGGGCTGCTACTGAGAAAATCCAGATGGAAAAACCTAAGAACACTTTGCCCGACCCGGGTTTCGAACCCAGGACCACATGCTCAGCAGTAGCGCTTGCAACCACCTAGACCTACGAGGTACCTGCTTCTTTATATATAGAGCTTGCTATTCATAAACTGAAAAAGCTCGTAATTCTGAGTAATATGTGGCGTCGTTTTCGTGGTTTTCAATTTTATTAAAATAATAAAAGAACGCTGGCCACTTCGATTTGAAAAGAAAAATAAGTTGGCTAACCAAGTGGATTTAAAAATCAAATCATAAAATTTCGTATTTTTTTTGAGTTAGTATTCCATTCTCGATTATTTTATTGTAATGATTATATTATTTTTATATCAATCCAAGCTATTTAAAAAGTTAAAAAGGATCACACTTATATGCATTGAAAAATCTAAGATAAAATAAGTCTTTATTTGCCTTAAACGTGGTATAAAGTTCTTACAGTCTGGTTTTGATATAATGTCCACATGTTTAGCTATACAGAATGTTGAATCAATTGCATGCAAAATAATTAATAACGAGTTAAGCCTCGTGCAGAATAGCGCGACGCGACACCGTTTATTGTTATACCGTGAAGTTTTCTAAGAAATTGTATTGTTCGAGTCGCGCTAGTCTGCACGAGGCTTTAAAGGTGAACTATAGAATGTCGCAGATTAATTGGAAATACAATAATAGTCATTCAGATCATACATCACAAACGTTTTCATTAATACCTGTACAATTGTACATACACATTTTATATTTTCAAGTTAAAGAAATCATTAATGTCATAAATATTATGACCATTCAGCCAGTTGTATAGTTTGTTTTAAATGAGTTATGATTATTTAATAATTTTAGTTCTTTTGGTATTTTATTGTATTAATAGCTTTTATCTAAAAAGTGTTTACACGGATACATTTCATGAGCCTTTAATACCGAGCAGGTACCAGGTAATAATTTTTACTTAAAAGTTTAATGAAATTTATGGTATACATGGAAATTTATCGCATAAGCTTCTCCCAGCCAATTTCGGAATACCGACAAAATGTTACTTAATTAATGTTAGAGTATTTGTTCTGTATCAATATTGAATAGAAACTAAACCAGTATTGAATACATAGTTCTGCATATTAATACATTAGTTAGGCTTCCTTTAAAATATGAATAAGGGAATAATAAAATTAATTTACTGACGAAGTAAGGACAGGACAAGGAAATTTCTTTGGTAAGTATTTATAGAATTATAATACCTCGGCAAAATGAATAAGATATTTACTGATAGCGTTTAATTTTATTCTGTTTATAATATAAGTATCTCTACTTAACCTTGTGTTTAATTATAATTTCTGGGAATAGTCAATATTAAGATTAACAAAATGTAGGAAAGTCAGTTACCATGCTTGAAATGCAGTTGCTTTTTAGGGTTCCGTAGTAAACAAGGAACCATTATAGTTTCGCCACGTCCGTCTCTGTCTGTCCGCGGCTTAGGTCAGAGACTGTTAGTATTAAAAAGCTGTTATTTGTCATGGGTATACTTATTAATCACGCCGACAAAGTGGTTTTTTTTTTTTTTAAGTACCTCCCCTTCACGTAAAGTGGGAATGTTTTTTTTCTGGTTTATCCTATGGTGTGGTGTGACGTAGGAAAGGTCATTCAAAAATATTGTGGGCGTGTGAAAGCCATTTTTCAAAACGTGCTCATTTTTGTTAGAGTATGGTATCCCCCCCCCCCCCCCCCCCCGCCAGCTAAATGGTTGTATTAGTATTTATGAAAAAAATCTCAGCAATAGTATATATAATGAAGTTCAAAGGAAAACTATCACAGCCAAGTAGGCTTTACAATATACGAGTAATAATCGACCAACTTAAATTTGTAGTTTAAAAAACATGTTCTCCCATACATTCCGTATGGGAGAACATGTTATCCAACTACAATGTTTGTTCAAGTTTGATCTTGGGATAAATACATCCCAACTACGGAACCCTTCATTGTGCGTGGTCCGACATGCACTTGGCCCGGGTATTATTCTATTTATTACACTTATTTTAACGTAGGTCAAAAACAACAAACCATTTATTATAAAGCTTAAGAACCTTAGACTTTTCTAGCTTGATCAATCTTCCTCGGCTATCGCCACTTTTACGTCTAACAAACAAAATCCCGTCATCAAAAAAACTTAAGCAAAAATACCTATACAACGAAATAGTCAAAAACCAAGCACAATACAAATAAAAACTGTGAGTAACGCAATCACAACGGCTCGTTCATAATTGAAACATGTCAACGAGTCTTTGATGTTTCGGACGCTAGATGGCTGTCTTTGTCCAGACTGATGAACAGATATGTCAGTCGAATGTATACGTCCATCGGCATCATGTCAGCTCTGTCCATACTCGATAGTTCGCATTCAATTTCCGTTGGTGCTATGTGCGAATACCGTGCCAGACAGCGGCGTATTATTGACTGAAACGTATGAAGATTTTGATAGCACTGCGATTTACTGGCGTGGGTTTGGAACGTTGTTTTTGGTATAAAGTGAATTGTGGAATTAAGTTGGTTGTGTTTGATTAAAATAATAAAATGATTATTTCTTGATAAATTCAAGAAATATAATTGTACGTGTACGTGTGTACGTGGAAGGTACCTACTGAATTAATACCTGAAGGTACCTTCTGAACTCACCCACCACTCCTTCTTATCTTATGTCTCACTTCCAATACCTATGTTCTTCACACGCTAAGAATCTGCGTTCTTCCAACAATCGTCTTCTACTCTGTCCTTCTCATACTTCTGACTTTGTTCATTCTTCCTTTCATATTCAGTCCATTCTACTCTGGAATGCGCATCCTCTTGATATCAAGACGACCACTAGTCGGTAAGCATTTAACGGAAATTGCAGAGTTATTTTTAAAACAAATAGTGTATATATAATATATATATAATGTAGGTAAATATTATAGTAAATATGTATGTACGTGTATCATAAGTTTATAAACTATATATGTACTTGTGTACCTATTTTATATATAATTCGTTGTTGTCTTTTTAATAATTTTTATTATAATTATCTCCTCTAAATCGGAGCACCTGCCATCTTATCTCTTCACCACCCTTGGTTGACTGGTAGAGAATGCCTAAGGCATTAAGTCCGCCTTTGTACCTTATTGTGTGCGAGAAGTTTAAATAAATAAATAATAAATTAATTAATGCATTATTATATAGGCACTTATAAATGAAAAAATGGCCGTTTATACGTAATAACACATTGTGCTTGTAAACCTCGCTCACGTCTTTTCATAAATTCATTTTTATCAAAAACTAAACCTGTATCGAATATTACAGAGCACTTTTTAATAAAATTTCATAAAGTTAAGTCATAGATTAAAATAACGCTCTGAACAATACTTAGAAAGCACTACTCATAACTTGGATCTCATTGGTATTCAGCATGCGAGCGGCGAGTGGAGCAAATTCTTAAAATTGAATCTAGGGTAGAACTCAGGCTGTGATACAAGCTCTACGAACACAATGCTTTCAGATTTAGCAAACACAGATTTTTTCCCCTAAACCCATTAAATATAGTAAATAATTATGGAAATATTTTCTAAATTATATCAGCCAGTAATTGTCTCATCGCCAATTATATAAAATAAAATAAACTCGTAAATATTTTAGAATAAAATCGTCAACGCACGGTTTCTGAATGAAGAATTTGAAATTTAGAACTTGACAAACTCTTACATAAGGTGGTCCCTTCAATTTTCCCAGCGAAATTCAAAATTATTATTTATTTATTTAATACTTTGAGCACACAAATGTACATAGGCGGACGTAATGTCATGGGCATTTTCTACCAGTGAACCTTTGGGTGATGCAGAGACAAACTGGCATTAAATAAATACAAAGATAAACATATGCCTCATAAATTAAAAGTAGCTATAATATAATTTGATACGTTTTTTGTAAAGAAAATTTGACAAGTTCTCAACTTCAAATTCTCAATTCAGAAACCGGGTGTAGGTAAGCGTAGTGATCAATGATCATTCATTCTCTTTGAGAAGATTCTTTTACCCTGCAGTCTAATCGGGACATTTACATACTAACGTTGTAAGCGTTTTAAAGTTCTATTTATTTTAGAACTTACAGTTTTAAGAGTGTGGTTTCAACGGCTTACAATTCGTATTTTAAGGACTTTTCCCACGAACTCATTTATTGTAAATGGAATCATAATAAAGACTTTATTCGAAGCCATTCATTTTATTACGTAAAGGTTACGCTATAATTATTTTACTACATGTTTTTACCTATTTGACACATCTATTTTACTAAAGTAACTACATTATGTGCTTTTATATAATATACTTCATAAAGAATGTGAGGACTATGTGGATATTTTTATTTTCTTTTTCTTCTTTCATTTATTTTTTCTTTCTCAGTTAGTTTTAATGATGGTCTGGCAGTTTGAGTAGTTTATTCGGCCTACCAAATGTCCTTGCTTTGGTATTGTTCGTCGAGTTGAGTTCCACGATTACTGACAAATGCTTACACTGACTGGACAGGTCCACTCAAATCTGTGTGGGTCTCTCCTCAAAAGACCATTTCATACACTAATCGACATGGTCCTAATATGGCCGGACCAAGATTATGTCTGGACTTTAAAAGAGACTGCGACCTCTGAGTTTCGGCTTTTCTTCTCAGAGTAGTCAGATAGGAAACGCCGAACTCATCTAGCCTATTTAGAATATTTTTTAAAGATGACGTGTAAAAGTGATTCCGGTATATTACAGATAAACAAATTCATTTCATTTCATCGCATATACCTATCTACTATATATTTACCTTTTTCTTACACGATAAACTGGCGATAATAGGTATTATCGCCAGTTTATCGTGTAAGAAAATATAACGAGTTCCAAGAAGTGATTTCCGCTATACTTTAGCACAAAAAGCACAATCTAAGGCTCCCTTGTTTTTTAGTAGAGCTTCCCTAGACTTGTCGTTGTTATTTTTCTTTTTGATGGCATGAAATGAGAATTGCTAATGCCTTAATGTAAATAAAATACCAACATGAGATGTTAATATTAATAAAATCTAGCAGGCACTGAAAATATTAAAGTACTTTGGTACTGTCAAAGAACAAATTCTTTTGCCTAATTACTATGTAAACAAACTGGGAATTGAGTCATTTCAAGATACAAACTAGGCAGAAGTTTATGTTGTCCGAAATTTTATTGATAGGAGACTACTGTGCAAAGTTTTCTGCTGTCTCTATAAAGACACCATGTAGAAAATAGGGATACCATTGCCCTGCAATAGGACATGCTTTTAATAATAATAAAGACAAAAAAAGCAATCTGCAACTAGGCAGATTTTTTACTTTTACTGACTGGAAGCGGACCCCAGCATAGTTAGGAAAAGTTCCAACTATGTTGGGGTCGGCTTCCAGTCTAACCGAATCCAGCTGAATACCAGTATTTTACATGGCGATTGCCTATCTGACCTCTACAACCCAGTTACTGGGTAATACGATACCCTTGGTAAGACTGGTTGTCGGACTTTCGGGCTTCTGACCACTCGTAACGACTGTCAAAGATCCACGAATGACAACCGGGCCCAACAGCTTAACGTGCTATCCGAGGCACGGAGGAGTCTCGGTATGTAAAGATGACCTATCAACAGACCAAACCCGGCAAACGTCCGTTTTCAAGAACGTGATTACAAATATATATATATAAATATTGCTCATTTAATAGTACAGGATAAAGACACAAGTCTTAATTTCCATCTAAAATATGAAGGTCATGCAGACACGTTCAAAAGTAACATGATTATGTAAACAACACTCCAGGCCCCTTGTAATATTACATCAATTCATTAAACTCATATTGTAGGTACGTCGCCCTGATTCATTTACTTTCTCTCATTATGCCCTGACGTAAACGATTTAATGTCTTCATTTACTGCACAAAGAGAAATTAAAGAGGCTGCTAAAAGCTTGACATGACAAAGTGCTCTTTCTATTATAAGTTTTAAGACCATAAGCTTACGTACGTGGTGTAATTTTCCTAATTACTTTCGTCGTTTAGTTTGGAGTAATTAAAATTCGTTAGGCATATTTTTGCGTAGTGTTTTGGGGAGCCTTCTCTTTGTCATTGGCGTAGGAGATGTGAGGGATTATACATATGAAGGGGTGGATAACCGTAGACTATTACTTATAACATCAACATAGCATTAGGTACGACTGCTAGGATTGGTAATTATGAATGGCCTTAGAGAATCACTACATATTATAAAACAAAGTCCCCCGACGCATCTTTCTGTGTCTGTCTGTTTATTGAATGCGATAAACTCAAAAACTACCGAACGGATTTTCATACGGTTTCCACTATTGACCGGAGTGGTTCATGAGGAAGGCTTAGGTGTATAATTAATTAAAATTTTGTATAAATTTGCTGAATTATGACCATGTCAAATAGTTGACGTAACAGGCTGTTAAGACACTACGACAGAAAAAAATGTAGGCATTATGTGCTCTGCGGGTTGCTGGTATAAGTGAAAGGCCGACCCGACGTAGGTAATCTTTTGACCTTTATTATGTAAGTAGGTCCTCGTTGGTCTGGTTGCGCTACTGCTGAGGATGAGGTCTGGGTTCAATTTCCAGTTTGATCTACTATATGGAATTTCTCAAAAGCAGTCAGGAGTCTGGATTTGTGTCCGCTTGATGGCAATAGGCTCGCCCCTATTACATGGGGACTTATACATAACTGGCGGAATGGGTGTACTGTAGGTGTACCTCTGCCTAACCCTTCTTGGAATACAGGCAGAAGTTCATATGTAACTAGTTTCAAAACAAAATCCCGTGAACACGATGACCACATCTGTTACCGGCCCGGCTTTATAGTCGCCGAGCGCTGCAAGCAAGAATAGTCCGTACGGTGTTTAGATATGAACTTCTTCGATGGTACACCTGCACCTATATTCGCAAAATTAGTTACCTATTTGTTTTGTAGTCATTTGGAAGGCCTATTTTTAGCTTTGGATTTGTACGGCTGTTGTGATGAAAATGCATTTATCGTGTGAAGTATAAATACTTTTGCAGTTGCCGATTTTTTTTTTTTTTTTACTGAGCGTTATGTTATTACTTGAATTTATTTATCCTCCGTCAGCTCAACGATTTTTTAATCTGTTGTAAGCTTGTAAACTGGCTCTTTGTTGGTAATTATTTTATTTAGGAAGTAAGTAGGTATCGGTTTTATCTAAAGCATCAGACTAACCCTTTTTTTTTTTTTTTTTTTTGAGGATGGGAAATTATCAAATAACTTCTCCCGCTCTGGGTGGAGCGGGAGGGCGTGTCAGACTTTTACTGACTAAAACCCACCCGTGTTCCTTCCGTTGCCTGTGTGCCGAGGTCGCGATATCCCTTTCAGACAAACCCGCGACCCCGGCAGGCATTGGCCCTTCCGGACCCCGTCAGTTGGTGCTGACATCTCTTTGAGGCGCGCGTGGAACACAACGCGCCGTCGACCCGGGCCTGGTCCCTATCGGACGGCGAGCTATCCATTGCTCACCCTCCGCAAGCCCGCGCCTACGGTGGCCGGAAGTCGGCTCGCGACTCCCGACGCCCGGGGCGTCTCCTGCGGCGACTAGGGGCGCGAGGGGGCGCATTTTGCCTCTCCCTCGCGCGCTCCGCCTCCTCCTTCGCGAGCATTACTGCTTCGCAGAAGGAGGTGACGGCCTCCCATGCACTCTCGCTCCGGACCATGGCCTGAACCAGGGCCGGACGCGAGAGATCGCCGCCGCCGATCGCCTCCGTGAGGACACGGCGGTGCTCCGCCCAAGCTGGGCAGACCTCCACCGTATGCTCCACCGTGTCCTCCGGGCGATCCACACAGTGGTGACACCCGGGCGTTTCCTCCCGCTTTATTCTGAACAGGAACCTCCCGAAACAACCATGTCCGGTGAGGACCTGTGTCAGGCGGAAGGTGAGGACGCCGTGGCGCCTCTCTAGCCACTCCTCAAAGAGGGGACTTATTGCCACAATTGTGGCGTGCCCAATCAGACTAACCCTAAGGTTGGGTTAGTCCAACATAATGTTGTTAAGTATTATAACGCATTGTCGATGCCTGCCCATTGGTGTTGCAGAAATCTATAGACGGTGACGTTGACCACTTAAGAGCCCACAGAACTTCAGCTCAAATTCACATTTTATCTCGCTCGCACCATACTGCTCGTGGACTGAGTGAAAGCGAGACTGAGTTGGGAGCTGGTGGCTCCAAGGCGCCAATAGTTTAGGTAATTTATTTTTACGGCGAATAATGGTAAATAAAAAAATAAAAAACAGTTTCTGCTTTATATTTATATTTAGTTCAGTTATTATGCAAAGTTTCATGATCTAATTTGAAGTATTTTTTAAATACCAGCTATTGTTCGGTTTGGAGGTAACTTTGGTTTTTTTTTTCTATCAAGAAAATTTTATGAATAATTTTGTCGTCAAACATAGTACTTAACATTAATCCTCAACTTTAACATATATTTATTTCAAAATCAATGCTGCAATATTTTTGATATAATAGAATTTGAGGTAGTATAGGCTCTTAACATCAGGTGGGCTTGCCATCCAATCCATAGGTATCTACTACAGTCCGGCCGTCGAGAGAATGGGTTCCTGAGAAATTTTCCAACTGATGGTAGTTGGAAAATTTCTTGTATAAGGATCAAATTCGCAAAACACATATTCGTAATATGAAATGGACAGATGTCAAAAACGCATTCTCTCGACGGACTGTAATATTATAAATACGAAAGTAACTATGTATGTCTGTTATCTTAACGGCTGAACGGATTTAGATGAAATTGGCTCGCAGGTAGACCATGACCTAGGACATAGGATACTTTTTATTCCGGTACGTTCTTCTGGGATAATCTTCTTAGTGTGTCGATAGCAATTTATATAGAATTTGGGCACATGTTCTACCGTTAACCGCTCCTGCATCGTGGGATAATTTGCGACATCCACGCGGGCGAAGCCGCGAACAAAAGCTAGGGACATAATAAAAACTTAGTATTAAATCGCAAACCCTTCAAAGTATAACGATGTTATTACTATCAGTACATACTATCATTTTCCAAAGACTACGCTGTACCAATGTAGTAAGTCTGCAATAGAGGGGCGTTTCTCGGAGCTGCGTGCTAAAGATACCGCCTGATATTGCTATACTGCACTGAATAATGATAAGTAGTGCCGTAACTCAGTACAGTGCTGTACGAAAAGGCCATAGCATTATATGAAGCCCATAGAGTATACACAATAGTCGATTTAAGCCACACTTGAGCGACCAGCACTATTAGGATAGTCACTAAAACAGTATTCTGGTGCAAACTGGGAGAACCTTAGGCTAAGCGTATGCTGAGACGCAGCTGACGCAGGTTCACGCAGCGCAGGGCAGAGCAGATTTCGTAATACATGAACATACTGAGAGCTGCAGACATGTGTCTGTCCTGCTCTGCGTCGCGTTGTAGTGCCGCGTGCAGGTTGTCACATAAGACTGGAATGTGTCTGTGTAGCTGCGTCGCAAGAAGCCCAAGAAGTTCATTAATTTAAAAAAGCGTCCATCATTAACGTCTATAAGGTTTTAGAGGACCAGTTAAATATTTCCCAATTGTATGTACATAATTTTCCCGATACGATACCGATACCGATTATTGTAGTAAATAATCGGTGAATCCGATTCCGATGCCGATATCGATAGCTTAGTGGATAATAAATCAAATTAATAATGAAGTATGTACCTACCTCGGGCGTTTGTATGTCTTTTGTATTTTGTATTTCGAGCACAACTGTTTTTAATAGTGCGGAACAAACAGAATCATGAAAAGCGGTGACCTGAAACAGGCACGAAAATACATCGCTCAGCCAACGCTCAGCAAACTGCAAAGTTTGCCGTTTGCCATGTTGCCATGTTGCTAAGCATGCGCTGCGCGGCTCTCCCGCCAGTCCCACCTGCGACGGACCGAAAATGTTGCGCACGCGTCGTCGTTTTGCGCGACGCAATCACACAACACACAATTAGAATTGTTACATTATGGTAATTCCTATTTAAATAGGTTTCATAATAATAATAATAAAGTTTATTGATCAAAAAGTAACGATACAATTTAGTAAAATTCGGTGTGCCACAAACTAAGCATCGCTTGAATCTTGTGGCTCAGGAGTGCGATTAACAATATTATGGTTACCTTCCAGTGTGAGGGTATTATGAAAGACAAGACAGAAAAATAATAATTAAATAAAACATTTGTCAAATTCTAGACATAAATTCAAGAAAAGTAAAAGTAATTTACAATTTTTTTTTGGACTTGTGTACTTATGTGAGGTTTGAGTGGGTGTGATGGTGTGTGTGATGGTGTGTATGTGTGGTGACGGTTCTATATCAAGGCTTCGGTGTCGTCGTATGATAATATTAGAAGAGCTTAAGTTAGGATTTTCTTACAGGTTGAGGTTGAGCAGTCTCTTATAATATACATAATGATTGCCAACTTTATTCATACAAACTTTTACCTGTGATCCACCCAATTACCTCAGGTGAGCGAGTCAATTAAATGAAATATTCAACATCGATCGCCAATTCATACGACCAAAGTTCTCGCAAACTGTTGACGATCGTGTAATAGCAGTGGGGATAACTTCTTTTTGCGTCGGTACAAAAGAAGAAGAAAATTAAGGTACGTACCCCATCTAATAAAATCCCAACATAAAGTTCAATCAGACTGTAAAAGCGGTTCTTGTAATGAAATTCCCAACAGCGTTTATGAATCGGAAACCAAAGTTCTATTTGTAATAAGGCAACGTTAGCACTGTTTATATTTCGACGCACGACCGTGCTTTGTTAGTGGAATATCAATTTGTGAGCACTGTAACGCTATTCGCGGTCAGTATTAGTCTATACTGTGGTACCTATACGGAGTAATTCGGATGTCGCGTCCGTCGCTAGTAAGTTTAAATAATAACTGAATTCTGAGTTTACCTGCGGCTTTGGTAGCTAATGGAAGTGTGGTGTGACCTTTTTAACACGTTCAGTGCCGGGAGCCCTCTTGGAGGGTTCACTTCCAATATGTATGGCGTCAGGGCGTATGAGTTCTATGAAAAATGGGTGGAGACGAAAGTGTTAAACGAAAAATCGTCATCACTAGAGTACCTACCTACATATTAAAAAGTCCATATTAACAGCCATTTGGTGCGTTTGCCCCCTGAAATTTCTTCTGAAACGCTGAATAATTAATTTGTTATTAAATGTCATGTTAGCAGACCGATGATAAAATTACGTTATTTTGACAGCCAATTTACTGATCAGAGTCGATCAGACTGAACACACATATCATAAAAACAATTGCAGTAGCTGCATTTTTATGATTACGACAGTTTGTCATTTTGTGCACGTGCTATATTTAAAACAGAACCCCTAATTTTAAACTGGTCACACGTTGAAGTTGGAAGTCTAACACAATATGTCTACGTAAGTACTTTCAGTTAATTATTTTAATATTTACAATAAAAACTTATAAATAAATAATTAATAAAAATAGTAAAATAAAATAAACAATTTAAAAAAAACCCGTCTGCAATATCACATAACTGAAAAGAGAAAAATAATTACAATCTTTTGAATTTTATAGTATTGCAGGTTGTTCCCCAAACAAAAGTTACATGTATCATATTTTCAGGTTATTGGTTTGTCCCCCGTCTGCACTGAATCCTCCAATCCTGAATCGGTCAGCCAAAAATATGAAGCTAGTTGCCCATTCCAAAGCGTAGTAGGTACCTATGGAGAAGAACGGGCAAGAAACTCCACGGACACTCTTTTAAATAAAATAAATTGTTATAAAGTATTGGTTACATCATTCATGTTGAAATTATACATGTAAGAACAATGTAGAAAGACGTTTATAATAAATTAATATACTAACTTAACTAAAACTATTCAAAAACTAAAATATAGCATCGAAAAATTCATCCGCATCGCTGTCGACTGGTAATGTACCCAAGAGACTGGCCGCATTGCCACGTTGTGTGGCAATGCTTAGCCTCTGCCCAAAGTAAAAACCAGCCCTGTATGTATACCTTTTCGCAACTATGTAGGGGTCGGCTTCCAGTCAAACCGGATGCAGCTGGATACCAGTATTTTACATGGAACGACTGTGTATCTGACTTCCACCTTCCACAACCCAGTTACTGGGTAACACGATACCCCTAGACAAGACTGGTGATCAGACTTTCGAGCTGCTGACTACCCCTAACGACTGTCAAAGATCTACGAGTGACAGCCTGGAAAAACTGCTTAACGTGATTTCGGAGGCCATCCGCCACTATGACCATCACCCATCACATCACCCATCCACAGACCGACCCCGGAAAATGTTGCTTAACCTTAAAGATCGACCCGTGCGGCTATGATTATTTAGCCACGACGATCTCATAAATTATGTCTATGTATATCTCTTAGAAGTAATTAAATAATATTTCTTTGAGAACAATAAAGGTACGATTCCGTACAACCTATCAGCCGTTTTAGCGTGAAAGCGTAACAAACAAACTCACTTTCGCATTTATAATATTAGTTAGGATTACCCCAACACTTTTTCCCCCCTACCCAGGGGAAAGCCTGCCATTTCACACAAGTTGCGAGAGTCAACTACAATGGCCCGTTGTGGTGTCCATTGCGATACTAGCGACCTATTACGGCCTGTTCACTGCTGCTATTGCAATTCCTAGCCTCAAATGTTACGGCTTTCCAGAGTTTATACCGGTCAAGTGGTTTTAACTACCGTAGATACGCTAAATACTGAAGATAGTTAGGTCGAAGTAAGTTTAGAGGGATCTAATTACCCTAATATTGTTTTGTAGGGGCTGAGCATGAGGTGTCGTTTCCCGAGTCGAGCAAAGTATTATTGGGTTTTTCTATCTGGAATTTCTCAGTAGCAGCCCGGAGTCTGCATTTGTACCCGGTTGATGGCAATAGCATAATCAGCCTATAATGTTCCCACTACTGGGACACAGGCCTCCTCTCAGTGAGAGGGAGTGAGCCGTAATACACCAGGTGGGCCCAATACGGGTTAGTAGATATCACATGTCTTCGAATTTTTGGTTCTAGGACATGCTGGTTTTCTCACGATGTTTTCCTTCACCGTTTTGACAGCAGTGGTGATGAAATAATTTACACAAAGTAACGCGCCTGTCAGGGTTCGAACCTACGACCTACAACTCGTTAGTCGCGGCTGTTACCACTGGGCCACCACTGCTCTCTGATGGCAAAAGGCTCACCCCCCCTATTACATGGGACTTAAACATAACTGACGAAATAAAAAAAAATAAAAAAAACTCTTAGCATTTATTTCAAATAAACCAATTACAGGCACTTTTGAATTGTCAAGGGGTCGGTCTGTCAGAAAGATGAAGCTAGTTGCCCATTCCAAAGCGTAGTAGGTTCCTATGGAGAAGAACGCGCAAGAAACTCCACGGACACTCTTTTAAATCCAAATATTCTTAAATATTGGTTACATCATTCATGTTGAAATTATACATGTGAGAACAATGTACAAAGACGAGCACGTTGAAATGTGGGTGTACCATCGCGGACACTAGCACCTGACCAATTTTCGACCTTATTGCCGTTATAAGTTGAAAAGTGGTCAGGCGCCAGTGTCCGCGATGGTACTATAGGAACACCTTTGCACAACCCTTCGGGGAAACAAGACGTGATGTTATCTGATGATAAATGATAAATGATTTTTATTTCTGTAAATAGGTTGTACAAAACACTTTTACATGTCAAACATATTATTTTTAAACTAGATGAGGTCGGCGTTTCCTATCCGACTACTCCGAGAAGAAAGGCCGAAACAAACTCAGAGGATCTATTAGGTCTTGTAGAGGTCTTTGCCAAGCAATGGACTGCATCTAATTAAACAGCAGTTAAATTGCATAACGCACTTTCAATCACAATCTGAAAGATTTCGAAGGAAATAATCCATTGTTTCATATGTTTGATTTTTTTTCGGCCCGACAACGTAAATGACGCAATGAATGTTGTTTAACTGACAAAATTAAAGGCATTGCCATTGTAAATGTGTTGCGGAATCACCCCCCTGACTTATTATATTTTTCTTTTTTGAATGATGTACCTACTTACCTAACTTTACTCAAATTTTTCTTGTTGAGTATTCCTAAATACAACGTTAGGACAGTAACCATTCATTCTAATCACTAAAGAAGTAAACAATCACAATAATGAACAATCTAGCAGTCATGCTTTACTAGCTATAAAAAATATTTGTTTTACGTGTCGCAAGAATTTTTTTCGTGTAAGTTTTACAAAGTGGCTTAAATAAGTGAACTTATAACTAGCTCTATTTTCAGTACTTTCTGAAAAATTTGAAAATATTAACACACCCCAATTCGCTAATGCCCTCACGTAGTCTAAGAGCTAAACTGTGTGAAATCACTTTCAGAGCATAATCTCTTCAGCTGCAGTAGTTAAATTGCACAAAGACTAGAATTTAATGCCCGTGCCGACTTATCCCCCGTGCCGACTTATCTGCGACTTTAACTTGTAAAACTTAATACCTTGATTTTTTCTTGTCCCTCTCTGGACAGTTAAATAAGATTAAATAAGTTCACTCGGATATCTGATAAGTCCTTGTTTTAGTCTAATAATTTGTTGAGACTTTTGAATTGCAGTTGAGTTAAATAATACAGAGTGTAAAAGACCCATCACGAAGTCGTCATCTACACATTCTATTCATCAAACTAAGTAACTTAAATCAAAAATAATTGCTGGGAAACGATTTCCAAAAAGGACGTTCGACTTTAAGTTCATTTTTTATTCATGTTCATCTATATTTTTGTAAATTGTGGGCCGACTTTGAAAATTCTTTTTTCATTAGGTAGAGAAAGCTTTTGCGGTGGTCCCCTGTCAATTTTATTAACTTTGCTTTGGTAGTTTTTGAATTAGCTTCAATAATACGTATTTTTCCCACTTAGTCTATGTGAATGATATTATAATAACTTCGTGTCACTGTTATTTACATAGCAGGTGGTATTCGAATTTGTGTGGAGTAGGTACCACAAATAACTTTCATTTTGGGAAGTCGGTGGCAAAAAATGAAAACTCATAACCAAAGATATCAACTTCCGAAATTAAATTATTTATCACCTTCCAGTGTTGATTTTTTTTGCAGTCGGTTGTTTTTTTTTTGTAAATAGTTATTATTTTTTTGAAAATTTACTGTTTCAAGCAACGGAACGGGATCGATGGAGTATTTAAGGTTAGTTGAAGTAAGTATAACATTTAAAACGTGATTTAGATTACAGTAAAAAAAAATTGAACTTGACCTCCAAAATCGGGCAAACTTTGACCTTCAATATCGGGCATAAGTCTTTCTTTGAGACCGCTACACTACCTAAATATGTAGAAAGATTCAGAAAAAAATTACCACTGAACACTGTATGTATACTTGTGATTATAATTACCGACCTAGAAAATGTATAAATACCAACTGGTAAACATCTAGATAAAATTGAATTGGAAAAGTATTGTTTAGAAAGAAAATATTTTGATTCTCGCTGATGAGAACCCAAAACATATTTTAAAACATTAACACCTATTGAATGAGATAACAAAATAAATCCTATATTTTAGCATCGCGTTTATAAACAACATGTTTGTACCTACAGATAACGGAGTTAAGCGGCATGCAGACCGGGGCGACGCGACAGCGCGACACGACTTTAACAAAACAATTTCTAAGAAAAGTTCACGGTAGAACAATTACCGGTGTCGCGTCGCGCGACAAGTCGCGCTGATCTGCACGAGACTTTACTGTTTATGTTTATATCGAACACTATCGAAAAGAGTTGAACACAAAATCATTAGCGAAAACAGCACATGCAGAGTTCAATATATACCCAGATATACCTATAATATGTGGGCAATACCAAGCGAATCAAAGCTGAGCAAGCAAATCTTTGCATTCAGCCAAAGATATGAAAGTTCAAACGGGCCTTATAATGTCCCCGATCCCTCTTAAGTTTAAGTTTCTGGGTCAAATAGGGACCGTCAATACATCGCTTTCATGTTACCGAGGTCTTCAGGATAGTTTGATAAATCTTGGGACGATAATTTGGTTAATAATGCAGCTGAAGTAATCTTAAAGATGTAATGATGTAAAACATCACGCATGTAATGTTAAAATAGATAAGCAGATTAGTTTGTAAAGCACAAAGAAATTCAACAGTTGTGTTAACCTCTCAGCTGCTGGGTCCCCCCAATTCATAAGTCTCGTGAAATAGGGGACGACCTTGTAGCTAATAACCGGGTACAAATACAAAACAAATCTTGCCCGACCCGGAGATCGAACCCAGGATCCCAAGCAGACACAAAACTAGACCCACGAGGCAATAAGAAAATTAAAATATCACATTAAAGATAATATGAACCTAATTACGAAGATGATTTGATAACATTTTGCATCGGTGTTTACGTTATAGTAAAATACAATATTTATCGTAGGTATTAATTTTATCGATTAACATTAATTTAGGAGGTCATTTTTAGTGGTAATTTCCACTGACACACTGATTTATTCTGCTTTTGATTTTTGAAATGAGTTTTGTTTTTGCAAAAACACCGCGGTCGGTAATTACTATCTAACCCAAGTACCTGGTTTTCAAATTGATAATTTGATGTTGACAACTTGTCGAACTCTACTTTAGCATTAGGTACTGGTGATTTCCTTCAATAATGCCAGCGAAA
This sequence comes from Agrochola circellaris, assembly GCA_914767755.1. Lineage (NCBI taxonomy): Eukaryota > Metazoa > Arthropoda > Insecta > Lepidoptera > Noctuidae > Agrochola > Agrochola circellaris. The sequence goes on along the minus strand of OU611841.1, from coordinate 12,510,861 downwards.
TTTCAAAATTTCTTAAGTTTTTGCAAAGAAATTAAGAATTCCGCGGGCTTTCACCTTAAGAAATACTAAAGTAGAAATTCTCAAATCAAAAACCTGTATCGGCGTCCAGAATAAAAGAAAGAAAGAAAGAAAAATATTTTATTTGGGACACATACAAGAAATACAAACAGGAAATACAAACAGTAAGTAATAATAAAAAATTATAAAATAAAAAACAAAAAAGGAGCATTTAAAACCTAACAGAATAATAACGACCTGTGCGAGGCCAAAAGGGCTCCTATCTCAGCATAACGCGGCGATATTAAAAAAAAAAATACTGCAGCACTGGTATTCTGATATGGCCCACTGTGATGCCACGGATACACCTACGGACTAAGATAAATCCCATTATGGGATAGACCAAAATAAAAGAAAATCATCTAAGTATCTATTTTCAAACCTTTTCAACTGTCACATCTCTCTGACTAATAAAATGTAGGTACCATCATGTTCTAGTTAATTGATTCAGGCGTGACCCTGCGGAAATCCACTATAAAATACTATAGACGATATCTGAAGTCATTAAAAAAAAAACGAACCACGCCGTGTTCGGGTTCGCGACAAGTCAATCGTCATCCTGAGGATGCCTCGTTGAGAGGTGAAACACGTGTCGATTTCTAACAGGGTTTTTTATGACTTTTTAGGAATAGTTAAGCGGAATAGGTTACTAAATATACTTCTATAGTATTTTACCATCATGTTCTATTATAGAGCATGATGGTACATTTTATTAGTCAGTTTTTCAGAACTTCAGACACTGGATATCCTTTTCTGTTGTTTTTAGGGTTCCATACCTCAAAAGGAAAAACGGAACCCATATAGGATCACTCGTGTGATTGTCTGTCTGTCTGGCTGTCCGTCTTTCACAATTTTTCTCCGAATCCAATGGACCGATTAAGTTGAAATTTGGTACACATATGTATTTCTATGACCCAAACACGGACGAGTAACGTAAATAAATGAATTTTGAATATGAGGGATTACTTTTGGGGGGCAAATAACAATATAAAAATAAAACGTTTTGCATAGTGAACCGTGTGACATATCAAATGAAAGAAGATGTTGCGAGAATCATAATATATTTTTTAATAATTTTAAACTAAATACTTTTAAAGATATTTAAGATAATTGATGAAAATTTATTATTCCCCCGCCTTATCTCCGAAACTATTGAGCCTAAAATTTGGAAAAAAATACAGAGAATGGTTCTTTACTCATAGATTATAGGAAAACCTATAAGAAGTCTATGGTCTTTAAATAACATAGTAAATCTCTCAATATTGTGCGTACAAACTTATATTTGCAGTTGGAATGTATCGGAGAACATATTTTTCAACTACAATGATAAGTTTGTTCTTGAGATTAATTCATCCCAACTACGGAACCCTTCATTATGCGTGGTCCGACACGCACTTGGCCAGTTTTTTTACTTATTTCATGCAAAATAATTAATTACCGCTACAGGATAAAGTGAAACTTCTGGTACCCAGACATAGTTACGTGGGTGGAGTTATAAATCTATTTATAATTATTATATACTAGCTTTAGCTGGCAGCTTCGCCCGCGTGAATGGCGGAAATTATCCCACGGGAACGTACTACCGGGATAAAAAGTAGGTATCCTTTGTTAATCCAGGTTGTAAACTGTGCCAAATTTCATTCCAATCAGTTCCGCCGTTTTTGCGTGATTGAGTAACAAACATCCAAACACACACACATAAAAAAATCACATTTATAATATGAGTAGGATATATTTATACAACCTTAGTTTTTGTTTACCCTAAACCTCTTAATTCCATATACCGACGCTGAAATCGCGAAAAAAAAATCAGCTGTTCCCTACATTTATGTTCGTTTATCTCATCGAAATGTAGGGAACAGCTGATTTTTTTTTCGCGATTTCAGCGTCGGTCCCATAGTGAAAGTTATTGTGTTTAAACAATGACCCCTTATGAGGTTAGTTTTTGTTTACCCTAAAACAAAAACTAAGGTTGTATATATATAAATAATAAAAAATAAAAAATAATAAAGTTTATTTCAATTTCATAGGGCATTACGATACAGATTATTGGAGATCACCTTTTAAGCAAGGAATTGCTTGTGTTAGGAGACTCCGCGCTTCCACTTGTCATTATTATGCAATTGAAACGATATATAGTTATATAAACAATAAATTAAATAGATATGTCTGTTTGTAATGTCAAAATAACACCTTTTTACTTAATGCATATGAAAGTATAATAATATCTACGGTACTTATTACAAAAAAAACAATTTTTAAATTTTTGTCGGTCTGTCTGTCCGTCTGTTTGTTTGTTCCGGCTAACCTCCAAAACGGCTGGACCGATTTTGACGGGACTTTCACTGACAGATAGCTGATGTTATATAAGAAGTAACCTATGCTTATTTTAGAAAAAGAATTACGGTCCACGCGGGCGAAGGCAGCAGTTAGTTGTAAAATATAACTTTAAATTGACCAGAAATTCCGTGAAACTTTGTAATTAACTTTCATATAATACTAAGGCTACTATTTTGGGTATAATTAATCTGTCTCACAGTAGGTGCGGTATGCGATTTTTTTATTTATTTATTTAATTAAGGTTCATCAACAGTTGTTACAGATAATAAACAGATAGGAACATATAGGTAATAGTGTCTTAAATCTAACTGCACAACCAATTACAGGCAAACACCGCATGCAAAATGTTCTTTGTGACTATAACTTTAACTTTAATTTTAAAGACTTAATGTACTTAAATTCTAGATAATAATATTAAAAACTAATAGCGATGAACTTAAAAATATGATTTTTCATCATATGTGTTCTTTATTGTACTTGATTATTTAACAATATTTTATGTATAAAGGTACCTATAAAAAACCTGTAGGTTGACTGGTAGAAAATGCCTATGGCATTAAGTCCGCCTCTGTACATTTTTGTGCTTGAAGTATTAAATAAATAAATGAATAAATAAAAAGGTACATGTATAATTATTGACTTTCAAAATAATAATGTTTCTAATGAACCAACCATCAATTGATTTTCATCTTTTACCTACTAGACCATTTCGGTGAAAAAAAAAAAAATAGGCAAAATAAATAGGTACCTATATATAACTTTATTAAGTATGTTGTTACAGGGACTGATAACATTGGCCTTGATATTATTTCGGGCTGGTCGCTTTTTTAGAAGAATAATCAGTTGATTTAAGATTAATTTACGTAACTAGTTTTTTTAATGAGAAATGCAATAGTTAATGTCTTTGTATGCTTGTTTTTGAAGGGCAGAATGTGCAACAGTATAATTTTTATCACTATGAATAGATCATTATTAGAACAGTAGCTAATCGTTACAAAGAAGAGGCATTGTTTCATTAACCAATTTGACTACAAAATACGCAAATCCCGAATTACAAAAAAAAAAAAAAAGTATCAACGTATCAGATAACCAATGAAACCCTATGAAGGCCAGATTTGTCGTAAAACAATCATAAAAGTCATTGTTAAAATGATAAAAATCTCGTTTCGTTTTTCGAGTTTGTAACCCTGCCGTGTCGCATTCAACTCGTTTCTCAAAATTCAATTTTGGGAATTTGTTTCCTCCCGTCGAACGGTGTACGGAATACTGATGGGGCTTGAGACTTCCCGTAAAGAAGTGCTCGTGTTTATTTTTTTATTTTAACAACATAAAATATGTATCCACTTGCCACACTTGACATTTTAACGTATCACTTAGCAGTAGAGTTAGTGAAGTTGGATTTTCGGAAACATTGTGTGCATGCGTAATTCAATTTAGTTAGTTTACGTGTCTGAGCTTAATCACAGACCAAACTTATCGGTATAATTTAAGGAATAGGAAAAGCCACATTAACTTACCGAAAACAAGTCCAAGGATCATAGCCGGTGGCTTTCTGTAGTTTCTGCTTACCCCCACGGAAGAAGGCGTGAGTTTATGTACGTAAGTCCAAATTTCAGACAGTTTCAGTCAATTAGCGCTGCTCAAGAAAAAAACAATTGAGAAATGATTTAAATCAGAGAGTCGATAAAATGCCGCTAGAGGCACAATAGCGAAGCTGCCTCGGACAAGCTAAAGTGCCGTAAGCATTGTATTGTCATTGTCACTGAGTCACTGTCACTTGTTATTTTGTTTGATTGTTTAGGTTAGTTCGCTGTAATGTTTTACAGAGAACTAACCATGCCAAGCGAATGTGGTGTTCCACTTCCCAAAACATTACATTCTCTTGTGCCTAAACGGACCCTGGCACTCACCGGACGCTGCTGCTGCAGCGCTCGCTTTGCACGCTCGGCTCGTGCGTAGTGTGGTCACAGTTATAATCTAACCTAACCTACCTTCCAGGCATTTTCATTTCCTCCTTCATTTTTCGTAAATTCAATCATTGTAGTGACTTTTCATATAATTATCTAAAACAAATACGATCAATCAATGCAAAGGGCGGCGAAAATAACAAGTGAAAGTTACAACGACAATGTAATGCTTACGGCACTTTAGCTGGGCCAAGGCAGCGCCACTATTATGCCGCAAATAGCGGCACCTTATCCGATAGTGATAAAATGCCGCTAGCGGCACCCTATATACTTCCATTATAATCGTTCCAAATCTTGAGATAATCATAGTTAACCTAGCTTGTAACCACATCGAGTTTAAAACTCCATCTTTTAACCTACAAAAAAGAAAGATTATTTGAAAGTAAAATAAAGATTCAGCTGTGGTGGATACTTATTCTTCCGGACTGCAGTGCGGTGAAACGTAGGCAAACTTTATACTTTATGTCCCTGATTTGATATGTTACCCAGTTTTGGAACAAATCTTTAGCTACATCTTATTTAGTAGTGTCAGCATTTTTAGTTGAGATTTCGTTTTTCTTACTGAATTTGTAGTTGTTCTAATACTTTGTAATTTTTTTCAGTGTTTGTCGACTAGCTTTGCTGGCTTATGGTATGAATCAACACCGTGCACTATTACTAAATAAATGTTATTATTTCTTTGAACAATCATTCTTAATTATAATTGCATCATATAAAGGACAATTATGGCAGACTCCCGAACTAATTTTTGTTGTTTTTTTTTTCTTTCTTTCTATGATGAATATATAATAAAAGTAGAGAATTTGAATTCCTGAACAGTTTTGTCTTCAGTTATACTTTTATAGGAAATCAGGAAATAAAGATATTCCAGTTTGAAGTTCACTCGTTCTAGAGGCTATGTCTTGTCAACATACCCTAATTGAAAAAGAAATGGTATACCTACTTACCACTTAGAATATCATTCATAGACATGCGTTTTTACAGCAAAATAAACTACGGACTACGGAAAAGTCTAGCCGACACTGACGTGCGTAGGTCTGTCACATGGCCCACATGCGACGTACCTAAGCAAATAAATTCAATGTGCCTAGCCTTTTCCCAAATATGTTGGGGTCGGCTTCCAGTTTAACCGGATGCAGCTGAATACCAGTATTATACATAGCGACTGCCTATCAGACCTCCACAACCCAGTAACTGGGTAATACGATACCCCTTGGTAAGACGGGCTAGCAGACTTTTGGGCTTCTGACGACCCATAACGACTGTCAAAGTTCCACGAATAACAGCCGGGACCAACGGGTTAACGGCCTTTCCGAGGCACGGAGGAGTCTCGGTATGTAAAGAGGGCGACCCATCCACGAACAAATGGTAAGTAAATAAATGTTCAGAAGAATATTTATTGAATAATAATCTTGGCTAATTATCTTAAGGACAGTTGTAGATATGCATATATATGATTATTTATATGGTAGGGGTAGGCCGTACTTAAAAGGTATCTATAGATAAAAAATAAATATTTATTCCTCATCATCGTTAACCACAATGTTCACAGCTTCTTCACTGCCAGAAACTTCTCTTTGCAAGTTACTGCAGCCATTGCAAGATCTCTACATGTCTCGCAGACATAGTCATCTTCCAGATCTAAATACAACAAAAACCGGCCAAGTGCGTTTCGGACCACGCACAATGAAGGGTTCCGTAGTTAGGATGAATTGATCGCAAGGACAAACTTAACATTGTAGTTGAAAACTCTTGAAAAAAGCAAATTTTTCAAACTGCAAATTTAAGTTGGTAGATTATTACTCGTTAACCTGTAACCTACTTAGCTGTCATAGTTTTTCTCTTAACTTCGTTATATATACTAGTGCTTGTAATTTTTTTATTAATCCAAGTACAACCATTTAGCTGGCTGGGGGGACACTAAACGGATCTCTAAATAGATAAATGGCTTTCAAACACCCACAATATTTTTGAACGACCTTTCCAACGACACTCCACACCGTAGGAAAGACGAGAAAAAAAAACTTCTCCACTTTACGTGTAGGAGACGTACCCTAAAAAAAAATTCTGTCCGTCTGTCTGTCCGCGGCTTAGCTCAGAGACTGTTAGTACTAGAAAGAAAATGGCTTTCAAACACTTGTGGGTGTGTGAAAGCCATTTTTCAATTTAGGGATCCGTTTGCGAAATATTTAGCTTTTAAGTGCTAATTTTTGTTAGAGTATAGTGCCCCCCACTGCCAGCTAAATAGTTGTATTTGGATTTATGAAAAAAATCACAGCAGTACTATATATAACGTAGTTAAAAGGAAAACTATCACAGCTTAGTAGGCTTTACAGGTTAACAAGTAATAATAAGTCTCAAAGTCCATAAGCAGAAGCAGTCGATAGAGTAGAAACTCAAAGAAAAAGCAACGAACGACAAGTTGTCAGTACGTGTCACTTTGTCAGTTAGCCGATTGGCAGAAGAAATGTCATGTTATTTTTTGTTGGCGATGTTAATAGGTACTCGAACTGTATTGCGATTTCATTTATGTATTAAAAATGATGACCGTTATATTTTTAACACAAACTATTATTTTTATTTTCTCATTTATATTCTGATGCAGAATTAGTATATTAATGCAATACGTAAAGCAAAGCATTATGTGTAACTTGACCAAGATTTTTATTAAATGGCAACATTAAAAGTTCAGGTTAGCCAATAGTCATGAAGTCAAGCCAGAAAAATAAAACAACGCCATGATTATTTTTTATCATTAATAAACTTTTATTTTTAAACTAGTCAATTTCGATTTCAATTATGACGAATTTTTTCCAGACTTCGATGGACCTTACATGCTTGATTAGATAAAACTTTGTAAATTATTTCGTTGGTATCTATCACGGTGACCTAACGTCAATGAAGTTCTAATAGTACGTAAGTCAAAAATGGCTACTTTACAGGAGAGTGAAAAAACTGTATGAAACGAATGTAACTTACGCTTACGGCCTTATTGTGTTCAATTATTACTTAATAAAAATGAACTCTGTGATGATTTGAACCTGTGAAAATCCCAATAACCTTTTCCATTCAAGGTATTTGGTGAATTTCGCAGTGCTGCCAGTAAAACACTCATAAAATGACTTACGCACTGTTAGACCTTCACTAACGATAAGCAGAATTGTTGATAGAAATATTGAGCTAGACGCTTAATAATTCTGCTGAGAATTCTTCTTTGATGTTTATTCCACTATTAATTTCGTGATGAAACTATTTACTAGCAGAATTTGCACTATGTTTAAACGAATATTGCAGAATTGAACGAGGTGTGTTTTTTGCCTTGTATTTAAATAATACTACAGGCTGATTAATTGACTATATTATTAGCCGATACTAAACCTTATAATAAGTAATAACAGAACTATTCAATAGTATACGTAGTCTACATTAAAGCTATTACGAAATCTAATTTCCCACCTCCAAATTTGATTCAACGCGAATCCACAAACACCTAATATCACAGTATTTATTTAATCGCCCATAGGTAATGTACTACGGACAATTATACCCTCATTGGGCAAACTAATTACCGGATCTACCTGGCTTGTGCCTAATGACAAGTAATATGCAGTGCATTATCGCAATGCGACGCAATATTATAGAGTTATCCTCAGCTTTACGAGTAATGGACGGCCGGTTCACACCATCTGAGACCAGCGTTGCACTAAATTAATAGACTATTGTTAATCCTACGGATCAGGATTGAAGCGTAAACACATTACATGTAGGTGTTAGTTAGATTTACACGGTTCCAGTGTTTAGTGGAGTGTGTAACGTGTCTTTTTCAAATTGAGATTTAGGAATTCAGAAAAAAAAACGTGGTGGTTTTTTTACTACATCTGGGCAAGCTTTGGATAACTTATCTCGGCAGTTAATTGCATACAATTTCAGCTCTATTTTTCTATTTATTTGGTGGATGATGTCTTTTTGGAGGCAATATAACTACTAGTGGACTGTTAGGAGAGTGCCAGATTCCCGGTTTTGGTAAATACTTTTAACTATTATTTTACAACAGAAACTTTTTTTTTCTACATGTCTAATAACAAAGTTACTTACTTTGTTATTAGACATGTAGAAAAAAAAAGTTTCTGTTATAAAATTTCAGTTAACATTGTGTTAACATTGTTTCAGTTAACATTGTGTTAACATTGGTCGAGCGCCTGCCAACACAACTCAAGTAGGTACCTAGGTACTAAATTTCAGAAGGCACGGATAATCTTCTGAATTCTAAAGTCGTGTACATCGGTCTTAATAGTTAGTTCAACAAGATTCCGTTAACTCCCTCCCTTTTGATGTATCTATGCAGATTGGAGCCAGTGTGTTTGTCGATTCAATCGTCTTAGTGACAGAATTAGTAGCTATTTATGTAATCGAGTTACGGAATTTGGAATGCTGTCTTTTATCTGAAATGTTTTTTTTTTTTTAATTCTTTAAATAGGACATCGGAATCACTTTTAGACGTCATATTTTTTTATCTATCTCACTACCCCGAGAAGAAATGGCGAAACAAACTTAACGTCTCTTTTAAAGTCCAGACATAATCTTGTTCAGGCCATTTGAGGACCATGTAGATTAGTGTCTGAAATGGTGTTTTGAGGAAAGAACCACACAGATTTCAGTGGACCTGTTCAGTCAGTTCAAGCATTCGTCAGTAATCGTGTAAAAACTCAGAACTTAAGGAGCTCAATGACTCGACGAACGATACCAAAGAAAGGACATTTGGGTAGGCCGCATAAAGTTCTCAAACTGCCAGACCATGATTAAAAGTAACTGAGAAAGAAAATGTAAATGAAAGAAGAAAAAGTCATGGTCCTTGCATTCACAACAATTAAAGTTATTATAATATTTTACAAATTAGTTTTTTGTAAATATGTTATTTTTCAACGTAATAACGTGTATGTAGAATGTGTAGAAATATGCAGCGATAGAAAAAATAATGGACAGACTATTAGGAAATTGCCTAGGCAATATTATGTACCTACCTACCTTGTCCGTTCATCTTTAATTTGTAATTTTCACCTACTTGAGGTGCATGAACTCCGATCAACATTTTCATTTACTCGAATAAAATTAGAAAAACACTAACTTTTTCTTGCTTTTTTATCAAACACATTGTTTGTTGTGATCGCCGTCCACCATAATTGAAATAAGTAATTGCATCAAAACTTCATAAAGTAAATATGAAAATAATTTTAATACTTCAAAATGAATTGTTTATTGTTATCGAATCAAAACATTAGACCGTATAAATATTTCCAAAATCTGAATATTAACTAAAATTATTTTAATGAAATTGAATTTACTATTAAATAAGTAGCTAACGGACTCAATCAGCTTGTATAACCCTTTTCAACAACAAAGGCAATATTTTGTTTTTGAGTAATTACAGTAGAAAATACAAAGTTCTATAATTCTTTTTTTTAGGCTGATCGTGATCACAGACAAAGAGGGTTTCGTACTATCTATTAAACGTATTTTTTTCTATAATTTTGTATATATATATAGGTAGGTAGTTAAGAGCCAATACTGCCTCAGCTGAAATTCACTTTTTATCTCGCTCGCACCATAGCGCTCGTGGAGTGAGTGAGAACGAGTGGCTCGCGGCTCTAAGACGCCAATAGTTTAGGACTTTCGGTGATTTCTTTTTTGGGCCAAAATAAGGGTAAATAAAAAATTAAAATCTGCTGTTCAGTTATCAAGCAAAGTTTCATGATCTAATTTAAAGTGTTTTTTGAATGTCGGCGGTTTATTGTTCGGTTTGAAGGTAACATTGTTTTTTTTTATATCGATAAAATTTTATGGAATCGTGTTATCATCAAACATAGTACTTAACATTAATCCTCAGCTTTAACATATATTTATTTCAAAATGTTTACTGCTGAAAATACTGTTATTTTCGATATAACGGAGGATCGAGCTAAGCAATTTGAGTGAGTATAGACCCTTAAGGCAAAGACGCGATTTAAAAAAAGATATAGTAACAAAAATTTAAAAGAGTATGTTTAGATGGTTTGATCATGTTTAGAGGATGAGTGAAAAGCGACTAACAAAAGGTATTTACAAGGCAAATGTGAGTAGGATCGCCAGGAGGGGACGCCCTCTGATGACATATAGTGACCTTACTGGTAATGTTCTTCAGAAAGATCAGTTGCGTAGTACTCACAACCGGCGTGTTATGACCAGATGTATGAACTTAACGAAGCAAAAGGTGTATGTAAGGACCCCGATGGGAACAAGGCGCGAGTTTATGTATGTATGTGTAGTTAAGAATAATAAAAGCCTCATCACCGTACATTCTAGTTCTATAAAGCACTATTATTTATAGACGTAAGAAACAATTCGAACGGATCATCTAATAGTGGGGGAGACCACTAGGTTTTGACTGCAGGAATCGGTTCAGACAACTTTTCTATTAAATATTAAGTATTTTTATTAAGTAATATTATGATAGTGTCACAATTAAGGCTTTCACTGTTATATTTATCAGTGTATTTTCAAAAGTCTAACTTACTTTGCTTGTTTATAGATTAGATAATAACCACTCCCTATAGGCTTACTGGCAACTATCTTGAACTTTCTAACTGACCGACTATTTGACAATTCAAAAGTGCCTGTAAATGGTTTAATTGAAATTTAATGTTTTGAGTTTGAGTTTATTAGTAGGTACCGTTATTTGCCATTTAAAAACTGATGATGAATGATTTCATCTATAACACAGCTATCACTTTTTCGCTCTGATATATATAAAATCACGCCGGTAATACATGAAGGGTTAGCCAGAGGTGTACCTATAGTACACCCACATTTCGCCAGTCATGTTTAACCCATGTAATAGGGGGCGAGCCTATTCCCATAAACCGGGCACAAATCCAGACTCCGGGCTGTTACTGGGAAATTCCAGATGGAAAAACCCAATACCAAACCCACTTTGCCCGACTTGGGAATCGAACCCAGGACCTCATGCTTGCGACCATTAGACCAACGAGGCAATCTGATCGGATTATTAATAATGATTTACTTTTTAATGCAGCTCCGACATGAAAAACAATTGAAGAACAAAGAAACAATTGAAGCAGATCTAATAAAGAATATCCAATAAATTCACATCTTGTAGTTGGAAAACAACTCAAAACGTGGTACTTAGGTCCGGTTCATACTTACGGATCGTTCACAAGTTAAACTCAACTCCAAGTGCACTCACAAGGGATTCTTATAGTTTTATAACGCAATAACGTTACGTCTCCAACACACTCGGATATTACGTGTGTTCCCAACTTTTACTGTACAACCACTACTTTATGATACATCGAATTGTTAATAAAATGCACTGATGTTGTTGTGTTCCTGCCTTTCTTAGGAACAAGTACGGTACTTGGAATTGGCAATTGTTTTAAGATAGCTACTGTGATGACGTAGGTTTTGACCACAAGAATCGTGAGTCTCTAATAAAGCTTCGTGCAGACCAGCGCGACGCGACAGCGCGACGCGACACCGGTTATTGTTATACCGTCAAGTTTTCTTAGAAATTGTATTGTTCGAGTCGCGTCGCGGCGTCGCGTCGCGCTGGTATGCACGAAGCTTAATTAGGAGTAAGTTCTAAGTATGTATTTGCTCATGTTGATTTAAAATACGCGAACGCGGAGTTTGGACCGCGATCTTACCACGTGACCGTCTCGTAATCATCCATTTGTGTCGCAACTAATGGAATAATCCACGTGCATTCAATCTGCCTAGCCTTTTATCAACTATGTTGGGGTCGGCTTGTAGTCTAACCGGATGCAGCTGATGATGATGGCAAGAGTACGTAAGTATTTTAATTGTGATTCAAAGCAAAATATTTGAGCTAAAAAAATGTTCGTCAATATTTTTGGAACGAAGTTTCTTATCGCGCGTTGTGAAGGGGGGGCTAGACGGAAAAAAATCTCACGAAAAGTTGTTACGACACTTTTTGCTATAGTAAGCTATTGTAAGCTGTGCGGCGTGCGCATGTTTCTCTGTCTGTCTCTCTCTCTCTTCGAACTTCGTTCCATCCGGTTATCCCTTGGCACATCTCAATTTTTTTTTTAAAGAAAAGGTGACTTTGAATTGCATTACTTACTTAATGTATCTACACCGAGAATTCCATAACTGAAACAAAGAAACAATGTACAAATACACATCAATAACAAACAGAAATCGGAACGATTCAAGTGTTTATATTTTAATAACATGAAATTTGATAAAACGCAAAACAAATATTATGGAGCGTATAATCAATACTACTTTTCGTATTATCGAATTAAGAATCGACACTATACTAATTTATTTAAACCCTTTCCAGATTAGATTATAAATAAGCAAATGTTTTCCTTCACTCTCAATAGTGCTATCTTTGATAAACAATGCGCATTATAAAAACAACAAATTATATAAATAAAGCCGTGTCCGAACATCAAAGGATTTTTTTATAACCAAGGACTTCTTTCCGAGCGGTACACAAAAGTTTTTCCTTTAAAAAGTTTCCAAAACTACACACCTTCGTGGACGTCAATGGACTTCGTCCAAGAAGTCTATAGAGTTGTTTCAGTTGTCTATGCTCGAAGTAAGGAGGGGAGTTATTACCAGCGCTTTTGTTCGAAATATAGAAGCACAAGTTTTACAGAACTGAGTACACCCCTGGAAACAACAGATAGCTAGCATTTAAAATGTACTTTGAAGAAGTTTATTAAGTGGTTATGCCTAAATAATGTTTTGAAGCGATAAGAGGAATCTAAATAACAGACGCACTCCAGACTTCAAGTGAACATTGTGAAGGACTTAGTTTCTATAGTAACTTTAATCTTGAAAACTGTTTATTGGAAATCAAGTTACTCTGGCTTCTTCATCTTTGTCTATTAATTTAAGTACCTCCTAATATTCTGAAAATGAAGTGATGTTTTTAAAACAAAAAATTACAATACTTAACCATGCAACGTTATCGATTAATAGTTCGGTAGTAAAATGTGTAGAAATTAAGGAAAAATTCAGTGCCTTTATTAAGAAGCCCCATCGCGAAACTTAACCTGTAAACTGAAAATCCACAGACCACCGTCACCGATATTTATGCAGATTGCACACACACGACGCAGCTAACATAAATTACTAAGTAAGTGCACAAGACGACGGGAGTCAGCACAAGTGTGTCAACAATTCCACACCCTCTCCCGAAGCTGTGACGTCAGCTATCGTGGGTTTGACCCATTCATTGATCTACAATTATTGGTGCAAGCTGGAGGACTTCAGTTAGGTGCGGTCCGAATTTTGGTAGAGGAGATTTGGAAGGAAAATAAGAAAAGCTAATTTTAGAATGGAACAGTTTTTAATAGTGATCAATTCAATTCAATTCAAAGTATTTTATTTTACATAAACCTACATGGGCACTTATGAAACGTCAGAAGCTAGGACCACGGTTCCAATTGGTCGTTTCCTATGGAGAAGAGCAGGCAAGAAACTTCATTTCAACGGTTACTCTTTTGAAAATAATTGGCCTTTGCAATATTTTCAAATAACAGTATTAATAGGTATGGGAGGACAGTATAGGTATTTCAAAAAGTACCAGGTACTTACCAAAATAGAAGATGGTCAATAAATCTACAGTCTACTAAGCCTACAGCGATCTCACATTCACAAAATGAAAAAGAATCTATATAAAATATGAATAAATTAATAAAAATAAAAACCAATTTTAAGCGAAATGACATGATTGCTATTACAACTGTAACAAATTTGAATAATTAATATGTACACAAAAGCCACTAATAAAGTGTTGAAATTAAATTGTAGGTATATAATGCCAAATATTAGGATGATCATAGAATTATGAAGCTTTTATTTGGGGTATTGATGATTTTTATGACTATAATTCTATAAATAAATATTTGATACGGCCGTGAATCATATTTAGATCAACATACAACCTGATACTGACCTGCAAATTGCACAAAAACCTAAGAAAATTTGAATTTCGCGGGCTACCTTGATGCTTTCGCCTTACTAAGATCTTTTAGAAATTATATTTTTTTAATTAAAATACAATACTTTTTCTTCGTTTAAAATCTTTTCAACTTGTATTTTTCCAACCTCAGATATCATTTATCGGTGTAATAAAATTGACATCTGACATTTTTATATGGAAAAACTGTAAAAATTCACAAATTTTTCTCGGTCATAGCTATATCTGGCGTTGGAAAAATAAGCCTTTGGTTAGGTAAATTTCATCTATAGTGGGTTCATATTCAGTTTATTTATTTAACTCAGTATATTGTCTCTAGTGTAGAGTGCTATTGTTGGAGATCGAAATGGCGATCTCTATCACTTGCTCCTAAATCGTTGAACTTGATGTAAGTCGCATGAAAAAATTGACAAGGTATATGTTTTCTTCTGAGAAATATATATGTATTTTGTTTTTTTTGTATCGGAGTTTGTTTATTCCTCAGCATTGTTTGCATACACGTTGATGTTAATTTATTATTTTTACGTTAAGAGGCCGAGCATGAAATCGACTGATTTTGATCAATTTTGTTCATTAGTTGTGAGAAAGGGAAAAAGAATTTAAACAAAACTATTTGTAATTTGCAAAGTCGAGTTCTTTGTTTTGCATGTGGCTAAGAGGGATTTTTCAAATAAGTTAAGTATTCATGGCAAAATACAAATATTCGCAACAAGTTTACCGAAAAATGTCGCGAGACTGATGTTTGATCACTTTTTTACAAGAAATAACATTTGCTTTTGAACATTTAAAAATATCATCAACATCGATATATGCTCTACTTGCATGTGGCTGAACCACTTTTTTCAACTTCCATACAAAATACAGCAGAAAATTAATGTTCAAAACCATTGCTTTTTAAACCCTGTCAGTAATGTATTTTTTACTATTATTTAGCAAACCATATCAAGAAATTTAAAAATCACACATTCGTTTTCAGCTATCCTTGAAATAGAATCAAAATTTTATTTTATAATTATACAATATCTTCATTAAGTAAATCAAAGGCGAAATAAACCATATTTTCGAGAGCCCAAAAGTGATTCAACTATTATCAGGTGCTGTGACTGACACGAATGGCTTAACACCACGAAAACTGTACTTTTATTATTATTAGTTGCACAGACTGTTTCAATTATTTCAAGCTTTCTTACAATTAGATAAGTTATTGACGAAAAAGGGCTTTATTCGTGCACGGAGCCTTATACGTCAAAAACATTATTTTGTGTTCAACATGAATTATATTACTATTTTGCACCTCAACATTGTTTTAATAACATGCAACGATGAGTAGGTATTTTGTTATTTGTTTTACGCCCATACAATGCATGTCACTCGCTTGAAATAAACGTCCATTGAAAATAAAAACGAACGCGGCTTTTTTACTGCGAGGCTCTTTGTTGTTTAATAAAAATATTTTGTATTTCAGTAGATACTAATTTGAGGACACGAAAACGCGAATTATTTTTATTACCTCCATTCAAATTTTATTTTTAAAAGCGATATTAGTTTACAAGTCGAAAATGTCTAACTTAATGTCGTTATTATAATTATTATTCCTTATCTTGTTGCGTTCTTTACTTCATTGAAATAATAATGACAAAGACCGGTACCTAATTCATGTTATATACTCGTTGAATTTTACTCAATAGGTACATACCCACTATTTAGTCATTACGTACTCGTCGAATTTTACCCAATAGTCAAAGACCCATTATTTAGTAAACCTACATAATTTCCCAATCATCATAATCCGCCTATAATGTTCCCACTGTTGGGACACAGGCCTCCTTTGAGAGAGAGTGGTCTATAATCTACCACGCAGGCCCAGTGCGGGTTAGTATAATGTCATATGTCTTCGACTTTTTTCATTCTAGGACATGTTGGTTTCCTCACAATGTTTTGAGAGCAGAGGGGGTGAAATTTACACAAAGTAAAGCCTACACCAACGTGTGTTCGAACCCCCACTCGTAGGTCTCCCATCAATTTCCCAATACCTAAACCGTTATAAATAATCAAAATATCGTAGCGATGCCACTAAAATTCGGAGCATAGCCGAAGCAGTTAACTACAATGTACGCTTGCACCAATCGCTAACTAGTGCTATGCAACTGACAGCTCTGAACTAGAAGGAGATCTCAAGATTAGCACTACCAATAAACCACAAACGATTTGCTAAGGGTTGAAGAACAGTTAATGGAATTGTGGTGAAGACAGATAAAAAATAAGTTAATTGAATGAGAGTAAAGGATTAATTGCATTTAGAAAAGGATTTCAGGTGTTTTCTTGTAGAAAGGCATGTTCGTTTTTAGACTATTTATGCCTGGATAATTCCCCCGTTTAATAAAAAGTTGTCAGACACTTAGCGTGCAGAAAATGTGATAAACGAATCTCGATAGGGTTGCGATAATATGGAATACATGGACGAGTAATTAATAAAACCTATTTAGTATACTTTTGTTTTTGATTATGTATTTAATTGTATAGTTAGTTGGTCATTTAAATATCCGAAAGAAGTCTATTGCTGGACATAGGCCTCCCCCAAGCGTCATCACATCGACCAGTCCTGTGCTTCCTGCAACCACAATCCTCATTTGTCGAATTATGATGAGGAGTTTAGAAGTTATGAGGGTACAGATGAACATACATATATACTTACATACATACATATAAATACATACCTACATACCGGTCAAAATAATAACCTTTCCTTTTGCTTCGCCGTATTCGGGTAAAAAAATTAAAATCACATTTTTAATTCCCCAAAAAAAAACCCAGACACGATATTGTAACGTTTCCATTTGTCGCCTTTCAACAAAATTGTAACCGACTCTCATTAACAGAAAAATTATTCGAGATTTTTTCGCGATAAAAATTGAATACGAAAAAAAAAGTTGTTCGTATCGCGTACTTAAACAATCACATCACGGTTGATTGTAAACTTTTTCGAGCTTTCTTCATTGTTCCAAGTTACAATGGCAATCATTCAACGAATTCGGGCCAGTTCCCAAAGAAATTTTATCGTGAAAAATAAGGTTTTCTCGTTGGGAATTAAAATGATGAAATAAACGTGACTGAAACTTCATTGAAAGTTAGCTTGAAATTAGATTTTTAGGTTGAATTTTCACTACAAATCCTAGACTAAATTACTGTTAAGCCGTTTGTATTTTAACTGATTTCATATGTGAAAAATAAATTATAAATGGTCTCCATGGGCTAGAAATAATACAAAAACTGGCCAAGTGTGAGTCGGACTCGTACATGAATATAGGGTACTACTGTACAATATTTGAACACTATATTTATTTTAATTTTAATATTATAGCGGCCACAGTGTACTACACACTCTGTAAAAATTTCAAGTGTCTACCTATTACGTTTCAAAAGATATAGCCCTGTGACAGACAGATGGACAGTGAAGCCTTAGTTATAGGACCGCCCGTTGGCACGCTTGGGTACGGAAAATTAAAAAATATCGGCGCGTTTTAGTGACAGGTTCTGTACAACCTAAAGTTTAAATCAGTCTTGTATTTTTGTTTTATTACCAATAAATTAAATGCCTTGCATTCATCATTAAAGATAACTGAAAACAAATAAAAAAAACCGTAATGAATTCTTGTCGATGTACCATTTTTTTGAGGCTAACTGTACTCTCAAGTATTTTATAACAATAATATTTACTATAAAAATTGAGCTTGTTTTTTTCTTATATTTCTTAAGAAAACACGCACATTATTGTTTGTAAATGCTGATAATATTAATCTACATTGTTTGAGTTCAATGCAAATAGCTATAGGTATGTGCTGAAGCAGAAAGAATGGTGATTCATAGTTAAAATCCTAAACATATCTCACATTATATTTAACTATTTTGAAAATCTTAGCAAACATGTTTATAACAAAGGTTCTTTACCAGCTAGCATATGCATAAGCTAAGCCTATAATGTTCTCACTACTGGACACAGGCCTCCTCTTTGTGAGATGAAGTGGACCATAATCCACCATGCGGGTCGAGTGCCCGTTGACAAATGTCACATGTCTTCGAATTTTTGGTTCTGGAACATATGGGTTTCCTCAAGATGTTTTCCTTCATCGTTTTAAAAGCAGTCGTGATGAAATAATTTACACTAAGTAAATTTGGATTCGAACCCACGACCTACAACTCGTATGACGCGGCCGTTACCACCGGGCCAACACTGGTCTAGCAGCTAGACAAGTTCTAAAATCCTCAAACTGAGTATAGCAAATTAAAATATACAGTTTATTTTATGAAACTTTATTTTGAATAATAACAACCGAGATATTCTGCTCGGAAAATTAAACATACTCCCATCGATTCTAAACAATTTCACAAAATAATAAAACTCACTATCAAAACAAAACACAAAAGCCCTCTTTGCACAGAAAATGCAAATGAAGGTTTAAAAAAAAAAGTGAGACGCACTGTCTGCGAAGTTTGTCTTTGAAAAAGTTTGAGAACAACTGAACAACGCACCTGTCTGCGTCAATAGGCGTTCAAAAGAGCGCCGTATCTTTTGGGTGTTTCTACCCGACTGCAGTAATAGCATGCCCCCTTGTTGCCATAAAAAGAGCTACAGCCGTTCATAATCTGGGAGTTTTAAAGAATTTGAGAG
The DNA here is from genome assembly GCA_914767755.1 of Agrochola circellaris. Taxonomy (NCBI): domain Eukaryota; kingdom Metazoa; phylum Arthropoda; class Insecta; order Lepidoptera; family Noctuidae; genus Agrochola; species Agrochola circellaris. The sequence continues at coordinate 12,491,819 of OU611841.1, read as the reverse complement.
TTAAAAACTTTTGGTTGTAGATATTTATGGTTTCTTAGCTAGGTAATGGTTACTCTGCTTTTAATTTAGGTTAATAAAATTAACTGCCGCCTCGGTGGTCTAATGGTCGGAAACGCTAGTGCTGAGCATGAGGTCAGACGCTTGTCACTGCGTGTACCTAGTTAAATAGAATATATGACTTTGTTTCCCGGTATTTAGACGCTTCACTTTTTTTTAACCGACTTCCAAAAAGGAGGAGGTTATATGTTCGTCGTGTATGTTTGTTTTTTTTTAATGTATATCCGCCGATTTCTCCAAAGAGAAACTTTCTCCTCTCGAAAGTCAGTGGCAAAAAACGAAAATTCAAAACCAAAGACACCGACTTCCGAAATTAAAGTAATTTTTCACTTTGTAGTGATTTTTGGAAGTCTGTTGTTTTTTTTATTTTTTGTTGCCCTCGGTTTCATAGCAATACATAGAAATCAGCCTTGTCGCGACAACACGTCGCCTGCTGCTGTCGTCTGTGGTCGGCTACGGAATGGTACCTTTAGGACTATTTTCTGCCGGGGTTGCGGGTTTGTCTGAAAGGGATATCGCGACCTCGGCACACAGGCAACGGAAGGAACACGGGTGGGTTTTAGTCAGTAAAAGTCTGACACGCCCTCCCGCTCCACCCAGAGCGGGAGAAGTTATTTGATAATTTCCCATCCTCAAAAAAAAAAAAAAAAAAAAAAGGACTATTTTTAAAACAGTTGGTATGCATTATACAAATACACACTTCTATGGTCATATTGAACCGATATCAATACGCTTTCCCTCCGATAAAATAGTTTCACGCTGTATGCGATAAAACAATGACAGTATTCCGACCGATTCCGTTCCGGAACTGACACCATTCAAACTCCCTTCCAAAAAATAAAATACGTCGAGCAATAATGCTGAGAGTAGAGGGATATGATAAAATGTGTACTAAGGGAAAATACTGTGACGGCATCTACATTGCCAGATGCGAGTTATGCTTTGCACTGACGTCACGCAAAATCCTGCATCGCGCAAGCAGGGTATCGCGCAAGTAGGGTATCGCGCAAGCAGGGTATCGCGCAAGCAGGGTATCGCGCAAGCAGGGTATCGCGCAAGCAGGGTATCGCGCAAGCAGAGTTTACCGCGCGACTAGCATATATACAACCAACAATTGTCGGACAGTAGCCTATGAGACACAAGACCCGTCTGGTCGGAGGATCCTCCCTTTACTATTGAGGATGAGTGAACTTTGCACCCTGTTCCTCATACCTCTATAAAACCCACTAGCAAACATACCTACTAAAGTCCGGTCGCGAAGCAGAAAGAATTTCGTACAATGACCCCTCATTACTTATCTCTATCGCTCGCGCACAAATGTATTGCCGTTGCGCTCGTGCATTTGAAGGTCCTGCTTCGCGACCGGACTTTAGCAAACATTTTGTGGCTTATTGTTTGATACGCCATGTGCCTAACTGGATTTCCCATCGGCAAAAATAACGAACTTACAAACAATCTTGAATCCTCTATTTATTTATTTATATATACTTTATTGTAAACCAGAAAATACATAGCAAAAAAATAAATGTATGCTACAAAACATAGAATGGGCGGCCTTATCGCTTTCTGTGATCTCTTCCAGGAAATTTTCAGAATTGTTAATTTCAATGTTACATATTTGTGACCGTGAAAATTCCGAAAATTTCCGAACTTTTTACGCAAAACAGAAGGAATGTTATGGAAAACAGAACAAATCTGTGGGTTTATTTAAGTTTCTTTGTTGTCTTTATTTAAGTTTAGGTGACTTCTTAAAGTTATTAAAATACGGCAATGCGTTTTGCACGTATTTAGTGATGTTTTTTTTTTTTACAATAATCTAAAAGGATTATCTTCAATCCGATTTTGTGAAACTCTTGAGTTAGCCAGACGTTTTTTTTTCGTGGCTACTACATTACACGATTTGCGTATAGCCGTCCATTAAGTAGAAGACTTTAATTATCTATTTTAATATAGCGTGTTAACACGTGATGGAAATTCCGCTCCTTATGTCATTCAGTCATAAATGCGTGGTGCAAACATTCGGTCGCCAATAATTTGCTGGTATTCTGCTGCAGACTAACTATACCTACCTATCCTAGGCCGGTAGAGAATATAGTATACTGTGGCATGATCATTCAACAAATTAGGTAGGTACTAATCAAAATACAATTCAGAATCTTGAAGCACATTCTCACACAAAATCTGAGCTTCCTAATTCAGAAACATCTATCACAGTAAATAGCTGCTAAATTAGATCAGTAGTTCCTAAGTCCGGACAGATAGCTTCTTGATGACCGGCAATTCAATGTCTGGCTATCTGTAATGGCCGGGTGCCAATGTAATGCTGTCTGTAAGACACGGCACAGATTAGTGCCAAAAATCAATACCTACATAAGAAGTTTCTAGTTTCTTAAACATATTTGGGTTACTCTTCCAAAGTTTATCGTTTTTTTGTGGTTCAAATAGCAATCCGGTATTTTGTTTGGAGCAGAGATTGCTTAGAATACTGGACACTTGTAAGTAGCCATAAAACGTTTCGGAAATAATATGTCTTTTGTGCGTATTGCCAAGGAATGGAACGCAATGCCGGATTTTGTGTATCTCGATGGCTACAAGCCATCTGGGAGTTTTCAAACCTCGAGTGAATGAAATCTACGAACCCATTGACATTTACATACTGATATGCAAGCGTCCACTACCCCTTACCTTTAGGGGTCTATTTTATTAATCTAACAGGCGACAATCTGACAATTCAACAATTTAAAAGTCCACCTGTCGTGAAAATGTGACAATCATGTCATTTTTGACAAATATAGCGCATTGACAGTTATATTATTAATTGAAAAGGGCCCGAGTGAGAAAATGGTCAAAGGCGAGAGTTTCTCATTAAAAAAAAACCGATATAGAAACCAGTTTATGCAGATTTTTCGTAGTTAAAAATAGAAAGAATATAATTTTAGTCAGGTACGTCAATCAATGAAGCTTTCAGTGGTATTCAACGCGCTGATAGCGTTCTTTGTGTAGATAGTGTTGGGATTTACCATCTCCTGAACGAGAAGTGATTGACAACCTGATAAGTCTTTTGTGTCGCTCTTATCGGTCATCTTTCAATCAACACTATGTTTATAATATAACAATACGCTTGTATTCCGAAAGGGAATATGCAGAGGTATATCTGTACAGTACATCCACATTTAGCTATACTCCATAGGTTTTGGTATATTTAAATAAAGGTAAACAAATCGTAAAAAGGGTTTTTATAGATTTTCTCTCTCTTCTCTCTTGGGGATTCTTCTGGATTTCTCTCTTGGGGTCTTTCTTGTTTAAATATACGATAAAAGCAAATTAAATTTATTTTAGATTTTCACAATAGTTTCGTCTTTTATTAATGTATATTAAACTTTATCATTTATACTTAAAATACTCTTCGTAGATGTAACTGCTTAAGCACAATTTTATAATTAGGTTTATAATAATAATACAATATTTTGTAATCTGTCTATTGTAAAGAGCCCAAACTCTAAACGTCACCGAATTATAACGTTGCTAAATTGAAGAGTACAAACTGTGACGTAGCATCACAACTGAAATAACAGGTACCTATTACGTGTAGTCGGTTACTTGACAGCTGTCTAGTCACGTGTTTTTTTTTTTGTTTACCTTTATTTAACTACTTTAACCTGTGGCGGCATCTACACCGCCACATGCGAACTACGCATCAAAGACTTGACGTCACACAACATCCTGACGTCACTCAAATCCTGCATCGCGCAATTAGAGTTTACCGCGCGGTGGACATATATACAAGCTCACGACTTCAACCTCTGGGCAATTGCCCGCCAGACATGACACCCGTCTGGTCGGAGGATCCTCCCTTTTCTATGGGGGATGAGTGAACTTTACACCCTGTTCCTCATACCCCTAAAAACCTATGCAGTATAGTTATCTAATAAATCCAATGTACATAACATGGGATGGAAAGATATCAGTTTTGTACTAGAATTATGACAGCTATTTAAAAAATTATAGTAGTAACAGTTATTGTTATGAATATGTAATAACACCCAGGTAAAGATAAGCTAGACGCATCACCGCTACGGTACTCAAGATTTTACACACTACGATGCATTTTCATGTAAAATTTTCAGCTGAAATTATAAAATGTCTGACGGTTTCAAACCACGGTACAGCGAATAAACAAAGCAAGCGGAAATTAGAAGGTATGTTAAAATTCCGCTGAAGCCGGTATTCTGCTGGCTTCTAAAAATGGAAAATATAAGCGAAATAAATTAAGCAAAAGGAACTTTTAAGACGCAGATATATGCCAGTGACCTCGAGTTTACATGTTCTCAAGGTTGGATTAAGGGGGATTGAAAATATATATTATATGGTTTTTATCAAGGTACATGTAGATGTTGATTGATGGCAGAACGCTCACCCCCATCTAGATTATTAGATTATTCAGAACATTTAGACACGCAGATATATGCCAGTGACCTTGGGTGGTTAGCTTGCGTATTCTATATTGAGCTCACGCAACGCGTCGTACGTCCAGTCAGTAATAGGACTCGCCCATCAACGAGCGATGTCCCAAATTAGACGCATTATTAATTTATTATACATAAAACAATACGTATGTTAATAAAACTCATATATTATAAGATTAATAATTAAATTATCTTTAAAATAATGAAGGTTTCAGAAAAATACGCTTGATAGAGTTTACGTGATTCTCAGTTTTTTATCCGCGTTAGACATAATTTTACAAATTAATTTCACTGTGTAATATAAAAACAATCTCAAATATTCCTATGTAAAGTTATTAAAAAAATGCTCTTTTTTAACACATATTTTTTTCCAAACCATTAAACCTACTCGTTTAGACGTCATCTTCAGTATAAAATCATTAAAAGTCGGTTATTGTCGCCTTAACACTTTCAAAAACCGTCATTTATAATTTGGCATAGCATTGTTCCTTAAATAATCGGTAACAGTCGTCAACAGTAACTACGGTCTGTATAACTATCCAACTTTAGATTTCGCTTGAATTTCGAAACAAATTGTTCAAAATTGTATTGTTTGAGAGTAAATTGCATTAAAGTTTCTGTGAGAAGAAACGAATATTGTTGTGGGATAATTAATTATTGGATGTAGAAGTTTAATTGCTAAATGCTGAAAGTATTTAGAAATAAGACAAGGGATTGCCAGTCTGTCTGGCTAAATAAGACAATAAAATCCACTTGGATTAAAAAAAAGATAAAAACGCTCTATTCGGTTTTTTAGGGTTCCGTAACTTTGACTCATACCACAGATCTATATCTTTTGAATTATAATAGGTAGACATTTGAAATTTTCAGTGTGTTGTACTATGGTCGCTGTAACAACAAATAATACAATTAAAATAATTTTATGTTGGTACTGAACCCTTCGTGTGCGCTTGCGTTGGCGCTTTTTTTTTCTTTTTCGTCTACTAGTTTACAATTCCGATCATGTAAAAAAACCTCTTTTTAAATGCACAATACTCGTATGCCTGGTGGTTTGTGTGACCCGTATTTTTAACTTGAAATTTCTAAATTTTTTTTTATAAATAAGTTATGTAATAATGTTTTTACTAGGGGTGTATATTTATAAGGAGTTAAAATAAAAAATAAATTACAAACATTTATTTTATTGTTAGTAGCTTTTTTTAAACAAAGAAATTTACTTCTACTATTTACTACGGGACCGTGCTCTGGACTGAGGTAGCAAGAGGAGGGCGTCTAGTGATTCATAAAGGCCAGCTACTGAGTGTGGTTAGGCAAGAAATTCAATTTTTTATTAAAAAAAAATAGTTTATGTGCAGAAAGAGGTGGGAGGTGGGTCTGACAAACCCACCCTGCCCAGACAAGAGCAGGCATGCCAAGGGTTAACCCTTGGCTACAGTCGAGTTAGTTATTCTTCAAATTAACTTGTTTCATGTTTGCTGAGAAAAACGACCAACGCTTGTATAGTTTCTGAACTAACTAATAACACTTAACGGTCCCCGAAACGATCACTTGCTATTGTCGATTTTTACGTGATTGATGCACAAATTGACTGTCTACCAAATGTAATTGAAGCTATTGACAATATTACTACAATACAAATTGATGGTAATTGATAGTTTCGGAAAAATAAAGTACGTACAGCTAATTAAATGCTTAAGCTCCTAACAGGATCGTGTAAGAGTCAGGTGTAGGTACTGTTCTGTTAACACATATATTGTTCATAAATGCAAATAATAACGTTCGTATTAAACTTTATTTAACTAATGTCTAGCTGGCTTAAGGGGATGCATTACGCCTCTTCTCCATTCAAAATTGTATTCCGGAAATCTGCTGCATTTTCCTCGCATAGAAGTTGTACACGTTTTGAATACAAAAACCGGCCAAGTGCGTGTCGGACCACGCACAATGAAGGGTTCCGTAGTTGGGAAGAAATTATCCCAAAAACAAACTTAGCATTGTAGTTGAAAATCAAGTTCACCAATACATCGATTTACGTCACGGTCAATTCTCCAACTGAAAATGTAAAACGGTAATAAATAAAATAAATAAAAATATTTTATTGTCAGGCATCAAGGCCCATAGGGTGTTAGTTACATCTTCCTTAAAGACTATATTAGTAACATGCAGGAAAAATAAAAAATAAAATATAACAAAATAAAATAAAATAAAAATCACAATCACAGGAAGGTTTAACAAGCTTTGTTGCCAACATGAAGCTTAGTAAACCTCCCCATTGTAGGCCCATCCAGCCTCTCTGCAAATACCTTCAGAATGCTGTTGCTGCTTCCCCTCACTCGAGATATTACTGAGGCAACTTTCTTCCGCATTATCGCAAAGTAATCGTCAGTATGCGCATCGGCGAACATACCTGACGCACTACAGTAAGGTGGAAGCCTCAACAGCGCCCTGAAGGCATTGTTGTATTGAATGCGCAGGGCATTGTCTGCTTTTAGGGTATGATTATCCCAAAGGCTGCTGGTGTAAAAAGTTTGGCAGTAGGCCTTAAAAAGAGTTCGTTTTACAGGAACTGAACAGCCATAAAACCTTCTGCATATCATATTTCCCCTCACAGCCAGTGCCCTGCGCTCCCTTTCCATATCCAAGTCGTCTTTTAACTCTTCGGTGACAATATGGCCTAAATATTTAAAATGGGTAACTCTCTGCAAAAGTGAACCATTCAGTTTCACAGGAGGGACAAAAGTAGGACCTTTATTCCTACCACGAAACACCAACAGCTCACTCTTTGTAGGATTATATTTTAGCCCATGCTGTTCGGCATATCGTTCACAAATGGAGAGCAACTTTCTAATTCCACTGATAGTAGGGCTAAGCAGCACCATGTCGTCTGCATAACTTAAGTTATTTAGACATACTCCATCTATATGGCATCCGACATGAGTGCTGCTGAGCTCAACAAGCATCTTATTGACGTAGATATTAAAAAGCCTCGGGGAAGTTAGACCACCCTGCCTAACGCCGCACTCGAGTTTATACGGTTCAGACAATGCATTAGACCATTTGACGAAGTTCCTCTGCTTGTCATACCAAAGAGATAATGTAGACACTAATGCAGTAGGAACACCCGCCTCCAGAAGCTTCTCCCATAAGACACTATAAGAAACCAGGTCGAAGGCCTTAGAAAGGTCCAGGAAACAAGCATACACAGGTGTTTTCCTGTCATTATAATATTTGACAGTATGCTTCAACGCAAGTATAGCACTTTCAGTAGATAGCCCAGCACGGAAACCAAACTGTGTGTCGTGTAACTGGGTGTATCTACGGAGGTGTGAGTCGAGCACACTGTCAAACACTTTCGCTATCACATTTGCCAGTGAAATAGGCCTGTAGTTACCTTTGTCTGCTATGTCTCCTGTCCGATTCTTCACAATAGGTACAACAATTGTATCCAGTAACTCCTGAGGTAGGTAAGAGTGTCCCAAACACAGATTGAATAACATAGTCAACACTCTCGGCAGATGTATACCAGCGTTTTGAAGGTGTTCGATGCTAAGCCCATCATGACCAGGTGATTTACCCCTCTTCATGCCTTTAATCACAGATTTTAGTTCTTTACATGCAAACCAGAGGGGAGATCCTGATCGACATGTCTCAGCATCGAGCACCCTCGGCACAGACTGTAGAGGTGAACTCACTTTAAAATGGTCTTTAAAACAATTGGCTATCTCAGCGGTATCGTTTTTACCATCCACACTAACTGGTAGGCTTGGAGTATTATGTAACCTCTTAGTACCTTTCCAAAATGATGAAAAACGTTTTTCTGAATGGAGTGAAGCCAAAATATCCATTTCTATTTTTTCTTGGTTCTTAATGCACCATTTCAATTTTGATTTAAATATTTTACGACTTAATGTCATATCCTCAAAAATTTGACCACTACTGGGTTGACCATACCACACCCATAATTTAAAATTAGTTCTAGCCTGTGTGTGAAGTTCTTTAACGTGTTTGTTCCACCCTTTTATACACTTTTTTCCTATAGTGCCTTTTGGGGTTCTGCTTATACTTGCAGCTTCACTTAATATAGACACAATTTGACTATACATTTTATCCAATAAAAATTTATGGTGGGTATTATCACAATATTTATCAGCACAAAGTTCAAACTCAATAGGAAAATCTAATTTCTTTAATTTTTCGTTACATAAAGAAGAGTATTGACGGATTTCCTCTGGTTTTCGTTCCCCCCAATACACACCGTTATATAAAGACTTAATTACATTCGTTTTCACTCTAATAACATTAATATCACACTCTATTTTTAAAGGAAAGTGATCGGACCAGTACGAATCGTAAATAACTTTAATGCTAACAATTGTTTTTCCGGCCGACTGTGTAACAAGGCAGTGGTCAAGCCAACGCTTACACCCGTGTGCGTCACTGATAAAAGTGTAAGTTTGCGTTAACATGCTTAGGTAATCAATGTCCGCACATAATAAGTCTTGCTCATTACAAAAACTAAGAAGTTCGTTACAAAATGACTCACCCGGGTGCGCGTTGAAATCTCCCAATATATAAACTGATTCAAAATTACTATTTTGTATGATAGAATACATTTCAATTAGACATTCCGTAAAATGTGGTAAGTTATCACTGCAATCTGTTGGCATATACATATTTATCACCATAAAGTGTCGGTTACTTATCACTACATTTACTGCACATATTCGGGTATTGTCACACTGTACTACAGACACTTTATCAACTGCACTTTTTCGCCACAATATGGCAAGACCTCCGTAAGGTCTACCTTTACAAATCCCAGCTGAAGTGTCCACTGAAGACTTCGCGGTGTAACTGAAATCTGTATCTATATTTTCCAGAAAGGATAGATCATGTGGATATAACCACGTTTCTTGTAACAAAATAATGTCAGCTGTTTTGCATAGTAAACGCACACAGTTCACAGATCTCTTAATATTTTTACAGTTGAATGTTATTATGTTCAATTTCGATGTACTATCCATTAATTTTATTATTATTATTTATTCCATCGCTCTCTGAAATAATATTATTTCTGTCTTGTTTTCCATTCTTGAAGTGAATAAAGCGACGAAATGTGATGCCATCGGGCCACATCTGATCGTCTAAAAATGTTTCCAACTTGCTTTTATTGACTAATATTTTAAAAGCATTATATGGCTTTTCCCTTTTCATAGTAATTTTCTCAAGTGCAACAACCTGCTCCGTTTTCTTTTTGATATATTGGCAGATATCTTCCACCGCAGTTTCCTTGTTTACGTTAGAGATAAACAAAGGGACTTTCATTTCGGCGGCTTTAAATTTCTCAGACAAGTTCGTTGTCGCTTTGCCCGTTCTTCCAGCAAAACGATTTCTTGATCTATGATTTTGCACTGTTATCCATTCGTCAGTTGGTTTCAATGTGGTCTTCCACTCGCCATTTCTCACAGTCTCCGCCATAGTGGGCTTCATTGTTTGTTTCAACTCTGTATGACAAACAGTTGACTCAATCTCAGTACACATTTCGTTTTCCAACAACGTCGAATTAACAGGTGCGTGCGCACTAAGCTTATCGTCCTCAGTATTGTAGGCGTGAGCGAGGGAGCGATACTTTGGTGAGTCAGCGCGCTCCGAGCTCGAACGCCCCGTCATCGCGGTGTTGTCCGGCGGCAGACCAACCGGCCCGCTATCAAGCAAATACCCTCCTCTTTTATTTGTATTGATATTGCATGAAAATAATGATGCTGGCAGCCTGCTACTTCCTAATTCCGTCTTCAGCTCATCCAATTGACGGACTGTTGCATAGTTGCCTTTTATGTCATTAATTTCAGCACGCACAATTAGCAAGTCTTTTAATAATTTGGTGACATCGACGTGGTCAAATGTAACGGGCGGTAATTTTTGCAAGTCACGCGCCACAAAGATCGGCATAAGATCTGGTTCGGTCACTTTAAAAACACATATGATATCCTCTAAGTCTCTTTGTTTTTTGCCTTCTTTACGCCTGGATATCTTCTTCTGGTTAGTCTTTAAAGAACTAAACAGCAATTCTTTAGCACTGACTACATCTTCTTCGCGAAATGCAGATACACAGATCCTTATTAGGCTTTCATTGTCTATCACATCTATCTTGTTCTGTATAAACGATAATAGTTCACATATCACTATGTTACAGTTCACACATTTTAGCGTATTCACAGACATTGTCGCGGAGGTAGGTGGGTACCTACATTCGAACCGTTCGCTAGCGCGTTCGGCTATCGACTGATTAATAGCAAAACAAAAAAATATTGTGTAATAAAACTACAAATTAACGATTTTCAGACTTTTTCCTGTACATGTGCTGTGAGACCTTGCTTCCTGCCAAATTTCATGATTCTAGGTCAACGGGAAGTCCCCTGTAGGTTTTGATTTATTTGCAAGTATCAAAATAATATGTCGCATAAATGGCCGTATTTTTTTATCGCGTTGACTTATAAGTTTGACGTTTTAGAGCTCCAAGGGCCCATAGATCTACGTATTTGATATTAATTTTAACTTGATACATTCACGCGTTCCTGAGAAAAAGGGTCTTGGTAGACTGACAGACGGACAACGAAGTGATCCTTATTATATGTACCTATATACTACATGAAATCACGCTTAACCCTTCGCCTAACCGGAAAACAGGCGTCGTCACACCGGTTTTCAGCATAAGTATGTCATATCTATCAATTTTTAATAACTAGGAAGCAATGGATTCGTAATCCATTGCTTCCTAGGTTTTAAAAATTCGTCTGATCCACAACGTAAATAACGCAATGAAAGTGGCTGAACCGTCAATATGAAAGACATTACACATCAATTGCTATTTCATGTGTGTTACGCAATTACTCCGCTGACGGGCTTTCCCTTAATGATTCACCGTAATGCCGTTAATAACCCAATGCTTTGTAGTGGTAAAGGGTTAAGTCTAGACTTAATTCTGGTAATAGATATGACATACTTATGCTAATATTAACTGCAAAGCTATTGATTATGACTTAATTGTTGATGTAATTGGCGATTTAAACCGGCTATGATATGGATTTACAGTGGCTTGATTATTGTTTATAGTACAAGGTGAATTAGATAATAATATAATGTCATCAGTTAATTTCATTAAAAGTTTAGTACACGTTCATGGATACACACAAATAAATAAATAACTCAGGCGTTTTAAAATATGAAACTATGTAATAATAGGTTCAACTGTTTGCTGCTCTGTCTGCGCTGACCCTTTCTGTAATCCTTTTGCTTAGTGAAAACAACCTAGCTTTTGCCCGCAGCTTCGCCCGTGTGACGGTTAGAAATTATCCCACGGGAACGGGATAAAAAAGTATAATTAAAAGGTATCCTTTGTCCTAACACAGGTCATGTCTATCCGTGATCCAAATTCAATGAAGATCCGCAGTTGTGAAGGCTCCCGCGAACAGGCGCGACGCGACAGCGCAGTGTGAAACGAAAAAAGCCTCTCGAAGAAATAGGAAATTAAATTTTAAAAAGACGAACTTGATTTTTTCAGAAAAAGTGCAGTTTAAAAAAACAAAACGGCTCTAAATCTCATTATATGACGTATGTCATAAAATCATAAATAAATAGTTACATTACCGTGTGCAAGGATATAACGGTTATTCTCTCCGTTCCGGAGATATAAGCATTAGCTCCATAATTTTTTTTTGAATGATTTATGCACAATGTTGGCTATTAGAAGCCATTTTAAGCAAAAAACCGACACTTTAAAATTAAAGCTCCTATTTGTTCGAGAGCCTTTTTTCGATCCACAGTGCGGCGCGACGCGACACCGTAATTGTTCTACCGTGAAATTTTCTTAGAAATTGTTTCATTAGAGGTGCGTCGCGCTGTCGTGTCGCGGAGGTTTAAGGCGTGAAAAAGAACAGATAGACAGACAGAAGAGTTACTTTCGTATTTCTAACATAAGTATGGTTGGATAGTATATACCTAACCTCTCAACTCATAAAGTATTCAACAATGATACCTACTGAGGATGCGACATAATTCAAAACACCCCTTAAAAATTACCATATTCAAAACTAAATTCTCATAAAAACTGATTTACACTTACTCGGTGGCACATTAAAGCTTCGTGCAGACCAGCGCCACGCGACAGCGCGACGCGACACCGGTTATTGTAAAGCTTCGTGCAGACTAGCGCAACGCGACAGCGCGACGCGACACCGGTTGTTGTTATACCGTGTAGTTTTCTTAGAAATTGTATTGTTCGTATCGCGTCGCGCCGTCGCGTCGCAATAGTTTGTACGAGGCTTTATACCGTCAAGTTTTCTTAGAAATTGTATTGTTCGTTTCGCGTCGCGGCGTCGCGTCCCGCTGATCTGCACGAAGCTTAAAAGAGGCATCTCGGAATGTTGCTAAATCTCCCCAGACGTGCCATAGGAAATGTTCTCTTTATCTTACACCATCCTGCTTCCGAAGGCGTACCTTCCGCTCCCCATTCCGCCCCGCCGCACTACACAACGGAACTGACGGGGATTTATTTAGAATAAAACAGCACATTTTTATTGCGCATTATAATATACTCCAAAAGTTAGGACTTGTTAAGGGGGGGCTACAGGACCTAAACGTGTCCAAACGCAAGTTTTGTAACGCCTAAAAGTATATGATCGTCTGCAGTCAACAGAATCAAAAAAATACATGATATTCTTCAGCTAGTAAGATACTGTGTTGAAAACATAATAGGTACAACTAATTTGATACGATAGAAAAAAAACACGAAGATACCTCTAAAAGTTGTTTTTAACGATTAAAAATCATAATAATGTACATGCAATCATTAAAAAAAATTGTCAGATTATTCTGTATGCCATATTGGCGTAACAGTGTTTTATTTTATTAGTCCAATTAATAGAGTTTTTGTAAATAGATAATTGCTTCATATTTTACAATAAATTACCTGCGTTGTGTCATTGCGTTTCTCTTTCTTTTCTATGCAGTCCGACAGTGACCGCGCTTTAGCTGTTGTAAGCCTCTTAACGCACGAGTTGCTTTTGATAATGAACTAGCTTCTGCACGCAACTTCGTTCGCGTGGAAGTCGTTGAAGATACACAATATACTAAAATAACAGCCACATTTTTATAACACTCCCACGGCCCCCGACTCACTGCGTCGCATCGTATCGCCCGCCCGCACTATTACTTCGTTTTCACTTAGCGTTTTTTCTGACTTTTTTTGTTTTTGCTCGGCTCCTAAGCGTCGCAGCGTAATGTAGATAGCGTATAACGGTTCTCAAGATTTGAGCTATCAATGGCAAAAAATATTTTTCTAATCCGTCTGGTACTTCCAGAGATTAACACATTCAAACAAATAAACAAAAAACAAGCTCTTACATCAACGTTAGAAATAGAAAGAAAGAAAAATGCGTTTATTGGCATTAAAAAAAATACCCCTTAAAGCTATAAAAACAGAAAACAAATTACTATAAAAAAAAAAAAAGTATAGTAGTTTTTAAATGGCATATATATGTCTACGTAATTATTTCATACTGTTGGCATTGCCTTGCACGTTTCTGACACAAAAACATAACATAATGCAGCTACCGTGCTACCCCTTCATTAACCTTGGTTGACTGGCACCCTTGCTTACTAGTTACACAAGTAGGGAGTAGAGTCCACGGTAAATCACTGATGGTTTCAAAATCTCACGCACACACACGTTCAGACAACCGATTTTTTGCTATATTCACCACCGACTAAAGTCACTGCGTGTGTACCTCACTTTAGGCAAATGTTCGCCGGTGTACCTACTTGAATTTTAACTATAGCGATAATTTTTTTTAAACCCGCCAAGTATACGTGTCGGAGCACACACAATGAAGTCAAAATTCAAAATTCAAAAGTCTGTTATTCAAACTAGGCTGAGAATCAGCACTTTTCGAACGTCAAAATTACATAAGACAGTCCCCCAAAACGCCCACTCTTCATCGCTTCCTAAGGGTTCCGTAGTTGGGATGAATTCATCCCAAAAAGAAACTTAGCTTTGTAGTTGAAGAATATGTTCTCCCATACATCGATTTACGTCACGGTCAATTCTCCAACCGCAAATGTAAGATAGTAATAGAGAAAAAAATATAAATATATGATAAAACTTTAAATTAACGATTTTCGGAGTCTTTCCTTTACTTGTGCTGTGAGACCTTGCTTCCTGCCAAATTTCATGATTCTAGGTTAACGGGAAGTACCCTGTAGGTTTTGATTTATTTGCGAGTATCAAAATAATCTAAAATCTTAAATGGCCGTATTTTTTGACTGCGTTGACTTAGAAGCTTGATTTTTTAGAGCTCCAAGGAACCACAAACCTATATACGTATGTGATATTAATTTCAACTTGATACCTCCACGCGTTTCTGAGAAAAAGGGTGTTGACAGACTGACAAACAGACGGACGGACTGACGGGCAACGAAGTGATCTTATACGAGTCCCGTTTTTTCCTTTTAAGGTACAGAATCTTAAAAATGACATAACTAAAGGACAATGGTATTGCTATACATTTTAAAACACAGTTTTAAAACGAATTATTTCTATGATAAAGGATTAAATGTCTTCAAAAACAAACGAGAAAGAAAGCTTCATTCACAATATCAATATCTCCGTCATAAACGACACAGAAAATTGATAGGGACAATCGACGCCCAGGAAAAATTGTATTAGCACTGCAGACG
Organism: Agrochola circellaris; assembly: GCA_914767755.1. Lineage (NCBI taxonomy): Eukaryota > Metazoa > Arthropoda > Insecta > Lepidoptera > Noctuidae > Agrochola > Agrochola circellaris. The sequence continues at coordinate 12,476,562 of OU611841.1, read as the reverse complement.
TGGCGAGTGCATTGTTTTGTCGCCGCACAGATGCGCCAGGGATTATCATCAATCACCAACTGCAAATTGCACACAGCCTTTCGGAATGCACCCTGTGCCATTTGTGTGCCACTGGTCAGGATTAGGTGGCATTAGTTGATCGAATTCCGTGCTAAGCGCTTTGCGGAGCTATGTGTTACAGTATGCGAGCCTGGAGCCTGTAACTACACTCAAATAGCCTACACAGTACACACTCCCAGCTAGACGAATAAATTATTGAATTTTCCTGATAACGGTATAAATCGCGACTTAAGTTTATTTTAATTAAACTTGGACGATTTTCGTATCCTGCTAAATTGCTAAATGGTCTGCGAATGAGTTTGTTGATAACAGATAGGTGTAACTTGTTTTTATCGGTTCCTTGAACGTGACCGCAGTCGGCTCGTTTCCCTGCTACGAAAATCTTCGTTCATTGATTACGTAAAATAAATACCTATAGAAAATGCAATTTCAATAATGTACTGTTAGCTAACTTGTTCATTATTGAAATTGCATTTTTTATTTTATTCAGGAAGTACCAACGATTGTAGATTTGAAGTAGTTAATTGACGTTAAGTTATATTTCATTGTTCAACTTTATAACGTTTCTTGTTTAATCAAGCTATGTAACATTGTGGAAACAGTAGAATAATGACAGTTTTGAACTTGAAATTGCGACATCGAAGAATAGTAATTTATAGCGGCAGTGGACCAGTGATCAGAATCAATTTAAAGGGTCAAAAAAGTATATCATGCAATGGGAATATGTATGTAAACCCAAGAATGGTATTAAAAGTTAAATTCAACTACTGCTGTTGTTCAAAAATAATTATGAAGCTTCAACAATTTTCTACTACAGTTCAAACGTCCGTTTTTGTCGCGGCCATGATGTGACGTCATTTACCATATTACTGCTTTGTTAACATCTGTTTTGTAAGGGTTTTAGCCCCAAATCATATATAATAAATTATTTTTTGTGCTTTATTCAAGCAAAAATCGCACTCACTTATTATCCTCAGTAAGATTTCAAGCAGTTTGCAAAGAATAGATTTTTATTCATATAATTTTTTACGACACTTCCGGCATTGTTGAAGGCGACGCGCTTGGAGTTTGCGTTCCGTTCCGCCAAAAAAATGCAACGTAAAATAAACAATGCACTAAAGAAAGTAAAAAAGTAGTAACTTGTTTCTTGACTCCTATACAGTGTATATTAAAAAGTTTCGAATTACGTGCCCATTCCCTATTAGGTAACGAATTTAAAAGTACAAGGAACATCTAAAACATTAGCATCAATAACGTGCTTAACAACGCAACAAATAACTAGAACAGTTACGGCTGTTTCTAAGAACGTTGCTCGTTCAAATTAAGCAAAGCGCTCTATACAATTAAAGCCCGGTCACAGTTCATTCGAGTCTTCTTTAATTACAGTTCCTTATGCGAGTAGCTCGCTTAGATCCGGAGTTCCGAAACTATTTGTGGCACTAAATCCAGTTGCCGGTACAGCACTATCTAGGAGCGCAACATGCATACCCATGTAAATTTCAAGCGGAGCCGGCCTCGTTAATTTGGCTCTTGTCACGAGGCACATCCCTTTCTTAGTAACTCCGTACCCGCTGCGTCGCCGTGCTTTCACCAGCTAACGGCTCCTTGGCTGCTCGAAATTGCCTCGGTTTATCTTCGTACGATCGACCCTGAACACATTCTGAATAAATGTTTCACAAATTCGCTTTCCTGTACTCAGAAATGCCCCTTTTATTTATCTTTACGATTGCGAGATTTACTTCAGTGATTTTGATAATGTTAACGCTTCAGTGGTGGTCTTTATCAAATGTTGATGATAATTTGTTTGTCCTAATTTGATTAGATTTTTATGCTTAGATGAATTACGCTTAGTACGATTCAATAGCAATACCTTTAGTTTAAATGTGCATATTCTACGTTAAAATTACTGGACAAATATTGACCCATAATTTTTTTAATTTTATCAGCCATGTTAGTTCTAAAATCACTTTTAAAATTTTAAATCGTTCCACGACTCATTTTACTTGCAAGGTGCTTGCTACTGACGATATGGTAAAAAAATAAAAGTTATAAAACTAACTAAAAGCTTTATGTATATTATTTTGCGGTTATAATTTATATATTTCTGGAATATGCTAATTAAGCCCTTCCATTTAATACCCAACAGAGCAACAATTAAAAATAAAAAAAAATCATGGCTTTATGTCCTCTAGAGGGCGCTATATTCGTCACAGCCTATATCTAGCGGACGATCAAGACTCTTCCAACGATACCTCATTTGTCAAATTATAATGAATAGTTTAGAAGTTATGAGGTAACAGATGAACATACATACATACATACCGTTCAAAATCATAACCCTCCTTTTTGCTCGCCGTAGTCGGGTAAAAATAAATCATATTTTGGCGTTTCGTCAACCAGTTTTAAGAAAGAAATAAAAATAAATTAGGTATCCTCTTGACTGAGCACAAGAACCTAGGTACTTGAAACCTCTAAACTGCTGACATACTGACTGTTCTTGTCTAATGTATTCTTTGACGTCATAAAGAACTTCTATTGTCAACTAGGTTTGAAAAGAATTGAAGACCAAGTTTGTTAAATCAGTGTTAAGTCATTATCATTAGCTGTCACATTTACACGTGTGTTACAATATTATTGTCCGCGAGTGTAATAGTCCAATGCTTTGTGATTCAAGGGTCCCCCGCTGACAGGCGCGATGCGACGGCGCGACGCGACTTCGGTAGAAAAATTTCCATGAAGATTTCATAGAAATTGTTCCACCAGAGTAATGTCGCGCCTCCTTGTGACTTTGATTTTTTTCAAAAGATTTTTACGAGGCTGTCTGTTAAAAAGTAAGTTATTGTCGTGTTATACACCGTGACATTTTAGTCGTCTTATGGCTTCTACACACAATGCCAGCGGCATGACCGTGCGGGTTTGTGCGGCAGGGCCGGGCGCGCCGCGGCTTGCCCGATGGCAGTGCCGGCTGCCGTGCCGACGGCACAAAAGCAGCCCACTTTATGAATTCATTGACTTAAAAAAAAAAACATTCTCTAAAAAAAAATAAAAAATGTAACAATTTTTGAATTGCTCCTAGAGGTATTTTATGTCGGGTAAATTGCGTAGACCTTTGTAAGATGACTAAAATGTCACGGTGTCTAGATTCTTTTTTTAATGATCGTTAGGTGTCTCCAATGACTCTAAACATTAATTTTGTAAGACGACTAAAATGTCACGGTGTATAATCGTAACTATACATATTTTGAAATAGGTAGGTACACAGTTTCTAAATAATAATTACACTCGTTTTACACGTAAGAGATTAAGTGTTTTTATAATTATATTAGCATGCACGTCTTCTCTATATCAGAAGAGGCCTTTGCCCTGCAGTGGGATAATAATAGGTAGGTGGTATTCTTTTTAAAATTAATAAGTACAATTACTAAAAACCCGTTTCAAAAATATAAATTAGTTTTTTATTTACGAAACAAAATAATATCTATACCTAAATACATACAAAGGGGACATTGCACTACTCAGTCTCAGCGGAAAATTTCCAAAATATTTTCCGATTAAGTACAAGTATTCAATCATAATAAAGTATTTTACAACGTAGATACTAAACTCGATTTCTTAAAGTGACTACACATAAGATTGTGTTTTCTTTATTTATATAGATATCTTATCGATTTCGTAAACTAGCGATAAATGGTCAAGAGCAAAAAAGTGGGAAATAATCCACTGTTTTTCTACCGATAAAAATTAGTCCATAGCTGTAGGTGGGTAGTCAGGGAAAATAATTGATAAGCAAATTGCTATGTACGCAATGGTTATAACACGGCAAATTGACGTAGACTGACAGTTTGCTTAATAACTTATTTCCCTGCCTGTACCTATATATTTTGATATACCTACACGGTTTCATAGATTGGGAAATGGTGAGAGGTGAGAATATTGCTATTCACTTTATTAACTTTAACAATAAACATTAGTAAATTATAGCTTAAACACTTTGCAAGTCCTGGGGAAAAGAAAAGAAAAATTACAAGAATACAGTTGCACCTACATTATGTAACGAAGATATAAAAATTGTACGTGTTGTAAAAAATTCAACATGCTTCGATGTGGAAAAGTACTAAGTAAAGTATACTGAAAGTGCACTGTTGCACTGATTGTTGATCTTACGACATAATATGCATCTGATTTTAAACAATCAAGCTGTATAATTAGGCTATAGCTAATGCTGTTATCGATTGTAATAAAAACTATAGGTATTTAGATAGGTAGGTACTTATAATTATAAACCAATTGCTTTGTAAAAGTTTCAAAACGCTTGCTTCTTTTTACGAAGTACTTACATACATCTTTTTTTATCAAAAAACTGTAAAATTTACAATGCATCAAACACCCACGTGTTGAACACGTAAAGTCTCCAAATTAACACGACCTAACTCAATAAATGATGATGATTACCTAATAATCAAAGTATTTTATTACTATGCCAGATTAGGTACGATTCAAAATTGATTAATGGGGTAATAATGCTATCTAGATTTAGGAACCTACGTATCACATTTTTATTAAAATATAACTTGTCCTAATAATTATTAACCTATCCTATGTAAATTATAAATTTGGAAATAATCTTATTATTTATTTATTTATTGGGTTCCCACCTATGAAATTGGCATTTTTTTTCTCACAAATAGAGAACCACGTCAATTCTATGATTTAAAATATTCATCAATTGCTTGGTATTATATCGAATAATGACCATCATAGACAACTACCAATAGTAAAAAAACCTTACCTATTACTTATACATAGTTTTCAAAACATAAAAAATAGCCTAATAATGACTCCTCATTTTGTTAGCAGAAATGACCACTATTTGTTTTAACTTAGCCAAAACTTATTTTTGTCGCTCAATCTAAGTGGCTTATTACGTTATCTTAGTTTTTAAACATTAGTGCATAAAAGTTTTAAAACATTAGTGTTCATGGTTGTTATATAAATTAAGAAAATGTTAGTATGAAAAATGCAACTTCTTTAAAATTCTCCATACAAAACACTGATTTCATAGGTGGACCTAATATTTACTTGATATCAGACGCTTCACACGGGCATGATTCACTCGAGTGAATGTTTCTTTCTATTTCAACTCATGTTCACAGGTCACCGACAGAATCACATAAAAATGAACGTTCATCCTGCTCCTTTCATTACATTCTGATCGATCATTCCGTAGGCGAGTGAAAGATGCCGAATGCCGAAATCCAACATCGTTGAATCGGTTCACTAATTAATTAATTTTTCTCGAACAAAATGCGTATGATATCTGTTTTACATATACTATTTAAGCTTGTGGTAAGTATAGACCATCAATAGGAACAACTTTAGGACCAACATGATGATGGGGAAAAAATATTACCTATCCCACACAAAACTTCCATTCCTACTCGACCAATTGGGTCGAGTAGGTTTGGAAGTTTATTTTTTTTTCGCGATTACGATGTGTTTCCATAGAGAAAATTGTTCCTATTGATGGTCTGTACCACACCCTTAAATTTAACCATACTTTTCTGGTACACATGGTTATATATCAAGCTATAAATTTCCAGTATAAGCTGATCTTGCATTGTATAGGATTTCCGTACAATGACAGGTCAACTTATACTGGATATTTATAGCTTGATGTGTAGTCGTGTGTATGTCGCTGTATTTATTTTTATTCCGTAGGATTCCCGGAAGAGAATGTTTATTAAGCTACCTACTCTTATCTCAAGTATCACAAAGTGACTCAGTAATTTAAGTTAGACAAACAGACAGATCAAGAAACCTAGCATCCATACTAATAATGTAAATACGAAAGTATCTCTGAACCTATGTCTATTACCTTTTGACACCATAGCGGATTTCTATGAATTTTGGCCCACAGCACAGGTAGACCATGATCTGGGTAAAAAGGACCAAGGTAATTTTTATCCGGGTAGGTAGTACGTTCCCGTTAGGCAAAAAGCTAGTAACTTATAAACCGTACTCAGATTCAGATTCAGATTCAGATTCATTTATTTATTGTAAAACATAGGTACATTATAAGTTCTTATTTGGTAATAGGTACATTGAGGGCGCTATGCTTTGCCTCTAGGGCGTACTCGCCGAAACTACGATGTATAATGCGGTTTGCACCACAATTGACGCAAAATTAATTATCGACTTATCTTTAGTGGCGTAAATTACGCTCTTGGCGCCTACATAACCGATAATTATTATCAGTGATATCACGAGCAGTTTCATTTTTAGCTAATAACAGCGAACCGTATTAGCTAAACTGTGGTAAAATCCAGCCAGCAACATGGGAAGTGCTAAGACCACTGTATAATTTCGAACGTGTGGATATTATCGTGGACGTTCATGGCATCACGGTAACAGTAGGGATGTAAAATGTATGAAAAGGCTTTAAATTTTTTGTCCACGATAACGTTATAACGTGCACGTCCACGTTATAACGTGACGGTATCGTAGCACACCAAGTTTCCCTGAAATCTTGCACAGATCTCGCTAAACGTCCTCGGTATGTAAAGAAAGAAAGAAAGAAAGGAAAGAAAATACGTTTATTTGCGGTACACATGACGCAAAGAAAGAACAAAACACAAAAATAAACAATTTGGGGAAAATTGATGTAAATTGTTTAAACTGATTTATCGTGAATGTTGACATCAACGGTAAAATCGTTGACGTCGACGTTGAGTATAAAGTGCCATGTAGAGTTAGTAGAAGTTAGTTAGAAGAAGTTGAAGCGACACCGATGAATATTACCTAATTCCAAATGATAATAATGACAAAGATCGTTGTACATTACCTACGTCAAAACAACTTAATTTTTTTCTTCGTAAAGATATCACGACTTGTTGTCGTGATCCATTTACTATCAACTGTGCAAAATAACCTCGGAGATTAGGTACTATATTTAATAAAACAATAAAATACGCAATTTGATTTAAGGTAATTAAGGTTCCGAACTTAAAGGAATACACGGAACCTTTATAACATCACTTTTTTGACCGTCTGTCACAGAGTCAGTCTGTAGAGGGGCTTGTAGCTACGTAATAACAGCTGCACGGGTCGATCGATCAGGTTAAGCTACGCTTGCAATTTACCAGCTAGGTGCTAGAGTTTCACTGAGAGATTTTTTTAAAGATATTGGTATCCTCACAGTGGAATCTCAATTCATATTTGCCAACATCTTTTATATTAGGCAAAATATACACTCATACACTAAATACAGTGATTTTCAGAATTTTAAAACTAGAAATAAGGACAAACTACGAGCTCCCTTTCACTGGCTACATAAGGTTCATAACTCATTTGTTGGGCTTGGTATAACCTTTTATATCAAGCTACCCTCTTCTTCGCTAGATTTGCCTTTTAATGCGGTTTAAAACGAAAGTAAAATCCAACCTTTGTTCAAAGGCATACTATTCTATCAACTACTACTTAAATGATAAGAATAGTTGGTCGCCAGAATTTGCTTACCTACTGACGAGTTTATATAATTGTTTATTTTATTTGACTTTATAGGTCAAGTTATTTTAATTTAATTTTAATTTATTGTTGACATAATCAAATAATTATATATTTTATTTATGAGTTGTATTGCAATATGTGGTTAGCTAGTGACCTCGACAATTGATCATAATTATTATTTTTTGCCTGAGCAACCGGCAGCAAGTTCGTCATGTTCCCTTAGATGTCACTGCGTGCGGTAGCGTCGAGGTGACTGGTCGTCTTGCAGATCATGGTTTTGTTATTGTTATTAGTAATTCACTGTTTATTTACTTTACCTCGATGGTCCTAGTTTATCATTTATAACTTCCAGTTACAGCTATATTTATATCGATATGTAAGCGGGCACGCCTTTTATGCTTGGACGCTTTTATTTAGATATTAAGTTCTATTTACGTTTAGTTTTTATTTCTGCCTGAGTATAGTTCTCGATGATTTTCTTTGGTATATTGGCGTGTGCTAGCTGAAATATGGCTAATAATTTAAATTATGTTTTGTGTTGCATAATGTAATTTATTTTGCATATAGTTTTTTTTTTTTTCTGTAACTGATCAGACCATCTGTGCCGCTGGGGAGTTTGTTGCGCCACTTCTTCTTCCCAGCTAACGCACTAGGAAGTGGTGAAGGGTGGGCGTTTTGGGGGACTATCTTATGTAATTTTGACGTTCGAAAAGTGCAGATTCTCAGCCTAGTTTGAATAAATGACTTTTGAATTTTGTATTTCATGATTCAGAATGCTGCTAGGGATGTCCCGCTTTTGTAGCGCTTCGGGTATGTTTGTGGAGGCTCGGGTCGATTGCTTCCATGCTATAATGCGCAAACGAACCGCCTCCCTACTAAGCTGAGTGTGGGGCAGCACTAAAAGTAACCTTCTAGTCAATGCTGAGAAGTATGACTCGGCAGTCATGAAGGCTGACCCATGTAGACTTAAAATTTATCAAACAAAATTGTTTGTTAGCTGAATTATATAGAGCAGATCATTTTTTCCTCAACAATATGTCATTTAGATGTAGTCTAGAAGGAAGCGCAGGTTTATTAATTACTCTCACAGTAATAACAGACATTCCACAGACTGCTTAGTGAAGTTTGGTTCCCGAACAGTCATTGTGTGAGCCCGACTCGCTCTTGGCCAGTTTTCTTTATGTAGCCGCTGTCCGAGGCTTATGGGTCTTCGTGACAAAAACGTTTACTTGCTTAGAACATTTCAGTGTATACAGGATGGATTTTTGAGACGGGCCAGTAAGGGTAGGTACGTTAACCGTTGCAGCTACAGGAAAACGGTCTTAGGAGACTGTCCTTAGCTTTTTGAGACATTTTGATCTGCATTCAAAGATTAAAAAAAAAAGTACAGTCAGCAAGAAAATGGGCAGTTTTTACAAAAACTTTTATTTATGTAAATCGATCCTGTTTCTTCTAAGGACCAAAAACACCAACTGTAGTTTGAGTACTAAAAAAGATAGAAATTGCAAAAAACTTTTCCCATATATTTCGGAGGAAATGAGACTCTAACTTACTTTTAATGATGGACAAACTAGCCGAAAATAAACAAAAAAATCGAACGAATACGCGTTATAATTTTATTTGCTTTAAGTACCTACTAGATAGTTTGCTGCTTGTGATTTCCGAAGTTCTGAGAAAAAATAACCTGAAATAATTTAGAATTTTCAGAGTTCAGAGACAAAAGTCAGAAATCACAAAAACTTTTGTATGGAAAAAGCTTTTTCAATAGCAATAAATCTATCTAAACTATGTTCTCAAAGAAAATAAAATTATAACGCGTATTCGTACGAAATTTTAAGTGATTTTTTTTCTTGTTTTAGGTTACCTAGTGATTAGGTTTTATTAAACTTAACTTCAATAATAACTCAATCATTGTCAGTAAACACCAGCTGATAGCACCGTGTGGGTCGTTGAACCCTAGAGTCTGAACACATAATAATATGATAAATATACGAATCGGGACTTTTGAAGTAATCCTGATGGTATTTTCCAGTCGGGGATTACATGCAAATAACAGGCAGAGTCGTTATTATTGAATAGGTATTTGTTTGTAATTAACTGATGATAATTGGCTCATATTGATAAGGGTATTTCACACAACATTAAAAAACTTGCCCTGTACGGGACAACCCCGCAACCCAAATAACCGTGAAGTCCATTGGGTACTTTGCCATCAATCGATCAAGTTAAATTATTATGTAAGAGTAATTGGTGACTTGACTTAAGTTGTGGGTATACAGACCTCATGTTCGACCCCTTCAAGGGGGTTCAAATTGGATGGCAAATAAGCTGGTGACCTACCCTGATAGTCACCAGTGGTCGCATAAAGACATTGCAATACCAGAGGTGTCTCAGGTGCGTTTCTATGTCGGATATAAAGCTGAAATCTCCATGTCCCTAGCACAGGTACCGCAAATCCTTCAAAGTAGAACACAGCAACGCTGCTTGGCGGCTTACAGAGTTATGATGGTTGTACATACTTTCTCGGACGAGCTCCTTCATAGCTCTACCAACTATTCTCTCTCTCTACATTCTATTCATAGAATTAAACTATTGATATGTACGGAAGATACATCTATTTCATACGTATCTCTACATCTTGAAGATAAGTATGCTAACTAGGTCTACGTTCACCTTGATCTTGATCGTGTGTAGCACCGCATACGTCATAACATATTCTATCACGGCGTGCTCAAACATGATCGTAATGATTACCGTACCGAGAATTGCCACTGACTCATAAAATACAATGAATGTCGCAATCGTTCTCTTTATGATTATATGAGTAGTAGAAACATTGATCCTGTTTACAGTTCACCTATTTGTTTTGAAATGTTTGCTACAGAATAGTATTGTGACAGACGAGGTTTTGGCTAAGTAATAACAGCCGCATGGATCGATCCTTCAAGTTAAGCTACGCTTGCCGGGGTTGGTCCGTGGATGGGTGAAAATCTTTACTTACCGAGACTCCTCCGTGCCTTGGAAAGCACGTTAAGCTGTTGGTCCCGGCCGTCATTTGCAGATCTTTGACAGTTGTTACGGGTCGTCTGAAGCCCAAAAGTCTGACAATCAGTCTTACCAAGGGGTAGCGTATTACCCAGTTACTGGGTTGTGGAGGTCAGATAGGCAGTGGCTCCATGTATAATACTGGTATTCAGCTGCATCCGGTTGGACTGAAAGCCGATCCCAACATAGTTGGGAAAAGGCTAGGCAGATTGATTGAATAGTATTGTGACAGTAAGACAGAGGCTAAACTAATATTCTCTGTTTCATCTGAAGGTTGATGATTATGAAAGCAGGTCAGCGACAATCAATTTTATAAACTTGTCAGGAATGTAGGTAAATTAGAAAAGTGTAAATAAGGATGACTGAGATAAAAATGCGAAGGTTGGGGAAATGCGAATTGATACTCTGTTGTGTATTTTAAAACTAAAAAATATAAGATTCAATTGCAGGCTATAGTTTGCATAATGCATAATCAGCCTATAATGTTCCCACTGCTGGGACACATGCCCCCTCTCTCTGAGAGGGAGTGGGCCGTAATCCACCATGCGGGCCGAGTGCTCGTTGGTAGATATCACATGTCTTCGAAGTTTTTGGTTCTCGCACATGTTTCCTCACGATGTTTTCCTTGATCGTTTTGAGAGCAGTTGTGATGAAATAATTTACACAAAGTAAAGCGTCTGTCAGGGTTCGTACCTACGACCTACAACTCAGAGGCTAGTTTAACTCAGGCGAAACGAAATATATAAATGAAAAACAATATAATTTTTAAGTTTTCCAGATTCTTTTATTTAAGTTTTATATATTTGAAAACTTTTCCTGTCTTTTATGGCGTTCGTGACCACTAGCCATGATCACAAAGTTAGTCTGCTTCTCCGACGGTACTGTGTAAACCCGGAGTGATACTTAAACTTAGTTTTATTTTGTTGTGAAGTCGTATACTTTCAGATTTTTTTACTTAAACACTGGATGCCCTATAAAACCTTGCAAATGAAATTTTGACGGAATAAAGTCAGACCTAGCTTTTGAACTATAAACTGCTTTCAAAAATATTTCAAACATTATTGTTTTGCTTTGGAACTTACTTTTCTCGCTCTTTTTCGCTCCTGATAATTACGACATACCGTCCTACTTTCACGAGTCATCTAACCTAGGGTGAAATTGTGCCGTTTTTGAAGATTTAATGTTGGATGTAACCTATCAAGTATCTCCTTTTAATATTTATAATATCATTGGGCGAAGGCCTTTGCCCTGCAGTGGGATGATACAGCCTACAAGTAACAAGTTGATAAAGTGTTTCATAGGTAGTTTTACCCTTTGCTCGTGGGTACAATTCTGAGCCATTTCTCTCGGTTGACCCTTTCGACCTGCGCTGAATGATAAGTAGTTTATACACTCGATATTTTTGTTTGGTTGGCTGCTATAGTATTTGTGCTTTTAAAAGTAGCCCCTTAAAAAGATTCTGATAATTTATTGAAGGCTTAATAACTAGGGTAATATACATACATATACTCATGCGTTCTTTCAACGGGGAAGGCAAAAACTACAGAACGCCACCTGCAACGGTCCTTACATAGGTACTCATTTTGCCTCGTTTACGTTCATACATCTAGCCATACACGCACGCCGATTGCGAGTCCTACGCACCAGACCTTTATGAAGAACATCACCAATGAGGTCAGTATATAATATCCTCCTAGGGCGTCACCCCGGGCGTTTTCACTCACATTTGCCTTGTAAATACATTTTGTTAGTCACCTTTCATTTATCCTCTCAACATGACCAATCCATCTAATCATTCTCTTTAGATTTTTTGATACATCTTCTTTTAAACCAGTTGTGAACGCATTTCCACAGCATTTATTCTACTTTCATGCTTATTTATTTTATTAGGTTCACCAACAATTGATTACACGGATACAAATACATAATACATTTTTTTAAAGTAAAATAACAGTGCATCAGTTACACCACATGCATAAAACAATGAATCAGACAAATAAGCTAGCTACTTTCATGCATCTTTTGCAACACCCAACATATTGGTCGTGTTTACCTATTTTAAATTAGGTATCAATAGGAGATGTTTAACATTTAATTAACATAACACTCCAGCCGATCGATTCTGTAAAAATATCACCGTGAAACTAAGGTGAAGTGAGCTGTCAATAGTGTTAATCCGTAGCATCCTGCCGGTAGATTTGTGACAGTGACAGCTCACTTCACCTAAGTTTCACGTTGATCTTTTTACAGAATCGACCGACTGATGTAGGTTCAATTCATCCTTTAACCCCTGAGTGGCGTATTCGAGCCAAACCGTGGCACAGAAGATGCATGCGTGCACAGACCCTAGCGTGGCACAGAAGATGGAGAACCACGAGGTTAAGACACTTGAAAGTTTCTATAAGTGCAACGTAGCACACTTTTTGAGACCTAAACAAGCTAGCACTTTTTGGGGTAAAAAGGTACATACGAAATAGAAGCGCAATAATGTACATATGCACGAGCTGAATATTGGACATTGACGCGTCATAAAAACATGATGACTACCGATATTGTTTATTAATACACATTATTTCATAATAACGCCTTCCTGTCATAAACAGCTGGGCTGATATCAATCGTTGTACATAACTGTCTTATGTAATAAAAACATGATTTATTACAACAGTTTTATCGTAAATTAATGTAATTTAATTAGTAGTTCTCTGCTGTGAACTATAAGTATGACATATCATATATGGGAGAATTTGCTCCTTTGTTTGGACACTAGTTTCACATATAAACAACCGTTTATAAGAATATTCTCAGCACAGAGTACTTTATAACATACTGAAAGTTCTCACTATTGAATAGGTAACCTACGAGTATACTTCAAATCAATCTGCCTAGCCTTTTCCCAACTATGATGGGGTCGGTTTCCAGTCTAACCGGATGCAGCTGAATACCAGTTACATATAGGCTACATATGTGTATTTTTAATTTAACTGTAATCTGTCTTTGATAATGTTTATTGGAATTTTATCTTTTTGATAGATTTGAGATCCAAGATGGCTGGCTGGTTTATCGATAAGGAATACAAAATGCTTCTCTATTTAAAAGAAAATCGATTTTTGTATATCTGTCTGTTTCATGAAAATAACATACACACATAACACCACGCCTGTGTTCCCCAAAGGGTTAGCAGAGGTCAATCAATCTACCTAGCCTTTTCCCAACTATGTTGGGATCGGCTTCCAGTCTAACCGGGTGCATATGAATACCAGTATTTTACATGGAGCGACTGCCTATCTGACCTCCATAACCCAGTAACTGAGTAATACGATACCCCTTGGTAAGACTGGTTGTCAGACTTTTGGGGTTTCGGACGACCCGTAACGACTGTCAAAGATCCACAAATGACAGCCGGGATCAACGGCTTAATGTGCTTTCCGAGACACGGAGTCTCGGTATGTAAAAATGGTCACCCATCCACGGACCAGCCCCAGCAAGCGTAGGTTAACCTGATGGATTGACCCGTGTGGCTGTAATTGTTTAGCCACGAGCTTCTCTTACCTATCAGTATCCTTAAAACTCATAAATATCTTGATTATATTATGTTTAATACTCGCGTTATTTTTCCTGTTTCTAATATTATTTAAATCATGTAAGAGAATATTAAAACAAACTAGGAAACTCCTTATTGACTGTATAATATTTGCACACATATTTTGGTATATTTCCAGGAAGAAAATTAAAAAAAAATGGGTTGAATTTCTAATTAGTAGGTACACGTTTCATTAAATTCTATTCAATCCACGTGGATATTTTGGCAAATAAAGATTGTATCTTAGACTTGAAGCATCACCTGCAAATCTGATCGAAACCGGTTTCAACTAGCGGCACTTTTGTGCTCTCACAAAAACTGCTCCAATAATTTTCGTGTAGAAATTTTTTCGAGCAATTGGTAACACACAAGCACGACACAGATAACAAAAAAACAACATGAGTATAATCACAGGAAGGAACGAGACGAGATGATTTTTTCCAAGTGTGATTTCTCTTCCGTGATGTAATAACAGCTAGAGAACCCCGAGGTCAATGCAGCATAATGCATAGACTACAAAAGACTCTCTCTAGAATTCAGCGTCAATAGACTCTCTCTAGAATCCAATACAGACTTCAATAGACTCTCTCTAGAATCCAATAAAGACTTCAATAGACTCTCTGTAGAATCCAGCGTAGACTTCAATATACTCTTTGTAGAATCCAGCGTTTACGAACTCAAACAATATGTGGTGGAGGCGCCTAAGTTCAGGAAGACACGCGAGACTGTAGAGACGTTCCGATGTTTTTTTTAAATTCTAGAGAGAGTTAGAGAGGCACTAGACTTGTTGACAAGCCAAACTCTTCAATACTGACGGACGATGGATCCAATACTTAGCAACTGTCCTGATAAATTACTAAAGGTAGCTTCGAGTATTATCGCGTTCGTTCGCTTAATGATATACGATGTCAATGTTCATTGATGTTAGTGCAGCCACAGTGAACGGTCGTATAAAGAAAACAGCTGATGAGTCAGTGACGGTTGCGTTGCGAACTTGTTGATCGGACCATTGTTATTCGTGATACAATTTTGAATTTAGAACTAACTGTGAGTGTGGTAAGGGACTGTTTTTTTTCTTTATGTTTTTGTTTCTTTTTTAATAACTGATTGGCCGTTAAAAATAATATAAAATAGGTTTTATTTTTCGTCATTCAGGTTCGGTTTTTACTACATCCGCGATGTAATAATTTTTTTGAGGATTGTGAAATAGTAAACAAAAAGATTGACCTAGTTGAGACAACAATAATTGCACATACACTATCTACCTACCTTAGATTAAAAACGATAATACTCCCTACAAAAATAACGAAATTCATAATACGGAAATATTATTAAAATGTCGTGTAATAATAAATGGAATTATTTAATCTATCCAAATATTATGAAACTCGCTGAAAGTTGTGATCCGTATGTTTAAAAATAAAGATATTTATCCAGAAATATTTTTCATTCTTTTAAATTAACCAAAATATGTTAATCATGTAACGTATAATAATGATGACTCATAAAAGTTTATTAGGTATGTTTCACACGCAAAAATTGACGTTAACTGAACATTTTGAACGCCCGCAACGCGTTTCTGACATCGCGATAAAGCGTGAAAAATTTAATAAGACCGTAGTTCACAGGTCATAGAGTTCGTTTTTGCACTAAGTGGTTCTGAATTCAACCAGTTGAAGAGCGTTTGTATTAGTGAGGGAAGGGGATTACTTTTAGAAAGGAGTTTTGTTTTACTTTCTTTTCTTTTTTGTAAGGATTATAAGAACTATCTACATCGAGTAGGCACAACGTATCAGCTGTTTATCTACCATAGAGGTGACGTTGAGAACTATATCTACTTAGGCTTAGCGCCATTATCGTGATTGCTCGTTCGCCTATTAATTTTAAATTATAAGAAGGTTTTGCAAGTTACGTTCCTGACACGGATTTCTTGTAGTAACAAGAAACAATAGCGAAAATTATAAAACGATTTGGATACATACTGTTTATTATTTCTAAAAGCATTTATCGGCTAACATTTTTTATTAAAATATGTCGACTATGAAAAAAACGGAGGGTTTTTTTTTTTTCTAATTTTAAAGTTAATTTTAGATTATTTTTCATGAAAAATACGGGTGAACACATGCCCATGGGCGGCGTTGTATAGATAGCCAAGCCATAAATATTTTTTAAATATAATTGTGTTAGAATTGACATCAAATGTATGCATGCATTCACGAAATAGTCATTCAATAGGGGATTTGACTATATCCCTTAGACTGCATGTGCAAACATACAGATTTCATTTACGTAGATGACAATCAGTACCTACATACTTAAAGAAAATTACCTAATCAATGCTGAACGAATGGTATAAATCTGATAAGCAGTTTTAAAATAAGTGTTTAGGTAATTAATTACGTAAAACGAGTTTTTGCCAATTGCTGCTAAAAATAGCACAAACTGGATTTATTTTCTCTAGTATTTTTAGAGGTTGTGGGGTTTAAATCTCGCTCGTTATTGTATTTAAATCTATTGTGTTTTACTTTCTTATTTTCTACTCGAGTTTATTATATATTTTTTTATGAACGTGTTTCTGTGAAAAATAAACTTAACTTAACTTTCTTTCTTAAATTCAAAAACTCACTTTGGTAGCCTAGATACTTGTCTAGGCTACCAATGTGACTTATTCAGTTTATATTTGTGCTTTTTTAGTTTATCTTGGTCATTACTGAAAACGGTGAATAAAAACATCGAGAGGAAACCTAGACTTAAGACGCAGATATATGTGACCGTGTGTGGTTAGCTCGCGTGTTCTGTACTGAGCTCACGCAACGCGTCGTACGTCCAGCCAGTAATAGGACTCGCCCATCAAGAGGCGCTGTCCCAAATTAAACGCATTATTAATTTATAATATATAAAACAAAAGGTATTTTAATAAAACACGAATACTAAACGACCAATAATTAAATTATCTTTAAAATAGTGAAGGTTTCAGAAAAATACGTTCGATAGATTTTGCGTGATCCTCAGTTTTTTATCCGCGTTAGACATAAATTTACAAATTAATTACACTAAATATAAAAGCATTAAAAGACGGTTATTGTCGCCTTAAGTCTGAAATCGCCAACCCGTCTTGAGCAAGCGTGGTGATCAATGCTCGTGCCTTCTCTGAATGAGAAGAGGCCTTTGCCCTGCTGCACAGCAAGGGCCAATTCTCATACAGAGAAGGCACGAGCATTGCAGCAGTGGGACATGCAATATTTTTTTTACATAAATCATCACATCTGCCGGCGCTTTTTCTTTAATCTTTTCCGTCCCTGTTCCCTGACAACTTTCGAGTAGGTTCTATTTTAATTAAACTGAATCGTTACAAAAATAAAATTCCAACTGTAAAAACATGAAAAACGCTTTAAAATGCTCAATTGTTCATTCCAAAGTGTTGACACTTCAGGACCACGCAAATGCCACTCGCGTTCGCTTTACGGGTTAAAAATAACGCGATTGACTTTTTAACAATATAGGTATGTACAGTACGCGACATAACTTAAATGTTGCATGGACAAAATTCGTAAAACCGATCACCATCCGAACTGAGTGCGCCTTAAGAAATACCAATCTTTATTACTGCTTTAGGTGAAAATGATCTTTACGCAAACGCAATAACTTTTAAAGTCATATAACCAAATACATTCGTAAAATTGAAATGAATGAATGCAAATTTTCAAATTTATGCCACATCTAAGTTGTGTCGTACTGTACCTAAACAAAAACAAACATAAACAACGTAATAACAGCCAACAATAACGTAATAACAGCCGCACAGGTCCATCGACCCGCCGTCGGTTTGTAGATGGGTGACCATCAATTACATACCGTTAAGCTGTTGGCCCCGGCTGTCATTCAAGAATCGTTGATCGTTGTTATTGGGAATCAGAAGCTCAATAGTCTGACAACCAGTCTTACCAAGGGGTATCATGTGTTACCCAGTTACTGGATTGTGGAGGTCACAAAGGCAGTCACTCCCTGTAAGATACTGGTGTTCAGCTGCATCCGGTTAGACTGGAAGCTGACTCTAACTAAGGCTGGAAAAAACACTATTTAAAATTAAATACAATACCATAGCAAATAGGACGCAATATAAAGTTTCTAGACACAATAGTATTAAAGTTAGCTGCGGGAACCATGGTCTGGTGGTTCAATTCTCTTAGTGAGATTATCTCGAGTATAATTAACTATACGACAAATGGCAATGTCCGGTGGTAGTTCTAGTGGAATGAAACTGCGTGTACGGCGAACAATATCATATTATATTTTGAAGCAACTTATCGAAAAACTATGATAAAATAATTGTACTTATAGAAAAAAGTTTCGTTTTCTTCCAAAATAATCTAAAACGTTGAAATTTGATGGTGATGAAATTTTGTTTAACGGCCGAACCCAATAACCTATCTTCAGTAAAAGACAGATCACTATTCATGGTAGATAGTATAATTCTATCTGTCATTGAATGTCGTCCCACAATTCCGTAAGGTCCTTATTCTCTGACAGATTATTGGGACGTTAAAACCATGGATAGATAAATATTTCTATCTCCAGTATGCCAAAACTGGTGATAGATATGTAGGTTATTGGGTTCGGCCGTAACTAGATATTTTATGACACTTTTAGACGTAAACTTTTTGCTTAATATTTTAAAGCTAGATGGCACCGACATTTCCATTCAGAGGTCATGGTCCCTTTTTTTTCGTTAACTATGTGAAATCTAAAAACACAGTCTGGAAATACTCAGCCATTGTTATTTAACCAATGTACAGTTATGGCCTACAATCCCAATTAAATAGTACCAAGATTTTTTCAGTTTGATATAACGGAACGTAGTTTTTGTATAAAATCATTTTGATATTGTGAGTCATTTATAAGTGAAACGCAGTACATTTTAAAAATATTCCTTTCCATTATAAAAGTTAGTTTGAAGCAAGTCTTTTTATTTTGGCATTTTAAGATATCTATTGACATTTTGACAATGATCTATGTATAACAACAAATAGTTAAATTAGCCCTTTTTACCTATACCTACTGAATTTTTATTGAGTGTTATTCATTATTGTTGAATTTTAATTGTAACAAAGCTTGTTGTCTTACCCAAAATGTTATTTTACATTTTTGAGTACCACACAGTAGTTGCTGTAAATATAATTTTTACATAGCTACCTGAAGAGGACGTATTGAATTACGTAACGGTTCACACATACGGCAGACAGGTGCCTATCTATAAAAACAAGATAATTATCTTTTTGTCTCAGTAACGCAAGTTTCGGTGAAACTATTGAGTCACGTCCTTTAGTCAAACTCTCAAACTCGTGATTCCTCTGTCATTTCAAGCTATATTGTAGCGGCCTGTAGGTTATATAAAAACATATCAAATCATTATTTGTAGTTACACATTGATACAATATTATGGAATGCAAACTGTAAACCATCAAATGAATTCTTGTCAATGTATGGATATCTACTTAAGTACACCTTTTTGAGACTGACTGTACCTACTTTTTTAAAACGTCTTAAGGCCGGCCTAACCCGAACGCAGTAGGTATTCAACGCTTACCCCAGCCCCCGCAACGAGTAGCGATACGAAACAAATTACGATGCGCGGGGGACCCGTGCGCCAGGCGCACCGCTCATAAGTTTATGAACTCGAGTAGGTCACAGAATAGAGCAATGCAGTAGATCAACTTGTATTGATTATTATAAGTTTATTTTTTTATTAAGTATTTTTTAAGGTTGTAGATAGATTAGGTAGGTATTATATAAACTTAAACTTAATGAATAATAATTAAAAATAGGTATAAGTAGGTACTTATAATTGTTGTGAATAAGGTGGATTTAAAATCTGACTGACACGAAGATCATGAATACGGGTACGATTCAAAAGTGCGCGCAGCGCGCTATTCGACTTTCAAACTTCGACTTTGATGCGACATCTTCGTGCTACAGTCTATAAAATCAAGTAGTATTTAGGCACATTTAATTTATGAGAATTGTATTACAATTTTGGAATAACAATATCAAGATTGTATTGGGGTAGGTGGGGCGTGTATTTAATTAATTTATGTATTTTTTATGGTGTTACAATAACGAGTGAGATGATATTTAAAAAACCAGCCAGATGCATGTCGGACCACGCACAATGAAGGGTTCCGTAGTTGGGATGAATTTATCCCAAGAACAAATTTAACATTGTAGTTGAAAAACATTTTCTCCCATACGGAATGTATGGGGAGATCATGTTTATCAAACTGCAAATTAAAGTTGGTCGGTTATTACTCGTTATATATACTACTGCTGTAATTTTTTTCACAAATCCAAGTACAATCATTTACGAGTAGCTGGCAGGGACGACGACAGTTGACTCTAACAAAACATTTCAGTTAAAAGCTTAATATTTCGCAAACGGATCCCTTAATCCAAAAATGGTTTTCACAAACTCACAATATTTTTGAACGACCTTTCTAAAGATACCAAGGGGTAGATGAGAAAAAAAAAATATCCCCACTTTACGTGTAGGGGAGGCACCCTAAAAATAATATTTTTCTTGATTTTATTTTACCTCTTTGTCTTCGTGTTTAATATGTATACATATGCCAAATTACAGCTTTCTAGTACGAACCGTCTCCGAGCTAAGCCGCGGACTGACAGACGGACGGACAGACTATAAGGGTTCCTTGTTTACTTCGGAACCCTAAAAACTTACTCGTTATCCACCGAATCATTAGTTGATACATACGCTCTGCCCTTAGCCTGCAACTGCATTGCTCTAAAACATTGAAAACCGACGTAAACATTTCAAGAGAAGTTTCTTTTTTCGCATGTGTACAACGGGGCCCTGTGAAGAAAAAATTTCGGTGCCCCCCCCCCTTTTTGAGATATGATTTTTTAATATTCTAACCTAACTTTCGAATTTTCGGAAGGACTTTTTGTATAAGGGTACATATATTTGTGGAGGGGAGTAGGACATCCCCCCGTCATGGGGGAAGTTTAGTTAACGCATTGTTTTTTTTAACTAAATATTTTGCGATCTTATTTTGATGATTTGTTGGAGGAAGCACTGTACTTTATGGCTATCTTTTTTTTTTTTTTGTCAGGCGTAGTCGACAAAGCCCCGCTTGGCGGGGCTCCTATTTCTGGGTGGTTTAAAAAAAATAACCACGAAGGGGATGGCGGGGTCTAAAGACCCCGCCATCCCCTTCTAACCTAACCTGTCCGTGTCGGTGTGCCCCAAATCCCGAGCTCGCTTCGCTCGCTCTTGCAGCCTACCTTCCCATTGCCTTTTGACTAAGTCGAGATGTGTCGGGACTTGGAGCATCCCGGCCAAGCTTGAGCTTGACAGCAGAGTAACAGATTAAGTGAAGTATTAGTAACAACACAAAATGGCGTCGTTTTACGTTTGGTTTCAAACACGGCAATAGTCGGTAATATAATGAAATATGCTTAAAAAGTATCTAAATTATAAATATACGTATTTATTTCATCATTATTATAAAGTACAACATTTTAGTGTGTTGATTTTTCGTAAAACGAAACGTTCAATGTCGAGACAAAATGTCAAAAGTGACTAAATAATGCTAAATTTCTTCGGTTTTGTTTTTTTTTTTCTCGTAAACCATTTATCTCCGCAACTTAAAACTTTGCGTGGAGGCTTCTAATAATATAATCTTTCTGTAAAAAAAATATGGACTCCCAACTCGAGGGATGTTAATCTAAAACTTAGCCACAGTTTTCGCGTCGATGTCCCTGCCAGCCTGTATATGTACTTTTATTTTATTTATAAGCTTTTCATAACTTGATACTGTGTTTTTAGTAAGGAGTGTACTTCGCATAAACGAATTTGTGCCTAAACGTTACCAAAAATAATAAATCATATTTTTGTAGGAAATGGTCATACTGTACATTATTTTCTACACTATGGCACGAGTGTGTTGCGCGTATTAGGTACATGGCATAGACGAGACCTACACAAACGTTGCAGACACCATTTTTTTTTTTTTTTTTGTGTTGTGGTGGCAAAAGCAGTGTCAAGCTGGTCTCTTATTCTAATGAAACTCCGTACGTTGGGCCACCTCAAGGTCATAGTGTTATCACTTACCACAGACGCGTGACGTGTGGTAGACAATACAATACCTACAACCCGGGCGCAACAACTAGACACCTGGCTCGAAACTCGACTCCCCTCCCGCTAACCCGCGCGAGGCCCCGCTCTCGTACTGAAGGACGAGAGCGGAGCCTCGCGCGGGGTAGCGGGAGGGAGTCGAGTTTCGAGCCAGGTGTCTAGTTGTTGCGCCCGGGTTGTACTTACCTAGGCTAATAAACATTATAAAAACCACCCGGACCAACTCAGCGGGATGAACTATTTGATATTTGAAAATAGTAAAACATTATAACATTTGTACGCGTGGCGGCTTTATGCTCTGTGATATAGGGTTCAAATTCAACTATTTTACACACTTGATGCGGTTGGTAAATCTATTCCGGGAGAAAAATAAACCATTATAACTTTTGCGCGCGTGGCGTCTTTATTTACATTGACATAGGGTTTAAATTCAACTGTTTTACACACACATTTGCGGTATGTAAATCTATTCCGCGTAGGTACTTACCTAGTTAATAAAGTAAAATATTATACATTTATATAATATAGGTACCTATGGTAATATTGTCAAAGCATCCTTACTTTTTTTATTTATTCAGCCTTCGTAGACCCAGCGACGACAACATTTTTTTTTTAATTTTGCCCATTTTTTTAAATAAAATAACTAAGAAGTACCTACCTAAAAAAAACACTATTTAAAAATTAAACTATAATTATACAGGTACCTATTATTATTTACAAATTTACAATACATTTTTGGCTCAGCCGGTAACAGAACTTAGCGGGGGTGGCGGGTTCGCAAAAATTGGCATACGTCCGACCTCCAAGACGTTCCGCTCGGGACTGAATGACACGGGGCGAGCGCAAGAAAAGATGAAAACGCTTGATTTTGGAATTAGTGGTATAAGTATTTTCATATTTCAAATTATGACGGCCGTTTTCTATCACATGTTTTACGACCTTTATTATGGTATAAGTTTTATTATTCAAAGCCTAATATAACTCAAATAAAATGATAATTAGACCATAATTTAGACGTGTCTTTGCGATTTAATTGGATGCAGTAAAGTGCACGTAATCGTGTATCGGACGGCCGAAATACCTAGATCGAAGTGTGAAATATATCATATGTTTTTTTCAAAATTTTAATCCGTGTTATCTACGAATAAAATACAATATAAAATGACGTTTTTCGGGGTCACCTCGCCTTAAAGTTAAGCTTTGTGCAGACTAGCGCGACGCGACACCGGTTATTGTTATACCGTGAAGTTTTCTTAGAAATCGTATTGTTTGAGTCACGTCGCGCCGTCGCGTCGCGCTGGTCTGCACGGGCCTTTTAGTGTAGAATAAGAAGGTATTCGTGTGTAAATGAAGTAACGTGACTCAACGCTATGTGATGAGAACAGTATCTAACAGTAGTTTTTTGGTGGGTTGTATTGTCACAGATAGGTAATTCGTTGCAGGATATGACGCAGAATGAATTTGTTTAAATGCCGGTGACTTTCGACGGTGTCCCGTTACGTTATTTCATGGACAATCACATAGCATAATAAAACTCATTCATTATAAGAGCCTCATTGACGTCCGGGGCATCCCAGGCAGTCAGCAACGCTATAAAACTTGCTGAATGGTTAATCATTACACCATGACCATGCATGTATTTTGGGGAATTATTTAACTGATCCATTTAAAACTTATTGATATTTATCAGCCCATAATGTTCCCACATGTGTGGTTGGACACACAGCCTAGGCATTCTATCTTCGAGAGGGAGTGGGCTGTAATCTACCACGCAGGTTCAGTGGTCATAAGTTACCACTGGGTCACCGCTTCTTTCTAACTGAACAGACAGCAGTGCTGCTGTGGAGTTTGTTGCGCCACTTCTTCTTCCCAGCTAACGCACTAGGAAGTGGTGAAGGGTGGGCGTTTTGGAGGACTGTCTTATGTAATTTTGACGTTCGAAAAGTGTTGATTCTCAGCCTAGTTTGAATAAATGACTTTTGAATTTTGCTGCTCCTAATTTTATCAAATTAATTTAATGATGAACAATTTTTTATAATATTTGAGCCACTTTTAAAATTTTTGGTCTTTTCTCACAATTGGTCGCAGTAACTAAGTTAGGATACCCCGATCATAACGGTTAGGTTAGATTAGAACTGTGACCATCAAGATGATACACATCACATCCAAATTGATCTCAGAACTACTTGGCAATTTAGAAATTTTACCACCCCAAAATAGGAATTATTAGACAAAAAGAAGCGCATCCATTATATTAGAGTGTTCAATAATGTATTTAGGAAAGCAAAATGGGTATTATTTGAGATTGAATTAAATAGAAGGCATTATTTTGAACGCGAGAGAAAGAGAGAGATGATAATGATTTTGCTACTCGCAAACTTTCAGCTGCAGCAGTGGGTAAAGTCAGACAGTGGATCCATGATTAATTAAGAAAGAAAGAAAGAAAAAGTAATTGATGAGTAGACATCCATTATAAATTAATTATGATACGTTTTGTCTCACCTCACCTAAAGTTAATAAGAGGCGGCGAGCGCAAGCGCAGGCGCAAAGGACAGAATACTTTTCAGTAAAGAAATTAGTGTCTGTATTTAGTATATAGGTACCTGCTGGCGGTAAACAAATACCTAATATGAAGTAAACAAATAATAAAGTGGTCATCATTGTTTCGATTACGTTAGATGGTTAATCCCAATTAAATGTTAGGTTCGATTTTCCTCATAGTTTTAGCATGTGAAGATTTAGTTGTAGGTATGATGTGTGTGACTCATATTTGAATCCATTACAATGATTATCAGCTTCAAAAAAAATGTATACATCGACAAGAATTCATTTGATTTTATAAAATTGGAGTTCTATAATACAGTATCAATTTGTAACTACAATGAAGTACCAAAATATGTTTTTATATAACCTCAAGGTCGCTATAATACACCTTGAAGTGACAGTTGTTAGTAATTGTAGAGAAGTACAGACACTTGTTATGAAACAAAGATTGTAAACAATTAAATAGTATACTTGACAATGTAAAAAAAATTAAAGCTGATTGTCCCTGCCAACCTATACCGATTTTTAGGAATGGCTTGTTTACACATTACAGTTCAGTAAATGAAATTATACTCGTTGCTGTCTCTTCCTCGATGATGATTGAATACAATTGTAGTCTCGGCCTTACATAGTCTCCGTCATCACATAAAAACCGACTACATTTTTTAACCAAACAGCAACTTCATATAATTACCGGCGAAATTCACTTGCAGGTAAGATCGTTTAAGTATTAAATTATCATTAGGTAGTGCGTGACTGTACCTAAGTGCATAAGTCCAAGGTCAAGTTCATGCCGTCAATTTCACGTAGTTCTTGTTGTAATGCTGAATGCATTACATAACATAGTTACGTAATAACTGCATCGCTTGCATTCGTTGCCCTTATCACGTATTGATATTTCATATTTCAGATAAGCATTTTAAATTAAAACATTTATTTATTTGAACCCCAAATAATTCTCATTTTAATTTTATAAAAATATGAATGGACTGGACACGTTAATATTATCGTTATTTATCTAAACTAATATTATAAATGATTTGATTTTTTGTATGTTTGTTTGTTATGCTTTCACGGCTAAACGGCTGAACCGATTTTGATGAAATTTCGTATGGGGATACTTTGAACCCAAGGAAAGGACATAGGTTACTTTTTATCGACATAATACGTGGGCGAAGCCGCGGGCGGAAGCTAGTTATATTATAAACTATCCATGCACCTGCGACATGTCAGAAAATCGAGATTTCTTTGCTATATCTAAGTTAAATAATATAATACATATAAACCATTCGGAATAAATGTTCTAAATGATGGGAAAAACTGCATTGAAACCCATTGTGTAGTTTAGGAAATCTAGGCGGTCCCAAAGACAAACACGAAAAGCGACTTTGTTTTATACTAGAAGTCCGCGCCACCACTGAAGTCCGGCGGAAAATGAGCCTTATGCGGGTAGACGTTTAAGTAATTTGATCAAACAGGCTGGTTCAAACAGTTTTATCAAATTGGCATGAATGTGTGTGAGGAACATTTGATCAAAAATGACTTGTCAAATGGCATGAAGAAATATGAATTTTCTTATTTCTATTTGATCAAACTGTTTGAACCAGCCTGTTTGATCAAATTACTTTAACGTCTATGGCCCACATTAGCCTAGTAACTGCAATTAACTTGCATGTTTACAACCTTTTAAGTCTGTTACTTATAATGGATTTTATTTCTTTCAATAGAGATGCTTACATTATAGATTTACTAGTTTCTGCTCGCGACTCCGCCCGCGTCAGTGGAAGTCAACTATATCTTATAAAGTTAAAATATACCCTATAGCACTCGGCAGTAGTGTAGCTTTGTATAAGTGATTTTTTGTAATCGGATGAGTAGTTTCAGAGATCACCTACTATATCTTAACTTACAAACTTTAGCTCTTTAAATATGTATAAGTGTAGATGTTGAAGTGTAAATTAATAGCTCGGTCGAGCATATGCTGAGAATTTTTTTTTGGAAGCCGGTTATTATTATAATTTTTGTAAAAAGTTTTTATTTTCCTCTATTTAGTTGTGGTACCTTACTCCACCCACACACATTTGTGAAAAAAAATATCAAAATCGGTCCATAATTGACGGAGAAATCGGCGGATACACATTTTTTTTAAATACTTGCGCTACGACCATAGAACCTCCTCGTTTTTGGAAGTCGGTTAAAAACACAAGTAATAACATACGAACAAAGCAAGATTATAAAAAGATGGTAAAAACAAATGATTCTGAATTTCCTAGTTTTTTTTTCCAATCTAAGCTTGTAGAAGAAAATGATTTATGAATCATTCTTGTTATGACTCTGATGTTGGTTTAGTAATTGAGTTTATCTTTTTTACAAGTCTAGTAATAATCTCGCCTCTAATCAAGTACCTTCTTATTGGCATTATAAATACAATCCGTTTCTATGTTGCTCCATCACATTCTGACTGTGTGATATAATATGACGCAGTTCATATAAAGCAGAACCCAAACTAAAAAAAAACAATTTAGAATACAAAAAATCAACCGCCTTCCAAAAAAGGGCAAGACACTGACTATCGAAATTAAAATTATTTCACTTGGCCGGTATTTTTTGAAAGTCGGATTTTTAAAAACGTTTAATATTTTCCACTTTTCAGTTGTTGTGTACTATCGAAGAACTTCATATCTAAGCAGTCTGAAAACAAAATCCCGTGAACAATAATGACTACATTTGTTACCGCCCCGGTTCTATAGCCGCCGAGCGCTGTAAGCAGAAATAGTCCTTAGGGTGTATAGATATGAAGTTTTTCGATGGTACCTACTCCACAAATACCTATATACCACTACTTACTATGTTCCTATACAACATTGAAAGGAAGTTTTATAACATCATCAACATACACAAAGTGGAATTATTCATTAATTTATTATTCATTCCTATTCATTCATGTATATTTCTCTATTTTATTTTTATAATTTCTATTTGTGTTAAGGACATCTAACTTGTGTGTGATGTTATTTATTTGAAATAAATCGATTCTTTCTAATGATTTCGAGGTATGATTTGCACAGACGTTGTATACAACTTTAAATGTGATATTATTTATTGTAATTTTATTTGATTTTTAATGATAACTATTTTTAATTTTTATTTACTTCATTTATTTAGAATCATGCTTTTTTTTTTTTTGTTTTTTTTACTCATATTTTATGAAACTGTGGTGTCCGACAGGGTCCATGTGAACTTTAGACCTGGTAAACACATGTGATATGCAATGAATATATTTTGAATTTTAAATACGTATAATTGAAGCTTAATCAAAACATACCAAAGTTAATAAATTATACGGAACCACCGCGTGAGCTTCCTCTACCAAATGAAAAAGAATCACGAAAATCGGCTGAGTAATCACGGAGAAATCGATAAACATTGAACATACATAAAAAAATACATACAGAAGAACATTCTCTATTCATTTTTGAAGTCGGTTAAAAATAAACATTTTATTTACCACTATAAAGTGAGAAAGTCGATAGAACAGTACTAATACTACAACAAATACCACTTCACCTTGGAAGGTAATGATCAAAGTCCTATAGAGAAAGTGAACGCATTATCACACGAAAGTGTAGGTGATATGTACCTATAATTACAATGTAAATATTAAATAGTAATATAAACCTTATTGACTTATTGATTTATAAGAAATTGCACCTTTCTGTAAGATTTTTTTTATTTGCGACATAATTTTATTTTGTATCTTTTATTTTATTTATTTATTCTGCAGGAAGCGTACATCTATTATGTACAATAGCGCTTACAATGGCTATTTAAAAGCTTCCACAAATTAATCACACACTACAGAAACCCCATGAACAAAATATTATCAATAACTTAATTACCTACTTATTTCGTTGCAGTTCTGCTTTCCTCATTTTCCTGTAACACCGTTACAGAAGGACCATTCCCGTAGGTTATTTAAAGGATTAAAACCCAGTCGTAATCTCATGTTATTGACAACCAATGTCAAAAACTTGTAAAAAGAATTGGGAAATCAGAGTTATTTTTGACAGATTGAGACTGAGTTAAGGATTCGAACGTTGATAAAAATACGGGAATTCCCCTTCAGATCTCCATTCCCGTGTCAATCATAGAGAAGACTATAATTGTCATATTGCAGAGAAAAGATCTTTTAAATTTATTCCAATTAGTGAACTAAACGATCACTTTAGTTTTTCTGCTGGTTAAAGAATACCAATATTAGCATCTGAGCAATTATTGTAAATTATCTATTGCTGCGCTTATTATCCTACATTCGGATTTTACCGATTTGTTTAAGGTATTACCTAAAGTAACTTGATAAGTAAGGTAAACCTATAAAGTAAGCATTGTATTAGGCTGAGATTTTCATGAATTTAGATTAATAATATATATTATTTTTTAGGTACTACTGGAAGTAAATAAGTACCTATTTTGTTCTGATTTTTTCTGAATGTGATTTTCGTGATTTATTTTATAGACTTGTAAGTACCATCAAAGAAGTTCATATCTAACCAGTTTCAAAACAAAATCCCGTGAACACGATGACCACATCTGTTACCACCCCGGTTCTATAACCGCCGAGCGCTGCAAGCAAGAATAGTCCTTACGGTGGTTAGATATGAAGTTCTTCGATGGTACCTACCTACTACAAATACGTCTCTTAAGTATTTTGTTGATATTGAAAGTGAAACAATAAATGTTCTATTTTAAAACATACCTACCTACTTTACTCGCCAAACAACGATACAAAAAGCAACAGCACCGTATTGCATCAACACAGTACAAAGTGCCATACAATATTGTTCAGAGGGCGGAAGTTTCAGCAGTTCGGGCGAAAAACCGACCTTTAAATATGCGTCATACGTACGTAAACGCAAAATATGTAGATACCGCGTTATCAATGTAGGACTGTGTTCGTGGAAAAAAACAAAAATCTTTATACAGCTTTATCCCTACAGGATATTTTACATTTTCGGGGCCGTAAGAGGAATAACATTTTCATATTTTCCCTTTTCTCCCGGTTCGCTGGTGTCTGTCGGTTTTATTCGAAGTCTTATAAGTTAAAATGAGATTTGTGTTGGGCGTAAACCGTAAACTACTCTTAAATTCCATAGTTTTCTATATATATTTTTTTTATGTAGCATGCAATATTGTTGGATCGATTACCAGCACGCTTAGCATGACCACAATAGAAACGGGTTTCGTCGACGGAAGAATAGACAAAATGACAGATAAACAATCACAATCTGCCATTTTGTCTATTCTTCCGTCGACAAAACCAATAGAAAACCCGTTTATATGGTTGTCATGCTACGCGTGCCGGTGAAGATCGCGGGAACTCGATGGATGCGAAGCGTAGGACCGGTCGAAGTTACGATGCTTGTGCAAGTATTCATGATGATGATGACTAAAATAAAATTGTTTTCGTGTGCAAATATTTCTAGTCTACAATAACGTTTATTTAGGTTAGCCAACAATTGCTTAAACAAATAATTTCCCAATTACTTACAGGCTAACACAAAGTAAACCATTTATGGTTTTACACATTATTAAAAAGCCAAAAAGAATATTTACAATTATAGTTATTCAATAATTTTAGATACCTAATTCATGCGTAGTAATAATAACAAAATTGTTATTCTAAATAATTTAAAATAAAATAAAAAAACAGATTGGTACATATGTTTAGGAGTAACCTAATTATTATCAGTAGAAATATCTCTCAAAATATAATGAGGAAAGGTCACACAAACTATGTACCTATTTAGAATCAAACGATTCGCAACAATTGTTTGTAATAACATCATATTGAGACTGGCACTGAACATTGGCTCTAAGATAAATATTACACAAGCCACTGTTTTAAAAAAAAAAATATTTACATGATAATAATTGTTGTTACGTCAAACCTTTGTTAAGAACGTGTAACACACTTTCAGTCACAATCCGAGATTTTTGTTGGATATTGCAAATCCATTGCTTCATAGGTTTGAAAAAATCCTCTGCTCTACAACGTAAATAACGCAATGAACGTGGGTGAACTGTCAAAATGAAACCTATAGCGATCAATTGTCATTTTATTTTATGTATGTTATGCAATTACGCCCTTGATATAAAGTAGATACAAAGTATTAAGCGATAGCGTTGAGTGATAGGATAGGAATTTGATACTTTGCCCTGGATTCTAAATCACCCTGAACGTTAATTCATTAGGTATCATGGCCTTTTCCAGTCTTGCATCTTTAGAGTATACGTATAGGTACTTGAAAAAGACTATCTTCAATATTTGTCTAGCATCTGAAATTCCGTCAATCTGAATTTGCGACGGAATTCTGAATTCCGTCGCAAATAGCTGTAATTAATTTACCTGTTTTGATTAATTTGGCAAAATTTCTGTATGGAAATAAGAAATGTGGCTAACTAGCGCACTAGAATATTAATCATGAATTGCAATTATAACATTGAATTTGATGTTGTACCCGTTTTAGGTGTAAATAAGGCATTTGGAAAGTTTGCAAATACTTTTTTTACACCTAAAACGAAATATTCGGTGTTACGATATTAATTATTGCATTTCATAATCAATATTCTAGTTCGGTAGTTAGCCACATTTCTTATTTCCATACAGTAATATTGCAAAATTAATCAAAACAGTGATACATTTGACATATATTTGCGACGTTGCCCACTTTCAGAATAAACGCTCTCAATAACCTTTAGTCAAGCGATGAAGTGCCGCTGGCTTCTGGACAGCAGGTCACAAAAAATATACTATAAAAAAGTCCACTTATGACTATAAAATTTACCGTAAATCAAAACATAGTTTACCTTAATTCGCATTGTTCACTGAAAGATGCAATAATCAATTATTTGTCAACGACCCCACACGAGCAATAATGCAATAACTCATTACAAACACAGAGCAATGATTTACTTTTGTTTTTTTCAACACAAACACAGATATAGGGTAAAAAACTGTATAATTCCGTTATTACTATTGACACAAGATAAAAGGTCACAAGTGTGAACTCAATCTAATTATAACACTTTCATATCAGACACACCCCACTCGTAAAACGACGTAACTGAGCAAAGATTGATATCTTTTACGTAAATATACGAAACTTTTATTATATTAGGTACTTTTACGTATCAAAATACAGGATGACGATACGAAATGTTTGTTTTCACAATGTTCAACACGTAGATAGAATTCGATTTGTTTACATTGTAATGTGGGTATGACTACTTAGATAATTTTCAGTAGGTACCTATGCACTTAAAAACTTTTAATTATGTTATTGAGTGGTTCTCAATGATTTCAAGTAACACACTTAGCATAACAATAGTATGAAGTAGGGAAATGGGAATTCCATACCTACCTACTTGAAACTAAACGCATACACTATGACACAACTTGGATGTAGCATCGGCTAAATTCGTAAAACCAAATCGCCAGGACTGCGCCTTCAAAATCACTAATCTCTATTACTTCTTTAGGTGAAAATGATCTTTACGAAAATGCAATAACTCGTAAAGTCATAAAACCAAATACATTCGTAAAATTAAAATAAACGAATGAAGAATCTCACATCTAATTTGTGTCGTACTGTACGTACCTTTCAATGAGTTGGATACTCGAATTTGAGGTGCA
Source organism: Agrochola circellaris (assembly GCA_914767755.1). Lineage (NCBI taxonomy): Eukaryota > Metazoa > Arthropoda > Insecta > Lepidoptera > Noctuidae > Agrochola > Agrochola circellaris. Next base: position 12,443,982 of record OU611841.1, on the reverse strand, counting down.
ATAACATTCCTCTTATATTTTTGTACCACAAAGGCGAGTGTCCAACTCATTGGGAGGTAGGTATGCGTTTAGTTTATCAATCGTCTTCTAATAATGGTAATAGAATAGAAATAACATAAGGATATAATTTGAATATTCTTTGTGCAACTATAATTTCAGTATTTTTTTTTAACCTACTGTTTAATTTTTAATACCTTTTATTTTTATTTCAGGAGCCAGGAGAAACATTTGAAAATCAAATTATGTTAAGCTAATTTATAGAAAAACAAAACCAAATACAAAATGGCGGCGGAAAAGAACGCGTTGGTGGCATCTCCAAAGACACAAAAAGTAACCAAATTAGTACCGCCCGACGGAGGATGGGGGTGGATGGTATTATTAGGGACAGCATTGTCTAATGTAAGTATAATTGTGTAGGTACTATTACATCCCATCAACGCAACGGTCAATAACGCAGACGACAACAATACCTACCCCATCTTCATATATAAGCAGTATTATTTAGCATATCACCATTCATATGACCATTCGACCAATGTTGGTACACTTTAGAAGTGTGTTTTCGCCGTGCCAATACAAAAAAAAACCTTACGAATACCACCTTACTTTGGTTGACAATTTGTTAATATTGTAACAAAAAGTATAGCGGCAATTCAAATTTCTACATTTATTTATTACAACCATAGAAACGGGGTTTTTTGCGGGTTTTGTCGACGGAAGAATAGTCAAAATGACAGTGTGTGATTGTTGTGTAATTTTGTCTATTCTTCCGTCGAGATAACCCGTTTCTATTGTGGTTGTACAAGAACAGATTGGACAGTAACCCCCCAAACTAGGCATTTGCTTGTATCTTGTGGGTTGGTAATGATTATCTTTATTTTCTTACTCCAATTTCTTACTGCTCTTTTACATTCAAGAAATTAAATGACAAAAACAAAAACAGGATATACCTAACCATTATCTTTGTCAATGCGGCCTTCTAGATAAAGAAGGCCGTTTAATTTATAACATAACCCCAAATTAGGGAAGCTACCAAGTTATCAGTAACCGATATCGATTGACCGGTAGATAAAACGACAGTATTTGTATTAGTAACGAAATTTTGCGCACTTCATGATGTCATGATAACATGGTATACATGTCATCATCCTTTATTATAAAAACAAGATACTTAGTTAGCAAATGTATCTAACTGTGTTATAATATACCAAAAGCCGAGTTCGCAGATTCTGAAAACCCTTATCGTAGTTTGTCAAAATTGTCACAATGATTGCTCTGTCTAATGACATTTATACTCCGTCTAAACTTTTCTATTAAGAAAATATTCCTCCCAATTATTTACGTGGTGGGACTACCACGTAAATTCCTGCAATAGCTATGATTTAAATGGTTCTCCAACGTTCGATCACTACCCGTAACGACTAATGGTTCCTATTCGAGTAGGAAACGTCATAACACCACTAACATAAAACTCTCCATTACAGATTTTCAATCAATCAATGCTGTCTTTATTCAGTTTGCTATACGGCGATGCCTTGGAAGGAATGGGGCACAGGACTCAAGGAGCCGCCATAGTAATGAGTACAATGTTGTTCGTCACAAATTTCGGCGGCCCAATAGCCGGGGCCGTTGTTAAGTTGACATCAACAAGATTTGTAGCGGTAACAGGAGCCTGTTTCTGTACTTCTGGAATTTTCTTCAGCGGGTTTTCGACAAATATCTGGCACTTGGTGTTAACTTACGGCGTCCTATTAGGTAAGACTGTCTTGTTTGTTGTTCAATGTTTATTGTTTAGCATAATGCGGTATAGTGGAAATTTGTAGGCTTGGAGCTGTTTTGAGTGAACAAATGTGCTAATGTGTGTATGTTGTAGTGTTTCTTGACAATAATATAGCGACCCAAATTTTTATCCAAAAATATTCTATTTCCACAAACCATAAGTGTCATCAGCTAATTATTTAATTGTACTAAAATATGATGGCACTTTGACCCCGACAAAACCATAATTCGGAAACCCAGTCATTAATATTTAGAATGGCCCAAAACCAACCACGGGCTTCGGTTATTTCATCCAAAATCCGAAATTGTTTGGTAAAACAACTAATCTATTATGCTTGTTCCAGGTTTGGGTTTGGGTTTCATCCAAAACTCGTCATTTGTGGCTATAAATAGCTACTTCAAGCTAAAGAAAAGCCGTGCAGTGGGGCTCGCTAACGTGGGCACAGGTGTGGGACAGACCTTAATGCCCCACTTAGTGAGGTATCTCCTGGAACATTTCGGGTTCCGCGGCGCTTGCTTGCTGCTCTCGGGTTTGAGTTTGCACGGGGTTAGTAACAATTTTATTACTTGTTTACGTTGCAAAGTTAGCTTCCATAATGTTTTTATTTTGGAGAATGCCGACGAATTTTTTGATGCCCAATGACCTCTTCCTTTATTTATTTTTTTCCTCTTTATGCTTGTTTATAATTTATATATTTTAGTGTTAGTTGTGTATTATATTTAAGATTGTGTATATATTTTGAATTTCCCTTTAAATAAAAGACAAGAACTTTTGGGGGTTCAAAAAAAAATTTGCTGCTTTTACAGAGTTACCTACAGGTATTGCAATTTTGTATGAAAGAGCATTTTTTTAACCCTTAAAATTTTCTACGCTGCCGCTGGGCAGATATAGAATCATGTTTATGCTGCATTCATGGTAACAGTTTCCACGTCGATTTTCCTTACACTGTTATATTGATCCATACATTTTGTAGTTCGTCATTATTAATGAGTGTTATTATTCTTACTATTAGATTGCCGGGACCATGCTAATACAACCAGTGGAATGGCACATGAAGGAAGTAGAAGAAGAAGTACCCGTAGATGAAAATCTACACTTACTGCAGGAGAAACCCAAAGAGGCAATCGTAAGAAAAACATCTCAAGCCAATGGTGACGCACCGAATGGTAAAGAAAACTGGGGAAGCAGAAAAACATTGAGCAATAAAGAACTAAACGGAGGAAAAATAAATAAATCAGACGCAAATGGTCTAAATGGTAAGTAACGCAATGTTTCTGTGTTAATTTAAAAGTCTAACATTTTTTATTTTTAGTTCATCTGTTTTCTGAAGTTGAATTACTGGAACACAATGTGAAGTTTTTAGGAAATACTCCTTTGCTTCTATAGTATTGATTTTATTCATAGCCTTCAACACGTTAGTTTCATCAACCTATGTCCATCAGTGATCAAGGTCATTCTCATAAAACGTTTCAATCAAAGATCTTATTTGTAGACTTTCATACTGTATAGGTTTCTAACATTTTTCAAGTAATCTAGACCTAAACAGTTCTCTGTAAGACCTAATCAAGTCAAGACAAATTAAAAAGAAAAAGACCAAAAATTATACCTAATTTCACAAATAAAAATACTTTATGAGTGCTTCAATCATAACCACTACATATAATTTAATTTAATCTATTCAGTAGTGATCATAAGGGTTATTGAATAGGAATAAGTCTTGTTTACAAAAGAATCCTATACTATTGAGCAATATTTGTATATATATATATATATATTTGTAATCACGTTCTCGAAAACGGCTCTAACGATTTCGATGAAAGTTGCAATAATATAGGGATTAACGGGGGCGAAAAATCTTTTTTTTTTGTCAATTTTGTAGATTTTTTGTATTATTGACAATGTCGCCTCTAGCAACGGCCGTCTCCGTGATCTGTGGTACACGAAGTTTATTTAAATTCGACCGTCTTTTGTTTCAGTATCTGCGTCGCCACAAAAACAAAACATGCTGAGGAAGCTGTATGATCTATTCGGAATCTCCCTACTGTCGAATATGCGGTTTCTAAACATTGTGATCGGCACAGCCCTAGCTGTCACTTCCATACAAAACTTCAGTATGCTGTTCCCATTCTTCCTACAGGTAAATATTTGTTTTTTTTTATGCAGCTATACTGGCATCCCCAACCGGCTCAAACATCGCTAAGGCTAAAAACTTTATTAATAAGGAACAAAAGTCCTGGAATATTCCGATTTGAAAGTATAGATGATGGTTCTGATGCCAAAAATAGGGCCGAAAAGAAAATCCAAGATGACGGCTACGCTTAAACGCGTTGTGGCCTGTTTTTTCGCTCAATGAGCTTACTAATAACTCAACAAAGTGTCTTTTAAATTACAAATGAGATTTTTCGCTAGTTTAATCAATGAATACAAAATAATAAACACAACTACTCAGCAAAATATTCTGTAAATCAAAATATTACGTTTGATTTATACAATTATGAATATATACACTTTTTCCCTGAGTCTCTCGATAAATCTTTTCTACGAAATATAATTAAAGTGTAAATTATTAATGTTATTTCCACTATGTATAGCAAATGAGATTATTAATGGAAGCTCTTTTATCGGTTTTATATTAACTCACGTACCGTACATTGTTCGCACATATTTTTTATGTGCACAATAATAATTGATTCAGTCAGACTATTAAAATTATTATAGAAATGGGTTCATTACACTAATGTTATTTGTTAACTTGATTAGACCAGAAATTTGATTAAATTTGCATAACACTATTAGGTATCATGTACAAATTGTGTGAAAATGATACTTATTCAGATAGGAACTTGTCAGCGCTTATCGATGTCAGTTCGCGCTTATTTGGCAAAAATAATCAAAACTGCCTGCGCTGACCAGCGTTGACAACCAACGCTTGTCAGCGCCGACAAACGCTGGCACATCAGCGCCGTTTACCAGCTTTGTACCTGAATACACCGTAAGGGGTCTATAAGCGCCGACTAGTTCCTATCTGATTAGTAGGCCCCGGTCCTCGCTTATTTGGCAAAAAGTATGAAAAATATCTGCACTGACCAGGCAGAGTTGACACCCAGCGCTTGTTGGTTGTCAACTCTACCCGGTTAACAGCTTTCTACGTGAATACACACCTAGGCCATTTAGATATATAAATGCTAACATGATATATTCTAATTTAAAATTGATATTGCCGGAGCGAAGGCCATACAGAAAAGGCGCAGGTAAAAATACCACGCTAGCTCGCATGTCTACGATTGCAAGTGTGTAGAGCAGTGCACTTGCAGGTATAATAATTCGATTACAAAACTGATATGAAGTAATTCTTATTTAATTACTACCTTATCAGTATTTAAAGACTCCTCTATGTTTTATCTATTTACTGTGCATTCAGTAAGGCTGTGATCATCACTGAATCAATAATCGCTGATAATCATTTTACAACCTACAACTGATAATTTAGGTATTAGGTATGCGGCTGATGTGCAAAATGATAATACTATTGAAAACCTGATAATACTATTATCACAATTTAAGAAAATAATAGCTGTCTAGTATTTATCTCCCCCGTTTTCTTTATGACACACACGTGTGTGTATAAACATTAATGCTATGGAATACACAGTTTGATAATTGGACGTAAATAAGCGGAAAGGATCCAACCCACACTATGGGCGAAAATGAGTTATGTATACCAAAACACTCTTTGTAGTTAAAACTTTAATATCACTAAAACAATGCCAACGCATCATGTCATTATGATCATACGTTACCAACCCGTATGTATGGCAGGTCATACGATCAAATAACATGATCTGATCTTAAAACTTGAGTATCTCAAAACGAACTCGTGTGTGGGTTGGATCCTTTCCGTTTAACTAGGTACGTCCAATTGCATCCGAAACTGGAACATTAAGAGGACATTATTTGACGGTCATAATCAAAGTCCAAGTGATTATTCCAGTCTAAGTCCATAATATCATAATCCAAAGTCCAAAGATAACGCTCATGACGTTCACAAAACGGATGTAAACACTCGTACGCTTATTGGAACAGAGTTAATTGATGTCATCATGGTTTTTGCAGAATGCAGCGTCGATGGATAAGCAGCAGACTGCAAACTGCATGTCAGCGGTCGCTGGTGCAGATATAGCAGGACGTCTGATCCTGCCAATCTTCCAAGACAAATACAAAATAAAGGCCCGATGGATGCTCATCATGACAAGCACGTGGCTCATCGTCGTCAGGCAAAGTACGTCACACACTTATCTTCTCAAGTACCTAATCTGACATATCTTAACCACTTAAGACCTGAACAAGAAAAACGGAAAAATTATGCGGATAAAACTATTATCGGTTGGAATTTGATAACCTTCGATAAATATATTCACCTCAACGGTCATCCACGTATCTATTACTTGATCTAAAATACGATTTTATTTTCAGTTTTGGCGTATCAAACCAACATTGAAGTATTGATCGCCATGTCTTGCCTCTACGGTGTTGGCAGGAGTATGATCATCGTCGCGAGGAACATCGCGATATCTGAAAACTGCAGGATGGATCAAGTACCCGCTGCCGTCGGTCTTGGGATGCTGACCATGGGTATCATTGTACCCCCAGTCGGATATTTCCTCGGGTGGATAAGGGATTACTCTGGAAGCTACATCACATGCATAACAGCACAAAATATTCTTTTGGTCATACTCCTAGTTGCTTGGATCCCTGATATGTTATACTTAATAATGAAAGAAAGAAGACAGAAGAAGATGGACGCGGAACAACCACAAACATAGGGACTGATTACTTTGTAGGTGGAATTAAAATATTAAGTATTTGAAAATACTCTGTAGTGCTTTGCACTCTTCTGCCAGGTAGGGCAGAACTTTAGTTTCTTATGAGCCGAAACGACAAAGAGTTCCATAGTTCAAGATACAAGTACTTATGCTATTTGAATGGGAAATTATAGACAATAATTGAAGAACAGGAAAGACAAAAATAGTTCCTACCTAAAATAACACTGGGACTTTTGTCTTGTTAGAGAATAAGGGCCTGCGAAGACTGGCGGACGGGACGGCAGAGGATTTAAAAAAATTCAATTGAATTTAATACTTATCCAATTGAAATAAGGTATATATTTCAATGCTCGTTGATCGACCGTGGAGCATCGCCACGCAGTTTTCTCTGGAGCATCGAAGAGCACGCTAGAGGATACCGCGGCGGGAGGTGGTGGTAAGCGCCGGTATGCGCTGGAGTCAAAAGCAACTCTTCGATTGCGTAGTCGCTAGTAGAATAATCAAATCCCGAAGTAGTTACTGCTACTCGGTGGATGTCGCAGCATACCGGTGGATGCTCTGGTAAGCTGGCGGACGCTCGCGGTATCGCAGAGGTATTTTCTTGTCAGTGTGCGCCCGCGGCTAGAGGAATCCTCCTCGATGCTCTCCCCTACCGTCCACCAGTATGCGCAGGCCATAAATTTGCTTAAATTTAGTACTATCATAGAAACGCTTTAATGAGAACAAACAATGGATTATGGACCCATCGCCCATTGTATGTCTGTTAATGGCACCCGACTGACTGTCATAAGTCGAAAAGAGATATGGAACTTTAAAAAAAAGGTTTTTATACTGTGGTTCAGTGGTCATTGATGGACTTAAATATGTTTTGTCTGTGACCAAAGTACCTGAAGAATTTAGTGTCGTGGCTGTGAATTCACGTTTATATTTATTATATTAAGTATACTTAAAGTTGACCAGTTAGTACTTATATTAAATTGACGAAAAGAGCGGGACAAAGGAGTTTTTGTATTACTTACTAATTAGTTTAATGATAATGACTGTCAGTGAGTGAGGTAATTATATTGTAGAGAAAAAAATCGATTCCATCGTGCATAAAATAAAAATAAATGCAATGTTAAATATTATGTTTAAAAACCTAGCAACGTTGAAAACAAGACTTAATTTGTTAAGATAGTATGTAAAAATTTGTAAATTTTGTAAAATATATTTCTAGTCTAATTAATAGCGTAACGTTATGTTATGAACTTATGATGTATGTATGTCTGAGTAACATTTATGATGTTGATTACAGACTATTTTATAACGTTTTTTTTTTTTTCTGTTTGTTCTGTGTGAGTTCAGCTTTACGCATTCATTCATCTTTACGAACTCATTCAACCCCTTACCTTGTCGATTTTCTGAACTCACACTAGGCGAATCCCACGCGAGAGTAGGAACGTTGGTGGTACGTATAACGTCTTCCTATATCTCTATAAATATATAACTATACATAATCCAAAAATCCAGGCATTGACAGCTCACTTCAAACTCACTTCACCTATACTCCATTGGTTTAGGTAATGAAATAAAGGTAAGCAATTCGTAAAAAAGGCTTTTATATGTGACACTTTCTTGTGTAGAAAGACGATAAAAAAATATTAAATTTAGTTTAGATTTTTACAATAGTTTCCTCTTTTATTAAAATATGTCATACTTTATCATTTATTCTTAAGCTTCGTACAGACAAGCGCGACGCGACAGCGCGACGCGAAACCGGCTATTGTTATACCGTGAAGTTTTCTTAGAAATTGTATTGTTCGAGTCGCGTCGCGCCGTCGCGTCGCGCTGGTCTGCACGAGCCTTTAAACTAGACTTCGTAAATGTGACTGCTTGAGCACAATTTTTTTGTTACATTTATAATAATAATAATATAGTATTTAGTAGTCTGTCTATTGTAAAGAGCCCAAACTCTAAACTTCAATGAATTGTAACATTGCTAAATTGAAGAGTACAACTGAAGTACGTTTTAGTCGGTTACTTGACAGCTGCTGCGTCATGTTATTTTTTTTGTTGGGAGAGATGTTTACAGAATTGTCCAACAATAGCGCTATTCTGTAAAAATCATACCGTGAAAACTTAGGTGAAGTGAGCTGTCAATAGTGTCAATCTGCCATGCTATTCTGTAAAAATCTCACCGTGAAAACTTGGGTGAAGTGTGAGTTTACAGTAGGTACCTATAAACCAGTAGGTTTGGTTAGAAAAATGAACACCGTTGACCACAGCTCACCACAATCACGAGCGAGGAGCGAGCATGCTGCGACTGTAGCCAGCAAGGATTTTTGGCTCGGTTGGGAACCGTTCTCTCCAAGTCAGCATTGGTTAGACAATTTTCTCTTTCAATGCTGCTGCCAAAAAAATAAAGTTACCCCCTTTTTTTATAAACGTTGCTTAAAGTGAAGAGACTAAGCAGAAGTTAATGCTTACTTAGGTACTTTTAAATGGCATGTTATGATGTTAATCTACTTTAAAAAATAATTTAAAGTACGCTTTTGTGGCAAAAATACGAATACATGTAAAACAAATGTATTTTTTATTGTAGTTATTATTAATACTTTTTGAATAGCAACACTAAAGAGTTGTTATAAGACAGTGATAGTTAACACGGATGTCAATTGGTAGAGATGACAAAATGACGAAGAAAACACATGAATAAGTTTTAGTTATTAATTATTTTATTAGATTATTATAATAGAAGGAGACTCGACTCAGGCGCATTATAAGAAATTAAATGTAATTTCTTTAATTTCAGGTATGTTTTTGTATACAAGTACCTAGTACCTACATAATTTTGTGTCCGTATGGATTGAGGAGCCATGTCTCATATTTGAACGAGGGTACTACCAATATTTAAGAGTAAATTAGCCGATTTTGTAGGCCGGATCCTGGAATTTGTAGTAAAACCCTTAAAACGTTATACGTCGTTAAAGGTGGCTCCTCAATCCTGATCTTAATAGGCGTAACAATAAAACCCCAAAAAACTAAAATTCATTAGTTTTTTTAGTTTACTTATATTTCATTATGTAAAACTTAGATATTAATTAAATAACTTTCATTTCACCAACACATTGGGGTTTTATTGTTACGCCTATTAAGATAAGAAATATCTTATATACATTTATTGAAATTATTTTACTATAAAATAATAATGTCTCTAGTGGAATAAATTGAATAATTATTTATCTTCCTCGTTTTGTTTAATTAAATTAAATGCGTCTTTATGAGGTCGGGTACAGACGGAGTTAGCCGCAGTGACAAGTGGCGCTTTGGCGATGCGCTGTAAATTTCGTGTATTTTAGACGACGTCTATGCAAATGTGGACATGAGACGAGTCTACAGCAGACATTACGCTTACGGCACTGACCGCAGCTCCAGCGAGCTGTACAAAAATAACTGGCACTGGTGTGATAATTAAATTGGGTTGCATGAACTGGCGTTTTCCGTGAATTTCTGTTAACTTTTCACTTTTACTCTTGTACACAACTAAAAGGATTTTTTAGCGCTTAAATGACATTTACAGAGTTGCGCTGTTGGTAAACATTTGTCAATTTTTTTTGTGATATTGTATTGAACAAAACAAGGATGGCATTAGTTCCGATCTTGGCCACACGCCAAAAGATCCTTGTACAACTATAATTAGTGTTTTAGGCACGGCAGTGTTTAGGGTGCCGCTTGCGGCACTCTAAAATGGATTTGGATGAAATTTGGCACATGGGTAGATGACCTTGGCTCTAACCCAAAGTATTCTATGTCCTAATATAGGATAGTTTTTATCCCGATATTCGCACAGGATCGGGTGAAACCGCGGGTGCAGCTATTCTATAAATAAATATTTGATACGGCCGCGAAACATATTTATATCAACATACAACCTAATTTTAACCTGCAAATTGCAAAAAAAATAAGAAAATTTGAATTTCGTGGGATACCCTGACGGTCACCACCACTCGTTAAGGCAGGTAGACACAGGATATCACGCTTACCAACAGTTATTCTGGTGACTAGACTTTTAGTGGTATGAGGAACAGGGTGTAAAGTTCACTCATCTACCATAGAAAAGGGAGGATCCTCCGACCAGACGGGTGTTGTATCCGGCGGGCAACTGCCCAATGATTGATGTCGGGGAAGTTATATATATGGTGTTCGCGCGGTAAACTCTAACTGCGCGATGCAGGATTTGTGTGACTTCAGGATTTTGTGTTTACATCAGTGCGTAGTTCGCATGTGGCGATGTAGATGCCGCCACAGACTAATGGGAGATCAAGATTTTTGAGAGTCTACTAAAGTACGTAGTGAGATATGTTGTAGAAATGAGTGCTGTTTGACTTTCGATTACAGAATAACTTGAATCTCACCTCGGAAGATAACAAAATAAATTATAATGTTTACGTTGAAAACTCGGGAAATACAGTCTTGAGAAATAACGAATCCCATTTTCCACCCTCCAAGGGAAAATAATGGTACAACACGCAAATGAGTTACAAAAGGGAGCAAGCACTGATATTGTTTGAGTCATTTACTGTTTAGGTGGAGTAAATGGACTTGTGGGTTGTCTGTACAGTGAATAGAACTTTAGCGCAAACCATTCTGACGTAAAGTACCCTTATCATTTAACACTAAGTATTATAAATATTAATAATATTTGTTAACAAAAAAAGCCGGCTTCCAAAAAAAAACACTACGAAGTGAAAAATTACTTTAATTTCGGAATTTGGTGTCTTTGGTTTTGAATTTTCGTTTTTTGCCACCGACTTCCAAATTTTTTTTTTTTCGCTTTATAGTGTTTTTTTTTTTGCAATTTGCTTTTATTTTTCACGTTATAGTTGTGGTACCTACCCTACACAAATTCTAAAACCACTACCTGCTATGTAAATTATAGTGGCAGGAAGTGGGAAAAATACGTTTTATTGAAGCAAACTCAAAAACTACCCGAGCAAAGTTAATAAAGTTTATATGGGACCACCGCCTATGGATAAAAATCGGTCAAAAAAAAACTTAATTCAAACTCAGTAAAATATAGTCTCGCAAATTGACACCCTACGTCAATTTACCGTATATACTGTGTAGCCTGTTAAATTTATACGAACAATTTCAACTGGTAGACAATTTGCTTAACAACTATTTTCCCCTACTTTACCTAGCCTAGAACATAAGTCACCCTAGTGCCATTTACTCAATATTTATATTATAACATGGATCTGGCTAGCGAAGCATCTCTTCTTCTCCATAAGCCGTCATCATTGTGTGGCGGCATTCTACATCGCCACATGCGAACTACGCATCAAAGACCTGACGTCACACAACATCCTGACGTCACTCAAATCCTGCATCACGCAATTAGAGTTTACCGCGCGGTGGACATATATACAAGCTCCCGACTTCAACCTCTGGGCAATTGCCCGCCAGACATGACACCCGTCTGGTCGGAGGATCCTCCCTTTTCTATCGGGGATGAGTGAACTTTACATCCTGTTCCTCTCTACACATTTTTTTTTTTTTTTTGAGGGTGGGAAATTATCAAATAACTTCTCCCGCTCCGGGCGAAACGGGACGGCGTGTCAAACTTTTACTGACTAAAACCCACCCGTGTTCCTTCCGTTGCCTGTGTGCCGGGGTCGCGATATCCCTTTCAGACAAACCCGCAACCCCGGCAGGTCCTCTCTACCAGGGGTGCAGCTAACCAATAACCCGATTCCTGTCGGCTTCCCTTAGGAAATTATGACAGTCAGTAGTTCTCAGCAGTGTTTAATAATCACACTGAATGTATTATTTAATACTTACATCATAAAATTAAAGTATTACAAAACCCTAACCTACATTAAAAAAATTGTCTTTATATTCCAACGAAAACAAAACATTTAAAGTGCGCGCCAATTTTGCTCTAGTGCCTCCAGTATAACTCGTTGTCCGCCCGGGTTATGAAAACTTAAATTTCTATACAAAATAATCTCGTCATGACGTCATTTCAGGTCACGTGACACGCTGTTTTTTGAGGCAATAGTAAGCCGTAAAAAGTCGAGTTATGATAGGTACAGCAGTGTAGGAATCCATTCGCTGAATTTCGTAAGCGTTCGGTTTGGTTCGGGACGGGGGGAGGGACAAGCTAATTTTAAATGTTTGTTGACGATTGACGTAAATAGTTAATAGAATTTATAACCTTTAATTTTGTTGATACTTGTAGTTAATTAGCATTTTGTTCGTTGTATTCATATAAGTTATTAGTGTAACAATTAGAATTGGATAATCGTGAGTTTGTTGTGAAATTGTGCGTTCGCCGTCGTTGTAATTAGAAATTTGTGGTAAGTCGATAGATTAGCAAGTTGAAATTACTTTTTTAGAGTAGATTTGAAAAGTTATTAGTAGGATGGCGGCATCAATAGTTTTAGATTGTTGTGTGACAGATTATTTGCTTCGTGAGGAAACATGCTTTTCAAGGTTAAGTTTTGAAAATAAGAAACACATAATTAGGCTAGGTCGTGCTCGACCAGATATGACTATAAACTACAAACGACGTGATGGGTTTTTCAAACATTTTAATGTTTCCCTTTACGATAAATATCAATGGCTGACTGGTAGTTGTAAATTAAATAAGATGTTTTGTTTTCCATGTTTACTTTTCTCAGATTCTAGTAGTTTATGGAATAAAGGGGGTTTTACAGATATTAATAATCTGACGAATTCATCAAAAAAAACATGTGCAGACTGAAAAGCATATTCGTAGCTGTTTAGATTTACATGACTTCGGGAATAGTAGGATAGAACCATTTTTCACTAATTCGCTTGAAGCTCATAATAGGAAAGTAGCTCGAAATAGGAATTTAATGAAACGGTTTATTGACACCGTTATTTTGTTAGGTAAACAAGAAGTAGCTTTTCGCGGCCACGATGAACGTCCGAATTCTGATAACCGCGGTAACTATATTGAAACCTTGTTATATCTGAGCAAGTATGACACCGTAATGAACTCTCATTTGGAACTATGTTCTTCAGTTCAGAACCCCGCGTTTTCTGGTCTTTCAAGTGATATTCAAAATGATTTAATACATAGTATTGCATCCGTTTTACGAGACCACATTAGAATCGAGATAGATAAAGCTCCATTTCTGTCTGTAATGATTGACGAAACTCCCGATGTCAGTCATAGGGAGCAATTGACTGTAATTTTTCGATATTTATCTGAAACTGGAATCGAAGAACGATTCCTAGGTTTTTACGATGTTAGCGGAAGTCGAACTGCTGAAGTTTTATACAAACAGTTGTTAGAAATACTTGACCAGTATCGATGTAGGAATAAGTTAGTTGGTCAGTCTTACGACGGCGCGGAAGATTTTTTTTATTTTTTTTTGTTTTTGCTCCGGCTTACCTTTCTCATAAACTCACCCTTCGCCACTGCTCTCTACCCCTAAAATTGCATTTTCTCCTTTTTTACAAGATTTTTTTTTTCATAGTGTAAAAGCCAAGTGCTTACGGTGTACATAACATACCATCACGCCTGTATTTCCCGAAGGGATAGGCTGAGGTGTACCTACATATAGTACTATTTATACATTTATATATTTCGCCAGTTATGTTTAAGTCCCATGAAATAGAGGGCAAGCCATCAACCGGGCAGAAATCCAGACTCCGGGCTGCTACTGAAAAATTTAAGATGGAATAACCCAATAAGATTTTGCCCGACCCGGAAATCCAGGTCCTCAAGTTCTGCAGTAGTACTTGCGACTACTAGACCAACGAGGTACTCAAGTGTAAAAAAATACTTTTAATAAAATGTCGAAATGATTCGTGGGATTACTGTTTTCGCCAATACCTTTCATAATAGACATAGTTCACTACACTAGGTAATATTATATGTGAGCTAATTAACGAGCATGTGATATTTCCCGATATGCGATATATGTATTTTAGAGCCTGTAACAAAAGGGGTTTTAATAGATACGTTATACAATAGGTAAATGGGGAGATTGACTGTCTATCGAGGGGTCGCATGTTCAAACATGGTGCAGCTAATTTGCCGAAATTGATATCTAGTAGATATAAATAATGTATGTATATTGTAGCCATTCTTCGCAAATATCGCGTCCTCACGCCCCTAGCCGCCGCAGGAGACGCCTTGGGCGTCGGGAATCCTTGGCCGATTTCCGGCCACCGTAGGCGCGGGCTTGCGGGCAGAGAGCAATGGGTAGCTCACCGTCCGATAAGGATCAGGCAAGGGTCGATGGCGCGTTGTGTTCCACGCGCGCCTCAAAGAGTTGTCAGCACAACTGAAGGGATCTGCTAGGACCAATGCCTGCCGGGGTCGCGGGAAAGTCCGAAAGGGATACCGTGGCCCCTGGCAACGTACAGGCAACTGAAGGAACACGGGTGGGTTTTAGTCAATAAGATCCTGACACGCCCTCCCGCTCCGCCTAGAGCGGGAGAAGTTATTTGATAATTTCCCACCCAAAAAAAAAAGGAGCCTGCTTAGCTGTGATAGTTTTCCTTTTAACTTCGCTATATATACTACTGCTGTGAATGTTTTCACAAATCCAAGTACATCGATTTAGCTGGCAGAGGCCATGCATGATTTAGGTGACACATGACTCTACCAAAAATTTGCACTTTAAAGCTGAATATTTCGCAAACGGATTCCTGAAATGAAAAATGAATGAACAATATTTTTGATCGACCTTCCCAACGTCACCCCACACCATGGGACAGACGAGAAAAAAAATAAACATCCCCACTTTACGTGTAGGGGAGGTACTCGTACCCTATAAAAAAAAAACTTGATTTTATTTTACCACTTTGTCAACGTGATTAATATGTATACCCATGCCAATTTACAGCTTTCTAGTACTAACCGTCTCTGTGCTAAGCCGCGGACAGACAGATACATAGATGGACATGGCGAAATTATAAGGGTTCCTTGTTTACTACGGAACCCTAAAAATGTACGTGCCTTATCAGCCGCGTAATCTTCACTAACTCATTACAAGTGTTACGAATTTCGCAAAAATCTTTCAAATCAATAAGAACTGCTGGCAGTCAATAGTGTAATGATAAGAGATCTCTACCAAAATACCTCATGTATAATGCAGATGCCGTGCCGTGCGTACCTATGTCGTATCGTGTCAAGCAAAGTCGCAGCTAGACCACCGACACGTATACGAGATGAAAAGATTTGTCTTGTAAACACCTCGATCGCTTTGATGTAAACATGATTTTTTTAGAAGGCTTTTTTGAAGTGGTTTTCTGTGAGTTTTACGTGGAATGTTCAAGGAGTTTTGGATTTAGCTGCAAAATCCTACCCTCTAATGAAAAATTCGCAAAAAGTGAAAAAAATAAAGAGCATGCAGATTTTCATAATTTCAGAAAATAATGATTTAAAAATACGTTGCAGTTTTTGGACGGTAGACAAAAGACGGAAAACAATGAGCAATGAAAAGCGCGACTATGAACAATTTTTTTCATTCAATGACGCCTATCACTGAGAGTGACAGTATACCTACTCAACTTAACACTTTAGAAACGATACAATTCGTACTCCTTCATTATGCTAGCATTTTATATATTACTAGCTTTTACCCCCGGCTTTACCCGCGTAGAGGTCGGAAATTATCCCATAGAAACGTAGACCCGCGATCAAAATTATCCTATCGGGCTACCCCAAAAATTTACCTATGTTTAGCTTATCCACTCTAAAATGACGCGCCCCACTACTGCATTACCCATAGAAATCCACATTACCGTGTGCGAAAATGTGGTAGTGGGGCGCGTCATTTCAGACTGGTCAAGCTAGGTATACCAAATTTCATCAAAATCCGTTCAGCCGTCAAGGTGTCAAAAGGTACCATACAGACAGATATCATGTTAGAACCTATGGATTATTTGACAACGAAGATAAACTTACCGCACCAAACGACGCGACAATTCCTTCAACACAACCAACGTATTTAAAGCAAGTCACGATAATTTCCGCGGTTTATGGCTCCTCAACAACCATAAGAAAACCATTTTGCTCAGCTGCCTCTTGTAAATGGGAAATAACTATAGTTCACGCTAACATTATACTAGTAAATCAGGTCTTAGATAGAAACTTCAGTTACCTAGTTATAAGATTCTCACTGGGCTGGCCACAACTTTCGTATGCAGGAGGAGTTATAGGCTAATTATATTCACACAGTGGGTCCCAGACAGCAGCAAATGGCAACGCGGCAGGCCAATGAGGAGATGACTAGACGAACTCGAAACTTTTATTAAATTTATTAGCCACATACAGTGTAGATAGGGATGGAGGGAAGGGAGGTCTTTGCCCTGCAGTGGGTTACAAACGGCTGATAATCCTACTTTAATAATAGATTAATATTATAAATGTGAAAGTTTTAATTGTTGTTACTCAATCACGCAAAAATCGCTGAACGTATTTGGCATTAAAATATGTATAGTTTATAAGTTGAATCAACACATAATACTTTTTATTCGGTACTACGTCAGTTTTTTATTTTGTATTTTATGTTTCACGAACTGTGTCCGAATAAACCTTAATCTTTCTTTTCTTTCCCATGTGAGAATTTCCGACAACCACGCGGACGTAGAATGCTAGTAATAATAATAATTATTCCTATTGTGAGGAGGTTCCTGTCTCTGCAGCCCTAACCACCGTTAGCTTAACTCAAGACAATGTTTATGTTCATTCTCCAGAATTACCTGGCTTAATTTCTGACAGGTTATATGAGTTCATATAATTGTTTAGTTTATTTTATTTGAATGTATAAGTCAATTTATTTTAATTTTATTTTCTTTTCAATATTGACATTAAAAAAACTGTAATGAGTAATTACAGTTTCTTTTTATGAGTTGTGTTGCAATATGTGGTTAGCTAGCGACCTCGTAAATTGATCATATTATTCTTGCCTGAGCAACCGGCAGCAAGTTCGTCATGCTCCCTTAGATGTCACTGCTTGCGGTAGCATCGGGGGTCGGGTTGCCGCCTTCCCTCAAATTTGGCGAGGGCATAGCCTTTTATTTATTTATTTGAAATAATAAATAAGCTCTCAGTATATGAACACCAAATCGCTTTTATAGGTACTTTTTTCACAAACCTAACCAATTTCTAGTCTCTAGACAAAATATATTCAGCTGAAAATTAGTATAATATAGGTCTTCGTACCTACTTAATTAGAACGGTTAACTGAAGTATCATCTATGGTAATTCGGCCATGTTCAAGCCATCGTCTCATGTTCTAGCTAGGCTATTGCTTGCTTATCTTTTACCTTTAAATAAAAGGGCCTCCCAAATGAAACCACATTAAAAAAAAATGTTTATTATCGACTAGCTGTGCCGCACGATTTCTCACGCATAATTCTCGATCCCGTGGGAATATTGGGATAAAAAGTTATGTCCTAACCTAGGTCATGGTCTACCCATGTGCCAAATTTCATCCAAATCCGTTTAGCCGTTTTAGCGTGAAAGCGTAACAAACAAACTCACTTTTGTATCTATAATATTAGTTAGGATAAATCAACATGCACTCAGGCCTTCCTGCAACAAGAATCACTAAAAGCATTTAACGTCATACATATTTAAAACTCTTATTCTTTCTCTGTCATCTTTAAACGATTGAAAGAAACAGAACGATGTTTTATATAAGTATAACTTTAGCGCTACACGCATTTAGTGATTCTTAGTCCAAGCGGGCCTTAGTATTTAGGGTACCTACCTGATTCTGTTACAAACCACTTTTTGCTCGTGTAGCGCGATCATGCATAGCTCCCACAAAAATTCCGACTTATAAATTTCAGGAAAAGCGAAACCCGCTTACATTCAGAGTGCATTATGAATATATTTGTGTTTAATTTCGCCGTGGCTAAATAAATTCATTCCCAGCTTCGCGTGAATCAGGAGGGTTCTTTTCCTATTTTCAGCCAAGATACAGGGATTACGCTTGCGCCCACAATTTTATGTATTTTGCTTTTTGTTGCCATATTACACCGTTTGCTATTATTAAAATACTGGTTTTAATAAGTTGCCACTTCTTCTTTGGAATTCGTTTCTTTATTTATTTAGTTGTTAAATTATTTTTTCTGCGTGATTAAGCCATTTTCTTATGCTAGACAGAAGTTTTTGTGTAGGTACCAGTCTTGTCAATGATGCCTGCTTTCATAAATTTGTAATAGAAATCAATATGTATGAGAAGAAGATAGAAAAAAAGAATTGGTTTTTTAACCCCCAACGCAAAAAGAGGGGTGTTATAAGTTTGACCGCTATGTGTGTGTGTGTCTGTCTTTGGCATACGGGTGAACCGATTTGATATTTTTTATTTAAAAGCAGATTTTCTAGCGATGGTTCTTAGACATATTTTATCGAAATCGGTTTATCCATTTGAAAATTATCAGCTCTTTTCTAGTAGATAAATGGATGTGAGCGTCTTTCACAGGTCTGGATTCTGTTACTTCAATGATATTAGAAGAACATAGTAACCTTGAACTGATGCTGCAGCATCACCTGGAAATTGCAGGATACCCAACTCCCTTACCAACTTACAGCACAGGTATCGTGTTTGGGCTCATTGGAATGGTCTCAATGATGAACAGGGTCTGTTCATGGAGTAGGAAAGAAAAAAGAGGACAATGTTTGTGTCGGGTGTTTTTTTTAATTTTATTATAATTTCACTTGTTCCAGTTTAAAATCGTAAACGTGAATAATTTGTATTGATTTTGTAAATTGACACATGTAACACAATTCATACGATAGCTACATTTTCTGTTAGGAGTATGAACGTAAACGGAGGAAAAGCAGTTTATAGCATAGTATATAGTGTTAGTAGCAGGTGGCGTTCTATAGTTTCGTCTACCCTCATAGTCAATTACACCATTTACAGACACTTTTGAATTGTCAAGTAGTCAGTCAGTCAGAAAGATGAAGCTATACTCCATTTGAAATAAGATTAGACATTTAAACAAACCTTTTTTTTACAGTCCGTTTAACCGATTCTGACTTCTATACCGTAGGCATGGCTGTAGGCATGGCATTAAAAGCAAAAAAGTGGTTACAATACAGCAGGTGCCATTTGTCAGGCCACCAACGCAAAAGAAGTCAATATCGGTTGAACGGACTGTAAAAAAGGTTTAGTTAAATGTCTAATCTTATTTCAAATGGAGTATAGTTCCCCACAGCGTAATAGTTTACTATGGCGAAGAAAGGGCAATAAACCCCATGCGCACTAAGTACCTATCTTTTCTTTCCTCCGATATCTTAAAGTAAAAAGACAGTAGTAATACATACACTCACGCCTTCTTCTCATGGTGGTAAGCAGAAACTACAGAACGCCACCTCCTACGCTCCTTAAATACTCCTTTTGCCTCGTTTACGTTCAAACATCTGTGGGTCTAGTGTGAGTTTCGTTTAACCATCTCGATTTTACGCATCGACCGCGTTCGGAACTCCGATTGGCCCAGCACCAGTGAAGGCCAGTGAAGGGCCAATCAGAGCGCCGAACGCGGTCAATGCGTAAAATCGAGATGGTTAAACAAAACTCACACTAGACCCTCAGGTCATACACGCATACCGGTTGCGAGCACTACGCACCTGACCTTTCTGAAGAACATCACCAATAAGGTCACTGTATATACTCCTAGGGCGCTTCCACCCGGCGTTTCCACTAACTTGTAAATACCATAAAGAATGTAATAGCTATCCATATTCAAAATAACACATGCAGCCATGCAGAACACATCCCTGCAGATGACGTCACTGTTTCCACAGTAAAGTATTGTGTTAGACAGAGGGCGGATCACACGAAATAAGCCGCCGGTTTGTAAACAGCGGGTATATTGTTTCTTCGTCCACAATGCTCTAGAGTACGCTCCTACAGATTTAGGTTAGGTTTAGACAGATGAATTGTATAGAAAATTGTGGATTTATTTGAATTGCTTTAGGTTTGATATAGAGTTTTAATAAAGGATTTATTTGGCTATGTTTCTCGTAAATTAATAGTTAATTTTTAAGTAAAAGAGAGTGTTTTAAAAATTATTTTTAGAAAACTTTACTAGTTTGCATTAAACAGCCAGGGATATGTGGCAGAGACTTTCGGAATCTGATTAATTTCAAATATTTACTAACAGTTGCACCAAATCACTGGTCAAAGTTTGCCATTTACATTGAAAGCGAGATCAACATTCATTTCGCCGGTCCTAACACCTCAGGCAAGTAACGAGCAGCTGGGATACTCAGTAGGTACCACTAGAAGGAGTACTATTAGATCCCAGTCTGTTTTTGACTACCTATGTGAGATTTGTTATTTATTATACCTATTCACTCGTATTTTATTGGTTGAAGCATTGTTTAAATTTTTAAATCTTACTTTTATTTTATAAGCAGCTTCTGTCCAATGTTGTTATTATTTAAATGATATGTATATGGTGTGTATGTGTATGTATGTGTGATGTGTGTGTGTATGTGTATATTTGTGTACACATTAGCAGTAATACCTATCCTAATTATTATTTCGTTTATTATTATTTCGAACATATAAAATACATTTTTAAATATTTCTTAAGAAACTATATAAAAAACATTTAAAAATATAAAAAATAGTATTCCGCCGGTATCGGGAGCAGGGTCCGAGCTACCGGTGGTTAGGGCTGCAGAGACAGGAACCTCCTCACAATGCGAGCCGTATCGAGGAGTACTGCCTTCTGGATCAGGCCCTTGGTCCAACCGCCTAACGAGAGCCTCGAGAGAAGTTGGTCGAGGCTTTCGGCCATCAGGCCATTGGCCGTTACGACAATCGGCACAATGACAGCCGAGGTCACATTCCACATGTCGACAACCTCGTGTGCTAAGTCGAGATATTTTATTTGTTTCTCTTTCTCAGCTTTCACTAGGTTTCCGTCATGTGGGATAGTAACATCGACTATCATTGCGCGGCGCACTAATCGGCTAATTATTATTATTATTATGTCCTTTATTTAATTTTGTACATATTAATAATATTTTTAAATATTAGAATAAAAGAATATAAAAACATTAAAAAATATAAAAAATATATTATTGATTAATATTAATATTGTTGATTGTCTAAACTGTTGCTGTTCTTTAATAAATAAATGTGTGTGTGTTGCACACCAAAGTTACAAAATAAATCTTACTGAATACCGTACTGAAGTTTCGGTGTTTTTAATATAAAACGGAAGCTGCAAATTAACCGCAACATTATTATTATACAAACACAAGGAAAATGCAAGTAGGAAGGTAATTGTATCATATTCTGCTTGCTTTTGAGTGTTGTTACAAACTGTTGTTGTACATACCTGCCTGCATACGCAATTACGTAAGCTTTTCCTTAGATAAACTTGTTTCTCTTTAATAAAAATTAACTAGAGACCCGGCCCTGCTTCGCATGGTTTTTACGACTGGAGAAAACATAGATTTTTTGTTATTATAATTATGTAAGTTTAATATAAGCACTTTATACACATCTTCTTCTTTTCGTGTGGTTAGTGACTAACCTGGTGTCAGAGTTTGAAAGCTGCCCCATCAGAGGGTCTAGTGTGAGTTACGTTTAACCATCTCGATTTTACGCATCGACCGCGTTCGGCGCTCCGATTGGCCCATCACCAGTGAAAGCCAGTGAAGGGCCAATCGGAGCGCCGAACGCGGTCGATGCGTAAAATCGAGATGGTTAAACGTAACTCACACTAGACCCTCAGGCCTGTGACTTGGTTTCGGAGAAATTTGTCTCGGGCATGCCGGTTTGCCGGTTTCCTCGCGATGTTTTCCTTCGCCGTTTTTGAAGCAAGATAATTATACAATGCGCACATGAATACGAAAAGTCAGAGGTAAGTGCCTTGGTTTGAACTCGAGACCTATGACTTGGCAGTCCGATAGTCACACCACTAGGCTATCACTGCTGTAAATAACTCGTACAGTACAAGTGCAGTAATTTCAACAATATTACACAATAACTGTCGTTATTTAGCTGTCATTTGTCTAATGCCATAACAAATGAAGTATAGTATGTACGAAGCTATCTGTCACATCAAATTCGGTTCTACTGTTTAAGCTAGAGTTTCCTAAGTCTGCGGTGGCCGCTATATAGCGTTCGCAATTTACTGTCGAATGACGTCACTAAAACGTTATTTATGAAAGTAAGTGGGACCTTGGGTTCAAACTCGAGACCTACTCGTATGACTTGGCAGTATGATGGTTACACCACTAGGATATCACTGCACTACACATAAACCTTCCGAAATAAATTTTCTAAATGATGGTGAAAACTGCATTAAAATCCATTGCATAGTTTAAAAGAACCACGCGGTCATACAGACAGACACGAAAAGCGACTTTAATATGTATTTGATTAATACTTTAAATGAAATGAAATGAAATGAAATTGTTTATTCTGTAAATAGGATATCGGAATCACTTTTACACGTCATATAAAAAAATATTAAAAATAAGCTAGATGAGGTCGGTGTTTCCTATCTGACTACTTACTATTTACTGACTTTATATCTATTATTTATTTTTGAGTAGGTAAATACTAAAATTACCTTTCAATTATGTGAAACGTAAATGTTCCCGTAGACAGGCGCGTGACGCGACTCCAGTAGAAGAAATTCCATGAAGTTTTCATTGCAATTGTTTTACTAGAGTCGCGTCGTGCTGTCGTGCTGAGACTGTTTGCGGAAATCTTAAAGGTGATTAAATTATTGTTTTATTTTTGCTGCTCTTATCAGCTATTTATTTCCTTATTAAATCAAGGTATTTTGGAGAAATAAACAGCTCTTACTTAACTATGTTTTCATAGAGCAACTGCTAAAAACAATGTAGCTAAATCTTAGTAGGTATGCGTGGTAACCATTTAACCACCTCTCCGCGATTGATAGACTTTCCTTTAGTAGAGACTTTTTTACGAGACTTTTTTACGATTGCAATAACCTGAACAAAATAACCCTCAGTTTTCATAACAGCGCACAAACTTTAAAAAACAATGAAAAACACACACACACAACAAAAGCAAACTTTTTGATTAAAAAGCATATTAGTTCGGGACGCTGACACGTGGGTATTAAACTAACATATTTTGGAGCACTGTGCAGCATTTTAATAATTTCATTGAGAGTTCTAAATAATTAATAAAGCTTTTTGCACAGAGGGCAATGTTGGACGAACGTAAAACAAAACACGTAGTGTGCAACTGAATATAAATTGCTATATTATTGTATGCAAGTTGGAAATTACCTAACGTGTCGAAATCTGCCTTTCATAAAAGTATCTATTCATACGTTTAAACCACAATGACAACGGGGAAGCTCTTGGCCTGTATCTCACCTGATAGTAAGTGACGATCCGATGGCCGAAGGTGGAAACGAGCTTCACCCGGAATCCTCAACCTCACTGGAACTGGCTATCTTATCTCTAACTACCGAAACACATGTTGTTATCGCGACAGACTTAGATAAGATCGAATAGAAATCATAACACAAGGTACATATTCACAATTAAACTTTAAAAAGAAAACTTCGTATAGAACGCTAGACGACGAGACAAACTAGAATTAAGACAACCCAGAACTAACTATGGCAGAAAAAATATACAGTACGAGGGAGCAAAACTGTATAATAAACTACCTGATGATGTAACCAATAGTAACACCATGTATACATTTAAAAATGCCCTAGAAGAACACGTTAGATAACAACACTAACAATACCGATCGTCACCTTTATCTCTTAATTCTCTTGTGAACACAGAGAATCACAATTACCTACTTTTATTTTTACCTTACCTTTCTCAATATGTTAAGTGAACTGTAACGTTATTTTTTCTACCTCCAACCAAACCGAGCAGACAATTTTGACCCCACTGGGAATTGAACCCGGGAACTCTGGGTCTGAGACAGTTGGTCTAACCACTCGACCACAGCGGCGTTTGTTCAACCACAGAGGCGGCTACTCGACCACAAAGGCGGTTACTCGAGCATAGAGGCGGTTACGTTGTAATTAACAAGATATTTTGTCACCAAGCATGGTTTAAAATCACAGGAACGTCAGTATTTCTGTTTTGACTCGTGGTAGCGCGAACATCACCCATCAGAAAGCCGATTTTTGTAATTAAAAACATTCAAATTCAAGTCGCAATCATCTCTGCGACACTCAATGTCAAAAACTTAACAAATAAGTTGGATAATTAAAGGATTATTTGACAGATCGAGACTGAGATTAAAAACGAACGAGGTCACCTATAGGTGACCTATAGGTAGTACCTATGTAGTACCTATAGGTGACCTGATATACGAAAACTACCCTTTGGAAGGGGCGACTAGAATCAATGATTTTTTTTTGTAAACTTTGACGTTCAAAAGTGCCTTTCTTACATTTCTTTTTCACTTCTCTTTTCGCAGGTCTGCTGGAAGAAATTTCTTAAAAAATAAGCAGTACCTTTGTACTCAAAACTATAACTATGTCGTCTCTATATATATTTTACTGTGTGTACATAAATAATAAAATAAGTAAATAAATAAAATATAGAGAAGAGACCATTGCCCTTCGGTGGGACAATAATAGGCTGGTATTTATTATAGTAAATATCTTATTAGAATAAAATCCACGACCATGTCGACTGCTAATGATAATTTAATATAGCATATTCAAATGTAAGACAGATGATGAACACCAAGCATTATGTGACTGTTTCCACGGAAACTGCTGAAGCTAACAGGGGCATTGTGTCACACAAAATCCTTTCATGAATTATTAAATGAGAGAAACAAACTGAAAACTTCCCAAAACAAAGGAAGTTGAATTCACTGGTTTATTAAACTGACTTAGGTATTTACTTACCTATGTATACCTATCTAACTAATGGTGGTTGACCTGGAAAGTAGCGCATTATCAAACTGCTGGAGAGTTTGATAATGCGCTACTTTCCAGGTCAATGACTTGTATGTGATAATGTGTAACACCGTAGTGTTAGATAACGCAGTCAATTCGATGGGCATCAATACGCACGTTTCTTTGGCAACTAGGAGCAAATTATATATCTACGAGCTTCATTCATTGCCCTGAAAAGGTGTACCTATTCGTGTAAGAAATGTAGGTACCGTTCAAGATTAGGTTGATTTTATATGTAAAAAAACAATCAACTATGAAAGAAAGAAAGAAAGCAAAACGGCCATCACTCAGCATAATGCTGCGACCCTATGCGAGACAGAGCCCCAACGCTGGTTTTCAGCGACAGCCGGCGTTGACGTGATGACGTCAACCGGTGCAGCATATAGTGTAATAACAAAATAAGACAAAAATAAAATGAATAAATACAACACTACTACTACTAATATTATGTTTCCTGACTAGTAACTTAATCATTAATTGAGCAAATTGACACCCTACGTCAAGTTGCCGTGTTCTAGCCATTTCATACAACTGTCAAAGAATGACAGTTGTGATATGAATTTATAGGATAACAATTAATGTCACGGTCATTCATCATCAACCATTTTTCGAAAATGAGACAGGTCACCGTATTTAACTTTTTAAAATATCCCTGTAGTCTACATCCTAATTCATAATTAAAATCTCTCCATCAATTCATAAGATGTTACATAAACTTATTAATACACGCCCCAACTTGAAGCAAGAAAGTAAAACGCTACGATCATCTTTCATCCACATAATGATGAGTGATTAATGGGCTTGTAGTATTAAATTAGAGGAATACTGAACGGAATATTAACTTATTACTGGTAAACTGGCTGGTTATAATGGAGAGCAATATTATACTACTAGCAAATTGACGAAATATGATCTTTGATAAGTACGTTTAAAAAAAAAACCGGCCAAGTGCGTGTCGGACCACGCACAATGAAGGGTTCCGTAGTTGGGATTAATAAAATTTATCCTTATATAATTGATTTATTTATGTTACACGTCCGTGTCTGGGTCACAAAAATACATATGTGTACCAAATTTCAATTTAATCGGTCAATTAAATTCGGAGCAAATTGGCTGTGCCAGACAGACAGACAGACACACGAGTGATCCTATAAGGGTTTCGTTTTTTCCTTTTGAGGTACGAAACCCTAAAAACTATTCTGTATAATGGCAATGTGCCATTAACGGCCACAAAAGGGGTTTGTCCACCGCCACCATCACCGGGACGTCACCAAGAACGAGATGATGGCGCTGATTTAGCTACATACACTTACTATGGCCGCGTGTCCATCGCATGTCCGTCACCCGAGTGCTCTCATCCCGACCGCCGCCGAAGTTTCGTGTAGTTCGGCGCGACTGCTAAACCTCGACCCGATATTGTGACGGGCCGATGTGCCGGCAATACAAAACACGTTCGATCGTCACCACCCTCTTCACGTTCGGTTTGAATAATCTCGTTTCTCGGTGACGTCCCTGTGACGGCGGCGGTGGGCAAACGCTTTAGCTGTAACAGAATTTTATAAAAAGTTCCCCTTTTTAGAGCGTCGGTTCTGTCATAAAGCAGTGTGATATACTCTGTTGAAAACTCGATGTGCCATATCGACGCTCGTCTAGTGTTTAATTAATTTAGAAATTAAAGCTCGTACAGACCAGCGCGACGCGACGCCGCGCCGCGACACGAACAATACAATTTCTAAGAAAACTTGACGGTATAACAATAACCGGTGTCGCGTCGCGCTGGTCTGCACGAAGCTTTAGACTATTTCAAAATGACAATTTCAAAATTAATCAAATCAAATACGTTTATTTTGTGCACACAGGAAGATAGGTAATTGTTGTAGTATAATGTGGGTATCTCGGTGTCCTGCCACAGTAAGTGACATACAAAAATGTGTTTAAAATTAAGTCTAGATATTTAAGCTTCGTGCAGACTAGCGCGACGAACTTTTCTAAGAAATTGTATTGTTCGAGACGCGTCGTGCCGTCGCGTCGGTCTGGTCTGCACGAGCCTTTAACGTGTCCCATCGCCGCCGGCGAGTTGGCGAGCAACGAGCAGCGAGTGCGCGACGGCGACGAGCGATTATTCGCTGGTATGCGTATGTACGAAGTCGAGTCTCGCAGCGAGTGTTGTGCGCCAAGCGAGCGTTGCCAATCACCTACTTTTTGTCATAGCTCTTGTCGCTGCAACATCCGAGTACTCGCCGGCGCGCGGCAGTGCACTGTGGATCGAAAAAAGGCTCTCGAAGATTTTTTGACCTACTTCATAAAACGAGATAAAGAGCGATTTAAAAAAAAACCGCACCTAATCTGAAAAAATCAAGTATCTATGTCAAAAAATGATAAATAAATAGTTCATCACCGTGTGCAAGGATATAACGGCTATTCTCTCCGTTCCGGAGATATAAGCATTAGCTACATATATCTCTGGATGCTCTCCAAAGTATGTCTTACGAAGATACAGAGAATTTACTAACTGTGTTAAAGTGAATATACTATGTGCAAATTTCACCCACGTCAAGTATTTATCAAATTTAGAAACTAAGAGTTAAGCTACTCAACATATAATTAGTGATCTATTGTCAACCTGTTGATTATTTATTTATTTTATAAGGCTATTTTAGCTCTTCTCGCCTGAAACACAGGATTACCTAGTTCAGACACGTAAGTCTTAGGAATATAATGTACATTTAAGCAAAGCTGTCATAGTTTTTATACCTTGCAATTTTTTGAATAAAATATTATTTATTTATTATATCTTTCTTGCAAAAAAAAGATAAGTTCCAATTTGCCTACCAGATTGTATCCTATGATATATTTTACACATAATATTGGCTATTAGAAGCCATTCAAGCTAAAAACTGACACTTTAAAATTTAAGCTCCAACGTCTTCGAGTCTTTTTTCGATCCACAGTGGTGTGAACATTCAGCGATAAACTATTACCATATTTGTCTCTTTTACTTACATTTAGAATAGATAAAGCTGACATACGTATATTTTCATTTAGACCTACCAGAATCAGGGATATACTACCTACATATGTAGAAAAATCATTCAATATTTTTTTTGTTCAAATTCCTAGAACGTATCAAAGGATAACTTTACGGGTATCCCTTAAAATGTAGTATTCTCAACAACACGTACCTACCGGTGTCTATTATAGGATGTTTCCAAAAGTAGGAGAATAATATTAATTGAAAACTACGTTTACTAGGAATTTCCGGCGGCCGTAGAATATTTTTCTTTTGAGCTCGTTTATGCAGCAAAATTATATTGAATACCTATATTTTTGGTTTTTGTACAGCCTTTTGACAACGATACAATATTTATTTATTTATTAACTATCAGCGCCCCGCGGTTTCACCCGCATAAGTCTCGATCCCATGGGAATATCGAGTTAAAAAGTATCCTATGTTTTAACGCATGTGCCAAATTTCATCCAATTCCGTCTAGCTGCGCCCCGTGGTTTCACCCGCATAAGTCTCCAAGTCATAGGTCTCAAGTTCAAACCAAGGCACGCACCTCTGACTTTTCGGATTCATGTGCGTATTGTATAATTATCACTTGCTTCAAAAACGGTGAAGGACAACATCGTGGTCAGAGAGGTCTTTCTCGACAGTATTTGAAGCCAATTCAGAGGCCCATGGGCGGCATATAAACTCTGACATCAGGTTAGTAACTAACCACACGAAAAAGAAGAAAGAAAGAACGACTAAATGATTAACGTAAATGGTAATGTGGTGTTGAATCATTTGCTATAGTTATAGGCTTTGGGTTTAGAGTAAAACTACCAAATTATCAGTAAGTACACAACAACTCAAAGAGAACGCCTAGTCAGCACTGGGAATAGAGCAAGACTCAGTGGAACGCTCTTGAGGCGCTACCTTTAATGTTTATTTGCACCATAAAATAATTTAATGTGGTTTACATAAAAAATTGGTCTTAAGGTAATTATGATTGTATGTTAGAGTTTCAGCAAATATATATGCTAAGCTAACTTAATGTCTTGTAAGTGCAGGTATCAGCGCCCATCCTCGTTATTAATATAAGCGATGTTATTGTGCCCAACTTAGCGAATAATTTAAAACAAAAGAGAAAAATTCTTTATAGCACCAACATTAGTGAAGGTATAAAATGTTAAAATTACAGGAATAATTTTGAATATCTAAATGAGTTATAAATAGTTGACGTTAAGTTTTAGATCCTTTTTTACTAAGCACTTTGAGTTATGTGCTACATTTAATTGTATTACACATCTCTATAGATTACATTGCTTTGTACTTATCGTGAAATAACGGAGTTTACAATACGTTTAAGTATATGGAAATAACGAAAGGGTGACAACTGTTATTTGTCTAATGTATATATAATAAATGGAGTATAGAATTTAAAAAAACCGGCTAAGTTCGTATCGGACCACGCACAATGCAGGGTTCCGTAGTTGGGATGAATTTATCCCAAATACAAACTTAACAATGTAGTGGAAAACCTTGGTCTCCCATCCATTCCAACTGCAAATGTAAGTTTGTACGCACAATATTGAGAGATTTACTATGTTATTTTAAGACCATAAACTTCTTAAAGGTTTTTCTGTAATCTATGAGTAAAGAACTGTATATACTGTTTATGTTATTCAAAATGATAGGCTCAGTAGTTTCAGAGATAAGGGTGGAGGAATGGTCACTTTTCATCTATTTTCTTAAATATCTTTAAATATATTTATTTTAAAATTATAAAAAAAACATATTTGAAATCCTCTCAACAAGCCCTTTTATTTGATGTGTCACACGGTACAGTTTGCAAAACATTTTTTTAATGTTCTCATTTGCCCTCAAAAAGTGACCCCCATATTCGAAATTCATTTATTTACATTACTTGTCTGTGTTTGGGTCATAGAAATACACATGTGTACCAAATTTCAACTTAATCGGTCCATTAGATTCGGAGCCCATTGGGTGTGACAGATGGACAGACACACGAGTGATCCTATAAGGGTTCCGTTTTTCCTTTTGAGGTACGGAACCTTAAAAAGTACATAGTCATATCATGAAAAATTAACACGAATTGAAACTGCGAAAATGTCAGTGTTTAATAATACCTACCTATAAGTAAGTCAGTCAGTCCCCAGTCAATTGAAACTCAGCAATTAGCAAGCGCGGCCTCAGTAGTCATTCATGATAGCTATTATGGCCACTTTCTTTGCTTTTACTGAGAAAATGTCGATATCGACTAATAGTTCGATAACTATTTAATGAATAACTGTAATTTCTTATGTAATAGACATGGTACCTATGTATTGTTTTTTTTTTGTAAATCTTTGGTACCTATGCTAACATAAACTTTTCATAATCAGCCTATGGTGTTCCCATAACTGGGACACAGGCCTCCTTTCTGTGAGAGGGAGGGGCCGCGGCACGCGTGGCACGCGGGCCCAGTGCGGGTTGGTTGATGTCACATGTCTTCCAATTTTCGGTTCTAGGACATGCCGGTTTCCTCACGATGTTTTCCTTTCCCGTATTGAGACCAGTGATGATACAATAAAGTCTCATGCAGACTGGCGCGACGTGACACCGGTAATTGTTTTACCGTGAATTTTTCTTAGAAATTGTTTTGTCAGAGTCGCGTCGGGTACGTCGTCGCGTCGCGCCAGCCTGCACGAGGCTTTATTTATACAAAGTACAGCGCCTGTCTGGGTTCGAACCTACGATCTATACAATTTTTAAGTCGAGACCGATACCACTGAGCCACAATTGCTCGTAACTTTTCATGTTTCTCTTGAAATACCTGACCATTTTTGTAACTGAAAACGTTCATGTCCTCCTAAATGTCACGAAAGCGAGAACAACTATCAATCATTCTCAAACAAAGTCCACTATCTTTCCCAGTTAAATTCGCAACTAGTGTCCTCACGTGGCCTCGAACAACATCTTAACGGTCCCAAGCAAAATAAAAGCATAGTCAAAAAAACATCAAAATCTCATTAGTTCCATTTCATGCCGAGACGACACTACGGAAGCTGTATAACTAATGTACAGTAATAAACAGAGACGGAGGAATGTCGTATTTCTTTTTATAACTTCTCTGTACCATCCATTTTCTGGTTTAAAAGGTATCTACTGAGTGGCGACGTGAAAACAGTTGGTACGAGTATTACTCGATGTTAGTGCTGACGTAAAATACTTGGGGAGTTATAGCCGAATGGAGGTTGTGTACCGAATGTACTATTGTTTCGTACCAGATTACGATTGTTAACTCTTTTTGGGTAATGTTTTTGATGGTACTTGCTTTGATGTTTTAGCTTTATGATTTTGTTTAGTTTTTAGGGTTCCGTACCTCAAAAGGAAAAAAACGGAACCCTTATAGGATCACTCGTGTCTGTCTGGCTGTCTGTCCTGTAACGGCCAATTTGCTCAGAATCTACTGGACCAATTTAGTTGAAATTTGGTACAAATATCTGTGACCCAAATATGAATTTTTAATATGAGGGTCACTTTTTGGGGGCAAATTGGAAAAAAAATGCAAACTGTACCGTGTGATATGTCAAATTAAAAAACTTATGTTCTGAGAATATTAAACATGTTTTCTTATAATTCTACAATACATATTTTTAAAGTAATTTAAAAAAAAATATGAAAGTTTACCATCTGAAAAGTTTGTCTCAATATTTTCCTTATTTCCGAAAATACAGAGATTAAAAATTTGAAAAAAAAACAGAGAATGGTTCTTTACTCATAGATTACAGGAAAACTATGGGATATAAAAAATCTTTATACTATAAGAAACCTATGGTCTTAAAATAACATGATAAATCTCTCAATTTTGTGCGTACAAACTTACCACATTTGCAATGTTAAGTTTGTGTTGATAAATTCATCCCAACTACGGAACCCTTCATCCCGACACCCACTTGGCCGGTTTTTTGACACATCGATCTCCGTCCAATTATGTAAAACATTAATAAAATAAATATCTTATTAAAATTAATTTGAAGCAACTCACGTGTAGAAACTTCTTAACACTAAGCTTTTTTAGATTACCAGTATCTTAAATTCGATAACATAAAAGTATTCTCTTTATCCAGATTTTAAATAAATACCTAATAATAGAACTAAAGGGCAAAGGCCGCTTACCGCCTGCCTAGGGAATGAAAGATACTATTACTAAAGACTGGAGAAACAAGAAATAATAATTATGCACTACAAAATATACAATGGGCGACCTTATCGCTTTCTGTGGAGTCTTGTGTTAAAGCAGGCTTAAAATACCTATAGGTATATTACGATGCTTACCTTATTATAACGTTGTTACGTTCATTTCAATGACCATGATTGAACTTCATACTCACATAGCGTCGGACTAAGACTTTAAGGTAGAAAAATATAGCCTTTGTTTTGTGGCTACAGTGTTTAAAGGCTAAGACCTAGACGTTTCGGTCAGGTAAATGGAATTCCCGTGCTCGGCCAGCCCGGTATCGTGCTTGTCTGTTTAAATTTGCACAGGCGAGGTATCGTGCGCTCCCAGCGAACTTTCCACTACTGTCGACGTAAGTTCCACTTGATTTTTCTAATTTGACTTTATGAGATACTAACTTCCGCCAGCGGCTTTGCCCTCGTGATATCTTTAAAAATTATAACCTATGTTACTCACTGATAATAAAGCATTCTACTGGTGAAAGAATTTTTTAAATCGGTCCAGTAGTTTTTGAGTTTTCATTACAAACAAACATACAAAAAATCTTATCTTTTCTCTTTATATTATTAATTTAGACAAGTAAAGAATGAGGAAATTGTGTATGAATCATTTGGTAAATTAAAATGATAAATTATGAATTCTGTAAGTAGGTTTGCACTCAAAAACTTTTACAATTTAATCATACATATTTTAAAACCTATATGAGGTCGGCGTTTCCTATCCGACTTTAAGAAGAAAAGCCGGATCAAACTCAGAGGTCGCAGTCTCTTTAAAGTCCATACATGGATCATTTGAGGACCATGTAGATTGGTGTCTGGAGTGGTCTTTTGAGTTGATTTGACATATTAACTAAAAAATTAATGAGAGAAACGATGGATGAATTGTGTGATGATAATACGGAAAGGGGGCGAATACTGAGATGACCAAGACGGTTTATTGAGATGTATGAAAGAAGATATGCTTCGCCGTCCCCAAATAACTAAGCTATGGGCAGGAGCATGATGTTGACTTATATTTTGTCTTTCACGGGACTTATTTTTTTTTAAGTCTATCTCGCATTCCTTTTGGCCTTGTTCCATTGCTATGATTTGGTACATAGTCAGTAAATTTAATTATTCTTTGAAGACTTTAGCAATGACAGACAAAAAAAAATCTAAAAATTCAAAAGACACCATTGATTAATGCTTTGATTCAGTCTGTGACATTTAATGAGGTTTTTTGTTTTTGGACAGTGACGAGAAAACTCGTTTTCGCCGGCATGATGGAACTAAATTCCTGGTAATACTGCCAGTACCAGGAACCATTTGCATGAGTTTTAACTAATACGATAGATATTTTGTTTTTAAATCTTGTGTTCTTGTGATCGGGTGTCCAGAGGCAGGAGGTACCTACTCTAATGAAACTTTTAATTATGTTATATTTTATATTTATGTAAAATTTATTAAACCTGACTTGGTCTCCGTGCGTCTTTTTCGGGTGACCACTGAAAATCAGCGCTGTGCTGTGGGTCTCCATAGCACAGCATCACGCTGAGTGGAAGCCTTCTTGTCACAGTCATGACGTGCCAGCAGCTGCCGACTATTTCTGTTTTGTGCTCGTTATTGTATTTAAATCTATTCTGTTTCATTTTCTTATTTTCTACTCGAGTCATTTTTTTTTCTATGCACGTGTTTCTGTGACAAATAAATTTATTTTTCTTTCTATCTTTCTTTTCTTATACGAATTTACTAATTCAATGTGCGGCCATAATCACAGTTTTAATATTTACCATAACATATTATGTACATCGTGGTTTTTGTGAACTCACTCAGAGAACAAGTAAAAAGATAAGCAGTCTGCTACGTCAAGGTACGCGTTAAGTTAGATTTGTTTCATATGAACAAATATCTTATGGAAAAATCTTATTAACCATGACGGTCGCGGGCTAATGATACACGCTGTATAAGCAATCAAAAAAGAAACCTAATAACCAATCAACCAGAAAGAATTTTCTAAATAAAATAACCTAAAAATAAATAATAACAAAGGCAAGATAATTAATATTACGCAATTCCTTAACGAGAAGAGAAATGTTTAATCTTTTGTCAAAGTAAGTAGTCAATTGTGATTATTTTCCTTGACTGGTTGCCGCTGAAAGAATTCTACAGGGATTAATTACCTGAAACGGCTTTTGTAACTCCTTTGTCTAAACGAGAAGCATTCCTAAAGAAACCTTTCAAGATTTAATTGAAATGCTTAGATACAATTTTGTGGATGGACACTAGTGTAAGATGAAATTATTTATTTTATGTGTTACATGGCTACATATGTGTATTTTTAATTTAACTGTAATCTGTCTTTGATAATGTTTATTGGAATTTTATCTTTTTGATAGATTTGAGATCCAAGATGGCTGGCTGGTTTATCGATAAGGAATACAAAATGCTTCTCTATTTAAAAGAAAATCGATTTTTGTATATCTGTCTGTTTCATGAAAATAACATACACACATAACACCACGCCTGTGTTCCCCAAAGGGTTAGCAGAGGTCAATCAATCTACCTAGCCTTTTCCCAACTATGTTGGGGTCGGCTTCCAGTCTAACTGGGTGCAGCTGAATACCAGTATTTTATATGGAGCGACTGCCTATCTGACTTCCCCAAACCAGTAACTGGGTAATACGATACCCCTTGGTAAGACTGGTTGTCAGACTTTCGGGCATCTGACGACCCGTAACGACTGTCAAATATCCACGAATGACAGCCGGGACCAACGGCTTAACGTGCTTTCCGAGGCATGGAGGAGTCTCAGTATGTCACATCTTATTTACTGTACCTGCAATCTATGCAAATAAATGTTTACTTTACTTTACTTTACTTTATGTAAAGATGGTAACCCATCCACGGACCAACCCCAGCAAGCATAGCTTAATCTGTTGAATCAACCCGTGCGGCTGTTATAACTTAGCCACGAGCTCCTCCGAGTAAGGTTTAGGCAGAGGTACCTATAATATGTATACCCAAATTTTGCCAGTTAGGTATGTTTAAGCCCCATGTAATAGGGAGCGAGCCTATTGCCTAATGCTACTAATATATAATTCCCAAAAAACTGAAATACGTAATGCATTCCCTCAAAGTGGGTCACGCCACAACTACCAGGGAACAAATTTTTACGGCTCTACCCTGTTGCGCCAAGGGCTTGGTAATTAAACAGGGTATATATCATTGCTTTATATCTGCAGAGAATTAGTTGCCCAGTTCAACAACAGAACATTATTACCCCCTAGCAATAAATTAATAAACGTATACATAATCAGCCCCCACTGTTCATTTACAAACAAAAATATTCACGCAAATTGAGAAAAGATAAAAATTAATTACTACGCGAAAAAGAAACGTGGGAATCCAGTTCGCCCCTAAATAAATGAGTGCTTAAAAGAAACAAATAAAGGGACGGGAATAAAAAGAGCTGCATATTGTGAAACGCTCGCAGTCAATGGTTAACCGTAGTGTTTTACTGAAAACGAGTATTCGCCCGCCATTGGAACTCAGGAGCTCCTGAATGGAAAACGAAACAAATCCAATCAGCCGCAAACATTCCAGCTGCAGCAGAAAATGTTGTTACATTTTAAAAATTCCACTTCTATTTGAAACGTCTTTAACCGGTAAAGCCCTGGGTGACCCTCAAGCACGTCAATTAGCACGTTAATTAGTTGTTTATCAGGCCTTTAACGGTTAAGTAATTAATGGAAAGCTGCTTTTTGGTTCACATGCATAAGTATTGGCGGTTTACAGTTTACGTAACAAGTTTTTGACCTCTCACGTATGAATGAATTTTAATAGAGATTTTTTTGTATGTGTATGGGGTCACTTTTATGTAAATCTAAACATGAAAAATTGCGTATGAGTTATTGTATCGTTCCCAGAATTTATCTGTTCGTTATTTGATTTAGTGTATCATAGAGATTTGTTGTTTTTTTTGTTTTTACATCTTGTATTTTCTTTATATTCTTGTACCTAATTTGTTATCGTTTAATTGTACTTTTGTATGTTGTGCTATCTCTTTTGTGTGCACCAATTAAATGGTTTATTTATCTATCTATCTCTGTTTTAACTTATAATTTGCAATATCTATAGACAAAATAACAGGCACACCTTAAACCATGATTGGCTTAAATACGGGTGGGTCTGTACGCCAGGAGATACACCGTGCCTGTTCTGTCGCAGGTGTGAAAGCATAATTTATCATTTAAAGGCTCATCTTCACAATCCCATTTAGAATCTAACTATTAATTATTATCGATCGCCACATGGTTCTGACTAAGAATAGAAGACCTTATCTCTTCCGTGGTATGAGAATACATATTAAACGTATGAGCTGGTGGATAAAGAATTACTTATTTAAAGTACAAAAATAGTTCCTAACACTGAAAAACAATTTGATTAAAAGGAGTTATATTTTAGAGGGGCTTGTGGCTAAGTAATAACAGCCGCACGGGTCGATCGATCAAGTTATGCTACGCTTGCTACGGTTGGTCCTTGGATAGGTGACCATCTTTACAAGAGACTCCTCCGCGCCTCGGAAAGCTCGTTAAGCCGTTGGACCCGGCCGTCATTTGTAGATCTTTGACAGTTGTTACGAGTCATCTGAAGCCCAAAAGTCTGACAACCAGTCTTACCAAGGGGTATCGTGTTACACAGCAACTGAGTTGTGGAGGTCAGATAGGCAATCGCTCCATAAAATTCTTGTATTCAGCTGCATTCAGTTAGACTGGAAGCGGACCCCAACATAGTTGGGACTAGGCTTTTGGCAAATTATGTGTCTCAATTCTATCTTCGTTATCTCTATTCAAATTCTTTATTAACATAGACAGAATCTTCAGAAGAACCTTGCACCGGCTTACAGTTAGCGATCACTAGTAATATGTATAATTTTAAACTCTAATAAAGTCCGTTGTATTGATAGACAATAAAGATTAAAAAAAATACTAATAGAATTATAATAGAAACTGGTCTTACATTTCCAACAAACAAAGACAAATCTATTGTGAAACGCTTACTCAAAAGCTCTCTTAAAGAATTTCTAATTTCGTTTACTTAATTAAATTTCCCATTGATTGAAATCATCAAAACACGAAATTGAGATATTGTATCTACAAATTATATTTGCGCCATTTCAGCTCGCACTAATTGTGTCTGTTTTTAATAATAATATTGTTTGTTTGTTGGCAATAAAGGCTAAATCCGGCCTATTTCACCCGCAAATGTTTCGCGTCTGCTAACCAGAGTAAAGAAACGGAATAAAAACCACCGCGTCACGACGTCTTTTTCGTCACTCGTTTTATATACCGATAAAGTTTAAAATAAGGCCCATTTAAATCCCTTTAAAGTTGTGAAAAGTTTCTTGTAGGAGCGCTCGCGGGCGATACCGGTGCAAATTTAAAGTATGTATTACTAGCGCCGCAAACCGTGAGCGGAGCGAGCATGAGAATTCCATTACTGGTGCTGAAGTGACACGTTCGCGGCGTAACCCCGTCGACGCCGCGCCGCCCAGGGACGCATCACGTAACTTGCGATTGCGATCCGCAATTGCCGCAATGGTGGTTTCTGAGGTATGAATTTATGTGGGTCTCTCAGCTATAAAACTGTAACCACCCATGATAATTATCTGATAAATAAAGAAATAGAAACGCATAAAAATGCTTATTGAATAATGGAGAGGAGGAGTTCATATTAACAATCAATGCAAGTAACCATCGAATGGGAAAAATATATAGTTAAGCAGGTAAATTATTCACAGAATGCGGTTGTCAAAACTAGAAGGCACATGATATCCTGCACTAATATTGTAAATTATCGATGTTGCAAAAAAAATAATTAGTATCTACACAAAACGATAAAATTGTTTTAAATTGCAGCATTGTAAACACAATTATCAATTCCAAAGTCTATCTCAAACATGATTATTTAGGGAAAATGCTGAATCGATACTTGATTTACAAACAAAAACATTAACACAGACAGAAACTATACATAGAGCAATTAATCTAGCACGCGAAAAGGTTATCAAAAGTGCAACGCAATTACGAATTCATCGATTTAGCAATCGCGATAGCTTGTTACGTAATAAGTGCAAGGGAACGCTCGAGCGATAACTAGTGGATTTATTTAAATCGCCCATTGACGTTACGCGTTTACACAGGGAATTATAGATTACCACTGTTCTGTTTCAGGCGCGTTCGCCACTATTTTCTGCGTCATAAAGTACGAACGCTTTTGTTAAAGTGGTGATATTTTTTTTCGTGTATTTTTGCATGTGGAGTGTGAGCGGATAGATTTGATGCAGCATTTTTGAGCAGATTTTTTTTTATAGTGGTGGGATATGTTGTTTTTTAGGAAACAATATACTTACTATAATTCCCTCCTTTACTTCCAAAAAGAAGGACGGTCTATGTTCGTAGCGTATGTGTTTTTTTTTTAAATTTATTTCCACCGATCTCTCCGTCAATTGTAAGCCGATTTAGAATTAAAAAAAATTGTTTGAAATGGTATGCTCTCGTATTTTTTCCCACTTAGTATGAGATGATAATATGATGGTAAGTTCCTGTCACTATTATTTACATAGTGGTATTCGAATTTGTGTGGGGGTAGCACCAGATCTAAAAAGTGAACAATATCTTTAATTTCGGAAGTCGGTGGCAAAAAACGAAAATTTAAAACCAATGACACCGACTTCTGAAATTAAAATTATTTTTCACTTTGTACTGTATTTTTTTTGCAATTCGGTTGTTTTTTTTTTGTATTTTTATTTTTTCTGTAAAAGTTGTCCCACTTCTCTTCTCTTAAATTGAAGCAAGCCTTACCATATTAGCTTATGATAAGGATTAGCCAGTCTATAGGGTCGTTTAGTCGTGTCGTTTTAAACATGTTGTGAAAGTAACTCTATAATGCGGTGGTGTGGCATCTCTCTAATGACTATATCCACTACTCTGTTATTCCCGCTGGCTAATGTGAATTAGGGGATATTTATTAGCTAGTATGAAATGATGTCCTTGTTATATTTGATACCTTTTCAGTACGTGCAAAATAACAACGTACCTACTGCGCACATAATGCAATGCAACGTGGTGTCATGGTCGACGACCGAATAAAATGCGGACTGACATCGCAGAGTTCAAGTGAGTATTCGATGTATTCGCGCATTACATTACAATAATGAACTCTACTGGTTGACATACTCGAGCAATGCACTCTTGCTGGTTGTTTACATTATGTACAGTCACGAGCACTGATATACAGGGTCAGATTAAATTACCTAGCAAAACTTCGCTGGGTATCGATAACTGATGAAATAACAAAAAAAAGATGTTCGCTTTTGCTGGGGTAGTGTTGTTACTTGAAGTATAGGGACTAGTTATAACAAGCGCCGCGCGCTCGCTCAGTATGCTGCGGCTCAGATAATATTGACGCGACGTACTGCGGCTTGGACGTGTGCGTTGGACGCTCGTCAAACGCAACAAGATTTCCAAATTATGTTGTAACTTTTGAACCCTCAACATGCTCAGTATAACTGAGTTTCTTTTAATTTTATTACTGATGCAGAGAAAAGACAATTAGAAATAGTAAAAAAATAAGTTGCGTCCATGCCTCGAGGGCCTGCTATTGGCCCCGGGAGGAGCTCGCGTCATACGCGCGTATGATGCGCGCTCTTCAACGACAGCGCTTGATGTATTTCGTTACATAGAAATTCGTACAATTTTATTGAGCGCCCTAAACGCAGCGTACAAAACGCGCGCCTCGGGCGCCTGTTATAACTTGCTAACTTTTCATTGTGATATTGATATTCACACCTATGAAGTTTACACAAAAGAAAACAGATTATTAAACTAATATTGTTTCTAATTACGAGAAAATCACATTTCTATAGTGCTAAGTGTGTAATATTTGTGCTTTTACACAATGTTGAGCTACCCTGTTTCCATAACTAACCCGACAAAAAAAAAAAACAATTTGGATGTTACAATTCCTCGCCTCTTTGGTGTTAGGCTATAATAGGTTGGTAATGAGGTAAGGGAAACATGAATGTAGGAAAAAATACACATTTTATAATCTTTTAGAATCATCAATTCATCATCATCATCTGCTCAGCCTTATCCCCACTATGTTGGAGTCGGCTTCCAGTCTAACCGGATGCAACTGAATACCAGTATTTTACATGGAGCGACTGCTGCCTATCTGACCTCCACAACCCAGTAACTGGGTAATACGATACCCCTTGGCAAGACTGGTTGTCAGACTTTCGGGCTTCAGACGACCCAGTTGTTAGACTGGAGCCACTGCCTATCTGATCTCCACAACCTAGTTCCTGTGTAATACGATTCCCAGAATTTTCTAGAATCATCAACTATTTACACAAAATAAAATAAGTACCAAAGTAATAGCATAATAGCAACTGTAAGCGATCAAAAAATCATTTTCCAATACAACAGCGAGAACTCATTAAGCTTTCTAACTAATTTAACAGTGTCCATATGACGTGGCGCTGCAGAACATAGGTAAGTGAATTTGCCCGACAACCTGTGTGTCAGACACAGGATAATACGCAGGCGTATGTGGAAATACTGGATGCGTATGTGCAAAATGCGTCTAGGAGTTATGATTTCTGTAATATAAATGTGATCGCGACGATAGGTCGTGGTGAAGATAAATGAAATGCTAGTGGACTGTATAACATGTACTGTATATTAAGAAAATAAAGGTTTGAATCTGAATTTGAATCTGCAAAGATGCGTAAGCGCAGCCATGCGTGGAGGCGTGCAACAGCTGACTGCCGTGACGCGCCCGCTCGCAGACCGCCGTGCGGCCGGCTTGCTTGCCGACGTCCCGCACCCCTAGTTCACTGCCGCCAGCGCGCGGCGATGTTGAGATGGTCTCAACAAAATGTGTTTTGGAAAACTTGTTGTGTTTTCAGGTGGGTAATGAATGAAGGTACAAGAGTGTGTGAAGCACCTACTTAATAATAGAATAGAATAAATAGTCGGTAATTACGGTTTCAGTTTCACTTTAGATTAGACGCTTTCTAACTTTTATACAGACCTTTCGAGCCCTCTAATCGGGCCAGTCATTGGCCAACTACCGAGCCCCATTACGTCGTATCAGTATCCATTAAGCCCGATTTGGCTACTTAAAGTTGAAACACGCTCAATTTTAGATTTTTTTCCACTAATAGCAAATATGAATTAATGCCAACGTATTATTGTTCCACTGCAGGGCAAAGACCTCCTTTGATACAGAGAAGTCACGAGCATTGATCAAGACGGGTAGGCGATTTGAAACTTACATTAACTAGTAACTTCCGCCAACAGCTTCATCCGCGTTATATCTTTATAAATTATAGCCTATGTTACTCAGTGATAATACAGCATTCTACTGGTGAAGTAATTTTTTAAATCGGTCCGGTAGTTTTTAAGTTTGTTCATTACAAATAAAAATAAAAATAAATCTCTTTATAATACTAGTGTAGATAATAACGTCCTGGTTTTCTCACGGTGTATCCCTTCACCGATGTCAGTAATGTCCAAGATAAACTCAGAAAATACATATAAATTGAAGAAGTTACATTGGTACTTGCCCGGATTCGCCCACAACCTCGCGCATGAGAGGTGAGGCTTTAACCACTAAGGCATCACGACATTTTTTAAAGATACCATACCTACCTAATTATGCCTCATCCTAGCCGCACTAACCTAGTTTCATCTAATATTCAGATAGTTTCTACATACGCGTCCCGTAGGCACTCGTATGAAGATGAAAGCCTGTGTGAGTGCGCTCTACGCCCAACAACACAGAATCACAATTAGACACACTAATTTGTTGTTCGCGAAATTAACGACGAAAGGTTTCGACATAGGGCCTGTGCCCACTGGCGGCACAGCACGGCCAGGGATTTTTAAGCGACGAATAGGATTAAATCATAATAGTACGAAAAAAAAAACCAATTCCTAATCATTGACGGTACAAAGTTGCGGTATACTAAGACACAGTATAAATAAGTAACAGTATTATATATTTATAGAAAACGGCCGAAACGACGCGCTTCGTAATCACAGTGTACATCAGTTCGCAACAGTATCGAGTGCGCGGCAGTTAATCACGGACTACCAAGCGGCCGCAGGTAATTATTTCAAAGTGACTGCCGAGATATAATACTGTTACTTTATTATACTTTCATTTAGACATGACCTGTCATTGAAATTTAAATTTTATTGTCATACAATTATGTTATATTCCTATTTGTTGCATAAAAATCCTTTGCCGTGCCGTGCCGCCAGTCGGCACGGGTTCATAATCTCCGAAATTTGTTGTTATTTCTTATTAATTTGTTACGATTGAGGTATAATTGGGATAGGTATTTATTAGTGTTGGAGGTGTTGTGAGGAGTAGAACTGTTATGATTTTATCCACTAATTGGAAGAGATAAGCCAATCATTTATATAATATGATTGTGATGAAATCTTGGAATAACACATTTTTATTGTAAGAGTTTTAGGCAAGACTTACTTCTGTTTCTGTATTTCAAGATTTCATCACAATCATATTATATAAATGTAATATGTTTGTGATGAAATCTTGGAATAACACATTTTTAGAGAGAGTTTAACTTTCTTCTGTTTCTATATTCAAAATCAAATGTCATTTATTCAAACTAGCCTGAGAATCAGCACTTTTTGAATGTCAAAATTACATAAGACAGTTCCCCAAAACGCCCGCTTATTTTAGCTGGGAAGAAGAAGTGGCGCAACCAACCCCACCAGCAGCACAGCGGTATGTGAAGGTAGAAAACAACATTTTTATTGCTCCAACCTATTGAAAGAAAAACTTTTATTTCCTTGCTTATTGCATAATCATCCCGTAATGTTCCCACTGCTGGGACACAGGACTCATCTCAGTGAGAGGGTGTGGGCCGTAATCCATCACGCGGGCCCCGTGCGGGTTGGTATGTCACATGTCTTTGAATGTTTGGTTCTAGGACATGCCGGTTTCCTCACGATGTTTGCCTTCAGCGTTTTGAGAGTAGTGGTGATGAAATAATTTCCTTAAAAATCATAAATGAACGTGAAAGAAAGTCGAAAACGATTTGAAACATTAAATCATTTCCTCATTTTGTGGAAATGGTTTAATGTTTCGAATAGTTTTATTTTCCACATTTTGTGGAAATGTGGGCAAATATTGAAATACCTATTAACTAAGTATTTCA
Organism: Agrochola circellaris; assembly: GCA_914767755.1. NCBI lineage: Eukaryota > Metazoa > Arthropoda > Insecta > Lepidoptera > Noctuidae > Agrochola > Agrochola circellaris. The sequence goes on along the minus strand of OU611841.1, from coordinate 12,400,000 downwards.
ACAAAAAGAAAGAAATAAAATTTAATAGAGGTAGAATTTATTTTAGTTTACTCGTACAAGTTTACTTGTATTATTTGATAAAAATATAAAACATAACATGACGCCATGTTCCCCGAGGAGTTGGGCAGAGGTGTAGCCGTAGTGTTTTAAAAATAGTTTTTTTTTTTAAACTTCATAAACGTGATGGGTATAATTAAGTAAACAAGATAAAACAGATTTTCTCAACTCGTACTTCAAGTAACAACACTAACAGCGATCGTTGACCCTAAAAAACAACATCAAATCTTTTATGTTTTTTTTTTATCGTGTTTAGATATCGATACCCATCACGTGTACAGAGTTTCGCTAAATAATTTAATTATACCCCGTATAAAAAATAAATTGAACTAAATGCACTCTTCACAAACTACGAGTAGGTGTTAGTTTTTTAAGCGTTATTTTGTTTCTCATTATAATAGTGTGGGTCTCATTATAATACAACAATCAAATGCTAGACAAAAGAGGAGGTAATTGGTTTTCTGTACAAACCTATGTAGTGCGCATTCGCTGTTCCCGCACAGAAACGACGTGGCGAGCTCATAAAACCTTATCTGTACCCTTCGGGGAGCGTTGCCATTGATTTTGCTACTTGCCAGTTTGAGACATTTTCGGGCGAGTGATTCTTTTTTTTTATACAATTATTTTTCATAATTTACTTTACATTTGAAGTTCATAAAGATATTTTTAATAAAGAGTGTAGGTTCACTAAAATTAGATTTTTATGAACTCCACCCTAAGTGACTCAAACGGTGCATTGAATTTGTAGGTACGAAATCGCTGCCAAAAAAGGGTTATCAATCTGTTGGTACCCGTTACTTATTAAGACTTATTCATAAGCGAATTGATCTCCATTAAGTATGCTTTCGATGGACGTTTGTTTTATATACCTACTTCACATAATGCTTTGTTTAAACATTCGCAGCACTAAAAATAAGTATTTCTGTGAATTCCATTTCAAACAGTTTTAGTTTGTAGAATGATCAGCAAATAATGCACGGCTTAGATTAATAATTTATTTTGAAATAACAAATTATATCTTTTGATTTTATCGGGATCAAGAAACTATACAATAAAAAAGAATTTAAAAAGTGACACATAAAATTGAATTTTCTCAACGTTTTTTCAAAACAGCTGATTCTATCAGCTGTTTTCTATAATGAAGTATTTACACGCAATTAAAAGTCAAAGTGTAATTAAACTTAGCTAATTTTATTTTATTATATTTATGACTTCAACATAGATTTGTGGCGGAATACTGTTATTTAGTACCAAAAATAATTATAACCTTATTTTACACTTTTAATAAACACGGAAATATACAATAGGTAGTACATTATTATACTTACAACTTACTATTTACATTTGGTACTGAATCAAATAACTAACTAACTTTACAAATATACAAAAACAAAGATACTTAGGCTGGAAAAAGATGGATGAAGTTTATTATGGAACGAGCTCGTCAAGAAGATGAAAATTACGTAAATACTATATAATAAATATAAGTAATAAATTACGTAAATATTAGGTCCCCACCTATGAAATCAGCGTTTTGTATGGAGAATTTTAAAGAAGTTGCTTTTTTCATACTAACATTTTCTTAATTTATATAACAACCATGAACACTAATGTTTTAAAACTTTTATGCGCTAATGTTTAAAAACTAAGATAACGTAATATGCCACTAGATTAAGCGACAAAAATAAGTTTTGGCTAAATTAAAACAAATAGTGGTCATTTCTGCTAACAAAATGAGGAGTCATTTTTAAGGTATTTTTTATGTTTATAAACTATAGTTTATAAACATAAAAAATACCTTAAAAATGAATCCTCATTTTGTTAAACCTTTTTAACCTTTTAACGCTGCGGATGTAGTTTTCCTGTCAAACCTGTGCCTTTTATATGTCAAAAATTTACAAGCATTGCTTGTAAAAACCAGAAATACCGCAACTAACCTCTTCAAAAATACTCAAACTAGTCAAGCCAACTCGCCCGTTCGAACGTGCCAACGCGTCGGGGATTGAAGTACCAGCAACAATGACGGTCTTTGGCTTTTGTAATACTTTATTATGTGCCGGCAAAGATCCCCCTGACAAAACTTTATTGGAACATCGAGTATGAACACTCGGCCTGATATGAGACACTAGTTATAATAGAGTCACATTATTCGATAGATTTTCATTACTAAAGCCTTATAGATGCTATATGTATTCAAGTAAATGGTTTTCTCCTTTGTGGTGATACCATAACATACCATCACGCCTTGTTTGCCCAAAGGGTAGGGCAGAGGTGTACATGTAGCAGGTATACCTACATTTCGCCAGTTATGAGCAATAGGGGGCGAGCTTATTGTCATCAACCGGGCACAAATCCAGACTACGGGCTGCTACTGAAAAATTCCAGGTAGAAAAACCCAATAACACTTTGCCCGACTCGGGAATTGAACCCAAGACCTCATGCTCAGCAGTAGCGCTTGCGATTACTAGACCAACGAGGCAGTCAAGTGTTATGATGTTATTTCGTATTCATGCAGCAAATTGTATCTTAAGTATAGTGTTGTATGAATAAAGATTTTCGCAGATAACAGAGAGGGGTCGATTCGAATTGTTTAGCGTTAAAAGAATTGTGTCATGCTCCGCAGCAGAATCACTTTGACTATATTATTATGTAAAAAATACAGGATAAACTGTAGATAATGTCTATATTTTTGTAGTTTAATATCAAAAATTGTATATTGTTAGTTTCTTGGAAATCATGCTGGTCATGCTACAGAGCATACTCTTCAGCAGAACCACTTTAAAATAACGGCTATTTCACGCTGATTATGCACAGGTTGTAATATAAAAAAATGTATATTTATTGTATATCAAGATAACATCTACAATTTTAGTTAAATACTTACTGATTTTTTGTAACATGTAAATGTTTTATCGGAATGCGCCTGCCATGAATTTCTTAGCAAATAACACGATTAATAGATACATCTGATACATACATATAATATATTTATAAACGATAAATAAATTAAAAAATTGTACACCAAGAATGCCTAATTGAGATAAATTGTTTGACTTCGACTTATTAAAAATTGTTTTAGTTTTTTTATAAATATTTTCAATTAATATTTTTTTTTTATTAATTCCCACACACTTCCTGCAAACAACACATGCAATAATAATCTCTCGGGGAAACTAATTGAATAAGAAAAAAAATTCTTCAAAGTGAACATTTTCGCAGCATCGTTTGCATTATCAGCTTATAATTTTCCCACTGCTGGGACACAGGCCTTCTCTCGGTGAGAGGGAGCGAACTGTATCCACCACGCCGGCCCAGTGCGGGTTGGTGGATGTCACATATTATCTTCGAATGTTCGGTTCTAGGACATACCGGATTCCTCCTCCTCCTTCACCCTTCTTAGAGCAGTTGTGATGAAATAAATTACACAAAATAAAGCGCCTGTTGGGGTTTGAACCCACGACCTATAACTATCGTCATTGTCAGCATCGTTAAGTGGATAATGACGAGAACTGCGTATGAAATTTGTCACTGTCATAATATTGTATAGGTATATATGGTAACGAACGATATTTCGTCGACGTCGTCGAGTCGAGCGCACTTCCTACTGTTTGACCTGTTATTTTGGGTTCAATACATCAGAACGATTCACACTACGCGATTTTGATAGGGTATTTACAACTCCTATATTTTTTAATTAATTAACACATACATATGTACATACACTCACGCCTTCTTCCAATGGGCAGGCAGGAAGTACAGAACGCCACTTGCCACGAAGGTTATCATGGCCTTTTTTTTCTTTTTTTTTCTAACCTCGTTACTGATTCCGATCCGTTTACCACGGGGTAATAACCGAAGCCTATTGTACCTACAAGGGTTATTTTGAACGGGTTATTTTAGATTTATTTTTATCAATGATCTGTACCTATGTTGGTATCTATAATTTATTTTTAGCATGAGCATTGGCCAGTTTCCTATATCAGTCTTGAACTTTTAGACACCACAGTAGGGATCGTATAATTTGTCCTGACAAATGGCAGAATAGGGTATTTGGCTGGACCTTTTTCGATTTTCTAGATTTTTCGCAACCAAAAAATAATTTAAGCCACAGTAAAAAAAAGTTTGTTTACCTCAAAAAATTGCGAAGTTGTATCCGTTTTAAAGTCTATGCTAAACAGAGACAGCACTACGGGCATCAAATTTCTTCGCGACATTCAGTACAATGATCTTTTTTTCGCGACAAGGATAGAAGAATAATTACAAAAGCGTGTAACTTCTTCATAAATCCACCGAATTTTATAATTGTTCCAAATCTTCTATTTTAACATCTTTAAAATAAGTAATCATTTATGTATATTTTTGATAATAGTCAAATACCGTATTACTTGAAGAAATTTTTCAATCAACTCCACAAAATATTTCCCGATTAAATTTTTCCATAACCACCCCGTATGAACCGACTAACTCTTGTCATGTTACAACCACCATTGACTGGCCATTCCTCCTGCTGCCGCCATGTAGTCTAGTCGAAGACGATATAATGTCACACTCCAGCGCAATCGCAAAGGTAATCTCGACACTTAACTTACTTATTGAACCCTGTGGACCTAGCACAAACGCACGGAGTAAACGTAACGTTCTGAGCGATTTTAAAATTGAAAAACAAAATAGTCGTTTCGCACATAATATTTAGATATTTAGTTTTAAGTCTCTTTATTCATATCTATGGGTGATAAAAATAATTTTGTCGTAAAAAAAATTACTAAAATGCTTTATAAACATAACATTACGCCTGTAATCCCGAAGGGTTAGGCAGAGGTGTACCCAGTACACCCTCATTTTGCCAGTTATGTTTGACTTCCATGTAATAGGGAGCAAGCCTATTGCCATCAACCGGGCACAAATCCAGACTCCGGGCTGCTACTGAGAAATTCCAGATTGAAAAACCCATTAACACTTTGCCCTCGAACCCAAGACCATGACCATGACCATGCTCAGTTGTAGTGTTTGCGACCGCTGGACCAACGAGACATATATGGCAGACAAAATGTTATAAGATAGTTGCATTTTCGATACAAAATTCGTTCGAATATAAGTACTTTACTTTCATTTACGTCGCGCGTTCGTTCTAGGGCCTCTGATACCAACACTAAGTAAACAGTTCAACTTTACGATGCAAAAATAGAAACTACATTTTTTCTCGTAGTTTTCTTATTTTGCTCGTCTATTTCCTGAGTGGGAAGGTTGATTTTTTAGGATTGTGGTATCCGTGGAAGTGATTGCAGTACCACAGATGAATACAGATAGGACATCCCGTAGTTTAAGTATGAAAGCTACTAGTACGCGGCGGGCCCATCTTGCTAGGCCAATTCAGTGAGTGTAACGTAGTCAGAAGATCTAAGAGTCACGGGGTGGCAACTTCTAGGTGAATATAAACTTAGCTGATTGACGCTGTGCGACCTGAATTGCACCTTATTGTGTCGGGACAAGAGTCGCTTTTCATTTAAATGATTTTGCGGAGTGTCCCCTCTGTATTAATCTGTGGCAGTACGTAAAGTAATAGCTTGCTGCCTGATAGCTTGTCGGTGTTGCACCCAATCCGATTTGACTTTACAAGATACAGTATTGAAAATAATAGTGGGGTGAAATTATAAGGAAAGATTTTATTGGCGGGTTAATTGCGTAACACAATTACAGCAGCAATGGCTTTCATTTTGACAGTTCAACAACATTCAGTGCGTTATTTACTTATGTAGCCTATCTAACCTCCACAACCCAGCAACTGGGTAATACGATACCCCTTTGTAAGACCGGTTATCAGACTTTCCGGCTACTGACGACCCTAACGACTGTCAAAGATCCACGAATGACAGCTGGGACCAACGGCTTAACGTGCTTTCCGAGGCACGGAGGAGTATGTAAAGATGGTCACTCATCCACGGACCAACCCCGGCAAGCGTAGCTTAACCTGTTGGATCGACTCGTGCGGCTGTTATTACTTAGCCACGAGCCCCTCTTTGTTGTTTGTGAACTACAATGCCTAGAATACACTGCCAAAAGGAAATTGCCACTGTCACCAGTTTTGCAGATGGATTAGCAGCGGCCACTGTTTGTTGAATACTTTTAGGCAGGAGACCACTACTGCGCACGCTCTAATAATCTAAAAGTATATCTTTGTATTCGTGAGAATCACTACTACAAAGAACTTTACTGGTGTACTGTAAAAGGGTATTTTCACTTATAAAAACCACCTTTCATAGTAGTGATAAAACCACCTGTCTAAGACCCAGGGGTCCCGGGTTCGATTCCCAGCGGGAGCAACATTGCTCGGTTTGGTTGGTGGTAGGGCTTGTCCTAAGTCAGCCTGGGTAGCTTGCACCATCTTATTGTATTATCATCTTATATTGTTGTTAAATATTAACAGCATTGTTGTGTTTCGGCAGTTAGAAATACGATAGCCAGTTCCTCTGTGGTTGAAGTATCTGGGTGAAGTTCATTGAAGAAGCTGTGAATGATGATCACGCTGAAGGTGAGCTTCATCTCCCCTGATGGAGTGAGATGGAGGCCAAAAGCTTCCAAATTGTGGCAAAAAAAAGTAGGTTATTACTGTTTTTCACAATATTCAAATTGCGTTTGTTTTTACGTAGCTCTGTAAAAATGACAAACGATGATCCACAGATACAACTTAAACATTACAACACTTTGTTAACTCCATCTCATCAGAAATGGTCAACAATTAATTACTTAGAAATGTTAGTTAGTACACCCAAGACGCCATTCAGTGAAATAGGTAGGTACAGTTGTAAACAGTTCCATTTATCACACAAATGCTCTACCCTAATTATGTAGTGATTGGAGTAGACTGATTCAATGATTTCCGAGTGTTTTAAATCCGGATATATGTAAGTGATCCCCTAAAAACTTATTGACCTCCTAATTATTATTATTTCAGACAACATTATCCATTTTGTTAGTAAAATAGTGCTTAAAACTATGTTAGTTCACACATAAACGTATACAATGTTTGAAGAAGAGACAGTCATACCTGTCCGCTATCACACTCAGGGTGCTGTTGCTACTCACACGCACTCTGTGCAGCAGGGACGCCGCTTTCCTGCGTAAGATTGCCGCGAGACCATTTGTGCGTGCCTCCATCAACATGGCGGACGCGCTGCAAAACGGCGGGAGCCTCAGCAACATCCTGAATGCGTTATTGTATTGGACCCGCAGAGTATTGGCAACCCTTTACGTATGTGCTGTCCACATGCTGCTGTAGTAAAACTTCTGACAAAAGAATAAAATAACAAAATAATATAAAATTTTAATGATGGTAACTAATGTTTATGTAATGTTTTTAAAATTAATGATTCTCCATAAACTTTTTGCGTTTTCAATGATGTACACTTTTTAAAATAATTGAGTCTGTTTTTATCTTTCTGGCCTTTTGTCACAATTGGTCGCAGTATTCGCAGTAATTATGCTAGGGTATCCCGCCCCAACGGGTTACGTTAGCTTGGAACTGTGACCAAACACGCGCGAGCCGAATTGGGCGCCGTTACTAACCTAGGGCACCCCAACCAAATGGATAAGGTTAAGTTAGAACAGTGACCAACTACGTGGTCGCAGTTTCTGGGATATTTAGTATTTTAAGAACGAAAATAGTTTTTTTTTTTTTTTTTTAATAATATTATTAGGATCAATTAATCTGCCTAGCCTTTTCTATGTTGGGGTCGGCTTCCAGTCTAACCGAATGTAGCTGAATACCAGTATTTTACATGGAGCGACTGCCTATCTGACATGCACCTCAATAATATTATAACGACCGCAAAATAAAATACATGCCTTTTAAATCTATGTTAGCAGTTCACAAACTTTGGGCACGCCACAATTGTGGTGATAAGTCCCCTCTTTGAGGAGTGGCTAGAGAGGCGCCACGGCGTCCTCACCTTCCGCCTGACGCAGGTCCTCACCGGACATGGTTGTTTCGGGAGGTTCCTGTTCAGGATAAAGCGGGAGGAAACGCCCGGGTGTCACCACTGTGTGGATCGCCCGGAGGACACGGTGGAGCATACGGTGGAGGTCTGCCCAGCTTGGGCAGAGCACCGCCGTGTCCTCACGGAGGCGATCGGCGGCGGCGATCTCTCGCGTCCGGCCCTGGTTCAGGCCATGGTCCGGAGCGAGAGTGCATGGGAGGCCGTCACCTCCTTCTGCGAAGCAGTAATGCTCGCGAAGGAGGAGGCGGAGCGCGCGAGGGAGAGGCAAAATGCGCCCCCTCGCGCCCCTAGTCGCCGCAGGAGACGCCCCGGGCGTCGGGAGTCGCGAGCCGACTTCCGGCCACCGTAGGCGCGGGCTTGCGGACGGTGAGCAATGGGTAGCTCGCCGTCCGATAGGGACCAGGCCCGGGTCGACGGCGCGTTGTGTTTCACGCGCGCCTCAAAGAGATGTCAGCACCAACTGACGGGGTCCGGAAGGGCCAATGCCTGCCGGGGTTGCGGGTTTGTCTGAAAGGGATATCGCGACCTCGGCACACAGGCAACGGAAGGAACACGGGTGGGTTTTAGTCAGTAAAAGTCTGACACGCCCTCCCGCTCCACCCAGAGCGGGAGAAGTCATTTGATAATTTCCCACACTCAAAAAAAAAAAAAAAAAGCAGTTCACAACCTTTTCAACAAGATTAATAAAACCATATTTTTTATTACCTCTACACATACTGGCCAAATTATACGCAGATTGTGGAAAAAAGCATGTATCTGCCATATTTTATTTTATTTCCAGGGCAAGGAAATATTCTGCATGCATGCATCGCATCGCAGCTGGGATCGATAATTACACGTGTGTTATAAATCTGTGTAAGCCGTTCCTCGGGCAACTCTTCAAACATTGAGGGCACAGATAAATAAACAAAAACATGTGTTGAACCTTACACGTGTACGTACTTCTGATCCTTTTTAGGGTTCCGTAGCCAAATGGCAAAAACGGAACCCTTATAATTTTGGTTATGTCCGTCCGTCCGGTGATGTCACAAATTTTACTTGGAAACTATTTGCAGTATATCGATGAAAATTGGAAAGGTATTTATTATTTAAGGTAAGTATTCTGTGCACTGTTAAACAATATGGTGTAGTGAAATTAAATAATTAGGGGTGGCGAAACATAACCGAAGCATGAAAAAAAAAACAATGCTCTAAGCATTAATTTTTTTTCATGCTTCGGTTACCGGATCCCAAGATTATGATATTTCCAAGTGACTTGGATATTAAAGTCAATAGTTTTTGAGATATGGGTCATTTTGGATTACAGCCGCAGATATAACTTTTTTTTAAATAGTTTATCCGAGAAATACTATCTAATACTTATTAACTTATTTTTGCGGGTGATAAAATCAATACTGTGCATGCGTAAAAAATATTCATCCCAGCTACGGAACCCTTCACTGTGCGTGGTCTGACTCGCACCTGTCCAGTGCTTTTTTTCTTTACACACACTAACAAAACAAGATTTTACACGTGGTCCATCCACGTGTAAAATCTTGTTTTCGCACCTCCTGAAACTATATGTTTGATAGCTTGTCATATTTATATGTACGAGTAGTTGTTGTTTTTACGTAGGTACCTCAGTGTTAATCGTATTTTGTATGCAGTACAGAAAGAATTAAAAAAAATATGCAGATGAGTACAATAGCGAATGATTTTCAAGACATTAAAATAATGAAAATATGCTACTAAATCTAGTTGAAGAAGAAATCGAGTCTGAAGTCGTTACGTCAAAAATCGCCAACCTATCTTGAGCAAACCTGGTGATCAGAGCTCTTCGTTCAATCGCCTTTTCTGCATGAGAAGAGGCCTGTCCGTGCAGTGGCGCAATAATAGACTGGTATTAGTACCTGGGTGACCGAGCTCTACTCTAGTGAAAAAAGAGAATGCTCATTTATGTAGTATAGGAAAGTTCACACTAATTCCATGCTGCTATGATAGTAGGTACTTACTAATTCCATGCTGCTATGATAGTACGTACTTACTAATTCCATGCTGTCATGATAGTAGGTACTTACTAATTCCATGGATGTCATTATGCAAGGGTAGCCATCTTGTTCTAAACTTTGGGCAACCGAGCTCTGCTCGGGTGAAAATACGGAGAAAACGAATTTTCCCAGATATGAGGAAAAACCCAATATTGCAACTTTCGAGAACGTGATTACAAATATATATATAATCGCGAAAAAAAAATCTGCTGTTCTCTTCATTATAACGAGCTATGCGAACATAAATGTATGGAACAGCAGATTTTTTTTTCGCTATTTCAGTGTTTGCCCCATAGTGAAAGTTGTTCATAATGATGAGTACAATGACCCCTTAAGAGGATGCAAACGAATTAAATTTCACATTGTATTTATGTATACAAATAGTGCTCGTTTAATAGTATAGGATTTAGCTCCACATTTAGCCAAAGTCTACAAAACTCACAGGAAACGCAGCAATAAGTGAGAAAACAAAAAAAAACCGTCTAAATTATATTAAAAATGCGAGTAAATGGAGTGACGTGTGCTGAGTTTTACGGCGGTAATAACTCATAAGTCATGGGCGTAATGTGCGTGAAATAGATTCCGCGCGCCCTCTGGCAGATTCTAGAAGAAATGTTTAAATTCCGCCTGACTCGGCCCGCTGGCTCGGAACGCTAAATTAGGCTGCCACACCGCAGAGAGCGTTGTTTGAAATATTATGTGAAATGATATGAGTATCAGCCTCAACGTGGTTTATGTTGACATTATTTTATTCACATTATTTTTCGGAGTATGATCGAATCTTTTACTTTTATCTTGTGTATGTTACTGATAGGGTAGACAAAGAAGAATCTTAATCAAGTATAGGTCAAGATATCACGATATAGTATGAGGTATTTGTATTTTTCGATAGAACAATACCTACTTAGTTATGTACTGCACTGATAGCCGAGTGGTGTAACCGTCAGACTGCCAAGACATAGGTCTCAATTGCGAACCCAAGGCACGCACCTCTGACTTTTCGGATTCATGTGCTGATGTGCATATTGTATAATTATCACTTGCTTCAAAAACGGTGAAGGAAAACATCATGTGGACACCGGCATGCTTGAGAGATATTACTCGACGGCATGTGAAGCCAAGTCAGAGGCCCATGGGTGACTTTAAAACTCTGACACCAGGTTAGTCACAAACCACACGAAAAGAAGATGTACTCTAATATCTAGCGGGAATTCTAGCGGCAATTAAAATTTAAGAAAATATAAGTAAATTTGAACCCTTGACGATTATTTTTGTAGGTACTATTTTTTAAAGTCACAAGTAATTTTTTTTTTATTACAGTATAATTTTAGATAGTTATTATTTATTCGCTTGTAGTTTAGTTAGTACCTATCTATAATTTATTTTATTACCTTGGGCATAATAGAAATTATCTAGTCATGATTTTGATAATTATTTAGTGGTCCCGTGGGTGCAAGTTATTCAAATAACTGATTCAAATTCAGAGTGCTATAATTAGCTCCATTTATCTAATCTAATAAAAAGAAAAAAAATGCTTTTTTTATGATTGTTTGTTTGTAATGAATAAACTCAAAAACTACTGGACCGATTTAAAAAATTCTGTCACTAGTTTAATGCTATATTATCACTGAGTAACATATACAAGATATCACGCGGGCAAAGCCGTTGGCGGAAGCTAGTTATTCATAAATACATACATAAATAATACATATTGGCAGACAAAACTTTTTAGAGAAACCAACAATGTAGGTTGTTTACCTAAATGTAGTTAACTACTAATATTTTTGCGAAACAACATAATATTACTGTACAGTATGAAAAGCTCTAAATGTAAACGTGTCTTTTCATGACTATTAAAATGTGCGCTAATCTTTGTCACCAATGATAAAAAATTTACACATAAAAGTATAACTAGGGTACCACAAAAAAATCAGCTGTAGAATAGTTTGAATAATTTACATTCCCTTTAAATACCACATTTATATTCATCATCAACATAATATTGAAACATTTCGCCCTAATTCGCTAAAAAGGTATTGTGTAAATTGGCAACGACGGCGAATTTCGCGTCGAAATCAATTCGTGAATGTTGAAAAACCACAACAAATTGAAATACACCGAAACCGACAAAGCTTGCAATATTATTAATTGATTGAAGTAGACAGAATGGGAATATTTTGATCCGTCTGTTTGTAGATACATTGTATTTACTATAAAAGATAATAAATAATAACAGGTAATTAATTATACAACACAATTTTACGGATGATGTTTTGAATTCCATTACGTACAAAATTAGAAGACTTTTCAAACGTTCGAATTCTAAAACAAACCAGCAAGCCAGCACATTCCGAAACTATATCAACATTCAATACTGCCCATTAGACCAGAATCCTAACCAAACAAGAAGTTGCTATATATCAGTAAAAGTTAAAACGGACTAAAAAGGCCGGAGCGATCATAAAAAAAATCCGCGCGGTATAAAGGCGCGACGGAGCGTTGGCTCTGAAGCGGCCATGAATAATCCTCGCGTCAGCACCACGCGAGCTCACTGCCCAATTAAAAACGTACTCTTTCCACGATTTTTAGCTTAGAATATTGTATAATAAGCCAATAAAATACCCCACTTAACGCCCTCCGAGCCCCGCCGCTATGAAATATGCACTTCTCAACCTCATTATGGCAAGCTGAAATTAAATGCAAGAACTACGACTGGAACGTCGCTTACAACTTAACTAATTGAAATTTAACGTTTTCATTTAAATATTTTTGAATGGATTGTTGTGTTGAGATTAAGATTTAGGTAAATCTGGGAGATGATTAATGGAATACACATGCTATACCTACACATTAAACATAGGTAGTTTTTGTGGACTTGAAATTGATAAGAATAATGGTGTTCTCAATTCAATTCTTTATTGCATTCCATAATGTTGGTAAAATAGTTGGTAGGCTTAGAATGTGTGTAACAAACATGGACCCTGTCGGGCATAGCTTATAAGGAGAGAGGAGGCAGAGCGCTTAATTGAAGAGCGTTTAAATTATTGTATATATTCCGATCTTCTTCTTCTAATATTTAATTTATTTAAGCGTTTTAATAATTATTATTTTAAGTAAATATTTTGGCTTGATTTCTTTAAGTTATAAATAATACCTACTTTGAACCAATTTGAAATGTGGTATACCACATTTCAAATTGGTTCAAAGTAGGTGATCGGCAAAGACACGCCATACATGGTGTGTCTTTGCCGATCACCTGAATCAAAGGGTAAAAAAAGTAGATGTGAGCACGTTCAAAGCTTGCCAAGCTCAGTCCGTAGATGGGTGACCAGCCATTACAGACCGAGACCCCTCCGTACTTCAGAAAGCACGTTAAGCAGTTGGTCCCGGCTGTCATTCGTAGATCTTTGACAGTCGTCACGTTTAGGCACGGGTCGATCGGTTAGGTTAAGCTACGCTTGCCGGGTTTGGTCCGTGGAAGGGTGATCATCTTTATGTACCGAGACTCCTCCGTGCCTCGGAAAGTACGTTAAGCCGTTGGTCCCGGCTGTCATTCGTGGATCTTCGACAGTCGTTACGGTTCGTCAGAAGCCCGAAAGTCTGACAATCACTCGTACCAAGAGGTATTGTGTTACCCAGTAACTAGGTTGTGGAGGTCAGATAGGCAGTCGCTCCATATAAAATACTGGTACTCAGTCAGCAAACCGCGGCTCGCGAGCCACATGCGGCTCTTTGGCCTATAGACTGCGGCTCTATCAGTACAAATGTCGATGAGTGCGAGCGTAGATAAGATACGCGCAGGTGTCGGAAGCTATCAAGCTTTATTGAAAATTCAAAATATATTTCAAAGATTTATTTCTGAAGTATTTTCACCAAAAATTAATAGAACATCGAAAGTTAATCATTTACTGTACCTTTCAAAGTAAGATGCCTTCATCATATTATTATCAGCCGATATGATGATGACGATGATCCTACTTCTTAGTAAGTTAATTTTAGGAAGCGTTGTGGAGTGAAAGATGATGGGAGTTTTAGCACACACACACACTCACACACACACTCTGTGTGTGACAGATTGGACACACAGAAAGGATTGGCTCTCATTAGAAATGTTAGTCGTTATAGCACTGATATTTTGCTCTATTGTCTTATGAGTTTAACGACCACGGGTTTAGACTATAGAAGCCGATCCCAAAATTGTTGGGAAAAGGCTAGGCAGAACGGTGACGAAATGCGAGCACGTTTTATTTCCTATTTATTAGTGTATCACACGTTGGTTTCACTGTTTTCTCAACTTAGGTAGTTACTATACTCCTGCCGGGGTTGCGAGTTTGTCCGAAAGGGATATCGCTACCCCGGCACACAGGCAACGGAAGGAACACGGGTAGGTTTTAGTCAGTAAAATTCTGACACGCCCTCCCGCTCCGCCCAGAGCGGGAGAAGTTATGTGATAAATTCAAACCCTCAAAAAAAAAAAAAAGTAGTTACTATTCTTAGATAAATACCTATCTAACATGCTGATTAGTCACCAGCTTCAGATAAACTACGTATCTATGCACTAAATTAAATGCCAGCAATTACAGAGTAATGTGTAAACCAGAGGCTTCAATTAGACACATCGCTACATAATCAAATTTCACACTCTGGAGGAGTAGCTAATCTATGCTGGGAACACGTATCTGGCTTTGACGTGGCCTTCAGGGTGATTCGAGTATGAACAGCACATACATCGTGTAAACTTGGCTTGATTATATTCAACTTCCGCGAGGGTAGGTTACTTCGTAGGTTACTGAGACAGGTTAGAAAAGTTTTGAGATTCTTGAGGCACATGTACCTAACCTTATTCTAGTTTTCGGTAAGTATTTTTATTCTGTACAAAATCAATCTTCCTAAGATTTATGTTGTACTTTAAATATCTCGATTATGAATTGGATCGTTGGATCATAATATTATCCCTTAGTCAAGTACCTACTTACATAGTTTCTTCAAAACTTTTCGATCCTGAATTTTTTTTTAAAATAAGGAGTAAAATATTTTCTACTGATAAATCTTTCAATTTATTTATTTATTTGCTAACATGTAAAACACTGGTTAGTAGGCATGCATTAAAATTTCATGACACAGTATTAAGACATGCACCCTGTAAGGGCACTGCAAATGTTTCATATCAAATGATTAAATTACATAATATACTTAATAATTTCAGTGCAACACTGCCATTTAACACTTTGAGAAGTAAACACAGCCTTTTAATTCTCAAAGTGTTAACTGGGACATCATAAAATTATTATTTCAGCTCTTCGCCATTCTGAATATCCCTATTGTGACAGGAAATTAGATGACTTATAACCATCTCAGGTTGGCGTGTGATCTCAGGAGAGATCACACGCCAACATTAAAATACAAAGATATAAATCTTCAAAATATGCAGAAATGTTGCCAAAACGCTATGTAAAGGAACAGGTACTTATTTCGCTCCAAAAATCGTGAAAGGAACGTCTGAGGCTTCTCCTTTAATTCAACGCGAAAAATGGCCACTTATATACATTTCTACCTGCCTGTAATTTCGCGACTGCGAAGGTGTCTTGTATACTTATTAAATTAAATTATGTTATAATACACGTCTTTGCTGTGATGAATACCTAGTAAGTTTTGTTTTTTATACTTAAATCGCAATTCGTGTCTTATAATTTCAGCTCACTGAAACTCATACTATTGGTGTTGTAATGTAACTAGCTGTGCCCCGCGGTTTCACCCGCATAAGTCTTGATCCCATGAGAATACCGGGATAAAAAGTATTCTTTTTCCTAGCCCAGGTCACGGTCTACCCATGTGCCAAATTTTATCCAAATCCGTTCAGCAGTTTTACCGTGAAAGCGTAACAAACAAACAAATAAACTGACATTCGAAATCTAACCCAGTGCTCACGACCACTAGACCCAGAAAAAGAATTCCAATAAAAAATCTTATTATGAATCCATAATTTCTTTAACACCCCGTTTAATAATTTGTTTGTTTTCCTTCAAACGTCTCGATGCGGCAACAAGTGGCTAAAATAAACAAATGCCGGTTATGGGTAAGTATGTTTGTGTTATGGTTCTCACACACTACACGTAGTTCGTGCCGCCGCGACGCAAGATTTATGTAACTAATAAAAATGCTAACTAGGAATTCGTTTTTTTTAGAACGAATTACAGTTAGCAGTCATCATGCCTCTCACAGAGAGGAGGCCTGTGTCCCAGCAGTGGGAATATTATTGGCTGATTAGACAGTGTTATCATTACTGTTCAATCAATTGGTAAACATAGGCCATAATTTTATGGTAGGTAGGTAATACCTACCAACTTTAAAGTTCAGTCAGTAGTAAGATTAATGAAATTAATGAAAATGCTAACCAAGAATTTTTGATGTTCAATCAATTGGTACAAATAGGAAATTCTTACTAAATTATAAATGCGAAAGTGAGTTTGTTAGTTTGTTACACTTTCACGCTAAAACGGCCGAATGAATTTGGATGAAATTAGGCACACGAGTAGACCACGACCTGGATCACGATCCCGTGGGAAAATTACCGATATGCACGCGGGCGAAGCCGCTGGCAAACACTAATAATTTTATAAAATAGGTATATATATTTAGTGATTTTAGAGAGAAGAATGGGCAAGAAACTCCACCGATACTCTTTTAAAATATTTTACAATATCTTGTATACATGAATGGGTCTTGTTACACCCTTTATTACATACGACGTAGCCCAGACATGAACCGTCTATGCTCGCCCTAACTCATTGGTAGCGCGTAAACAATATGGAGTAACACATTGCTCGCTTGAAGTGATGACAGGTGGTGAGAAAGATCGCATCTTCCCCTAAGTATAAGTATCTTTTTTATTCTAGGGTTTTTGAACTCACACAATTTTAGTAAGGCATTGTTAAAGCTCCTACACACAGTGTCGGCGGCATTGCCGCCGGCTTTTGCCGAGCGGCACGTACCACCGGCTTTTGAACCTCCATTTCCTTTGCGATCCTTTGTACGGCTTTGTGTGGCAGGGCCGGGCAGGCCGCGGCTTGCCCAGCGGCAGTGCTGGCGGCCATGCCGCCGGCATTGTGTGTAGGAACCATTACAAGTTTTGTGTGAGTTATAAATGATTTACTTATTTATTTTTAACACACAATAAAAGAGATAAAGACACGACATACCTATTACATTACAGTTGATTACAAAGGTATATACTGCTTATTTTTTAAGAAATTTCTTCTAGCAGACCTACGAAAGGAGAAATGAAAAAGAAATGTAGACATATTGTCTATGAGAACAATAATAATGATGTATTATTATGTTTTCGAAAGCATTATATTTTTACACGTACTTTATTTTGCATTATTAACGGTTTATCAAGTTAATAATATAGGATTTTATCCATCTACAAAATCAAAAATTGATACATTGAAAGCTTTGTTCCAGTAACTTTAATTGTAATTGTTGTCCGGAATAGCATCATTACACCAACTTAGTCTATTATTTACACAATTTCATAAATATAACGACGCCATTTAATATTACGTGCCTATTACCAAATTGGATGAGGTCTAAGCGCAGTCTTTAGCGAATCCATGGAGACAATTTCTTTAAAAGCCCTTAATATCTTTTTAAGAGTTCTTATCGTGAAAGGGGTACTAAACAAGGCGAGTCGCGAACATTATTTAGAAAAAAAAAGAAACCGCGAGGAGTTTACTTGTTTCGAAAAGGCGGGTGGTTGCGGCATCAGATAGCGGCAGATTTGCGGCCGTACCATTAACAAATTACCTCTATATAGCGCTCTTTTAAAGGAATGTTTAGGCTTCTTTATTTCTACATTAAGAGTATAAGTAACTGCTTTTACTTGCATATAATTTTCTTGTTTTAAGAGCGTTTATTCTGAAAATGGGCAACGTCGCAAATAGATGACAAATATTTCGCTGTTTTGATAAATTTGGCAATAGAACCAAATTTAAAAGTGAAAGGATTGCTGTCACCCTACAAAACACCTCACTTAACATTAAGAGCGCTTATTCTAAAAATTACCAATTTCGCAAATAGCTGTCAAATATTTCGCTGTTTTGATACATTTGGCAATATTACTGTATGGAAATAAGAAATGATGGCTAACTTGCGAACTAGAATTTGAATAATGAATTGCAGTTGTAACACTGAATTTGATGTTGTAACCCGTTTTAGGTGTAAAAAGGCATTTGGAAGGTTTCCAAATACATCTGAAACTAAATATTCGGTGTTACGATATTAAGTAATTATTGCATTTCATAATCAATATTTTAGTTCAATATTTAGCCACATTTCTTATTTCCATACAGTAATATTGCCAAATTAATCAAAACAGGCAAATATTTGACAGCTATTTGCGACATTGGTAATTTTTAGGATCAGCGCTCTTAATGTTAAGTGAGGTGTTTTGTAGGGTGACAGCAATCCTTACAAGAGAAATATAGAATTCTTAGCAGGTAATAAAAGATTTTTATCACGCCTGTTCCCCGGAGGTTTAGGCAGAGTCGTACCTTTACTTATACCCACATTTGGTCAATTATTTTTAAGACCCATGTAATAGAGGGCACAAATCGAGACTACAAGCTGTTACTGAGAAATTGCTGATAGAAAATCCCAATAACATTTTGCCCGATCTGGGAATCAAACCCAGGACCTCATGCTCAGCAGTAGCGCTTGCGACTATTAGACCAACGAGGCAGTCAGACATCGCGGGGGTCGCGCGGTTCATGGCCTGTTACAGGGCACCAGTGTGGGCGCGTTCTTTGAAGCTGCGGCCAGCCCGCCAGTTGAACGCGTTCCAAAAGGTCATAGCCATCCGGTTGATCCAGGGATACCGCAAGTCTCCGTTGAGGCAGCGAGCCTCCTTGCCGGATTGCCGCCATTGGATCTGGAGGCGAAAGTCCTCGCGCACATTTGGGAGTGGTGCGAGCAGGTGAAACGCCGGGCGTAACTCCGCTGCTGCGAGAAATCGAGGGAGAGGCAAATTTCGCGCCCTGACGCCCCTTGCCACCGCAGGAGACGCCTTGGGCGTCTGGAATCGTAGGCTGATTCCCGGCCACCGTAGGCGCGAGCTTGCGGACGGTGAGCAAGTGGTAACTCTTTGAGGCGCGTTATCTTCCACGCGCACCTCAAAGAGATTTCAGCACAACTGACGGGATCCGCTAGGACCGAATTAGCCAAATTTTGACGTGCTACTTGCTGAACGTGTATAACCTATCTACCTCTTTTTACTTATTATATCATTGGGTATAATATTATTATATGAAATCACTGCCTCTTCTAATTAATAAAGTCAGGGAAATTAATTTGTCAAGCAAACTGAGTACCAACATAAATTGTCCGTATATTAAAATCACAACTGACAACTTTCTGTCTTTGAAAGTTGTATGAAATGGCTATAATAGGGAAAATTTACGTAGTGTGTCAATTGGCTTGACAACTGATTTCCCTGAATGTACGCACATCACTTTATTATGAAACCACTACCTCTTCTAGAAATAATTCGATATTATTTTAAACACTTAGTTTTATTTCCACATACGCTCGCGTGATTACATGCGATAATACAAAAATGTATACGGGCATTCTGTATAGAATTTAGTATATAAATAAGGCACATACATCCTACTCGTGTAGAACTCCTTTTGTCTAGGATATTATCATAAATATCGCCCGCTTCTTTCTTACCAAGACCTACATAGATAGTCACGGTCAACACGAGCTTATTATTTCTTTTTAGCCACGTGGAAGATAGTTGTCTAAAAGGTTTTAGGTTTAAAATACTTTACTTATTGTTTGTTTAGAATTCATTAAAAGATTTTTGATGTGTAACATCTTTCCTCTCGCTTTCCTGCAATCTGTGGGAGTGATTTCGTGTAAAGGGACGGAAGTGTGTAACAGGAAGCCGGGGAAGCGCGCGCTATTTGATTTGACCAATTAGCGCGGGCGGTGCTAGGGATGGCCGTCAGATGGTACCAACCCATTTTCAGAGAGGTTTGTATTGTCAGATATTACTACTGCGACTACTGTAAGGCTCGCTCGTTTTTTTTTCTGGTTATCATCAAAGTCAACGTTTTTATTTTTAAAACATGAAGGTGTAAAAACAGGTGTTGTAAATGAAATATGTAAGTATACAATATGTATTGCAGTATTATATCTAAAATTATAATACTGCAATAGAAAAGCAGTTTAAAAAAATATTTGTTTGTGACACAAGATGATTAGATTATTATTAGTCGTAACCTTGTAACACCCCACCTAAATTTCAATTTCTGAGTGTAAGTACCTATTACATCGACAATATTATAAATTTCTGGCTCTTGTGATACAGGAACTCCTAGTACAAGAGCCGGGGCTACACAGACGTTTGTGTCTCTGAAGTGAAAATAAATAAATAATTACACATACTATTATGTACTAAAGAGCGGAATTGTTTTCTATGTTATTGTAATCTATTTTGGGCTGTTTGCACGCATGTGACAATATTTTGTTCATGCTTCATTCCCAGGCGCGAACAAACGGTTTTTGGTTAATTATTGTATATGACTTTAAGTAGGTATTGAAGCTGCGGATCACGGTTCAAGCAATAAAGGGTTTGTTGCCAAAGGTGGATGAAAGGGCAGCATAGAATCTAATCTGCATCTCTCCCTGCGGTGCCCCCGTCCACGCAGAGAAAAGCTGTAAAAGACCCATGGAGGTGCACAAAGATACGTCAGTTAGATAATCAAATACAACATTCATTCCTCCTTCCATTTCGTAACTCGAATCAGACTAAATACAATGGGAACAAACACATACACCGCAAAGACTATACTACTACGTTTCAAAGCATACTGCACATCCCTGTGCTTGAGCGCTTTATGGATCAGCTTTACTAAACGTACTGCCAATGCGTTGCGTATTCAATACAACCGCGCTTTTAGGGCTTTGTTGAGACGGCCACGTTACTGTTGTGCATCTGCAATGTTTGCTCAAGCCAGCGTAGATAACTACTCATATATCTTCGCACCAGTTTGCGGGATAGTAGCAACAGCTTCTTGAAAGTTATTGCTGATAGGTATGGTAACGAATCTTAGAAAATACCTCCCTGCATGTAGTAGAATTTAAGTACTGACATAGCATATAAGTTAAATTGTTTACAAACATTTTTAATTGTAAGTATATTTGTAATTGGATCCAGCTATATAATTGCGAAACACATTTTCGGTAAATGATAAAGACTTATCTGTTTCATTTGACAGTTCAACAACATTCATTGCGTTATTTACGTTGTTGAGCCAGATTTTTTTCGAACTTATGATGCCATGGATTAGCAATCTCTTTCAAAATTATTCAGATTGTGATTGATCGTCTATTACGCAATTAGGGTGCAGTTGCCTGATAAATAAATCGTCCGTTACTATTATATTACCTGGATACTAAACAATAAACTATTTCGTGTCATGTAATGTTCCATTGGTTAAATGTCGTGATGGCCCAGTGGTTCCGCCTCTCATGCAGCAGGTTGTGGGCTCATATCCGCAAAAGTACCAACGTGACTTGAACATTACTGACATCGGTGA
Source organism: Agrochola circellaris (assembly GCA_914767755.1). Taxonomy (NCBI): domain Eukaryota; kingdom Metazoa; phylum Arthropoda; class Insecta; order Lepidoptera; family Noctuidae; genus Agrochola; species Agrochola circellaris. The sequence goes on along the minus strand of OU611841.1, from coordinate 12,378,319 downwards.
AGGATGAACATGGTCATCGTCGTTCACACGCACTGGGCCTGCGTGCTAGATGACAGCGCACACCCTTTCGAAGAGAAGAGGCCTGTGTTCTAGCAGTGGGCACATTATTCTATACAATATTAAATGAGCAATAGTTATATATATGTATATATGTATAATATATATATTTGTAATCACGTCCTCGAAAACGGCTCTTACGATTTCGATGAAAGTTCCATTATAGGGGTTTACGGGGCGAAAAATCGATCTAGCTAGGTGGGAAAATTCGTTTTTTCCGTATTTTTACCCGAGCAGAGCTCGGCCGCCCAAAGTTTAGAACAAGATGGCTACCTTAGAATAACATGACATGGCAGCATGGAATTAGTATATACCTACTGTCATGGCAGCATGGAATTAGTATATACCTACTGTCATGGCAGCATGGAATTAGTATATACCTACTGTCATGGCAGCATAGAATTAGTAAGTACCTACTATCATGGCAGCATGGAATTAGTAAGTACCTGCTATTATCGCAGCATGGAATTAGTAAGTACCTACTATCATGGCAGCATGGAATTAGTAAGTAGGTACCTACTATCATGGTAGCATGGAATTAGTGTGTACTATCCTGTACTATTAAATGAGGATTCTCTATTTTCAGAGCAGAGCTCGGTTGCCCAGGTACTAGACTTAATAAGGGATAATAATAGTGGTTATTATCATAGCACATTGTAAGCTGTCCTAAGTAGTAACAATAATAGCCATTCAGTTAAATCTATTGCGTCTGCATTACGCGCTGCGGCATCTTGTATGCAACTGGCTAAACAAGCGTAACGGTCGATCTGAATTTTAATGACCCCTAATCTGCTACAGGTGTATTTTAAGGCGAAAGCGTCAAGGTAGCCCGTGAAATTCAAATTTTCTTACGTTTTTTTGCAATTTGCAGGTCAGTATCTTCTATGTTGATCTAAATATGATTCGCGGCTGTATCAAATGTTTAATTATAGAATTATAATCATAAAACTGATCAATACAACTCTCTAAGTTCATGTAATCCCATTGAATGACTATTTCATGAAATCATGACATTTGACAATTATGCTAACTTATGGAGTTGTATTGCTGATTGTAATGATTATAATTATGTAAAGCCATATTTGTTACGGTCGCGAATTATATTTTAATCAACATACAACCTGACAATGACCTACAAAATGGAAAAAACTCCAGATAATTTGAATCTCGCTGGCTACCTTAGCGCATCCCCCTTGATTTAAATGTTTTAAAATTAGACGTGTACTTCTTTGTATTTACCTGTTTGTTAAGAACGTTATTTTAAAAGTTGGCAACGTCGCAAGTAGCTGTCAAATTGACCTGTTTTGACTAATTTGGCAATATTACTGTATGGAAATACGAAATGTAGCTAACTAGCGAACTAGAATATGAATAATTAATTGCAGTTATAACACTGAATTCGATGTTGTAATCGTTTTAGGTGTAAAAAAGGTATTTGGAAAATTGCCAAATACTTAATTTACACCTAAAAAAAATATTCGGTGTTACGATATTAATTATTGCAAATCATAATCAATATTCTAGTTCGCTAGTTAGCCATATTCCTTATGTCCATACAGTAATTTTGCCAAATTAATCAAAACAGCGAAATATTTGTCATATATTTGCGACGTTACCCACTTTCATGTGTATACACGCTCATAAGTATACACATGTATGTACCTTCTAACAGCAATATCTTCTGTCAAGTTTCTGTTATAAAAAACACTTGTATAATGTCGTTAATAGTCGGTAATAGTCGGTTCATAATAACGAGCAATGAGAATTTATGAACATCCAAAGAATTACTGACGATTTTTTTTGTTTTATTTAGCATGCGTCTTTCAAAAAATGAGATTACTTGCGTCAAAAATGGGAGGATTTATAATATTTTCTTAAGGATCTGTTTTATTTGGTTAGTCAAAATAAAGTTGGGCTACTAACAAAGTATAATTCTTACACCTAATTTAATGTCATGTACTCGTACTAAATGTGTGTAAATACTGAAACTGTGTTTGGACTATTAACCGTCTCGATTTCAAAGGCTTTGTGTCCTGTATTCAGGGTTTCACATCATGTTGTTTGAATTTCTAGCTGCAATTACCTATGTTAAGGACAGCTCACCATGGTTATTTTCTGGACCTGATCGACTAAACTGCGATGTAAACATAAATATATAAATATAAAAACCCACACTTGCCTTTGACTGTACGTCTCATTTAAACACTTCATCAATTATTAATGACAGTAATTATTATTATAGAAAAGTATACAGCTTGTCCCAAAAAGTTCATTTTCATTGTTTGCAACCCTAACTTGAACCCATTTCCAGCGTTGACATTTACAACTACACCAAATAAACAGCTGACACTCACTGTCGTAAAATTAAAGTAATAAAAACTGTATACTACCTATCTATGGTGTGTTCCAAAAATATGGATGATAATATAAACAAACCCTGTTCTGAACATGAATGTGTTATTAATTCACTAAAGGGAATTAGTAACACATTCATGTGCATCTGTGTTTAGAAGGTTTCAACTTTATCTTACCACTTTTTCCAACAATAATTATTGTTTGAATAACATGATTAAATTGTGATTCAAAAATCATCAACGAAAATTGAGGTTATAAAATTAACCTCAATTGTCGATTTGAAAATATTTTTAAGGTCATCTAAAATTTGAATTTCAGGTTTAATATTCAAATAATCAAATCAAAGCACTCAACTTGTAAGTAGCACTCCAAGTTGGCATCCACAGGTACGTTTTTTGATCCATTTGTTTACATTTACTTCAGATTCTTTTCGAACAGACCTTACTTCTTGCACAAAAATATATAAGCCTACCCTATATAACAATATTTTTATATATGTCAGTAACAAGAGTTTTCCACAGTCCCAAGTATGAATAAAAATAATATTTCTTAACGTTCGTTGAGATATTTTCACTTCGGGATAGAAATATTTTACAATAAATCAGTCTGTTAAAACGAAAAAACGGCTCGCAATAATTTACAGTCTCGTGCCATGGCTCACTTAATTTCTTAAAAATAGAATCTTATTTAATACTTTCTTTTCTTTTTTAGAGAAAAAATGTTCGTATGCTAAAGGAAGAAAAGTTTTAAGATTACCGTGCAAAAATGGTCCACAAGACTTCAAGTCTTGGACCATTTTTGCACGGTAATTTTTATTAGATGTAAAGATCACCGTGCAAAAATGATAATATGATATAATGTGATAAAATAAAAAAATAATATGATATACAGATTTTAATATAATTAAAATTGTATCAAGCACGCATTTCTTTAGTATTTATTTTTAAACTCGAACGGTTTTCGTTCTTACAAACAAAACGACTAAGTAACAGTAATAAAAAAAAACTACTAATCACACCTCGTTTCGTGCAAAAAAATAAGAATAATCGTGCAAAAACTTACACAAAAGATATTATTTTCGGGAATAAAAGGCCTACTTTTATCCAACTAAGTTACTCAACGCGTACATGTTAGTGAAATTAAAACAGCATTGCTGGCAAGAACTTAATATAATAATGTTAAAAGCAAGGTCCGAGCAATATTAATATTTTTAAGAACGCGTCCGCTTATATTAGAGTGGTAGGGTTCAGAATGGCCGCCGCAGTCCGTTGCGGCCGGAAAGGAAGATTTACCCAAATTTTGGGCTACGTTAAACACTCAGTTTCATTTTTAAATATTTAAATGTACTCACCGTGTGTGCTGGTTGAATGTGAGGAGATATCTACTTTGAGTATCTTGGATGTGTTCGGCTTTTCAGCGGCTTGAAAATGTTGAGAATTTTTTGCTTTGGCCGTCAATATTGCATGAAAAGAAATCAAAGTGATCATCATACAGGCCTCTTTGCGTAAAAGAGGCCCGTTTAATGATAATTTAAAAAAAAAAAATTTAGGTACTTTTTCCCCCATTTTCTTCTCATAATAATTTTCGTGGATGTATCACAATTGTTGTTCTTATTTTAAATGGGGCGTAGCACTATGCGGAAGTGACATGCCGTGACGTCGCATCCGGGCGGTGTTACGCACAGCGCAGGCGCAGGCTTGCCACCGGAAGCAGGAAGTTGTGGTGTTGCGGCGCACAATCTGGAGTTGGACGGCGGGAAACACTGAATCAAGTGCAGCCTGAGCTTTCTGTTTTATATATGAGAGTGTAAAAGATATATGGGTACATTTTCATTAGATATCATCCGTGGGAGAGGTAATTCCCGTTGTTAGGTTTAATTGTTCTTACATGCGTGTATCCGCTGTAGTGGTGTGTGCTATTCATGCGTATGTAGGGCGTGCGGTTGAGTCGGCACGTCGAAGTTACGCACATACCATGTGGAGTGACGTGTGGGGCATTAGTTTAGTGCCGGCATTTAAATCGATACAAACTATTAACGTTGATTACTGTCTCTAATTTCACGAATAATTGATTAGTTAGAAGGTTTTACTCGAAACCTGCATTTCACTTAGGTATATACTCTAAGCTACTAAGCAAAATAAGCTTCCTAAAAAAAATACGAACAATACTAAAGTTTTTACATAAAATATTTATCCACTTTAACTTAATTAACACACATTAAACACTTACAAAATAGTTTCCCCGAAAATCTTCATAACACAATTCGTTTCGAAATTTATTTGTAGACATGTAGCGACGCGGATCCGAAGATCCGTGGATCGCAAGACTTCGGAGACATGTGTCGGAAGTTTTACTCGAAAACTTCAACGGAACAAAGAGTGAAGCCCTGTTCCCGTAACGTGCACCAAGAAACGTTTTATATCTTCATAATTTAATAAAATGAGTAATTTGAGAGCTTTTATTATAATTAAGGTTCTTATTTCTCAACTGTTCTGTTGGGGTACTTCACGTTCTTGTTTCTTTAGAATGTTGGTTTTAATGTGGGTGTTACCAATCGTGTTTTGGTAAGCTTATCAAATCAAGTGATGTTGGTTCAAGATCGTAAGAGGATTTTAATTATTGTCTTGTGGGGTTCCGCACCTCAATAGGAAAAGATGGAACTCTTATAGGATCACTTTGTTGTCCGTCTGTCCGTCTGTCAAAACCATTTTTCTCAGGAACGGGTAATGATATCAAATTGAAGTTAATATCAAATACGGTCTTCGGTTCCTTGGCAGTCAAGAAATATGGTCAATTATGTCACATATATTTTCATGGGAATATGGTCAGTCATAATACCATTCTGCCATTTGTCAAGTTCTTCTCCACGCTTTACCCTTTCGTAACATTTTGCAACAAATAAGCACATTCTTTGAGTCAGTAGTGCAACTTCAAACTTCAAACTCATAACCTTTTGCTCACCAGTTAAACGCTTAAAAGCCGTTAATCAGTCACCACTTTATAAATATGGGTAGTTTTTATCATTTGAGTTACTTACGTCGGTGCCCAAAATATATAAAAACAATCGAACAACTACATTACCATTTTATGGCTGGTCTCACAATCGCCCAGTCGTGATTTTATGAACCAATAAGGTCTAATATAACTTCTTCAGATAAAAACAGTAACGAACCAAAAATTGCTATTGTATTTTTATTTATTGATATTAAAAAACCCATTAAACTAAATCCTGATTTCGATAGACATAAATCCTTCGAAGCCATCAGACTTATCGTTTTAAATTATCTTCGATATTGATAAAATCACCACAAGATTCCTAACCGAGCGAACACCTCTCCCAGGCATCCACCTGCATTTTATTCGTTATAAAACAGAGCATAAAAGTTTAATCAAAAGCAGACTTTGGCACCTCAATTTAGGTTAAAACAGATGTTGGAATAAGAACGTTATTTAATGAGAAACAGAGTAGGTATTTACTGTATGATAATAATAACTTATATATTACTACATATATTTATATGTATATATACACCGTGACATTTTAGTTTTCTTACAAAAGCAGCCCACTTCATGTATCCACTGACTAGTAAACAATAAACATTCATAAAAAAGAATATACATATAGCAAAAAAAAAAAATGCTCTTTGAGGTATTTTAGGTCGGGTACATTGAGTGGCCCCTTGTAAGACGACTAAAATGTCACGGTGTATATATTTTTTTAATATAGTATTATTGTCTAACTGCAGGGCAAAGGCCTCTTCACATACTGAGAAGGCATGAACATTGATCACCACGTTTGCTCCACGCGGATTGATGATTTCAGACTTAGTATATTAATAAGAAGATACGATTACGGTACGGTTATTAATAAAATACGGTGTTATCTTTTATGGTAACTCGACTGACCTCCCGGGAACTTATATTTAAAACTCAAAAGCGTTGCATTAGGTCGTGGTCTGCAAACCGCGGCTCGCGAGCCGCATGCGGCTCTGTCTGTACAAATGTCGATGAGTGCGAGCGTAGATACGCGCGTGGGTCGGGGTTTCGGTCATTCAGCAAGATATAAAATTTTACCAAAAATTTACAGGCATTCGAAAATTTATCATTAACTGTACCTTTCATAGTTTTCCAAGGTTAACTTGTTAATAAGTAATGTCTTATTAATAGATGCCTTCTTATTATTATTATTAGGCGATATGATGATGATGATGTGAAGGCATCTTACTTCTTAATTTGAAGAGGCGTTGTGGAGTGAAAGAGGATAGGAGTTTTAAGTATTAATAAAAGTGTATTGAGTCATTTTGGACACACAGAAAGGATTGGCTCTCATATGAAATCTTAGTCGTTACAGTATTGATATTTGGCTCTGTGGACTAATAAGTTTGCCGACCACTGCATTAGGTCGATGTTCAAACTTGAAACCACTTAAAGTTGCAAGCCTTATTTTAAAAAATACAAAAACTTTGCATTATTTTCACTTTATATATTAGAAAATTCAATGTTCTTAGGATCCAACCGTTACCTCTTTTCTCGCATGGCAGATCGATTTCCTCGTAATAGACGTGACAATAGTCAAATTTGCCTACATCAGTGTAGAACGGCACTGACGGCACTACGTGGAAAAGTGTATCTTGTATGGCTCCAAAAATTTGTAATAATCTACCTAAAAGCTGTAAGCAGTTAAGTGACGTAGCGTGTAAAAAGAAAGTTATACATTTTCTAGCAATTTAAAGCTTATTATAATTTAAATAAGTTATTAGATGAGAAATTTTGGCCATGTTTTACTTATTTATTATTTTTAATGATCTATATTATCATGACATTTTTTAAATTGTACCTTATTTTATTAATATTTGCATGCCATTGTAACGCAAGCGTGACGATCTGTTTTTTTTTCTTTTTAACTTTTTTTATTAGCTTGGCCTGTATCTGTCTATCTATGTAACGGAATCTTTCAACGTAATTTTCATCAACTTCAAGATGTTCTATTAGCTTGAAAATTTGCACACGTATCAAGGACTAATGACAATACAATGATTTTATAATTTTGGCCACTGATCTGATGATGGAGCCAGGAGGTGGATAGTGGAACTCTTCAGTGACTACTAGTAAACCCTTCGAGTTTGGGCTCATATGATTTGGTTTGACGAGTCAAATAGATTGGGTTTGGTAACGAGGGTCTAATGATGAAGCCAGGAGGTGGATAGTCGACGGGGGATGCTGTTGCCCGGGGTGGGGTCGTCTTGGCGGTGTCTCTAGACATCGCCAATGCCTTCAACACCCTGCCCTGGAGTTGCATTAGGGAGGCACTCCGGTATCACCGGATGCCGACCTACCTCTGTCGAGTGGTCGAGGCCTATTTGACGGACAGGGCCGTCATCTACCCCGGTCACCACGGAGAGTGGAACCGGCGAGAGATGTCGTGCGGTGTCCCACAGGGATCGGTCCTGGGGCCGCATCTGTGGGACATCGGCTACGACTGGGTGCTGCGCGCCGACCTCCCTAGCGGCGTCAGTGTAGTCTGCTACGCTGACGACACGCTGGTCCTGGCGCAGGGGAGGTCGCATGAGGCGGCGGCCGAACTGGCGACACGCGGGGTTGCGACAATCGTCGATAGGATCCGGCAATTGGGACTCGAGGTGGCCTTGCACAAGTCCGAGGCCATGTGTTTTTATGGTCCTCGGAACGCGCCACTATCGGGTTCCCGGATAACGGCAGGAGGGGTTCACATCGGTGTCGAGTCGACGATGAAGTACCTGGGACTCGTCCTCGACAGCCGGTGGAACTTCGTGGAGCACTTCCGACGTTTGGCTCCCAAACTGCAGAGGGCAGGGGCTGCTTTGAAGCGGCTCCTGCCCAATCTAGGGGGTCCAAACGCCTCCTGCCGGAGGCTCTACGCAGGGATCGTGCGGTCCATGGCCCTTTACGGGGCACCGGTGTGGGCGCGTTCGTTGAGGCTGCGACCGGCCCAGCGGTTGAACGCGTCCCAAAGGGTCATGGCCATTAGGATGGTCCGAGGTTACCGCACGGTCTCCCGTGAGGCGGCGAGCCTCCTTGCCGGAATACCGCCATGGGATCTGGAGGCAAAAGTCCTCGCGCACATGTGGGAGTTGCGCGAGGAGGCGAAACGCCGGGGCGTAACTCCGCTGCCGCGAGAAATCGCGGCACAGCGGACAGAGCTCCGGCGGGATCTCATGGCGGCATGGAGAGTGCGATTGTCGCAACCCAGCGCTGGGCACGCCACAATTGTGGCGATAAGTCCCCTCTTTGAGGAGTGGCTAGAGAGGCGCCACGGCGTCCTCACCTTCCGCCTGACACAGGTCCTCACCGGACATGGTTGTTTCGGGAGGTTCCTGTTCAGGATAAAGCGGGAGGAAACGCCCGGGTGTCACCACTGTGTGGATCGCCCGGAGGACACGGTGGAGCATACGGTGGAGGTCTGCCCAGCTTGGGCGGAGCACCGCCGTGTCCTCACGGAGGCGATCGGCGGCGGCGATCTCTCGCGTCCGGCCCTGGTTCAGGCCATGGTCCGGAGCGAGAGTGCATGGGAGGCCGTCACCTCCTTCTGCGAAGCAGTAATGCTCGCGAAGGAGGAGGCGGAGCGCGCGAGGGAGAGGCAAAATGCGCCCCCTCGCGCCCCTAGTCGCCGCAGGAGACGCCCCGGGCGTCGGGAGTCGCGAGCCGACTTCCGGCCACCGTAGGCGCGGGCTTGCGGACGGTGAGCAATGGGTAGCTCGCCGTCCGATAGGGACCAGGCCCGGGTCGACGGCGCGTTGTGTTCCACGCGCGCCTCAAAGAGATGTCAGCACCAACTGACGGGGTCCGGAAGGGCCAATGCCTGCCGGGGTCGCGGGTTTGTCTGAAAGGGATATCGCGACCTCGGCACACAGGCAACGGAAGGAACACGGGTGGGTTTTAGTCAGTAAAAGTCTGACACGCCCTCCCGCTCCACCCAGAGCGGGAGAAGTTATTTGATAATTTCCCATCCTCAAAAAAAAAAAAAAAAAAGGAGGTGGATAGTGGAATTCTTGTCCTGAAACTCGAAGGGTTTACTAATAGCCATTAATAAACGCTTCGAGTTTCGAGTCATTTGATTCGTTTTGATGAGTCGAATAGATTGCACTTGATGTTGAGGGTCTGATGATGGAGCCAGGAGATGGATAGTGGAATTCTTTAGTGGCTACTAGTAAATCGGTCAAGTCATAACTTTGTCAACTTTATACTTATTAACAAAATGAAAAATATACTAAACTAAGCGTGTTATATAGTTAAAAAAAAACATCAAACACGGTTTTTGCACGTACAAAAAATTATAAAATAATTAAATTGACTTGTATTCATTTGTATCAAAAAGCGTGGAGCGCTTTATTTTAAATTAATTAAAGGTAAATTAATAAATGAATACAAGTCAATTTAATTATTTTATAATTTTTTGTGCGTGCAAAAACCGTGCTTTATGGTTTTTTTAAACTATATAACACGCTCATTATAATTTTTGGTGCGTGTAAAAAGCTTAAATCAAAGCTTATACCTGCGAAGCGGAGAGGATAGCCGTTATATCCTTGCACAGGCTGATGTAACAATTTATTTATGATTTTTTGCCATACTTCACATAACAAGCTTTAGTGCGATTTTTTTTTAATCCGCACTTAATCTGAAAAAATCAAGTATGGCAATATAGATATACTGGCTATTTTCTCCGTTCCAGAGATATAAGCACAAGCTCCATAAATTAAAAAAACAATTAAAATAAGTTGCTAATTGTATCCTAATATTGGCTATTAGAAGCCATATCAAGTAAAAAATCGACACTTTCACATGTAAGTTTCAATGTCGACACCTCCATGCAATAACATCGTAACTCACTTTTTTCAAAAAATTGAGTTACAACAGCATTGTTATGTAAAAAAAAATTTTTTTTTTCTGTACTATCATTGTAATTCTATTCCCTTTCGTTTCTAAAATAAACCATGGCAACGTCAAAGTATTGTAACTAATCCAAAAAATATTTTTTGTCAACAATATAATTGCAACTTGATTTACAATTTATAGAAAATATTATGAGTAGCTTGTTTATCAAGTACAATAAAATTTTAACATTAGATACAATCACATAGATCATCGATAGGTACATGATACAAAATGACCACAAAAATAAATTAAACTACAAAAAAACTAAATTGTAACTCAGACATACAATGTTTGAACTGGCGACACGCGGGGTTGCGACAATCGTCGATAGGATCCGGCAATTGGGACTCGAGGTGGCCTTGCACAAGTCCGAGGCCATGTGTTTTTATGGTCCTCGGAACGCGCCACTGTCGGGTTCCCGGATAACGGCAGGAGGGGTTCACATCGGTGTCGAGTCGACGATGAAGTACCTGGGACTCGTCCTCGACAGCCGGTGGAACTTCGTGGAGCACTTCCGACGTTTGGCTCCCAAACTGCAGAGGGCTGGGGCTGCTTTGAAGCGGCTCCTGCCCAATCTAGGGGGTCCAAACGCCTCCTGCCGGAGGCTCTACGCAGGGATCGTGCGGTCCATGGCCCTTTACGGGGCACCGGTGTGGGCGCGTTCGTTGAGGCTGCGACCGGCCCAGCGGTTGAACGCGTCCCAAAGGGTCATGGCCATTAGGCTGGTCCGAGGTTACCGCACGGTCTCCCGTGAGGCGGCGAGCCTCCTTGCCGGACTACCGCCATGGGATCTGGAGGCAAAAGTCCTCGCGCACATGTGGGAGTTGCGCGAGGAGGCGAAACGCCGGGGCGTAACTCCGCTGCCGCGAGAAATCGCGGCACAGCGGACAGAGCTCCGGCGGGATCTCATGGCGGCATGGAGAGTGCGATTGTCGCAACCCAGCGCTGGGCACGCCACAATTGTGGCGATAAGTCCCCTCTTTGAGGAGTGGCTAGAGAGGCGCCACGGCGTCCTCACCTTCCGCCTGACACAGGTCCTCACCGGACATGGTTGTTTCGGGAGGTTCCTGTTCAGGATAAAGCGGGAGGAAACGCCCGGGTGTCACCACTGTGTGGATCGCCCGGAGGACACGGTGGAGCATACGGTGGAGGTCTGCCCAGCTTGGGCGGAGCACCGCCGTGTCCTCACGGAGGCGATCGGCGGCGGCGATCTCTCGCGTCCGGCCCTGGTTCAGGCCATGGTCCGGAGCGAGAGTGCCTGGGAGGCCGTCACCTCCTTCTGCGAAGCAGTAATGCTCGCGAAGGAGGAGGCGGAGCGCGCGAGGGAGAGGCAAAATGCGCCCCCTCGCGCCCCTAGTCGCCGCAGGAGACGCCCCGGGCGTCGGGAGTCGCGAGCCGACTTCCGGCCACCGTAGGCGCGGGCTTGCGGACGGTGAGCAATGGGTAGCTCGCCGTCCGATAGGGACCAGGCCCGGGTCGACGGCGCGTTGTGTTCCACGCGCGCCTCAAAGAGATGTCAGCACCAACTGACGGGGTCCGGAAGGGCCAATGCCTGCCGGGGTTGCGGGTTTGTCTGAAAGGGATATCGCGACCTCGGCACACAGGCAACGGAAGGAACACGGGTGGGTTTTAGTCAGTAAAAGTCTGACACGCCTTCCCGCTCCACCCAGAGCGGGAGAAGTTATTTGATAATTTCCCATCCTCAAAAAAAAAAAAAAAAAAAGTCACAATGTTTGTCCTCGTAACTTATATGTCATTTCACTGTTTTGTTTTTCACGTAAGTCATGAAAACCCATGAAAACAATTTTTCTTTTACAACTTAACCATACCTATTTATAGTCCGCCTAAACTATATTAAATAGAGCCAACTTCAAAAATTGTATGGGGTGTTTTGAGTTTGCTATAATTTATCAAACTTTAAAATCGCTCTCCTGTAAAATCACAAAAAGTGAGTTACGATGTTATTGCATGGAGGTGTCGATGTCTTCGAGAGCCTCTTTTCGATCCACAGTGCGGCGCGAGGAGCGACCTGACAGTGTAAAGCATACAAATTTTTCGCACCTGTAAATTGTACACTCATACCTAACACGCTAGAAGAAGTACCAAACAATCACAATATATTGCGCAATTATTTGTTGCAGCCTGTACAGTACGGCTCGTGCAAAACAAAAATGTATCAAATTTGCTTTGCGCATTCTGTCAAACAAAAGTTAGTTTTCCAATCGCAACAGTTGTGCGACAAACTACTCTTTCGTGGTTAAAAATTGTATCAGTTAAGCAACTGTTCGTTTGAACCAAGCTTTTCCGTTTTATATATTTGCATGATTTGATTTTGTCCAACATTTTGAATGTTAATCTGTATAGATATACATACTTATTTTTGGTTTAAGACAACCTTTTCGATTTGAACAGACTTCAAAAAAAAAATCACATTAATGACAATCGATGTCATTGTAACGATATTGTTTCATGACATCGTGTACAGAATTTTGAAAATCAAGTACACTAGCTTATTGAAAAAACTTAGAAATCATGAAATATTTGCTATTGAAGCTAGCAAAACCGAACCTAGCAAGAGCTTTAACACGCAAATTCCACTCCGGCGTCCCTGTTTTAGAAAAAAAGGCAGATGTGCAGGTCAAGGATAAGGATCCGTTTTACATCGAACCGCTGGAGCGATCTAATCACACCCTAAGGTGCCACGACAATGTGAGACGTCAACGTCTGTACGAGTTCGGTATGTACGTCGCAACATGTCTGCCGAAATATGTGCAGAAGGTTCAAATGCAGCCAACTGACGAACTGGAGATACTGGTGGCTCCAGCCGGTATGTTCCAGGTCATGAACTTCATGCGTGACCATCAACACGCCTGCTTCGCCATATGCGCTTCAGCAACCGCTATGGATGTTCCAAGCAGGCAGTACAGGTTCGAAGTATCCTATGATCTCCTCAGCTTGAGGTTTAGCGAACGAGCTCGTCTCAAAACCTACACAGACGAACTGACGCCTCTTCGCTCCGGGAACGGCGTCTGGAGGGCCTGCAATTGGTACGAGAGAGAAATATATGATATGTTCGGAGTAGTTTTCACTCATCATCCAGACTTGAGAAGAATTCTCACAGATTACGGATTCACTGGACATCCACTGAGAAAGGACTTTCCATTGGTTGGATACATCGAAGTTCGTTACGATGACGAGCTGAAAAAACTGGTTTATGAACCTAACGAGCATCCTCAGGAAGCGCGGCAGTACGAGCTACAGACACCGTGGCACTACTTGAACAAGTTTCATGTCCCATATAATGAACAAAAGCCACCACCAACTCCACCACCTAAAGTAGAGAGCCCTTGTACATGTGACTCATAAAACATTCGATGCCTTATGTTAATACATTAACTACCTTGTATCTTATTTAAAAATAAAATTATTATTTCATTTAGCACCTTAGTATTGATTGCAACGCGTAACTCTACTCAAAAATGTTCAACAATAGCAGATGTATGGCGAACGCGTCCGACTTTCTTTCGTCGATCCTCGTTTGAATCCAGCTTATTCCCTAATGAGCTTTTGTCTTGACACAATGGGAGCCGTTTAGAGCGTCACACATAGCTCAAGATAGCTCTCCGGCCAGATGACGGCCCTTTCTAACGTCCCAATTAATAACTTGGAAATTAGCGGAAAGTGGCTAATTATTCTATCTCGGTTTCATTAAGTGGCTTCGTAAGTTGAACTGGTGTAACTCAAATTGGATTTCGATTCCTCATTATTATGCAGCTAAAGTGGGATTTTAAATTGGTGGAATAATTCTTCTTAGAAAGTGTGTCTTATACCTACTTTTCTTTTGTCTTCCAGTCTTTTTTGTTACATAAACTTAATTTGTTTTATGACTTAGCCAGGCAAACAAACGGACGGCCCACCTGACAGTAGGTAAGTACAGTCAGGGAAATTTATTTGTTAAGTAAATTCACACCCCACGTCATTTTTCCGTATTGTAGTAATTTCATACATCTTGCAATACAAGAATGACTGTTGTGATCTGAAAACACGTATCATTTAAAATGTAGTAAATTTCCTTAGCAATTAATTTTACTGACATTACAATGTCACCGCCGACTGTGGACAGCTGCAATACCAAAGGTACCGCAGGTAGGCATACCATTATGGTTATAGGCTAAACCCATCTCTGTTTTGGCTTAGATTTCATGACGTGTGTGTGCAATGTGATTTCATATTTTTGCTTTATAGACGAAATGAATACCTTATTGAATTAAAACATACAAAAAACCATTGTCGCAAAACAACAGTTTCAAACAATACAAAAAAAAAATCAAACAATTTCAAACAAACGCTATTGTATTTAAAAAAGGTATTAAATCAAGGGAAGTGGCAATCAGTGTTAAACGATTAATTACCGCGCAAGCTTCAATTATGTATATCCAAACGAAAACCCAACCGCAGTAATAATTATTATTAAAGGCAACGATTTAAAGAATTATTAATAAACTCCCCGGAGTAAACACCGCTGTTGATTCAAAATATTTGATAATCAACACAGCGCCAAATATAGAGAGGAGAAAGATTGTTCGAAATTCGAATTTTTCGAGGGATCCTATCGACTCCATATCTGCCACGATCATACGGACATCTGCGTAAGAATAACGACGGAGTGGAGGAGTGAATGAACAATTGGTTCAGTGTGTGTCGTGGCCCTGCGTCGAGCGCACGACTGCGCTCCCCCGAGACCGGGAAACTTCACACGCGCTCGGAAAACTTTGCGCAAACAACGCGAGTAACGCACAATATTATGCGGGAATAGGGGAAAGTTTTCTGGATCATTCTAAAGACTTTTGATTGGCTTTTCACTGTTGATTGACTTGTTGAGGTAAGGATGTTGCTGTTTTTCAGTTAAACTTTTTTTTTTGTTGTAGTTTGTTTGAGAAAATATTTTATTTGTTAACGTAACGTGCTGTTGCAAAATATTTATTTTACATTAGTTGTATAACTTATTTTTAGATACACAGATTTTTTTAAACACGTTTAGTAGGTAATTATTGTATTTAAATATTTATTTACTGCTTGATTCTCAATTTATAGAATACGGTATTAGGTGCCATTTTCATAATTTCTTTTTTTTATTAAAGAATTCTAATTTCATTTAAATAACTCAATAGTTATACCTACAAATAAAATCTTTTGAAAACTTAAATTAATTAAACTGTCAACTAGATACCCCAAAATAATTAAATTAATTGTTTAATTAATCTGCCTGTTATTCGGAGTAAATTAATCTAATTATTTGGCTTCCTTTGACAACACTCAAGAATTTACTTAATCAGTATTTCACAATATCTACCTAAATCTGAAGAACTTACTAAATAAGATTTAAGTTTGTTCCATATTTCATAGAATTTTCAAATCCCTTTCAACTATTTCATAGATGGTAATGCTCCCGAAATTACGAAGCAATTTGGGCCCAGTATACATGTTACGTCGGAATGTACCAAAACCCACACACATAATTGAGTTAATTACGCAAAACAGATCCAGAATATCCAAAACTTTTTGTATTACCTCGTTTGGAAATTTGAAATTATTCGTCTGTATGAGACATTTAGGCGTCGTAACTGAATATAATTTAATTCATCATTATGTACTTACAAAAGCGATTAGTTAGTAAAAGTACACGTAAAGTATTTGTTCCTTTTTAAATACCAAGTAACTCCTAAATATTTATTTCCGGAGTACTCAACAAAGTTTAACACTTTTGGTGTTAATTAAAGGGTTTCTCTCCGGTGTTTCTGTAAAGCTATTGGTACTTTATTAGTACTAATTAGGACCTACTTTTTAGGATTCCGTACCCGTTAGGTGCCAAACGAAACCCTATTACTAAGCCTCGCTGTCCGTTTGTCTGTCAACGGTAAGGATCTCATGAACCAAAAAAATAAAAATAAAAAATAAATAAATGAGGTCCCCATACCAGAAACGTGTTTTTTTTAGGCGTTTTTTGCTCAATCTTAACGGCACTGAACCCGGCCAAGTGCGAGTCAGACTAGCAGTTGGCCGGTTTATTAGTATACTTTAGAAACACAGGTATGCCAGATATCTGTTTGTTAACCGTATTCAGTATGGTTAGTATCTACTAAAACTTATGTCGGTATTTGAGTTAAATATTGGCTCAGTTGGATATTGGTTAGCTAACGCTATACTTTGGTATACATAGTTTGTTGACATTAATTAGTTATAGAACCAGAAAATTCAAAAACATGTGCATAGATAATACACTTAAATATGGGAGACATGTGACATCTACCAATCCGCACTGGGCTCCCGTGGTACATTACAGCCCTCTCGAAGAGAGGAGGCCTGTGTCCCAGCAGTGGGAACATTATAGGCTGATTAAGCATAGAGGTTTTACAGATGAATTTATAGATTAGGTGGACAATTTCTTAGAACGATTTCAACTAATTCAAGACTGACTCAGATTTGATTTTTTACAATCTCAAAATGTATGCCGTCAGCGAACCAAATATCAAGCAATAATTTACTGCCTATTTTGTTCTCTCGAAATGTCTGCCGAACCTTTCAGACAATACAGGCGTCATGTTATCTTATGTTCTTTGGTTAAGTATGCATTACCTTTCTTCTTCTTCTTTACGTTTCTACTGTTACAATTTAACGTTTATACCTACCTTCCTACTACGTAAAAGCTTTTGTTTGTTGCTTGAGGAAATGCGATGATAACAAAACTTTTAACAGACAAGATTAGAATGGAACGTAGGCTGCGACTTCTAACAACTGCATAAGAATTTTATCTCAGTTACGATAAAACAAATAATCTTCTCCTCCTTTGAAATTTTTGAATTTTATCTAAGCTACGTTACATTACATGATTTAGCTCTCTCCATGTCATAAAGCTTTGCCCGTAGAGATGGTTTTAACATTGGTTGGAATTCGCTAGAAGTGTAAAATTCGTTCTCATACTTGCAGCTTGAAAGGTCAAGAGCAGACCCATTTTAGCATTTTTTTTTTTTAAACCAGCCAATTGCTCGTCGGATTACGCACAATGAAGGGTTCCGTAGTCGGGATGAATTTATCTCAAGAACAAATGTAACATTGTGGTTGAAGAACATGTTCTTCCATACATTCCAACTGCAAATGTAAGTTTGTACGCACAATATTGAGAGATTTACCATGTTATTTTAAGACCATAAACTTCTTATAGGTTTTACTGTAATTTGTGAGTAAAGAACCATTCTATTTATATATTTATTTAATTTTAGGCTCTTTTTGGTTTCGGGGGAAATAGTAAATTTTCTTAAATATCTTTAAAAGTACTTATTTATTTTAAAATTATTTAAAAAAAACTTGAGATCCTCGCAACATTTTTTTTAATTATCTTTTTTGCCCCCCAAAAGTGTTCCCCATATTCAAAATTCATTTATTTAAATTACACGTCCGTATTTGTGTCACAGAAATACATTATGTGCACCACATTTCAACTTAATCGGTTCATTAGATTCGGATCAAATTGGCTTTGAAAGACGGACAGACAGACACATGAGTGCCCATATAAGGGTTCCGTTTTTTCCTTTGGAGGTACGGAACCCTAAAAAGCAATAACAATTGATGATTTTTATATTGGGTAGTGGCTAGGCACTTACTTCCATATTGAGCAAATATCTACCGTTATTATTCTCTTGTTTGCATCCTATTGCAAGGCTGTACCCCTAAAAATATAATACAGGTAGGTACCAATTTAAAATTAATTTGCAAATTAATGCACTCACACAACACAGATTCAATCTTGTATGAAAATCATACAACAAGTTCCAGCTAACCTACGTTATACAATGAACCACTTTACAGATCCATGTGTTGAACTTCAGAATACCTGAACATTAGCCAAGCAACACTTGAAGTTACGCGTTCATAGTAAATCTACTTAGTATAAATGTTTAGGGTATGGAGAGGAGTTTGCCGGCCGGCCGGTATGAAATTTCCGACAGAGCGTTTGCAAACTTTGTTCTGACTAGCAAGTTGGTATAGTCTGAGACAGGTCGTCCAAGACAATGCACATCAAAGCAAGGCCTAGAAATTATTGCGATTATAACAGCTGTTTCCTACTTTGGTCTGTTTTAGTCAAAGGAAGTTATTGGCGTTAGATATCCGCGACTTTTGCGTAAGAGTTTGTCGTCTTACGCACTGCCGCAAGTATAGTATTGCAAGTTAATCAAATGATATTTTTTTCGGTAAATTGGTTTAAAAAATCACTTTTTAGGGTGCCAAACGGAATCCTGTTATTTCGTCCGTCCGTCTGTCCATTTGTCTGTCAGTGGGCTGTATCTCATGAACGGTGGTAGGTAGACGGTTGACATTTTCACAGATTGTGTATTTCTATTGCCACTATAATAACAAATGATAAAAATTTAATAAAGTTATTAAAATACTTAAAGGGGGCATCAAGAAACGTGTATTTTTCGGCGTTTTTTGCTCGATCATAATACGATCCTTCGTGTCTGGATCGCACTTGGCCGGTTTATCAACCATATTTAAAAAATTGATGAGATCGGTATTTTTGCTAACTGACTTCTCTGAGAAGAAACATCGAAACAAACTTAAAGGTCACAGTCTCTTTTGAAGTCCAGACATAATCTTAGTCAGATCATGCAGATTAGTCTGAGATGGTGTTTCGAGGAAAGGACCACACTGATTTTAATGGATCTGTCCAAACTGAAATTTAAGTTGGTCGATTATTACTCGTTAACCTGTACAGCCTACTTAGCTGTGATAGTTTTCCTTTTTAATTTCGTTATATATACTACTGCTGTGATTTTTTTCACAAATCCAAGTACAACCATTTAGCTGGCAGGGGGACACTTGACTCTAATAAAACACGCAGTTAAAAGCTTAATATTTCGCAAACGCATCCCTGAATCCAAAAATGGTTTTAGCAAACTCACAATATTTTTGAACGACCTTTCTAACGATACTCCACACGATGGGGTAGATGAGAAAAAAATAAAAACATCCCCACTTTACGTTTAGGGGAAGTACCCTAAAAAAAAAAAAACTTGATTTAGTTAACCACTTTGTCGGTGTGATTACTACGGAAGGTATTTCATAGAAATTCATAGAAACCAGTCGTTCGCGGCGACACGTCGTCTGCAGTTGCGGTCGGTGCCCTCCGGCGGTCGGGTGCGGAATGGTACCTTTATTGTTTGGTTTAGTTGTGGGCATTAATTTTGTACATAAACCTTTCTGTGAGAGGGGTCGATATGTAATGCAATATTTTTTGTGCAAGAATGAATATTTGGATCCTGATTTTCTTTTAATTTTCAATAAACCTGCAGGGTACTTACTATACTTTAAGAACCAGCAAAAAAAAAAGCTACAAGGTTAGCTTCTACGGTTCCGCGCGCTGCCAGTTTTCGCGCATTCCATTGATATTTTATTTTTGGGGCTTACAATGTCTCAACACATTTTTAAATAGATAACGTTAAAAATCGAGTCGATCAAGTAGGTTGTATTTAAAGAACTTAGGCACATATGCGATTTTAGAAAAAAAAATCTTGCATTGAGCAGCTTGTATAAAAAACTCATAGGTACTTTGGGCAGATTTTTCCTTGCATGTAGGTACCTATTCTATTAAAAGTTATTTAGAAATAAACTGTACAGCCATCAAGCACTAGAGCCAATATTTTTTTGCTTTTAGTATTATGGGATCTGCTATATACCTGTCCATTCAGCAGTAGGATTTAGTTTTGTGAATACTTAATTCGATCTGCTACGAGTTCTAGTATCTATGTATTACTTTTTCAATTTTTGTTTTTATTTCCATACAGTTTTATCTCTTCTGGAGAATGTCAAAATAAAAGCACTGTTAGTTAGTATCCAGAGTTTATCTATTATCCCACCCTCAAAAAAAAAAAAAAGTGGTTTCAGAATCATGTACCGAATCCATAGTAACAGTTTTTGCGTCGATGTCCCCTCCCTGTACACTAAATTGATCAGCAGGGTTGTTATAATGGCAATATCCTTTCATTTTGACAGTTCAATAACATTAATTGATTTCAATTAATGTTGATGAACGGTGAAAATGAAAGAAATAAAAATAAAAAACAAAAACGTCTGCTGAACAACGTAAATATCGATTTACGTTATTGCGCAGACGAATTTTTCAAACATAATTAAAAGTCAAATTAGCAATTTTATATTTTTTATTCGCTCATATTACCTTCTTCAAATCTTTCGGATTGTGATTGAAAGTGTGTTACCCAATTAGAGAGCAGGATTTGTATGTAGGCAATTTTCTGCCAGAAAAGTAATCCGGAACTTATCACAATATGGTGAAAGTGCTTTAGAACCGTATTAGTCACTCTTGAATTACAAAATAAATAGTAAGTCTAATTACAATACTTAAAAAAAACGTTTTTCTTCAATCCCAGGTTAAGACCATAAAGCCATTTCTGAATATCGGACTTTATTTCACTCATAATTACGTTCTTTTTACCAAAAACTGGCTCGAGGATTTAAACTATGTAAAAAGAAAAATCTTGTTTTGTATTATGACCGTTTACGTGTAACTACTGAAATCCTGAAAGGTCAAGGGTGAAGTTCAAGAACAAGACAAGCGAATTATACAACTTTAGCTTCCACTTTATGAATTTAATACCAAACAATGCCAGTGTAAAATCATTTCTGTCGAGAAGTCACATTATTATGTTCCTTTTTGAAGGCCACACATGTTGGTAAATGATAAGGACATGAGAGATTGTCTCAAATATTCTAACATTATAGTTGTTTTTATGAAATCACGCATAATTTCTGTGCTCGTTTTGGAATGAATACTTGAATTCTACATGGAAATTGTTCTGCCGGAGTCTGACTGCGGCAGCCTTTACGGCCGAACTGAAAGGAGCAGCCGAAGGACAGATTCATGCTAGCTTTTAGCCTGTTATTTTATACTTACTTATTCGTTGTATATAGGTACAGATTTATTACTCGAAAAAGATTAAAATTACCAACAACATTTGAGGTAATTTCACTCCAATGACTGTCTTTATTTTCTACCTTGTACACTTTGAAGTTTAAAGTGCATCACAACAATCCGACCTATTCTGTCAAAATCTCTCCGTGAAAACTTAGGTGAAGTAAGCTGTGAACAGTGTCGATCCCTAGTAGCAGGTGGAAGACAGCTCACTTCCCCTAAGTTTGAAAACTTAGGTGAAGTGAGCGTGAAGTAAGCTGTAACAGTATCAATCCCTAGTAGCAGGTGGAAGACAACTCACTTCCCCTAAGTTTTGAATACTTAGGTGAAGTAAGCTGTCAGCAGTGTCAATCCCTAGTAGCAGGTGAAAGACAGCTCACTTCACCTAAGTTTTAAAACTTAGGTTAAGTGAGTTGTCTGAGCGGTGAGATTTTTACAGAATAGACTGGTGATCGACTTACAAAACTCGCACCAATGACAATTGACCCTTAGTGGCAACTGACCCTTAAAATAATCTCAAAGCAAACTTAATTCTATTTAATTAACACATAAAACGTCACGCATGAACACAGTAGGTATTAGTCGTGTTCAAACAAAGCGTTATGTATAACATGTTGCGACGTTGCCATGTTGCCAATAACAATTGAGACCGGGATTATTCTTCGACAGGGATGTTCCAGTGACCCGCCTGTCACGCTCCCCAACGTTTACCTTGTTTATTTAGATATTTCGTGTTTCATTACATTTTCTGATTAAAATCGATGCCGATTCTAATACAAGGCCGCGTTTGGCGCTTTGTTAAATTAATTATTTGCGACTCTCTATTATATTTCTTTGGATAAAAGGAGTAATATAGGGAAGGTGTATTTATTGAAATTAAAACTGAACATTATTTTAAAAGATATTTTTTACTATTTCGGCTTAATATTTTGCAGGGCTTGAGTCTCTCTCCCTGGCTTCTGCAGTCTTTCATCATCCCTTTTACTGAAAACTTAAAGTGATAGGTAGATTGATTAGATAAAAATAAAATAAGTCGGCCCGTAACTCCACAATAAGTCGATCTATAACTTGTAAGCTGTGGTTACCTGCAATTGAGTGTTCATTAGAGTATACTACACAAGTTTTAATATTATAAAAGATAATTGTGATGTATCTCTCGTTTATAAATCTTTAATTGAAATAAATAAGCTCCGAGATTTAAAAAAAAATACAGCTAAGTATCTAAATCATACCATTAACTTGAAAAAGCCCTGGAGATATCAGAGTTTGTACCAAATTCTCCGTTATGTGAGTCCTATAGCTTTCAAAACGACATCTCACAACACTCGACCGAAAATAAAGCCATACATTTTTATCTAAACGCACACTGAAATAACACCGTTTGTATCAATACGAGGGTGTAGGCAAACTGTATTTTTTTTCTCAAACATTATATCTTCGCGGAAAAGTAGTTACCGGTGCTCGATCGCATCCGTGCTCATTTCACACGCTCTCCCGTTGTTATGATGCTCAAACATGCTCATACATGCTCATACGAACGACTCCGATAAACAGAAATAGTCGTAACAAGGAATCATTATTGAATCGTGGGGTCGATGGGATCGCAAACCTTGAAAGCTTCGCTGTTGATGTCACGCATCATAATTGCTGCGAATAGAGTGACAATGCGCCATCAAAATGTTTATATTACCTCTCTGGTTTTATGTTGATGTGATGTATCATAAACATCTTGAGCGGTTATGGAGCAGCGACTTTTTAGCCGTATCCCTGTAAATGGTATCGTTAAGATATTAATAGAAGCCATAAAAAGATTGGCTCGATGGTTATATTATAAATCAATGGGGAGATTGTGTTTGAAGAATGTTTTAATGCTATAGGCGAGAAAATCGAATTCTATTTACGGATCGTTGTATTGGTTTTGAAGATGATTAGTTAATTTGGTACTTGTCATTGGATTCGTAGGAATCAACGTCTTTAGTGACACCGTATGATCATTTTGTTGATTAGGAAATAATGCTCATACAAATCAATCGTGATTATCATCATAATAATTATATTATTATCTTTTTACATGGGACTTAAGACGCAGATATATGCCAGTGACTTTGAGTGGTTAGCTTGCATGTTCTGTACTGAGCTCACGCAACGCGTCGTACGTCCAGCCCGTCGACTCGCCCATCAAGGAGCACTGTCCCAAATTAGACGCATTATTAATTTATTATACATAAAACAAAATATATTTAAATAAAAAATGTATACAAAAAAATCCATAATTAAATTATCTTTAAAATGGTGAAGGTTTCAGAAAAATACTCTTGATAGATTTTGCGTGATTATCAGTTTTTTATCCTCGTTGGACAAAACTTTACAAATTAATTTAATCCTATATTAAATTATTTAAAAAATGCTCCAATTTAACATATATTTTTTCCAAATCATTAACACTAGGTACTCGTTTAGACATGATTTTCAGTACAAAATCATTAAAAGTCGGTTATCGTCGCCTTAAACATAACTGGTAAAATGAGGCTGTACACAGTACTCTAGGTACACCTCTGCCTAACCCTTCAAGGATTACAGGCGTGATGTGATGTTATGTTATTATCATTATTTTACTTTTCAGTAAAGCCATAAGATATATTGTATATACCTACATAAGTACATAAAGAGGTTAATTAAGAGACCACAGAGCAATTTCCTTCTATTATTTTCTAGTACCTGGGCGACCGAGCTCTGCTCTGGTGAAAATAGTGAATGCTCATTTAATATTAGCTCAGGATAGTTCATACTAATTCCATACTGCCATGATACTAGATACCTACTAATTCCATGCTGCCATGTCATTATTCTAAGGTGAGATGGGGCTGTTTTAAATGGGCCCGATGGGGGCTTCTATTTTGCCCATTTAAAACAGCTCCATCTTGTTCTAAATTTTGGGCGACCGGGCTCTGCTCGGGTGAAAATACGGAGTAGATTTCTCCGTATTTTCACCCGAGCAGAGCCCGGTCTAATTTCCCCAGATATGAGACCTAGTTCGATTTTTTGCCCCCGTAAACCCCTGTATTGCAACTTTCATTGAAATCGTTGAAGCCGTTTTCCAGAACGTGATTAATAATATATATATATATACACACAGGACAGGATGTATTTGTCTACACCATATTGTGCAAAACAACATTGCAGATATATTGCTACCTATTTCAATACTTTTATTTGGTTACAGTGTCCCATGGCTAACAAAGGCTTTGCTTGAGAGCAGAGTCGGTCGACGCGACTGGAAATATGCAGCAGCCTTGGTGGTCCATATACTTACTGGCCATATTCATGCTAGGACTGGACTCGAAACTTGTCGGTGAGTTTTGTATAGTATGTAGTTTTGAAGGAACAATTTCATAGAATGAAACTTTTCAAAATTGACTTCCTTGGTCAATGAAATATAGGTTTCCAAAAGTATTACTTCTTTTAATTTACACTTCTGAAACAACTTATATGTAGAATAATGGATTTTTGTGTAGAAATATACAAATTAGAAAATACATTTGGGAAGTTAGATTATAAACGTGTTCATTTTGGACGACAATATTTTATATTATTTCGTAAGTAAGTCAGTGTAAGACGATCTAGTAACATTTCAGAATAATTTCAGGTCAAGCATTCCAGCCGGAATTCGCAGAGCCGTTAATGAATTTGACAGTACCAATTGGACGAGATGCAACGTTTAGATGTCTAGTTCAGAACTTAGGCGGATACAGGGTAAGTAACAGTACAAATACAAGGAAAAATACTTAGAAATTTTAATTTTCCTTTTAATTAAAAACTCAATTACAATTCCAGGTCGGATGGGTAAAAGCAGATACTAAAGCGATACAAGCGATACATGTTCACGTAATAACAAACAATCACCGTGTAGGAGTGTCGCATAACGGTCAGACCGTTTGGAATTTACACATTAGAAACGTCCAAGAGGAGGACCGGGGTCAATACATGTGTCAGATCAATACAGACCCAATGAAAAGTCAGGTACGGTAAGCAATAACTAAATAAACGTATGAATACACTAATTTGACCCCATAGCACTCCAAGATAACTCTTCATCCAGTGACTCCACGCTGGAAACTCTCTTTGTCTTCGTTTTATACTGGTTCTGTTTCTTGTAATAACCACGTATACGAACTTGTCGGTACAGAAATTCTCTCGTCATTATTTCTGGCACGAACATTTTCCTACTTCTATACAATACCTTATCCCTGGGCCCCCAACTTGCTTTAGCACTAAATAGCGCATGAAGCTCACCACGACGATAAAACTTTATCACTTGTGCTATTAATCCGACCACAATGATAACGAGGTATAATATTAATAAAATATACAGTAAAAACAAATCACATGTCATAGACACTGATTCAATAAAACATGAGTCCTGAAAATCATATGTTTCCATAACTTTCCATCGACCGTAAAGAATAAAGCAAATAAAGATCGGATTTAAAAGCCACGCTAGCTTTAAAAAATAATTCGTTTTGATCCCTATCATAAATATAATGTCTACGTTATGGTTTTGGATACCATAAAACCAATACAATGAAACAGAAAGAAATAAACAATTAAGTAATTGAATCATTTCTGTTGCATCTGTAAGTATACCAGTCAGGTCGGAACATAGAAATGGAAGAGTACAAACTATTAAAATTATTAACATGAACATACAAGATAGTTTTGTATACTCTTTTGCCAAATCAATGTGAAGCAATAATTCTTTAAGAAACAAATACAAAATCCAAAAATTTATATATAAACTACAGAATACGATGGAAAACCAAAAAAAACCCCAAATTGACAACGTATCAAAGTAACTCATGATTTCGGACATTGAAGCAAACATTGGAAAAAATAAACTGCTGTCGATTTCTATAATGTTTTCTTCTTCACCGTGGTAATAAGACATCGCTTTAATTCCACTAAATGCAATAAGTGCGAACATTAATGATACAAATAGTGAAAATAATGGCGTACATATAGCAGTCATTGTGGCAGGGCTCCGAAATGATACGTCGCGAGTTAAGAAAATTAATATACCGTACCCAGTGCCTACCGACAGAAACCCTCTGCTAATCGTGCTATAACAATTGAGAAATGTATAGTTAGCCCAGTCTATAGTAATCTTTGTAGCGTACCAAGTACCGCTGGTCGACAGCGCAACACAAAACAAAATTAGGATGACACCACAAACATAAATTGCTGCTATCCTGACTGCTACTTGAATTAATCTTTCTTGCTTAATTGATGAAATGTATACAGACGCGCATATTCCGATGACTGCTAAGATTGTTTTCCAGGGAATAAGACATTTGAATCCAATTTCTGCAGTACAGTTTCCGCCTATTTCACGTTCAAAAAAACAGTTGCTCGCAGTTTTCATGCCGCAATCGTCTTGAAATAACTCTTGAGCTTCTAGACAATTTTGAAAAATAGAAATATTCACCCTTTTCACCATACATTTGGTATCACCAAAGTGATCACAACTGAGCCAGGGCGGGACGTCCCAGGCCGCATAAAATGTGTACACCAAATACCAAGAAGTTAACACCAACAAATATAATGATTTCAAGAAAATCAAAAATAATGTGCCATATCCAACATTCCGAAACAGCGGGAAGTAATTCCACATGGTGAATATATTGCAATTTGTGTACTGAGCCAAACATATCTCTGAATACGCCAGTGGCATCCCAACCAAGATTACTGCCAATGTATGCAGACCTGCAGGCGCATAAAATCCACTATGTGATATTTCGGCTGGACAGAACATTACTGTGATTTCGTTCATCATCCACGCCCATACGATAAGTCTGTAATTACCGTAAGTATTCCATCGACTGTTCACTTCGGAGCTATAAGATCCATCAATTTTGATTTTTTCTGCGTGTCCCATTTTTCAATACAACATTAATTTTGATATGCCGACTCAACTGACTGAATCGAATCGTGACCATATAGATTGAACCTATTCTAGTTGATATCTTATCGTGTCATTTATATAAAAGTGGAATGATACCCTGTGAGGAATAAATTGGCGCAGCATATCAGAGAAAATTAAATTGCAGTTAAAATAAACATTGGGGAGATAAAGTGAATTAAGCTACGCAGACGGGAGCGAGGCGAGGGACGCAGCGGGTAATGATTCGTGCATGGTGCACCTAAATTATTGCGCTGCGCTGTAATTTATACCCGGAGCTGATAACGACATAAATCGCCAGCGGCGACAGCGCTCGAGGTTTCGACTCCGACGTTGACGCGGCATGACGCCGCTTGACGCTATGTACCTACTTTCGATAATTGTTTCACGTTGTTTTGTAGGCAATAATTAATTTACAGCAACAATTTTTTAGTAACATTGTTTATATTGTTATACAATGGAGACCTTTTTGAGTATTGTAATTGTTTGTATGTTTTTAAGACTTAAAACTTTTTTTTGTTAGATAGATAGATAAATCGTTTATTTGGACAAAAGACAGCACAAAATACAAAAACATGATTAAATAATAACTAAATACATGAATATACGTAGCATGTATATGTTAGTGTTTTGGTTACTAAAATTTTGTTTTAATACATAATGTTCTGTGATTCGAAACCCGTCCGTGCCTCGGAAAGCACGTTAAGACGTTGGTCCAGGATGTCTTTTGGAGGTCTTTGACAGTCGTTACGGGTAGTCATTTGTTTAACAGAGCATTGGCTAAAAGATCATCAAGTGATCTCAATTAATTATGAAAATTATTGTGTAGTTAGCCATTTCAGCCGAAAACGGATGATACATGGTGGGTCATTAATATTAATTAAAAATTCTATTAAATCGAAGGAAAGAAAAGACATCATCAGACTATCTGTTGAACACAACATTGAATTGTCCTGTGTTGAGCTTGATAAGCATGTTATAGTATGTGTTTACAGACCTCCAAGTTACCAGAATCTATCCGTGTTTGATTCTGTAATGGAAGAGGTATTAAAGAAACTTAGTACTAGTAGTAAGTCAATAATTATATGTGGCGACTTTAATATTAACTTATTAGAAAATAACTCAAATACTGTCAGATTATTAAGCCTTTTTGAGTCATTTGATTTGTCAAATGTTTTTATTGAACCAACCCGAGTGACAGCTTCCTCTGCCACCTGTATAGATAATATTTTTTGTAATTGTGATTACTTACACAAACAAATTGTAAACAAGTTGCCATCAGATCACAGTGGACAAACAATAACTTTTTGCTCCTACATACCTTTACAAAAAATTCAAATAAGGTTTAGATCAATTACATGTAAAAGTTTAGAGAAATTAAATAATTCTTTGGCCAGTAAATTATGTGCTCAGAGTTTTAATAATATAGGTGACCCAAATGAGTTCTACGCCGAGTTCTTTTCACTATTAAACACGCAATTTAATGACACTTTTCCACTAAAGACTAAAAGTATTTACACCAAGTTCTTATTTAGTGATTGGGCGACTCCAGGTATTCGTAAAAGCAGGGAAAAACTATTTGAACTTTATGGCCTAAAGCAACATATGAATAATACAAGCTTTCATAAGTATGTTGCAAAATATTCAAAAACTTTTAAAAGTGTGTGCAAAATAGCCAAAGCTCTTTATATTAGCAATAAAATAAAATCAGCTGATGATAAAATAAAAACTACCTGGCAAATAATAAATAATGAAACAGGTAGGAAAAAACAGCGAAATACTGAATTTAATTTAGAGACTGCACATGGCCCTATCAACTCAGATGTAGAAATAGCTCAGGAATTTGAAAACTTTTTTGCTAATATTCCCATTAAAACTACTGAAGCTTTAAATTCCTCACCCGCGCTTTCTGCTGCCTTACTTAGACAGAATGTGAAGGCATGCCCTTTGGAGTTTAGGTTTCAGCATACAAACCCCCAGGCTGTTATAAAAGCTTTTAAAGATCTTAAAATTAAATCAACAGAAGATCTCTGGGGAATGTCTGTAAAAGTCTGTAGATGTATTATCGAAACCATTGCGCCCTATTTAGCTTTCATATTTAACACCAGTGTAGACCAAGGAGTATTTCCGGATCTCATGAAACACAGTAAGCTAGTTCCATTGTTCAAATCCGGTGATAGTAAAGAACCCAACAATTATAGGCCTGTGTCAATTCTACCAGTTCTCAGTAAGGTGTTTGAAAAGTTGATGCTCAATCAAATGTTACGTCACTTTAATAAAAATTCCATCTTTCATGAACAACAGTACGGTTTCACCAAAGGGCGTTGTACCACTGACGCTGGTGTCACCCTAATAAAGAACATTTTTAATGCCTGGGAAGGAGCACAAGATGCCATTGGAATCTTTTGCGACCTCTCGAAGGCGTTCGATTGCGTAGACCATGAGACACTTCTGCTGAAACTGGAGCACTATGGGATTAGGAATACAGCTCTTGATTTACTAAGATCATACCTGAAAGATAGAAAGGTTAAAGTTCAAGTAAACGGCGTAAACTCATTAGGGTCTGAAATGGCAATGGGCGTTCCTCAAGGTTCGATATTGGGTCCATTCCTCTTTTTAGTTTACATTAATGATTTACCCCAATTACTCCAAAATCAACCGAAGATGGTTTTATTTGCAGATGACACATCATTGATCTTTAAAATCAACCGACGGTCACAAAATCTTGACGACGTGAATAACTCTATTCTTCAGGTCCAAGATTGGTTTACGGTAAATAATTTGGTACTAAATAAAAAAAAAACCAAATGCATTAGATTTAAATTACCTAATGTTAGAAGTAGCGAATGTGACATCTTATTGAATGGAGAAAAGCTGGAATATATTAATCAAACAGTTTTCCTAGGAATCACGCTAGACGAGAAATTACAATGGGGACCTCATATAACATCTCTTGCGGGGCGGCTGAGCTCTGCCGCTTTTGCTGTTAGAAAGATAAGACAGTTAACAGATGTAGAAACCGCGCGTTTGGTCTATTTTAGCTACTTCCACAGTATTATGTCGTATGGCATTTTACTGTGGGGTCGGGCTGCTGACATTGAATCCATATTTATTTTACAAAAGAGAGCTGTCAGAGCCATTTATAATCTACATCGTCGCGAATCTCTCAGGGAACTATTTAAAGGGATTAATATTATGACAGTACCTTGCCAATTCATTTATGAAAATATTATGTATGTTAGAAAAAATCTACATATTTTTAACAAAATAAGTGATAGACATAATTTTAATACTAGAAATAAAGATAAAATAGATCAACCATTTTTCAGATTATCTAAAGTATCTTCATCTTTTATGGGGTACTGTGTTAAATGCTACAACAAAATACCTTGTGATATATTACAATTAAATGAAAGAAAATTTAAAACTCATATTAAAAGTACACTTTGTAAACAAGCCTATTACAAATTAGAGGAATATATCCAAGATAAGAATGCTTGGAAACATGCTGGTCCTGCTCCATAGGACAATCTAGAATCTAGACAAAATCAAACTGGTTGCTAATTTAAGTTGTATAAATTATAATTTTTACGAGTATTACATGACATTGATTTTGCATTCTGTGATTACTTCCTCACACACTGACTTATTAATTGTAAATTTTTTAAGAAAATCATCTACTTTTACAATGTTTGTAAATATGTGAAAACCGTACATCTATCACATCATTAATTAATTTATCTTTCGTGGCTTCATTTTTATTAATTCTTCTTTTTACCTATTGTGGTAACCTATTTTTATTTTATTTTTTTAGATGCATCGTCTTCACATATAATTATGTAACGAATGTAACACATACAAATATTGTAACAATTTTTAAAAGAGTAACGGTGGAGTTTCTTGCCCATTCTTCTCCATACGAAAACTACCTTTTGGAAGGGGCGACTAGAATCAATTCAATTTTTTGTAAACTTTGACGTTCAAAAGTGCCTTACAAGGGCCTATTTGAAATAAATGATTTGACTTTGACTTTGACTTTGACTTAGTCAGAAACCCAAAAGTCTGACAACCAGTCTTACCAAGGGGTATCGTGTTAACCAGTAACTGGGTTGTGGGGCTCAGATAGGTAGTCACTCCATGTAAAATACTAGTATTCAGTTGCATCCGGTTAAACTGGAAGCCGACCTCAGCATAGTTGGGAAAAGGCTAGATACGCTGACATGTCTTGTGTGATTGACTGATCCAACTTAAGAGTTAGATCAGTCGAAATATTTTGCTAGAAATGTTTTCATTGTTAACGCGTGTATTTTTTTCCAGATGGGTTATCTAGAAGTGGTGATACCACCAGACTTTATACCAGAAGAAACTTCTGGAGATATAATGGTGCCCGAAGGCGGTACTGCCAAAGTTGCTTGCCGCGCGAAAGGTATGCCAGAGCCCCGAGTTCTTTGGAGGAGAGAAGATGGTGCTGATATTGTTATCAGGGATCCTAGTGCTGGCAAAACTAAAGGTATGTAATCACTAACTCATAGCGTTCATTGGTTAAGTTATGACCAACTTTTCTTCTAAAGTCAGCGAGTTGTGTGTTATTATCTAATTATTGTATTATCCGAAATTCCTATGATTATCCGTATGATTCATTTCGGATCTTTTTTATACGTGTATTTTAAGACTATCATTATATAAAATATCTATTTATATATTTCACTGAAAATAAAAAGATAGGTATACGATCGCACATTATGGTGTGATATTTTTGTGAAGCTTAGTACTGTCACAAGAGAAAATAATTAGCCCCGTACAAATCTTGTTACAATGATCAAAAATATCACAGTACAAAAATGAGTGACATTTTTCAAAATATACTCCGCTCTCTTGACATTTACATTTCCGTGTAAAGGGCTTACATAACCGAGTAATGTAATATGAATATTTCATTTATTCCATTCACCAAATCTTCTGAAGTTGGGTTATTTATTTAGATTATACTTTCCATATAGTTGCTATTTACGAGAAGGAGGTGTTGACACTAACGAAAATATCTCGGTCGGATATGGGTGCATACCTATGCATCGCGAGCAACGGAGTGCCGCCCTCAGTTAGCAAGAGGATCACTATCAAAGTACATTGTGAGTTGGTTCTATATACTTACGTTTTCTTGATTTAAGTTTTTACTTTTATTCTGTATAGTCTTTGTCCTTGACACTTTTGACCAATCCTTAAAATTGTGTTGTGTGAGTTTGTCAGTTACAAAATATTAAATACGATTATTTATTTGATCCAGCCTTAACTACATCCTACAAACAATAATAATGACCTTTACGAGGTTTCAGTAAATCCATGTATCCTTGAAAAAACATAACAACACCAAAGTAGCAATTAGGTTTCTTAAGAGTCAAATATTTTTCCCAAAAAAATGTTTTAGGACCAGCCTCACTCGGAGGACGAAATAGGTCTTTCCCAAATTCGTAGTAATTGTTGTTTATCTTGGCAACTTTCAGAGGTTCCTTGTTATTAATGGTGTTATTTAACGTCAGCGAGTAGTAGCTTTTAATTATTTTCTGGCTGTTAGGGACTGTTTGTGTCTTCGCGTCAACTCGAGCGGACATTTCGCTTCTATGCAAGATTTAACTTTAATATTATTAGTCTACTTTTCTTAACCAGTCTCCCAAAATTTGCTCTCTGCATTGTGCAACGTGTTAAATTTGTGGATTGGAAATGTTAATTAGATACTAAGGTTTTTTTATGTTCATATTTTGTTTAGTTCACCCGGTGATTCAAGTGCCTAACCAGCTGGTGGGTGCTCCGCTGGGCACTGACGTCACTATAGAGTGCTACGTCGAGTCTTCGCCCAAGTCTATCAACTACTGGGTCAGAGATTCAAGTAAGTATTCCTTCAAATACCCTCCTATCCCCCAAAGTAATTTTATCAAGAAAATTATTTCATCTTTATAGTCCATTTAACCAATTTGCGTACCTGTTAATATTTTTTGCGAACTTCGCAAGATTGAAGTTTCAAAACCACAGCAATGAAAATTTACTTCGACTTTCACTGTTTAACCAGTTTTATTTAATTTTCGAAAGGTTTTAACTACGTTATCTAACTGAAACTGTTACAGTACAATTCAAATAATTAGACGGGATTTCGTTAACTTTGTTTTAGAAATGTTTCATTTGACTTGTAAAAACGGTTAAATGTTGAAATTATATTCCCCATATCGGCTATTATTAGAATGTATAATATATTTCTTTAATCATCATTCTCCTACCCTTATCCCAATTTATTTGGGGTCAGTACATGTGTTTTTCTTCCATACCTACTTCTCTATTAGTCGTATCTAGCCATCATCTTTCACTCAGTCCATACATCGTCCATACTTATTTCTCTATATGTGAGAGTGATTTTTATTTAATAAACATCGCTCCTTTTTTCACAAATTCAAACTATATTTTCTGTTTTACTAAATTGCATCATCCTTTTGTAGTAGGATCTGTTTATTTATTTCTACATCTCAACTCTACAGTTTTCCACTATGCATTTGTAACGTAATATATACACAAATGCAGAGCAAAATTTTGCAAATGTACACGAGATGTCAGTGTAGCTTGTGGGTATGATTAATTAGGAGTCATATCAACAATTTCATTAGAGACTAGAAAATTGTTTCCTAATTTTTGATCAAAATCTAATATTTCATATTAAACACATACTTATGAAACGTCATAAGCTAGGTGCTCGGTTTCAATTGGTCGTTTCCTATGGGAAAGAGCCAGTAAGAAACTCCACGGTTACTCTTTTTAAAATAAATGGCTTTTACAATGTTTTCAAATTAGCCTTAACAGGTATGAAAGGACAGTGTAAGCCTTTTCTTTTTTTTTTTGAGGTTGGGAAATTATCAAATAACTTCTCCCGCTCTGGGCGGAGCGGGAGGGCGTGTCAGACTTTTACTGACTAAAACCCACCCGTGTTCCTTCCGTTTCCTGTGTGCCGGGGTCGCGATATCCCTATCGGACAAACCCGCAACCCCGGCAGGCATTGGCCCTTCCGGACCCCGTCAGTTGGTGCTGACATCTCAGTTGGGGCTGACAGTGTAAGCCTGTCAACCAGGTACTTAACAAAATAGAAAATGTTCTACAAATCTAGTTTGTTAAGCCACAGATTAATACAGTGGGCCACAGATTAATACCAAATCATTTAAATTAAAAGCAACTCTTGCTACGACACAATAAAGTGCAATTCAGGTCGCACAGCGCTAATTAACTACAGTTATATTCACCTAGAAGTTGCCTCTCTTTCTATCGCGTAACGCTTAGATCTTCTGACTACTTTACACTCACGCAATTGGCCCAACAAGTCGAGCCCACCGCGTACTTGTAGTTTCAAAATTAAACTGTGGAATGTCCCATCTGTGGTTAAGCTTACAACGTTATATACGCAATATAAAAGAATATATTAAAAAAAAATGGCAACCTATTTAAACCAAATGACATGATTGCCACTAGATACAAGAAGTACCTATAATAATATATAGGATTTCTCATTGACAAAAATTACGAAATTTCATCCGCTATTTAACTTCTTTAAGGGATGAATTTTCAAAATAGTGCTCGTTTTCGTTATAAGATCTTGTGCAAAATTTCAAGCTTCTAGATCCAGCGGTTTAGACTGTGCGTTGTAAAGGCTAGGCAAATGATGGTCGTGAGTAAAAAAAGCTTATCTAAGGCAATGTGCCAATACTTTTCCTATCTCACATTTCTCGAGAAATCTTTTTTATGGTTTTGAATTTAAAAGTGTTTGCTCGTTCTAGTAAAAAATGTTAACTACATTTTTAATTGCAAGTATTGCAACAGCATAAATCAAAATGTAGAAATGCTTTTGAAATGAAATGAAATTGTTTATTCTGTTAATAGGATATCGGAATCACTTTTACACGTCTTATTAATAAATATTAAAAATAAGCTAGATGAGGTTCCCTAACTGACTACTCTAAGAAGAAAGGCCGAAACAAACTCAGAGGTTGTAGTCTCTTTTAAAGTCCAGACATAATATTGGTCAGGCCACATGAGAACCATGTAGATTAGTGTCTGAAATGGTCTTGTGAGGAAAGAACCACACAGATTTGAGATGACCTGTCCAGTCAGTGGAAGCATTTGTCAGTAATCGTGGAGCTCAACTCAGAACTTAAGGAGCTCAACGATTCGATGAACAATACTAAAGAAAGGATATTTGGGTAGACCGCATGAAGTACTCAAACTGCCAGACCATCATTAAAACTAAGAAAGAAAAAAAAGGCTCTACATAGTCCTCATATTCACATTATGTAATTTAAATAATATAATACTTTACAAAGTAATCATGTCATCTTGTATATAATAGACATCTTAGACAGACATCTTTTAACTAAACCAGCGCAGCGTCTCTATGGTATTACTAACTATGGTACTACTAACTTCTATGGGACACGCGTTGACTTCGACAGTTAGAAGTTATTGGCACTTCGATTAATCAATTTAACTTGTCAAGAAGTTAAACGTTTTTTCTACTTTGTGTGAATTTTTGTCTTCGGCAGTTTGACGTTATCGTCGTTATTTATTTTTGAAAATAATAGAAGCGGTATACGAAATGCCTCTAGTCTATTAATAGCGTGTGAAAATATAAGCAGTTTTTTGATTATGTGCTACTGAGTCTTTCATGCTTCATTATTAGTACTTGGGCGACCGAGCTCGACTTGAGTGAAAATATAGAAAATGAATTTTCCCAGAAATGAGATATAGCTAGATTGATTTTTTGCTCCCGTAAACCCCTTTATTGCAACTTTCTTCGAAATCGCTAGAGCCGTTTACAAGAACGTGATTACCTACAAATGTTTATACAAATATTGCTCATTTAATAGTATAGGATATACCTTTAAATAAACAATGTAAGGTCATATGCAGATAGCAAGAACCGTAATCCCAAAATGATGTCTACTGTTTTACGTTTACATACGTTACCCCATGGGAAAACGACGGTAAAATCGTACAAAAATATACCAAAAAAATATTTATTTACAAACTGAACCTATCTAAAGTCGTTAAATAACACAGATTGTGTCGTGTTACTAAGACGCTGTTGTCGTGTCCAGCTTACTTTAGTGTTCCTCTGGGACCAAGATCCTCGGTTACTATGGCAACGGCACGCAAGTGACCTCTAAAACGCTGAGTTTAATCGCAATTGCACAAGTAATTTAGCACGACATCACTTAGGAAATGTTGCTAATTACGACCGAGATTTATTTTTATAGTAACTCCGCTGAGTGGTCTGCTTTTGTACTTTTTGTGAAAAAGTGGATAGTTAGTTACAGGTAATAAGGGTAATTTTGTAAGGTTAATTGGGTAGTCGTACTATAGTTACGCTATTTATATCACTTTCATGTTGCTCAGAATTAACAATTTAGATAGGTTTTCCTCGAGTGACATTGAAGCGAAGGGAAAATATTTAATATCCATAACTGTTATTTTTCCGCCTGACAAATCAAATAGCGCGCGCTTCCCCAGCTTCCTGTTACACACTTCCGTCCCTTTAAAAAAAATCACAGATTGCAGGAAAGCGAGAGAACAAAAATCACATAAAAAATAACGATGAAGAAAAACATGAAAAACACGTAAAAATTACCACTTCATTAAACAGACACGCAAAAGGAAAAACAATGAAACCGGAAAATGTGAATGACCATCAAATGAAAAAATGCAATGACATTGATACACTACGAGACCGCCTAAAATTTAAAACCAAAAAATCCGACGTGAAATGAAGAAAGTCTGCTTGTAATTGAAGTTTTTTGGCTCGAGCCAAACCGGGGCGGGGTAACGCTTGCAAGTAATGAGATATTAAGTTTTAATTTACGAGTGCGTCGGGTTTAAGTCTTAAGAAAAGTGACCTATTGTGGTGAAATAAGACAATGCTCGTTAGTTCCGAACGACTGGACACGACCATTTACGACTCTCTCCGAGAACGTCCAACAATGCCTTTATAATTTATCACTTAAGGATGTACGATATTGCCAACGCTGCCATTAGCTTTTATGTAGTTCAGTGTTTTAAAAATAACTATTAGAAATATGTCGTAAAAGACTGCGTGGAGGTTATGAGAGTTTCTTGAAGGCTGTTCTGTGTTCAGCGTAGTGGAGTTTATGAGAAGGCTCTTATTTAGCAGTTGGATAATACGGTGTTTACTTGTTGAGCATTATGCTTTACTTAAAAATATAACTCGTTGTGTTCATAGAATAAATCTAATCTAAGAGATGTATCCAATCACTTTATAATTTAAACTAGTTTTTCCAGCGGCTTAGCTCGCGTGGAAGTCGGAAGTTATGCCATGGAAACGTCCTACCGGGATAAAAAGTATCCCATGTGTTAATCCAGCTTATAAATTATCTGTCTGCCTCATCCAAATTCTATTATTAGCATAACATAATGATTGAATACTATCGTGTATTCATGCAAGCCTAGTACTTTTTGTGCCACGTTTCAAGTTTATTAACTCAAGGAGTAAGATTTTTCATACACACGAAATCCCACCTTTTCGCCCCCTTTTTTTTTTTTTTTTTTGAGGATGGGAATTTATCAAATAACTTCTCCCGCTCTGGGTGGAGCGGGAGGGCGTGTCAGACTTTTACTGACTAAAACCCACCCGTGTTCCTTCCGTTGCCTGTGTGCCGAGGTCGCGATATCCCTTTCAGACAAACCCGCAACCCCGGCAGGC
This sequence comes from Agrochola circellaris, assembly GCA_914767755.1. NCBI lineage: Eukaryota > Metazoa > Arthropoda > Insecta > Lepidoptera > Noctuidae > Agrochola > Agrochola circellaris. The sequence continues at coordinate 12,340,309 of OU611841.1, read as the reverse complement.
ATTGGCCCTTCCGGACCCCGTCAGTTGGTGCTGACATCTCTTTGAGGCGCGCGTGGAACACAACGCGCCGTCGACCCGGGCCTGGTCCCTATCGGACGGCGAGCTACCCATTGCTCACCGTCCGCAAGCCCGCGCCTACGGTGGCCGGAAGTCGGCTCTCGACTCCCGACGCCCGGGGCGTCTCCTGCGGCGACTAGGGGCGCGAGGGCGTGCATTTTGCCTCTCCCTCGCGCGCTCCGCCTCCTCCTTCGCGAGCATTACTGCTTCGCAGAAGGAGGTGACGGCCTCCCATGCTCTCTCGCTCCGGACCATGGCCTGAACCAGGGACCTTTTCGCCCCCTTGAAGGTTGAATTTTCAAAACCCCTCCTTAGTGCTCCCCTACATTATAAAAAGAAGCTGTGTGCAAAATTTCACGTTCCTAGTCCCAGTAGTTTCTGCTCTGCGCTGATATGTCAGTCAATCAATCAGTTGCTCATTTTATATACAGGGCTATTGGTAAAACACCAACAACCTCTTAAGGGGTCATTGTACTCATCATTATGAACAACTTTTACTTCGTTCCAAACCTTAAATCGGGAAAGAAAAATCTGGTGTTCCATACATTTTGACGAGTTGTGTGAACATAAATGTAGGGAACAGCTGTTTTTTTTTTCGCGTTTTTATGTTTGGTCCCATATTAAAAGTTGTTCCTATTGATGAGTAGAATGACCCCTTAAGAGGTTGTTAGTGTTTTACCAATAACCCTGTCTATAGATAAATCAACAAATTATAGCAGAACTCGAAAAGTCTTGTTGATTAAAATATTTTCCGCCCAACTCTTCCTTGAGTTTAACTGGAAACTGATGGATACCAAAACGTATTATTGTCACCTTGATCTATGTAACCCTTATCTATTATACATCAAATCGATGTTCGCGCCTCTCCATTAAGACCTAGGCCATATATACGTATATATTTTAATTCATTTTGGTTATGGCCCTCTTTAGGTCATGAGCTATCCGAATTAAAAAAAAAAATATAGGTATATAAGGTCCATTAAAATAGATGGACAAACTTTTAACAATCATTTAAACCATCAAAATAAGGACAATGGTAAAAAAATATATAGAAAAACGCATTAAATACTTAATCTTAATCTAGATGGTCCACAAATCTAATACATCGATGTAACGTAATATTATGTTCTAACTAGCGACCCGCCCCTGCTTCGCACAGTTTATGACTCGATAAAACATTAAGATTTTTGAATTATAACAATGTAAGTATAATATTTATTTACCTATTATAAGTACACATAAACCTTCCGGAATAAATTCTCCTTCCGGTGAAAATCGCATCAAAATCCGTTCCAGTTTTTAAAAAAACGCGGTCACACAAACAGCGGCTTAAATTATAATAAGTTTATCTAGATATAGATATAGAAAATAACGAACTATAATTTTCTAAACGGACTACAAAATCAAATATATCGATGTAAATATATATTCTAAACTTACACTATTAGTACACACAATTTGTAGCAGTCTAGTGTTATCTTAGCATAAGTCTGAAGGCAACACACCAAGTTAACTGGCAGCGCAAACATTCCACCAACTCCAGTCAAGCTTTTGATTCGGTAAGTTTCTGCTTAAGCGGCCAAGCCGACCGACGACTTACTAGCACAACTACATTGCTACAAATACTGTTTGTAAGTGGGTATACGTGTAATAAAATATTGGAAGGGAAATATTAAAATACTAGTAATAATACGGTGAAAAGTATAGTTTTAGGGACGGATACAAAAACTGTTTTTTTTTATTATTTCTATAAGTAGATTTGTGCAAATACTATTAATCATATTTTAAAAACTAGATGGAGATGGCGTTTCCTATCTGACTACTCTGAGCAGAAAGGCCGAAACAAACTCAGAGATCACAGTCTCTTTTAAAGTCCAGACATAAACTTGGTGGACAGATCACGTGAGGACCATGTAGATTGGCGTCTAAAATGGTCTTTTGATGTTATTCTTCGTCAACTGCTAAATATCTCTAGCCCACAGAAAGACATACCTTACATAACATGTCTCACTTTCTAAAAGAAGTTATAATAAAACAACAAAAAAATATCGTTAGTGATCGAGAACTATTTTTGAAATGAATTTTGGTATGACGACAGCAATACACTAAGCTTAATTTACAGTAACAAATAATTATGACATAAAGAAATATCTAATAAATGTAGGGAAAAAATCCTACCTTTATTCGTCTTCATAAACCACAACACACATCCCATTAACCTTTGCAAAACCCTAATGTGCAACGATATAATCACAAGCTCATAAAAAAAGGTTATTAAAACACGAAAAAAGAAGCAATAACCTTAAAAATGTCATCCAGCAGAAGCAATCACCTTAAAATTCTCACCGAGAATGACAATGATTCAAAGATGTGCCCTCAAACATGGGATATTTGACGGAACTCAAGTGATCATTACACACTCCGTGCGAACAACGTTATTCGAGCACGAAATGTTCGTTTATTCAACTGATGAATCCATATTTTATTCATATTGCCATGTATGAGGTGTGGAAGGACTCCGTCTCGGCAGGATTCTCCTGAATTTCATATAAAATTCTTAACAGACGCAGAGTTTTCGCATAAATCTTTTTATGTGCTACTGATATTAGGAGTTGTCACTCGAATGGTCTTTATCAGTTAGTGTTGATGCGGGCGAGGAGTTTTATTTACGAGATATCTCGAAATGTATATATTAACCAATATAAGAATTTCTGCAGTCTAGGAATGTATGTTTTCTTGCGACTTCAGGCTTTTCTTCATTACCTAGGCAAGTTTTTTTTTTTGTTTTTGGGTTTGGGAAATTATCAAATGACTTCTTCCGCTCTGGGCGGAGCGGGAGGGCGTGTCAGACTCTTACTGACTAAAACCCACCCGTGTTCCTTCAGTTGCCTGTACATTGCCAGGGGCCACGGTATCCCTTTCGGACTTTCCCGCGACCACCTAGGCAAGTTTAACAACACTTTGAAGATACAACCAACAGACGTCATAAAAAAAAAATACGAAAGAATATGTTATATTTTTGAAGACTATGGGTACCTGTACATACTTCCATGTTTTAATTTTTAATATTTTTACTATTTATAACATATTTGTATCTGGGTAGTTTGCCTGAAATCAAACAGTTTTTGTTTTTTTATATATCAATAAAATTTCTATTGTGTCTCGTGTAGTGTATTTCGAAGTGGAAGTGGTTTCAGGAAAAGCAGATTGGTCCTTACTTTAGGATCTCGGAGTGTACCTTATGTGGAAACGGGGTTACGTGGTCGATGGCGTTCATTCCTTACTAACGTATTCCTTTTTTTTCTCCCTGGTTCATGGTACGAGTCCAATAAAAAAAAAAAAAAAATTGTATCCATGTCCCTATGTTTTGTTTTTTGGCGTAATTATAAATGTTCTATTTTTTTGGAAGTTTGACGTCATTTAATTTTCCCACGTCACCGTGTTTTCTCTTAACGTTCTTCGCACGAATATCACTCTCTGCATGTTCCTAGTACCTATGCTACGAGATATAAGCTTCTTAGATGGTTTCCAATAACGTATTACCTGTATAGAATTTCCAAGTAGTAACTGATTCCTAGAGACAACAAGTAATTGTTTTTGTGAATCCGATACTAAAGTTCGAGCTTACATAATGTAAACAACAAAATAACTACACAAGTACAAATCCTCATCAGTATCAGTCGTCCCTGTTAAAACCATCTGGCATTGATTCTTGTTATGCAACCTACAAGTCGACACGATAATACACGCAACGCGCAGAATGATGACATAAGAAATGTGGAGATAACGTGACGTCATCTGCTAGTCCCGCAACCCCCCAAAGATACTATGACATATCGCTTTATAAACGAGTCGATCGCATAATTTGAATCGCGTTACCCATACTAAAATGACAAAAATCCTGGTTCAATAATCGGCTCCGTCACGCGACCGAGAGCTCGTAACACGGCCGTATAACCCAAATGCGTGTTCCACATTGAAAAGTAGAAAACATTACCACCGGTGTAAAATCCCACATGATATCCACTGTGCAAAATCCATTAACACTTATCCGGGTGTAAAGTAAACCAAAGTAACTTAGGTATGTAATAAAACAATAAATTCTTCTCCGCAATTCCGTTTGATAATAAGGAAAGGGGTAATGTGAAAGTACAAAATCATATTATTTTGATATTCAAGAAGAATGATTTCGCGTCAGGCAAATAAATGTTACGCCATATATTTAACTAGCTTGGAAACAGACTTTGCAATTGTTTTTATAATTCTGTACATTGGGAATCAGTGAGTTGTGAACAGTGATCCTGACTTTGCAAAAGATTGTGCATCATGTTATTGGCAGTTGTGAACACGGCAAAACAATGCTATAGGAAAATTCCTCTAGTATATCCAATATTTATCCGGTATTCTTGTGTTGTGTTTTCCGCGTGCTTTCCAAGGGCCAGCTCAGTTGGAGAAATAGAAGCATGTTATTGGAATGTCGGGATGTAGTGAAGATAAAGAAACATTAAACTAAATACTCATAAAATTAATTCAAACTAATTAAAGCTCCAAGGACAATGATCGATGTCCTTCTAATCCTCAAACCGCGTTAGTGCAACACAATAGCTACACACAGATTGCCCACAAAATATGACGTATCAAAATCAGTTTCTATTCACACAGTGGAGTAATGAGCTGGATGGAGCTCGATGGCTGTTACTTCGTTCCGTTCGTTCGTTCATTCGTTCCCGCCCCCGCCTAGAGCCGTCGGCGGTTTCGCAAAGTTCCCCATTCGGCACTTGTCGCGTGAAATTTACGGGTTAATTTTCAATGGGACTGGGTTTTGAGCTTCTGGAAATTTTAAGTTCCACATTATGCTTGGCTCTCATCCGCAGTGGGAATGTATGACGTAATAAAGGGAGAAGTTTCTTTTTTATATTCCCGGATTTTTCTGTTTATGAAATTTTGATGAATCTTGGATATGATTTCTTACTAGCACGGGAGCGGTATACCTTCACTGCTTTTTAAGTAGCCACTTTGAATAGTTTTTTTAGGATAATTCTTTACAGATCTTTGAACAAACACAAAAATCTTTGGAACTTATAATACTCTCCCGTACCCATAATCAAGGTCTTATGAAAATGAAACATTACACAACAAGCAATTTTCACAACCAACGCTGACTTGCAACTACTACACTCGATAACTTCAACTTTCAACCAGACTAATTCAAAAGCTCGAAAATTAATATCAGTTGTTGTTTCATAAAGGCACATTCATTCCATTAAGCCGTTTCTCTAACATATGCAAAGAGTTACATAATACTAATTTAGAAGTACAACAAGTACATTAGCGAGTACCTAACTATATTAATTAAGTTACACTACTAACATCAAACCTTCCATTTCAGTCACTGACAAATGTGAGCGTGATAAATCATATGTTATGATTAGCTTTTATGAATGTTACATTTTATGAATACAGAAATATTGAGATCTTTTTCTTTTCATGTGTTTAGTGACTAGCCTGGTGTCAAAGTTGGGCCAGACTTCACATGCCGTAGAGAAATATCTCTCAGGCATGCCTCAGGTTTCCCCACGATGTTTTCCTTCACCGTTTTTGAAGCAAGTGATAAGTATATAATACGCACATGAATCTGAAAAGTCAGAGGTGCGTGACTTGGGTTCGAACTCGAGACTTATGACTCGGCAGTTCGACGGTCACACCACTAGGCTAGGATATATTGAGATAATACAGCTTGTATCAAAAAGGCGTGGTCATATTTAACATTTAAGTATGACACTACACGCCCATAGACTCGTGAGCTCGTGGCTGAGTAATAACTGCCCCACGGGTCGATCCATCAGGTAAAGCTACGCTTGCCGGGGTTGGTCTGTGGATGGGTGACCATCTTTACATACCGAGAATCCTCCGTGCCTCGGAAAGCATGTCAAGCCGTTTGTCCCGGCTGTCACTCATGGATCTTTGACAGTCGTTACGGGTCGTCAGAAGCCCGAAAGTCTGACAACTAGTCTTACCAATGAGTATCGTATTACCCAGTTACTGGGTTGTGGAGGTCAGATAGGCAGCCCCTCTATGTAAAATACTGGTATTCAGCTGCATCCGGTTAGACTGGAAGCCGACCCCAATATAGTTGGGAAAAGGCTAGGCAGATTGACTAAACGCCCATAGCAACGCGCATAACACTAAAACTTCTATTGTGTCTCGTTTAGTGTCCTTAAAAGCGTTCAGGGTGTAGTACAGACCAGAAAAAATCATCAGCCGTTCCATACATTTTTACTTTCTGATACATGCTGTAAGTCTGTAAGCTCCTTAATGTAATGTACAGGCTACTTAATCTGTACATTAAATTCAGGAGCTTACAATATGGCTGTGTATTTTTTTACTCTATGCCTTCAGCCTTTTGCAAACTTTGATAATGCTGAGGTTTAATTATTAAGGATATTGAGGTAGTCGTATTCCAAATTAACTTATAAAATGATTACATATGAAATTGAAAAAGTCAATCTTATTATTTCCAGGTTTTAGTCGTATTGTATACAGGGTGGTAGAGACATCGATGCGAAAACCGTTACCATGGATTCAGTACATGATTCTGAACGCCACTGCGTTGAAATTTTACGTCAGTTATTTCAAAAAAACTCTGCGTAATTTTCGTTCTGAATCCATGGTAAGAGTTTTCCCGTCGATGTCCCTGCCATCCTGTATATGTGCCAAGAAACACATCTTTAAGTCTTCCAACTACTTTGATTTACAATAGAATCATCAGGCTCTCCTACATAAGCTAAATTTAGTTTGGCGATAGATCTGCGTTCACCTATTTACCCGCTAGCCATATCTCAGTAATAAGTAGCCCCTATGTTGCACATAATTTCATTACCAACCATGGTTTGTGGTCGCCTTTAGCACACAAGTGCTTTGTTCGCTTAGTCCATTACGTGGCTTCGTACAGCTCTCGGAGAACCTCAAGGGAGACCAGTAACAGTCATAATAACTTCTGTCGAATGCTCGATACTGTTACTCTTGCCATTCACACAACTCAATATTATCTAGCTGTGAAGTTGGAGAACATAATGCATACTTTATGACTAGTGTAAAACATAATATAGTGGAAACGCATTTGTTTTATAATGTTGCGAGGTGAGGCTGTAGGTAGTTAGTTCGCGTTTTATGTACGAGAACACCGAGTGACTGACACAAAGGAAACCAGTCAAGAGCATGATGCTAACTTTCAAGGCTTTAACGGGTTTCGAGGACTTGTTCAGTTAATTTGCAAGAGAACACAAGTAAAGAGCAGTTGGCGTTCTCTTTACAAAACACATTCGTTTCTTAGTAATATTCACAAAATTGTGATTTGCGAATAAATCTAGCTGAGAAAATACAAGCTTGTTTGCCAAAATAAACTCAGTATATTTATTCTGCGGAGGCAGTCGACAATTTATACAACGTCGAGGGCTAATTATTAAAACGCATTAAGGTCACAAGTTGTTTTACGTCTGCGTTATGATCCATGGGGGCATTGTCGGCCGGCGGCGTACACAGCCCTTTGTTAGGCCGCCAACTTGCGCCCAATGACTGGCGCTTTCTCTCCGGCCCGCTTCTAACACCAGCCCCAAAGGGTAATACTACAGGATCGTCATTTTCGTTTGTCATCAATCTATGTTAGGGTGGCTGACATGTAAGTGTTAATTAAGCAGGCCTCACTCGAGCGTAATTAAGAGTGTTACAGTGTTATTTTAGACATTAATTGAGATGAAATTTCTTGTTATAATGAAACGAGTAGACTTCGAGATTGTCGAGTAATTTCCTCTGAAGGCCATCTTCGCCGCACGTCGTAAAGTCGAAGCACACTGGAGAGTAAACAAACCGAAGTTTCGATCGGAATGAAGATTAAGAAAGGCGTTACTGGTGTTATCGTTTCCTGATAAAGTTCATAGCGGGCGACGAAGCTTAAATTAATGCCTTTCTGAATTATGATGTAAAATATTGTGTAAATATTTTGGGCGGTGTTAATAGTGCGGGGATATTTTATTGGTTCTAATAAAACGGAGCGGTTGAAAGGAGTGTTTAACAGGACGGCGGCGGTGCAGTGTTTTCGAAAGAAAGCTAGTCGCTTTATCATTTGCGGACAACAGGCGGTAGAGGCTTACCACAGCCTGCTTCGAGGCGGCGAACGACATACTTACGTACCGCAATGTAGGGATTGTTTGGGCCACCTCTCTAAAGGGGTCTGCCAGGAAATGTCGGCGATTTGGAGCTTCTTGAAAAATATCGTTTCCCCTGCAACGGAATTTTGTGAGGGACAACTGGGACATTGTTTACCTTATCTGGTAAACACTTTAGTTTGCCACAGCTGGAATCAATATAAATGTATGCGAGCTAAGGGGATTCCGCATTTTTCACGAAATAACGCACGTATTTTGTCTTACAATTCAAATGTATTTCGGAATAATAACTGGGATCTCGGTGCTGTATCATATTTCAACGCAAAGCTACCGTTGCGTGTAATTCTGTGTAATAGATTATTGTATGAAAACTGTGTGGCTTTCTTATACTCGCGAAAAATATTCATGAAATGGAGTGTCAAGTAAAAGAAAACTGAAGACGTAATAATTCTTTTTACGAGTTCTTCACGCTGAACTGAAAGAAAAAGTTTACAGTAAACTATTTTGCTTTCCTCTGAGATAGTAAAATTGTATTATTTGAATCTGTTTTCTTTTTACATTCAACAGTTTATTGCCCTAAGTTTCTTAGACTTTGCTGTGAATTATAACGTTTGCTTTACGGCTTACTATTAAGGTTTCTTCCTAAAGTTTTGAATTAGTTCCGAACTATGTTTTACTGCCATCATAACCGTTAAAGATGGGGGGATAATCGCCATTATTGTTTATACAGTTCATATAATTTATATCGCTCTAACAAAAAACATATTTTAGTAATTGATTTCAGAACTTAAGTTTTTCATTTAAATATACAGCAGAAAAGTATTCAATTGCTTTTGCAACGATCATAATGCTTGAATGAACAAAAATTACTTTGAAAGATCTCTTCAATTTTATTGTTCACCGCGCAAACGATACCTCAGTGTGATAACTCCGTTAGTATCTATAAGACTGACTGCAATAATTACACCAATTTCTTTTCCTACAGATGAGATGGTGATATCATCAAGTAAGTATGAGGTGGTGAACACCGTTGTCAGCTCTTTCGAGAGCCGCATGGCGCTGACGGTGCGACGCCTGACGCCGGCTGACGTAGGCGGGTACAGGTGCGTCGCCAAGAACTCGCTGGGGGAAGTTGATAGCGTCATCAGGCTATATGGTAAGATGATCTTACTTTATTTGCTTCGAAAGAGATATTATTGAGGTGGTGAACACTGTTTTCAGCGCATTCGAGAGCATGGCGCTAAAGGCGTGTCGACTTAACTTGTCTACTACTGAATGCAAGAAACAAACATGGGACATATTGCACCAAACATGCCAATAGTTCATTACCATGTAGGTACCTCAGACCAAATAAAAAACCAAGACAGAGTGCTGTCAACAGTGAAGTGAAGCCAGTTTCGTAAACATGTATGCACTTTGTGTGGTGTAGTTAGATTGTAGTGTCATTGTAAAAGGTTGTAAATGTGTGCGTGTGAGCATGTATGCACAAAGCGGCGGTGTAGTTTTAGCATGCTTCACTGTATTGTTCGCAGCGCTCTGCCTTGGTTTTTTATTTGGTCTGAGGTAGGTACAGTCAGGGAAATTAATAGTTAAATAAATTGACACGTCAATTTTCCGTCATTTCATACAACTGTCTAAGAATAACAGCTGTGACTTGAAATATACAATTGAAGTTGGTAGTAAAGCTTATTAATTGATTTGACAGATATCATCAACATTATCACTGTTATCTACAGCCCTAGTGAGAAGTATCTTGAATAATGGAATCACCATACATTATTTAATTTTTATTTTGGTAACAATAATTAACATCCTATGAACCCTTGAAATCTCCAAAAGGGCATTATTTTCTCTTTTCCTCGTTTAGACCTACTGCAAGAAAGCTTAAAAATATAACTTTTTTTTTAAAACCCGCCATGTACTTGTCAGACCACGCACAATGAAGGGTTCCGTAGTTAGGATAAACTTATCTAAAAAAAATACTTAAAATTGTAGTTGAAAAACATGTTCTCTCATACACCGATTTACGCAACGGTCAATTCTCCAATTGCAAATGTAAATGTTTTGTAATCGCAAAAAAATATTGTTTTATGTGATAAAACTACAATTTAACGATTTTCGGACGTTTTCATTTACTTCTGGAAGGTATGAGACCTTCCTGCCAAATTTCATGATTCTAGCTCAACCGGATTCTAGGTCCCTTTAAGTTTTGATTTATTTGCGAGTATCAAAATATGCCGTATAAATGACCGTATGTTTTTATTGCTTCGACTTAGAAGCTTGATTTTTTAGGAACTATAGACCTACGTACTTGATATTAATTTCAACTTGATACCTCCACGCATCCCTGAGAAAAATGGTCTTGGCAAAACAGACGGACGGGCAACGAAGTGATCCAATAAGGGTTACGTTTTTTCCTTTTGAGGTACTGAACCCTGAAAAGGGAGAGGACAATGTCAATTAACACATTTGCAATATAACATACTATACTTCAGGTCAAAACAATAAAGAAAGAAAACTCAGTTATTCCTTGACAAAATGTTTCTTTGTTCATTGCACATATAAGTATAGTAAAACACAATAAAGCTTAAAGAGAGCATTTATTTTCAACCTATCTCTACACCAAAATAGAAAGGGAACAACTAACAGAGGACTGCTGAAACAACAAGTGTACTTTAATTATTGTACATCGATACAGCTAGCAGAATAAAACAACTAGACAGACTTATACAGCCTCGGAAGGTCCCGGCTGTCATTTGCAGATCTTTGATAGTCGTTACGGGTAGTCAGAAGCCCCAAAGTCCGACAACCAGTCTTACCAAGGGGTATCGTGTTACTCAGTAACCGGTTTGTGGAGGTCAGATAGGCAGTCGCTCCATGTAAATACTGGTATTTAGCTACATCCGGTTAGACCAGTCTAAAGTACCAGGCCGCCAGGCCGCCAGGCAGGTCGGCTTTCAGAAGCCGACCCCAAGATAGTTGCGAAAAAGTTAGGCAGATGATCATGAGACCGATTTATATAAAATTCCTAACATATAAACTACTGTTTAGTCATTTGAGACAATATCGACAGCAACTGCTCTACATTCGTAAATTCGTCCTCAGAAATCCCGGGGCCCACAATGAAGAACACGAGTCCAGCTAACAAAAGAGAAGAGTTCAAGTACTCAACACCGATAGAGGGGCCTGACAATCAATTCGGTTCTGCTGACAGGTCGGATGACGAAGATGAACGAGACACCGCCACATACACCACCGACAGACATTCAAATGCATACAAACACGAAAACGTAACTAGAAACAGAACAATCCATTATCCCCCGACACCAGAACAAAAGCTTAGCAATAAAGTTCGCAAAATTATGAACAAATTCGAAATAGAAGAGTTTGGCAACAACAGATGTTGTGTGCATTCCCCATATGTAATAAACTGTATTCTTTCGTTAGGAATTATTGTAGTACTAGATTATACGTAGAGAAATATTTGTGTTAGCTGTTATTACTGTGTATGGATGTTTACAATGTTAACCAAACAGTACTTCGGTATTCATTCCAGTATATTGTAAGTTAAGCGATGCAAGATTTTAGCGCCTTCAAACATAATTAATTGAACGTTTTGAAGTGGATACGAAATTGATATTGATGAGAGAGTTCCGTAGTTATGGAAATTAATATTCTATTGACGTGATATCGGTACATTACATTATTACCCGCTATAATGGAATATTTATAAAAGCTTTACCCGGATACGTGTGTAATATGATGTCAGAATCTAATGGATAAAATGAAAAAGGCCTATATTTCAGATGTGATTACTACTCAGCTATTGAAACTTTTCACTATTCAAAAATGTTAAAAATTTAATTTTATGCAGCTCAGATTTTCATTTGCAAAATAAATAACCTCAAGATTCTCCCGCATTGATTTGTTAAAATAATAAAAACATAAAATGTGTAAAGTTAGTTTAGTTGTGTACCTATTATTGAAGGCAGTGATTGGCCTTTTCGTCAGTCGACCCATGAAGAAATGTCCTTGAAGTAAATAAGAATAAGAATAATTTATTTGTTCTAAATTATACAATAACTAGCTGCCGAGCCCCGGCTTTGCACGGGTAGCATTAAGTACTTATCTTCGGCTACCTACCCTACCCTACCTACCTACCCTACCTAGCTGCCCTACCTAGCTACCCTACCTAGCTGCCCTACCTAGCTGCCCTACCTACCCTTTCTACTTACCCTATCTATCTACCTACCTACCTACCTACCCTGCCTACCTACACTTACCTACACCTACCTACACCTATACCTACCTACACCCACCTACACCTACCTACTTATATACCTAACTACTTATATACCTAACTACTTATATACCTACCTACTTATATACCTACTTACTTGCATACCTACCTACTTGCATACCTACCCTACCTATAACCTTGTCCTGAGAATAACGAACACAACAAAAAAAGAATTATCCAATTTGGTGCAGCCGTTTGCAAGTTATGGCGTGAAGGGAAAAAGGGATTCATTTTTATGTTTATATATATATAAGATAGATACATAATTATGGCGATACACTTTATGACACTTTATTCTGTGATCAGATGTTGTACATCTTTGTTTGAACTAGATATAAAATATCTGTATTTCAGACATCAGCGCTCTTCCCTTATTGTAGGCGGCACTTAGGAAATAACTATATCATGTAAATGGTTAACTTTTGTTCGTTTACTTACTTATGATCCCCTATCAATACCAAAAGTTTCAAGATACTATTTCTGTAATTTTAGCTTCACTTACCCACATTTTTTTATGCTTTATTATAAAGAACCAGGTTTTTAATAATTAATAATAATCTAGCCTTTAAGTTAAACAATTTTATTCTAACCTAAATTTTTACGTGATAATTATTTTAAAACTTAAAATGTCTAAGGCATTTTACACAATTGTGTTCCACTTTCCACTATACTCTACATTGTAGAGATACATTGAAGTTACATCAATAGGGATGATGCCTGGGTAAAAAAAAAAAATCTAATTAGTCCGTCAGTCAGATAATAAAAAAATATTAGACACGTATTTTTTTGCTTCATTATATTAATACAAAATTACTTAGATAAAACGCATTTTAAGTTGGGGAATGGGGGTCGCTACGTCACTACGTATAGTATGTATAAAGTCTACATACTCGTGAAGTCATGGCACATTTTACCTCAATGTATCGCCGTAATCTTTAGATAATGTAAAAAAAGAAAAAGTACGTGTCCAATATTTTTTTATAACCTCAAAGACGGGCTGAAAAAAACATTTTAGTCATCAGCGCTATTACCCAATTTGTCTATTGTAATTTGTCTAATGCTCAAACTGCTAACCTTGTCCTACTCCTATACCAACCGCTCGGCTAGGCGTTAGCTTAAACCTCACCGTAATTTGATGTATATTTTTCACAAGATTTTATCCCAAAAAGTAAGCATATGAAAGGCTTGTCGCACACCGACGGACAGGATTTTTTATTAATGTAAATGCGGCTTTAAATGCGAATCCGTGGCGGATACAACTCTGAATGGATGTCGGTGACAATACTTTTCTGAATATTTAAAATTATCATCCCATACCATGTGTTGAGGGTTTTATTTCATCTCTTACAGTTTGCTTTTGAATTTTTCGCCTCTTGTTTAATCTTTTCTGCTTTGTTTTTCTTTGAAAATTAATTCAAACAGATTTTGTGGTGTTTTTATTATGCAAACACACATAGATAAATGTTGAAATACTCCTGCAGCGCATAAGTCAATAATGTTTTTGATGTGTAACATGCCTCTCGCTTTTTTATAAGCTGTGGGAGTGATTTCGTGAAAAGGGACGGAAGTATGTAACAGGAAGCCAGGGAAGCGCGCGCAATTTGATTTGACCAATAAGCGCGCGCGGTGCTATAGTTGGCCGTCAGATACCAATCCATTTTCCGAGAGGTTGGTACTGTCAGCCAAGATGTCAGATGTTACACATCATATACGAGTACTGTAAGGCTCGCTCGTTTACTTTAATAACCGACTTAAAATGTATTCTCTGGTACTTAATAGTTTCCCCGTCGATGTCGGGATTCCACCGTGTAGATAATTTGATTCGTCGATACGTCGATACGATTTAGAAGAAGAATCAGGATACACTCATATTTTGTCATCTACGTTTGTTTTCCGTCGTATCAACTAGACTTTCAATCGTCACTTCAGCAAAGTCTAGCTCCGATTAAATTCGGAACTAGTCCTGAATCATCCCGAGTCCCGAGACAAGCTCGTAAACAATCATAGATATTAAAGTATTGTATATAGTATTCACATCACATCCAATCACGAAATAACTAGAGACCAAATTTTATGCAATGCATGTTTGCATTTTTGGCAATTTTTTCAGGTTATTGCATATGTTACCTAAAATCAACTGATTGTGCATATTTGGGCATGTTTTATAAATTATAATTTTAGCTGTATTGAACTAGAAAATTTCAAAAAAGGAAATTCATAAACATAATGAATTCATAATACATAGGCATTGCAACCTTAAACCCTGATTTACACAGTGCGATTTCTTGTAGCATACCTTGAACCAACAATGAAAGTTGCACCGTCTATACGTGTTTAAACGATGTAAGTCATTTGCTGCTTCAATTTGATTATTTATGCCACAGGCAAGAAACTTGCATCGTGTAAATGGGGTTTATGCCTCATCGACACTGTAATCGCAATACATGTTGTGAAAAAAAAGACTCAAATTCACAGCAATGACAATGGACAGCGAATTAAGGACGGAACAAAGAAAAACGAGCAAACCTTACAGTAGTTGCATATGATTTGTATCATGTGACATCTTGGCTGACAGTATCAACCTCTCGGAAAATGGGTTGGTACCATCAGTCTGGAGGCCAACTCTAGCACCGCGCGCGTTCGTTGGTCAAATCAAATAGCGCGCGTCTCCTCGGCTTCCTGTTACACACTTCCATCCTTTTTTACGAAATCACACCTACAGATTGCAGGAGAGCGAGAGGTAAGATGTTACACATCAAAAATTTTATAGTCGTATGCGCTGCAGGAGTTTTTAAACATTTACCTATCGCATCTTGAGTGAGTAGTGTGGACTAAGCTTTAGCCTACACTTTACACTTTACTTTGACAGTTGTTAGTTAACTTTTGTTGGAGAATTGTTTGAAAACCTCTCAGTTAATTGGTATTGTACACCCCTCTTGTAGGTATACCCTAATGGCCTTTAAACAACTACATAGCTACACCAAGATTCACTTATGTTGGGGGATGTTAGTCCGATATATCAAAGAGCACCGGTAGTTAATAACTCCTGTGACAGGTGGCGCCACGCGTCACCGTTCTCAGCAGAATACATTATTACTTTTAGTTAATTAAATACGTTATGCATTACAAGGGGAAGTCACTTATTAACTATAATAATACGGGACAGTAAATTTTTGAGCACCTAATGAAGTTAGAAACATTTTGGAAATTGACAAAGAATTCAAGTTATACACACAGTGCTTTTCATGACTACACGGCGTGAAAAAAGTGGCTTATTAATTATTTCTATTACTTAAAGAAAAATAGAAAAGGTTTTTTTTAATAATCATAATGCAGGAGTGGAATAGAGTCTTCCAAAATGTACGGTCAGGAAACTTTATAGTTTATCAAATAAACACTACGTCAATTTACCGTGATAGAGCCATTTCAAACAGCTGTCATTCTTTGACGGTTTGTCAGTTTGACAGTTTGTCGTGTACACGAGCATTGACGTAGTGTGTCAATTTGATAAACAACAAAATAAATGCTGTCTTTACATAACAAACAATTACATTCAGATTTTCCAGTCTTCTGATCTCATATTGCATATGTAGGTAACTGTAATTATCCTAACGTATCTTATAAACACATTATTTTAAGTCTCCATTTTACGTACCTTTTTACAAACAAAGCTAATGATTTAAAAAAGTGGTTTTAAAAAGAGATTGTTAAGCTATTGCATAGCTTTTATCGGAGACTCTGAGCGCGGCGACCGAATGTAGAAATTCCGTAACGAAAAAAAAAACCTGACGCGAAAGTTTGTGAGGATGGATGGATGGATGTTTGTTACTCTTTCACGCAAAAACTACCGAACGGATTTTAATGAAACTTTACAGTAATGTGGCTTATATATCAGAATAACACATAGGCTACAATTTATAAAGATTTTATGTGATTTAGCCATAATATAACGATAAGTATATAGTAAGTCGGAAAAAATCCTGCCCTCTGAGATCTATCTTTGCGTGCGCTGCCTAAACCGCTGGAGTTACATGAAAAGAATGTATTGTGGGGTTGTTTGTCTTAAAGAGTTCTAAATAAAAGTCCGCGACAGCATATATCTACCTTTTATGTGGAAGCCATTATAGCCAAAATAGTGAGCTATAAATACATTAAAATTGAATACTTTTTTTAAGTTGCATATTTTAGAGTATTTAGTTAATTCGTATCAAAATAAATACCTTCATCGCTTTCGGTATTTAATGTAGATAAAATTTGTCTTTTACACTAAGTAATTTGGACTAATATTTTAAAAGTTAGAACGATAAGAATGACCTGCGATGAGTCGACGGCGGGCGCGCAGAACGAGGGTGGAGGGGCGGGATAGGCAATGACGCGCGATCGCCGAGTGCGCGACCCGAACGCGGGCAGACGCGTGAGGGCAGACGTCATTGACGGATGTGTAAATTCTGCGATTTAGGGGGGGGGTATAGGGGTATTTTTTTAAAAAAATATTTTAAATCAACAATATTATCTTCTTATTTTTGAATATATGCTATGCAATAGCTTTACCGCGGCAGTCCTCGAGTGCCACACGTATTATTTTGCTAATCATGTGCAAGTAAATTACAATACAAGAATAAATGTATTTCCACCGTTTCTAATCCCATTCCAGTATTTCAGTAAATTAAGTTCTACTAATTATTATCTTATAAGAAACAGTTACATTACCATAATTTAAATTATATCAAAAATTTCTCCCTATCTACCATTACGAGCGTTTATCCTAAAAGTTGGCAACATTACAAATAGCTGCCATTAATAACGAATTGCAATTATAACATTGAATTTAATGTTGTTTTTGGTGTAAAAAGTAATTTGGAAAGTTTCCAAATACTTTGTTTACATCTAAAACTAAATATTCGGTGTTACGATATTAATTATTAATCTTCTAGTCAATATTCTAGTTCGCTACTTAGCCACATTTCTTATTTCTATACAGTAATATTGCCAAATTAATCAAAACTGCGAAATATTTGACGTCTATTTGCGACGTTGCCCGCTTTAAGAATAAACGCTCTTAAACTTATTGATATAGAGGAAAAAAAGTTGTTATCATACTGTTGCAAAAGACAATCAATCCATTTTGGTTCTCAAATCAATGTTACAGGACGACCATTTTTACGTTATTAAAATAATGTAAAAAAACAATCCCTTTTGCTATGTGTACCTTAAAAAGAGGACAAAATATTATTATGTATGACCATTAATTGTGTAATACATGCATAAATTATCTCTTGTAATTAGCATAATTTGACCAACTGTTGTTAAAAGTATATTTTGTGGACCTCTACTGGCTGTAAAAAAAATTACAAAAACTATACACAGGTTGTGCCTTTAAAGTTGAGACTTGACGCACCGCGTTTGACTTGCGCAGTAGACGATTTATGGGTCTCTTTAGCGGTATGAGGTCCCCGCCGGGGCGTCATCGGGGCGGTGGTAAGAGCGGCGGGAGGCGCGGTCAAGTCTCAACTTTAATTGCACGACTTGTACCACAAATTTTTAGCATAATTTTAGCGTTTACCAGTACGACGGGAAATAATTTGGGCATTGTTAATAAAGCCTTGGGCAACACAATTAAAAGTTTCTCAGATTAACTCATCCAAAATATTCTTAAACAAAAATTAAAAATATAACCAAAACTTTTTGTGATCTTCGGACCTGAATCGCTAGATAGAACATGGCATTATAAATAAATGGATAAACAAATAAATTATTATTCTAAACATGTTGTTTAAATCGACACCCTGTGTTTTACAATGTGGTTTTCGAACAAATGTTGCATTCTGATTTAATGGCTGACACCATTTTAACAGTTCAACAGATACATTGGAACTAAAATGTTGTTTGAAATGCAACGAGTTGTGAATCATTTGGCACTCTTTGACAAGTTAATTTGCACCGAATACACAATAATTATCATTGAAGTTTTCAAAATATACACTCTGTTGGAATAAGCTATAATACGTCAAATGACGTCATAGCAGTTCAGTTTGTATAATTAGTTCACACGGAATTAATAAGACTAAGAGCCGATTTTTCAGTAGTCAGAACTTCTCTAAGAAGAAAAAATATGGTGGTTTTACATATTTTCTATACAATCGTCATTTTATGTCTCTGATAAATATTATCTAAAGACTGAAAAATCGACTCTAAAACGAGGAGAAGAAGGAGCACAACTATACGAGAAGATATTAATGATACTGTTAGAATAGCGACTATGTCAAATTACGCTTTAACTCATTTTCGCAAAAAAATAAGTTTACAAAACGTAGTGTAACAGATTTTTTTTAACAATAAACGCAAAAACACAATAAACAAAAACGTAATACGTCTTCAAGCTAAAAATCCTCAAAACAAAATAAATGTTTGTACCAAAAGTATCTGATAAAAGTGTGAACAATCATAAAAGGGTATTAGTAACACATTTATTCATCTGTATTAACAAGGTTTCAACTTTATATCACACCACTTTTTCCAACAAATTAGTTGAATAACACCATTAAATTGTGATTGAGAAATCATCGACAAAAATTGAGGTTATCAAATTAACTGTCAAATACAAAACGTCTTTCTGAAGATTTAAAATTAGAATTTCCGGTTTAAGTTTCCCAGTAAACAAATCAAAGCACTCAAATTACAAGTGGCACTACAAATTGGCTTCCACAGGTACGTTTTCTGATCCATTTCTTTACATTTTCATCAAACACTTTTGGAGCAGACCATACATCCTACATTAGATAACAATACATATTATCACGTAGCCACACGCCTGAAAAATAGGTGCTAACTCACACGAGTCAAGTTCGAAGAAGCTCGACTTGCGGTTTGTAGCAAGTTTCTGCCGATGTGGCGGATTACCCGTCTTCCCTCATCTTCATTATACAGAGCGAACTTTCCCATTTTCACACTCCCGCCTGCCTACTCCCACACGAGACGGCCGTGTTTTGTTGCTATGTATGCAAATCAGGCGCTAAGTTCACAAACAAATAAACTTTTTGGTTATACAGAGACGTTAGGTTAATACACTGTGGCTGCCTTGTTTAATTTTGTTGAAAAAAGTATTTTGATGGATTTTTTTGAAGGGTAAAGTAATGGTACGGATACGATTTTTTTTCGTTTTTGGTGTGAGGAGGTTCAGTCACACGGGTCGCACGTTTTAAGCCGTTGGTCCCGATTGTCATTCGTAGACATTTGACAGTCGTCACGGATAGTCAGAAGACCAAAAGTGTGTCAAGTCTTATCAGCAAAAGGTACCGTATTACCCAATGACTGAGTTGTGGAGGTCAGATAAGCAATCGCAACATGGAAAATACTGTTATTCAACTGCAGTCGGTTGGGCTGGGAGGAGACCTACATAGTTGGGAAAAAGGTACGCAGATGAGTGATGTGTGGATTTTAATATACCTACTTTTAATTATGCACATTCACAATATCTTCTATGTTTTGGTTCAATATTATAATTGCAGACATGTGATAAGTATTATTAACCTAACTTAACCCTGAATTCTGACACGAGGTATAATATCAAGGTAAACTCACATCAATACATTAAGAGGTATAGGTACTTATCTACTTTGTTAGAGGTATGTACCTAATGCTTAAAACTATACGAGTAAAGGGATACCATAACGCAGAGATGAGGTACGTACTGAATGGACAACTATGTTTTTTGCAAAGATTTCAATCGTAGATTTGCCCTGCCGCGTCAAAAGATGGTCGCGTTTCTGTTTCGTTTTGACACCTCTGAGACAGACAGTGCCGCAGAGACTTTACTTGGTTGTCATGGAAAAGCCATTGTTAATGTGTGAGCTCGTTCCTCTCATTATGGACGACTTTTCGTGCGACTTAGTACAGTGAGGGCAAATCTACGATTTAAATCTTTGGTTTTTTGTACTATGTACAAAAAGATATCAGGAAGACAGGCTTCTGATTCTACTATCACCAATTTTTTTGCTAGACGTGGTGAACATGGCATTAATCCATAGCGACTGGCTGTTGCAACAATCATTCAGTAAGGTCATGGCAAGCAGTGGAATAAAAAGCAGGGTGGAAAGAAAACGCGCTCAAGGCAGAGCACTAGCAAGATGGTCAGCCCCGATCAAGAACGCTGTTGGATGCAGCATTTATCGAGCGATTCATACTGCAAAAAACCGCATAACTTGGAGCAGCATTGAGGGTACGACTAAGAAGAAAAGTTGAAGAAGAAGCAGTGGAAGACCAAGTGCTGACTGCTGATCTGATATGATTTTAATGATTCACCTTAAAGATTGACCGCGTAATCTGAAATGCCCAACTTAATTATTACTAACTTAAACACCCTACTACGACAAAATAAAAGTTTTAATTGCCCCATCGTCACAATATCACAAACTGTCGATTTCGCCGAACTTTCTACTCTAACTAATATTTAGATGGCACATCACACGTATGGCACAGTTTGTTCTCGTGCCGATCCATTGTACGGTTAATTAAAACTCCACTGAATTCCCGGTTGTAAATTTTACGTTTTTGAGTTTTTTTTACGGAACTTTTCGACAGAGCATCCAGTTTTGTTTATTTATGAGCTTTGGCCAGTGCTAACGGACGAAATGCTTCGCCGACAATATATTCACATTTATGTTTGCCGCTTTTTGCAATACCCATTTAGGGACAGAATAACACACGTTCTAAAGGGCAGCCTTTGTTTAGGACGTCTTTAAAAAAATATACTTTAACGTTTTGAATATTCAAATGTACTGAGAATACGAGTTGTCGTAATGTTCCAGGCGAAGCTGGGAAGCGGGGATAATTTAATTATTTTGCTTTAAGCTTAAAACAATTTTTTAATGTTTTATTTTAAATTACTTATGAAACTGCCAGTCATGTCTTATATATCCAATGAAAATGGAATCATCTGTGTCTGTATATGCTTTGTGTTGCAAAAGTTAAAATGTACAACCATTCTGTTCTTTGTATATAAACAATGTTAAAATCAATCTTTATTTACAAAATTTTGTTACTTGTTGATTGTTATAAGCGGTCCAAAGTTAGGAAAGAGACATCAACTTCCGACTACGCAAACCACACTGTAATACAATTTCTAAGTTATCGTTGCTTCTTACACTCTATCTTCCAGACATTTCTGATAAAAGGTAAAATTAAAACTATATACGACAATGTATATAAAACAACGGAGACACGGACGGAGTAACGAGAAAATAATCAATCTTCCGAGTCCACTTGGAAGCAATCAACGGTCTGTTATTGCGTCCGTCCAATCCGATAAAAGGGCCGATATATCAAAGACGTCCGTGGTTCAATTACTAACCAATGTGCTATCTCTTAGAGGCAGCAAATCGAAAATGAAAATACTGGCTGCTCGCTGCAGGCCTACGACATTGCACTGAACGATGGAGTATGTCAACAACAGCGGCGATGTCGGGTAAATCGATACGAGACATATTGAAGTGGATTTAGCAGAATGATAGGATTGTTTTAACTTTATTATTTGACTAGCGACCCGCCCCTGCTTCGCACGGTCTTTACGAGTTGACATAACTTCGAGATTTCTTTATCCTATGAAAATTTATTACAGAAAACCTTCCTGGATAAATTCTCTAAACGGTGGTGAAAATCGCATCAAAATCCGTTACAAAGTGTAAAAGAACAATGGGGTCGCACAGATAGACACGAAATGCGACTTTAAGGGGAAAGTGCCAAGGCAGCCCGCGAAATTCAAATTTTCGTACGATTTTTGCAATTTGCAGGTCAATATCATGTTCTATGTTGATCTAAATATGATTCGCGGCCGTATCAAATGTTTATTTATAGAATTATAATCATAAAAAATATCAATACAACTCTCTAAGTTCATGTAAACCCATTGAATGACTATTTAATGAAATAATGACATTTGCTAACTTATGGAGTTGTATTGCTGATTGCAATGATTATAATTATGTAAAGCCATATTTGTTACGATCGCGAATCATATTTAAAAAAACATAAAACCTGACACTGACCTGCAAAATGCAAAAAAACTAAAGAAAATTTTAATCTCGCGAGCTACCTTAGCGCATCCCCCTTTTATGAAGAATAAAGAGCATTTTTTGGCAATGTAATTAGCACTAAATTGCAATTGATATAGGTAAATATGAAGGAAACTTGATAATACTGCAAGTATTGCAAAATGTTACTTCAATGTTTCATCCATCATTAAAGCACGGGAAAATCACGTTGCTTCACCTACCACTGAAAACGTAAACTGCTTCAATAAGCAGTGCAGACGATTTGATAGTACAGTGGCGATTGGCTAAGGCTTTAGCGAGTAACAAAACAACATAGAATCTTGCGCTGCCCGGAATCCCGCATCCAGCGGATTCTACGTAAGTATACTGCTGTAATTTTCTACAAACGGGAATAAAAAATCCACTCTATTTTTTAAAGTTTAGTTATAATGTAATATACTATTACATTTAAAAAAATATATTTTCTCGTATCTACCTGTCGCTGAAGTTTGGTACTTCTAATTACAGTAACATGCTACGAAATGAAAAAGATAGATAGTGATGTAAGAATTATTTTTATCTTCTCATTAATTTAAACCTTGTAATTGTAGTTTTACATCTTGCAATTGGTTTATAGTTATAAGAAAAGAATATTTAAAGAGAAGCTGTCATATTTTTTAGTCTTTCATTTGTCCAATTTTATACACTACTTATCTTTTTTTCTTTCTTATTCTTTTGAAGTCTCATTAACAATATTGTGTTGTCGACGAAAGCGATACAACACTGATGTTCAAAGGTTTCTTCAGAAACTGCACCAATATCTATGAAACCCTCCATCATACCCTAGACTCAACAAAACACAATCTCAAAAAGAAACATAATTAAAGTACATCACAGGTTCATCTAATTTCGTAGGTGTCGTACGTTGGGACATATTAACGCAATTACTTGTTAAAAGACTCGCCGAGTGCCCCGGGCGCTGCGCTGCTCTCAAAGACATACACCTATTGAACACCGCTCACATCGCTCACACCGCTCCGTGTAGGCTAAACACAATGAGTTTGCATATTGTGGTGTGGAGCACCGCTTTTCAAGGTAACGGGTTCGTCTTTGGAGTTTTTGGTTTACTCTAGATTAATTCGTATTTTCAGGGTTCCTTAATCACACAAGAAACTCATTTCGATACAAAAATGACTCGTATAGGCCGTGCCGGAACGATAGAAGAAGACCATGATCATCGAAAACATACAGGGTGTCAGGGACCTCGACGCAAAAACTGTTACCATGGATTCAGTATATGATTGAACGCCCCTAAGTTGAAATTTTTCATTAGTTATTTAAAAAAAATCTGCTGTTTCATAGAATAGTGCAAAACCTACGCGGTCAAAATGTATCGAACAGCAGTTTTTTTTTTAAATAACCGACGAGTAATTTCAACGCAGGGGTGTTCAGAATCAAGTACCCAATCAAATAACAGGCTTCGCGTCGATGTCCCTGCCACCCTGTACAGTAATACTAGCTTTTGCTCGCAGCTTCACCCGCGTGGAGGTCGGATATTATCCCACGGGAGCGTATTATCGGCATAAAATAGTCCTATGTCCTAACCCAGGTCGTGGTCTACTTACCTGTGCGCCAAAGGCGTTAAGGTGTAAAAAGGTAACAGACAGATGGACAAACAGACAGAATTACTTATACATTTATAATATGAGTATGGATCTGGAAGTATCGATGTATCTCATGAGGTTACTATGAGAGACGAGATTTCAACGATAAACAGTTACAGTACATGGGTATTGATTCCCTGTACCTACACATACGTACAAGCTGAGCATATACTCGTAGGTATTAATTTTAACATTTAAGACACTAATTTGTCTCCGCGAAGTAGATGGGAGTTACTTAAAGATTCATTCAAAAATTATTCGAAGTGTATTTCGCTTTCAGTCGCCTCCCAGATTAAACCTTCTAATAAGGTTCCCGCCTTCATACCAAATTGTTTTAGTGTGTTTAACGGCCAATTTGAGCAAGTTCGAGCTCATTTTGTATACATAAAGAGAAATTAGGTAATTTGTTTCTTGTTCCTTTTTACGAGTCTTTGTTATGGAATATTTACTGAGGGTTTGTATTTCGATTTACTGATAATCTTGAATACATCGAGAGGATTCGTGAGGCATATTGTTTGTTTATAATTCATAATAATATATTGTTAGTGGTCATACAACTGATAATAATAATATACTAGTTCGTACAAGAAGTTATTTTAGTCATTTATTTCTGAGCTGACGAAGCTCATTCGATACAATATTTTATTGTTGGGCCGAATTAGGAGCAATAATAAATGTGGACCAATTTGTGCCATGAAATAACAGACGGATATAATAATATTGGTACCTAAGCCTTAAATAAGTAGTGATACCTTAGTGGTAGTTTTTGTAGCATTATGTAAAATGTTATCTTATCTGTTAACTCACAGTAGACAGTAAAAATAAGGTTAACAGAGGTGTACCTAGGTATAGTACAGCCACATTCAGGATATTATGTCTTGTGTTAAAAATTATTTAAAAATAATTGTGGAGTTTTTACCATAAACAACATAGGTAAGTGTAGATACACACTACAGACCCATCTGTTCAAAGTTTGCGACCACAAACTTTATAAAAAAAAGGCATCGCCGCGCCGTTTATCAAAAGTCGCGCAAATATTCCGACCAAAGGTTTACGAATCCGGTCCCGAGCTCTCAACACAGGAGTGCACAACTTTAGGTAGGCGTTACACAATGCAAGCTCTAACGAAATTCAACTGTAGGTAGTGGAGCAAGTGCTCCAATTCATCGAGACTGAACTAATGTGAGGAACTGAGCGGATTTAGGTTTCGGAGCAAACGAGCGACGCAATTGTTTGCCTAAATCTGACAGCTGTAGCTAATATCCAGCTGGTAAGTAGTTTCAACTATTTAGAGCTCGGACCAATGGTATTAGAGAACGAAGTATCATGAGATAGAAATCTGGTACCTACTACAGATACATAATTATACTAAACTGTTTTTGATGTTAAGCTTCCTACAGGAATATCTGTAGCATCTTGAGCAGGTAATTAATTTAATTGATGTCTGAAATAAATGATTATGTAGGCTAGTTAGTTATTATAGCGATAAGTATATACTTGGTAATGAAAAGTATAATGTTTAATCAGGAAGAAGAAGAATCTAAAAGCATTTACAAAATATGTTATTCATTTTTTATGTAGGTACGTTTCTTTTGTCCTCTTTTCCTTCGACCACTCTATTGAGTATTAATTTAGTTCTAGTGCTCTTGCGCCACTATATTAAATGACTTTGTCGGTCGACTCATTTTTCTGTTACTTTCTAGCCCGAAAAAGTGCTCTAGGAAAAACTTACTAAGGGAAAATGTCGCAAAAACTTTGTAATATAAACATTAACATTTTACTTAACGATGAATGTAATGGTGCGGCGTTCAATTACGGCGTAAAGGATAATTAATTTTGAAAGAAAGTTAAGTGCTGTAAAAATTAATCGTGTTAAAGAATATTAACGGCACGCGTTGCACGGAATTGTATTAAAAATAATTGAAGGAGGAACTCACTTGGTTTTAAGAGTTTTTCTGGATTTATAGATGGCCAAAATGCGAATGTTTGGAAGTATAAAAAAAGCACTGATATTTTATCACTTAAAAGAATTAACAAATTGTTTGTATAGACTATCATCTAGGCACCTGTGGATTACCTTTATATATAAAATTCAATTTCCGTGCGTTAGTGTCGCAAAACCTCGAAAATGGCTCGACCGATTTGATATTTTTTTGTTTTGTTTGCCTCAATACTGGGGTAGTTTAGGAAAAAAGAAAATTAGAAAAAACCCTAAGGAACAACAAATTTTGTATGGGAATGCGGCAAATATTATCGATCTCACGTGGTACGAAATTCACCGGATCGTCCTAGTCTTAGATAAATCTGGACCGAAAGATACAACAAAGAAATGGTAGGTATAAGAAAACTTGCCTACTTACTTTTTGCTTACTTTTTTTCGGGAAATGTAAGAGCAGTTAAATGCGTATTATATGTAGATATGTACGGACTATTACTCAAACAGTGTCCTATAGAAACTGTTGTCATAACATTGGACTATTGTTGTTATGTACTCGGAAACTCATTTGTCTGTGTCACCAATGTATGTACCTGCAGGTACTTTGAACGCAGCATCGTTCGATAGTTATAATAAGGTATGTCAAGTACTTAAGGATTGCGGGATTCTAATACAAGTAATATTCAAAAAAGAATCGTGTTTACAATGAGACAGAGCAGAGAAAGTTGTAGAGTGGGTATGGTTCTTATGGTCCTTCGTGAAGCTGTAAGTATAAAATATTCCAAAATGTTTTATTTTTTAATAATCTTATTTTTACTAAGTATCGATATCAAGATACAACACAATAGTTAAAACTATAATCTGTTCCAAAAGCATCTCATAAAAATGTAATCAAATGGAACAGTATTTTTTTTAACTTTTTAGATTGAATAACGAAAATTGAGGTTATAAACCTCAATTTTCGTCGATGATTTTTAAATTATAATTTAGAAATTTTATTCATACGAAGAACTGCCAAACTTAAGTGGCAGTGACATTGCTCGCAGAACAGATGGCCGATGGAGCCGAAAGAAGTGGAGACCGCGTACCGGAAGACGTAGCGTTGGAAGGCCTCCCACCGATGACCTTGTGAAGGCCGCAGGAATCCGCTGGATGCGGGAAGCACAGATCCGGTCGCAGTTGTGGTGCTCGGGGGAGGCCTTTGTCCAGCAGTGGCTCTTTGGGCTAAAATGATGAAGATGAATGTTATTCGAACAATAATTTAATATTTGTCGGAAAAAGTGTTGAGACGTAAAGTTAAAACCTTCTAGATAAAGATAAATGTGTGACCCCCCAGTAAGTGATTGGTTGTTTTAAAATTGTTATTATTATTATTATTCTCCCCATTCGGAAGCAAAACTGATTCCGAAACTACCATTAACCACTTAAAAAAATACTAAAATAAGTGACAAATTAAACAAGCATCCGAACAAAGTTTAAGTGCAAGTGATATCAAAAGCAATATCTGTTAACAGCGGTGTTTGAGTCGATCGGCTGAAACGTGCCAAAAAGCCAAAGAGAGCGTATCCATCGGTTCGCGTCCATGTCCGCTATTGCGCCTGACAATATTTTATACAGCTGCGAAAATTGCAACCGCCCTCCAACTTTAACAATTTACACGCTCGTGCCGTCGTCGCTTGCATATTGCTACGGTAAGGCTGCGGCATATTGTATACGTGCGTTCCAATCGAGTGGTGCATTTTCGGTTTGAATAAAATTCTCAAATTCAAGTAAGGGGTGACTATAAAATCTGTGGATTACATTTCAAATTATACAGGGTGATTGGAAGATGGGTGCAAAGCTTTAAGGCGAAGATAGTACAGACAATTTAGAACCATTTAAGCCATGGTTGTAATAGACGAAGTCTTACCAAATATTTTTAACCAAATTTTTAAGTTTTTTTTCGGAAATTCTCAAAATTTAATGTAAACTGCATAATTATGGCCAAATTGAATGATAAATGAATTCATTTTTTATTTATTTAATTAAAGTAATGTGTAAGCAATCAAGCAAAACATGTTTTAGGCTTCTGTGTCATTAGACATTTAAAGCTCAGAAAAAATTAAAAATTTGTACAATACGTCTTTTAAACCTTATTAAAAAAAAAAAAAAATGGTAAAAATTCGTCTAAGACAACCATGGCTTAAATGGTTCTAAATTGTCTATACTATCTTCACCTTAAAGCTTTGCACCCATCTTCCAATCACCCTGTATATTATTATTTCACAGAAACCTACACGGGTACTTATGAAACGTCAGAAGCTAGGCACGGTTCCAATGGTCCTTCCTTAGGAGAAGAGCCGGCAAGAAACTCCACGGTTACTCTTTAAAAAATAATTGTGTAGTTCGTCTAGACCGAATTTCGGCAATGGCGACCAATCTCAGCAGAGACCAGTTTTCGGTGTGGAAGATAATTATAGTACACAAGTGTACTCTCTCTTCCCTCAGTCTCATAGCCCGATGGGACGGCAATCTGATACGATCGGAGAGACATCAGGCGCAGGGCCAACGGCTTAAGTGATATATTGAAAAAATGTGCTTTTTCTTCATCGTGTACCTTATTAAGTTTATGGAATAGGGAATACACACATTTTATAATAATCACTTGATCCAAAAACGGTGAATGATAACTCAACTCAACTCAACTCAAATCATTTATTTCAATTAAACCATTACAGGCACTTTTGAATTGTCAAGGAATCGGTCAGTCAAAAATATGAAGCTAGTTGCCCATTCCAAAGCGTAGTAGGTACCTATGGAGAAGAACGGGCAAGAAACTCCACGGACACTCTTTTAAATAAAATAAATTGTTACAAAGTATTGGTTACATCATTCATGTTGAAATTATACATGTGAGAACAATGTAGAAAGACGTGCACGTTAGAAGCGTCCGTAATACAAAGATAAAAACAAAGAACAATTCAAAAATTAAAAATCAGCCATGGCCGCTAAGAGTTGACCAGTCCCAACTGACGGCGCCCGTTCACGAACATGACGTATGGATCAGCACCATTCAGCTCAACCATTTTGAAGGGAGCTAAATGATCCAACACACGCGCCACCATCAGCGAGACATTTGAGTGAGCATGACATACTCACAGCCGCCAGGGCACATTCAAGTCAATAAAAAAAAAAAAGTATTACCCGGTAAACGGTAGCTCTTTAGTACATAGTACTCACACCTGTGCTCTGGAATTATATAATACAAAGGAGATTGACTTTATACAATGCAAAGATGGTCTTAAAATCTTCAGCAGCTCCAACAGTATTTTCAGATGTTAATCAATTAGTTGTGGTTGTGGAGCAGGACCAGCATTGAGCCAAGCATTTTTATCAGAGATGTAATCCCCCAACTTATAATATGCCTGCCAGCATCGTGAGGAAACCGGCATGCCTGAGAGATATTTCTCGACGGCATGTGAAGAAAAGTCAGAGGCCCATGGGCATGGACGGCATAAAAACTCTGACACTAACCACACGAAAATGAAGAAGAAGAAGCCACTGTTTCCTAAAAGAGCGGTGGCCGCCACATATTGTCTGCAATTTACCGGCGAATGACGTCACAGACGTTATTTATGAAATGAAGTGGGTGTGTATTCCTTGAGAGCGTTTTGCGACGTGCATACAACGTGTTTTTTATATCCCATAAATCAAGGGTCTATTATTATTATTAAATTTTTCTTATTTTCGTTCCAAGTAATTTGACAAAGTCATGATGATTTACTAAAAAATACCGTAATATAAAAAAAAAAAAAAACATTTACTATATTCATAAAAATAAAACGAAACATCGCATGTTCTTAGCTATAAGTTGTACTAAAAAAATAAAAATATTGAAAATAATTTATATGCTAGATGATTCTTTGACATGGTCTCATTAATACCCTAGAGTAATAGGATATCAAAATGTAAAAATTGTGTATGTAAAAATGTCCAATTGTATAGCTCAACTGGAATGCTTACAAGCACCTAAAAGTCGGTCTTGAAAGAGAACACTGAAGTGTAGTGTACTCCTACTTGAAAAGTAGGACATATTGACGGAATGTATGTTATAGTAGGTCATCATCATCATCTGCCTAGCCTTTTCACAACAATGTTGTGGTCGGCTTCCAGTCTAACCGGATGCAGCTGAATTTCAGTATTTTACGTGGAGCGACTGCCTATCTGACGTCCACAACCCAGTAACTGGGTAATACGATACCCCTTGGTAAGACTGGTTGTCAAACTTTCGGGCTTCTGACGACCCCTAACGACTGTCAAACATCTAAGAATGACAGCCCAAACCAACGGTTTAACGTGCTTTTCGAGGCATGGAGGAATCTCGATGTGTAATATGGTCACCCATCCACGGACCAACCCCGGCAAGCGTAGCTTAACTTGACAGATCGACCCGTGCGGCTGTTATTACTTAGCCACGAGCTCCTCAATAGTAGGTTATAATAGGAATAGTATATTAAAGTAGGTAATAAACGGAAAAAAAAATGCAAATAAATCAATATCCACACTCTTCAATAATAGATTTAATTTTCATTTTTTTTTTTTTTTGTTTCATTTTTATCTTATTTTATTTTTGTTTA
The DNA here is from genome assembly GCA_914767755.1 of Agrochola circellaris. Taxonomy (NCBI): domain Eukaryota; kingdom Metazoa; phylum Arthropoda; class Insecta; order Lepidoptera; family Noctuidae; genus Agrochola; species Agrochola circellaris. The sequence continues at coordinate 12,309,543 of OU611841.1, read as the reverse complement.
CTGTGTTCTCATACCAAAGGTAAAAATACTTTGTAGATATTATTTTTATGAATCAATACTCAAAAACTGTTTGTGGGAGGGGCCTGGTAATCTGTGTGACAGGTTTTCCTAGTGCAGATACCAGTCTCCCACAAAGGATTTATCAGATTTTGTAATCTTCATATTTTTAAGGCACCTTTGTGGAAGAGAAATAAATGTTTATTATTATTAATAAAATTCCCGTTGACCTAGAATCATGAAATTTGACAAGAAGCAAGACAGTGTTGGCCTGTCAATAACTACCAGATTTTTGACGGAAGGATTCTATAGCGTATGTTATATCATATTGATCCGACTGCACATTTCCGAGTATTATATGTGGTCGGCGCAATTGTGTTTTTCTTTCATTGGTACATTTCTATCAGCGATTATCTCAGAATTCCCAATATTTCTAGTAATATCATCCACCTGAGTAGAAATACCAGCGATCAGAGTAAACACTTACAAGATTTCTGTATATGATGTAGGTGAGCTTAGTAGGCGCCACAAAGAGCCGATCGATCATAGAAACCCATGAACAGTCCTTTGATCAAATGTCAACGGTAAGCTCGCATGTCGATCTGCGCTCGAGTGCTCACTTTGGCCATAGTTACCGGGTCTGCTTACAGGTGGGCGGAAACAGGCCCAAAGCACAACACAACGCCTTGTCATTAGTGACTATCAATCAACTGTAGTACCGGAGAAGGCTTGTATGAACTAGTGACCCGAATCGCTTGTCGTTACATTGAGAATACAGCTGCAATTCACACGTCGTATCGCTTCAAGTGTGCAGTCAAAACATGCCCTTATAGACTGCCTTCTCCACGTTTCTCTGATTTTAGACTTAATTCCCCAGCAATAAAGACTATGACTTTCCGCAGCAATTATGCAGTCACAAACAACCTTTTTTAGGTTTACAACGTATTACGCGAGAAATAGTGGAACAAAGACATCTAGATGTGCCACGTAAGTTTTTAAATCAAATTAATAAATTAACTTGCATATTCGGTTTCGTTCAGTCCCTATATTACTTTTAAGATTTATACATTTTTGAGCATAATCAACCTACATTGTTCCCACTGCTGAGAGATAGGCCTCCTATCTGTGAGTAGGTGTGGGTATGGCCCACTTCCACTCACAGAAAGGAGGCCTGAATCCAACAAGCGGGCCCAGAGCGGAACATGTCTTCGAATTGTCCATTCTTGGACATGTCGGTTTCCTCACGATGTTTTCCTTCACCTTTTAGTTGTCGATTGGCAGCGGTAAAACCGCGCGTTCGATCCGACTCATCCAGCGTACCCGAACAGTTAGCTGCACTGATAACCTACTGACTAGCTTATGTTTTTGTCACGCGATAGCTGACAATTATCATACAGCTCGTGCCAAAACTACAGATGACCAAGTCTACTACACCTAGCTGTCAATATATTTTGTAAATTTTTGGTGAAGTGACCTTGAAGGGAGCTGTTAACACATTCGAATCTACCTCCAGGAAGACTCCCGGCACTGAACGTGTCAATCCCTAGCATCAAGTGCAATGGCAACTCACTTCAAGCTCAGTTTACTTATGTCCAAGAACAAAGAACAACAAAAAAAAAGGTTAACGCAAGAATCTCTAAAACGAAGAGGTAAATCCCCTGGGGTGAAGGAAGAAATATTATCTATATAATTTGGTACCATGTTAACCATGAGGTTTTTCCGCAAAGGAAGGGAAGTTGCCCCTGAAGGCATACTCTCCCTTCGTCAGTCACGTAGGGCCATACGTGATGAGATTAAAGATTTTCAGTATGAAAATGATAACATATCACCTGTTTTGAAAACAAGTTCGAACAACTCGATTGTTTTCCTACACCAAAATATGCAGAAATAAAACAACCAATGGGAACCTATGCCTTCTTACGTTAGAAGGCATAGGTTTCCATGTTACTTGTAATGACATACCTAAAAAGTTTTGATAGAAAACTTACAGCATCTTGAGAATCTCTAAAAATCAATTATTTTAATCATTTTACATAACAATAAATACAGTGTGTGTTATTCAGTGAAATATACCTATTACCTTATTATCTGCTGTCTTTGTGCGACGAAACGCTGTTCATGCCAACGAGGCAAACAAAAGAAGAATAAAACTATCAATAATTACTGAGTATAAATTGTACCGCGGATCAAATTATTTAGAAGGATATAAATGGAAACCTGACACACAGCCTATATGATATCAAAAGGATGCCTAGCATAAAAGCCTATAAAGTTCCGACTGGTGGCACACAGGCTTCCACTCTATGAGAGAGAGTGGGCCGTAATCCACAACGAGCGCCCAGTGCTGGTTTCCATTAAAAAAAATGAACGTACCTCCTGAATGAAGCCAGATGGTTTTATTTGAACTCATAATTTTAAACTTCCAATCGCACTTTAAGATTCGAACCAAAAATACGAAGAATCCAATTAAACTTGTCAAAGTTATAAATATATGAGCCCCCAAGTTAGCATACAAGCTTATCAAATCGGGTATCGAACCAGTGGCCCAGAAACGATGGCAAATGAGATATTCACTAACGTGTACGACAGAAAATATGTTTACCAATGAGTATACGTTTATTGGAATTGAAAATACGAGGTTTCGAGGGAGCGACAGTTCTGTGGTTTTACGGATCGTATGTAGGTTGTCTTCACCTTGAACTCGGTGGTTATTGAGGTAAACAAATATGAGGAAATTATAATTTGATTAAATTATCTCTCTATTTTGTAAATAAATTATTTAAATTGATGATTTGATACCATAGACTCACCATCTAGTTCGAGTATTTAAGTATCTAGAGTATTAAATTAATGGAAAAACAATTTAAGAATAGTTCTTTCAAGTGACTACTTTAAAAGTAAAAATAATACGACGACAAAATCGATATAAAAATTATTATACACTCACATAATAACAAATAAACAGCACACATACTAAAACCGATTATTACGTAAGATGAGGTAGTACTATTCCTCATCAGAACCCCGAATACGAAACAATTAAATTGTACAGGATTCCTCCGCAACTATATTTATTACTCATACGTGGTTAGCTTGAAACAGTGAATTGAAATAAAGCCGTTAGGTAACAGAACATTTTCCAAAAAATAGAACCTACTTTACCAAGACCCTGGTTTTATCTGACTCAACACAGCACATTTATTAAAATATCAGTTGTGTACATAAAACTCGGCGAGACGGGACAATTGTTTTTGAAACGAGGCAGACTCAAACAAACGTAATAGTATTTATGTTTCAAAAATATACAAACGAGGGGTTTTTTTTTTTTCAGTAGCGCTAATCCGGACGAGTCCACACGTACCTATGATATTAGCATGCGGAGGAACAAATCCAATCTGCCAAACGCGTGGTGGTAACAAGACGCGGGAACTTTGCAGAACTCGGCACGTATACGAGAAACGAGAGCGTGTGTAGATACATACAAACTTATCTGTACCACGCTATACAATCTTATTGCTAAGGAATAAGGTTTGGAGTTGTTCAAACGGATTGTACACTAAATAAAGTACAAATAGGAGGTGTTTCTGTTCAGCTAGGAGTATTTCTATTCTCTGCAGACATGAATCACTTGCGCGAAGTAATGCACGCTCGATGCTATTGTCTTTCGATAATATAATACTATATTTGTTGAATTAAAAAAAAAACTTTTTTTTAAATCTCTATGTCCTGTAACTAATAAGCCACTTCTTCGTTTTAGTAAATGCATAATAAGTATAGAAAATATAATGTAAAGCAAAACCTATTTACTTAAATAACTACACCACAACACACTGCCAAAATAACTAGTCACGGTTTAGAAATTAATATAGCTTCTGAAAATACACGTCAGTACACAGTAGGATAGTAGATACATTCAGGAAACTACTCAACTTAATATAAAACATACAATCATTTTATTTCGAACAGCTATGTTCGTTAATCCAGCTAAATTAGGTTTAGGTACCAAACTACTCTACTAGCATTTCATCGATGAGGTTAGTAAGAAATAAAGCAATGTGGTATATTTATAGCAATTAGAATCTCTGACTATGTCAAATCTCATAATAATCAATGACATCAACAGCAGTGATTACAATATTAATGCCTTTTTTTATTTATCCGTGAGCAAAGTTTTATAGTAAAAAACAACGACATCTTTCGGAAAAGTCATGAACCATATAGGTACTTAGTTTGGTGAAAGAAATGAGTTAACTGCACCCCCAATGCCCTCTTTAGAAAATAACTAACCAATGCACGACCGCTTACCAGCGCCATCTATACGAAAACATACATCAAGAGGAAGCTTGGGTACTTCAGTGCTACGCCACGGCCGCGTAGCTTCGTAGTGCGCTACGAAAACGTAGCGCCATCTACGTAAAATAACTTTGATGATCAAGGAAATAGGTTTCGCCAAAAAGTACGAATGTTGCAGATGGCGTTGTGTGTGCAGCAAAGACATGGTAGCTTCGAGATTTGTTTTCCTGAAAATCAGAACTGCTCGGAGTCTATAAGAATCGCAGCAAATTTACACTAGATGGAGCTTTTGGTCCCTGGTCCCATGGGCTGGATTTCAAAATGATAGTGGTAGTGTATTTAAAACAATTCATAGGTATTTCCTATTCATCAGCAGCAATACTAAGAGAAGCAAGGACTATTGACCACAGTAAAATGATACTTTAATATCACGCAAATTGTTTGCAGAGAATTTTTCCTTTATCCAATACTATTAAACCAGCAATATTTTGTATATTGCGAAAATTCGTTTAAAAAACCAAGCAGAGATCAGTCGCCCAAAGTTAAAAACAAGATGGCTACCGTAAAATAATGACATCATCATCATCACCATTTCAGCCAAAAGACGTCCACTGCTGAACATCCTCCCTTAAGCACCGCCACTTCGACCGATTCTGTGCTTCAACCTTCCATAATGACATGGCAGTATGGAATTAGTAAGTATCTACTATCATGGCAGCATGGAATTAGTATGAACTAGAACTATACTATTATATGAGCATGCTCTGTTTTCACCTGAGCAGAGCTCGGTCGACCAGGTACTTCCTATTGATAAAAGATCAATTGGGAAGAATAATTATAATTCCTGGGCAAGTGCGAGTCGGACTCACACATGAAAGGTTCCGTACAACCGTACAATAATTAGCAAAACACGCCGAAAAAAACACGTTTCTTGTATGGGGACGCCCCTTTAATTTTTAATTTAATTAAATTTGTTATCATAGCGGCAATCAAAATACACAATCTGTGAAAATTTCAACCGTATACGTATTACGGTTCATGAGATACATCCCGCTGACAGACGGACGGACGGACGGAGAGCGGAGGTTTAGTACAGAACTCTAAAAAGGAGAGAGACTTTAGACTAAGGATCTTTCCAGGATTCTTTTATAATTAAATGAATCGTTTCTTTTGATAATAATTTTAAAATCATATCGAATTTTTGGCGCGACTCGAATGCAATAAAACCTGTTAAACTATGAGCTGTTTCTTTATGTTTGTATGCATGTGCCTGCTTTTTATGAAGTTATAGACAGATGAAAGTGGGTGCAATTAAAAAAATGTGGTAATTTTTAGCTGTTCATTTATTTATTTAATGAAATAGAATAAAATAATAATATATTTAATGAATAATTAAGTCCGCCTATTTATCTGGTCGCGACCCGCTTAAGCAAACTAAGACCATTAAAAAACAAATAGTTATTAAAACAGTCTAAAAACATTGTCAAAATAACCAAATCAATACTAATTTCAATTGCGCTCCTGTGAATAATTTATTGAAATGTGTAACTAATGCAAAGAATTGAAATGGTAATAAAATAAAGGAACTTAGTAGGCACCCGATAAGGTCCTAACAAGTAGAGTTCAAGATAAAGGAAAGTATTAAAATTCTCAATGCATTCGACCAAATGAACCAAGTTTTTACAGATGTTTGAATACGACATCCAAGGAGTCGACATTTATAATACGAGCATTTTTACTAACTATAACTTTATTTTTAGATTCATTGTACTGTTAGTACCTACTAGGTATAAAATTTAGGCAAACACGTTTATTTATAGTTCCAGTATTCTAAATGTAAAACGATAACTTTTACGATTTTGACCACAAATACTTCGGGAAATCTCTTTGACTTGGAACAAAATTTTGTTTTTTACCTACATAAACATTTTTTTGTGGTTAGATTCTAAGTTTTTGTGCCGTTTTCAGTCATATCCCACTGTAAACACTTTCAATAACCTTACCCTATTACAATCCACAGTGGCCTAAAGACTTTCTAGCAACTTAGTTCAAACCAATTCAAAATAAAAAATATCAAAATGGCTACTTCATTCAACTGCTGTCATGGCTCAAGCTGGAAAACAAGAGCACCTATTGAACTTCCTGGTGATTAGGTTTGTGTTTTATTTTTACTTTTTACTTTCAACGCGTACTGCGAAGAACTAATTTAATTATAATGTTAATACTGTAAACTGTAACTAGGTGTTTGCACTATTTTCACAGAGTTTTAGTCATTTAGTTTGTTTGCTTTGCACACTATTACGGGGAGCAGAGTCATTTTGAGATAATCTTCAACACCTGTATAAATATATTTTTTAAATAATAAAAAATTCTTATGTCCCACGCAGTCTTTGACGATTGTCTTTGCTCAAAAGCTTGTCTAATCCACATCCCGCGTAACACAATTTAGCTCACTTTTTAATGTGAAATTAAAAAACAAAGCTTTTTATGTCATAGGTAACTTATATTATGTCATTTTGAACACTATACCTACCAAACCCCAGTTCTAAAAGTCTAGACCATTTCTTGTATAAGCCTCATGTACAATAGAAACTATTATGTTTATTCCTTTGAATGTAACAGAAGAAAAATAAAAACGCAAACAAAATCCCAACCGTAATAAATCCGAGGCGCGCCTCAAACGAAGTAGCTTAATAATTTCATCTCATAATACTTTTCGTTTCTTCGGGTACCAGGGCCCCATAGAAAAGTTGGGTACTGCATAGGAGTGAGCTGCATAGCTGTTGTAATGTTCAACTTAATAACATCTAGGTAGTGAACGTCGCAGCAATTATTGCTACATCCCAAACGTCTTTAGAGACGCGCTTAATACAGAGCGTTCTAAATATCGAGGAATTTTACTCTTACTGATAGTTTAGAATCAGCATTACCATAATATAACGTAGCAATGATACCTGCCTTTTGGGCACTTTTTGATACCCTATGAGTAATTCCCCTCTTTTTTTTTCCACTTTATGTAATTACCCTATCAGAATCAAAAAGGAGGGTTATAAATTTCACCGGTATATATGTATGTATTCATGTTCCCTCATAACTTCTAAACTACTCATCATAATTTGACAAATGAGGTATCGTTTGAAGCCTCTTGCTAGTCCGCTGGAATCCGGAGTCATACGTAATCTGTTCGATTTATGACCTAACACGTGTGACTCCAGATTTTTAATTTGTCCGTCTGTGATGTCTATTCATACTTTTTTAGTTGACTATTTTCGTATTTGGGTTTTAGCATTTATATTTTTTTTTTATAAACTTGTGCACTTTTTTTTAGGTTATATATATAATAGGTGTATAGTTCAGTTATTATAATGAGATATTGTTCTAAAATAATTCAATGTTTGTTAAGTTATTTGTATATAAAATTGGTAAACATTATTTTATACCCTTACCATAATGATAATCACTAAGCAGTCTTTCTTTAATAGTAATTGAATTTGTTGCGTAATTTGGTCGCCACAAATCTGTTCTATTACTAAAATAGAAACAGAATCTTGTTCACTGTATTCACTAACAAGTTTACTCATTACGCGAGCGCTAATCCAATGAAACCGAACACAAACGCAGTTATAACACTGCAAATCACTTCACTGCAGCCACTTTCGCAGCGAATTTGGCGGATAAAATTTACTATATCCGAGATATCGATAACTGCCGGGGGCAAGGCGCAGCACTGTCTCCCGGTGACTTATGTTCGCCTAGTGTTAATTTCACGACGTCGTCTGACAAATTCACTCGAGGCGTAGCGCGCACTCTCACACCTTTTTAATGGCCCTCCAGACCCACCCCTAGATCCGCCAAAGGCTTTCTTTCTAGAGAATTAGTTCATAATAGCTGCAGCACGGTAGTTAAGTTTACTTCGCTGAGTTGTTGAGGCTCTCTTATTATCTCGTTATTGTAATCTGCTTATTTCTTCTTATTTTGTTCTGTTTTTCTACCTTTTATAGAGAAGCTTTTTGTTAAAAGCGAGTGTTGTACTGAATGTGTTATTACGCTAGCTACGCGACATGCTTCACGCGTTTAAAAGGGAATATACAAAAAAGCCAAGTTCAAATTCAAGGTTATTTTTACAACTACTCAATCCAGAGCAAACACTGTCTTCATATTCATACCAACGTACAATAATAATGCTACCCACTAAATCTAAATCAAAAGTTTCTAAAAAATATTTACTGTAACATGCAAAAGATGTTCTGAACGCGAGACAGTTTGCATGAAACTTTGCGTCTTAAATATTTCTCTCCAAAACTGATTTAACACCTCAAAATGTACAAACATAGAGCTCAAATTCGCGGAGCATATTGTGAAAGTTAGAACAAGTATTTTTTAAATGTAGTTGCGTGTTCCCTGGGCGTACTAACCGTAGCACTGAATAAGTAAACGCCGGGAATAAATCAAGTTAATTGCGTCGGAGCACCTCCTAGTATGAGGCACAAGGCCTCAAGTGCAGTTTCGATAGATAGTTATATTGCTTGCATCCGGCACCTCTCTATTTTAGAGGGCTTACCATCAATTTATGGTCGGGAAAGAAAGGTTGTGAAACATTTCAGTGCATGTTGTCATCGTTAGTTGATAGTTTCCAATAAGCTTTGTCAAGTTTACTTTGACTATAAGGCAAAAAAACATAGGTACATGATTTTATACTCTGTACTTATACTTTTATAAAATATAAATTGTTGGAAAAGTAAAACAACTTTAGTTTTGAAATGTAAAAAGCGCTATTTCACAGTACATAAACTTCAATTGAAGACGTCGGAATTTTAAAATCAACATTCTTTGAAGAAATTCATAAGTTCTTACAATTCCAAGCATCTTACTAGTTCATAGATTCTTCAAATACCAAAATTTAAATAGTGATAATTACTAATTACACATAACATCAAGCCTTGTTTCCCCGAAGGGCTGGGCAGAGGTGTAACTGAAACAGGTACACCCACATTTTGCCAGTAATGTTTAAGTCCCGTGTAATAGGAGGCGAACCTATTGCCATCAGCCGGACACGACTCCGGGCTGCTACTGAGAAATTTCAGAAAAACCTAGTCACATTTTGCCCGACCTGGCAATCAAACCCAGGACCTCATGCTCAGCAGTTGCGCTTGCGACCACTAGACCAACGAGGCAGTCCAACAATAACTACAACAACAAATGAACAATAGAGAAAAATTAAGGCATAGGAGGTCTAACATGAAAAGTAAATTAGGTATATTATGTTCCATCGTGTTTTCGCTATAAATAAGTTAATTCTCAACATTTTAACAGTAAAAAAGAAAATCAAATTTAAAAAAAAACATCAACTAAACATAACAAGTTTAAATTAATTGAAAAAGTATTTAACATCCGAACCAATGAACAAGAAAGGATTGCTTACTTTCAGAACCGTGATTAAAACTTTAGATTAGCTCCAAAATGAAGTTTCAATAAAAAGCACCAATATTGAACTACTATACATTTAATTTGAGCGAACTAAACTCACCCGAAAATGCTAAACTCGTGAAGTTGAAAACTAATAATGCAACTTGTGTAACTAAAGAGTAGAGAAGGAGGTTTTCAACAAAAACTAAAGCTGCCTCCAACTACCGACGTCAGACATTCTTCTGTGCAAATATTAAATACATTGTTGAAAGATTACGGCTAACGGGCTATTGGAAGTTGATTAAAAAGTTTGTTTCTTGTTTATCTAACTAATAATTTTATAAGATTACGCTTATGATAGACGGGTTGAATAAATACCTTCTGAAAGAGAGCATGTTGTGAGGAAGTCGTGGCTAAGTAATAACAGCCTCAAAGGTCGACCCATCAGGTTAAGCTACGCTTGCCGAGGTTAGTACGTGGATGGTTGACCATCCTTACATTCCAAGAGTCCTTCGTCCCTCAGAAAGCACGGTAAGCCGTTGATCCCGGCTGTAATTTGTGGAGCTCTTACTGTCGTTACGGGTCGTCAGAAGCTCGAGTCTTAACAAGGGGTATTGTATTACCCAGTTCAGTAACTGGGTAATACAATACCCCTCGCGACTGCCTATCTGTCCTCCACAACCCAGTGGTTGTGGAGGTCAGCTAAGCAGTCGCTCCATGTAAAATACTGGTATTCAGCTGCATCCGGTTACACTGGAAGCCGACCGGCAGATTGATTGAGATTGAAAGAAAGCATGTTAGTAATGAATTAATGATTGCGGTGATTGCGGTGATTCCCCAGTGAGTCGGGGTGGCTCTGCGTCATGATCCAGTGAGTCAGATGTGGTACAGTGCCGGGTGGTGGCTGACTGCTGGCCTTGACCAAGAGAGGGTAGAATGAGCTCTGCTTGTGGAACCGGCCGTAAGTGCAGGTGCTGTACCAAGGTTGCTAATGAGGCTGAAGTTGATTACCAAGAATGCGCGTTCGCTGCATGCTGGTCGTCAGAATACCCGTTGAAGGCGTGTGTGCTGGCTGGCTATGTGACTCGTCTCTGGAAAGCTTGCGGGAGTGATAATTTGAAAGATAATTTAATTATTGATTTTTTAGCCTACGTACGTACGGGGTTAATAAAACCGCAGCGATTTTTTTTCGAACACTGGATTTTCAACTTTCGGTATTGAGCCGAGCATTGAGAATCCAACAGAGCGCATCCAGCGCATCAAAAAAACACACTGTTGGGTATTCAACTCTCAGCGCTAAGCAGAACGTTGAAAAATCGCCGCGATAAAGATACGCCCGTGCGTACCTGGGCTTAATATATGTGTTTTATTAAAATACCTTTTTTTTATGTATAATAAATTAATAATGCATCTAATTTGGGACAGCGGTCCTTGATGGGCGAGTCCTATTACTGTTTGGACGTACGACGCCATGCGTGCGCTCAGTACAGAACACGCAAGCTAACTTCTCAAGGTTACTGGCATATATCTGCGTCTTAAGGCGGATTGGCGATTTCAGATTATTTTAATTATAAATCCAGGTTTCCTCACGACGTTTTCCTCCACTGATGTCAGACGCTTTGTAAAGTAACTTTCACGTGACTGTATTTATACGTTCTTCCTGCTAGAGACTTCAATCATAAAAATGTTTGAAAATGTGACCATGTTGTTAGTATTTATTCAGTTTAAGGCTCTTAGAATATAGAATAGAATATATTTATTTGCATTAAACATGGTACAATAATGTTCTTAATAATAAGGTTATGATCTACATGTCTCGCCATGGACTGGCATACAAATATTTTTTAGGAAAAGTAGTTCCTAAAAATTATGCAACTAGCATCAATATTAACAGTAGTATAGGCAACAGTCATTATACTTATTAATACAAAAGTGTAATTCTAAAATGTTCTTCAACAATGAGTATACTGTTACTTTACAATTTGTACATTGCAAACTTAAGTCTAAGCGCCTCATTACTTATAGAAAAACATAGAATGTAATAACACTAATAACGTAGTTAATTAATTAAAGCTAGTAAGTAATAAATTTTTTGAATAAAAATAAAAATAATTATTATTAAAAGCTAAATTGATTACAATTTCATAGTATTTCTGTTATTTAAACAATTGGATTTGGTTTTAAGGCTCCCCATACAGGCCCGATGGGAAAGCGTGACACAACCTTATTAGAAACATTTCTATGAAAATTTCATCTCTAAAAGAATGGCACCGACGCATCGCGCTGGTCCGCGAGAGTCTTTAATCAATTTAGCCTTCGGCAGACCTCTGCTATAAATGACAATAATTGTGTGTATTTTTTTCCTACAAAACGGAGAATCCGTGACAAGAAGCGAATAAAACACCATAAAAATCCTTTCAGTAACTTCAGCACCAAATGTAAACAAAAGCAAAATATTATGTCTATCAAATAAGAATTCCAACCAAGCGCATTTTTGCTTCCAGCAAATAAAATTATGAGACGAATGAGAGCAAAACGCAAGTTGATTTTAATATATGTACGTATTCGCGAGGATCGCAATCCTGCCGTTTAAAAATGCTGGCATGCTCCCCCAAGCTTGAAATTACATTCAAAAGGAAAGCAATACACTTTTTATTCTATTAAATAGGTTTTATTTGAACTATGGAACTGCCGATGGAAACTGTTCTTTGAGAGTAAATGTATATATATTTAAAGTTAAGCAATAATAGACTGTAAAAGTTCTGTAGCGCTATTCTGAAAAAATCTCACCGTGAAAACTTAGGTGAAGTGAGCTGTCAATAGCGTCAATCCCTAGCATCTGACAGCTCACTTTAAGCTCACTTCACCTAAATTTTCACGGTGAGATTTTTACAGAATCGACCGGCTTGTAACCAGGAAATATGTAAAATATTAACTTTTTAAATTATATCGTAAAACATTCTTTAACCGATCTTATAATGATCTTAGCCTATGATTTCTTAAGAGAAGGTAGAGTTACGTAAAAATGGTGTGACGTAACAAATCAACGTATAGGTACAGCAAGGTGGTTCGTGAAAAACTGTGGAAATGATCGTTTTGCACAAATGTGTGTAGTATACCCAGGTACAGGTACATCTCTACCTAACCCTTCGAGGAATGTGTTAATTTACAAAGAAATAAGATTTAACGTCCTTCAATTTACTTACAATAATTTTCGAACATTTACTAAAAAATCAGTAGGTATTCATAAACTACAATTACATTTCCGTATTTACCTCGACTGACATACTCGAGGTAAATACGGAAATATATTCGCTGCTTTGTAAAAAATTACTTTGACGGTTGTTCAAGCACTCTATAATTCGACGTTGTAGGCAGTTTCGTTCCTTGGCCCTTTGGCCGCCTTTGGCAACTTGAAGCATCATTCACTAGTGATGTGTGTATGTGTATGTGAATTGTTGCTAAAATAATTATAATAATCTGCTGCGATGCAGCTGGGATGATGACTAAAATTTTATTTTTAAGCCGGCATGGAGATTATTAAAAAATATTGTACACGTATTTTTTTGTTTTTTTACGTAATCTAAAGATTATGGCGATACATTAAGTTAAAATGTGCCATGACGTCACGAGTATATAGATTTTATACTTACTTGTGACATAAAGATAGTTTTTTTTTTTTTTAAACCTGGTGAAAACCTATAATCGTCACTACCATACGAAAATCAACAACGCAATGTTAAAATACAAAAAAATACAAAATACAAAATATTTATTTATGCTTCAGATTTACAAAAAGGGTCATTTGTGTTTGGAGCCTCCTTTTAAGCAAATAATGCCTGTGTTAGGAGGTTCCGCTCTTCCATAATAAAGCATAGTTAACTAAAGAACATTTAACAGTGCTTCTTCTGCTTTAAAAGTAATTTAAGGTAAGTAATTTAATAATAAGTAAAAGCTTATAAAAAGAATAGTGTGTGTATGTGTATTATGTGCAGTATGATGAATGTGGATGTGTGTGTGTGTGTGTGTGTGTGTGTGTGTGTGTGTAGGTGTGTGTATGTATGTTTGCGTGTGTATGTCTGTGTTTTATTGGTGCCACTTCACTTCCCGAAATTCCCCAATTTTCCAAATGAACGCAGCTACCGCGAATTACACATAACCAAATTAACTATCGTAAAACGCAAAACAACTGAATTAATAATTTAATGCGTGAAAGATAATTAGTGCAAATCAAACACAGCAACATCAATTATCGCAAAATGGCAAACAATCGTTTAATTACTCAGTGGCATGGAAACCGCTAAATTAAGCGACAACCGACCCCATGTCGTAAATATGTTGCAGACGATAATTAACTTTACATGCATGCTGCAAGCACTATGTAATTATTATTGGGATGTATTGAAGGAGGATTTTGTTTAACGATGTCTTTTTTCAGCGAAGAGTGTAAAAAACTACTTTTTGACTTTATAGCGGCCGGGTTTGAACCTACGTTCTAACTGGAATGTCATTAACATCACGTTGGAAGTGAGGATCATGACTTTGTAGTCTAAAGACAAATTTCAAATTTCAATTTCTAAAAGTAATCGTAGTTAGAAATTGAGTTTTAGCAACTTAACTGGGTTAAACAACTACCAACTTTTCCTTCGATAACAACAGCCACAACCTCTTCTACTACACTTGTTACCACTTTCAATGACATCATTATAGAAGTAAGAACGCCTAACCAACTGAGATAAAGAGGAACTGTTGATAATACGAACATGTAACACGTATTATTATTTTAATTTCTTCGCAAAAGGGAGGTCGGGTGCATAGATAACAACAATACTGAGCCGAAACCGCGTATTCCTCTAAACAATAAGATCTGTACGTTAAGGCGAGGCGACCCAACTCGCTATTGTTTAAGAAACTCGCTTAAACACGATGGGCGACAATAGAAGGACATTTAAAATTTATACAGTTCGACATTTTGTTTTAAATATGGTTTTTGTTTAGTTAATGGATGTTGGGTGCTTAAAAGTAATTCAGCTTCTGCCTTAATTAACTTATGTATATCTATAGTGCAAATTTCCGTTCCCACTGTTTTCCAAGCAAGATTAAAAGAGCTTTTCAGGAATCAATGAAAATACTATGTAAAAAATAATTGTTTATCTAATTAAATGAATAAAATAAAATGGTGTAGCGTCTGCGTCTTTGTAACTTCTCACCCCAAATTAACTCTATACGACACAATCTTCTGGCCACAAACAAAGTTTGAAGTTCCAAAAGGAATCATTTTCACAGTATACACAAAACAGACGAATTCAACGTATGTTCTCGAACCAGCCAACCAGCGCTGACCACACGGACCTCAAACTCCGAACTTTAAGAGTCATACATCCAACTTCTGTACCGAAACTTGTATTATTATGAATGAAAACTGAAAATTAATTCAGGCGTGCATTAAAACAAACTAGTGGAAATTACAGAGACATGAAACCAATTAACGGAATCCCCTTGGGAGTTGTTCGATGAACAAAAAATATTATCCGGTTAAAATTTCACTT
Source organism: Agrochola circellaris (assembly GCA_914767755.1). Taxonomy (NCBI): domain Eukaryota; kingdom Metazoa; phylum Arthropoda; class Insecta; order Lepidoptera; family Noctuidae; genus Agrochola; species Agrochola circellaris. The sequence goes on along the minus strand of OU611841.1, from coordinate 12,294,298 downwards.
TGAACATTTTTCAATTAATCTTAGTGACGACTAATAAATTAAGTGGATCAACTAATTGACGAGTCTTTTGGAATTCATTTATGATAAGAGTCTGTAAATGAAATTACTGAAATGAACGGAAGGAGTTAGATGAAATGATAGTTATAGGAATACAATGAATAATACAATAATGATTTGTTGTAGGCGAATCGACAGCTCAATGAAATCAAATAAACTAACTTCGTGCGAATGAAGAAGATAAAATAATATTTTTTTAAGTATCGATTCGCCCTTGTTGTCGAGTTAATTCGTGCGAATCACCAATAAGCCGCTTTAAGCTTATACCCGTGACTACTACTAGTTTCATTCGTCCGAGTAGAATAGTTTAGTAGGTTGCTGTTGCTAACTTATAAGAGTATACAATATATGTAATGAACCATAAGTAAATCAGACGATACAGACACATATGTACATAAGCTCTTGCCTTTTTCCCATAGGGATAGGTATAAACTACAGAACCCCACCTGCACGCTTAGCATGACCACAAAAGAAACGGGTTTTGTCGACGGAAGAATAGACAAAATGACAGATAAACAATCACAATCTGTAATTTTGTCTATTCTTCCGTCGACAAAAACCGTAGAAAACCCCTTTCTATGGTTGACCCTTTCTACTACGATCCTTAGATAATTCTTTTGGTCCGTTCGAAATCAGATAATAGTCATGGATGATGTTGAGTCGAAGCTAAATAGAAGACTTTTTCGAAAATACTCGGAGGCAGAAACAATAACTAAATCTATTATTTATTTATTTATTTAACACTTTAAGCACACAATGTACAGAGGCGGACTTAATGCCATAGGCATTTTCTACCAGTCAACCTTTGGGTGATGCAGAGATAAACAGTGGTAGGTGCAATATCGAAAATTGTGGAATAAATATTTATTTAAATATAAGGATATACATATACCTATTAACCTATATATATAATACTATATAAATAAATACAAGAACAGATAAATACACATAAATACACGAATATACTAAAACAAATAAGACAAACAATGGGAAAACATTACCGTTGTGATGATACTGCCAGCTACAAAATAATCCTACATGATTACATTCTAAGCACAACCAAAGAGATACAAGTTATTCAACTGTAAAGACCGTCAGAACAAGTCGTTCATAAACCATTGAATATACTGTCGTGAAAGTACAGGTGAAGTTTTCTTTTTACCTAAATGTAAATAAAGAAAATTTGCCTAATATAAAACAACTTTCCGTTCAAATGGAAGGCTCCTTCCCCTTTATCGTATTTTCCTGTTTCGCTCTATAATAAAGTTTATTTATGTTCATTTCATTATCTAGATATTCTGTAATAAAATCTTCAGTCTCTATTTGTAAAAATGAGGGTATTGGAAGAAGATAGCGTAATTTGCTACAAAGTAAAAAGGGTCATTTGAAAGTTGTATAATGAACTACTTGACTACGTTATCAAGTGGTATGGTAATTTAGGTATATCTTGTATTATAAAGAATATTTTTTTTAGGGGCTATTGAAAAATGTTATTCCCTCGTACAGAAAACATAACGTTACCTATTAGCAGTGTTTAGAGAAATAAAAATCAAAAACGTGTGCTACATAGTTCTCCCTTCCGCTTATAGGTACAGCCGGTCTTATTCTCATATCAGATTGAATTCAACAGACTAAACAAAAAAAAACAATAAACCCCTAAATTAAAATCAATAAACTCGCTTGACGAAGTAATATTTCCGCCAGTTGAATCATCGAAACAGCGTCTAGTGAGGCTCGATTCTGAATCCCACCAGAGTTGACTTAATCATAAGAACGGCCGCGAAATCGCTCCGGTTCAAACGAGGCCCGAGGGAGCGACCGACTATCGGCCTCCTTTTGGTTCCTTTGCTCCGAGACGATCTAGCAAAGTTGCCAGGATTACATCAGACTTACCCCCACCAACTGCCGTATGAAAAACTTGAGCCGTTAAAGTGTTGTTGCATTTTTTGTCGAGTTTTAAACGTTAGCTTGATTTTAAAACTAGCTCAGTTTAAAAACTACGCTTTTACGGTTGGTTTTGCTTTTTATGATTAATTCGCTTCATAAATAGTTAGTTACCTGTATTATGTCTTGCTTGTTTTACGCTAAGTACGTAATTGTAGCTGTTTACAGCGAAGTGGGATTGTCTGTTCAGTTTAGTAAGATGGAGTGGGAGTTCCTTTTCCATGAAGAATAAGTTTTTGGGAAGACATGTAGGTAGCAGGTACTTTGTATTTAATCTTCTCAAACCAGATTTGCGATATCACGAAAACTGTAAAGGTTCATCTTGTTTATTAGAAAAAAAAACAGTATTTTCTCATGTGCGTTTGGTTTGTGCAGAATAAACACTTTTTCTTTTCTTCTTTCTTTATATGGAACTAGAAAACCCTTCTTTTCTTGTAGGTAAGTGTAGGAACTTTTTTTCACATGATTTAAAAATTGATGTCGTTATGGTCTCTTTATTTAGTTATTTATTATAATGACTGGACAGGTTTTCCTCTACTCCTGATATTTGGAAAAAAATCAAACAACCTCGGAGAAGTGGGTATGAAACAGGCAAGACATAAAACAATCGAGTAAAAATTAAATTCATCAAACAAGAATCTTGGACGAAGTAACAAAAACTAAAATAAAAATCACTTGTTCTGTAGATTTAAAATATTCAGACGTTCTTCCATCATTTACTTTTCAAATTTCAATATGAACTCTCAGCAATCTTGTTTCAACTCCTCGCCATTTCTCAAGTAAATTATTATGAAGCCAGGTGCTAATATCATATAGCGCAATTTAGTTTATAGATGTCAGTCGTCATTAGTATCTCGTTACATACGACACTAAACAAATAGGTGTACACTTAATAATGATTGAATGCGTACATAAAAGCTTATATACATTAAGGGTCACAGCTGGATTTTAAACTCTATTTTTGAGTAACCAAGGTTGGGGTTACCTTGTGTGTCTTCTTAAAATTTGATACGGTAAATAGAAGCCCCAGGACGCGCGGTATTAGAGCTGGCTTATGGCACTGTATTAATTTTGAACCGTAGTAACTTAGGTGGTGACAGAACTAAGATACCAACGCATAATTCACTGGGTAACACAAATGAAACTACGCTTAATTTACTGTTATAATTTAGTGAATTCCTTTACAGTCCAAAGCGTTGAGGAACTTAGCCGCGTTGGGATGGGATTCTGTTGTGTGGAGGAATTAATACGATATTACTGTTGTGGTTTAGGTTACCATTTTCCCTTAGTGTCTGATGCAACCATTAAACCGTTAAGTAACTGTAATTTTTCTAAGGTAGTTTTAAATATTTCTTTTTTTTTATTTGTTTCTATATGATTTACTAAAAGCAGCATAGATAAAAAAAGTTTAAAAGTTAACATAGAACAGAGTTCATCATACCACTTGTTCTTTACCTAACAAAGTTGCCCAATTTTTATTATTATACCTCTACATATGAACAAGCAACAGCACGTGAAATTGCCAACAAAAAAGAAAAGGGAAAATCACACGGAGCGTAGCATCACGGGCCGACTCGGTTCGCGAACTACATTACAGTTTACATAAAAACATCGCGTTCAACGACAACGGGGCATCAACTTTCCCAGCGAAGACATAAGCGAAATTGAATTACACATATTGAAAAAGAAATGTGTAGCTCCTTGGTAGGCGTGGTTTTGTTCGAAGACTCCTCCTACCCAGTGATCCGCGCATGAATCGCACCGGCATCGCTCTCAAGTCGGCCGGTCGCTCCGTGTGTCGCGCGAACTAAGTCAGTGCAAAACGGACCGCGCGCTGGGACTGTGTCGCGCCAGCGCACAACTTGCCAGTCCACACGACGAACTTACTTCCCGTTTGTGTGCCGCGAAAATACACAAAACTTTCGTGTTTAACTTTTAATATACCTTTACCGGATCAACAGAAGTGAGACGGGGAGAGTAATACCCGTTAACAAGTAATTTGTTAATTAAACCGACCAGGTTTGAGTGGATTTCATGTTCAGTGAGTGTAGCGAAGATGAGAACTGCAGGTTTATTTATTACAGATCTGCTCCATGAGCTATGACCAGTTACACAAGTATTGTTTCGTTTCATTGAATTGATGTAGGTGAGTATTAGCTGATCAATGTTACTTTGAATAGAATTAATCCTACGTTAAAAAGTTTTTGAACTGAAATGCAATACCCACTGATAAAAAAATATTTCCGTAAGCACAGTATTAGTTAGATAAGTATGTAAGATCTAGTTTGTAAACTAATTTTTAGGTTTAATTCATATAATAATAGTTTTCTAGATATTTTCACCCTTCATATTATTATAATATTTCCCATATCGCAAATCAGTAAGTTTCAGTCATGCCTGAATAAATAATTGGACAGTAAATGGCTTCAACTATGGAAACTTGAACGTAAGAATAAGTAAATGAAGTGGTTTAAACTCATTAATTATGCCTGAACGTTTGTGCTGTAAGTTAACAGAGTGAAGGAAGTTCAGGCTAGACTGCTCTTCTAATTAACTGTAAAATTATTTAGCAAACCTATCCTAGACTGAGTTAGATAATAGAGCTACAAAATAAATGCTAATGAAATTACAGGGAAAATAAAATTACCTAAAATACTGGAAACAAAATTAGGGCTGAGGGATATAAAATGTAGCCTGTGGCAAACAAAATTGTTGTAGGATAGCCCTGCCGGTGACGTAGGTACCCACTTAGGGATTTTTCCAAATCGCCCCTTAAGCGAGGTAAAAGGGATAAAGTACGTTTTCACGGGCAACGCCGCGGGCCGAGCGGAGCAATAAATAAAGTTGCCAATTGCTCTCCCCAATGAAACTCGAATTTTCCAACCAGAAATGGCTCGAATTAAAGATTTATAAAATCGTTGAATTGACCGGTTGGACATATAAAATTGTATAAAATATTTCGGAGGGCTTCATATATTGATAATATTTATTTTGCTTGTTGCGGAAAAACATTATCCCATTTTGCCAATAAAAATTTTATACAAAACAATTATACGCAACACAGTATTTATTTCATACTTCGACCACTACATAAATATTGTTTTATGCTGATCAAAGTGCTAAATTTTAATCATATTGTGCAATAAATATTTAAATTGATGGCATTTATAAATCATTTTTGCAGAACAAGCTCACAGATAGGCAGTGCCGACAAATTCTATATTATGTTAAACTATTTCAAATTAAAAGAGAAACACCGATTCGATATTCTATTTATTTTGTTTTATTATAACACCATTTATTGCTACTAATAAAATCAGTACAAACAGGAATGCAATATTCATATTATTATCTACTTAGGTATTCCCCGAATTTAAGCTGAATGAAAAGGCGAATTCAATGTTTAAAGCATTGTGCAGACTAGCGCGACGCGACACCGGTTATTGTTATACCGTGAAGTTTTCTTAGAAATTGTATTGTTCGAGTCGAGTCGCGCCGTCGCGTCGCACTGGTCTGCACGAGCCTTTAGCTACTAACTGCGCACCGCGGTTTCATCCGCATAAGTCTTGATCCCGTGGGAATATCGGGATAAAAAGTATCCTATTTCCTAACCCAAGCCAGTCATGGTCTACCCAAGTGCCAAATTTCATCCAAATCCGTTCAGTAGTTTTAGCGTGAAAGCGTAACAAACAAACTCACTTTCGCATTTATAATAGGATTAACATAATTCTGCTATCAGCCCTATATTAAGAAAAAAATACAGTAATAATAGAATCAAAATCAGAATTAGATTTTATCGTAAAAAACAATAATAAATTTCGAAGATTTTTACATTTCAGGTTCCACGTAAAGCTAAAATAATTACATCTCTGTTTTATTAATAAACATTGATCAAATTCTAACAAAACAATCAGTATAAAAGTCAATAGATTTTTTTAATAAGTTGTTCATTAACTTAAAAGCTTCTTGAAAGCTTAACAAGAAGCTTCGTCAGTTTTACAAAATGCGGACCAACATAATTTAATATTCTATTCATTTTCTGTATGAATTCCTGTGTACGGAATTTTTAGGAGCTTTTTATAAAAACCTTGTATTTTTTTCCTATATTTAACATTCTGTCCTGGTATTATTTATATTTCTCAGTAAAGGAGTTTCGTTAACAGTCTTTATGAGCGCCTTCAGTAATGAGAACAAGTGCTTAGCCCTTTATTCATTAACGAAGTATTATAAAACTGACATTTTGTAATTCCATGGAATTATTTTGTCATCTTACGCTTAGGTACTTAGAATTATTAAAAAACAAAGATTTCATATTTTAATGTACATTAAGAGGATGAACGTTAGTACTATGAGTTTCAAAAAAACCCTGAAATTAGGTCGCATCATTGCGAAAATCTTTCTTAGTTTACAATAATCCAGTCCTTGGATTTTCGCAAAACAATGATGTTTAGGCTACCGTATCAGAAAGGTGCCAAACGGAACCCTATTACTAAGCCTCCGCTGTCCGTCCGTCTGTCTGTCAGCGGGCTGTGTCACATAAAACTAGCTATGCAGTTGAAATTTTCACAGATTGTGTATTTATATTGCCACTACAACTACAAATAAAAAATAAGGTTAATAATTATAGGGGGTGCCCATACAAGAAAAGTGTTTTTTTTTTTGCGTTTTTTGATCGATCTTATACGTTTCAGAGCCCTTCGTGTTGGCTCTTGGTCGGTTTTTTCAATTATCCTGGGACAGATAGAAGCAATGTCATAATATAAAGTGCGTACATTTTAAATATGAACTGAACCCTAAACAAATAATAGGTGAGTTTAAAAATAAGTGTTTGAGCCCAAACAAAGGTGACTTTAAAAATAAGTGTTTAAGTTCAATATATTTTTGCATTGCATGGTCATTTGTAACCCGCTATCAAACCCTAGATTAGGTTTACATTTATAGAGCTACGGGTGGAGTTTAAACTTATAACCTATCGCTTGCCAGTCTATTACGTTACCGTTGGGCTAAATTATTCTTAGTTGTAACGATACACATACCGAGACGAATATGGCATCTAAATTATTTCAGCAAGTATCCTTTACTGACATAACCTATGAAATTTGCATGTATTTTTAATAAAATAACACAAAATCACGCCAGTTTTCCCCGTACAGTTAGGCAGTGGTAGGTATACATGAAGTACCTACACCCACATTTCGTTAGTATATAAGTATGTACTTTTGTAATTTTAATGTGATCGATATTTTTAATTTATTATAATAATTAATACGTGTTTTCTCTGTGAACCGGTAAAATCAAGGGGGTAATTATTATATCCTTTAATATAGATTCTCACTCTCCTTTAATAAAGATTGGTCCTTGGCAGCTCTAGACAGAGAGAGGTGGAAAGAGGCCTTTGCCCACCAGTAGGACAAAAATGGTTAATAAAAAAAAAACCGTTCATAAAATAATATCTACCAATGTTATCCTACCATTCTTACAAAAACTTTACCACAGATTTTTATCACAGAAATGTTCTACCCATTAATCTTCGAGACACAATCTCCCTGTATAGAACAGGATACAATTAAAATCAATTACAAGTAAGGGTGATTTTTATTAGGAACGCTTATCTAAATAGTGTGAGAAGTACACTTAAGTGGATTTGTAGTCACGGCAGAGCCAATGCTTCCGTAACAGTGAGTAATTTAAAGACGGCCACACTGATATCTGCGGGCGCATCCATTACCCCCAACAACGGGGTACCAGGCTCCCATAAATTATAAGGAGGAATACTTATACGCTGATTTATATAGAGCTGTAAATTTTCTATTCTATATAGTATTTAGATGCTACGGTCTTTATAATGGAGGCCAGCATATGGGCCTCAATTACCGCGGCTGTTCGGGGTAAAACGCGTCCCGTTATGGAGTGGGAAAGATATGTTACATCGTGACCGAAATGTATAAGGGATTTTTAAATTGGGCTATGGGTGCTGTGTTAGCGGCCCTGGGCTCCTAATATGCGGTATTATAAATCTGATGTAAAACTTACATAGCTGAGTACAATGCATACGTCTTTAGTTATGTTAAAATTAATACAGTCTGTTCAAAATTCAGATAACTCCTACCACAGACAGCAATGCTTTCATAGACCTTTTACCTTTTTATCAAAAGCAATCAAATGTTTAAAACAAAATAAAATCAGCTACCAATGGCAATTAATGTGTACCAACACTACAATAATTTACCTGAGCTGTTTACCTAACTCCATTAAAACACGAGAGAAAAAGCGAACCAATAAATAAATGTCATTCAAATGTAAGAAGGTATTTAAAAAAATCTTAACTCTTTGCTACACAATTAAACGGGGATAAATACTCGCAGTGAACAAAGGAAATGAGAAACAAAAACAAAGTATTGCGTCAAGTTGGTGTAATGCCAACTTGAGCCAAGTATTTCTTTCTCTTAATATTTTCGTTTAATAAATATTCATGGGTAATGATTTATACACAGTTTTACCGAGAACTGACTCTTTGATATAGTAAGTCAAAAGCATTGCCGCCGACCCATTCAGATAAGAGTTCAATATGCCACACACCAAAAGGTTATAACACTTGTGTGAAAGAACATTTTTAAAACAACAATTACTGAGTTCCTACGCTTCGAACGAACCAAGCTACGAAAGCGTAGCTATCGACATCGCGAAAGCTACGCCGTAGCAACATTTATCCGTAGCACATACTGAATGCATGTGTTATAGCTTTACGTCATCTTTACACACATTTTTATACATTCCATTTTAAATCTTTGTCAAAATAAAATAATCGTGCCACGTATATCCGTTTGGAAAAAAACGTGACGTCAACATTTTTGTTGAATTTTAAAATATTACAAACATCGCTGAATAATAAATTACTATTTGAACAAAGCATCCAGATACAAAATAACAGTATGTTTTCGAAGTCCAAACATTTCTCACGTCTATTTAATACACGATGTTGGGCTAATAAAAATTAAAGGCTCCACTGAGACATTTACAGGCACTACTGTTTTTGCCCTTGGCTGTAAAAGGGCAATATTTGTTTTAGTGGTACGGCTACCTGCCGTTAGCCGACTCTTGCGGCTTTTGAACAAGCAAACTTGGGGTGAGGAATGTTAAACGGGTAACATGTCACTACTTTGAAGTTACAGAAGGTAATTAAATCACCAATACCCACCGCGTATAGATGTAACTTTATACTCTTTTTTTTCATTTCAGATATTTCAAATAATATTTTGAATTACTTATAAATAAAAATATTACAAATAGGTGTACAATTACGAGCATACATACCTTACACTTACCTGAAATAACGATTGCAACTTTGAGAAAAAACCTATTTCGTAGTAGTATGGTTTCGAAAATATACGTAACACTTTAAAATTTCTATCAATACTTTTGAAGAAAATCGCTTTTGTATTTCGCTTAATTGTAATATTTGCTCGTAGCTGTACAGGTTGATAAAGTATGTATATCGAGCGCACCACAATTTAAAAAAAAAATGGTTTTTTTTTTATAATTATTTTCGTTGTTGGACATATTATGTCTTTCCGAAAACCCGTTTTCAAAAGATATTTTTTCCCGCATGAAACCTCTTTGGTTCACAATACATACATTACATCCTATTTGGTAAAGAGACTGAAAAAGGAGACAAGTAAATAACTTTAAAAACTTATAGCAGTGAGGTCCCGGGAGATAGAGAATGAAATATTATCTCTCTTTGTTATTCATTCGTGTCTCTGCGGATTCATAATTTTGTCAACACTTAAAATCTGGGAGTGTACCCAACTGTATTTTAGTTATCTTTACAAAAAATAAAGGTAACTAGAGTTCGTTTATAATAATAAAGTGAGTTCAGTATGTACTAAATTTAGTCGTAGCTAATCTTTTGCATCTCGTGTTTTTTTATTTTTTGGCTTTACCAGTCGCAATACGACGTTAATCTAATTATTTTCTCCATATCATTTCCAGTGTGTCCAACTAGAAGTGGGTGAATAAAATATAGTCATAAATAGGTCAATAATATTACTCTAACCGTGACCCAAGGCCGGCCACCGCGGTTTTTCACCAAGGAATAGAACAGAATGAGGTACGGGTCATGTCCCACGTGACCAACAGCATCCCTGGACTCACTACCGCTGTGACCTTAGACATACTTTTATTTTCTGTTACCTACCGATTTATCTGCGCTCTGTGCTACTAGAGGTTAAGATATTATTGGTCAACTACATATTTTTTAGACTACATTTTTTTTTCTGTATGTATAAAATTCAGTCCTGACTGATATATCAACGCACAGCATAACCCGCTGGTGCTAGAGACATGAAATTTGGATGGATTTTTAAAGGATGTGAACAGAGGGACATGGTTTATATGAAAAATCTTATTCATTTGGTTAATAAACTTGAAATTTCGCAATACTTTTCTCAGTAAATAATAAAGAGTGTCACTTTCAGTTTTTTAATAACCCCTCACAGAGGATGAAGGGGGTGTCAAAGTAAGTAACGAAAAATTTATACGCGCTGTCGGATTCAAAGTCAAAGTCAAGTCAGGGTTTTTCAAAAATCAAAAAAGACAAGTACACAGTTAATTTTCAAAATCTTCTTCCTGTCCTACATGATGTAAGAGTTGGTTTGTTTCTTTGTTATGCTTTCACGCTAAAACAGATGAACAGATTCAGATGAAATTTGGAGCTTAGTACTTTTTATCCCGTTATTCCCACGGTATCGAGACTTAAGCGGAAGAAAACGCGGGGCGCTATAAACTTAGAAATTGGCCCGAATACTTATTTATCTAAATATATGTTAAAGATCGTAAATATTAATTTTCAAGAAATTCTCTTTCAAAGGGGTGGAGGGGGTGTTGAAATTTTTAGAGGAAAGTACAAAATCCACGTGGACGAAGTTGCGGGCAAAGTGCTATTACTGATATATCATTAAACGTTGACGTTAAACGATATGGTCAATTTTAGCTAACCATTTCATGAAACACGACCATTTCATGAAATAATCAATTCTAAGATCTGACTACGACATCTCAATCTGCCAATCTGCCTAGCCATTTCCCTAATACGATATCCCTTGGTAAGACTGGTTGTCAGACTTTTGGGCTTCTGACTACCCGTAACAACTGTCAAAGATCCACTTATGACAGCCGATACCAACGGATTAACGTGCTTTCCAAGGCACGGAGGAGTCTAGGTATGAAAAGATTGTCACCCATGCACGGACTAACCCCGGCAAACGTAGCTTAACCTATTGATCGACCCGTGCGGCTGTTATTACTCAGCCACAAGTTCTTTTTGTACTTGATAGCTAAATTCTTGAGGAAGGCTATAGGCTATTTAAGCAAAAAGAAAAGCGTCTGAAAGAATGTTATTTGTGGGCGATACGATGCGACGCGATGGGTCGGGGGAATTAAAAATTTCACGCAGACGAAGTCGCGGGCAGAACCTAGTTGAGACTAGGTTCTGCCTTGTTATAAAGCTATCGGTTAAAAATAAATAATTGAAAATACACAATGGTCGCCTTTCACACAATTCGTGGAATGCAAATAAGCTGCCTCATTATGTAGTTAATTTAAATAAAAATTAAAAATAAGTGCATATTCCCAACGAGACAATCAAGCAACCTGTTTTTAAAAATGTCTGTTTTTCACATTTTCGTTTTCACATCCAGCAAACAATATTATTCCGGAAAAAAGGCCTTGAGGCATAATCAATTTAAATATTAAATACAACCTCTTCTGCAACGAATTAACTGAAAAACTTTAATACCCAGTTCAGTTTACCTACGAATATGTTGCTTGTTAAAAAGTTATCATCGTATGTGAAAAAGCGCAGACTTTATATTTTAAGGGTGATATTATGCTGTTTCTCCGTAGATAAATTTGCAGCGTTCGGTCAGTGTCCGGGTAAAATCAATAACCGCCCAATATGTGCCTATCATTTTGACATCTAGAATTTCGTACGCAGCTTATGGCAACGCTTCAGTTAAGGGTCGGACGGAGTGAGAGCGGGTAGCGATAGTGACAGCATCTAGGCAAGGAGATTTAAGATACTATACAGGGTGGCAGGGACATCGACGCGAAGACTGATACCATGGATTCAGTACAAGATTCAGAAAAAAAAAAACAGCTGTTCCATACATTTTGATCGCGTAGGTATTGCACTTTTCTATGAAACAGCAGTTTTTTTTTAAATAACTGTCGAAAGGTTTCAACGCAGGGGGGTTCAGAATCATGTACTGAATCCATGGTATCAGTATCGCGTCGATGTCCCTGCCATCTGTATATGGATTAGGGTCAGGGTGTAAAGTTCATTCATACTCTGTAGAAAAGGGAGGATCGTCCGACCACACGGGTGTTGAGTCTGGTGCGCAACTGCCCGACAAATGATTTTGGGACGTTGTATATATGCTAATCACGCGGTAAACCCTGCTTGCGCGATGCAGGATGCTGTGCGACGTCAGTATGTTGTGTAGTTCGCATGTGGCGATGTAGATGACGCCACGTCACTACCCCCTGGAGACCGGAGGTCGATAGTGGGCTGAGTTATGTATCTTGCAATGCTTACCAGGGCCAGTTCAGAATCCAAAGAGTCGGAATCAGGTGCCACGGGTAGGTACGTTTTTGTACCTCCGATAGATAGGCTTAATATAACTAGTTTTCACAAAAATTACGTTTTATTCGTTTTACCCCGTAACACTTCAAGGCTATCAGAAGTAATGTCATGGAAAAACTGTGATCCCATGTCTAAGTGATATCACCTAGCATACTATAGCAAAATTACATAATAGCCAAGTTGGATACGATACACTTCGACACCAACCTTTGAATACCAAACTTCAATAATCGGTAAATTATAAAATACTAACGAAAATATGCCGAATTGTCCTACGGTCCGGTTTTTTGTTGCACACAATGCGACCTGTCATGGACTCCTATGACACGAGACATAGAACTAAACTGAGCGAGGTGCGACCTGTAGGTGATACCTAGTAGACTTTGATGACGTTCGCTTTGTCCCATCTATCGTACGTATATTGAAATGTCTTTGCATCCAGGTGATATGTTATAGAGAAACCTATGTACTTTATTTTACTTTCCAGTTTACGCTGATCTCGAATTGTATAGGATTTCCGTACAAACTGAGGTCAGCTTATATTGGGAATGTACAGCTTGATGTGTAGCCCTGTGTACCTATACAGTTCCTTAAGAGTAACTAAATAATCTTAAATACCTCGCTATTTGTATCTGAACTAATATTATAAAGAGAAAAGATTTGATTTTTTGTGTTTGTTTGTAATGAATAAACTTAAAAACTACCGGATCGATTAAAAAACATATTTCACCAGTAGAATGCTATATTATCACTGAGTTACTTAAGCTATAATTCATAAAGACATCACGCGGGCGCAGCCGCTAACGGAAGCTAGTTAGAAATACCTACAAACGCACACACAATGTAAAGTTCACTACTAAAGTATACCTGATTATGAAAACAAAGTAGTTTATATATCAAGGTTCAAGTAACTAATTCCTGAAACCTATTTTACGTTCATCAGCAAATAATACATCCATACACCTTTTCATTCAAAACATCATTCCTCTAAATCAATTATCCACGCAACGTCATAAAAATTGAAAGCCCAATACAGCACTGACCACATGAGTGCTTCGCTCGCTAACAGTCAGCCGTGCCTCACCGGCCGATACCGACCGCGTGTTGTATGACGGTCCAGTTTTTGTGCGACACGGTACACCCGCTATTCATTAGGCCGACGCTGTCCATGTCCGCATTAATTACAGGACGCCTCTGACGAATGACACGCAAATACGGTACAGATAAGGCAATAACAGCGGACGGGATGTTGGTAAGCTGATGAGCGTAGGAAATAGTAGGTGTTTAGGGTAAATTTGAAATTATTTGGCTGAGTTACCTACCTGAAGCCGCACGTGCTGATCGATCAGGTTTTAAGCTACGCTTGCCGCGGTTGGTTCGTAAATGGGTGACCATCTTTACATACCAAGAACCTTCCGTGCCTCGGAAAGCTCGTTTAGCCATTGGTGCCGGCTGTCATTCGTACATCTTTGACAGTCGTTACGGGTCGTCGGAAGCCCGAAAGTCTGAAAACCAGTCTTACCAAGGGGTATCGTATTACCCAGTAACCGAGTTGTGGAGGTCAGATATAATAGGCAGTCGCTCCATGTAAAATACTGGTATACAGCTGGATCCGGTTAGACTGGAAGCCGACCCCAACATAGTTGGGAACAGGCTAGGCAGATGATGATGACCTACCTGAAATTATGATCTTGCTCCGACTCCGACAAAGAGTTGGAGGTAAAATACTACCATCATCTTCTTCCTGCAGATGTGCAGTTTCAGTATTTGTGGTGAATATTATTAATAGCAAGAAAGGTTGGTAACAAGGCTCTTGATGTGCTTTAGTATCGTCCGCAGTATATCATACACCACAGGTTGGCATACAATGGATGTTGCGCTCATGTAATGACGCTGGTCTGATATCAGCAAAATATTTCCACACCCACTGAATTTCTTAATGAAATTATTGTAAGAGAGGATGACGAAGAATAAATTGAAGTAAAATAATAAACTTGTTGGTTAACCATAACCATACTATTAATTAGATTAATCTTACTAATTGGAATCTTTACAAGAATGTGCATTGTTATTATCTATACATATAATAAAATAGTGACGAACTCAAAGTTGCTACGAGGTGTGGGAACGAGTATGATGCCGAAAATATAGTTTTAGAATTTTTGTGTTTATCTGGATGTATGTTCCGGATTGGCGCAAAAACGGCTGAATGAATTTGGATGAAATTAGGCACACAGATAGTTTATAACCTGGATTAACCCATAAGGTACTTTTATATAAATATATAATTTTATATATATTTCCTGTGCGTGTCCCAAATAAAATATATTTCTTTCTTTCTTTCTTTCTTTTATAAAATACTTGACAGTGCATAGCATAGCAACCATTGTAAACTGATGACGCAAACAATCTAATGGCATATTATTCGATAAATGTTTGAATAAAAATCCACAATTAATGGTTATAAAGGTCGAGTGGTTTGTAAAACAGAAAGTTTGGTAAAATGATCCGTAAGTTTTTCACTTCAGTACCAAATTCGGAGAAATATCGATAATAATCATTAAGGAACCAGTCCATACCTCCACTTGTATAAAGTTCAACTCACAGCTGCTATTTTTAAATTCGTGGTGAATTTTCTGCCGTAAATAGTTGATTTATAATAATATTTTACAATAGAAACGTGAAGAAAGTAGAACTATGGTACCAGCTTGTGTTTTCAAATCACAAGCAGACCTTGGCTTTTTTCAAGTAGAAAACAGTATTTTCAAGACATTAAAGATATTTCATCGACGTAATCTACTCGATGACGATTTCCTATTCTGAATTCATATAATACAATCCAGAGCTTTCAAACAGCTAGGAGCTGCATGATATAATAATACTAAACTCTCCACTACGCCGCATACGCATCATAAAGTAGGCATAAACTGACACAGTTCCCACACTGTAATGTATAGAAAATGCATCACTAAATACGGCTGGTCAAAGGATTCTGTTCAGTCAGAGGTAGGGATGGGAATCGAATCCGAAGTATCGATATTTATCCATAAGTTTTATCGATACTCGTAATAGTATCGGATTAAAAGTATCAATATCAAATATACTAAATTATTAATCAAATCGGCCATTTATCTTACTCCCATCCTAATTCACTAATGTAACGGTAGTATTTAATTTTTGCATGAATTATATTATTGGTTACATTTTTTATTATTATACATCCATATTAAACTATTTACATGTACCCTACAAACAACTTATAACTAATTAATTAATAAGAGTAGCAAAATTATATACTCACTTAACTAAAACTATTTACAAACTAAAATTCACTAATTAGTTAAAGATATTAATTTGTAATAATAATTTATTGTATTGCGAGCCGCGATTGACAACTTTGAGTTTCCGTGAAGACAGACTAGAAGACAGCAATGAAGACTATGATAGTACTGACGTCAAAAATATCGCTTAAAAATTGGTGCCTAACGAAGTTCAGATACATGCGTACTAAAACTATCGCACCTTTTTGAAAAACACACTAACTGCCGTAACAAAAGTATTGAGACTATTTTGGTATCGATGCTACTTTAGGTATCGATACTTTTTCCGAATCCCTAGTCGGAGTTCGATACGCCGACCATTCACTGATTACGCCAGTTTATAATTGCCGCTCTCCCAAATGAGCTCGAACTGCCAATCTGACGAAAGCAAAATGTGTTTTCAGTCGCGTGATCATTAATTTGAGTATATTGTGTCAACTCTCACATTGATGATTTAAATGGGATTGCAATCGTTTTGATTTCCAGTTGTCAATATCGCTAAGTATGAACTGATTAACGTTTGATATACGTAATGAATGCACTGAATTTTGATTTAGTTTAGTTGGTTTATGTGGTTTTTGAAACGGATAGTTAGATGGTTTTTCGCAGATATAACACATTGTTTGTTTAAGGCTTCAACCTAGCCTATTTGCATAGTTTCACATCTACAAAAAGAAGTACTTAATATTAATAATTAAATACTATCTTGATTTCATACAAGCCTAATACTTTTTGGTAGGATACTGCTCACTTGCTTAGAAGTTGTGCACAACGTGTCGTGAACAGAATACCATTTTCATAAATGTAAACTGGACCCGTGCGACTGTCAGACTGAGACTGAGTCAGACTGGACTCCGACCTCAACCACTAGGTTGAGGTAGGCGTCCAGTCTGACTCAGTCTAGATGCGGTTTAATATCAAAATTTAATATTGAGCGCTTGTCATCTGCCCTCACTAACCAATTATAAGTACGGGGAATTATCGATGTTCCAAGTTTAGAACTATTCACAGACCTATTGATGAATGAGATTATATTTACTTCTATAAATTGGTTAAAACAAAACACTGTTTCACGTTAAAAGTCCGGTGAGTTGAAGAAATGAGTTCGGTGTTTTCTAACTGGCTACTCTGAGAAGAAAGACGAAAACAAACTCAGAGACTTCTACTGGCTTCTGGCTATTGGCTTCCGACTACTTGGACTCAACTGTCATGTCAGTCATAGCCAAGGTATATTATTTGATCGGAAATGATAGTAATTTAATGCATAATCCGTGTTTCACGCGATTACGTGTTAAATCTTTATTTAGTAACCATATTACTAGGTACTGCACAGCCACTAATTCATTCTCACACATTCTTATGCTGCAAACTATCTTTCAAAAACTTCTGAGCTTATACATTTAAGAATAATTTCCTTCCAAAGAATGTTATCTTTCCTTTTATGTTAAACATTTTTATTGCGTTCTTTGTTCGCAAAAACTAATCAAGTAAAACAATCTTAAAGTTAGTTAGTTAGAAACAATTTGAACCAGTTGCAAATTGAAATAATTCAGGGTGCCGTGACGCGTAAGTTTACAGCTTTAAACCGCAAATGTAGTGGCAAGTAATGGGTATACTAAACGCACTTATTTTCACGCAATCTGGGAGAACATGAACAGACGTAGGTTACTACGGTACAAACGTACATAAATGTAGAGTGATTCAGTTAAACTAATAAAAGTTGCAACCGTGACAATAATGTAAATAAAATTATAATATTTGATTGCTGTAACCACTTTGGGGTTTGAGACACAATTTTGTAAGACAAGAAAAAAAGTAACAGACCGATAGTCGGTTGCCAAAAAATTAAAGTACCTACCTAGGTACGGTACTGTCGACATGAAATCATTTCCAGATATCCGGTTATCCTACTGAACGATTTGTTAGCCCGTACTAACTAGGAATGCTATATCCATTGGGAGAGAAATACTGTGTAGTCTGTGGCTTGCGTTTGATACACTTGCAAACTACACACACGAATCCTACGACGCTTCAATCTGTTATCGATGTTCGTAATGTATAGGAGGAAGGACTAAATTAAATTGACGCGCAGCAAATATTTTTAAAGAGATTTCCTTGTACCTATTTTTCTTCTCAAACGCAAGTGAAAATCCCTTTGCCTTTCCCAAGAATATGAAAAGGTTATTGAAGTATTTAGCAGGCTACTAGTAGCAAAAGTAACTACTATTATTAAACTCTAGGGCCATAGATTTATTTCTTTTTATGTTGCCTAAAATAACAAATGTGGCCTAAAAAGTAACAGGCCATTAAAACTCGCGACTATTCTTAGGTCTAACATCCACAATCCATTTACAACCAAAACCAGCTCCACAAACATACACAAGCTCAAATACACAACCACACACCGTCCAACATACAAAAGGGCGTAAAGGAAACGCATAACGCTTGCTGGCATTAATTACAACTTCCGATGGCGATCGCAACGTTATCGCGGTTCAAACGCGGCCGCGCTGCGTTCCGGCGATTTGTCATTGCCAAGCTGCTTGTTTTGAATCAATTATATTGCTTGCTTAGTGGTGGTAATTTTTGTGTGTTTATTAAATGTTTTTTTGCCATTTAGTCCAGTTTGGGTAGTACTCGCAACCGGCATGCGTGTATGACCAGATGTATGAACGTAAACGAAGCAAAAGGATTATGTAAGGATCTTAGCAGGTGGCGTTCTGTAGTTACTGCCCACCCCCTCTAGAATAAGGCGTGAGAATATGTATGTTTTTATGGTTTATCATAGGAAAGTAATAATGCTAGTGTTAACAATGTATAACTCTGAAGTGAGAAACGCGTGGAACACGCGCTAACGTCACGTAGTGCATGTGTCCGGCGCGGCGCCCGCGCCCTCTAATATCAACAGTGCGAACGAATACACCGCTCCATCAATACACGCGTACTTTGTCCGTCCAGTGAAAAATTGAAACTATTTTAACTTGATTATTATACAAGTATTTCCTACATCGCATTTTTAATGTGCATGCACCCCACATCCTGCACACTAGTTTCAAAACAATGGATTTTAATGATTTTTTTACGACAACTTAAAGCAATTCTTTTTTTTAATTCTATGCCCTAAGGAGAATATGAGCTTGCCACAGCATAGTTCTTAAAGGTACTTCAGTGTTTACCTATTAACTTAAAAAAAACAATCATCGTGTTTTGATAAACATAAATAAATATTGAGGACCATACTATGTCGAAATAAGACGAAAGTACTAAAAATACCAAAATCATGAAGTAATACTAAAATATACTTACATAAAGAGAACCGCACAGTCGAAAACCGGCTTATAAAAATATTCCATTAGCTAACTATGTGATGTAATGCACATTCTATTTGGTAACAGAATCAGAGGCCAAAAGACACCACCGTATCCATTTTGTGATTATGTTATGTTGAGTACTGCTACAACGATTCCCTGGAAGAGATTCGGCAAATATGTTTTACTAGCTGCGCCCCGGGGTTTCACCCGCTTAGGTCTCGATTCCATGGGAGTATCGGGATGAAAAGTATTCTATGTTCTAATCCAAGTCATGGTCTATCAATGTGTCAAATTTCATCCAAATCTGTTCTGCCGTTTTAGCGTGAAAGCGTAACTGTTTGTTACGCTTTCACTCTAAAACAAATTATTAGGATTTTACACTGTTATACGACTGAATATTGTCAGTATTATAAATTTTTAAAGAACGTGTTTCTGTCTGCTTTGAACAAAAACAAGTACTAGGATCCAATATTGTTTTAAGTTCTCAAAAATCTTTATCTATGTATATAAACAAATAAATTTTTTAGACGTAGTTTTTTTCATCTCAGCGGTGGAGCCCATAAGCATTGGCAGTAGGTAATAGTGTTTGAAGAGTTATCAGGGTTATCCCACAGAGTCTCGTAGTTCAGTCATTTAAAACACCGAAAACAGGGGGGAATTTTGGTGTCTTAGCATAGCTAAATGTTGTCTGTTTGCCTATTACGCTTACACATAATTATCCTTATGCCCTCATCCCTGCAACATCTTCTCCCCTGCCTCTATAGGACAGCCGTTATCTCATGAACCTAAAGCCGATAATGACGTCAAAATGTAAATCCAAGATGGCGGCTGTGAACATTTTCAAATTTTTCGTCGTCGGTGTGGTTTTCATAGTTTTCTAGGGTGCTAAAGCCGATAGAAAGGTCTTAATGTAAATACAAGATGGCGGCTGCGCAATTTTCTCATTTTTCGTCATGGGTGTCGTTTTCGTAGAGAATACCTATAACACATTCTATGCATAATTATTATCATGACCCATTGAATGTCATATCATTGAAGGTCTAAAAATATCAACCGTTATCACTTTTCTTGATAATGAATTTGCTCATTATAATAATTATTATAAACAACTGTACAATCACGTAAAAAAGTGTTGCTCACATCAAAGGTCATTTAATTAAACCTTTGATGTGAGAGTACTGACTTTTACTTTTTATGAACCACGTCTGCCTTTAAACTGCTCTAAAAATATTTTATAACTACATAATGGTCTCTCTGTATAATAGATATCGCAATTGTAATAATACGAAAAAAGAACTTAGTACGTTATTACGTCATTTCTAAAATAAATGTCAACTGAATTTCAGATAAAATATATTTACCTAAATCCTAATCTTTCACTTGGATCCCTTCTTGTGAAATCTAGTAAACATCCGTACACGTATTAAACGAACACTTTGACACCCCAATAACGGCTCTTCCACGACCCCTAATTCCTTAGGCGGCAGGCCTGAGGTCCGTGTTTATGCTGCCTCGAATCTTTGATATCAAATACTTTTAGACCCGACCGCACGTACTCCCACATTCAGTCATATTTTAGATAACGTTCGACTGTTTCTCTGGTTCTCCAGCGAATGTGAATAAAAATACGAATATTTTACTACCCCGGCGAGTTCGTGCATAGATACCGGAATTTATTGTTAGGTTAGGTTATATTTTTTTTCCGTTTTTCTGAATAAAATGCGACGTTGATAGAATTTGTACAAA
This sequence comes from Agrochola circellaris, assembly GCA_914767755.1. Taxonomy (NCBI): domain Eukaryota; kingdom Metazoa; phylum Arthropoda; class Insecta; order Lepidoptera; family Noctuidae; genus Agrochola; species Agrochola circellaris. Next base: position 12,273,278 of record OU611841.1, on the reverse strand, counting down.
GATCGATGGAACACTTTAAACTATTTTAGTCTATATTCTAGTATTATTAACTCTGAAATAGTTTAAAGTACAGTAAGTTTTTGTACAAAATCAAAAAGATTGTGAGCTTCAATGATACTTGCAGGTTATAAAAAGTGCGTGTCGGACCACGCACAATGAAGGGTTCCGTAGTTGGGACGAATTTATCCCAAGGACAAGCTTAGATGTACAGTAATCGTGGAGTGGGGCGTGTCTTCGTATGGCACTATCTGTATCTACTTATATTAATATTCGGTCTGCCTCACTAAGAGCTCGTTGTAACTTATCTAATCTGGGATCCTTTTGTTATAAGTCCTTCCTTAGTCCGCAGCTTAGGAAAACTGCGACTACAATTAGACATCCAATTAGAGAATCCACAACAATATTTTACGCTATTAAAGAACAAAAACAAACTAATAGATTTTACAAATAGCCCTATTGTCACTAATAAAATCGAAAAATATTCACGATCTAGAAAATTTAATGATAATTACATAACACATAACATCACGCTTTGTTTCCCCGAAGAGTTGGGCAGAGGTGTACCTGTAGCAGGTACACCAACATTTCGGCAGTTATTTTTATGTCCCATGTGATAGGGGGCGAGCCTATTGCCATGAACCGGGCAAAAATCCAGACTCCGGGCTGCTACAGAGAAACTCTAGATATAAAAACCTAATGACACTTTGCCCGACCTGGAAATCGAACTCATGGCCTCATGGTCAACAGTAGCAATTGCGTCCAATAGACCAACGAGTCAGACAACAATGATAATAACATGGTTTTAAAATAATAATAATAACTATTATTATTATTTTGACATTTTAAAACGATATATTGACAGGGCCAATTCCACTGGTAGAAGACTAAAAGTGAGCAATTTACTGCATTTTGAGGAGCTATTCTGCTCATCACGACGAAGATCCTCATCAGATCTTCACCAATTTTTTATGAGACCAACTTAAAATTAAAAAAGTAAAATACCTTTCAAGTAAAAAAAGAACCATCGTAATCGGATCTGTTAAGTTGGAAATATGACTCCTTTTTTGGAGGAAGTACCCCTCCAATCAAAAATCTCCGACGATATAAAAAAACTATAAATTTGTAAAACCTGAATACCAAGTTTCGTCCAAATCGGTTGTAAAATACAACCTGTAGAGGAGTACCAACAAACTGACACATGAAAGCGAAATTTGCCAGACTTAAAGCAGAGACGCTTCGCTCGCTCGATCAATAATGCTGCTATACTCAACTGTACTTACCATACGGTTCAACTGATAACGTGAGCTAAAAAAATAAAAGCAAATACTACACATTTTTTAAATAAATTCCGCTACAATATTTACTCTTTTTACAGATAACGCTGACCAATCAAATTTCGAACTGCGTGCTAGTGTGTTCCAAAATGAGAAGACAAAAGTGGGTGTCGAGGTTGGATAGCGGCGGTAGATGGCAGCACCGGACAGTGACTCGTTGAAGCAAGATGGGGACGCACGCGCAGGGCGGCCCGCTCGCGCGCCTTCTAGTATTGGCTGTTTTACATGTCAATTTTATTGGTAAGTTTGAGTCTTAACATTTTAATTGTACATAAATATATTGGTAATTGCAATAATTTTGCTGTCTGTGTATATTTTCAGAACTTATATTTTGTCATGTTGAACATAGCTTTTCCTAACTACAATTTGTGATCCCTGTAACATCATAAATCAAAACCGAATAATATTTTGAACGTTCATCTTTCGGAAGCCTCTTAAAACCTTTATACATATTACCTGCATTAAACACAAGCCAATGTTGGTACCAATTTGTTACCGGCAACTATTAATTTTCTTTTTAGGAAAATATCAGCAAAACTCTTGTTTCAAAAATTGCAACATTACTTTGTAGTGACAGATTGTTCGCTCATCGCCCGAGGGCACTACACCGGGCTATTTCCCTGAGTTGACTCCTAAAATTACCGTGGGACGGTAAACAACTGACAAACTGCGCTTTATTCTATTTTTAGAGCGGTTTAAGCCGGATTCAAATTTTACTGAAAATTGTAAATTTTCGCTTTGACATTTCAAGAGTCTTAAGAAGTCTAGGAGCTAAAGACTATTGTGGAAGCTTTTAAATGGCAATTGTAAACGCTAATTGTTGTAAACGCTAATTGTTTATATTTACCCATATAGACTGTAAACTGTCAGAAAAATAAATAAATTGTCGGTGAACCTTTAAGGGTTTTAATGAATTAATTCTTAAAAAAAATGGATCGCTTCGTTTACCACTGTAAACTAACGTTTTTGTACTTTGTATGCGCAAAAATCCATGAAATAGTCTATAAGCATTACTGATTTGATTTAAAAAAGGAACAATACTAAAAAAAAATACATAAACTCTTGCATGATATTAATACTAGAGCATTCTCCCCAGCCCGGTACAAAGCCGCACACATCAAAACTTTCTACTAGTCAGTACTTTGTAATATTTTTTACTTTTACTCGAATAATAAATTAATACTTGTTGCCTTTTGACGGCAGGTTTCATTTTAGTTTGAAAAGTTGTTTACATTTTATTTTCTTTGCGTAGTATATTAGGTGCGTTAAATCCATAAAATGAAATGGATGAAATAGAATTTTATTTCCAGACAAGAAAACTCTAAAATTATTTTTAGTAACTCAGTGGCTTTGATTTGATTGTGACTTCATTTGCTTTTACTGACTTCTATCTCAAAGACTACTAAACTTGGCAGTATTAAAATCATTAAATTTGTTGAATGTCGGTGCCTCCCTATTAGGGATTTACATACCACACACTCTGTTTATATGACTTTATCCTAAAGGCTCTAAATATCTGCTATGTTGAATTTAATACCTCCACATTTCACAGTTTATTGAAATAATATGTCCATTCATTTTTTTGTTTTTTTTTTTTTCGTTTTTTATGTCCATTCTCTTGGCCTATCTATACAAACTCAACAAACTATAATATCCTTTCTCATTTTTACGCGAGACGTCAGTCGTATATCGTAATATTCAGTAAATCTGTTTATCTAGGACACCGTGTGGGTTGTCAAAGCCTAAACTCAACAACCAAGTGTAAAGGTGGGCGCAGACAAATCTGCAAAATAAAGATACCCGCGAAAACATGATCTGCAGAAGGATTAAAGCTTTTTGTGGTAAAATAGTAACCGTGAAGTTTCTTGCCGGTTCTTCTCCATAGGAAAAGACCAATGAAACGTGCACCTAGCTTCTGAAGTTCCATGTAAGGTTGTGTGATTTTTTTTAATTTTTTTTTATAAATTAATAATAATAAAATAATCGAACATTTATGGATAACTAATATAATTTACTTCTGTCTAATTTAAACTAACATCAAACATCGCAAAGTTGATCTCCTCACAATAATCTAGGTGTCATGACGTTATTTGGTCCTGTTTCCATACAAGTCCGTATCCCATAGGGAATACGAAACCTTTTATGTGTAATTCTAGTAAATTCCTAGGTAAAGTACAAACGGGCTTTTCGTCATGATACATTGAAATAGAGCGGATGACGAGGACGTCAAACAATGGATGTTAACAGATTGATATTTGCACTGTGCGGTTTCAATCAACTAATCGGAACCGTAGACAGGATTCCCCGAAACACCACAATACTCTTTGAACGATGCAGCCTGCGTGTTCGGTTCACAGTAACGTGTATATAGATCTTCTGCCGTGCGTGTTCGGTTCGCGGTAACGTGTATATAGACCTTTACGCGACGTTTCGGGCCCGCGTTCACGGCGCTTTGTCTAGGACCGCTCTCATTTTACAAAGTGCAAGCTTTCACTGCGTAAGCGTAGAACGCTTCATAATAGTAAACTATTGTACTTCACACTGTTACGGTTATGGAATCGCGGGCTAAAATGAATCTAGAAATTAGTGAAATGAGTATTTTTGTTTCAGCTCAAGTATAAATGTTTTGTTTTTTTTTTGCAAATTGTTAACAACTGTTGGTGCTTGTTTAATTTATTAGTGTACCTACTGGATTTTCTCAAAGCCTACTAATATTATAAATGTGAAAGTTTGTATGTTTGGATGTTTGTTACTCAATTACGCAAAACCGGCTGAACAGATTTGGATGGAAGGACATCATTCAAGTTTCCCTTGCCTTACCTTCAACCTTTTTTTACTATTACAATGAGAGCATACAATTATTTGATGACTTTCGTTGTAATATAAAAAAAATGTTTAAGATGTTATGTCCCATAAGAAAATAGCTTTTTTTTTCTGTCCGGCACTTTAATATTGGGTACGAAATGAATGATATGCTTTGGCACTCAGATAGTTTATAACCTGGATTAACACATAGGATACTTTTTATTCCCGTGGGATAATTTCAGACCTCCACGCAGGCGAAGCCGCGGGCGAAAGCTAGTACCGAATAATCGTCAGGACAAAATAAAATTATCGGTCTTACTATCTTCATCTTCTAAATGATTTTAATTAAATAATATTCGTTTACGTAAGTCTTTGTTCTCATAAAAACTAAGAAGGTTACTTACCTGTATGAACATAAAAGCTTATTGTATATTTGAAAGTTACTGTTGGTGGACAGTGCCATAAGTGTAAACGAACATAATAATAAAGCCGACATTTATGTCGTCTAGACAGACATACTGGACTATTCCTAGTTTTGTACATTATCTAAAGTGAATTAGACTCAAGGCTCTTTCAAACAAGCGCGACGCTACGGCTCGACGCGACTCTGGTGAAACAATTTCTATGAAAACTTCACGGATTTTTTTCTACCGATGTCGCGCCTGTCTCCAGGAGACTTCATACCTGCACTAAAAGCATTTGAACAGACAATAGTAGGTAGGTATTGTTGCAAATAAGCAAGATTAATTTAAACTGAGATTATGGGACTGGTATACGAAATACTAGCTTTTTCGGCAGCTTCGCCCGCGTAAAGATTGGAAATTATATATACATAAAAAGTATTCTATGTCTTAACCCAGGTCATGGTACACCTGTGTGCCAATTTTCATTGAAATCTGTCAAAGTAACAGACAGACACAGTTCCTTTCGTATTCATAATATATGTATGGGTTACTGGAAACATCAAGGATGAATTTAGGACGATCTACTCCAAATTAATATTTCTATAAATTAAACGTGCGCCTTGTCTTTATTAAATGAGTCGTGATCTCATCTTGATTTCAAAACTGTAAGTTTTAGTATCGTTGTCTATCGATACCTGAAGGCCAATTCTAGTACTTAAAAAACGTTCACATTCAAGTCGCAATCTGTCAAACTTGTCAAAAATGTTTGTAAATTGATTGTATTTTTGACAGATTATGAATGAGATGCGAATGCGACCGTTCTTAAAAATTACGGGAATTGCCCCTCTGATACATTTTGTCCTGTTCAAACAAATATAGTCCAAATATAGATAGTGCCATACGAAGACGCGCCCACTCCGCTCCGCTCCGTACTAAATATACAGTTTACAGTACTGTAATCGTGGAGTGGGGCGCGTCTTCGTGTTGACACTGTCTATACATGCTAAGCTATTTCTGCTTGTTGTTGGTATAGAACTATTTCTTTCATCCGGATATTAAGTAAACAAATAAAACAATATTTAAAATACTTTCTTACATTCCTAAATAACGTGGCTTCCTCTTGAAGCCTCTATGAATTAATAGACAAATATTCAAAGAATTTCCTTTCAGGGAAAAGGCAATATTAATTAACTACATCATCAAGCGCGTCCTTTATAACCTCAAAGTGCCGACATAAAAAGAGTATTTAATGTTTGAGTAGAATAAATCTGAGGAGACATTTTGCAAATGGATTTTTTGTAGTCACATTTGACGTTGATAAAATTTTAAAAGCATCGTAGAGTAATGTGGATAACCCTTTCAGGGCTCAAAGCGATGTTCGGTATCCTCATTGAAAACCCGTTGAGAGGTCAAAATAGAGAAAAGGATACACGCATCCCCGCGTCGCCAGTTAATTGCTGTTATTTGGCATTTCATGTAACATAGGTGTCAGCGAATTTTAGTTAGATGGACGAATAAGTTACTATTCTATATAAAAAATATTATACAAATATTTAATGCATGAAATTATCATGCATTAAATATTTGTATAATATTTTTTGTCCTATTTCTTGCATAACAAACGAAATAGGGAAACATTTTAATTAACAAAGAGTTACAGTTCTAATTAAGCTATTTATTTTAATTGAATAATATCATATCATGCAATTCTAGCAAAGCTATTTAATAAAATTTAACTGGCTGTAATCCAGCGGATCTAGTACCGATTTGTTGAGATTAAATGGTCGGATTTGTATATTTATTTGATTGGATTGTTCAGTAAATCTACTAGTAATAATAACGAAATATTCTATTATGAAATCTTTACATCGAAATGCGAGACATGCACTTGGCTATTCATGTGCTGATAGTCATGACGAAAAACGACCAAATGGCAAAAGAGACATGGTTATCGGTATATTAGGTCTATTTTCTTATATTTAAAACTCGCGATGTAAAACAAATTACATTCAAATAAATTTTACTACACGAACTAGTAGGTCCCCAAACTAAACTCGCATAGATCGAGATTGTCTCAGCGAGTATCTAGACACTCACGAATTGAATTAATCTCGTTCTAAAATTTTCACTTGCCACCTTATCTCCTGTCGTATTGTCGTTTTATTGTGCCTACCCTGGAACCATTAGCGAAAATGTCACAGCGGCGGCATTGTAATCGAGCGCCCGCGGCCCGCCCGCACAATGATGTGGCCGTTCGACCCCGCCCGTCTACACGCGCCTTTTACCTTTACTATGATACAAATTTGAGTTTCTATAATAAATGAGAATACCCCAAGCACTCGTATTATTTACGAAATAGAACGCCGGTTTACCTATATCCACAATCCCGGACCGAATTCCAGAGATAGTCACCGATCGACGTAGAAAGCTTAGCTTCGAATCGTATGAATGAGTAAACACTTTTACGAATTGTGTCGTCTACATTTCACCTCTCGGATTCTTCGCATAGAGTTAGCGAATCTCGTGTAGTGATTCACGTCACGTTGGGAGCGAGTGGCCGACAAAGGAAAGAGGGCTTGCATACCTTATTACCACCTTTTTGCGAAATCCCTACTTATGTGAAACACGACGCACTCGCGTCGGCAACACAGAATGACAACTACGTGTTAACACAAAATGATGTTGTCGGTAGGTGTAATATTTTTATTCTCTCCAGAAAGCTCTTTTAATACCTACTATTCAAAATTCATATCTCACCTTTATGGAAGTACTCGTATATCTGTTTTAACGGGGATCGTGTTTGTTTTGACTAAATACTTGAGGTAGACAATACACTATACAGACACATCAATTACATATATTTTTAAATCCATGAAGCCATCTCATCATCATTTTAAAATTTTAACCCAAGAGTTTTTTTGAGTTACATGAGTTTTTAATCATCCAAAAAGGATATCGCAAAATCTTGTTAATTTATAAAAAAAACTTAAACGTGCAAGGTACTAGGACAACAGCAAAGCAGAGGGGTGAAACCTTCAAAGCTTCCAAGTCATTAGACAATTAGGGCGTATTTATTTCTTTGCATATTTTGCTACATTGGAATGTCACCGCGGTCTCCTTGCAATTAATCAGCAAGTCAATGAGCCGTTTTGTTTGGACATCGTCGATGAGTAATCCTTCCCCAGTGATTTACTGACGGACCCGAAATATCCCTGAAATAATGTTTATGTCAACTCGGAATTTTATCATTTTAATGGCCATGGTGCTACTTTGAAATTGAAAAGGTTTTTACTTAATTCTTTTTGGTTTAGGTAGACATTAGTGCACAATACTGTGTATTATTTAAGGTTATAAATGCACCGAAAACCTAGTATCTAGAGAGATGTATACGTTTAAGAGATAGCGTGAATTCAAAGTGAACTACAAAATTAATGATGACGATAAAAGTCATTATTATAAAAATTTCGATAACCATTTTCCATTTCCTATTTTCATTTTAAAAGTAATTTTATCCTCAAAGCAAGAATGAACACTATAAACAAAACAAATATTACTATCAGTGAGTCATGAAGAAACTGAATACCAATGCAAACTAATATCAATTTCAAAAAGATTTTTCGAATGCAAATGAGAGAAACGCAACATTAGACGAAAACAAAACACAACTACAAAGAGCGTTCCTTATATTTATTACCCTTATCTTATTTGCATGCAATTCTGTATATTGCTATCCCCAACATACACCATAAGCCGTGGCTTCCGACTTGTTTATAGAATATTCGCTCATAAACATGCAGATTGTGGATGAGACGGTTTTTATGTAAAATTGGGGAAAGGGGAGCAGTTTTATTTATTAGCCTCTTGACTCCGGCGCGTCACGAATGACAGAAGAGTCGCTCGAGAAATTGCTTGTAGTTCATATCGAGATTGAGCGAACATACTCTGAACAGGGGGGGAATTTAAATCTTATTTTCGCGCGGAAGTTGTGACATACAAGTGAAACAACTGTCGATTAACTTAACACTTCACAATACGGCCCTAAATCAGCTAGTCTTTTCTGTAAAATCCTCTCCTTGGAAATTTTGGTGAAGTGAGCGTGAAATGAGCTGTCAATAGTGTCAATCCCTAGGTGGAATGACAGCTCACCAACATTTTCAAGGTGAGAATTTTACAGAAAACACTAACTGATCTGGGGCCGTATTGTAAAGTGTTAAGACGCTGATATATGCCAGTGGCCTTGAGTGGTTAGTTTGCGTGTTCTGTGCTGAGCTCACGCAACGCATCGTACGTCCAGCCAGTAATAGGACTCCCCCACCAAGGAGCCCTGTCCCAAATTAGACGCATTATATTAATTTATTATACATAAATCGAACGGCAATTTTAATAAAACTCGTAAATATAATGATAAATAATTAAATTATATTTAAAAAGGTGAAGAATTCAGAATATACGCGTGATAGTTTCATCGTGATTCTCAGTTTTTTATCCACGTTAGACATAACTTTACAAATTAATTACACTATGTAATATGAACATAATCTAAAATATTCACAGATTGAGTTATCAAGAAGAGGCTCTAGAGGTGGTTAGTGACACTAACCACAAAACCGGAAAGAGCATATATTTATTCCAAATCATTAACACTACTCGTTTAGACGTGATCTTCAGAATAAAATCATTAAAAGTCGGTTATCGTCGCCTTAAGCTCTTATTTGATAGCAGTGATAGCCTAGTGGTGTGACCGTCGGACTACCAAATCATAGGTCTTGAGTTCGAATCCAATGCACGCACTTCTAACTTTTTGGATTCATGTGCGAATTGTATAGTTATCACTTGCTTCAAAAACGGTGGAGGAAAACATCGGGAGAAAACCGGCATGCCTGAGAGATATTTCTTGACGGCATGTAAAGTTAAGTCTGAGGCCCATGGGCGGTTTTAAAACTCTAACTCCAAGTTAGTCACTAACCACACGAAAAGAAGAAGAAGAAGCCCTTATTTGATAACATTGGGCAAAAGGACAGGTACTATTCATCCTCTATTGTTCGTAAGCCCGGTTGCACTAACACAAAGATGGCTGTAACGCCCCTTTAATAACTGAAACTTGGCCACTTATATCATAAGTTAAATTATAATCCAGACAGCAACTTACAACAATTAAATTAAAAGTTGATTTCAACTTTCAATTTTATTCTGCATAATTAACGGTCGGGATACTGCAAACTAAATAGATTTTCAATAAAGATAGATTCGTTCAAACATGGTGCTCATTTGTTATGAATTGTATGCAGTTCATAATATGTCAACAACAGTTAATTCTAAATAATGTTTAGAATATTTGCAGGCAAAATCTGTTTCCAATGACAAATTAAATAACCAGACTGCAATATAAATGTCAGAACGCTATTAAAATGGTGTATGTCAACATAACGACACGATAACCCTAAAATTTTAATAAAACACAGATGTTTGCACATTGCATTTATTGCAATACGTATTCATACAATATTTATGATATATTATTAAATTACAATATTGATAAAACAGCCAAACCATAGCAATACCAACTCATCATCTGGCTAACCTTTTCCCAACTTCATTGGGGTCGGCTTCCAGTCTAACCGGATGCAACTGAATATCAGTATTTTAGATGTAGCGACTGTGTATCTGACCTACACAACCCAGTTACTGGGTAATACGATACCCCTTGGTATGACTGGTAACCATAGCAATACCAATTGACGAAAAAAGGTTATTTAAATAAAATCAAGACTTCTTATCTCTTTCGCAATGAATATTTCCCAGCATTCCCATATGCGCCAATAATTTCTAAGTCCCAGCCTCCATACTCCATAATACGTTCCCTGGGCACAGTTTCAAGTCTAGAACTCATTTAGTCGAACGATTATCGGTCCTGCAACAGATGAGCCCGAGCGTTGCCACCACATTATGGCATTATGTTTTCCTATTGCCGGCCGAAGGCAAGCTAAGCTGCACTGGATTTTATAATAAGTTATTAAGCAAACAAATATTTTCTCTGTTAATATGGCTCGCAGTTTCTAGGTGAGGAAATTTAGCTTGTACGTTATTTTTTATTTTTTTATGTAGACTTTTCATAATATTTTTTTCCGACATTTTGGCACTCATGAAATAGGTTTGAATTATTTTTAAGGGTGTTATTAAGTTAGTTTTCTTTAAGTGCCTACGCGCCAAAACCCAATTACTTACCTCTAGAAATACGGACTCGTTTTCTATTCTTAGAACACTCCTGAGTATTCCAAAAATAACGAGTCGGTTGCTTTTAATATTGTCTCCCCATCTACACTACTTACCAGTAAACTTATCGTATAATTTTACATCCACAAGTGTGCTACGAGTTTGCTACGAACGTGCTACGAGCAGCTACGAGTCGTAGAAGTTAAAAAAGCTATCAAAATAAATTCAGCATTGTTCACTTGATACCTCACAAATCTTTATTTGATCGTTCACAAACAAACAAAACCCAATAAAACCAATATAAATATTAGGAGCTTGTTCAATAAATACTGAACAAATAGTTATAGTTTCTATTTTCCAGTTCGTGATGTCCGTTCAGAACGAAGGATATAAGTAAACGCCAAACACTGTGTCCACAAAATGTCCTACACACAATCAAACATAAATATTAAAAATATCTGTCCTGTGTGGGGGTAAAAATAGGGCAATGTGGAGGGTGTTGACAAAGGTGACCAAGGGATAAAGGACACGGGTACCTAAATAGTTTGTGTAAACCGATGCTAGTTTGGCGAAATTAAATGTGGTTAAGGTGAATTTATTGAATTGGGGGTTAAAAAAATACAATAAGGTCCATTTGTTTTGTCTTTTGAAAGTGATTTTGATTTTTTTACTATTACACTATTTTTATCTCACGAAGCGACACGCGCTTTACTTGTGGTAACTAAGTGTACAGACACGATGTGAATGTATGCATGAAGACGGGTAGCGTCAACAAATAACTCACACACACGCACACACACTTCCGACTTCGTCATTGTCTCGGACGGTACCGGGACTCCTATGCTTACACACACACATTCATGACGTATTTGTACACTTGGTAAACACAAGTAAAGCGCGCGTTATTCCGCGAGATAAAATACTATAGCAAAACTATTAGACTTCATCCTGGAGAACTTGAACATTAAAAAAAAAAATACTTACTACCAAAGATTTTGTTCTATATTCGGCCATCAGCCATGAACAACCATGTTTTAGTTGGGCAATGCCTCATTCAAAGGAAAAGTGTCAGAACGATTGCAAGATGCATACCAGTAACTAATAAACTAAAAAATCCGTTTAAAATAGTTTTAAAACGATTACGTGCACTCATAAAGGGAATTGCAAAGGCAAACTTTGTTGAAAAGAGCATTATTTATTTTCAACTTTATTTATATGTCTTCAGGGATTTTTATTGAGATGTACAACTAGGTATTAGGTAAATGATAATGATAATGATATTTGTTTCTATAAATTGGTAAAAAAAACTCTATAAGACGTCAAAATGAAATAAGTTTTAAAATTAGATGAGTTCGGCGTTTCCTAACTGACTACTTTGAAAAGAACGACCAAAACAAACTCAGAGGTCACAGTCTCTTTTAGAGTTCAGACATAATCTTGATCAGGCCTTATGAGGACCATGCAGATTAATGTCTGAGATGGTCTTTTTTGGAAAGAACCATACAGATTTGAGTGGACCTGTCCAGTCAGTGCACGCATTCGTCAGTAATCGTGTAGAATCCTTTGGTTATCTGCATGCTCAGTTAATTATTGGTAAAATTTGGGTTACAACCGGAAACTTTATGTCATGTTCAAAGGATACCTTTTTGAATTCTTTATATCGTTCTACTCGCTAAGAAACTCTTAAAAATTGACATGCATGACTCTTATAACCCATAACTCACCGATTCAAAAGTAAATAATAAAAATACTTTTTACGGGACAACTGATACAAAAAGTAATACTACATCATTAGTTGGTAGCATTACTGTAACAGCTGATTAATATTGTTATAAGCCCAAGGTAACCAACAAATACGATTGCTATTTATTTTCCGCACGTCTAAACAAAACACGTGCTCAACAAACCAACAACCACTCACAACCTACCCTACATTTGGAAATAATCGTGATACTAATGCTTTTATAATCTAAATAAGTTAATAACAAAATGAAGTCCTGTCGTTACAAAATATACTTAATAAAAATCTTAAATTCACTGACAGACAACGCACAGCCAAAACCAGAAGAATGAAGCGAGATTTTTGAAAATTCACCCCCTAAAGGGGGAGAAAAGTTTGTGAGAAAGTTTGTCATTTTTGCTGATGTGAAATCTCATCGGGCACATGACTTGTCTGATTAATAAAAATCTTAAATTTCCTGACAGAAAACACATGATTCGATAGCTGGGTCTAGAAGATTGAAATGTTGTACAACAGTTCCTTTTATATGGAACGTGAGCACGAAACGATTTTTTAAAATTCAGCCCCTAAAGTGGTTTAATAGACGATGAAAATTTGTATGAAAGTTTGTAATTTTTGCCAATGAGAATTCCATCGGGAAAATGGGTTGTAGATAGATATTTCTCAAGGCAGCCCACGTCGCAAATAATTAGCCACGCTAAAGCTCTCAATGAATAAGCCAACTCGAAGTACACAACCAAACTCCCCCTGACACGTCACGGATGAAACCGGGGTGATTAAAAACGTGACCGTCATCACTTGTCGTCGGTCGCCCATAAGGGTTTTATCTACTACGAGCCACCCTCGAAGCTTTGTTTATTTATTGTAACGAAACTTTCTTACTTGATCGCTTTTATAATCAGCTGTGATTGTGGGGAAAATTTTGGGATAATTATGGGAAAAATGTTTCTCGTGAGTTTTATTTTTGGACCAGGTGGAAAGCTGTCTGTGCTGTGACGCATTAAATGAGTGACACACACACTAACCATTCAATAACCATTTTCCATTTTCTTCAGTCTCGGACTGAGGTGACTCTCTTTCAATTTAAGGTAAGGTTCCTATGTCTATCCACTTCAACCAATAGATTCTTCTTCTAAGCGAGTCAATGGCAGTCTAAATAGACTCGGCCCAGAATTCGACCACGTGTTTGGAACCATCACTAGCGTCCATCAGTTCCTGTAACATGCAGCTGACAGGACACGCAGGACACGGCATTAAGTGCCCCATCGTTTGTGGAACGACACCATATTTAGACTCCAAGGCGTAGTTGTCTATATGTCTCTACCTGAACAGATATTCCTTGCATAGGCCAACCTGGGTCCGCAGCCCGAAGGAGAATCAATAGAGTTAGCTTATGAAGGTTAAAGTATAAAATGGTGGCTAAAGTGTTATCTATCACATTCAATTGATAGTGCAAGGTAATAAAAAATTCTCAAGATGTGAAGACAAAGAAGGTCCTAAACAGTTACAATAATATAAATCATTTTTGAGAACCGTTAGAAGTCTCTTGATGCATGTGAAGACAAATTGAGCTATAAAACCAAATCGTAACCCAACGAAGAAAGAATCGCCCATTTTACGTAAAATAGTGTAGATAGATAAAAATACTCGTAAAAGTGTTTTAGTTTTAAATTTATTTGTGAATTAATCATGAATATTCAAGATGCATCTCAATCATTCATTCTTATTGGAATAAATTGTTTTATATAAATATAATCTTACACATTTACGAAGACAGCACAGTGCATTCAAAAAAAACCACACGAATTTGTGCAAAAGAAACAAGTTTCAAACTACATAGTAAATTCGCATTGAAAAATATCTATTGACACTTATACTGGGAGCGAAGCTGAGGGTTAATCCTAGTAATATTTTACTTCATGTTATTTTTATAATGTAACTAAACTGGGAAATATGAGTAGGGAGTTTATGTGTTGTAAAAATGTTATGTGTGAGGCGATTGGGTCACGCACGGGGGGGCTATAAGGCTAGCTACGATTTTTATTAACTGTTTGGATATGTTGTGTCGCCGTAAAACTAAAACGACCCTTACGTCGATTGGGATATATTGATAGGGGACATCTTTCTTGCTCCTTTGGAATCTTTGACACACATGATTTTTTTTCAAGTTTCAATCATGTGTTTGTTTTTGCGGTTGTCATTGCACTTTACCCACGGGTACAGTTTGATATTTTATTTTATCTCATTTTGACACAGTAATTTTAATTTATAACTCTGCCTCGTTGTTCTAATAGTCGCAAGCGCTACTACTGAGCATGAAGTCCTGGTTCGTTCTCGTGTCGGGCAACATTTTATTAGGTTTCATTTCTCAGTAGCATCTTGATTTGTGCTCGCTTGACGGCAAAAGGCTCAACCCCTGTTACATGGGACTTTAAACATAACTGGCAAAATGTGGCTGTGCTATTGGTACACCTCTGTCGAACCTTTCAGGGAACACAGGCGTGCTGTTGTTATGTTGTGGGTGTAATTTATTACTATTTCTTTACGACAAGTCAAAACCAATTTAGTTTAAAATTTCATTAAAGCATCAACAGAGAGATAAAACAAAATAAAATCTGTGATATCGTGTCACCCATAAAACCACACGTTGCGCAGAATTAAAGAAAAACATAGGACACGTCAGCCGCATATCATACCGTGGGAATTGTGTCAACCACGGGATTCAGTTACTATGATTTTTGAGGCTATACGGGATTATTTTCCAATCACTAGCGGAATTTTGTATGGTCAGTTAGTTTTTTGTTAGTTAACTGTTTATGCAGTATGAATACCTAAAACAGCTAAAGAATTTAACAAAACTGACTTTTGTAAAGCTAATTATTTTCGAACTCAATTATAGCAATTGTTATATTTCTTATTTCAAACAAGATATTTACATAATTTATAAGCTGACAGACTTAAAATAATAATATGTATATATACAAAGAAGGAAAGTAATAATATACTTACACCCGAATACTGAAACGCCACTCAAAACTTAAGCGTTACTTAAAACTAGTTTCAACCAATCAAAAGGCTTTAAACGAGTCATAAGTAACGCTTAAGTTTTGAGTGGCGTTTCAGTATTCGGGTGTTAGGGCATCAAAATATTAGAATTACCTTTTTAGAAAACCTTATCATTTTAGAAAGTTAACTTCAGATTGCGACAAGGTCCTGTATTATTTGTAGACGCAATACGACAATTTACGGATCAAAGCCAAAAGGCTCTTTAATAGCGGGTTCTTCACACGCTGAAAACTAAAAATCTCGTCATCACTCCCGGTACCAAAAAAATTGGATGAAACGGAACTCATAAAAGCGATAGATGACTTTCGAATATTTCTGCAGGATGTCATATATATTCTGGATGCATTGTGTTGTTGGTGCAAACTGCCAATACATCTCAAATATCGAGTTGTTACGCTTCAAACCCAAAATGTGAAAGATTTTAATACAAGGAAATCAGTTGGATTTCAAAATGTGTAGGTATCCACATGTACGAAATGTCAGCCTTACTCAGATGTATACATCCACAAGAATTAATTCATTCATTTGATTGTCTACAATTTGTATTCCATTACACTGTATCAATTTGTAACTGAAAGATTGTAAACGACTAAATGAGTTCTTGTCGATGTATATATACATCTTTTTGAGGCATAATTTACATATCATACGTCTTCCAAGCATGGCTATAATGTTCATGTTCAATGTAGTGGTACCTAATTGGTAGATTCATGTTTAATAGTTCAACAGTCGACGTAAGGGCTGACGTTGCGATGATGGAGACAATATTGAAATCTGATAAATATGTCTATTACTTAAGTACTCGTAAATAGCTTAGCTACAACCTATATTACGCGTAATTTCTAGCCTTATGTTTTATATAAGGGCACTCCCTATATAAAACATAAGGCCACACACATCGCACTCTAATTTCCTTAACGTCACTAAACAAAATATACACATTTTCAGTATATATATTGTGATCCCTTTCCAAAATAATCAAAACTTTAAACGCTTGTACTGAAAATGTATATATTTTGTTTTGTGACGTTAAGGAAATTAGAGTGCGACATGTTCGGGTCGATACATTCGATTCGGACACATACAATTTTTTTTAACATAAAAGCCGAATCACGTTTACAAGTCATAAAAAAAGAAAAAATAAATTGCTGGATGAGTTCGGCGTTTCGTATCTGACTACTCTGAGAAGAAAGGGCGAAACAAACTAAGAGGTCGCAGTCTCTTTTAAAGTCCAGACATAGTCTTGGTGAGGCCATATGAAAACCATGTAGATTAGTGTCTGAAATATTCTGCACACAATCGGCTCGTGCCGAAAATCCAGAACCGGAGCTACACACATTTTCGGTTCGGCACAATTCGACCTAAGCCGAGCGGCTTTTTGTCGAACATATATTTACTTATATTCAATTTTTCCGCCCGGCTGCGCCGAATCTTGCCGAAGCGAACATGTGCGTAGCACCCCTAAAAATACAAGTTAAATTATTTCAAGATTACAAATCCAGAGTCTGGGTTGCAACAGAGAATTCTATTGCAGCCCAGAATCTGGATTTGTGGCCGGTAAAAGGCAGCCGGCTCTCCCCCCTAGAACACACCTATTTGGTGAAATGTGGGTTAACACCTTTGCCTACTCACTCAAGGAATACAAGGGTGATGTTATCATGACACGTTGAACAAGTCAAAGACCGGTTTTTCGAAGCATTGTCTAAGTTACCGCAGCTATTTTACGCAGATCAAACTTTCTGTTGACAAAATTTATTCATGACGTGATCCCTCGTAAATACATTTGGGACTTTATTGTCGTAATGAATTTGATATGGCTTATGAAAACAGACTTATCTATTATGTTAGTTTATTTTTAATTTTACATTACTTTTTGGTAGGATGCATTACTTTTATGTGAAGACGTCTTTTCGAGGTCATAATTAGGTATTATTTAATACGGGAAGCAAAACCTTGTACCCCTTTTTACGAAAATTATGCGGACGGAGGGGCATGATATTTGGCACAATTAAAGTTTATATGGAGAAGGAGTACCTACAGAAAGCTAATATTTTTATATTTATACATTAGAAATCAATTTAATTAATAAAAAATACATTACACACACTACCATGCATTTGACAGCGTTTGACACAAGATGGCTACCTTAGAATCATGACATTTAAATGAATTCTGTTTAATGTCTTTGAATCTGACAGGAAGGTGTGCTCATAAAAAGAAGAGGCCAACAAACCAACTCAGGGGCACTGCCGTATCTTTTGTCAAAGTGATTCCGCGTTTTTTAACTTAAAATAGGCGGTATCACTTTAAGATTAGAAAAATTTACCGTTACTATTTATTTTCCATTTATTTAATACTTCTAGCACAGAAATGTACAGAGGCGGACTTAATGCCATAGGCATTTTCTACCAGTCAACCTTTGGGTGATGGCTCTCCATCACCCAAAGGTTGACTAGTACAAAATGCCCAAACAAACAGTGGTACGCGCAATTACGAAAACTTGAGGAATAAAAAAAATGTATGTATGTATTTGCAGTTGATCACACTGATATTTTAATATTACACATTATTTTGTGCTCATGGTCGCTTTTTAAAGAACGAGATACCATTCAAAGACATTGCCCGCGTAGTAGAAATGGTTTTGTTCGAAAAGTATTTCAAATATTGGCCCTACCGTTATTATTCTATAGCAAGAGATAATTTGAAAATCCTAAGTCAATTTTGAATACCTACCCAATTTCTCACAAAACTAAGATATCTTCCGAAAAATCCCAGTAAAATCAGCTTCCTTTTTAAATTATTTTCTATTGTCTACTGCAGTACTGCGGAGGTGAAAAGCGCGAGCTAGCACATATTTCTTCTCGCTTATTTCACCTACTGGCTTTATACAAAATTGATACAATAAATCGGAAACTAACCCAGTAGGAGGCAGGCGGCGTGCGTTCGCTGCGAGTACATGCAGATTTCAACGTTTTGTTCTATACTTGCGGTCGCATTCCACGATCAAATTGAAAATTCCGACCGGATATCTATGGTTCTTTGTGTGATTCTTGTACATAAATAACAACGATGCACGTCGTTTTTTTTTTTTATAAATTTCAATTATGCATATGTATGCAATAATTGAAATTAATAATATATTATTATGTAATAATGATGAATATTTTACAGGTTAATATTTATTTTCGGGATAAAAAATTGCAGAAAACTTAAACAACAACTTGTCTTTGAAGCAGTTACAAATTCTAAATGGAATTTTAATCAAAAACTGTTCTCAGAAATTTAATTTTAATACGAGAAAATTAATTACTTTGAAGTATTTTATTGCAGAATTTATGTGTAAAATGCTGCATGTTAAAAAATTTAAAACATTATGTTAGCGAAAAATCAATTTCGCCTCCAACTACTTTGCCGACCACAAATTGATAATAAATAAAACCGCTTAAAAAGTTTTAATATGAGGAAAGAAATTTATTCACCGAGAACATGTCCTATCAAAATATCTCGGGCCACACGTTATGTCGGCACATTCTTCTCCTAAATTGAAATTCTCGAACGCTCTCCCTTCGCAAGTGGGACGGGTTCAGAGCCAAAAGACAAATACTTTGAATGTTCGATTAATGTGATCAAATATCATCTTTTCTTTTTTAACGGTTTATTTTATTAAGCTTTTTATGTGTATTTTTTTGCGGTTGTCCTTTTGAGGATAATCTGATATTAGAATGTTCGAACAAAAATGTGGTAAATTAGCCTTAGAAGATTTTTAATAATAGCCGATTTTATAAAGCGAAAGTTTATAAAAGAAGTTAGAACTAGATAAGTAGGTTCTAGAGTTTACCATTTAAATAATTGGATATTTTTTGGAACTTGGGTGAATTTGGCTAATAATTATAGAATTTCACTGATAACTAGGTTCGTGATTTACTTCAGTATAATTTTAGGTATAACATGATTTTTCTCTTAGCTTTTCTTCTTAGCTTTGAAGAGGCGTACATATTTGTCTTGCCTTTTTCAATTTAATTTGGTTTGTACCTATAACCCGATTTTTCTAACTGTGCGCCTGTGTACGTCAAAATATTACAGTGTATGTATATAAAATAAAAAAATAAAAACTTACGAAAAATATGAGAACTATGCAGACGACACGAGTGTGTAGACTGATGCGTCGGCGCAGCGGCGGGGCGCTGAGGAGGAAAGCTGTCGGGTGAATTCAATACTCACAACCTACGACTTTGCCAGCTTCTAGCCCACAGTTAGAAAAATCGGGTTGTAAATTATTTTTTAGTAAACAGTTAAAAAAAACTTCAGCCATTGAATTTGTGACAATGATTTTATTTCAAACAATTGCCTGTTTCTCTTCAATTCCAAGCTCTGCATATTTTTGTTTGGCACGTCCATCAATGTTTGCTTTTGTCGCGATGTTTTTCCTTGTATAACAGATTCAAACAGATCGTTACAATATTCATGTAAAACAATGATCTTTTGTTTTAGGAGTTTAAAAAAACTGATCAAATCTATGTAAATAAAAATGAATATTTTCAAATTCAGGAAAACGACGAACAGGATTTTTGTATGAACTCACGACATAATAACACAAACGTCTGACCTGACAGACATCTAGTAATAATGTTTTAATTGATTAATATTGGCATCTTTACCTTACAGCAATAGACATATTTTGTAGAGTTATAAAATTGATGAATATTGCAGTTGCATCTATTATCTGAAATATTGCCCATTTCAGTTTTTCTATGTGAAGTAATAGTATCAAAAACAAGTAAAACATGTGTGTTCATCCTAAGAATATTTTAATGCTCACTTAGGTACTAATATCTCTTATAGGTTGGTTGGAGTCACATCACTCACTACACAGATAAACCCATCATGAAACTCATTTAAGTACCTACTACAGTCAGTCTAAAAAAGATATAATATATCTTTTTTAGACTGACTGTAGTAGGTACTCATGATGGGTTTATCTTTATGTATACATATTATGTATACATAAAGAATTATTTTAATTAAAATTAAATCTATGTTCCTTATTATTAAATCAACATGTAATGGCTACAATTCCACATTAGCTACTCATTTATACAGTATTACGAAAAACAAATCGTTGACAATCAAATGATTGATTCTCGTCGAAGTATAAAATTTTTGAATCTAATTTAAAAAAAAAAAGCACAGATGAGGTCAGCATTTCCAAATTAGATAAAAAAACAAAAACATAGCGGCCCGAGGAAAAAATATCTCGATAAACGTCCTCACAGAGGTATAAGAAAGGATGTATTTTGTGCCAAGTGCTCATGATTGTAGGAAAGAAGAGCCTCTATACCCTTGTACATTGATCTGAGTGGGAACGTACGGCTTGTTGCGTTGAACATCCTTTGAGGCGGTCGGGCGGACGAGCCTTTGAACGGTAGCTCGGGTGCATTTTGATAGCGGTATCGATTTTAACAGTGAATAGATTTTTACTTTAGTTCTTTCAGTTCCCTTTAGCGTAAGAGTAGGGGCTTTTGTTCGAGGTGGCATATGTTTTGCGAGTAGGTGGTACATAGATATGCATACAGAGCAACTTTTTTGGCTGTACGGGGTGATTGCAAAGGATGTGTTTTGCTGAATGACGTAAAATATACATAATTATAAATTAATATCGCTTTTCGTCTGTCTGTGTGACTGCGTTGTTCTTCTAAACTGTACAATGGATTTGAATACAGTTTTTACCATCATTCAGAGAATTTATTCCCGAAACCTTATGTTTATAATATGTTAATATTGACATGTAATAATGAAATCTCGGTGTTTTGTAAAGTCGTAAAACTAGTGGGGAGCAGAGGCGGGTCGCTAAGTGTCACATACAATAAATAATTTATCTCTGAAAAATATATTTTCAGGTCTAAGGCTTAAAGTTTTTTATTGCTAGTAAAGCCCTATTCCACTAAGGTTTAATAAATATATATCCAACTTATTGCTTCGCAACTCTCCAAGTGGTCCCTACGCACTACTTGATTTCAGTACCTAAAATAAAAAGAAAAACAGGCGTAAAATAATATAAATAAACAGTTGCAATCCGTCTAAAAGCTTACAACTAATCAAATCGCATAAAGTCACCCTCAATCATAACTTCCTTCCTACGCCGTGGGGTGACTATGAACCCCTTACATTTTTCATTTTCTCTCTATTTTGAATAAAATTACTGAAGTCAAGCTAACGGAAAGTAATAAATAATAGCAAAGCTTCCGCATACATTCTAGACTCGAACTTTTAAAATGAGTTTCACGGATGTACGTCGAATAAATTTACATTATTTTTTTGATTTAGTCAAACTGTTTTGGACCAGTTATTTGTTGTGACGAAGAAAATTCGCGAATACGAAGATGAAGCAATTATTCAGCTTAGTCATGCATTGTATTTCCGCTCATTAGGTGTATATTTATTTAATTTACAACGGCTGGGGGCCGACGATAAGCTCCGGAGCGTGCGCCCCTGTGACTTCGTCGACTGAATAACAATGCAAACGGACGTCTAAAATGCTGCTCCTCTGTTATGCAAAAGAAACGGGAAAATTTTATTATCTGGCGGTAGCGTTACATTTTACAGGCGAAGATCTGGTTGTCGATGATAAATTGAAAAGGAATTAGCTTTAAACAGTTTAATTTTATCGATTGTGTCAATGAACGGCACTACTTCAATGTTTTGTTTCGCAAATACTAAGAAGGAGTATTTTCCATGCAGTATATCGGGTGTAAAAAGACACTTTCCGAAGCCGAAAGCCACATATTCTACCCATTATTTGCATCATTTTTTTCCACTAGACCATACCTGGGAATCCACTGGTTCTGGAGATATTGAAGGTCAAAGTCGCATTTTTTTTTTTTACTTTTTCACGAAAATGAATTCTATGCGATAATACGAAACTTTTTTCCAAACAAACATTACCTGAATTTTAGATTTATCTTAACAGATTACGCATTTGAAGTTACAAAAACGCAATGAACAACAAGTACCTACCTACGTAGCGTAGGGGCGGAGCTTAACTAACACTGAATCCATTCATTCGAGCGTGGGTTCGCGTTACATTGCGCGCAATAAAAACTTGTTTTTTTTTATAAAAATAAAAAAAATTACGGTTCCCAGCAATAATTTTTGCGCAAAGCTACTTAGCTATACGTACAGTATGCGTAGTTTACGGCTTTGTGATGTGTCTTTTTACACCCTGTATAGTTCAGTCATTACCTTGAAGTATGAAAAATCTTATGTCATTTTTATTCCGTTCAAAAAATCCGAGTCTCGAATCCATAAAACCTTTTCATGAAACATACAAGCACTCATTCAGAAAATGTCATACAGCTGAAAAAGCCCCTAATTGTACCTGGCGTGAAAAACAAACCCTCACTAATCATGTGCCGCGGCAAATACAATTAACTCAAATTAAAAGCGCTTTGCTAATAAACAGAAGTGTAACAACGTTAATCTGAGAAACAATGGGATTATGAGAATATTTTTCAAACAATCGTGCCCTTATAACTTTTCGGTGGCGTGCCTTTCACGCATACTAAAACAACGCGCGGTAAAATTGTACCTGCGCTGAAAACGAGGAATTTTCATTTGTTAAACGTTTATTAGTATTTTGCTTTATTACAAAAATGTGTCAGGTTGACTTTGTTTTTCCGTTATGATTTATTTGAAAACTACAAAAGGTAATTTTTTTTTTGTTGGACGTACATATTTTAAAAAGAAAAAAAAGAAAGAAAAAGTGTTTATTCTGCACAAACCAAACGCACATTACAAAAAAAAAAACAAAACAATACCACTTTACAGATGAGCCAAAAGCCTCGTATCCATTATTTATAACAGAAAAGTTTGACAAATTTGATCTATTCCCCGCTGTCAGGGTCAGAGACCAAAGACAATTACATACTCTGTTGCGACATTTACAAAATGAAAACAAACAATCAAACCTACAAAATACAGATTGCAAAGTGGAAAAAATAACAGTTAATAGTTAAATAGTTTTAGTTTTTTTTAGTTTTAATAGTTTTTAAGCGAGTTTTCATTATGATCAATACAAAAAACGCCGTTTTTATTTTAGCCTAGCTTTAAATTCTATTAAAGCTTCTATTGAATCGAAAGCGCCTACAATATTTACACTCACAGTTTCCCTCAACGTCAACAATTTTATAACAACAACCAGTCCAGTTTCTCTACAATAGAAAAATAACTAATAAACCAAGGCCACTAAATTCATTTCGAATTGTGTGAGCCCGTGTACAGCATGTCGAGTGGACCCACGTCATAGGGAAGAGCAAAGTGGCCCGATAACCGCGCGAAACCGCGGCCTATCGCTTTTTGATAGCATCACTTTGCCCAACTTGCCATGTGACGACGGCCATTAGGTACGGGATATTGAAAAAGTGAGCCTCGCCGATCGAAACCGTCTGTCCGTATGTATGACGTCATATGTTAGCACTTTTATCGAGATAAGATGGTTGATACTATTGGTTTTGAAGATCTGTTTTAGATCCCAACTTGAAACTTTCATTGTATTTTTTTACCGACTTCTAAAAAGGAGGAGGTTCTATGTTCGTAGCGTAGGTATATGTTTTTTTTTTTTTTGTATTTCCACCGATTTCTCCGTCAATTGTGGACCGATTCTGAAAATTCTTTTTTTGTTTGAAAGGGTATGCTCCCAAGTTGGTCCCATATAAATTTTATTAACTTTGCTTGGATAGTTTTTGAGTTAGCTTCAATAATACGTATTTTTCCCACTTAGTATATGTGGATGTTATGATGATAACTTCCTGTCACTGTTATTTACATAGCAGGTAGTGGTATTTGAATTTGTGTGAGGTAGGTATCACAACCAAAAAGTGAAAAAAAAAACATTAAAAAAAAAAAACAACCGACTTCCAAAAAAAAAGACTACAGAGTGAAAAATAACGTTAATTTCGGAAGTCAGTGGCAAAAAACGAAGCTTGAAAACCGTTTCATCACTTTGTAGTCTTTTTTTTTCGAAGCCGGTTATTTTATTTTTAAGAACCTATTAGGTACAAAATTACTATAAAACCCTGCCTAACCCTCTGGGGATTACAGGCGTAATTTTATGTTATTTTTAAAACTTCCCTGTATTCTACTGGACCATAACACGTAAATTACAAATTAACAAGCCTGACAATCATGTTTTCGCTAATCTGAAATCTCAGTAACAGTCCGCTCGCCCCTATTTCATAGGACTTAAACATAATTGGCGAAATATGAGTGTACTAGATACACCTCTACATAACCCTTTGGGTATTACCTACAAGCGTGATGTTATGTATGTAGGTACAATTATTATATTCGATTTTTATTGAAAAAAATCCCCTGAAATTACCGATCTTTGTACTGGGTTCTATTTCAACTGAATTAAATTTAAACTCTCCGCCTTGCAATCGAAAATACATCGAGTGCTTCCCCACTCACTGAAGCTGGGAACTACCAAATTTATTCACCTCAATTACCTGGCCGAACTTGATAGCTGCAATTTGGCATGTATTAAATTGGCTGCAGCCAATGTATATATTATGATTTAATTATACAAATTTTTGATATCGAATTTTTGGTTCTAGGACTTGTCGGTTTCCTCACGATGTTTTCCTTCACCGTTTTGAGAGCAGTGGTGATGAAATAAATTTACAGTAAAGCGCCTGTCAAGGATCGAACCTACGACCTACAACTCGTAAATCGCGGCCGAGGCCACCACTGCTCTATGTACATCTATCTCCATATTGTTTACATTCACATAAAAAATCCATTAAACTAGAGAAAAATGTTCTAACGAGTTGCAAGTCCAAAAAATCTTTCATAATACAAATAATTCCCGAACTATGGCAATCCTGCGTAAGCGCTAACTCGATAATATTGGACAAATTGGTTTGTTACCGATAAACATGTGGCTAACACGAATCACGTATAGGGCTACACATCATTTTCTTTGTAGGTCAATTTTGTTAATAATCGGAAAGGGCGGATTTATTGTCCATCGCGATTGTGTTTATGAGAAGATTTTTTCGTACGAGTTGTTTGAGCAAAACTTTTACTTGGTCATCTATATCTATGATATATAATTATAATTCTTCTGCACTTTTGTATGTCACTGAAATCCTCTTAAACGCCTGGACCTATTTTGATGAAGTTTTTGTGTGTGTATAAGTAAGTCCTTGGATAGTTTTAATTCTAATTTGGACCCGGTAGGTGGCGCTGTTCAGGCAGCACAGTCATATAAATTGAAGTCGCTTTTCGTGTCTGTCAGTGTGACAACGTTATTCTTCGATTATAATAAAATATTCTATTGAATAAAGTAAATTACATAATATTTAGTAACCTAATCTGCTTAACTGTTCTTAAAGAGTCATAAAGAAACCTGTAAGAAATCGACACGTCTTTCACCTCACAACGAGGCATCCTCAGGATGACGATTGACTTTTTGCAAACCTAGATACGACGTGTTGCCATGTCAAGCGGCTAACGGCAAGTTAATCGTACGTCGTCTATTGTATTTTATAATGGATTTCCGAAAAGTCACGCCTGAGTCAATTAACTATCTGGTTATTATTGTGACCAACAGACGATAGCAGATATCTAAATGTCGCGGTCGAAAAACCCTCGAGCAAATGTCTTTGTCAGAACAAAAAAATAAAACATTATTTTAGTAATTTTATTAAAGTATATTTTAAGTATTTTTGAATAACAATATGTCAAATGTTTATTTTTATTCATGTCCTTTTTACTAGTTAACATAGAGCACAAAAGGCTTTTTTCTTGTTCTTTTTAAGTCCTTGTTACAATGATCCCGCAGGAAATATTTAGGTACATATAGACCTACTGCTAGCGTATTTGTTAACAAAGTCTCTTGTAATTGGATCAAAGTCGCATTAAAATTCGCTTTGCGGCTTTTGAATTATTATCGTCTTACCCATTGTACAGAAGTTGCTAAATAAGATTTTTTGAGTGTAATCGGTTGCTGCTTTGGAAAAGCTTTGGGAAACCCTAGATTTTTTCATATGAAATATTTCACTGTTCCTCTAAAAACTTACTGACCTTCTAATGTTGGAAACTTTTCCAAATTAATGAACCTTCCAATGATGCATACTTTTTTTTAAATATTTGAGTTTTTTTTAAACATTTTGGCCTCACAATCGGTCGCAGTAAGTAAGCTAGGGTACCCCGACCAAACGGGTTAGGTTTGGTTAGAACTGTGACCAACCACGCGCAAACCAAGCAAGCGAAGCGAGCGGCGCCGCGGCAGCGGCCGGTGAACGCTACATCAAAAATGGTTACAGTTACAGTACATCCAAATCGGTTGCAGTTACTTGGCCCTTTAGTAATAGGACCCCAAAATAGGAATTATTTGAGATTTACAAAAAGAGGCAATTTATTAGTGTTCAATAATATTTTCAGGGGCACAAAATGAGAATTATTATATCATATTTTTTAATAAATTACGAATTTTATAAAGTATAATAATAAACAAAATATTTATCCAGAATATATCTGTTTACCATCTTTCAATATTCAGAAACATTAATATAAATATACATTCCCCATACATGTTGTATTGAAGGAAATATATTATTATTTCCTCTGTTAGCGCTCCCTAAGTAAAGATTTTTCGAAATTCGACCCGCAAGGATAGAAAGGTCTGTAATGCGTTCACGGACAGTATCGCCGGCTTGTTTATATTTATATAACTTTTGTCTGGGTTCACCTCCTCGCGCCCCATAATATCACATTTGTTCATGTTCACCCTCAATTTCTTTCCCACATACTTTGCTGAATCATTGAATCCTTTTTAGTCGGACGATGGTTATGTATTTGTGCCATGTATATCTAAACTAATATTATTAAGAGAAAAGATTTGTTTATTTTATATGTTTGTTTGTTACGCTTTCACTGGCTGAACGAATTTGGATGAAATTTGGTAGACACATTGGTAGACCATGACCTGAGTTAGGACATAGGATACTTTTTATCCCGATATTCTCACAAGATCGAGGCTTATTCGGGTGAAACCTACGGGGCGCAGGTCGTATTCTATACAGATCAAGTTTACTGCATTACCTTAACATTATGCCTGTTTTTTCACGAAGGATCGGGCAGAGTTGTATCAAAAGACGTAGTACACCCTCATCGAGTTATGTTAAAGTCCCATGTAATAGAGGGCGAGCCTATTGCCATCAACCGGGCATAAATCCAAACTCCGGACTGCTACTGAGAAATAGGATTTACGCATCTAATTCAATAAAGTGTGATACAGAAATTCCTAGTACAAGAGCCAGGGCTACACTGATGTTTGTGTCTTGAAGTGAAAATAAATAAATTATCCTAACAAATAATATAAAATGCGAACGTGAGTTTGTTTGTTACGCTTTCACGCTAAAACGGCTAAACGGATTTGGATGAAAGTTGGCACACAGATAGACCATGTCCTTGGTTAGGACATAGGATATATTTATCCTGATAGTACGTTCTCGTGGGAATCTCCAACATCTACGTGGGCGCAGCCGCAGACACAAGCTAGTTATTATTATAAAGTTAATCTTGATCACACATTAGCGTAATATACCTACATTGCAAAATCGTGAGCGCACAGCAAAGGCGAGCAGTTCGCTAGCCTAGCATGAAGTACATCACGAATTTAATTAAAATGTGCGATTTTGGTGCGTGTATAGCTTTAGCGATGTCGCGCATAACTTCCACCGTAATCCCAGATTTACCAGTGTATGCGCACCCTTAAAACGATAAAAAAAATAACAAAAACAAAATGGCAATCAAAAATAATCCCTTGCTATTGAAAATGTAAAAGAAAATAGTAAAATGGTTGGTTCTGTAAATAATAAATGACGACTAATGTAAGCAAAGTACAGTCATGGCCATTAACATAACAGTTTTTTATTCCTTCTCACTTTAATTGTTGTACGGTTTATTCTACGGGAAGTTTCTTTTATTTATATAGAGCAGGTAATTCGTTTACCCGTGAGAATAGTTTCAACACGTGCCGTGTCTAGACGAATTGACTGTAATGGACTTTGTGCCCACAGTAGCCAGTCGTATCCGTGTGTTTACACAAAGAGGGAAATATTTATCGAGAGAGGTTCCACTTTTTATTTTTTGAGGGTAGTTTTTTAGACACGGCTTAAAATAATGTCAGAGGTTTTCGTCGTGGGAATTCTAAGCACTTCGTTTAGGTAAATTGAAAGTAGGTACTTATGCTTACCTTGAAAGCTATCAAGCAACAGAGCCATAAATAAAACTCCTGTTTTCTACCAAGTTTATGTCGATAAGTTGAAAAAATCAAGATGCATTTTGGCTAGGTAAGTACTAGAAAAAATCAATAATATTCTAATGGAAACTCAATGTAGCCATTACAATATCATGAAAAAGCTCTTAATAAGTCCATTATCATTATCATCATTATTGGCAGCCTTATTCCACCCACTGCTGAGCATAGACCTCCTTCCTTTTGCAGCATTCTTCCCTGGTCCGTGCGAGTCTCATCCAGGTCTTCCCCGCGATCTTCTGTAAAACTATTATAATACTCGCCAAAGCTTTCCTAGTATACTTAATTAATAGCATAAGGGATCTCGCGCACTAGAGGGCCACGACCAGGTAAACTACCAGATTCTATAGTATCTCGTGGTCGTGGCCGCGTAGTGCGCGAGATCCCTAATAGTTAAAAGTTCACTATGACGTAATAAACTGTCAAAGATCATAAATAACAATGATATTTCAGGCTCATAGAGAGCAATGGAGCAAAAGTAGCAGACAAATTGTTTCGCGTCCACTTGGAAAACCATTAATTAACCCATTTTCTAGCGTCACTTTACAAACTGTAGGAAATAAACTAGCAAAATGTGTAAACTGTTAGCTTCCGTATGGTTTGTTACGTATTCAGCTAACTATCATCATTTTTCGTTGCATTAATTTACAGCGCTCTTTAGATATTTTTCAGGTTTAGGAATATATATATATATATTTTTTTTTAATATGACCTTTTTTGTAAACTAAAATAGACAGGTTTTTTTTTTGTTACAAAGCTATTCCTTGATCTTTTATGTCATCCTACAAGATACATATTTTGGTTCACGCTACGGGCGAAATCTTAAAAGTACTAGTCTTTTCTTAATATCCAAACTAAACATACACTCAAAAAAACGACACAAAAATTCTCAGAAAAAAATCCAGCATAAAATTCTGAATACACTTTCAAATGCGCAAAGAATAGTAGAAATCTGTTCACATCAAAACTTGGTAGACGAGCGACCTCAGCAATTAAGTCACTCGAAATATTTAATGAACAGTGCTAGTTCCGCGCCGGAAATGACACTTAATCGGCTTAACTTCGCCTCAAAACTTACCCCGGGCAAACACCCCCATCCTGCCCCCACCCCCCGCGAGCCATACCTACACTGCATCAAAGAAGTTGGAGAATGTGCAATTATGAGATTGTTTTAATTTTGAAACAATGTTGTTAAAGAATTTCCTTACTTCGAATGAGCTCTCTGAAACCCCAAACCAGAATTCTTGGTTTCCCCCCCACATTGTTTCTCCGTTATTGCTTACTGTCGATCTTTAATTTATTTTTCTCCAGTTAACAATTTTCCTTCGGAGATGTTTGCGTTTACTTTGTTTGTTCGTTGAGTTCCAATACGGTTTGTTCACATAGATTATCCGTTTTAGAGTAGGAACTGAGATTCTAAGTTTTAATATTTGTGATGGCAAAAGTTTGCTTTGGTTAGGGTTTTAATTAAAAGCGTTATATTAACAACACACTGTTCTTACACTTGTTTTATCTGATTCTATTTCTATCGATCTTACTTTTTGATTGCAAAATTTTTGTAGAGGTAGGTATTGTAGATAAAAATACAATGGAAACTATTTTCATGTAGGTACCTAATTGTAAGGCATTTGCAAAGTAAACGATCCCCAAATGGGAACTATAGCAGTTTTATATGAATATTGAATAAGCCAGACGAATGTTTGTTTCTAAGGGTAGGTCTGAACCTCTCTAAATATACTTGAACAACAATAACAAGGGTACAACATCTCGGAGACTTCGACGTCCGAAATAAAGTTTGGGCCAACATTTAACTAGTTGGAGCAAACAAATCCGGAGTGCGACTCTAGTGGCGCGAATTGCACTCGGGCCGTAGACCGACCGTCTAACTTGTTCGTAACGACTTCAAAAACGTCTAGGAAAATATTTGTTTTGCAAACCAAGATACGAGTACACAAGATCTGATGCCACGTCTGCTTAGATGTATTGTTTGTGTACTGGCCGGGAGGAACTTTTATTGCGCTTGATGTTGTTGTATTTGAATAATGCTGGCTGAAAAAGGAGGTTAGTGTACAACTAGAACAGTACAAACATTGAGTTATTTTATTTCAGTTCCGACACGTCCTAATTATTATATTTTATATTTATTTTTATTCACAACGGGGAAGCTCTTACTTTTGACATTTTTCTCGTTTACTTTTGATGACAAGCACTATTAGAATATACATACATACACTAAAGAAAATGTGATATTAGAATTAAGATTCATTGAAAAACAATGAATTTAAATTGTAATATCATTCCCTTATTTATTACAACAAGTAATCATTCTTGTTCAATTCCTATCCAAACTTAACTACGCTCCACTCCATTCCAGGCTCCTCTAATAAAAAATCCCACCAATGAAAATAAGAAACGTAAAACTCGTAAAAGGAACTCAAGTTAGAAATCTAATCTGCCGTCAGTACTTATCAAGTTGTTAGTGATAACCTCTGATTGAGATCCGTCGACAGTCGTCAGTGGCGGGAATCGGATTCCCCTTAGCGACAATAGCCGATTTACCCATTGATCCACTCAGTGATATCATAAGTCGATTCGTCTACGGTAGGGATGGCGAACCTTTGGCATGCGTGCCAATGTAGGCGGTAGAAAAATTGTGGGGCGGTATGAATTGAAGGATCAAAACTAGAGCAGATATTGTTTTTTTTTTAACTTCAGATCTCCAATGTAATTTAATTCTAAGGCCCAATTGCACCACAAATCGCTAAATTAGCGCTAAACATATTTAAAACATCAGACTGTCTCTGTCATCTTCAAACGATTGACAGAAACAGAGCTATTATACGTTTAGTGGTAAACGTATTTAGCGGTTCGTGGTGCAAGCGGATCGAAATAAATTTGTCTTAGAAATCGTCCTTATGAAATGTGAGCAATTTTTAATCAAATTTTTCCCGGAACGTCATAAGCAAAACATTTTTTTTCCTCTGTTGTCACGTACATGCAAAAAGGTTCGTCGTCTCTGGTCTAAACCTCGCTCGAGGTCCCTTGAACAAATGTATCGAACGTAACTGATTGTTCGGGTAATTTATTGAGGATGTTAATGTGATCCCCTCTTGACATATTGCTTACGTATTATTTTGTAAGTAGTACTTGAAAGGTTTTATTTTTAGAATATAGAAATGGTTTTTTTTTTTGTAAAGCTAATGGCAGCTGATAAATATTTGAAGATCTTAAAATTTTATGTTGTGGAATGTTTTGCCATTATACGCTTGATTTCTATGATTTCGGAAGAGGTTCAAGACCTCTAGCAACCAATAGAATCAATAAAGTAATTGGTGCCTGAAAAAATAAAAGAAAATTATATAAGGTGTTAAAAATTAAAATAATCATACAAATTAAATAAAAAACTTTCGGGAAATACAGTTGTGATTTTATGTAAATAAATAATGAATATTTATATATTATTATAAACATGGGAATAGAAACCTTTATTTCCATGAGTATTGAGGGTAGGAATAGAAAATACGACCCGTCATAATAAAGTAATTTTATTCAATGATCATAATGTCTTTTACAAAATTTTATGATAATTGCCGCCCGCGGCTTCACCCGAGTGGAGGTTGGAAATTATCCCGCGAGAACATACAACCAGGATAAAAAGTATTCTGTGTGTTAATCCAGGTTATAAACTATCTGTGTGCCAAATTTCATCCAAATCCATTCAGCCGTTTTTGCGTGATTGAGTAACAAACATCCAAACATACAAACTTTCACATTTATAATATTACTAAGAAGTAGGATCATAAAGTCTTTTAAGAGATTTTATCTTTTTTATTATAGTTGACTATTGATCATAGCTGAAAGGTATGTCAAACATCTATCTTTATATATATATATTATATAAAAATCTATTACCGTGCATTAGTCTCGTAAAAACTCGAAAATGGCTTGACCCATTTGAATAATTATTTTTTTGTTTTGTTTAGGAAAAAAAACGGAAACACCCAATAAGAACAGCCAAAAAATCGAAATTGAAATTTTGACAGGACAAAGTCTGACGGGTCAGATAGTGAATTAATAACATTCCTCCCTTAATATATATATTTCAAACATGAACTCAAAATTATCGGGACACAAAATCCTACACAAACAGAAATACAAAAAAAAACCTTTTCAGTAACTCAAATTAATACGCCGAATACTATGAATAGGGACGTTTTAAAAGCAATTTCTGTAAAAGGACGTCGAATATCGCCGAACAAGGCACAGTAATGCATCCTTTGCCCCTGGAACAACAACAATAGGCATAATTCACGGGCAGCGTTCGCTCAGTGGAGAGCTCCAACGAAATCACTGAACCAAATTGCAAATGAAGCGCCTGCCTAACTCTAGTAATGCCGTATATCAGATCTTATAGCTGTGCTACGTGTTTGCTAACGTAAGTGATTAATATTCGACTTTATTGCACGTTCTAGGAATGCTAAGTATTTGTTTGGTTTGTGTTAGTTTTATTATATCGTGGGGGCATCTATAGCAAACAAAATCCTGACGTCACATAAATCCTGCATCGCACAATTAGAGTTTGCCACGCGAACGACATATATAAGACTATCCGACATCAATCGTTGGGCAGTTGCCCGCCAGACACGAACCCGTTTGGTCGGAGGATCCTCCCTTTTCAGTAGAGGATGAGTGAACTTTACACCCTGTTCCTTATACCTCTAAAATAAGTTACAAGCCGTGTGACCGATGGGATGACCAGCCGCAAAATGACGATCTTCCATATAATCTTTCATCCTAGATTGAACCCCTATAGGAAAATAATTTTCAAAAATCCTTCCGTAGTGCTCACCTTCGTTATATTATCATATGAAACTCTTGTGAAAAAAATCATATTTTTGATCCAGCGGTTTGGGCTGTGATGCGGTGTCTGTCAGTGAATTCAAGATTTTGATTAATTAGAAGTCTTTGGAGAAGGCCTTCATCCACTCTGGGGTTCTTGTAGATCAAGAAAATTATAATAGTTAAAAATATAATTGTAATTAATATTTTACAATTACTAACAAAAACAAATCATTACTACTAATAATTAAATATATTGAACGTAAAACTAACAAAACTAAAATACTAATATTAGAAATAAGAAACTGATTTTATAAAAAATTACTTGAAATAGATAAGATACTATTAATATTATTTTTATGTGTTATGTATCTCGGGACCGGGTCCCGGTCCTTTGGAAGGCGTACGAGGGGCCGAAGCCAACTCGCAGAGGCCCCTTAGACAATTTTAAATCGAATGAGGCATCTATTAATATTGTTATTATTATAGATTTATAGTAGTTATAAACTGTATAATCTACAATAAATAAAAGTGTGATACCAAATTATAGCAGTGATCGCCTAGTGGTGTGACCGTCAGACTGCCAAGTCATAGGTCTCGAGTTCGAACCCAAAGCACGCACCTCTGACTTTTCGGAACCATGTGCGAATTTTAAAATTATCGCTTGCTTAAAAACAGTGAAGGAAAACATCGTGAGGAAACCAGCATGGCTGAGAGATATTTCTCGACGGCATGTGAAGCCATGTCAGAAGCCCATGGGCGGCTTTAAAACTCTGACACCAGGTCAGTCACTAACTACACGAAAAGAAGAAGACCAAATTATTCATGCTCGATTATTGCGTAGGTGTACCTAAGTTGAATTTGTAAATAAGTACCTACTAAACTAACTTGAGTTGTGAACTAGCAATAACTTTACAGACAGTCTAACTTTTAAAATCCATAGAGACGTTAATCCTAAATAATATTAAATATACTCTTAGGCGTATAACTTACGAAGTCAATACATTTCAAACATTATACTTGCAAAATGTTAACTACCTATTTGCCCTAACTTTCAAGACGCTGTAAATCAAATCTCCATGTAGAAAATCGTCCAATTAAGCCGTAGGACTTTTGGCCAAGAGGTGTACCAACTCCGAATCTCGACGAAAGTACGAAACCGTGTTAGCAAATTGCTCGCAGTGGCACACGTGCTCGCATACCGTACCAAAATACGTAACGGGATTAATTTAACAAATTAGAACTATACATGCGATTATTATACGATTGCTGACGATACCAATGCGTAGATAATACACAAGGGGTCCTTTCCCGCTCCCAATGAACGCAACATCCAAATAACCGTCTATTGTTTTTAGAATTTATTTCAACCGCTCTGAATGGAAAGTAGGATTAGGCTCAGAGTCGGATTACCATAGAATTTACAAATATCTGTTGGTCGGGCCGGTACTTACGATTTCAGCTGGTATCGACGCCAGCATTGGCCGGTTATTGGCCGTGCGATCTCCCGACCTATACAAATCCAACTCTATTTACTTTCCGAACGTCT
Source organism: Agrochola circellaris (assembly GCA_914767755.1). NCBI lineage: Eukaryota > Metazoa > Arthropoda > Insecta > Lepidoptera > Noctuidae > Agrochola > Agrochola circellaris. The sequence continues at coordinate 12,238,006 of OU611841.1, read as the reverse complement.
CTACGATTCGGACATTTGATATTCACTACGAGATCGTCGGTGGAATCATTTCCTACTCCACTACTCCAAGAACTTTGTCCGCATTTCAACAATACTACGAATGCGCTGGATAAATAATCGTCTGCTTGTGGTCGGTATTAATCGTAGTTTTCAATGTGACTTACAAAAATACAACATTATTTTCTGTCTGACCGTATTTAATCATATTTTATTGCACGATTACCGCCTACAATTGTACATTTGGTCGAACTCGCTTTTCGCAGTTAATTATATTTTAATTGCCAATGAATATTTGAAAATTTAAATGCGGGATGTTAACACGGCTCTGAAGCCAGCCGACATTTTGTGTGTTCCCGATATAGAACGGGAAAAGCTTGTGTATATCGACGACATTTAGTCTGGCGACATTTGCTCTGGTGCTTCAATTGACCCATTCCGTTTGCCACACATGGACGTGAACAAATAAGGGCCGAAATGAATTTAACTCCGTTATGTATTGAAATTTATTGGACCCAGCGATGTGTTTTCCCAATCTGTTAATGAAAGGAAAACATAAAGAGCTTATCTTTCAGTGCAAATTGTAGTCGAATGAGAGAATCGAGTTACTATGGAGTCTGTGACGTAAATTGCTTGTAGATAGTGTTGTTATTGTAGTCTTTAATACTAATTAATGTTTAGTGCCAGTATTACCTAGGCATACGAGTATCTAAAGATATTTTGGACGTTTTTCAATTGAAAATATGTAGCCGAATGATAATAGGACCAAAACGTTACACACCTGGCTAGATCTCACTATTTTGCTGACTATCTGGTTATATTTTTGAAAGAAACTACGTTAAATCTAGCGTTCTTGAATTGACAGCAAACCGTCCCTTTCCCGAAAACATAAACGGATCGAATGCACCATGTAATCCGCTTCCTGTCGCGCATGTAGACGCGAATAATTCAACAGTGCGATCGCCATTCTATGAGCAAACAGATAGTCTTCACTTCCGACACATGTTTCCGTGGCCGACACAAGTAACTGGTCACGTAGAATATTGACGCCTCCAGCGGCTCCTGCTATCCATTCGCTCCGGACAATACCTACGGCGCTAAGGGAGACATTTTTATGCGGAACTTACGTATATCATTCTCAACATTCGGTGAAGAATAACGAGTATTTTCTGCGCTTTAAATTCTGTGAACGATTCGTTTGTGATTCCGAGATCTAAACGTCCGAAGTTGTTTTGGACTGAGTTTAGAAGGACTTCTGAAGGCCTCTGGGAGTAGAGTTCTGTTGGTTTCTATGCAATGGGGAATGGAAAATAACTGAGGAAACACTGAAATACAAACATTGATTATGATGCTCAGCAAAGTAGTAAAACTCACTTATTTGGCCGTTTATTAGTTGCAACGCAAAATAAAATAAATAATTAAAACATAATTTTTTGTCAATCTACCTATAATTTAATAGAGGTGAAATTTATCTTTCTATTAGCGTTTCGCCATCTTTTAATAACATTCATCAATATTTATAAGCGTTTGTCAACCTAATTTAATGTCTTTCAAAACAAATTGCTGTCAAAAAAAGCACGATCAAGTTACCTTTAACCCTTTTCATACTTAGGGAGTGAAATTAAAAGTTATCTAATTATAAGCATTCCGTAAACATAATTTTGAAATAACTTGCAAACTCAACAAAACAAAAGAGCAATGTTAATGCGTGCTTTGTATATTAATGGATCAACAAACAAGGACAAAATAAAAATATAAACCTGGTGTCAGAGTTTTTATGCCGCCCATGGGCATCTGACTTGGCTTCACGTGCCGTCGAGAAATATCTCTTAGGCATGGCCGGTTTACTCACGATGTTTTCCTTCACCGTTTTTGAAGCAAATGATAATTAGTCGCACGTGTATCCTAAAAATCAGAGTTGCGTGCTTTGGGTTCGAACTCGAGACCTGTGACTTGGCAGTCCGACGGTCATACCACTAGGCTATCAATGCTGTTAAAATAATATTAACTTGTCACTTCATCCTTCTGGTCACTTTTTGCATGTCTAGTAAGCCGTGTGCCAAATGGCAATTTTCCATCGGCAAAAATGACGTATTTCTGATACTAATTTAGGGAATGATTATTTTTTTGTCCTCTCTTAATGCTCACTTTCGTTACATAAAGAGCTGTTGTGCAAAATTTCATGCTTCTAGATCCAGCGCTGTAGGCTGTGCGTTGTCTGTCAATGAATGAATTTAAGGTTTTTTAATGGAAGATCATGTAGCAGAAATCATCCGAACTCACATTACGAAACATTGTAGATACATTTCTTTGCATTTAGTTTTGAGCCTTTCTGATCTCGGTTTCACTTGAAGTACTTACTTCTTCCCTTTTTTTGAGCCCTATGAAACGTCCGTGGAGATGGTTGTGGAAGAAAGTTCACAAATCCCCATTGATGGGGATTGTCAATGGGGATTAGTGGAATAACCCCATTTCACCCAACACACAAAGACACAATATCAAAAATTCTCACGTGCTCCCAAAATCAAACTTCCAAAGCTGAATAATAATTCAGAAGACGTTCATTATCAAACAGGTCATGTTCCAACAGTTAGTCTAAGGTGGGTATGACATTAGGTAAAATGTGAGACGTTATGCTAATTTTACTTGACAATGGTATTCACTGAACTTGAAGAAGTTAATGCTAATTTGGTTAAAGTTAATATTTTTCAAGTTGTTGGTTGTTAACCATATATACTACTAGCTTTTGCCCGCGGCTTAGCCAGAGTGGAGGTTGAAACAGAAACCTATAAATACTTTCTCCATGAAAAAGTGTGTGTGCGTCAGCTCCGATCCACGACTGGAGTTTACTCCTTTATACGATTTTCTTTGAATGCATATTCAAAGAAAATCGTATAAAGGAGTAAACTACGCAAATAAAATCTCTATAAAATCTCTCTAAATAGGCAAAGAGAGTAAACAAAAGCAAAACAATAAAAAAACGGCGATGTAACTAAATCAAAGTGTGAAATATGTAAAATGATTTTTTCAAATTTCTTATCCGTTTTATTTAAGCATAAAACAAGTTTTACGCTTGTATAAATTTCACTCCTCATAAAATTTCCATACCTTATATGAAAATCGCCAAAAATACATTATGTCTGCCAATTTTCACGATGACCGGTCGAACGGGTATACAATGTGTAACTGAATTAATACACATTATTAAAGTAGTTTGTTCAGAATGAATATTTTACTGAATCGATTTCTGTAATTTTTCATATGGGTACTTTTTTCTCAAAAATAATTAATACTAAGTAAATTACAGTGAATACAAACCAAAATGGACGAAGACCTACTACGCTACCTTATACGTGAGCGACTGTGCGTGCGTAGATTTGTAATGTGACAATTTTCTCCCAGAATCAATTTAATTTATTTAATAAATAAACAATGTTTTATACATAATAGTAAAAATTCAGTGTATGGAATATGATTATATCATAATATTCTAATTGCTGTTTGGTGGTGTGCGTTTATTCCGGGACATGTTGTATATCCCTTATTATTTATATTACAGGGTTTTTGGTAATATGTCGGCAATCCATTAAGGGTATGTAGGAGAAGTCATTCGCAACCAAATTACCCCATAAGACCCCAATACAAATGTCAACCATTTACAAGTAATTTTATATTTTAAAATATATTAACAAAAAATATAAAATGTTAAATTACTCGAAAATTGTTGCTAGAATGTGCGTGTCGGAGCCAAAGGATCCCGTAGTACAGTACAATATTTAATACAATTTTTTTAAATACTTTAGTAACAAAAATGTACGGAATTTTTATTATTTGTTGTTATAGCGGCCAGGGTAGTAAAAACTCTGTGAAAATTTCTAGTGTCTACCAGTTACGGTTCAAAAGATACAGCCCTGTGACAGACGGACTGACGAATGGACGGACCATTAGTAATAGAGTCCCGCTGGCACCCTTTGGGTAGAGAACCCAACCCCCCCCCCCCCCCCCCCCCCCTAAAACTAACACCAATAATCTCAGCATAAGCTGATTTAAAAATAAAACGTTTAAATCACCCTAAAGCAAAAGTCACGAGTCTATTTTATTAGGTCCCCCATAAAAGTTAGAATCTAGGAAATAATGTACTGAAGCAACCCGTTGGAAAAGCAGCATTGTAAATCCTAGGTTAGCTTAATCTCAGGAGAAACGGCTCGACTGCGAAAGCTTATAACTTTCTTTTCCTATAAAAACGACATTCCTATTTGCTTTGAGAGGACCGAGAAGTCACCCATGGCGAACGACTTTAAAATCTGAAAAATATTGTTACCAAGTTCTTTTTCGATTTAGCATTATAGCTAAGCTCAAGTAAGTAACTGAACTTACCGTGCGTGTGTGAGTTTCAGCGCTGTGCTGAGGGTCAGCACTGCATCATACTGAACCTTTAATCTAACGGAAGTCTTCTTATCACAGTCACGACGTGCAGCTGCTGACTATTTCTTTTGTTTGCTCGTGATTATGGATCAGTTTTTTTTTATTCGAAATATCTTCTTTTCTTTTACGTGTTTCTGTGATAAATAAACCTTTATTTTTTATTTTTTCTTGTAGATAGATATTTGCCACAGTTAAAAATAAATTTATTGGTTTTCGAGAGACGAAAACAAGTAATGGTTGGGTTGGTTGCTTTACTTTATCATACAAACAACTACCCGGCAAACACACAGAAAATGAGAAATAGTTCAGTAACTGCCTGTTACGGTTTTGATTGCAATAGGAAAGTTTATGTAAAAACAATCGAATGTGAAAATATGTAGTATGACTTGACACTGCTTGACCAAACCTTTTAATTTTCAACGAAAAAACAGAATTTTAAATTGTGTTTCTTCAAACAAAGTTATTTGCGTTTCTATAAGCTTTCTCAACTTGTTATTTATTTTACTTTTTACTATACATTCTTCTACAAATTATTTCAAACAATTTCAAGAGACTGCACAACTGCAGATCTTTATCTTTACATAGTATAAAACAAAGACGCTTTGCGTGCCTGTCTGTGTGACCGCTTAGATCTGACAATGATAATTCTAAACAAATAAAAAATTAGATTCTAAACAAATAACACAATGGATTTTAATGCAGGTTTCGCCATCACTCAGAACACTTTTTCCGAAAGGTTTATGAGTATAATACATTAGTATTTAATATTTAACTTAGACACATACATCTCGGTGTTTTGACACGCGTCGCCACATCAGTAGATTGCACCCATGCAAAGCATGGGCAGGTCGCTTGATAATTATGCAACCAGCATCTTACTTCTATTTATATAATTTTTTTAACAGTATCGACACTTTGTTTAATCGTACGTTAAAGTGATTTTGTAAGCCAATTAAAAACTAAAAAACATTTTTTTAACATTTAAATCATACTTGATAACACAACAGTAGAGTCGTCGAAGAAGTTAGCAACATCGAAGGAATGTAACTTAAACATTTGGTTAAGAATCTTATTCATGGTTTGACAGCTTTTTTGTTTTTAGAGAAAATCAATGAAAACATTTTCGAAATGAGTAATATAGCGATAAAACCACGACCTTTTGTACCTACCTGACGTAGTAGTTTCGAGAAAATAATCATGAACAACAGCCAACGCAAAACATACCAATCGGATTATAATTTAGGACTTCATTTCCCATGACAAATAGGCCAATCACGGTAATTGAGTTGTTCATCAATTCGCGGACCAAGAGTCTAATAAAGTAATCATCTGCCTAGACTTTTCCCAACTATGTTGAGGTCAGCTTCCAGTCTAACCGGATGTGGCTGAATACCAGTATTTTACATGGAGCGACTGCTTATCTGATCTCCATAACCCAGTTACTGGGTAACACGATACCCTTGGTAAGACTAGTCAGACTTTCGGGCTTGTGACTACCCGTCATGACTGTCAAAGATCTACGAATGACAGCCAGGACCAAATACTTACTAACGTGCTTTCCAAGGCACGGAGGGGTCTTAGTATATAATGGATTGCGCAATTGGTAGCGTTGCATACACTTTTTTTTTTTGGTTCGTATGTAATCAAATAACTTGTAACTTGAGGGCGTGTCAGACTCTTACTGACTAAAACCCACCCGTCTTCTTTCAGTTGCATTTTCGTTGCCAGGGGCCACGGTATCCCTTTCGGACTTTCCCGCAACCACGGCAGGCATCGGTCCTATGGGACCCCGTCAGTTGTGCTGACATCTCTTTCAGGCGCGCGTGGAACACAACGCACCGTCGACCCGGGCCTGGTCCTTATCGGACGGCGACCTACTCATTGTTCACTGTCCGCAAGCCCGCGCGTACAGTGGCCGGGAATCGCCCTGCGATTCCCGAAGCCCAGGGCGTCTTGCGTCGCGTTGTCATTTAGCCACGAGACATAAAGTAATCATGTTTTTTTGTTTCAGCTTTAGGTCTGGAGCCGGACTTCCTATATCCCTTGGAGAACGTGACCATCGCACAGGGAAGGGACGCGATGTTCACCTGCGTAGTGAATAACCTGGGCGGTTACAGGGTGAGTGGCGACTCCGCCACAGCCAGGGTGTGTATCAAACTGACTCATTACAGCTAACTCTAGTGGAGCACCGTCACAGCACTTGTACTATGAGATCTATAATTTATAACTACAAAAAATTCTTTGTACAATTCCATCCTTAGTGGAACTTCTACGGATTCCGTTTCTATTCAGATTTTTTTCTTGTCGTTGTACGTAAATGGTGTTTTAATTTTCTATCTTTAATTTCTAGTGAATGAAATCTCTACTACTTATGAATAAAGAGGCATGTTTTTATTCTCACTAGATTTCCTTCTTGGAGTTTTTATTTTATTTTATAAATTTATCTCATCAACAGTAAGTAGACTGTTCTCTGTCTCATTTTATACATTTGTTTCGCAACTGACTGTAACTATTTTAGAAATAAACAATAATTAAATAGCTGATGATGTTTACTCTACAACACTCAAAATGTTTGAATCAAGAGACCTCGATACTGTACTTTCATAAAGAATTATAGATCTCAACAAATAGACTTTGCACCACTTCCACACTTCTTAGCACACTACCTTCAATGCACTTTCTTCAGCACTCTTCGAAACTCACAGCACCACTTTCTAGAACCTCTCTCTATCCTAGAGTAGAGTTACACCGGTACCTACTATATTTGCACAAATCTACTGTAAGTTTGTCCACATAGCCGTAGTGTTGGCACACTGTGCACAACTGCATTAGACACTAACACTTGCACATAGAAACTAAGATCCAAGAATGTGATAAAAACAGTGATTTATGCAACAGTGAACGAACGTTACGAGAACTATTCTTGGGTTTTAAACACTAATGCACAATTCCGTTTATTTTGGAACACATGTTTTGAGCATGCTTTTTATACCAAATGCACTTTACGCGACCTTTTAGTTTCAAAGATAATTTAATTTAGCGATGCACGTCGGACAGTTAGTCAATCATTGTCGGGACAAAAACCGCACCCCACTATGATGGGATCACTTTAGTCCAAGGAATTTACGTTGCAAAACAGTCACTTTAGGAAATTAAAATAAAGCCAGGACAAACCCCCTCGGTCCCCGTTCAATCATTTCGAGAGGCGGTGCTCTCAAACTGTCCCGGGAGTTAACCTAGTACACTATCATTATGATATACGATATGTATCGTATACGTTATATCGTGCCTAGAATTAATTCGATGGGCTGAGATAAAAGTGTACATGTTTATAATTTTTTTGGCATATTAAAGATATTTTGTTTGCGCACACTCAATAAATGTTGCTAAAATAAACAATAAGACTTATTCAACTCGTTTCCAATACATGTAATTATTAAATGTATGCCTTTTATAAATATACTGTATATCTAACAAAAACAGAACACGTTAGATATAACAACAAAAGCTCGTGCAATAAATCCGCGAAATACGCGAATCTTTCCTCTACGAGAAACAAGATTCGATAATAGTCTCACTGGGGCCGTTAGCTCAGGTCACTCGTTTCTACACGACTATCGATTCGTATCGATACATATTTGCTTTCTATATCGATCCCGCGAAAGTAATTACACAAGACTAATAACATCTCCGCATGTGTTTCTCAACAATTCCCACGTGGGTATCGAGATGAAAATCGTATCAACACGATGGTTGTATAAGGAATAACCTCCAATTGAGTTGTTTCACAGAAAATGAAATATGGTTATGTTTATAAGTTGCGGTTCGCATAATAGAAAATAATATAGGTAAATGTATAAATTATGCAAACAGACTGAAACTTTGTAATTGGCACCGTGAAGTTAATTTAAACAACGCAGACAGAATTTGTTTGTAAATAAGAGATAATAAATACACATAAAAATTATCAATGATTTGGCTTTTAATACAGAGTTAATTGTATCAGATTCAAACAACACAAATACAATATCAATACACACAAATAATCAAAAGATTTTAAACACATCTTCGATATGCACCGCTGGTATGGATGAGTTCAAAATTTGGTAAATATATCTTATTTTATACCCATTTATTTATTGTGTGTTTACGCGATGCAATTTCTAAAGCGTTTTGAAGATGAAATTACATCGCTCAACAGCTCTGCAATCCTTTCTTCGCTCATTTCAATAATGCAGATGAAGCAAAATGCGAGAACTGTAAGGCTGTTGCTACAAAACGATTATTGTGTTCAAGCACTCCAATGTTTTAGTTATATTTGTTCTGATTGTAGTTCCTAGGCACCTAATTAGTGACTAATTAGAGTTGCACAAGCACTATACAATTGTAGAACACTTTTCTAAGTCGCACCTCTATTAGTGCACTTCTTCTTGCACTTTCTCTATTCACTTACGTTACGTATTTAAATGTAAAAAATAATAAGTTCCAAGCAATTTATGACAAGGGAAAATCAAGCATTAACAATTTTTCACAATCCTTATTTTGTAAAAAATACTTCGACTGCCAACTTTGGCAGATACATGAAAAGGCTGATACCCATATAACTCTTTCAATGGGTACATTGAATTGAAGTACTAACGCTCACATTCAACTGAAATTACGAAAAAAACATCACTCCAAATAATATTTTCAATAATAAAGTTATAATACCGAGGGTGACGCGTATCGTAGACGAGTACAAACGCCGTATTTCTGTTCGTATTTTTTTGTTACGCGCTATGCAGGAAATTAGCTTCTATTGCGATGTCGACGCTTTTGGTAAAGCGGGTGAAACGAGGGCGTTTTCAGTGCGCCCGCAGCCCGCCTCATGCCGGCGACCAGACGAAAATGTAATTAAAAATTCCGAGAGCATTTTGCGCGGCGCTCGCAACAAGATAGTGTTGCCGGCTCGAGGATCGTTGTCGTGACTGCCTCTTGGGAAGCATTCGCTTGTAATTAGACTTGTTCGTTGAAAGTCTTCATCGTTTACAAACAAAACATCATACGTGTAACGGATAACCGTGACAGGAATGCGGCGTTTGTGTACCTTTTTATTTTTCGTTGTACTTACGATGTTCTTTCCTCCATGCACACTTTGGGCGTACAATTTCGCTGACGTCTGTTCGCGCTGGATGTTCGCGGGGTAGGTAGCGTGGATCAAAGCGGACACGAAGGCGATCCTGGCGATCCACGAGCACGTGATCACGAACAACGCACGGCTGAGCGTCACGCACAACGATTACAACACGTGGACACTTAACATTAGGGGGGTGAAGCGGGAGGACAGGGGACAATATATGTGCCAAGTTAACACTGACCCAATGAAAATGCAGGTAAAGTGCTGCTAATTTTGAACCATTAAATGTTACCTTCCCACGATTTATTCCTGAGCATGTATTTCGTTGAACTTGTATTTTTTGCTACTTCTGCTCTTTGTACTGTATTACTCTTTAACGAGAACTGCAGGCAGTTTTTCGGAACGACTCTTGTAGGGGTTCGTGAATACAGGCCTTATCGGCGCGCCCGTATAATGGTGTCATTTCTCCGAAAGAGCATTGACGCTATAATCAAAATAACGATGCAAGCGAGTGTGGAAACATGCAATTCTTAAATCAACAAATGTGTTGAAATAATTATTAATGATTCCATGAGAACCTTTGTATGATAAAATTATGTTCTGATAGTAACTTTGCTACCTACAACCTAATAATAATTTTGAATAAGTTTTTTCACGACACAATTTTAAACTATTTTTCATATTTCAGACAGCATTTCTGGAAGTAGTTATCCCTCCAGATATAATCTATGAAGAGACGTCAGGCGACATGATGGTACCAGAAGGAGGGTCAGCCAAGTTAGTCTGCAAAGCCAGAGGTTACCCCCCTCCCAAGATTGTGTGGCGTCGAGAAGACGGAGGAGACATCATTTCAAGAGGCGGACCTCAAGGAAAGACGAAAGGTATGTATATATTTTAATTTTAATATTCTGGGTCCTTCTTTTTCCTTATCACCTAGATTTCATTTCTAACCTCTAAAATTATAAAGTACTAGCTTTTGCCTGCGGCTTCGCTCGCGTTAAATGTTGATTTTGTCACAAATTTCTATCCCTCGGCAACAGTCCTTTTTTCTGGATGAAAAGTACCTTTTTGTACCCTTGACAACTTGTATGCAAAATTTCATGATGATCGGTTGAGTACTTAACTACTCTACTCTAACGTAACAAACAAACAAACTCACTTTCGCATTTATAATATTATTACTAGCTTTCGCCCGTGGCTTCGCCCGTGTGGAGTACGGAAATTGTCCCACGGGAATGTATTACTGGGATAAAAAGTATCATATCCAGGTTATAAACTATCTGTATGCCAAATTTCATCTAAATCCGTTCAGTCGTTTTTGCGTGATTGAGCAACCAAACATACAAACTTTCACATTTATAATTTTAAATATATAATTATAATATTATTATATTATATTATATTATACTAGGATCCATAAATCATCTAAAGGGAAATAATCTCCTTATCAGTCACTTCTACAGCCACTTCACTACCCACTTCTTCACTCACTTCATCTTTCACGTGTACATAACTAGCAGGAATTGCCATCCAGCAACATGATTAGATGGTGTTCGAGATCCTTTACAAGCTTTGCGGAATTACGAACCATTTGCGGAGACGAGTGATGTATAGATCTTGACAGTCGCGAACGAAGGGGCGAGGCGAATGCGTGTCGCTCACAAATCCGTGACATTGGTTTTAGGGTTAATAGGTGTTTAAGGTAAGTGGTGGGAGTTTCATTGTAACTTATCAAAAAGGCTGTTGGAAATCCTATCCTTCCGGCATGTCCTGGAACCAAAAATTCCAAGACGTGTGCCAACCCCCAACCCGCACTGGGCCCGCGTGGTGAATTATGGCCCACTCCCACTCCAGGCCTGTGCCCCAGCAGTGGGAACACTATAGGCTGATTATGCATTATGTTGTTTGATATCTTTGTTATTACCGAAATTGACGTGCAGTCGTGCCTTGGAAAGCACGTTAAGTGCTATGCCTCAACTGTGATTTGTAGATCATTGACAGTAGTTACAAGAAGACAGGTATCGTGCAACTGGATTTTGGAGCTCAGAGAGGACGCCGCTCCGTCTAAAATACTGGTACTCGGTTGCATTCGGTGACACTAGAAGCCGACCCCAACATAGTTAGAAAAAGGCTGTACAGATAATGAGGTTATTACCAAAATTGGGCAGAAATTAAGAAGGCCACTTGGCACCTAATAATAACGCATTTGAACCCATCAATTTATTATTGTTAAGGCACTACGATACGTCTTGACGGTTCGATAGGATATTGAAGCCAGACGTTAATAGACTAGTAACTCAATACTGCTAGCTCCGTTGCAATCTATAAATTCAATATGTTACCATTAAATATGGCTCCAAGCATTGACACACACATGTATCGGCGCTGCGTAGAGACTTCGAGGCTGAGTTTAATTCATCGCTAAGCGAGTCTGTAACTTATACGAGAACTTGCTCTAGTCTAGTAGCACCGAACACCCATGAAATCTTTGTTTTATTTTTCAATAGTGGATTTAGAATGTAGCAAGGAATGTAGGAAAGTTTTGAGTTTAAATGTCGATGACTATAAGAGTAGGGGAAGACCAAAGAAACGAGGGGTGGACTGTGTGAAAGATGAAATGGCTAGAAAGGGGAATGTCGATTAATTTTTTTTTTTTTTTTTTTTTTTTTTTTTTTTATTTATGCATACAATCTTAATACAGGTTCATGTTTTAATAGAGAAGTATAGAAGAAAAAGACATGAAAATAATGATGATTTAGAATGTAGCAATAATTATGTAACTTGGGACTTAACGTTGTCACTCTTACCCGGGATTTTTCCCCAACTCTCAACATTATGTGGAAATATGTAATTGGTCAGCTAAAAACTTATTGATCTTCTGCCCGTGATCGCCTTGTCATGATCCTCTAAAATTTGTATGGTCTTTTAATGCTCTTTTTAACTTTGTGGCCTGTTTAAAAGTTGGTCAAAGTAACTAAGCTAGTGCACCCCTACCAAATACTAACCCATTTAGTACGGGTGCTCTAGCTTATGGAACTGTAGGATAATTTTTCTAAATATTTCGACTAAACCATTTAAATATAGTTTTACTAGACAAAATGCTGTTTACAACCAGACCAGTTTTTTCAAACAAAACTGTTGAAAATTGAAAAGCAAATATTAATTATTATAAACTATGCAATGGTTGAGTAAACAAGCAGTTTCTATTTATAATCGTTTAATCCTATTCAAATTAAATGAATCAAATAACATTGTAACGTAAACAGTTATTGTCAATACATTAATTGTACCAATTAATATTCGTTTCCAAAATCCCAGTTTGTAAATAAATTAAACTGTCAACTCGTTTTAACTGATTATTATGCTACAATAATTCTATTACTATGACAAACACGGAACGTAGGTACGGTTAGGTTAGGAGGTAAAATAACATAAGATAGTCCTCCAAAACGCGCGTTCTTCACCACTGCCTAGTGCTTTAGCTGGAAGGAAGAAGAAGAAGGGCCACAAAGTCCCAGGCAGCACAGTTATCTGTTAAGCTAGAAGAACTTGATTCTATCTATGGACTTCATAGAATGCTACTGATAGTGTTAAACCTACTTGTAGCTTGGTTCAGGGCTGGCAAAATTTAAATTGACATTCACACCGACACATTGAGAAAAGGGCCTAAAATATTTTAAGCCCTAAAGATACTTGTTATGGGTCTGCGTGTTTGTGCATATGAGATATTCATATTAGTAAATGGAGCCGAAAGGTTCTGGAGCGGCGACCGCGTACCGGAAGACGTAGCGTTGGAAGGCCTTCCACAAGATGGACCCATGACCTTGTGAAGACCGCAGGAATCCGCTGGATGCAGGAACCACAGAATCGATCGAAGTGGTGGTGCTTGGGTGAGGCCTATATCCAGCAGTGAACGTCCTTCAACTAAAATGACGAAATGCACCCACGACGCAGGAAAATCGCTAGCATGCCCCCGTCATTTTACAGATACGAAAACAATCTACGTAACAAGAAAAAGAGCAACGTGTCTAAATAGCAGTGATAGCCCAGTGATATGACCGTCGGACTGTCAAGTCATAGGTCTCGAGTTCGAAACTAAGGCATACACCTCTGACCTTTTGGATTCATGTGCGTATTATATACTCAATACTCAATACTCAATACGTTTATTGCATTCCACAATGTGAACTTAGGTGGTAGGTACATAAAGACATACATTCGTTTTGGAGCATTGTGGGCCCTGTCAGGCATAACAACATAAAAATTAGGAGGAGGGCTATTATAGATATTTGTTAACAATTTTAATATTAATCTACTCTTTCGTTTTGTGTAGGTAGGTAGGCTGATAACTAATATAATTATCACTTGCTTCAAAAACGGTGACGGAAAACATCGTGAGGAAACCGGCATGCTTGAGAGATATTTCTCGACGGCATGTGTAGCCAAGTCAGAGGCCTATGGGCGGCTTTAAAACTCTGACTCCAGGTTAGTCACTAGCCACACGAAAGGAAGAAGAGCAACGTGTGCTTAAGAGCAAAAAGACAGAATAAACATAGAAATTTAAACAACAATTTTGTTAGTAAAATCAAGTGAAATTTACGTTCTACTAAGGTCACGGATGTTCGCGTGCTATAAGCGTATCATTTACTTACTATGAGGGAACTTAAGGCCTCTTAACACGATAACTCCTGATTAATCTATCGTTAAATTCACACCAAGAGAGCGGGCTGACGTTCTGATTGCAGTTAATTTTAATTAAAATAGATTGGCAAAGTTTGACTGTGTAATTATTTAAAATATTTTGTTGTTCTGACATTTATACATAACTTTTATAGAACAAAAGCATCCACTATGTTTTGGTAATAAATAATCTTTAACTGGAATTAACACTTTTTCTTAGGTTTGTCCCAATAAGTATAACATAACATCACGCCTATATTCCTCGAAGGGCTAGGTAGAGGTGCAACTATAGCACACGCACATTTCGCCAGTTATGTTTAAGTCCCATGTAATAGGGGGCGAGCCTATTGCCATCAACCGGACACAAATACACAGACTCCGGGCTGCTACTGACAAATCCAGATGGAAAAATAAAATTTTACCCGATCCGGGAATCGAACCCAGAACCTCATGCTCAGCAGTAGCGCTTACGACCACTAGACCAATGAGGCCGTAAATATAAAAAAAAAAAAAAACTAAAAATCCGTAAAACCTATTTCGATTAAGATAATCTGCTTGTATGAAAGGCTTTACATTTTTTTTTTACTGTTGCGGTACTAGGACCGCAACAGTAAAAAAAAAATGTAAAGCCCATTCACGGTTACAAAAACCACACCTGTTTCCAAACTGCTACATGAAAAAATTGTTTTAAAAAACCGTTATTCAGCCAAGCATTACAAAAGCGCTCTCGCTATTTATATTTCGATTAAAACTACAATAATGCATGAAAATGCAGGCTGAGTTCAAAGGTTCATATAAGTTGGATGAGGTCGACCCTCCTCAAACTGTAGAGCAGAACTAGCCAGAGCTTAACGTAACCCAGTTTCTGTATTATCCACCTCTAAACTATTCCAGCTTAAAATGTCGTTAAGCACATTAGTTTTAAAAGTATTACTTGCAAATATGATGACGGGAGCCGAAGTTATACCTGAGTTTAGTAACTAAACGTTTTAAAGTTATTTTTTTTATTAGAATACAAAGGAGTTGTAGGGGCGGATCCAGGATTTATTTCTGGGAGGGGCACATGGGCCAGACAGTTAAGAAGTGTCTTCGTGACTCCCATATCTTAATTGCACTATGCTGTTTTTGAGATTAATTATTTTTCTATGGAGATATACTATGCTACTTTTTCAGCGTTCATCATTGAAGAAATTTCTTGATAGATATGCATTCAGGCCAGTCCATTCAGATGATTCGATTTTATTTTACTTAAACCGTTGGGGGGGGGGGGGGGGCACGTGCCCCTGTGGGTTTCGTTTTAGTTCAAAGAAAAAAAAAATTGAATTGATTTAAAAATACATTATTTAGGTACTTAGTTTTTACTAGCGTTTAATTTCACCTTGTGGAAACCAAAAAACACAGTGTTTTGACTGCTTGTATCTGAATGCTAAGCAGTTCATTTTGCAGTCCATGTCGAAAGATTTCAACAACTTCAAGAAACGACTAACAAATAAATCAGCGCTTAAAATATTCACTATTGAATCTTAGCAGTAAATCACACCGCAGCACCTCTGGAACTCCTATTACCATTCACACCGCCCTTCCTAATCCCGCCGGATTACAATCTCGAGACGGTCCGGGAATAATTACTTAGCTACTCATCTCTGCACTCGGTCAAATAAAAGCTGGATAAAGGGTTAACGTTAACCCCCAAAATTAACCACAAAGTTCAAACAATAAAACAGTTTCCATTATAACTACCAACACCCATATTTATGCAGTTTATGCTCTTTTATTTTTGATATGGCAATAAAATTAATCGACCGTTGCCTAAATTTCGAACATCCATTCCATTTATGAAATTGAAAACGTAACGGCTTATTTTTGGAATTCGAATTCAAACGTTGCAATAAAATACTATTGGATTGCTCTATGGGAAAGTGAGTACAAAAATTATGCCAGCACAAGGGGAATTCGTGACGAGTGGCAATTGGAAACTGTACTGACAGGGTGATTAATCAGCAGGTCCCACTTAACCCTACCACTGTTCAGACCTCCTCCTGCCATCAGTCAATTCATTAAGCTAACAAAGTACTACCGGTAATGACTTTCACAACGAGCCGAGCACTTCAATACTACAGCTAAGATTAGAGCACACTTAGACCTTTTCAATTCTGTACGTTGGAAATTAGTGTCAATGTATGCATGCATTCAGGTGCTGTAGTGAGTGCCAACTATTAGCGGCTGATTTTAATGAATAATAATTATTTCTTTTAAATTCTATGAGACGACAATTTTGTTTTTTGTAATCAGTTTATTGCTTTTTAGGTGTGCATCTTCCAAAGCAGTCCTTAAGTGTGATATTTTTTTTGCCTATTTATAAGAACACACACGTAAAATTCGTCGGCATCGCTGTCAAAAGGAAAGGTGCCCAAAAGGCTGGGAGCATTGCCGGGTTGTATGGCAATAAATAAATAAAATAAATATAATATAATAAATGTTTTTTTTTTTTTGTGAAGTATCAGAATATTTAAAAAGTAAGCAATCAATCAATTTGTATAAAGTGAATGCTATTACGCTAGCAGAACACAAAAGCCACGAACTTACCAAATTATCGGTAATTGAATAAGTGGCGAGGTGAAACCCGCCTAAACCAATTTTAAATTAACTAACATCAATAACAATCATCAATTTGAGTGAAGAAGTCTAATTAAAGAAGCCGTTACAAGTTACCTCCATAAATCTGAACAGAAAACAATACAAGCTATCCATTACTAAGGCCTATGTTACTTCACGAATATTCCAATGAGCAAACTTTGAGGCCGGCCAAGACAAATATAGTTTTTTAATGACTAGCACGGCCACTTTCCAATTTGTTATCTCCCACTGAGGAGCAACTTCAACCATATAAATCAAATTTAAGTGCAAGAATTTAATATTGCCGTGATATATGATATTGCTGCATCGATGTACCTCACTAATAGCTTTGGCGTGTCGCAGGATTGTGAAACCATCATAGAAAGTCTTCTTCTTCTTTTCGTGTAGTTAGTGACTACCCTGGTGTCAGAGTTTTAAAGCCGCCCATGGGCCTCTGACTTTGCTTCACATGCCATCGAGAAATATTTCTCAGGCATGCCGGTTTATTCACTATTTTTTCTTTCGCCGTTTTTGAAGCAAGCCCATGAATCCGAAAAGTCAGAGGTGCGTGCCTTGGGTTCGAACTCGAGACCTATGACTTGGTAGTCTGACGGTCTTACCACTAGATTATCACTGCTCTGATACTCATATTATAAGTAATTCACTTTGGGACAAAAAATCTATTTCAGTTTAATTCTATTCCTTTTGTTTTTGGGAATCCTTTGATATTATTTCATTATCTTTACCTTTATTTGAATTGCTCTGGACGAAGATTTTTACAAATCTCATAATCGTTAAACACATTAGCGGTCCGCTTTGTTCTGAATATAAATCTGAAAATCTCAGAGACAATCATATTTTAGTAAATCCGAGAAGGACGAAATACGCCCTATGTTGTGTAGGTAATAATAATGATAGCGGCGACAGAAAACAGCGTTGCTAACAATAGGGTATTATTCAAAATTTGCCCTTTATTGTTTCGCATAAAACATGTTCGTGGTGACAACGGCGTGTCGCGTGCCTATTTGTTTCATGTTCAACACCAAATTATGCAGATAAGCGAATGAATGGTGGAAACTTAGTCGTAGACTGATGCAAATTAACTCCACCATCCTTCCATTCGACGCTTTCCATCAGCACCACAAAGTTTGAAACAGATACGACTACGCTCTACGATATCCAGAATTGTTAATCCCAATTATCGAGTAAGTTGTTCAGCAATGGTTTCAAATCAAATTCGTTCGATTTCATAACAATTGTTTGCGTGGTTCAGGCAAAAGTTCTTAGCGATCACACCAATTAATAGAAAGTCCATTAATTGCTGTATTTCTGCTTATTAAATTCAAGTACTTGTTTTAGAAGGGTGGTACACCCACCCTAATACAAAATAAATAATTACCCACTCAGTACAGAACGTTTCGAATTCATAATTAAAATTATAACTTTGGAACAAGGAGTGATGAGAAAATGTTGGTTTTCTATTTTACTCGAGGACACTTTACCAAAGTACTGGACTTTTGTCGCCTTTACCGTAGAGTTTAGCGACGACGCGATTAGTGCCAATATTATTAGAAAACTTGGAAATTAACTTGGAATCAGAAATGTAATAAATTTAAATTCCTTTTATCAGTTATTTTATTATGGAATTTTGAGGCAACACTTCATTAATTAAACACCGATTAATTTCAAGTTAGATCACAATATCGTGAAAAGCGCCGTTTTATAAATTTTCTCATTAATTATTTATGATCTTGTCTCATTTGCGTAACGATTCATCCATTTAATTCGAAGCAGCAAAAAAGAAGAGAAACTTGATAAACTATTATGAAGAACATTTTCAAAGGATTCTTTAAAAGATGTCGTGTGTCTGTGGCAAAACCACTAGGGGTCCGTGGGGCTCAAGCGTCACTTGACTTATGACACATCGACAGGCCAAGTTTATTCAACGGTCCGCTTCGAAGACAGCACAACAATCTGTGGAGTCGAGTGCGAACTAGTCAATATTATTATAGATTTCATTTTATTCTTTTGGAATAATGAAAGAAAGAAAGAAAATACATTTATTTAGCACAGACTAAAAGGCACACAATGTAATATACAGCGGATAAAAAATAAAATAAAAATCTAATAAACGTGTAAAGTGCGATGTAAGAAAAAAGTGCTTCATTTTAAAATTTTCTTTTTTAATGTTTTAAGTGTTTTATTTCATAGTTACAGTTGTTATGTGCCAGACTCATTCGAAATTAACTATATTTTAATTTACAGTTAAAAGTTTTGTAAAAAAAGGTGATACATTTTTCTAACAAACAATAAAATGAAAGTTGTTTTCTTTTTAAATAAAACTAGATAATTCCAAAGCTTATTTACTTTGTCTAAGTTCTTTTTAACTTCACTCATAATATTGAATGAAATGCAATAAGCGACTCATGACAAATAAATGAAAACTACCATAGCGCGAAGCGACTCAACAGCCGCCTTTGTGCG
The DNA here is from genome assembly GCA_914767755.1 of Agrochola circellaris. Lineage (NCBI taxonomy): Eukaryota > Metazoa > Arthropoda > Insecta > Lepidoptera > Noctuidae > Agrochola > Agrochola circellaris. The sequence goes on along the minus strand of OU611841.1, from coordinate 12,218,688 downwards.
CGCATTGTTTGCTAACGAAGCGTCGTCCCGCCACCAAGAGCTCTACACTTTAAACCATCAACGGCGTACAGCTCCTTCGGAAAATATTGCCCTAGCTTTTTATCCTCTTGTTTGAATAATGGCTGTAAACGTACTTGGCCGCCATTCGAGCAAGGTGTCAGGAAAACAGCTCGAGTTCGAACCACTAACGGCACTTGTTTACACAACCCGTCAACTTTTGGCGGTTCACAAGTGTTTTCGAACAGTTACTGGCGGAATGTAATGTAAGCACTTCCACAGATAGTGCTCAAAATCGTTTTCGTGGGTCTTTGCTTTGGCAATTTCAGAATGTGTACGTAGGTACGGTTTGGGTGTACCAATTTTTTTCTGTTAGATATGTATCGGTTCTCTGTTCACATTTTTGTAATAGGTAGGTACGCACCGTCTCCTGTGTTAGACACGTTTCAACAGATTTTATTCAAATTAGGTACTAAGTTTTCAGTTATAATTTTATAAAATATTCTTAGATTTTTTTAGACCTGTTTTTTTATTTATAGCCCCAATAAAAATCTTCAGACGTTTTTTTTAAATTAAAACACGATTAAAAGTGTTTTTATAACGAAGAAAGGAGATACCTAATAAATTCAATCAAAGCTAAAATAAAGAATTATTTTTTTAGTTACTTTTTGGTAATTTCTGTTAGGTCTATGTAAAAAGCCTAAACAGGCTAGAATGGTAATGCTAATATTTAACGTTTATGTTTAAAATTCTCTGGTAACATTTTTCAGCCTCATAATATCAACTCCTGAATATAAGTGCCTACTTAGTTAAGTACTATTAGGCATAACATTGATTTTGTTTTTATACGCACTATTATTATAGTATTTTAATTATAACCATGCATTTCCTTCAATTACTCACTCAGGTCGAAGTTTAAATATAACCTAAGTTACTTCTTCAATCTTCGACTCGCCTTCACTACACGAACGTAAATTGAACTCATTTATTTTTAAGTCAGGCTTCAGTGATTGAATGAACTGAACTAAATGCTCTGATTTTGCACTCTTTTTCAATATGTTTTAAACTAACTAGAGCATTGTTATGTTATACTTGTTACTACTAAAACCAGGCTCTTTGTACACAAACGTTTTTCTTGCCGTGAAAAACTACGGTATAAACGCCGTGTGTAGGCACGGTCGTCAGTGTTGTATAGATCATTATGGAAGCTTGTTGCCAGACACGTTTCTTCTACAACACGGTTTATACGCCGTGTGTAGGCACGGTCGTGAGTGTTGTATGAATCACTATAGAAGCTTGTTGACCGACACGTTTCTTCTACGGCACGGTATAAACGCCGTGTGTAGGCTCGGTCGTCAGTGTTATATGGCTATGGAAGCTTGTTGCCATACACGTGTCTTATACGGCGCGGTTTATTAGCCTTACCGTTAAGAAACCATGCCGTGTACAAAGAAACAAATATATGTTAAAAATAAGAAAGACAGAAAATCATTTTTTTGGTTCTGTACCATAAGCAAAGAACACATTTGAACAAAATTAAAAACCTCTAAGCAAGTAAGTCTAAATATTACGTTCTTGACACCTAGATATGAGGCCTCTCGCCTCATATTTAGGTGTCAATGACGTAATATTTTATCAATATAAACTTTTATGATTAATGCACGGTTATCATTACGGGGTAATAATGTCACTGTAGTTTCTGAAGGTTTACATTGATAGGAGCTTTAATAAGGTTCTACGTTAGCTGCTATGTAGGAGTCCATTATTTAAAAAAAAAACTATTTTCTACCAGACAACCTTGACGCAGAAACAAAAACCAATTAAAATCGAAACAGAAGTAAAATTGAAAGAATACCAGTAATTAACTCTTAGCTATTATTTGAAAAGTTAAAAAGCAGTTTATCGAATCGTTTTGTGTTAATTTTGTCGATATCTATGTAATGGTGAGTGTTAATGAATTTGTTGCTGATCGTTCCTACGAATTGTTACCAGCGGAGAGAGAATTTGTGTGAAGCTGAGATTCGATGTCCGATTAGCGGTATCTTAACTTGCAATAAGGTAATAGGTATATGCATATCCTTATATTTAAATAAATATTTATTCCACAAATTTCGCCATTGCACGAAATTTGTGGAATAAATATTTATCATCGCAAGTTATACTCTGCATACTTGGCGAATGAGAACTAGACCGAAAAAAGTGTAACAATTCGACCGTTTTTTTCATTTATTAACTCCCAAACGTTGTTAATTTATTTCATTTGTATTGTTAATTTTTTATTACTTTTTATGTTTTCTGCTCTTTTTTATTTTCAATACAGTTTAACTGCCTCCGGCCATTCTATTTAAAATAAATAAATAATTCTAGTCTGTGGAGTTTCTTGCCCGTTCTTCTCCATAGGTACCTACTACGCTTTGGAATGGGCAACTAGCTTCATATTTCCGACTGTCCGACTCCTTGACAATTTAAAAGTACCTGTAAATGGTTGAATTAAAATAAATGCTTTGAGTTTGAATTATTATTATTATTCCCAGCTTTGGCCTTGTTTAACAAATTGTGTTTTTGTCCGCAGTGACCTCCCTGGAAGGAGAAATAGTCAACCTAACGAAGGTGACTCGTTCCGAGATGGGTGCATACTTATGCATTGCAGCCAATGGCGTGCCTCCCTCAGTGAGCAAGAGAATAATGCTGCATGTACACTGTGAGTATTCATTACAGATAACATAACTGATACTAGGGGAGACAAATGTAGCTTGTAATGTAGGGGAGTGAAATGAGTTATTATTATTATTATTCTGTGTCTCTAGTGTGTCGTTGGTGTGATGATACAGTGTAAGGCGATGCTAAGACAGTTAAATGTCATGCAAAAGATATGTCTATATTGTGGGTTATTAACAGGATCGCACTTTACAAGCAAGCTAGCAAAAGACATCGATGATATTTTAAATAATTACCAAAATCACAGCTTCAGCCACATAATGACACGTTTTTATTCCATAATTTAAACGAAAATCGGAACCAAATCAGTCATTCAAAAACACACCTGAAAATTAATTCTCTTACCCAACTCACAGAGACCCAATCCGATTACGCATTCACGACATGTATCAATTCAATCATCGATAAAGTCTACTCACTTGCGTAAAGCACGAGCAAAAAGCGTTACGTAGCGAACTCACTTATCAAACGATCGTCCTAATTTATAACCAGGAGTTATTCAATGCTCGGGTGGTCTCAAGTTCTCAACTTTTAACGTTGACTGAGGAGTAAATGGAGTGCTCATATGAATATTTTACTTTTAAATTCAACTCGTTGATTTAACTAAAGATACGTCTCTCATTCGATGATTGTTCGTCACATTGTTCTAAACATACATTTTTGAAGGACTGTGAATTGCCAGATCCATTGCTGTATTATATGTATAATTTTGTATGTAGAGTTTCACAGGAATATGCATAGACTTTAGGTATGAATCGTTCACGTTTCGTTATTAGATTCTAATCAAGACCGCTACTAGGCAAGCTGCATTCCTACCGGCCTAAAACATACCAACAAAAAATAAACTTATTACTTATTATGCTTCGTATTTGAGCACATGTATGTTCACTCGGCAACCAGATTTATCACTCCATTTGCCTACTACTCCGTGACTGTAGCACACCGTCCCCGCCGGCTCGAACACGTAAGCAATTGGGAGATTTTCGTGTTATCACGTATCATCTTCGGTGCGTGTCTTGCATCCGAATGACTCGCACCAAAGCGTAGAAAGTTACTGCCCCGTTGACTATTGGAATTTAGTTTTAGTACCGTTTTCAATTATAGATGAAATCGTCTGATAAATTTGAGTTACAATATTTTGTACGCTGTGTTTTATCGTTTGTTAGTGAGATAAAATGTTTCGTTGCATATCACTTGTTTATTGAAATTCTTTGGTATCTTAGCTTAGGTAAATTAAGTAAAATTACCGTAGCTTAAAGACGAGCTACGAAGTACGTAGCAACTAAAGCGTAGCAATGTCTGCTGCGCTGTAGTTGCTACGTACTTCGCTAGTATTTATGCTAAGAGTGAGTCTGTTGACTTCTGTCAATTTTACAAAAACTGCATCTGTATTTTTGCATATGGAAGCAGTAACGGTTTCGATTAGGGTCCAGATAGGTACTGTTTTCTCAATCAATCAACAAAATACTCAACTTTTTAACCGATAACATTATTCTTCAGAACCCGACAAATGTTACAAATATAAGCATTTCCGTAGACACAATGCATTAGAGAAAAAGAAAAAAAAAAATGTGTACCTATGTTTAGCTCCAGGCCAGCACTCAGACAAATTAATCTCCTATCTGGCCGGATCAACCGTTCGTATTCGCACGCCGATTGCAAAATCACTACTGGAATTATAGTGTTCCACACAGGTGCATACGCCCATTTCCATTTGCATGGATAGTGTTATGCTACTGGGAATTGATGCTGATCAGTTCATGAATCTGAAAACCGATGACAGTGTAACCATTTTGTATTAAAGTTTAGTTCGTTGGAAAAAAACATATTCGGTTTTCGTCTTCGTGATGGTAAAATGAACACTACGAGTATTTATTAACTTAGTTTACGCGACCAAATATACGTTTTATTAAGAGAGATTTTAAACTTATTTCTAAATGAATGAACCATGATCAGAAGCTCCCTTCACCAAATTATTATATACTAGCTTAAAAAAATGCTCAGAAAAAAGAAACAAAAAAAAGATTTCAGAAACAATAAATAAAATTATTCCCCATCGAAGACCTTATAAGTAACCAAGATTGTATGTTTACCTTGTAGGGTTCTTTCACGACCCCGATCTCGTCATCATTGTTATATTGTTAAAATAACAATTAAATAACCTAAAATTTATACTAAAATTATGGAATCATTTTACTATTCTTGTAACAAGAACTATAACTCCAATAGCCCCTGTTAAAGGTCATGGACTATAATCTACTAACTGAAATGGGTGATTAAACCCACTTCTTCTATATTTACCCGCGGCTCCGCCCGTGTTGAAGTCGGGAATTATCCCACGGGAACGTACCACCGGGATAAAAAGTCCTATGAAAGCCTATGCCCTAACCCAGGTCATAGTCTTCGTGTCTGCCAAATTTCATCGAAATCTGTTCAGTCATTAAAGCGTGAAAAGGTAACAGACATACAGATAGACCGATAGACAGACAGAGGTACTTTCGCATCTAATAAAATCTTTTTTTTTTTTAAGTAATTGCTAAGGTCTAGGAACGATTCTAATGCCGAATATATAGTTTTTAGAATTTTTGTCTGTTTAACTGTTAGTCTGAATGTATGTTCCAGCATCACGCAAATACTACCTGATAGATTCTATTCAAATTTTGCATAGATATTCTCACAAATCTGGCTATAAATTATCACGCTATTTGCTATGGGGAATAAGCAGTATTGCTTTATGTTCGTCGCTTGCTCCCGTGTCACCAATCCAGACTCTCTTTATATTTTGGCTGCTGAGACCAAAACTACAAACGTTATAGTATACAGGGAACAAGAAGCAGCAGTTTATAATATTAGTATGAATAGGTAAGTGGCGTAGAAGACAACCATGCACCAATATTTAAAGTATCCACTAATGAATACTAATTACAACAAATAGTAAATAATACAGCCACATAAAGTAACAGAAGTCACCTGTGTACTAATAACATCCCCGTGATTGCACATCCCCATCCGCCCGACTTCATTATAGCTTTTATAACCCCAAAGGAACGTTCGCTCCAAATGACTTTGAGGACCATGTTCAGGAGACAATTACGTATGGCTTGATTATTATGAGAGTGATGATGGTGAAAGCGCAGGAATTTATATTGTTAGTGTATGTAGTTACGTGTATATAAATTATCCTATCTATCTATACATAAATTATAAATTAAATTCGGTTTTCGTGTCTGTATGTGATACGGCGTTGTTGTTCTAAACGGATTTTGATGCGAATATCACCGTCATTTAGAGAATTTATTTCGGAAGGTTTATGTGTATAATTAAATAACTTCTGCCCGCAACTTCGCGTAGTAGTCAACTATACTATAAAATATACCATATGACACTCGGCAATATTGTAGCTTTCTGACAGTGAAAGAATTTGCAAAATCGGATCAGTACTTCCAGAGATTCCCTCCTTTGTCCAAACTTAACTTTACCTATTTAACTTTACTTCTCTTTTGCTTTCTCTTTTTTCTGTACCTCTTTTCTTTTATTAAACTTACGTATAATAAAGAAATCTTGATGTTTTGTCAATTAATAAACAGTGCGAAGCACGAGCGGGTCCCTAGTGTAGTTATTTAAATTAAACCATATGTAATTTAAAAAGAATTTTGCAATATTTGCAAACATGAATAATTATGAAATAAGTACATATTCATAAAATAGATAGACAGAGTGCTGTGAGTAATAAATAACTTTGAAATAAAATACTTTTTTTTTCTTTAAGATCGCTATTGTCTGTTTTTACTAACACTAAAGAATACGTAAATATCTAAATATTGTTGCACGTTTATTTTCAACTCTGGGCGCTGAGACAACCGTTGAAAATCTGCGTTTTTTTTAAACATAACATTTAGACGTTTCCTACTACTGAAAACGGGCATTCGTAAAATAAAGGAAGACAAAACCTATTAACTTTTATTTTAATTTCCAAAAATAACAACTTAATAAAATTCATAAGAATTCCTGTATTCAAAATGTTTTACATTTTCAGTTAAAACAAAAGCTTAATAACTAGCGCTATATAAAAGCCAGTAAATAAAATCAACCGTTGTATAATGTATGTATTTGCAGCGATCCATCAACGTTCATTGAAAATTTATAAAAGGGTTTTTGTTATTACAATTATCAAACAAAGCCTTCAATCACCAAAGCTGTCAAGCAAACATACGATACTTAATTGTGTTATCTTTTTATATAAATTACCGACTATTTTATTAAATTATCTATTGGTATGTCTGTTGATACAGTATTTTTCGTTTTTTGGACAATCCCATCTTTCCTCGGGTACATGAGCAGTAACATTCTTCTTCAGGTCAAAAGATACATCAGTTATCACAATCACTATTCTTTTTGCTCTGTTTGCTTTTTTTGCAATAATTTCTCATCAATTTTAAATGACCATAATCAAAACTCTGTTCAGCTTAAGACATTGAAAAACTATGGAAAAATAATACATGAAGAATAATACTAGAAATATTTCAAAATCAAGTAAAGTATCTTTGTAAAGATTTTCTCTCAGGTACTAAACAATAAATCTATCTCAACTTACAGGAACGGAATTGTTATGGTTTCTTACTTTGTATTACCACTTCAAGCCCAGACAATAACCGTAAAAGACAGAAAGGTAATAATAGTATAATTCCAATTTCAGTGTCTGGGTGTCTCGCTTTTTACATCAACGCCGTGCCTATAAAAGTTTTTCGTATGGTTAGCGGGTCACTGGACGCTCTGACGCGTTGTCCACTACGTATTTGCATTCTGTTATTGGCAGTCCGGTGTAAACACTCTGATTGGAATAGATACTACATTTATACGAACGAACCTAACTAACTCAACAACTTATTTAGGTTCGGAGTAACATCAAATAATACCTGAAATGAGTTAGTGGAGTGAATAAAGTACTCGTTTGACATACTCCTTAATGCCAATCACATTACGCTCTATAAATATACATTTCAGATAGGTACTTGACATTTCATATCTCGTATCTATAAAACAAATAAAAGCCAACTTCGCTTGACGACAGCCGAGAGAAATTCACTTCATAGGAAACGCAATTTCAAGCGAACAAACAAACTACTGCCGTCTGAAACCCTTCCACTCAGTTTAATTACTTCACAAAGAATGCGTCGCGTTCGCTCGATGAGGAGACAAAATTAACGCTCTCAAATATTTAATTTAAATTTCCTCCCCCCGAAAACGAATGATAACAGCGGGCTGGGTGGACTTGCGGTCGCGAAGGTACATAAAAACACTTTTTTAGAAGCAGAAGTGAAGCAATTCATTTGTAGCAGTAAGTGCCACGTAACGCGATGAGTCTCTTTTAGTTGATTCACTGGAGCCCGGACGACGGTAAATTGAGTTTAGAGAAAAAGAAACACGCCAAACGAAGTGAACAAATCGCGATCAATTTGCAAAGAGGATCCAGCAGTTAAGGATAATTAATTTTAGGATATATTCTCTCTTGTATTGTTAATTCCGAGCTCGCCCTGATTTATAAGTTTGTCTGCGTTCAGATAGCGTAGTGAATGCAACGTATTTGTAAGGTTTGCTAGGTTAAAACTGCAGCTGAAGAAATTCCGAAGTCAACTAAAACAGGTAATAGCTACAAAACGCCAAGAAATCCGAAAACGGCGAAAGCGTGTGCGCCGCTCAGTTAATCAAACTGTCACTTCAAGAATTCCGCGCGGAATCCTTCCCAAGAAAACTCCCCTAACTTTTGATTGCTGCGAGAATTCCTATCTACTTATACAGTTAGGGATTGCTTAATCACGTTCTTTAAGTTATATAGTGCGCACTCAGCACACACGATATAATTTCAATGTAAAATATTCAACCGCTCACGTTAACTCCATAAAATACAACTGAATAAAACGCAATTGCAATGAGATTAACATCTCGACTGTTCATTATTCCGCTTTATTTAATAAGCAAAAGGCTACCCTCGTAGCCCCTTGGAGTTATTAATTAGAACAAAAATTCTGATCGTTCAGATTTTGTTCGCTAAATTGGCCACTCAAACTCGTAAAAGCCGTCCAAAGGAACTTAACGACGGTCAAAGAGAATAACCGCAAATAAGCTCCGATCTAAGGTCGTGGAAGAAAATTCCGTTTTCCTTAATTCACCCTAAATAGTCTTTTGGGGATGCTGGTGCGATTGTTTACATTTTCGAAATAATCCGTTCGCTTTAAGAACAACTTGACGCTTTCGTTCCGACATTTCAACCTTTCTGTATCTTTTCGAATCAAAGCCTTTGTTAATTGCGAAACATCTTTTGATTCAAATAAAAGCATTGTTAAAGTCCTTTTGGGACTTAATATATTTTTGGTACAGATGAGTAAATACAATTTTCAAAGTTATAATGAATGGCGATCTAAGCTGGAGTTTGTGTTGGATTACCATCATCACTATAAAAACATGGAATGTTACACTACGAACTAACCATACTCTGAAACTGTATTTTAATTGCGTGCAAACATCTAGTACGTTAAATAGTTAATGCAAACAGAAGTACTGCAGCCAGGCAGGATAATATTCAGGGTAAACACCTGACAGACGCAGCGGAGTTTTACCAAAGTGGTGGAGCGAGGAGGCAAACAGAGTGCGCGAGCGACGCGACGGCGACGTGGCGATAGCGACTCGCTGCGCACTGTCAACAATATCACAAGTTGCCAACTAACTCATAATTTTGGGGAAACTTATGTTTCGTGCGCAAACATTTCCTGCACGTGTGTTGCCATACTTATACCAGTCACATTTAAAGAGATTCACAAATTTTATAAAAGCTACTTCGTCTACTTCGACAGCTTCGCTGCCGTAGCAATGGCGTAGCAGCTACGCCGTAGCAACATATATAGATTTATAAAAATCAATCATCGTATTTCATTTAAACAATAGCACAATGTAATAAAACTGGCTTTACGTAAAATTAGTTTTGTGTCCTTTGATGTCGTCCTAGAAATAAATGTTTAAAAAAAAAACTTCAAAACCACTTTAAGCTCACTAGTAAATACACTCAATTTACATATTCGCAACAGGATAGTCGAACCCATAACTCATTACTGAAACAGATTAGATCGTATCATGTTCAACGTTCACATGAACGTAAAAGTTTATTCGAAACTAATGCAGTTCACCCTGCAATATATTAACGTCATTTCATTTATTAACGCGAACGTTTAATTAACTACAGCTAATAATATGACGTCATGCTGCAGTTGACTGACATATATGAATGATTTTATATGCAATTGCTGGTCATTTTGAGCGGTAGGAAACTTGAACGGTGCATTATTGCCTTGAACCTTGTATAAGTACATTAAACTATACCTGTATAAGTACAAAAGTAAACTTGTATAAGTACATTAAAGTGCATCTCTGCTTATCCTTTTGATGAATAATATGCATAGTAAAAACATGTATTTTTCTAAAGAATCGATTCGAGCAAACTGAAACATAACAGTTCTGAATGGTATAACTTAATTACAAAAATTAACAATGAACTCACTTAATAAATGCGTAGAAATACAATTGTCGGTCCTATCTCTTGTCGGCTATCTTTTCCAGACAACCATTAGATGGGCTGGAATGTTAGGGAGGAGAACAGTCTATATTTTCTGAATTAAAACTGATGATAGGCTGAGGAATGATGTGTTAAGGCAACAGTATGGTTTAAAAAAAGATGTTGTGACAAACAATAAGAAATAATTAATCAAAGGCGGCCAACAAAAGGTATATGTGAGATAAATAAAAGCGGCCAAGTGCGATTCGGACTCGCACACAAAGGATTCCGTACCTTATTTAGCAAATGAATGAAAATACTAAACGAAAAATATTATTATTTTTCATCTTGATGAAAATTGCAAATATAAATTTGTATTTCATAATGATAGTATGAATTACAAACTTATTTTTGCAGCTGTAGAAAATCACCCATATTTAAATAAATACCTTATTAATCGGCGTTTTTAGTGTTTGTTGATTATATATAGTACGTGGTACATGATATAAAGAAGTTTCAAATTCCTAAATTGTTTAGTTGTTGAGATAGAGCTCGTACAAAAATTGTATAAAACTGACAACTTTTACGACATCTATTTAAACATTTTTGAAGATAAAAAAAAAAAAAAAATCTCTACTCGATAAGCTCTAGACATAACACCTCACATGCCAGAATTAAATGTTAACCCTCGGGTATGGCCCCCTTTTAATTTGTAATTTGATTATTTTTTTATTATTTGTTGTTATACAATAGAAATGCATTAAATGTGAAATTTTCAACTATCCACCTATTACGGCTCATGAGATACAGCTCGCTGTCAGACAGACAGCGGAGGCATAGTAATAGGGTTCCTTTTGGCACCCTTTGGGTACGGAACCCTAAAAAGTAAGGTATATTTACAACGCAGATGTGAGTGGAAACGCTGGGAGGGGGCACAGGGGTTCTGTGGTTTCTGTCTACCCCTACAGGAAGAAGATAGGTTTATGTGTAAAACTGAGAAAAAACTATGCTTACTTTGTTGCGTCTTCTGTCGCAAAATCAAACAACTTTACTATGATTTAACAAACATTTAACTAAACCAACATTACAGCAACATGTTTATCATACACTAAAATTCAACTTTGCGCTATTTCAAACATTTTGTTAGTGGCACATTCGCCTTTATTAGTGCGAAAAGTTATAAATATAAAATAGCATGTTCTGAAACTGTGCAAGCAAACCAAATGTGCGGGGCGTATGCATACCATGCCAAATGCAAAGGCTTTGAACGCGTATTTATAAGTGGAGGGCGAAAATAGCATGTAATGTTACAAAAATGTGAATGAAACCACTCACTAGGCGGGTTCCTGCTATTTTTGGAATCTATTTTGGGGTGAATGAAATGATTTGATACCTATATTTTCTTGCTGAGTATAATTACTATAGGCAGACATAAATAGTGAAATCTTATGAACCTACTTGCTTGTAAATATTGTGATTTTATAACATAGGCATATCATTAATAAAAAACTGGAAATAGTAGGTACACGAAGCAGAAACATAAAAAAACGGTTTAATAAATCTTTCTGATAATATAAGTTTGTTATAATTATAGTCCATTAATAATATTTTAAATTGTAAATTATTTAACTAATAATAGCTACTCATTTCGACTAAGAAACTCTTAAGATCTTATCAATTCTGCATATTAATGTTTACAATTTAAATCTCCTTTCATATTCTCAAAAAGACTATTTAGTTAGCATAAATTACTTGATAAGAAAAAGTGGTGCTTTAAAATATTTCTAAACAAACATAAAACTAATTTTAAAAGAATTCAAGTTCATGAAGAAAATCTGAAATACAATTTCTTAACATTTATGCGAATAGGATTGATATGATAATAAGCGTAATCTTACAAAACGTTACTATTATTCTTAAACGATAGCTCTTTTTTTTCCCAACTTAATATTATAAATACGAAAGTAAGTTTGTTTGTTTGTTGCGCTTTCACGCTAAAACGGCTGAACGGATTTGGATGAAATTTGGCACATGGGTAGACCATGACCTGGAGAAGGACAAAGGATACCTTTTATCTCGATATTCCCACGGGATCGAGACTTATGCGGGTGAAACCGCGGGACGCTGCTAGTACATAAATTAATACTTTTAAATATATTTTATATTGACTTTCCTTAATCTAGTAGTTGCAAGCGCTGCTGCTGGGTAGCGCGTAAGCCCTGGGTTCGATTCTCAGGTCGGGCAGAGTGTTATTGGTTTTTCCGTCTCAATTTCTGAGTAACAACCCGGAGTCAGGAGCTGTGCCCGTCTATTACATGAGACTTAAACATAACTGGCAACATGTGGGTGTAACTATAGGTATACCTCTGCTTAACCCTTCGAGAATTACAAGCGTGATGTATGTCAATAAATATTAAATTAATTCTAGTGGCCAATGCACTAGTAACTAATCGCCACTAAATTGATGTTAATCGTAGGGATAATGAAGCATGTCTCAGGCTAAGAACTCACGGAGCGATTTTCAGCCGCGCCCACCGCAGTGGAGGGACCGCAAACACTCGTACGAACATAGTACATGGAAATGGAGATAGAAAATTTCACGACGCGGTTTCTGCCCGCGGCTTGCGCGATTGTTTGCAGGTCCCACTGCACCCGCCACCGCGGCGGCTTTAAACCGCTCCGTGAGTTCTTAGCCTTAGTGGGAAGATTTAAAAGGAATAATAATGTGGCAGCTACATTATAATAATCGGCATAAATGGTCTTTAGCGAAGATTGTTTTCACTGTTGATTGTTAGTCAGCAGGCCTGCACTGTTCTCTCATACCAATCTGTAATTTGAAAATATTGTAATATGAAAGCGTGGAGGTTCTTGCCGGTTTTTCTCCATAGGAAACAACTAATTGGCTTCTGACGTTTTATAAATGCCTATGTCGAATAAAGTATATAGAATTTTTAATATTGTATTATTTTTCATTGGTCACAAGACGCTATCTTAGTATTTTCTTATTTATACGTTTTGACTTGACTGATTTTATTATGTAACACTTTTGTTCTCAGTTCACCCATTGGTGCAAGTGCCAAACCAACTGGTGGGCGCTCCGACCGGCACTGACGTCACTCTTCAGTGCCACGTCGAGGCTTCACCCAAAGCCATCAACTATTGGACCAGAGAGAACGGTAAGAATTTTCCATACAAAATGGCAATATTTTGGAAAAGATTGCCAATTTTTTGTTAGGGGTCGACAATAAAGTTTATAGACCTAAACATATTATTCAGTGGGCTTTGAATCTGTTTCGTATCGTATGAGTACATTCAAGTATTTTATTTACAAAATAAAGTAAAAGTTTAATAACTAATTACTTAAGCACACACTACATTTTAGTCTATTAACCTTTAAACATGATTAATGACGTTAACTTAGTACTTAGACTCAGCATAAACTTTACCGTTAACATAAAGGTTGATAATCTAGATTTGTATAGCCATCGAGCAACATTGATTTCTGAGACTACATGAGAGTCAGACAGTTTTTTTTTTTTTTCATTTATTTAACATAAGTGCCTTTCTTTACGAAGTTTGGAGATACCTTTTAAGCAAGGAATGGCTTGTAGTAGTAGACTCCGCAAGTTTCACGTGGCCTTGTTCAACAATATGCAAATGGTATATGTACAATAAACATTCTAGTCGTGCCTTTGAAGAAGGCCGCAAAAATAGAGAGATAATTATATAGTAAACATTGAACTAATCTTAAAATTAAGTAAACGAAATAGTAATAAAACTTGAAGGCGAAACGGTGCACTGGTGTGTGTAGTATGTGTGTGCGTGTTTGTGTGTGTTGTGTATAGGTATGAGTGTGCGTGGATGTACGGAGTATTAGATTGCATCGCAATGATTTGTTATTTAGTAAAATAGGATATTTCTGCCAATTCTTTTGACATAACTCCAAGGTTCAGACATTATAAAGGACAGGCATTTTTACAATACCCACATCTGAAAATTTAAAAAGCAATATTTCTGAGAAATACACCACCCACTTCAAAAGTTGAACACGTGGTACTTCATAGAAAGTTCTATCTAGAAGTAGGTTTTCATACGTACATAAAAATATGGAGGAGTAAGGACTTTCAGTCCTAACTGCAACATAATATACTCCCAAAAAGCAAAGTTTAAGAAGCTTGAATAAATCTCTTGGTGACTAGTTTTATGGTGTCCAAACTTGGACAGACACCAAGGAGACTTAGCACAAAGTAGTGGGGACTACAAAGAAACACTCAACATTAGTTTGCTAACTTTGTCCTACATATTGAAGAGTCAAGACAAGGAAAGATAGGGGGGCGGGCTATTTCACCAAAATAATAATAATAATATAAATTATTCACCAAAATAAGAACACGTATTAATTACAAAATTGAAAACGTGACAATATACAGTAAATAATGGCTTTAAGTTTGTAATATACAAAGTTTGGGACTATCTGCATCCGAACTAGGTATTAAACCTATATCTTGGATTACATTTAATCCCCATAAATAAATTGTGAACATTTAGTATTAGCCATGTTTAAAGTAGTGAAACATTATTAAATTGCCATGTAAGAATGTACGTGGAAAGTATGAGAAAAAAGAAAGTATGGTGTGAGAGTGAGTGTGTGTTTGTGTGTGTGTGTGTGCGTGCGTGAGTGCGTGTGTGTGTGATTTGAATAGGATGATTGTTAAATATGAGCGAGTAGCTTGTCTATTTGGGAATGTTCAAAATCGCTTCTGTTTCACCTTAAGAAAGTTTTAATAGGTAGTGTACTTTCTTTTTACGTGAAATGTCTTGCTCTTGATTAAAACTTTTCGCCTTGCCAATGGTCCATAGCCAATTCCTTGGCCTATTTTTATCGAGTTTTGATCCCTTTTAAACAAAATTATGACACTTAATTAGGTGTGTCTTATTAAGTGTCATAAATTTGTTAAATAATACCATTGGCAAGGCAAAAAGATTCAATCAAGAGCAAGACATTTAACTTAAATAGATGGTGAAAAGCCAACCCCAACATAGTTGAGAAAAGGCTAGGCAGATAATGATGATGAAAAGGTGAACAAATATCTTTAAACGTTGCGTGTTTGCGACACGACAACCTTACTTATGGTAACAGAAAGCATTACTGTAGGAAATCTGTTTTTTTTTTAATTTAATTTTTATTAGCCATTATCGTGCCACTACTGGCCAAAGGCCTTCCTCCATACTCTCATTCCACCTCTCTCTGTTCAGAGCTGCCAAGGACAAATCTTTATTAAAGGAGTCCAGCTCATCTCGCCATCTCCGTCTGGGCCTGCCGCGATGTCGTCTGCCATTAAGCGGGACCCACTGGGTCGAAAGTTTGGCCCATTGGTCGTCTGACATGCGGCAGCTATGTCCAGCCCAATTCCATTTAAGCATGGCAGCTTTCCGAGTGACATCAGTTATTTTAGAGATGGAACGAATTGTTGTAATCTTTACCCGGTCCACAAGTTTAACACCCAGAATACTCCGTTCCATGGCTCTCTGGCAAACCTTGAGCGTGGACCTCTGCTGAATTGTCAAAGACCATGTTTGAGAGCCATACGTGAGGATGGGAAGAATAATCATATCGATGTGTCTTCTCTTGTGAGGTAGAGGAAGATCATTCGATCTTCATTAGATCTTCAATAGCTCTTCCAGGCATTTTCGGTGCGTCTTGCAACTTCTTTGTTTTGTCTGACCTGGAAAGAGACTATTGTTACTATTTTACTATATTTCCTGGATTGAAGTGTCTAAAATTGCCAACACGTCGAAAGTAAACCTTGTGATTAATCCTCATTTCTTCTGTGTATCAGAAGACACTTTACCACTAGATTATGTGTCTTTGAAAGAAAGCGACTCGATACAATAACCGAAAAACGCCAAATACGTAAAGAGAGACCTAAGCCCTTCTATACCTATACCTTTAACACTATTGCATTTGTTGTGACCGGGTATTTAAAACAAAATTCGGTCTGGCGAGTCAATTAGGGCTCACGCAAGGAAATAATAATTTAAAAGGGTCGCCGTTATCGAAATCCGGGTTTTGAATACCCGGTCACAACTAATGCTAGCTTTCGCCTCCGGCTTCGCCTGTGTGAACGTCGGAAATTATATCAATCCACGTTATCAACTGTGTGCTAAATTTCATCCAAATCCGTTTAGCGGTTTTTGCGTGATTGAGTAACAAACATCCAAACACACAAACATACAAACTTTCACATTTATAATATTATATATATATACAATATAGTAGGATATGTCTCTGTTTTAAGCAGAAACTACTAAACGCACTTACCATCAAACAAACAGATCAAAGTGTAAAGTGATCTATAAGTTTTCCCTTATTTTACGCTTCGTTTATCACCTTCGAGAATCAGTTAACGCAAGCTATAATTAGTATAATCTCTGATTGTGTTCTAAAGATGTTTACGAGCGGCGCAACTCATAAACTCTATTAAGTACTAAGCACGAACCTCGAGAATGGAATAAGCAACTAATTTCATTATTCATAAAGCACATTGAAAGCGTTAAAGCAGTCGTTAAAAGGACCGTTATTCATGTTCCTACTATCCTCTTTGACAGGCCACGGGGCTAGTGCTTGCTTACAAGTTATTGCCTTTTTATGGACGTATTTAAAGGGAAAAAATATGCGGTTATTTCATGTCCGTTTTTCATTTCGCAAAGATTTATTTTTACTTTGATTATATGGCGCCTATGTTACGGCTTATTAACGACCTCGTAATTATAGCGACGATGACAACGTGAAATATTGCTGAGCTACGAATTAATAAATGGACCTTGTTTATTGTCTAGGATTAGGGTAGTTCGGTTTTAATAGAAAAACGAATTAAACATCGGTTTTTGATAGAAAAACTAATGAAACTCTGCCTGTTTCTGAATGATTCAAAAATAAAGTTATTTCTTTTGTGTCTCCTCTCGTTAGTTTAACTTTAATGTGTTAAATACGTACGCTTTTTTAGCGTAGCCTTACTTTGTTTCATCACTTTTATACTGTGCCTTTACTATTTGTAGAAATAACGACTCAAAAAGCCATTTCAGCATTATTAAGTCTGCGAGTGAACATAAATAGCCAACCGTCAAAAGGCGAACTAAATTGGACACAGTGAAATATAACCCGTGAAACACCTATATAAAAACACGTGCTAACTAATACAAATAAGGCTCTTAACCTAACAAAACATCAGAGAGGTCGGGAACTTCATTATTTCTCATTAAAATGACACCCTCAGGATAAAAGTTGCTTATTTAGTGCCTGGGTGACAGATGGACAAAAGCACTCGGAGAACAACGAAGGGAGATGAGCCAGAGATAAGCTCAATATTTACTTTACGTTTGTTTTACGTATGTAGATGAAGGAAATAAAGATCTAATGCGAGAGATTATGTCCTGACTAACAAAACTGACCCAACGCCCGCACACGCCGTCGTAAATCCAAATATTCATAAAACTGACAATGCAGTGCTGGCATTTGTATAATTTCGCAATGTTTATGAAATAGAGATGCAGCAAAGTTGACATTAATCGAGACAGACAGTAATAACACTGAAATTAAAAAAACACTTTTCAATTTCATTGCGTCGAAGACAGGCCAATTGGAATCCAACATGCCGAAATACGTTTTAGTCGAAGCGCTAGTTTTCAAGTGGATAATGCGTTGCAACAAACAGCCGGCACGGTCGGCGGACAACGGCCGGCCACTAAAGTCGAGTTAGGAATGGATTTACGGGTTGCGGGCCGTCCGGCGCCGTCCAGTGCCGTCCTGTGCCGTTCGCAGTCATCTGCCGCCCGCCACCGCACCGCATGCCGCGACATGTGTGAACGGTCCTCGACCGAAGCCCGATAAAACGAACAAAACTTTTTCGCAATGCAGTCTTTAAACTTATATTTTTTGTCGGTCTAATCGAACAGTTTATGCGGTCCAATGCGAGTGCAGGCAGAGTTTGCTGAAAGTTAGACGCATGGAAATTGACATTTCGAAACGATTTTTTCCCGATTAATAAGAATTGAATAGGAAATTCTTTGTAGTAGGCATGTGACTGAATGGGACTTGTTTATTATGATTTTTTGCCGAGTAATAATAAGGATTGAATAGGAAATTCTTTGTGTGACTGAATGGGACGTGTTTATTATGATTTTTTTACCATTATCTGGAAAAGTGACAAAAACAAGAACAAGAACACAAAGACAAGAATTTTTAATGCAATATTATGATCTTTATTAATGTAAAATCTACTAAATTACGCACAGCCTTAGCCACTGGGTCTGCAAGCGTGAAATTTTGCACAAGAGTTCTTTATATAACGAAAATGATCCATATGGAGAGGAATTTTGAAAAATCATCTGTGAATTAAATTTTGGGAAAATAAGGAATCATTTTTACATTGAAGTTCGCCATTTTTGCCGATGGGAAATCCCTTCCGGTTTGTAGATATTATAAATAATCGTGCTTCACTTATAACTCACAGCAATTCACCTATAAGTTTCCACACGTAATTGTTCTGCTCTATTTTAAGTTACACATTCATAGGAATTTAGTTTAGATCTGAGTCTCATGTAGTCTAATTACATAGAATACTGGTTCCAATCTAGCTAGGTCGGCAATACCTGAGTATTACTGACCTAGCTCTAAACACTTTAGATTTTCGCGCAGACTAATCTCTAAAAATCATTCTACATTAATAATATAAAATACAATTTTTCCAGGATGCCGTAATAAAATGTACCTATAGAATAACACCTCATATAATATGGCACAAAAACAGCAAACCTTATACCATATCTTTCTCAACGTCTTCAAAAGAAATAAACACGCCGCAAATCCCTAACCTATAGGTTAAACGAAATAATTGGTTATACCCTAACCAGGCTGACGCATAGTGCAAGCAGATTTAGATGCAGTTACAAAGGCAACCGAGCTCGCTATTACGCGGTCGGGGCGACCACCCGCGCAAAAAGCGGACCAAATTCTATTACCGCCCGATATGCAACAAAGACCGCTGGCCCGCCCGCTTCAAATTGCTTTAGGTTACAGTCACAATATTTACTCTCACGTACGTACCACAATATTCGTACAAATCTAAATTCAATTTCAAATATTACTCGCCGAAACTAAACTGCCACGGATTTATCCAGTTTTAGTTTTCTATCCCAACCAAATGAAAACACGTAGCGAATAAAAAAGAGCATTCCGAAAACATAGATACCACTTAATTATTAACTAATGCAAAAACATTTTCCATAAGATCGCATTTCGAGGCTCACACTTTTGATCTCTCGCGCTCTCCCTCAAGCATTTGCATATTTAAATATTCATTATGGCATATTAATATTAATATTATTTCGTTATTAATACTATTTCGATAATATTCAAAAAAAAACTATGCACGCCTGAAAAACGTATTTTTATTGGATTTTTAATGCAAATTGCGAGTTTTAGCGTTGTTAGCCTCAAACTTTCTAAATTTTTCGAGTCGTTAACACCTTGTGTAACGCAGAAACTTTTAAAGCAATTAACAATCAAATGCTGAAATGACGTACGGCACATATGTCTGGACCGTTACTAACAAACAGAGGGGGTAGACGGCTCTTCTGCGGCCCATAAATTGCGGGGACTACAAATTAAATTAGGTAATACACGGGCGTGACGAGATGGGACAAGCGGCGTGCCCGCCGCACCGGACATGGAATGGGAGTGTCCGCCATTCGCAGCCAGGCCTTGCGACAACTTTTTGTTGTAATTTCAATCGGGTTTTATTTAAATAAAATTGCTTACTTTATTGTCGTGATGTACCGGTTATTTTTCGATGGCGCTTTTAACGAAACATTTTCGTTTCAATTTATATATCTTTGTCCGTTTAAATTCTCCGATGAATATAGGCTTTGTATTGTTATAAAGAAAATAGACACGTTCTTTTATTCGAGGTTTAGATGGCATAAACCAAAAAGAAATACAGACAAAAACGTCACACAAACACAGAAACAATAGGTGTCACTGCAAACCAAACGCAAACAAAGGAAAACTATCGAACGAAATACTCAATTAATCTTCACTTCAACTTCTCAACATTATCGTCCATTCATTACCATTCGATACGCCTTCAATTGAAAGCTGTAAACTGACAATTAATGAACAAATTTGTCAACAATAAACAAAAGAGGGCGTGTCAGTGGTGGCTGGCCACCGTAGAGGTGTCAGTTGCATCAGAGCGAGCCGGTCGCCGCAGATTTGTGGTCTGCCGGCCCGAGCGCCAAAGCCACGTCTCTTGACAGATCTCGATGTCTTCGGCTTTGACCGCAGTTATTAATGAAGCTTTTGTGATCGTGTTGTATTAGTGTATTGCTTAAAGTTATTGTTTAGTTCAATTTAATTAATTATCCCTCTAAATAATTTGAATATTATTGTAAATAATCTTTAAAGGAAGGATCGTGGCAGTTGGCGTTCTGTAGTTTCTGCCAACCCGTATGAGAAGAAGGCGTGATTTTAAATATATGTGTATGTAATCAAAAAACTATAATTTTAATCTGCAATTTGCAGTCTGCTTTTAGTTAATTTACTTGTTACGAAGTTTTTCTTTACACTGCGTTCTAGAGACTGTTAATGACTGTCTATTTTCAACTTTTCCGGTCGTATTATATACCTACCACTATGAAATTATGGGTTAGTGACAGCTCGGCCCGAGTCAACTCAACCCGAATATTAATACCAGATATTTCACTTCCGATTAAGGTTTCCTTCTAACAAAGATATTATTACTTTGAAAGTGCAATTTCCAAGTTGACTTATAATAAACATGTATTACTAAAGATTTATTCTCAATCTTAGTAGTTAAACTGTGTTCGGAGCAGTAATAACATTTGATGTTTTGCCACCATTTGCTGAGCAATATTACAACAGTAATGCGTTGAGTTCTAACATATGATAGCGCCTCAGGAGTAATAGTGTGCTAGTGTTCAAGCCCCAATTTCAGTTCGGTACAGAACAATTTTGAACAATTACGGATATTAATTTATGCTTGTGATTTAGTTGCGTATGCGTTGCTAATTTATATTACCATCATGAGATCATACAATTATTGTGACTTGAAAACGCTTAGGCTAGGAAAAACGATACTTAGACTTTCTAAAAATGATTTATTCCTTGCATGCACATGGTAAAGTAATTTTATTTTTATAGTTTTTATATTAATAAAATAAAAAGTACCCAAACGTTTTTAGCATCTTAGAACATATAGCTAATTATGTCCAACACATCAATTACTATTCAGAACAATAATTGCAGTATATAATTTCCCCCATTTCTAAATTTAACTTTAAAAGCAGTTCCTGAAATCTTACCACAAAAACAATAAAATGGCTGATGTCACAGACGACTGCTGCAATAGCGTTAAATAAATAAAGTTAATTTTGAACTAAACTAATGCAATGAACTCACCCCCGTAATAAATTAATGCCATTTCATGATTAGAGCGACACCTTTACCCTTCGCGGGGGAATAATATATAATCATGAAGATGCTTTGTGTATATTCCTTTGGTATTGTTTTTTTCAACGTATTGTTTGGGTACGGCTTCCCTAGGGAATTAAAGTGTAAATTATAGACTTCAAGTCAACTGCGATTAATGAAGGCACCACTTTTTCACCTTTAAGACGCCGATATATGCCAGTGGCCTTGAGTGGTTAGCTTGCGATCAGCCCTTATTTATTTATATATAATTTATTGTGCACCAGACTAAACATTACATATAAAATAAATTAAAAACTACAAAACATATAATTGGCGGTCTTATCGCTTACTGCGATCTCTTCCCTAACTAACCTTGGAATGGACAGTGATTTTCTACCCCTCCCCTCCTTCCCTTAATTAATAATTTGGTTCCATCCATCTTGATTAGACCTCTAGCAAACACCTTTCACACGTCTCGTAAGACTATCTGTCAAGACCTAAGTAAGACCTTACATCGTGCAGAATAACAGTATTTACTTCATTGAATAATTAATTTACTCAAAATCTCAGCTACTTGCTACCAATTTTTTTCTTAAGGATTTCAACTTAATTGTAAATCCAAGCTATACTATAGATAAGTCTATGCTATATGAAGTATGTATGTATTTATTGTTTATTTATTTATTTATTGGTAAGGTACCTCAACGACTTACTCACTAAAACATACACATACAAAAATCACATACTGTTTTAGGTATTGTGAATTCGTCACTTACAGAAGTGCACAGCACTAGCAGAGAACTTAATGATTAAAGGATTTTTTATGTAAATTGTACACCACCTGCAGTATTTTCCCTCCTTCTCCCTTTAATTTATCCAGAGGTGTCTTCAAAAGATTACTTTTATCGATATCACCTTATGTATTTTTTTACATTTATATGACTTACATAATAAAGAGTATTTAATTATATTCTGAACAGGTGCAAAACTAGGTAAAGTCAAGGAATATGATTTTTAAGGGGACTACAGCACGCGTAGCATGATAACCATAGAAACGGGGTTTCTACGCGTTTTGTATTTTTTATCTGTCATTTTGTCTATTCTTCCGTCGACAAAACTCGTTTCTATTGTTGTCGTGCTAAGTGTGCAGGAGCTAAACGTAAGTTTTATAATAAAACAGTAAACAAAATCAGAAAAATATATTCTATTTTAAAACACTATTATAACTTACACTTGAATTATATATATTTTTCAGGATATATGCTAGTTAGGTAGTGTGTTGAAAACATAATACAACAAATTTTGATACGATAGAAAAATATCACGTAGATACCTCTAAAAATTTCTTTTAACAATTAAAAACCATATATACAGATTATTTTACAAGCAACATATTAACGTAATAGTATTTAATTTTTTTAGTCCACTCAATAGATTTTTTGTAAATCGATAAATGCTTCATATTTTGCAATAAACTACCAGCGCTGTGTCGATCGCGCTTCTCTTTCTTGTCTATGCAGTCCGACAGTGACCGCGCTTTAAATGTTGCCAGCCACTTAAGCAAACTGACTACCAAATTAATTTGTCCGTAGGTACGTTTATTCTAATCACAACAGTAAGTGTCATTCTTCGACAGTTGTATTGAGTGGGAACAACACTACAATTTGACATAGGGTGTCTTCCTTAACAATGAATTTTCCCAACTGTATAATCGCTAAGAATAAGCATATTCGAAAGCAGTAATAAAGTTTAACCCTCAAATGAAGCCCCCGTCAATTGAAGTAAGATCAACCGTCGTGGGGTATATCAGTGTGTAATAGAGCCACCGTCTTATGGCGTGATTAACGATCACATCAAGTCGGCGGCGACGTCGAACTCACCGCGTTATATTACTGTGAAGTCGACAGTCGCTGAATATTGAATGAGAGATAGAATTTGTGATAAAATAGTACCTAGAGATTAGCTGCATGCATTGGTCAATGCATCCTGCCATGAAGACACACACACACACACACACACACACAGTTCATGAAGTACATATGAATGTTTTTCAATCATACACAGCTAGCTACTGACTTTGTGACGGCGTCAGTGAGTGCTGTTCGCGTAACTGTGTTTTGGGCCAAACATATTATATAAACATTTTGCCATCGATACACTAGCGAATATGATTTTTATATCTATGATTGAAAATTTCACTGTTACCTGCAGTGATATTTTGTTGCTGTTTTGCAAATAAACAAGGTAGCAAAACAAATATGATACACCATGCGTACGCACTATTTGCTATGATCCAATAATCCCTATACAAACAAGTGACATACTGTCAGCTTAGTTTTTACTACCTAGGGAAATATTTGAAAATTGGTATTTCATACGACGAATCCGAAAGCTTTCTCATAACATAACTCACACTCGGAATCTCACTAACACAACAGACACACCCACAATCCACATACCTACACACTACACTCCACACGCACATACCACCTTATTTTGATTGTTTATTATTCTTTAGTTTTAAGCCTTAACCAATACAAGTTAAGTTCCTATTTTGTTTAATACAATTTAAGTTTTGTATTTTGTTTAAAATAACTTAAGTTTTATGCTTTATCTTTGATCTCATTTCAAATTTAGATTTACAATAATTGTTTACAATTATGTATCAAAACCCAGGTCCCCGAGATACAGGCATCGGCTAGTTTGAAGACCACCGCTTTAACAAAATGAATGTCACCAACAGTTACAGATATAATTGTTAGGATATACTAATTTTAAGGTAATCTTCTTCTTTTCGTGTGGCTTCTTTTCGTGAGGTTTAGTCACTAATGACTAACCTGGTGTCAGAGTTTTAAAGCCGACTTGGCTTCATATGCCGTCGAGAAATATCTCTCAGGCATGCCGGTTTCCTCACGATGTTTTCCTTCACCGTTGCCTGCCGTGCCTTGGGTTCGAACCCGAGACTATTGACTTGGCAGTCCGACGGTCACACCGCTAGGTTATCATTGCAATGTTTAAATAAATTTTATTATATTAATATTTAACTGATCCTCTAAACTTATTGACTTTTCAATGATGGACACATTTTTAAGTTAGTGAACCTTAAAAACTTTTTGCGCTTCTAACTGATGCACACAATTTTTAATAATTGATTTTTTTTTAACTTTCTGGCCTTTTCTCACAATTGGTAGCATTAACTAAGCTGGGGCACCCTGGCCAAATGGGTTAGGTTAGGCTAGAACTGTGACGAACCGTTGGTCGCTGTTTCAGTTAACCTTTTTTTCCTAGCGTAAACAGCCTATAATGATCCCACTGCTGACACACAGGCCTCCTCTTTGTGAGAGGGACAGGGCCATAATCCAGCACATGGGCCCAGTGCTGGTCGGCGGATGTCACATGTCTTTGAATATTTGGTTCTAGGACATGGCGGTTTCCTCACGATGTTTTCCTTCACCGTTTTGAGAGCAGTGATGATGAAATAATTTACACAAAGAAAAGTGCCTGCTTAGGTTTGAACCCATGTCCTACAACCTGTAAGTCGCAGCCGTTACCACCGAGCCACCTCTCCTGTTTTTCCTACTGCTGGACAAAGATCTCCCCCAATACTAATTATTTAAAGTTTACAAAGAGAAGTGCAATCATTATATTAGTGTTCAGCAATATTTTTAGGAGCGTAAAATGGGAATTATTAGACATTCGATTAAATACATGCCTTTTTACTACAGCTTAAAACCATCAAACGAAAAACATCGTAACTCCGATTCGTATAATAACCAAATTCCTACACCACAGGATTACAATACAAGAAAGGACAACAACTAAGTGGATTCTATAATTAAAATGCCTATAACCTTTTCAATTTCATACCAGAAAGCCATGGTCACTGGCTGGCAATAAAAAATAAAAAAACCGCCCGCAAAATAAAGCGACGCAAGAAGAATGCAAGCAATTTTTAATGTAGAACGAACGAGGCATCGCGACCCGCCACGGTAATAATGTAGCTTACGACAAATATTCAACGGAATCGCTGTACACTGGATATATACTTTGACACACATTTTGATCATTTTCTTTCAATAACAATATATATTTTTTCTTTTTTTCTTAATGCTTCATTTAAGTACGATATAAAGTTTATATTGGAACTAAAAATAAAATACATACGTGCATGCAATAAACATTTAAAAACATGGGAACTTTCTAATAGAGCTATATTGAAGACAACGCTTCGTTTCATAGCTTAACACGAGTAGGGGTACTTATTACGAGTAAGGAGAATCGCAAAGGTAGCCCGCATAATTCCAGTTAGCTTTTTTCCGTTGAATGAATTTTTCATGAAATCATGATATTTGAGAACAAATCTAACTTAGAGAAATGGATTAATGATTCTAACGATTATATTTCTGGAATTAAATTTTTGCATGGTCGCGAATAATATTTTGATCAAGATACAATCTGACACTGACAATATTAATTTCGTGGGCTATTTTACGGATGCATTCCTTTAAAAGGAACTGAGGAGAAAGTTTGGATGTTTGTTACTCTCATGCAAAAACGGCTGAACGGATTTGGATGAAATTTTGCACACAGTTAGTTTATAACCTGGATATAGAATACTTTTTTATCCTGGTAATATGTTCTCGTGAGATAATAAATTTCCGACCTCCGAAGTTCCAATCCAATCCTTTCCTTGGCGAAAGCCAGTTTACTTAAAAAATCCTTTAAAAAGATTATTTGAAAGCAAATTCAATCATATTTCCAGCATACAACTAAATTACACTATGAAAACATATAAACGGGTACCTAGTAGGTATAGTATTTATAAACTATGTCCATTGTACAGTTCTGATCAAAAACACCAGCGCACATCGTATCTATTATTCAAAACGTTGACTGTGTTTAGATTCGCACACCGATTATTTTCGCTGGACTCATGGATTTTCTAGGCACAAATCCCGTAGAATTTATTTTTTATTCAACACATTTTCGATATAATTGACCTAGGGTTGGTTCTACTCTAGAACATAGGGATGAAAGATCCCTATTTTGTAAACTGACTGTACTTGAACGTTCAAAATAATTTAAATTAAGTGATATTTGACTATGTAATAAAGCTAGTTATTTTATACTATTAATAAAATAATTATTAAAATAGAAAAGACGAGGCTGCTGATGCCATGTGGCCTGCCCCTTAAATACATTTAGGTACCAAAAAACTACACACAGGGCACCTCCATATTCCTATGATCGGAATCGCCAACCATACTAATAACATTGAAATTTCGATTCGCATCACACTGAATAGGAAATCAACCCTATAATACAGTACAAATGAATAGGCAATATTCATAACAAGGCCCCACATTTTGATTGGCACACAACATGTCCCCCAAACCATGATTCAGTCGCGACATACCTACACCACTATTAATGGATTAACAATCGCAAAGCGGCAGTTTATCCTTGTAATTACTATTGTTTTGTGAAACACATTAAGCTTTCCGACTGACAAATTGAACACGAACGAATAATGTTAACACTTGCCCCAAAATCAACATTTGCTTGTTGACATTGCAACATGGGATGGGATGAAATTGAATATTATTTTAACTGAATGCTTTACTGTTAGCACATACTGCAAAGTAGATACATTATGTGAGCATATAGTGTATTGTTCCGCACACGACATGCCGAAACAATATTTCAATTCGATATCGGGCGGACAATGGTCGGAAGTGGCCGAATATAAATGGACGGAAAGGCTTCTACCTATCGAATAAAGGGCTATGAAACAAATGACTGTATCAACTGAAAGCAAACATTTTGGCGCTATGTTAACATAATTAATAGTTGGTTGTGCAAGATACTTTATGGGGGGTAAAGCATTTTAAATTAAATAAAATCTTTGTACCGAGTATTTGTCAGATAGAAGCTCTGCAGAAAATAATGTCTCTTTTTGTTGCCAGGTGAAATGATAATTTCAAACGACAAATACCAGATGACTGAGATCAACAGTTCTGCATATAGCGTGCAGATGCGTCTCGTTATCCGTAACATCCAGAGGAGTGACCTCGGAGGCTACAAGTGCATATCCAAGAACTCAATAGGCGACGCCGAAGGCAACATTAGGTTGTACGGTAAGTCTTGGACAAAGGAGACGCCATACTGTCTTTGTATTGGCAATGGATCTTTGTATGGCAAGAAGCGATTGTAAGCTATGGACTATGTGTGTGTCCAATCGTGTTCCAAAGATATGTTGGCTTACTGTGGGCATCTGTATGTGGGCTATCGTCTTAGTTTAAACTGGAGACGAAAGCAGAAATATTGATTTCTAAGTTTCTATCATTTAAAATATATTATTGACCCTCTTACGTACGATGGCCCAAAGACGACAATATTTTTTTTGTATTCGTCCTCTTCGCTACGATTTTATTTTTTCTTCCATAACATAAGGCAGTCGTTAAAGAGAATGAATTTTAAAAACCCCTTTTAATTCACGACACAGAAATGGAGTTGCCAAACCGAAAACGCGACGACGATGATCGCGACTACTCCATCGAAGAGACAAACGACGTCCGCTCCAGCCTCCAGGGTCCACTTCGAGAAGGTGGCCCAAGAGACGAGGATGCCGGCTTCTTAGGCGGAGGCGGACCAGCCACCGCTGCCGCATCCGCCCTCACCGTGAGCGCTACCTTTTTAATAACGACCTTAGCCCTCGCCACATGCTAAACTTTTACTTAAAGCCATGTGCAAAGTTAAGACTCTGAAAAAATCGGAAAAGTTACTCCTTGTTTTTTTTTATAACAGTCACGGTATTACACGTGAAGGGCAGAGGTGCGTACTGACCGCGACCATCTACATGTATTTAAATTCAGAATATGTATTCTTTTTTCGTGAATGCATATTCAAGTTGTTGTACTTACTGATATCTAGTTTTAATCCTGATATTACACCTAAACTGCTCTCAGTTAGTACCTATCCGCCTCTATTTACACACATTGTTCGATTATTCTATGAGGTTGGACGGTCCTATTCACCAAATGGTTTCAAAACATTGGACTATAACAATAATTTTCCAGCATTTTGACCTTTTATTTCAACATTTTCGACCCAGACACGAATGTACCTACTTACAAAATAGAAAAATCACCCAGTTATTTATCAATTTTCTACTTCGTCAACCTTTATTTCGAGATAATCATATCGTAATTCGTCACGTACACACTTATAACACAATTGAACTAATTCTTTTGTGTGAGCTTGTCTTAAAATTGTGCATGGCTCAGCATTGTTCGGCAATTAGAAGTGTCTGTGTCTTACTAATTGGACGTAAGACAGTGTTTATCGTTTAGGTTAAAGACTATTGTACTAAGTATAGTACGTTATATAGCAAACGGTGAACGAACGGTAAATAAGTGTAACTACTTAATAGTCAATAGCATTTCATCAGATGTCAGCTTGTATTAACAATGTAAATGCTTAATAATGTATGGAAATAATATTATTGAGTTATATGTTACATTACTGTTGGAACTTTAACGTTTTGAGTGTACAATATCCATTTAATTTTTCACAAATACGGTTCTCTAAAATTCTTTCTTGTTATTGTATAATACTTTTCACTAAAATACGTTCGTTTTTGTTGCGTCGCGCGCGCATGTAACTACTCAGTGTCATAATAATTGTATATCTAAAATAATAAACTGTTAATGTATATGTACATAATATAATGTAGCTAAGCGGTTATAAACGTTAGAACTTTATTTGCTCATTTATATAATTTGTTATCTATTAAATTTTATAGCTGTATTAATAAAAATGTATGTAAATCTGAAATGCTATAAAATATAGGGAAAATTTTGTAAATTGTTAACGTTTTTAATATTGTTGAATTTATGAGAAATAATTTGTAAACTGTATCTAAAATACTAAGTGGAAGTTTCGTAGTCATGTTTTACGCGGATGCGTTGTGTTTTTTGGTTTTGTTTTTGTGAAACTGGTAATAGATTGTGTATCTGTCGTTCAGCCAGTGTTTCTTTACTTATTGGCCTTATGTAAATGTATGATATTGCCTGCGAAACAAATATAAACGAAGTAAAACTTTTGACATTGTTTTTCTCTCATTTCAACTCAACCTATGATGCACAATTCTTAATTACTACGAATATTGGACACTATTTAAGTGCCTACGTGACACGGAGGTAAGGTTGAATAATTATTATAATTGCTTTAACACAATACTGCTACGGTTCCCAATATCTTAGACCATTGGTACTCTCAAACTATCTAGCGCGACCTTAATATTAACACTTAGTCAAAATATACCGGCGAAGGTCTGACAATATCCCGGCCGTGTGTCGACCCTCTTAATAGGTACCTTCGGGCGAAGCCTCTGTAAGTGCGATGTAGATAGGGTGTAACCACTTGCATTAGCGAAATTACCTGAGGCTTTGTTATTTTCATTGCGACAACCGTAGGTACCGTATATGTAAGTGGAATAGAAACTTGAATACTAGGAACAGTGGTCTTGTAGTCACGTAATACGTAGACTATGAAATTTGCTGAATTTTCATTGAATTAATATGGTAACTAGAAGTGAGTGGCGATACTGGATGTTAATTTTATCCTTTTAAAAGAATACCTTTTTCAAGTATGATGAAGATTTAAAATTCATCAAATTGTTTTGGTTTACGGTTTTGAATGAATGTAAAAAACAGACAGCAAAAAAGAAACAATGAAAATGACGAATAGCAGAATCTAAAATCGTGGAAGATGCCCTTGAAAACCTATATCTTAAAATTTCATA
Source organism: Agrochola circellaris (assembly GCA_914767755.1). Classification (NCBI taxonomy): domain Eukaryota; kingdom Metazoa; phylum Arthropoda; class Insecta; order Lepidoptera; family Noctuidae; genus Agrochola; species Agrochola circellaris. The sequence continues at coordinate 12,188,130 of OU611841.1, read as the reverse complement.
AATCTAAAAGTTAGGTAACTATTTCTAATCTACTTAGGACCACATAATTTCCTGTTCTGCAAACAACTCAAAAGCTTTTAGCTACACCTTACTACATATCAATAGCCCTGAAGAGGGCCCAGACACATAGAAGTCACCATTTTATTAATGGCACACCCTTACTGAGGTTTCCTTTGAAGTCTTTGTCCAGTCCGTCAAAAGCCCAAGTTTAGGCGCACGGCTGATATTCAGTGATCTTTGTTCCGGTAACACAATATCGGATACGTACATTTCTGCCCCTGGAACTCCCCTGTGTATCACGATTTGGATGTCACAGTTTGCATCTTAAGTGCTGGGACCTACGTATACAGTATACCTAATAGATGGGAATACTCTTTTTGTGACGTTTTTGCGTTTCCCCTGTGGGACAGGTAGTTTTAGACGCGTAAATAATGCGTGAGGTACAAAGGTGCGGTATTGTTAGATTTGGTTGTATTCCCCTGGAAGATTATTTTCATGATTCAATACTGGGAATTTGAGTGAGAAAATCTCACTACACATTTCAGAAGAAGGTTGTATTGTAAAGTTATATTACTTCACGTGATCGCATCGCCACATCTTCTCATCTATTGTTATACACAGGTATGTATTATTTACATAGATTTACCTATACATACCTCCCCTGGTGTTCTATTCTTTAAAGTTAAACTGGAACCTCACTCAAGTGGTCGAAAACAAACTAACTTTGTCGCGAATTCGCACCTACCATTTATAGTGGCGATTAGGTTATCACATTACAGCGGTTATTACAGTCTGTTAAAATAAGAAAAAAACAATTTTACTTAAAATAGAAAACTGAATTTTTCGAACAAAATAAATAAGATAAAAACTAGCACGAAATATAATCCTTAATAATAAGGCATTAGACAATCGCGGGGCGATGGTATCAACAATTCAACACAAACTTTATGGTATTGTTATCCAATAATCATAAATTAAGTTTAACGTTGTTAAATATTAAAACGAAAAAAGGTCCCACGGCAAGAATGTTAGTTGTTATTAATTATTTTAATTTTATTTGTTTTGAAATACGTAATGTAGAATATGTAGTTTCAAATAATGTGATAACCAAATCGCCACGCTGCCGCACTGTATAACAACAGCACGCAGTCAACACTGGCGGACGCTTTCCGAAAACTAACCTTCTCCCTCATGACTTCCTAGTAGGTAACTTATTTATTTGTTACTGAGGGTCCTCGTACTTCCAGATTTTTAAGCTTTTTCAGAACTACTGTCGGTCGATTCTGTAAAAATATCAACGTGAAACTTAGGTGAAGTGAGCTGTCACTTTCACAAATCGACCGGTAGGATGCTAGGGATTAACACTATTGACAGCTGAATTTATTTTGATATAACTGCCGGTCGATTCCGTAAAAATCTCACCGTGAAAACTTAGGTGAAGTGACCTTAAAGTGGGCTGTCAAGATGCTAGGGATTGACACTATTGACAGCTCACTTCACCTAAGTTTTCACGGTGAGATTTTTACAGAATAGCACCTCTGTTCATACCAACATATTCATGATTTTCAGGAATTAATTAAAAATGAATGTCACTCTTCGTTTAATTTTCCCGTATCAACAACAAGTGTGTTATTTTATTTATTTATGTATTTCTGTTAAAGTAAACATGCAATAAAAAAACTCACTTATTGTTGTTTTGATCAGCCCCTTAAAATCCTAATGATTTTAATTTAAGCAATGTTCGTGAACACACTAGGTAACTTGTTACCTACGAATAATAAAAGCTTGTAACCCTATTTTCTATGCAAAAACAATACCTGAAACTATTGTTATAACCACATCGTATATTTCAGTTGTGTCACCATCATCTGTAAAGTTAAAATTGAAGTAAACTGCACGTTTTTGAGACACAACTTTTCTAACTCTTTGTTCCAACTCCGCAGCTTTTCAGTATTGCGAAAAGTTACCTAGTTTCGCATTGAATGGAATATATAGGTTACAGAGGGGACTTTCACTGCATACGAAATGTTAATGTGGTCGTTTTGACATTAAATCGTGCTGTAAACTCACTGAACTATCTACATAAAGGTGTGTGTAGTGTTTATTCTAACTGCGGAAAGCAGAAAACTCCTTCTTGGTTGGCGATTTTCGTAACAGATACTGGAGTCTGCAGTTCATTTTATAGCATCTTTCTGGGTTTTGTTCAGAGGTGTTTCTTAGATCGCTCACGGCTTTTTAATATTATGATGCAACACGGGTAATATTAAATCGATAGATTCTAACTATCCTACTAATATTATAAGTGCGAGAGTGAGTTTGTTTGTTTGTTACGCTTTCACGCTAAAGCGGCTGACTGGATTTGGATGAAATTTAGCACATGGGTAGACCATGACCTGGAGAAGGACGTAGGATACTTTTTTTCCCAATATTCTCATGGGATCAAGACGTATGCGGGTGAAATCGCGGGGCACAGCTACTCGATAATAAAGGATAATTTTAACAAATGTGGTTTCATTTGGGAGGTCATTTATTTAAAGGTAAGCAAGCAGTAGGCTAGCTACAATATGAGAGATGGCTTGAACATGGCCGAATTACTATAGATGGTACTTCAGTTAACCGTTCTAATTAAGTAGGTACCAAGATCTATATTGTACTGATTTTCAGCTGAATATATTTTGTCTAGAGACTAGAATTTGGTTAGGTTTGTTAAAATAGCATATACCTAAGCAATTTGATGTTCATTATACTGTAAGCTTATTTAGTATTTGAAATAAACAAATTAAAGGCGTTGTTGTAGATGTCAAGGATTTTGAGCGTTCAGTTTATTGAAAGTTGATCAAAACTTTCGTATGGAATATCTGTTTTTTTTAAATTCGCATTTCAATTGGCACAACGAAAATCGCTCTTATTGTTACGACATAAGGTACTATTTGACTGATATACGGCTAACGTACAAATTGTGGTAAGAACATAGGCTGACTTAATGCAACAATCCCGATATTCCCAAGGGATCAAGACTTATGCGGGTGAAACCGGGGGGCGCAGCTAGTAATAAAAAATGAAAAAACTCACCTTACTTACAGTTAATCTGCTTTACCTTTTTACCTACGTAATTCGAATCTTGTTTTTTTTAAATATTCTCCTGACTTCCAACAAGACCCCTATAATCAAACTATTGAACTCCAAATACAAATTAGTGCCTCTAGCAGTGTCAATGCACTTCACTCTTTACTCAAGTTACCTCACTTAAACCAAACTTCAACAGACAACTATCACAATTTGCATACCCAAGAACAATTAGTAACAAGCGGTTATTATCGATGTATATTTGTTTGCAAACATCTCATATTGGAGGGTGGTGGTGCGCCGACGTCCGGCGACAATCTGCATAACAATGGTGGTCATAGTTACGTACTCTCCAGGCGGATGCTAATGCCCTCCATTCATAATTCATGTCTTAATGAAGTGGACGAACGAGCCTCAGTCATAAGATGTCAAGACCCTTTGTCTGGAGACCAGTTCATGTAATACGCTGTAATAGAATTTGTATCTACGAAATATGAAGCAAAGACCATGGGGTAATTTAGAAAACTGATTTACTTACAAGTATCAGAACTGAAGAGAAACATATTTTGAATATAAGCGTTAGTCATTTATATTGAATCATTTTTCTAAATCGAATCATCGCTCGTTACATCTTGTGGCATATACAGGGTGTAAGGGATGACAACGACATCGACGCCCAAACTATTGCCATGAATTCCGTACATGATTCTCTAGACACATTCTGATCGTGTAGGTATTAATTTTTTGTGTGAAACAGCAGATATTTTTAATAACCTACGAACTATTTCAACGCTGCGGGGCATCCTGTAGGTACTGGATTCTGATGTTCTGTTCTGAATTCATGGTAAAAATTTGCGCGCAATGCCCCTTACACCGTGTAGATACACCGTTAACAAATTAACGGTATGATAAGCTTGCCAAATATAGGACCTATCCTAATGGAAAACAGAACTTCGAACCGTGTAGAGGGGATTTCAATACCCATATACCTGTATTGAAATCCCCTGAATGCATCGGAACATTTCGTGATCATGTCCAACCGCGGTACTGAGCAATGAAACTGAGGTGCGACATATAGTTATCATCATATTCACTTAATTCAAAGGAACGTTCGAACCTAACCTCAAATCACTACCAGTATACCTATCAAATAATATGTCTCGATCTAGGGTAAAATATAGTTTCAGTTAAAATAAAGTTTTACTTAAAATAAACACTGATTAAATTTCTGATTAACCTTTCATACTGAGAATGAATACCTGCTATGATTAATTTTAAATAACGCAACATTGTGCTTGGAGCTAAGATTGTTGTAAATTTTCTAATCGACTCTTCTTACAGTTTCGCGAGGAATATAAAAAAATCACTATAGGTATATTAATGTACATAATATCTATTTTTAAATGGACCCTACTAAATACTATTACGCGGTTCACTAGTGGTGCAATACTATTTAACATAAAGTTCATCAAATTCGTTTAAGTCATGTTTATCAAAACGCCATAAAATACCCGCTTGTAACTGAAACTCAGTCATGACGCTGCCTCGCTACTGATGTATTTCCAATAGGTGGGAAACTGCTCGATTGCCTTTTGTTTTCCGCTTCAACTCTCTATCGCGCGATTCTTCCCAACTTCCCCGCGAGTAGTAAAACTGAAGAGCACTGGGCTAGAAATCATTGCACAGCTCAACGAATGGAGGAAAAACGGGCTCTCGTGACATAAGGAGTTGCAAATTCCCTGCGACTTCTTTAATAAAAATAAAAACAGGAACGTTTAATAAAAACTCATACCGTCTCTATTAAGAAAATAACCGAGAAAACTAAAATCTCTTTAATACAATTTGGCCTGATATCTTCAAGATGTAATCGAAAGCCCAATAATATAGATCTAAAAGCATTCTAGCGCGGAATTAAAGAAAGTAATGTAGGATACACTACTCAACAACTGTCTGTATAGAACTTTTTCTGAAATAGGCAAAATATTGCCTAAGGTTTTTTTGTTTTCTTTTTGTTCACCTATCCGACCCACGATAGCATTACACAATTCAGACCTTTTCTAGTAAAAAGTGGTTTATTGTGTTCTTAAATAAAGTTATTCAGTTTACTTCGCGGGGTATTGTGCGGGCCCATTGTTGGCGGGCCCAGGTGCGGCCCTTACACATTCACCTACAATAACGTTATGAATGTCAAAAACACGTTATTTTTATTTACCTTAAACGGCGAAATTGTATTGTTATGGGCGATAAAGTGGTACGATGTTAAACGATACATTTTTTAAATGATGTTTTCTTATTGGAAAGATAATGGAGCTTTGGAGAACTTGGGTAAAACGATGTGAAGGGAAGTAAAGCCTTAATAATAAGGTTGTTATTGGCATACTATTCCGTAAAAATAATAAAATTATAATTATCTCTTTTGATATAATTGAATTATAACTAAAAACAAGGCAAAATTCAGTCTGATAATGATATATGTAGTCCTCACAAAAGGCAAACGCTGTCATGTATGTTTTGTTACGCTCGTGTAGATGCAGCACCTTCCAGCTCACTCCATTGAGTACCAGCTCCTTGACTTCATTAAGGCGACGATAACCGACTTTTAATGATTTCATACTGAAGATCACGTCTAAACGCGTTAATGTGATTTGGAAAAAATATATGTTAAATTAGAGCATTTTCTTAATAACTTAATATATGAAAATTTTAAATTATGTTAATACTCGTATAACATAGTGAAACAAATTTATAAAGTTATGTCTAACGCGGATTAAAAACTGAGAATCACGCAAAATCTATCAAGCGTATTTTTCTGAAACCACCATTTTCAAGATAATAATTTAATTATTATTTGTTTGTGACGCTTTCACGCTAAAACGGCTGAACGGATTTCGATGAAATTTGGCACATCGGTACCTTTTATCCCGCTATTCCCACAGGATCAAGACTTATGCGGGTGAAACCTTGGGCCACAGTGAGTAATTCATATTTTCGATTTCCAAATACTGCTAATTTACTTTTAAAAGCGTACATCATTAGATTAGCAGCTTAAAAGTTTTTAGAGGTACATTTATTGAATAAGGGCATATCATTAGAAGGCCATTATGTTTTTAGAGGACCAATTATATATTTTCCAAATAAAAAATAAATGTTAACAAACGTTTTGTATGTGTTTGTAAAAACCTACTTACAGAAATAAAATCGTTTATCAGTTTTCTTATTTACCTCATACACAGCAATTGTACAGTTAAACGCATGTCCATGGTCGCATTATGATATTGACAGCATCTATATTTCGTGGCAGTATGGGTTATTTTAACACATCTCACACACTCACCACATAACACACGACAAAGGCCGCTGCAGCTGCTGTTTTTTCTTATCTGTCGAAATGTGGGTGTACTATGGGTACACCTCAACCTCATACACACCAATTGTCAGTTAAACGCATGTCCATGATCGCATTTTGATATTGACAGCATCTATATTTCGTGGCAGTGTGGTTTATTTTAACACACACACTCACCACTTATCACACACACGACAACGGCCGCTGCAGCTGCTGTAGTTTTTTTCTTATCTGCCGAAATGTGGGTGTACTATGGGTACACCTCAGCCTGACCTAAACCTTTAAGGAATACTATGTTATGTTTATGTGTATATAAGGGTAAGTTTCGTAGTTCAAGTGTTATTAGTTTATTTCTGACTGTACTATACTCGTACATAATTTTTTAAGGGAAATAATAAAGATTCCGAAAAACAAATTAACTTCCAGCGATCTGTAATACTATGTAAGCTGTGTTCAAATGAATTACCGAAAAAAATACCAAACTTCCGAATAAAATACAAAGTTTTCGAAAACATATGTTCTGCTAAAATAATGGTTTTCTTAAGCTCTATAGAAACCAGCTTAATTTCTACTATTGGATAAAGAGTAACTTTTTTAACCCTCCATTTAAATGAAAATAACTACCTACCGGTAGTTGCGTTCGGGTGCAGAGGTGAAAAAGCGGGCGAATTACGTTAGGTTAGGTTAGAACTGTGACTAACCGCGCGCGAGCCGAGCGAGCGCAGGGAGCGGGGCCGCGGCAGCGGCCGGCGAGCGCTACTTCCAAGTTGCTCGCAGAAATGTTTTCACCATTTTCTAATCCGGGTTTTGGGATGAAAATGACTAACTGTAGTTTTCGTTAAAACGCAATTTAAGCTGGTGGAAAAATATTACGTCAGCAAATGCTGTATTGGTTTTTTTGATATTTCAGTATTTTTTTCGTTCGTTTCTTTATTTGCATTCGCATATAAGTTGTCGGATAATTTGTATTTAAAGCAGTAAATTGAATATTCTGAGTACGCCCATATTAAAAAAAATCGAAGTATTTATTATTACCCATTTTTTAATAGTATTATGACTGGCTGGTATTATAAGGGTACCATTCCATAGCAACCGCGTCGTCTTCATAGAAATACTTACGACACCAGTCGTGTCGCCGCGACACGTCGCCTGCAGTTGCCGCTTGCGGTCGGCTACGGAATTGTACCTTAAGTATGACATAAACAACAGTTTTAACATTGCCATTCCAAAGTCAGATTTACACGGTGTGATTTAATTCCCTGTGGCATTCCATAAATTGAAGCAACAATAAAATTTACACCGTCCAACAGTGTTAAGACGATGCAAATCATTTGTTGCTTCAATGTTATTGTATGCCACAGGCAAGATACTTGCATCGAGTAAATGAGGCTTTAGAGATCAGACTAAGAACTTGCTTAGAAAAAAATTGATTGAACGAGCTTCAGGTCTGGCAAAATTTGGCGTTGGCAGTTTGTTGATACTCACAGGTCGTATTTTACAACCGATCTGGACGAAACTTAGTATACACGTTTTATTTTATTTTTTTGTCGTCGGTTATTTTTGATTGGAGGGGTACATCCTCGAAAATGGGGGCTACTACTACTATAACTGTGCCTTAAGAGATCCGATTACGATGTTTCTTTTTTATTTGAAAGGTAGTAACTTTAAGTTGGTCTCTTAAAAATTTGGTAAGAATCTTCGCGGTGATGAGCAGAGAATAGCTCCTCAAAATGTAGTAAATTGCTCAATTTTAGATTTCTACCATTGGTATCCTCCTGAATCTGGGACCATCTTCTCATCACAAAATAGAAAATTCTGAAAAAAAAAACATGGAATTTTCTAAAACCCAATATTAAAGTTAGTTTTACAATAAGGCCACTAGATGGCACTACTGTGCACCCAGCGCGGGACATTAATTATCTTTAAAAAAAAACAAAAAACATCTTTAGTAGGTATGCACGAGTATATTAATTGTTGCAAAAAATTGTGTGCTCTCGATGTTAACTGTTTACAGCACTACTAGTTAATAATATGAATGAGACAATCAGGATCTTGGCCAATAAAATAATAAATTAAAACTTCAGTAAGATGAGTCGAAGACCCTTTATTTCTTCTTTGGAAGCATTTGCACATTGCCCTCAAAGTATTTTTTGAAAACCAGTTCTGCGTTATCAGAGCAACAATTGCATGACATGAAAATCGATCGGTTTTAAACATACAATAAAGCTTTGTGCAGACTAGCGCGACGCGACAGCGCGACGCGACAACGGTTATTGTTATACCGTGAAGTTTTCTAGAAATTGTATTGTTCGAGTCGCGTCGCGCCGTCGCGTCGCGCTGGTCTGAACAAGCCTTAATGGACCAAACGATTACAGCTGATATGATACTACATTTAATCAAGCTCAAAAGCTGTCATTAATTGTGCGCATATATTTCATCTCAAATAACATTATTAATCAGTATCCAAATACATAGAGGTCAAAATGATACCAAACTGAGGTTGTTCCTGACCAATATAAAATGTTAAGAAGATTACTTCTCTATTTCAGGCTTTAACTGACAGCTTAGGAAATGAGCGAGTTAATAGGGTCGTAACGTAACCAAGTGTGCTGTACACTAAGGTTCACAGAGCACGACGGCAGTAGGTACAGCCTCCAAAAGATGTGTACATCAACTAGAATTAATTTGATTAACTACAATTTGTGATAGTTAATTGACCCAGGCGTGACTTTGGGGAAATCTATGATAAAATACAATTGACGACGTATATTTAGTAACCTAATCCGCTTAACTGTTTTTAAAGAATCATAAAGAACGCTGTAAGAAATCGAGACGTGTGTCGACGGTGTGGCTCGCACTGCGTTCCGCGCTTGACGTGATAACACGTTGTGTTCGGGTTCGCAACAAGTCAATCGTCATCTTGAGGATGCCTCATTGACAGGTGAAACACGTGACGATTTCTTACAGGGTTCTTTATGACTCTTTAAGAACAGTTAAGTGGATAGGTTACTAAATATACGTCGTCTATTGTATTTAAAAAAATGACATGGCCGGATTCTGCCCTCAGAATCAATTCATAATAAATAAATGTACAGTCATTATTAATATATGAAAATTACTTCTTAAATGTACTAAAATAAATCGCAACAATTACATTTCTCTAGAACAGGCGACAAAAAATGGCAGAAAAATATGTGTGTTAATTGATTTTGTGAGTGTGGTTTTTAATTTGGACATAATTATAGCAATGTCAAATGCATTTGCGTTTGGATACATGCGTAAGATAAACATTGTGTCTATAGCTCGCCTGAAGATCAGACTACAATAAAAAACACCCACGAGTGCCAGAATCGTATTGCTAAGGTAAAACCTACCTAAAAAAGTCCACGGTTTCAAGAGTCGCAGACACCATTTTTCGAGCTGTCGAAGCCATGATGCGGATTACATTACGCATTATGCATCGACAATATATTCAAGAATGTGTATCCGAACGTCCTAGTAACTTTGACGTTTAAACTGCGCGCATTTAGAGATGGGTTGTAACAGGTTAAACACGATATCTGATATCACTGTTACTATTACACGAAAATAACTGATCCAAATATCTGTTATTAAATAACAGCCTGTTATTTTTGTACGGACGATAAATAACTATTATATTTAAATCTCAGTTGAATATCTTCTATATTTCTTTTCGTTTTAATTTTTTTTTATAATAGTCACTGGTCAGTAACTGTTAACACGACTTAATTTAGGACTTCACTTTTTCGTAAATGTTTGTTCTTGTAACTGTGCGTTTGCACTGGCGAAACATTCACAACAAAACATATTGAAATCTATAGGATCTGTCAATTTTCCATACAATGTTTGACAGGAACTAGAGATGTCAACGCCGTGTGCGATGTTTCGCCAGTGCAAACGCATAGTTAGACCACCAACTGGGATAATAAATACTAAATGCTTCTCTTTTTAGCGTAGTTTAACCGCTTTAGTAAGAGTGAGAAGTAAACATATTTTGGAGTAAATAATAGGTGTTTCTCTTTTTAGCAAGGGTCATTCTTTAACGAAGAAGTGAGAGAAATTGATAAGCTTGCAATACTCCTTCCTTTGTGTGAGTGTGTATGTAAGTAACAGTCTGTGTGGGGGTTGTTATAATGAATTAACAGTAACAGCCGCGGTAACTGTGTGAGGGTCTGTTATTTTAAGTAACAGATAAGTTATGTTGTTGGGAACAATAGATATTTGTTATTTTTAAATATCTGTTTTTTCTATCTGTTACGATTAAATACGCCTCACTCCTACCTGTCTGTCACCTGTCACTCTGTGCCCTGTGCTTTGTACATTATTGCGTTGATTTTATCACGTATTACTGTGTTGAGTTTATGCTCCTCTGTTGGATATTTCAACTTGACCCCACGCTATCGTTTATCGGACTTTCGTTTACGCTTCTTATGTTAATATTCTGCTGTGGATAATGGACTTGCTTGTTTATGATTTGGATTCTGTTCTGACGCTCACGATGTCAAGGTGCCTGAATTGTAGTGTGGCCACTAATTGAATGCGAAGGCATATTGTAACAACTCTAACGCCGCACGCCCCGCTGTTGCACGCCGCGCCTACCGTCGAAGCAGCACTGCGTCGTGATGCGTCGCGCTACGCCGCGAGGCGTCTCGAGGCGCAGCGCGGCGTAGTGCGACGCCGCGGGACATTTTCGAATTGTCTTAATTAAATGTGTACCTTTATGTGTAGTAAATAAAGTTATATTTTGTATCACTATCTTCAAAACTGCGCGCAGCGTCGCTTCGCGTCACGTGCGCGTGAACTGACCCGGGTGCAGTCTCACTTGGCATATAGGCCGCCAACTATTTTCCTGTGTGCATAGTGTGGCTATTCTATTGAAAATAGTATTGTGCGCTAACTCAGACAAACAGTCAGCCGCAAACTATAAGTCGAGTGAGACTGCGCCCTAATAATTACTAGTTATTATTAATACAAACCTGAACCGGTTAAAATGTATTTAAAACAAGTAGACGAGATATAATCCTACCTACTTAATTAGGTACTTAAATAAAAATTCAAGTACTGTTTTATTGCCTATCCAATTGTATATTTTTTGCCAAGTCGCTATGAGGAATTCATAATATCCAGAAATATCTGTAGACGACGAGCTCTCCGCTAACGTGGCCTGCCTGTGACGACGATTGAAAGGTCTAGCCAGAGACTATTACCAATATATATATTCATCAATATGATTACAAATAAGTTTTGATTTTTGGTAGGTATTTTGATATTTGGGTCTTTTTTTCTCTAGCTGACTTGACGCGTAATTCTATGAAAATATATGGAACACATTGATATCGATGTGAATGAATGTCGTGTCGGCAAGTGAAGAAACGCACTTTATATCAATTGATAATATTGAATTTCTCGTATTGTTTCGCCTATAAAACTCGGAATTAATGATCATTGCTATTCAAAATATTTAGGCACTCAAAAAAAAACCTATTTACAGTATCTCTCGCTTCTTCTCTGATCATAAAACTTAAACTATTGTAAAGACATACCTGTAAGCTTTAATACGACGTGCTGTATGTCAATGTACATGAATATTTTTTGTTAGGGCATAGCTCTCTACAAAATCCGGCCGTGTCCTTTGTGTTCCATCATACTGTATCAATGAGCAGTTACAATTAATTATTCCCAATGTGTAATATAATATGTTTTGTAGCTACAAAGTGATACAATATTATGGAACAAAGATTGATTGATTGATGGAAGAAATAGTTTAGTAGTTTAAAAATAGAAACAACTTTTTTTAAGAAGGGCGTAAAAGTATAATTTACGTTCCACAGTTAATTAACAGCACCTATCAGACATTACAAAAACAAAGCATCATTTAGGAGCCACCCTTCAGTATTCCATTTCCCTGAATAAATGATAGGAAGCTTATTTTTTGTAAGGAAACATTCAAGGTGGGGGCTTAAAAACATTGATAATGACTTTTTTGGCAATGTCACGAATTCCTTTGAACAAATTAAACTTGGCTGGTCTCCCTCATCTAATTAACTTCACGAAGCACACTTAAAATAAACAACCTGTTGGTTTCCGCTTCTAATTTAGAAGATAGGCTGAAAAGTTAACGGATATCTTACTAGTGACGGTAAGAATTGCTTTTAAACTGAGGGTTTTTTAAAGACCTACAAATTCCACAGATACTTTTATATCCATTGGACCACTTTCACTTTGGCATTCACTTACGTCATTTTGTATGGATTATTGAGTTTCCCATTACGCGTTGCTTCAGTTTCAGTATAAATTGTAGGTATAAAAACTCGCACTAAGCCCACTAATCACTTAGTGACAAGTTTCGAAAAGCAAGAAGAATCTTTAAAGAACACAATGTCACTGATTTGTTGTAATCTCGCTAAAACTGATATCTCTTCCAAATAAATCTTAATGTTTTATTTTTCTTAATCTTTTACGTATTGACATATGAGAGATTATCATGGTTTATCTCACTTTTACTCTTCTGAATACTGTTAATAATGAATGTGTTACATCTTAGTTAAAATAAAGCTTACCTATTATTTACCCACCATCTTTTAGCTTGAAAACCACATGCTACTAGAATTATGTCATGTATTTTCGCTGTTTTTACTTGACTATCTGCTTTTATTTTGTAACAGTTTTTGTGTTGTTCAAAGAGTGTCAGTGGTGTTTCTTGTCCGTTCTTCTCCAGAGGTACCTACCTACTACGCTTTGGGTAACTAGCTTCATATTTCTGACTGACCGAGTCTTTGACAATTCAAAAGTGCCTGTTTAATTGACAAAAATGCTTTTTAGTTTGAGTTTAACACTTTATTTATAACTTAAAATTCTATTTAAAAAAAACCTCTGGACTCGCACAAAATTAATTGAAAAATAAGACATCAGAGCAAAATCGAACATGTAGATTTTTATGCAACACATCCCATTAAATGGTCTACGAATATCATAATTGAGTTACTGGACTGGTTCCTTGTCAAGCGGAGCGATTAATGCATTACTCTGATACTAGTACACCTATTTATACCTTCATGCCAAGATCCCTTCGTAAGATGGTGAGCCGGATTCCAGGGCATACGCACGGATAAATCGTAGAATTAGGGATAATGCGATCAACTGGGATGGTTGTGTGTAATGTTTAAACATCTATACGAGTATATCAGGATATAGATAGACAAATGGCAAAATTATGAGTTTTTTTTTAAATATCAAAAACCGTCCTCTTCAATATCAAACTCATACCCCACGTCCTAACCAAAAGTTATAGTCGCGCGAGTACGCGATCGACGCGATAGTTTGTATGAATTTTAACGTACAAACGCGACTTGATTGATCGCGTGACTTATGTCATACTAGCTATATAATATCCTGACTAATATTATAAATCGGAAAGTTAGTTTGTTTGTTACGCTTTCACTCTTAAACGGCGAAACGGATTTGGATGAAATTTGGCACACGGGTAGACCATGACCTGGAGAAGGACAAAGGCTTATTTTTATCCTGGATCGCAGACGAAGTCACGGGCAACAGCTAATAATCCCAACTAATATTATAAATGCGAAAGTGAGTTTGTTTGTTTGTTTGTTTGCTACGCTTTCACTCTTAAACGGCTGAACGGATTTGAATAAAATTTGGCACACGGGTAGACCATGACCTGGAATAGGATATAGGATACTTTTTAACCCGATATTCTTATGGGAACGAGACTTATGCGGGTGAAACTGCGGCACGCAGCACGAGTAATATTATAAACGCGAAAGTGAGTTTGTTTGTTACGCTTTCACGCTTAAACAGCTGAACGGATTTGGATGAAATCTGGCACATGGGTAGACCATGACCTGGGTTAGAATACAGGATACTTTTTATCCCGATAGAACGTTATCGTGGGATAATTTTCGTCCTCCACACGGGTGAATCCGCGGGCAACAGCTTGAGTATTCATACAGAAGAGTGCGACGATCGCGTACTCGTGGGAAGATCGCATTTGGTTACGAAGCGGCCATAGTTCCTTGAGCACTTTTCTCTTATCATAGATTTTGAACTCTGCTAGTTTATCAAAGCTTCCTCCGTGATCGGGATTCCGCAGTTCCGTCCAGATATAGGTGTAATTTTTGGATATTTTCATTTTTGCTACAAGATTTAAAACCCTAGGTGTATCACTGACTGACTATAAAATTGTTTTTTTTTACACTTCATTACAACTTCTAGTAGCTAGTTAGGTATGGTATTACCCTATTTTAGAACTGTTTGGTACTGTTGAGGTATTTTAGTCCTGAAACAGTGTAGTGAGGAAAAGCCGAGCACTTTAATAAGCTGTTAATTAGGCGCTCAATGAAAAGTTAAAAGCATTATTATCCGATGTCATTGGTTATACACCGCGGTGCATTAGTGTAATTAACCAGATAGGTTTTGCTTGATTTTAATTAGCGAAAACATGATTTTCAGGCTTGTTAATTTTAAATGTTGAGTTATGGTGCATGTAAGATAACCACACCAGTAGGTATTTAATTATCTCCCTTTTAGGTATTTAAATTACGGAAATACCAAAAACAAATACCTACCTTTAAAACGCTGATTCCAGCTATATAATTACACAAAACATTTTCGTAAACGATTGCGACTAATCTGTTTCATTTTGACAGTTCAACAACATTCATTGCGTTATTTAAGTTGTTGAGCAGACTTATTTCGAACTTATGAAGCAGTCAAACTCAACTCAAACTCAAAGCATTTATTTCAATTAAACCATTACAGACACTTTTGAATTGTCAAGGAATCGGTCAGTCCAAAATATGAAGCTAGTTGCCCATTCCAAAGCGTAGTAGTTACCTATGGAGAAGAACAGTGGATTAGCAATCTGTTACAAAACGATTTAGATTCTGATTAATCGTGTATTCGTGTAATTAGGGTACAGCTTAGTCACTAACCACACGAAAAGAAGAAGAATATAAGAAATCTCGATGTACCAAGAAAATAGTCAAATTATTACAAATGTTACGACAGAAGTCGCAGACAGACACTTGTTACGATAAGTCCTTACGACGTAATTGGAAGTAGTGTGCCATAGTATATGGCGTTATAAACAGTTCTTTTGTCGGCGGCAACTGCGTACTGCAACCCGTAGGTATGGCGGCGCGGCGCTCGTAGCTACCTAGCGTGCTCATGGCTTCACTTGAAAAAATCCATGCACTTAGCGCTGAAAATAAG
Source organism: Agrochola circellaris (assembly GCA_914767755.1). NCBI lineage: Eukaryota > Metazoa > Arthropoda > Insecta > Lepidoptera > Noctuidae > Agrochola > Agrochola circellaris. Next base: position 12,172,466 of record OU611841.1, on the reverse strand, counting down.
CGCGGCTTTCGACCGCATTCACTTTTAGCGATGTAGTTTTTCTCCCTTTACGCCCTCCACACCCATTCTTCCAGCTGGCATCCCCCATCTCACTCCAACTTCGCATCTCTTCAACTATACTCGGTTCGCTTTAGCGTTCGTGACACAAAGCAATATGTGAGTTAACTTCAGTGTAACGGTTCTTGTTTGAGTTGCGATTTAATGCCTCCTTAAACTGAGATGGTTTACGGGTTAACCGGGTTGAAAAGGATAAAAGTATCCACAGTTGTTTACTTTTTGGATCTCCTTCGTTTCAATAAAAACTTTGAATCCGTTAAAGGCAATCGAGCGCTTTAGACGTGTACGCTTTATTATACCGAGATTTAGTAGAACTTTTCACTTAGATGAAAATGGAATATTGATCCGCTATACCGCTTTTTCACTAGAGTTTGTAAAAGATAAAATTAAATAAAAAGGCGTTTGTTACGAAATAAATTGTTGATCTTTCTCGCGATTACGATTCTCCACTTTATGTGAGTATTGCATGAAGAAACTCCTCCATTGTTTCTAGGACATAAGCATAATTAACATTATAATTGAATGACCTTCGATGTCCACGTCTGCCGGGCACCTACCTGCGTAAGTATTACAAAAGCTACTTGACCCGAACGACCCTGCCCGCAGTGAATCGGACCCCCGTTCATGTGGAAACAATTTTGTGCGAGAATCGGTCAGATTAAGAGCTAATCTATATTTACCAATGAAACAAGCATCAGTGTCGGCCACAACTTGTCCAATTTACATGACGAAGGTGGCGATATCGCAAAAGAAAGTTTCCGACAACTTTTATCAGATCCCAGCCCACTGCGGCTGATGAGTTGGCACCGAACTTTATTTACTGATACGACGATTCAATTTAATGGAGACGGATACGGAAATCATTTAACATGTTAAATTTTTAACCCTAACATTAACGAGCTAATTTATTTTTAAGAATCATTGACTTAATTAGAAATGCATTATAATTTTATACGCCTAATAAAAACGGCAGTTCCACTAATTATGAAAAGCTGCACGCCTAAATTCCAAGCTCACGTACGTTTGAATAAGATTTAAAATTCTAATTAGTCAGCTCCAAAATGTGGACTGACTATCAAAGCACTTTGAAAGTTGAATATAAACGAAAATAAAGAGTCCCACTCCACATTAGACGAGCTTGCTCGAGAGTCGAGACTCGGGAACTGGCTCCGAGGGACTGGGATTAGGCACTGCCTACAGCCGAGTACGTATTAGACGAAGAGATTTAAACTGAATTAACCGTTCGATCGTAAAATTGGAATGCCACACAGATAATTACCTGACACTCACAGAAAAGGAAGTCGCTTAGAAAGGGGATTCAAATAAGCGTGTAGGAAGGACCAAGCGAATCGACCGCCCACAAAGATTGGGCGAGATCCGATCACGGTAAAAATAACTGATACCGCGCTATCAGGAAGCGATCGGCTGGAACTCGATACTAGCTATTCAATTGGGCCGAAGTGTTTAGAAATGCCAACCGAACTCTCTTGTTATAAAAGACTTTCGGGGTAAATCTGCAATGCGTTCTTTTAGTTATTTCAAGAATAACTTTTTGAAACACCACTTTGATGTTTTATTTCTTTTTAAATGGGTAGGTTACCTTAAAAAAAACTCATTTCGTCAAATACTCACGTATATTTTATAAAATTCTATTCTATCTGTGGATAATTCTAGTAATTCTATTTATGTCAGTTCTTCATCTAGGTATGTATATACTTGACACACCATCACCTGTGGTTATATTGTATAGAAAATCCCAGGACACATTTTGTGAAAATAAACTAAAAAGAAAGCCGCAAACGACCGCTACAACTGAACATTGGCGTCCCTACAGACCAACAGAACGATGAAACAAGGCATAGGAGAGTTCATGCTATAATCAACACACTAGAAAGATTTAAGGATGAAATTGTAGATACACGGAAGCATTGGTTTCCATGGCTTGAAATCTAAATACCTACTTCCGTAAATATGTAATTTGCCACGTCGCCCTTTACTTGTAATAATAATATTTTTTTATTTTCTCATCACTAATGTTGTTGACAGGAAGTTCTTAATCTAATTATCTAGCTAAACCTTTGTGAGAGACTGGTGCCGGAAAATAAAATTCTTCTAGGCTGGACATACCTGTGCGATTTATAGGTGTGTACTTTGTGTACGCGGGAAGCACAGAATCGTTCGAGGTGGCGGTGCTTGGGGGAGGCCTATGTTCAGCAGTGGACGTCTTTTGGTTGAAATGATGATGATGAAAGTTTGTGTAGGAGATAGCAATTTAACAGATTGGGAACAGAAACCTTTCAGTTGCCGGATAATCGGGAATTTTCAGCCATTTACACAAAGTTAAGGTCAAATCATTTATTCCAAATAGGCCCTTATATGGCACTATTGAACGCCAAAATTTACAATAAAATAGAATCGATTCTAGTCAACCCGTCCAAAAGGTAGTTTTCGTATAGAGAAGAATGGCCAAGAAACTCCACTGTTAAAGAAAACTTGACGGTATAACAATAACCTGTGTCGCGTCGCGCGGCAAGTCGCGCTGGTCTGCACAAAGCTTTATTTGCGTTTAACGATACCTACGGGAAAAAGAGTGGTTGCTTAGTCTGCTTTCTCTGGAATCAACAACTTTTTCTTATTTTGATTTTACTTTTAAAGCAAGCATTTAGGTATACAATAATAATAAGACTTTCGTTAATGGTAAAGCAAACATCAATTAAATCATGTAACATACATACGTACCGTCGAAGAAGTTCATATCTAACCACCGTAAGGATTATTCTTGTTTGCAGCGCTCGGCGGCTATAGCACTGGGCCGGTAACAGATGTGGCCACCGTGTTCACGGGATGTTTTTTTGACACTGTTTAGATATGAACTTCTTTAATAGTACGTAAACTTACGTCTTCCTGCCATGGGGGTAGGCTAAAAATACAGAACTCCATTGTAAAAGTTCGTTAACGTTTGTTAATTCACGCACGCCGGTTGCGAGTAGTGCGCACCTGACCTTTCTAAAGGACATCACCAATAAGGTCAGTATAATTATGTCCTTCTAGGGCGGCGCGCGGTGTTAACATTCATATCCGCCTTGCAAATACCTAAATAATGTAAATAGATAGAGACGTATTAAGATGTAACAATGATGACTTCTTACCTCATAATTGTTTTCTTCAATTTGTAAATACTAGTTACTTAGCTCTTCTTATTTATTTTACATAATTTAAAACCTTACAGACTTAAAATAATAATTATTATTATGTACAAGTAATAAAACCTTGTTTATTATGGGAAAATAATCATCAAAATATTCGTTCGCATCGCTGTCAACAGGAAAAGTGCTGGAAGCATTACCACTGGCCAAAAAATAGGCCAGCCCTCTGCTCACGTGAAGAAGAGTCGACTAGCCGCTTGGCCATGTCTTGAAAAACTAAGTGGGCACTCGGACCCTGGCCCTAGTGTTTCAACACCAAACGGCTTGAACATATTATAAATCCCAATAAGATTGGAGTATTTGCGCCATTTGAGGTTTTCCGCACGTGCAGCAGCAGCGTCAGCCCGCCGTAAAGGATGATGGGATGGCGCAAGGGTCACTCGTTGCATCCCACACCAAAAGCCTACCTACCTTCCAAGGCATTATGGTCAATCCGTCTGGTCTCTTCCTATCGTCGCGTGCCAAGCCATTGGGTTCTAAAACAGCTGGCACCCCGGCGGTGACAAGAGCACGGTGGATGATGTTCGCCCTGCGCTCTGACTGCTGGATAGGCCATGGTGTCCGTGGCAGACCTTCACCGTAATGGCAGCAATGCGGAGCCACGCAAGGAGCCCCCAGGTGCAAACAAGTAGCGAGCTGGGAGATGGTGTCACCCAGCATAGTGTCTATATTGGGTGACGGTAGCGCCTGAAGCCAGAGGCCCGACTCTCACTCAGCCACAGCCAGCAGGCGGGCACGTTCAGCTGTATTGGTTGACGTATTAAGACACAGATACATGCCAATGGCCTTGAGTGGTTAGCTTGCGTGTTCTGTACTGAGCTCACGCAACGCGTCGTACATCCAGCCAGTAATAGGACTCGCGCATGATGGAGCGCTGCCCCAAATTAGACGCATTATTAATTTATTATACATAAAACAAAAGGTATTTTAATAATACACGTATAATTAAAGATCAATAATTAAATTATCGTTAAAATGGTGAAGGTTTCAGAAAAATACGCTTGATAGATTTTGCGTGATTCTCAGTTTTTTATCCGCGTTGGACATAAGTTTACAAATTAATTTCATTATGTAATATAAACACAATCTAAAATATTCCTTTATTAAGTTATAAAAAAAATGCTTTAATTGAACATATTTCTTGTCCAAATAATTAACACTACTCGATTAGACGCGATCTTCAGTATAAAATCATTAAAAGTCCGTTATCGTCACCTTAATAAGATTATTCCGTACCCACCTGCAGAGCGGCTCATCCCCTCTTTTAAACAGTTTTACCATTGGAGCAAAATATGAAACATGTAATCCGGATTTACGCAAATACCGTATAAGTAGGGCGCATCGCAAAGGCTCTATTGACATTTACCTAACTTGAGAGCATTTTATAGTTTATGTTTTTCTTTTCCATGTCAACATGGAATATTAGTTACAGTAATATAGCTGGTGAGCTATATTTAATCACTGTGAGCTTAACATACCTACAACAGACTCGTATTACTTTACCAACAGTGCTTTTAAATCGAAACTTATGAGTTTAAATTCGGATTGCAGATATTTTCTTTGAGTATAATTTTTTTTCTTATTCAGAACGATCTTATTTTTGATTTCACTAACACAAGACGACCTCTATAAATGCCTAAATAAAAGCGCGGTGTTGCATTTTCAACCCTCGACTCAGGGCCGAAAGTTGCATAAAGTTTTTAATTATTCTTGATAGGTACCACCTTAAAGGCTCCCGCAGACAGGCGCGGCGCCACAACAGTGGAACATTTTCTATGAAAACTTCACGAAATTTGTTCTATCGGTGTCGCGTCGAGCCTGTTTGCGGAAACCTTAAAACTTAAGTGAATCTCAAAAAAAAAAACTAAACACCGAACTAATTTCTTCTCCAGTTCATCTCAGTAGTATGCTAAGTAGTATTATCATGATAATTACAACGAAAAAGTACACAATAATCTCTTTCTGTTTATCAAAATCCACTCAGTACTAACCTACCATACCGGACAGGATTACGAGAGCCAGCGGAAATCATCCGACGGATTCGTGAACTACGATGGTTTCATGGCCTTTGACTGCACTTCATACTTTGATCAACTATGACTGACAAGGATTAATCTCAACGCCGAACAGAAAGTCGAAGGTACCAATTTTGAAACGCGATTGGTATTTTCCAAATATAGAACTTATGAGCGAGAATTTTGCAAATAGCACAGAAAATTATAAATGATGATAAATGATTAATGATGTAACTAATATTTTATAACAATATAATTTAAAAGAGTGTCCATGGAGTTTCTTGTCCTGTCTTCTCCATAGTTTACCTTTACCTACTACGCTTTAGAACAACTAGCTTCATCTTTGTGACTGACTGACTTCCTTGACAATTCCGTACCTGTAAATGCTTTAATTGAAATAAATGCTTTGAGTTTGAGCCGTTGAGGTGAGGTGATGCCGATTGCTGCTTATGGGCGATGACCTTTCTTTGGTTTGCCGGGTGTGCCACTTAAGATGTGCAATATTAGCCAAGAATGTAATAAATGTTTCCAGCATTTTTATTTTTAGTGTGTAAATAGAGGAAGAAAAGGGAAAGATGGTTTATGATTTACATAATATTTCAAATACGCACGGAGATAAATCGTGAAATGTGGCTCAAGACCAATAAGATCTCTACCAACCTATGATGCAACAGTATAATTGCAGCAGCATTGCTTTCATATCACATCAGAATTAGTAACGGTACGGACATGAACACTTGACGGACTCAACAATGCCTAGGCATCACTCAGTCACACCACCACAGGTGTGCTTGAGATAGCACAGCAGCCCGCATTAGTGACGTCACTTAGGTATACGTACGTTACCCATCCGATCTCTCACGGCCTGTCCGCGACAGCAGGCCGACACATGACGATAATTCCGAACAACCAATACATTTTAAACCAGTGATGCGAACTGCTCGATGGATTGCGACTTTGTCGATTACAGACATGAATTGAATGAACTTAATAGGCGTGAATCATTCGCATTGTGTTTTGATTTGGCTTTGTATTTACGGATTATGATAGGAGTTCTTAGTGATATGAAAAAATCAAACAACACACTTATATATAGGGTCAAATTCAATTAGTTAGCGAAACTTCGCAGACGTGATGGCTATCTAAACACGATAAAAAAAGAAGATTTTATGATTTTTTTCTGGGGTCAATGACCGCTAAGCGGTACTTGAAGTAGGTATGAGTTGAGAAACTCTGTTTTTTTTTGTTTTATTCTGTTTAGATATCGATACCCATTACGCCTGTGAAGTTTTCACAAACAATCTAATATTCCAAGTTACTACACTTGATACTGACCCAAAAGAGAAATATCAACATTTTTTTTTTGTTTAGATATTGATACCCACCACGTCCGCGGAGTTTCGCTAGCTAATTTAATTTGACCCTTTAGACTGAACCGCCATTAAAGCGATCACAACAATATAACTAACTGTCTAACTGTATAAATATTCTTTCTGAATACGCATAAGCATAATCAGCCTATAACGTTCCCACTGCTGGGACAAACCTCTATATGAGAGGGATTGGGCCGTAACCCACCACGCGGGCCGAGTTGGAGAGGTTGGTAGATGTAATAATAATCTTTATTACATAAGAAGTGTGTGAAGTCCCTGACACTTGTGGTAGGTGGTTAATCTGTACATGCGTCACATGTCTTCGAATTTTTGGTTCTAAGTCATGCCGGTTTTCTCATGATTTTTTCCTTCACCATTTTTGAGAGCAGTGGTGATAAAATATTTGACACAAAGTAAAGCACCAGCCTGGGTTATAAACCCACAACTCGGGGAAGTCAGGGCCGTTACCACTGGGTCACCAATACTCTCCTGAATATGGGTTTCTTCCAAATAAACAAAAATAATCCACTGAGGAGTTTCATGATCTCGGCAGGACCGAGGTAGGAAGATATATTGTTCATCCGTTGGTAGCTCTACTTAAGCAGACGCTAGATAGATAGATATATAGATAAATCGTTTATTTGGTGCACACAAAAGACAGCACAAAATACAAAAACACAATTAAATAATAACTAAATACATGAATATAGCTATAAGGTGCCAATATACAAAAAAATAAAATAAAGAAGAATATAAAGACATTGTGTTGCTTGTGTGTGTGTGTGCTACTACAGACGATGCTGCTGCTACTGCATCTATTTAACTACAGAGACAATTTTATAATTGTGCGCTGTTGGTCACTCGCCATCGGTCATCAATCATGCAGTTTTACAAAATACATAATACAAACCGTGTGACCGATGAAAATCCCATCAGGCAAAAATAACGACCATGCACACAATTAACTTTTTTTTTATCACTACGGAGAACATTTTGACCTGCATCTCACCTGATGGTAAGTGATTATCAGGCCAAAGCTGAAAGCGAGCCAAGTGGACTTAGAACAATCCCAGCTACCAACCAAACCGAGCAGAAAATTTTTCCCCCACTGGGAATGGAACCTCTGGGTCGAGGGATGAGGTGGTTAAATCCCATCCCCTAGTTAACGACGTTCCCCTAGTTAGGGACGAATAAAAAAACAATCCTTTTGTAGTGCTAACTTTCTTTACATAAGGTAATCTCGTGCAATATATTATGTTTCTAGACCCAGCTGTTTAGGCTTTTTGTGGTCTGTCAGGGAATCAATTTAAGATATTAATTAAGTAGAAGATACGTATCGCTCTTGAATATGATATTCTTTACATTTTCACACACATGCAGTTACAAACTCTGTCTAAAAATTCTCTTCGAACACAAAGGCAAATAACTCATAGGAAGGTGTGCTTACCGATACGAGCAACATACTTTTTTCCTTATTGCGGTATGGAGACACCACTGAAATATAAGCCAACCAATTTTTGCACGCCCCATTTTCCATGTAGGGACAATGTTGTAAAAAAAAGATACTTTATACTCATAAGTTAGCGACAACTCGTATTATTAAAAGGCATGTATTTAATACGCTCTGTGTTCCGTCTTTCCGAGTTGTGTACTAAAGTACATTAGCCGGATCTTTACACGTTTGACCCGTGGTACGCTTTACGTGGATTTGTCGCCAGTACAGTTGTCGTGTTTGGTAAGATTTTAACATAGGAAGGTAGAGTCCGCACTACCACTGAAGTCCTTTTAACGCGGCGCTAGTGTCTATGTCATTGCATCAAATTGCATTTAAAAAATGTAGTTCCACAATTTTTCGCCGTCGTAGCGCGGACTCTAGGGTCAAAAATATTAGAAATAAGAATGTTTTTTTTAGAAAATAGCCAGCCAGTGTTAATGAGGATCACTTTAAAAAACACTACCTTCATTCTCATTTAAAATTATATAAAGAAAATATTTTCACAACACATTTTTGTGTAAGAATTGATCCTTATAATATAAGTGCCCTCAGTCCCAATACTCGTAAAGAAAATTCCAGTACGAACCGAAAACAACTCACAAGTATAGGCAACCAAACTTTGAAGTAACATGTGAACGTGAATATGTTAACTATGAGGTATTAAGTTAAAGGGACTGGTACCTTTCGAACAATTAGGGTAGTTAGAACCGAGGTACTTGATTAGAAGGATGTCCGTGTCCTCGCCCGCGGCTACTTCCTGATATTGTTTCAAACAAATGAACTAACACAAATGTTTTTACTATGCTAAGTTAACTTGTCTTGATGAGAATGTGGGCCCTGTAGACATGGTCAAAATTTAATTAGTTTCCATCTTGTTTTCTCGTTACAGCATGAAAAAAATATCAGCTAACCAGCAAGGTGGTAATGGGACTGACTTGCTTAACCGTGAATTTTTTTTCAGATTCTTCTCCAAACGGAACTACTTTTTGGGCGGGGGCGCCTAGAATCAATTCTATTTTCTTGTTAATTTTGACGTTCGAAAGGGCCTTTTAATGGCCTACTTAAAATAAATGATTTGTCTTTTGGTCTTTTACATCTGCGTCTTAATTGAATGTTAGATTTTCTAATTTTTATAGGTGATGAATATTTATAGTAAAATTACTCATAACTTATAAATATGAGTCTATATAACAGTCATATTTTCGGAAGCATTATTTTCAATATGAGGTGAACTTCACGGAAACCTATGTAGGCTAGCCTACCTAGTACAGCCAGTAGGACTATAGACTGTAGTAAAGAGACGTGACATTTTCATGAATTCGATTCAATTGCTAATTAATTCCCCGTACTTTAATATAAGCCTGTAATGAGAACTATTCATCGAATACCCATAATATTAAATGCTTCGACGAAATAACCTGTCCTACGCGTGTTTTCCCCACTAAGGTCCACTTGCACCACACATCACTAAATCGTGGAACGTATTTAAATCACCATTCTGTCTCTGTCAACTTCAAACAATTGACGGAAATAGAACGATAGACGTCGTTTTAAATTCATTTACAGTCCGTTCACTATTACTTGTTCATGTTGGCATCATTGCTTGTGAAGCTTATTTTCAATACTAACGGAGTTCAAAATGGCGACTGACAGAACAATGCTACCAATCGCGTCACGGGACAAGTTGTAATGAACGCACTGTAGTGATTTCTGGTGCAAGAAAGTAAGAAAGAAAAATTGTTTATTAAAATTTGTAACAGAAACACGTGCATACAAAAAGATAAGTTAACTCAAATAATAAAGAAAAATAAACATCAAACAAAAACAAATATTTACTTTAATCACGAGCACAGAACAGAAATAGTCCGCAGCTGCACGTCGTGTGTGTGACTATAAGTCTGCCCACTCAGCATGATGCTGTGCTATGGGGGCCTACAGCACAGCGCTTATTAAAGCTGGCCCCATACATACGTGAATTCTGAAACGATTCGGAATTCCGAAAGCAGCAAATCCATACAAAATCAAGAATCTATCACACACGTAGAACTACTCTACGTGTGTGATAGATTCTTGATTTTGTACTTCGTCCGTTCAAAATTCGGAAACGGAATTCCGTCAATATGTGGCCAGTCTTTTGTTTGGATTTGAATTCCGAATCGTTATTCCGTTTCGGAATAACGTATATACAATGCCGCCCGTTTTTTTCTGAATTTTCATGAAAACATTATAGAAAATTAACTTTAAAAAGGGGGGGGGGGGGGTATATCTTTAATATTTTTCATGTTGTTCTATTTAAATTTTTTAAGTAGCTTTTGTGACCTTGCTTTACTTTTATGCCATATCTCCGATTTTATTGACTCGATTTGGTCTCTGTTTATTATTTCTAAAAGCTTAAATGAGTTAAGCTTTTAGAAACCTTTTAAAGTTAATTTGCGATAATTGTTCATGAATATTCTGAAAAATACAGGCGGTATGTAGCTGGCCTTAGAAACAATCGATAATGACGTACGGAAACCAAGTTTACATTACCAATTTGTACACGAATAGGTAATAAAGTAAAATAAAATAAAAAGTACTTAACAAACGGTAAGGTATAATAACAAATGAGTGCTATATGAACGCAATAAACAGCTTATATGTGAGAGCTTACGGCTTTTGAGTTAAATTTTATTTGATTGCTGCCTCGTCACGCCGACAAGGCTGATTGATGTATTGCCGTCGGGCCGGCCTCCTGGTCAAAGATTACTTAATTGATGCATCGTGTTTGCAGATATTCATATTAGGTAGTATATCACTTTTGTAAATGATTACGGGTTTGCATGTGTTTTAAAAAGTGTTGATTTATAATTTTATGGGCAATGTTTGTTGTCACTTTAAATTAAAGTCTTGACTACGTTTCAGCACAGACTTTATGTTTTCACAACTTTCCTCATTTAAAAAAAGCTGAAATGATATATACCTAGAAACCTTAAGGGGAAGACACGTTTAGGAAGCAATGGAACGTATTTTCCGCATAAAAACCAGCAGTGAATTTCTTGGCAGAGAGATGCTGTCATTTTTTTTCATATCGTGCTTTACCATTAAAATTTCGAGTTAAAATTAGCTACTCAGTGAGGTCGGTAGCATGGCAGACTCAAACTCAAACTCAAAACATTTATTTAAAAACCAAAACTAAAAACCTTAAATTTTCAAGCAGTCGGTCAGTCAGAAAGATCGTAGAAGGCTCCTATGGAGAAGAGCGAGCAAGAAACTCCTCGACACTCTTTTAAACAAAAACATTGTTTACATTCTTCATATTGAAATTATACATACATATTATGTGAAAACGATGTAGAAAGACGTGCACGTTACAAGCGTGTTGACACCAATCAACCCTACGTTGCGACAGTTCGTACCAACAAACATTCTCTAACCCCGATTTTCTGCTATGCTAACAATAATCCCTTAGCTAATAGATCAAAAGTCACACATCCTATCACTAATCATCCCACGCTCCCTAAAGGCCACGACACACGAATCCGCGATTGAGATAAAGCAATAGCGCCCCTTTCATACGACATTAGCTGCGTTAGTAACGCCACATTTCCTAACAATCTGCACAGTAGCCCATTCGCGTGTGAATCCTTAGATACAGACGCTCATTTCCTCTTACGTTCGCGAGTTAATATTGTACATGAAACGCGATCGAATTTAAGATTTATTCGCTGTGTGACGTGGTATTAATAATGTGACAATATATTGTTGTTATGTGTTTATTAGAGGGCGTATTGTCTTGCCTGGGAACAGACAAGGAGGTGACGAAAGAATTATTTCAGAACTAGAATTCAATTGCTAATGCCAAACTCACAAAGTATTTTTTTCTGTATGTGTCCTGTGGTAAGCCACAGGACACATACAGAAAAAAGCTTGGTTGACGTGATGAACCGCATAAATATTTTGTTACATTTTTATTTTTATTCTATTTTTTTTTTACCGCTTCTGTGACGCTATTGGCCTGCATCTCACCTAATGGTATGTGATCATCAGGCCGAAGGTGGAAGCGAGCTTCACCCGGAATCCTACCACTACACTACCCAAAGGAATTCGTTCTGCATAACCTATCCCATTTTGTTTATTTTGGCTGTCTTTTAAGTTTTAATGACGGAGTCTCCTTTCTAGTACACATTTTTGGACACCCATTCCTTGTTTCCGTGTGCGAAAACAAAAGAGGCTTCCCGAATTTAGGGGCATTTTACTTCAAGTTAACTTCAACCATCCCTGAAAACGTCTAAAATATGGTTTTACGTATATCCTCATTTGAGCGGATCGTAAATTCCACATATTTTGTTTCATGTACACTGTCATATTTGGTGTCAAAGAAGTCATTTTGTAAAGCATCTCCTTCGCCCGATACGATAGTTATTGCCGGTACGTTTGCACGGTAGTAACGTGTGTGAATTCCGTGAAAATTTTAAAGAAAGCAATAAAATTTCATAGCTTTACTCGACGGGAGTGACAATAAAACTGCATCTCGATTCTGATCACACTCGTTTCAATATGTAGATGCGGGAACACCTGAGACGTCGGCCCGCTTGAAAAATGCTTATTATATTGCTTCCCCGTAAATAAATGTACATATACGTGTTTATTTGAGGAAAGAAATGACGCAATTATCATTAATTTTGCCGTTTCGCACTTCAGGCACGTTGAGATTGTTTCAGTTGAATAGTTTTGCTACCGTTCTCGCTTGGTAACTAATAATAATGGTATTCACAAACTGGAAATGATTGTTACATTCATTTTGTAACTATTTTATTCTGTTACAGCCCCTTGAATCAGAACATTCCATTTAAAATAGAGATGAATAATAAAAATAAGACATTAACTACTGCTGGATTAACTACTGCTGGACGAATTTTCATCTCAATAAATGTTCCTATTAATAATATGTTGCCACAGAACATTACTAATCACGTGATATCAATATGTAACCTGCTCGTTAGTTATGGCATATCATTAATAATTAATTATAATCGAAGGCAAAGGCTATTCTACTCTACACACATAGCTACATCAGTACAATCGCTAAATCAAATCTTTAACTCTAGTTTAAAGAAAACACTCCCATTCAAAAACGATATTTGCAAATTAGTATCAAAATATAGCATAAACGAAGAGTAAAGACGAGAACTTGAAGTTTCATATCGTAATATCGACTAAGAGAGATAGCTCGATACAGGAAGCATGCACTTACATTAATGGTTTCGAAGCGAGCGACTATTTCTGTTCTACGTTTTTTGACGGCCAGCAGATTAAAAATTCATATGATCAAAATGCCCGGGAGTTTTGTCCTTACTGCGGAAAAATTGTATTTGTATCTCGCCGTTCATTCGATTTTCTTACGACGAGTTAAGTTGGGTCTCGGTTCTAAGGAACGGGGACAGTCAGTCAGCAGAAATAACTAGTGCTACTAAATTGGCTTTAGATTCTTCCCATCACATTAAGATTCAATCGATAGCGAAATTATAAACATCAACTGAGAAATGAAATTCTATTTTAAGATATAGTTTTAAGAGGGAATTATATATTTGAACTGTACAGCATTTATTGAGACGGAAAATTATGACAATTGTTTTGGTTTCTTATCAAAAGATGGTTGCCGACTATCGTCCACCATTTCGTTGGCCAAGACAACTACGTTCTCGGTTCGAAGTAAAACATGACTTTCAAAGCAATATTTATAAACCGTTCTCAACATCGCGTTTAAGAATTGCCGAATAGTAAAAACCGTCTGAACTCACTTTACAACATAACCATCATGATCTTTTAAATTGTTATCAAAAACGTGAGTAACTCATTAATTTGATCGTCAATCTCGTTGAGGAAGACTGTGTCCACGCAAGCATATCCCTATTTAAATTTTATATAGGGATGTGCTTGCGTGGACACGGTGACTCAACAAGCCGCGACACTCAACAGTGTCAAGTGTCACAGGCTGCTATTGACAAGGTTTTGTAGTTTTTAATCTCCTGCTTGATTATGCATTCCGCACACGCCTATTCCTTGTTGGGTTGGGTGCGTTCACTTGACTCGCCCGAAGCTGAAGCAAAGCTCAACTTTTCCAGCGAAACTAAGTTTTTGGATTTTTATTGCTTTTAAACAACGTGAGATGAAATAATATTATTTAACATTTTAGTAGGTATTCTAGGTGCGCGGTATGGTGAATGTATATTTTCCTTAAATAAAGTTTTATGCAAAATGCATTCGGTTGCCTTTGAAGAATAACTTGAAAGAAGAAACAAGAAAATGTTTTCCAACCAACGTATGATCGAAGCAAATCAATTCACTACTTCAATTCATTTGAAGATAATTGAAATGCAAGTATCCTCAAAACGAATTAACGTTCACACCCATTTCAAATCAAACAGCCTCCCTTCAAATCACGTTAAACGATATTTTAAAAAATCTCGTAAACATCGGTGTCGATCCACGTCGCGAGATCATTCGTCTCCCGCACAATCCGTCTGCAGAAGACGTGCGTCGTACTTTCGCTAAAAATGCAAATTGTACGTCGAACAGACACCACGCCCAGGGGTCGTGGAGCTGACTTAGGGACTCTGCGGCAAGGGAGGCTCAACATTTTTCACGAAACGAAAATGAGCAAGACACACCCCTAGGACTCGTTGTGTGTGGAGTATCCCTGTGTCAGTATTTCATAATGTGACGAGATTTTAAGCTGACTCCTGTTTACATTTTAAGCTCTGATATCACCTTAGCCAGCTCATCTGTAAACGAATAAGTAGAGGTTAGAAAGTTAATCCAGCATAGACTCAAATTACGGGTGATGCTGATTTGGTCACACGGTACAGTGCTCTGATATCGATCATAAAATACCTAAGTACGTCTTGGACATAACGCTTTGCTGTTAGAACTCTAAGTTAAATAACGGAATCCTTTGAAATAATTTGTAATCGTTTAATCCTGTCCATATGTAGCGATATATGGACACGTTGAAACTACCGATACCTACACGGTAATACCTACACACTACTTCTTCAACATCACAGACAACAAACACATGTTGTACATTATTAACTCACTTATAAAACAAGGTACACGTACATTTTGTTCACTTATAACTTAACCACGACTTCAATTTTCTTGCGGTTTTCTTTATTATACGGAGCGGCTACGGAACGCTAGTGACGTCATCTAACAACCTTCATACACTGCGTTAAGTATCAAAGTTGTTTGCACAACTCATTTAAACAATTCCTTGTATAAAACAAACATGCTTAGAACATTATTATTGTGTACCTGATATAATTAATAAATATTTTTTTAAATAGAGTATGAACAAAATACTTATTATATTTACTTGTAAATCCTAACTTAATATTATATATGCGAAAGTAAGTTTGTTTGTTACGCGTCCACGCTAAAACGGCTGAACAGATTTAGATGAAATTTGGCACATGTGTATACTATAACCTAGATTAGGACATAGGAAACTTTTTATCCCGATATTCCCACGGGATCGAGACTTATGCTGGTGAAACCGCGGGGCGCAGCTAGTTAAATATAAATTGTTAGTAAGAAATTAGTTCCATTATAAATTATGTATGTTGTGATATTATCTAGTAGGTATGTAATATTTTATGTTAAGTATTACCTACCTGTTAGTTAAATGTTCCAACTTATTACACCCTAACAGGGTCTTGTAGGTACTCAGAAGTTTAGCCTTTAGTTTAGTTGAAGCCTAGTGGGCTCGAACCTTTTCAGTACCTATGATGTTTTTAGCACTGAAAAATGGTGGTGGCACTGCCCGTTGGCTTGTAGCTTTCACAAAATCAAAGAGGAAAGATAGAATAAATGCATAAAAAAATATTTATTTATATATTTATTGTACACAGTTACAGACAGTGCCATGCACGAAGACGGGCCCCGCTCTGCTCCGCTCTGTACTGAAGTACAGCTGACAGCACAGTAATCGCAGAGTGGGGCGCGTCTTCGTGGATGGCACTATAACCGTGTCAGGTTACAGCCTCTATAGAACACTATCGCCATCAAACTGGAAAGTTTAGCGAGTAAAATTTTAAAAGCAACAAATAATGTACCAATGTTAAAGAACAATAAAAAATAATAATTAAATACTAACCACGAGTTACTTGCCTGTACGCACTGTGCATCCGCTGCCACCTTGCGCACGGGCTAGTTGATTACGGGCGTGAGCTATTCTCAAAACTGTGGAGGAAGACATCGTGAGGTATCCGGCATGTCCGAGATCTGTGGACCATTTTCTATATTGCTAAGTACCTAGTAGGTACTTGATGATAGGCCTACACTGACCTCTCATACCTATTAACATTGTAATTTGAAAACATTGTAATAACCATTTATTTTTAAAATAGTAACCGTGGAGTTCCTTGCCGGCTCTTCTCCATAGAAAACGACCAATTGGAACCGTGCACCTAACTTCTGACGTTTCATAAGTGCCCTTGTAGGTTTATCTATACATATTATAAAACAAAGTCGTTTTTCGCGTTTGATTTGATTTTGATGAGGTTTTTAACACAATTTAGAGAATGTATTCCGGAAGGTTTATGTGTACTCGTATATTACATTTATATTAAACTTATAGATAATTAAGAAATCTCGATGTTTTGTCCAGTTCTAAAAACCGTGCGAAGTAGGGGCGGGTCGCTACTGTGAAATTAAATATTTAAAAAATAGTTTTTCTTTTTTTTTACCAAATATTGAAAGACATGTGACATCGTTGGTGGACGCATTGGACCTGCATGGTAGATTCCGGCCCGCTCTCTCTCACAGAGTGGAGAACTTGTGTCCCAGCAGTAGGAATATTTTACGCTGATTATAGATGAGTTATTTATATTTAGTTCGTGCTGGTAAGAAAAAAGGAAACCCTCAAATAGCAAAGCGTCACAATTATGGAAATATGAGGTTAATCTTTAATCGTAAGTACTGCCGGTCGATTCTGTAAAAATACCACCGTGAAACTTAGGTGAAGTGAGCTGTCAATAGTGTTAATCCCTAGCATCCTGCCGGTCGATTTGTGACAGTGACAGCTCACTTCACCTAAGTTTCACGTTGATATTTTTACAGAATCGACCGAGTGGTCAATAGAAAACGTATTCACTAGTCAACAGTAAATATTGTTCTGCTTTTCGTGTGGTTGGTGACTAACCTAATGTCAGAGTTTTAAAGCCGCCCATAGGCCTCTAACTTGGCTTCACATGCCGTCGAGAAATATCGCTCAGGTATTTTATTTTATTTATTGAGAGATAATAAACAACTACAACACATATAATGAACAAAACTTTAAGTAGTGATGTTGCAGTCCACTGAATTTTCCGCAGTTAAGACGCATGAAAGATCATGATGGTTGCTACAAGATGAGCATTACCAAGGTATGCCGGTTTCCTCACGATATTTTCCTTCACCATTTTTAAAGCCAGTGATAATTATACAATACGCACATGAATCCGAAAAGTTAGAGGTGCGTGCTTTGGGTTCGAACTCGAGACCTATGACTTGGAAGTCTGACGGTCACACCACTAGGCAATCACTGTTCTCGCTAAATGTTAAAATGACTATTATTAGGTCAACTTAAAAAAAATACTCTTACATTTTGATTCTTTCCTGCTACATTTGAGATAAATGAATTCAGCTTGAATTAAGTAAAGTTAGTATTCCCTAGCGCAACGTGTTCAAGTTTGAATTCTCACTAACCCTACTTTGTATGATAAATCTGCATAGTAAATTTTAATCGTGATACCTGGTACTAAATGTTGTTAATAAACCTACTTACTCACATTACCTAAACCTACCGAAAGTTTTTTTTAAACTAATGAATAAAAATGTTAGCTAGTACAAAAATATTATTCGGTGCCATAATATGTATGACTATGTATCTAAATCTTCAAGTTTACTTGTTAACTTATATGTCTAGTGGAGTATGAATAACCATAAGTAGTTCACACAATCGAATCAGATTCGTTTTATCCCAAATAGCAATATAAATAAAAATCTGATAGATTCAGCAATCAGTATAACAATTTCACATATAAATTTAAATGTTAATTTTCTAAGCTATTAACACATTAGGAGTGCACAACGGACGCTATCGTAAATCAGAAGTACAAACAGTGTATTAATTACAAATGCAAACAGCGAGTGTGGTCCGCCGCAGCCGTCTCTATCCTGCTAATGATTTGCAGTGTAGCTGTAGCCTAACGCACACACAGACAACCGAATACTACGATACGACACACGATCATATTTCTTTGTATAGTATTACATATTTTTTGGCATACCATATTCTTTTTACTTCTGTGTGGGAAGTACATATAGAGTGTTAGAACTGATAGTTTATTGATTAATACATTATGTAGCGGTTGTCAAACGCACACACGAACGACCGAATACTACAACACGACACACGATCATATTTCTTTGTATAGTATTACAAATTTTTTGGGTAAGGCTATGTCGGAAGTAGATATAGAGTGTTAGAACTGATAGTTTATTGATTAATAAAGTGTGTAGCAGTAGTCTAACGCACACACGGACAACCGAATACTACGATACGACACACGATCATATTTCTTTATACCATTTAAACCTACGTAGATGTTACATTATATTTTGAGTAAGGCTAAAATATATTGGATCTGGGAAGCATGGTTGTTGTCGTGCAAATTGTAAACTGTTCTTTAGATGTTCTGCAATGAACTGGTATTTCATTGATTAGTATTTGTAGATAAATAGCATACGCGATACGAAAGTTGATCAAAAGTTGTGTACAGCGCCGTTAAAAAAAACTGATTGTAAAAAATGAGGAGCTTTCGATTTGGCTGTCCTTTCACTGAATAATATTATTTTATGGAGAACTTTTAGTTAATTTAACTAGATAATGTAGGTAGGTGAAGAATTGTGGCAGAATCCTAAATATCATTCAGCCAAAAAAGTTAACCGTCGTTCGAATTAATTAATCGGCAATACTTATATTATTAATTTCAAATTCAAACAGCAAATGTGGTGTACCACAACTTCCTCGCCTACACACAGAGCAACACGACACAGTATCCAATTGCTTTGTATTGCTCAGGAAAATAATTCGTCATATTACAATCTCCCGCTTCATAGCTGATTTGCCACATCAAGTAACGAACTATTCTGCAAATGATAATTTTGGCTATAAACATATCTGATGCGTAAAGGTACCATTCCGTAGCTTACCGCAGGCGGCAACTACAGGCGACGTGTCGCGGCGACACGACTGGTTTGTATGAAATACCTTCCTTAGCTAGCGACACGTCGTTTGCAGGTACGGGCGAGCGACAGACGACACGTTTAGCCCGACCGCAGGGCACTAGTGCCGCCAACGCTCGCGCGATAACACATTTTTCTATCTTCAGTCTACCGACTGGAATACGGGCTGCTGCCGCCTGCGGTCTGGTCCGGAATCATAACTGCAGTCACATGACGCCGCGACGTGTCGCCGCGACATGACGTGGCCACACGTTGCCTGCAGTTGCCGCCTGCGGTCGGGTTCGGAATCATAACTGCAGCGACATGACGCCGCGACATGACGTGGCCACACGTTGCCTGCAGTTGCCGCCTGCGGTCGGGTTCGGAATCATAACTGCAGCGACATGACGCCGCGACATGTCGCCGCGACATGACGTGGCCACACGTTGCTTGCAGTTGCCGCCTGCGGTCGGGTTTGGAATCATAACTGCAGCGACATGACGCCGCGACATGTCGCCGCAACATGACGTGGCCACACCTTGCCTGCAGTTGCCGCCTGCGGTCGGGTTCGGAATCATAACTGCAGCGACATGACGCCGCGACATGACGTGGCCACACGTTGCCTGCAGTTGCCGCCTGCGGTCGGGTTCGGAATCATAACTGCAGCGACATGACGCCGCGACATGTCGCCGCGACATGACGTGGCCACACGTTGCTTGCAGTTGCCGCCTGCGGTCGGGTTTGGAATCATAACTGCAGCGACATGACGCCGCGACATGTCGCCGCAACATGACGTGGCCACACCTTGCCTGCAGTTGCCGCCTGCGGTCGGGTTCGGAATCATAACTGCAGCGACATGACGCCGCGACGTGTCGCCGCGACATGACGTGGCCACACGTTGCCTGCGGTTGCCGCCTGCGGTCGGGTTCGGAATCATAACTGCAGCGACATGACGCTGCGACATGACGTGGCCACACCTTGCCTGCAGTTGCCGCCTGCGGTCGGGTTCGGAATCATAACTGCAGCGACATGACGCCGCGACGTGTCGCCGCGACATGACGTGGCCACACGTTGCCTGCAGTTGCCGCCTGCGGTCGGGTTCGGAATCATAACTGCAGCGACATGACGCCGCGACATGACGTGGCCACACCTTGCCTGCAGTTGCCGCCTGCGGTCGGGTACGGAATGGTACCTTTAATGTCCATATTGTGAGATATCAGATACGACATACGATTAAATATTAATTTCACATACTCGTACCAATGTATTTTGAATAAAAGCCTATTTAGGCTTAATATTGACGTTATTCCATGCAATCCAAATGGATTTCATGGAATAACGTTAATATTACTAATGTGAGGAATATATCAGCAGCATTATACTACAAAATGAATGTTTCGCAATATTACTGCAGGTCTGTGACACACACACAGGCATATATACCAGATTATTTGACGACACTACAAACGAACTAGCCTTTTCGACTAACCATTACGTTCAATTCCCCTCAAAATCAACAACGCTTCAACCGCCACCAATTTACCTTTTGACGTTAGGATTTAAATTGATTCTGGTATGAGCATTTTATTCAATGACTTACGGCATAAATGGTTTGATAGGCAGCTGATACGCCCCTTTGTTTCCCACCGAAATGAGTTTTTCACTGATTGTTACTGTAACGAGTATTTATCGAGTTTCAAGCAATTCGCTGCGATAATTACTCAATTGAGTATCGTGCAAAGGAAAGGGGAGAATTCGTGCTTGTTGTTGGGATATTAGTGATATTTATACACGTAGCAGAATAACAGCCAATGCTCGCAACTTCGTATTATGTAATGGAACCTTAATAGCCCAGGCTTACTCATAATCTGTCGAACATGAGAAGATATCCCCTCAGTTTACCCCGACTGTGCGTTTAGTTACTGCTCCTATAATCTGCATAAATTGGAGCGTTACGCATATTGCGGAATGAATCCCGCTCTTTAATGCAGCCGTTAAAAGTGATTCAGTTGACGCAGTAGCCATTTTGAATAGGAGAAATAGGAGAATAAAATATATCTTAAGAATTAAATTAAAATATCCGATTTCTTCCTGCTTCAATCAAAATAATGTTATAGAGGTGGATCGCTTTTTATGTGTTATGGCTGTATTACGTTAGGGGTTCGGAGGGTCATGCACAGTAGCGGATCCAGGGGGTTCCCTAAGGAGCTCAAGCCCCCCACAAGCTTTTGTGGGGGGCTTGAGCCCCTTAGGGAACCCCCTCTTCTTGTCTTGAGTTCTTCCGTGACAAATTTATAGTGAACTTGATATTATTCTAATTAAACTTTTTAGCAAGTATACATTAGGTACCTAAGGTACAATTGTCACCAATTATCGCTAACTTAATAAGTACCTATTACGTTTTCATTTATTTTTCTATAAGATGTTTTGTTTACATGACGAATTTTGCCCTCACGATGCCCGGTTTGGCCGCCATGTATATTCAGCGAGATATCTCTGGTAGTCTACAACCTAACGAAGTCATTGAGGAATTTGCGAAAAGTAATCCGAGGAGGCTTGTAAAATGTTGTGTGCTTTTTAGTGCTTACTTTGCTAAAACCTACTCTCAGCGGGGTCAAGCCCCTCCCAAACGGAAAAATTGTTGTAATTGTCTTTATATGTATACGTGACTTAATATCAGTAAAAATTGAGAATCAAACAGAAAAAAAAAGTCCTATGACAAAACAAAGTATTATGAGTCGAATTATGTAAAAGAGTGAATTTCGTAAAAAGTGCAGTTGACTCTTTCTACATTGGTGCCGTCGTACTGTCTACACGGAACGTCATTTTTGTCTACTCTTCCGTCGACAGTAGGTGGCTCAATTCTATTTTCTATATTCCAAACTGAGACAGCTGACAAGTGGGAAATAAGCACAAATATTACAGATGTCCTATACATTTTCGAGATGAAAAAATTGTGATAATTAAAATCAATCGGTATTATTTTATTATCATCATAATGATTATATTATAACCTTTTAACATGGGACTTAAGGCTCCGTGCACGAAGTAAAACCTTAATCGTCACTAACTTATCCAATTTTACTGTAAGAAAGCTTTTAGTTTGTGTAAGTATAAAAGTACAGTTTTCGTGGCGCTGAACCATTCGTGTCAGTCACAGCACCTGTTAATAGAAAACCACATGTTAAAGATCAAGCAAATATTAATTAAAAAACTACACGCACAATGAAGGCTTCCGTAGTTGGAATGAAATTATCCCAAGAACAAACTTAACATTGTAGTTGAAGAACATGTTCTCAAAAAACATTCCCACTTTACAACATTATTTTTCTGCTATATTTTGTATAGAAATTGACAAAAGTGGTTTAGCAACATGCATGGTCTACCATATAACGATGTTGATGATATTTTTAAATGTTCAAAATCGAAAGTAGTTTCTTGTAAAAAAGTGATCAAACGTCAGTTTCGCGTCATTTTTCGGAAAACAATATATAGGTACAATTTCTAAGAACTGAAACTTTTGAAAATTGTCTTCTTTGGTAAATAAAACACAGGTTTCCAAAAGTATTACTTATTTTAATTTACACTTCTGAAACAACTTATAGAATAACGGATTTTTGTGTTTTGCGGATAAATATAGGTACCAATTAGTAATTACATTTGGGAATACAAATTTTAATTATAAACGTGTTAATTTTGGACGACAATATTTTATATTATTTCTAGAAGAATTTCAGGTCAAGCATTCCAGCCGGAATGCAACGTTTCGATGTCCAGTGCACAACTTAGGCGGATACAGAGTAAGTAAAAATACTTAGAAATTTTAAATGTCCTTTTAATTAAAAACTCAATCACAATTCGCAGGTCGCATGGGTAAAAGCAGATACTAAAGCGATACATGTTCACGTGATCCATCTGTGTCCAAATAAACATTATTCTTTCTTTCTTTCTTTCTTTTCTTTGATAACAAACAATCACCGTGTAGGAGTGTCGCGTAACGGTTGGACCGTTTGGAATTTACACATTTAAAACGTCCAAGAGGATTACCGGGTGATCGGGTCAAAAAAAGAAAAGAAAAGAATGGAGGGATGAAATGTCAGGTACGGTAAGCAATAACTAAATAAACCTATAAATACGAGTAGACTAATTTGACGCCATAGCGCTCCAAGATAACTCTTCACCCAGTGACTGCACGCTGGAAACTGTCTTTGCCTTCTTTTTATACACCAGGTTCTGTTTCTTGTAATAACCACGTATACGAACTTGTCGGTACAGAAATTCTCTCGTCATTATTTCAGGCACGAACATTTTCCTACTTCTATACAACACCTTATCCCTGGGCCCCCAACTTGCTTTAGCACTAAATAGCGCATGAAGCTCACCACGACGATAAAACTTTATCACTTGTGCTATTAATCCGACCACAATGATAACGAGGTATAATATTAATAAAGTATACAGTAAAAACAAATCACAAGTCATAGAAACTGATTCAATAAAATGTGAGTCCTGAAACTCATATGTTTCCATAACTTTCCATTGACCGTAAAGAATAACGCAAATAAAGATCGGATTAAAAAACCACGCTAGCTTCCAAAAATAATTCATTTTGATCCCTATCATGAAAATAATGTCTACGTTATGGTTTTGGATACCATAAAACCAATACAATGAAACAGAAAGAAATAAACAATTAAGTGATTGAATAATTTCTGTTGCATTTGTTAGTATACCAGTCAGGTCGGAACATAGAAATGGAAGAGTACAAACTATTAAAAATATTAACATGAACATACAAGACAATTTTGTGTACTCTTTTGCCAAATTCATATGAAGCAATAATTCTTTTAGAAACAAATACAAAATCCAAAAATTTATATATAAACTGCAGAATACGATGGAAAACCAAAAAAATCCCCAAATTGGCAACGCATCAAAGTAACTCATGATTTCAGACATTGAAGCAAACATTTGAAAAAATGAACTGCTGCCGATTTCTATAACGTTATCTTCTTCACCGTGGTAATAAGACATCGTTTTAATTCCATTAAATGCAATAAGTGCAAACATAAATGATAGAAATAGTGCAAATAATGGCGTACTTATAGCAGTCATCGTGGCAGGGCTCCGAAATGATACGTCGCGAGTTAAGAAAATTAGTATACCGTACCCAGTGCCTACCGACAGAAACCCTCTGGTAATCGTGCTATAACAAATGAGAAATGTAAAGTTTGTCCAATTCATATTAATCTTTGTAGCATACCAAGTACCGCTGGTTGACTGCGCAACACAAAACAAAATCAGGATGACACCACAAACATAAATTGCTGCTAGTTTGACTGCTATTTGAATTAATATTTCTTGCTTAATTGATAAAATGTATACAGACGCGCATATTCCAATGACCGCTAAGATTGTTTTCCAGGGAATAAAGCATTTTAATCCGATTTCTGCAGTACAGTTTCCGCCTATTTCACGTTCAAAAAAACAGTTGCTTGCAGTTTTCATGCCGCAATCGTCTTGAAATACATCTTGAGCTTGTAGACAATTTTGGAAACTTGAAACATTCACCATTTTCACCATACATTTGGTATTACCATAGTCATCACAACTGAGCCAGGGCGGGACGCCCCAGGCCGCATAAAATGTGTACACCAAATACCAAGAAGTTAACACCAACAAATATAATGATTTCAAGAAAATCAAAAATAATGTGCCATATCCAACATTCCGAAACAGCGGGAAGTAATTCCACATGGTGAATATATTGCAATTTGTGTACTGAGCCAAACATATCTCTGAATACGCCAGTGGCATCCCAACCAAGATTACAGCCAATGCTTGCAAAGCTGCATGCGCATAAAATCCATTATGTGATATTTCGGCAGGGGAGAACATTATTGTGATTTCGTTCATCATCCACGCCCATACGATAAGTCTGTAATTACCGTAAGTATTCCATCGACAGTTCACTTCGGGGCTATAAGATCCATCAATTTCGATATTTTCTTCGTGTCATATTTTTTCAATACAACATTAAATGCCAACTCAACTGACCGAATCGAATCGTGACCATATAGATTGAACCTATTCTAGTTAAATCTCATCTTGTCACTTATATTAAAAAAAATATCAGAGAAAAAATAAAAGGTATATGAACTAAAAAAACTACAACAAAAAGCGAACTAAAAAGGTATAAACAAGACATCACAGACAGACAAATTAAAAATCCGGAGTCACACCCTATTACCACTAATTAAGCCCTTTCATTTGATACCCAATATGGCATAATTCTAGAGGGCGCCATATTCAATTTAATGTGACGTCACATTACCAGGGTCAATCAAGACGCTTCCTACAATACCTCATTTGTCAAATTATGATGAGTAGTTTAGAAGTTATGACGTAATAGATGAACATACAAAATTATAACCCTCCGCCGTACTCGGGTAAAAAGCGTAAAAATTATATAATCTATACATGTGGAGATAGTGCGATATCTTTATGCTGAAACGAACAAAACATTCGACTAAAAGCTCCATTTTAATTTCATCACCATAACTCAGCCGTGTAAAGATACGGTTTTGCATGAAAACTGAAATAAAAAAGATGCAGGTACGACGTCGAAACAATAATGCACGATTGTAGTTGCTTTTACAATGGCAGTCGGAGACATGCGGGCGGGTACCGCGGCACAACCGACGTAAAGTGAAATCGGTCCTTTCAAAACATTTTACTGCGAGCTTGAAAAATAAAACGGTGAAGCACTATTCAACTACCAACAGTGGTCGTGGGTAAAGTGTCCACGATAAAGGGCCTTCACAAAAAAAACTCGTCTCTGTAAACTGGGCCGGCTCGCACGGTAATCAACTTTATTCTAGCTTGTGTTTGGTGGGAAAAAATTGAATGGAGGTAGTGACGTCATTGTCGAATCTATACGCGAGTGTAAGGTCTGTTGTTTGACTTCGCTTCATATGACGGTTGAAACTGGCTCAGTGTGAAAAGTTATACCTAAAATTAAATGAAAGCTTCTACTCAATCATGAGTTAATGTGGAGTTAATTATGTATGGTGTAGTTAATTAGTAATATATGATGTTGGTATTTAACACACTACTATTAATACACCATACATAATTAACTCCAAGCTTCCATATGATGTAGATATTTGATACACACGCCTTGCACATTTGCATAGTTAGGTTTGAGGGAGACCCCTTTACAGTCTCCCCAGAGATGTGCCCTAACAGGCGCTTCACAGAGCCCCGTTCCGGATGGGTCTTTTGAGAGGTACCGGTGCTCCTTCCATGTGCAGATGGTGACCACCGTGGTGGTTTTAGTGAAGTAAGAATCCCACACTTCCCGGTCTTATCTCCAAAGCCCGGGCGCCTTTTGAAGATTATCCCCGAAACCATTACGTAATTCATTTAAAAGAAGTCATCACAATATCAAGATCTAAATCTAAATAAGAGTCCTATAAAGGTGTATATTAGATACTTAATACAATTTGAATGTGAAAAACAAGGTTTTCTAAACCCGGAGGCTATTTAAAAAAATAAACAGCACCCTTGAATGGTTCAGATTGACTTTGACTCCGTCCTACCGATACCAACACATTTTTCAACATCCGAATTCGATATATTTTGCCAGAACACTCGGTTTAAAAATACGTTCCACCTAGTTGAACCAACTAACCTGTATAATATCCGAATTCCGAAATCGAGTTGGAAGTCTCGCAAAGGAACCGTCACAAAATAGATGCGTACAGAAGGCCAGGTCCATACAATGAGCGAAAACAGCTGACGCACACAGACGTGTCGTACGGCGATCTCAAACTGTGTCAAACGAATGCCAGTCTGCTTGTTGCACTCGCTCTACGTAAACGCGTGTCTATGTGTGCGTGCGTTTTCGCTCACCGAATCTGACTTTCTGTACTTATCTATTTTGTGGAACCGGGGTCGCATTGCCGAGCCCCGCGAATATTCGATTCAATCGTCTCCGCTTCACCTAGCCTTAAGTGTACGAGAACTATTTTCGTAACGGTGTGATAGCGACACACTGCATGAAGAAGGTTGGAGTGTACCAAACTATTTTATCCGTACAATTTAAAAAGTAATGTCTTTAGCGTATCAGGTCATGTGATCAGAAGATGTGGTTTACTCTTAGCAACCTTATTTTTGGTGTGAGAACTGATGAAATCTTAGAAGAACGAAGACTTATCACAACTGGCCACAATATTGAACAACATTGGTAGGACGACCGGCTGTGCAGCCAATCTTTCTTCTTGGTCATGCAAAAACGATGTGCGAGGACTACGATAAGTACCTCCACAATGGGAGCAGCATGGTTGAAATAATCGAATGGGCCGCCACGCTCAAGACATCCGCTACCAAAGCAAGAAACTCTTACCTCAGGCCATGTGCGCCTTTTCTAGCTTTTGTGGCCAGTCGTGCAACAAGTCGTGGCCACGTACTGCACAAGATCCCTTATAATAAGCCTATCATGTTCCCACTGCTGGGGCATACCTCCTCTCTGTGAGATGGAGTGGGAACCACCACGCGGGCCCAGTGCGAGTTGGCGGATGTCACATGTCTTTGTACTATTTGGTTCTAGGACATGCCGGTTTCCTCACGATGTTTTCCTTCACCGTTTTGAGAGGTGATGAAAATCTTTGTTACACAAAGTAAAGTGCCGGCTTGGGATCGAAACCACGACCTACAACTCGTAAGTCGCAGCCGTTACCAATGGACCACAACTACTTGACCACCAAGATCCATTACCTTTAGTAATGTGGACCTCTTCTGACCTAACCCATCTTCATCAATTTTGCTTAACCATATCTTCTCATGCATTGACATAACCATGCCACTGCAATATCTCTCTCACTACCCTCAGAGGCAAGTAAGTAAATTCATACACCACGTATTTCCTGATTCACAAACAGAATATTAAAATACGTATTTAAATAGCATTGCCATGTTTTACGGAGATTTTGTCTTAATTTAAATTATATTATGCCACAGCTGGGCTGCTTTCACGGTGTTTGAGTTCAGAGAAACCAGATCAAATCCCTGTTCTTTGAATTCTCGGCGCTGCTAGCTAGACGTGTTTGAAGGGAATGTATTACGCAATGGTGACTACTTTCTTTTTTCAATTGAATTCGAACAAGACAGATTAAGAAGTTATTTTTAGGTATAAAACATCGGGTCCAATTTACAGAAAAAAATGTGTTACTAACCCACGCTGCTGTTTTTTTTTTTCTAAATAGTTATCTATTCCAATTTTGCACTTGTTCAGTCAACTACAAAACTAAAAATATAAAATTGTTGGCATTTCCGGAAATGACCAATTGTACCGCTGCCACATAATGCAACTTGGTTACGGAGCGGCTTTTCTGTGTGCGAGCTGCATTTGATCTATTTTTATCTCGCGGATGCCACTGTGTTTATCTTTTAAAAATGATCAGTACGGCACACAAACGGAAATTTTCAAAAATAAATCTATTCCATTTTGTCCCCTTGTCTCTCCATGGCACAAAACAAATACGTACGGACGTTTACAAAGAAACTTCCGTGTCGTTTTGTTAGTTTATGATCGCACGTTTCTATGTTTCAATTCACAGAAAATTCAATTTAGCTATGAAAAATTGATGGCTGTGTATTTTAGTTGTTCAATTTTATCACTTATTGCGTTGTCTCCTACCGAATAATCGATCATCGCTTTTCCCGAGGGCTCACTGTTCGTCCAATAACATTCAAAAACATATTGGCGTAAGTGCTCGATATGAAATTGCATTTAAGCCAATAGGTGCAAGTATTCATCGTCCGTCATATTATTTGTCACCAGCCGTCACTGGCAGGCGCCGCCGGGCGTCGAGTGCGCCCGACGTATAGCGTATATCCAATTACCCATTCGCAATATTTTCTATGCGATGACGCATGTGGAAAACGCAATCAATCTACAATACGAATATTGTCTAAAATTATTTGGGAAGAGAGCGAGTAATGGAAATTGTTTTCGATAAACGTAGTTAAGTTATTCAAAAGCAAATGGATTTGAAGAATTGTTTGACATGCAAGTCGAGAAAATTTAATGTAGGTACGATGATTGTGGAGTGTGCTCGATAACGTGGTTTTTATTTTTATATTTTTAGACTGGCCACATCTGTTGCATGTCTGAGGAGTAATGGGTAAAAACCACAACTTAGTGGATCCCAAAATGCAATAAAACCGGTCATGTGCCTGTCGGACCACGCACAATGAAGGGTTCCGTGGTTGGGTTGAATTTGTCCCAAGAACAAACTTAACATTGTAGTTGAAAAACATGCTGTGATAGTTTTCCTTTTTTAACTTCGTTATATATACTACTGCTGTGTATTTTTTCAAGAGCTAAGCCGCGAACAGACAGACCGACGGACATGGTGAAACTATAAGGGTTCCTTGTTTACTACGGAACCCTAAAAAACGACTATGCGGCAAGCCGAGAAAGATATGGTGGGAAGAGCTGGACTTCTTCTTAAAAAATTGGCTGGCAATCGTAGAAGACCAGGAAAATTAGAAAAAGGGAGGCCCTGCAGTGTGACATCACAGGCTAATTTTTTTTTAAACTTGCAGCTATAGCGAGGGTAGATTTGGTCTAGGTTATGCCTAGAGCAGATTACTCAATCGAGCCAAATATCAATACTATAACGACTAAAATTTCTTATGAGAGCCAATCACTTCTGTGTATCAAAACTGTCTAACTACACTTTTCTTAATCCTTAAAATTCCCATCATCTTTCACTCCAGAACGCTTCCTGAAATTAACTGGCTAAGAAGTAGGATGCCTTCATCATCATCATATCGGCTGTTAATAATATGATGAAGGCATCTTACTTATTAATAAGTTAACCTTGAAAAACTTTGAAAGGTACAAATAAATGATTAATTTTCGATATCTTGATCAATCTTTGTTGAAAATACTTCGGAAATAAATATTTGAAATATAGTTTGAATTTTTTATAAGACTTGGTATCTTGCGAAACCACGTCCCAGCGCGTATCTACGCTCACACTCATCAATATTTGTTTGTACAGAGTCGCACTCAATATGCCAAACAGCAGCATCCAGCTGGCGAGCCGCGGTTTGCCGACCACTGGCCTAGAGATATTACAAACAGGACCAGGTAGATGGATGGATGGATTCATGGAATTTAAAAGGGAACTTGGAGGAATTCTCCTTCACTTCCTAGTAATTCTCTGGAGGGATCCGACGGAAAAAGCAGTATTTAAGTTTTGAATTCCAGTTCTTCTTAAGTACCTACTGTAAATCCACGATTTAGTTTTTTCTGGACAAGCATACTTCATTGCTAACCGTATCGCTCCTCCCATCCATTAATTTTATTTTTCCTTTCATAATCGGGGATTAAGAAGTTAAACAAACCGAATGGATTTACTAATTATTAACAAGGTAATTTTAATAAAGCTGCATCAAATTCAACCTTTAATAAAAATTACCTACAACCTAAAAATAATACAAAAAAACATAACACAAAAACATGAGTACAATAAGCTAAGGATAGTCATAAAAATACACGAATAAGAAAACAAGGAACATTAGATTAAAAACCCAAATAACAACAGTTTTGTTGGCACGCCTAAGAAAACTTATTTTTCCTCTTGGACGAACTCCAGAGCTGGTAACAAAGTGATAAACGTTATTATTAGACTTGATACTTCATTTTTAAAACGCGTTGTTATAAATGGGATTACAGAAATGAACACGAGACGATTTACGACTTTTGAATCGTTTTAAAGTTTATTCTCATTTGCGTTATCAGCATATCCATTTAACAGATCACTTATAGTCAGATCATACACGGGATGATCTGATAATCATCATCATCAACTGCCTATCCTTTTCCTAACTTCGTTGGGCGATCCCAAGGAAGTTAGGAAAAGGCTTACAGTATAACCCGATGAAGCTGAAAACCAGTATTTTAAATGTAGCAACTGTCTATCTGGCCTTTTGTAAGACACGTAGCAACCCCGAATCATCTGATAATACAAGGAGGTACTTAATGAGTAAATTCTGTTACCTATTCAATATTGTGATTCAAACACTGTCTAGTTTAGAAACCACTGTTCAAATATCCATGTTAAGGCGACGATAACCAACTTTTAATGATTTTATACTGAAGATCACGTCTAAACGAGTAGTGTTAATGATTTGACAAAAATAAAAATTAATTTAGAGCATTGTTTTAATAACTTAATATATGAATATTTTAGATTATGTTTACATTACATAGTGAAATTAATTTGTAAAGTTATGTCTAACGCGGATAAAAAACGGAGAATCACGCAAAATCTATCAAGCGTATTTTTCTGAAACTTTCACCATTTTAACGATAATTTAATTACTAATCTTTCAGTAGGTATACGTGTTTTATTAAAATATCTTTTTTTATGTATAATAAATTAATAATGCGTCTAATTTGGGACAGCGCTCTTTGATCGGCAAGTTCTATTACTGGCTGGACGTACGACGCGTTGAGTGAGCGCAGTACAGAACACGCAAGCTAATCACTCAAGGTCACTGGCATCTGCGTCTTAATTAATCTAGTAGCAGTAAGCATAATTATATTGTAATTAATATTAAGTAATATTTTTTATCAATAAACCAATAAATTATTCTTATTGTTCTCATTGTTATTCTAAACCACTACACCCTAATACACGTTCCTATATTGCAACAGCAACTTTATTACGGTTAATCAATAAACCTCTCCACACAGCCTTTATCAAACCCTAATTCAATCCAGCGCTCCTAATTCACATCACCCATTCATTACGGCCCGTCTAATTTGTTAGTATTCTCCTAATACGATCCAATTGGTGCACATCTCATTTGCACCCAATCTCTTTGTACCTTACATTATCAAGCCAGACTTACTACTAGCAATCACATAATCGTCGCAATCAGTAAACACATGTATTGTTGCTGTCTCGTCGAGGCACGAAACTAATGAAATCGTAAATCAACGAGCATACATCGACAGATTTTCAGCGTGCAAATATTTTGCTTTTCAACATAACTCTCGAGTCGACTGACGCCTTGTTAATTAATAGAATTAAAACCAGACTTGATGAACAGCTCAACAGCGAGCCAATTAAGCGCGGCATATTTTTTTTTCTGTCTCTTTAATCTAAGTTGAAATATTTGAGAGTTGGAAAGAGTCAAGTATGTAGCAAAAATCACCGTATATGGTGATGAAACTAAAGAGTTAGTTGTGGCAAAAAACAATAGTGTAAGTGTAACAGACAGCTTGTTCAACAGTAATGGACATTATAATATCTCGCTGTCGACTTTTACGATGACCGTCGCGCCAGACGGTGCATCTTATTTTCTTGTTTTTTAATGTTTTTCATTCCGTACTTTTTGTGTATACACGCTAATCTAGATGATGTTCATTCATGCAAAAAACTTTTGTAACAAATGATAACGTTTACAAACCGCTATGTTTTTTTGGCAATGAAACAAGAAACATCAACATGGTGCATTTATTTTAAAGTTTAGACTTTATAAATGATTAATTTAACAATGTTATCTGCTCAGTGCCAATTCCACAAATGAAACTGAACGCGATCAGCACATCATTTAAACTGCGTTCAAGAGTTGTCAGTGTCAACATTCCACAGCAGTGATGACAATGACAGCTCTTTAAGACGTTATAGATTTGCTCATCATGTTCAGTTTTATTGGTGGACTCCACCCTAAGTTATCCCAAAATATTTTCAAATTTCGATGATACTACTAATTCTATAATACCACATAATTCCTTTAAATAATCTAGATAACAATTTAATTAGGAGTAGGTTAGGGTATTCGCGCGAGTGAGCCTGGGATAACGCGACCACAACTCAGAGAGTCAGACAACCAATTTTGTTCAGCTTTAAATCATCTACTCGTATGTACGATTAACGTTGTGGATTATTTATATCGGATAGCTCTCGGCTCACACACGAGCGTGTCTGCCGGCACTCGGCCACTACATCAAAAACGGTGCACTCAAACTAATTGCATTTGCTATTGATGTGAGCCTATAGCCATTGCTGAATACCTAGCCCCGCTCTGCTCGCTCAGCCCGCTCTGCCCGGCTCTGCCCACCCGGTCATCGCATGTCGACTATTAGCAATATAATTTCAGGGCACCGTGTGTATATTTGGCACGGTAAAATAGAGGAAGGCATGCATTTGCTTTGATTCGATGTGATGCATTAATATGTGCCCGATGTCATTAGCCAAATTAATTGATATTCGTCGCTAAGTGCGTTGGTATTAGCTGAAAGGGCAAATGGAAATGATGCGTATTACGTTGCATAATTAGCACAAATTATGTCGTTGATTGAATAGTATTGACACGCCCGATCGGTAGAAACCCGATAAAGACGAGAGACTTTACTACTATGACTTTGCCTTCAAATTGGCTATATAATATTTATTTATATTTAAGAAGATGAGTGTAAGTTCTGGAAGGCATTCACTGTAGTACCCTATTAGTGAAGTGGGTATTTCTGTGCCGAATACTTATAGAAGGTTAATCTAATGAAGAAATACTGCATCTTGTGCAAAATTGACTAATGCGTTTAATTTTAAACAGGGAACATTCCATCGAAGGGGACTTTCATCTTTCGAGTTCCTATTTATGTTCAAGAAAAAAAAAATATAACTACCTGAGTACAACATAAAATTAAATAAAAGCAATTGCAAAGTAAAAATCAAAAATCCACACGAGTAGTTGTAATCGCACTGTGGTACACTAATATCGTTTCCATGGCAACATAAAAGGTCCTAAACGTGCCGCAATTTGTACCTACCTGCCCCTCAAATTACTTAGTTAATGCTTATTCAACAACCTATAAAAACAAAGAGGTTGCCACGACAAGGAGGGTCAGAACCTCTATTGTATATTAATGTAACCGGCGCCATTTTCTCGCTAGTTTTGGCAAAGATGCAATTTAATTTGAATATTGTGCAAGACTGTTATACTGCGTTATACTCGTAACTGAAACACTTTAAATACAAAGTGGTCATAAAAGTAGTGTCGCTTTTAGATGGTGTTAATTGATATTAGTGTTGTAGTATAGAAGTAGCGATGGGGGTTGTCGTGGAATTGTATTATTGGTTTCAGCTTCACTGTGATTCATGTACCTACGCAAGCTATCGGGCTAGGCAAACTTATGACGCGATTTCAAAGGTCAGTCTAAACAATAGCCTACATTGCGACAGCTTTCATTACTAAGTTTACTTCGTTAGTTTAAAATACTTATCATGAAGTTTCTCCTCTAAAAAAATATTTATTGTGAAATCACTTCGATAATTTAGTTTTTTGACCTCAAAGTCGGTGCAGACGTTTCCTGTCTTTGAAAAGAAACGTCTGAACAAACTTTAGGGTCGAGGTCCCATTTGAAGTCCAGACATTTTGACGTACCAAAAATAATTCGCAAAAAGCTTTTTATTTTAAATTATTATATTTAAAATGCGCGCTTCTAAATACGAATAGCAATACCTATCCGTATTAGGTAACAGGGTGATGTCGTACGTTCACGGCGAGACAATTAAAAGGAAATTTTAGCGCTTGCGAGGCGCACAGAGCGTATATGTGCCTCATTCCGCGCGTAAGTGCGCCTTCTCTCGTCACCGTGTCTCCACGATTTATGCGAGCAGTATTACACGCCATTCGACACGTTGCCAGTACAAGAAGGTAAGAAGATAAAAATATAACAGTGAAGCAAAAATTTGAAGCATAAGCTAAATGACGTCACTGAAACGTTATTTATATAAAGTAAGTTGGTGTGTTTTCCTAAAGAGCGTTTCTTGACAACGTAAAGTTAAACCCATGTTCCATCATTTTCATGACGGCTGTCAGTGTGGCCGTTATGTGGCAGCCACCGCTCTTCTATAAAACCGTAGTCGTTGAAAGAGTATGACGTATAATTGTTGCAGATGTGCGTATATTTCCATTTTTTGCATTAAATTGTGTAAAAGTTCAAACGATATCTACAAAAATACGTTTGTAGCGCAAATTAACAAAATAGATTTACTTTTCCGTTCATGACGAGCCATTAAACCATTAGCGTCAACCTTATGAATAAGCAATAATACACAGGATACAAATTCACAATCCACGCGAGATACAAATTAGACTCACGTCGAAACCGACAGCATATTGTTACATGCAAATCCACAAAAAAAACAAGCAATAACCGGATAACTGTAGTTCCTTTCCATGGATATAATTCATATCCACGCATTCCCATAGGATACTTCCACATAATTGTATGTAACATCGTTTACCCCCCCCCCCCCCTATATCGGAATGGGGACCGACCCTGTGTTCCTTCTTCACGCCATTCGTAACATTATTATAGGATAAATGAACGTTCAATTACCATTCTTCCACACCAGCATCTGAAAGTGATAGAAAAATACTTGAGAACTAGTAACAGATCATAAAATACTTAAGTGGTCGAGACTGCCTCGTTGATCTAGTGGTCGCAAGCGCTACTGCTGAGCATGAGGTCCTGGTTTCATTTCCCGCGTCGGGCAAAGTGTTATTGGGTTTTTCTAGCAGGAATTGCTCAGTGGCAGACTCTATACAGATTGCCACCGATATGCTAAGAAGAAGAAGTAGCAGCCTGGAGTCTGAATTTGCACCCGGTTGATGGCAATAGGCTCGCCACCTATTACGTGGCTAAATATGGGTGTACAACTCTGCCTAACCCTTCAGAGATATACAAGCGTGATGTTTATGTGTATGTGAAAGATGGCCGACAGTTACCACGGAATCGCATGCAATTAAACTACGCTACGAGAGCGTAGCCAGCGTAGCAACTTGCTACGCTATGGCTACGTCGTAGCGACAAGAGACGAATACCGCTGTTTCTATTGAAGTTGGACATTGTAAAATTTATCCTCACTGCAAATAGCTTTCATTACATTCAGTTCAAAATTGTCAAATTTTTATAGTAAGTTACCTGAAAATTGGGATATTTGAAGTTATTTGAATAATGCCGCATCCAAACACTAGTGCCTCCTCCCCAGCACCTCTAGGATGATTGTGCCGCTTGTCTAATTGTTTCTTGCAACGCCGCTATATTAAGCAGTGAGATGCCGCCGACTTTATGACTTCTTGAATGAGTCATTAAGTTGTCGAATCAATTCGTCTTCGGCCTTGGCACTCGGCATTTGGTATTATTTCTGTCAAGACGACTTAGGGGAACATTATACCTCAGTTATTTTACAACTATCGTCGACGTTGAGTTTGAGACGTTTATGTAAGGAGATAAATCAGGGGAATTTATGATATTCAATTGTTTTAACTTGCTTCTGAGTGCAATTTAATGACGAATTCTTCGGTTGAAGCTATTCAGTGTCTTATATGAGTGAGTAGATATATAAATTATAGAAGCCACGGCTTTTTTACTTGTTCTTTTATTAAAACAATTACATAATAATAAAAAATTGAGGAAGCCCAAACGCACTTAAGTAAAAAGTTTATTGATTGCGTATCATAATAAGTGCATTATAATATGTTATTTTCGCCCATGGGTAGAAGGCGTGAGTTTATGTTTGTGTGTTTCTTATAGAATAATGTACCTAAGGTCTATTTAAATCCTTGTTCCCAACTGATGTTATTTCCACTTAAACAAACATCAACTTTGTGTAAGCGTGAATAAAGTTGATTTTAGACTGACTAGTACTGTTGAAAAAGTCATAAAAAAATGTAGCACAAACTGAATCTTATGTGTAGGCGTTACAGTTGTTTTTCCAAAAACTCGTGTCTGTTTACATGTTCGGCAAATAAATTGCGAAAGCAGAATATACAGAGTGATGAACCAAATAGACCCAAACAATAAAACCAAACAAAATCTTCTAAAGTTAACTTTAAAATAATCTACAAAGTTCTATATCATTTTATAGTTATTTATTTCATGAAGTATACTCTTCTAGGTAAAGAAAACATAAAACTTCGCTCCTAACAAGCAAAGATGAATAAACAAACAGATTGCAACATTCATAACGCTTAAAATTCATATGAATTAACTTTATTGGCTGAGGCAACTCAAGAAAAACAGAGCTAAAGAACTTGTTAATATTCAAAGTTGAGTCGGAAGAAATCTTAATTAAAATAGAACATTTATATAAATAAGATGTGTAGAAGTTACGGCAAGCAGCTTTCGACACTAAGTTATAACTGAAAACTGCAACACTGGACGACAGTCAAAATACTTTGTAACTTGGAAATTATTGGAAGAATATTTTGTAAAAACATTAAAGTCTTGCTCGGGCAGTCGAGTTAAAATATGGCCTTGTGGATACGCCAATATACAATTAATATATACATAACAATATCGCAATGTTTCGACAGTCTATGGGAATTTTCTATTGTTATAAGCGAGTAAAATGTTTTTTTGTCGTATGGTTCCTGGTAAGGTCAGATTGAGCACCTGAATTGCACTTGCTAATGAAGAAAATGTTAACGCTTGGATATAAGGTAGCGGCTTTCTTTTTAACAAAACACTAACCCGTTAGCCAAGATTGGTGAATACTGCAGATTCTCTCGTAACAATATATATACATTAGAATCCGTTTATTATGACTCCGCCTATATTGACCAACCGCCTATTATGACGTAATTACACAACGAAGTTTGGTTTTCATTTAAAATTCTTTGTAACAAAGTTGGAGTTGGTTGGTTGTTGGAAGTTGGTTGGAGTTGGTTGGTTGGAGTTGGTTTTAATGACTTCATGACTTCGTTTACAGTGTCGACACATGTCGCTTATTATGACCCATTTTTAATAAATTTTGTCCGTTTTGACAGATTTCTTAAGAAAAAAATTAAAAATATACATACATACATGTATTGAAACTTTTATTTTGATTTAATATGCTATATTTCTCTATTAAAATAAGTACCATTTACCTAAAAAAAAGAAGGTTGTTTTTGTCCACAAAAATGCTTTGTATGACGTCCGCTTAGTATAACGTGTTTGTCAATTCTCTTCGATGTCATTATAAACGGATTCCACTGTATATAACAAGTGAAATTATATTAAAATTTAAAAACCACCGACACAAACATTTACTCATTTCTCTATCCTACTCCATCCCCAGACCCTATTCGTCATCTATCTATAACCTATTCATTGAGACCATTCCAATGAGCCCAAACAAGATACCTGTGCTGTAAATTGGTAAGGGAGTTGGGTATCCTGCATATTCCAGGTGATCTGTTCAAGGTTGCTATGTTCTTCTAATATCATTGAAGTAACAGAATATGAAATTTGAAATCGATCAGATCTGTGAAAGACGCTCACATCCATTTACCAACTAGAAAAGAGCTGATAATCTACAAACGGATGAACATATTTTGATAAAACATGTCTAAGAACCATCGCTAGAAAACCTGCGTTCTAAATAAAATAAACTGCATTCCAATCAGTTCAGGACAGAGACGTAACGGTCAAACTTATCACACCCCTCTTTTTGCGTCGGGGGTTAAAAACAGTCATACAGAGTCCGATGTTTTTCAAAGACACAATTTACCATGTATACTTTAATCTGACCTCCTAATCGATAAAAGCGTGACCTTAACGAAAATAAACCTCCATCAACCTCATGCCCTTTCCAAATTACTACAAAAGAAACTTCGTGGTCTAATCAATTTTATAATCATTCTTTTCGCCATCGAACAAGTAAATTGCTCTAACAATTAAACCGGATCAGCCAACAATATCCTGTTAAACTCAATCACAAGAATTCACAACTTTCAATAAATTTCATAACATAACACGAATTTATGAAGACGGCCAATATTTATATTGGTATAAACAAGTTCATTTTAAGTAATCATTACTGCTCTGCGTTTAGTATCATAAAATAAAGAATAGAATGAAATCTTTTTCTTTTTTGCTCGATGCGTGCTCAGGCTTACAAAGAACTACGTAGAGAGGATAAGTAGACGCATCAGCACCACTAGAGTACGTTTTGCACGTAAACGTAATAGATGCACGAGTCACTTTGCAGTAGGTTTATATATACTAGTGGTCGCGCAGAGTTCGAAATTCGACCATAATTCATTTAAATGTCATGATTCTAAGGTAGCCATCTTGTGTCAAACGCATGGTAGTGTGTGTAATGTTTTTTTTATTAATTTGATTTATTTCTAATAAGGATTTTAATGCAGAAGGAGGAGTTTCATGGAGAAGCTATGGATATTAGCTTTCTGCACACCTTCTCCATTAAACTTTAACTGTGCCAAATTTCATACTCCTCCGTCCGCCTAATTTTCGTAAAAAGGGGTACAAAGTTTTTGCTTCACGTATTAATATAATAATAATAATAATACTTTACAAGCCATGTACCCAATGGGGTTTCCGATCGTCAAAAATAACGCACGTCCATACAAACTTTCATCCCCTATTTAAACCCCTTGAGGGGATGAATTTTCAAAAATCCTTCCTATGTGCTCATCATCATCACTTCAGCCAAAAGTCCACTGCTGAACATAGGCCTCCCCCAAGCACCGCCACTTCGACCGATTCTGTGTTTGCCGCATCCAGCGGATTCCTGCGGCCTGCACAAGGTCATCAGTCCATCTTGTGGCCTTCCGTGCTCATTTTCGTTATATTAAAAACTCCTGTGCAAAATGTCATGCTTCTAGACCCAACGCTTTAGGGTGTGCGATGTCGGTCAGTGATGAGCTCAAGATTTTTATTTAGTACTAGCACCCCACGGTTTCACCCACATAGTCTTGAACCCGTGTGAAGATAGGGATAAACAGTATCCTATGTCCTAACCCAGGTCCTGGTCTACTCATGTGCCAAATTTCATCTAAATCTGTTTAGCCGTTTTAGCGTGAAAGCGTAACAAACAAACAAACTCACTTTCACTTTTAAGATTAGGATATTAAGTTCAATCAAGAAAGTACACTATTTAACTCAGATGAGTTATGGTTACATAACGACAACAGCGTTTGAAACTCGCACTAGGTTTAGCGATCACTAATCTGTTTGCGTACTGTGGCTTATAGTACTCGTAATATTAAGTATTCCTACAATCACAAGTTAAGCCCTGTCAAAGTCAACTGTGAGAGCTCCTATTGAATGGAGTGTGTGTATGTATGTTGACATACGTTTTTAGATGATAAAAGAAAAAAAACTTTATTGCTACCAATAAGGGTCCTAATTTGGAGGGTTTACCATTTTAAACATTTATTTAAAAAACACAACACGCATGTTAGCTTACAATTTTATTAGGTGGTACAATTTATCTACTCCCCCTATTCAATTTCAATTGAAAACCATGTCTATTTACACACCAAATAAATCAACGTACTTAGGTCCAACAGGTCATTATTTTCCCCAAATAACGTGTAACCATGCGAGCAAAACTATCAGTGTCATGGGATTGGTACGAGTATATTGGGTTTATCTATTGGTAGTATCTCTGCGGTCTGTTGCCTGTCCATTAAACTTGCCTCCACTTATGTTATCCGGGTATAAGCGGTGAAAGGCTGGCTATCTTCGGGGATATACAAGCGTGATGTTTATGTGTATGTGGATAGATATGGTCGACAGTTACCACAGAATCGCATGCGATTAAACTACGCTACGAGAGCGTAGCCAGCGTAGCAACTCGCTACGGCGTGGCTACGTCGTAGCGACACCAGTTTTATTCTTAAAGTAAAGAAACTAATTGACGAGGTCCGCTATGACCGATGCCTGCCGGGGTCGCGGGAACGTCCGAAAGGGATACCGTGACCCCTGGCAACGTACAGGCAACTGAAGGAACACGTTTGGGTTTTAGTCAGTAAGAGTCTGACACGCCCTCCCGCTCCGCCCAGAGCGGGAGAAGTTATTTGATAATTTCCCACCCAAAAAAAAGTATAGAAACTAATACCGCTGTTTCTATTGAAGTTGGACATTGTTAAATCTGTCATTTCCAGTTACATACCAAGTTAATCAACGTACTTAGTTACAGAAGATCACTATTTTCCCTAAATAATCAAATAATTCATCTAATCTCCTCACCACCCTTGGTTGACTGGTAAAGAATGCCTAAGGCATTAATTCCGCCTTTGTACTTTTTTGAGTTTGAAAAGTTTAAATATATAAATAACTTGCAACCATGCGAGCAAAACTATCAGTGTCATGGGATTGGTATATTGAGTTTATCTATTGGTAGTATCTCTGCGGCCGGTTGCCTGTCCATTAAACTTGCAACCACTTATGTTATCCGGGTATAAGCGGTGAAAGGCTGGCTATCGATATTGGAAGCCAAGTTGATTGTCAACTAATGTGATTCTAACAGTACTCATCCAGTTAGATTTCTTCCCTGAGTTTGAGAATATGACTAGTCCACTCAAATCTGTGTGTTTCTTTCCTCAACAAAAACATGTCAGACACTAATCTACATTATCCTCACATGATCTGACCAAGATTAGGTCTGGTCCTTAAAAGAGACTGTGACCACTGAGTTAGTATCGCCCTTTCTTCTCAGAGTAGTCAGATAGGAAACGCTACCCACATCTAGTTTTAAAATATGATTAATGTGTAAAAGTGTTTGTACAAACCTACTTACAGATTTAAAATCATTTATCATTTATCGAAATTGGAAGCCAAGTTGATGGTCGTCTATTGTGATTCTTACAGTAGTCATCAAGATGAAGAGCTCGTGGCTAAGTAATAACAGCCGCACGGGTCAATCGATTAGGTTAAGCTACGCTTGCCGGGTTTGGTCCGACAATTTTTACACATCGAGATTCCTCCGTGCTTCGGAAAGCACGTTAAGCCATTGGTCTCGGCTGTCATTCTTGGATCTTTGACAGACGTTACGGGTAGTCTCAAGCCCGAAAGTCTGACAACCAGTCTTACCAAGGGGTATCGTATTACCCAGTTGCTGGGTTGTGGAGGTCAGATAGTAAGTCGCTCCATGTAAAATACTAGTATTCAGCTGCATCCAGTTAGACTGGAAGCCGACCCCAACATAGTTGGGAAAAGGCTAGGCAGATGATGACAGTTCTCATCCAGACAGATCAATCTTTTTCCTGAGTCTGAAAATATGACGTCAAGAAATATCTATAACGAAAAGTAAAAAAATAAATTATGTTGACATGTTTATGAACTGGCAGAAAATGCCTTCCGCTTTTGTACAGTTTTTATGTACGTAATACCTCTATAAATATTATAAATGAAAGTCGCTTTTCATGTCTGTCTGTGTGACTAAGTTGTTCTTCTAAACTACGCATTTTATTTTGATGTGGTTTTCACCATCATTTAGAGATTTTTTTTTCAGAAGCTTTATGTGTATATTATGTTTTATTTGAAACTTGCATATAATAAAGAAATCTCCATGTTTTGTCAAGTCAAGAAAACCGTACGAAGCAGGGGCGGGTCACTGGTTATAAGTAAACGGAAATTTCACCTCAGCATTATGCTGCAAAATTACCATGCCACAGCGCTATTAGGCCATGCACTTTCCTATCATTCTGTCAGTGAGGTTTTCTAAAACCCACATGAAGACCTACGTTTTCCTAAAATGGCCCTGAAAAAAACCACACAGTGTAGGTATCTGAAACCGTAAATAATTCACAGCTACAAATATATCACAAATTGAATTTAGCTTCATGACCCTCATTCATGTAACACCGATTTGGGAACGGTTTTTTCCATTCAATGGGCTTTTTCGGTCATTAAGTCTGACGTGTATACAGATGCAAATTGATTAGCTTCCAAAAGATATAATAATAAAATTGGTGTAACGATGCAATAACGTGCCTTTGTATTTACGAATTTCGTTTAACAGAACAAAGCCAGTTTACGTAGAATAATTTTTGTTTTTAAAATGTAATTTTATTTGTCACATTTATCAGTTTTAGACCGCCATCAGTCTGTAAGGGCTCGCTGTATTTAAATTTAATAGTTACGCTAACTAAGCATTTTATACGGCCAGCATATTATGAACATTCAGGGAAATAAACGGTTAAGCAAATTGACACCCTACCAGAGGCGAGCCCTTCTTACAACTCCATTCCTATCGGCTTCCATTGTAGGTGAGTGTCCTATTACTAAATAATATATTACATACATAGTCACATTGCAGTTACTTAATACATCATAATACTAAAAAAACATTACAAAAACGCTTATGGTTCATCCTAAATCGCGATCGAAGTTTTTTCATAATTATTATAACTAGTGGTCGCCCAGAGGTCGAAATTTGACCATAATTCATTTAAATGTCATGATTCTAAGCCATCTTGTGTCAAACGCATGGTAGTGCGTGTAATGTCTTTTTTATTAATATAATTTATTTCTAATGTATATTATTTAAAAATATTAGCTTTCTGCGCTCCTTCTCCATATAAACTTTAACAGTGCCAAA
The DNA here is from genome assembly GCA_914767755.1 of Agrochola circellaris. Lineage (NCBI taxonomy): Eukaryota > Metazoa > Arthropoda > Insecta > Lepidoptera > Noctuidae > Agrochola > Agrochola circellaris. The sequence continues at coordinate 12,128,645 of OU611841.1, read as the reverse complement.
TTTCATACTCCGTCCGCGTAATTTTCGTAAAACGGGTACCTACAAATTTTTTGCTTCACGCTAATAATAATAACTACATGTGTAGGTCGTCCTCGCCCCGATGATTTTTTCAAACACTATTAAATAATATTTTGTACCGCAGTTACCTGCTAGAAAAATTCTCGCCTCGCCACTGATAGTCAATCCTACTTTTTCTGACCCTACGTCAATTTGCCTTATTATAGCAATTTCATACAACTGTCAAAAAAAGACGGTTGTGATTTTAAAATACGGTCATTGATAGGTGGCTTAAAAAATTCCCTAACCTTAAAATTATAGGGCGAGTAGGAAGATTAAAGGTTTTTTTTAGGGAGTAGATACTTTGACAGCGGAAAAATATTTTATTTGTTTGTTCTATACGTTCAATAATAGTAAACAAAGTCTTAAATGGTATTCCGAAAGAGATTAGAACTACTTTTCTTTCTTGATACAAACTTTACCACCGTAATATGAATTAAGGGTGCACCGAGCTTTTACCGCTAATGAATGGGATAGAGCGGGATAAAGAATGGGCGGTTTGCGCGTTCTTTCGTATTATTAAAACAAATGCACATTTTGAAAATGTGAAATGTATACGTTATCGAAAACATGTAGTTTTGTAAAACTGATGACCTTCCGTGAATTATTTACGCCATACTAAAGGTTTAAGGACATCGCTCGTTATAATAGCACCGCTCCGACAATGCAAATAACTTGTCATTCAAGTTAGGATTTTAAATCAAATGCATTAAGGTCTATTTTACGATGGCTATACAGAATAGTGGATGGCTCGCCCAAGAGCCGTCCCACGTAATAGACTTTAATACATTTGATTTAAAATCCTAACTTGAATGACAAGTTATTTGCCGTGTCGGAGCGGTGCTGTTATAATGAGCGATGTCCTTTATGTTGTTTTTTTAGAGATTTACTTTGGTTTTTTTTTAATCGAGGATTCTACAAAGTAATGTACGAAATAAAAAGTGATCTTTAAATATCTTACATATTAATTGCATAACTAAAGGTTAAATAATAACGATACAGCAAGGGATCAAACGAACGCAATTATTTCGCAATTTTTCGATGCGCTCTAAAAGTAAACATCAAAACCTTCCACGTGCTAGGTCCATACAAAAATACCCGTGGTTCCCTATTTGTTCTCGACATTACACCCCTAAGATATCCATTACAGAAATGAACCTTCCCCTAAACCGCCACTGCCCTAAACTATCCTTAGTGTCATTTGCCATAATTACAACGGTTTATATCATCGGTATTTGCAGCATGATATAACTACACAACATTTAATGCTACAGTACTACAGTGCAAGCACTCGTGCCTCGTAGCGTAAATAATCATAACCGAAGGTTCTACGCTTGCCGCGGTCGGATCTACGATGGATGACCATCAATTACATATCGAGACCCCTTCGTGCCTCGGAAAGCGTGTTAAGCCGTTGGTACCGGCTGTTATTCGTAGATTTTTGACAGTCGTTACGGGTAATCAGAAGCCCAAAAGTCTGACAACCAGGCTTACCAAGGGCTGTCATATAACCCAATAACTGGATTTTGGAGGTCAGATAGGTAATCGCTCTATGTAAAATACTGGTAGTCAACTGCATCCGGTTAGACTGGAAGCCGACCCCAACATATGTAGTTGTGAAAAGGCTAGGGAGATGATGATCTAATGCTACACAGCAGCTGCGAATAAGTTTTGATGGCTCCGAGGTTTAACTGCGAGGGTGCACGTTTGAAACCTGAAAAGTAGTACTGTGGTGGCATCTTCATCGCCACATGCGAACTACGCATCAAAGATCTGACGTCACATAAATCCTGCATTGCGCAATTAAAGTTTACCGCGCGAACCACCTATATATAAACTCCCCTACTTCAATCGTTGGGCAGTTGCCCGCAGGACACGACACCCGTCTAGACGGAGGATCCTCCCTTTTCTATACAGGATGAGTGAACTTTACACCCTGTTCCTCATGCCCCTAAAGTACCACAGCTGTAATAGGGCCTTCCTAAAATCTTAGAAACCGATTACTGAAGTAAACAACATCTTGAAATCACGTAACTGCATACCTAAATGTAAAAAGCTGCGTAATGATCAATGCTTGTGATTTCTCTGTCGATATGTGAAGAGGTATTTACCCTGCAATGCTACAAGTACAGACGAATTATATAATACTAGCTGCGCCTCGCGGTTTCACCCGCGTAAGTCGCGATCCCGTGAGATTATCGGGATAAAAAGTATTCTTTGTCCTAATCCAGGTTATGGTCTACCCATGTGCCAAATTTCATCCAAATCCGTTCACTCATTTTAGCGTGAAAACGTAACAAACAAACTTACTTTCACATTTATAATATTGTTAGTTAAGATAATTAGGATTATTACATTATACCAAACGCAACTTCATGTCTTTATTCTCCTATTATGAACATACAAGAACAGATTTAGTTTAAACCACAAAAACAATACGATGTGTCGCGTAAAGCGAGCATAAGTCTGGAACATAAAATGGTTTAAATTATGAAAACATTTTCTTTAAAGCTTTTATTTGGGACCGGGGAGTAGGAATTAATAAAAACAGGGCGGGAGAGTTCATAAAGAAAAATGTCACTGCATTGCAAAGTAATGCTCTCTCCTTCTAGCGTCGACTAAAGAACGCGAATTTGTAAACCCTTGTTTGTTAATATCCGAAACGAATTTGATTTTATTCTCCCTTATAATAAATTATGCACTTCGGAGTAAGCGTTGCCGTTTTGTTTTATGTTACCTTAATTAAAATAACAGTTTCGATCGTTCCATAACGCTATTCTAATAATATTCATCTAACAATTCATAGAAACTACTCCTTCCTTGTGTAGAAATGATAGGAATTATCTTCAGTAAGCTGTTAACAACTAATAGAAAATTCAGGGTAGCATAAAACCTCACTCGTTCCAGACTTATTCATGGAAGTGGCGTTCGGAAAAGCGCCGCGACCGGCTGGATGTCAGTATTTTGTTAATATATGAATACATTACAACAAGTTCGAGGAAACCGTTTCTCGCTAAATTAAAATCTCTCACGGGCGAATTAAAACTGGAAAGTTTTTAAGCTTACGAGGCGTAGCCGCTTAATGATATTAAACTGTTGATTTATAAACAACAGCGCTATGAAATACGAGGTTCTTGCGCTAGTTTTACTCGCTTTTACAGAGGAACGTAATCTATGGTGGAAGTTCTTCGATAAAACTGAATAAATCATTTTCTATATAAGCAACCTTCTACAATTTTCTTGTGACTAAAATCAAGCAATACTAATTTGAATCTTACATGCAACGGAAAATATTGTCGTAATAATGTGTGGTCACTTAAATACAATTTATATTTAGAAAAGTTAATCTATTGTACCGTGGTCTGAATACTATGATCAATTGATCACCCACCAACGAAAACGCGGCTAACGGACCTACAATTGGATATTTGATTTCACAATCTAAATACAATAAAATACTAGGATTCTCTGTCCTCTTCACCTCACAAACTCAGCGTTGATTCGTACATCCAAAACGTATAGCTCAAACACTATATAAATTCAGTTTTTCAGTCTGTTGAGTAGGTGTGGTGTGTACGCTAGTTTATAAGAGGAGCGGGGTTCGGGCGGCGCGGCGGCGACCCGGTCCGTGCCGTATCTGTCATCTCGCGGCGCAAACACGCCGTTACCTCGGCTCATTTTATTAGGGGCCCGTGCCGACAAGCCGAAACCACTAACGCGATGCGCTAATAAAATTGAATCAGCCTTCTTTCTACTTCGGAAGCCGGAATAGTAATGGAATAAGATGGTTTAATTTTTTTTGTTGAGTTTTCTTGTTTAGTTGGCTGTTTGAGGGAATTTTGTTTTGTTTTGACAAGAGCATTTTCAGAAAGCGAAGAGCTAATTATTAGGTATCTCGTGCATTTCACTAACACAATGAAAGGTTTGGAATTTAAGTATGATCTCAGAAACTTTACCTTGTGCATACTTACCAACTTTTTTTTTTTTTTTTTTTGAGGATGGGAAATTATCAAATAACTTCTCCCGCTCTGGGTGGAGCGGGAGGGCGTGTCAGACTTTTACTGACTAAAACCCACCCGTGTTCCTTCCGTTGCCTGTGTGCCGAGGTCGCGATATCCCTTTCAGACAAACCCGCAACCCCGGCAGGATACTTACCACCTAGTTCCCTCTTCTAGCACAATATGCAATGTCACAGAAAACACAACATTACGATACAAAGCATTCTAATCCATTCTGATTACCTAGTCATTTGCTGCGGTTTCTCAAACACAACGTAACGGTAATCATCGGTTTGCTAAGTTATTGAGGCGTTTCAAGTACACGCATACGAGATGATGAAAACTGACATCCTACCAATCAGAGCTGTCTCTAGCCAGCCGAATATTAATGGACATACATTTGTGGCATCCATTTGCACCTACATACCTATAGGTAAATAATACACAAAGTCAAAGTTAAATGAATTGTTTTTCGCTATTAAGTATTCAAATAGACAAATCCAAGCAATTTTTAAGTGTACAAATCGGTATACTTTTGAAACAGACCATACATTTAGGTACTGGTGCTGGGGGATATAGGTAAAACCTAAGGATAAAGAAAGCGATCCTAATAATTTGGCTTTTTCATACTCATGCATTAACATAATGCGTGTTAGTTGCGAGTGCGAAACACAACGACCTTTTGAAGGGACAGCGCCAAAAAGGTCAGTATATGTCCTTTTAGCACTCCTCACGCGTGTGCTAATAGGAATGTATTATACTTGTGACTTTTCCTGCGACTTTGCTTTGTCAGGGAAATTAATTCTAAGCAAATTGACTACCAACTTAAATTGCCCGTATATTCAAATCACAACTGCAGTGCTATTCTGTAACTATCTCACCGTGAAAACTTAGGTGAAGCGAGCGTGGAGTGAGCTGTCATTCCACAGGGATTGACACTATTGACAGCTCACTTCACCCAAGTTTTCACGGTGAGATGTTTACAGAATAGCATGGCTGTCATTCCTTGATAGTTGTATGAAATGGATATAATGGCAAATTGACGAGTGAAATCTGCTTAACAATTCATTGGACTGTATATCTTTCTCTCCGTTACGAACTATCTGAGTATCGTCAACTGCCCTTATAGAGCTTGAAGTTTCGATTGCCACACAAGTAAATTGAAAAAGATATTACAGCTTCTTCATTATAGGCAAACATAGGACGCCAGGCGAAGTTAGGGCATTAGACCCGTATGAAAAGTCATGGTAAACTTGAAATGGTGCTGCAGGATGCCCAATTCGACAAACTACCTGTGTTTGTTTTACCCTTCGAAATGCCAGGCTTCTGCGGATGAAATGCCAGTCTACAAGGCAGGTTATAATAACTCGTGAAAGTATCCCAATTTTATATTAACAAGAACACGATCATACACCAGAAAATATACTAAAATAATAGTTATATTAACATAGTTACCTACACGGCATGAAATATGCGGCTACACAAAGGTTCCGTGAAAAATGTCGCACTCTTTAGAGAATGAAAAATATTGGCAACTCATTGATCTCATTGTTATCTGTGGACCGATTTATATTTTACTACGAAATTTTATGCGACATCGATCTTTTATACACCAACTGGTATTTGTATTTCATTATAGAGAAAAGATGTTTAGAAAATGTTTGATTATATCTATCTGAGTGAAAATATAGATAAGATAAAAAGAAAAGAAAGGACAAGTATTTATTGTGACTCGCACAGGGAGATCACAAACTAAACTACACACAATCATAAAAAATATAAAAGATAAATTATATAAAATGAAAGTAATAAACAAAAAGTCTTGTACGAGGCCAAAAGGCTTTTATCTCAGTATAATGCTGCGACATTTAAAAATAAGTGTCGCAGACCCTGATATGGGTCTTCTTCTTTTCGTGTGGTTAGTGACTAACCACATGAAAAGAGTTTTAAAGCGCCTATGGGCCTCTGACTTGGTTTCACATGCCGTAGAGAAATATCTCTCAGGCATGTTTCCTCACGATGTTTTTGAAGTAAGTGATAATTATACAATACGATCCGAAAAGTCAGAGGTGCGTGCTTTGGGTTCGAACTCGAGACCTATGACTTGGCAGTCCGACGATCACACCACTAGGCTGTTACTGCTCTATATGGGTATAAGCAGAACATTGTATCCAAGACTATTGAAGGAAAATAAAATAACCAGATTATAAGTTTATGGAGTGGACTACAAAATAATCGCACGATCTATCAATTAAAATATCGACATTCTATGGCATTTTCATGAATAATTGTCAAGAGCTTTAAAACAAGCACTCTTAGAAGTGTTTTTGAGGTCACATTATTACATCGCTTCAGTAAAATCAGAAAATATGGACATAATCCCCATGCTTGGCAAACGTAATGGTGAAATGTTGTTCTGAGCCGACATGAGTTTGCTTAGCACAACAACACAATCATAAATTAAAAGTTAATTAAAAGGTTGAAAATCAAATAACCAAAACCACAAAGGTTACTGAAACCAACAAACATAGCTCATAAAAACAACTAAAAGAAAATACGATACGAAAATGAGATGCTGAAGAAGTTTCCCTAGAGGCGTCAAAGCGCGCATTGCAGTCGACTGCACGACTGAGTTCACGAACGCAGTGACGCTTCATCTCACACTTAACCGTCACAGCCAGTCCTGCCACATCCAGTACTAGGGTCACATAATTTTTTGACGTATCGTCCCCCTGAGTGTACACCTTTTTTTCTTTGTCTTCCACTCCTCAAATAGGGTTGCTTACTTTCATCTCTGATGTTATCAGTTTTCTTTGGTGTTTTTTTGTTCTAAGGCGTTTCTTTTGACATTACATGTTTTTGAGGATCATTGATAGCATATTTTTTATGGATTTAAAACCGAAACTATTTCAGAAAACTGTGTCATGCGAATCTGCGAAAACGTTTCGGTACAGCACATTCTCAAAATCTCCCGAATCCCACAGAGTAAAAAAGCAAACTAACAATAAATCGATATGTTTGTGTTGGTGTACGCGAGGTATCTGCTGATCAGCAATTATCCAATGGTTAAGTGTACACAGCTCAACCCTGCAAGAGCCGATTGCGATCAAGAGCGGCTCCGTGGAAATGAGAACGGGCGGCCGGGGACCGCACAGATAAAAACTTTCACTTTTTCCGACAACTCTCCGCGGCGACATTCGCTGGCGACAATAACGCCGGCTGCGGACGCCCTTATTACGTTATTGTTTGCGTAATTGTGATAAACAAGTTTCGTCATAAATGTGGAGGTGTCGTTTCTTACTATATTTGACCGCAAGAAATTGTACAAATGGTGTTAGTAATCTCCAGATGCAATAACGCTGCACTGTTCCTTTTTTTGCACGTCTACTAAATGGTTTATGAACAACTTTCGTATTCAAATCTTGAGAATAAATCTGGAATTATGAAAATATCAATATCTGCTTCCGCCGGCGTACTTTAGCCGAGTCTTCTTAAGGTGATAAGTGGAGCCTTCGCACCGAGAGCGGGTGGTTTACCGCGGTGGCAGTTTTATTTACGATCCAGAGCAATATCTGGAGAAGGCAGCGTCGGGTATACTAATATCGGTCGTGTGGGCGCAACCGATAGCCGCTCGATAGAATAATATGACGGGCGCGCGACCGGCCCGCTGGCACGTAGGCAATAAGCCGCCGGCAGAGCGCCAGCGAGCCGCCCGGAAAAATAAGATTGCACCCGACGCTTCTGACCCACCGCGCGTGCTTCCACATGCCCGACGCTGCCCGACGCTGCCCGGCGCTGCCCCGCGCTGCCCCACAATGCACGGGCGCGCTCGGAGGGTTGTCTACGTACTCCACATTCCGCTTATAACAAACGACTATTTTAAAACGTTCCAGCTATCTTGTTACCAAAGAAAAATATACAAACTTCAAAAATTCACAGATAAAATTCAGCTCAGTAAATGCCGTCTAAAATTTAAAGTTGTGTAATTGCGTTGAGAGTTAAATTGGTTCTATGTAATACCTCTTCCTCCTCATTCATAAAATAAAGTAAATTCATTCCAATAACTCCAACCCAAATCTAATATCAGAAATATATTCAGTGCCAAAAGCGCAACTGTAAGACACGAGAAAATGAGCCAAGTCAAACTTTCACATTTTACACCCGTACATGGGCAATGTAACTAACGTGTAACATATTCAAAAAGAAAACGTCCCGCCGAGGCGCACCTTGTTTCATTTTACGATCTTATCGAAATAATCCGATCTCGCTTGTTATTTACTGCCGCCTTCCCTCGATTCCGGCTCTCACGGCAAACGTGACTGCTAACCGCAAATAATTATCGACCTTATTCCCATAACATTCGACGCTAAATGCGTTATCTTAATCCGACGGCACGACTCCTTACACTCTCGACTTCATCCAGAAAACGACGACCCGAGAGCGATTTAGAAATGCACATACAGTCGGACTTAGTCCCCAGTAAATATAATTCATATTCGGAAATTTCTTTGAAGCGCATACGATCTTTTTCGCTGAAATGTTTCCGCAGACGTACCTCGAGAGATTGAGAGGAAAAATCTAGGTGTTTTATTTCACATGAGACTGCGGTTGTGAAGCCAGGCGCGCTATCACAATAAACACTTTGCGGTCGCGGCGGTCTTGTAAATTATTCATAGGCCAAAGGTTTGTGACAAGTCTTGGAATAGATACTGCCAATAACGATGCTTCCGTCTAAGTGTTGCCTCGGATCGGAGAAGATAGTACGGCATCGCTTTCAATGTGAGAGAATCTTGCAAGTTTGGAGTGGATTTATTTTTAACGTTTTTTTTTTTTTTTTGTCTAAACACTGATATTAATTATCTTTTGATCAATCAATCTGCTTAGCCTTTTCGCAACAATGTTGGGGTGGGCTTCCAGTCTAACCGGATGCAGCTGAATACCAGTATTTTACATGGAGCCACTGCCTATCTGACCAGCGGCTTAAAGTGCTTTCCCAGGCACGGAGGAGTTTCGGTATTTAAATATGGTCACCCATCCACGGGCCACCCGGCAAGCGCTGCTTAGCCTCATAGAACGACCCGTGCGGCTGTTATTATTAACTTAGCCACGAGCTCCTCTTTTGATGTGGCCTCAAATTAGTAGAATCTAGTATTTTTTAATAAACAGTTGTCTGTTAATCAAGATCAAGAATTTTTTTTAAGCCCGCTGCCTTTGCGGTCACTTCTAAAATAACCGCTTTTACTTTTACAAACAAGAAAAAAACAACCTAACCCCGCTGACACATACACATATAAACAATAACGTACTCAGGGAATAACCCTCTGCGCCTCCACCACACTATGAAAATACTATTATTTCAGTGTATGTAACGTCACAGTTCCACAACGTGTTGCGGTAACATCGTCTACGTGACACCGAGCCGAGGTCGGTTACTTTTTAAGCTGAAACAAGAACAAAGCGCACTGGTCTAATGCTAAGGCGAAAAATTCAATATGGCAGTTGCAAGACTCGAGTCTCTTGCCACTACACGTCTGGAAGCACCTAATAAGCGTGGACGAGGATGAAGTAAAAATTCTCGCCATTGTCATTCATACCGCGTACCAGTGGTAATGAGCTAAGTTCGCCGTAACGCCTCGTAACTTACATACCAATCGGTGGGCTCCTTACCACCCGACCTCCATTGGTAATCTTGCCATAAACATGGAAAACAGGAAACTTCTGGTCATGTTTCGTACTGGATTTGAGGGCTATTAGTTTGTGGGTAAACTTTTTTGTAACTTTAAATTAATTTTCAGAACTGTATTTTCGGCGTTTTACCTGTTATTTCTTGTAATTCGAACTTTTCGATGACTTTTTGACGAATTCTGAAAATGGGTTTTATTTATCGTGGAATAGTTTATTATCTATTGTATGGAATCGTTGAGTTTTCTGAAAATTACATAAAATGTAGTTCACAATAAAAATTAAAAATAACCTGTGTGTCTTAGATTTGGTATCGTAAGATTTTATCATTTCCGAAAGACGTTAGCTTAATACATTATTGGTAAATAGGTTCCTTTTAAAAATACCAAAAGGTTTTTCGTAATTTTTTATTGATAATAGACAGAGAATCTTTATTTTTATTATACTGTATATTACTAATGATTATTAGAGTGCCTTCCATATAAATAAAAACAAAACTAAGACTTTCAAGGTCCTATTGTTCTAGACAACGCCAAACCCGAATACATTTACCTATCATAACTATATTAAACTTTTAAAACCACATGACATTTTGTAGTGTCCCCAATTTTTTTTCCAAAAGCATTAGTAGACACAACAAACATATATTTTCAATGACCAGACCACAATTTAGGTAACTAGTCGGTTTTCGAAGCAGATAGCCACCAGTTTCTTTTGACGCCTGGCCGCCGACTTTGTAAATGGAATTTGCAAGTAATTTCGCCACCACCCCGCCCCTCTGCCCCCCGCCCTTGCCTTGCTCTCTTGTCTCCGCGTGTCGCTTCCATTACAAATTGTGTTGGAATAAAAATATGGGCAGATTTATACTGAGTGGTTGATAAGTGTGATAAAATTATTTTTGCTGAACTTATGATCCTAAACACATAAGATTGACACTGTTCAAGCGTTCAGTTAGTCAGTAGGCCGCACCGCACGTCAGTGCTGACTCATTAACCTTTTTTTTTTATTGGAGAATGAGCCTGCTTTTGGCCTGTTGACTGCTCGGTCTCGCCTGATGAAAAGCGATGAATGACGCCTTGAACTGGCCTAGCGTACTACGGAACTTCAATAGAATATATGGCCAGCTTATATAGGTTTTGTTACCACTGACGTGCTGCCTTGTCCTCGTGAGACCCAGACACACTCGAGTTCAAACCCAAGGCACGAACCTCAGTCTTTTCGGATTCATGTGCGTATTGTATAATTATCACTTGCTTCAAAAACGGTGAACGAAAACATCGTTAGGAAACCGCCATTCCTGAGAGATATTTCTCGACAGCATGTGAAGCCAAGTCGGAGGCCCATGGGCGGCTTTAAAACTCTGACACGAGGTTAGTCACTAATCACACGACAAGAAGAAGAAGACTGCCATAAATCTCAAGTAGGTCGACCTCCAATACATCACACTATTTGCATTTGGTATCACACAATGACAGAACATCACGCTTTGTTTACCCGAAGGGAAGGGCAGAGGTGTACCTGCAGCAGGTACACCCAAATTTCGCCAGTTATGTTTAAGTAACATGTAATCGGGGGCGACCCTATTGCCATCAACCGGGGCCAAATCCAGACTCCGGGCTGCTACTGAGAAATTCCAGATAGAAAAACCCAATAACACTTTGCCCGACCCGGGAATCGAACCCAGGACCTCATGCTCAGCAGTAGCGCTTGCGACCGCTAAACCAACGATGCAGTATCACGGCAGTATTTGGTATGACGTCTATCTCAATAACGAAGAATATTCAAAGCTAAGCTAAGCCACACACCTTAGATCTCCATCTAACTAAATCTCGTCAAAATATAATTTTTAAATTTAATTATCCTACAAATCCAGTACTTTAACTAACCACTCTATATAGATCGGATTCGTTCACGGAAAGAAGTGGGCGTGTAATAGGAAATGTTCCGCATATTGACTCCGGCGACGTTCCCGAGATCTCTAAACAATGACACACGGATCCAACTTACACCATACAACATGGATTGATTCATAATCTAAGTCAACTCACTTTTGGTTTTGATTGAACACTTGAAGCTGCTTTTGGTGTAGTTCTTATTTAGTGATCGAGATTAGATACAATTTAAATTTTTGATAGACAAGATTTCTTTTTTGTAGAGATAAGAGAGAAAGATAAGTATAAGCTAGCGGAAGTTTATCGCAAATAAATAAATGATATAACACTTTTTTGCCCCTACTTCTTGGATTCAAACCGGCGAATGCAGTCGGTTTTGTACGCGGAACATAAAAATATGCTAAGGACATTAGACTCGGCTTTCCTAGAAAGACTGAGGAAGGTTATTAAAATCGTCAGCAGCCAACTTATTGCATAAAGTTATTATGTACTTATTGTATCCCAATAGTGCCAGTAGTGGTAGTCGGAGCTTTTGGCTAAGTAATAACAGCCGTACAGGTCGATCCCTCAGGTTAAGCTACGCTTGCCAGGGTTGGTCCGTGCATGGGTGTCCATCTTTACATACCGAGACTCCTCCGTGCCTTGGAAAGCACGTTAAGCCGTTGGTCCCGGCTGTCATTCGTGAATCTTTGACAGTCGTTACGGGTCATCAGAAGCCTGGAAGTCTGATAACCAGTCTTACCAAGGGGTATCGAATTACCCAGTTACTGGGTTGTGGAGGTCAGATAGGTGGTATTCAGCTGCATCCGGTTAGACTGGAAGCTGACCTCAACAAAGTTGGGAAAAAGCTTGATAGATTGATTTTATCCCAATAGTCGATTCCTATAGCATTTCCCCTTTCCCTTGCCTTCAAAGATTCTCCAGTCCGTTACTTGCTTAGGGCCAGTTGTCACATTAATTTTGCGATAATTTTGTTCCAGAAACTGGCCCTCAGTCATGCAGAGTTTGTATTTTAGCAGTCTGCATCACATTAGCATGTGGGTAATGGAAGGTGGACGTCATGCAATGTAGTAAAATGGGCCTCTGTTCTGATTATTCCTTCTTTTTCGTTTTCCAGGACAACCGATTATCTGTTTTAATTTTAATTGTTATCTTTGTTAAGGGACTGTTTAGGAGCAACTCTAGAATTAAAATTCTAGAGTTGCTCCTAAACAGTCCCTAATTCTTGTGCTTAGTGTAAAACAATCTAAAACTTAACTTACCTAGTTTATAACTAATTATAACTTATGCTCATCTAGATATTTCAAAATTATTCCTGTAAATTAAACATTTTATACCTTATTGATAACGAGGGTACCTATAATTACAAGATATTAAGTTAGCTTAGATATTGGCAGCAACTCTAACATGCAACTTTACTTACAGTAATGTCTATTTTTAGAGTAGTAGTGGCCCAGTGGTACGACCGCGAGTTACGAGTTGTAAGGTCGTAGGTTCGAACCCTGACAGGTGCTTTACTTTGTGTAAATTATTTCATCACCACTCCTCTCAAAACGGTAAAGGAAAACATCGTGAGGAAACCGGAATGTCCTAGAGCCAAAAATTCGAAGACGTGTGACATCTACCAACCTGCACTTGGCCCGCGTGGATTACGGCCCACTCCCTCTGATAGAGAGGAGGCCTGTGGCTCAGCAGTGGGAACATTATAGGCTGATTGTGTAAGGCCTATTTTTATTGTAAGCGATATTTTTTACTTGAAGGTGCAAATAAACAAAAAACAATATTTCTTTGTTGACTAAGATGCTTGTGAAAGTGGTACTTACCTATTAATTTTACAGTAAATTATTCTGGTATTCTAATCGCCAACCTGTTTTAAGCAAGCGCGGTGATCAATGCCGTCGCTATATGAAAAGAGGCCTTGGCCCTGCAGTAGGACAGTAATAGGCTTTTATTGTTCTACTGTCTCCTTCTTCCACAATGGTGAACCTAACCAAAATCATTTACAAGTACCAACTAGAATTTACTGTCTCATGTTTATTCCCTATTGTTGGCGACTTGGAGTCGTTTAAGGCGAAAGCGTCAGGGTCGCGAAATTCAAAATTTCTTACGTTTTTTGCAATTTTCAGATAGGTAATTACGCAACACATTTTCGTTGACAATTCCCACTAATCTGTTTCAATTTGACAGGTCAACAACATTCATTGTGTTATTTACATTCTTGAGCAGATTTTTTTTTCGAACGTTCGAAGCAATGTATAATGGTTTTGAAACAGATTGCTAATCTGTTTCAAAACGATTCAGATTCTGATTGATCGTGTATTACGTAATTAGGGTACAGGTCAGTATCAGATCATATGTTGATGTAAATATGATTCACGGCCGTATCAAATGTTTATTTATAGAATTATAATTGAAGAAATCATCAATACAACTCTATAAGATCATGTAATACTATTGAATGACTATTTCATGAAATCATGACATTTGAGGATTATGCTATCTTAAGGAGTTGTATTGCTGATTCTAATGATTATAATTCTTAAAAGCCATATTTGTTACGGTCGCGAATCATATTTTAATCAACATTGACCTGCAAATTGCAAAAAACTAAAGAAATTTTGAATTTAACGGGCTACCTTAGCGCATCCGCCTTAATGAATAAATCTTAGGAGTGAATTTAAAACAATTCACTTCCGCGTGGTTCTTGGACAATTTCTTGTGATTTGCATCTTTTCAGCAATGTAGAAATTACGGTACAGCTTGCGAATAAACCTTTGTAAGGAATCAGAATCAGTTTATTTTGAAACTGGTTACTTCTTGAATTTGTAGATAGGAGATATATATGTTTACCTATTGTATAGCTGTGTGGTTAACCTCTTTCTTTAAAGATATATGTGTTTGTTAAGCGTGGTGATATATACTTTACACATAACATAAAATCACGCCTAGGGTCCCCGAAGGGATAAGCAGAGGTGTACCCATAGTAGGTCCACACGCATTTTGCTAGCTATGTGTAAGTCCTATGTAATAGGGGGCGAGCCTATTGCCATTTAAAAAGTTTTTTATTTCTTTTAAAATAGGTTTTTATTTTTATTAATTTATTTTACTTCATATAGATTCTTTTCTATTTTGTGAATGTGAGAACGCTGTAGGCTTAGTAGACTGTAGATTTATTGACTATTTTATATTTTGTTAAGTACCGGGTACTTGTTGAAAGACCTACACTGTCCTCCTATACCTATTAATACTGTTATTTGAAAATATTGTAAAGGCCAATTATTTTTGAAAGAGTAACCGTGCTCCTTCTGACGTTTCATAAGTGCCCATGTTGGTTTATGTGAAATAAAATATTTTGAATGTTTTTTTTTAATTACCCGGGCACAAAGCAGACTCCGGGCTGCTAGGTACTGAGAAATTCCTAATGGAAAAACTTAATAACGCTTTGCCCGACCTGGGAATCGAACCCAGGACCTCATGCTCAACTAACTCTCTCTGCTCTATACTTAACGATAATATTAATCCTTTATTTAATTTAAAACACTTATAAATTAAATTTTTAAATATTAGAATATAAACAATATTTTTTTTTTAAACATTGAATAAATATATATAATAATATTAATATTGTTAAGAGGTAAAACGTGTTTGTTTGTTTGTAAGTTTGTATGTAGCGGTAATATCCGGAACTACTAGTCGGATTTAATAATTCTTTTTGCATTGGATAACCCAATTCTTAAAGATTTTTATTTAACATCATCTAAACTGCAGGAAACAATAACAGTATTTTATAGAAAGGGAAATATCTGTCATATGAATAGAAATATACTGTGTGAATTTAAATCTCAACTTCATGGATAATTAAACACACAACGTATAACTTTGCGTCACATATGAGGGTTGAAAGAAAATATAATATTTGAATAAATGTTACAGCAAATTTCAGAGGTCGTAAAAATCATTGTCAACACACATAAAACCGGCCAAGTGCGAGTTGGACTCCACACGAAGGGTTCCGTGTATTAAAATCGAGCAAAAAAAACGCCGAAAAAACACATTTCTTGTATATGGACCCCCTTTAATTAAATACGGTTCGTGAGATACAGCCCGCTGACAGATAGACGGACGGACAGACGTACAGCGGAGGCTTAGTAATAGGGTTCCCGGGTACAGAAAAATGCAGTAGATAGGTATTACTGAATGCATAGGTAGATTAACTACAAGCCACACAAAACGAAAGTTGTGGTGAATAATATGATTTATGAAAGCGTAATACCTACACTTAAAGGAAACATAACGTAACCCAAAATCTCTACAAATATGCCTTAACCCTTTGACTTTCAACGACCCATTTCTCTAATATAACCCCTCTAATAAAAAGATAACCCCGCGCTAAAAAATAAGCAGCTAATCCATGCTGTTAGTATGTAAAGTAGAATGTAATAACCGAATAAAAAAAGTAAAAGTAGCAACCTCTGTAGACAGAGCTTTGAAAGATAAACAGATTTTGATGAGCCCGCCAAAGAGGAAGATAATTCGAAAATCGCTACCGCTGCTTGGTTTAAGCAAAGTTAAAATTGGAAAACCGTCTTGATGATCCGAGAAATACCTCCGGGCGAACTTTAACTTCAAACCCTTTGAAAACTGTAAAGCTGATCTACACGATAGACGTTATTGGAGAGTGTTTATGTTAACCCTTATCAATATATCTTTACGAACTACTAACTGGTCTGTAACAAGCTTATAGATCAACCGTGATACGGAAGCGAAACTTGCCGTATACAATATGGTTGAGACTGTGTAGGATAGCTTAGGAAAGTAGCTGCAAAGTTTTAAAATATAATCCTACTACTAACTAATAATTTTATTATCCTACTACTAACTATTATATTTATAATAATTTTATTATCTTACTACTAATTATTCTGCCCTGCTAAGCCGAAAGGCGCTATCTCTGAGATAAGACCTTTTAGTTTTTCTATACCATTCAATAGCAATAACAATTTCGCATCTCATGGTATAAGCCAAATAGCGCTATCTAACTTAAAACATAAAAAAAACATTAAGAAGTTTTTTTTATCCTTATGTTTCCATAAATTACAATTTACAAAAAGTCAATTTTCTCAAAACTTACTCCGATTGAGATAGCGCCTTTCGGCTTAGCAGGGCAGTATTATCCTACTACTAACTAAATATTATCCTACTTCTAACCTACTACTTATAAATGTGAAAGTTTGTATGTTTGGATGTTTGTTACTCAATCACGCAATAACGGCTGAACAGATTTGGATGAAATTTGACACACAGACAGTTTATAACCTGAATTAACATATAGGATAGTTATCCCGGTCCCGTGGGATAAATTCGACATCCACGAGAGCGAAGCCGCGGGCGAAAGCTAGAGTAACGTCAATACTTAGTACTGGACCCGACCGTATAAATATAGTAACGTCAGTCAGGACCCAACTGTATAAATATAGTCACGTCAGTACTTTTAAATATATTATAACCGGGATAAAAATCTTTTCTCTTTACGATAATACTAGCTGTTGCCCGCAACTTCGCCTGCGATCCAGGATAAAAAGTAGCTAGTAGCTTATGTCCTTTTCCAGCCAAATCCGTTCAGCCGTTTTAGCGTGAAAGTGTAGCAAACAAACAAACTAATTTTCGCATTTATCTAAACTAATCCTTACCAATATTATAAATGCGGAAGTTAGTTTGTTTGTTTGTTACGCTTTCACGCTGTAACGGCTGAACGGATTTGTATGAAATTTGGCATATGGGTATACCATGACCTGGAGGAGGAGATAGTTAATCTTTTATTCCGATGTTCTCACGGGATCGAGACTTATGCGGGTGAAACCGCGGGGCGCAGCTAGTATTATATATAGTTAGGATTATTAAAAGCCTGTGATGTTCCACTGCAGGGCAAACACCTCCCTACACTCTTTCCACTTCTGTCTATTTAAAGCTGCTAAGGACCAGTTCTTGTTGAAGGAGTCCAGCTTATCCCGCCATCTCCGTTCTGCCACGATGTCGCTTGTCATTAAAATATCTGCCATGCTATTCTGTAAACATCTCACCGTGAAAACTTGGGTGAAGTGAGCTGTCAATAGTGTCAATCCCTGTGGAATGACAGCTCACTCCACGCTCACTTCACCTAAGTTTTCTCGGTGAGATGGTTACAGAATAGCACTGCAGATAGAGTAACAGAGGGTGTATCAGAAAGATGTCGTTCAATTTAAGAGTGTGGTATAGTAGGCTTTACCACACCCTTAAATTTGATCATACTATTCTTATACATCCTGTATAGTTCTTTAACGATCCTAGATTTCTAACTTAGTTTATCTAAAAAAACAATCCACGTAACCTTTTTCTATTCTCTAATACATATTCTATTCTACATTTAAAGTGCTTGTGAAAAGGATTTCCTAGGGTAAAAGTTTAAATAAGTTTAGGCGAGTTTCTCAGACCCCTTTTACGAGTGCAAAAGGGCAAAGAAGGCAAATGTTTATTCAAAGATTTTATAGATTCTGTGGAGTGAAAGGGAGACGAAACTAAAGTTCATAGATCTGTTGAGTGAAGAATACGCGTACTTACCGATACATGTGAGTAAGTACGCATATGTACGCGTACTTACACATACACACGTGAACATAGATTGTAAACCTTTGGGAAATTGTGCTAAGCAAAGTTTTTCGATATTGCTCTCATCTTTACGATCGTTTGAAGTAGTGAAGAGAAATTGATAACGATATTCCCTTTTTATTTTCCAAATTATATAACTAAACTTCACTATATTATAGGTATAAAAGAACGTGATGCCACAATCAACATCCCAACTTTCTTGACACAAATTACGACGGATATAATTTAATCTTCGCGAACTTCGTTAATTTTATTTTTCCTTTGAATTAATTTAAAAATTCCTGCCGAGATCCTGGCAGTTATCGAACTCGGGACGTCGGAAACTTTCAACACTAGTAATATTAGCGAAGTCATTTCGAGAATTTCCGACTTTAGAATCTAGGATTGCAGACGCTAATTCTTTCACACGTTGGACGAAATCTACTTACATAACAGCTTAGTTTACACAATTTGAATAACAAAAGTTGAAATGGATATCTCAAATCTGATTGTATTCGCGTCCGGAAATCCGATAAGCACTTAAAGTTTTGGTTATTCAATTCGGCGCTCTATTCCGCTAACGTTTTTACGCGCCGCTTTACGTGGCAGTAATGCAAAACAATATCGTAAACGTAGTGTGTCGTTGAGAATCAAAGCTATAAACTGTACGTCGGTAGCAAATCGGTGAACGTGTCGCGGAGCAGGGAGACAGTAAGAAGGCTTTAGGACAAGCGACGTGCGACAAAGTTTTTATTTCCCTTGGGACACACCGATCCTAGTGCCGCCCAGGTGCTCCCCGCACCGATGGAAACCTATATTATTTGTTTGAACGAAACTTTCTGGTCTCGCGTGAGATAAGTAAATTATGTTTGCGTCCCGAACGCCGCGTTGTATTCAATCTCGCACCGTGATTTGCTTATTTAAACTATAAATATTTGTTTGCAAAAGTTCCTGAATTAAAGTTTTCGTAACTAAATTAACTCCTGAATAACTAACCTTGACATTATGTGTTCTGGTCTCTCGGTGCAAGAGTGGGTAGATACTGTAGGTAGTCTGAAATGCCAACATTAAGCTGGAGCAAGCAACAGACTTCGAAGAATTTTATATTAAACAAAGAAAGATAAAAGATTATAAAATATTATCCGACATTCTTCTCATATTCAACCAAAGTAAAAATGAAAAAAGTTCTCAAAGAATGCGAGTAATAAAAAATTATACAAACGATCGTCATATATTACCGATATTAAGCGTTGATGAAACAGTTTTAGCGGTTCCGCACACTCCGGATATTCGAGGAAATATTGCTGAAATAAAATATACAGACTGCAAATTATTCCGACATAAAGAAGCTTGAGAGGTTTATGGTTATACCATATGATCGCAATTTAAGAGTGCGAGTGTTGGTATTAAATTGAAATACGATGGGAATTGTTAGTCTTGGGTAAGACGACGATCAAACAAACTGTTTGATGTTGAAACACCACACATTTTTGACTGTGTCATTTGTAGCTAATACACTAATAAGTTTGGTGAATTTCTTGAGCACTGCTGCCATAGAAGTAGTAAGTATACAACTTCTACAAACATAAGTCGATCATCTGCCGGAGCCCTTAATAACAGATCATTTACATAACACACACATCCGATGCGTACCTACAGTCCCAACATTAATACTTACAAAGCAAAATGCAAAGTAACAAAAGTTAACATCACATTGTTCACGCGCTCGTTACGAACTCGAATCGAATTGGTAGCTTCGAGAATGTTTCGAGCCAAATGTGCCTGGAAGGCTGATGAATCTAATTTTTGTGTCGGGGCGCAGCGGCGCGTTTCTTATGAAAATTATGCCCCATTCGAAGGCGCGGAACAAGTTGAGAAGTTGAAATAAACTGTCCCGCCGTGACTGGCACACTGATCGAGCCGGGCGTGCGGAACGCGGCGATTCGAACGCTTATTTAAATTTCGTTTACATTGTTACCGCGACGTGTGAAACGCCCATTTATATTGGAGCAAATTAAAAGATGAGGTCAAAGCCTTGTCAAAAGTTTCCAGACGGAAAAGGTAAAATATCTGCTTCCACAAATTCTCTGATGAATATTGTTATTCTAGAGCTCTCCTAGCAAAAAAACACTAAAATTGACTTGTATTTTCTACCTTTTTTTAATAAATCTAAGAATTCTTAATAATAACTTTGTAGTTTCCACACGAAGGTACAGAAAATTTGATATCTCCTTTCCCTGTACTCTTGGAAAGAATTTGGGTCTCTAAATTTCCACTATTACCTACCACAAAATGTTGTAATTCTTATTAAATCCGAACAGGCGCGGTGCAGTGAAGCAGACGGACCGCGAACATGCCATTATCACCGAGGCGGACGAAAGGATGAAAACAGGTGGCCCCACCTGAGTGGAGTGAACCGTGCAACCGCTGATAACGAGATGAAAACATGCCAATGATGCCTCTGCACAGGGAGAGAAATACCAACAACTTGGCCCAAACCTATAAATAAACTCGTTTATTTTCGTAAGTTTAAAATTAACGTTTCACTCATTTTAGATGGAGTAATGAATTATTCAAAGATAGCCTGCAGTAAAGAACGAACACAAGGGAAGCCAAGCTTGTTCTAAATGCTATTGCTGCCCGTTTCGACTGTCATTTCCAAAATCTGTGAATAAGGACTACCACAGGCATCAGTTAGGTATAGGTACTAACAATACCTAGGCTACTATCATAATTTTTAAGTACAATTTTATTACTAACACATTAGCATTTTATGTTTTTATGATTATGTAACTTGTTGGGGGATTCTCTGGAATAAATAAATAATAATAAGAACTCTAGGTCTGTCCACTACAGTTTACTCTGCTGGAACTGGTCTAGGGTGAGGAGCCAGACCAAGAGAGAGATACAAAACACGCAGGGCGGCATGTGGTGAGCTGTTGGGCAGTAGCGACTCCACGGTCCCTATCGCCCGGGAGAAGTCTTATTACTCACCTCTGGTTTGCCTTTATTGGCCGACTGGTGTGAACAGTGAACATTGACGAAGAAAAGAGCTCCCACCTCTTCCTTGCCTTTATTGGCCGGCTTGAGTGGAGATTCGTTAAAGCAAACGTGCTCCAAAGAAGGAAGTATTCCAGTAAGGTGCTGGTAGGGATCTTAACCGTATACTTCTGGGATTGTCCTGATGGCCGTGGAATACCTTCCCACTCCTCGTAAGCACCTCAGGACATGTTGCCCCCTTGTCGCTTCGATACTATGTGCTAGGTCGTTTCCAAGGGCCCATTATTGAGTGTGCAAGTCACCCCTTGCCATTTTATCTTTTATAAAACATTGGTCAGACAGGGGCCATAGCCTTTTCATAGTCCTAGATAACGAGTTTACTTTAGCCACCCAAACCCATAATCCAATATCTTTTTGCTATATCCTGCAATAGTCTAACATCAACCAGGGGGTTGTCCTTGGGTGCACTTGCATAGTGCGAACAGGGATAATCGTCGGTTGGTGCCTCATAAAACGTCTAACGGGTCTCGTACCCCTTTCAAAGGACCGGCACCCCAGGGTCTGGAGAAATGTCAAGAGACGTAAAAATAATAGATATCTAAGCATGCAAACGGGCACAAACAAATACCACGTCATTATAATACAGTATACCCGATACGTGCACATTATACATTGCTTAGCTTTCTGCTCACACCGCACACAAATCCAAGCGATTCACATAATTATAGGCACAGTAGGCGATTCGGCATGTGATTCACAAGCGGGCTATGTGTTAACGCGTTGTGCAGACAAACGCGGCACACGAATCGACCGCAGCTAACGTGGGAAGAGTACATTTATTATGTCGAGTCACGGTACTCATTTGGGTATTAGAGATAAAATTAAAATTTACGCTTCGCCCAAAGCAATTTGTAACCGCCCGCTTTACTTCGCGCAGAAAATAGGCTTTGGTTTATCCTCGCTTTACATTAATTTTCATAAGTGGCTTACATTCAACGAATGCGGCTAAGGTCCGGTTAGAGGCAACGTCGCGACGGGCTGGGGAACTCCTCCGCTCCTCCTGTCGCCTTTGACATTACACCGCTGTTAGCCACTTAGGTTTAGCGAATTAAATGTTTTTGGTAGACTGCTCGCTTTTATTTTATGCATGGAGTTCATTTGTTAGAAATAATGGAAAGTATGTAGATGCAGCAATTTTATGAGAAACTCGCATCGCTATGTGTGTGGCCAGTAGGAACGAGTATTTTATGTACACACGCAGAGTATCCACAAGCAAGCTAACCTCACCTAAGTCTTAAGCGTCTATTAGTCAAAAGAAAGGACCGTAGAACAAGAAATGCCAAGACAATTTGTCAATGAGAATTCATTGTTGTTTGGTTTAGTCTAACCCGCTAGTGAGACTGATAAATGTCCTTTCAGAGTGCGCCGTCAGTCAAATCGCGGTTGCCTGCCCACAAGATATATTGTGGACCCAAGCCTCGTTCTTGTGGAACACCCGACCCTGGCGTTACTTTAAAATTAACCGTTTCAGTGATTATTTACTAAATAAGTGACGAAATGTCGAACAGTTACGTTGTATACATAGTATAGTCCAACTTTCGTAGCAGTTGGGCATAATAAGCCGCACTGAAATGTCCAAAGACCTGAAAGAGATAAGACCGAAAAGTTAAATATCTTGCAATTCCATGTCTACATTCTTCATTGCATACCGAGCCGTATGTAGAAAAAGATCGGTGGGGTAGAAGAGCTTTCCCATTGTCTTATTTTTCTCGTGTGCTGACCAAGTAGATTTTATCATAAAAAATACGTGACATTATTCTCTCTAAAAGTATATTACACAAGAATCTGTACTGAGCGTCCTTTTGCATGTTACGTTACAGGCTTACACCACCTACTCATTCCAGGACAAAAACAATAGGTTGATTGCCAATCAATCACCCGAATATCGGCATCTGACACTTACCTCTTCAGTAGCCAAGCTTTAATTATTTCGTTGTAAGCATAAAACTATTCACTCACTTTGACGTGGGTAACGTTTAATTTGCGAATGCTAACAGTTTTGGAAGCGTTTTCGACTTAGGGCGACCGCAGCAAGCATCGGAGGCTGAACAAGAACAAACAAAGTAATTAAACACATCAAACGTTTGAAATTGAAGCTGTGACTCAAAGCGCGGCCGCTGCGGAGAAATGGCAACGGTCACGGTTCAGATTTCGAGCCGGCGGGATCACAAAGCACGTCTCGATTACACGAATTATTATCAATGGCTAATAGAAAACCGCTCCTCTACCGAACTCGGTTGTTACTACACATACGAAATTCTAAGGTGGTTTTGCCGAATTGGTCTGCTTTGATTCTTAATATATATATTGAGAGTGACCTTTGCTTTTTGATACTTGAATAAAAAGAAAGCATAATTAAATGCTGGATTACAGTTTTTCTGGAGAAAAGTAGGTACCGAGAAGAGTAACCTTCCTCGTATATAAAAACTTTCTTTATGAAACAAATAAATATGTTCTTTTTTTTGAAAATTCAGCTATTCGTTTTCCAGAACGAAAAATGTATTGCCAGTACGATATGAAGTAAAAACGGAATTCTTTTCGACTGACACTTCTTTATTTTAAATCAGACTGATGTAAAAATAAATTAGTCTACACAGTTTAAACAGAAAATTGCGGCGCAATTCGGTCAGAGTAAAAGATACGTAGAAGAGCTTAATGGTTCTAAACACAGCTTGAACAGAAGCCGACCACAACCGACTAAATACGTAGACTTATGTACGTTCTGTGACTGGCTTTACTAGTTGTTGGTACCTATTCATTTTGTTGGAAATATTGTTGTTGAAAACTGGCATATTAATAGAGATGTTGACTGGGTGAAAAAAAAACAATTAAGTCCGTCAGTCAGATAATAAAAAAATATTAGTTACGTATTTTTTGCTATATCATATTAATAAAAAATAATTTTGATAAAACGCATTAAAGTTAGGGAGTGGGTGCTCACTACGTCACAAGTCAGTATAAAATGTACTGGAAAGTGACGTCATGCCACATTTTAACTCAATGTATTGCCGTAATCTTTTGATTACGTAAAAAAATAAAAAGTACGAGTCCAATATTTTTTTATAAACTATCTGACGGACAATAAAAAATTTAGTCAACATCCCGATTGAATAGAAGATTAAATAATAAAATATGAATTATTTTGGGATTCAAAAAATATGTAAAACTTTATAGAACTGAAAAATTTACTCACTACGGGTGTCTTTTTACGTCCTAAATAATCTCACTAGTTTTGTGTGCGTGAGTGTGATTTACAAAATGACGACCAAATACGGCCGCCCAGAATTATAATAAACATCTAAATTCAGCTACAATCTAAACTAAACAAATACGTTGCGGGACCTCGATAACAACGATTAAGCTAATACCAACATTTTCACGAATAAATGACTAGTATTAACAACAATAAGCGGTAAGCATAATTTTACGATGTTCAAGTATTTATAGATGCGTTTCTAATTTAAAATAGATACGTGATTTGTGCGACTGCCGATCAATTCTAAAAAATTCATCGTGAAGGTGAAGTGAGCTTGAAGTGAGCTGTGACAATCCAATTAAATGACAGCTTACTTCACGCTCGGTTCACTTATGTTTTCATGGTGGGTTTTTTTTTTTTTCTTGAAACCTTACCTTGAGCTGTTCCCTTTTTCAGGGCACATTTATGTTTCATTCATCAACGGAAACTGCACATGATAATTACATTGTATAATAAACGTTTCGGCATGCATCAGTTCCCATTACAACAACCTGAAAACTTCAATAACATGACGGTGATATTATAATTTATTCAGTTTTAAATGAATTTTATACTACATCATTTACTACTTTAGCACTGAAAATAATTCTTAAATTTCCTGATTAATTTGTCTTTGTTTGAGAATAATATAAACGCACTAGCAACCCGCCCCTGCTACGCATGGTTTTTATAAAACATCGATTTTTCTTTATTATAATTATGTAAGTTTAATATTAAACACATAAACGTTCCGGAATAAATTATCTAAATTAAGGTGAAAATTGCCTCAATATCCCTTGCGTAGTTTAAAAGAACAACGCGGCCACACGGGCAGACATGAAAAGTGGCTTTAATTCATAATGTGTAAAGATAGATACAGTTAGAGATAGTAAAGAAGTAGTAGATAGCATGTGAATCTGAATAACGATGATTCTATCCGACCCTGCGGTGACCATCACCAATCCGCTAGCGCTGCATGGTCACTGCGGCTGTGCACTGCAATATGCTGAGTTGATTGATTGATTGATTGATTCTAGTCGGAGTTTATACCACACAAGACCACCTAGTAACAACGACAATCATTCTACTTTTTAAATTCTAGGGTAAACTCTGAAAGAACTCTGATTTGAATGTTTCAATTTTGATTCGTTTCCATCTCGCAACTTTTAATAACAACCTCTTTTTAATTTTACTTATTTTATTATAGGTGACAAATACATAGTTTAACTCGATTTTTATAACTGTGCGCTTAGAGCTGTCAAAATCGTAGGTAGTTAGTATTGAATTCACCCGCCCGGTTACCTCCTCAGTGCCCCGACGCCTCTTAATACGGTCTACACATCTCGTGTCAACTCCACAGTTCTGTCTTATTATTCGTTAATTTGTTATTGTTATTATTTAAACTACTTATACTGAACAATTTTGACGTTGACATGCATACAACTGTGCAGTTGTAAAAATCGGCTATATGTATAATAACACAACACATTTTCGTAAACGATTAGACTAACCTGTTTCATTTTGACAGTTCATCAACATTCATTGTTTACGTCGTTGAGCAGTTTTTTCTTTCAAACTTATGAAGCAATGAATTCTGATTGATCGTGTATTAATTAGAGTACGGGTTATACATACATACATACTTTTGACAAACAAATTCTAATTTCAAAATAAGTTTAAGAATAAAAATGGCCAGTCCAGACATTTTATTGGGGCGAACGTTTAAGCCGCGGTCAGACTGCTCGAGAGGGCTCGCGGGATGGACCCACAGACATTTATAAAGCAATTTAAACACGCCCCGACGTCTTGACCAGTCTTTGTGGAGTGAGACTTGTAATGAGGCTGTTTTAACTAATGATTGTGGTAAGGCATTGTAGGCGAACGTATTAGATACGGTGGGCGGGACAAAACATAAGTAGGTACAACTAGATAACTTAATAGTTCATCTGGGGTTCCGTAGCCAAACGGCAGAATCGTTTATTTTTTACAAAGAGCTGATTGTTATTCGCACATACTGTTGATCCTTTTCAGTGCAGAAATATTTAATTGACTTGAATTGAAAATTAAAACTCTGCCTACCTAAAAACCCATAAAAACTCTCTCCTGTCAGAAACCTTGAGTTCGTTTTTCCTTCTCTTAGTGTCCTGAGTCAGGACGCCAAAAGATTGCCAGTAAGAGATTTGCCAGTATCAATAGCGAACGATAAAACCTAAGAAGAAAATAAAATGGGGTACCTAAGGGCAGAGTATGTAAGAATGCGCCAACCCCAAGTACGGCGTAAGATATTGATAAGCATTTATTACGTGTTAATAAGCTTTATCCGTAATTTGAGTGATTGTAGGACAAATCCTCTTCGACCGACTGGTCATCTAAATTTAACGCCTAATCCCTCAGCTTCGGAAGCGATATTGCCATTAACGGATAATTATAATGGGCGGTGCATTTGAATAGTGTATGAAACCGATTAACAGAATAGGTATGGTGTTAAGAGCCTAAACCTAGTGTGTCCTAAGACTGCGGTGGCGGCCACATAGCTTCCGCGATTTGCCGTCGAACGACGTCACTACAACGTACTTTATGTGAGTATCTTGTTGTGTTTCCAGCGTTTTCTGACACTGTAAAGTCAAACCCTGGTACCATCACTTTCAGGATGGCAGGCGAAACTGCGGCCAGTTACCGGAGTAAGGCAACGGCCTTACTCCTTAAACTGGCCCCCACCGGTTAATAAACAGGTATTATGTTACGACCATCAATCTGATGACCAAAGCCGGTGGTTTTTTTATTTTTTCCTCACAGCCGTTTTTCATGTCCTAAAGTAAAAGCCTCTATTAAAAAAATCCAACAACTTCAGCACGCGTAGCATGACAACGACAAGACAACCATAGACACGGGTTTTGTCGACGGAAGAATAGACAAAATGACAGACAAATAATCCCAATCTGTCATGTTGTCTATTCTTCCGTCGACAAAACCCGTTCCTATTGTGGTCATGCTAAGCGTGCTGGAGATGTATTTTTTTTTTTTTAAACCTAATCAATGCAAAAAAAAACTAAACTTAACAAACTATTCTAGACTACTCCGTATAACTAAGTAGGCATTACTTGTAATAAACCTACACACAACATAACAGAAACATAATACACACAGTAGTAATTACTAATAACGAGGCATCGCGGCAGGCAATGGGTATATTTTATCGGATTACTCACACGTTATCAAGCTCGCCAGCACACACCCTCAACGTTTGTCGATGATGTACTAACACCCTTATAACGTTACTTGTCGTCGTCAAACATTTTCGTCATAGGGATAAAGCTGTGAACTGTGGCGGCCCTTTTTTATTTATTTTTCCTAGTATAGCGGCAATTAGGTGTGTTCCTATTTATTTACATAGTGATGCCAAAATAGCTCGTTAATATTTGTATTACAGTCAGCCTCAAAAACATGTATATATTAACGTATTCCAAATTACTATAGGCACCTTATCGCACCATCGGTGGAACAACTGCACGTTTTGTTATTTTCCACTAGAGACATTTTTTATGATTTTTGTAGAATAAAATAGAGTTTTTCTGCTTATATCGATTTTAAGTACTATATTTTTTTTGGGTGAAATAAGCCTTACCCTTTTGCGAATTTACGTATTTACTTTACGGGAGTAAAATACTTATTATTTGTACTATAATTTAAAGAAATTATATTTTTGATGTGCAGTTTGGCCCTTTTTGCACCAAAATTTAAATAATTTTGTAATTATGACCCTAGTAACACACTTAACTCATTTTCAGATGTTTTGTTAGTTGTGCCCTTGTTCCACTGATGGTGCGTTATAATTCAACTGTTTATAGGCGAAATTATTTTCACGACTATTTCATACCTACATTACAGAAAAATAAACTCTTATCACGGAAGATTGTCCACCTCGTTACCCGCTAAATGTTCGGAATATAAGAAAGCTGTTAATATTAGTTACGTCCTCATCTCAATAAACTTTGGAGCGAAGCTTTCGACAAGAAAATAATAAAATCTTTCCGCTCTTTACCTCCTGAGTTTGGTCGCAGTTGCTATGAGTTTTAAAACGTATTTTTAACGCTCCTCTTTCAATACACATCTAGTATCACTAATCTAGGGTTGATAGTTATGCTTTTAGAGAAGAGAATGGAACCTTTTTGTCAGTGGCGAGATCCTAAAACCTCACTGTTCCTTCTCGGGTTGCATGAGCCCGGGAGATACTTGTATGAGAAAGGTACCTATAATCCTGTCTGAATTTAGGCCAATTCTGAAATTCTGTAGGCGTAGGTAATGTAGGTACTTAGGCGGTCAGAAGTCAACGTCATCGTCATCACAACCTCACAATAACATACGTAACATCTATTATACCATACGTGACTGTTCCTACGTTACTAGGCTGATAAAATATAAGTTTTTCCTAATGTTAAAATTATTTTTTATGACTCAAAAATTCAAAAGTCATTTATTCAAACTAGGCTGATAATCAGCACTTTTCGAACGTCAAAATTACATAAGACAGTCCCCCAAAACGCCCACCCTTCACCACTTCCTAGTGCGTTAGCTGGGAAGAAGAAGTGGCGCAACAAACTCCCCAGCAGCACAGCTGTCTGTTCAGTTAGAAAGAAAAAAAAATGACTTTATATTTATTTAATAGATTTATTTATTTATTTGATTTACACGGCCGAAACCAATTACATAAATCAAAGTACATAATTATAAGAAGTACCAACATAAAAACATAAACTAATAACAACAATGAAATATTACTACTCTCACAAAAAATGTTAGCACATAAAAATACACAATAATGACACAATCTGCACATAATAATACAATTTTATATTTGTCATAATTTTTATACGATTATATAATAGTATTCAACATAATTTAACCTAATTTAAATTATTATCCATATGTTAGCTAGCACACGCCAATATACCAAACAAAATCATCGAGAACTATACTCGGGCAGAAATAAAAACTAAACGTAAACAAAACTTAACGTCTTAATAAAAGCCTCCAGGCATAATAGGCGTGCCCGCTTACATAAAGCTGTAACTTGAAGTTATAAATGATAAACTAGGACCATCGAGGTAAAATAAAAAAACAGTTAATTACTAATAACAATAAATAATATGATCTATTGTCGAGGTCACTAGTTACATATTGCAAAACAACTCATTAAAAAAAACATTGTAATGAGTAGATTATGTCAACAATAAATTAAAATAAACAATTATATGAACTCATATAACCTGTCAGTAGGTAAGCTAATTCTGGTGAAAGAACATAAAAATTGTCTTGAGTTAATCACAGCGACCAACTATTCTTATCGTTTAAGTAGTCGTTGATAGAATAGTATGCCTTTGAACAAAGGTTGGATTTTACTTTCGTTTTAAACGCATTAAAAAGGCAAATCTAGCAAAGAAGAGTGTAACTCGTTATAAAAGGTTATACCAAGCCCAACAAATGAGTTATGAACCTTATGAAGCTGGTGAAAAGGAACTCTTAGTTTTTCCTTATTTCTAGTGTTAACATTGTGAAAATCACTGTTTTTAGTGTATAAATGTATATTTTGCCTAATATTAGATGTTGGCGAAAATGAATTGAGATGCCACTGTGAGGATACCAATATCTTTGAAAAAATCTCTCAGAGAAACTCTGGGGCCTAGCTGGTAAATAGCTCGAACACCTCGTTTTTGAAGGACAAATATATTTTGAATATCAGCAGCTTTGCCCCACAGCAGAAGACCGTAGGACATAACGCTATGAAAATAACTAAAATAGACTAATCGAGCTGCTGAGACTGCTTCTCAGACGACTATACGACTATAATTGAAAACACTGGATTGCAAGTTTGTTAGACTATCAAATAAATTCCAACCACGAAATATTATATATAATAATATTATATCAAATATCTCTTTTACATTTTTGTATGCAGAATGGGAACGTCATCATTAGATATACCTACGACTTTAATTGATTGTCGTCTCCACCTATAAATACTACCTACCTATAAAAGAGTTCTCAATATTAATATTATAAATACTTGAATGCGACATCCCTACGCTAAAGCCCCGCGGCCCCCACTTTGTAGCCTTTGATTGGCAGACGACAATCCAAAAATTGTTTTAAACAACAATTTTATTGACGTCAAATATTCCACTTTAGTTAGCTGAATGAATTTTATCAAGCGCAATAAAGCGCAAACCTTCTAAGTTTCAAGGGCTGGATAGGGCTGATTTTGAAAGCTTAAATAGTTGTGGGTTTAGTTATATTGTCGAACTATTATTTCAATAGTCCGACAATAAACTAAAAAGAACTGCGTCAAAAATATTTTATTTAACATTAAAAAAAATAAAGATACTGCTAAAAATAATTAATACCCACAAAAGTTTCAAACACGTTTTAAAAGATGTAATAAAATATTATCTAGTAATATATACTCGAAGAAATTCGAAACGGATCTCCTTGAAAATCTTTCCACGCTCATTGCTTAGTAACAATCAAATTGATATAAGAATAATCTTAACCGGTAAAGCCCTGGGTGACCCTCAAGCACGTCAATTAGCACGTTAATTAGTTGTTTATCAGGCCTTTAACGGTTAATTGTATAACAATGATTATTACATGTAAAACATTGCATACCTCCAAACACACAATAGACACCGATACCAACAATACAGCCATAACCATCATATAAATATTGACAACAAAATCCTTACAAAGGCGCTCTATAACTTAGTCGAACCGCAGCACCACACAACAAGGATCTAATCAGGTTATATACTGCAGCAATATTTACCGACAATTTAAATATTGGACACTGGCCACTTTATCTTGGCATACGGTAAAATAACGAACTAAATTCAAATGTACTGCGTTTGACGTAACGTTGACGTTTGCTGTCAAGAACAGGGCCGCCATAATGGATCAAGTTAAACTGGGCGGTGTGTAGGCTTGTGGGTAAGCTGCGGACAGCGATGCGAGTCCGAGGGTCCGCTGACACGGCTCTACCCCTGACTAATGCGGGGCATTAATATTCCCGGTAATTAATTGTTTGCATGTCCGCCAAAGAAACGTCCCGTCTCATGAATTCTCTCGTATAATTTAAATTAACGAACTGAGGCCACTTCACATGGACGCGAAATAAAATGATGATCTAACTGTCGTTTCTAATCCTTTTGTTAGGGTTACAGTTTAATGTGTTTTATAAATAAAGGAACGCTTGAGTTTTCGTAAATAAATTGGGATCTTCTAGATTAGAGCATGCATTTCAAATTGAACAGATATTAATGATGTATTCTTACCAAACCTGTAGGTACTTTGTTAATAATTTAGTCATCTTAAACTGGCAAACGTTCTTTTATAAGTTTTGCAGATTTTTTTTTCCATATCTGTGAACGCATGTCGCGTTCACAGATCTGGAAAAAAAAATGAACGCTATCTTATTATATTTTATTGTAGATCTAGCGGCTTCAGTCAGATGAACTAGTGTACCAGAAATGCCATTATTGATATAAAAATGATCATTTGTTATTGCAATTCCATTGCAAGAGAATGGAAAGCAATCAGAAGGATGAATTTCCTGGAAAATTCATAGCATATTCATCATACTATCAATGAAAAAATACATAAATCACTTGAGTGAAGGTCATTAACTAAAATATAAAAAATAGCAGAAATGGTTTAATGGTAAAACGAGACTATTGAACTTGTAAAACAGGACGAAGGTAATTTTGTCCACTCGATACGGATGTTCCCCCATTGCTTCCGTGAGAGTGCCCTCGAGCGGAAATGATTTCTGAACAATATTTTTTTTGCAGTATAATATACAGAGGTAAAAGCTAATTACCCCTTCGGAGTCTTTACCGGTTCAAGTGTTCCGCCATCAAATCGCATGAATCGCTCGTATTTATGGAGGGAGGGGGAAGCGAAAATGACGTACTGAATTAAGCCAGCATTTTTTTCTAAGTGGGCAGTAAACGGGCTGCTTTCACCCATACATATTGAAGTGTCGTATATTTTACGATCCATCCCGCTCGAGGGATGGATCGTAAAATATACGACACTTCAATATGTATGGGTGAAAGCAGCCCGTTTACTGCCCACTTAGAAAAAAATGCTGGCTTAATTCAGTACGTCATTTTCGCTTCCCCCTCCCTCCATAAATACGAGCGATTCATGCGATTTGATGGCGGAACACTTGAACCGGTAAAGACTCCGAAGGGGTAATTAGCTTTTACCTCTGTATATTATACTGCAAAAAAAATATTGTTCAGAAATCATTTTATGCGCGTCCGCGATCTCGTCAGCGTATTTTCTTTCGTTGTAGGATGTTTGCGAAAAGGGGACTCGCATTTCTATTAACATTAGCATAATTTGAAATGGAAACGTTATTTCTTTGATACTCTCGTTTCTATGTAAATCGTATAATCTTAAAGCTTTTAGTATAAAATTAATTCTTGTATATACTTATTGAACCACACTAAAAAATAAAGATGTAGATAAAAACAATCGAGTGAAAATATAGAACGTCAGTGTGATACGAAGCAACGAGGTGATGTTAGTTTCAATAACACGTTATATTCGGTACACGTCATCGATTTCCTCCTCGAGCGGCGATCTGGGCAATGAAAGGAAGAAGTGTGGTCCCGAGGCGGGCGAGCACAAAGGAGTTCATACCTGCCGTGGAAAAATAGTGGCGGTATGAAAGTGTACGTCATGCGGACGATCATATGCGGCCCTTTGGCGCACCGTCTGCAAAAACACCGACATAATAAAACCGATTCTTTCTATTTTTCTGTTCACTTTTGAACGGTTTTGCGTCAACACATGGGATCGTGGAATATTTGTGGCCGAAATCTATTCCGACGAGTGGTTTTTGAAAATCAATGTACGGTATCTTTCCGTCCTTTCTAAACGCAGTACTTTTAATGGTAGTGTGATAAAATAGCGTGACCCTACGGCTGTATTGAGGAACAGCATGTACAATTTAGAGCTAAAAGTAAGCACTCAATGTTTATTCGCTCGTCCTAAGAGCTGTTTTGTGTTCAGACAAAATTTACGAGCTGCAAGTAAATACTGGAGTAGTATGAAAGTCACTGCTCCTTTTTAATAGCAGATTAATAGCTCGTTTTCTTTCAAAGCCAGAGTATATCCACAAGAATACTAAAACAATATTTTAATATTAAGAACTAACAAAACACATTTTAACGGTAATCGCGGCGTGCTTTACAGATGCCAATTTCACACAAAATAAAAATCTTTCACTCACACTGCAGTACCTCAGCCTTATTTTCTTTTTTTCCAGTCGCTGTCAGTGATCGGCGTCAGAACTTAAAAGCCTCGATACAAAGGGAAACACACATCCGGCCTCAGGACTATTGTGGAGCGACCTCGCTCCGCAGACCTCTTCGAGACGCCATGTCGCCTCCTCCTTGATACAGGTTCTATAAAAAAAAATTGCCGTAGGCGTTCTTGTGCTATTTAAATTCGATTACCCTTTTTATGTATATGTGTATTTCTGCGAATTTGCAAGTCTCCACTACTATTTAATTTTTGAAACGTATTCAGATGTCACTACACACTCAATAAAAACAATTTTGTGTTATTTTTTATAGTGAAAGCCGTAGTATTTCTCGTCCAAAATATTCGGTAAGCCACTAATAAAATTCATATTAAAACCCACAGTGTAACAATATACGAACCTTATATCAACCTCAAATATGCAAGCGGTTTTTATTGTTCCGAAAAAGTTGGCTAAGCGTGTATACTATGTGTCAATAAATACAACAATCGGTCTGACCCTAAACAAATGCCAAATAAACTCAATTAAATAAACATCACATATACTTTATGCCCATTGAACATGAACTGGCCTGCGTATTTACAAAACTCGACCTCATATGTGTACAAATTCATTTCAAAGGAATTTCTAAACAACCGGATCCCGAGTTCCCAATGGTATTCCAACAAAGCCTGGAAGTTGTAGAGGTATTCCAAATTGTTTACAAAATTCAATCCTAAAGCTTCGAGCCAGATTAAATCTAATTTCAACTTCAAGGTAAGTCTGAAATAAGTCTTCATAAAAGCGGAACCCTTTGATTTAACCCTTCCCGAAGTTGAGCTTGCTGATTGCCCGAAAGTTAGTCTCGTTCTCGCTTATTTCGCGTTGTCTTTTTTCGCAGGAAAAAACAAATCGAAAACAAGCAAGTAAGTAATGGCTTAAAAGTGACTTCTGGGATCGAGACCGGTGCGTCGCGGATCCCGGGGTTAGCGGGTGCCTCTCCAAACGTCTTAGCGTAGCGATTACACGCTGCCACTCACGTAATCACTTCTCCTTGTTTGCAGTACTGTTATCCCTTGCTAAGCTTGTTTTGATATTTTCTTACTGTATTGACAGAAATAATTTGTAAGTGAATAATGTTGTTTTTTAGAGTAAATAGAAGATTAAGTAGGGACAAACATAATTTTGTTTTAGTTCTTCTAACATTAACAATAGTTTTTTACGACAAATTCATACAAAAATTAAGCATCTTCAAAATTATTCCTTTTCGCCTAGTATTCGCTTTCGAAAACCACTGGATACTCCGCACTCCAAATAGGGCCCAAAGGAGCGTTCATTTTTGTAACGCTTCATTTGCAACCCAACTTTTAAGTAGTTGAAGCTCGCTCGCTACCTGTTTCCTCAAAACAAATACTTAGTAGCTTTATACTCTATCCTCAACTAAATGTTACGAGAGAAAATTTCGCAAACTTGTAAATAAATTTCAAAGTTAAAAAAATGAGATGAAGCGAATAAGAAATTAGTGAAGAGGGACTTTTTTTTGTTACTGCGGTATACCTAAATTTATAAAAAATGTTATTATTATCAAAAACAAAAATGTTATTGCTTTAAAATTCCTGAATTTATAAACCCAATTTTATTAAATAAAAATAAATCATAGTTATGACTTGAAGACATGCTAGACGCCTCATGGTGATTTACAAGGTAAAATTCCCAATAAAAAAAATCGAGCATTATTTATTACTTTTTTTTTCTGAAATAGACCACATAGACTCTTAGCAAGATACATCACAACACCCTCAGGGATCAGACAGTGTTTTTTTACATGTTGTATAGATCTTTTAAATATTACTACTCTAATGAATGACTGAATTTGCTAGAAATTGTATCTATCTATAAAAATAATCTAATTGTATGTACCTATCAAATTAAAATCATTCTTAATCGTTTTTAATTCAAATATTGATTTAGTAATCCATTGTGTTTTTCAATCTAATTTATTAATCCGATTGTAATGAATGTAAAGTCTAATAACATGCATGAGTTGTGTACACCTACCTTATGTGACATATTTACACAGAACGATGATCCTATGTCAAATCAAATGTAAAATGTATTGTGAATTATGAAAAGAAATGAAATGAAATCTTTTTATTGCCAGATATAAAATCCACATAACTACAAGTTTCAATAATTACACACATAGATAACGTAATAAATATACAATAGCATAAATATAACACATTCACATTACACACACACACACATTGATTTATAGTTAAAATTAGTAGTTGGTGTTTCTAATAAATAAATAAATCTATCTACCACCCCGAAACACCCCAGAAAATAAAAACAGACAATACCAATGCACCTAATAATTCGCCAACAAAGAATAGCAACATAAATATTTGTGAAGTGCGCTCGTATTTTACACATGGGCTGCCGACAATGTTCTAAGCATCGGAGTTATGAATCTAAACCGGAGGTTGACTGCCGGCAGCCCGGAACCGGATGGGATTCAGCAATTGACGCGAGTCCCGCTGAGAACCTCTCTGATCATACTCGTATATATTTTTTAAAAGGAGATATTGACACAGAGTTTATGTGACATCCTTAGAGGAGGTTACGAGGGAGTTTCTAATTTAGAATAAATGGTAAGTAATTTTCTTGTGAGTGGTGATTGTTTTGCCAGAGTGCTTAGAATGTGTGGATATCATGGACAATATGGAATAAAGCCAATCTAAAAATTGATTATTTAACTTGTCACCGCTTTAAATATACTCCACTGTTGAACAAAGGTATACCAATGGCCAATATTGTCTTTATCAACACATTTAGCAAAGAAACTGGTGATCGCAGTGTCTGTAAAATATGGAGACTTAACATGTTTTTTTTTTTTTTAACTACTTGAGTCAAAAACAAACTTTTTAGTTACAGATAATAATGGTTTTGGCGACCCAGAATTCACAAAATAAAAAATCATAACGACAAAGGGGAAAAGTTTATTTATGACAAGTTTATTGCACGTTTGATCATACCAACTTGAAAGCAAGTAAACGTAAAAAAGTTTTCTGTAATATTACTTCCAGTTGGGCAGAATATTATGACTGTCTAAAGTACCTACCTATACTGAAATAAGGCAACAGGATTTCATAAAATATCTCCGAAGGAGCTAAACTCAAGACTACAGGCGTATTTAAGTAGTTGAAGCTAAACGAACTTACAAGTTTGTCACATTGCATTGGTAGAACAGAGATCACGCAAAAATGTATTTTTTAAGATCTTTTATGATTCGACTTGTTACCAGGTAGGACTGTGCTACGAGAAATTAAAATTAATTTTCACTTTGCCGTTACAAATGGCCAAACACGCTGTAGAAATTAGTCTGTAAAAAATGAACTATAAAAAATGACTACGCTAGGGAGGTTGCTACGAAGGTTGCTACGGTGGGTGCTACGTCGGTTGCTACGAACTATGCGACGAAATACTCATCGTAGTAAAATACACTGTTCAGCATAAAATGCAACCACTTAACACAAGTAGTTAACCAGACCAGACAGACATCCCCCGGTACCGGTATTATCCTGAGCATGTGCTCATCGAGCGCGAGATATCGAAACTGTTTACACGTAGAACCATAAAGTAAATAATACCGACAAGGGCGGGTCGGCAGCGAGACTTGGCAGTTCCGTACCGTTAAAAAACTTATTTTTTTGATTCGTTAGGGAGACAATGCAACAATTTAAGGAAAAATAAATTTACTCTAATTTCCTCGGGAACCGGAAGTACCTACCATTTCTTTACTAGTACAGCAGATTTTTGAGGCAATATTTTTAAAGTGAAAACTTCATTAGGCGCGTTGGGCGATTGTTGGTAGGGGGGAAACTTATGGTTTCGCGTCACCGTAGCAGTAGCAGTAAGTGAAGTTTTTTTTAAATGAAGTTCTTTAACGCGGCTTGCGATACGAGTAAACTGGCAGAAATCGTCACGCGAAAAAGCGTTCATACTTGCGACTGTCTTCTTCTAATTCACACTTTTAATTTTTCCAATTTTCATCTTGGGTATCGTTTTCATGGTTTTCGAGTTTGTTAAAGCCGATAGTGAGGTTATCAAAATGTAAGTCCAAATATTTCGTTCCTGACGGAAGTTCCCCGACCGCACACATCTTTTTGAAGTGAAAATCTCTTTAGGCGCGTTGAGCGATTTTTGGTAGAGAAAAATTTTATGGGTTCGCGTCACCGACATGCTAATGCTATCAGTAGGTACCTATAATGAAGCTATGAGTATGACGTGTGGCGCTTGTTGTTGCTCGGATTGCCTATAAATGTGAAAACCAGACTATAAACAATGTTACTAATTTTAATTTACAAATTATGAGATTATAATTGTTAATAGGTACCTACTACAAATAAATACTAAATAAAAAAAGGCAAAAACTAGTTTTCATGTAGGTACAGAAAACTTAGTTCCTCATATGATTTCAAGATATTAATGAATGTATACGACTTTACTTACGAGACATTAATTTAATCTGATCTGATTTATCGTGAATAACCCTTGTAAAAGCTATAAGGGTTCCCCGTGTTTCCATTGTTCGTTCTGGAACCCTAAAAGAAACAATGCGGTCGGCTGGCTGTCGTATTGCTCCGTTTTACGCGACGCATTTAGAATCGCTTTCAGTTTAATGTGGGCTTTACTGCAATGTGCATCGACAATAGGTAATTTTATCGCTCCGCTTTGGAAAGAGAGGTTTTGTCGAACAATACTTAACTGATTCGGTCTGCCACTAAATGTTATGGCCTAGAGGTACGTTGATGGCTTCTGTGCAATGCCATGGTTGAGTTTATGTGCAGTTGCGTGTGCCAGACAAAAGAAATTTCAATGAGGCCCGAACGTACTTAAAAGGGGTAATAAAAATAAGGACTTTACTTTCAGTTATATGAATATTAAATTTACAAAAAAAGATAGAGTTTAGATTATTTTCAACTGCATGCAATCGATTGAATGACACTGAATAAGACACAATAATAGAAGATTTATTATTATTACGTCTTACGTTTAGTGTCCCGCAAAGTGTTAAATGACAAGCTAAGCAAAATAACCATCATCCTTACCCTTTTTTAAATCCCACTACAGCTCTCTATTTATTTATTATTTCTATAAACAATACCCCGTTCTGACGTTTCTGCCGAAGCGCACCTCCCATCAATAAGGGTCAATAATTTGCCTCTTATTTTATCTGCAGCCCTACGGTCTTGTACTGACAGATGGGGCAATCAACCCGACCCTGGCCGATGCTGACGCAGATTTCACACCAAAGTCTCACCCCGACAGGGGAATTTATTTATCACGTTGTAAATCCACTCATCTTGTTTATGTGCTACTAGTGCATGCAGAAACAGGGAATTTCGATTTCTTTCCGGAGTTTCAGATGAGATATTGTGACGTCATAGATTGGGTGACAGGAATTTCTTTCTACTAAATCTATTTGCTCAATGGGAATTACGATCATCCAAAAATTATTTAATACAAATTTTAACCCCTTTAGGAGATGAATTTACAAAAATCCTTTCTGAGTGCTCACCTTCTTTATAAAAGATACTCTTTACAAAATTTCACGCTGCTAGATCCAGCGGTTTAGGCTGTACGTTCTTTGTTAGTGAATGAGATATGATTATATCGATAATAATATGATTAATAAAAATGAATTAAGTAAATAAATAAATAAAAGTTTATTTCCTAACTACATTAAGTTTCTCATTCTACAGCTAGAACTAGGAAGTGGCTGGGCGTTTTGGGGGATTGTCTTATGTAATTTTGACGTTCGAAAAGTGTTGATTCTCGGCCTAATTTGAAAACATTACTTTTGATTTTGATTTTCTGAGGTAATACTATAAAAAACGAATTCGCTGCGTTCCCAACAGAGGTAGCCTTAGGTCGAATAGTTAAATACGCAAATCCTTGCAATATAAAAAAATGCTTTGCCGTACATTTAGAGGTATGAGGAACAGGGTGTAAAGTTCACTCATCCACCATAGAAAAGGGAGGATACTCCGACCAGACGGGTGTCATGTCTGGCGGACAATTGCCCAGAGGTTGAAGTCGTGAGCTTATATATGTCCACCGCGCGGTAAACTCTAATTGCGCGATGCAGGATTTGAGCGACGTCAGGATGTTGTGTGACGTCAAGTCTTTGATGCGTAGTTCGCATGTGACGGTGTAGATGCCGCCACATACATTATAGTGCCTTAAAAGTAAACGTATTCCAAGCATCCCTAAACTAACAAAAGAACATAATCTGAACTGTCGAGGCACTAATCTTTATACGAGAGCGAATCAAACGAAAGAAGAGTTATCACCGAACGTGTGGGGGGTGACGACTGCCCTAGCTGTTCCCGACAAGCTGATTTAAAGCCAAGGCGGCTAATAAAATAAGCTGCTTAATAAGACCCTGATAGCATCCGGTTAGAGCTCCAAAGTGGTTAGAACGATAATTTTACTGGCACTTTGAATCGATTTAAATTTTCATTGCCATATAAACTAATGAGAAAAAACAGCGTCAAATTAAATTAGCTGACAATATTTCGCAAACGTGATAGGTATCAGTAATCTCATGAGAAGAAAAACAAATCTCATCTCATAATTATTAACCTGCAGCTGATAACGGGGTCAACGGCTGCTAGCAGTAGTATATAGTAATATATTGAAATTTAGAGTTTAAAAAATCTCTTATCATCATTAGATATGCCAGTCAAGTCTGCAACGTTTTGCCAGCTAATTTAAAATGACCCTGTATTTGCGAGTAACAACTGTAAAGCCACTTAGATCAACGATCAGATCAACTCTGATTTACGGAACCAAAGGACTGAAAAGTTATCAATTTAAGCCTCGTGCCAACATGCGCGACGCGACCGCGTAAACTTCACGGTAGAACAATGACCGGTGCCGCGTCGCGCTGTGGCATCGCGCCAGTCTGCACGAGGCTTTAGTTTCCTCTCTCCATTTTTACGATAGTTACCTACAGTCAACCGCAAATCAGTGATAGCAATTTGACATTTACAGCGGCTTTGTCTTAGCAGTCAGGGTGATTTTCGTAATGGCTAGTGGTACTATGATGTGGTTAACTGTACCTAACTCAAATACAAGTAACAATAAATCGGTTATAGAAAAACTATGCAGTTGGTACATTTATTTATTACTAGCTCCGCCCCGCGGTTTCACCTGCATAAGTCTCGATCCCGTGGGAATATCGGGATAAAAAGTATCCTATGTCCTAACCCTGGTCGTGGCCTACTCATTTGCCAAATTTCATCTAAATCGCTTGAGCCGTTTTAGCGTGAAAGCGTGAAAACAAACACACAAATATATAAAAAATGTAATCTTTTCGATTTATAATATTAGTTTAGATATGTAGTTTAGATTTATTTAAGGAAGTGTATAGAGTGCCGCTGTTTGCGGCATAATAGTGGCGCTGCCGCGGCCCGGCTAAGGTGCCGTAAGCATTGCATTGTCATTGTCACTGACACTTGTTATTTTGTTTGATTGTTGAGGTTAGTTTGATGCCCATTGTATTGATTGATCGTATTTGTTTAAGGTAATTATATCAAAAGTCACTACAATGACTGAATAGGGATGATGACGATTAAATTTTTTTTAGTCCGTCATGGAGATTATAAACAAATATAGGACACGTATTTTTTATTTTTTTACGTAATACGGCGATATATTGAGTTAAAATGTGCCATGACGGTACGAGTATGTAGATTTTATACTTACTTGTGAAATAACAACCCCCACTCCCCAAATTAAAATGCGTTTTATCTAGGTATTTTGTTATTAATATGATATAGCAAAAAATAAGTGTCTAATATATTTTTTATTATCTGACTGACGTACTAATTAGAATCCTTTTTTTTTTACCTAGGCATCATCCCTATTGACGAAAAATGAAGGTAACAAATTAAAATAGCTGAAAGGTAGGTTAGGTTAGGTTAAAACTGTGACCACACGCACGAGCCGAGCGAGCGTAGTGAGCGGTGCCGCGGCAGCCGCCGGCGAGTGCCTGGGTCGAAGATAATGTCATGTTTTGGGAATTTGGTGTTTTACAGCGAACTTACCTCAATAATCAAACAAAATAACAAGTGACAGTGACTCAGTGACGGTGACAATGACAATGCGGTGCTTACGGCACTTTAACCGGGCCGAGGCAGCGCTACTAAAATGCTGCTAGTGGCACTTTATCCGATAGGGATAGGGTGCCACTAGCGGCACTACCGGGAATCGAACCCAAGACCTCATGCTCAGTAGTAGCGCTTGACCACCAATAGACCAATGAGGCAGTTCAGACGTACAGAGATAAATGTATAAAAGTAAAACAAATATAGGATAGGGTAGTAATTTAAAGTTAGTTAGGTACTATTTTTCCATTCTCCAACCAATAGTCAAATGACCGTGAGCCCTCGATATTCACTTAAGACGCAAATATATGCCAGTGACCTTGAGTGGTTAGCTTACGTGCTCTGTACTAAGCTCACGCAACGCGTCGTACGTCCAGCCTGTAATAGGACTCGCCCATCATTGAGCGCTGTCCTAAATTAGACGCATTATTAATTTATTACACACTAGCTTTCGCCCGCGGCTTCGCCTGCATGGACGTCGGAAATTATCCCGCGGGAACGTACTACCGGGATAAAAAGTATTCTATGTGTTAATTCAGGTTATAAACTATCTGTGTGCCAAATTTCATCCAAATGCATTCAGCCGTTTTTGCGTGATTGAGTAACAAACATCCAAACATACAAACTTTCACATTTATAGGTATGGTGACGGTTTCAGAAAAATACGCTTAGTAGATTTTGCGTGATTCTCAGTTAGGTATAACTTTACAAATTAATTTCACTATGTAATATTATCATAATCTAAAATATTCCTATAAACTAGTTATTAAGAAAATGCTCTAAATTAACTTTTTTTTTTTCCAAATCCTTAACACTACTCGTTTAGTCAAAATCATTAAAAGTCGGTTATCGCCGCCTTAAACCCAGAGCATGTTTCTCGAATGTTCGCTATCGACACGGCTCGTCACTCGCGATCCCGACCCGGGATCAGGCGCACGTCGACACTTTTCACCCCATTTGGGGCGGTTTTTACGACACCCACTCATCCGGGTGGCCCTTTCACAACAAACAGTGCGATCAAACGTTTTCGTCTGAATGCGATACTAGCATCGTACGATGATTGTCGTTTTCAAATCATTGTCGTGCTTGCATTCTATGGAAAAATGGTTTCGAATATTTTGATTTAAAAGAGTGTCCGTGGAGTTTCTTGCCCGTTCTTCTCCATAGGAACCTACTACGCTTTGGAATGGGCAACTAGCTTCATCTTTCTGACTGACCGACCCCTTGACAATTCAAAAGTGCCTGTAATTGGTTTATTTGAAATAAATGCTTTGAGTTTGAGTTTTGTTTTAATGTTATGGCATGTATTTAATTGAACCTCAAATAATTCCCATTTTGATTTCCAAAAAATATTATTGAGCACTCTAATGTATTTATAGCGCCTCTTTTCGTGACCCTCATAATTCCTATTTAGGGGTTAAAATGAAAGATAGCCA
Organism: Agrochola circellaris; assembly: GCA_914767755.1. NCBI lineage: Eukaryota > Metazoa > Arthropoda > Insecta > Lepidoptera > Noctuidae > Agrochola > Agrochola circellaris. Next base: position 12,085,180 of record OU611841.1, on the reverse strand, counting down.
ACTAACTGCGGCCAACTTGGATGTAAGCTTCTTCGTCACGTTCGGTTCGAATAATCTCGTTTCTCGTTGACGTCCCATTGATGGTGGCGGTGGACAAACGCTGCAATGGGGCCCGTTGTACACGGAACGGTTTCGTAACGGTACTTGTGAGCTTGTTTATGCGCTACGGCGACGGCGGCGGCGCCGTGCTATACTGCTGCAGTCTCTGTCAACAAGCTTCCATAGTGATCCATACAACACTCAAAGTCAAAGTCAAACAATTTATTTAAATTAGGCACATAAAAGGCACTTTTGAATGTCAAAATTTACAAAAAATGAATTGATTCTAGTCGCCCTTCCAAAATGTAGTTTTCGTATGGAGAAGAATGGGCAAGAAACTCCACCGTTACTCTTTTAAAATGTTTTCACTATATTTTGCACACATTAATTTTATAATTATATGTGAAGACGATGCGCCTAGAATAAGATTAATATATAATTAAATTAGCAACCAGTTTGTTTTTGTCTAGACTCTAAATCATTGTCCTATGGAGCAGGAACAGCATGTTTCCAAGCATTCTTATCTTGGATATAATTCTCTAATTTGTAATATGCTTGTTTACAAAGTGTACTTTTAATATGAGTTTTAAATTTTCTTTCATTTAATTGTAATACTGACGATACACTGACGACCGTGCCTACACACGGCGAATCAACCGTAGTTTTAACAGCAAAACCGTAATTTTCCACGGCAAGAAAACCGTGTGTGTACAAAGGGCCTAAGGTTAATTGTCTCTTGCTCACATTTTTCCTTTGAAACCATTCTACCAGTACGATAGTTTCAATTATCTTCCCAGTTCCTACAAAAATTCACAGTAAATTGAACCTTCACCAGTTCATTCTGGGAATTTTTGTCAAGTAATAATATATAGCAATTGCGAGCTCGACTATATCTAAACATATCCCTAGCCGATTTAGAAACCCGCAAAACAATAAAATTCATCTCAGTTTGAACGTGGCTTGCTTTGAACTCCATCATAGGTTCACAAAAAGCTCCTATTAGCCATAAATTCAAAACGTTTCATTTTGCCGTCGCCACCGACTTTTGTGTAAAATACAGCATAATTCACGCCTACTGCATATTTCTATCGCACAGACTACAAAAGAAAATAAAAATATGTTCTACGTATCAGACGCGCATTTTCGTTGCCCAAGAAAACTGTTAACTTGTTTCGCCAGACCCCAACTCTAGATGAAATAATTGAGCATTGAACACTAGATCAAATTCAACGGTTCCTTTTCAACTCCTACGTTGGTGTTAGGTTCCAAATTCATATTTAACTACATCCAGGTAGGTTCAGTTTCATAATTACCAGCGCATTTTCAATGTTGATTGATTAGACAATTTCCAGCGCACGAAGTGAAATATAGCAATATTTTAACGAATAAAGTCACCAACACGAAATGAAACCGATGTTTGACAGTTGTAGGAACAATGAAATTGGTCGATCAACCATTGAACCCGAACTATCCAAACTTTTTCATCAAACGGTTTCCAAATAGATAAAAGACAGAATAGAATTAATTATATAGGTAACCTCCACCATCAAGACTCATTAATTCATTATAGATATGAGCTCGATTTAAAAGGAAGATTACCTACCTATGCTACGGCAATATTGCCGCGTAATTTCCTGTCGCGTGAACACGAAAAAAATTCGTGTTCTATCTACCACGAACGATATTAGCCATATTGTTAAAAAAATCGGCCAAGTGCGTGTAGGACCACGCACAATGAAGGGTTCCATAGTTAGGATCTATCCCAAGAACACATTGTACCTAGTTGAATAACATGTTCTCCCATATTGAATGTATGGGAGATCATGTTTTTGCAACTGTCCTGTGACCTGAACTGTGAATTGCTTGTTCAGACGTGTTGCGACAACGCGAATCTTCGCTTTATCGCGAGAATGTGGCCGTAGCATTATAGGTAATTTCAGTAAAGATGGATAAATTATCTTTCAGTTTTTATTCGAAACTTTTGATACGAAATAAACAAACATCATACGACTTCCAAATCCACAATACCTAGTTTCAGCAGTTCAGCAAAAACCTTTGAAACAAATAAGTATAGGTACACATGCATTGTACATTTCGATTGAATTTGCAAATGGGAATGAAGGAATATCGTAAAATATCGTCGCTAACGTAAATGCTGTTGGTTGCGTTATTTATACGCCGCTTTTGAACGGTGCCCCTTTTAACGGCAGTTTTAAGTGCTACCCATGGTCCGACCGGATCGGTGATCGCAGTAAGTGAACTGCTTTGAGCGATAGACAAAGCTGATTTGCATAAACCAACTGTAGGTGGCATGGTGGATGTATTGTGCTGACTTGATATATCGGTGGGAACTTTGAAGAGACGCAATTTATATCGGGAAAGTTCTTTGTTTTTGAACTCTTGCGTCATGCTTCTAGACTCTGCTCTGCTGAGTTTGTGTTTGGAACTGTGTCGAATGATACTTTGGTAGATAATTGGAGTGCACGACGGTATTCACTAGGTTAATACAATATCACACTTGTATGCTTATTCCCAGAATACACTATGCGTTGTGCGTTTTTTTTTTTAATGAAAAAAAATTTTTTTTTTTAATGCTCCTTTTTTGTTCCAATTAAAATATTGTTCTTTCATTGTTTCTATGTGCCTAATCATCATTCCAGTCACCAAGATGAAGAATTCAACATCCCTTGACTACCACACATGTTGCAGCTGAAAATCTGTATGATAAATAGATACCTACTAGCCTACTAGAAAAAAAGTTTAATTTACGAATTTCACACAGGCTGATCATTTTTGTTTAATTTTTCAAAACGCTTTTTCAAAACAATATAAGTTGCCACCACCACCAGTGTGCTTTAGCTTCCCCCATACAAAAAATTACACTTCGCCGCTGTAAGTTGCCTATTTCAAATACGCTCTTTCCTTATGATTCACACCAGCCGATCAATTCAATGGAAAATGTTGTAAGTACGTACCTACAACATAATGTACAATATTTTTATTTAGTATTGTTGTCGATTTTTTTTGTAATAAACCCGCGAGTGAATCGAAGCCATCGACATGGGAACAAATAAAAGCGATTCTATCAGAAATAAAGTTTTAACATGAATATCCAGTAAGAACTAGATAATTAGAATTATATCAGTCTTAACACGACCATCTGAGAGCAGAACTGAAAAAAACAAAATTAACAACGTTATCCTACTGGTTTAACAATGTTAGTATTCGTTTTTGGTTAGTGTTAAACGGGTCAACTCAATACTCAATATCTTTATTGCTTTACAATAAACATTACTCAAAGCTGCAATGGCTCTTTCTTCAATAGGCCCTTCCAGACGTAGCCCTGCATTGTTAGAATCACATAATATCTTTAATACCAATAATAATATTTGAACTTTGAGTTTGTTACGGCATTACTTCTCATGCTTACTCAGCACGGAAATGCCGGCGCCATCTAGTTTTTAAATATTGCACAAAAAGTTAAGGTGTGTGTCTTAAAAGATCTACTTATAGAAATAAACATCTTTTCATTTCACCCGAATTTATACAAATAAATATCGGTTTTATGACGGGAGCCAAGTACTGCCATCAGTTTTTAATTCCGCCGTTTTGCATAAAAGTGTCTTGGCAATAAGTTTATGAATGTCCAGCGTAGGTTAGCATTTATGCCGCATATAGGACCGATCATCGAAGGCTACACTGCTGGATCATCATGACATGTGATGCGAAGGAAAGACTTACGGTCTTAATGAAGTTATCAAACGTTGACATTAGCCCCGAAGACGCAACCCGCTCAACAAATCATGATGAACTTCTATTTCAATAAAACATCCAAACATCAAAGAATATTTTGGCAAAAATATTAGAAAATATCTTTTACCTACAGGATGTAACATATGTGGGTGTGAAGTCTCGTCGCCAGTCCGTCGGCGGCGGCACTTCTGCACTTCCAGCCGTGTCCGACAAACTCGTTAAAAGTTGGCGAAACAACGGAAGCACCGTTACTTGGAGACACCGAGACACCGACACACTTGCGACTCGACGTTAAGTAGAAAAGTATAACACGACAATAATATGAAACATTTTGTTGCCAGACAAAACTAACGCGGGGATATTTAAGCTGATATCTCCAGTTCAAGAAGTTTGCACTTTTGTATTTTTCATTTTGTTGTTTGTTCTTGTGTTAGTGATGATTTGAGATTGCTTTATGTTGGGACAAATGATTTCAAAATCTCATTCAACTCGCTTGACCATACACGGAAAGACGATGTATGTCATTATCGTCTTGAACTGGGTGCATTTAGTTTCGTAAAATGGTTAGTTTTTTTTACATCATTTTGAAATATTTTCCAATGTTTTCAGTTCGCTTAAAAATGTTGTAAAGTTTTTCCATGCTGCAGGAAAAACGTAGTCCATATTCAATACGCAGTCTAAACTGTGAAAAGAAAATATTTTAACGTCACAAATAAATGCGTAGGTAGGCATTCCAGCAGTAATCTAAAGAACAATAGCGGTTCAGTGTGGTCGTCGTTAAAATTATAAATACCCCCGGCTCACTAACTGCCCCTGTATTCCGTTAAGAGGATTCCCAAAGCTGTAAATTGCGTGCGCGAAATATTTACGAGACAGGCTTTCGCGGCATTACAACGACTATGTGCATACATTTCGCTGCGCGCTTGTTGCAAAAATGCAACAACATGGACCGGCTATGGCATTAACAATCCGCCAGCAACTAGATAACTGCGCTGTTTATTGGCCATGACGCTTTAGTACGAGTTTGCAGCAATTGGCACTTACCTTTACGATAAATTCTGTTAATAACTTTACATGACTATTGCTGTTAGCAGTTCAGACTAAATAAAAGAGTTGCACACTTTTTTAATTGTGCTGCTCTCTTATTTTGTTTCCATTTCAATGCACTTCTGTGTTTAATTAGTAAAATAATAAATTCTTACTAATAAAAGCTAATATCATCTGCATACGCTATTACCAACACACGAACGAACGAACTCGTGAAAGCTTGCAAAAAGAAAACGGTTTTAAATAAAAAAAGAGTTCAGATTTTTCTGTTTTTACACTAGTCTCGCTGCAGCAGGAGTACGGTCAGTGAAAAAAGGGGAAACAAAAACGATTCGGCTAACCGCCAAGCGTTAATAAATTCTTCGAATTTGCGGAGAGAGGGCTGCGCTGTGGAAAACGCTGTGTCCGAGCACGGCCGGCTGTCCGCCAACACTGGACATAGTCACATAGCACACAGAACACACCACAGCACTAGCATTTAAAAAATGTATGTTTTACACTTTAGTTTTATGTAAAGTGGTACAGGACAAAGGTACCTCCTTACAAGCCAGTCTCAAATTTATACATTAACTTTGCGATCCTTAACATAATTACAACAGATTGTATTTATGTTTGGGGAAATTGTTTTAACGCTGGGATGGATGGTGATACATATAAGTATACCTAACCTATGTCTAACAATATCACCATCCGCCTACACAATCTTATGTCTCACTGAAGTGGGTACATTGTAAACAGACAAATTAACGTAGTAGGTATTACGCTGACTCAAAGGGAAATTCATCGAACAACCAAAGTGCGTAGCAACACACACATCCACAAACGGTAATCAGGTTCGTGACTGCACTATCTAGTTAACTCTGCTACATCTCGAGGTGTTTATCCTTTATCCTATAAATCAATCCGAAGTCAGTAAGAAGAAATATAGATACATATGAGCAGGAAGACGAATCCTTTAAAGTTCTAGCCACTTTTAGCACAACCTACACAAATATAATGGATTTTTTACCCAATGGTCTGAGACGCGAATAGATCGAACTTTGGAGAATAGCCGACCTCGAGAGATTTTCTTAAAACAACACCAACAACTTAGCGAGTGCAAAGCAAGTTCGTAGCGTAATACTTCGAACTTATCAAACAGCTGTTTAATTAGTGCTATAAAAAGCTACAATAAACCTTCAGTGTCGAAGCTCATCTTTAATATCTTCCACTTCACCATTAGAAACTGTCTAACTTTAATGAGACCTGTCAATTTTGTTCCTCTTGCCGCGGCGTCAAAAGATCACAGATTAAGCTCGGGAGATCTTTGCTCTCATTTCCTATTAAATCAGGGCATCGATTAAATTTAAAACTTCTTAAGAATCGTCTTGGAGTCGGTAATATTAGCTGACAAAAAGAATTTTAAATTAAAACAAAAGGAACGAACATTATTACGAAAAGTTTGTTTAGGGTCGCTGTAAAAATTGTCTGGAAAGTACGTGAACGTCAAAATTACGCAGCACTGTACTGTTTCAACGTTACAAATAACACTTCTAAAATGATATTATTTCGGGTGTTTCTTGTTCTTTATCAAAGTTTAATTTATAAATATGCTATATGCCTAATGCTGTAAAACTTTAGCTTCCCAAAATCTGAAGAGACTACATCACTTTACTAGCTTCTGCCCGCGATTTCGTCCGCGTGGAATTTCTTGTCCCCTCGACCCACCCCATCGCATCGCATCGCCTGCCCGTGCTTCGCGCGCGTAGCGTTCTTTCTTGTTGCTCGGCTGGCTCCTAAGGGTCCGGTTTTTATATTTTGGTGTGCGTCCCTCCCTCCACCTTAATACACTAAATAATTATCGGAATGTTTTATTATGGTTTTCCATTAAAAAGTCCTATAATCGGATGTCAAACAATAATATAGTGGTCCAGTCGTAGTAAATTATGCCATTGCTCATTAATTACTAAGAGCACATAAATGAAACTTCGCAGGACATTGTAGACCCTTACAAGATACAAATAAACGTTATAAGTTAGGCTCTAGAGTTCCTATTTTATGTACTTGGACCTAATAACCTTATATTTACTTTTACGTGTATACCTATCTGCTGAACCATATGTTTTTTTCAAATTCTGTTTTCACAAACATTACACACAAATTCAAAGCCAACTTTCCAAAAAAATGCGTTTTTGAATTACACACTTGCACTAAACCGTTTTATATGATTTTCATCAAATAGCCAAACGTCAGCGCAGCGGAAACTTGAATAACTTCGTAGTTTTATGACACATAAATTTCATATAAACATACACATTTTTTTACCTCTCGTTACACACTAATTATTGATATTGAATGTATTTTTTTTATTGTACGTCTATAGGAAAAAAAAAGTTCCGTTGGAATGACGTAGTTCCAGCGGAAACAGTTTTTGTTGAATAGCTCCGCAATGGTTGGATGCACAAATTTGTACCTAACATACCCCTAGAGATAAGGCATAAACTGGAGGCTAAACGAAGATTGCGAAGACAGCTACATTTGAGTAGATCGGAAGAGGACAAAAAAGATTTTAATAAGCTGCAAGAGAACTTAATGAGCTCATGCATGATAACCAAGATACCATGTTTCAACAAAAACTCTAAACTTTGTCAACTTGAAACTGGATAACTACCTATTCATGGTGGAAGATAACCAAAAATTTCAAAAGCCCACAAAATTTTATATCCCCTCTTAGGCAACCTACTGGATCTTGGGCCAGAAAAGCAAGCGAAAAGGCGGAGCTTCTTGCACAACACCTTTCCACGGTTTTCACTGCGAATGAGTCGTCGACGACCGATTTTGAAGAGGAAGTCGATAAATAAGTATCTTAATAGCGATCATCAGCTATCACCTTTACTTAAAGGTCACGCCGAGAGAACTGACACGAACAGTAAGGAATCTGGAGAACAACAAAAGTCCTGGTTACGATCTCATCACAGGTGAAATATTCAAGCATCTACCCAGAAAAATTATCGTCTTTCTAACAATACTGTTCAATGCTGTCTTACGACTACAATACTACCCAAAAATGTGAAAGATATCACAAATATGTACCTACGAAAGCGAAGCCGGGAAAACCACCAACCGAACCAAGTTCATACAGACCCATAAGCCTCCTTCCAAAAATATCGAAGGCTTTTGACATATTTCTACGGAGATTAAAACCAGTCCTGGACGAGAATTTTATAATACCAGACCATCAATTTTGATTGCGTAAAAAGCACGCAACTGTAGAACAAGTACATAGAGTAGTCCACAAAATCAGAGTCGTTGGAAAATAAATAATACTGTTCTGCAGTATTCCTGGATATCCAACAGGCATTCGACAGGGTCTGGCACAAGGGACTTTTGTATAAAATTAAATCTCTTCTACCTAACTCATTTTACGTGATATTAAAATCTTACTTAGGCCATAGAATATTTCAAGTTAAGTATGAGGAAGAACTGTCAAACCTTTACGAAATTAAGACTTCAGTCCCACAAGGCTCTGTGCTCGGGCCCGTACTCTACTCGATCTTTACTGCAGGCTTGCCTAATACTGATAACGTGGTAACGGCGACCTACGCAGACGACACTGTATGCCTGGCGAGTGACAAGGATCCAACGCAGGCATCCCAAAAAACGCAAGTCCAACTGAATAGAATTGATCTTTGGCTGAAAAAATGGAGAATACAACCTAGTATTACATGGAAAGTAAACCACTACCAAACAGTAACACAGTAAAATATCTTGGGCTACATCTAGACAGAAGGCTTACCTGGGCCAACCACATTAAGGCCAAGAAAAAGGCAGCAACCATAGAAATGAAAAGTCTATCCTGGCTCTTAGGAAGACAATCAAAATTATCTGTGAGTAACAAAATACTTATTTACCAGGTTATAGTAAAACCAACTTGGACTTACGGAATAGAACTCTGGGGATCGGCTAGCAACTCCAATATCGAAATTTTACAAAGGAAGTTTTGCCCTAAGAACAATCTCAAGTGCACCCTGGTTTGTCAGAAACACAGAAATACACGAGCACTTAAAGATACCAACAGTGAAAGAAGAACTACGCGAAAAATACAAAACCTACAAACAGAGGCTTGGCCAACAACCTCCTAAACAGACAAGCGGATGTAATACGCCTAAAGAGATGGCAAATCTTGAACTTGAACCAAAGACAGCGAAAATTTAAAGTTCATTTAGTACTGAACCACATAATGTGAATGTTCAATGTACGAACACAAAAACAATCTCACACGAAGACCCCATCTAATTATGGCTAGAAAGCCGATAACAGACAAGAGAAAAAAAAAAAAAACTAACCATACAGAATTACACGACGTCATACACAAAATATCTGCTAAACTGAAATTAAGAAATTCGACATTTTTCCGCTGCGACTACGCACTCGTAGTATGGCAACACTGACCTCATGCTGGCCTAGCGTAGTACGGAGTTTCCTTGTTTCGTAATTGTGTTCGTAATACTTTTATGTCTGCTCTACCGCCCGCTCTATCAATTAGGTAGAATTGTCGAATTATAATTTATCATCTACTAGCTACACATAAATCTCTATCCCGTGAGAATATCGGAATTAAAAAAAATCTATGTCCAAACCCAGGTCATGGTTTACCCACGTGCCAAATTTCATCCAAACCGTTCAGCCCTTTTAGCGAGAAAGCGTAACAAAAAACAAACTCACTTTCGCATTTAACATGAGGTGTGTAACGAAATAAAACCAACTTCTCCAGCATCAGTAGCGCCCTCTCCAGACATGGAGTAGAACAGGTACTAACGGACTGGATTACAAACATGTTAAGCAAACGAGTGGTTCGCCTTGAGGATGAGCAGCAGTTGGCCATGATAGCCAGAGGCTGCCCTCAGGGAGGAGTTCTGTCCCCCCTTCTATGGAATCTGGTAATTAATGACCTCATCACCAAACTCAACGCCAACCGCTATTACACGATAGGGTATGCAGATGACCTCGCAATCCTTGTATCGGGGAAGGTGACGGGAACGATCTGTAACCTCACTCAGCAAGCACTACGTATCGTAGAAAGTTGGTGCAGGAAATTTGAACTATCAGTGAACCCCACTAAAACTGAACTAGTCATGTTTACCCAAAAACGAGCATTAGGCCCATTCTGTCTACCGAAACTGTTCGATACAGAGCTTCAGTTGGCCAGCGAGGTCAAGTACCTTGGGGTCACTCTAGACAGTAAGCTAAACTATATAATAATAATAATATTTTATTCAAAAAATTACAAGGTATAAAAAGTAGTACAGTTTTGCTTAAATGTAAATTATATTCCTAAGACTTACGTGCCTGAACTAGGTAATCCTGTGTTTCAGGCGAGAAGAGCTAAAAATTGACTTACAAAATAAATAAATAAATAACAGGTTGACAATAGATCACTAATTATATGTTGAGTAGCTTAACTCTTAGTTTCTAAATTTGATAAATACTTAACGTAGGTGAAATTTGTACATAGTATATTCACTTTAACACAGTTAGTAAATTCTCTGTATCTTCGTAAGACATACTTTGGAGAGCATCCTTGAGTATTCTCTTACAATTTTTGTAGTTCAAGGGGTAAATGTTTGCTTTCGAGTTTAGTCTACACTCGAGAGCAATGAATCCAGGTCACTTAAAGAATCCTAAAAATCTCGGAAACTAAAAATGCTAGGTTAATGCAATAAATTGTATTTAATAGACAATGTAATACTCCTTAAATGAAGGTATTAAAACTTCTTAGTTATTGTAAAGTTATATCATAAAAAAATCAAATTTGAAAAAGGGCCACTTTCGAAGATGGAACTACGAAATTACAGCATTTGGTTTTACTTTTGTTTGTAATCTGTCATTTATGTGGTACATAAACCATGTTGATAGTGCTCTATATTCATTATTCAAGCTGAAATTATGTCGCTTACGCCTGAAGAATGCACCAGAATACTTACAATGCTGGAAACCGGCCGGAGTCAGCGCGATACAGCCAGGACTGTCGGTGTGTCGCTGTCAACAGTACAAAGAGTTCTCCGACGTTACGAAGAAACTGGTTCTAACCTACGCAGACCAGGAACGGGCAGAACCAGGTGTACCACAGCACGAGAAGACCGATACTTGGTGAACACCATGCTTCGAAATCGCTTTCTCACAGGAACTGAACTCACAAATCAGTTTCGACGCCTCGGAGGAAGTAACCCAAGTGCATGGACAGTAAGACGTCGGCTTGCTGAATCTAACTAAAAACCCCTTAGACCTGCAAACGGCCCTAAACTGGAGCGTGGGCATCGTATTTCAAGACTAAGATATGCCCAGAGCCACGTAAATTGGAGTATTGAAGATTGGTCAAAACTTATGTTCTCCGACGAATCAAAATTTATGCTCTACAAGCACGATGGAAGACACAGAGTGTATCGAAGACCAGGGGAAAGATTCAAGCAAGCATGCATCGAAGAAAAAGTAGCCTACGGTGGTGGGTCTGTACTTGTGTGGGCCGGAATTTCTTCTGAAAGTCGCACAGAGCTGGTGATCATAGAAAACGGCTCTTTAACTAGCGTAAGATATGTGGAAGAAATCCTCAATGATCACGTTGGTCCATTTATGGTCAATTTAGGTGAGGATGCTATATTTATGCATGACAATGCCCGACCCCATACAGGTAGGATTGTGAATGACTACCTTCAAGAGATGAACATTACTCGTATGGAGTGGCCAGCGCGCAGCCCGGATATCAACCCGATCGAGCATGCTTGGGACGAGCTAGGCAGATGCGTAAAACAACGAAACCCTCCCCCAATCACGCTTCGTGAGCTCAAAATTGCTCTCACAGAGGAATGGGAGAATATTCCCCAAAATCGTATAAGGAACTTGGTGTACAGCATGCCAAACCGCGTAAACGCAGTAATGGAAGCACGAGGAGGCAATACGAAGTATTAAAATTCAAGAAAATCGTAATAAAGTTCAAAAATTTCATGTTTCCTATTTTTGTTTTAAGGAGAGATCAGCAGTTTTTTTCTTTATGTCATTTTGTGTTAATAAAATGTATGGTGACTCATATTTTTTTTACTTTCATTTAAGGAGTATTACATTGTCTATTAAATACAATTTATTGCATTAACCTATCATTTTTAGTTTCCGAGATTTTTAACATTCTTTAAGTGACCCGGATTCATTGCTCTCGAGTGTATTATAGAGAAGAGGACCGAGGTACAGGTAAAATTTGGATACAAAAGCATGTTTTGTTGTATTTTGTGGACAAACTATATCTTTACGTCTTTTGTTAGTAATTGCAGTGTTGTAGGGTAGAGCTGTGTGTTGTTTTAATACTATACCCATTATAAATAGCTGTCGAACTGTTAATACTTCACAAGATTTGTATAGGAGGTTAGTAGGAAAAAGGAAAGGGCGGAAAGTAGACACTTTGAGAATCGCCCTTTGAGCTCTTTCGATGGTAAGTAACATAGTTTTACCCGCTCCACCCCATGTGGTAATACAGTAGGTTAATATTGATTGACATAGAGCAAAGTAAACTTGTCTAACTAGTTTTTGGTCAGCAATATAGCGTAACTTTTTAAAAACAAATATCAACTTGCGAATTCTATTATTTAAGGCTTGTATATGTTGTTTGAACGAAAGTGTTTCATCTATTATAACACCAAGGTATTTTGTTGTATTGGTCATTTTAATACTGGGACAAACACATTGGTTATCTGTAGGAATTGTGCAATCATGAGCATATAATGTCGAGGTGGTGCTTGTTGATGTTTGCTTGCGCATCGAAAACTTAATGTAATTTGTCTTATCTGCATTTAGTGTTAGTGAATTATGTTGAAGCCATTTATTAACAATATTGAACCCATGTTGCGCAAGCTTGTAGACATTTCTTTCTGAGTCAGCTGAAAATAGAAGAGCAGTGTCGTCAGCATAAGAAACAATTTGGCCGTGATCTAGATTTAGGTTACAAAGATCGTTTATGTAGATCAAAAATAGTGTGGGCCCTAAAATACTTCCTTGGGGAACTCCGAAGGACGTGTTTTTTTTACTATCGCTGAGAACATTACCAATCTTTACACATTGGGTACGGTCTTCTAGATAGCTCTTAAATAGTTTCAGCTGGGTGCCTCTGATACCTATGGCTTCAAGCTTGTGCAACAGAGTAGGAATAGAAACCGAATCAAAAGCTTTGGCAAGGTCTAGGAAGATTCCTACTGTGTGGTTACCATTATCCAGCTCTTGTGCTAGATAGTCAGTCAGATGATGCACGGCATCGTCTGTTGACATTTTAGGCCTAAATCCAAACTGCCGTTTAGATAAAATTGATTTATCCTCCAAGTATTTGTAAAGCCTTTTATTCATAATTTTTTCTAATATTTTAGACATAGTAGGCAGTATGGAAATATGTCTATAATTTGTTACTTGATCTTTACTGCCTGATTTGTAAACAGGGACAACAACAGCTTTTTTTAGGCACTCGGGAAAAAGACCTGTAGATAAACATTTTTGGAAAATATAAGTTAGTGGCGGTCCCAAAATGTGCCTGAACTGTTTAATAATTTTATTTGGTATACTATCCCAGCCAACTGCACAGTCGTCCTTCAAATTCATAATTATCGTTTCTACCTCAGCCTCGTCAGTGTCATGCAACACGAAGGATGATAAAATAGTGTTAGACGTAAATGATGTGCTTGTTAGATATTGCGATTGGCCCTGAACTTTTTCAGCCAAACATTTACCAACATTAACAAAGAAATTATTCGCAATGTTGGCAGATGCTAACTGTGATGAGTGTGCTTGTAATAAACCTGAAGATGACTGATTTTGTTTCGAGTTATACGTTACACTTTTAATAAAATTCCAGATTTGTTTACTATTTGTACCAGCTTTTTCTAGTGCAATTTTATCGTAGTTACTTTTTACATTTTTTAGAAGATTATTGCAGAAGTTACGATATCGTTTATACGACAGTTGCAAAATTAAGTTATCTGGATTAGATTTAGCTTTCATATGCAGTTTATCTCTATTTTTCATACAGCGAATAAGTCCTGGAGAAACTGGAGTAGCCATGTAGACAACAAGCTAAACAGGGCCTGCATCACCTTCTGGCAATGCAGGAAAATGATAGGTAAGAAGTGGGGCCTATCCCCCAAAATCATACTGTGGCTGTACACAGCTGTGATCCGCCCCATGATCGCCTACGAGGCCGTGGTCTGGTGGCCCCGCACACAGCTGGTTACAACCTCCAACAAACTACAACGCCTGCAGAGACTAGCCTGCGTTGCGACCACTGGCTGCATGAGGACTACTCCGACTGCGGCAATCGAAGCCATGCTGGGTCTAACCCCGCTCCATCTGTTTATACAGCAGGAGGCGACGATGGCGGCGGTGCGTCTTAAGGCAATTAATCTCTGGGGTAAGAGAAACACACAACACACCGCGCTGCTCGAGGGACTCAATTCTGAGTTCCCTATTACGAAAGCCATAAATGATCGGGTGCCCAAACAATTTATCTTCGATAAAAAATACAGGATTCAACTTCATGAGGATCACCGATGCGAGGGTTTACGCCCCACAGAGCTACGAATCTTCACCGATGGATCCAAAACAGGTAGTGGCACAGGTGCTGGAATCTTCTCGGAGGACTTCAACATACAGATAGCCACACCATTGGGGGTCCATAACACAGTGTTCCAGGCCGAATGTATGGGTATATCTCTTGCCGCTTTAGCCATCATGGCCAGGGAAGTTAAGGACCACTCGATACGTATACTCTCAGACAGCATGGCTGTTCTGCTAGCGCTAAACAGCCACACTGTTGACTCTGGGCTGATATACGAGTGCCACCAGCGCCTTAACCAGGTGGGTAGCCTCAATAATATTACCATTCAATGGATCAAAGGACACAGCGGTTCGCGGGGCAACGACGCAGCCGACGAACTTGCCAGAAGGGGGTCGAGCATGGCACCAGTGGGGCCAGAACCCATTGCGCCACTCCCCTTCGGGTACCTACGCACTCTGGTAAGGAAACGAACCAGGGACCAACATCACAAACTTTGGTTGGACCACGGTGAGTGCAGGCAGGCCAAGGAGGCACTCCCTACAATTGATGGCCGCTTCACGAAACAGGTTCTCCGACTAACTAAACAACAGCTGCGTACAGTCGCTGCAGCTGTAACTGGCCATGGGTCATTTAATAAACACCTCTTTGTCATAGGAGTCACAAACAGTCCGCTTTGCAGAGCCTGCATGGAGGACGACGAGACAGCAGCTCATGTGCTGTTATACTGCCCGGTGGTCGCCACATACAGGGCAAAGTACTTCGGTAACCCAGGTACCCTACGTGAGATTGTCAGTGACACCAAGGCTGGCTGGCCTTCTTTGAGGAGCTGGGGTGGATCGAATAACCGATTTTCCCACCCGTACGCAAAATACGCGCTTAGTCGTGGAGTTGCGGATATCAGCCCGTATTACCTATTACCTATTATTAACGAAATAAAAATGCCAAAATATTATAAACATCGATTTATTATCAACAATTACCTCATATATTCTAATCACAGGATATCAAATTACATTCAATCAAAATATATCAATCACAATACATTAAAGAAACCTAGTTTTTAAAAACGTCAAATACAAAGAGCATTAGAAGCAAAGCCATTTAAATGTACAGATTATAAGTCGGTCATATTTTAGTTTTCAGTGTCTCCATCACGAATATACAAGTCATACTTTGGATACCTGCGAATTATTAGAACATAGGTACTATTCTAGTATCTTTAAAATCAGATTTATAAACGGCGATTCAGTTGAATTTGACCCTTTATTGTCACAATTTCATTTACTGCTTCAAAACAATTACGTCAGATTTCCACACGTTTTTTAATTTTATTCCACATATTAGTTTCATTCAGTCCCTAGTAAAAATGAACGAGATTTTAGAAATCTCAATAAATTAAAATGTCAGTAATATAGCAAATTACAATGTTTTGTTTCTTGATATACCTAACACAATTCACCAGCGAAAAGACAAGCTCTATTCATAAATATAAATAAAAAACAAGATTATTGTTCAAAGATAGTGGCGAAATACATAAATACACATTACATTACTACCTTGTCAATAACATTTATTTAGTCTCATACACAAAATTATGTCTAAAAATTAAACTATTTCTAAATTAAAACTAGCAAACAAACCAGGTACCTAAAACAAACCTTATATCAAATTCAGTCCTTTGTCACAGAACGCCTATACATAATGCGTCACATGACTTTACATACTGTTCACACTAGCACAAAAAATACTTGCATATTATGCCTAGGAACTTGGTGGCATCTTAGCCAGCTCATAGATAGCTTCGCCTCTTAGCTGGTGTAGGCTGGATACTTTGGCTAACGACGTGTCCAAATATTTGTTGTAAACTGCCCTATATTTGGAGTTGTCTACATTAATGACAATTTTCGCAAGTTTCCTGATGATGGGGTCAATATGAGCCAGGGAGTATCCTGAGTAGTATGAGAGAGTGGGCGTCCATACCTCTTCGAGCCTCTTACTCGAGAGCAGGTACAGGGAGAGGCAGATGGCGGCGGCAGCTAGCTCTGATGGCCGGTAGTGGGCCATCGTGTACTCAACGAGGCAAAGATCTACGAAGTATTTGGCTAAGTGGTGGTTCTTTGATGTCCCATGTGCAGCTTTTACAAACCTGGAAAAATACAAGTGTTAGCAGCATCCTCTTTGGCAAACAAAACAATTCTAAGACTTTTAGATAAGATTTAAGGTACAAGCTCTGTAATTAAAAGTAGTAGTTGGAAGTCTGTAATTTTTGCTGATGTAAATTCTATTGGGAACACCCAATAGAATTTACATCAGCAAAAATTACAGACTTCCATACAAACTTTTATCCCCTGCACGCTTAGCATGACAACCATAGAAACATTTCGTCAGTTCTTCCATTGACAAAACCCGTTTTTATTGTGGTCATGGTAAGCGTGCTGGATAAATTTTCAAAAACCAAGTGTGCAAAATTTCATGCTCCAAGAGGGCTATTACAAAGAGCGTGTCCAAGAATTAGACAGTAGAACATTAGAAACATGTAGTTAGTACATACCTTCTCAAAAAGCTGAGTGGAATAGGTCTAGCAAGGCAGAAGCCTAGCTTCGACATGATGTCTCTCTCACACTGGAAGACATCAGTTTTGGAGTAGGCGTTGTCGGTCACATACACGAAGTCACCGACGTCGGGAGCGTAGATCTCTTCGTACTTGCTTGCAATGAACATCGCCGTCACGCCGACCAGCTGCAGCTGATTCCGTTGAATGTTTGGCACCGTCTGTAAGTATATTATAAGCATAAGCATAATCAACTAATAATGTTCCCACTACTCGGACACAGGCCTCTTCTCTGTGGGAAGATATTAGCTTGTTTCAAATTGTCCAAGCGTGAACAGTAAGAGTTACAAATTCGCTTACGGCAACATGTTCATTTCTACAGGAAATTATAATTTCCAAACACTTGCTAGCACGACACGACTACCACACACTCAGATTTTTCGGCCTTTGATTTTGTTCAAAGACAACTAAATCCAATACAAGAAATTAATTAAACTTCATTTGAAATAACATTAGACATTTAACTAAACCTTTTTTACAGTCCGTTTAACCGCCGACTCGTCGTCAAGACACAAAAAATGAGGACCCAGGTACAAAAATGCACAATGACCACACTACCCGAGCCGCTCTTCACTACAAATAAAATATATTTACCTGTAAGTATCGGTCAATGATTCCAACAGTCAGATGGAATGTCTCCAGCACTAAAGAGAACTGTCTCTGCACCTCTACAAGCCAATCAATGAGAGTAGCCCTCATCTTTCCGGTGATTACAGTCTGGAAGGGAAAAATATGTTCAAATTACATTAAAGTTTATTGAATCATGATGTAATTCATGAACTCTAATGGGCGAGTTAAAACTGTGAACACAACTATCATATAGTTTACAGCCCAGCCACCAAAAAAGGTACTTTAAAAATATTGAATCTATACAAACCTGTTTCCGCAAATGGTCGGTGTCAATAGGATACTTCTCTTCTAACTCGGTCAAATATTTGTAAATATCCTTAATGTAGATGGACATAAGCAGCGGGCTGTTATTATCTCCAGCGTCAATATCTTCAATGTCATCAGGCAATTGAGGAGTAGCATTGTGATCATTCAAGTCATTGTTCAATAAGGCCGCATATCTTTCAACCTTTTTCCTGTCAATGATTGAAGTCTTTTCGTAAGCCTCTTCCAACTTCAACTTTTCTAGTGATTCTGTTGATTCTTTTAAGATTGGTTTCAATGCTTTGGTTTCCTTATTTTCTTTTAGCGTTGGGAGCTTAGATGTCTTTTTGGTTTCTTGAACTTTCTTTGTCTGAATGTAAATGTTTATGGATTCCTTCAGCTCAGCTGGCTTGTTCTGGGCATCTTTCAGGATGGCCTATAAATGAGTTTTTTTGTAATAAATTAGGTAGAATAATGGTGAAAATCATGATAACAACTATCTTGATTTTCATCATATATGATAGTAACATGTACAACATTCTCCCATTACCATGAACTAGGAAGTAATTATTGAGCAAAATGCTATAATATATGATAACAGCTTCAGATTATTCATCAGCAGTGTTGGACTGTAGCTATAAATCATCAAGTGGTGTTACATATAAACCTTGAACATCACAAGCTGGGGAAGGTAACAAAAATATGGCCTCATTTTACAGCCAGTCCTAACATGATAAGCATTAGGAATTATTATTAAATTCCTAACATACCAACATAGATCCAAACATTAATAACACATGTCCATTTTAACAAGTATTAGTTCAAGGTTTCTGGGTTAGCTGATTGACAAAGTCAAACAATTTTGAGAACCTATTACAAAATAAGCTGCCAATCGGTTCTTATTTCTAAAGGCATCTAAGAAAATTTTATGAGGATTTCTATCATCCACATTTTCATTCATATCCACAGGCGATCATTCAAGCTGCCTGGTAATACTATAAAAAATGAAGTTGCTTAACAAGTATGCTATAAATTATAACTTACCCTGTTGCGAGCAGCGGCTCTAGATGCAAGACCAGCCGTACTTTCCTCACGGCGCAGTGGAGGTCTAGACGACGGCTGCACTGCGGCTGCCTTAGCTGCCAGTCCAGTGTCCACCTTCGACTGGACATGACTGTAATTGCTACAATAAAACACATTTTTTACTTCTACCTACATGATTCAATAAAAAAAAAAAAACAGTATTGATTGTAACTAGATCAGGGCACAGTAGATTTATATCGTAAGCATCATCCTTGCGGAAACGTTAAAGTTAAAATAACAAAGAAAATATACCAGCTGATTAGCAAAATAATAATGTGGGTGTGACAATAAATCTCAATAAATTTTCCTTACGTTTTCACAGCAGCCCGATTTAGTGTCGCTTTCTTCTCAAACTCCGCCGCAGCGACAGCGACTTTGCCACCGATTTCACGCTGCGGTTGAACATTAGTGTTGATATCCCCCAAAGCTCCTCGAACGGTCAAACCTTGCTTCTTGGTAGGAATCGCCACGTTAGCTTTACCCTTAATAGCATATATATTTTCCTGGTCCTGGATCTGCGCCTAAAATGTAAGTATCACCATTATAAGCACGGTCAATCACCAGAATCAGTTAGCTTTGTAACGTAACGAAAATTTCTTACCGTTCGGTGTCTCCTCATCTGGATATCCATAGCGACGTGTTTCCTTGTTTAGCCCGTACGCAATTTAATAAACAGTCTCGGGCAGATACTTGTTTCTGCGTAAAGTAGTTAAATTACATCCAGCTGTACAGTCAAGTTTGAGTTTTAATTTTTTCCTTCGCGCTTGCTTTTGCTTTACTCCGCTCAACTCAACTCAAAAATAACGGCTATAATTATTTTCAATTTTCAACCAATTCTCTATGGTTCGCTACGATTGGTTGAAAATCTTGTAGTTCTGATTGGTCCGTAACCTTATCCGGAAAGTCAAACTGAAAAATAATATTACGTACCCAAAAAAAATTTGCGCTATTCAAATAATTTGTAAAATGATTTCTTAAAATATATAAAAAATTAGCATAACACTGTTTTTACAAATTCATTTGCAGCAGTCCTTCCTTTAGATACACTTTATATACATTTATTGATCTTAATATCCGCTAAATTCTATGAAACTTTACTTTTTGTCTATGCGGTTTTGGATGATATTCTCAACTAATCTACATTTTAGTACAGACGATTCACTTAACCATACTACGGTTGGTTATTCGAATGTGCATGTCTTCGTTCTCAAAATAAAGAACAACTACTCCAGTGGCACTGTATGATGATGCCTGTGACAGATAGTTATAGAAGTGCTTTTCATCAAATAGTTCATATGCTGTAATGTCGGCTCCACTATTGTAGGACGAACACGAATACACCACGGCGCTACTTAACTGTGCGTTTGCTCTGGCGAAACATCACAAGAAACATGTTGAAATCTCTAGTTCCTGTCGAACATTGTATGGAACATTCATAGAAACTAAAGATTTCAACATGTTTTGATGTGAATGTTTCGCCTGTGCAAACGCACAATAAAAGTCCGTTGTTAAAGTTTAACAGTGGAGAAAAGCGGCAAAAGAACTATTTGATGAAACGCCCTTTAGTTCCAGTGAGACCTAAAAAGTTCGTTTTTTAATCCCACATACTAATTTGAAATCAAGTGATTGTTGCTTATTTTTTCAACTTCTAGTTTGTTTGCACGACCTCACGAACTTGTATAGCTTGGCAAAGAAGAATAAAATCAAAATGAGGGCGCCACTATCGTACTTAGGTCACTTCGAATGGGAAATGAGTAAGTCGTCGTCCATTGTCAAAATAACGTAGTGATTATCTCCTGTCTGGTTAAATGCCGTCTGACCGTTCCGGATGGCATTTAACCGACATATTTGACATCTTGGATTATTGCACGATAATTCGTTAAAATTATGAAGCTGGTAACGTGGCCACCGCATAAGCGCGATAACTTTTTAGCAAGCAAAACATACGAAGCTTTGGCACACATTGCTTCGTCACCGACAGACGCAGATGCGGCTCCAGCATTAGAGTAAGAAAAACCCGAATGGATAAGGTGAAGTAAGAGTAACATTATTAGAAAGGAAGCTTGCGGCAAGAACCCACCCAGTGTGTAATGCCGACTTTAGTTGATCTCATTGACGTTTCATTCTTCACAATCTTCACATTTTCCAACCATCTTTCTTTTAGGTGTTTTGTTTCACGCAACCATCATTTTGACATCTGACAGAACTCGCTGCGCGACTGCGCGATAAATGCTTGATGCTTGCCCTGTGCCGTCGTAATATAGTACTGTGCGCTGATTTCGTACCGATTATTAAATTATTGCCGGGTCGATTTTCCTCGCACAAAGTTACTAAGTTCTATCAAGTTTTTCCAAGACGATTCTACTAAGATGTAAGATATTTTTTAACTTAACCATTCAACATTAACCTATGCGGCTTTTGTAACGTTATTTATTTGTTCATAGTTTTCTCAAAAATGGTGCAGAAAGGCCCTCGTCCTTTGGTGCTGTGCGGACCTTCGGGGTCGGGCAAGAGTACGTTGTTAAAGCGCCTTCTGAAAGAGTTTCCGGATAAATTCGGGTTTAGTGTGTCGCATACTACAAGAGGTCCACGTCCAGGCGAGAAAAATGGTGTACATTACCACTTTACAAACAAAGAAGACATGACCGCTGCTTTAGCAAGAGGAGAGTTCTTAGAAACTGCATGTTTCAGTGGCAACATGTATGGAACCAGGCAAGTAAATGTGTTTTGTGAAGAATCTCACTTGGCCATGTGCTTGTTGTTTTGGGCACATTGGCATGTTGCCAATAATGAGGTGTTCTTATTCATAAAGTCATTGTTTTGTTATATGCATTTACTGCTAATTTCTCAATAATTCCTCAGTAAATACTCATTGCAACATCATCTCCAGGTCCCTATTTTTGTTGTTCCCAGAAGCCAAAACATAATGGTTACAGACCTCAATATTTTTTATGTGACCTAATAACAAAAGTTATTTTGAAACTTTCAGTAAACAAGCTGTAAACGATGTACGGTGCTCAGGACGGGTCTGTGTCCTAGATATTGAGATTGAGGGAGTCAAGCAAGTGAAGACAACCGATCTCAACCCACTGCTGGTGTTTGTAATGCCACCTTCCATTGGAGAGTTGGAGAGGCGATTGCGTGCACGCAACACTGAGCAGGAAGAGGCTTTGATAAAGAGGTTGGAGACAGCTCGCAAAGAAATCATATATGGTGAGTGATTCTTTTATAATAATATTTTTCAATCAATATGTTCATACTGGGTCTTCCATATTTTAATTATAAATAATTAATATTATTAATTAAAACTTTATTGCCAAAAAGATTACAAGGGGTTTTATATTAGCCCCTAGGCAAGCCTGCATCTTGGGTACCAATATGGAGGGTTTACCATTTTATACATTTGTTTTAAAAACATTTTTGCTAATATAGGTACCTATTTAATATTTTATCAAACTTTGCCTACTTCAGAGCACTTGTATTATAGTGATTAGTCTGACTAGTGATACCACACTGTTAGATTTCATTCATAAATTCTTATATGAACAGTAAAAAAAAAATCAAATTCATTTTACTAATTGTACTATCGAAGAACTTCATATCTAAGCAGTTTGAAAACAAAATCCTGTGAACACCATTACCACATCTGTTACCGGTACTATAACAGCCGAGCGCTGCAAGCTAAAATAGTCCTTACGGTGTATAGGTATGAACTTCTTCGATGGTACATCTTAATTGAAAATTATTTAATTGACATTCTTAATAACCTGCAGCAAAGATGATAAAGCACAGTAATTAAAAATGCAAACTACATCACTATGTCTACAGTGGTTTTGGTTTTGGTGCCATTAGGCATTATACTGTGTACAAAATTGAAGAAAAAAAAATCTTGAATGAATATTAATTATTTAACATTCATTTACACATTTTAATTTAATTCATTTACACTTTCGTTAATTAGGGATATAGACGAGAGTCGTCGCGCAAACATTGAGCTCCCGTATTAAATTGTTTAAAAAATATAATATTGAACTATTAAGTGACTAATTTACGACTAAAGTGAAGAAAACAGTGCAACCAGTGCGTAAAGTGCTATCTAAACATAATATAGACTTTAAACTAAATAATAACAACATTTTAATATCTTCCATAGATGAGCTAAAAACTGTGTTAAAATATCAATAAGTGGGTTTTATAACAATCTACTATAGTATAAATAGCTATCACTTGTGAAGAAACTGTGCAAAGCATGAAAAAATTCGTCAAAAATAGCAAAAATTTTTTTTTTTCAAAGTGACAGTGGCTGGAAAAAAATATTTAAATGACAGTCATCTTAACGAACTACGTATTTTTTATTCCGTACTAGCAAGATAACACAAATTTCAACGTATAGAATAACTGCCACATTGGCGCGGTTAATACAACGTGTACGTCGTACGGCAAAAGACTCGGGTTCGAATCTCACTACCTGCTTGTCTTTTTGAAATGTTAATAATCCTTATTTATAACCGAGAAGTTTAAATAAAACTTAAACTTATATACAATCAATATAGCTATCGCACACAATAATAATGGATGACTATGAAAACATTACCCAAAGAAGACAAAATAAAAATAATAAAAATATGACGACTACTAGCAGTGACAGCGAATTCGATATGGATGTCTCATACCAAAGTTTACCTAACACAGTAGGAAATAGTGATGATATTACTATATTGAAGGAGGACATAGAAAAACTAAGACTGGAGTTGCAAACTGCCAACTCAGAAATTGATAACTTAAACCTTGAAATTAATACACTTAAAAATAATTTACTAGACTGCGGAAAAAAGATAAAACTACTTAAATCGATAGGAATACAAGAAAGTTCAAGCAAAGAAAACTTACCTAGGCAGTTCTACTCACCTCAATATCAGCGGAAAGTACGGTCACTATTAATGAAAACTGGTTTACCAAGGACCTCTTCCAGAGAATACACAATACAGGGTTTAAACTTGATAAGTCCTAAAGCTGATGTTTTAAACAACTCCGTAGCTGTCAAAAATAAATCTCCTGTCGATAAGCGGCTTTCATTCGTGGCTGACACACGTATGGCTGAAAACCTACAGGATAGTGTCTTAAACAAAACTATTATAAATTTCTCAAAAGAGGAGAGTTGTGAAAATGAAGAAAGTATTAATATACTGCACACACCTATTGATGAACTGACTCACGACGCTCCACGCAGTACAAAAACTTTCTCACGCAATTACAAAGATATAAAAACGAAAAAAAGAGTTATGATATTGTGTAATGAACAAGGGAATGGATTACGACAATCACTAAATCAGCTATTGGGATCAGACTATACAGTATTCTCGTTTATAAAATCTGGTACTACATTGGAAAACTTCATCAATTCATCAAAAAATGAAATAGCTAAATTCAATATGAATGACTATGTTATTGTAGTTGGGGGCCTCCATGAATGCAACCCATATGACACGGAAATGTACTTACATGCATGGCTATCATCCATCAAGAACACAAATATAATTATAAGCGAGGTTCCATCAAATAGGTATCTTAATGAAACAAAACTCAATTATATGTTAAGGTTTATCTGTGGAAAGCATGACAATGTTATTTTTATGGATATGGACTACTCTAGATATCGGCCTCGGAGAACACACTTTATACTTAATCTTGCTAGATCTTTCTTGAGGGAAATTCTGCAACTGGACTATAAATATAAATCAAATGAATATCAAAATTTGTTAATTATACAAAGTAAAAAAATATATGTAGATAAATCTGTACAAACTGACTTTACAAACCATCAAAATGAAATAGAGATCGAAAATGTTGAAGAAAAAATATGTAATAATGACTCATCTAGTAATAATCAGTCTTTAGAGGAAAATACAGTACGTAGTGATTTTTTTCGTGAATAAATACCTATGTGTTCTACACCAAAATATAGCGGGTCTGCTTAACAAAGCAGACATCCTCTCTATATGCCTTAATGAACTGTCAGAAAAAGACCTGTCCGTTGATGTACTATGCATAACGGAGCATTTTGTGATGTCAGGTCATGAAGACCGCCTTGTAGTACCTAATTATAGATTAGCTGCATGTTTCAGCAGACACAATAGTAAAAGAGGCGGATCTTGCATTCTGGTCCGGTCTGGACATTTATGGAGGGAGTTACCAGAGGTTTCAGAACTTTCATTGACTAATGTAGTGGAATGCTGTGCAATTGAACTGACAAGTTATAAAATTGTAATAATATGTATCTATAGAGTACCAAGGACAGGGAATTTGAATGTATTTTTTAGCAAATTAGAGCAATTATTGACATTAGTGACAAGAAGAAATTGTAGGAAAATTATTATAGCAGGTGATCTGAATATAGACGTATTGAAAGAAAATAACATAACTTTTGAACTAAGATGTCTCCTAAAAAGTTTTAATATGACATTAGCAATAGAAAAACCAACTAGGATGCAAAGCCAAACCTGCATTGATAATTTCGCCCACAATTTCGAGAAGAAATGCAGGACGGAAGTGATAGAATTTGCCCTATCGGATCACACTGCGCAATTGCTGAAGTGTCCCGTATTTGCTAACGTTGTTTTGAAATATTGGTATAAATCACAACGGGACTTTAGCCCAGAGAATATGATCAAATTTAGAACCTCCCTTGAGAAACTAACGTTCTCTGAAATCTACGACAATGACGATCCAAATGATGCATTTAACTCATTTATCGAACAATTTAAATTATTTTATGACCTATGCTTCCCTATTAGACGTATAAAAATACCAACAAGTAAAAAACCAAAATGGATATCGCGAGGACTTAAATTATGTAGCTTCAAAAAAAGGCAATTATTATGGACGTCTAGACTTAAACCTACTCATATAAATAGGGAAAAATACTCAAATTACTCAAAGTTACTTAAAAAAATTATTAAACTGACTAAACGATCTCAAAATAACTACAATATTAAAGCTTCTGACAATAAAAGCAAAATGACATGGAAAATAATAAAAAACCCTAAATTAAATTTACCTAATGACTCATTAAATACAATTCAAATTGACAATGAAACAATCAACAAACCTCAACTAATTGCTGACAAGTTCAACGACTATTTCGTAGAAAAAGTTATGCCAGTACCAGGATCAGGTAAAAGAGCGAGTGCTTATATATTAAATAAACAAAAGTCAATGTTCATGGCTCCATGTCAACCGATACAAATATTTAACATTATAAAAGGTCTTAAAAACACTAGTAGCGTAGGGTATGACGAAATTTCAACTAAGATTATAAAACATGTTGCCGATTTAATTTCCAAACACTTGAGTCACATTCTTAACGTGTGTATCATTGAGGGAGTTTTTCCTGACCGTCTTAAGATCTCCATAGTCAAACCTATATTTAAAAAAGGTAAAAAGCAGCTAATGCAAAATTATAGACCTATTGCACTTTTGCCAACTTTTTCTAAAGTTTTTGAAAAATATATTTATAATGAGCTTTACACATACCTAGAAAAACATACGATTCTCTGTAACGAGCAAAAAGGTTTTCGGAAGAATATGACAATTAATATGGCTATTTATGACTTTTTGAATAAAATTATGACTAATATTGATAATAAGAAACCTGTTTGTTCTATGTACTGTGATATGACGCAAGCTTTTGACTGTGTTGACCACAATATTTTACGAAACAAACTTGACTCCTATGGTATAAGAGGTAACATTCTGGACTTATTAAGCACTTACCTTTCAAGAAGAAAACAATTCACTGCTATAACAGATTTAAATTTAAAGACTAAAGTAGAAGTTACATACCTGTCCAAAGAACGCACAGTGTATTTTGGAGTACCACAGGGTAGTGTATTGGGTCCCTTACTGTTTTTGATTTATATTAATGACCTGCCCAAAGCCATAGACTTCCCTATAACACTATTTGCTGACGATAGTACGGTAACAATACCTTGCAATAAACCTGAATTCTATGAACTTGATGTTAATAACGCGGTCAATTCATTAATCTCTTGGCTTAATAATAATAATTTAAGAATTAACCTTGGTAAAACCCAAATAATGCACTTTGGCCATAAAAAAACCAGTTTGAAAATGGAGGTTCAATACCAAAGTAACAAAATTGACGAGGTAGATAGTACAAAATTTCTAGGCTTAATTATTGATAGGCAGCTCAACTGGAAGGCTCACATTGAAGCGCTATGCAAAAAAGTTAGTAGTTCATCCTATGCCCTGTATAAACTTGCTCCAACAGTAGACACAGATGCTCTACTCACAGCTTATCATGGTCTTGTGGCGTCTGTATTAAGATACGGCATTATATTTTGGGGTAACTCAACAAACAGAGAAGCTGCTTTTAAAGAGCAAAAACGGTCTATCAGAGCCATGTTTGGACTTCAAGTAACGGACAGTTGTGAACCTTATTTCCGAAAATACAAGATTATGACACTCCCGGCTTTGTATATTTATGAAGCTGCCTTATTTGTAAAGTTAAATGCACACTTGTTTCCCCAACTATCAGATACTGTTAAACGTAACAGGCGGAATGATATGTTACGCGGACGGAGAGCCAAAACAGCCCTAATGTGGAAAAGCATATTCTGCATAGCACCGCAAGTTTATAACAAAATTCCAAAATCAATTAAAGAGCAAAATTTTAATGGATTTAAAAAGAAACTGAAAGACTTGCTATATATTAAATGTTATTATAATTTAAACGACTATTTGAATGATACTTTGACATCCTAATTGAATTGATAATGCTTTTATACTTTGACATCCTGAATAAATTGTGTGTGTTTATGATATTATTATTAACTACCATAACTAAAATTGAAATTTTAATTTGTAATTATGCAATCGATCATGTTAATACTAACCTCTAATAAATGTAATAAATGAATGTACCTAATATTTGCACGCCACACTTGGCAGAATGTGATGATACCATTGACTAATCTTAAGACCGTATAATGTACCATATTCTGACAAATAAATGATTATGATTATGATATGATTATGATTTAATAATACAATACTTACTCTTGAAGGTAGTTTAGCACAGTAAAAACCTTTTTTTTTAAAAGATGTCAGCATGAATTACACAGGAAAGAAAATATATTAAACCTATTGTAAAATATTGAATTACAGATTTTGCTATAACACCTTAAGGGGGATGCGCTAAGGTAGCCCGTGAGATTCAAATTTTATTTCGTTTTTTGCATTTTGCAGGTCAGTGTCAGGTTTTATGTTTATTAAAATATGATTCGCGACCGTAATAAATATGGCTTTACATAATTATAATCATTACAATCAGCAATACAACTCCATAAGTTAGCATAATTGTCAAATGTCATGATGAGAGTTGTATTGATAATTTTTATGATTATAATTCTATAAATACACATTTGATACGGCCGCGAATCATATTTAGATCAACATAGAAAATGATACTGACCTGCAAATTGCAAAAATCGTAAAAGAAAATGAGTTTCGCGGGCTACCATGACGCTTTCGCCTTAAAGCAAGGTTTGTAGGTAATGAATAATGTGTATTCTAAAAATATTTCTCCACACTTTAATCAATCAACAGTTTCACTTACTAATAATAACATGGATGTAGGATTGTTTTCAAGAATAATATTTTTGTTGCTTACGCAATTCATGTTATTATAAATGCAATAATGTTTACAATCAGTGTTAAAAATATAACACAGAAATCTGATGCAATATTTCAGGTCAGGAGCCAGGGAACTTCCACATAATTATTCTTAATGACAATTTGGACAAGGCATACTCAGAGCTGCGCGAATTTATTTCTCTTAATATGGAGGAGAAAGAGCGAGGTTTGTGCGTTTTTTCTTTATGTTAATGAATCCTTTCGAAAACAACTAATAATAACATAACGTAAATAAGACTGTGAATCAGCAAGTTGTTCAGTTATGTTGAGTAGATGTGTGATGTTATGGGTTTATTTGCCTGTTCGTTTGTGTTGTGTGTGAGACCACTCGAAGAGTTTTAAAAATTGTACACAAAAATGTCTGCAGATAATCTTTGTGCTCTAAGTAATAAGATAATCAAATTATTAATTTTCTAACATCTTTTCGATGTAGTTATCAAATTAGGTAATCAGAATAATCAATAACATACAAAGCATTTTAAATGCTTTATCAATTAACCTTTCCTTGATAATAACAACAGTCATAATAACTTAAAGATATGAAAGTACTTTAGTATCACATACCTTTAATATAAAACAATTTATTTTATTAACTGAACTACAGAACTAACTTATCAGCAAAAAGTATTAAGTACAACAATTAAAATACATTTAACCGTAAAAATTAAACTAGGATTGTTTTTAAATATTTCATAAATATTAAAATAAAAATCTATAATTGCATTGTTATTTCACTAACACTGTAAAATAACCATGCAATTCGATATAATTGTTATGTAATTCTAGATAATCATTATACCCATACAAATATAATTATTATTGTTTAAAACAGTGAGTGAGAGTACCTATTGCTCCATGGGGTATTTGGAAAATCCCGACATGATACGCCGACAGCTGATTAAAAAAAAAAAAACTAAGCGAGATAAAGGAAACTACATTATTGCATTACACCACTTTTTATTTAATATTACATACTACAAAAACAATAGACCGCAACAGCATAAACTTATGTGATACTTGAATATTCACATTTTCAGATACTTAGCTTCTTAAAGTCTAGTTGGTAATCTACTGTGCAAGCCAAAATCATACAATAATTGTCGTGCTCATTTTTTTTAAAATATATTTCTGTACTTCGTTTCAATCACTTTTAGTTGAGAAAAAGCATGTTCACTTAAATATGTAGACCTGAAGAATGCTTTAACGATGAGTGCTCAGTTACGTACCTACGTTTTTGTATTTAACAGGGGCAGGAGCTTCAAAACCCCGTCACTTTCACTGTCTGTGCTCACAGTAATAATTTCTTTTAGAGTTTAGTTAGTTCGGGGGCGCCTAGAAAACAGACCTCGGGCTACCAGGCGCCCGCGAGGTACTTGTTGGCCTCTACTGGTTTTAATGATCCCTAATCCTTTTGGCGTGAGTTTATTATTAATAATTAATAATGTGTGTGTTAATAACTTTACTAACATTATTCCACAGATATCAAGGAGAAGAAGAAAGATGACGGAGAAAAGTGAACAGCCTATGCATGAAGCATGATATTATCCCTGGGATATATGATGAGCATAAATGTTACCCTCTGTTTTCGACTTTTAGAACTTATTGGTGTTAGTTGTGTGTTTAACACTGAAATATGGCCCCAATAAACATAAGCATACATATTATTATAACATGGTTTAAAATCAAATATATGTGAAACTACCTCCTATTAAATGTTTAAGTACACAGTATTGTAAAACCATAAAATGGTGAACATCAAGGGATTCAAACTGATATAAGGTGTTTAGAAATTTATAATGATTGTTGTTCGAGTTTATTAGATGTTTTAAATGTTAGAAAACAATCACGTAAAGCAGTGTGTATTTTTGCAAATGATCAATAAATTCCGCGTCTTCACTCACTTTGATGAGTAAAAAGCATAATATTTATATAAAAAACCATATTCCAATCGTATCGAAGCTTCAAAAAGCTTTAAATGTTTCAATTTTGAACATTATTTCTTGTAGGATTTATATAATGACCTACAGTACACAATATTTTGTAAGAATACAAAAAGAGGAAAATTATGATGGTATTTAAAGCATTTACACGCGATTCAAACTTCCCTGTCTGTGGTCCTTCTTGCATATAATGGACTAAAATGTTGTGTACTACGTCAGAATTTATACAACCTAGTCTAAGCTTTACCATTTTATGTAAGTAGTTCAAATTTATATAGTAAGTACCTACCTAAGTTATTTATAATATTAAAATCAAATGTCGTGATACTATATTGACAGTATGCATTTAATTTAAAACACTTTAATTACTTAATCTAAATCTAAACGAATCTCAGACCAAAAACATACCTAGCTATATTTTGGGATGATTTTGCACTTGAGTCTTGACTATAACGTCTTCTGTCGCAGTAAAACTTCAGTGTGATGTAATCTATCCCTTACAAGACATTCCATAATAATAGCCTATAAGTAATAAATTAAAAATACAGTTGCAATATTTAAAAAGATTTTATTTTAGTAATTAAATGTAAGTCTAAAATCTGGACCTACCATTTTTCGTGCCAAATTTTTATGCAATTTCGGCGACTTATAAATGTTACCTAAAGGGGTAAAGCTAGTAAACAATTTTGCAATTATTGTATTGCGTTATTACGTGTACTTAGAAAATGGTAGTAGAGATATTAATGTGTAAGAAATTCAATAGTTTCAGATGTAACAATATTGAACCAAAAAGGGATCTCGCGCTCTAGTAGTAGCAAATGCAAGACTACCGGCCTCAAAGTTCTGGAATGTGTTGAACTTGCACGCGTGCAACTTACTAATACGCGTGATCCCTAAAATTGAGCATTTTCTTTTTTCTCTCTCAATGTATCTTAATTAAAATAGAAATCAAGTTCTTGAAATAGATGTTAGACCTCATAATTCTTGATGTGTAGGCATAAAATATTATTATTTGTATGGTAGTTCATCATTTACTAAAATTTGCATTGCGTAGATTTGTTTGTTAATATCTAGCTGTTAATTTTTGAAACATTTATGCAAGATGAATAATATTATTCTTATGTATTTTTGTTTTTAGCTGTTCTTCGAGGATTCTAAAGGAACCAGGCGCTGAAAGATTCTACTTAAGAATACTATATATGTTAGTATTATTGCTAATCTAATTTAAATACTCGTCGGTTAGAATGTATCGCCTCGAAATGCTATGATGTATGTAGGTACAATTTCTAAGAGCCTGCGAATGTGGACTTTGCGAGGAGTTACATTCTACAGTAGTATATTTTTATGGGGCTTATTTTTGTATAACTAACCAGTAACCATCTCCATTTTTGGTGTTCAATTTTAAACCATTCCAAGAAGCTAGCAACGCTGTACTGCTGTGCTACATGAAAATTATATTGTGATTTGCATAATTTTTATTATTTATTAACATGCCTACTATTTACTCCAAAAGGATGTTTTGCGTTTGCAATATTTAACGCAGATTGTATGTATTAAGTGTTGTCAGTATAGAAAATAAAACGATTGAAATAAATTCTGGTTTTGATTTGACTGAATTATACCTTTTATACTATTGCTTTGAAAACATCCCGTAAATTTCGTTAGGGATCGTTAAGCTACTTCTTACACAATAAATTCTCTGACCACTGCTGCACTAGCTCACCGATAACGTATGACGTCATAAAGGTACATTGCCACTAATTCCATTGCAGTTTGTTATTGACTAGGTATATTCCTAATTTAATTAGAATTCGAATACGTCATGTCGTTGCCAAGTCGTCGGAGTGTGTGACCCCATTTTTTTGTTGTATTCGTGTTATTTATAATTTGTGTGATTACCAGAGCGAAATTTCTAAATTTATGTTTGTAATTTTTATGGTGGCCTAACTTCGCCAGGCGTCCTGTTTGCCTATAATGAAAAAGCTATATCATGGTTGTTGTGTTGTTGTTAATCTTTTTCATTATAGGCAAACATAAGACGCCAGGCGAAGTTAGGGCAGTTGACGGTAAATAATAAAGAGTATTATATTTATCTATCTATCTATCAATAGGTACACATGATGTAAAAACCATACATGACATGATGCAATATTATCTAAAAATATTTATATTCAAGTCTATCAATACTGCTAGGAAGAAGATAACAATATGAGTTATGTTTCTTTTATTGAGAGTCAAGAATTACTTATTGTAGACAATAATGACTGTTAATTAATTTCAAACAATAAAGCAAAGCATGATGTCAATACAAGAAATTATTCATTCTGAGCAATGTTATTCAAAAGTCACATTTCACAATAAACATAGTAGTAAATATAAAACAATTTCCAAGTTTTAAGAAAATCCTACAGCACACTTGCTGCTGTTAGTTACTATGAATCATTTTCAAAGTACAATGCTGTTGTCTTTATCCCAGCGATCGCGATGTGAATGGGGAGGTGTATTCTCACAATCTCCACCTAATGCGGCAGCTTTAGAAATATTTTTCAAAGAAACACTACTCTCTGCAGGCATCAAATTGGGCTGCTTTGATAAACACTTCAATCGTGGAATATGTGACACTCTTTTAGGAATTTTGGAACCAATCTTCTGGTTTTTGGGATCATACAAAGTGTTGGCTGATTTAGATCGTGGGTGTCCCACATCTGTCTTGTTCTTCATACATGACAGTGGAGTTCTGGATCCACTGTTACTTTCAGACTTCGACTTCTTGGGTGTCTCATTCAGATCAGTTGCTTCATCTTCATATATGAGCAGCCCATCAAGATTTTTGTCTGTCTTGGCACCTGTTTGGCGAAGTTCTGCATTAGTGCTCTGTAATACTTTAATCAAAGTATCATCTGACATAGTTTCAACATTTGAATCCTCTTCAATTTTAGCTACAACAATAGGTGTTCTCTCAATACCTATTGATGGTGATCGAGGATCATCATCAAGGATCTGAAATACTGGGCCATCATCCTCATCTTCATTTATAGTATCAGTATCTTCAATACTGTTTATATTTTCTTCACTATCTTCAAATTTATCCTCATTTTCTACATACTCAAAGTTTGTTTCCAAAAACGTTAGTTTCTGTTGACCTTCGCTCAATATGTTGTTTTCTAATGCTTCATAAGAAGCTGTGGATGATCCTAATGGCTCTTCAGGTTCTTTTAATGTATCATCTAAAGTTATGTTAAAGAATCCGTCACACAAATTTCGGGAAACGACTAAATCTGGGCTCTTTTCACATGCTTCAGCGCTGCTGTCACAATTGTCGTCAGTTTCAGCATTCAACACAGGACTGGCACAGTTATCACTTTGTAGTCTTAATAATTTCTTTTCATTAGCTGTTTCATCAGTCTTTGTCGAAATTATAATAGGTGTGCGCTCAAAGTCCTGTGTAGGAGAGCGCGGGTCATAAGACTGCAAATGGTTCTTTATCACAGCAGAAAGAATAGGATTGTTGTGTATCAGTTTTTCTTCACCATTACCATTTTCGAAAGTCTTCCGCAGATCAACGTTTTTAGTGATATTGTGTTTCCCAGTTGACTTGTTCTGAAAGCCAAAATGCAATAAATTAGTAAGATATTATGAGACAAAGTAAAAAAAAGGCCAGACGTTCCGAACACAACAAAAAAGAAATGGAGGGAATACTGTATTATTTTTAGATAAGAATATTCATAGCGTAGAAATCATAAACGCACCTGTAGCGGAGTCCGTGAAATTTCTGGTGTTGGGGATCGAGGATCAGGGTTATTACAAACGTCTGGAACGTCCAACTCATTCTTTAGCGAAGCAGCAGTTGGTGCTTGTGCTTCATTAATATTTGGTTTACTTGTGTTGGATCCCATAGTTGCTTCTAAATGTAGAGAACACGTATTGTATAGAATCCGATATTGGTGTATATTATAACAAACTAATCATTTTAACTATCAGCTAGCTACAACGATTAGCTAAATTATTACTTTTTTTCTTCCAACAATCCGGTTGACGAACTCAAAACATTTAACGGCCGCAAATGTCACACTGGATTCTATTTTTGAAAATGTTTCGTTCGGAAAACCAGACTTGAAATTAGTGTAGAATAATGATTTTTCCTAATGGATAATTCTATTCTTTCAAAGTAAATTAAAAGGAATTCTAATTAATTTAGTGACTGTTAATAATAGAGAGTTTTACATAAAATAAAACTTACCTATTATTTTTTCATCAATATCCGGAATCCATCTTGAGTCAAGCACCCGTTTTTCAGCCTGTTGTCAGCATTTCCTTTGCCTCTCCGCTGGTGGCGCCCTCTATACTTACCGTTGTACTAGTATTTTAAGCGCGCATCGGGTGATGGCCCGATTTACCGTCATTATGGAACTCATGATGCACCAGGTAGACCTTACCTGGATTCCGGATATTGATGAAAAAATAATAGGTAAGTTTTATTTTATGTAAAACTCTCTATTATTTGTTTTGTATCAATATCCGGAATCCATCTTGAGTGATGTGTTTGTTATCACCTGGTGCGCTTAACCCAAAGACGCTATAATGTGTACAAGGAAGTAAGAAGAAATTGGGTTAATAAAAATAACAATGCATAATTATGTAAATGTATTACAATAATTAATCAAATACATACTGCTTGCAGCCGCATTATATAACAAAATAAATAACTAACGAAAAATTATGGTAATCTTTCAATGAACAGGATCAAAATAATTAGATAAAGATACAGAATGTTTGGGAATATTCGAATCATTTTGCAATTCCCTTTGATAATAATTTTGGAAGGTATGAATCATTTTCCAGTTACCAGTTGCAAGAATTTGATCAATCGGAAAATTTTCTACAAAATTGAGAGAAGCTACTGCAGATCTTACTGATCCTGGAGTTGCATCAATACCACTAGCTTTTAAGAGAGACCTCACCCATCCGCCAATAACAGTTCTAGATGCAGGTTTTATATTGCTTTTAACTGTAATAAACAAATGTTTTATATTTCCTCGACGGTTTAGAGTAATATCTAATAATTGTCTCAACCAATAAATCAAATTAAATTTTTTATCAGGATGTTCCCTAAGCCTCCATCCAGACTGCCTATGGTTATGGTTGTCTGTCTTAGAACCAAATGCTGGCCACAATACAATAGAGGTATCTTCATCAACTAAACTAGTGCTATCAATTCGTAACAATGTAAGATCGTGAACCCTGCGGCCTGATGCTAGCAGTAAGAGAGTAGCAACATGTCTCGATACATGAAATATATTATTTTCATCAAAACTGTAAGTACTCATGTATTGCAATAAAACTTTAGGGTTCCAAATAGGTGGTTTAGCAGATTTATCTCTTGCGACAGCAATAGCTTTTAATATATGTTTTATAAAGAAATTTGACGACAAATCAATATTTGATGTTAAGTGTGTGAAAGTTGAAATAACAGATTTGTGTACCAAAATAGTTCTATAAGCAAGACCAATGTCACAGTGTAAATGTGCTAAATATCGAGCTACTTGATCCGCATTAGGATATTTGTAATTAATTGAATGCGACTCACACCATCGCTTCCATCTGCGCCACGCTGGTCTGTAGGTATTGATTGTGGAGCCTCTCCAGCTTGACATAAGGAGTTTTTGTTCTTGATCTGTCCAGTCCGTCAAAATATCTGGCCACCCGAAATCAGCCATGCCTCCAAGTGTAGGTCTTGCACTTGCGGCGGGTGCATCCCTGTTCTGGTGTCTATCAGAGTGCGGGCTAGATCTGGAATCAGAAAAAGGGGATGTCGCGCTCGCCCTTGAACATCTGCCTGCCAAAATACCTTGTTCCACTTCGGGGCAATCAATATGTAGTTTCCGCTGGCTTGGTTTAAGTGTCTGAGAACCCTGGGAATCAGATTTGGTGGCGGAAACAACCAAGCTAGGTCGTAGTGCCACTGATGACAAAATGCGTTGTGGTGTTGTGCTTCCTGATCGTTCACGTCCAGGTCTATCTCCGGCGTGCCCCACATTTGAAAGATTTGTGTCGTTGCTGTCCTCGTGAGGTGCCACTCCGGGCAAGCCTTCTGCCGAGAAAGAGCATCTACCTCCGCATTGAATCTGCCCGGAAAATAATGTGCTGTCAGATGAATGTTCTGATTGTCTAGAACAGCAAGAAGTTGTCGGGTTTGTTGGAGAAGTTTCTTGGATTTTGTGCCGCCCTCCTTGTTTATATACGACACTACTGTCCGATTGTCGGTTTGCAGTAGTATCTGTGCATTTTGGAGTTGCTGTTGGTTCTGTCGTATAGCTGCGTAAACAGCGAACATTTCTTTTTTGTTGGCATGCCATGTCTTTTGTGAATTTGTCCAAGTTCCCACAATATTTGTATCGCTGAGTTGTGCCCCCCATCCGATGTCTGATGCGTCTGTAGTCAATAGGTGTGTCACCGAACTCAAGTGGATCGGCATCGACTTTCCTATAGCTTGACACCACCACTCCATCTCTGACCGAGCTGGTTGTGGGATAGGTATCAGCCGGTACGGGTGTTTCACCGACAGCTGTCGACTGTAGTATTGCAGAGTGCGACAGTGAAGGCGACCTCTCGGAGTCACGAACGTTGCAAAGTTGAATCTCCCCATTAGAGTTTGGTACTGTTTGAGGGACCACTTGCTTGCCTTGAGCTGTTGGTGAAGTGCTTTGCGTAGCGATAGGCACTTCGGCTCCGACAGGGACTTTGCGTTGCGTTTTGTGTCCCATGTTATGCCGAGAAACTCGAGGCATTGCGTCGGAGCCAGTACAGACTTTTCGAAGTTGATTGTCCAGCCCAGTAAATGCAGAATCTTTATCGTGAATGCGATGTCGTCTTCCAACTGCGATTTTGACTGGTTTGCTAGAAGGAAATCGTCCAAGTACACGACGCACCTGATGTTGTGACTCCTCAGGAATTCCGCCACCCAATTGGTTATTGAGGCAAACGTTCTGGGTGCCGATGAAAGGCCGAACGGCAAACAAGTCATTTGAAGTAGCCGATGCTGATGTAAATCTTGATGATAATTTAATCTCAGGAACCTGCGATGCTGCTGTGCGATAGCCACGTGGAAATATGCTTGACTCAGATCTAGTTTGGCTACTACGAACTGGTTCAGTTTCTTCAGATTGAAGATAGGACGGAAGGTCTGATCTGACTTCGGTACCAGAAAGTACGTGGAAATGTAGCTGGGCGTCCGTTCTGCAGGTTCTAGTACACCTGACTCTAACAATGTTTGAATCTGTATGGTCATATTGGGAGATGTTTTGGTTCTGTAACATTTGAGAACCGTGGGACTCGGAAATATCAGCGGCGGTTTCAGTATGAAGGGTATGCGTGCACCGTTTAACAGCCGGCATATTTTGTCTGGCGCACCTAGATTGCTCCAAGCATACTGAAATTGCTTTAGACAACCGCCTTGAAATGTCCGACAGTCATTCGCGACGCTTGTGTTTAGTAAATGCCTGCGATTGCGATTTCTTTCCCCTAGGTTTGGCTCGATGGTTACTTGATCGGTTTTTGTTCTGTTGTGGAGCGTGTGAGCCATGTTTTTGTCTTTTATTGAAACTGTCTCGACGAAAATATCTATCTTCAGCTTGCTTACTAGTCGATGGTTTTTGATTTTGATAAAAAAAAATCTTTAGAATAAGTTTGAGGTACTGATTTTGTTGATACAGTTAATTTATCCACCCCACCAATTTTTTGAAGGTAGGTTTGAACTGCCTCGTCATTAAAAAGTGATTCTGTACTAGGAGGAATTTTATGTAATACATCGCGATGAAAACCTTCGGAAATCTGGCGCAATATAGCCTCGCGACGTATATTTATTAAATCGGCTCTACGACCGCACACTATTTGTAACAAGTCGTCAGTAACTGTACTATACGCGGATCCTTTCGAAAATAATGTCTCCACTTTTTCGAATAACGTGTTGGGTGTCAACGTTTCTCTAGACTCATTTGACCAATCCACCAATGATTGTAATGTTTTATGCAATTCGTCTTTTTGAGTAAGTAAAGCATTCGTTAATCCAGCAAAAGATCGTTCTAATAAATATGAACGTGAATCTTCTTTTAAAATGTCCGATTCAAAACGCTTTAATTCGTCGTTAACATTTAACTCGACAAAACCGGGGGTAGCTGAATATTTCTTTTGTGCCTCCGAAAACCGAACGGCATACCAATCGTCACATTTAAAACGTTGTAGTTCCGTTAATTTTTTGAGAAATGCTTCATTCGCCTTAGGATAAATCGGATCTTTTACCGTTGTACTGACTTCCGACAAAATCTGAAGTTTGTTATTTTCAGGTCGTCGTAAGTTTAACACATTTGTGGAAACGGCCGTATTGTTTTTAGCACTAGAATTCGTATTTTCAAAGTCGGAATTTTTCGATATAAGATTTGTTAAATAGGCCACTTGTTGTGATAAGAACTCAAATTGTGCATAACTCACGGTTTGAGTGTCCGTTCTTGCTCTGCGTTTCTCAGGGCTGGGACCACTACTCGTAGAAGAATCACTTTCACTATCTTTTGTACTTGGTGTCGGAGAACGAACCCGTTTACGCGATAATGACCCGTCATTAACACCTTCTGACTCTAAATTATTATTAAAATTTTCCATAATAACAACGGAGAGGTAAAAAATTTCACGAATCCAAAACTGAAATGGTTTTACCAAACTTTTAAATGAATAAAATAGGTAGAATTATTTCGCGAAGTCTTAAATAACGCTAACAACTAAACGGCGCGAAAAACGACGCTATAATGACGGTAAATCGGGCCATCACCCGATGCGCGCTTAAAATACTAGTACAACGGTAAGTATAGAGGGCGCCACCAGCGGAGAGGCAAAGGAAATGCTGACAACAGGCTGAAAAACGGGTGCTTGACTCAAGATGGATTCCGGATATTGATACAAAACAAATAATAGGAATGATCGTTAATAGTTCTTCATATTTGATTAATATTTTAAAGATTTGAATTTGTTTTAATAAATAAGCTAGCACTTCTGAACGAGCTAAAATCTGATTGCCAACCTATAAAATAATAAAATTTGATTCGTTTGATTGCACTGGATTTCACGTTTTCAAGACTGAATCATAGATATAATTTGTAAAATCTTGACCATTTTCTAGAAAAGAAAACGTAGCACATATTAAGACTCCGCGCATTGGCACAAAACGTATTATGGGGAAATACAAAAAAAACACGAATGCAGCTCAATATCTAAAAAAAATATGTGTATTATTGCTGCTGGTGGTGGCCACTATTGCCCTGTTGCCGATATTATAGCGCTGTGCTTTCCATGAAAGAAGACATAAACTTTCACAAAGATGTAAACATATACACTATCATTCATAGACATATATCAAAGAAAAATATTATGCTAAAGTAATTTTATTGATCTAAAATATGTATCGACTAATAACCAATTTACTGATTGAGTCCCGCAGACAGTGAGTCATATGTGCAGTCTGCCGGTGCTGACTGCACATATTTTCTGCATTTCATCGAAATCGGGATTAAAAATTGCCACTTGCTGACTTCAGATATAACTACTCTCGAGTGTTTCATGAATTTGTCAGTTAACTTCATACATATTTTGTAAACAAGCTACTTCTCATACCCCACGTTTACATCCACACACAAGTAATAAATTGCGATATTTGTTTTCAACAAAACTTGTAACATACTTATCATAAAATAATAAGTCATGTTAAACCAGACAGACCGGCTAAAGCCGGACATGTCTGGCTTTTTACAATTGTGTCTGGCCAAATAATTACAAGTCCGGCCTGTCCGGCTTTTGCTATGCTTTTGGTCACACCTGCCCCGCCAAACGACGCCGAATGAAAGCTCGCGAGGGACTCATTGACTGTTTTATTTACTTGCTATGTAAAGAAATTACAAATTACTTTAGTATTTAATTCATAATAACATAATGAAGTGTAGAGGAAGTCTCAAACGAATAACAGTATTATACACAAATAAAAGTGTTGATTTATTTTTCCTTTTAAATACCAGTGTGTCAGGCTTTCCGGGAAAAATGTCCAGCCAAATATGAATCTGTGTACGGCGTTTTTATTTTTGAGCCTGGCAACCCTAACCACACATGTTCATGTCATCTATATTTTTTAATGAATTTCTTGTTTCCAACTTGTTTCTATGTTTTATATTGTAGCTGTTTGTTGTTCGTTTGAATAAAAATAAAATAAAAAAATAAATGTTTTGTCAACCATTTTCTGACTTATATTTTTGTGAGTTCAACAAGTTTTTTAACCCTAGAAAGATAACCTACGCTTCAGAGGCGCCCGCGTCGGTTTGACATCGCTGTTTCTTTCTAATGAGCGCTCGTATCTACCTGTCCTTTTAAGTTAGCTCAGTGGTAGGGATGTGACATTCTACATAAAAAATCGATTATTAATTAATCGATTGTTTTTCGTACCATGATAAATCGATTAATAAATAATCGATTTTTCTTTATAAAATAATCGATTTTTTTTATTAATCGATTTTTTTCTAATTATATTAAAGAATAAAACTATAATAATAACAGCTGTATTACGCATTATTAGTGACAAAAATATAACCTACAAAAGTTCTTATCTGAATATCTATTATTCCGAAGTCCCGTTAGAACGCTCAAAGCTGTCTTTTTACCACAGAGTATGTACTTATGTAAAGAATTGTATCTTTTGACTTTGATGACGTTACAGCATGTCTGATGACTGTTTAAAGTCTATTACCTAAACAATAAATTAAAACCATTGAAACAAATTGACCATGCTTTCCGTTCAACTTCTCTCCACAGAATCAATTGATATTACAATATTAATTACATTTAGCATTTTAGCTTTTTAACACACGTGTCACATTCACATTCGATAGTTAGTCCGTGCTAATTTTTAACTACAATAGTCACCTACCTTTTACACAATATTGCAACAAAGTAGTTATGTAAATAACTCTACTATAAGTTATCACTATATTTAAATACAAATATGTACCTCATTGTTTTCATTACTGGTGATGATGCCAGAATGTTTTCTTTCCATGTGTTGTTTTAGATTGGTAGTATTACTACACGTTTTTAAAATTTTCGTGCAATATTTACACTTGGCATTGCCAGATTTATTGTCAACATGAAAATATTGGCGCCAACTACTCTTCGGCTTTTTGGTTGTTGACATTGTTGCTATCAAAAAGTTATCAACACAAAACTAACAACAAATACTAGAAAATAATACTCTTTAGTCTTTACTTTTTTCACGAAAAACTTGATTTTTTTTATTGTTGTTGACAAAGACACTGTTCTACCGACACCGATAAAATCTGTCATGAATGTCATGTCGGCAAAACAGTTCTTCTAGTCGCGGTACTTAGGTTTGATTACTTCAACGTAACATTGTTTTCTACGTACAGAATTGATGACATAGCGTTAAAATCTCAGATGGCGTTAGCATCATTTATTGACGAACTTCGTAGTTAGTGGTTCGCGGCACTTTGCGGCTTCACGATCCTGACTAAAAAACTCAGTGTTGCGGCCATTGCGGGTGAAAAAAATCGACAGTGAAAAAGAAATCGATTTTTTATTAATCGATTTTTTGTAATATGTAAATTAATAATAAAAATCGATTATTATTTTTAAAAAAATCGATTTTTAATCGATTTTTTCTGTAATCGATTATTTTTTCACATCCCTACTCAGTGGTCGGTGCACAGAGTCGCGGGAGGGCCGTTTTTACGCGGTAAGTACCATAGTTTTGCAGTTATGACTAAGTGTTGCGCTCCAAAGGCGCATGGTTATCTTTTGTGTGACTTTTAGTGAAAGTATGAATTTATATAGACTTACATAAAATGTTTATTATAACTGTTTATTTTTTTAGTTGATTAGTTAGTAAGAAATAATATAATTCGTTTTTAAGAAAAAAATATATTATTTTTTCATACTATGTTCCTGTAAACAGAAGACTGCTAATTTTGTTGATTTTTTCTAGAGGTTTTGTGATTTAAGTTTAATGTTTAAAATATATAAAATATTTCACTAAAAAAAGTTTTTTATTATTAGTTCATTAACCACATTTCAAAACAATCAAGTAAATAAGTACAATAAATAGGTATTTCATTTAAAAAAAAATATTAATATATCGTGCGCCTCCGAAGCGCATGGTTATCTTTTGTGACAGTCAAAATATGGTTATCTTTCTAGGGTTAAACAACTAGTCTTCACAAATAGTGTAGCAAACGCTAAACAACAACAATAAAACTTTGTTGTAAACGCGAGGATACGAATAATAAATACCTACGAGTACCCTTTGCACAGCTATTCTTTGAAAAAATATGGGAATTGATTTAGTTCCC
This sequence comes from Agrochola circellaris, assembly GCA_914767755.1. Classification (NCBI taxonomy): domain Eukaryota; kingdom Metazoa; phylum Arthropoda; class Insecta; order Lepidoptera; family Noctuidae; genus Agrochola; species Agrochola circellaris. The sequence goes on along the minus strand of OU611841.1, from coordinate 12,042,160 downwards.
GAAGATAGAAGAAAACTATGGAAGAATCCTTCCAAAAAATTTGATTGGAAGCCAGTAATTCTCATCTCATAATGGGCAACACTCCAAGTCGGATATATTTTTGTTGTTTATTTTTAATTTATGATTAAAATTGATTAGTTTTAATCATAAATAAAAAATACGTGTGGCACTCGAGGACTGCCGCGGTAAAGCTATTGCATAGCATATATTCAAAAATAAGAAGATAATATTGTTGATTTAAAATATTTTTTAAAAAAAATACCCCTATACCCCCCCCCCTAAATCGCAGAATTTACACAACCGTCAATGACGTCTGCCCTCACGCGTCTGCCCGCGTTCGGGTCGCGCACTCGGCGATCGCGCGTCATTGCCTATCCCGCCCCTCCACCCTCGTTCTGCGCGCCCGCCGTCGACTCATCGCAGGTCATTCTTATCGTTCTAACTTTTAAAATATTAGTCCAAATTACTTAGTGTAAAAGACAAATTTTATCTACATTAAATACCGAAAGCGATGAAGGTATTTATTTTGATACGAATTAACTAAATACTCTAAAATATGCAACTTAAAAAAAGTATTCAATTTAAATGTATTTATAGCTCACTATTTTGGCTATAATGGCTTCCACATAAAAGGTAGATATATGCTGTCGCGGACTTTTATTTAGAACTCTTTAAGACAAACAACCCCACAATACATTCTTTTCATGTAACTCCAGCGGTTTAGGCAGCGCACGCAAAGATAGATCTCAGAGGGCAGGATTTTTTCCGACTTACTGGATACTTATCGTTATATTATGGCTAAATCACATAAAATCTTTATAAATTGTAGCCTATGTGTTATTCTGATATATAAGCCACATTACTGTAAAGTTTCATTAAAATCCGTTCGGTAGTTTTTGCGTGAAAGAGTAACAAACATCCATCCATCCATCCTCACAAACTTTCGCGTCAGGTTTTTTTTTCGTTACGGAATTTCTACATTCGGTCGCCGCGCTCAGAGTCTCCGATAAAAGCTATGCAATAGCTTAAAATAACAATTTTAACATTTTATTAGCGGTTATGGAGTGTTCCTAACTGCCATTATGATGTTAAATTTGTTATTTTTAATTTGCTGTGTGCAGTGCTGCCCAAAGGGCATGTAACTTTAGTGCTACCTTAATCTGTGGTACTACCCGAAGTGAAGTATTGGCTTTCGTTACTGACTGTACCTACATGCGAAACAATGTTGCTAACATCTAGTGGCACTTCACATCACTATTTGTGTTCGCGTATTCGTCATATTTGCCTATTTTTCACGAATAAGACGAATACGCAAATACACGAACACTCGTATCCGCCGGTTGTCAGTTTATGGTAGGGTTGCCATAGAAGCTTAAGTACTGACCGGGACATTAGCAGTAAGTGACTGAAAATATCCAAGTAAAAGAAAAAAAAAAACATTTATTACCATTTAATTTTATTACCTTCATGTTCTTAACAAATCAGCTTAAAATGATTAACAATACGATTCTGCATGAAACACTAATTGTTACTATATTTTTCAGATTTCTTCACCTTATTTAGCAGGTCCGGTTTGCCCATAACATACTTATGAAATTCTGAACATGTCATTTTGAAATTGAACTTGCATTGAATTATGCTTTCGACCGTGTCTACGTGAAGGCGATTACGTTCTTTGGTCCACTGTGCAGCTACTAAAGAAAATATTCTTTCCACATTGGCGTTATGACCAGGGATGGCGTATAAGTATTGGCACATCAAAATTAGAGTCTGTTTCCTTTCGAATATATCCGTCTCTTGGAAAAAACTTAACCATTTTTGGTGCATGTCTTTTTCGTCCCAAGATTCGTTACCTCTTCTTTGTTCTATAAAATCTTTGAGATATGATATTTCTTCAAATGCGCTGTCGACAATAATTATACCCTTTTCTTGTAAATAATTTATTGTCTTTACAACATCCTGCCACTGCGGTGGGGCAGCAAGATTCATCCATGAAAATATATCATATTTTGTGAGTGGACAACTCCACTGTTGTAAATATTCCAAAGACGTTTTGTAGTAATTATCAATTTCTTTGTCAAATGACTTTATTAAATTTGAATGCTGAGGATTTTTTGCTATTTTGTCATATTCAGTTTTAGTTTGAATCCCCAAAAATTTTGCTGCAGCACGTTCTGACAGTGTTTTTTCAAGATTGTTAATAAGTTCTTTAACTTCAATAATGCTTATATTGGATTTTTCTATTTTTTTAATTTGTTTCTCAAATAAAAACGATTGGCTATGTAAAAACAGAAAATAAACTTGTGCCAACGGGTGGTTAAAGAAATCGACTATCGCTTTCGGCGGTCGGGTTTCAGCCAAAAAAAAATCTCTCAATGGTTCCCACAGTTTCAGAATACGTTCTATCGCCGGCAATAATGATAACCACCTAGTTCTTGAGTGGGATTGTAAATTAGCATGAATGACATCAGCTGCCTCACAAAAAGATTTAAGACGTTCATTGCGTACTGTAAATATCGAAAAATATTTGTAAATCTTGAGTACCACTGATTCCACATCAACTGAAAGTACGTCAGCAGATGTCGATGCTGTATTATGTAGGATGTGGGCAGGACACCCAATGCCTTCAATATCTTTCGAGAGCTTCGATTTAAGTTTGAAATGAACGTTGTTCGTCCCATGCCTCTCTCGTCCTCCAAAATTTGTGTTAGTATTATCCGCGCTGTACGCGATTAACTTTTCCAATGAAATATTTAAGTTATTCAGTGTATTTATGCAGAAAGAAACAATAGTTTCTGACGTTTCGTTTTCCAAAGAGTCCAATTTTATCAATTTCAGCTGCATACCATCGGTTTCCGAGAAATACTGAATAAGAAGGGGAAACAACTTTTCAGCGTTATGATTACTTGCATCGGTTAAAATCCCGTAAAAAGGAATTTTCTCTAGTTCTTGTTTAGTCTTTTGCACAGAATGTGGTGCCAAAATGTTTTTTATTATTGCTGTAGCTTTGGTTCGCGCAGTTGACTGTTTCGCGGCAATTTTTGAATCAGGATACAGGGTAGCGTTCAATTTAGTGTTGCAGTCCAATGAATTAAAAGACTGATGGTGGTTAATAACTTTGTAAGCCGTTGTTAATTCTGCTGCACACACTAAAGTATCTTCTGGCGTGTTTTCTCTCACCATAAATGATGAAATATCTCGTGAAGTAGAAGCTATCGATATCTTAGATTTATGTCCATTAGATTTAATGTGGTCCTGTATAGAAGTCTTACCACTATGGCTCACGGAAATAAATAAATTACATATTTTGCAGTGCGCTTCGAATTCATTTCTGCCTTTCTTTATATAAGACCACTCTTTTGTGTAATCATCTGAGAAATGGCACTTACGTTTTGGCATTTTAAACTTTCGTTTCCTGTTTTCCTATCAGTCGCCGACGATTAGATTTTTATTGAATGCACAACAAATAAGCGACACAACACAACGCAAGCAATTATACGCGCGAACTGGGCAGCGGCTTGGCGGCGGCGCGGACGGGGTGGGGCGGCGGCGCGGAGGCGGCAGCGCCCGCCGCGGTGGCAGGCACCACGCCGCCGCGCGCTGCCAGCGCTGTGCGCGTATATTACACGTTATTTAAATTGAATTACCGGGACATTTTGTAGATTAACCGGGACGACCGGGACAGAAGTTCTAGACCGGTGACATGTCCCGGTGTACCGGGACGGATGGCAACCCTAGTTTATGGTCACATATCAAGGGATTGCGAATATACCGAATAAGTTATTTTACCGTCCACACATTGCTTGCTCAGTAGAGTGCGGTATATTATGTACGCATAGCGTGTATTGGTTATTAAAACAGAGGAAATAATAAGGCGCTGCGGTCGTCAACACGCCCAGATTTGCCTTCAGATTAGCAAAAATATTCTAGACTGTTCGGCATATTCGCTGTTCATGACGATGTGTGGACGGTGTGTTCGAGTTATTCGAACCTCTGCAGTTTAGAGCCGAATAAAACTCAGTAAAATACCGGAATACCTAATAGCGATGTGAAGTGCAAGCATAACGTTTTAGTACTGTACTCCACAGCTGTACTCGACTCTATCCATGGAATTAGTATCTACTATTTATAACATAGCATAACTTCACACCTGTATTGATGGGCGGACCCGGGGGGGGGCAGGGGTGGGCAGCTATCCCCGCCTGGATTTTGTATGCCTAAGTACCTACTGTTGTCGATAAAAGTTATGTTAGAGTCACGTTAAGACTTACTTAGCAAAAAACGTTAGCAAGTTGAATTTCGCGGGCTACCTTTGCAAATCCACTTAAGGAATTTTCTGATTTGCTTCGGGACTTTATCATCATCATCATCACCATTACCATCACCATCATCATCACGATCATCAGCATCATCATCATCATTGACAGCAAGGGCGGATATAGGATTTATTTCTGGGAGGGACACATAGGCCAGACAATTAAGAAGTGTCTCCGGGTCTCCCATATCTTAATTGCACTATGCTGTGTTGGGGATTAATTCTTTTTCATTGAAGATGGAGTAGCCTACTTCTTCAGCGTTCATCATTGAAGCAATTTCTTGATAGATATGCATTCAGGCCAGTCCATTCAGACGATTCGATTTTATTTTACTTAAACCGTTTGGGGGGAGGCACGTGCCCCTGTGCCCTCCCCTGGATCCGCCCTTGATTGGCAGCCTTATTTCACCCGCTGCTGAGTACCTACCTATGTAACCTAGGTATAATACATTCTTCGCATGCCTACATTTGAGCGATGATTATCACGCTTCTTGAAAGTTTTAGGTTCAGCGGTGTGACTCAGCCTTCAGCTAAAATAAAAACCCAATTTAATTACCTACTGGTTTTTGAACTGAGTAGTCTGTAACCTTTACAACCCTATAATATCGCCTTTTCATATCGATGGGATTCTCATTTTGTAGTAGAATAATCAAATTAGATCTAATAAAATAAGATATGAAAAATTAAAACACGTCTTAGAAAATAATTATTTATTTGATTACGTCTAAAGTATCACAAATTAGATTATGAAGGCTCCAAGGCCCGCAAACAGGCGCGATGCGGCAACGCGATTGTAATAAAACAATTTTTAAGAAAACTTCACGGTAGAACAATTACCGGTGTCGCGTCGCACAACAAGTCGCGCCAGTCTGCACAAGCCTTAACACTTATTAATATTCTGACTTGATTATAATACCATTATTTAATTCTAAGATTAAGTATATGTAGCAATGAATTATGTAATTAAGTATAATGGCACGCACATTGATCCCAAGTCCAAACCTACCCTATGGGTAAGGTATAGGTACTCCACTTCTTCATAATACTTACGTAAATATGTAATAGGGATAAAAAACAGAGAACACTACTTATTTCATGCGCTTGGGCACACAACCTAGATCGTAGGTCCAAGCGCCGCGTCTACACACGGCGCTAGACCGGGAGCTCCACTTCCAGCCGCGCGCGCACCTGACGCGACAACTAGATCCCTCATTGAGCCCCCAACCATTCGGTGCCGTCACTCCTTTGCAGCTGACCCTGCCATGCTCTGGAGGCGGCGGCGGGTGACACCACGAGCGAGCTGCAATACAGAGAGATATTTGTAAATACTGGAAAATGAACACACTGGCTTTGTCGCAATCCTTTTTGTGTAGGAATGCTAACAATGAGGAATTTCAGCAGCGCTAATGTGTATTTAACGCCATACCGCTGAATGGGGAAATGGGCGAGATTATAATAGTGTTAACCTTGCATAGGACACGAGCTTAGAAGAACAACTCGGTCACACGGATAGACTCGAAAAGCGACTTTAATTTATAATAATGTATCGTACCCAGATCTTCGAATTTATCATCTCATGAAGGTGTTCGACCATTTCATGAAATGTTTGTGTTACAAGAAAATGGCCAGCTAACATTAACCACGTCAAAACGTCAAACTCAAAGCATTTATTTCAAATAAACCAATAACAGGCACTTTTGTATTGTCAAGATGAAGCTAGCGATGCCCATTCCAAAGCGTAGTAGGTAGTAGTACCTATGAAGAAGAACGGGCAAGAAACTCCACGGATAGGTACTCTTTTACTTGACTTGACGTGGCGCGATAGCGGAATGATATGGCCAAACGTCGACTGACATTATATATGTTTGGCCATGTCGTTAATGTAGGGTATTCATGGTAAAAATTGCCAAATAGTTGCGACCAACTTGGACCCACGCGCGAGCCGACCGAGCGCTACTTCCAAGTTGATCGCTTTCCATGATATCATTCGGAAATCTATAGAGGTATGAGGAACAGGGTGTAAAGTTCACTCATCCTCTATAGAGAATTGGTGTCAGGACGTTGTATAATATACTCGTTGCTCGGTAAACCCTGCTTGCGCAATGCAGGATTTGGCGTGACGTCATTGTGATGCATAGTTTGCATGTGGCGATGTAGATGCCGCCATAAATCCAATAAAAGTGCATCGTGGTCACCCTGCTTTGTTTCATTTGTTGGATGCCTCCGCCTTGAAGCACAAACAAAGCGACATCAACGCTTCTTCCGGTGGATAATCTAACTATTTTATATTATGATCACTAATGTTTGGCCACTAGTCGTGCGTTTAACTGTTCATATCGTCAAACATTGAGTATTCAATGATCTGGCCAGTGGCCAGACCACATCATGATGTGACCAGCGGTCGATATTCTAAGTATTTTATGAAATGGTCGTACACTTCATGAAATGATAAATTCTAAGATCTGGCCACGACAGATACCTACATAATAATTTGTCGCAAATATTAAACATTTGGCTTCCTTCTCGATAATATTATATTTTGTCTCTGGTTATTGGTAACATTTGCCTTCAAACATGCAAGCATTTTAATTGTTGCAATATACGAAGTGGACTTGGTATGAATCATGGTGATAAAAGAACATCTAAATGTCCCACGGCCTTGTTGTTATGACTCGGCGCCGTCGTTCATAGCAGAGATATATTCCCTTTGTTTTTCTAGTTGATGCGACTGTAGCGTGCAATCCTATTAATTATATAAAGTACGCGGTATGATTAATGACTTACCGCTACAAACAGGCAAATGTCCCGACCACCTCATATCGTCACCACATGTTAGTGTTCTTTGTCCTCGGAATTCAGCTTTAGTATCTCGGCATGTAAAATTGCAAGCTTTATTTTCAGCTCCACAATGAGGCACTAAATACTTGGGAACGGAACAAGACTGGACCAACACATGTATCTGCATTTTGCATACTTGGAGAATCTGGAACGTACAACATTATTGTTGAAAGATGACAAAATTTATTATCACGATTTCCACTTACAAAAATAAACTCACTTCGTCTTTATGCGTGATCCGACCGACGACCATGTGGGAGCCCTCTTTCAGTAAGGAACCGAATTTAGGCCCATACATGTGAACGAACCGTACATGCCTGGGGGCTTTTCTTCCTGAGCATGACAATATCCGAGGATATTGCAACGTTGCCCTATCGACACCAGGCTTGGTAATCAATGTTCTGTCGGGAGGACATCGCACGCAGATTCCTAAAAGCATTTTTGTTAAACTGTTAGTTGCACGTGACCTTGAATAAAAAGAAATTATCCAAAATGTGTGTCTAATTACAATAACCTTCATCGACGCTGTCTAACTCATTATCTCTCATACGAATTGGCAGCGATCTCCTGCGATTTTGTTCACCCGCTCGCACCACTCCTCGGCCAATGTAAACGGACGACACTTCATTGTTTAAGTTCTTCCTATTAGTTTCTTTAATATATGCATCAGACTGATAGAAGAGCCGCGGGTCTTCTCTTGGTTGGTATACTTTACCCGTCTTCTCTTGGGTAAGTGATGGGGTATCGTGCCGAACGTGCATCGGCGGCCGTAGCTTGGAGAACCGGCTGCTATAATAGTCATAATCATTTTTCCTGTTGTGATCAGTTAGTATAGACCGACGACTGTGATAATTTGATGCTCGGCTGTGATATCCTTCTTTCGGTAAAAGTTTTATTCTGAAAACCAGACAAGAATGTAAAAATTTCGATGCACGCATTTATCACTGTTATGTGAAGTGTGAATTTGCTAATGAAGAGTGCAAAGAAAAAGTATACGTTTCGTCAAGGATTCATCTCAAAATTTTAAATATTTACACAAAGAGAACTATTGAAGTTTTCACAACATGAAAACTAGAGCTTGTAATCTGTTTGGGTAATGGTATGCTATAGGAATAGAATTGACGTCTGGTTGCTATTTCAGTGAGCCTTAAGTTAGCTTTTCTGGATTGAATATTTTGACAGCCACTTATCCATGTTTTGATTTAAAGTGATTTACGGTTATTGTGCGTATTTCCTGGTACGCAATAATAGATAACCATGAAAAACCTGACTTGAAGATACTTTTAGAGTGAAGTAGGTAGATAGGTAATTTGAAAAAAAAAGGCAAGTTGATAACGTAGATCGCAAATGAATAACAATATTGTAAAAGCTTGAAGAGTGGTGCCAAAAGTTTACGTCAATTGACTAACCTGTTGATGTCTATGTCCGGCTGGCGAGCTCTCAAAGATCCTAGAAAAAAAAGCACATAAAATATGTTACGATGACGATATTATTTACTAACTCTAATGAAGTCACACTTCCTTATATTTTACGTGCGGGAACTAAATTGTTATTACAACAGTCAGTTTTGGAAAAAAAAAAAAAAAAAACCCGAAACTTTTTATCTTTTATATTGTATCAGAAAGTTTTTATCTTAATTCCAGTCATACTGGAAAGCGAACGCTATGTAGGTATTCACCGAAGGGATATGAAATGTCCTATATTGTACACACATTTCGTCAGTAATGTTAATTACAAACTTTTATTTAACTCGAAAATGTACCAAATAAAATTTACTTAAACGAACTTCCATGTTTTCGCAAAAGCTTGAGGCGTGAACGTTCTTCTTATACTTAAAGATCAGCCTCAAGCTTTTAAGAAAATATTCAAGTTCTATGTTTACGTAACTTTTATTTTGTACTTTTTAGTTCATTAAAAGCTTGTTTATAAAAAGGTTTTTACTTAAATTTTATAGTTTACCTAATTATTGTTCTATGATGCAGGCATGTATGTAGACCCTGTAGGTATCTCAGGGGTTCTCTCACTAGGGGCTAAAATCCTGCCGAAAAAACCCATTCATATTTTGTCCAACCTGGTGATCGAATCCAGAACCTCATGCTTAGCAATCACGTTTGTGACTACTAAAACAATCAGGCAGCCAATCATTTCACATATTCATTTAATTGTCAGATATTTACATTGAAGTCTTTGTCGCAGTCAGTAACTAACACATTTAATCTACAATCATCAGAGATATTAACTTATAAAATATGTAAAAAAAAACGATCTGAAATGGCCCTTTCGGACAGTTTTCGGATGTGCCCACATGGGTACTGCAATAAGTAATAAAAAATCTTATTAAAAAGTTATTGCTATTTAAAATTCACATTTTTTGTACCTACCTACCAAAATTACCCCAAATTCATTAAAAGAATGCAAAAATTTGCAACAGGGGTCATAAGCTATGACTTGTAAACACCCGCCGCCCGCGCCCCATGTAATAAAGCCGGGAAAATTCCCCATTGAAAAAAAAAGGGCTTTTTATTAATTTTTTCCTGAATTTTACCACATAAATAGACTAGAGCTCTCAATACTTGACTTAACAACACCCTCATGGATATCGGATGGGGTTTATTTCACATGTTTTATAAGATATCTGGCACAAGTCCCACATTCCAATGCGTTTGCAGGTACATAATGATTTTTGTTTGATATTATGCATGACGGGACGCTGGAATGACGTGGCCACTGGAATCAGCCAGGAATAAACCACTCCATCATTATTTTTTCAGATGTCATGAGAGGTGACTTTTATATCCAAAATTTTATCGTATTGCTCCAGCAATTATATTGCTGTAGTGGTGGCCCAGCGGAACCGGCCCCGACTTACGAGTTGTATGTCGTGGGTTCGACCCAAGCAGGCGCTTTAAATTGTGTAAATAATTTCAACACGGCTGCTCTCAAAACGGTGAAGGAAAACATGGTGAGGAAACCGGCTGGTCCTAGAACCAAAAATTCGAAGACATGTGATATCTACCAACCTGCACTGGGCCCGCGTGGTGGATTACAGCCCATTCCCTCTCCAAGAGAGGAGGCCTCTGTTCCAGCAGTGGGAACATTATAGGCTGATTATTATGCTATTGCTCCATACAATAGTAGAAATCAAAAAGTTTCGATGCGTGTGTTGATAAAGCTAGTTGTCAGTTAAGGACAAAAATGAGTAGCAATAGGAAGCCACTGCAGGTGCTCGTACATTAGAGTTGAGAAGGTCTAACAATATACCAAAGATTTAAATCGTAGATTTGCCCTCACTGTACTAAGTCGCACGAAAAAATCTTCCATACTGAAAGGAGCGAGCTCACACCTTAACAATGGCGTTTCCATGACAACCAAGTCAAGTCTTTGCGACACTGTCTGTCTCAGAGGTGTCAAAACGAAACAGAAACGCGACCATATTTTGACGCGGCAGGGCAAATCTACGATTGAAATCTTTGCAATATACCAATAAAAATAATCTGCTGTTTCATAGAAAAGTGCAATACCTACGCGGTCAAAATGTATGGTACAGCTGATTTTTATTTTAATAACCGACGAAAAATTTCAACGCACGGGCTTCAGAATCATGTACTGAATCCATGGTATCAGTTTTCGCTTCGATGTTCCTGCCACCCTGTATAAGAAGGTTTCGTTTGTAAACGTCAACATCATCAACCACAGCCAAACTTCACCAAAAGTACCTATTTCTCAGTAAATATAATGAAATTGTTTATTCTGTATGAGGTAGGTATTCGATATTAAGGATTTGCCCCAACGATTGTTTGTTGACTTCTGTTGGGAGGTCGAATGTTCAGCTGTTGACTGTTACCAGCTAATAAATTATACGAATCAAGAATGACATCAGAAATACGCACTAAGCCACAAAACAATCTTAGATATTGCAAAACACTTTGTAAGTGGTCGGGTGCAATAAATTACTTATTGACCACCCGTACAGCGATAAAATTATTGACATCTGAATTGTGGGACCGCTATCAATAATGCTGCTTCTAATCATTGACGCCTCAGCCGACAATCCTTTTAAGGAGTCATGATTTACCTGCCTTGAGAGAATTTACCTTTGAAGTACTAAAATTTAAATCCTTTCTTGTACACACTATAGTAAAGCTTTGTGTTTTTGATTTTTAGGGAAACATTTTTAAAAGTCTGATTTGGCTTTTTTTAAAGTCTGTAGATCTACGGTTTTATCTAGAGGAAATCTATGGATTTTTCAACGTCACCCTACGGATTTTAAAAAATCTTATCTAGCAACACTGCTCCCGCGCCATATATATTTTATTTCGCATATGGCTTTTTGGCGCGCCTTGCCATCTGGCACCTAGAGCGACCGCTCCTGTCGCTCTACCCCAGGGCTGACTCTGGCGATATTGCTGTCGCGCTCGGTAGCGATATCGTTACCGAGCGAGACATCGATAAAATTCAAAAGTCATTTATTCAAACTGGGCTGAGTATCAGCACTTTTCGAACGTCAAAATTACATAAGACAGTCCCCCAAAAACGCCCACCCTTCACCACTTCCTAGTGCTTTAGCTGGGAAGAAGAAGTGGCGCAACAAACACAAAACATCGCGTTCTGGTTCGGTACCGCTTATATCTGAATAGGCCTTTAATGAGAAAATACATTTCATGAAAAAAAGTTGGCATACTTACTTAAAAACAAAAGGAATGAAAAAATACATAGCAATTTTGCCAGCAAGGTGTCAGTAAGTCTTCGGAAATAAATTGTTGCACCTGTGAATAATAAATGGCAAGAACAAGATTGCAACTACATACTACATGTATGTAAAAACATTGTAATTACGCAAGCAGCGATATGAAATTTCATCCACGTTTTGGACGAGACGCAGTGTTTTTAGACAGATGTCTTCAAGATTTCAAATTAAAATCCAGACAACCAAAAATAAGACTGACAGAGCAGGTAATAATGAAAACCAGATAACAGAATCTCATAGTGTTAGTAATAAATGTTAGATTTAAATGTCTACCACTCAGACTCTGAGGCCTAAAAGGATATACCACATTCGGAAATATACAACAACGCTACGCAGGACCTTTTGGTAACGAAACACGAGTCTATGAACCAATCAGTGTCGGAAAATTATGGTTATCGGCACAGTTCAACAATCCACTCCCGTAATATAAAGTAATTCCTCCTAATAGCCAATTAATAGTCCATTAACATAAAGAAACCTATGTATGCATACAATATAACTTGCTGACAAGTATTAGGAAGCTATTAAGATATTAAAATAATTAACTACGCAATTGCATGCAAATCGTCTGCAAAATGTTCTTTAAGTACATTTAATTTTGCTTTTAAATCGTCATTCGAATGCCTATAATGTTTCTCTTCATCTCTTTGAAATGATGTCATGTATAAAATAATAGTTGATGATCTAAAACTATTATTCTGTTAAGTTGTTTGTTTTGCACTTCGTGTTAATTGATCGTAGATATTCTAAGCAGCTCCTGTAAACTCGTATCTTGTAAGTAGTTGATTTTAAGTAAGATATAAAAACGTTTAAGTAGTTCCTACTGTTTGTCAATAGAATCCGACCAGTCACTGGATTAGTCAGCCTTTTTTTGTACATCATTTTAATTTGGAGTTGCTTGTTACTCATAATAATATATGTCATTGTCCCTTAATAGATTCAGTATCTGTAGGTAAAGTAATTAAAGCTAAAGTTCAGCTTTTTCTAGGAGTTTTGTAGGATTCATATTATGGCGTTGGTGTATATCTACGGCCGGTCGGGTCAGTCAGATTCCGGAATTTCCAAGGCCATCTCCATCATAGATCGTTGGTCTCCATCCAGCTACATAGTGTAAAACATCGTGAGGAAACCGGCATGCCTGAGAGATATTTCTCGATGACATGTGAAGCCAAGTCAGAGGTCCATGGGCGGCTTTCAAACTCTGACACCAGGTTAGTCACTCACAACCACACGAAAAGATCCAGTTCACTCTTAGCTTTCAGGTGTATCGGTCGTCAGTTATGAATCTTTCTTCTCCAAAAGTTATCTTCGGATCTCCGTAGTTACAGCCTTTCCATTTTTAATTCTAGTTTCAAATTAGATAGAAACCTATCCCAGTTTAGTGACCCTATGTTGGATTGTCAGTTCACTTGTCTTTGAAAATCATTGAAGCATGACTGTATAAGCTGCACGCGTAGCATGACCACCATAGAAACGTATTTTGTCGACGGAAGAATAGACAAAATGACAGATAAACAATCACAATCTGTCATTTTGTCTATTCTTCCGTCGACAAAACCCATTTCTACGACGGTGGTCATGCTACGCGTGCAGGACTTGGGACAAACATTTTTCAACTGGCGAAATGTGGGTGTGCTACAGGTACACATCTGCTTAACCCTTCGAGGATTAATGGCGGGATGTTGTTATGTTATATTTTTTAAAGAGTTCGTAGGTATCTTTGTCGTCAACCGTATCTACATCTCTTTAACTAATTAAATACTTATGTTTCGGATCTTATTCCCTCAAACAGTGCATAACGGAAAAAACACTTCAAACCCATGTTGAATCGCTTAAATATAGAGGCCCAAACCTTCAGTGAGGTGCACTCTATATCCCATACGATTCATCTATTCATTATTGTTTATATTATCATTAGTTGTTTATGCTGTACCTTGTCTATTAGTTACAGAACTGTTGGTTAGTCATTTATTTGAAAAGATGGCATTTCATAGCAAGTGGTTATAATAATAATGTGTCACTACGCACTTTACGTAGATACGCAAAATACACCAAAAATTATTTTGAATCACATTATGCACATAGTGTCGACCTACATTCTACATTGCTATCTGCCGCGATAGTAAGTAATTATGCTACTCCAATGAGTTTCATCCACCCTGAACTTGACCGGTGGGAAATGTAGACTAGTGAAGGCGTATCACATTAATTTAAATGTTGTCTAGACATTTGAATAAGCCGGTGAGATACTTAATTAGATGTTTATTAAATAAAGTAGGTAGGTACTCAGAATATTCTAGAAGTAGCAAGAATTCTCACATTTCATAAATATGTTCTTGGAATAACGACGAATTAAATTGTGTGTTTTCCAAATTGTAAAAAATAAGCTATTTTCGCCCGTTTTCTTGATAAATATGACCGTTCAGTTGATAAATGGTGACGCATAATCTGATAGCTTGAGACTGATGTATTTATGATCATGACTCCTGTTTATAAACAAAGAGACACATTGTGCTAATCAAATAAAGATCACTTCGACAATTTATAAATGCAACAAACAGTAACTTTTTCACGTTTATGAAATATTTGTTCATTAGTTTTATTTTTTTAAATAAATTATGACATATGAATGTTTATTTATATTTTTTACGATGAACGATTTGAGCGGGCTATAAATAGCAATCAAAGTAACGGCGACAGTGACTTCCTGTTTATTATGAACGATTGATAAACTATGAATGATTGATATATTTAATAAAAAATATTTTAGGATAATTCCATAAATAAGAAATTAAATTGAAGAGACAGCTTGCAGTTATTTTAAAACAAAGAATTTAGAGAAATGGTAAGTAACAAATTAAGAAAATCATGTAAAATGATTTAAAAAATTGAAAGAATTTGTGCGAACATAAAAATAAAGACTTACCAATAACACAAAAAATTAGAAGAGCAAACACAACTGACATCTTGAGGCAAACATTCGTGTAAATAAAGAAATAAAAATTTCACAGCGTAATAAAATGTTTCACAAGAACGCGACAATATTGTGCACTGAAATGCTCGATATAGCGTCGCTGTAGCCAAAACCGACAAAGGCAAGTGATCGCGAAAAGCGCGCGAAAACCACTAGTGTCGGAAGCTCAGCGTGGTGCGAAGACGTGGGAGGAATGCTCACGGATGCCAGAATAGCATTAGAAGTTTATAAACAGGTTATTGAAGTACATACCTACATTATGTTCTGCATACTCGTAAATTCATATCAATGTCACTGATACTTTTATTTAGGCGGAACAACCAATTACTTGCACATTAGCGTCTAGTATTTGTTAACATCTGAGCTCCTCTGAGGAGGTCATAATTGCGCTGATTTAACAATTACCATGTATCCAAACTAGTTAGAACCCATTTAAGTATTTTTTGGAAACTATGTATAATACGGTACTTTTCGGAAAGAATACGAGTTTTCTTCTAAACAGGCCGCACGAAAAAATAAAAATAACCCTCCTTTTTTGGCTTCGTCGCAATCGGGTAATAAAAGGCAGATACTGAGGATGCCATTTATTTGACAATATACAGTTTACGATTCACAAAATTGGCGTCACGGACTGCACTTCCACGAACTCACGAATAACGATCATTATCCCTTGTTTTCAAAGCTTTCGCGACGGCTTTGAACCAAGGGATTAAAAAAGACTACCGTTTGTTGCAAGATCTACCTTAGAACTTGCAATAATTCATGGTCTCTGGCTTTAAAACAAGGATTTCAAATAATAAATCTGCGGCTATCATAAGTAGATTTTTGACAGTCGTTACGGGTGGTCCCGAAAGTCTTACCACAGAGCACGGAATCGCCGCGCCGCCGGCAGGGTCTGGAGACAGCAGTACTAAAAATTTGTAGCACCGTAAGTGTTGTAAACAGTTAATATTTGTTTTCTATCGGTGGCACTGTTGGTTTGTACAGCGCCCCCGGAGGCGTCTTCGTGCTCTGTGAGTCTCATCAAGAGTATGATACTGATATTCAGCTGCATGCGGTTAGACTGAACCGAACCCCGCGGGTAAGGGTTAAATAGATAAGTCAGATTCTTCTCACGCTGATCCTTGTTTTGAAAACCTTCGATATTTGAAAGATATTGTAACACATCAGACGTGTTTGTTGCAGGTGTGGTAGCAACAGGGATGGTAGGGCGGGTTGGGGCAGGTGAAGGCCTGGCAGGGGGGCACGCAGGGGTTGCATTCGCCAGGGTACCATACCGTGCGCGCGTACCTGCCGCTTGGCCTTGTGCATGCTCCGTGGTTGAAGCAGTGGGCCTTGCACGGGAAGTCGTAGCAGCATGGTCTGGGGAAGAAGTAAATGAGATTATTTCGCGAACGTAATTGCTGATGTTAACCAAAGAGGAAAGGATTAGGAGACGTGTCGTAAACAACGAATAGGTTTTCGAATTGCGTTGAAGACATTGATAGATATAAATGAATATAACGCAAACCACTTAGTTCCTTGAGATAGTTAGCAAAAAATACGTGTCCTTTTTAGACCAGGGTCGATCATTTTTAAAACCAAAAAAAATAATAGTAGGATGAAACCCATTAGAAAAGGAAGAGAATATTATAAAAATTAAAGGAAAAATAATTTACGGGCGATCTGAGGTCGGGAAGGGGATGGGAGTGAGTTTTTAAGGGTAAAAAACGGTTTTTCCCGATTTCCGGCAAAACTGAAAGTCCTATCGAAAAAAGTCAAATGGCAAAGTTGTATGTAATAAAAAGATCTAAAACTTTTGTATTTACACTTTTTTCACATAACCTCAAAATTTATGTGAAAAATTAAAAAAACCAAGTTTTTGGTTTTTTATTTTTATCTTTTACATTTTTTTTTTTTTTTTAACGAAATTTGGTGAAAACTTACCTTTTTATGTCCCAAATACGCTGTAATTTATTTGATTAAAAATATTTATTTTTTCACCTTATTTTGAATTAATATCGAAAAAAAACCCTAATTTTCAATCGAAAATTCACCCGTCAAAATATCAGCTTTTTTCAAAAAGTTGGTATGGTTTCTGTTCGTTGAAATCTCTACTTTCCTATGGTGAAAAAAAATATATATGTTACTACAGTAAATCTTCTCAAAAAATGCAAAAATTCAAAAAAAACTTGAATTCGATTTTTTTTTTTTAATTATTATAAATAATTTTGGGCTATTTATTAAAATTTACACTTTAATTACTCGAAAAACGTTAGATTACATGTGACATTGATAACAAAAAAATTGCAAATAAAAATATACTACTATAATTAACAAACAAATAAGTTAATAAAATTAATATTTAATAAGACATCTACAATATTTGGAGAAAGTTGTCGAATCTTCTTTAAATTATATGCGTAGATGCCTATTTATAACTATTTTAAGATAAATTATATATACCTGAGTAGATATACCTGAGTGACCTACGAAAAATTGTAGCCCATCAAAAGGTATTTCGTGGAGAAGTGGGGAAGGGGCTAGGCGGCTCTGGGTCTTACTACATACATACCTACTATTATATACTATATATTTCGTAGCAGCTGTTACAACCGTTAGCCTAACCAGTATTCGAAATACAGTACAGTATACAACATCGTTTAAAAAAATACACGTGCACGCTGAGTTTCTTGAAGATAATTGTGACAAGTTTACTTAAAAAAACAAAAAAACTTTTCGAATCTGCATAGGAAGGTAAATACTATCTCTATTTTTATCTGTATCAATCAACTCAAACATAAAAATCGTAATATTTTCTTTAAAAAATAGTATGCTTAACGTAACATAACCTAAAGATTGAAATTAAATGATATTTTAGTACAAGATAAATTTTAGTTAAGATTTAGTACATGTTACGTTAAGCATACTATTTTTTAAAGAAAATATTACGATTTTTATGTTTGAGTTGATTGATACAGATAAAAATAGAGATAGTATTTACCTTCCTATGCAGATTCGAAAAGTTTTTTTGTTTTTTTAAGTAAACTTGTCACAATTATCTTCAAGAAACTCAGCGTGCACGTGTATTTTTCTAAACGATGTTGTATACTGTACTGTATTTCGAATACTGGTTAGGCTAACGGTTGTAACAGCTGCTACGAAATATATAGTATATAATAGTAGGTATGTATGTAGTAAGACCCAGAGCCGCCTAGCCCCTTCCCCACTTCTCCACGAAATACCTTTTGATGGGCTACAATTTTTCGTAGGTCACTCAGGTATATCTACTCAGGTATATATAATTTATCTTAAAATAGTTATAAATAGGCATCTACGCATATAATTTAAAGAAGATTCGACAACTTTCTCCAAATATTGTAGATGTCTTATTAAATATTAATTTTATTAACTTATTTGTTTGTTAATTATAGTACCTAGTATATTTTTATTTGCAATTTTTTTGTTATCAATGTCACATGTAATCTAACGTTTTTCGAGTAATTAAAGTGTACATTTTAATAAATAGCCCAAAATTATTTATAATAATTAAAAAAAAAAAATCGAATTCAAGTTTTTTTTGAATTTTTGCATTTTCTGAGAAGATTTACTGTAGTAACATATATATTTTTTTTCACCATAGGAAAGTAGAGATTTCAACGAACAGAAACCATACCAACTTTTTGAAAAAAGCTGATATTTTGACGGGTGAATTTTCGATTGAAAATTAGGGTTTTTTTTCGATATTAATTCAAAATAAGGTGAAAAAATAAATATTTTTAATCAAATAAATTACAGCGTATTTGGGACATAAAAAGGTAAGTTTTCACCAAATTTCGTTAAAAAAAAAAAAAAAATGTAAAAGATAAGAATAAAAAACCAAAAACTTGGTTTTTTGAATTTTTCACATAAATTTTGAGGTTATGTGAAAAAAGTGTAAATACAAAAGTTTTAGATCTTTTTATTACATACAACTTTGCCATTTGACTTTTTTTGATAGGACTTTTAGTTTTGCCGGAAATCGGGAAAAACCGTTTTTTACCCTTAAAAACTCACTCCCATCCCCTTCCCGACCTCAGATCGCCCGTAAATTATTTTTCCTTTAATTTTTATAATATTCTCCTCCTTTTCTAATGGGTTTCATCCTACTATTATTTTTTTTCACTTTTTATTATTTTTAAAGGCTTCTACCCTGGTCTATTTCGCTTTGGTGGAGTTGTGGAGACTGGCGGCGCTTAGGTATGAGGCTTACCTGGTAAGTGCTTAGGCTTACATCATTACATAATAATTTGTAAAAAAAGTGGAGAGCTCTATTACTCCTAATTTCATTTCCAGGAAATTATAATACTTCTAATAACCAGTATTTAAACCCGTTGTTCTCATCTCCGAACAACGAGCAACCTATTTAACTTTACTAATCTTAAACGGGCCATTACAATATTACCGTAGTGCCGCACTAATCTCTTTTAACGACCAGTTTCAGGATTTATCATGCCTGTAAATCTTTGACTGTCCATTAAAATGTTTCAATGCGTTTACTGGCTCACCTGTCTATTGTTGTTCTACTTTATGAAGAAGAATGCATCAGGCCAGCGGATAACTACAGACGTTTCTTTCTTATTTCCAAAAATATCCAGAAATGTACTAGAATATAATAAAAAGTAATCATTACTTACCTCTCAACAGGCGCGTTACTAGGGCAGCCCCAGTAGTAGCAAGCGCACTCCCTCTGAAAAGGCTGCGGTCTGGGTTGCCCGCATCGTGGTCTCTTGTAGTAGATACTGTACTCTCCTCGAACGCAGCCGAACCTTGGCGGGGGGCGACAGCATTCATACCCACGTGGCAACACTGACATTTTTGTGAATCGCAACGAGTGTCTGGAATAGAGAAAAAGTTTATACAAAATTTGAATAAATACAAATATCACCAGAGACCATTGCTGTTAATAAAAAAAGTGCTTTTGGGAATAATGTAACTCCATTGAGGAATACCAAGGATTTAGTTTAGCCGTTTGACAAAGACTAATTCCTTGTGAGTGAATGTCTTTCAAAATACAGCACAAAAATGAGCTACTTTTCTCTTCTGCTAAATTATCTGTTGCCAAGTATCAAATCAAACATTGTAACTTGGTCAGGCTATCTAGTGCCTGAATGTTGAAATGTACTGACATTGAAATGCGGTCAGTAGTTTCAGCCTACTTTGGTATCTAGATTGAGTACTGACTGAGCGTTTTAACAGACATTTTGTTTTACTATACACCGTATTATATAGGAATGCGAGAAACTAAGTGTTGTCGCGCCATTGATATTGTGTGACGTCATCATTATTGTGAGATGACGTAATAGTGGGCTTTAAATTCCGATAACTTCGTGACATTTATCAACATCATCAGCAACAGCTTGAGTCCACGGCAGCACGCTTAAACTGGGAACAAATTATCGGACGCGTCCGTAAGCTACGGCTAACAGTCGCGGCTTATTTGTATCTGGATACTACATTTAGCACTGTGCAAACTCTCAGTCGTAAGTCGCGTACGTGACCTTGGGCCATCATTGAGCGTTCAGACGTCTGATAGAAATCTGGCGGCCGCGGCTTACGGACGTGCCCGATAATTTGTTCCCAGCTTTAGCATGAACTAAATAGAAACGGGTTTTGTCGACGGAAGAATAAACAGATAATCACAATCTGTCATTTTGTCTATTCTTCCGTCGACCAAACCCGTAGAAAACCTGTTTCTATGGTTTTCATGGTACGTGTGGTCGACCTCTTTGATCACACGTTTATCTCGATCTTCGACTTCTGACATCCAGCTGCATGTTCGCATCTAGAAATAAATATAATGTAAATATACCTACCGAGCTTTTTATGGTTTATTGTAATAAAATTTTCCAATTTTTTATAGGTTTAAGATTTTTTAAAGAATTTTTTGGAGTTTAGATGTTTTTCATTGAAAATAATATGTTGTTACAAAAATGAATGTCAAATTCGTTTTGTTTTAATGAAGAACATGTTCTTTGAGATTTTTTTCTACTCTATGAATAATTATATGCCAGCCAGTATGACTGTGAATAGAGTTTTATAATGTTCGTGTAACGCGTCGTGCGACTGGTGCGACGCGACACCGGCAATTGTTCTACCGTGAAGTTTTCTTAGAAATGTTTTGTTAGAGTCGCGTCGCACCAGTCTGCACGAGGCTTAAAACTATTATTTCCTACAAGAATGAAGAAGATTTAGGTTCACTTTTGTTTTTCTTCAAGTCTTCGGGTAAAACACAAACCTAACCACTGCTGGACACGCGGTTCTTAGGAGACGCCTATGTGCATTTGGGCACTTCTGCGAAACACAACTTTCACTATTAGCTATCAATTTGCCTAAACTACTTATAGTACGAGAGCCCACGACCAAAACCGTATAAAATCGTTAGTTTAGGTTGATGATTCAAACTCGATTCAGTGGACAGTACCGGTCAGAAACGTTATAGTTCTATGGGAGCCCATTCTGCTATCTATGTCAAAAAAATAGGCAGATGAATTCATCACAAAATGTCTGCTATTAGAAATGTACATAGGCTTGGTATATTTATTAGGAAAAAAAATATTTTCAGACATTTTGGGTGTCAAATAAGGCCTGAGCGCATTTTCAAAAATGTCAAAAATATGTACTGATCTGTTTACAATCAGGTTATTTTTTTTTTCTTTTGTTTAGTTACCGGTGTTAATAAAAACCTGTTTTCAGTTTTTTTTTATGTAACCTTAAATCCATAAACCAAAAGAACTTTTCGGAGTCGCCCGGTGCTTATTGTTATGCTCCTATCCCTCACGACACCGATGACGAGTCCGACAATGATTAAAAATTATGTATTTTTTTCAATAATAGTAAATTATACAACAAGTGCAAAAAAAGTTAATTTAATTTGAGGGACTAAGTTGGATCCCGAGAGTAGCGAAGGATTCTAGATTTGAATCCTGAGCGGAGCGAGGGATACAAGGACCGAGATAAAAAAAAAAATCACGAGTTGTGTACTCTACTTTTTACCATTGACTGCGAGAAAATAAATAGTAGTACCTATAGTATTTATATTTATCTGTCATAGTTGTAGTATTTAAATGAATTGCTAAAAGTTATTATTATGAATTGTCAGTTTGTGACCATTTTACAATTTCTAATATGATTCATAATATTATCATATTATGATTCGGCCAAAGCGGCTATTTTAGGCCCCCAGATCTGACAATTCATAATATTATCTGCGTTCAATTCGTATTACGCAATTCATCTGTTTGACAATTTTATATTATAATGAACTAACATTTAAACTGTAGAAAAAAAGAATAAAAACTCATTTGATTAATCAAAACTGTAAAGAAAAATTATCCGGTAAAATTACGGTCTTTATTTTTTTCATGAAATATGTATATATTTTTCATAATATATATTTACACCAAATATGATTGATATGAATTGAATTGAATATGATTCAGCTAAAATATGTGTCACCATAGAGGAATTGCTGGGAATTCAGAAAATGAATTGCTTTTAGAGGAATTGCCAGATCTTACTTTAAAACGATTCCTCAAAATGTGAATAAAAGAATAGATAACTAGAAACATGTATTCTTACACAACAAAGACTATTCAGTTTTATAGCACTCTACTACCAAACGGGCATGCATGGTCCGCAGCATCCACAGCCACAAACGGGAACTCCTGGATAACTGCATCTCTTGGGACAGCATATCCCAGGCTCCGTGCAGCAATAACAAGGACACGGCTTGCAGCGATTCGGTCGGCAGCATGGAATCGCAACCGTCTCACAAAGAGGCGCAGGTTTCGGCACGGGAGTCATTGGCTATAAATAAAATACATTTTCTAAAGTCTAGTCTAGAAATAATATTCAAAAATGTAAAAGTAAACATTTTGTCACAGTGCCAAGTATGATAGCTGTGAAGCCAAAGTGGAATAATTTGACTAAAATCAGAATTCAAGGTTGTTTGACAGATGCTCATGGAGGATATAAATAGATGGTGGGTGTGTAATGAAAGCTGGAAGTAGGTACCTTATCACATGGAGGACAGGGTGGCAAGCATGGCAGGACTGGACATGGCGGACAGGGGGCCGGGCACGGTCGGACCGGGGCCGGGCACGGTGAGCAGCCGCCTCCCGGGCACACTGAACAGGGGCGGAGGTCGTTGCACGAGGCTGCACATGGTTTCGTGGAGTAGGGGTAGCAGGCCCCGCACGGCTGCCCAGTGCACACGCAAGGGTCGAAACTGTAGAACGGAGCACTCATTTTAATTTTACGCTTTTTATGTTTATTATTATTTATTTTTACATATATTGAAAAATTACTTAAAATTTCATAAAAAATATGTCATGACCGTGCTTCGTGACAATTTATTTTGTTTCCATTTTTTTTTTCTTTGAAACCGATTTCTCCTATTTCACATCTAGAAGAAGTTTCAATACAAAGAGTTACAAGCTACTAGATTATAACAAACTACACACATGGCCCGATTGCCCATCTGCAAGAATCACGAAGTAAAGGGCAGTTCAGACTACGCTATACTATTGCGCTATATAGTAAAGCATATTGCGTCATAAGCTATGACTAGGCATACAATGTGTTACAAACACCCTGTCTGATCCGAAAATTTTCAACAGGGGTCATAAGTTATGACTTGTAGACACCCGCTAAATGATGGCCGCCCGCGTCCCATGTAATAAACCGGTAAAATGTCCCATTGAAAAAAAAGAAGCGATTTTTCAATGGGGTCGTATCGTAAAGTGCACAAACAATGGATTTGGTACTTGGAAAGCTCATCAAGCGATAACGATGATATGGAAATTGGACTCCATATTATAAATTTTGAAAAAGAAAAAAGTAACAGATTGTGGATATCTGAATCGTAGGTTAAAGACCTGAAAATCGCTCAAGTTTGTAGCGTACAGAAAGCCACTGCTTTATAGCATAGCGTGAACGTGTCCCTATAATATTTATGCTGAGCGATATATGCGTATAGTGTGAAGGTCATTTATAGCTTATGACGCAATATGCTTTACTATAGAGCGAAATAGTGTAGCGTAGTCTGAACTGCCCTTTAAATGTATGCTGAGCGATATTTTTGTGGTATACAATATTTGCCATATATTATAAAGTAGTCTGAACTGTCCTCTAGTGAAAAACCGCACGATCAATCACAATCTGAATAATTTTTGGAGGATATCACTAATCCATTGCTTCATATGTTCGAACAAATTGTGCGCTCAACAAAAACGTAAATAACGCAATGAATGTTGTTGAACTGTCAAAATGAAACAGATTGTAATTGAGCGTGAGGTTGCTGAATTTTATCACTCGGAAAAAACAAAAGCCATGCTATTCTGTAAACATCTCACCGTGAAAACTTGGGTGAAGTGAGCTGTCAATAGTGTCAATCCCTGTGGAATGACAGCTCACTCCACGCTCACTTCACCTAAGTTTTCACGGTGAGATGGTTACAGAATAGCATGACTGAAGTCAATTAAGACCTAGGAGAAGAGCTAGGTACGAGCCAGCTGGATATGAAAAACTATGTGTAAAAACGACCCCCAGTTCATGACAATGATTAAAATGATTATGGTACCTAATCATGTCTACGGTTTTGCATTGGCATGCAATAATTCAATCACCGCGCCATAGTCAGCGATACTGGCGCCAGTTCCCATAATCTTTGTCTGCCACTGTGTCCGGCTGGCCGGTATCTTTTCATACTTCTTGACATAAAAAAGAATTTAGACATATCAAAATTATAGTCAGTAGGATAAAGTCAGGAAAGTTTAAAAAATGCAATAAAATTAGAAAAAACACAAAAAATAGCAAATTTAAAAGTGATCAAATTAATTAAAACTTTTGAAGATGTGCGCATGTACTTTTTGCCCCACCTGTCCAGCTATATTGCCTTGTGGTACAGGACCTTGCACGTACTCGTGTCCACCGCCATGCCCGTGCTGTCAGCCGTGCTGCCCGCCGCCAGTGCCTTGTACGCCGTGTCCTCCCTGTAAATGTTGCCCAGTGTTCCGGCCATGCCCAGCTCCCGTGATCCCCGATGTCGTGCCGCCCATAGTGCCCATATTGCCACCTTGCAGACCTCGCCGGTGTCCGGCACCAGAACCTTGTCCACCTCCCCCGCCTCCACCAGTTTGCTGTCCACCTGTGCTGCCATGCTGCCCACCACCGCCATGTTGTGACCCGCCACCGGTGATAATCTTTTCATAATATTATTTAAATAAATATGGTGTAATTAGTAGCCGAGTTTAGTATGCTGGATATCAGAATGTTACATGTCTTTATATTTGCTTACAGGTCTGTCGATGCCCAGAACCAACACCATGTTATCAGCCGGTACTGCCCTGCTGTAATCCGCAGTGTCCTCCTCCTATCATACCTAAACAGCGTCCAATCTGCCCACGGGCTCCTCCATGCCCCTACCCATGCCTGCCAGTGTCTCGCAGCTGTTGCCCACACTGTGAACTGGACCCGGTGACACGACGTCGGCCGTTAATAGTACATGATAGTCTGTTCCATTGTAGGAAGACTGGATTGCCTGGCGAGTGTTTCACAAGAACTTCCCCTAACGTGCGGTATCAAGTTGAAAACTATGTGAGACAGGTATGGATGTTGCTCCTATCGTCAATTCTCACGAAAAGCCTGAAGCCTAGCGATGTATAAATTTTGCCTTTTGTTATATTTCAGGGCCCTCAATCTTGTTGCTGGCATGCAGTCCCAGTGCCTCTAATTTAGAAAAGGTTTATTTTTTTATGTGCAGTGTAGTCTGTGCCATGTTGAACGGTAATGTGACCGAATTTGACAAGTAAAGTTGGTGATGGTTTTGAAATATAAATTATTATATTAAATACGACTTGTATTTAATCGATTACAAAAAACTATACACACTGTATAGACACTGTCGATCCTTAGAATTTTATTAGCAAAATGGTTACCGAATTGCAATCTTTGACATGTAATTATCTATCTAATATTTTATGGGATGAGTTTTGTAAAGTTCAGAAACCAAATAAAAAAAATCTAGGAGGCCCTGAATTCGTCTTCGTTTGTTACTCTAATATCGATGGCTTCTAAAATCGATCTAATCTCCTAGGCTGAAAATCAAGTAGGTATTGTTACTCATTGGTATTACTGATAGGTTCCTAATAGGATTTGAGGTTGGATGACCTCCTCACCTCCTGCATGCTTACTGAGGTTTGGAACACATTAGATCACGTGCATTGTAGAATTAAATACACACATGACATTTCGACTTATCAGGGAACAGACTTACATGGTATACAGGTCGATTGAATGAAAGTCTGACACTGTATCCTAATTGAATTTATTTCGTTCACGTCACTATTATCACTATAAAGTTTTCTTCGCTTAAGGTTACATGATCTGCGTGTTGCAACTGTAGATGTTGATGCAAGGGTTAACTGCGTAACATCTCGGCTGCGGCGGGCACTTGGTCTCGCACACCACCGGACAAGTGGGTCCGCAGTACGTGGAAGAAGGAGGGCAACACTGAACCGGCGGGCAGGCCGGAGGACACAGCGGAGGACAGCAACCGTTACGCATTCTGTTATTTATAATTTACTTGAAAATTTTGTACAAAGATGGGTCGGTAAACCAAATGAAAACCGTGAATAGAATGCGCTCCTATTTATAAACATGAACCGGCCTACGAGATTTTTGGGAGAGTTATAGATTTTGCAGAGAAATCTAGTCAGCTGAGGGATTGACTTAATGTGTCATCGTACAAAATATGTTATGCCTATTTTTGCACTCTGTAGAGTGTACTGTCGTTCAAAAAATTACCTTGGAACTTTTTAACCAATTTCCAAAAAGGGGGAGGTTCTATGTTCGACATTGTGTTTTTAGGGTTCCGTACCAAAATGGTAAAACGGAACGCTTATGGTGCGACTCCAGTCTGTCTGTCACAGCTGGATATCTCAAGGACTACTACTTAATGCTATAAACTTGAAATTTGGAATAGTTTTAGATGACGTTTGCCCAACTATTTTGCAATGATGAAATATATTTTTTTACAACGGGTAGGTACTGAACGGTTTTAAAAATTCGAAGTGGGGTTACTAGGGCATGTGGGGTATCATATGAAAGAACGTTATTTGCACATTCTCAAACAATTTTCTTTTTTTTTTAGGCCGCATAGTTTTCGACTTTTGACGAAAACTTTCGATTCTTTCGACTAAAGATTTTTCTTTATGCAAACTTCGTTGATCATTCTAATCAACGAAGTTTGCATAAAGAATAATCTGAAATATTCAATGTGATAGAAGTTTATGTAAACATATATAGCACACTTTTTCAGAAATCATCAACAAAAATTACATTAGTTCCACTAACGGCTCTACATCGGCACATGCGAACTACGCATCAAAGACCTGACGTCACACATCATCCTGACGTCACACAAATGCTGCATCGCGCAACTAGAGTTTACCGCGCGATGGACATAGAAACAAGCTTCCGACTTCAACCTCTGGGCAGTTGCCCGCCAGACATGTCTGGCGGGCAACAACAAACGACAACGACAACGACAAACGGAGAATCCTCCGACCAGACGGGTGTCATGACACCCGTCTGGTCGGAGGATTCTCCGTTTTCTATGGTGGATGAGTGAACTTTACACCCTGTTCCTCATACCTCTAAGTTATCTAAAACAAATACGATCAATCAATACAAAGGGCGGAGAACTAACCTCAACAATAAAATAAAATAACTGACAGTGACAATGGCAATGCAATGCTTACGGCGCTTTAGCCGGGCCGAAGCAGCGCCACTATTATGCCGCAAATAGCGGCACAGCGGATAAAGTCCCTATAGCGGCATCTTATACACTTCCTATTTAATTTCTTGGATTTTTTTTGACGTTTTTATCATTTGGACTTATTTTTAATAATTTATATTTTTGGACTTTCTAGACAATTTTAATTTTTGGACATTATTATTGTGATACTCCCATGGCCGCGCCACTGGAAAAAATATGATTTGAACATTATTATAGTAACCCGCTGTTTCGTAATTCCTTTGAATTCACGAAATAGCCTACAGTTGAGTTTAGCAAATTTCATGTGCTTGAAACGAGCGTTCGCCGCGTCTTGTTGATCGTCGTTTTGTAACCAAGCTCGCTGCTCCGACTACCGTAACGCTTTAAGGCCCGTGTAGACCAGCGCGACGCGACGGTGCGACGCGACACGAACAATACAATTTCTAAGAAAACTTCACGGTAAGGTGAGTGGGGGTAAGTTGGAATGGATTTTTGATTAGATAAACAGTGTTGATTTGAAACTGTTGTGAAACAAAGGGATTCAAGTGAAATGCATAAAATGATGTTTTGGGTAAGAAAGTACAGTCAACTTGTTTCTATAATGTTGACAGACATCTTTTTGAAACAATATTTTATGTAAAAAAAGGTTAATAAAATTGGTCTTCAGAAAAACAATATGTAGGGGAAAAACGAAATGCCGAAGGGGTAAGATTGAAATAGTGACTAGAATCGTATTCATGGTCATTATGCATGTGTGGTAATCAATAAACCCTCTGCTCCAATAACCTAAATAGCTTGAAAATCAGTTACATTTAAAAATCGCTTTCTAAATGCAAGAAAAAAAAAATTATCAAATAAAATATATCAATCTTACCCCGTTACAACGGCAGGCAGTCTGAGGTTCTCAAAATATTAGGTTAGGATATTAAAAAAATTAAATAATCATGCTCATGAATCGCTTTGAATCAAATTTCTAATCCATTGCTTCATCAGTTCGAAAAAAATCTGCTCAACAACGTAAATAACGCAATGAATGTTGTTGACCTGTCAAAATGAAACCAATTTTACTGAATCGGTTACGAAAATTTGTTACGCAATTAGATAGCAGAGGTGTATAGTACACCCAAATTTTGCCAGGTATGTGTAAAGTCCTATATAATAAGAGACAAACCGGGCCTTAATTTACACTCCCGGCTCTTACAGAGACATTCCTAATGGAAGATCAACAACACTGCCTGACCTGGGCATCGAACCCAAGACCTTATGCACAGCAGCTGCACGTGCGACGACCATCGAGGAACTCAAATAAAATAATTTCGTAAAAAAATTATTTTCTAAAGGAAATTATTAGATAAAATTAACAAGAACATAACAGTAGGTGGGTGGGGTGCAACCCACCGCTGGGCACGCCACAATTGTGGCGATAAGTCCCCTCTTTGAGGAGTGGCTAGAGAGGCGCCACGGCGTCCTCACCTTCCGCCTGACACAGGTCCTCACCGGACATGGTTGTTTCGGGAGGTTCCTGTTCAGGATAAAGCGGGAGGAAACGCCCGGGTGTCACCACTGTGTGGATCGCCCGGAGGACACGGTGGAGCATACGGTGGAGGTCTGCCCAGCTTGGGCGGAGCACCGCCGTGTCCTCACGGAGGCGATCGGCGGCGGCGATCTCTCGCGTCCGGCCCTGGTTCAGGCCATGGTCCGGAGCGAGAGTGCATGGGAGGCCGTCACCTCCTTCTGCGAAGCAGTAATGCTCGCGAAGGAGGAGGCGGAGCGCGCGAGGGAGAGGCAAAATGCGCCCCCTCGCGCCCCTAGTCGCCGCAGGAGACGCTCCGGGCGTCGGGAGTCGCGAGCCAACTTCCGGCCACCGTAGGCGCGGGCTTGCGGACGGTGAGCAATGGGTAGCTCGCCGTCCGATAGGGACCAGGCCCGGGTCGACGGCGCGTTGTGTTCCACGCGCGCCTCAAAGAGATGTCAGCAAGTGACGGGGTCCGGAAGGGCCAATGCCTGCCGGGGTTGCGGGTTTGTCTGAAAGGGATATCGCGACCTCGGCACACAGGCAACAGAAGGAACACGGGTGGGTTTTAGTCAGTAAAAGTCTGACACGCCCTCCCGCTCCACCCAGAGCGGGAGAAGTTATTTGATAATTTCCCATCAACAAAAAAAAAAAAAAAAAAAGGTGGGTATACTTAGTGCAAAAAAGTAACCACAATGGTTTTAGGATGATTATAATAGAACATTATAAATTTAGGGACATTGTAATGAAAACTTTAACCATGGATTCAGTACACGATTCTAGACACCCCAGCGTATCAGACTTTTTTGAAATCGACAATCCTTTTCTATGTCTAGAATTATGTACCGATTCCATGATTAAAGTTTTTGTTACGATGTTGGGGAAGGGATTCCACCGTGTATTTCAGTTTGAGAACCTCTGACCTTTTCTAGGAGTTTCGTAAACGGGGTAAGATGGAAAGTTTTATATTACCATCTTAACCCGTTAAATTTTGCAGGGGAAAGTTTGAAAGGTACCATAAATCTTAAAATACGTGAAATATACTAATCACCACTTTATAGAGCATATTAAATTTCAAATATATTTATAAATATCGAAACAAAATGTTTGTTACTCACCTGTGTAAGAAGATACAGCAAGCGGGGTAAGATGGAAAAACTCAATTTTACGCGGGAAATGTGTCCGTACGGAAAATTGACAAAAAACACACGTGCGATCTCACTTGGCGACTGACGCAGACTGCGGGGCGGGGCAAGAAAAAATGGTGTCTACAACGATATTGCCAGTAGTAAAAGAATTCCTTGATATTCGGCGTTATTGTATTTTTTTTATCTTTCCCCGTTTTTTATCTTACCCCCAGTCACCTTATAGCAAGAACCGGTGTGGCGTCGCGCTGTCGCGTCGCTCTAGTCTGCAGGAAGCTTTACAAAAACTCCATACATTACAAAAAATGTAAAGCGCAGGCCACACCGCCAGCTAGCGGGCGGGCGGGCTAGGCGGGCGAACATCGTTTCACCTCTTTACATAGGTACTTCGGTTCACACCGCGAGCTACCGACTAACCATGTAGAGGTGAAACGATGTTCGCCCGCCTAGCCCGCCCGCCCGCTAGCTGGCGGTGTGGCCTGCGCTTTAGAAGTCAGTCTCCGCCTGGATACTGAATGAGGTGATGAATCAGGAAACAAAGAACACCAAATAAAACCAAAACTAGATATAACAATTTTTATTGACACTTTTACATAATACAACCATATTCAATAGCCACAGGACGGTTCCTACAGGACTTTCACCGGACGAATGGACTTAGTTCAAATGTCTTTTCAGTATCAAGGTATTAATGATAGCCGACTTCTATGACTGCTTTGTCGAATGCTGCAACAGGCATTGGCGGCTGGCCCACTGCTAACACGGCATCTGTAAAAAAAATACTTTGTCAGTTTCTATTGTCGCAGTGCAAGAGAAAGGCCTCCACCTTCCTCAGCCACGAAAATACTATTCGGTTCACGCCATCGATTACCCACCCATTTGAAAGTAGGTTAAAAATATGACGATGAAATAGTCGTTTTAGGTCTGAGGAGCATCAGAAAAGAAAAATTACAATATATGTAAATCAATGGGTGAAACCATCATAAGTTCATACACAAACTTTCCATTGTATTATACGAATTAATTTTAATCTTATTGCGGGATTTTTGTTTTTTGACTCACGTGAACTATTTTGGTATTGAGTTTTCCAATACTGGACTGCTATGATTGAACCTAAGTATTGAGAACTAGCTGCGCCCCGAGGTTTCACCAGCAAAAGTCTCGATCCCGTGGGAATATTGGGATAGAAGGTATACTATGTCCTTCTGTTCAGTCGTTTTAGCGTGAAAGCGTAACAAACAAACCAACTCGCTTTCACATTTATAATATTAGGTAGGATTAAGATTAAAGTTTAGGAGTGCGCTCACTGCTAAGACGAGTTGGCATGGCGGCGCGTATCTATTATTTTAATCAAATCGTGTGCAGTGATCATAAAGACAAGAGTTTAATCGAACAAGTTCAATGAATAGAATTTTAGGGATAGCGTTCGTTGGAGATAACGTTATTTCGGACTCAAGTTATTAGGGATAGCGTCCATTCGGCATAACGTGATGCGGGATAGCGTTCATTCGGAATTACGTGATTCGGGATATCGTTTATTCGGGATAGCGTGTTTCGGAATAGCGTTCATTCGGAATAGCGTGTTTCGGGATAGCGTTCATTCCAGATAGAGTGATTCGGGATAGCCTTCATTCGGGATAAAGTGATTCGGGATTTCAAATTTTGGTCGGTTATTCCGTTTGTCCAACCTAAAACAGCCACCCTAGGGTGGATACTCGGAAACGGGTGTTCATCGGTCCAGACGGGGTAGATAACCGAAAATCACTTTTGATTGTTTTTCCGACTTTTTACCCCAATTACAGTCATTATCACATTGAATGATGGGTAAATTACAAACGATTTCAGCTTCAAAGAAGAATTATGTATATATTGCTCCCGTTATTTAATTTTTCGATCATTTGGTAGGCCAGCGAAAGATATGCCGTCGCTGTCACCGAGCCGAGTTCGGAAATCCAACATAGTTGGATCGGTACACTAATGAAATAAAATTTTTCACTTTTTGGTAATTTTTCTGTTCAGACGTTTTACTTCGAGTGAAGTGAAAGGCAGAAGAACGAAAAGTGAAGCTTCTGATATCGGCTTAAGAAAACCTAGAAGCGGCGCACCTCGACGCCGACTCGACTCGTTAAGTGTGTGAGCGATACCCCTTAAGTGATAGCGAGCGCGGTGGCGCGTCACTGGATATGTGCTACTTGACTGTAAACTGTGACGAGAGAGCTTCCTCCGCAGCAGGGTCTGCAAGGACCGCAGCAGGGTGCTCGGCAGCCGCCACAGCCACCCCTGAAACAAGTTACCAGCAGCTTACATAGACGTTCACTACAAATTTGGCCTACAATCACTTAAAACCGTAAATGTCATGGAAAAGTAGGTTCAAAAACTTAAGGGTGAATCACGTTATGTTGTCTGGAATGCTGTGCGTGAATATAATCAGAAATTCTGGCTGCTGCAATAAAATGGTCTTCTCCAAATTGAAGGACAATTATCCTCGACTTTGGAAGGTAAGGATAAATAATACTCACTGAATTGCGGACATAACTGACTGTAATTGACCAATAACACCCATTCGGTTACACATTTTTGTAGATTTTGTTATTTACAGAATCTTTAAATTATAACAGAAATTTTGATTATGATTGTTAAATTAATACAAACTGACAATGTGACATTCCAGTCCTCCTTGAAAAGTGACAGTTCCATTTTCAAAATAATGCAGGAATATGTTTTTTCTGCATTATTTCACACAGGATTTGATTGCCTTTTTGGTCCAAACCATTGAGGTACAATTCGCGCTTTATTAATTTCGCTACAATATTGACTGTTTTCACATTAGGCGATAATGCTAGGGCCGCATCTGCGTCTATCCTGACAGAGATTCGCAAAGTGATACGATACACGCAGATGTGACCAACCATTATCGGCTATCGTCGCGATACTTCGGACTGCGTAGCACTTATCGCCCGGGTGGCGGTACGTAATAAGCGTGGCACGTGGTCAGACTAGCGTTACTCATTTTGACTGTTGTTTTCGGGCTGCGTAGACGGTGTGTCGAAATAATGGAGAGCCATCTTGGATTATTGCAAGATAATTCGCTAAAATTATGAAGCCACCGCATTAGCACGATATTTTTTTTTGCGAGCAAAACGTTCGAAACTTCGGAACGCAAATGCTTTGTCACGATAGAGGCAGATGCAGCCCCAGCATAACGATAACGACACGATATCGTCGGACTGGTAGTTTCGTACAATTACTACTAAACGCTTTCACACTGTCGGTGTAGTAAACGGTATCGTCGCCGACATTGATTGTCGTGCAGGTATCGTCGCCGACATTAAGAGGGCGCCTAAAGGTCCACTAGCGTCACTCTTTAAAAAAAATATTATCTCGTGACTGAGAAGGAATTATGAATAACGGCTAGACAGGACCCTCGGTAAGTGTGTCTAGAATTTTCTAATACCTTTTATAAAGTTTCATATTGAGACACGGAGCAACAAAATACGATCTAGAGGAATGTTAGATCGTATTTTGTTGCTTCGTGTCTCAATATGAAACTTTATAAAAGGTATTAGAAAATTCTAGACACATTTACCGAGGGTCCTGTCTAGCCGTTATTCATAATTCCTTCTCAGTCACGAGATAATATTTTTTTTAAAGAGTGGCGCTAGTGGACCTTTAGGCGCCCTCTTAAGGCTAAGCGTATGCTGAGACGCAGGTGACGCAGGCGCACGCAGCGCAGGGCAGAGCAGATTTTGTAATGCATGAACGTACGTATGAACGTACTGACAGCTGCGTACGCTGCGGCGCAGGTACGTGGGACGCAGACATGTGTCTGTCCTGCGGCACAGATTTCTGCGCGACGCGTGCAGTTTGACACTTGTTTTTTAGTACTGATTCATAATTTTGCTTCAATGACGGATTGTTTGTACTAGCTAGGACGCGAATGTGTCTGTGAAGCTGCGTCGCAGCATGCGTTTGCGCCCTACGTCTGCCTCGCCTGCCCTTTTTTTTTTTTTGAGGGTGGGAAATTATCAAATAACTTCTCCCGCTCTGGGCGGAGCGGGAGGGCGTGTCAGACTTTTACTGACTAAAACCCACCCGTGTTCCTTCCGTTGCCTGTGTGCCGGGGTCGCGATATCTCTTTCGGACAAACTCGCAACCCCGGCAGGCATTGGCCCTTCCGGACCCCGTCACATACCGATATCTTCCCGATATTGTCGGCCGATATCGTCGGTATCGTTGTCGCCTAGCTGACGATATGTTGGTGTCGTTATCGTTATAGTGTGAAAACGGCCATTATCGTAGACGTCCACGTCTACATCTATATAGTAGGGGAAGAACTGGTCTGCGAACAATTTCATATCGAATATATTTCATTTCTAGTAGTAGTTAGTTAAATTGTTTTGTCAAAGAGACTTTCACAAGGCTCGATGCTGATCTTTCCTCCGTTAGATATGCAGTTGACTAGAGTTTTTAGGGTTCCATAGTAAACAAGGAATCCGTTAATCCAGGTTATTCCAAATTTTGTTTTTTCGTGAGTTGAGTTGAGTAACAAACCTCCAAACTTAAAAAAAATCAAATTTATAATATTATTATGTAGGATTTGAATTTTACTGTCTAAGTGCAAAACCTATTATTTATTTATTTTTCTACTTTATTTACCTGCATTTATCTACAGCAACAATTGTTATACGAGGGAGCGCACGTCGGATAATGTGGTTTAACCTGTAACAAAAAATATATATTTAAACAAAAGAATTTTAATTCTGCAAAGTGTTGACTGACATAATACTCCTGTATTCTCTGACCGTGAAGAGTGGCGAATGAAGCAGGAGGCCAAACAAACAAAAGAGACTGGAAAATTGATTCCAATATTTTCATTGCGTGCTCAGGTGCGTATGAAATAACTAACAAACATTAATCGTGTGGAATGTTTAAGCTAGCGTTTGAGCTCCTTTTCACACGTTCCAGCTGCCGGATAGCCGGCGTCAAGTACCCCGTGGCCCATGCCCAATGGATTAATGGATGGCTAAGCTTGTACACGTTTTAAGGTACAGCATAATTAGGTTTAAACCATGCGTTAGCCACGGATTCGATCGTCTAGTAGCGTCGAATCGTACTATCACGAAGTCAACTCAAGAAGACGGCGCATAACTAGAGGAAGACTAGTGAAATCCTTGTCCCAGCTCTGGATTACAACAAGTAATTCATTGAACACCGGGTACATGATGCCGTCGGTCCGGCACACGGAGCGTCTCAGAGAGGGCTTACAGTCGATGTGAAGTCTTTAAGAACGCAATATCTATTTTTATCAAAACTTTAGTTAAACAAGGTTTTAGAAAATTAGAACGCCTGATAAAAATCCACATGCAAAGGCAGTTTATTTCAACGACTTTTATCAAATTTTAGTTCTTTTCCTATTTAGGTATGTCTCAATGGTGTTCTGTGCACATACCGGCCGTTCGTAATTGATGAGTTGATACCGCACTTTCTTGTCCTGGTTGTTGAGCACCATGCCCGGCCAACTAGTGGGTCTGTAGTCGAAGGTGCTGTCATGCACGATGAGGGGCCGGCGAACCGTCCAGTTGTCCATACCACATGGCAAACATGCTGGGCCCTAGAAGAATACTATTGTTTAGTGGTAGGTACATACACATAGACATATATGCAGAAGATTGGAATAATAAATAATACTAGATGATGTTGGCGGAAAATTGGATATTTGTAGTGCATATGGAAGAGCCCAGCAAAAGACTGACTGGCACAGATATCGTAACAATCATAGGGCTGTTCAAATAAAACTATTTAAAAGGAGTTTTTTATTTGCAGATGACTACAAACTGTGGTCGTTATTTTCGTCGATAGTAATAAACATACACAGAGAGGATTAATAGCAGCTACAGTAGTTACCACGGTCGCTGCTGACATAATTTTATCAGGCACTAAAGTGGGCAACGGCAACGTCGCAAATAGATGTCAAATATTTTGCTGTTTTGATTAATTTGGCGATATTACTGTATTGAAATAAGAAAATGTGGCTAACTAGCGAACTAGCATATTGATAATGAAATGCAATAATTAATATCGTAACACCGAATATTTAGTTTTATATGTAAAAAAAGTATTTGGAAACTTTTCAAATGCATTTTTACACATAAAACGGGTACAACATCAAATTCGATGTTATAATTGCAATTCATTATTAATCCAAATTTCTTATTTCCATTCGGTAATACAGCCAAATTAATAAAACAGGTAAATTTTTGACAGCTATTTGCGACGTTGCCAACTTTTAGGATAAACGTTCGTGAGACAGATACTTCGATCTTATTTAAACCGTATGCCTGAGAGTTAAGGCTGATTTACACAGGGTCAGTAACTGACTACAAATTCGAGGCAAGTCAGTGCTGACCCGAAAAAAACCCTGTGTAAACTGATTTGAAGTCAGTACAGTGGCTTGAAGTCAGCGCTGACTTGAATGGCTGATTTACACAGGGTCAGTAGACAAGTCAGTCGCAGCGCCAATGTCGGCGCCGCGACTGACTTTAACTGTTTACATGAAGTAAGTAGTAGTGGTGCGTTTCTCACGGTGAGCACACGTGTGTGAAGTCAGTGGGAAAAATGAATTCGCGAAAACAACTGAAACGAAGATTTAATTATTTGTTATTACTTAAAACCTTATTACTTATAGTTTATAAACACAAAAAATACCTTAAAAATTACTCCTCATTTTGTTAGCAGAAATTACCAAATCAAATCAAATCAATTTATTTGTGAAACATAGGTTGAAAAAATTTATCAATTTTGCTGTTGAATGAGTTAATAGAAATGGTAGAAAATGAGATAACTAAAAATAAACGACAATGGGTAAGAAAATGGATTGACGATAGAAACGAAACTGGTGGCTTCGCTAAGCTTACGCGTCATTTTTATCGCCAGCGAAAAAAACGTGGTCACTCCACAACGCAGCGGCAGTGACTAACCACGCACTGACTTGTCTGTTTACACGGGGTTTATTTGGCTGGCGCGGGGGTGCGCGGGTGGCGGGGGGCGCCAACTGACTAGCAATAGTACGTGCTCCTAGAAAACTTTATTTTAAAATTGGGAAAATTAAGTTTTAAACTTTTAATTGTATAGAAAAGTGAAATTGATCATGCGAACTAACAGTGACAGTGTTATTGGCGATTTTTAGTGTCGGACTATGCGAAAATACTACATTCAAAAAACATTAGCAGTGACTTGCAAAACCAGTGACTTGAGACTATTCAAGACCCTCAGTGAGTTTTGTTACATATATCTAAGTGGACCTCAGTTAAAAACACTTAAAACATATTCGTAACTTATACAATATTGACTCGATATAATCTCATTCAAAAGTTCGTTTTTTTTTCATTCAAATCGAAAGATAAGTTGAGTACAACACCATCTATGACAATCCGCATAAACTAAAATGACAATCTGTGTTGTCAAAAAAAAATAAAACATCAGCGTCAACCGTTTAAATGTTTTAACGCATCATTGATAAAACTGACATCTATCGGCAAGAACACTAACTACTATTTGATTATACTGATAGCAAATTTCGCTACTGATCGATAAGTACATATGGCGTAGTGTCTATGAAAGGATACTCGTACATCTGATGACTTGAGTTCAAATCCTGCTCAGTCGTGACATTCTTTGTTGAGCTGTTTTAAATTCTGAACCTGAATTTATAATTATGAATTTCCTAGAAAACATTACTTTTCGAAGAACACGCACACGTGCTCGATCGGAACCAGATAATAGTGACATATTATCGCAAACAATGGACTGTACTGCGAACTCCATGCCAGATTTGTCTGAAGACGAAGATGAATGCCAAATAAAAATTTACAAGAGAGAGATAGAAGACCTCAAAACTCAATTAGAAAGTGCACACAAAGAAATAGAAATATTATCGTTAGAAAATAACAACTTGAAACAAAAAAATGCTGTTTTATTGGAAAAAAATAAAACCTACAAAGATATTGTTAGTAGTCCACTCAAGACCAAAGTCCATACACCAAAAAAGAGCACAGCATGTAAAAAATCAAAACAGACCCAAACTTCGGAAAGTATAAAAAATACACTCGAAGCACATCCAGATTCCGAGTGTACTCAAGAAGTCATAATATCACAGAATAAAAGTACCGCAGAGAATTTAAATCCTTCACCCCCCATTGTAAAACCTAATACATATATGCATTTTAAATAGTGAAACATCTAACAGAATATATACAATGAGTGAAAGAACTCATTTAATAAAGAACTTCAATATATGTCACTACCGTACTCCGCGTTGTGGAATAAAGTATATTTTAAAGGATATTGGGAAAAAAGTTCAAAGTTTCACTCGTTCAGATCATTGTGTTATATTTATTGGTGAAGAAGACTTCAAAAAAACACATAATTATATAGATTTTATAACTTATATTCGAGATACACTAATTCCATTAAATCATACTAACTTCTTAATATGTCTCCCAACTTTTAAATATATGGACAATACTAATATTATGTTTAACAGCAGAGCTGATACGTTCAATAATTTACTTTACTTAGATGCCGAGACTTACAAGTATGCATTTATTCTAGACTCTAATCTGAATCTTCCATACACATGGGACACGTATAGTCAGCGCCATGGAAGCTTAAATAACAAAGGCTTTATTAAAATTATGTATGATTTGCAAAACTTTATCCTAGATCTAGATTCAATAAATAAGGTTAACACCACACAATGTCAAGTTGATTGCTCCCAAGAAGAACAAACTGAATTACCAATAGCAGCAGTGCAGTCTCAGTTTTTTCTTTAACTATCATCTTACCATTTTGCATCAAAACATAGCAGGGCTCATAAACAAGTCCGATTTGCTAGTGGTTAAATTAGAAGAGCTATGTAATAAAGGAACTAAGATAGACATTATCTGTATAACAGAACATTTTATAAAGATAGGCTATGAAAATATATTACATATACCCAACTTCTGCCCCGCTGCTTTCTTCTCCAGAAATGCTAAACGCGGAGGAACTTGCATTTTTGTCAGATCCGGACTACATTATAAAGAATTGACGGAAGTAGCACAGCAATCAGTAGCAGGGGTTTTCGAGTGCTGTGGCATAGAGCTCATATCATACAAAATTATCATCATATGTATCTATAGAATTCCTAAATATAACTATAACATATTTTATGAACAATTAGATAATATATTACGAAGAATTTGTTCATATTCAAATAAAAAAATTATATTAACTGGAGACTTTAACATCGATGTGTTAAAAAGAAACAAAATTACTTTCGAATTTGAAAACTTTCTTTTACAATATAATCTCAAATTAGAACTACACAAACCAACCAGATTAGACAGTAACTCCTGCTTAGATAATTTTGCGCATTCTTACCGAAAAGACTGTAAAGCTGAAATTATTGATTTAGTTTTGTCAGACCACACGTCCCAGTTGCTTCAAGTACCTATTAAAAAAACATGTATGCTCAAATATTGGAAAACAAAAAAGCAAGAAATAACAGTAGAGAACTTAACTAAATTCAAAAATCATCTCAAAAGCTTAACTTTCCAACACGTATTCGAGACTGAAGATTCAAATGAAGCTTATGAAAATTTTATCGATGACTTTTTATTACTATATAAACTATGTTTTCCGGAAAAAATTGTTACTATTCATACAAATAAAAAAACTAAATGGATTTCAAACGGGATAAAAACGTGTAGTCGTAAACAGAGACAGTTACTTTGGGCATATAGAATAAATCCAAATGTAAAAAATAGGCTTACTTTTAAAAAGTACTCCAAGCTCTACAGAAATATAATAAAATTAACGCAGAAAGCCCAAAATAACCACTATATAAAAACGTCTCATAACAAATCAAAAGCAGCGTGGCAAGTTATTAACAAATTCAAAGTAAGACTTCCACAGGAGCCAATATTATCTATAGAGAATCATAACTCAACGTTTACACATCCCATAGATATCGCGAATGAGTTTAACAAATACTTTGTAGAGATGATTGAAAATAACTCAAAAACAAATCATGAAAGCACGCCAATAAATAGTCAGGTTATTGAAAATTTAACTTCACAATCCCTATTTATGCTGCCAGTTTCAGATTCTGATCTTCTAAAAGTAATAGATGCCTTAAAAAACACAAATACTGTCGGGTATGATAGTATATCAACTAAGGTAATCAAATACGTAAAGGAAGAAATAGCGTCACCTCTATCACACATAATTAACCTTTGCATTTCTGAGGGTGTTTTCCCTACTAGTCTCAAGAAAGTGGTTATTAAACCTATTTTTAAAAAACATGAGAAAACTGACGTAAAAAATTACAGGCCTATCGCGAAAATATGTGTTTTCTCAAAAATAGTTGAAAAAATTATCTATAACTCAATATACACATATTTTGAAAAGTTTCAGTTATTTTGCCACGAACAAAAAGGATTTAGAAAAAATACAAATATAAATATGGCACTATTTGACTTACTATTAAATGTAATGGGATCCATAGATAAGAGGAATCCTGTGTGTTCCATCTTCACTGATATGACTAAGGCTTTTGATTTCGTGGATCATAAGATCCTCCTTCAAAAGTTACATGGATACGGGATTCGAGGGAACATCCACAAGCTCTTAGAATCATATCTGAGTGATAGGACACAATGCACAGAAATTTCTAGAATTTGTCCTAAAAGTAAATTAGAAACTATTTATTTATCTGAAGAAAGACACGTTAAATATGGCGTACCCCAGGGTAGCGTGCTGGGGCCCCCACTCTTCCTTATATATATTAACGATCTCCCAAAAAATTCAAAGAATAAAATGGTACTTTTCGCTGATGACAGTACGGCTATAATAGAATGCACAGATCCTACCACTTATCAGAACGAAATCAAAAACTCTCTACATAATATCATTTACTGGCTAAATAATAACAATCTCGTAATTAATTTGACTAAAACCAAAATTATGCAATTTCATCAGCGGCGTGAAAACCCACCATTAGATATAAATTATAATGACTGTAAAATAGAAGAAGTCATGAGTGCAAAATTCTTGGGCATAACTGTAGATCACAAATTAACCTGGAAACCACACCTAGACGAAATATGCAAGAGATTGAGTAAATCTGCATATCTTCTATTCCAACTGTCCAAGAGAGTTAATACTGAGACTCTACTAACAGCTTATCACGGACTTGTAGTCTCTGTTCTACGGTATGGTGTTATCTTTTGGGGGCATTCAACAAATAGGGAACTTATATTTAGGATGCAAAAAAGATGCATGCGATCCATGTATAATCTAAAACCAACAGACAGCTGCATTCCCTATTTTTAGAAATTTAAGATTTTACCATTACCAGCTATATATATATTAGAAGTTGCTTTGTTTGTAAAATCAAATCCAAATTTATTTACTAAATTGTCAGCAGTTAAGAAAACCCCAATCCGTAGTCAATATGAAAACCAATTGTGTACGGTAAAATGCAATACAGCATTAATGAAAAAGAGCTTTTTTGGTATTGCTCCAAAAATCTATAATAAAATACCCAATGTTATTAGAAGCATGCCATTACAAAAATTCAAAAAGTGTTTTCATAAATTATTATTAGATAAATGTTACTATGCCCTTGATGATTATTTAAATGATAAAACACTACCACTTTAAAATAAGTAAATTGATTGCATGCATATATCTTCTTTTTTTTTAAATTAATTTTTAGTTTTGATATCATTGTTTTGTTGAGTTTTTTTTTTTTTTTTTTTGTGTATTTAATATAGCTTTCACTAATATTTGTATGTCATCAATGACAAAACATAGTGCGACATGTATAGTAATTATTAGACCTTGACCTTAACCTACCTATGTTTTACAAATAAAAAATTCTGATTCTGATTCTGATTCTGACTTTAAAATATTCGTGTCCGAATATTCAAGTCAGCGCTGACTTCAAGCCACTGTACTGACTTCAAATCAGTTTACACAGGGTTTTTTTCGGGTCAGCACTGACTTGCCTCGAATTTGTAGTCAGTTACTGACCCTGTGTAAATCAGCCTGAATATTCGGACACGAATATTTTAAAGTCAGTTGGCGCCCCCCGCCACCCGCGCACCCCCGCGCCAGCCAAATAATGGCTGATTTACACAGGGTCAGTAGACAAGTCAGTCGCAGCGCCAATGTCGGCGCCGCGACTGACTTTAACTGTTTACATGAAGTAAGTAGTAGTGGTGCGTTTCTCACGGTGAGCACACGTGTGTGAAGTCAGTGGGAAAAATGAATTCGCGAAAACAACTGAAACGACGATTTAATTATTTGTTGAAAAATTTATCAATTTTGCTGTTGAATGAGTTAATAGAAATGGTAGAAAATGAGATAACTAAAAATAAACGACAATGGGTAAGAAAATGGATTGACGATAGAAACGAAACTGGTGGCTTCGCTAAGCTTACGCGTCATTTTTATCGCCAGCGAAAAAAACGTGGTCACTCTACAACGCAGCGGCAGTGACTAACCACGCACTGACTTGTCTGTTTACACGGGGTTTATTTGGCTGGCGCGGGGGTGCGCGGGTGGCGGGGGGCGCCAACTGACTTTAAAATATTCGTGTCCGAATATTCAAGTCAGCGCTGACTTCAAGCCACTGTACTGACTTCAAATCAGTTTACACAGGGTTTTTTTCGGGTCAGCACTGACTTGCCTCGAATTTGTAGTCAGTTACTGACCCTGTGTAATGGCTGATTTACACAGGGTCAGTAGACAAGTCAGTCGCAGCGCCAATGTCGGCGCCGCGACTGACTTTAACTGTTTACATGAAGTAAGTAGTAGTGGTGCGTTTCTCACGGTGAGCACACGTGTGTGAAGTCAGTGGGAAAAATGAATTCGCGAAAACAACTGAAACGACGATTTAATTATTTGTTGAAAAATTTATCAATTTTGCTGTTGAATGAGTTAATAGAAATGGTAGAAAATGAGATAACTAAAAATAAACGACAATGGGTAAGAAAATGGATTGACGATAGAAACGAAACTGGTGGCTTCGCTAAGCTTACGCTTCATTTTTATCGCCAGCGAAAAAAACGTGGTCACTCTACAACGCAGCGGCAGTGACTAACCACGCACTGACTTGTCTGTTTACACGGGGTTTATTTGGCTGGCGCGGGGGTGCGCGGGTGGCGGGGGGCGCCAACTGACTTTAAAATATTCGTATCCGAATATTCAAGTCAGCGCTGACTTCAAGCCACTGTACTGACTTCAAATCAGTTTACACAGGGTTTTTTTCGGGTCAGCACTGACTTGCCTCGAATTTGTAGTCAGTTACTGACCCTGTGTAAATCAGCCTTGAATCAGCCTTGAACCCCGTGTAAACAGACAAGTCAGTGCGTGGTTAGTCACTGCCGCTGCGTTGTAGAGTGACCACGTTTTTTTCGCTGGCGATAAAAATGACGCGTAAGCTTAGCGAAGCCACCAGTTTCGTTTCTATCGTCAATCCATTTTCTTACCCATTGTCGTTTATTTTTAGTTATCTCATTTTCTACCATTTCTATTAACTCATTCAACAGCAAAATTGATAAATTTTTCAACAAATAATTAAATCGTCGTTTCAGTTGTTTTCGCGAATTCATTTTTCCCACTGACTTCACACACGTGTGCTCACCGTGAGAAACGCACCACTACTACTTACTTCATGTAAACAGTTAAAGTCAGTCGCGGCGCCGACATTGGCGCTGCGACTGACTTGTCTACTGACCCTGTGTAAATCAGCCATTAGACTGCATAAGGCCGACAACACGAGCGTCATGGAACCTTACGACGTGACGTCGCGTCGTCGTCATGTGCCTGACAA
Source organism: Agrochola circellaris (assembly GCA_914767755.1). Classification (NCBI taxonomy): domain Eukaryota; kingdom Metazoa; phylum Arthropoda; class Insecta; order Lepidoptera; family Noctuidae; genus Agrochola; species Agrochola circellaris. Next base: position 11,997,950 of record OU611841.1, on the reverse strand, counting down.
AAACAGCGGCCTGCTCTAAGCTATCTCCAGTGCCTCTGGGTACAATCATAGACAGAAATCATACTCCTATAGATACTCTAAATGCGAAATATTTGTTTCGTACAGGCGTAAGTAAATAGTGATCCATACTGTCTTGATAGTCGAGAAAAAAGCTAGTCTTTGAGCTATCACAAGAAAGACCGTCTCTGAGCTACCAAACCCATTCGGTACTTGGTCTACCTCTACTTATAAACAGAGCATTTCACATGCGAACAGTCGCGCGACCTGTTTCGGCACACCTTTGCAACTTGGAGACATTATTTTAAGACATGCCACACGAGATATCGCTGCTGTGTGCAGAATCGTGCAAAAATATGATAATGTAAAAAACTCAAACCAAATAAAAAACCAAGACAGAGCGCTGCGAACAATACAGTGAAGCATGCCAAAACTACACCGCCGCTCTGTGTATACACGCTCACACGCACACATTTGCAACCTTTTACAATAACACCAAAAATCAAACTACACCACGCAAAGTGCACACAATGTTTACGAAACCGGCTTTACTTTACTGTTGACAGCGTTCTGTCTTGGTTTTTTATTTGGTCTGAGGTAAAACAGCATAATTTTCTAACTTACACTAATAGGTATGCAGGGAATATAAGTAGGGGGCTCCTTGTAACTCGGTAAGCATTGAATTGGGCTGCACATTGTTTCGTTTGATATTATTATAAAATTTTAATAAAAAATGTTTCTTTGGATTTTCTGAATTTTCTGTGGTATTTTCGTTTTTTCACATCGAATTTATTTTGTGACAGTTTGAAAGATGTCATTTTAAAAAAAATATTTAAAAAAAGAATAAGTACCTACCTACCGTAGGTACTGGCAGTCAATTATTAAAATCACGAGCAGTTTAAGGCCCGATCACACGTACCACAACTACAACCACACGTGAACGGGCGCTTATTTGTATCAAAATGAATAGTTCATTCACACGGACCACATTTGGGCATCAAAAACAATCGTGTGGGCGAAACCGACCAAATCAAGGCCGCGTCGCAGCCACAACGCAACCACCAGTCAGACTGCGCACGAGCGGCCGGCCACATCGCAAATACAACGTTGCGTCGACGCAACAATACTGTGCGCCCCTCATTCATTCTGTGTTGTGGTAGCCACAATCTAACAACATGGAAACTTCTAGCGACAACGCAACTACATCAAGATTTTGTGGTTACCACACGTGAGTGCAAAACACTGAAACGACACTTTTCACATTAGGGCTTTCAAATACCGGATTTTTTCAATACCGGTAATCCGGTATTAAACGCAAGTTCAATTAGGACATTAATAAAACCATTAAAATACGTGTTTTTATTTTCAAATCAGTTTTTATTGTTCTTATTGATTGAAAATAATAAAATAAATACCTTTTATACATAGCTCTCTTATATAACAATTTGGTATTTGTTGATTATTTAGGTAGTACTAAGAATTAAGAACGTAATCAAACTTAAACTTAGGGCCAATTTTTCAAACATCAGATAACTTTTTTTGCGGAATAAATATGGCGGTTTGACAGCTTTTGTATAGAAAATATGTCAAACTGCCATATTTATTCTTCAGATAAAAGTTATCTGACTATTGAAAAATCAGCCCTTAATCTAGTCATTTTGAAGGAAAGCATTTAATGAGAAATCGGAGTTTAATTTTAGATCGATTTAAACTTTTGATACGCTTACACCCCGCAGACACGCTCTACACTCACATACAACACTCCCACATGCACAACACTAAGCACTTACCTATTTAAATTTTGTTACTTCTATTTTAATTTTTACTATTTGTCTTTGTAAATGTTCATGGCTAACCCCTACTTTACTTTATTTTAATGTATGTTATCTGGAACGCTGTTTTCTCCCTCTTGGAGGTGGGCGTTAATAGCTGCGACACAGTTTTTTTACTAATGTAGCTATTTACGTACGCAATCAATTTGTAAAATGTGTTTTTGTTCCAATAAAGATTATTATTATTATTATACATAATCCATTCGTTTCAAAAAGCGCCCAATCATATCAGCCATACTGCTCCATCAAACAAAAAGTTTGACAAATGTTCTCACTTTATCTATGAGGTTTTTGTAAATAAACTCAGGTCTTTTTGTTTCGAGCGGTTGATTCAACATAATTCAAAGCATCGTCTTCGCCTTGATTAGTCTGATCAGCGTTGTCGCCTTCGCTGTCAGTCTCAAACTCAATGTCTGTATGTAGCGGTGAGGCGATTGAGATAGAAAGAACAGCAGAAAAAGTTCGTTGAAACTGGCATTTATAGACGTGTTGTATACAAGTTACAACACGTCTATAACTGCTAGTTGAATTCTATGCCCTCAATCGAAACTGCACAAATATTTGTATTTAAAATATTATTATATATTTTTTAGGTTTAATGGTTACCGTGATTAGTTAACATACTTAAACAATTATAATATTAAAAGTGGAAAAGGATTATAATATCAGATACTAAAACTTGTGATCAGCTAAACATAACAGCGGGACGCTTGCGCTGGTGAAAACAAGTGTGAGAAGGTATTACAAACATTAGAAGATCTCATCATTCACATCGAATGTTTGTAAAACCGTAATCACGGTATTGGGGCGTCAATACCGTTATTGAAAAAGGCCAAAATAAAATCCGTGATCACGGTATTACGGAATCCCGAAATACCGGTATTGAAAGTCTTAATTCACACGTAACCCTGCTTGCCCACATTAATGTTGTCGCAGCGATGTGGTGTGGTTGTGCTACGTGTGTTTGGACCCTTAGGGTTCCGTTGTCGCTTAATTAATATTTTTTGCAGTTTTTATTGATAAAATTCTGAAATATCCGAACATTTTACGAAAACAGTAATATTATGGAAAACAGAGAAAATCTGTGGGTTCACTGTTCTTTGTTATCTTTATTTAAGTTTAGAGGACTTCTTAAAGTGATCAAAATACGACAGTGACAAGGTTTACGGGCCGTGCCCGGGATGTGACGGGGCCGCGGCGCCCGTGGCACACACAAGTATCAGTATTCTAATTGATGCTCTGTGCAAACAAGGCAGGCAAGCACTCGAGCTCCGTCGCCGGCCCGGACATGGACGTGTGTGATCGACTTAATACAAAATGTACCAACACACCGGTTTTTTTTTCGGAACACGGTCCGTCCACGTCCCGGGCACGGCCAATAAACCTTGTAGATGATAGTTAAAAAAAATATATCACAAAACACGTGCAAAAAGCCCTGTCGTATTTTGATCACTTTTTTTTTTTTTTTTTTTTGAGGATGGGAAATTATCAAATAACTTCTCCCGCTCTGAGTGGAGCGGGAGGGCGTGTCAGACTTTTACTGACTAAAACCCACCCGTGTTCCTTCCGTTGCCTGTGTGCCGAGGTCGCGATATCCCTTTCAGACAAACCCGCAACCCCGGCAGGCATTGGCCCTTCCGGACCCCGTCAGTTGGTGCTGACATCTCTTTGAGGCGCGCGTGGAACACAACGCGCCGTCGACCCGGGCCTGGTCCCTATCGGACGGCGAGCTACCCATTGCTCACCGTCCGCAAGCCCGCGCCTACGGTGGCCGGAAGTCGGCTCTCGACTCCCGACGCCCGGGGCGTCTCCTGCGGCGACTAGGGGCGCGAGGGCGCGCATTTTGCCTCTCCCTCGCGCGCTCCGCCTCCTCCTTCGCGAGCATTACTGCTTCGCAGAAGGAGGTGACGGCCTCCCATGCACTCTCGCTCCGGACCATGGCCTGAACCAGGGCCGGACGCGAGAGATCGCCGCCGCCGATCGCCTCCGTGAGGACACGGCGGTGCTCCGCCCAAGCTGGGCAGACCTCCACCGTATGCTCCACCGTGTCCTCCGGGCGATCCACACAGTGGTGACACCCGGGCGTTTCCTCCCGCTTTATCCTGAACAGGAACCTCCCGAAACAACCATGTCCGGTGAGGACCTGTGTCAGGCGGAAGGTGAGGACGCCGTGGCGCTTCTCTAGCCACTCCTCAAAGAGGGGACTTATCGCCACAATTGTGGCGTGCCCAATTTTGATCACTTGAAGTCTGATATCGGTAACCATCTCACCGTGAAAACTTAGGTGAAGTGAGCGTGGAGTGAGCTGTCATTCCACCTAATGCTAGAGATTGACACTATTGACAGCTCACTCCACGCTCACTTCACGTAAGTTTCCACGGTGAGATGGTTACAGAATAGCATGGGTGTAGTTAGACCTTCAGAAAAGTATTCGTTTTCTCTTTCAAGATCGTCTTTTCGGTGTTTTAAGCATTCCAGACAGTTTTACTGTATAATACTTACTAAAACCGTGCTTTTACTTTAGATATCTCACTTAAGGTGGATCTAAACGGGCAACATTTTTCTGCAATTTGTAGCTGCACTATTGGCAACTTATTGCCCGGCCATCACAAAAATATTTTATTGCCACGATGGCCGAGCAATCTATGGCCGAGCCATGTGTTGCAATATGTCTGCAATAGTATGGCGCATGATGCAGACTCCTAAACGAGCCACACAAACCGGCAACAATGGCTGACGAAATCACACTCGTCGCAGCAGCCTATATTGTTTTACGAGAAAAATCAAAAAGGAAAAAGCAGAGAATGTGGATTCGACCTTACTTCAATAGGCGTGAAACATTAGACAATTTAAGCCAAGAATTAATGCTTGATAAAAAATTATTTGACAACTTTTCTAGAATGTCAAAGAGTGACTTCGAGTATATTCTAAATAAAATTGGACCGAAAATAAAAAGAAATGATACAAACATGAGGAACGCAATACCGGTTACCACAAGATTAGCGATAACTCTACGTTATTTGGCAACTGGAGATTCATTTAAAAGCTTGATGTATCTATTCAGAGTGTCAGATGCTTCGATTTCTGTTATAGTTCCAGAGGTTTGTGCAGCTTTGATAGAAGGATTAAAAGAATACATCAAGGTAAGTTGACATTGGTTTATTATGTAGGTTAAGTATGTTATTTTAATCATAAGGTGTAATTATAAGTAGGTACCTACTTAACTTTTAATTAACGTGTAAGAACTAGATAGGTATTATAACAAGTTATGTTACCAAGGTACATAGTATTATTAGGTAGTAATAATTTTTACTTTTGTGATTCATCATATTGGACAGTATATGACACAAGTTCTTCATAAGCAGAATTCATAATCGACTGAGGAACTGACTGATTATCCAAAACATGCTGCGAAGTAGTTTGCTCTGACTGAGTTTGAATTGAAGTATCAGGAACAATAACATACTGGATATTATTTTGAAGTGGTAGTGTGGGAAAGTCAGAATATTGGCTTTGTGATGTGCTAGCTCCACCTCTACTACTGTTATGAGGACTTGGAAGTGGTGGCGTAGATAAGTCAGAATATTGGCTTTGTGATGTGCCAGCTCCACCTCTACTACTGTTATGAGGACTTGGTGTAAACCGAGACGAAGATCGACTTCTGTGCAAAGACATATCACAGTCGAACAGAATTTGCATAATTTTTAATTCTGCTTGAGCACGGGTGTAATCATCATATTTGCTTAGCTTGTTTGCTATATGCTCTCCGAAACCAGCACATTCATTTCTTTTTGTTTCACCAGCACCACGTATAATGTTTTGAGCCTTTTCTAATAGTGGATCTGTAGTCTTAGATCTCTTAGCACGTGTTTTTGGACTAGTATCTAAGATTTCTACAGAGTCAGTTGTTTCTGAATCCACGACTTCTTCTGGGCCAGCACTGTTGTCAGTGTTTGCAGTTTCCACCTGAAAATACATAAAATTGTGAATATAATTTTAAACTTTTTTCAGATGCCGTCAGGAACAGAAGAGTGGAAGCAAGTTGCGAAAGATTTCGAGGATCGTTGGAATTTTCCTCACTGTTTGGGTGCAATGGATGGCAAACATATCCGAATTATCTGTCCACCGAACAGTGGGAGTCAATATTATAATTATAAGCAGTTTTTTAGTATAGTGCTATTTGCTGTAACAGATGCACGTTACAATTTTTTGTATGTACATGCTGGTGTTCAGGGAAGTATATCTGATGGGGGAGTTTTTAGACATACAGCTTTTGGGAAAGCACTCCTGAGTCAAACTCTTAACATACCACATCCTGAATCCCTCCCAGGCCGTGAAATGTTAACACCATATGTTTTCCTGGCAGATGATGCATTTCCACTAACAGAGAATATTTGCAAGCCCTATACGTTAGATTTGAACATAGGTTCTCCTAAACGTGTATGTAACTATAGAATATCTAGAGCACGCCGTATAGTTGAAAACTCTTTTGGTATCTTGGCTTCAGTTTTCCGGATTTTACATACAACTATTGATGTTGAGTTAAAATATGTACAAGATATAGTTATGGCCTGTGCATATTTACATAATTTTTTGCGACGAAATACAAGATCACGATCTGTATATTCACCACCTGGGACCTTTGATTGTGAAGATATTGATGTTGGTGGAGTAATACCAGGCTCGTGGAGAGATGATGAACAAAGATTAACAGATTTAAGAATATTGGGAAGGAATGCAACCACAAGGGCAAAAGCAGTGAGAGACGAATTTATGCACTATTTTATGACACGGCAGGGGCGAGTAGCATGGCAAGATAAATATTTAACTAGTAGAAGATCAAGATAAAAATATTTAGAAGGAACTAGTTCACGTTATCAAGTTACTATGATACGTACCTACTTACATATAGTAAAATATTTTCCTACATTATTAATGTCAAAAATACTTAATTAAATAGATACTTACATTAGGTGTTGCATTTTCACTGTCTAATCCTGTATTCGCGGTGTTTTGAGTATAAACAAACGATATTGCATCATAAGCAAACCATTTCACGGTTTTACCACCAGCGCTACCACTTTTATTTTTTTTCTGCTCATTAAGAGCGTATGTTCTCAGGCTTCTAAATTTTTTATAGGCTTCGTCGCTGGTTATGCCGAATTTTTCAGCGACTTCATTCCATCCATCTTTTTTTGCGATTCTATCTTTGTAAATTCCGCTTTTCGTATCCCATAACTCAGGATGTAAATGAATTTCATTGATAAAATCAACCACCGTCTCGTTAGTCCACGTATTAGTCATTTTTGTTTATTATTAATTCACTTAACCCGAAAACCAAAACAAAACAACGTGATAACTGCACAGAATATAGCAATTAGTCACGGCACGGCGTCACACTCACACAGCCGCACTCACAGCCAACTTCACGTCGTGTAGAAAAGGATGCACTATATCATAACAATAGAGAGCGACTGAAACAACAATAAAACTGGCTGGGCAACATTGCAGTTAAATGGATAGCTCAGCGATCGTCCGGCAACCTATCAAAACAATATCGGCCATTCGCTGCAATATCAAACATGTGTGGCTATATGTCCGGGACATTGCTGCAATATTGCGTAGTATGGCTGGAATTGCTCGCAATGTTTCCGGCCACTGTGTTGCAGCCACATATTGCAGGAAAATATAGCCCGTTTAGAAGCACCTTTACAGCTCTCCCTCCACATGAGACAATCTGATTGGCAATTCGATTAAACTGTCAATCGATTTGTATTGTGTGGCTATACAATTTTTTTAATAATGGCTTGTAACACGTACCTATCATTTTATTTTTCTGGCGTTCTAGAATTCAAATTGAAATCGACATTGACCCAACTGTGTCAAAATGAAATCAGTTTTAACAAATCTACCGTGTAGTATACAACAATATAAAAATTAAGAAAAAAAGTAGAAAATACGCGTAAAGTCCATAAAAACTGTATCTTTTAAGAAAAATATTGAAAAATACTTTAGAATATTAAAAAACAAGCAAACCTTTCGCCTAAACTGTTGAAAAATATTGTCACCGTCGGTGAAGCTTTGATACACAAATTTGATTTGCAATAGACATTTCAAACTACTCATTAAAATGTAAGATGGTATTGATCATTATTGAACGCGTTTGAGGCTTTGAGTCTCCTATTTTATGATATATGCGACGTCTGACTTTAGCGTCAACGTTGCCATCGACGTCTGAACGCAAAACATAGCGTCGGCGGTCAATACGTCCGCAGTGGACGATGCTTGTCGTTGCCTGCGAGAGTGGTCGTGTGACACCCTGACGCTGGAATGGTTTGAAATAACGAGACGCGACGCAAAGCGTTTGAATGCTGCGTACAAGACGTCAACGTCGGCGTGTAAAAGAGACCATACCAGTACATTTCTGTACTCTTGTAGTAAGCATCGTGACGCGGTGTACGGCGTGACGCTGTAAGCGGCGTTGATAGGGAGACCATAGCCTCAGATGTGTTCACCCTCGCGCTTTTGTCCTGAGGCTCGGCACAGCTTCGACATCCGATTCATGGTGACCCATATGGGACGGGCCAAAAGGGTGTATATAGCCCAGCTCACGGAGATTTGGGTTTTCAACTTGGTTAACCGGTAAAGCCCTGGGTGACCCTCAAGCACGTCAATTAGCACGTTAATTAGTTGTTTATCAGGCCTTTAACGGTTAAATTAAGTCCTAGCGTTACACGCTATGCATGTAACACATGGGTCGTTCGCGTGGCCCTTGGAAAATTGCTGTACAATGCTTTTCCAATAACCTAGGCGATTGTCAAAACTGGTCGAAGTTTAAGGTATACCTACTTGTTTTTTTCAGGTGTGGTGGTTGTGGTGGATGCGGTGGCTGCGGTGGCTGCTGCGGCGGCTGCTGCGGAGGGTGTTGTGGTGGATGCGGTGGCTGCGGTGGCTGCTGCGGCGGGTGCTGCGGTGGCGGCTGCTGCGGATGCGGGTGTCCCAGGATAACAATACACACGTGCTGCACGAAGATTTGTTGATTGTGTGCAAGACTGCAAAGGCCGCAAGCAACGAGTTCTCCGGAAATGCTGAGATATGACGTCTACTCGCAGCATAGCTGGAGTACCGTGACTGAAAGCGTTCACCAGTGCTGTGACACATTTGTGCTGTAATCAACAGTGGCGTTCAATAAAAGTTTCGACTAATTTTATTTGCTCTTTTATTTCCTACATATTGTTTATGGCATACTTCAATACTGATCACGGCCTCATGAGATCCTCTGCCTGTCAATTTGAAGGATGCTGCCTGAATGCTTCTAGTATACCTTTTTGTGACTACTCTCGAAGCCCGATTTGACAGTTTCTCATACATACGCGATAACTCCCTCGGCGCCAAGCTATGAATTCATCCATTAATACCTACAAAAATGTCCGTTTCAACCGCGCGGCCACCTCATAGAATTTGATGAAACTTTGCCAGGAATTAGTGTTAATTTGTTACTTTACACACCTCTTTTCGTGAATTTGTTACAAAAAAAACTAAGACGCTATGACAAAGAATAGTTGGCCGCTAGAACCGCCACTGGCCGTAGTCATCGCCCGTGATTACACAGAATCTATATAATGCAGATAGACGAATGATACATCAAAAGAAAGGCCTTAATTTGTTCAATTTGTTACAAAAATAAAATCGTCAAAACGTAAAATAAACAAAAAGTTATGCAATATTTAGTTTTCAGGTTATGAGTAGGTAGTTATTTCACCATAAATATCAAATTAATAGAGGCTAATGTGTATGGACAATTAGTTACTAATTTGTTACAGCGAATAAACAGAAAAAAATATTAGAAAGTAGGTTCAATAATTTGTTAGAGTCGATTTTAGTTGGCCGCTCGGACGGCAATATGCCTAAAATACAATGGCGTTTATCTCGTTATTAAAAGTAGGTTTAAGCTTAGTTAAAGTACTAATCGACGGGTAACGTAACCTAGTTTGGATAAATACGGCGAATATAACTGCAGCATTCATATTTTAAAAGATATTTACAAAAAACAATAGTATGAAACCGTATGAGAGTAGGGTGACCATGATCACATTAGTACAAAGGCATGTTTTTAATGTTGTACTCTGTTTGAACGAATATGCGGTTCGTTTTGCGGCCATATTGATGTCTATTGTTCTTAATTCTTTGAAGTATTTATATTTACTCATAAGATTTTCGTTTCATTGACTTTCCGCAGGTGTTTTATGATGGGAACGATTCCAGAAAAAGGATCTCTATTGTTCCCAAACTATTGTTAAAAATATTTGTCGCACAGGGTTTAAAAAAACAGTCTGGTTTATGTAATTTACAATTTCTATACACTTTTCCTCTTGCCACTAAACACTGAATAAAGTTATGCATTGGATAACGTCTGTGTTGCCAAACTAGCCATTTATAAGATGGCAGGGACGGTAACAGTTATCGCGTCGATGTCCCTGCCACTCTGTATATGTACTTTTATTTTATTTATAAGCTTTTCATAACTTGATATAGTGTTTTTAGTAAGGAGTGTACTGCGCATAAACGAATTTGTGCCTAAACGTTACCAAAAATAATAAATAATATTTTTGTAGGAAATGGTCATACTGTACATTTCTACACTATGGCACGAGTGTGTTGCGCGTATTAAGTACATGGCATAGACGAGACCTACACAAACGTTGCAGACACCATAAAATATTATTATTTGTTGTGTTGTGGTGGCTGTGGGATATATAGCTTACTTCTAAATATTATTGCACTGTTGAATATTCAACTCTCACGTAGGTAATTCGCGCTTTTATTTAGGCATTTATTTAGATGATAAGATAAGTGAAAACGGACATATCAGCAGTAAATAACAAATATTATAAGACTAGGCAAACGCTCTTATGATACATATTGAGATTTTATCAGGGCTTTGTAGCCTTGTTGGAATATTGCGCAGGCACTCGGTAACTTTTTATTACCGGCTTCGTTTATGCAGTTTGTCCTGCGTATCGCGTGAACACGTTCAGTAGGCCGCACGTCGTGTCAGTGGCAACAAAAGCAGTGTCAAGCTGGTCTCTTATTCTAATGAAACTCCGTACGTTGGGCCACCTCAAGGTCATAGTGTTATCACTTACCACAGACGCTTGATATGTGGTAGACAATACAATACCTACCTAGGCTAATAAACATTATAAAAACCACCCGGACCAACTCAGCGGGATGAACTATTTGATATTTGAAAATAGTAAACCATTATAACAACATTTGCACGAGTGGCGGCTTTATGCATTGTGATATAGGGTTCAAATTCAACTATTTTGACACACTTGATGCGGTTGGTAAATTTATTCCGGGAGAAAAATAAACCATTATAACTTTTGCGCGCGTGGCGTCTTTATTTACATGCGCATAGGGTTTAAATTCAACTGTTTTACACATATTTGCGGTATGTAAATCTATTCTGCGTAGGTACTTACCTAGTTAATAAAGTAAAATATAATACATTTATGACAAAATTACGTTTTTCCGAATAACCCGGGCTTAATGTAGAACTCACCACCAAAAAGTGTATTGCAGACTCAGAGGGATCCAAATCGACTGCGGTAAGTTTAATTTTTACAATTTTATGATGACTTGAATAAAGTAATAAACTGTAGTACCTACCTACGTATTATAATATCTTCGGAAATAATTATTAAGTATTTTTAAAAAGACATAAAATTCGTCTCTGCCACATTTTAATGTGATTTCACTTCACTTTACGCGTGGTCATATCGAAGAAGTCTTAAAAATATTCTTAGCTTAATAACTTACATTAATGTACCTGTATAATATAATTGTGGTAACCACACTCCTTTCGTTATTTAAAAAGTAATTTTCATTGTGAAAATGCATGGTCACCCTACTCTCATACGGTTTCATACTACTGTTTTTTGTAAATATCTTTTAAAATATGAATGCTGCAGTTATATTCGCCGTATTTATCCAAACTAGGTTACGTTACCCGTCGATTAGTACTTTAACTAAGCTTAAACCTACTTTTAATAACGAGATAAACGCCATTGTATTTTAGGCATATTGCCGTCCGAGCGGCCAACTAAAATCGACTCTAACAAATTATTGAACCTACTTTCTAATATTTTTTTCTGTTTATTCGCTGTAACAAATTAGTAACTAATTGTCCATACACATTAGCCTCTATTAATTTGATATTTATGGTGAAATAACTACCTACTCATAACCTGAAAACTAAATATTGCATAACTTTTTGTTTATTTTACGTTTTGACGATTTTATTTTTGTAACAAATTGAACAAATTAAGGCCTTTCTTTTGATGTATCATTCGTCTATCTGCATTATATAGATTCTGTGTAATCACGGGCGATGACTACGGCCAGTGGCGGTTCTAGCGGCCAACTATTCTTTGTCATAGCGTCTTAGTTTTTTTTGTAACAAATTCACGAAAAGAGGTGTGTAAAGTAACAAATTAACACTAATTCCTGGCAAAGTTTCATCAAATTCTATGAGGTGGCCGCGCGGTTGAAACGGACATTCGCACCTGGGGTCGGTCGATGACTTGAATCCGGTTCGATTATGTTTATAGCAATAAGGTTGTATTTGGTTTGATAGGAGTTTTAGAAAAAATAGACATGTGTTTGTGTGTGGCGAGGGACGCTGCCCACTATGTGTGGCGAGGGACGCTGCCCACTATGTGTGGCGAGGGACGCTGCCCACTATGTGTGGCGAGGGACGCTGCCCACTATGTGTGGCGAGGGACGCTGCCCACTATGTGTGGCGAGGGACGCTGCCCACTATGTGTGGCGAGGGACGCTGCCCACTATGTGTGGCGAGGGACGCTGCCCACTATGTGTGGCGAGGGACGCTGCCCACTATGTGTGGCGAGGGACGCTGCCCACTATGTGTGGCGAGGGACGCTGCCCACTATGTGTGGCGAGGGACGCTGCCCACTATGTGTGGCGAGGGACGCTGCCCACTATGTGTGGCGAGGGACGCTGCCCACTATGTGTGGCGAGGGACGCTGCCCACTATGTGTGGCGAGGGACGCTGCCCACTATGTGTGGCGAGGGACGCTGCCCACTATGTGTCGTGACGGACGCTGTTAACTGACAAACTGCAGGTAAATAAAACTTGCTAAGTACGCTTATTTATAGTAGTTGTATTTCCACATAACGGCACGGGAGTGCATACTTCGGAGACACAAACATCGGAGGCGTTGCTGCGCCATCTTTGACGGAGACAGCATGGCTTGTCTGCGCCGCAGTGGCGCAACTCAGTGCCACTAACAAATCTTCGTACAGCAGGTGTAGATCGTGATGCAAGGGCAGCAGCATCCACCGCAGCAGCCACCACAACATCCGCAGCCTCCGCACCTACAAAAACCAAACGAAACAAAGTTGAACAATACGAACGGCAAGCATGAACATCTAGCATTGTTAACGCAGACCACCACAAGGGTGGTCGTAATTTAAAAACTATTCATCTCACGACCTGCTATCACAAAATACACTCTGAATATACGATGAATCAAGTAGCGATTCAAGCGCGAACCGCGAACGTTTCGCTTTGCCGACGCGGTGTTCCCGTGGTTTGGTCGCGTAGGTGTGCAAGGCGCCAAATAATAAATAACACGAGCAACGTTCGCCATGCGGTATACTCGCGCTTCGAGGTCTAGCGTCCCGCGTAGTGGTCGCTCAGGTTTGGCCTAAGCTCAAATTTTGCAGCCGATGCAAGCCACCTTGCTTCGCGGTCCCGCGTCCCGCGTTGTGGTCACGCAGGTTTAGCCCGATAAACAGCCGATGCAAGCCCAAGGAAAGAATTCATACTTACATTTTTTCCTATTGAAAGGTAAGAAGAATACTTAAATAAGAGCTTTAAATAGGTCGAAAATAGACCAAAGTTGTGGAAAGTCACTGTATTTTTAGTAAATTTTTATAAAGATTTTAAGTTTTTTTTGTGACTTTTTATAAATGTGTGTATTACACGAGCGATTTGATTGTACTACTCTTTCAAATAAATGTACTTCTATAGAACATGTCGGATGGCGTTTGAATGGAGAAGAAAAAACATAAATTCGAAATTTATTTTTAAAATATGGTTTATAGTTGACAGTACCATTCCAGGTTAAAATATTTCAAACAGAAAAGAGTTCATATTAAGAGTTATGGGAGGTTTACACGGGTCGATTTTAGCCGTGTGGGACGTCACCAGTCGCATCCCTAGTAAAAAGAAAATCGCCAGAAAATGTTGAGCAGAGCGGGTGTTCGTCGTTCAATTATTCAAGAGTTGCTTGAGAAACAAAGAGAGAAGAAACAGAAGGTAAGAAGGATACGTACATTTTGGAAACGTGGATGGATTTCTCGACGTAGAGTACTGGGTGCTTCGCATACTTTGCTGGCGGAATTTTGTTCGGAAGATCCAGATTATTTTAGAAAACGATTAAGAATGACTTCTTTCATCCATGGTTTTTAAACGATCTGTACCGACAACGTAGCGGAACAACACAGCGCAAAACACACCTCATGCGGCGGGCGATAGCCTGCAACTGACCATTTACACGGCGATTGTAGCTTAGATTTGCGATTTTAGTCGCTTACGGCCTAGTCGAATTCTCATTTATACGATCGATTTTCCCCGTGCGGCCTAGCCGTGCGGCAAAATCGACCCGTGTAAACCCCATAAAACAAGGTGGTCGAGGTCCATCGATTTTTCAGTTTTTTGATTTAGTAGTTATGAATTTCTATTAACCAACAAATTATGGACACGCCTCAAAAATATATTGTATTTTCTTCAACATGAGTCATCATATTAATAAACTGGCATCAAATTGTTACGTAAAACTAAAACACTAAAACCATACTTAGGTATAGTTACTTGAAGGAGTTACATCATCAGTCATCAGTTTAATATTGTAAAGAAAAAGAAAAATGAAGCAGTATTTTTGCGAAGACGATGTCTGCGCCAAGCCCGCCAAAGCTAAGGTTATATGCATAGAGTATGATGGTGAAATATCGTGCTTTGAGTTGGATAACTTACCACCACCTCCAGATGACCCTAAAGAACTCGGCATTGTATTTCCATGTTGCGTTAAAGTGAAAAACCCGCCAAGCAAAAAACTATCCTCAATCATGAAGCTAAGCAAGCCGGACACAAAGCAACGAAACAAAAATATTTCCTACTTGAAGCAAGCGAAGCCAAAGAACATAAAAAGTGTTAGTTCTAAAGAATGTTCGTTTCCTTCAAAAAATCAAAAACCTAACCAAGACTGTATACTCTACGTCTTCAATAAAAACGGATTCAACAAAGCTATTAGCTTTGCCAAAGCGAATATTGATTGTAAAGATACAGCAGAACTAAAAGAAGGCAAGTGTGGAAATCGGAACCTAAAATCTTCTGATAACGGAAAGGAACGAATGTTTAGCGCATCTTTGAATGCGGGAAAATCTCTCCGTGCATGTAAAAGTCGTGAATTAAGAGGAGGTGTCCTCTCTACCGATTGTTTCTGCCTCCGGAGAAATGGACTGCAGTACGACTGTCGCAGTACTGGTTGTCAGAATAGTCCGCTGTGTTCCGTTCTACCAGCACCTGTTTGCGAGCCATCGCGAGTTGCTTGCATTACACATTGTGCTAACCCACACGCCGAGGAATTAAGTAGTATTTGCAAGTTACGTCCCTGGTAGCTGGCTACCACACTATGGCACTAACCCTGGGGTTAGTGCCGTGTATAATAGTAGTCAATTATCTACCTACATATACTTCTAACGAAAGCCAATATATTATCAGCATATTCATTCGTACGATAACATTCTTCTTCTGATGTCAAACAGGGACACATATTATTTAAAGATACGTTTGGTTTATAAGCTAAACGTTGTACTTACGCTCAACAATGCGGTTAATATGCAGCTGAATGCCGATAAAAAATTAACTGCTAGACTTTCCTAATACAATGAAGTCCAACCCTAAGTCTGCTGCTGGTTTATTTTAGCCATCCTCAACCATCACCCCCAATCAATAGGACATAATGTATTTTTCTACTATTTGAGCGTTGAGCGTGTACCTAATGGCTCCTACACACAGTGCCCAGTAGGAGCTATTTGTCATCATCTATCAAGTCTTCTTTCAAATTAATATTGGCTCATTAGAAAAAATACTTCAATCCTGGCACAAAAAGAATATTCAAAAAAGGAAAAAGAATTGAAAACTACACAAAAGAAAAAAAATGTTTGACAGAAGAAATTTTCACTTCGCCTAGTTCAGATGTACTTTTTATAATAAAATTTTTGTAAATTTTCATAAAATAAAATATTATCTAAATTCTTGTACAATTTACATGTAACTAAAATAAAATCCTAAAAAACACAAAAATAATTGAAAATCCCTTCTCCCCGCTGTTTTCTAATCTATAAAGCGAGCCCGTATAGCCGTATAACTTTCAAGATGTAAGTATTTTCTGTATTTGGAAAGATCTTTGTTACAATCGTTGTAATCAGCAAGTAAAATCCTACACAGTAGGTATTGAAGCTGTTATTACGAACGCTTAAATCTGTTTTAGGTGTTCTCCGTGTGGTCCTATGGTTTGCTACAAATATGAAGACTGTGGTCCCCCGGTAAGTTAGGCTCGCTAAACTTTGAATAATAATTGATATAAATCTTGATGTAAAATCTAATAGCCATATCGATGTTCAGCTACAGTGTCTACCGCGATCTGCGTTCAAGCGCAATGGACTGCAAGATTGCCAGTTCTTCCAGCAGGGCTCTATTCGGTACCTGTGCCGGGCAGGAGGCTGCTGCTCGCGGCCGTGCCCGCCGTGCTGTCCGCCGTGCGTGCGCCGCCCACCTCCCGGCAAGACCTACGTCACGCGCTTCAGCGACTTCGACCTTATATCACAGTGGTAGTGATAGAAGGCCTTTTCGCGTCGTCCTCTTGTCTCTAGAATTTCGGTAAATAATTATTAAATCACTCACGGCGGACAGACCTATCTTCCCTAGTAGCATTTGAACTGCAAAATATTATTCTCTTTTACAGAGAGGTAAGGCTACGGATGGGGTGGTGGAGCAGGGCGAAAGTAAACAAAGTGAAAAGGAAAATCAGCTGAAGCGAACCAAGAGTCGTGAATTGCGTGGTGGCATCATGTATTACAGTTGTCATTGTATCAAGCGAAATGGGCTCCAGCACGACTGTCGCCGCACAGGGTGCGGGGGCGAGCCGGCGTGTCTTGTATTGCCCGATCCATTGTGCGCGCCCAGTCAGTTGGCGCGCGCTCGCGGTCTCGCCGACCCAGCTGCGCTGTTAGCTCACACTCGTGCGCAAGGCGGTGGTGGCTCTGGCGGGCCGGCAGATTCGGGATCTGGCGGAAAAAGATTTATTGTCTGCGAACTGAAGGGAATTGTCCCCGATGCTGGTGTGGACAAGGGCAATAAATGCTGTAAGTGTCCAACTACATTCGTTACACAGGCCTTTAGTAGTGGTGGAGCGAAACCTCAAACTGTTGTACCCACCCAAGCCTCTGTAGGTGGCGGCGCAAAACCTCATGCGTGCATCTGCACTGGCGGCGCAGCTCCAGTGAAAACTGCGCTAAACCCTCCGCCAAATAGTCGTGCGTCCTTTCCGTGCTCTTGCAGTTGTAGGTCCGGGTCAGGAACGCAAAATATGCAATCGTCAGTAATTGCGTTCGATGAAAATACGATGAATCAAATAATGAAAAGATTTGACAAAAAAGAATTGGTATCTCGTGAAACAAAGATAGCAGGACCTGGCGGTCGGATTCGTGACCCTACGAAAACTACCGTTCCTAAAGAAGAGCCGTGTACTAGACCTGGTTGTGTGCACTGGCAGCCACCGCCGCCCTGCGTGTGGGACCTTCCGTGTAAAGCGGACTGTTTCGAGGCTCCAGCCGGCATCCAACCGGGCCGCAACCCGCTGACGGGCGGCGGTGGCTCCAGTAGCACGAGAGGACCTGCTGGACGCAACGTGCAGTCTCAGGGTACGCAGAGACCTCGCGAAATAATGAAACTGTTGACGCCTGAATGTTGTGCAGGTTGTTCTGCGCCGAGAGAGGGAGGCGCGATGGCGAGCGGCGGCCCAGCAGCAGGCTTGCCTATGTTGGTGATGAAGCTTTGCTGAACGCGTTTTATCCTATACTCACTGATTTCCTGAAAACTTAAGAAAAAGTGCAAAATAATCTGCAAGCAATAAATGTTTAATTGTATATTGTATTTCATTTATACCTCTAGGTATTTTTTTCAAAATGTGCTTGGTCAACAGAACAGCACACCTCTGTCGAACCGTTTTATGCTACACGCAGCGACTTTAGTCGGCGGCGACTCGCTGGAAGTTCAAAATTATTTGGAAATCGTCAGCGAGGGCATAGTCGCCGCGGCGATAGTCCCGACCCGTCTCTAGTGAGTTGTGACAGCCAGTGACGGCACTACTGGTTCGCATTGCAGTCCTTACTGCTGCAGCGTCAGGAAGCAAACGAAACGTTTTCATAGATTCATAGAACTCGTGTCGCTGCGGTCTGTCGTAGCAATTACTTTGTCGCTGCGGTTTGCGGTTGCGGTCGCCATTTTATTTCCACGGAATCGAGATTTAAGCTTCGTGCAGACTAGCGCGACGCGACACCGGTTATTGTTATACCTTGAAGTTTTCCTAGAAATTGTATTGTTTTGTCGCGCTAGTCTGCACGAGCCTTTATGCTGGTAAAACCGCGGATAGCAGCTAGTAATTAAATATAATGCCTGCTACACACATAACTATACAAGGTAGCAAGGACATCGACGCGAAAACTGATACTATGGATTCAGTACATGATTCTGCCATATTTTGTTTTGGACTAAGTATGCAGAATGATAAAAAATCAAATGCTTTATCATTCTGCATAGTTAGTCCAAAACACAAAATTTTAGAGATGTTCCAGTAATGACTCCGACCGACGATATAGAAATTTTAATTCGGTTATAAAAACAAAAATCTGCTGTTTCATAGAAAAGTGCAATACCTACGCGGTCAAACTGTATGGAACAGCTGTTTTTTCTTAATAACCGACGAAAAAGTTTTACGCAGGGTGTTTCAGAATCATGTTCTGAATCCATGGTAACAGTTTTCGCGTCGATGTCCCTGCCAATCCTGTATATCGTTGCGATGAATCTGTGCAAACCAATTTGCGTAGATTTATCGATCGTGTGTATGACATCGTTGCAGATGATCGTTCATCGGCAGCAGTTGTAATTTCTATTAGATAAATCGTTGTTGATTGCGTTTTCACAGTTTTATCGTCGCGTGTTAATGGCGGCTGCTCAGTTCAGCAGTTCTTCACGGAGCTCGTTTGTGTGCGCACGCACGGATCGCACTCTTTGCAACATGTCGGGATAAGAAAGAGGTGGACATCGCGAACAACTGGAAGAGTTTATAGAAAGCTACAGAAGCGAGACTTGCCTTTGGAAGAAAAAATCAAAGCAGTACCGATTAAATACCGAGAGCGCCCTAGGTAAGCGCCCCATCGACGCCCCTTTAGCGGCCATATATTATTATTATTTTATTTTAACTAGTAGGTACTTATATACATAAATTATAACCAGTGCTGCGCCACGCGGTTTCACCCGCGTGATGCCCCATTCCGTGGAAATTTCGGGATTATGGGCGCCGGCAGGTTTACTTCCAAAGGTGGGTCAGTTCAGTTCACCTCGGATGTTAGGTTATCGTTTGTCCATTCATACAAGGAGTGACTTTGTCGACTTATACAGAAAGCTTAACAAACAAGAGAACGTAGGATTCAAGAACGAGCGAAGTGAGCTCGATAATTTTTGCATCTCGCCTCGAGTGGGATAGGTTTTATTTTGTCCAGTCATACAGAAAAGTCATACTTACTGTGTCGATTTACACAAAGAAGCTTATGAATTAAGATAAGCGCGAAATTAGCTCGATAATGTTAGCACCCCGCTTAGGGCCGATTAAATTTTGGTAAATAGGCGTTCGGTAATTTGTCGACTAATGCAGAGAAGCTTTAGAATTGAGAGATTGCAGACATTTTTTGAATCTCGCCTCAAATAGGCGAAATAGTTTTGTATTATTGTGTTAGGCGTTTTTGGATATTTCTTTAGTTCTGAATGTATTTACACCTATAATTTAATTTGAAAAAGAGATTTGAGTAGGTTTTTGCATGAAGAAGTACACATACACACTTTCGATCAATCTGCCTAGCCTTTTCCCAAATATGTTGTGGTAGGCTTCCAGTCTAACCGGATGCAGCTGAATACTAGTATTTTACATGGAGCGACTGCCTATCTGACCTCCACAACCCAGTAATTGGGTAATACGATACTCCTTGGTAAGACTGGTGTCAGACTTTCGGGCTTCTGACGACTCTTAACGCACACTTGCGCAGGTATAGTATTAGTAGGGATAATTAGGTAGGCTAGCACGCTTCGGAACCTCCACATCTCTATAGAATTAAAGAATCTTTTATATTTTGTAAGTAGGTGCATAGTTACTTACACAATTAATTGTATGTTATTTTTGTTTCTTTTTAAAAATTCCGCGTCCCGCGTCCCGCACGTCCTTTGGAATGTCGCGCCCCTAGGCACGTGCTTAGTTTGCCTTAGGGACATTCCACCTCTGACCATGATCGTAACAAAAAAACAGGCTAGTCTAGCCGAAAAATACAAAACCATTGATCCAAAAGCCAACAGGATATAGAGGTTAAAAAGATATTAGGTAATCTTGGAACTGCCTATAAAAAGGAGATCCGGAGCAGGAACTGACGAGATTTATACTTCTCGCTTTTGGTACTTCGAGTTGCAAGTTTTTTTCAGGCTCAATAACGCAAGTGCATCATTATCTTCTATCGTGGATGACATAATTTCTTGCGCGAGCTTCTGCGGAGAACTGACGATCGACGCCGATATCGGTGGCGTGTGGAGACACTAGGGGAGTTCGATTAAACTGCACAGTCTGAAAAAACCGCCACGATATATCGTTACGTGTGTAGCAGGCATTCGTGTTACTATATTTGGCCAATACTTACAATTGTATGGGCAACCGTAGATTTACAATTTTATTATAAGTCCGCCGATTAAATCGCAGAGCGTAGGAAAAGGTATAGTGAGATTATGCTAGCCCGCACATCTTTTCCAACTAAATGTGTTGTGCTCTGCAGCAACGCCACCTTATATTTTTTTATTATGATATAACCCATTTTTATGTACGGCTGACGGTCATGATGTACATGCATTGTTTGTGAATGTACGACTTTTAATTTAAAAGAAAAAAGTAAATTAATGTGGCGTTGCTGCGGATAATTCTCTGTAGCCACGCCACCTGTAATCAACATTTGTAGATACAATTTCAGCTATTTCTCTGAAGTTATATAATGTACGAACGCTGTGTATTATGTACACGTGATAAGTATGAAAAATTATGTTAATTCTAAAGTTTAATTCTAAACTCACAAATTGTCCCTTATAGTGTATTAAACTAATATAATTTAGCGGTTACTTCAGATTGACAGGAAAATTTTAAAAAAACAGGTTTCATAAATAGAAGTTATTTATTATAAATCCGTGTTTATAACAATGTGTAAAAAAATATTTTACCTTTATAATAATAAAAAAAAAAATATCAAAAATCTCCCTCAAAAAAAAAAAAACAAAATTGAAAAGTCATTTATTCAAACTAGGCTGAGTATCAGCACTTTTCGAACGTCAAAATTACATAAGACAGTCCCCCAAAACGCCCACCCTTCACCACTTCCTAGTGCTTTAGCTGGGAAGAAGAAGTGGCGCAACAAACTCCCCAGCAGCACTGTTCAGTTAGAAAAAAAAAAAAACTTGATTCTATACAATAGTATGCAAAATAATTTACATTACTCAACACAAAACAGTAAATAAATTTATTTGCCATAATGACAGCTAGCACACTCCAGTATCGCAACAAAACAAACGAAATATATACTCAAGCAAAAATAAAACCCCAAAACATAAACAGAACTTAATACCGGAATAAATGCTTCCAGGGATAAAGGGCGTGCCCGCTTACATATAGCTAATATGCTCGAAGTCATGATAAACTAGGACCATCGAAGTAAAAATAAATAATCAGTTAGGCAAACATAATATATGAACAATTGTCAAGGTCGCTAGCTAACCATATATTGCAATAATACTCATTAAAAAATAAAATTGTAATGAGTAGATTATGTCAATAACAAATGGAAATAAAATAAAAATCAATTGACATATACAGTCAAATAAAATTAAAATAAACAAATACATAACTCATATAACCTGTCAGTAGGTAAGCTAATTCTGGAGATTCTCAAACAAAGAAAAATCAGTAAAAAATACATTACACCAGATTTACAGTGCATTTATGTATCTACATGTTATTATATTATTGTAAATTCAAAAAAAGTCCGAGTTATATAGATCCCGAAAATATATATATAAATGGGAATTAATGTTTTTATTTTCTTTAACGCGTATCACTTTAGTAATCATGTCGTCATAACACTCCCATTCTGAATTACGACGGTAACAATATGTTTTATAATGACCCAATCCTCCATTTTCATTCGAAGTATATCCTATTACTGCTCCAAGTTTAAAAAGTTTGTCAACAAGTAACATTTCTAAAGGAACATCGTCCAGAGATATATTTAAATCCAATTAAAAAAATATGAAATTGTCCGAAATTACATAATTTGTACATACTTTTCCATTACAGGCCCTTACTTTACAATCAGTTATTGTTACATCTTCAATCATAGATATTGCTGAATTGTTCAATGAACTTACACCATAGTCAGATAATGTAAGCAAATTTAATGGTAGAATACAACATTTTCTGGTTTCAGTTTTTTCGCACACTGAACAATTTTTTGACACAATTGCACTGAAAATTTCATCATATAGAATTTTTTCTATCACAAAAGTTACATTACAACCGCAATCAATCACTTCTAGATTTCCTTGAACTGACAATTCGTAATATTTTTTAAGAATTTCGGTTCTCATTTTTAATGGATTAACTGAAACATCTTTATGGCGCAATGTACTAACCAGATTAGAAAAAGGCTTATTCAATGAACTAATAAACGCTGAAATATTAACGTAGTCTGTACAAATTACTACTAAAGCAGTGAGTACAGCATCGAACGCACAAGTGTTATTAACTACAACTTTGTCAATACCAGAAAAACAAATGTTTCCATTTGGCAAAGTCTCTATTTTATTAGCTTTTATTTTAGGTTTGATTTTGTCAATCAAGGGTATGTATTTTTGATTCTCTGTCTTATTCCGCCAGTTTTCTACAAGTTTAGGAATTTTGGTAAAAACTGATTCTTTAGTAAAATCATTTTTGTTATTAGTCTTGTCAGAAATGATTTCCGAATCAGTTTTAACATTATTGTCAGTTTTTACATTATCCAAACAACTGGAGAGGGCTAATTTTACTTCCCCTGATAAGTATTCCGTATGTTGCATTATAAAATCGTCTACTCTCATTGTGCCACTACGACTACGTAAAAGTAATTTTTTTGTATTTTTAAAGTAGCTTTCTACATTACTACTACTTGGAGCATTATCTAAAGAGCACTGAAGATACTGACACATAATATTTGACCATAGTGGTAATCGAAATATCAGTTTGCGGAAGCTATCTATAAATCTTGGTAAGTAATACATATTTTCAAATCCTGTGTTTTCACTTAAATCACTACATATTACCTCGGAGTCAACAATTTCATTAAACCAAGTTATAATACTACTGCCTTCTATAGCCAAATTGTCCTCTTCAACTACACTGTCTTCTTGAGGAGTACCGTCTGTTATATCAACGTCTAGAGATATCTCATTTTTATCTCCCAAGTCTTTTAATTCCGCTTTGGCTGCATCGCATTTGCTTATGCTGCCGTCCCTTAATTTTCTGTCGTATTTATGAAGTGCAACAATAATTAAATTTTTGATGATTGTCTTAGCCGTTGCATAACTTGAACACGATTTCAAACACAATAAATATCTCACATAGAAATGCTTAACACGTGTATCTACGAATTTAAAACATTGTAGACCATATAAGATTTTGACAAAATGAGAGGTATCCAGTCTTACTAAACACGTAAGATTGCAACGTGCTTGCAATTCCAAAACTTCGTAACAATGGTTTAAATATTGCCGTGTTGTTGTAAATTTTGTGAACGCGTTCACAGCAGCTCCTATTAAAGCTGCTGAGTCATCGCATATAACTTGGGTTGGCCGCATCATTGTACCAATCCATTTTCTTAGCCATTGGTATATATTATCCATAGTCTGAGTGGCCGAAATCATTTGCGCAAGAGGGACAGAACTGTTTTTCAACTTTAAAATAATGACATAAAAAAACAAATGTTTACTTTCGTATGTATTCAAGGGATCAGCAGGAGGAGAATTTTTTTTGAAAATCGATCCAGTCGCGTCTATACTTAAGATAGCCTGTGAGTGTAAAGAATGCTGTTTATATAACTGCAACTGCAGCTCGGTCCAATAATGAACAAAAAATGGATGTATTGATACAGCTCTAATTACGTCTTTAAACGGGTATGTAAAGGACATCATCCACAGGGATAATATAACGATTTTATGAAAGCGTTTCTTACTCTCGTTTCGGTATTTTATATTTTGAAGAGATTTTAAATTTGGATTAAAAGGTGGATCCCGCGTCTCATTCTGCATTGACTGATTTGCTAATTTATTTCTTAATACAATCGGGTACTGATTTTGTAATTGTGGAATTAATTGATTTTTTTTATAGGCTGTCAATTTATTTTTAACTTGACAACTGTGAATCATATCATTATCAACTCCATCAAACGAACATTCGAGTAAAACATTCCTGTCATTTCTTCTTGTAATGATAAGTATTTTGCCATTACATACTTTACAGGTACCTCTGCACGTTACATGATAATCGTCTGTAACAGAATTATTTTTGAAATTCCAGATGCATTTATTAGTAGTGCTTTGCCAAATCCACTCTTGAAAGATACTCGTCCATTTAGATTTAGGCATGTATCTTCTACTTTGATATTTGATTGCAGGTTTCTTTGGATCATTCCTCTTCCCGATACGCAATTCAGGCTTCACTTCATCCCACAAATCTAACTCAATTTCAAAAGATTCCGAATCAACATTTTTAATGCTTGCGTCACTGGAACTTGAATCTTCTTTTATAATATTCGAATCGATACTGCTGCTGATGCTACTTTCTTCATGTTTAGAATTAAAAAAACTCATAAAATGTCTTTTTACAGAAAGATATAAAGCTTTTGGTGTCATACGATATGACAAATCCTTGCTCACATCTTTATAAACACATTTAAATTATTAAATTTAATTTAATTTAATTTGTTCCTCAAGACACACTGACACAATTTTTTTACGTTTCGTGGTCATTTTACTCTTTAATTTACAAAAAACTCAGACTTTAAACAAGCAGGAGAAGCAACTGAAGGCGAAGTAAATTATTTGTAACATTTTTTCACAACTACCGTCATATTATATCACTACAGGAATATTTGGACGATAATTCTATGATCACTGCTTCAGAAAATTGTACATAACCTCACCTATTTTGACGATTTGAAATTTTATTTGACATTAGGATTATTATGGCATGAACTTTTAACTATTTGACATTTATTTAAGTTGATTTTATTTTTTTAAATTTTTTATTGATATGCATGTACCTGCTTATATTGACTTTATATAAATTCGACAATGTTAATTAAATATTATTTGTACGCCTCTGGGCAAAACATAGAGGATCTACCTATCTGTAACTTTTATTTTCTTAATTTTTTATTGATATGCATGTACCTACCTATATTGATTTTATATAAATTCGACAATTTTAATTAAATATATTTGTACGCCTCTGGGCAAAACATAGAGGATCTACCTATCTGTAACATCGCAAACTATTGTATTATGACCTATGTTTACAAATAAAGCATTCTGATTCTGATTCTGATTATTTATTTTTTGTAAAAATAAAAGTTTTACTACAATGCGCTTAAAATATTTAGGGACAATTTGTGAGTTTAGAATTAAACTTTAGAATTAACATAATTTTTCATACTTATCACGTGTACATAATACACAGCGTTCGTACATTATATAACTTCAGAGAAATAGCTGAAATTGTATCTACAAATGTTGATTACAGGTGGCGTGGCTACAGAGAATTATCCGCAGCAACGCCACATTAATTTACTTTTTTCTTTTAAATTAAAAGTCGTACATTCACAAACAATGCATGTACATCATGACCGTCAGCCGTACATAAAAATGGGTTATATCATAATAAAAAAATATAAGGTGGCGTTGCTGCAGAGCACAACACAACTAAATCTGTATCAGTATCTTAGTAAGTTACTATAGTTGGCCAACTTACAATTGTATATCTGCGGGAGCCCTAAATGGTTTTAGATGTTCTCGAAACCCATGAATTCCCGCCTAGGCTTTATGGGGTGCTTAGTACTTACCAATTCCATTATACTGACAAGTGACATAAGTCTCTCAAGAAAATTCTTGAAAACTCGGAAAACTCTGTACTCTGACTAGATCTCGATAGAGAGCAGTATCATAGATAATATGCTTAAATAGCAGGATATTCTGTGCTGACTAGTGCCTCTGTGACTAGTGCTCTGAACTGTGTCTCTGAATCCCTAGAGTTCCCGTATTTCGCTTTATAAAATCCTGAAAGATGTCTTATTGATTTTATAATATTTGATATTCCCACAAAAGAAATAGTAAAAAAAATAAGTTAAATGTTGTAAGCAAGTAATCATTTTCGCGATTTCGCGCACGTTCCAATAATGGATTTTTGGTAAAAATTAATTAAAATTTGCAAGTTCCCCTGACCAAAATTTACAACAGCAATGGCATCAATCTCCAAAATAGTCCGCACCGGCATTCCTTCACAAACTACAACAGTATTAAGCATGCTTCCTTCCAAGTTAGGATCACGCAATAGTAGTGATGATAGTCGTGGTGCTCCAACTATGTATGATGTAAGTACTTTTCTGAGTGAAGTAGAGTAAGATGCAAAACTGCTGCCCAACTGAGAAACAAAGGTGAAATATCTCATGTTAAGGCTATCCCACCGCGATTAACGATAAGCGAGTAGAGCTAGGAACTAGAAACGAGTTGGTGAGCAAAGAGCATCGAGAGCGGGACGGCGACGAACGTTTACTCGCTGGTGAGTCAATGGGTGTGTGGCCGACTCCACCAAAGCGGAGATGTACGGAGATGTCCGAAGCGGAGACAGAAGAGAAGTTTTTCAGCTGGGGTGTATCCACCGAAGC
Organism: Agrochola circellaris; assembly: GCA_914767755.1. Taxonomy (NCBI): domain Eukaryota; kingdom Metazoa; phylum Arthropoda; class Insecta; order Lepidoptera; family Noctuidae; genus Agrochola; species Agrochola circellaris. The sequence continues at coordinate 11,970,750 of OU611841.1, read as the reverse complement.
TGTGCGAAGATGCGTACTGGCTAGACTGAAGTGGAGATGTGTGCTGGCTAGAGCGGAACTGAGCTGCGTGTGGCGAGCGTTGGATGTTGAGATGAAAGCGCGATGAGACACAAAAGGCAGATGTCTCAGTCATGTCACTATTACAAAAACTACATCTTCTTTTACTTGAAGAAAAAGAACAAGAGTCTGAAAAAGCAGAATCACGCCACTCAAATCTATTCTCGTCTCCGCTGCGCGCCGTCGCCAGCTTGCGAGGCACAACTCTTAACTCAGCTTTGTACCGCCGCCGCCGCCGCCCAGCTCAATCTCGGCGATGCACAGCTCACATCTTCGCTTCGATCGCGAAATACTATTGGTTGTTAAAAACACATCTCCTCTCATCTCGTCTCCGCTTTGATGGAATCCGAGCCTTCCACCTGCCAAGCGAGTGTCGCTGAGCGACTCTTTTTGACAGCACCGCTGTGACAAACTAGTGCTCGCCGGCGGGTGGAGTGAACAATCAGCAATCAACTAATAATATTGATGCATCTCTTTTACTTACACGGTACGTACAATCTTAAGCGAGAAAATTGTTGAAGCTAGTCACTTCCTCGTCGGCGGCGCAGCCGTCTCCGGAACGGCATAGAGAAACGAGATGATTCGAACCGAGTGTGACGCCCAGTGACGGCAATCCTTTGTCTACCGCGACCGAACGGTGGAACCGCCTGGCGGACAGTCCCGGTGCGACGGCAGCGTGCGGATAAGATCAAACGTGTTTTGTATTGCCGGTACATCGCACAGTGGTTCCAAACTGAAAAAAAAAAATGTTCGAAAACGGCTACAGCCTACATTTCTTCACCGATTTCCAATTTTTTTTTGTTTACTCGAGATATTTTACAACAATCGCTCTTTGCCCGTTTTTCAATTTCTTCCTTCCTTCATATCATAATACGATGATTCTTTGATTAAACATTTTAAATTAACAACTTTTCTGGTCATTATTATTAACATAAAAAAAAACATCACCCTTCGTTGTGCGTGGTCCGACACGCACTTGGTCGGTTTTTTTTTAACATTAAACACTCTAAGCAGACATTTTCATAATTATTCTATAATAACATACTAACTGGGTATTAGCGAATGTAGTTAAAATAAAATTAACATAATTATATTCCAATAAATTTTATTACCGACGTATGAAGAGGAGTGTTTTAAGTTTGAAAGCTCTCGTTTTGTGGGTACCTGTCTGTGGCATCGTAGCTCCAAAACGTACGGTCCGCTTTCAATGCGGGTTTTTCTTCATTAGAAGGCTCCTCCAATAAGGATGGTTCTTAGCTATTTTCATGAGAATTTGTTCGGCCATTTTTAAGAAAATCAGCTGTTTGTTGATCGGTGTAGGGATCGCAGCCATTTAATGGTAATTTATTTCACTTGCACTCATCCCATCGACTTGAATTTTGGTATACTATAATGTTATGATATGTAACCTAACCTGATGCTGCAGCCATGAACGTCTGCGGAATAACCAATTCCTCAATAACTTACAGCAGATATACCATTTTTGGGTTCGTTCAATTGGTCTGGATGAGCGGTGGATTTAGAAATGGTGAAGAAATGAACATAGGCCTGTAATGGTGCAGGAAGTTGTTTTCAGTTTCTCGGCCTAACTATCGTAGACCCACCGAGTTTGAACTCGTTGGATTGGTCTAAATGAGTACCTAGTTGGTTTGGTAGACAGACGGTGGAAAGGATCTGGCGATGTAGTAGAAAGGTGGTAGGTACAATGTTGTCAGGCTTTTGAATCGGAGACCTATATTTCTACTCAAAGCTTTCTTAATTATGGTTTGCACAAAAAATGTAACGGCACGGCAGTGCCCTGCCAAGTCGCGCAAAACAAACAAGCAAAGGCACAGCAGTACCGTCTTTTCTCGAAACCATTCACTAAATTTTCAACCCCCTGTAACTTCGTCGTGGACAAAGGTAGAAGCCTGGATTTTCAGTGACCATGAAGCCATAGTATAACTAGATATATTTCGAAATTACATTTAAATTTAACCTGTAGTTTAAGAACTATTGCAGGTCAAAGTTCCTTAATTTTGCCACTGAAATACTCACCGATCATCAAAATTCCAAGGTACTTTTAGCAGACGCACAAGCTCCAAATTAGAACACAATTATTATTTAGCCTATAAAGCAAGGAATAATTAAAATATATCTTTGAATATACCACAATTTACCTCATCTATCATCATCTAATTTATGACAAAGTTGTGGGATAGATGCTCCCATCTATCCCACAACTTTGTCATAAATTGTTACCTAATTAGTAACAAAATGTTATAATGACCGTATCAATCAAGACATCGTTACGAGTATTACTTTAATAAATAAAATGAGTTGGCAATCGCACACGGCAATAGAATCTAAATACAACAAAATCTACGGTATATATGATGATCGGGGGTCTTGTTTTGATATTGATTGATATTTTACTGTTTTTATTACAGGTTCGCAAGTTGGGTCACAACCTATCGTCAGACACAACGAGATCATGCTTTGAGCCTTTGCAAAATATACCCACAGGGGTCTTCAGGGACACGTCAGGAGAGGTACTAAATTCATTCAGTATTTCAGAATTTAAAGCACATTTTTAGGTTATCCTTTTTAGGGTTCCGTACCTCAAAAGGAAAAACGGAACCCTTATAGGATCACTTTGTTGTCCGTCTGTCTGTCTGTCAAGCCCCTTTTTCTTAGGAACGCGTGGAGGTATCAAGCTGATATTAATTAATATTATTATATTAAAAAAACTAAACTTCTCAAGTAATAAACTGTTCTGATTATAAATCATATTATGGTGTGGTTCAGTGGTTCATCCTCAAGAGATAAACCTAACGTGAAATAGAGCCGAGTCACTCTTTCCAGTACAGATGTATTTCAACCGCCGAATTGTAAAAATAAAGAAAGAAAAAGTATTCATTGAGACTCGCACAGGACATCACACATTAAACTAAAAACACACTAAACATAAATAAAAAACAAAGTAACATACGGTTGTACTTTCACGGACCAATTTTATTATCTGCGTCCATTAATGGCGTGGTCGCAAGAGCTGCTGAGCATGAGGTCCTGGGTTCGATTCCTGAGTCGGGCAAAGGTTTTTTTCCATCTGGAATTTTTCAGTAGCAGCTGTGGTAGTAATCCGGACTCTGGATTTGTGTCCGGTTGATGGCAATAAGCTCGCCCCCGATTACAAAGGACTCATACACAACTGGCGAAATGTGGGTGTACTATAGGTACACCTCTGCCCATCCTTTCGAAGGAACAAGACGTGATGATATGTGATGTTATTTTCAGATCCTCGGCCTCGGCGCGGGAAAAGCCTGTTACTATAAGAATCCTGAATATTTCTCCTTTCACCACATGAGCTTCTTTGATTTGAACATTGGCTTAAGACAGTACCGTAAAGCTTGTCCCAAAACTGGAAGGAAACCAAATTGATTATTTGATCGTTTACTATGAAAAATATTAAGATGATCCGAACGGTTTAAAGTGCGCACGAACACTGTTTATGGTCTTCAATCAGATATATTTATGAACAGGGAGATGCTATGGTAGGTATCCAAATAACAGTTATGCCTGTGAGATAATGACCTACTACTATTATTCTACGTTACTACTATATTTCTAGTTTACAGTTTAATGTCATTCAAAAGAGGTTAGATATTTAGACTTCATGGCACAAGCAGAGCATCACGCGAACTGAATAAAATTGAAAAGATTAATAATAGTTTTGCCTAAATCATAAAATAAATAATTCCAAGATTGCGTATTTGAATCTATATTTTTTTATTATTATATTTTATGTGATAATAACGACGATGGTGAGTTCTAATTATTCAGTCGAATAATTGTATTCATGCTTTCGTTTCGCGAGGTCCTTTTCGGCTTGAACTAGATACCTACATTTAATCGTAATCTGTAATTAATAATAATACTATTATAATTAATTACAGATTAATAATACTAATATTTCAGTACATACAAAAAACTCACGCCATGTGGCGGTAGGCAGTAACTACAGAAATCACAGAACCTACAGAACCCACCTGCTACGATCTTTAACTCCTTTTGCTATGGAGTAAGTATGTAAGAATCGCATAGCATTTTCCATTTATAATAAGTTTTATTTATTTGAAAACTTACAGACGTTAATGCAAACTTTATGATTTAAAAACTTTTTATTTAAAACCAAAGACACCAACTTCCAAAATGAAAGTTATTTCAAATTTGTAGTGTTTTTTTTTGGAAGTCGGTTGTTTTTTTTTTGGTAAAAAGTTTTTATTTTTCACTTTTTGGTTGTGGTACCTACCCCACACAAATTTTAATACTACGATCTGCTATGTAAATAATAGTGACTGGAACTTATTATACATAACATCATTCACATAGGCTAAGTGGGGAAAATACATAAATGGGTGGCCCAATTCAAGAAATCACTAAGTCCTAAAAGTGACATTTGAGATATTTATAATTTTATGTTATAAATGTCAGCTGAAATAACATGCGTTGGTTAAAAAAAACAATTTAAATACATATTATAGCGCAAACTTAGTAGTTTTATTTATTGAAATAATCAAAACGATATACGTAACAGGAGTCTCTTTATAAAATAACAAAAAAATTGGACTTATTTCTAATCCCTGGACTTAGGTATATTAAAGTGATAAATGGTGGACTTAGATATATTATTGCAGTACCCAGAACAAATTTTAAACAAAAACAGCTTATCATTCCACTTCTTCTTCAGAATCGAATTCTGCAGTTACGGGGTCCCGAGTTCCATTAAATAAATCCTCATAAAAATACCTTTCCAATTCAGGAACAGATTTTAGCAAGCGCTTTACATCTTGCAATTTAGCAGCCTTTATAGTTAAGGGTGCGTCGTAGCAGTCATCGGGCGTTTCATTGATTAATCTGCTGTAACCGACTTTATATAATGAAAACGGCTTAAAATCTTCACCTTTCATAGACACAGCAAACTCTGGTTTACCACTTCTTTTAAAAATAACTCTTCGGCATTTGGATATTCCAGGCAGACTCGCTTTTATTCGTTCATCGTACAGTTTTTTATAGTCTTTTACTTTCAGAACATCGTGAGGGCTACTTTCCTTCATCAAACTTTTCTCTAAGAAGACTATTTCAAATTTGTTTGTATTTTTACTATTTTTTATGAGCTGAACATAATATTCTGGTGTATATATTTTGTCATACTTCTTCCTTTTTCTTTCGATAAGAGCAAAATCACGATCGATGGGCATCATTGAATGTCCTGGTATCGGGTATGAGACTGTTATTTTCTCAAAAACTCCTAAAAATCAATGGACTTAGCAATTTCTTCCAAAAAAACTTACGACTTAGTGATTTCTTGGACATAGGGATTTTATGAATGGAAGATCCGTCCTTTTTGTTTTTTTATACTTTCGGAAATGGCACTTAGAGATTTTTCCCAAGAACCTTGAATAGACCATTCGAAAGGGAATGAAAAACTTAACAAGCCAGTGTTGCTAACTCAAAAACGTTAAAAATGGACTTAGTCATTTTATGAATTGGATCACCCAAATATATTATTGAAGCTAACTCAAAAAGTACCCAAGCAAAGTAAGTATTTATATGGGACCACCACGCAATTGAAGAAAATATCTATTGATATACACAAAACAAAAATTACAAACTTACACTACGAACATAGAAAGTGCTCATTTTTGGAAGTCGGTTAAAAATAGTTTATAAATAGACTCAGATCAAATAAAAAATCAAAAGAAAGCGCTGTCAACGTGAAGTGAAGCCGGTTTCGTAAACATGTATGCACTTTGTGTGGTGTAGTTTGATGGTAGTGTAACGACACTACAACAACAACCTGACAACCTTTTACAATGATAAAAGGTTGTTTTGTGCGTGTGAGCGTGTATGCACAGAGCGGAGGTGTAGTTTTGGCATGCTTCACTGTTTTGTTCGCAGCGCTCGGTCTTGGTTTTTTATTTGAGTCTGAGTAAATACAGCTGGTTGGTAGGAGTTTTACAAACAAACAATACATTATTACTAATAATAATTACTAATTACTTATTTTTGTCTGTTGTCTTTTATGGTTATTATTTTATTTTTATTTTTAATGATTTTATTATTAATTTGTTTTGTATTTCATTTTGTTTCCATCTCTGATTTCATGTTGTTTTGATTTACTTATTATTATATTTTCGCTTTGCCAAACTTAAGGCCCGTGCAGATCAGCGCGACGCGACGGCGCGACGCGACAAGAACAATACAATTTCTAAGAAAACTTCACGGTATAACAATAACCGGTGTCGCGTCGCGCTGGTCTGCACAAAGCTTTAATGTATTGTCAAGAGACCATATTACATACTTATGACTTGCATATTAAGTGCCATCAATCTTATTTCGAAACCTAATCGAAGTTTTAAATGAAATTGCCTCGTTATTTACACGTAATTTATGTACATTAAGTAAAACAAATAGCAGTGGCTGGATGATTTATGTGTTAATTTAATAAGCATTCTGGTGCAAATTGCTGCACGTTCCAGGCCGCTGACCACGTAGTTCAAGATGACGGCACCAGGGAATGAAAAACTTTATGTGTTTTTCTCATGCATCATTACCGACCATCCATTAATTGGATACGTCACACGTCATGATTTTTGCAGCCTCAATATGACCACCTGTGACAAGGACGGGAGGGTCGTCTTCATAGGTGGTCATGTTTATGTGTCCCCGGTGTGACGTCACTTATTTTGTTATTTTAAACTAAACTTTTTAATAATGTTGATAGAGTTTTTATTTTTTTTAGTTTTTTGTTCGAGTTGAAGTTTACGATTTGAATACTTTAGATTTAAACATGTGACCTCAAGAAGTATTTCACGCCCCCCAATTGTCACATGATGTCACACTTTGTTGACCCAATTGCATGCTATTTTATGGATGGCCCCCATGGCCCCCCTCACATGAAGTTAAAAGTCGACTATCCTGTGTTTATCTCTCAACTACCCGAGATCATAATAATATGGTTATGTGTTGTGGATTGGTTTGTTTTCAACTAACTCCTTCTTCTTTTCGTGTGGTTCGTGACTAACCTGGTGTCAGAGTTTTAAAGCCACCCATGGGCCTCTGACTTGGCTTCATGTGCCGTCGAGAAATATCTCTCAGGCATGCCGCCGGTTTCCGATGCACGATGTTTTCCTTCACCGTTTTTGAAGCAAGTGATAGTTATACAATACGCACATGAATCCGAAATGTCAGAGGTGCGTGCCTTGGGTTCGAGCTCGAGGCCTATGACTTGGCAGTCCGACGGTCACACCACTAGGTTATCACTGCCACTAAGCTCCAAAGTTTAGCTCTTACTATAACACTGTTTGTTTCCATTCTTCTTCCTATTTACTGATATATTTGTGGGATAGACATCTAGGAGTATAGTCAGGAAGCATGGAGAGTTGAGTTTCCCCTAATGCTCCCTGCATGTGGCCGAGAGATGGCGTCGTAAGTACCGTATCCAAACAGTTCCAAAAAAGAGTCGCTGTCATCGCTGCGCTGCCTCTCGTTAGTTCCAACTGTGATCACTAGGTTAGTTCAGTGGCGCTGTTTATTTAAGTTATAGTTTTATAATGTAGGTACTCGGAACCCTGTACTTGTAGTTCGAACAATAAAACCACCAGCTTTTCACGGGTGTAAGAGGACTCACTATTTGGCTACAGTTGGCAATCAAACATTCCCAGCGTTACGACAACGGATTGGAGAGACATGCCTTTTTAGGTTTTCCAGAAAAGGATGCTCTTGCCAATATCTAAGTTTTAATTCCCATAGCCTGAAAAATGATGAACGATAAACTGGATTACATACCATGCCTTACAAAAAAACTTAATCAATTTAGTAACCACGTAGACATTATTTCCAGATGTAAAAATGTGATCTAGAAGGAAAAAGTTGACCTTATTGGTGATGTTCTTCAGAAAGGTCAGGTGGGTAATACTCGCAACCGGCATGAATGTATGACCTGAGGGGCAATTCCCGTAACTTTTATGAACGTTCGCATTCGCATCTCATTCGCAATCTGTCAAAAATACAATCAATTTACCAACATTTTTGAGTTTGACAGATTGCGACTTTATTGTGAACGTTTTTTATGTACGAGAATTGGCCATCAGATGTAGGTATGAACGAAGCAAATGGTTTAAGTAAAGATCGTAGTACGTGCGCGTGCGTTTTGTAGTTTCAGCCTACATAAAAGGCGCGAGTTTATGTATGAAGGAATGTTTAAGAATGTTTCTATGTTTAAATTCAAGTTACATGACATATGTTGCCACCATGTTGACAAGGGAAAACCTGTCATTTGGGTGTTCGTGCTTGCCATCTGTTAACTGTTTAAGTCATCATCTGCCTAGTCTTTTGCCCAACTATGTTGGGGTTGGCTTCCTGTCTAACCTGATGCAGCTGAATACCAATAAAAGTTTAAACAAAAAAAAAATATCGATAAGAACAGAAAAAAGATTTGAAAATTGAAATAGCTAGAACTTTAGGTAATCTTTAATGACCTGCAGTGCTATTCTGTAACCATCTCACCGTGAAAACTTAGGTGAAGTGAGCGTGGAGTGAGCTGTCATTCCACAGGGATTGACACTATTGACAGCTCACTTCACCCAAGTTTTCACGGTGAGATGTTTACAGAATAGCATGGCTGATCTTAATATGATATTGTTACTTATTATCATATTATAACATAACATAACATCACACCTGTAACCCGCAAAGGATTAGGCAGAGGTTTACCCATAGTAGATACACTCACATTTACACTCAAGTATGTCCCATGTAATAGGGAGCTCGCCCATCGCCATCAACCGGGCATAAATACAGACACCGGTTTGCTACTGAGAAATTTTTAATGGAAAAACCCTATAACACTTTGCCCGTCCTGGTAATCGAACTCGGGACCTCAAGCTCTGCAGTAGCCCTAACCCCAACGAGGCAGTCTACTTATTATCATTCTGTTAATTATATATGCTTTGCTGTCAGTGTAGGTACTTAGTTGATAATTTTCTTTTTTCATTATCGTTTTAGCGGAAATTCTTATGAACAACAAGAATGTTGATTGAGTTCTGAAACGTTACATCCGCCTAGTTTTCTATCTGCCATAAAAGCGAGCCACTACTGCGCTATTACTAATCATAACTTACTTTATCATAATTATTATTATGATTAAATAGCTGGCTATTTAATCATAATAATAATTATGATAAAATAACGTGATATTTAATAACGAAGTGATTATTACAACTTTACTTCGAATCACTTCGTTTGGACGACCTATAAGCAGGAGAACGCAACTTCTAATCTGCCTCGCGCAAAAGTCTATTAAAGCGACGATAACCGACTTTTAATGATTTTATACTGAAAAAATATATGTTAAATTAGAGCATTTTTTTGATAACTTACGAATTTTTTAGATTATCTTTATATTACTTAGTGAAATTAGTTTTAGTTATGTCTCACGCGGATAAAAAACGGAGAATTACGCAAAATATATCAAGAGTATTTTTCTGAAACCTTTTCCATTTTAAAGATAGTTTAATTATTTATCTTTTAGTATACGTCTTTTATTAAAATACCTTTTGTTTTATGTATAATAAGATAATAATGTGTCAAATTCGGGACAGCGCTCCTTGATGGGTGAGTCCTATTACTGGCTGGACGTACGACGCGTTGCGTTAGCACAGTACAGAACACGCAAGCTAACCACTCAAAGTCACTGGCATAATACGTCTTAATAGGTTCAAAGAGACCATAAGTTTGGGTCAGATAGCGTGAATTCTTCAATTCACGCTATCTAAAATGACCCAAACTTACCTACATAACATTTTCCACCTCATTATGCATAATTATTGCATGTCGTCTTTACATAAACACGGAATTTCTTTGCACATGGCTTGCTAATTAATAAATGAGAAACACCGCGAAAGCCATACATAATCAACAGTTGCTATAAAATTACAACGGGGCTATGACATGTATCAGACAGATCAAAATGCAAAGGAAACTAAAGAAAAAGATTAATTGCACTCAACAATAGTCTGTTTAACATCGCCGACAAGAACACGTTCACATTATGGGTGTAAAAACATTAAATCATCAGCTATACCAGTTTTTTAGTCACTCTCATTAATGTCAGGTCGAATCTGTTACGCGGCAATTAAGTCAGCCTCTCTGCACTTCATAAGGCGCTCAAAGTTTGCAAATTGCCTATAAATTATAGCCCTCCATAATTCCCGGTTTTCAAGTATTGCGAGATTCCCAAAGCCGGTCGATTCTGTAAAAATATCACCGTGAAACTTAGGTGAAGTGAGCTGTCAATAGTGTTAATCCCTAGCATCCTACCAGTCGATTTGTGACAGTGACAATTCACTTCACGCTCACTTCACCTAAGTTTCACGTTGATATTTTTACAGAATCGACCGACAGATGCACTGCTTACTATAAAGTACTAGGTATTCCTATTAATATGCAACATGTGTGTAATTTCAGTTAACTAACCAAGCCATGCGTAAGAATCTGGTTTTATAAATTAGCAAAGTTGTTGTCTGCTTTCTTTCACGCAGCGCCAGAAACACACAAATCCCTAAAATATAGACTGACCGAGATTTGTGTTCTCGCATCGAGCTTTTCTATTCGTCACTTGGCATCGTTTGTTTGATACTCGTAAAGTGTTCAAATTGAATTCTAACTCCTTCGTCTACCTAGACATATCTTTTTCGTCACAAGCACATACTAATTATTATTACTCAACAATGAAAGCTTTGCATTGCTCGATCAAAAATAACATGAAGGCAAGTTCATTAAATGCATCTTGCGATAAAGATGTAGAATCTCAGGCGCTGCGACCTACCCAGATAAAACAATAGTGGTGCAGTCACGCATCTCGCTGACGTTTCCAATTTCCCACAGCCTCGCGTCGATAAAGGCACGAGAGCTTATCTCGTCTCTTGTTTAACTACAGTTCACAATATCGTGTTTATTACCTAACATTGTTCTACTTACTAAGTGATTAACAGTTTTTAGATGATGACAAAACGGCTTAATAGAGATTTGTACCTGCTATCTTCACCGTCGTTTCAACAGTTTCTTTTCCCACCTAATTCAACACTTCAACTCTTATTCCTATTGTAAACATTTACTTTAATTTAAAAAATAATTTACAAGTGGGTACAAACAACTTATAACGAATGAATTAATAAAAGTAGCAAAATTATATACTAACTTAACTAAAACTATTTACAAACTAAAATATAGCATCGAAAAATTCATCCGCATCGCTGTCGACTGGTAATGTATGCATTGCCACGTTATCCTATCAATTCATGTACCTAGTTCATTGTTTCTGGTTAGCCAAGTTGAGAATCTTTCGTATGAGAATAATATTATCAGTGTACCAGATGTTTTCTTAGTACCTACACACTTATGTATGATGCACTTGAAGAAATGTATGTGATGCACTTGAAGTACAAAATATTCTTAGTGATAAAACAGACTATCTTGTGAGAGATGGTATACTGAAATGTAACAGGAGTTTTGCTTAAAATACTCAGCTAGTTACTTGTAGGTAAAACAAACAGTGTTGATATAATAAACCTGACGAGTTTGTTTGTTTTGTTGTTTGATCACGCTAATCTCTTGAACTACCAGTCCAGTCGGATTTGAAAAACTCTTTTTGCATTTGATAGCCTAATTCTTAAGGAAGGTGCCTATAGGCTATTTAGCATCATACTGCGATCCTTGAAAAAACAAAAAAGTCAGAACGAACGCTAAGCAAAAACGAAGTGACGGGAGCGAAATTTAGGTCTAGGTCGGGGGTTTAGTTCGGGAGCCAAAATTTCACGTGGATGAAATCTCAGGCAGAAGCTGGTGTTGAGACATTTTTAGGTACTCGATCATAGCTTAAACCAAATGTCAGTAATTACCGCTGGTAATATCGTTGTCGTCATATCCGCAAACGGTGTGAAACTTAAATCTTATTAGCATTTACCAGTTTACATCGTTAAATACTCTCTAATCGATGAATCCATCAATTTGCACCTCTTGTTGATGAATGATGATACCCAGCACACGGCGCTTCTTCATACGTAGATTGTTTACGGTCTGTCATAACGTTATATGTTTCCTTATTTTGTTTGACTAAGAAATTAACCACTAGGCGTCATAAGATCGCGTTTCTGCAAGGTCTTTTCGAATTCTTTTTGACGTGACAACGTCTTAAATTAGGTTGCGGCTCGAAGTCACTCATGAAAAAGTGTAACGCCCGCTCACGTCTGTTACGATGAGTCACCGCCGATAAAAAGACGTTGTCACGTAAAATCTTCGCCCGTAAAACCGACTTTACAGGCAACCATTTTTTTTTTTCGAAATACTAATAGTTCTGGTAGATATTGAATCGGTATGGTCTGAACGGAATGAGTATGCAGGTATGCAACGGAATATTCTCACGCTTCACTTGGTCCTCGTTTTGTAACGATGGCATGTAAACTCTAGTTTGAGAACTTTGTTTCGTGGGGCTTTAGGTTTTCATTCGTCAGTAGCAGGTGTTACTGCTTATTGCTTTCTAATGAAAATTCGTATAAGAAGGTCTGTAACTTTTACCTCTACAATCTCGCTTTTTTTCAAGTTTTCATTTTATTTTTCCATGATCGCGCCATTTCGGACGTTACTACCGTAAACAGTGCAGCTGAAAAGTGATTTATAAGCATGATGGATGTATTTATATTTTTATTTTCAGCTGCAACATTAAATTTATTCTCAAGTGTGCCACGGTATTCATGACGCGCTCGGCGCTACATGGACCTAAGATCGGGGACGTGGAGAGGATACTAGATATTTACTAGCACTGGAGCATTGTAGACTTAGGTGATTATTAAATAAATCATCCATCCATTCGTGTAGTCAGGTGGTGGGTGCTTTTATCCGGGCCAGTGATATCAATCTGCCTAGCCTTTTCTTTACTATGTTGGGGTCGGCTTTCAGTCTAACCGTATGCAGCTGAATACCAGTATTTTACATGGAGCGACTGCCTATCTGACCTCCACAACCCAGTAACTGGGTAATACGATACCCCTTGGTAAGACTGGTCATCAGACTTTCGGGCTTCTGACTACCCGTAACGACTGCCAAAGATCTACGAGTGACAGCCGGGACCAACGGCGTAACGTGCTTTCCGAGGCACGGAGGAGTCTCGGTATGTAAAGATGGTCAGCCAACCACGAACCAACCCCGGCAAGCGTAGCTTAACCTGATGGAGCGACCCGTGCTCCACAGACCAGTGATACTGACGCTAAAGATATTCTGGAGAGACCTCCTAACCAAACTGGCCAGCTATCCCTCTATGTGTTAATCTCTTGGTCATTCGCTCAGAGGTACCATCGAAGAATTTCATATCTATACACCGTAAGGACTATTACTACTTGCAGCGCTCGGCGGCTATAGAACCGGGGCGGTAACTGATATGGTCATCGTGTTCACGGGATTTTGTTTTCAAACTACTTAGATATGAAGTTCTTCGATAGTACATGAACAGGTACGTGTACACTGTACGTGTTACGTTTTCCAAGTGCTGTATGCACTTATTACTATTTATTGTCTCCTTATAACCATAGATGACGATATTACACTGCATGGCCACTTGAACAATGATATAATCGTAGAGAAATTCGCTCACCGACAGCCGTGTGTGACAAATGATGGCGATTTGTTTTGTGGCCACAAATAGCTGTTTATATGTGAGACTTATGTGTCGTTCGAGTAATGGCATGATTACTGTACCAGGGAGACATCATAGACAAGTATATAGAAAACATCCTTTCCTTACTTTCAATAAGAATATGAGTTGGTTCATCAAGTTGCAGTTTTATTCAGCAATGAAGGCCAGTCAATTTGAGAGTTTGGAGAAAAGTGATATTTAGTGACGAATTCAGGGAAATTTTTAAAAATACATAAAAGTTGGGTTTTCTCGAATCCCATGAATTTTCGCTTAGGTTTTAAGGGGTGCTTAATAGTTGCCAATGGGTCACACTACCACGTCCTGGAACGAATACGTCAAATTAAATTTCACCCTGTATACTTTCATATCATTGATATATAGTATATCAATGTTTCATATGCATTTAGTAAAAAGCTGTTATTTTGACATTACAAACAGAAACTTCAATTGCATTTATTTGTATTTGTTTATGTGTGAGTTGTATTTTCCTAATGAAAGTCCATGATCAATAAATTATTTAAGCAGTTACCTCGGACGCAAAAGCCTCTCTTTTTTGCGTCCGCGATAACTCTTAATAGTAGTATAGGTAAAAGTCTTGTCTGCTTGAAGTCTTGTCTGTCTTTGTGTCAGTATTTTATGTAGGTAATAAACATAAGTTTTAATTTCAGAACGTGTTTCTAGTTTTCTTCGATATGACTGTCTAAGCCGTCTGACCTCTGCTACCTTTAGGGAAAGCAGATTTTCGCACTGCGATGTTGTTGTCATTCCTACGCAGCGATACCTTTGCATAATAGATGCCATTTGCGACATCCTTATTATATCTACAGCGTAGTTTGAAGATAACCTCTTATATACAATGCTTAAGTCGTATTTCTAACATAAGTAAGATTTCTTGTTTTCAATTGCTAAAACACGATAAGTAAAATTTTGCGAAATTGATGACCGCACCAAATAACACCACATTGAATGTAAAAAAGGTAAAAGAAAAGCTAATAAAATATTACCTAAAGTTATGGGTAATTGAAGAGCCAATGCGCCCATCGAAATATAAGTTTACTCAAGCAAAGCAACTAACTGTAGAAACTTACTCGGCAAAATCAAAAGTCATTTATTCAAAATAGGCTGAGAATCAGCACTTTTTGAAGTCAAAATTACATAAGACAGTCCCTTAAAACGCGCACCCTTTACGAATTCAGCGAATGATATCTTGTGCTACAAATAAAATATTATACTCTGCTGTTCGTTCTGTAATTATTTTCCTTAATTACAATTACAATTCTGTAGTTACAAAATACCAATACAAGAACCTACCTAAGTTATTTATTTCCTAACATTTAGTAGGTGATGGCGTACCTCCCACCATCGAGCTACTCGAAACCACGTCTGGCACGATTGATTTCGAAAGAAAATATTTCAATCACGCAATACCGTTTAAATTATGATTAAATAGGTAATTGATATTGAACATACACTTTGCCAACATCGTTAGTGATCTCTTTGGTAATAGTCTACATCTCGTTAAATTGCTATTAGAACACGTATTGCATGCAAATAGTAATTTTGAACTCCATCTTCTTCGTTAGCATTAAATGTGATAGTTTCGTACTTTCTGAAATGAAAATTAACTGTGTAAGTAATATTATTATATCGGTAAGTTGTACTTTGTTGCAATGGCAGGTAAGCAAATTGGATTTATTTAGTCTGTGTGTCTGTGTGTGTGTTTAGTGGTGTCAGAGTCAGAAGTGTACAAAAACTAGAGCGTGAGTAAAGCACGAGTCGAATTATAATCAGAGTTAGGGTGTTTAACAACAAAAAAAAACAACCGCATTCCAAAAAAAAACTTTGGAAGTCGGTTTTTTTTTTTTTTGTAAATATTTTTTTTTTCACTTTTTAGTTGTGGTACCTACCCGACACAAATTCGAATACCACTACTTTCTATGTAAATAACAGTCACAGAATTATAAAATCAAATATTATTATAACATCATACATAGGAAAAATACCTATGTATTTATTGAATCTAACTCAAAAACTACCCAAGCAAAGTTATGGATACTAATATAATTTATATGGGATCTCTGAAGACCTACCAAAGAAAAAAGAATAATCAAAATCAATTCATAATTGGTGGAGTAATCGGGTAACAAACATACAAGAAAGAAAAAAACAGTCAAAGTGAGACCCTCCTCCTTTTTGAAGTCGTTTAAAAATGCGTAAAAAAGCTGGAATATACTTACTTCAAATAATCGAAATCTTAAGATTACTTGGGTGGTTTTAAAAAAGAGTTATGCATTAAAAACCATCTATGAAACCTTAATGACAAACAAAGTGATTAAAATAATTATTGTGATTGATAATGAAAATACTGAACCTAAAATCAAATTCATTTCAGACATGTTATGCCTAGATGGTACCTTTCACTCTCAAAAACAGTCACCAAAAATAAGCATTCCCTAATTATCGATACAAAGTGCAAGAGAGAGAAGCATTTCAATTGGATCAATAGTTACATACATTCTATCCAATAGTATGCTAAACAATCATTGTGTGTCTACAACTACACGTTGTACTGTCACAAACAAACATGGTGGATTCTACAAATGTTTGTCTTGTCAATGTTGATTTATTGTTTTTGCGAGCATTTTTGGACGGGTATTTTGCCAACCACATGTTGGCTTTATCTGGAAGCTGACCACAACAAGTTAGCAAAAGCTGTACTAAAAAAGCAATTGTTAACGTGTCTCTCTCTCTAAGATCTGAAGTTAACTTTAGCATCGTTATCTTTATGCACATATGTAAACGAAGCATAGATTTCAGCAGCAAAATCGCTACACACAAACTCTAGTTATCTTCCGATATGTTTTACTGTTTCCAGAATTCCCTCTCGGGGGCGGTCTACGTCTGTCTCTGCTGCTAAGGTTACAAAGCATAGCGTTGCTGAGCATAACGCATAACGTGTATGTGCGTTTGACACCTGACATTCCTATCAGGCGTTTATTACCAAAACCCATAAAACGAACCAACGAATACAAATTATCTTTAGAAATCATTCCTACTTCTAGTTTACCTTCAGTATCGCCTTTGTTTTATAATTTACATGAGATAGCATTGTTCCTCTATAATCAAACTGTTCATTTTAACCCGTCGTGCAGATAAAATAACTTGTTTGTCGTGAAAAGTGAACACTGTTTTTATTGTCGGCTAGTTTCTATGAAATTGTTACCTACAGTACAATTTTCATACGGATTTAGCAGCAATGTTATGCCCTAGAAATGCCATGGATAATGTACGTTGTGAAATAGATATCGACAGTTTTCCAATTTAAAGTACAATACATTACCGCATTGGTTATTGAATTGAACCTTCCACACAATTTTTTTGTTTATGTAAACTTGACATAAACAAATATTATAATAACCTCGTGATATTGTCAGGGGGACCGTGACTCTTTTTTTTTTAAATAATCCAAGGTTTTTACCAAAAAATCAATAGTACTTGTGCCTAAGAGAAGTATTATACACGGCTGAACAGAAAGGTGGCGGCGTCGGAGGTCAAGCGCTGCGTTCTGTGCAGTTTCGTGCAAAGATCAAGGTGACTGCTCAGATAACATCTCGGCCGCAGGCGACGTAACAAAAACCTTTTTAGTACTCTTTGTGTGGTTCTGTACTAAACCCGTGAGATCCAGATTAAAAAAACGTACAAAGAACTATGCAAACGAGTTGTTGTACGTTTGTTAGGTTTTGTGTGATTCATGCCCTACCGGAAAAACATCTAAAATGATGTCATCAGTGCTGTAAATTAGTATGTTGCGTATTGCAACACTTCCAGCGATGTATTCAAATTGAAAAACATAATACAGAACATTAATTTCAACAATATTATATGGAATGCGGCCGCTTATGTCATTGGGACGAGAGAAATTTCTGTAACACGTTTAGAAATTTCCTGGTGTAGGGCCAACGTAATATAACTTTCAAATACGCATGATAAACCTAGTACCTATTTATTGATTTCTAGTCTCATTTCCATTCCACATAAGGATATTAAAATGAATCACGTCTGCGAATGAATACCGTTCGTCTGATACGGCGGTACCCAAAAAGGACTACGGCTGTTGCTGGCTCGCTGCATGCGTCGCGCCAATTCTCCTGACATTTGGCTCACGACTAAGTTTACTTAGTAAAGGTAAGATAATATCAAACTGCCACTGATATTGCGCTAGATATTCTTTATGTGTCCGTGCAAGGGGCAGCTCTAGAACATCGCCCAAAGATATAAGGCTTGCCGCTTTTCATCTTCGATAAGGTTATATTATTATGACCATCAACCTTACCATTCATGGCTTTGCCTACCTTATTATACTAGATAAAACGTTGTGGAACACGGTATTTTAAACTAGCTAGTTTCGCAAAGAAACAACTTGAGAAGGAAAAGGTGATATGAAAGCAGATATTAGTCAGTAATTCTGTTCATGGTGATAAAATTCGCAGAAAATATTCAAGAGCCGTAGCAACAACACTTTATAGATGCAGTTTCGTAACAAAACATTTCAACGTTGAACATAAACCTCAATCACATAGTTCAGTCAATTCATCTAACCCTGATGAAGCTAACAATCGACAATTATTTAATCAATCGTAGAATCGATTAGTAACAACTAATTGGAATGATGAGGACCAGTCGTTCTTGACAATAGCTCGGTGAGTCGGACCGATGCGAGTTTATTTGGAAAGTTCTATGCTTATTTAGCATAGACCCATTTGCCAGTTGCATTGTTCGTGCGTAAATGTGAAGACATTCCCACAGTCCAGTATTTAAACGTGAATCAAATGATACTACACAGTACAATACATCATTCTATTAAAAACCATCGTATCGTCACGCATAAAATCTAAAATTAAATAACTTGATTAACTTTCTAGAATCTATAGATGCTAATATTTTTACATGAATTAGTTCAATTCATTAAGTTAAAAATCACTTGTATTATGGAAATAAAATGGAAAAGCAGAGACGCTTTAGTTGCTGTTAGAATAAGTCTTAGAGTGGCCATTCACGGGCAGCTGGAAGTGAAGCAGTCAGGATGGACTGCTTCAAGCGGTTCGGATATATGTCCTTATGTAATTAAAAGACACTATGCAATCGCAGCTTGAAACAGTCTATCCTAACTGCTTCAAGCTGCCCGTGTATCCAGCACCATTAAGTTTGTAATAAACTTAAAGTCTATTGGGCCTAAAGTGAAACCCTGCGGGACGCCTTTAGTGAGCTTTCTGCATATTGCAGCATAAATATATTTTAACTGGTTTTCGCAACAGTCTGTAAGCATTGGAATTAAAATGTTTTCTGTATTTGAATGAATGTATTTAAATCCTTATGGCCTTTCTAGAGAAAGTAAAACATGCTGAGAATAAAATTGTGTAGTAAATGACGTGTTTTCTTAAAGCGATATTTTACTTTGTTTATCCATACTTTTTTTGTACCCAATAATAACCCAACTAAAGAAATTACTTTTTAAATGCTTATATTATATGAAAAAGAACAGAGTAGTTCTGTGATTCTTATGTAAGTTATGTTTTTTGTTGTGAGTCTTAACGACATTAATCAAACGTATGACGTGATTGACCTCAATAATCTAGATATCAGTCTCCTATATGAACTAGTAACATTTCAGCTATGGGAAATGAATAGACAAAATTAGTCATTACATGTAATCTAAAAAATGTTACCTAATACGTAAAGCAACTGTGTAATCTCTCAGATTCATTCTTAATTGCCGCCATTGTATTGAATTGCATTTGATTACATAAATACATGTATGTAGATGAACCAATATACTTGACATAAATAAAATGAGTAATAAATTTAAACAAATCCTAATAATATTTTAA
Organism: Agrochola circellaris; assembly: GCA_914767755.1. NCBI lineage: Eukaryota > Metazoa > Arthropoda > Insecta > Lepidoptera > Noctuidae > Agrochola > Agrochola circellaris. The sequence goes on along the minus strand of OU611841.1, from coordinate 11,951,073 downwards.
ACGCGAAAGTTTGTGAGAATAGATGGATGGATGGGTGGTTGTTACTCTTTCACGCAAAAAATACTGAACGGATTTGGATGAAATTTGGTACACAGATAGTTTATAACTTGGATTAACACATAGGATACTTTTTATCCCGATATTCCTACGGGATCGCGACTTATGCGGGTGAAACTGCGGGGCGCTGCTAGACACATAAATAAACTCTAAAACTAGTATTATTATATTTAAACAAATTAGCCGTAAACTGGAGATTTCCAGTGTACAATTGAAGCGGGGAAAGTTCGTGACAATAACTGTTAAGAAACTCTCGGCTGTAATGTCCACAGTGGACTTACACCTGCAATAATTAGTAGTTATAGTAATTTGACTCGGAAACATCGTACTTTATGTGTTACGGGAGACCATAATATGATAGAGACGTGTGGTTATTCGGCATTAGGTATTGCGAAGTATATAATTTTAAATGACAATAACAACATGCATTTTGTTGCGTGACGTGTACCTATTAATTTGATTTCTATAAAATAAAATAACAGGTTAAATCGATGTGAATGAACCTTTTTACTCGAATCTATACGTTATCCATTTCGTAATGGAGTCACGCACTTACCACGAATTTCTTACCTTATTTATCGGAATTGATAAAACTATGTCAAAATAGTCTCTCAGAATCAGTTTTGGCGTCACGTCATAATGCAAGTGTAATTTCGGACAGTACCTAAGTTAATCAGTAAATAAACATGCGATAATGTTATCTGGTGCTTATCTTCAGAATGCGGCAGGTTGGGGCGGTGGGGGGTTCCGTTAGCCGCGACCGAGCCACAGCTGATTTCACATGTGTCTGACCGCGACACCGCGCGCTCGCTGTGTATTTGTCTCGCGTGAAAATGCCGGCAACTTAATACTTCGAACAATAAAGTTATAAATAATTCCGAAAGTGAATGTGATATTGATACCTTTGTATGGACCATTTATAAACCTCTTAAGGATACTAACGGAATTGCCGTTGCTATATTATTTTTTGCGGGTAAGTTCATATTGTTTTTGTTTGAAAATATATACGGTCTATTTTTTATTTCATTTTCGTTGACTGAGAAAATGAAGTGTCAAGACTGTTATCGTTAGATTTTGTCTTAAATATTTCATAATTTTTACGAGTAGGTGCTTTTGATGCTGGAGATAAGTTTTATCTTAACAAAACACTATCATAATGCTTGAAATATCAATAATGTAAATGTTTTTGTGTGCGATTAATGTAGTTTTCACTTTTAAGAAATTGAATAACATAAAAGAAAGATTTTAATTTATGTTCGTTTTAAAATCTGAATGCAAATCACACTGCAAGCGAACCTGTTATGGATATCAAATTATTAGCATGAAATCATAATAATTATAAGTATTAAAATGACTTAGATATAAAAAAAAAGTACCTAACAACGTATAATGCCATACCATAAAATGAAATAGAAAAAACTGAGGTTTTATCAAAGTTTTAATCATCAGTTTTCATTATTAACATAATAATTAAAAGAATTATTTTAATTGATCAATAAAATTTGCAAGACGCCTTATAAGTTGAATGGGCAACAATCAAGTTTTATTTTATTTTATATAAGAACCGCTTTATTTTATGTCTTCTTTTGAAATATATGTTAGCGGATTCTTGATTTTGTGCCTGGTCGATGGTGGCAATGGGGTCGCCCCCTATTACTTAATCATAACTGGCGAAATGTGGATGTATTACACCTCTGCCTTACCCTGCGTACAGGCGTGATGATAAGTTATGTATTTTATAAGATAGTTCAAATAACTATTAAGCGTTTACTCTAAAAGTTAGCAACGTCGCAAATAGCTGTCAAAAATTTACCTGTCTTTATTAATTTGACAATATTAGGTACTGTATGGAAATAAGAAATGTGGCTAACTAGCGAACTCGAATATTAATAATTAATTTAAATTATAACATTGAATTTGATCTTGTACCCGTTTTAGGTGTAAAAAAGGCATTTGGAAACTTTCCAAATACTTTTTTTATATCTAAAACTAAATAATTGGTGTTACGATATTAATTATTGGATTTCATAATCAATATTCTAGTTCGCTAGTTAGCCACATTTCTTATTTCCATACAGTAATATTGCCAAATTAATCAAAACAGCGAAATATTTGACATCTATTTGCGACGTTGCCCACTTTCAGAGTAAACGCTCTTAAGCTGTTTTGTTTTGGATGCGCTTCGCCACGAAGAAAAATGTTTTCGATGTTTTTGTTCTTAGGATCTTCTTATGTATACAAGGTGACAGGGATCAACCTGAAAACTGCAGTGCTATTTTGTAACAATCTCACCGTGAAAACTTAGGTGAAGTGAGCGTGGAGTGAGCTGTCATTCCATAGGGATTGACACTATTGACAGCTCACTTCACCCAAGTTTTCACGGTGAGATGTTTACAGAATACATTGGCTGATACCATAGATTCAGTACATGATTCTGAACCGTCTGTGTTGAAATTTTTCGTGGGTTATTTAAAAAAAAGCAGCTGTTCCATACATTTTGACCGCGTAGGTATTGCACTTTTCTATGAAACAACAGTTTTTTTTAAATAAACGAAACGAAAGATTTCAACGCAGAGGGGTTCAGAATCATGTACTGAATCCATGGTATCAGTTTTCGCGTCGATGTCCCCTGCCACCCTGTATTTAATTTTCGGAAATTGCAATAATACGTTGTGGTATGTCCATGCCAAGTCAATGACAGGTAGTTCAGCATATAGCTATTCACAACAAGTAACCTAGCATTTTCGGTTACCCAAGGTTAGGTTTGCCTAGTACCCGACTGCAAATAACCGTCGGAAGAATAGTGATCGTCTATTTGGTATAAAGTTAAACTGGCAAAATTCCATTTATCAAGGTTACGGATTTGTGAACAGCGTTTAGAGGACTCCTTTGATAACATTGATTGATGTTCGATTCGGCACGGAAGCGTATCGAATGGTTGTGAATACCCTTACTTTAATCGAACAAAGTTATTTATTTTATAAATGTGTCTTTGAAAACTAAGTATTTATTAAAGGTAATTAATAACAGATGCTCACCATGATGACACCACGTTTGGGATTGATATTTTTTCTGCTAAGCAGACTTAATTGTCACCTAAGCGCTTATGTCAAACTCAAACTTAAAGCATTTATTAATATCTAAACTTAATCCTAACTACTATTATTAGTGCGAAAGTGAGTTTGTTTGTTACGCTTTCACACTAAAATGGCTGAACGGATTTGGATGAAATTTGGTATAAGGGTAGACCATAACCTGGGTTAGGATAATGGATTCTTTTTATCTCGATATTTCCACGGGATCGAGACTTATCGCGGGGCGCATATAGTTTCAAATAAACCAATTAGGCACTTTTGAATTGTCAAGGGGTCGGAAAGTTCATTCAGGAAGATAATAAAGTTAGTTGCCCTGTGTCTCCACCAAAAGGCCAGCTGATATTCAAAATGTAGATGTTGCTGTTCGTATCTTTGTGAGCATTTATGTAAATTTAATTATCTGCTATGTCAATGCGGTCATTACCATTCAAATTGTCTTTTTTTGTCATCTTTTCTTTTAAATTTAAGAGCATTCTGTTTTTGCATAAATTAATACGTTTAATTTTAAATGACTTGTTAATTATTAGAAAATTTTGGATGTAAACAAATTAGGTAACGATTTCCCTTTAGGGCTTTATATTAGCATAATTATTTGTTTTTCTACAAGTTTGGCCGGTAGTGTGTGAAAAACAAGCAATTATGGTATTATAAATGAATGTTTATTGCCCTTATTTATGTTGGAAGAAAAAGTTCCATGATATTTATATCATCGATCTAGCTTCCACAGGGGGCTCCGCCCTCGTGATATATCTTTATAAATTATAGCCTATGTTACTCAGTGATAATATAGCATAAGTACAAGATTTTTTTAATCGGTCCAGTAGTTTTTTGATTTTGGTCATTACAAACAAAAGTACAAATCTTATCTCGGTATATAGGTTTAAATATAATTATTCTAAAAAAATTAAAAGAAAGAAAGAAAAATAAGTTTATTTGTCACAGAAACACGTGCATAAAAAAAAAGATAATAAACTCGAGTAGAAAATAAGAAAAAAACACAATAGATTTAAATACAATAACGAACACAAAACAGAAATAGTCGGTCTGCTGGCACGTCATGACTGTGACAATGCTATGGAGACCCACAGCACAGCGCTGATTTTCAGTGGTCACCCGACAAAGACGTACGGAAACCAAGGCAGGTTTAAAGAATTATACGTAAATATAAAATAAAATAAAGACACAAAGTCACTTACTTTACTTTATAACTTAACTATAGTTAGTTACAAACTTCCAGTTTAGGTTATATACTTCTTTAATTATTATAAATTAAACTTAAAGTCGCTTTTCTTGTCTGTCTGTGTGGCGGCGTTGTTCTTTTAAACTACGCAAAGGATTCTGATGTGGTTTTCACCATGATTAAGAGAATTTATTCCGGAAGGATTTTGTGTTACATAATAGATTAATATTAAACTTACATTTAATAGCGAAATCTCTAGTATAATTATAAAACGATTGGAAACACTTAAGTATTTTATTATTATAGTGTTTTTAAGGTACAATTAAGGATCATTAATATATTACCAAGTAGTTTAGTAGCTAAGTAGGTCATTCTGAATTGTAGAGCACTCATCAAAACAAATGTTGATGAATTGTTCGCATTAACTAATATCTATTCCAGTTAACTTCCTTGATTTCTGTGCTATTTGTTATTTTTTAACTAAATACATTCAAATTACTTTTCTTATTTCATTCATGCGTAGAACGTAGGTAGTTAGGTACCTTTAACTGTGGTACATATAACCCGAAAAACAAAGGGAAATATCAAAATAATTGATACCTATTCGTGGTCCCTATTTATTTAAACAAAAAAATGCAGGTTCACTACTTTTTAGTAGACTTTGCAAATAAACAAAATGCCTAACATAATATTTATACCCAAGAATGCTAAATTATTGTTTTTGACAAGTGCACATAACTTTAAAAAATTGTTTCAAATTAAAAATATCTTATTTCACATAAACGTACATGGGCTCTTATGAAACCTCAGAAGCTAGGTGCACAGTTCCAATTAGTCGTTCCCTATGGAGAAAGAGCCGGCAAGAAACTCCACGGTTACTCTTTTAAAAATAATTCGCCTTTTAAATTATAATAGTGGAAAACAGTGCAACAGGGATACAGTAATTAAACGTTACAAACAAATAATTACATCCAATTAGGTTGCGAAAAGAATATCGTAAAAAATACATAAATACCAATTTTATTAATTGTACCAACGTCACTTCAAAACGTAATTGGCAATGTTGAGGCGAGAACGTAATTTTACGTATACAATTTCAATGTACTACAGACCACAAAACTTTTTAAATGGCGCCTGATTCAGGTTTGTTTATAGAAACCTCAATCCCTCGTTGCCTATCGGTCTAGTGGTCGCAAGCGCTAACTACTAAGCAGTCCTAGATTAATTCCCAGGTCGGGAAAAGTGTTATTGGGTTTTTCCATCAGGAATTTCTCAGTAACAGCCCGGAGTCTGGATTCGTGCCCGGTTGATGCAAATAGATTCGCTCCCTATTACAACAGACTACAACATAACTGGCGAAATGTGGGTCTGCTTTTGGATTGGAATTGGATTCAAAATTCAAAAGTCATTTATTCAAACTAGGCTGAGTATCAGCACTTTTCGAACGTGAAAATTACATAAGACAGTCCCCCAAAACGCCCACCCTTCACCACTTCCTAACCCTTCGGGAAATACAGGCGTGATTTTATGTTGTTTAGGTATAGAAGTGTTTGTACACATAATATGACCTTGACTAAGTAATAAATAAGAGATACGAGTACGTGCAATTTACAGGCTCTTCGACGTTAACACGTTTGAGTTGCGTAAACAAATAATTGCCGTTATAAGAACTGCATCGTAGTGTAGCAATCCTAGGGTTGGCGATCAACATTCCTACAATGATTTTTGCAACATTAATGCAATCCTTAAGGCGACACTAAGCGACTTCCAATAATTTTATACTGAAGATCACGTCTAAACGACTACTGTTAATGATTTGGAAAAAATACAGGGTGTCAGGGACATCGACGCGAAAACGGGGTACCATGGATTCAGTACATGATTCTGAACGTTGAAAATTTTCGTCGGTTATTTAAAAAAAAAAACTACTGTTTCATAGAAAAGTGCATTACCCATGCGGCCATAATGTATGGAACAGCTGTTTTTTAATTATAACCGACGAATAATTTCACCGCAGGGGTATTCAGACTTATGTACTGAATCCATGGTAAAATGTGTCTATATATGTTAAATAAGAGCATTTTCTTAATAACTTAATCTGTGAATATTTTAGATATAGTAATTAGTAGCATATTTTTCTGAAACCTTCACCATTTTAACGATAATTTAATTCTTTATCCTTTCGTGTACGTGTTTTATTCAAAAATCTTTTGATTTATCTATAATAAATGAATAATGCGTCTAATTTGGGACAGCGCTCCTTGATGGGCGAGTCCTATTACTGGCTGGACGTACGACGCGTTGCGTGAGCTCAGTACAGAACACGCAAGCTAACCACTCAAGGCCATTGGCATATATCGGCGTCTTAACTTGTTTTGGAAAAATCATGAAATCGCAAATCGTTTTCTAAGCGTTTAGGTTTATAAGTATGGTATGAAGATTGCTAAGGAGTTGATTTAGAAATATTATAGGTACCTACTACACTTTGGAATAGGCAACTAGCTTCATCTTTCTGACTGACCCCTTTAGAATTCACAAGTGCCTTTAATTTCATGAAGGTAAAGTTCAACTGATATTTTATTTCTTTTACAATTTCAATTTCATTCGTCCGCTTCGCTGTCATCCGGAAACGTGACTGGTTTATTTGAAATAAATGCTTTGAGTTTTGAGTTTAACTTTTACGGATAACAGTAAGATGGTTCTTCGACGATATTGCTTAGTAAGTTGCATAAGTTACGTTGCATCATTTGGGTAGATTTCAAACAAAATTTTCCACGCTGTTATGGAACCTCAGTCAAAAATGTTACTGGATCCCTTCCCTTCTGTATCCCTTCTTCAAAGAGCTGGATGAAAAAAAATCTATTTATGTGTTTGAATCTGCAACATCTAGTTTCAATACAACCCTGGCATTCTCTAGATTCTTCAACGTACATCGCGTTCAGGAGATCACTAAACTCGAACAAACCGATACAATTGAATGCTCATCCCACTTTTTACGTCCCGCACGTTACCATACGTGGGAGTGTTTTGTATAATAAATCATTGTGCCGTTTTCGCATGATTTCATATAAAACAACCGCAGTATTGTTCGATCAACTGGTGCATTTGTGCCGGAAACGCAAAGAGAGCATTTCATTTGTTCACGATGATACAGAATTTATTGCGTTATTATTGTCAAATGAAGCCACTTACGATTCACAAACACGAATGTATGAATATGGACGAACATTATTTTGTGAATGTTGGCACTGGATAGTTTATTTGCTAACTTTGGAATGCCGTTTTTGTATGATTACCTACAGTTGATACGACAACCAAAAAGTAGTTTCTAAGCACTTATGGTACTGTTATTTGACGGAGAAACATATTATTTAAACATTTTTTTTTGTCAATTTGTTGAACAATCGCAGCGACGAGCATTAGTGACGGCTCGTGGTTAAACGCAGGTGAGATTCTTCCGGATCTAATTGTGAAATGGCGACAGGCCGACGCTCGCTACGTGTTCGCACTCAGTGGGAAACGTTTCAATTTGTTTCATATTTCGCTCGGCATAGTCAAGTTATTAATTCGACTATTGGTCGCGGTCGGAAAGTGTGACGCCGTCGATACGTCACGCCGGTTGTCAATCAGAACGGACGGAGTGATGCGCTTACAATTGCATGATATCGACCCGGTTCTCGACAGATTTCACTACGGCTCGACAGAATTCGTTCAGTGTCGAAACCTGTGTAGCGCCGGCTTAGTTACAAATATACAAAGTTTCCGTGATACCAACATATAAATTCGTTTCACCTACATAGCAGATTTGCAGAACATGAAAATGCTTTAAAGGTACTAGGTACTTTCACTTTGGAAGCAGAACGTTCATTGTAAAATCCTTAAATTGGATATCACGATTACTGAGAAGAAAATCTAGTTCAAATAAAAAGATAAAACTGAAAAAAGTAAGTATCCAACTTTAATTCAAAGTCGCAGACGAAGAGTTCGCCACGGAACCACTGGACAGCAAGTCATTAATTGCCAAAACTGACACTGTCATGGAGAACACCTTTACTATTCAAGCGAATCATTAGCTGCTAATCTTCGAGTTAACATTCAAAAAGTGATTGGTAGTTGTACACTTTTGTCCAAATTAAGGCCACTGTACAGTTTCACGTGTGACTAATACGAATTCACAATTATTGATACTTGCTTTCTTCTTGTTAACGCATTTAATAACCTCAGTTTACGGTTAACTATTTCTGCGTTATAACTAACTTCTGCGTTTTGCTTTGAAAACGGGTCATAAAACTTCTGTGGTAGCTCATTGAATAGCAATAAGATAGTCTTGAATATGAAGAAGATTTCAACTGCACGACATTATTGCATGTGTCTTTATGAATAGTTGCTTTAACAGTAAAATTGATCGCACATAAAGATTTCTATTTAATAACAACAAAAAGCTAATCTGTACTTTGGTCATATAAACCAATTGACTACACTTTACTGCTTTTGCAATATCGTTAATCCCTCGATTCAATGAGAACTCTGGGGCCTTGTTCGTGTTTGTAGCGGCCATCTCACACTTCTCTCAACGTTAACACGCTAGGGGTAACAAATTGCTGAAAAATACCGCGAATCGCACAAAAACCATTACTTCTAAAGAATTACGAGAGGAATTAAGAGCAATTGAAGACAACGCCGCCATTGTTGTACAATTGAAATTGATTGCCGATGATGCTCAATCCAATAAATGGTTGTATGTTGACCGCAGAATCACGATAGCTATGGTTTCTAATTTATGGAAGCGATCTGCAGGCTACAGCCCCATTGTTACGGGCTGTTTTGTGCAGATTTCGATTGAACTCGGTCGCGATTAACAAGATAACATCGATATTTGCACAATACTGATTTGCAGACAGATAAATCACGTTTCCGCAGAGCCAGTTGTCTACTTACCTATTATGATTTATGGTACCTGTTTTAATCTAGATCTTTATGAAATTTTTAGATAAATCTTGATTTAAGTGTGCATCTGGTTATTCTTTGTCGTTATGGTTTATTAGGTACATTTGTAATTCTCCACGACTTACGCCGACTGTGTCGTACATCATAATTGTGAGATTCTCTGTTGAAGTAACTACTACATACCTACCTGTGTCTGTGGCCCGTGAAGTCGTATAAATAGTCGTAATGTAATAATGACTTTGAACAATGCAATAGAACATACGACTGCAACGACATGAGCCCATACCGCAACAGCCAATTTGCTATCGGCCCCGTCGTACTTCGTAGTAAGTTACTTTTACCTTGGAAGAAATTGCAAACGATTACTTTTTCTTTTTATTCCCATACTTACCAAGTGATTCACACATAGAAACTGATCAATTGATCTGTGAATCAATCGCTATATTTTATGATCGCGTAACAGACCACCATGATAGTTTATGATGATTGTGTAACGGATCCAAAAAATTAAGATGAGATTGGAATATAGGTAGGTACGGATGTACATACCATACTGATAGACTATGCACACTCACATTACCATGTTAGATGAAGTAAATGAGGTTTCTAGACGTATTAGGGTCTTCATTACACATCTGCATATAATCAGAGAACCGCACTATTAACGCCCAGAAGCAATCATCAAGAGATTGCGTTAATATCTATGAGGAAACATGTAACAAATTTTCAATAGATTACCTTTCTAAAGTTACACAGTTAACAAATTAAAAGACTTTTTCAATTTCGGTTGCGCCGAATATTCAAATTATCCAAACAATTTCTTCCTATTCATTTGTTTTTTTACAATGATGTAATATATTGCAAACTATGTTAAATGACCTATAGAATAATGAAAGATATCCAGTTAAAAATACAATTTAATGAAATTGTATTTTGAACTGGATTTTTTTTTATGAAATTGTATTTTGAAGTTAAAAATACAATTTAATGAAATTGTATTTTGAACTGGAAAAAAATTAATGAAATTGTATTTTGAAGTTAAAAATACAATTTAATGAAATTGTATTTTGAACTGGAACACCTTAGTTGGGATGCCTAAACACTGCTTCCATAATTTAAGCGTTCAACACGCCTCGATTAAAAATGTGTGCACATCGTTAAATTCTCACTTGTGTAGATTCAGTTAGAGCAACTTGCACACCTACAGTATGGTTGAGTGGAATACATGCACTGAATACTTTGGACTCAGAACAATAACGAGACAACAATCGAGCGTTGGGAATTGTCATTGAGGCAGAGCGTGGTAGGTACGACCGGAGCCGGCTAGAGGGGAACGTTTGTCATTGTCTAGCGCTAAGTTAGAGTAAAGTAACGAAACTGCTACAACTATGCGCATATATTTACTAATTATTAGTAATATATTAATAATAATAATAATGATGGATCAAGGGCCTGATCCAGAAGGCAGTACTCCTCGATACGGCTCGCATAGTGAGGAGGTTCCTGTCTCTGCAGCCCTAACCACCGGTAGCTTGGACCCTGCTCCCGATACCGGCGGAACACTATTTTTATATTTTTAAATGTTTTTTAATGATTTTTTATTTAAATATTTAAAAATGTAATCAATAAGTATTAAGATGAATAAATGAAATAATAATAATAATATTTTATTCAAAAAATTGCAAGGTATTAAAATTTGTACAGTTTTGCTTAAATGTAAATTATATTCCTAAGACTTACGTGCCTGAACCAGGTAATCCTGTGTTTCAGAATAGACTTGGTTGACAATAGATCACTAATTATATGTTGAGTAGCTTAACTCTTAGTTTCTAAATTTGATAAATACTTAACGTAGGTGAAATTTGCACATAGTATATTCACTTTAACACAGTTAGTAAATTCTCTGTACCTTCGTAAGACATACTTTGGAGAGCATCCTTGAGAATTCACTTACAATTTTTGTAGTTCAGGGAGTAAATGTTTGCTTTCGAGTTTAGTCTATTATAGAGAAGAGGGCCGAGAGACCTAATATTCGTACGGGCTAGTGGTCACAAGCGCTACTAAAGTGTCATTGGGTTATTTCCATCTGGAATTTCTCAGTAGCAGCCCGGAGTCTAGATTCGTGCCCGGTTGATGGCAATAAGCTCGCTCCCTATTACATGAGAGTTAAACATAACGGTTTTTAAACGTTGGTGTACTATGGTGCACCTCTGCTTAACCCTTGGAGGAATATAGGCGTGATGTTATTTGTTAATCATTCCTGAACGTCAATTATTTGGAAAATAAAAGAGGCCGAATATACCAGCTGCAAGCTGCGTATCTTCGTTAGTCACAATGAAATGAGTTTTGTGACGTTCGGTAGCGATCAGATAGTGCGTTAGTACTTCTTCGTTGTACTTCTTTATTAATTATTAATAAGCCAAATGAAAGCCTTATTAATTAAAATATTTCTGGCGTACTTATCTCCTAGACTTTTTCGCACAGTTTATCATAAGTTGTCGGCATTTTCTTTTTTTAAATTATTATTATACAGAACGGGCGGCGCAAAGAACGGGTTTAAACAGAATTGCTAATTATTGTATTTTTCTTATTGATGGTGGTGTTCTTAACTCTTCTTTTAAGCAGTAAACATTTTATTTTCCGGTTCAGTATTCGTTGATTATTTTGTTTCTACTTGAAAAATACAATTGTTTATCTGCATAATTCTCAGCACCTATTAAAAATAAGCGAGCCTTACAGTAGTCGCATAATTATGATGAGTAACATCTGACAGCTTGGCTGACTATACCAACCTCGCGGATAATGGGTTGGTACCGTTTGGCGGCTTACTCTAGCACCGCACGCGCTCATTGGTCAAATCAAATAACGTGCGCTTCCCCGGCTTCCTGTTACTCACTTCCGTCCCGTTTCACGAAATCGCTCCCACAAATTGCAGAAAAGCGAGAGAAAGATGTTAAATATCAAAAACCTTGATTGTAGGTATGTACCTAAAACAATATGGCACAGCCTTCACTGTAGACAGCTAAGATCTAGAGTGCACTGTTCTCACGAGTTTTCATAATGATATCACATTGTTATAAAAACATGCTTTATATCATGCCTACATACATTTATTGCAGCTTTGTTAAACTTCGTCTAGGTGTGGGCAAATCAGGTTTTGGCCATTCATACAACGCAGGTGTGGTAAATTAAATCATAACTAAATTTAACAATTATATTTGACCACCTGGTTTACTTATATTGATTGTGCAATGTTGACCCCAAATCCTTTATATTTTAGTATCAAAGCAGGTCTTAACTTAAAACCTTTCTCACTTTATTTTAGTCATGCACGTTTTAACTACACTAGGCAAAACCAAAATGAACGCCTGAATATTATTTAGGTGTCTCTTTATGTTAGTGAAATGTGGCATCATTGTCATACGGCAATACGGGAAAACATTAAGTTCTTAGTATTTATGGGATGTACCATAAATACTAAGAACTTAGCGTTTTCCCGTTACTTCCGTTGCGTATGTAATGTCAGAAGCCCCTTTTTATCTATGACGAAAATTATGTAATTATCTTACCTACCTATGCTGCGACCAAATATGGTGTTCGTTTTGAATATACAGGGGCAAATAAATAAAATAAACATATTTTCTCAACTCCTACTTCAAACAAAAATATAATTAATTTGCCCAGCGGTCGTAGACCCCAAATTAATTATATTTTTGTTTGATCTAATATAAACTTTCACCTACATTGCTTGTTCTTGACATAACACTAATAAAGACGATTATACACTTGACGATCATTTATTTACAGTCGATAGATGTTATCTAAGTCTGTTTAAAGTAATTAGGCATGAATAAATCAGATTATTTGGTTGTGTAAGTACAGTCGACCGCACGTCGGTGGTTACACTTTGACCTTGAGCTGGCCTTGCGTAGTACGGAGTTTCTATAGAATGCGAGGTCAGCTTTATATACTGGTTGTGTACCACTGACGTGACTATGTAAGGTATCATGACAGGCTCGATCCTGTGACAACATAACCCTAGGACAACTCGACCCCAGCAATTTGAGACCATCAGAATTCGATCCTGACATCTCTTGATTTAATCAGTCCTAGAGCGAGCGAAGCTAGCTTCGGGAACTTAAGGCACCCCGACATGGAAAGTTTACGTTCGAAGGTGATGACGGGGTTAGAGTGAGCGAGTGAAGCGAGTGTACGAATTCCTGCCATCCTCTTCGGATTACGTTCTTTTAAACCAAGCAGACAGAAATAAGAGCCCCGCCAAGAGGGGCTCCATTCACTTTGCTTAATATATCCATTATGAATTATGATTAATACCCAACTGCGCGACAGCAAAGATAGGGTTATGTTTGTATGATTACGATTCGGTGTCGGGTGATCGGGGTCGAGCTTTAGGGATCGAGTTGTCGGGGTCGAATTGTCCGGGTCGAGTTGTCCTAGCGTTGAATTGTCCGGCTCGCGTTCTCCAGTTTCGATTTGTTTTAGAATAATTTAGCTCCTGAAAGGTACCGTATGTAAAAAGTTATATAAGAAAGATACCTTTGCTCTCAGTATCATGTCTTTCACCATTTTGGTTAGATGTAAAATTATTTTAAGCTATAGATAATATCGCTATTGATACTTTCAGCAGTGTCATTAGCACAATAGATGCCATATTAAAATCTTTATAATCACTACGAGTATCAATTTCAGCAACCGTTCCGACAGTAATGTAACCTCTAATAAGCCAAGTTTTTATAAGATATGTAACGATAACCACATTGAGCATGAAACCTTTGACTATGAAATTACGAAACCTAACACAAAAAACAAAAAATCGACAAAAAATTGAAGAATCAAAATGATTTCACAAATGGTAGACAAAAAATTGAAGAATCAAAATTATTACTCAAGTTTTTTTTTTATATTCAAAACTCGAAATGCACTTCCTAAAGTGAAAGATGTTGTACAACTTGTTCCAAAACCGGTCAGTCAGCTTGATGGTTAATTAGCATACCTACTTTATTTTTTATTACGCACGATTTAATTCGCTTACGTGGTGGGTGTACGCTTTACGATATTTTTTTTCACTTTTATTAAAATTCTTAGTTTAGACAATGTCATTCTCTAGTTTGTAATATATGGCGGACTTGGTAAACGGTTTGATAAAGATTCAATTAAAAGCTCGATCTGTTTTTAATAATGAATCGACAGATACTGAGTTTCTTTTCCTTTAAACTTTGCTCTCCTCACAATATTCAAAATCAAAATATTTTATTTCACATTAACCTATATGGGCACATATGAAATGTTAGGAGCTAGGTGCACGGTTGTTGATTCCTATGGAGAAGAGCCGGCAAGAAACTCCATGGTTACTGTCTGACGATCTCTCTTTCTATTCTTAGGTCATCCTAAGTTTTCCATGTTGCTAAATCTTTAGATAGATTACTCTTTATTATGTACACCATAAAAAACACTAACATTAATTTAGAAATCACACTCACTAAATTAAAAAAGGACCGTTCTAACAGCAGTGCTATTCTGTAACCATCTCACCGTGAAAACTTAGGTGAAGTGAGCGTGGAGTGAGCTGTCATTCCACAGGAATTGACACTATTGATAGCTCACTTCACCCAAGTTTTCACGGTGAAATATTTACAGAATAGCATGGCTGATGCAGTACTTTCTTCACACAAATAAGGGCTTAACTTTACCTCAAGAGATAACAGAAACACGCATTTGTTATGGTTTCCACGTGTTTCGTGTTCAAGGTGGCGGAGACGGATTAGCCTTGCTCGTGACATTGCAGACCTTCGCATCACGTGACTATGGATGTATGACACCTAATTATGAAGCCTTTTCAGTGCATCAAACGTCATTCGTTAGTCTAATCGCTGTAATTTCGTTGTTTTGCCCTTCTGTCTTCGGGTACGTTAGATTAAGGTATTTTCACGGTCATAGCCGCGTAAGGTTTCGAAGTAAGATTACGAAAGAAAGAAAGAAGGAAAGAAAGAAAATACGTTTATTTGCGGTACACATGACGCAAAGAAAGAACAAAACACAAAAATAAACAATTTGGGGGAAAATATGCGTCACATCCACGCAAAACGGCCATCGCTCAGCATAATGCTGCGACCCTATGCGAGACAGAGCCCCAACGCTGGTTTTCAGCGACAGCCGGCGTTGACGTGATGACGTCAACCGGTGCAGCATATCGTGAAATAACAAAATGAGACAAAAATGAAATGAATAAATACAATACTTAGTCCTAATTGTTTATATAAAATATAATATTTAATATTACGAAAACCGTTAACCTACTGTATCTAAGTACGGTATCTTTCAACGACACATCTACCCCAAGAGAACTCGACCCGGGCATGACAACCGGGCACAACTGGGCACAACTCGACTCCGTGAGAACTCAATCCTAAGACAATTTGATCCCGACAATTCGACCCGGAGACCCGGACTATTCAACCACGGGCATTCGACCCTGACAACTCGACCCGGAGACCCGGACTATTCAACCACGGGCATTCGACCCAGACAACTAGAACCCGGGCATTCGACCCAGACAACTCGACCCTCGAACATCGTTTAAGGGTCGAGTTGTCTGGGTCGAACAGACAACTCGACCCTTAAACGATGGATGTCTACGCACCTAATTATGAAACCTTTTCAGCGCATCAAACGCCATTCCATAGTCTAATAGCTATAATTTCGTTGTTTTATCCTTCTGTCTTCGGGTACGCTGGATAAAGGTGTTTTTCCTGAAAGGCTTCGAAGTTAAATTACTCTCAGATTACGAACTCTAAATACTTACAAAAATTTGATGCCGATCTGTTCAAAATAATTGAAAGTTACAAGATCACTTTCTGGCCTTGAGCAGATTTTTTTATACATGCAGCCATGGTCACAATTCGTGACAGGTGGTTACCGCTCGACTATCATCGTGTACGTTCTACCAAAATCCCTATTAAAATAACATTAGGGTCACAATTTATTTCGAAAGCTAAAAACTTAGAAATCTTTGACATTTGAGGTTGTTGACTGAAATAGAAATCGTCGAATTATTCTGTGTCGTCAAATTAGATATGGTGGAACATACAAAGGGACTTAAAATGTTATTTTTACAGCGGTTTTTGTGGTGAAGACTTTCTAGATTTTTTTTTTAGAACTTATTTCTATTTTCATCACAAACTAAATGCTGTTCTTGGCTTTCCTTTTACTTTAAAAAAGTTTATTAACAGAACTACAAGTAGGTACCTTGCATAATGTATACAATTGCTCAGCCTCTATCGTGAGCCGCCCGGGCAGGCAGCCCGCTAGGTGCAGCTAGTGTGGCCGCTTACAAACGGGACTCGATACAGATTTTCAGACGATCATTTTCCTTTGCCGTTATCAGTAATGTCCAAGATAAACTCTAAACTGAAATACCATAAAACAGTTTTGGAGGTGCCAATTGGTTTTCGAAGTTTGGAACGCATTCAAAATTTCCTCCATTTAATCATTCATGTGAGAAAGCGTTGTTGAGATAAGATTAAAAGCGATTTTATTTGTAACATTACCTCAATGGTAACAATTGGTAACCCACGCTCCATTGGTTGGTCAATACCTACAGTTTAATTATCGGAGGAGGTACCTACGAGCTACGGTGCAACAGGAAGTGCGATCCAATGATCAGTATTGTCCACGTAATGCTTGTAAACGGTCAATCACACGGTTCATATATCAATGACGCTGGCATAGATAACCGATTCTGTATCAACTTGTATCAATTGATCAACAAGTTTATTTATTATTTATTTATTTATTTATTAATAAAGGTACACCAACAGCTTCTGTATATAAAATATCGAATAAAATAGTAATAAGTAACGGGTTAGGTATCGGGTATCGGTAAGTTTACGCATTTAGTGCTGATTTTTTTTCACAAGCTTTAGATTGTCAGACAGAAATCGCTTATTCCGATAAGATAGAGCACTGTGCCATCCTTTCCTAAATGCCCTTTTATTCATACTAGCGCCTGACCACTCAGGCTGGTCAGGCGCCAGTGTCCGCGATAGTACATTCATACATAAACTTACGCAATCTTCCCATGGGGGTAGGCAGACACTACAGAACGCTACATCTGCTACGATCCTGACATACTCCTCTTCCTTCGTTTACATTCATACATCAGCCATGCTATTCTGTAAACATCTCACCGTGAAAACTTGGTTGAAGTGAGCTGTCAATAGTGTCAATCCCTGTGGAATGACAGCTCACTCCACGCTCACTTCACCTAAGTTTTCACGGTGAGATGGTTACAGAATAGCACTGCTGGACTTTGATTCTGGTTCATCGGTACATATTGCCTTTATATACCCAAGTGTAATAAAGAGTATGTTGGTAGGTACCTACTTTATGTATCACACTTTCTTTAATGAAAAAAAAAACAACAACATTTGATTTCTTTGTGTAAAATATGATTGATGTTGCTACTTTGAATTTATGGACAGTCAGTGCAACATAGCCAAACACGTCAACCTGAAGATAGATCGGTCGGTATAGGTACCGATTATACATTGTCCGCTATATGTACACTACAACTATTTTCTTAATGTCCCTCGGCAAACTTCGTGTTTCGTCAGTCGTCGGATTTCTATCAGTTGCCCTTTGCACTTGGTTATTGTGGTTGACGGCAACGCGGGCGCTGCGGTAGGAGTCAATGCGTACAAGCACCGAGTGCAAAGGGACTGATAGAAATTCGACTGACGAAACACGAAGTTTTCTTGTAAGTACATAGGTACATAGTGACATTTGTTATTTTATTTTTTTACACTAAACCACCTCACCTTGTTCGTTTTCAATCGCAATTATTTTATAATATCACTGGAACAAAATGATAATAGCCGCACGGGTCGACGAAGGTTAAGCTACGCTTGCCGTGGTCGATTCGTGGATGGGTGATCCATTACGTGTTGAGATCCCTCCGTGGTATGGACAGCATGTTAAGCCGTTGGGATCGGCTGTTATTCTTAGATCTTTGCCAGTCGTTATGGGTCGTCAGAAGCCCAAAAATCTGACAACCAGTCTTACCCAGGGGGTATCGTGTTACCCAGTAACTGGGTTGTGGATGTAAGATGGCAATTCCTCCAGGTAAAATACTGGTATTCAGCTGCATCCGGTTAGACTGGAAGCCGACCCCAACACTGTTGGGAAAGGCTAGGCAGATTGCCTGGAACAAAACCAAAACGTTACAATTAAAATTTAAAAGTCATTTATTCAAACTAGGCTGAGAATCATCACTTTTCGAACGTCAAAATAAGGCCCCAAAAACGCCCGCCCTTCACCAATTCCTAGTATTTTAGCTGGGAAGAAGAAGTGGCGCAACAAACTCCCCAGATTAGAAACAGTTATTTATTGCATAACTCTAGATATTATATTATAGTTACCTAATTACATATTGATCGTAAATAAACGTAAACAAGCGGTTTGCGTGTGTGATTATTAAATTAATAATAATAAAATATGTGCGCATCATGTATCATTGTAATTGTAACTTTATTGTTATGTTCTTAAAGAGGAAGGAAGTGTAGCTCTTCATTATTGTGAGCCGCGTTTGTGTTTAATATTATAGATATGTACCTATAACTCACATAACACGCCTGGTTTTCCCGAACGGTTCGGCAGAGGTGTACCGATTACACCCACCTTTCGCCAGTTATTTTTCGATGGCGTTGGCGTTGGTTGTGTTGTTCTTGTTTGTTGTTCTTTACACACATTTCATAGAAAATCTAAAATTAAATAATATCTTTTAACTCTTGACTACAGTAAGACAGAAGAACTATTAAAATCACCACCCTATACACACACACACACACACACACACACACACACACACACACACACACACACACACACACACACGCACACAAAGATATTGGATTATGGGTTTGGGTCGCTAAGTGAACTGGTTATCTAGAACTATGGAAAGACTATGACCCCTGCCTGAGGATTCCAATACCTTATGGTTTTATGATAAACAAACCGGATTGTTTAAATATTTTATATTTTTATTAATTACCGAGGAGAACTGACGTGGGGTGTGGCCAATCCGGAAGCAAATATGACATCATGATAAAAAATATATAGCAAAAAACATGTTTATTGCCATTTTAAACTGCAAGGTCGATGTCATTGAGGCGATTTAGCCGCGGTTTGATATTTCCTAATTCGTCGATATTTTTGCGTCTCTAATAAATAAACATTAGGTATAATAATTAGGCATTATGAAGATTAAACACAGCGAATTTGCATAAGCATCTAAAAAATCATGCAAGTGTCACTAAAATAATACCAAATAACAAAACAGAATATTAATATAATTCGTATAATCGTGTATGACTAATTAAATAATTAGGTCATTCTTCAAATGATTTGCATCACCAAGAACAACTAAGTAGGTACCTATTGTTTAAAATGAACATTTTGTTTACAGGTATTGAGGTTTCATATTGAACTAAGCTTCTATGCATATCATAAATTAGTCGCTTTTCGTGTCTAGCTGTGTGACTGCGTTGTTCTTTTAAACTACGCAACGGATTTTGATGCAGTTTTCGCCATCACTTAGAGAATTTATTCCAGAAGCTTTATATATGTATAATACATTAATATTATACTTAAATATAATAAAGAAACCTGTTCAAACAATATTTTGTCAAAGCGTAAAAACCGTGCGAAGCAAGGGGTCGACTCTCTCAGTCCGTCAACGAAGATCCGGGCCCGACCGAAAGTAGTTGATCCGTCAAAACAAGTGTCAAATTATTATTTTCCGACGGGCAAATACTGGGGTTATCGGTAGTGGGGACAACTGTCAAATCGTGTTGTCATTCGTTCGATTGTGTAATTGATGTCCGTAAGTAATACGGAGTATGAAACGCCCGTAACTTCGGCCGGTACTACGGATTTCGTGCTTAGGTAGGTAGTTAGTTTTGAATATACAAGTTTGCTGCAAATAAGAGGTATATCACATTTAATTTCAAGATGATGTGCAGTCATGATTAGGCATGAACCTAGATATAAGCATAAAAGACTACAGATTTGATACTAATCTCCACTCTAATCGGGTTATTTTCAGTTCTGAACATTCTTGAGTAGGGGTCTTCGTTCGTTGGGCTCCCCCAACATAAATAAGACCAACAGTGGACTTATTTCGGCTGAAACGGTGATGAAGATGAGTCTTCGAAAAAAGCAATTTATGAAAAAAATGGACTAAATTCAAAGACTTTAACCACGAGAAAACCTGTATATACTTTACTAGCTACGCACCGTGGTTTCACCTGCAAAAGTTTTGATCCCGTGAGAAATATCTGGATAAAAAGTATCCTATGTCCTAATCCAGGTCATGGTCTACTCATATGCCTAATTTCATCGAAATCTGTTCTGCTATTTTAGCGTGAAAGTGTAACAAACAAACAAACATTATTAATATTATACGGGTAGGTGGTCCTCAAAACTTCTACTAGTAACACCTACATAGGTACATATCAATAACGCTTACATCATTCGGTGAAACTAAGCCCTCTCGAATCACATTACCAATCTTGAGAATATATGAAATGTAGTAGTTATATATCGCATGTTAATGGCACAGTATCGACTAGTCCGTGACACCGAACACCGTTACTAATGATCGATGCACAACCGCCACGCTTTAATAATAATAAGCGTTACTACGCGATTCTATCCACACGGTAAGATAAATCGGGTGTATTAAAATACCACTGTTATCACACTTATCACAAAAAATAATAACTAGCTACCGAGAAAGAAAAAACAATAAAATATCTCTCGCAGTATACAGCCAGTTCGCCATTGCTCACGGTTTCGCCTTTATAGCTCATCAAAAACTAGTGAAGGGTCCATTACAAATCGGCCATTAGTTTCGGAAATAGTCGTCTACATAAACTCAAGCAGTTACGTAGTTCTTTACTGCTTAATGTGCAATAATTTGTGAAACTCCGTAATGTTTATGGTAGCTTAAAAAACTTCTTACGTAGATAGGTAGGTTCCCACTTCTACGGTAATTACGTATCATGTGTCAAAACGACTATCCATTTGGTCGGCAATAGGACAGTAAACTAACTTAAATGGCTCACTTAATTACACTCAAAAGATTTTACTATCAACAATAAAAGAGGCGCGAAAACACGAGAAAACCTATTTTTCTTCTGCTGAGAAAGTAGAAAATTCAAAATAATAAACTGCATAAAATCCTTACCTATTTACAATATTTGGCCAAAGTGTGTGACGTAATACAGGCTGTATGAAAAGTGAACCTAAGTCTATAAAAAAAAACAAATCAAGATTGCAATGCCGCGAACTTTGACATATTTTATTTTAATTATTTAATTTAAATGAATTAACATCATGCGCATCAGTTCACGAGTACTTACCAAATAATTTTTGCAAGCCTTTTAAATTTTTTAAACTATTTGATGCGTTTACCTATGTATTTGTGTGATGTTTGCGCCAATGGATTGCATAAACACGACGGTAAGTACAATCCAATATTGCCTAATTAAAACGTGATAAAGCATTCTTTTCTATGAGTAACACACCATTGTTATTAATGAATCAACGCCTTACTTCCTACTTTACTCTTGATTTTCTAGAAAGTGTTGCTTTCTCGTCATGGCTACAATAGAATGATTTTAGTGTCACGTTTATCGAAGCCCCCTGGCTTGTCTCCACATCGATAGAACTTACGCTCCAAAGATGGAACTTTTTTCATATTTTCAATTATTGTTGTTTTTCCTGTATTTAAATAAGTAACAACTGCACTTTTACTTTACAATCAACTTAGTTTTTCAGCCTCATTTCACTCGTTGTCAATGAGGATTTTCATTATTACTTGCATTTTATTTTAATTTTAGCTGGAACGTAAAATATGCTACACAAGTGATTAGTGAAAAATTTGTGAAATTGAGAATTTTATTTTATTTTTATATTTTTGGTGGGATTTCATCTTTCTCCCGCTGAATATGAGACTATGGTGGTTTTGTTTTATTTTATATCGCTACTGAGCTACGGAACATTGTGTCGTTTATCTTTTATACCTACTACTCGTATGTTCGGGGATACAAGACTCTTTGAAGCTTCGTGCAGACCAGCGCGACGCGACAGCGCGACACGACACCGGTTATTGTTACACCGTCAAGTTTTCTTAGAAATTGTATTGTTCGTGTCGCGGCGCGGCGTCGCGTCGCGCTGGTCTGTACGAGCTTTAATGGCCTACCTTTTTCAGTCACAAAAATTTCCTCTAAGCAGTTAACTTCGGTTACATATCCCTGCTATAAAAACACTAATGGCACACAGTTCTTGTTAACTAATATGGGTACATAGGTAGGTACAGTAAATTGCGAGTATTCTGATATTTGAACTGCATGCATCATGTTACCGGCGCGATTGTCAAACAAGGAAGTTTAGTAACTCCCAGTGTTTATATTGCACGTTACACAAGTGTTCTCAATTTTGTAAGTTTTACGTGTGATTTGTCGTAAACATGTTATTGTGGTACTCTGAGAACACGTTACTTCAACAATATTAGGTGTAATTGTAGGTATGTGCAATCAATGATAGCCAATTTAAATGCAAATACGTTTTCTTAGGAATGGTACCAACTTACGTTAAATAAAAATGTCAGAGCACGAATGAATAAATCAATCGCATTAATTAAATCTCATAGTCAGTAATTAAAAAGGAATTAATTTACGTGGCTTGTAATTAAAATTGGCAACTGTTTCAATAGTATTTAGGCACGTTAGACAAACCATGACCACATAAATTAACATTGTCCTCAATTTAATTACTGTGGTAGGCACGGTGTTACTTCTGCCACCGTCTATCTTCTTATGTCTATACATATTATAAATAGTCACTTTTCGTGTCTGTCTGTGTGGCCGCGTTGTTCTCTTTACTACACTACAGATTCTGATGCGGTTTCCACCATAATTTAGAGAATTTATCCCGAAAGGTTTATGTGTATAATACAAAATTGCGATGTCAAGTAAGTTCTAAAATCCGTGCGAAGCAGTAGCGACTCGCTGGTTGAGTAAAAAAACTCAGTAGGCATAATTCTGCGTGGTGTGTACTTTAACACCTTATATTATGCACGTGTCAGCACTTTGCAGGCTTGAATTCCTACGTGTGTGCGTTATGCCATCCGTCAGACAGTTCGTCCGGCGACCGTGGCCGAGCATTATGCGGTTCGCTATAATGCCATGAAAGGATTGCATTGTGCACCTCTAAGTCTTCGTTGTACTACAATATTGAATCAACGAAGCTAAATCCATTGTCTTACATTTTGTTAGCATTGTTTAAAGGTCAGGTCTCAGGTCACTTTTATTGAGATTATTATTATTATTTATTTATTAATTTATTTGTTTTCGGAAGGCTTACAGACTAATAACATTATAGTAACAATAATATTTAACTAAATTGCTAATTACAAGCCCCCACAGATAAATACAGAGAGATACAGAGATTAGATTCTCAATACTCAATAGTTTTATTGCATTCCACATATAGGTATTCTTTGGTGGTAAACTTATAATTAGATCATATGGTTGTCGGGCACAGCAAAATAAGTAAGTAAGGAGAGAGGAAGCATTTGATAATTATACAACATTACTTAGCAAACTACTAGGTATATTATAATAATGATTTAGATATTTAATGAGATAAACTAACAGCTTTAATACAAAATATAAACAGGTACCTATTGAGAAATGTAATAATAATTAATAAATTTAAAAAAGTCTCAGGTAAGTACTTAAGTTATGACTTTTACCGAGTAGATTTGTAACCATACGTAATCTACGTATGGTTACCGGTTTCCGGTTATCCGGTAGTAAAATGTTGATAACATATTCGTGGCTATACTTACCTACCTAATAGTATTATATTTAAATTTAAATACTAAAGCTTAATCTACTTGAACTCTACTGTTCAAGTAGATTAAGCTTTAGTATTTAAATTTTATTGAAGCTTTGAATGTGATAGTGATTACAATTAAGTTGAGATTTCCCAAGAGCCGTTAATAATTGGTTCTTTATTCGCGATGCCACGCAACCACCATTAGACGCAATAGAATCTGCGCAAACAAAATATCAACAAATTTTCTTTAACGCTTTCGCTTCAATTACGAGTATAAAATTGATTACCCTACACTATAAAAGAAATGTCGGTTCACGGCGATGGACTTCACTATCGCGCTTATTGGAGGTAATATTTCAAATTGCCCATCGCCTTACATCGGCCGTTGGACCAAAACATAATGCTCTTATTCCCGCAACCGAATGGCAGCCATTATTGTCTTGGCACGTCATTATTTTTAACACCTCTTTCACATGCTTGATCATAGAAAATTATTTGTTTTATAGTCGGAGCTTAAGAAGTGACTTGTATCTAATGTAACCGTTATGTTATGCCATTGGCGTCAATGAGATATTTCACAGTAAACAGTTGATGACATGGTATATTTACCTTTCAAAGTTTCGGACAGCATGCCCCAAATAAATTAACAAAACGACATATTGGTTTGATTGTCGTTGAATTCACTGGCAGTCGCAGCAGTTCCATGAAGCCTTTCGTCAGAAAATGATCAGTAGGTAGTAGCTTGTAGCCTTGAATAGAAATCAATCCCTATTGATAGCAAAAGTTCCCTTCTTACGTATTCAGTGACTTGCCTCCTACCATATCGGATAATATACCGTTATTGACCGCGAGTAACCGTTCCAAACCTATCTAGAATAATATCGAGTCCAAGGTTATAAGTACCAAGATGAAAGGTAGGTTCTGGTCCATAACAGTAGAAAACAAATATTTATTACAAATAAACAATTATTACTATCAAAATAGAAAGTGCTTAGCTGCAACAGGAAACGCCATTAGGTATTACAATACAATACCCGCTATTGAACCTGAGAACGTTGTGTCTAAAATAGCCATGTGAAAAACATCGCCCTCTCATGACTTGAGATCGTTCAAACACATACTGAAATTCCTTCTTATTAATTAATGCTTGTATAAGTTGCAATTAAAAATGGACTAGATTTAGAAAAGATTGGTAATGTAATTGTTCACATGCAGGAACGAAACCAAACAATGAGTTGAAACATGCTGTGGCGCAGTGGCGCGGTCCCCTTCGACAACGTAATAAAAAACTCGGAAAGCAATGTAGTCAATGCAACTAATTTCCTATTTATTCGATCACATTAAGGCTCCTGCAGACAGATGCGACGCGACAGCGCGACGCGACTCTAGTGGAACAATTCTTATGAAAACTTAATGGAAATTGTTCTACCAGAATCGCGTCGCACGGTCGGGTCTCGTCTGTCTGCGGCAGCCTTTACACATATCCACATATGTAACTACTCGAGTGTGACCACCAATTGTACCTACATACAAACACACGGAAATGTAGAAGCAGGAGAAATAGAAATCTTTTTGTTTGTGCAAGTTTTTTCATTTTATAGCTCCACTGAATTTACTTTACAGTAGCAATCAATTTTTATTGCGTGATATGATAACTCAGTAAAAAGTTGTTTTATTTTTGGATTACTAGATTATCGCGTAGGTACGTTGTGTGCAGCTATTGTTAGCGAGGATGTAACTTAAGTTGCGGTTAACATGACAACTGTGCTAAACCTTATAATTAGCTCACCGGCCGTCGCAACGTTGTCTTCGTGACAAAAACAATCAGTGAAAGTGTAGCTTCAGTCGCGGCCGTCAGTCACACTACGCGAGACCTCTTTTTACATGAAAACATTTTAATGTCCATTTATGATGTGTTGTGTTGACTAATTGCAGACGTTACGCAGTTTACGCCGGGATTAGGATCAACGGTCGATACGATCTCTTCATGCAAAAAATCTATTATTGAGACTTTTTGTGCCACGAGCCCACGACACTCGTTTTGCATCGATGACTTACTTTATCATCGTTCGTGATTCATTCATATTATTGATGGCGAAATTGATGACACGTCTTTTACTAAACTGCTGTAGATAGTTCAATGCAAGTGTCTCTACTGTAAATATGAAGCATCGCTGTCAACGCAAACGCCATTTTAATTATTTTTTAAATTAACATTAGGTAGTTACGTTAATTATGTTTGTGGTTCATAATTACAAACAACATATTCGTACCTACTTATTACTAACCCGCTAATGTTCGTGGAAAATATTAACGTCATCGGTTGATCTTCTCCACAAAAGTTAGCTAGGTACTGAATACAATGCACCGGTCCATAGAATTACATTGTAAACAAGCACCAAAAATAAACACATCACAATATTCAAATGATTTGCTTATGTCTATTTTAAACAAAAATCTGTTCTCGATTTAAATTTTACCACACAAGATAAAACTTTGCAGATACTCGTAGGATTTTCTCTATTCCAATGTACAACATGCTACATGAAAGATCATGTAAACTCTTAAAATAATATTATAAATATATATATATATCTATATATTATTGATGTATTTTAAAGAGATAACATTGTTTTTTGTTTGTAGGAGGTCATCTCTGGCAGTATTGATAGAATTTGAAATTACGAAAGTTCTTTGTCTGATAGAAAGCCACACAAATGCTGCGTGCCATTGGATAAGTTTTATGGAGAAATAAAATTGTTTTTATCATACATAATCAATATATTTATAAATCAAGTCGATGAAAAGTAAGCTGGTTGGCGAGCGCTCACAAAATGGTTGGATATAAACAGCAACACAATGTATGGAAGAAATATTGTTCTTTGGTAGTTTTATAAAAAGTTCCGCAGAATATTATATCTAACTTTTATATATTTAAGACTCAATAACGGTTTTTAGGGAAAATTATATTTGAGGCGCACTTTTTGGGTTTAAGTAACGGATTCATATAAAAATATTAATAGTTTAAAAAACACAAAAAACACGCTTTTACGTGCACCTATAGGCGTATTCAGACCTTGAAACCTAATCGTGGTCAAAGTTCATTACAAGACCTTTCTAACAAGTTCAAACACGGCTATGATACGATCATCCATCATGACGTTCCAGTTCATATCTTCCGGCTCCATCATCAGATCAGCTCGACAGTACCATGTTATTGTATTGTCATCAAAATCACATACAACTGCTAATTTTCATAACGCTACGATCTTTAGAAGATGGTTAAATTAGTTTTCTTAGATTTGATTACATAGTTACATACATACAGGTCGACCTAATAAAAGCATGTTAATAAATAGAATTGGCATCATGAGCATTTTATTAAATTGACATATTACATATATGGTCTCGCTAGCTAAAATTGACCTTGTATGAGAAAAGTATTTCCAAAAGTATGGTCTATTTAAAAAACACGTGTAATTAATCCCAAATTCGTGTGGCCCATTTCTAATGCCCAACCTACATTTTCAAAGTTCAATTTATTGACATTACTTTATGCTCTCATTATCTCCCCTTGTTAGTTAACAATGCTATGTTATATCAATATGTAACGCATGATGTCATTCAACAGGCCTACAGAAGACAAACGTTCATTTAGCTTTTTTTTTTTTTTTTTTTTTTTGAGGATGGGAAATTATCAAATAACTTCTCCCGCTCTGGGTGGAGCGGGAGGGCGTGTCAGACTTTTACTGACTAAAACCCACCCGTGTTCCTTCCGTTGCCTGTGTGCCGAGGTCGCGATATCCCTTTCAGACAAACCCGCGACCCCGGCAGGCATTGGCCCTTCCGGACCCCGTCAGTTGGTGCTGACATCTCTTTGAGGCGCGTGTGGAACACAACGCGCCGTCGACCCGGGCCTGGTCCCTATCGGACGGCGAGCTACCCATTGCTCACCGTCCGCAAGCCCGCGCCTACGGTGGCCGGAAGTCGGCTCGCGACTCCCGACGCCCGGGGCGTCTCCTGCGGCGACTAGGGGCGCGAGGGGGCGCATTTTGCCTCTCCCTCGCGCGCTCCGCCTCCTCCTTCGCGAGCATTACTGCTTCGCAGAAGGAGGTGACGGCCTCCCATGCACTCTCGCTCCGGACCATGGCCTGAACCAGGGCCGGACGCGAGAGATCGCCGCCGCCGATCGCCTCCGTGAGGACACGGCGGTGCTCCGCCCAAGCTGGGCAGACCTCCACCGTATGCTCCACCGTGTCCTCCGGGCGATCCACACAGTGGTGACACCCGGGCGTTTCCTCCCGCTTTATCCTGAACAGGAACCTCCCGAAACAACCATGTCCGGTGAGGACCTGCGTCAGGCGGAAGGTGAGGACGCCGTGGCGCCTCTCTAGCCACTCCTCAAAGAGGGGACTTATCGCCACAATTGTGGCGTGCCCAGCGCTGGGTTGCGACAATCGCACTCTCCATGCCGCCATGAGATCCCGCCGGAGCTCTGTCCGCTGTGCCGCAATTTCTCGCGGCAGCGGAGTTACGCCCCGGCGTTTCGCCTCCTCGCGCAACTCCCACATGTGCGCGAGGACTTTTGCCTCCAGATCCCATGGCGGTAGTCCGGCAAGGAGGCTCGCCGCCTCACGGGAGACCGTGCGGTAACCTCGGACCAGCCTGATGGCCATGACCCTTTGGGACGCGTTCAACCGCTGGGCCGGTCGCAGCCTCAACGAACGCGCCCACACCGGTGCCCCGTAAAGGGCCATGGACCGCACGATCCCCGCGTAGAGCCTCCGGCAGGAGGCGTTTGGACCCCCTAGATTGGGCAGGAGCCGCTTCAAAGCAGCCCCAGCCCTCTGCAGTTTGGGAGCCAAACGTCGGAAGTGCTCAACGAAGTTCCACCGGCTGTCGAGGACGAGTCCCAGGTACTTCATCGTCGACTCGACACCGATGTGAACCCCTCCTGCCGTTATCCGGGAACCCGATAGTGGCGCGTTCCGAGGACCATAAAAACACATGGCCTCGGACTTGTGCAAGGCCACCTCGAGTCCCAATTGCCGGATCCTATCGACGATTGTCGCAACCCCGCGTGTCGCCAGTTCGGCCGCCGCCTCATGCGACCTCCCCTGCGCCAGGACCAGCGTGTCGTCAGCGTAGCAGACTACACTGACGCCGCTAGGGAGGTCGGCGCGCAGCACCCAGTCGTAGCCGATGTCCCACAGATGCGGCCCCAGGACCGATCCCTGTGGGACACCGCACGACATCTCTCGCCGGCTCCACTCTCCGTGGTGACCGGGGTAGATGACGGCCCTGTCCGTCAAATAGGCCTCGACCACTCGACAGAGGTAGGTCGGCATCCGGTGATACCGGAGTGCCTCCCTAATGCAACTCCAGGGCAGGGTATTGAAGGCATTGGCGATGTCAAGAGACACCGCCAAGACAACCCCACCCCGGGCAACAGCATCCCCCGTCGTGAGGGCTCGAACGCGCATGATGGCATCCACCGTAGAGCGCCCCTTGCGGAAACCAAACTGGCTCTCCGCCAAGTCCGGTCCCACTCGCACCAGCCGCCCGACAAGGCGGTCTGCAATCACTCTTTCAAAGAGCTTGCCCACCTCGTCGAGCAGCACAATGGGCCGGTAAGCGGACGGAGAGTCCGCCGGGCGCCCCGGCTTTTTGATGAGGACCAGTTTCCCCGTCTTCCAACGAAGCGGGAACTGGCCCCTTTCCAAGCATGAGCTAAGGAGCCCCCTTAGTCGAGGCCCGAGAGCCTCCAAGGCCAGAACCCAGGCTTTTCCAGGTAAGCCGTCGGGTCCTGGGGCGGTATTTTTGGCATTCAGCCTACGTACCGCCACTCTCAAATCTACCTCGGTCACCTCCGGAGTATCGTCGTCGTCGTCACTAGGGTGGTCCGCATTGGGCACCGCAGGAGGCGGAGCCATGGGCGGGGGAGTATATTCC
This sequence comes from Agrochola circellaris, assembly GCA_914767755.1. NCBI lineage: Eukaryota > Metazoa > Arthropoda > Insecta > Lepidoptera > Noctuidae > Agrochola > Agrochola circellaris. Next base: position 11,920,920 of record OU611841.1, on the reverse strand, counting down.
CCTCGCGAAGGGAACAGAGCGCTCACCACGTCCTCCACGAGCTGGGGCCGGAGACTCTGCGTCAGCGGGGGAGCCCATGGGCGGAGTTTGTCTCTCGCCCATTTGTATGGGCGTCCCCACGGATCTCTGTTCAGAGTCTCCAGCGACTCCTCGCGGGCCAGTCCTCTGGCCCGCTCGATCTCCGCTCGGAGGGCGGTCTTCGCCGCTCTGTACCCGTCGTACAGCTCCGCCTCAATGGCTTCCGTATCCGGAGGGCGGATACGGAGCCTGCGGTGCCTGGAGTACCGGTGGCGCGCAGCAACGCATGCCGCGCGTAAAGCGGTCAGCTCACGCGACCACCAGCACACCTGGCGCCGAGCACGTCCGGGCTGGACCCGGGGCATTGCCACGTCACATATTTCGGACATGGCCTCCCGGAACCATTCCGCTTCGACATTGATGTCAGCAGGCCTGTCCGGTGATGACACCCAGGCCTGCACGATCGAGGCTTCCAGGAGGAGCTCCCGGTCCAGCTGCTTCAGCGCCCACCGCGGACCACTCGGGGTCTGTCGGACCGGCGCGCCCGAGGTCTGGGCGGAGACGTCAAACCGGATGTACCGATGATCGGAATAGGTCTCCACCCCCTCCATGACGCGCCAGTCAATGACACGTGGCGACAGAGCGGGGCTGGCGAACGAGATGTCCACCACTGATTCACCCCGCATCCGCACACACGTGGGGACAGAACCCCGGTTTAGGACGACCAGGCCTGTCTCCAGGGCCCAGTCCTCCACCATCCTGCCCCGTGTGTCCGTACACCGGGAACCCCAAGCCACGTTCTTGGCATTGAAGTCCCCGAGGACGACCACGGGGAGGGGATGGTACCCGACGACGACGACTCTCAACTCCCCAAGGGAGTTGTGGAACTCGGCGAGAGTTCGGTTCGGGGAGAAGTACGCTCCAACCACGACAATCTCCCCGAACCGTGCTGCTACGCAACCCCGTCCCCTCTTGACGGCCTCGAGGGACGGGGTACCGGCGGCGGCCGACGAAATAATGGTCACTGAGCCGCTCAGGTCCTCCACCCAGTCATCCCTGGGCGGGACAAAGTACGGCTCAGCGACCACGGCGATGTTAATCGACCACTGCGCCATGCTCTGGAGCAACAGATCCTGAGCGGCGGCGCAGTGGTTGATGTTCGCCTGGAGGAGGCGTAATGGGGCCATTTATTGGCAATCCATTATAGCCTCCCCCCGGGCCCCCTGTGATGGCCCTGCCGCGGTATTGTTGGCGGCGACGACGGTAGAGGCGGCAACGGCGGCGGCAATGGTGGCGGCTGCGGCGGTGACGGCGGTGGCGGAGGGTTTGCCCCTGCCCCTGGGTTTGGCGGGTGGAGCACAGGCCTTGCTCCCAGCCCGGTGTTCGGACGGCTTGCCAGCCGCCGCACATGCATAGCAGTGCGGCGTGGCGTTGCACGAGCCGGCCTTGTGACCGGGCCGACCACAGCGGAAGCATTCATCGCTGCGGTCAACCTCAGAGGTGCACTGAGCTCCCACGTGGTGCCCCACCCGGCAGCGGAAGCACCTCAGAGGCCTGGGTTCCAGCAGCTTCACCTGCGCGGATACCCAGCCCACCCGAAGTCTTTTGCCCTCCCCGGCAATTTTTTGGGCCGCCGACACGGGGCAGCTCACCGTAAGGGTTTGCATGCCCGTAGTGTCAGGACGGATGGTGCCTGCCCTCACCTGCTCAGCAGAGCATCCCCCAGTCCTAGCCACGGCGGCCACAACGTCATCCGCCGTCACGCAGTCGTCCAGGCCCAGGATGCGCATGTCAGCGCACTTGGTAGGCCTGGAGACTCGGGCCTCTTCCGCATTGAGGGATGCCCTGAGCCTTTCGGCCAGGGCATCAGCAGTCGGGCCGCTGGCCGCACCAGGGATCTCCAGCATCCGAGCCCCCGTCGCAGTGACCTTCATGCGGAAGCCATCGTCGACGCCGATCTCCGCCAGGTTCACTGCCGCCCACGCCTGGGCGAGCACCTCACGGTAGGTCACGCCCTTCTTCTCCGCTTCCGGCTGTAGTGTGATCACTACAGCAGCGGACTTCGGGGCGCGGAGCCTAGCCGCGGCGCTTTGCTTCTTGCGCCGTTGCCGCCTCTCCTTTCTATTGGCCGCCCTTTTGGCCTTACCCGCCTTCCCTTTCTCCCCGGCTACTTGCCATTCGACGTCGGCCGGAGAGGGATTAGGAGGCAGGGGCAGTGGCGACCGTCCTACCGCCATGGCTGGGGCTCTCGCCTTCTGCGCAGCCGTCTGCGCAGTCGTTCCGCCCTTTTTTGGCTTGGACGGCGCCGCTTTCGCCGGAGGCGCTGGCTTGGCCGCGGACTTGGTCGGAGCAGCCACGATGGTGGCAAAAGTGGCCGGCCTGCTCGCCGCTAGCGGAGGGCGCAGGACAATGCCCTCCAGTACGGAAAACCGGCTGTTGAATGCAGCCAGCTCCTGCCGCACCAGGGTCAAAACCCGGTCCTCCGCTGGCAAAGGCAAGGGCAGGCCCTGTCCATGCACCACTCTCCCCTGGGGCACCTCCTGGGGGCCAGCTCCTTGAAGCCGGGCCAGGTCCGCACGGAGCTTCTCGTTCTCCTTTCGGAGAAGCTCCATCGCGGCCGTCAAGCGGCCGACCTCCGCCCGCATCTCGGACATTGCGTCCGACGGTGGCCCGACCTGAAGGGCCTTCGCTGCCGCCACTATGGAGGCCGTGGCAACGGGTATGGCCTTGTCTTTAGAGGACTGAATCCTCTTCAAGCCCACACCCCTCATCGCTGCTGCCACGACCTCCTCGAAGCTCTCGAAGCTCATGGCCGCTCCTTTCGCCTTGGAGCTGCTGGTGGCGTCCGGCTCACCGCCCGAGGACTCAGAGATGGCCGCGCTGCGGCTGGACTCTCCTGGGCTGTCTCCGTTCGGCTCGCTGTCCTCCGGGGTGGTGAACCCTCTGCCCACACCTCGTTCCCGAACCCCTCCCCGCTTACTAATTTTTTTGCGGGCTGAGTTCCCGCCATCAGAAGACGACCCCTGGCCGTCCCCTGGTTTGGACCGCTTGAAGAATTTCTTCTTCCCTGCAGCCCCCCCCCACATCCACACGCTCCGGGCTCTTAAACGAGCCCTCTGCGCCAGATGCAGCGTCGGACTCCGACCCCGCATCACTCCCCTCCTTTAGGTTTTTTGTTTTTTGTTTTATTGTGTCCATATTGTTCCCACGAGTATAAAAAGTTCCAACCAACCAACCAAAAAAAATAGTGGTTCGCACTAGTGACTAATTAAGCTACCCATTAGTCAAGCTATCAACCTCCCTCACGGTGCGCCGCCGCTTGGAGGTTTGGGGTGATTTTTTATAGAGGTTTTCTACCTCGCGGCCCGGGCGGTTAAGCCAAGACCCTCGACCCCCGTCAAATGCCAGAGACATGACCTTGACACTCTTCGGGGCTACGAGACCAACGGTGGCAGGAGAAAAGACTTCCTCCTGCCTGCCCGACGGCAGGGTTAGTGCACGTCGAGCCCGCTCCCACTCGAACGCTGCTCAACGTGTACTCTCAACGAGTACACGTTAGAGCGCTCGGTCCTCCTGACAGGATATTGGCATACGGGCAACGAGACCCCTTAGGCACGCAGTACCTAATGGGGAGACATTGCCCGCACCCCAGGGTGCACCGTCCCGGAGACTGGCCTTCCCCCCGGACGCATCCATAAGGGAACTCCAGCCCCCAGGCACACGGGGAGGTTTCCTGTCCAAGCACCCCAAACGTTCATTTAGCTTACGTTTATAGTACCGTAAGCATCATAACTTTGATAAGTAGGCTATTTTATTTTTTTAATGACCGATCATTCAATTTGACAAATCAAAGTAGGTGAGTATAAGTCAAAATAATAATGTATCTATAATACCAGGTACATAACATCTGTAATATTAATTGTTGAACATAATGCAAAGTCACTACTCTGTACAAATTGCCTCAATCGTAAATGTTTGTAAGTGTGGGCTCTATTCAAATATTGTCGACTCATTGTAGTGGTAATTACGACACACCGACAATCTATCAAGGTTGACACCAATTTGACACCACACTTGTGTACAAAAACAAGAAGTTAAGTCTTCGTTACACCATCGTAATGTTACCGATATGGAACCATTATGTGACAGAGTTCCTCAAGAGCATTAAAATTATGTTTGAAAGTTGACGAGTAATACTGCAGGTAACTTTGGCGGAAATCGATGTTATGTCTTATTGTGGCTTTAGTTATTATTATGATGAACTTTGTGTTATTAAAACTGTTGTGTTAGATATTTTATTTATTTACTTTTAATCTTCCTATTCGTTTAGTTTCCTTGATTTATTTAGTAGTTTGCTGTTATAATTTTGCCTTTTAAAGAGTACGATTGTATGCACTTGCGTAAACAAGTATCCGTGAAGTTTTTATAACACTGAACGATATTATACGTTATATTCATGTCATTAGTATGATCACAGTTTATTGACAACTACATAGATAGGTACAGCACTCCATCCTCTACTAGTCGAGCACGCATGACGCCGGCACGCGATGGCGCATGCAACGGCATATTCAATTTATTAATGCCGTTCCTTTCCTTTTTCAGATACCACCTTAGTATTCCTTACTGGGCAACAAATTGTCGTGAATATATTACTATTTTAAACTGCTTAGTCGGCAAACCAAGCAGATAAATGGTGTATTAAAAAACACGCTTATCGCGTTATTTCGTCCGTCGTCGAGTCATACGAATTAACATGAATTAGAATATATTATAATATATTACCTCAGTCTGCATCATCAGTATAGTATTGAGGGAATATTATGCCTACATTTCACTTTCTAGTTGGCTCACATTTTTATCAATCCATAATAAAAAGAAAGCTGCAAACTATAATTTACATATTATACAATTAGAAGAGTTGAGGTAGTGTTATTTTTTATTAGAAATCAATAAAGTTCTGCGGATTCGTTCGGTTCGGCCGCGGTACAGTTATTGCATGCCGGATGTTTCAACTGTTTCACGTGCTAATTACTAGACTTCTTATCATAACGATGCATTTTGTGCCTATAAAATGACGATAATGTACGCGATTGTGAACAGCTATAAATTTATCTACGACGAGTCATTAATCTGCTGACGTATACGCTGGTCGTATCTAATATTATTTAATCGAATTATTAGTCATCTATCAGAATCTTTCCTCGTTAACACACTTATAAGCAAGCGAAATATGAATGTGCGGGACGATTGGTTGGCGGTAATCTCTTCACAGCCTTATAGATCGTTTCGACTAAATCAAGTAGCTACCCATAGACAGTGTTGTAGTAATATCTCTCTACCATTACACTATTAACTGATAAATCCCAAAGTGTTACTGGCACCCATGCATGAAGTGGTGTCGACACGTTAAATTACATATTTTCATTTAGATCTCTGTGAAATAGTGCTCTAGCGTGTAAATATGTAGATAAATTTTAATTTTCATAAACAGGATATTGGTGAAGCTTTTCTAATTTCCGAACTCGATTAATAGCGCCTCATTACCCCAGCTAAGTTAATATTGCTTCAACTTCAATTATTCTGAATATTATGTTAGGCAAACTCTACATTACGAATATTGCGACGTACTATATCTTTGGCACCTTTGGTATTTATGCAATAGTCTTATGACACTGTAGTGTGAACAAGTATGTGTTTTGTGAGCAGCGAAGTCATTCATTTACCAAGTGTAGCCTAGCTATTCATGTTATACCTACTTTTGTTTAATGAACTCTTCATCCACCATGAGCTCAAATTCATCCATTGGTTAGATCCGCCATTCTACACTATTTTGTGCGTCCCTCGTCCAGGTGTTTTCTGCAACATTGGCGATGTCGTCAGTCCAACGCGCTTTCGGATGTCCTGGGTTTCGCTCACCTGACCTTGGCAACTAAACTTTACTCCTTCGGCCACCTACCTCTACTTCTAGCCAGATAAATAAGTCAACCTTTCTACAATTTTATCGGCACATTCCTATTTTCCAGATGGTGTCTCAATGCGAGTGCTGAGCCATGCGCAGCGACGTGGCATACCGCGGGCTCTCGCAGCACGTGGAGCTGGACCGGGCAGCCGATCCTCGGGACCGGTTCACTCTGCAGGAGCTCATCGGAGAGGGCACTTATGGAGAGGTGTACTGCGCTAGGGATAAGAAGACTGGCAGGCGGGTTGCAGTTAAGGTCAGTCTGTCTACGGGCAAAGAAAAGCGAAAAAATAACGCAACGAGCTGTAAGGGACCATAGATGCAATCTGAGGCAGATATCGGTGTGATCGGATATGTGCACAGACACGAAATAAACACACTGTTAATTTTCAAAGAGTTCCTTCTTATTCTAAAATCATAATGTTGATTTTAATGCTATAACAGACAAATATAGGAATATGTTAAGATCAAGCGGATCTAAATGTAGAGCTGACAATGTATGATATCAATATCGATGCAAGCGACCGTCCCTGTCAGGTTCAATACAAGCTTGTAGAAGAGAGCTCTTATTGGTCGAAGGTCAAGAAGGCCTCCAGACGGGTAGCCCGTAGCGGTCAAGATCCGTTAGCATTTATTCGATGACTCACAAATGATAAAACATTTCGTAGGTTTTAAAAAATAATACCTGTGTCTTCTTACTATTTGTTATGATTGTTCTAACCTTCAGAAGGTCAATTGTACCTATAGATCTGAAAAGCATCACAGGTAATAATCTACCTGTTGAACATGGAGGTAATCTGAATGGTCTTGCTTCCAGGAAATATAGTTTTATTTGCAGACCTGCACTAGACCGGTATCGGTATTAGTCACTATAAAAGTTGTTAACCTTATCTTAGGTTTGCACATGAGATGACGTCATTTAAAAGCTATCGTCAAGAATACCGCGGTGCCTACGATTATTTCCACATGTTATTTTAGTATGAGCACGACTAAGGTCAACAACATATTTTATAGGGCATGCACTCGTAAACTGGGTGAAATCTGAGAGAAACTGCGTCGCAGTCGCACTAGCCCTACAAGTTTTAGTTTATTAACAATTCAATGTAATGGGTTAAGGCGCAGTTGTTGAATGCTTTAAAATTTGTAAAAATGCTTTAAAGATTACGGTAATTAACTGATAAGTACCTGCTCAAAATTGCGTCTCTTCAAATTAAGCAAGTAATGACAGCAATTAAGCGCTTCTGGGAAGAAAAAAAAACACATATTTGTATAAACGTATGAGTACCCACTATGTATGAGAATGCTGTGTATTCAGAATAGGTCGATGAATTTTTATGGAGGTATTGTTAGTATACGCATTTAGTTGATTGCATAGATGTTATCTCAAATGTAGTATTGATGTCAAGGCTGCTAAACAATACATGACATGGCATGGCTTTACCGCCTCTCGTTTGGAACACAATAACTTAACTAGATCCCAATTTATATGCACAGTATGAATGAATTCATTTCTGATTGTTTTCTTTTTATTTCGTTTCAGATTTTGGAAAATATTACAGAAAATATAGAAGAAATAGAAGAGGAATTTCTTGTGTTTCGTGACTTATCGGGGCATCGTAATATCCCGGAATTTTTCGGTCTGTTCTTGAAACGCGGCGTGTGTTCGGATGACGACCAAATATGGTTCGTCATGGAGGTCGGTATACGTTTTATTTATAGGCTGCCTATTCCGAGCTTTATGCGAAAGGCATAAATCAACATGACCTTTGTATTTGCAGCTCTGTACCGGCGGTTCGGTGACTGATTTATGCGCGGGAATGCGGGCTCGCGGTAGCAGTCTCACCGAACCACAACTCGCGTATGTGTTGCGAGGAACCGTACGGGCCTTGACACACCTACACGCTCACCGCTGCATGCATCGGGACGTCAAAGGGCATAACATTCTTCTCACAGAAGATGGCGAAGTCAAACTTGTTGATTTCGGAGTTTCATCACATTTGGCTGCTACAGCTGCCAGACGAAATACATCAGTTGGCACGCCATACTGGATGGCTCCAGAGGTAAAATGTCAATGAATTTGGTTAAATATCGACAATTGCAAAACTTGCTATTTAATATTATCTAGCTAGTCCACATAAAGCTTCGTACAGACCAGCGCGACGCGACGCAGCGACGCGACTCGAACAATACAATTTCTAAGAAAACTTGACGGTATAACAATAACCGGTGTCGCGTCGCGCTGTCGCGTCGCGCTGGTCTGCACGAAGCTTAATGCGAACAATATTCGTGACCCCGAATACAATACTAGTGACTACGTTTTGAAAGTGTCTGTAGGTAATGATCTCGTATTATAGTGACGGTTTAAGGTCATATCTGAATTGTTTTCGGTTGCAGGTCATAGCATGTGAACAACAGCTGGACGAATCTTATGACTGCCGCTGCGATGTGTGGTCAGTGGGCATAACGGCTATAGAATTAGCTGAAGGAGAACCGCCACTGTCGGGCCTGCACCCAATGAGGGCACTATTCCAAATACCTCGGAACCCGCCGCCATCTTTATCCCATCCTGAAATATTTTCGCCGCAACTCGTAGACTTTATCGCAGACTGTTTGATAAAAGACATGAATCAGAGACCATTTGCGAGAGAACTTTTGGAACATCCTCTACTACTCGCTGTCAGTAGCTTTGAGGATAAGGTAAGAATTAGCAACTATGTCAACTAATAATTTGTAGTCATAGTTGGATAATTAGATATGAATAAATATGTTGGTTATTTTTATAGATCCGTAAAGAGCTTCAAGCGGAGATAAAACGACAGAGAGCCGAAGGGAGAGGCTCTCGCGCGCCTGAAGCCACGACCAAGAGAGGGAAACTCAAATCGCATCGAAAAGCGCGACCAGAAAAAATGTACACCGATGATCTGGCGACATTGGAAGTGTTGACAGAAGATGCTATTGTAGAACAACTACAGAAGAGATATACACAAAACCAGATCTACACGTATATAGGAGACATCCTGGTCGCCGTAAACCCATTTACCGACGTGGGAATTTATACCACAAAGGTAATTTTCATGACGCCTAAAAGTAACCACAACATTAAAAATACGCGCTTTTGGGCAGAACGAAGGTGTTTAATTAATTCGTCCTCACACATTTGGAGTTTATTATTACTTAATGTGTGGGATATTAAGCGTTGTTTTGCTTTGCTGTTTTCGTGCGGTTAAAACGTGTAGCGGGATTTTTAGACACGTCATTCTTTAACAAAAGTAGGTACTGGAACTGTTATTGATTATGATGTCATGTATCTCGACATCGAAGAAATTATGCCCAAATATGGGATCTTACTGTTAACGTCATAAATCCTGTTAAACTTAGCTTTTTTGCTTCTCTCTCAATTATTATGTGAATTATTCTAATTGTTCTAGACTCAACAGATATACCAAGGTCGGTGTCGGTCGGACAACCCGCCGCACATCTACGCGGTGGCGGACGCGGCGCACCAGGCGCTGCTGCACCAGAAGCTGCACCAGGCCGTCGTCATCTCGGGCGAGAGCGGCGCCGGGAAGACTGAGTCTGCTAACCTTTTGCTGAAACAACTTGTGTTTCTGTCGAAGGTATGATCTGTTGTTTCCGTCTAGGTTCTGTCTTACTACGGAACTTGCGGTATTAACGAGAAGATGTTCCTCTCTATATTTCACCATACCTTCTAGTATTACTATAATTTAGTCTTCGACGACTGCCCACCACTTTACCTCTGTAAGTTAAACATATTATAATGTAGAGCTAGTTCTGATTTATAGAACTTTTTTATGTATGATAAACATTGCAATATAGCTACGTTTTTTACCTTGACCAAGTTATTGGGTACGGTCTTTATTGGCCTATTTCCAACTAAGTAATTTTCATTTTATCATTCCAGACCCAAAACCGGAACTTGGAAGAAAAAATCTTACAAATGAATCCAATAATGGAGGCCTTCGGCAATGCTCGCACAGGCATCAACGCGAACAGTTCTCGTTTCGGCAAATATCTAGATTTGTCTATGATGAGAGTTGGCCGGATATCTGGCGCTAGAATATCGGTGTACCTTCTTGAACAGTCCAGAGTGGTACATCAAGCCTTGTAAGTACATATTTATTTAGTTTCTTCCCAAGTGTAGCACTTTCTATAGTGACCCGCAAAAAAGTTCCGAGTAAATTGTAAGAGCCAATTGACCGAGATTTAAATTTGAGTGTCGGTGTTCGATGAGCAATAAGCATCAAATAAAATCTTGTCAATTGATATGGGCTGTGGATATGAGGTTCGTACGGGCGATTTTTTCCCGCAGCCATATTTTTTCGTGCACTGGATTTTCAACGGTCTGCTAAGCGCCGAGAGTTGAAAATCCAACAGTGTTTTTTCAACGTGCTTTGACGAGAGTGCGTCCCAGTGCGTTGGATTCTCAACGCTCAGCTCAACACCGAGAATTGGAAATCCAGTGCGCGATAAAATCCCGCCGCGATATTTTTACGTCCGTTTGAACGTGGGCTTATAAACAAGCCAGCACAAGGCAGGCCGTTTTACTTGCATTAATCGAGGTACAATATCTTTTAAAAGGCCTTTACTTAAACTTGAATTACTGTTAGCTTTACTCATTGCAATGACATTTCTCTTTCGTATTTACATACGAATATTACAATGGTTTCGATTTTACAATCTTTAGGGGTGAAAGCAACTTCCACGTGTTCTACTACCTATACGATGGCCTCGAGAGTGAGGGTCGCTGGAGGAAGTTCTATCTGGACGAGCAACTGAAGTCGAGACATCGTTACCTGCAGCCGCTGTCCGTCACCCACAGGGAGCACAATGTGCATCGCTGGAGACAGCTCAACCAAGCTTTTAAGGTAGGGAACATAACACACATGGTACAGCCATGCTATTCTGTAAACATCTCACCGTGAAAACTTGGGTGAAGTGAGCTGTCAATACTGTCAATCCCTGTGGAATGACAGTTCAGTCCACACTCACTTCACCTAAGTTTTCACGGTGTGATGGTTACAGAATAGCACTGCAGGTCTCAGGAGGGTTCCATAATCGGAATTGCAGAGTGGCGTGACGTCATCTACGTAACGGTGTTCGATACTATTGACTTACAATATAATTTATTAAAAGAGTGTCCATGGAGTTTTTTGCCCGTTTTTCTCCATAATGGGAATGGGCAGCTTCATCTTTCTGAATGACCGACTCTTTTGAAAATTCAAAAGTGCCTGTAATTGGTTTAATTAAAATAAATGCTATGAGTTTGAGTTTTAAACGTTATCAAGGAAAATCTTTACATTAAGGAAAAAAATATTTAAAAAGATATAAATAAACCATGCTATGTACATTATTTCCAGGTGGTCGGATTCCAAGAAGAGGAAGTACTGGTCCTGTACAAGATGTTAGCGGCTATCCTGCACCTCGGCGACATAGAGTTCGGTGAAACAGCTGGCGAAGACAACACGGACAACAAAGCAACCATCATCGACACCGCGCCGCTGCACAGAGGTAAACTAACGACCAGATTACGAGTTTATAATGAGACTCCGTTTAAATGATGGTTGTGGAGACGTTTGTTTGAATGTTTATTTTATTTTTGTGTCTACACGGCGTTAAAGTCATTGACTGCGCTCTTGTAACGAGCCAGCCATCAAAATGTTAGCGGTGCCAACTGTATACAGGGGTTAATATACATCCAAATATACATGTGCAAGCTTATAATTAGCAAATTTTCCTACCTATGAATGATTTTAATTGTGTTATTAGTCTGTAAGCTTTCTGTATAAAATAAAAAAATTGTTAATCTGTTGATTTCTTACAGGGTTCTTTATGACTCTGTAAGAACAGTTAAGCGGATTAGGTTACTAAATATACGTCGTCTATTGTATTTTGTACATACAAATGACGGAGTCTCACGTTTCTCTACCAATTAACTACTCACCCAGTTATATCATTGTCACGATTTCACGACTAACATTATTCAATCCTGAGATTTTCAAAGCATCAAAATTGTCACAACTCTTCTACATTTCCTCAGCATCGTGCCTCCTCGGCGTGGAGACGGCGGACCTGCGCGAGTGCCTCACGCGCAGCAGCGTGGTGGCGCGCGGCGAGACCATCGCGCGCCACAGCTCGCCGGCGGAGGCCGCCGTGGCGCGGGACGCCACCGCGCGGGGGCTGTACGCCAGAGCCTTCGACAGGATCGTCGAGAGAATCAATGCTTTGCTGTGCCAGAATAGACCTAATGTGTAAGTGTTTTACACTTATCAAGCAAAGCCGCTGTGGCCAGCGACACTCCTGCAAAATACTATATGTATACTACTATATCAATGATTGCGCTTACGACAGAATCAGTACCAAATTGTGTCAGAAGACCCTTTCTTTCTTACTTGCCAGTATTTATTTATTTATATATACTTTATTGTACACCACAAAAATACATAACAAACAAAAAAAAAAATTAAGCACTACAAAATATACAATGGGCGACCTTATCGCTTTCCGCGATCTCTTCCAGGCAACCTGAGAATGGACAGTGATTTGCTTGGACATAAAATGGGGCTGTCGTTGGTGCAAATAATAAGTATACAATATACTAGAATAGATACACAGATAAATACATATCCTAAATAATACATCTATCTATCTATCTATACATATAATAAATCTGTAGAAAAGTCATTTTTGTACATTGAAGAAATTGAAACAAAAAATAGCCAGCGTGTGCAAAGATAAGTAACAGAACCCATTTCCATCATTTTTGAAATTTTTGTCTGTTTGTCTGTTTGTTTGTGCGCACATCACGTAAAATCTACGAATTCAATGCTGACAATGTTTATATACAAAAATTATACGCAACTTGAGGTTTAACTTAGTTTTTGTTTCATCGAAATCGGTTCACTCTATCAAAAGATATGATTAATTTAGTGAGTTCAAGAAGTAAAATATTACGTTACGCAATTCAGTATAGTACTTGCAACGACATCTTAAGACTAAAAAAGAACTAATGTTGATAGTTGAAATCCAAATCCGATAGATGGCGTTGTGCAAATGACGTCATTTTCTGAATCGCGGTGTTAAGATTTTCCGCGCGAGAATGACGTCCACCGTGTTTACTAGGCAAATTGGGTTTTGTTAGATGTCTTAAAAGTTCTTGCGTGTGTCGTAATAGTTCTTTGGTTGCTTGGTTTATCGATTTTCTAAATTGGTCGAAAAAAAAGTATTGGCTTATCTTATTGGTCAACTTTGTTCATTGGTTTGAAGTACGAAGTAAAGGTTGTATTATTGTATTTTATTTATTTCGTAGTTTGAATCCAATAGTGCCAATCGTTATACAGTAAGTTAGTGTTGCCAATTCGTTGAGTCACGACCACGAACAGACGATACGTTGTCACACTAGACTGTTCGACGCACCGTTCTTTTAAGTTTGTAGGCTATTCAGTCATAAGTGTTGTTGGTTTTGTTTATTGCTTTAATTTTCCTTGAAAATAATGCCTCAAAGAAAAAAAACTAACCTTTCGCTGCGTAGCCGGAATACGAAAAGGATGAGACTTTGTAGGTCTCAGGAATCGGAAGAAGATCGTGAAGCATGGTTATCTGCTAACCGAGAGCACATCGCTCTTTCACGTGAATCGGAAACGTTCACCGAAAGGGAGTCACGTTTAAGTTCACAAAGAACACGGACCGCGACTTTGCGGTCTCAAGAGAGTATGCAGGAACGCGAAGTCCGGCTGTCTGCTGATCGGGAGCGACACTCTCTCTCACGTGAGTCAGAGACATTCACAGAAAGGGAGTCGCGCTTAAGTTCGCAAAGAACTCGGACCGCGACTTTCCGTTTACTTTCAAACGTGTGCAATTTCCTGTAAGCCTCTGTTACGCTATGACTATTAATAAAGCCCAAGGCCAGACGTTATCCGTTGCGGGTGTAGACCTTACTTTTGATTGTTTTTCACACGGCCAACTCTATGTTTCTCTATCACGTGTTAGCAACCCAAACAGCCTTTTTGTATATGCTCCGGGTAATTCCACCGCTAACATAGTATATAGCATGAACGTAATCAACTATACCGAAGTCAGGACTCTTAGCTAAATCATCAAAAAGGTGATATACTCTTATCTAAACGACGTTGTTTTGTTCTCGACAACCACGCGAACGAAGTCGCGGGCACAGCTAGTACATACTAAATATATAAGCAACGAAAATAAATGAAGACTATAGATAATTACAATTACGAGAACAAGATCACAACGACAAGACACTGCAGGGCAACGGCCAGAAGACCCCTTATGTATAAATATTTTTGATCAACATATCATAAATTATTTAGGTGTCTTTTAATCCAACCAGCTGACACTATAGTTCGAACAGTGCTTTTTCCTTTTTTTTCATGTGGTTACTGACTAACCAGGTGTCAAAGTTTCAAAGCCGCCCATAGGCCTCTGACTTGGCTTCACATGCTCGAACAATGCTGAATCCACTGAACTACCACTCCAAATACGCAAACTAACACCGCGGGTGATAGGTAGTCATTTTTAAATTACCATTTTCAGAAACGAACAACTCTCCATCGGCATACTCGACATCTTTGGGTTTGAAAACTTCAACAACAACTCCTTCGAGCAGCTTTGCATCAACATTGCCAACGAACAAATCCAGTACTACTTCAACCAGCACATCTTCACTTGGGAACAACAGGAGTATATGGCGGAAGGTGTTCCAGTAGACCTAGTGGAGTTCTCTGATAACAGACCGGTGTTAGATATGCTGTTGTCAAGGCCAATGGGAATGTTGGCTTTGTTGGATGAAGAGAGTCGGTTCCCAAGGTCTACGGACAGAACTCTTATTGGTAATTGTAACAACTTTATTTCTAACCACTTTAGTGAGTAGGTACTATATTAGTAGGTATTTTTACTAGGACTTTAATTAACTTGGTTCTAATAACATCTGCAAGTCAAAATTCAAAATATATTATTTCACATAAACCTACAAGGGCGCTTATGAAACGTCAGAAGCTAGGTGCACGGTTCCAATTGGTCGTTTCATATGGAGAAGAGCCGGCAAGAAACTCCACGGTTACTCTTTAAAAAATAATATTTACAGTATTTTCAAAACAGTATTAATAGGTATGGGAGGACAGTGTAGGTCTTTTAACAAGTACCAGGTACTTAACAAAATAGAAGATGGTCAATAAATCTACAGTCCACTAAGCCTACTGCGTTCTCACATTCATAAAGTAGAAAAGAATCTATGTAAAATATAAATAAATTAATAACAATAAAAACCTATTTTAAACGAAATGAAATGATTGCTATTACAACTGTAACAAATCTGAATAATTATCATGTACACTAAAGCAATAAAGTGTTGAACATAGAGTCAAAATAAAGTAAATAAAGTCTTATTGATGTTAGTTTACCATTCAAATAATTACGTATAAATAAACGCCTTTAATAGGGAAGTTGACAAAAAAGAGGAGATTATTAAAAAATATTGGACACGTATTTTTCTTTTTTACGTAATCATCGTAATCGTATTTATCGTAATCTTTTGGCGTGGCGTGACGTCACTCCCCGGTAGATTTTATACTGACTGGTGACGTAGCGAGCCCCCACTCCCCAACTTTAAAGCGTTTTATCTAAACCATTTTTTATTCATATAATAAAGCAAAAAATACGTGTCTAATATTTTTGTATTACCTGACTGTCGGATTAAAAAGCTTTTTTTTTCCCAGTCAACATTGATCTCGATATTGCTTCGTGACGTGAAAATTGTAACTGTACGGTAACAATTGGTATATTTACAGAAAAGTTCCACAACAACATCAAGAGCAAATACTACGTCCGTCCGAAGTCCGACGCTATCTGCTTCGCGGTCCACCACTTCGCCGGCCGCGTGGTCTACCAAGCCGACGGCTTCCTAGAGAAGAATCGCAACTTCCTTCCCCCCGAAGTGGTTCAGCTCATGAGACAGAGTCAGTATGACATCATCAGGTTCTTGTTCCAATGTCCCATCACTAAGACTGGCAATTTATATTCGCCGCTGCAAGGGGACGCCATGGATCCAAGGAGCTTGGAGAGTCCTACTTCTAGTGATGTAAGGGTAAGTTGTTATTTTGCTATACTTGATAGTTAATTGACTCAGGCGTGACTTTGCGGAAATCCATTATAAAATACAATAGACGACGTATATTTAGTGCTTAACCTAATCCGCTTAACTATTCTTAAAGAGTCATAAATAACCCTGTAATAAATCGACACGGGTTTTACTTCTCAACGAGGCAATCTCAGGATGACGATTGACTTGTTGCGAACCCGGACACGACGTGTTGTCGCCCGACAACCCCACATATAGGATTACTGCTCGGGCCACGGCTAGGATCGTTATAATTGTTTTAATTTAGGATCATATTGATGACAGTTTTAAATATTGGGGGTAAATGCGAAACAAAAAATAAGTACTAGATAGATGTTATATACTCGTAGTACCAATAATTTTGCTTTGCACAAAATTACTCGTAATTATCGGCCGTTAAAGCTTTTCCTACTTTGAAACAAATCCACTTAGTAACAATATTTGCAGGAGCGCTTCAACAGTCGAGGGCTTGCCTCCCAGTCCCGAGCTCAGCAGACAGTATCGACATACTTCAGATACTCCCTAATGGAGCTACTCCAGAAGATGGTGAGCGGGACCCCTCAGTTCGTGAGATGTCTCAAACCGAACGACACGCGCTCTCCAAAACATTTCGATTCGGCGAAAATATTGAAACAACTCCGCTACACGGGAGTCTTGGAGACCATTAGGATAAGGCAAACTGGATTTTCCCACCGACTTTCGTTTGAAGAGTTTTTGAAGAGGCAAGTGTTTTTGTTTAATCCACTCTGTATTGCAACATTTCCGTCTTATCTTGCTCACGTTCGTTGTATTTTTTCTAATATTTATTTGTTTTGTATCGTATTAAGTTATCTCATTTCTGTGTCAATTATTTCATATTTCGCATTTTTTATTCAGGTATGGCTTTCTGGCATTCAGTTACGACGAAGAAACGAAGCCCAACCGTGACTGCTGCCGACTCCTCCTGTTAAGGCTGAAGATGGACGGCTGGGCGCTCGGCAAATCTAAGGTGTTCCTCAAGTACTACCACGTCGAAGTACTCTCCAGGATTTATGAGGAGCAGGTTAGGAGATATCATTTTAAGATCGAGTGAATTCATCTTTCGAGCTATACAAGGTGTTATTGTAATAACTAGAAACCTCATTACACTCATCACTGTACATGAGTACAGTGCCATAGTAAAAGTTGTTCATAATGATGACATTATGAACATCTTTTACTATGGCACCAAATGCGAAACCGTGAAAAAAAAATCTGCTGTTCCATACATTATGTTCGCATTAAGCTTCGTGCAGACCAGAGCGACGCGACGCCGCGACGCGACTCGAACAATACAATTTCTAAGAAAACTTGACGGAATAACAATAGCCGGTGTCGCGTCGCGCTGTCGCGTCGCGCTGGTCTGCACGAAGCTTTACTCGACAAAATTATTTCAATTAGACCTTGTATACGTAAACAACGACCGTATCTTTGACACTTTTGACACTATTACCAAAATTTTTACTTGACGTTACTTGAACACACATTGCCAAATATCAGTCAGCATGTTCGCATATAATTTAGAAAGTGTCTAGAGTGCCGCTAGCGACACTGCCTATAATTTAAATGTCTTTGATGCTCACCAACAAGTTCTGTGTATTAAATTCCAGATAAGAAAAGTAGTGCTAGTCCAAGCATGCGTCCGTGGCTGGTTGGCGCGACGAACCTACCAACGGCTCAAGGCACAGATGGCGATATCAGTCCTCACTCTACAGAGACACGTGCGCGGCTGGCTCACACGCAAGCGACTGCAGGGTCTGCAGGAGAGACAGAGACAGCTAGCGAGAGAGTTCCAGATGGAGCAGGACAGCCAGAGGAAACAACATAAGTCTGGTGAGTTTAAAAAGCTGGATATATAAATTAGATAATAATCTCTTGCCATTCAATAGCACTACATGAGCTAAAATGGAAATCTTTGCTCTGAAAAGAGAACTTGTAAGAAAGTTTCACTTTCAAATCAGGAAATTGCAGAGAGAATAAATATAGCAGGTTATAAAGATTCGCTTGACCAACTTTAAAACCTAAAAAACCTTAGGTAGGTCATCCAAATGCAAAAAAAAGAACTGATTGACATTCCCTTACAGGTGTCCCGAGCAAAAACAAAGCTATGATGAAGGCGAAGGTTTTGAGACGAATGACGTCAGATGACAGCGACACCAATGAAACTATCTCCGGTAACAAAGAGAACATTGATACTAATAAAGCTGCCGTTGTTATACAAAGTCGTAAGTATCCGATATGAAACTATGGAGAAGGAGAGAAGAAGTTATCTTAGGAAGTGGAAAATATTGAATTGATTAGATACGAGCATAAAAATGGCAAATGTACGAACTGTGCCATGGCTTGTTTAATTGATCAATTTACTCAGCCCATTGTAGTCCACTGCTTGTCAGAGGCCTCTTAGCGGAGAGTAGGACCTCCAGCTAGATGGACCGACGAGAAGTCGTCAGTCCATCTTCCTTTTTAAGGAAAAAGGTGGCCTCAAAAGACTGCGGAACTAGTAAACCGGGTGCTGCAGCGCAACTTAAAGTGGGGGATGGATGTGCGAACTTAAAGTACGTGGTTTTTAAGTTCGCGAACTTACTCAGCTCGCCGGCGGTGACACACGTGAAGCTTGCTCACACTGTATCGTGATTTTAACGAATTTTCTGAACCAAACTAAACAAACATTACACAAATGTCGAAATAAAATGGCGGCTCGCGGCAATGACAGACGTACGAAATAACGAAACAAGGCGGGTTACGAGAAAATTTTAAACCTGCTGGATCGCTGACGAACTTACTCAGCGGGTCTAAAGTACGCGTACTTAGTATGACACACGGACGAGAAAGGTCGCCGAGCCATAAGTACGCGTACTTGCTCGCACGTCCATCACCCTTTTAAGAGGAAGAGGCCTAAGGACCGAGTGTTACAGCGCAACTTGGGAAAAGATAGATAGATAGAATACTCTTTATTATCTACACTATACAAATTACAGATATAAGCCTGTTCAGCAGTGAACTGATATACTCTTTTGGACCCTGTCACCAATTCACCATGTAACGATGTAGCCTATGTAGTATGAGTACAACAGCATGTCCCGCAGACTTCCGCGGCTACACGGCGCGGCGCGCGCGGGCGCAGGGCCGCGCGCCGCCCCCCGCGCCGGCGCAGCGCCTCATGCAGCACTACTCTGTGCAGGAGAGGGCTACGCAGCTTCACACCTTCGCTGATCAAGTAAGGATTTTTTTTACGCACTTCTGCTACACCTCATTTTATTTTTATGAAGATCCCAACGACTCCAGATGATAACCAAATTTTTTAAACCAAATGTCAACGATAAGATTCTCAGATTCCATAAGTGCGGTGCACTGTTTGTTAGCTAAAAAAGCTCTGATGGTCGACAAAAGGAGTTTAATATCTCTGCCGGACTAACCTGAAACCCTGACTATCTAAAACTCTAACTGTGACTTGCTTGCAAAGTTTACTTCTCAGTGAATGCATCCCTTACCTACTTTCTCCAAGTATATTCACCAAATCTGTATCTACCAGGTGCACGACAAGAATCAAGAGGTGCATAAGAATCTGCGCTGCAATAAACCTGGGATCAGACTGATAGAAGTCCAGCGAGCGGACGAGTACCGCCAGCCGCCCGGCTTCACGCTGGTGCCGGCCATCGTGCGCGGCCAGCCCACGCAGCTGGAGCGCGACGCCAGCAGACTGTCCAGGTAACCACAATATGTCAAACAGTACATACAGCGCCACTAGTACTGTTTATACAGTACTAGCTTCGCCCTGCGGTTTTACCCGCGTAAGTCTCGATCCCGTGGGAATATCGGGATAAAAGTGCCAAATTTCATCCAAATCCGTTCAGCCGTTTTAGCGTGGAAGCGAACGAAAGTGAGTTTGTTTGTTAAACAACACTTTCGTATTTATAATATAAGATAGGAAGTACAACAAGAGCGTGACCGGCTTAATGTTAGTTTACGACTATTGTATCGAAAAATACATTATTTTAGCAAGTAGAAGGACTCATTGCCTAGACTGCATTGTGACAACGGAGTCCGTTCGTACAGTAGATTTTCAGAAAAAGCACTTCTCCCGCCATGAGTGTCGCGTACGCGGGGCACTATGAGCTGGGGGGGCCCTATACCACAAAACTTTACAATTTACAAGCACACAAAATAAAGCGATGCGACGTCGCATTGCAAAAATCTTTAACGCCGCCGCACCGCTCTGTGTATCACTTAGTAGGAGCTGACAACCTCAGAACTAGTAAACTCACATTCATGAGACAGAGATTACACAATATGTACCTACGTAATTTTCCTGTTTCCAGAAGACTGTTATCTTAACACTCACTTGCACTTGCAAGTTTTCCAGAATTTAAGAAGAACAGAGGCTGATTAAGGACCTTTTAGGACCATGATTTTTAATGAGTTAAGAGCGATAGAACTATACAGTACGGAAAGAACCAATCTTTTTTCGCAACGAAAGCGCCATGGTAGCTTTTTGACATTTATTGCAATTTACAGGGCAGGTAACAAAATTCCGCGGGCCCCTCTGACGCTTTCCCCTTAAATATTAAAGCTACTGAGGCCGTTCCATGAAGTGTTAAAAGTTTAACACTTTCATTTACGGCCTCAGTATCTACTAGGTCTAGTGCACCGTGCTTCTCAAATTCTAGAAGACAGTTCTAAGGTGTTTGCGTTGTATGGTAGTCCCCATACAACGCAAACATCAAGAAACCAATTCTTTGTTTTTATCATTTGGGTCTTAAAAAACCATCTGGTGTATTTTCGATGATCGTAACCGTAAACGATGAATGACCGGACAAATACAAGATTGCGTCACTCCTCTAGTTTATCGTCTATCAAGCAGTCGTAATGTGTAGGTACCCAATATTTCACATCAATCGGAATTTTCAGCTTCGATAGCAATAAAATTGCAATAAAACGAATACGCGATTTGTGGAATGTGAATGTTTATTTTTCTTTAATTATCCATCAAGTGTATTTATGAACTATGCTATTAAAAAAATATTAACCTGTCGTCAGAGTTTTTATACCGCCCATGGGCTATTCGACATAAGTTGCCTTGGCGTTCTTAATTAACGGATACCAATGGCCTAAAAGCCAAGTTAGAGGACTTGGCTTGGCATTCTTAATTACCGAGATTTTTAAAGAACTATTTTGTCTGCACAGCTGAGTAAAGCCACCATTTATCCTCCATTTCTTTCTCATCAATTATCGAACGTGTATCCCACTATATCATTTCTATGCAATTGTTCATGCTTACACTAATGGAACTGCTGCAGTCCGTCGCCCGAGTTTCTCGAGAGTCCCGCTAGGCCTTGGGACCAACCGTTGATTTGCAAGAAAGATATTGAGATCAAAAACCCCAGGTTTGTTGTCTGCCACCAAACTTTAGTCATTTGAACATTTGTAGCAGTAAAAAAGATAATATATTTTGTCCGTTCGTTTTCATCCTGCCATAATCTTGTTTTATTGTCATCATAAAACGATTGTGTAATTGAATTGTAGTATTTTCAGATGATGGGAAGCCATCAACTAACTCTCATGGCTTTTTAGTAAATAATAAAAGTCAACAATGTTTGTGAATGTACTTTGTTTGTGTAACTATTGTCCAACTGTTTTCACCGACACTAAAGCTTTTTGAAACGGACTGTGTGGATTGGCGGAAGCTTACATTCGACAGAAAATGTATAAGAGAAAAAAATATAGGAAGAATGGTCAAAAACGAGTAATTGTATGTACAGAACAAGAATATAAAGAACAGCATAACAAAACATCACACCTGTACCTAATCCCAGAAGGGTTGGACAGAGGTGTACCTATAGTACACCCACATTTCGCCAGTCATGTTTTTTAAGTCCCCCATGTAATAGAGCCAATTGCCATCAAACGGGCACAAATCCAGACTCCGGGCTGCTACTGGGAGCCTACCACCACCTCTAAAGCAGTATGTGCAACAGCAGTCAGCAGTTAGTGTGGGAAAGAGATGAAGCTCTAGAGGACGTATAGCTCCATCTCTTTGCCCCTCTGAAGTAAGATTAAAATAATACTGCTTTAGAGGTGGTGGTAGGCCCCCTGAAACACAACGCACAGAACAACTTTCCTCAAAATTAAGCAGTCTCTGATTTCGAGGCCTCTTTTTCTGCGTATAATTTTTCTTGTATATTTAAAATTCGAGTAAACGCCCCAAGACGCATTCAACGCGAAATTTTAATATTCATGAAAGTTACTTGATCTTTTCCTGAATTATAATGATGTAATTCAAGCTTTGATCACACACGCAACCTAAATAAATATACTCACATTTCCATTTCCTCACAGATACCAACCCACAAGCAACGGTCACGCGTACCAGGACGATAGACATGTACACGCGAACAACTGGCAGAATAATCTGCCGTGCAGCCGACAGTGCGGCGGACTAGTCAGGTACGAACGATACGACACCCACAGGGATATCAGGGACCCTATGGATCTCAGGGACCGGAGGGATCACATCCCTATGGATGACTGGAACCCCAGGGATTACAGGAACCCCCCGAGAGTTCCGAGGAACCCCAGGGAGTACAGGGAAATAGACGACACCAAGTACTGGCCCTGAACGAAACTAATCGCTTTCATTCTGTATTTCTGTCACATGCGTCTCTTATTGTGGACAGCAGAAACGAAGGGTATGGATGGTTTCTGCTTTTTGTTAGAGCGCTAGAGATTTTTTTATACAATAGAATTTTCGAGAAAACAGTCGATCCATTCTGTATACATCTCACCGTGAAGAGTGAGGTGAAGTGAGCATGAAGTGAGCTGTCCATAGTGTCAATCCCTAGCTTTAGGTGTAATGACAGCTCACATCAAGCTCACTTCACCCAAGTTATCACGGTGAGATGTTTACAGAATAGCATGGCTGATCTAACGATATTCCTTATCAAAGACCACACAGAGTAAAATCCATCCATCTCATGCATAGTAGCATGTCCTCACAATCAGTATATTTCGTACATACATAGTAGATAATTGTAAAGTTCGATTTCTCTTCATAAACGTACTTAATTATTATTTAGTTTAGATCACACCAATAGAATCACTCATGTGATAGTGGTGGGGCAGTCTCGGTTAGGTTCGGTAAACACTAAAATTCTGAGCTCGTTTTAGAATCGAATATACCTATATGCTCTCATAACCTAAACGAAACCGCATCCATTTGATACCATCACATTTATTTATAATGGAGTACGAGTACTAATTTCAATGATTTCTCCCAACAGCAATAAAATTAACGAGCTAGTGCGAAAATCACAAAAATCGGATCCTCCACCGCGGCGAGCATACAACCCTACCCACGACCCTGAGTCCGACTTGCGGAAGATACTCCGGAACTCGCCGGAAATACTCGCCACGCCCGTATTCAGCTCCGACGACGACTACACGGAGGGCCCCTTCAGGTTCAAACAGTTACTTCGACCCACTCTAGGACCTACTGAGAGCCTTCGCAAAAGAAAAGTCCGAAACTCCTCCGGACAAAGTCCGTGGATGTCGGACAGTTCACAAGACAGCACTAGCTCCAAGCAAGCTTTGTGCAAACGTCGGCCGCAGATCAGTATGGGCGTCTTCTACAACTCATAGACCGGAACTTGGAAGTTATTAGCAAGCGAGTTCCACCTCTACCTCCTAGAGATAAGGTGTTCTCAACTCCCCAGAAAGTTTGACTGCTACAGCCAACAAAGTTTTGCATAGCTTGTTGACAGCGTATTCTATAAGATAGTCGAGTACCCGAATAGATGTCCGTCGTTTCAATAACAGTAAGCCATTAGCGACAATACAAGTGTAAGTATTCCAGTAGGATTTCAGGTTTTTCTCAACGTGTTCCTTAGACCTTCAAGTATCGCGGCTACATTGTTGCCGGCTATTTTGAACAATGCTGATTTGTGCTTGCCTTACAGCCATAATTTAGTAATATTTAAGAGCACTTAAAATTGATTAGTCTATAAACCTAAAATTATTGGAGTTTGTTTATGTAACCGTCCTAATGGGAAACATTGTTTAAACTATTTAGAAGAGGTTATTATAGTTCCATGTTTAAGTAAAACATATAACATTCCTTACTGAAATACTCATGTGTACTTTTTGAATGTTTTCAGAAATAGATCTTAATTATAATTAATGTTCATTCAAGTATACCCACTACAGAAATATTTCAAATATTGATTGAAACTGTAGTTGACAGAGTGTTCCTTTTGGTAATTATTTACTTAGCCTTGTTCTAAATTATTAAAACGTTAGGTAAATTAATCTTTAAAATTTACTCCTATTTATTACATTGGAAGTAATCTTGGAAGTAATTTCTGTAGTTTTGGTAGCATAAAGGGCCAAGTTCTTCAATCTTACAGGGAAATAAATCAACATCAGTCTTAATTATAGAGATTACAGTTGAAATTACTTCGGAGTCTCTCGAATCAGTCGAAAATCGATTGCATTAGAACCACTGAGTCAGAAGTAATCTGTTAGATACAGTTTACGTGTTCTGGCAGCCTGTAACTAAACATACAGGGTGGCAGAGACAACGACGCGCAACCTGTTAGGCCCCGTTCCCACCATGTCGTGACGACAGATTATCGTGTCGTAGCTTGTGTGTTTAAATGAAGATGTTCATATAAAGAACGACACGATTACCTGTAAAACCAACGATACATTAATCGTCACGACATAGTGGGAGCGCGTCCTTACCGTGAGTTCAGAACATGATTCTGAACCCCTTGTGTTGAAATTTATCATCAGTTATTTAAAAAAAAAATGCTGTTCCATTCATTTTGATCGCGTCGGTATTGCACTTTTCTAAGAAACAGCATTTTTTTCAGTTGTTCAGGGGTTCAGAATCATGTGGACTGAATCCATGGTAACAGGTTCTGCGCTAGGGGTCTAAAATCATGTGCTGAATTCATGATTATAGTTTGCGCGCTACCACCCTGTATACATCCACGTATCATTTTGTTTCAAGTAGGTACTCTTCGAGTCTTCACTATATTAAGCAATTACCAAAGCCTTAAAAGTAAATTTTAGTTGATAAGCTATTATGATCTTACTATGACTTCGCTACGGTAGTTTTTCAGAAATGTATGAAGTTATTATAATAATCAGATTTGTCTTATAATATTTATCAGTATTATTATATCATATAATCTACTTGTGTTTACATCATGTATATCGAAAGTAGGATCTCACCGGAAAAGTGATTTTGATTAAAAATTACTCATATTGCCATCACAGTTACAGAGAGTAAAACTATTGAAATGTTATCATAAGTATGTAAAATTATAGATAAATCATTGACAACCTTTGTGATAATGTGCCAATGATTAATAATAAGTTAATTAGTCGTCTATATGGGTGGTCAACGATATGAAAATAAAGTTTGTGCATCAGTAAACGATTTTCATTTATTTCCTAATTTCCTGAAAATACCTACAAAGTGCAGTCTTCGGCCGCATTTCGTGCGAACGTAGTAGGTATAAACTGTAAGTGAAACGTGCACGTGGATGAATATAATTGGCGCTCGAAATCAAAACAAAGTAAAACACGTAAAGCCGTAGTTTTAAAAACCCGCAAGAGTATGTGTTAAAACGAATCAGTTCGGAGCGGGCGGGGGGCGCACGTGACGCCGCGCGCTCCGCCAATGGCGGCGCGGCGTGCGCGCGCACACGCGCAGTCGCGCGCGCCAGCCATGGCGGCCACCGGCCTGCCCGACGTTGATCTGTCACAGATAAAAACGCGCTCCATCGAGAGAACCCTGCTCCCCCTCATCAAGCAGGTATGCACCAGCGCCAGCTCACGGAGTCGCCGCCGGCACTCTCCGCGCGACGAGCTCGTGACGTCTCGCGCCGGCGACGGATTGCGTCGTCGGCGCCCCTCTGACGTCGCTCTCGACGAGAACACCGACGATAATTTCTCGCTTTTACGTACGCGACTAAAACCGTACTTTTATTTTCGTAGAAGCTGTAATTTCTATTGCGTCGCCGGCTTGACGTCTGCTATTAGAATTTCCCGCCCACGACAACAATCTGTTGCGTCTCGGCCCGCGCAGCCGCGATGAGGGTCTGGCCGCTGGCGGCTGTTTTGAATAAATAAGTTTTGGCACCTGGTCAAAACTTAGTGTAACTTTTCAATACTAATATTAACTACTAGATGCGTGCGTTTTGTAGAGTTTATCGATGAAAGGTGAAAGTAAAAGGATAACTTAAGTCGCGCCGAAAGTTTGTGGTGGTAGTAAGCACGAGGGGCGGGCGGCCACGTGGACTCGTAGCGGGTGGTGGCGCGTGGGGCGGGGGGTAGCGCGATCGATGCGCGCCGGGTCCGTCAGTGCCGCGGCGATCGCGGGCGGAGCGGCGCGGTGCCGCACGACACGCCACCGAGCACGTGCGCGCGCCCGCGGACACGCGCCGCCGAGCGCGCGCCCACCGCCCGCGCGCCACGCGCTCCAAGACATGGACGCGCTCTCCGATGACGATGAAATCGCGCGCCGGGAGCCCCAGGTACGTGGTGGCGTCGAGCTGACCCTCGGCGCTGTACCGGGCACCGACTTCCCGCACGACCAGGCTCTGCTTCTAGCGATGCAGATACGTGAGCGCAACAAGTAGTGCGGGCGCGGGGTGGCGAAGAAGCTCGCGTGCAAGAACGACCTTGAGCGGAGCTCGCGCCGCGCGGGCTCGCCCCGCGTCCCGGCCACGACAATCAGACCTTCCAAAATATGATTAATTGAATATCTTGAACTATTACGTAATTTTTACATAAATACACATACATATTTATTTACTGTGGTTTATGTTTTCTCGGAAAGACTATATTGTTTTCATTGAACAATGAAGGCCAAGGTGCCTCCTCCTGCCAAAACTTTGCTTTTAAACCATGATAAAAATTAAAACCAAACCGACTAGGTGCCTATGTTACAAATTATTTTAAATATTAAAGTTATGCGGACTTGTGCATCAAACTTTTAATTGAATCTACAACGGGCTCAGTATTTTTAATTATAGCCATATAATAAATTATGCCGCATGCGGTTCAGTGAGGCTTGTGTAAATATTAGTGAGCACAGTAAAGTTTTCTCTACGGGGCTTCTATATCTTCGGATTAACAATCCGTTCGGGTCTGATCCGATTAACCTTGGCGGGAGGCATCCAAAGCGGTAACACATTGATTTAAATCAAGTTTTCAGTTGCTTACGTAACGCTCCAGTGACTAAAGTTGACATTGTACTTGTTTGACTTATCTTGTCACAGAGCAGTAAACTTGCTAACAAAGACGTAGCGTCACAACTCAACGTCACTATAAATCCTCTCTGCAGCTTGTGCTGTGGCCAGAACTATGTTTCTGTGATACCCACAAAAGCAATTTTGAAGACGATATAATATTTTAAGTTACCCAACAACCCTTTCCAAGTAAGAAGTATTGCGTAAATGTAATAAAATATCCGAGGATTCCGAGGTATGACCTTCGATGCCAGAAACTGCCAAATGCCTGTCCTGGGCTTTTAATTATGCAAATTAGTTTGCTAGGCATGTTTACGATTCACAAATTGCCTTCAATATCCGATTTTGTAAAATAAGCACCAGTCGAACCTAAAATTGATTAGCCAATAAATCGTTGACATTATTTGGGGGATTGCATGTTTAGGCCAAAAATGTACCTAAACAAAAGAAGCAAGTCGTAATGTTATTCTCTTTGTGCCTGTTACATCAAGCTTTGGTTGGACATTGTCTAATGTTTCCACCAAATACAGTAGTCCAGATATCCATCGAAAAGAATGAACCAGTATTATTAATAGGTAGGTAGGTAAATGAAAACCCCACTGATCTGCTATATTAAATATCTTTCACGTCGCTGAATACAAAGAAAATTTCCCGTTCCCCGATTCCGGTCGTATTTAACTGGATTTGGAAAATCCGGCAGGTATTCTGATTGCGTTACCATTGTTCCTAATATACTAGTCTCTTTCTTAAAGCTTTTTCTCGCATTGACGATAAATCTTCTTAATTTTTTTCCATCCCTGGATTTATTAAACCTTCCATTTGATCAATATTTTTCGCATTAACAACGTATTACTGTAGTCCACAATTTACAGTCGATAGTCGGTTATTTTCTCCGACACAATACAAAGAAAACCGTACTTAGGTGAAGAGCGTCGCTCCATTAATAATGCAGTATCCTCACGTGAAAATTCTCACACAAACATCGGTTACTTGTAAAATTGCAGCGATATTATCGAAGTTTCATAGTAGGTATATAATGCTCTACAATTGTGAGAAAAGGCAAAATAATATTGGAATTGAAGTTTCACGGCTTCGGAGGGATCAAAGGAAGCATATAGCGTCGAATCTAAATAGTCACCCTTCTCCTTTTACGAGGGTTATAACTAAGGTTATAACGGACAACGAAGGATTAACCGTCCTCTGTAGAGGATGGTCAAAGGCTCATTTACCTGTTATGTGTATGACTGTCATTATTGTGTTATGAATAAACAGATAGGTGTCTCTTAGTAGGTGCTTGTTATTTATTTTGTTCATGTCATTCTGGATCTAATGAAGTGACAGTATTACCACCAGTATTTCTATAATTTTTATTTTGTTTCTTAGATTTTTATTTATTTTTTGGTTATATGAAGAAATCCTTTTTTACTTACCGAACATGTTATTAAGATAAATGTTTAAATGTTAAACCCTCCACATTGGTGCCCAAGATACAAGCTTGCCTAGTTTGGGGCCAATGCAAAACCCCTTTTAATATTTATTTGCTATAAAGATTTTATATTTTATAGATTTTTTTGGCTCTTGTGATACACGAACTCCTAGAACAAGAGCTAGGGCTACACAGATGTTTGTGACTTTGAAGTGTAAATAAAAGAAAAAATATTATTATTATTTATAACCTAGTCGGAATATTCAGGGTTGGTAATTATGGCAACACGATCTCTTTGTCGTTTGTGAAAATCATCTAAATCTAGTCTAGCAATGGATTAAAGATTTGAACTTAAAGAGAGCGAGGCTACCTAAGAAAAAAGTTCTATAATAGTAGGGTTACAAGTTACTAAAACACATAACCTCACATTATTTGCAGACGGCCGCAAGTTATGCAGGCAAAAAAATTGTTTACCCTCCATTATATAGGGTATATTATATTATGTTTATACCCTGGGAGCTTTCCACCGCATTGTGGCTGCGGCGATGCGTGGCAAATCAAGAAGTTGCGTGGTTACTTTTCCTTATTCAATGTGTCTGACTTTTAGTACGGTTTCTTTCTCATTAGCTTCTTATTTAGAAGAACTGAAATCGACATTTGTATAATTTTTTGCGTTATTAAGCCAATGTTATGTTTATTTGATGTTGTTATAATCAACTCTTACACTAGTTTTTTTTTTTTTGTGAGTGATTCTACCTTTTCGCACAATTCATGTTCTAATTTAGTCATGGGCTCCTTAAATACGTGAACCCATTATGTGATTCCTTTGTTCCGTGCATAGTCCTATTTTGGTTATCTAACTTTTCTTATTTATTTAATAAAAAAATTAAATTAAATTTATTCAAGTATAAAGTAAATTATAATTTAGATTAATTACAATCGAGGAATTCTAACTGTAATGTAGACTGCCTGATCTAGGTTTATGAAAAACCTGTGTTTCAGGCCATCAATTATATATATTATGTACAAGTATGTAGGTAAAGGAAAACATAAAAATAAAGGATGAGCTCAATGGGCATCAAAAAATTCATCCGCACCGCTGTCAGTGGGAAAATGTGCCCAAAAGGCTGGCAACGTTACCACGTTATATGGCAATGCTGATTCTTTGACATAAACATTGGCCAGCCCTCTGGTCATGTGAAGAGTCGACCAACCGCTTGGCGATGTCCCGAAACACTCGATGAGCACTCGGACCCCACGACCCTAGCGTTTCAACCCCAAACGACTCAATAATATAGCTACCAATAAGGTTGCTATATTTGCGCCGTATGAGATACAAAATACATATTTTAGTGTCAGAAATAATAAATCGAATTAAATAATAAAAATAATATAATATGAAATAAAGTATATTTATACGAAAAATTTATTAAATAATTGCATTGACAGTTTTTCATAAAGTGCGATGATGTCGATGTCGTAATCGTTACCAAACCGCATCAACAAAATAGTGAATAAAACACATAAGAATTGTATTGTTTTTTTGTTTGCTAAACGATCATCAAAATAGTCATATGTTTCCATAAAATCGTTATGGACTTAAACAAGCAGTATTACGTCTGCTTCGACGTCTTGCGTCGTCGAGTGCTGCCAAAACATGTTATTGGTATCTATGAAACGGAAAATTACATTCTGCCTTTAGGACAAACTTAACGTGACAACTGACAGGCAGCGAACCTGCTACGAGTCCATATTGATCAGAAATTGACTATTTCTTGCGCCTGATTTAAGTGTTTGTGGTCTTTTTTGGAGATCGCGCATTCTACGCTTTATCAATTGCTCTACTTAATGCGCGCCTTTACTAACGACCGCCATTAGCGATTCTCCCAACTCCAATGTATAGTTTACCCCAGTTATACTATGGCTCCGTGATCCATGAATATC
Source organism: Agrochola circellaris (assembly GCA_914767755.1). Classification (NCBI taxonomy): domain Eukaryota; kingdom Metazoa; phylum Arthropoda; class Insecta; order Lepidoptera; family Noctuidae; genus Agrochola; species Agrochola circellaris. Next base: position 11,890,144 of record OU611841.1, on the reverse strand, counting down.
ATGCCTACACGGGTAGGTAGAAACCATTTTAGACCTCGATAGAGTAGGTATCTAAAGCAAAGCCATCCAAAACGGTTATTATTTATTTAGAGTCGAAGGGGCCTACATAACTATGAATTCTGCTTACCAGTCACCGGCTGAATTTGCGTACAACTAATAGACAATAGAGCTCATCAAAGCGATCTAATTTGAATGACGTAAAACTACAAGTAAGTCATCGCAATGTAACTCTTATCTCATTGTAATAAAGTATAAACTAGAATTATTGCCCTGCGTTTGACAAAATTCTCGGTGATCATTCTAATTGATACCTTTCGTTACCGAGGTAAGAGTTACTTTGCAACGACTTTCTAATGGTTTTACGTGGAACGATCACATCAATAATAATATCTTGTTATCACAGATCAGCAGTCTGGTGGCGTCACGCGGCGAGGCGTCCGGCGGGGCGGCCGTGCAGCGGGTCGGCGCCGCCGTCTGCTGCGCCGTCGAACGGTTCGTGGCTGTCGGGGAGACCATCGCCGATGACAACCCGGACGTGCGGCACAGCATGGTGCTCGCCTGCAAGGAGGCAAGAGCCGCAGGTCAGTCTAGTGATGAGATACTAAGGCGCTGAGCAGATGATGGACATGTCCGCGGACAATTTTTCCGCGACGATAGAAGGTATGGAAATCCCGGCAGTCTATTTGGCCGTGTGCATTATTGCTTAGATTTCCATACGTTCTACCGTCGCGGATATTTTTTCCATCGTCTGCTCAGCGCCTTACAAATACCCGTAAGGCTGGAAAAACAGTGTCGATGTGGTTTGATGGTCGAGCTGACTCCTTTAGAGCCAAGGTAATATTGTTTCGTTCACGATTGTTTTGACTCCAATTTAATGTCAAGCAAGCGGAATATTTTATCACTGAGTAAAGCTTGATAAGTAGATATCTAGGTACCTATTACAGTTTTTCCACAAACGATTTAACCCATAAACTCAATAACTCATTATTTACTACAAACCTCGGTAGGTAGTACCTAAATATCACCGTTATCGGTATTTTCCATTCCAATAACTAGTATAAATCATTTTTCAAGTAGATATATTTCACCGCATACCTAAATAAACGTTACAATGTTGAAATACGGAAAGTGTAATAAACCAAATATTAAGCGTATAATTTAAACAGAGGCAATACGGTGATGTTTTAATAAAATTCAAATTAAATCGTTTGTGTTTTATTAACTTCGAAAAGAGAGCACATAAATTTTCATGAAAATTGAACAACTTTTCCGATAGTTTTCGTACGGCTGGAGCCATTTTGCCAAAATAGTTTCTTCGCTATTTAATTAAAGCTAAGTCCTTTAATAATGACTTCACCCCACGCTGACAATAAACTTAAACTTAGGTATACAATCAACTTGCTAATGTGTTTAAGCTAGCCTAACACCGCAACTAAACTTGAGGCGTCAAATTACTTGGCTATATACGATAAACAAACCTTTAATTAAATGCTGGTAAATTATAATAATTACTTGTGCAAATATATCAAGTACTTTAAGCAAAAAAATCCCAAGAGCTTTAGAAAGCTGCGGAAATATATAATTTCAGATATAAATTTAATAACGTAAAATATACAAATGGAAAGCGGTGGGACTAAATCCACCGTCGTATACAACCATTCAGAGGGTTTTAATCAAGACTTGCGTGACCTATAAATCTCACCGATATCTCTATTGTGTATTTAAGGGGCCACCATATATATTCGCTTGAATGGATATGCACAGTTAAATGTTAAGAAATAGTTCGTATAAGGTAGGGGATTGAATCAAGCAGAGGCAAAAAGTGGATTTATGTCCACTGCTACATTTCACTCGGGTCTGGACCCTCCCATTGTCCCTGGTGACGGGGACGCCAATTATTCCTGCATAATGAATCTGTCTATGTATACGGCCAGATTTATTCAAATAATATGTAAGTACATCTTTTCTAAGCACGTCCAGATTGAATTACGTAAACAATCCGTCGTAATTTACGTAAAGAAAGAGTTATCCATACTCAATACATTAGGTATTCTAATCCAATATACGCATTATGTTCACAATTCCGTGTTGCGCTTTCCAATTTTCTGTTCAAACGTGTAGCAGATAATGCGGAGAATCAAGGCTACCCTTTCTAACCGCCCTCATAAATTTGTGTCAACAACCTGACCCGAATTTTAATGCTTGAACGTTATTACCGGATCCAGCATGGCAACAAACAAAAGATGCAAACAATGGCCGCCCGTGTCCCTCTGCCCTTCAGCCATACGGGAACACCGATCAGTTTCGTAGCTTGCCGTATTACAATAAAGCGTGTAATTTTCTTTGAAATTCGCTTAAGTGCTTTGACTTGACCGTAGTTTACGGATTCTGGATAGCTAGTAACTGACGCGTACTTTCTAACGAAAGTGCAATTTAATAATTAAATACGAATAGGTAAGTTTGATAATAAGTTAGGTTGATTTTTGTAATCTAATATCTTTTAAACAAGTGCACTTAAAATCTTCATGACACCGCTGAACCACATCAAGGTTTTCAGTTAGCCCCCACGGCACACAACTAGATAACAATCGATATAAATCACTTTTCTTTTATTCTACCTTTTATGGGGTCACTTTTACGACTTAAAAATTATTTATATGCCACTAAAACCTCATTTTATAAGTGTTTTGTCAAAACATCCGATCGACAGTAGGTAACTAAATTAGACGAAGTTACTGACTTCCACAGAATCGGCTCATATTTAGCATTCATAATATTGATTTGTAACAAACTGTTTTATGAGAGATTTACCACGTCTGAAACTCTCCGGAACTTAGCTAACCGCACTCCTTCTTGCTTGGCACCTTTGGTCCAGGCAAATGACTCGACACCTCGTTTGTTAAAATTATTCTGGTGGTTTTTAAGACGAGGGTGAAAACCGCCGACCGCATTACTTATACCTATACCTTCCTCCACCGACACCACGGAATACAAAACATACAGTTGTATTTCCCCTTGAATAATGGCTTTAGCAATCAACTAGAACAATTCCAATATCATCTCTTAACCCAAACCGTGGACATTGTATTAAATTCAAATTGATATAACGAAAGTCATCAATCATGAATGCCATTGTAATTCAATCTACCCTTATCCTATCCGTTAAATTCCTTTAATAATTGCTTTAAGTGCCAGTTTGTTTGAGCCTCGCTGATTTCAGATTAATACAGTTAGTGATATTGTTTCTAAAATCAATAGTTTTCATAATATTCTTTGAGTTTTCGGCATCCCAATTTTTGAGGTTATTCCATACAATACTGGAAACATTTCATCACCCATCAGCTGGAAGTTATTAAACTTTACTGGAATGACATAATATCAGAGCCCCTGAAACGTTAGAGATAAACGCCCATGTAATTACTTACCATTAGGAGCGCCATCAAAATTGTAACGGGGCCGTCTCGTGCACATTTTTCACTGACCAAAAAATGTCGTTCGTTCATTGGGTTGGCCAAGGGCGCGCAGTGGGTCAGCTGTAACGAGATTATCCGGGATCGACACAAATCTAATAAATAACAGGTGTCGACTGTGACCTTCGCCGGCCACTCCCATACTACTAAGCTAATGGATAGTAGTCCTAATGCTGTTCTTGCCCAGCTATTGTTTACCGAAATGGTTCACAATCACAGCTATCATAGTTATTTTCGTTTCCATCGACATAATTAGGGGAGTAACTTTTCAACTATCAAGGATACAGTTTCGTTTATTTTGTTTGAAATGACGAAACAAGCAGTTATTTACGAATTATTTGCACGATTTCAAGAAAGTTACATAGAAAGCATAAATAAACCCTAAGAAATGGCTGCCAAAGCAACATTTTGGTATAATATTTTATTTAAAATATTTAACCTCGGCTTCGCCCGTGTGGACGTCGGAAATTTACCCACAGGAGCGTGCAAGCGGTATAAAAAGTATGGTCTGTCCAGATCATGGTCTATCCGTGTGCCTAATTTCATCCTTCAATCCGTAAATCTGTTTAGGTGTGAAAAGGTACCAGACAGACAGACAGAGTTAGTTTCGCATCCTAACTATGCTAACTAATATTATAAATGCGAAAGCGAGTTTGTTTGTTACGGTTTCACGCTAAAACGGCTGAACGGGTTTGAATGTTTGGCACATAGGTAGACCATGAGCTGGGTTAGGACGTAGGATACGTTTTATCCCGATATTCCCACGGGATCGAGACTTATGCGGGTGAACCCGCGGAGCGCAGCTAGTTTATAATTTTAAAACATGTCCCGAGTGACGCAGCTGATCCGTAGCCGAGGACCGTCATGAAAAGCGCCTCTACTCTACCCTAACTCGTATCTCACTCTCACCTTGTTTATGACTTGATAGAGATGAGGGTCATTTTAGAGTGAAATGAAATTCAATTCCCAGGGAAATTGAAAATGGGCGCCGACAGGAAAGGGAGAATGGCTTATAAAATCTATGTTTTTTGACGACACACCTTTCCTTAACAACCGACAGTTAGTTTTCTTCAATAATTAAGATAAATAATCAAATTCAAACAGGTTAACGTAACCAAGTCAACCTAAAAACGGATATTCAAATATTGGGGGCGCTCGCTCGAATATGCGAAACCGTGTCCCGTTTAGATAAAAATAAGCTGAAACCGATGCAGCTATAAGCGTTGTCGGGAGTACATACTTAACGAGTATTAAAGTAAATATTTACGATGTGTTTTGACACACACCGCGTGTTTTGGTTCATATACTTGTTATTAAGGGGGATGCGTTAAGGTAGCCAGTAGTTTTTTTGCAATTTGCAAGCCATGTCACGTTGTATGTTGATTCGCGACCGTAACAAATACGGCTTTACAGAATTATTAACATTAGAATTGGCAATAAAACACCTTAAACTAGAATTGACCTCAAATGTCATGATTTCATGAAGTAGGGTAATATAAACTTAGAGAGCCGTATTGATGATTTTTATGATTATAATTCTATAAATAAATATTTGATACGGCCGCGAATCATATTTAGATCAACATACAACCTGATACTGACCTGCAAATTTCAAAAAACGTAAGAAAGCAGACGCTTTCATCTTGAACGCATTTGTACACTACGACGGTGAACGAATGGCAGCTAAGCGACTATGTATTCCGCCCCGCCACTGACGTATGATGGCACATTATTAGTGGACTGTTTTAGATAGGAGTGCGATAACGAGGCAATTCCAACCTCCATATGAGAAAATGAATAAAGGAATTACGTCAATTTGTGTGATGGTGCTACTTTTTCATGTCAGATTTAAAACCATTGAGAGTGAATGGGATTTATTTGAAACTAGCTCCCATCAGCGGCTACGCCTGCGCGATATTTTTATAAATTATAGCCGATGCTACTCAGTGATAATATGGCGTAAATATTTTTTTTTATCGGTACAGTAGTTTTTGAGTATATTCGTTGCAAACAAAAATACAAATCTTTTCTCTTTATAATATCAGTGTAGATGAAAACAAAAGAGATTCGAATATGGCTAACTGTACATTTAACTTTCCTCTCAAATATTGTACCATTGCAAAGAACCACTGATATTATGATACTGTTTGTACTCCCCAGCACTTGTCCTTAAGGGTTCATTACAAAACCAGCGCCGACAGCATTTGTCTGGCATTAATACTGAAATGAACCTTGTTGGCGCAGCCGTGAGACACACACTATTATTGCTATAAGATTATTTTCACGTTTTATTTTGTTATTATGTGTTTCACGAACTGTGTCCAAATAAACATTATTCTTTCTTTTTATTATATTATGATATATATTTATTTATTTATTTTATTAGGTATTTATGTACACACAGTAAAATATATAGAGTTACGACATAATTATAATTTGAGTACAAAGGTACTGCTTATTTCTTAAGAAATTTCTTCCAGCAGACCTGCGAAAGGAGAAATGAGAAAGAAATGTAGACAATAGTGTGTGAGAACAAAAAGAGAAAAATATAAGTTTGCAAAGTCTTATACTTAAAATATCAAAATATACCTACACGTATAAAGCAATAAATTAACATATACTTAAATAAATACATAAAACTTAAATATATAAACATACATATATATCTTACAATTTAGAAACAATGTTTTCCATTTTTAAAGATTTTTGCAGTGGATGATAAAATATTTCATTTATGAACCGTAAATCTGTAGCCACAATTCTTGCATGAGGACAGGGACTTTCTGATTCAATGAACCCTCGCCTTAAGCAATTTCAAAGATAATATTTTCCACTTGCAATACCCGCTCGTGTTTATTACTGTAACCTACTGAACGTTACATTTTCAAACAGTTTCAGTAGCTACGTCATGAATTGTAAAGATATTCTAACGCTACAGTAAGAAAACATATATTTTCAGTTCACGTTTATCGCTTTCTGAGCTGTAAGGAGACACAAAGATCGTAAATTCCGACAAATTTACGGTTACCTACCGCAACAATTACACTGGTATCTACCAACTTTTACAGTTACCCTAAACTAACACGCGACGGTCGTACAGTCATGCCGCAGAATTTTACTTTTACCCCTTTATTCATAGACGGGTAGTCCGTTACTGATATCAAACATTAATGGCGTCGTTAATTTCTTATCACGTCAAACTTTTTAATGAAAGTTCTTTGTCCTCGTCCTTCACCTGAGGGTAAAAGGGGGCGAACTAGAGAAACATACATTATTTATTGTGTTCATGTTCAGAGATAATTTTGCCAGTCGTGTTCTTAGGCATCACGTAAATTGACGCAAGAACAGGCTTAGAAGTCAAAAACAGGCAAATGTTAACTGATGTTTTATTGCGAGTTTGTGTTCACACATTGCAAATACAGTGTCAGTACATGATTCTGAACGCCCCTGCGTTGAAATTTTTCGTCGGTTATTAAAAAAATAATCAACTGTTTCATAGAAAAGTGCATACCTACACGGTGAAAACGTATGGAACAGCAGTTTTTTTTTTTAAATAACCGACGAAAAATTTCAACGCAGGGGTGTTCAGAATCATGTACTGACCCCATGGTAACCGGCTTCGCGTCGATGTCCCTCACACCTGTATATCAATACAGATTTAACATTTGCTCTCTACTCAGCCAACAGTCATCGAATTTCATAAAAAAATTATCAATCTTACAATGCCAATACACATTCCCACACACATGTAAACATCTAAGTATCTATACAATATTAGGTACACGCATAATCTATATGGTACTCGTTTACCTAAAAGAAAAAGTCAAGCATCATACACAGGTACCATGGCGGACACTGGCGCCTGACCACTTTTCGACCTTATTGACTAAGCAATAAGGTCGAATAGTGGTCAGGTCAGCACGTACGCTACGCACATTTATGCAACCTTTACTTCCCTTTGCACGGTAGATAAAAGAAACCGCAATTTTCTCTTCGTCCCTTGATTTCGTTTTCTTGTTCGGACTATTAATTGAAATTGGTACCTTCGCTTATAAAATTGGTACCTTCGCTTATAAAATTGGTACCTTCACTTATAAAATTAAGACGTACCTAGGTATTCATTAAACATTTCGTTCGCATCGATAAACAAGCATTTATAAATCTTACCCTTCGTGGAAACTGCCCGACCTGGGAATCCAACCCAGGACATCATGCCCAGCAGTAGCGCTTGCGGCCACTAGATCAACGAGGCAGTTTTCCTGAAAGTGACAAAACTGTGGCCGTATTTCAAGAAGGTCTAAGTATATAGGCTTTATAGGCTAAGTATATTTATGAGTATGAATCACAAGAGCAACGTAAGATAAGAGAAAGCACGAGAAGAAATTAATTTAAACACAAAATGGCACCAAATTTAAACATAGTTAAGCATTGTTCTAGATACCAAGCCGTCGAATTATTTAATAGGTTACCGACTGATTTTAAATTATTAAATTATAGCTCTCACTCATTCAAAACTAAATTAAGATCCTTTTTGTTACCAAAATGTTTATACTCTGTATCAGAATTTATGTCAAATGATAAAAATAGTCACATAAAATGATAGCAGTGAACAAGGTTAAATTAAATTATCTTTTGACTTGAACACTTTGCTCCTAGGACATTGATAAATTTGTGCCCTTAATATTTAGACATTGAATTTGAAATTATATCTGCTATTAATTTGACATTGTATTTATTTGCTGACATAAATTTGAAATTAATTGACTCTTGAACTAAACATCAATATTAATTAAGCTTCTAAATGTATTGTTTCTGCATATGATAATTTTATTTAGTATGTAATGTTCAACACAAACTCAAACTCAAAGCATTTATTTCAATTAAACCATTTGCAAGCACTTTTGAATTATCAAGGAATCGGTCAGTCAGAAATATGAAGCTAGTTGCCCATTCCAAAGCGTAGTAGGTACCTATGGAGAAGAACGGGCAAGAAACTCCACGGACACTCTTTTAAATAAATAAATAAAATGTTATTTGAGGAATGAATGAATGAGTGAAGGTCAACATTCAGATCGCGAAGAATAGTGCACTGCAGTGGAACGATTTACATCATAAGGTATCAAATCTCTAGAAAAAATCGAATAAAATATCAAAACAAATTGACTTTGTCTTGTCACAGTCGCATCAGTGTTTCAGGGCAGTGCTATTCTGTAACCATCTCACCGTGAAAACTTAGGTGAAGTGAGCGTGGAGTGAGCTGTCATTCCACAGGGATTGACACTATTGACAGCTCACTTCACCCAAGTTTTCACGGTGAGATGTTTACAGAATAGCATGGATGCTCTTTATTATAAGATCGCAAACTCAAGTCAATTTTTTTTTTTTTCAATATTTTTCCCCACAATGACAGCATTTTAATCAAGACCCAACCGATGAGTGTCCTTTTAAAACGTCGCAGCTCATCATCATGGAACCAACAACATGACGCCTGTTAAGGATAAAGTGGCTCTGAAAGATTACTTGACAACATTCCACAAGAGCTTTGTGAATCAACGTTGTAATATTACACAAATAAGCTAAAAAGGAAACAAAGCTTCGCCAGACGGAATATTCAAAGGGTCTTGAAGTTGAAGTACAACACGACAGGTAGCTACGTGGCGCCTTTGAAAAAACGAACCTTGTGCAGAGAAAAAATTGTAATTGTTCTCTTATGAACACATTGTACTTACTGATGGTGTACATTCCCTATACATGACAAGAAAATAATAATAATAATAAATCATTTATTTGCATAAAACATGGTATAAAATGGTGTAAAAATATAACAACATAAATATAAAAATACATCAACATTTTTTCTCAATAAATTCTTTTAAACAATAGAAGCTACACTCATTCAACCACTTGTACAACTTTATCTTAAATAATCTAGTATTTAATGATTTGAATTGAGTTGGTATCTCGTTAAAAATACGCACGCACATTGCTAGGCAGTTCTTATTGTATTTGGCAAGTCTTGGCAAATCATTAAGCACTAATTTAAATGGATCTCGTCTATTACGAGGATTTACATCATTTGCTGTTTTAAATAATGTTTTATTCTTAAAAAAAGCTCTTTTCTTTGTGTGACCACATCCGCCGCAAAATATTCACTGAACATATACAATTCTATAATTCCGAATTCTTATCTAACTAATATTATAAATGCGAAAGTGAGTTTGTTTGTTTGTTACGCTTTCACGCTAAAACGACAACGGATTTGGGTACATGAGTAGACCATGACCTGCACGCGTAGCATGACCACCGTAGAAACTGGTTTTGTCGACGGAAGAATAGACAAAATTACAGGTAAACAATCACAATCTGTCATTTTGTCTATTCTTCCGTCGACAAAATAATGACGACTGAAATAGGTCGTAGGATACTTTTCATCCCGGTAGTACGTTCCCGTGGAATAATTTCCGACATCCACGCGGGCGAAGCCGCGGGCGAAAGCTAGTACATTAATAATTACTTTTTGTTAACAGACTCTCAAAATAAAATTTAAAAAGGCAATAATTTTTCTTTTTAACAATAGTTGTAACTTAATTAATTAATAAAATTCTGTTCCGGAACTTATTACAGAGCAATGAAGAAAAATTCTTTTACTTGAACAATTTTCTTCTTCAGCAAGATTTCATTTGAAAATACAAGTAGTTTTTCTGGCAACAATGCTTTCCACAATACACAATGTTAAGAAAATGGAAATACCAACTTCATAGCATTAATTTGTGCTTCACCACCTTTATGAAACTAATAAAATATTAAACACATACAGCACTTTTCATAGATAAAGTTTCAGCAAGTTTAGAAATTGCTCAGCCGCTGAAATGGTGTGAAAGTTCTACTAAATTCCTGCAATCATATGCCGTTCATATTTCTGAGTTTGTAAATGTAGCTATTCAGTTTTGTAGACGTTTCGTAGCTCCAACTTTGTGTGCCGTTGTTCTCATTAAGAGATAATAGTTGGGTAATCTGTATTGACATTTAACTAACTATTGTCTTACATCATTAACTTTGAAGGCAAACTTAATAAGAATGAATAACTACGCAATTATACCTAGGTACCTAAAAATCGAGAGCTCCCGTGAGACTTTTATGATGTTTTATAGTAGCAGAGAGGCTGTAACGATTACGGTATATAACTGTGTCGTCCCAGATGAATCGTAAAAAGGAAGTTGTGAAAGCTTTATTGGATAACGGCCCTGCTTACAGCACTTTTAACTTGGAACAGCTAACTTGACCGAGAAAACTTTTATATCGCGTTTAACATTATTCTTCCGACCATTCTTGCGTAGGTTCTATTTTTTACTCAGGGGTGACTCGAAAGCCTGTGAGAATGTTTCCATGTGACAGCTCCTAACAATGTTTTGCACACTTCAGTTACTTCCGAACGCGTTTTAAATGAGAATTGGTTAAAATACTTTTGACGCCTACCAAAACTTTCTCAGCCAATGCATTTCAATTTCATCTTTAATTAATTTTGTTCGTCGAGACAAAAACCATCAAAACAAAAATACCATTGTAGTATAAAGTAGATGGGCCGCGAACTCAGTGCTCGTTTCCCTAAGTGTCAAGCGAATCACTGAACAAAAGTGCGACGAAGCCAACGACGCGTGACTCTCTGATAGAGACGCCCCTGAGACGTAACTTTCGCTCTTTTGAAGCACTGAAAGTGATCCTATCCCTCGAAGCAAAAAACACAAAAGATACTTAGTAGTTAAAACTTAAAAGATGAGGGAGACACTGTTTCTGACATATAAGGTTAAATGGACTTGGAAGGGGTTCAAAGTCCACGCGATGCCCTTTCGACAAGAAAGACATTCGGCAGGTCCATTGAGCGCGCGCTGAAATATTTTAATAAAATTATAAAGGGCGCTGAATGTCAGCGATCTTTGCAGTTTCAATGTCACTACCGTCGCTAAAAGATATTATGCAAATACTGAAGATTTTTGATTACCTTTACCTACCTTGTAGTTTTAATCTATCATCTTCTTGAAAAACCATCTTAAGGAGCTTAATGATAAAATTAAGTTATACCCTCACATAAAACAATTCTTGCAGAGAACTTAATACATAACACTAAAGATAAGAAAAACAAACTTCAAAGTCACTCATACTTTCGGAATACTTTACTCATTTTATAAACTTCGTAAAATATGAAGATTTAGGCCGCGTCCTAATATAAGCTACAGTCGCGCAAATACGCGATCACAAGGACACTGCCTATCTCTTATCTCTTCAATAGCCCGATTATATAGTAAATTATGATGTTAGATAAGTATATAAACGAACTTAAACATTTTTTTTCATACAAAAAACAACTCTGGCGTATTGTAGACTCGATATTATGTAAACAGCAGTCAAGAGGCATGGATTGTACTAATAAATCTAGCTAATGGTTCATTGTGAGGATTACTACCGTTACTAACAATTAATATACGAGGCTTTTATGTCGTAAATCACTGCTATATGCCACTATAATATAATAAGAGGTGACAAGTAGGTGGCTTGTATTGACGGGACAAAACACACACGTTTAACTTTAATAAAAGCTGCTTCTGAAGTACGATTATTGGCATAAATCTACCATGAATGTGACGTCACGGGCCCGTTGAGAACTCAGACACGCATCAGCATAATACCGTGATAATGCGGCCCTTGAGTGCGGCCTAGATCCGGCACCCTGTGGATTATGGCCAGGGGCTCCACGCCCAAATAAGATCTTTTATGCTTGCCTGGCTATCTTTTGTGAGAAATTGTGATTCCGCTGTATTTTATAAGTACGAATATTCATAGAATGGCTGACAATCACAGCTTTGTCACGGCCTAGACTGTTGGGTTAGATTTAGATTTTTGTTTTTTGGCATGTTTGAGAAACTCTTAAACACAGTCGGGTCAGCAACGGATTGCCGATTGGATCAAGTAGAACTGACCGTGTGTGGGCGTGAATTGGCATGACCCCTATACTTGACGGAACAATCGAAGTTCAATTGTTTTAGCTTCATCAACCCGATTGGATCATACCGATTGGACCGCTTATGGCGTTCGTCGTCAGTTCAGTTGAGTCAAGATTTTTGGTTTCTTTATCACGAGTACAATGCCCAAGACAGCTAAAACATCGTCGTTCGTCACTGGCGACGTCAACTAACGTCGCTACCTATTGGACAGTTTAAATTGATCGTGTGTGGTGTAAATGAACGAACTGCAGATTGGGTCAAGCCTGCAGCGTCATGCAGATTGGACTATAGGCAGCATGATGTATGGCCACCATAAGCATTGTCCAGAAACAGCACATTAAATTCAATTATTACAAGAGAACACAATGTATTCACTCATCTGTAACGCGATAAAGCACACCGAAAATTCAAAACTCCATGATCTTGTTTAAATGTTTGTTAATTAACCGTTCGCCGTAAAATTGTAGCAAAATTTGCTTTCATCAAAATTCTACATTGACGCTTTTCCCCTGGCCTGTCAATTCCACCAAGTGTTTCATTTGAAATGTAATTCCAAGTTGTCTCATATATTTGCAAGGAAGGTCTTTGTTCGTCGTCGTGTATGTAGGAATCCGGCAAGTGAATGTATACCTACATACCTATAAGTAGATATAGGCAGGTAAACAGTCAACTTTCATTTTAAGACTGTTTAAAACTCTATGTGGGTAGTGCTATTAGGAATATTTCTAGATGGCCATTTTTCCAACCCAAGTTTCAATTCGTACGCCGACGAAGTTTACAAACTGTTTAAATATAGCGCAGTGACGCCCGTTCAAAAATTTATGGCTACATTTGGCTCTAGTTTGGTTCAATATCTCTCTTATTTGCATTTCAATGCCAAGTGTCGACCTTTGTGGAGCTGCCAACGACTTCCGGTTTGCTTTTTGACGGATGCCCATTATACCTTAAGAACTTCGGCAATGGGGTAAATTCGCCACGAATATATAAAGGGCGGTTAAATTCTAGAAAGCACGCAATGTTTTGTTATTGTAAGCGAGTTCTAAACACTTATCAGGAAATACATTAATCTGGGTAATGTCCGCCGTTTCCGTGGGCAGGTATCTATTAACGAGGCCGGCAGCATTTATAGCTCGCGGAAAAACGTTATTTTTCAATGAATGGCCACTTTGATAAATGTTTAGAATTCTAAAATGATAGGATAAATCTATTAAAACGCAGATATATGCCAGTAACCTTGAGTGGTTAGCTTGCGTGTGCTTGCGAGCTCACGCAACGGTTCGTACGTCCAGCCAGTAATAAGACTGGCCGATCAAGGAGAGCTGTCCCAAATAAGACGCATTATTCATTTATTATACATAAAACCAAAGCTATTTTAATAAAACATGTATATTTAAAGATCAATAATTAAATTATCTTTAAAATGGTGAAGGTTTCAGAAAAATACGCTTTATAGATTTTGCGTGATTCTTAGTTTTTTATCCGCGTTAGACATAAAATAAAAAAATAAAAAATCTTTTATTTCGGACCCATAACTAGTCCATTTGGTTAGTATACACATGACTTAGAAACTAGTGTTAGTACTTACATCTACCAGAAAAACAAAACAAACTATTAATTAACACGCCACAGTGGCATGTAGGCGTATCCAATATCCCAGTATGGGGCTGTCCCACCTATCAGCTATAGTTTTCAGGATGCTGTTGGGGCTGGCGCGTACCCTGCGCATAATGGAAGCGCAACGCTTGCGCATGATGGCGTGAAACCCATCTATTCTCGCCTCTGCGAACATGCCGGAAGCACTGCAGTAGCGCGGCAACCCCATCAACACCCTGAACGCATTATTGTATTGTACGCGCAGGACGCTGTATGCCCTATGCGTGTAGTTGACCCACAGACTGCATGTATAGAACGACTGACAGTACGCTGTAAATAGAGTAGCCTTAACTTCAGTCGTGCAACTCGCAAATCTGCGTGCCAACATATTGCAACGGACAGCTAACGCCCTGCGCTCACGCTCAATGTCCAGACTGTCTTTCAAGTCATCGGAAACCCAGTGGCCCAGATACTTGAAGGAAGTGACTTGATTTACGGAATTTCCGCAAAGTTTCAAGTGTGGTTCAATAGGGTAAGTTTTAGTGCCCGCCCTGAAAACTAGTACCTCACTCTTCTTAACATTGTATCTGAGCCCATGAGTCTCCGCGTACCTCTCACATATTGTAAGCAGACTCATCATTGCGTTAATCGAAGGGCTCAGCAACACCATATCATCAGCATAACTAATGTTGTTGACGCATACTCCGTCTACATAACAACCTTGATAGGTGTTGCTGAGCTCGACGATCAACCGGTTTATGTACAGATTGAAGAGGCGAGGGGAGGTCAGTCCGCCCTGCCTCACCCCGCACTCCAGCCTATACACATCCGATAATGAGCCTGCCCACCTCACACAATTAGTCTGATTGGTATACCAAAACCGTAGAATTGATATAACTTCTCTATCCACTGAAGTATCAGTCAATAGTTTCTGCCACAGCAACTCGTACGACACCAGATCAAACGCTTTGGAAAGGTCTAGGAAACACGCATTAACAGGTGTTTTCCTTGACGTATAATACTGAACAGTATGCTTGAGAGACAGTATGGCACTTTCTGTAGAGAGACCAGGTCTGAACCCAAACTGCGCATCATGCAGTTCGATGCGGGTCGCCATATGCCTGTCAAGCAAACTGTCCAGCACCTTGGCAATGATAGTAGCAAGGGATATGGGCCTATAGTTCGAGAGGTCTGATGTGTCCCCAGTCTTATCCTTCACAATAGGTACAACCACAGTTTTCATTAGGTCACCGGGCAGATGAGCGTGGCTCAGACAGAGTGAGAAGAACATCGCCAGAACCCTAGGCAGGTGAACTCCTGCATGCTGCAGATGCTCGATGCTGAGGTAGTCATACCCTGGTGACTTGCCCCTAACCATATTTTTAATAACAGTAGCAACATCTTTTGCTGAAAACCTGACATTTACCTCCTTCAGACAATCCTCAGCATCGACCACCTGCGATGCGGAGCCAAGAGGAGATCGAACTTTAAAATGATTCAAAAACAAGTTTGCTATCGCAGTAGGGTCATGTTGCCCCGCCACGCTCACGGGGACGCCCGGCCTCGGATTCAATCTATTCGTATTTTTCCAAAACCTTGAAAAATCTTTAGATTTATGATGGTCAGCTATGATGTCCATTTTAATTTTATTTTGATTGTTCTGACACCATCTTAACTTTGATTTAAAGACTTTTCTCGTGTCGTACATATGTTCATACACAGAACCAGAAGTTGGTTTACGAGACATACTCCAGACTTGAAAAGCAAGCCGGGCGTCCGCGTGAGCCTGCTTAACATGCCCATTCCAACCGACAACACATTTGTTCCTTCTACCCCCTCCCGCATCCACATTACTGGGACATTGGGCAGCCTCTGTAAGTATACACACAATGTTTTTATACATATTGTCCAATACGACTTTGTGATTGGAATCCTCACAACACCCGTTAGCACATTCTTTAAATTCTAAAGGAAAATTAATTTCCCTTAACATTGTATGACATCTTTCTTTGTATTTACTTATTTGACTATTATTCCGTTCTCCCCATATCGCAAAGCTTTTACTCAGCTTGGGTGTAACAATTGTAGGTCTTATCATATTAAAATTACATTGTAATTGTATAGGCATGTGATCCGACCAATACGTATCATACAACACAGTTGCACTAACGAGCAGACGCCTCGCAGCCTCGGTCACTACACAGTGGTCGAGCCAGCGGTGGCAACCGTGCGCGTCACTCACGAAAGTGTACGTACCCTGCGGCAGTAAGTCCAGGTCCGCACAGGTCCAGCACTGCTCCTCACAGAAGCTCAACAGTTCACCACCGAACAGCTCGCCTGGGTGAGCGTTAAAATCGCCGAGTAGGATCACTGATTGCACATTATTACTTTCTATTATCGCACTAATTTCACTAAGACAATCTGTAAACACAGTTACGTTATCGTTCGAGTCCGTAGGCATATACACCGACAAAATGAGTACGGAACGATCCTGCGACACTATCTTAATAGCTACAAGGCGAGCGTTGTTACAATTAACTACCGTGACAGATGGAAATAGGCTCTTCCTCCACAACAAAGCCACTCCTCCATAAGGCCTTCCACGTAGCACTCCCGCTGAGGTGTCGACTGCCGAATTGCCAGTAACATAACTTTACAAATTAATTTTACTATGTAATACAAACATAATCTAAAATATTCATCACATATTAAGTTATTAAGAAAATGCTCTAATTTAACATATATTTTTTTCCAAATCATTAACATTACTCGTTTAGACGTGATCATCATTATAAAATCATAAAAATGTCGGCTGTCGTCGCCTTAATGACCAAAAGATGATTGTAATAGCGAACAAGCAAGCAAGCGCAGATTGAGGCAACAATTGAAATAATAATAATACATCACAACATTTGAATTTTATGTTATTTCAAATGTGCGTTCAATGCTAATATAATGTCTCCAACACCCTAGAGGTAACTAACTAATGTTAATAACACAAGTTAAAAAAAAAAACTTTTATGTATCTCATTATAAGCGAACTACTAATGGCTTTATTATTTATTCATAATCAAGTAATAATCTTTTATAATATTTGACACACTAGGTACTAATTAAATGAACTAACTATACAAATATAAGAAGGGGGTGGGGGGGAACAATCATAGGGCATCAAAGTTTTTTAATCAGCATTGCCATACAACGTGGCAGCATTGCCACGTTGTATGGCAATGCTGATTCTCTGGCCGAAGAATAGGCCAGCCTTCTGGTCACATGAAGAGTCGACCAACCGCTTTGCGATGTCTTGAAAAACGAAAGTGAGCACTATAAAGTTCTTATGAGAAATAAAGTTCTTTAAACCCAACGTCTGCTAATCTCTTATCAGGGTATAAAGCATGGACAGTCCCTAGACTAGCCGTAGCGTGGCGGTCAGCTGTATGGGCTTTACAGGTTCTGCTTCTTTGACATCATTCTTACGACGGGACGCTGATAGTTTTGATTAAATTATTGGCTGGGGAGCACAGATTATCCTAAAATATTTGCTTATAATTTTATCAGATTAAAGAGTTTTCGGTCATAGGTATATTTACATATTTATTTACATAAATGCTCTAGCGTACCTAGTACATACAAACTAAGGCAGTGTCCAGCACTCCGAAAACACTTTCTACAAATAGCTATGATATAGATTTACTGACACTTCCTTATGTACGTGAACACAAGAGGTAGTATCGAGCAACGCATCCGGGATAAGACAAGACCCGGCCACGTTCAGAACCACTTAATTCTGGAACAAACGGCTCTAAGAGAAATTACCCTGGCTGAGATAAACTCGTCTTTCGGCCCTCTACGAAATTAGGTCCTTTCTGTTGTGGATATATTTTAAGAAATACTCTTACCATAAAATATAATATATGAATATATTATGTTTTTGGAACAAACTGTCGTTTTTGTATATAGATACCTACATAATCAGCCTATAATGTTCCCACTGCTGGGACACAGGCGTCCTCTCTTCGAGAAGGAGTGGGCTGTGATCTACCACGCGGGCCCAGTTAGGGTTAGTAATGTTGGTACATGGCACATATCTTCGAATCGTCTTCTGTTGGTTCTAAGACATGCTCACGTTGATTTCCTTCACCGTTGGAGAGCAGTGGTGATAAAATAATTAACACAAAGTAAAGCGCCTGCCTAGGTTCGAACCCACGACCCGTAAGTTGAAGTACAACTCGTAAGTCGGGGTTGTTACCACTGGGCCATCACCACTGCTCACATAGAATACATACTTTTAAATAAATATAATGTCACATGGCATGAAAAAAAAACTAAAGGCTTAGCTTTTTTCAATCAACAAATAATTTATCTGAATAAACCAAATAACTATTTGTTGTACAAAAACGTTTCCATTAGGTATTGTTTTATCAAAATTGGACCAACACCAAAAATAAAGGGACTGTGATCGTGAGCGATATCCTATAGTCCTATACTATAAAATGAGCAATATTTGTATATATGTATATAGGTACGAGTATATACGGCTCTAAAGATTTCGATGAAAGTTGCAATATGGGGGTTTAAAGGGGCGAAAAATCGATTTAGCTAGGACTCATATATGGGAAAATTCGGAGCAGCAGAGCTCGGTTGCCCATAGTTTAAAACAAGATGGCTACCTTAGAATGGCACCAGCATGGAATTAGTAAGTACCTACTACGATGGCAGCATGGAATTAGTAAGTACCTACTACCATGGCAGCATGGAATTAGTAAGTACCTACTACCATGGCAGCATGGAATTAGTATGAACTGTATCCTATACTATTAAATGAGCATTCTCTATTTTCACCCGAGCAGAGGTCGTTCGACCACGTACTCAATGGTTATTTGAAATCACTCACGATAATTTCATATCATTCATCCCGTTCGGATACTATGACGTACCGACAGCATGTTTGAAAAATGAGACAACATCAATCCTATGAGTAAACAGTCACCATCGATAATGGCCAGAAAATGGGGGGTTTATCCTTTGATTGAACGATCATACATCTCGCCAGGCTATCGCAGCCATTACCGGACAATGAGACAGGACACATATTGATGATAAGCAAATGCATACCTAATGATTTTCTCTAAGTCAAGGTCTATAATGCATATTCTGTGATAAAGTATTAGTATCAAATCGAGCAAGTCGTCTACCAATATTAATTTCTTTCACCATAACATCAATAAAAACTTTAACAACAAACTAACCAACCACAAACATTCTTTTGAAAGAGCAGGTAAACAGTTCCTAGAATATTGTAATAAAATCCATCACTATATGAATGTTGGGTCGGCTGAATGCAGCCCGTTTCAGCGCAACCGTGACCTACCTCGCTACAAATTAGTAATTCCCGTCCCTGTTTATAAGTTACTGGAAATGCTCCGCAGACAGCTTTCCCTGTAAATGAACTTGACACAGATAGCTGTCTGATAGTTTACTGGGTTATATTTTATGCACGCTGCTATTTTCCCACGATAGATACGAATATAAAAGTCGTGTTTATCAACACCTTTGACAATGCCGATTGAAAGCAGTCAAGAGTTAACAAAAGCGAAGTAATCTGAACAAAATAACGAGCAACAAAAACATCTCGTAATAACAGACAGTTTCCAAAGAACAGTCTATAAAGAACATCTTTCATCAACTCCAATTCAACACTCTCATTTGAACTAAAAATACAGTCGTAAAAGCTGAGCCGAAAAGAAAACAAATCGCCGGTGTGTACCACGGGATATTGCAAACACCTAAAGGGGCACAACACATAAATCTTGACAGACAAGGCCGAGAATAGAGAATCCGGCATTCGCTTCAGTACCGTCATACCGTGCTATATTAAAGTGCAACTCCCATTTTCTGGGTCGCAGGGGGCTGAACTGAGGAGTTACACGCACTCATTATGAAAATGTATCGTACATTTTTGTATGCAGCCATTGCTGTCGCGGTAGTATGAAATATTGATTTTTGATTTGCATGTAATTTCTTTTGGACAGAAGGCTTTTAAGCCTTGAACAAAAAAAATATGTTACTGGTAAAAGCAACTATGTTTCCTAAGTTATTCCTTGAGCGGTTTTAAACAATCGGTACCGTCGAGACAGTTGAAGACAAAGCCTACCTCAGCTCAAAGTGGCTAGCCGCATGAAGTCACTAATCCGGCCAACAATGAGCTACGGACCACACAAAGTCACACATACATTAGTAAAAACAATTCGATGAGAGCCGGCGTCATGCACGGAGGAGTATCAAAAGCAGGACGCAACAGGCCTAAGCCAGGGATTACCGCCCTCAGGGGCTTCGCGCTGCAAATTGAATGAACGCAAACATTCCCCTCGTATAGATACTAAACACACAAAATAAATGCAATTACTTGAAGACGAAGTTAAAGGAAGCCGGTCGGTGCTGCGTAATAGTGTCGTTCTCACGTTATCTCTCAAGTTATACAAGGTAGTTTTACGTAGTTCTGAAACTGTGAGAAATGATAGCGCCGGCGCCGAGCGGTAATGTGTGCGACACGAATTGTGGAAGACATGTGTGTGACTGTAAATCGTGATTGAAATAGACGCAAACAGCTCATAAGCACTTCAAAAACATTTTATTACAGCCCGGAGACTGTTTAATGAAATAAACTAGTCTGAAACATTGTTGAATATAGAGAAATGAATGAAGTAGATAAACATAGCTAAGCTTGATACTTCAGAAATGCAATAAATAATAAAATAAATCCGTTGTGTAACGTGTTTATAATCTAAACGTCAAGCGGCTTTCACGCGAAAATAGATGAGAGGTAGGTACTTGTTTTATTGGTGGAATAAAAAGTGGCGTGTTGACATGTTTACAGCACCGAGCCCGCGCACAAGTTTTCAAGACAAATAAGTTATAGATATTGCTCTCGTAAAATACTTTCAAACAAGTTCATAAAATTATTCCGAACACTCTTATTTCTGAGATAAAAGTAGGTAGGTATGTGATTTAGAAGACAGGTCAAAGATTTACCATAAAGTAACAACAGTATTTATTTCACGTAATTCGCTTAGAACTTTTATTTTAGCAAAGAAACCGTTGCGCATTCATAAATAAAAAATAAATCTTACATCTGAAAAAAAACTTCTTTGAATTTCTGACGACCATCATTTTGGATATTCATAAAACGAGAACCAACTAACCGACCCAACCAACTACAGTTCGACCCTGAAGAATGCGGAAACTACACTAAAATAAATAATTTCGCTATATGATTGATAGCCTTCATAAAACTAAAGCACAAGTCTACGCAAGTCGTCAGAACATCATCATTATTGATGACAGTGTTGGTTACAAGAAATATTCATCGCCATCATTTATCCTAAATATATTGACCGGATCGCGAAGGTCCCCATTAATATAGGCAGGTTCCCATCAGGCATATCCACCTTATACGGCACATGATGTGAACGCTTCGTCATTTCCCGGAAATATGGAGCCGGCCGCCGGAAATTCATCGGAGGCTCGCGCAATTGGGAGTCCCGTTCGAAAATTTTCAGGAAACTAGCGCGAAATACCTAGCTCAGCCTAATAGCTTTTTATTGAAGTAATAAGTTCGTTAGGCAGGATTATTCTGCAATATGAAGCAGACGCGATCGAAACATGTCCATTTCAAACGAGAATTAAACCATCCAATTTCATGCAATGTCCTAACCATTTCGGAATACGCTCGCCAAAGTTAATTTTCAAATAATACGTACTTTTTACAGGCGCTAGTTTTATTGCTTTTAATCTGCGCTCCATGTCTTATTTATGAAGGTAAGTATTATCTTCGCAAATATTTAAGACTTGCTTTGTATTCAAAATTCAAGATCTTTGTTTCTAGGGTTTTTAAATATTACTTATTTACTGTTGGGGTCTCTCTCGAAGATGTAAATACATTTTCAGCAAGGGAACGAAACATTTCAGTGTTGACGTCATGCGACGGGCAAAACGTCGGGCAAAGCGTACGCTTATTCCAAAGATAATATTGATTCGAGAGGACTGTTGTAGAACTAGTGATCATACAATAATTGTATGTAATCAAATAACCGTCAACCAGTTCAGTTATCATGAAAATACATTACCCAATAGTTCAGTTTCAATTTGCTTTTTAACAAGATGGCTTGCTTTACCCAATGCCTCTGCTCACGTAAAACATTCAGTACATGGCAATCTCAGTGTAACGACCTCTAGTATATGGACCACTCTAGAGAATCATTCCACGAGTTCTCTTACGGTAATATTTCATAGGTAAACTTAGCAGTTTATCGCCTTCTGAAATGAAATATCAGAAAATGTTCGCACATTTTCTTTGTGCTCCGTTATAATTTATATCTACATTAAAGCTAATGGTTTGAAAAAGAGAATGTACCTACGTTCACCATGTTCTACCCCAACCTTCACGAAACTTGTACATAAACAATGACTTGTCGGTAATACAGTTGAGGTAGTTGGTGACTTCCTCATTATGTCGTACCATTGACTACATTATACGTCGAATAAATCTGAATAAGACATGCGATGCACTAATGATCGCAGTCAATTAAGCAGATACGTCGGCAAATTGCGAACTCATTTAACTCGTTAGTGGAATGGCTACACCTAACAATTACGTCTCCCCCTGTATGTAGGTACCTTCACTTTACTACGATATTCATGGAAACTTAATTATAGTTTATTTTTGTTTTACACTGATTGCGGTGAAGTTTTTTAGGTCAAATGACAATAAAAAATAGTTTATCGCGATAACCTACTTCCAATGGTGTAATATTTACGGAAAATGCTGGAAGTTTCAGTTCGCTTTTACACAATATTAAACCTTACAGCTACACGAGTTTTAAAACAATACCGTTGTTGTGACACTGTTCGCTTAATTTATTGCCTATCCGGTTTACAGAATACATTTTTCGCTGTAAAAATGATAGTTCGGTTCACGTTTTGTTAGAGAAGTTCGTCTGGAGTCGCATTAATCTATGTCTACGTTGACAAAAGCGAGCGGTCACAAAGAATCACGATCCACTTTGTCCCCCCTTACACTATATTATGCGGTTTCCGTGACTTCGCACCATAATGATGTTAGTCTAATTGTATGAGCGCGACACACACAAACATCGTGGATATACTAACTCCGTGCTCACATAACTTAATTTCAACAATGTTGCACGACACAGTTGCGATTTATTTAAGTAGCTCGCAGTGGGGTTAAGGGGACTATTATATTCAAGCCATTTTTCACGTAACACTGAACTTTTGGCAGGAACAGAACACAACTTAACGAAACTGTACAGTTTATTATTAACTAGCGACCCGCCTCTCCTTCGCACGGTTTTTACGACTTGACAAAACATCGAGATTTTTTGATTATATATGTAAGTTAAATATTAATGTATTACACATAAATCTTATGGACAAAAAAATATTAAAATTTTGTTGAAAATCGCATCAAAATTCGTTGCGTAGTTTAGAAGAACAATGCGGTCAGACAGACAGATACGAAAAACGACTTTAATTTTAATTCAAAAACAGCTATGAGTTAATTACACGAGAAAATGTTTAGAAAAATATTACAGGCGTACGAAGACGTTTTGCCTTAACAAACAAATCTAAAAAGTTCTTAATGACCTGGGGCTTTGCCTGTGTAAAAGCATAGTAGTGAACTGAAGGAGTGATTTCCGCTGTAACGTCAGTTTCAATTACATTAGCTAGTTTAGTTTGGTGGCAGTTGGTGGCCGCAACTTCAGCCGTCAGAAAGTCGCTGTGGTCCTCACTTAGTCGGTATCGATCGGTATCCGTCGAGCCGCCTCATTCTCGCTGATGCAGCTCATTATACATTTAACTCGACACATAAAAATCATTATTTCTTTAAACACTGTCCAATCTGTTCTGTTTCCGTTCCAAAATAAGTACCTACCTGTATTAACCTTTCAGTTGAAACACCAATTATTTAAATGCTAGAGATATGGATAAAATGCTCCATGTTATTTTATTTTGAAAAAAGAGATAGGTGCAGTCAATTTTACAAGACTACATTTATCATTTTTCTTGCTTCCGCCGCCGAGTGACCGAACGTACTTTTTCACGTTTTTTCACATTTATCACACTTAATCTGCGCCACTGCGGGACTAGCACCGTGGTCACTTCAACTCAACCGCTGTATTAGATGATGTTCCTACTTTTTATTACTCACGATGACGTGAATTTTATTTCAGTATAGAGTGGGGGATTCCACATCATTTTGCTTTTGACAACTTTGCATATATAATCTCCTCTCCACCTAAAATAATAAATTGTGGAGTTATAAGTAGGTACACATGCTCCGTATTTCGTTCGACCTCCACACAGATGGGTTTAATGGGGCTTTAATATTGCCTTTGCTTTTCATATTCTACTTAAAACAAGGCTTCTGCTATTAAAATAAAAAGTTACTTAAACATACAAAATGATATACGTGTACATTTTAAATAATGAAATCTTTTACCGAGCACATAGATAAATTAGAGTGCTAAAATGTTCCTTCTACTATGTTGCATAAATTATTCACAACACGCTGGGGTGCTAGCATATATGCGTAGTAAATAAATTAGCTGAAGTACCTAGTTTACATAAAAAATATATTATCAAAACTGTAGTGTGGACGTTGATTTGCAACAACATTGCAATTTGTTCGTCGGGAAACGTCAATAATTTCCCGGGAGGCGCCGAGTGGCGGCGGGGACGACGCTGTACGCTATTTATTGCCGGGATTCTACAACAATTACCCACTATTTTTACTTTAGTAGCTAGATGCTCAACGGGAACTTTAATAACCCAGTGAGTGTACACTTATTACGAGTCTGGAATATAGTAGGCGTGAAACGGTCATACTATAACCGCAATCCGGTATTAATTTACATTTCAGTCATTTAAAGTTTATTCGTTATCTATGCTGGAACTTCAGCAAGGAAATCTGTTAGGTATATCTTTTAGCACTTAATCAACTAATAAGCCATTAATATTTATTGCCGAATAACGTCTATCAGAATGCTTTATGAGGGGAAGTTATTGTTGGCGAAACATAATAATGTTCTCATCCTAACACACATACCTATTATAGGTATAACAATCACGTGATTTAGTTGTGCAATTAATTCTCGGAGTCATCTTGAATCGACATCCGACTGCTGGTGATTAATGGCCAATCGCACAGCTCCGTCTGTCGCATCGTGTCATTAGCAGGTTTATAAGAAGCTTTCTTTCATATTTTTCTTTTGTCTTTTGAGCGCGTAAAAACGAAACGTCTTTTAATCGTGTTTTGATTCTGAAGCATCTTGTTGTTGTAAGAAATTAAATGTTTACCTTCTATTTAGGAGCAGTATTAATGTACCTTTATGTATAGAAAGAACATAAATGAGAAAAGGAAATGAAAAGATTTCTCTTTATAAGTCCTCAGGCGACCATGAAGAAAAAGAATGAATGGGAACGATTTACATTTATCTATGAAAAGTCTTGAAGATTAAAGTAGGTGCCTTACTGTTCGCAGAATAGTATTTGGGACACGAACAAGAACTTTTCGATAAGAGACATTAAACAACAATGTACTCCTCAAGGCAAGTTTTAGTTTCAAGAAAAACACATTTACGTGCCCGGAAACATTACGTAAGAAGCCATACAAGTAGCCGTATTTAGGCCGCATTTTACTACAAAATACGTTAATGGTCACGCTACCACGATTTTACTTTGCGATCGAGACAAAAGAAATTTTTAAGTGAAGCCACACAGCAGGCACCCAAATGGCTTGGAAAGTTTAACTGGATAAGTTTCCCTTACATTACTCCAGAGACAGAAGCGTCTTCAGACGTTGTTTGTATTTATAGTCTTTGCTCTAACTCGGGAGTATGCAAGTAATGTTTTCCGAAGTCAATTCCCAACTGTCAAGGGCAATGCCGCGGGTAATTGACGTTGGATCGGTACTCCTGGCATTCGTTATCGAATGGACAAGCTTATTATTTCGATAAGAAATAACATCCACCCCTTCCACACGCCACAACTAATAAAATACCGCTTCAGCCTACAAGTCGAGATATCCTTCCGTTCAATTTCTGTACATTCGTTACGTTTGTGATTGCAATCGTTCTTTTCACTTTTATTCGCAATGCCAAAGCGTCTATTGCGAGTGTAATCCGATATTGCTACAATAAAACTGGAAAATTGTGTCAGAGAAGTGAAATAAATGTCCTCACGAGCGCAGGTGAAAGTGAAATTAAAAGGAGCGCTAGATAAAACACCTGCTGATGAATGTCGGTATTAAATTTTACTGTATAGCTCTAATAGGAACGGTTATGAGGAACAGTAAACACGTCGTATATGAAGGTAATCCCTATTTGTGGAGCTTAAACCGATAGCGAGTGGGGAAACGAGTTGTCGAGTGCAGTTTGCCGTACCGTGTAGAACTAGAGATGAGCTGAAGATTAGATTTGTTGCGATTGTATAACGGATGTTTTTATTATTTTCTTGCTTGGATGCTGTCCGATACAGTCATCGTGTTTTTTTTACATATGTATTCGTATTCCCGAAGGGCTAGGAAGGTTCTTTAAGGCGACACTAAACGGCTTTTAATGATTTTATACTGAAGAAGATCACCTCTAAATGAGGAGTGTTAATGATTTGGAAAAATATATGTTAAATAAGCGCATTTTCTTAATAACTTAGTCTGTGAATATTTTAGATTATGTTTATATTACATAGTGTAATTAATTTGTAAAGTTGTCGCAAAAAACTATCAAGTGTATTTATAATAGATTACAAATTTAAATAATTTACAGCAAACATACAAACCCAGTTAAAAAAAAAACACTACATAATATAAAACTTAACATGTTCAACAATAATAAAAGACTATATTAAACTTTCGTAAATAACAATAATGTTATCAGGTTTTTTTTTAAATTTTCTTATATGTTTACTCTGCCAAAGGACATGCAAAAATAGATGGAGCTAGGCCCAAATGTCCATCACTAATGAAACCCATGTCACTGAATAATCTACTGAATAAAGAATAACTTTTACTAAGACACCCATCATTTTTTTCTAATGTTACCTAAACAAAAATAATTGTTTTTTTATTATTATTTGCTTACACAGACAGTCGTAGGCGTGGGGGTTTTTTCACTTATTTGATTATGGATAATTTTTAACATTTTAGTGATTTATGTTTTCGAAATCCTCTCTTCGAACTCCTTATTTTGTTAAAAAAGTCATATGAATAAACGAGACTTAGGTAATAGTGGCGGAAAGCCGCCATTTTGTCTTTCTTTAACAATAATAATACTTCATTTTTTAAATGGACAAAGTTAAACGTATACCTAAACTTCTTAAAACATGTTTTGAACTTTTTGTATGGCCTTTTAGTAATATGAAATTAACAACCGCAGTTATCAAATGGGCTTTTAAAATGTTGCTGATAATGCCTTTACATACAATGTACAATAAAGAAAATATAGAGCATAAAACTCAAACTCAAACTCAAAGCATTTATTTCAATTTAACCATTTACAGGCACTTTTGAATTGTCAAATAGTCGGTCAGTTAGTCAGAAAGTTGAAGCTAGTTGCCCAGTTCCAAAACATAGATCTTCATGGAGAAGAACGGGCAAGAAACTCCAAGGACACTTTTTCAAATATAGAAAATTACAATCACACAATCCTAGGTACATTATTCTTAATAATATTATCAAGAATAATGTACAAAAAAAATATTAAAACAATTGAAAATATAAGATTAAAAATAAGCCCTGGCAGATAAGAGATGACCAGACCATATTAGAGTACACCACATTTTCCACTATACCCATTTCCCTCGTTTCCACGAAAGTATAAATACCTGTTATTATTATGCAAACAGTATAAACAGTGTTTCTGAGACTTGCCACAAAGTGGACACATGCCTAATGTAGCAGGTGCCGGAAGGACGCGGGCCGGCCACGCCCGCGGCCGCAACGTGCAATAATGCTCAAATTGCGAACCCGGCTGCTAATCATAACCACACGTGTCCCATCCCTACTTGTGGGCTTGTGGTCGACTTTATTCTAATGTTAACGAATTTCAAACAGCTTTTCGTTCTGGTTTCATAATCTTCTGTTTGGTCAGTATCATATAACACATATTTGTAGTGAAAATGCGAGAACGGCCATAACGGGCTTAACGTTTTAAATTAATAGATGAATCTAGGTTAACTACTGAACTAACAGGCAGAGATAGTCCACGGATTACAAGCTTTTACCTTAACTGCCTTTCTGGCAAAGTTAACTAATACCCTAAAGTTGTAAAATACTCCAACTATTCGCCCCTTGGCGCTGATTACAGCTCACTTGAACGATCTAATCCTTGAAATAATCCCTGTATTATTTTACAAACTATGTTAACTACCTTGCAGATTCAAGGCAAAAACATCGTAGATTAATTAAAGATAAAATATTGAACCAAATCTTCATGATAAAACCGAAAGTAACCATATTAAAATGACGAAAACAAATAACGAATTTTATACATTTCGTAAATCACCGTTTGACCTTGGAGATGCTTAAGAGATGAATTTTGGTGATATTTAAATAAACTGCGGGACGTCAGTGAGTAGTGACCATCACAGTCGAACGAGCAGGAAAAGGAATATATTTGTATCTCCGGATACAAACTATAGGTACGAGTAAGATATGGTCGCCAGGTGTTCTGATTTTTCCGAGACGTTCCGTATTGCAGAAGCTTTACGGAGAAAATGTTCTATCGATGATACAAGCAGCTATTTTATCAGCATTTTAAAACAGGTATTTTAAAAAGAATACTCTGCTTGAAATAGAGTTTTCTATATTTTGTAGTTCATGTTTTGTTCAAGCGATACAATGGTCTAAAAACCTAGAAGAAAATGTCGTATAAAACTAATAGAGCTCTATTTCATTTTAAGTGGCGATCTCAAAATGTGTCGTACAGGCGCTTGAGACACTGGCTTGATGGCTTGTTGGCGAGGTGCCGCGTGTCGCGACTCTGCGGCGACAGGCCGTCACAAACACAGGCTTCGAAAACAACTAACACTAGCTTTTATTCGTCGAATACATTCGATTCGAATAAATTCTCATAACGGACCAGTAAACTTGTTTGTTCAACAGCACTATTCGTGCATATCACGGAAGGAGGTTTGCAAACAAATATTTTTCTAAATGTTCACTTGTTTTTTCGCCTAGGTATAGTAAACATATTCTAAGGGGTAGATCCTGAATAAATATCAACGAATAAGTTATTCGTTTCGTCCATTAATCATTGGATCGTTGCTGACTCGGGAAACACAAAGCCTTATCTTTGCGTTATAGGCAGCTCTGTGAGCTTTAATGACTTTCTTAATGTTCTCGGAAGGAAGACAAACACCAACTATATCAAGCGTTTATGTTCTATCTTCGCTTAATACTTAGTTGTGGTAGTCACCCGGCGTAGTACCTAACTACCTACTTTTATATTGCTTCAACCAAATCAGCGATGTATTTCGTCTTTAAGCAATTAAGACTATGTAGGGCACACACACACCCTATGCAATGCAAATAACACCAAAATCAAGTAGTATAAATATATTTTCATAAAAGTAAACCTACAGATTTCAATGTCCTTAAAACGACACTTTTTACGACTAAGCCCACAATTGGCACGTTTTGCACATTAACGACCCAACAAAGTACGCTTCCCGCAACTACATTAAATAACATTTAATTAGATTAAAACTTGGGGAATAGAATCTCCGAACTGAACTAAGTTGGACTTTATATTTGAAAAGAAAGGGATTAGGGTGAATTTTAAAAGAAAGGGACCGAGCTAATTCCGGCGGCGCGCGGCTGTATAAAGAGAACTCTTGGATTTTATAACTTCGTAGCCTTCGTACCCGAAGACAATTCCGCTCCGCCTCCTTGGAGTACGGTAATCAAAAGGAACACACTAATTGATAATAAAAGAACACTTTTTTCAGTTTTGTTTCATCAATTTCAGCACTAGTGAAAGCGAAAATACGTACGTTTTCGTCGGATATTTATATTTTTAGTCCCAGCATTGTCTTCACAAGTAGATAACTGAAAGTAATTTAAAGTCGGTAGGTTAAAACTAAATAAATATTATTTACTAGCTTTTGCCCGCGGCTTCGCCCGCGTGGATGTCGGAAAATATTCCACAGGAACGTGCTACCGGGATTCAGAGTATCCTATATCCTAACCCAGGTCTGCCTTTCATCTAAATCCGTTCAGCCGTTACGGCATGAAAAGGTAACAGGCAGATAATAAATCTCTTTTAGGATTCCATACTTCAAAATGAAAAATTTCAAACCCTTAAAGGATGAGTTCGTTGTCTGTCGAGACCCTTTTTCTCAGGAAACCGAGGCATCAAGTTGAAATAGATATCAAAAACTTAGCTCTACGGTCTCTTGACTTCGAAGTTTGATTTTCGTTACAGCTCTGTAATGAAAATCAAACTTACAAGTCCTGACAGACAGACAGACGGACAGCAGAGGCTTAGTAATAGGGTTCGGTTTGGCACCTCTTGGGTACGGAACCCAAAACTGATACTGACTACTGAAACTGGTTCATGTTAATTGTAGATGATACAAGTAAGGCCTCGACACATTTTGGGGTGTTTTTGTGTTTCCTCTTTTAGAAGCAAAATATAAAGCCCGAAAGAATTATTTGTACACATACATAAACTCACGCCATTTTCCCGTGGGGGTTAGGCAGAACCTATAGACCGCCGCTAGCTACAATCCTCTCTCTCTCTTTCTACCTCTGTCTCTCTCCCTCTATCTCTCTCACTTTCTCCCTCTCTCTCTCCCTCTATCTCTCTCACTTTCTTTCTCCCTCTCTCTTTCTCCTCTCTCTTTATCTCCCTCTCTTTCCCCCTCTCTTTCTCCTCTCACTCTATCTCCCTCTCTCTTTCTCCTCCTCTCTTTCTCCCTCTCTCTTTCTCCCTCTCTCCCTCTCTCTCTATCTCTTTCTCTCTTTCTCCCTCCCCCTCTCTCTCGCCCTCTCTCTCTCGCCCTCTACTCCCTCTCTCTCTATCTCTCTCTCTCTCTCTTTCTTTCTCCCTCTCTCTCTTTCTTTCTCCCTCTCTCTCTTTCTCAGTCCGTGTCTCGGTGTTGTATATTATTTATGCCGCATATTTAGACACTCGCAAATAAACCAGTCTATTTGGTACTTCATGTTGGCCCAGCAGCATGAAGTTTAACGGGAAGCAAGGTCAAAAAAGAGGAAAATCCGAAAATCGGCAATTTATATATGAACTGCAAAGTTAAGTTTGTTCTTCAATCTAGTATCAAAAATTCATAGGCCGTGTCTTGAAGTAACATTTAGTCAGTATTTTATTAGGTACTTACTCTATTCAAAGTTTCTTTTCAATTGAAAAGTTAAGTTTATTCTTCAATCCAGATTTGGAAATTCGGGCGACCGAGCAAGCACAGCTTTGAGACGGAACCCTCAGGGCGCAAGTCCTACTCACAGTTGTCCGGTTTTTTAAATAAATAAAACAGGTTTATATGGATTCTAAATGCCTTACTTAAAAAACTAAATAATCATTTTACTATTATTATCAACATTAATTTATAATACCTACTCTAGTGCCGCCATTCAACACATAATACCTACATGTTAGAAGGGTTAGTTTATGACTTTAAATTGTAATAACTTTTGACAGAGTGGGCTGATTTTAATGAAATAAAGACTAAATGTTAATTCAAGATACGGACTATGACTATATTTCCAATACCTTAATGCACTTGAAGAGAAGACAAAAAAATCAATATTACATGTGAATTTTAAAATCATTCTCTTTTTTACCCCTTTGGAGGATGATTTTACAAAAACGCTAAAAGGTGTAATTCTTTATTTCTTACCAAAAGCATACATTTGAATTTTCATATATCTAACTTAAGAAATGCTGGATTTCCCATACAAACTTTCATCCCCTATATCACCCCCCTAAGATTATTTTTGAGACAAAAAGTACCCTATGTCCTTCTCCAGGACACCACCTATCTCCTTGCCAAATTTTATCGAAATCCGTTAAGTGGTTTAGCCGTGAAAAGGTAACATACAGACAGATAGAGTTACTTTCGAATTTATAATATTAGTATTTTACAATATTAGTATGGATTATTTATGTACATACAGTAAAATAGATAGGTACAGATACGACATAATCATAATTATGAGTACAAAGGTACTACTTATTTCTTAAGAAATTTCTTCCAGCAGACCTGCAAAAGAGAAATGAGAAAGAAATGTAGACAATAGTGTGTGAGAACAAGAAGAGAAACATATAAATATGCGAAGTCTTAAACTAAAATATTGAAATAAACCTACACGTATAACGTAATAAATTGACATATTCGACATCTTTTAACATCGTTGAACTCCGCGCGCTTGTACTAGGCTGGACGAAAAATGAAACGAGTTTAGAAAAAACTCGCTCAAGTAATATAATTTAAATCTTTTATTGCAGAGTTTTTGGAGCGAGGCAAATGTTTAGATAGCAACGTTTTTCCAGCCAGTATTATTCTTAAATCATTGTGATTGTTCGATTATTTTTAAAGTAAGAAAATTCATCGATAGGAACCGGGTTTGCCGTAACATTCCACAAAAGATAATCGTTAGGGTCTGTTCAATATCCGTAATGATGTAAAGTATGCCCGATGGAATTCCAATTTTCATGTTATAAATATGTATTGGACCTATGAAGTCAAATTGCAGATTATGTCAGCTTTATCCTTAATTTATTCATCAATTTCCTCTGCGAGTTGCAAGTTGTAATATCCTAGATAAATAAAACATTTGAATATGAAATCGTGACAATTTGTGATATCTATCTTATATAGAGTCGCGTTTGGAATGATGCAGCTGCACGGGTCGATCCATCAGGTTAAGCTTCGCTTGCCGGGGTTGGTCCATGGATGGGTGACCATCTTTACATACTGACACTCCTCCATGCCTCAAAAAGCACGTTGCTCCCAGCTGTCATCCATGGATCTTTGACAGTCGTTACTGGTCGTCAGAAGCCCGAAAGTCCGACAACCAGTCTTACTAGTATTACCCAGTTACTGGGTTGTGGAGGACAGCTAGGCAGTAGCTCCATGTAAAATACTGGTATTCAGCTACATCCGGTTAGACTGGAACGACCCCCAACGTAGTTGGGAAAAGGCTAGGCAGACAATAAAATTGGATATAAATCCACCATTCCAAAACGGAAACGGTTTGGAAACGCCGCCGTCGCTTTTCCGTTTACAAAAACCTCAGAAATACAGTATATAAATATTACATAAATATTTGCCACTTTAAAAAGGCAATTTTATTTTCCCAGAAGCATTTAATCTGGCAACAAAAGTGAGTACTATGAATATTGACACGCGCGAACATTTCCGATAAACTGGTTGATTCAGTTACTGATATTTATTAACGGCTGCATATCGAATCCTGCTTTGTTACGAACATATAAAAAGTTTATATAAACACGCGATTTGAAATATCTGAAGGATAGGGTAAAATAATATACATTAACAAAATGTCATGGAAATGTCAACATTAAACACGCTACGCTACGCGCTACGGCGTAGTACGCGCGTAGCACCCGCCTTCATTGTAATTTTTTTTAACATTAAATGAATGTAATCAGTCGTAATTAAGTAAGTTAGTAGTGTGTATCATGTGGCATGTAGGTGGGGGAAGGCGGGGGGCTCATTACCCAGCGGTAATGAGCCCCTCCCCCTCTGCAGCCAACTCATTAACATAAGGCATTTTGCCTCACGCTAACGAGAATCCTCGTTCACCAACAACCCAGATGCTTTTTCGCTGCGAAACTCACCGGATAATAACTGTGGCTAGTACTTATCTATTGTTGATGGTAACTCTCCCGTTGGCAGCAATTTGCGCCGTCGAACCTTCAGCGCGGAGCTCAAAGTCAGTATACAAAAGTATTCCGACTCCATCGAGTTTTCGGTATAATTTTTGTCCGGTGAAAGAAAACGGATGAGATAAAAACGAAAAATGTTCACGTGGACGTATCGTTTGTTCTCCTTTGCAGTAACAGATATTAGCGAAGTTTTTAAATAGAATACCATTCATTATTTTTTTCCACATATTCTATTGCAGCTATACCTATTGTGTGAACCTGTCTCTCAAGCTTAGTGGAAGACGTATTGTTTCAAGAAAATAAAGAATCATTATTACTAGGTACGTAAGAACTTAAAAAAAGTTTAAAACAAAAGACGTTCACGCGCCCATATTATCGTCATTAGTCTTCGTGCAATACTGCGCTCTTTTAATATAAACCCTTGTACAGATCTCTCAAGAAAAGTATGCGCTTCGTGGTCTATCGTCAGAAACACGAACTTCTGATTATGAGATCTAATATACAGCTGTTACAACCACGGAAGTACGACTACAAATGCGATTCAAAAAAAAAAATGAATGTCACGACATCGTGCGACCAGAATAGGTACCCCAACAAAGAGTAAGCTTCATAAAAACTTGCAATGATAAGTGCACGTGCAGGTTACTGTATGGAGCGACGTTTGTATCAATTCGGAAACATGAGATTATCGAAGCGCATACCTTTTGTGATTGACCTGTACATCTAAGCTTAATGCCTCTCCGGACCCCGATTTTTCTTTTGAATAATGCCAACGTTTTCATTGAGCTTCTCGAAGGAGGAGGTTCTCGAATAGGTGTTTAGAAGTCGTAGTAGTAGTATGCTGGTCCTGCTCCACAACCACAACGAATTGATTAACATTTGAAAATACTGTTGGAGCTGCTAAAGATTGTAAGACCATCTTTGCATTGTATAAACTCAATCTCCTTTGTATTATATAATTGCATAGCACAGGTGTGAGTACTATGTACTAAAGAGCTACCATTTACCTGGTAATATGTCTTTCATTGACTTGAATGTGCCCTGGCGGCTGTGAGTATGTCATGTTCACTCAGATGTCTCGCTGATGGTGGCGCGTGTGTTGGATCATTTAGATCCCTTCAAAATGGTTGAGCTGAATGGTGATAATCTATGCGTCATGTTCGTGAACGCCCGTCAGTTGGTACTGGTCATCTCTTAGCTGCCATGGCTTATTTTAATTTTTGAATTGTGCTTGGTTTTATCTTTTTATTACGGACGCTTCTAACGTGCACGTCTTTTTACATTGTTCTCACATGTTAATTTCAGCATGAATGATGTAACCAATATTTTGTAACATTTATTTATTTATTTAAAAGAGTGTCCGTGGAGTTTCTGGCACGTTCTTCTCCATAGGTACCTACTACGCTTTAGAATGGGCAACTAGCTTCATATTACTGACTGACCGACTCCTTGACAATCCAAAAGTGCCTGTAAATGGTTTAATTGAAATAAATGCTTTGAGTTTGAGTTCTTTAAATTCAGACGTGCATAGCACGATGAACACTAAAGGTATATAGTTTTAGAACGTATGGGACAAATATAGATACTTGCAATGTACCTGCAAAGCTCTACATCTGCAAAGTTGCCGCAGTCTTACTACATAGATGCCTAAAACTAGCTGAACTGACGTCAAACATCGTCTTAGCTAATGATAAAACTAATCTCAAATTCTCAACTGAGCTTGTTTCTCAATTTTCGAGAGAACTTCAATCTTTTGACAGGTCCTAATGACCTATCCACAGGACCTATCTCACTCTTGATGAATTAATTTATAGATGGCATTGTGACCTCAATATTGAAAAACATTGCCGATTCTGTCCGTGTACCCTTCGTAATATAATTCAATCAATTACAGATAACACGTATTAAATACGAACACATTAACATAATTGTTTCCAAACACAGATTCGTTTTCGAAACATGTTTATTTCGTTGCTCATTATGTATCCTGTCGATAACGATATATTCTTTTATGTAAAAGAGATATCTGAGACATTATTCAGGTAGGTATATACTATATTGTATTGGATATCTATCTATCCTAAAATTAGTCGCAGCGAGCGTGCGAGCGCCTCGCCGCGCTCTCGGCCGCCCTCGACAAACAAAAGAATGAATACATACACAGGTGCTCGCAAAGCGCTTTTTCCTTTTCATACCTCCGTCGAAAATGGCATTCACCGCCTCTCAGACACATCTAGTGGATGAATGCAGCTCTCTTAAAAGCCCCAAGGTATACATCTCGAACGTGATCATCAGTCTGCGTTCACCAAAGTTTCAATGTAAGATACGAGTACCTGCCGCGTATTTTTATCAAACATTACATTAGTAACTTTCATAACATCTACACAAAGTTTCCACTGACAAACTTTCAAAGTTAGCAATTACTGTTCATATATGTATCATCGCGAGGGACGTGTAAAAGCTCGTACAGACCATCGCGACGCGACGCCGCGCCGCGACACGAACAATACAATTTCTAAGAAAACTTGACGGTATAACAATAACCGGTGTCGCATCGCGCTGTCGCGTCGCGCTGGTCTGCACGAAGCTTAATAAGGCATCGCACGGAAGAAAAGTTAAAACTATCCATACTTGTACCTTCCTAATTTAATCCATACTATTATTAAAAATGCAAAAGTAACTCTGTCTGTCTACCTTTCACGCCTTAACGGCTGAACGCATATCGATGAAATTTTGCCATACCGATAGACCAAGACCTGGGTTAGAATATAGGATACTTATTATCCCGGTAATGTGTTCCCGTGGGATAATTTCCAACCTCCACGCGGGCGAAGTCACGTTTCAGACTTGCAACTTTTTTACAACGTGACTGCTATGTAAAGTTTATGAGATACTTTATGACTGCCTACATTTTTATCCGAGTACCCCACGGTATAATATTTTATCATTAAAGGTATGAAGTTAATCTCGCTTTTGTTTCTAATTTGTTACAAGTTCTACGTTCCTAACCAAGACTCGTTGAGACAAATTAAAAAACTCAGCCACCCTTAGCACAAAAGCTGCATAATTAAAAAAAGGGTTGAGCGTCGTTAATCTTGAGGCGGTGAGAACAAAATGCGAGCGTCATTAGTGCCAGCTTTCAGCAGCTTATTCAAGCCATCCATCAATTTCTATAAGCCTATAAACATACTTGATAATAAACATAATTGTATAAGTAAATCACAAAGTTTTACAAAAGTAGAACCGAAATACCCAAACAATACCAATAACATTGAAATTAAAAGTAAGTTATGCTACAATTTAAGCACAAAACTTTTCCTCTGCTTGTTTAATTGAATCGTCAATACGACGTAACAACATAACAACAACCAACAATAACTTCGTTTGTGAATGGTTCCGTTCCTGATTACTCGGGAGGGTATTATCGTATGTATTTGCTATGATATTCAGGCCCGAAACACGAATCGTCAAGAGGCGTTTGAGATTTACTCTAAGTGTGTCTAATCCAACACTCGAGTGAGCTGGCAAATACGCCAAGATTAATCACAAGGATGTTGGTAAGCCGTACCTGCGGAGCTGTAGGCCGGGTTAAGGCGCCCGAGAGCATGGCCTTGTCCCACTATGGCGGTCGTCTATTTTTAGCTCGCTCCCCCCTGGCACCGCAGTGTCCCGCCTCCAACACCCGTCAATGGTGCTATTTAGAGCAAAAGTGCCTCTTTACGTGGGATACGAATAAATAATAGTTCTACTTAAAGGTATCGGAAGTCATATCAATATCGCTCCGAGGTATTGACATCGATATGTAGGTAGGTTCCTGATGCCGATTACTCGGAAGAGCAAATAGAGGGCAACGTTCCCCAACATTTTGGCATCCATCTTTTATTTATATTATTCATACCGACGACGACGTAATAACTTAACGAGGGATCATCGGACTAAGATAAGCCCCAAATAGAAGTTGATATTGCATTGAATAAATAAACAGGCTCAGCCCGGTTCAAGTTAATTTAGATTTTAATTGAAGGGCAAAAGGACACAGTGTGAAATTAAAGTGTGCGCTCGTTCGAGGCTGGGAGCGGGTCCGACAGAGCCAAGTCTTGTGGACAGTCAATACGTTAACATCACTTGTATAGGTACCTACGCGTATTTTTTAACATAATTTTGCCTTAGCTTTGCATGAGGCCTAGATCAAAAAGCTGTTTATTTTCTACAAAATAAACGATTATTGACCCATTTATGAAGAAGCTTATAAATGAGTAAAATATTCCTTTTGAGATTTTAGAGTATTTATAATTAATAGCGGATGAAAACCAATACCATAATCCTCCTCCAACTCCATGTGAAACCTTTTACAATGGTACAGATATCTTCTAGTCTTTTTAAACCTATTCAAAACTTAGTTCTCAAGATACATCACACAATTCCCTGTAATTTTCACCTAGATGTATAATCAACCGACACCTCACGGCGGCGTTTGGCCATACTTTGTATTCAAGCTGAAATACTGAAACTACTTAACATAAACTGAACCGCTCAAGGTACGTGTATTTTCAACTAAGTAATTCCGCTGAAACACTTGGCTGCAAGAATTACATTTCTAAATCAATTTATTCGGAACTGTCGTAGCGTCATAGCAATAAGTTCGTAGCAAGGTTCGTAGCAATTTCGCAGGTTCTTAGCGAGTTCGCAGGTTCGTAGCAAGTCCGCTGGTTCGTAGCAAGTTCGTAGCTATTCTTGAGGTGCTACATTTGTTATTTATAAAGTTTTAATATTTTATTTTCTCTGACTTTTCAATTGTTAAACTGCACATTTGGTAATGAATATTAATGGACTGTTTTGACAATGAGCTAGGTGTTCAGCAGCAGGAAAGTTTATCCTCAGAAAAAACAAAAAGCGTTTTTTGGGACTATTCTTAAATCAATTGTAACTCGGTGATTGTATACGTAGGTATCTATTTTTTGTGAGTCATAATTCCTTATATGTTTTTTGACTTTTGAAAATAATATAATTTAATTTATGAAGTAAGTATAGTACATAACCTAATATGTGCTGTTATCAATACAAAATAAACGCCCCAGTTACGTACAATACATGTAAGATGGAACCAAACAACGACCTAAACGGCAAGCTTCGGCAAATTATTGGTTGGGCCAGCGGACGCTTCCGACACAAATATTATATATGTATGCTCCGGAATCCCTCCACTAACTTTGTTTAACTTTCGTCATAACTTATAAGTACGAAAGCTAATCGTGGATGGACAGTTTAATTATACGCGGGTCTATTATTTCCTGAACTTAATTGAATGAAGTAGATATCACAATGAGTTAAAAGTAAAATTATTAATGATCAACAGCAGCCAGTTAGTCGTTTATCGTCTAAATCCACTAGACGTTTATAATGTGTAATGTAATGCGAATAGTGTGGGCGGCATACAAACACAACGCGAATCCTGTATGTGTTCGAGTTGATCTACACAGTTGCCACGAGCAGAGCGAGAGAGCCTTTGTGTTCGCGCTAAAAACCGACAGCCGATGGATCAGCGCAAGCTCCAGCCCGAACGTTACACATGTCTGAATCCGGTTGAACGAGTAAAAAATCGGTCTTGGAAGAGGTTTATGTGATCAAAGTACATGGAATTGTAATATTTCTCATTTTCTTTTTCCATACCAAGCAAAAACCATTTGCCAGACAGTTATGCGGTTGAAAAGTTGTCCACCAATAAATGAGAAGCACGAATATTGCGGTGTGATGAACGATATTCACCGGCTCACTGGCGCGGCGGCGGCCGAGACAGCAACTGAACCGAGATGCCGCAGACCTGCACAGTAGCACCTCCACCTGAGATAACCGAATCGACCTAAGAGATACCCGGAATCATACGACTGTGAATGATTCGGTCAATATTGATTTTGGAGCTTCAATGCTTGTCTTTATGTAACTAGCAGTTGTGTGTAGCGTAGTCATATGTATCTGCTCTGTAAAGGATATTCAAATCAGTGATCAGTGAATGATCTCCCAATTAATGGGAACCAAAATGTTCGAGATGTGCTTACATTTATTTAATTATCTATGTTGTCAACGGTAAAAAAAAATATAAAATTTGCCACAATTCACACGAAGCCAATCATACTATGATAAACAAGTTGCAATTTGACTTGTTCAATCATTTATTTTGTTAGGTTACAGTTAGTATATCGTCTAAAATATGTGCACTATGTTTTGCCAATATATGGCGTACAAAATTAACATAAACAAGCAATTACAATTAAGGTGGCATGCCAATAGATTACATGAAAAAATTATTCAATTTAAAATATGTCATTTAGGTAAACAGGTCATCACAATTTTAGATAAATAAACACTTTCATACTTAATCAATAAATAAAATCATAAGTTTTTAATTAGCAAGTCGAAATCGTCATTCCTCTGTTTATCAGTAGTGATGGAGTAGTAACATCTATCTAAAAGGAATTTAAACAAGGATCTCGTAAAGGATCCCAGACTCACTTTATTTGTAATAAACAATTAAGTGAATTCTTAAACAAAATAGGCAGCGGCTGCCAGAGTTACCCCGTCACTTCGACGAACACTTTCCGTTCCTTTGTACACAAAGTACCCATGTAAGTAGCGGATGTTATACGCTACCTGTCTTCCCGTACCTCCCAAACCAATCTTCATAAAATATTCCTGAATCTTTTCAACCAACCTCCTCTAACCGTAGCTCCTTAAAAATTAACGATCTTCTAAAGCCTTCCTAAGAAACTACTCGGTTTATGTACACATGAGTTTGCCTAAGAAACTGGATTGCTTTTCCAAGGGGAAGAAATGTCATTTACATCAACAATATTATACTCATAATTACTAGTTGTTTGGCGACGAATCGATACCCTGCGAGGCCCTCCTTATATAGCAAATAAATAACACAACCTTAACTAAATAGGTTGCTTATTTCTGTCGTAATAGGCATTTAACTAGCTCTCGGTCTTATTCATTGCCAACTTTCAGTCAATAACGGGGCGTATGACTCCATAAAGAGTTTTCTTATAGTTTGTTAACCTTTCAGGAAATAACTATTTCAACTTTTTATTCATTTGAACAACGACTGAAATAGGATCCGGACTAGGTAAAAGCTTTTTGTCAGTTTCGCTCACTACATAGCTCAGACAATGACATGAATTAAACAAAACAAAGTGAAATGAATTTCTCGTTTTCAAAATTGAATCCTCTTAACCAAATTGATATCGTGATAAAAGAGCCCGTCCATTACTGAGTATCGTCGAGGAAATTCGCTGTAACTCACCTTCCACAATGTCTTCCCCGAGAGCTAGCTATTCATAATTAGATTAAGTCTTGCTCTTTTCTCGACGTTCTACTCATTCCACGTTTAATTTGTTCCTTTAATATACTTTGACTATACCGAGAAGAGTCGCAAATTGCAGGAAATTGACACAGATGAAAGATATTAAAAACAAACAGTAATTATGACGATGAAATATTTAAAATCATCATCATCATCATCGGCCTAGCCATCTCCCAGCCAAGTTTGCCTTCCAGTCTTTTTTAAAAGAGTAACCTTGGAGTTTCTTGCCGGCTCTTCTCCATAGGAAACGACCAATTGGAACCGTGCACCTAGCTTTTGACGTTTCATAAGTGCCCATGTAGGTTTATGTGAATTTAATATTTTTGAATTTTGAATTTTTGTCTAACCGGAAGCAGCTAAAATACTGGTAGAATTTTACCCCTGGGTAAGACTGTTTGCCAGACTTTCGGGCTCCCGACTACCCGTCATGGCTGTCAAAGATCTACTTTTGACAGCCGGGACCAACGGATTAACGTGCTTGCCCAGGCACGGAGGGATCTCGATATGTAACAGATGGTTACTCATCCACGGATCGACCTCGGCAAGCGTAGTAACTTAACCTTTCAATTGATCCGTGCGGCAGTAAAGAAAATATCTTTGTTGTTGTGCGCATAATATCATCTCGTATAACCATTTATGGACCACGTTATCGACCTACATAGGACAGTCGTAATGGGTAATTTAAATATTGGCGCTTGCCTAATCTACTCGCTATCTCAGTAGTTTTAATGAGACCTCGAGCATCCCCGTCATTAGCGGAATGCGAACACTGGTCTCCCTTTCCACACGTGCTTATTGTACTTATTGCAAACATTTTTGATGCGGTATTCCATAAGAAAATTTTCATGCTATGCCATAATTGTCCATCCTTTTGACATAATCAAACTTATTTATAAAAATCTCGCTAATTAATTTATTTAGGAAATGCATGCGTAAAGGCACATGATGCATGTGAAATAAGGTATGCGTCGTACATTAGAAAATTAACAGTTGATTATGGTTTCGCAAAATTCGATTCTCTCGAGCGTAAAAAGCTTAAATACATACTAAAGTAGGTATATGACAATATTCAGTTCTTTGAGTAAGTTGAAATCACTCAAAATTTTGGTTGAAGAAAGCCAAACAAAAAGTTTATGTCATAAAATTAAAATTCTCAATTCAGAAACCGGTTGTAAGACTAGTCTGCGGGCACGAAATTAGTGGCGGCCGAGCGATTGCGACAGCGAAGCAGCGCGGAGCGGC
Organism: Agrochola circellaris; assembly: GCA_914767755.1. Taxonomy (NCBI): domain Eukaryota; kingdom Metazoa; phylum Arthropoda; class Insecta; order Lepidoptera; family Noctuidae; genus Agrochola; species Agrochola circellaris. Next base: position 11,847,537 of record OU611841.1, on the reverse strand, counting down.
GGCGACGTAAACATAAGCGTAGCATTCTGAAGTGACGCGCACGAAACGGGCGAGAAGGACGCGGGACGATCGAGCGATGCACGGGCGGTTATTGAGCGGTGGCAACGCGCAAGCGACAGGAACAAACTTGTTTGATTTTGCCCATGGCTGCTCGTTCCAGTACAATGTTGTATTTTTTACCGCCAGTTTCGTGCCGCCTAGGCCGCTGACGGATCACCCCGCCCCGCGCCACTCCGACGTCGCCATCGCTCGGCCGTCGCAATTTTCGTGCCCGCAGACTGAATATCTCCATCGCGTTAATAAACCCTGAAAAGAGAAAGGATGGTGTGACATGACACGGTGGCAAATATGTCACGTCTTCAAATAGCTTGTTAAATTCGTTCTGATACTCGGGACCCTACATAAATAACAGATGTCGCACTTCCCTGTGCCGAATACAAATGAAATAAATCCAGAGGATTGTCCGGGCCCTAGAGGATTTACCACCATGATGGATATTCAATGTAGGTACAATTGTTATGCATACTCGTAAGTGTCTTACGAGAAATTGGATGCAATACAACAAATATACCAATAGCTATTCTAGAGCTTCTATAGATAATAAATAGGTGTTGAACGCAGCGCTTAAAACTGTAAAGCGCAATACAGCGCAATCAAAATCCGTAGTGTGGCTGTCAATCAGATTAATCTCAATGTTTAACCAAGTATTACGGACGAGCGATAATTAAGGCTCAATTCGCACTAATCAACTTGTTATTGATAGACTATTCCGACAATTATTTTGTTATCTATTCCGTGTTGGTTCTGACAAACTAATTGGCTCAGAGTTAAGCGTTATGCTTAACTAATAGAAGAACAAATATTTGTAGGGCTTGACTTTTATTTACAGGTACTGTGAGTACATACTACGGTTGCCTAGAAGAGCGGTTAGCTCCACATAGCGTCCGCATTCCATCGGCGAATGACGTCACTGAAGCGTTATTTATGAAAATAAGTTGGTATGTTTTCCTAGAGAACGTTTTTGACGCCATAAAGTCAAACCCCGCTGCCATCATTTTCATGACAGCCGTCAGTGCGACCGTTATGTGGCGGCCACCGCTCTTCTAGGATCGTAACTGAAGCGTAAGTTACACGTAAGTAGTTTAGAGGTATGAAGAACAAGGTATAAAGTTCACTCATACTCCATAGAAAAGGGAGGATCCTCCGATCAGACGGGTGTCGTGTCTGGCGGGCAACTAGCCAACGATGTTCTTTTTTATTTTTTATTGCATCACGAAACTAACCTATGAGGTCATGACTACTTAACCGGGCCTCCAACGATTGATGTCGGATAGTCTTATATATATCGTTCGCGCGGTAAACTCTAATTGCGCGATGCAGGATTTGTGTGACGTCAGGTCCTTGATGCGTAGTTCGCATGTGGCGATGTAGAAGCTGCCACAGTAGTTTAATAATGAAACGAATGAGAGTTTGTTGTACTGTAAATGAACAGGTCATAAATTAACCGTCTTTACCGTCCACCTATGTGGTCATAGGTGGACGGTAAAGACGTTTAATTACGTACGTACGTTTAATGGCCTATGTATCTATTAGTCAGCGCTTACGAGCGTACATGTCTACTATACCACGTACAATAGGCAAAAGGTACGTTACCTTTTGGTATTCCTGTCTCGTAAATTTGTCAGCCACGTAACGGAGTGGTTCTGTATGCATGCCTGAACACTGACTACGTAGGTAACCGGGTACAATCACTTAATGTACCTACTCGCTTACTAAACCATGATGACGGGTTATTTGCATATACAATTACATAGGTAGATTTTCGCTGAAATATAAATGCTGTTTACCTTGGTAGTTTACATAACATCACGCCTGTATTTCCCCATGGGTTAGGCAGAGGTGTACCTATAGCACACCAATGTTTCACCAGTTATGTTTAATTAAGTCCCATGCAATAGGGGGCGCGTCTATTGCCATCAACCGGACGCAATGCTTCAGAAGGGCCTTACGCAGTTGGTTAATTGAGAATTCCTTCTATACTATGAAAGAATTCCTTCAATTAAAATTAAAATAAATCTAATTGTTTACCAAAAGTTTGCATTATGTTATGATTAAATACAGGGTGGCAGGGACATCGACGCGAAGCCGGTTACCGAGGATTCAGTACATAATTCTGAGCCCCACTGTGTCGAAAATTTTCGTCATTATTAAAAAAAAAAAACAGCTGTTTCATAGAAAAGTGCAATACCTACGCAGTCAAAATGTATGAAACATGTGTTTTTTTTTTAATAACCGGCTCACAATAATATACTGAATCCATGGTAACCGGCTTCGCGTTGATGTCCCTGACACCCTGTATGTTAAGCTACTATTATACTACCATTGTAAGAACTTTTATAACCATATTTATCTGCAAATAAATCTTTGACTTTGACTTTGACAAATCTAGATTCCGGGCGGCTACTGACAAATTCCAGATGGTAAAACCCAATAACACTTTGCAAGACCCTGAATTGAGCCCAAGACCTACTGCTGAGCAGTTGCGCTTGCGACCACTAGACCAACGAGGCTGGCTTGATAGTTTAATGTTTTGATAGTAGGATATCTTAATGCGAAGTGAAGACGAATCTTCAGCCGGTGTGATGGAGGTCGTATCGCTTTTTATTGGAATCGATAGATTTCCGATACGAAATTGAGTTTCGTCAGGTAAATCGTGGGATCGAATTGCGGCGTCTTGATAGGAAACTTCCTGCTCAGTTACCTTCACCAGGCTGTCATCGCTCCGCCTTCATTGTAACATCGTTACTTACCTATAGTATAATACTAATCCTCTTAAAAAAAATCTTTGCGAATCCAAAAAGAGGATTTGAGATTGTTTTATCATGGACTAGCGACCCGCCCCTGCTTCGCAAGGTTTTCACGACTAGACAAATCATCGAGATTTCTTATTTATCTATAAGTTTAATATTAATATATTATACACATAATCCTTCCGGAATAAATTCTCTAAATTATGTTGAAAACCTCATCAAAATCCGTTGCATATTTTAGAAGAACAACACGGACATACAGACAAACGCGACAAGCGACTTTGTTTTATAATATGTATAGATATAGATGAATTTAAAAAACTTGATAGGAAACCGCACCCCATTTTGTAACCCACTCACAATCACAAACCTCATAATTTTCACAATACAACATAATCGATTAGTTCACCGTTGTTCGACATAGGTACTAATTCTAAAAAAAATTGTCTTAGACCTTTACTAGACCACCCTCTCTCTCTCTCTTGCACACAGACATTGCTATGTCCATGAATCGCTCCCCAAACATAGTAAGCTACCATAAGGGCCCGATCACACGTACCACAACCACACCACAACGACAACACGTGGTCGGGCGCTAATTCGTATGATTATGAATATTTTATTCACACGGACCACATTTTGTCGTCTAAATCAACCGTGGGCAATACCGACCGCATTAAAGCCACATCGCAGCCGCAACGCAACCACATCTCAACCACAACGGTCTGTCTGTCTGCAAACACTAGCCACAACGTAACCACATCGCAACTAGCGACAACGCAACTGCAAAACAATGTATTTCTAGCAAATGAACGTTTGATTTGATTTGATTTGATAAGAAGTTGCAGCGACACTATTCACACTTAACCACTGCTTGCCCACATTGTGTCGCTGCGATATGGTGTGAGGTGCGGTGTGGTGGTGTATAGTACGTGTAAACAGAACCTAAAAAAAGGTTCGTCTATTTTCAGTAGCGCTCATTTACAACGTAGGTAGTTACATTTACGGAGTTCTATTTTCAGCAGGTCTAAAAATATTTCTTACTACATTTTCTACTTTGGTAATGTAATGTACATTTTAGAATGTGCTGTAGGCTGTATCTGTGACATTAAATAAAGCGAAAGTTGGCTGTGTGCCATTTATTTAACTTAACATTTTACAAAACCCTAAGAATAATATTAATTACCTAGAGGCTTTTATTCGAAACATAAAAGTAAACTCATCTCGATTATTAGATATAATATTTGTATTTTCGAATAGAATACTCGTATTTTCGATGAATATTTTCCTCCATTCGAATTTTTAGTTTCTGTTCGCATTCACCTAACCTTTATTTTTTGTATTCAAAACACAGACTTGCACCCGTTTTTACTAACCCTAGTTGACACCTAAATAAATGCCTTAATAAAAGTGCAGTGTTGGATTTCAACGCTCGGCTCAGCGAGAATGGAATCCAACAGTGCAATAAAATTCATTTTTCGTTTCGTTCGTTCATTAAGGTTTTTCCAAGTTAATGATAACGGGCCAACTTAGTTTACAGGTAATACAGTACCTACTTAAAACATATTTAGAATCAGCAATACCGTTGACCGCATATATGGTTTAAGAACTTTATTATTCCTCATTAAGAATTAACAATAATACACTTAGGTACTGTATATATGTACATACATCAATCAATCTGCCTAGCCTATTCCCAACTATGTTGAGGTCGGCTTCCAGTCTAACTGGATGCAGCAGAATATCAATATTTTACATGGAGCGAATGCCTATCTGACCTCCACAACCAGTAACTGGGTAATAGGATACCCTTTGGTGTCTTACCAACTGACTGGTTGTCAGACTTTCGGGCTTCTAACAACTCGTAACGACTGTCAAAGATCCACGAGTGACAGCCGGGACCAACGGGCTAACGTGCTTTCCGAGGCTCGGAAGAGTCTTGGTACGTAAAGATGGTCACCCATCCATAGACCAACCCCGGCAAACGTAGCTTAACCTGATGGCTCGACCCGTGCGGCAATTATTACTTAGCCACAAGCTCACTGCTAGCTGCAGTATATGTACATACATCAACAGCTGAAATAGGCAGGTGCTGTGGTACATACGCGACGCATGATTTATGTGCCACAGTCGTGATTTGCATGTGATGCTATATGGCTCCGATGTACGGGTACAGGAAATTGAAAGCTATACGCTAGCACCAAGCTATTCCGAAACATCTATTCGAAACTTCGGTTTGTGGTTAGATGTAAAATATTATGCCCAGCCAATCTTTTCTGTTCGATATAAATCTCATCTTGTGGCTATGTAATAATTGCCACACGGGTCGATCGATCAGGTTAAGGTATGCTTGCCGCGGTTGATCCGTGGATGGGTGACCATCTTTACATACCAAGACCCCTCCGTGCCTCGGAAAGCACGTTAAACCGTTGGTCCCAGCTGTCAATTCTGGATCTTTGATAGTAGTTACAGGTAGTCAGAAGCCTGAAAGTCTGACAACCAATCTTACCAAGGGCTTACCAGTAACTGGGTTGTGGAGTGCAGATAGGCAGTTGCTCCATGTAAAATACTGGTACTCAGCTGCATCCGCTTAGACTGGAAGCCGACCCCAACATAGTTGGGAAAAGGCTAGGCACATGATGATAAATCTCACCGTGAAAAACTAAGGTGAAGTGAGCTTGAAGTCAGCTGTCAACAGTGTCAAGCATCAGGTGGAAAGACAGCTCACTTAAAATTTTAACGGGGAGATTTTTATAAAATAAACCGGCAGACCGAATGATCTGGCTTTGTGCCTAATCATTTGGAACTACAAAAACTGGTTGGAGCGTTTTCATTTTTAACTCATTCTCCTTACAAAAAAGACAGTACAACTGTCTTTTTGCCCCGTTATGCTCCACTAGTTCTCAAATAAAGTTTCTTTAACTTTGAATCGCTCGCACGGCACCTATTACGGCATTATAAATCGATTACACAACGGTTCGTAGGTACATAAAGGGTCTCTCATCCTTTGATATTCATGAAAAATATTTCTCTTTTCTGCCCTCTAGCTATTACATTAAATAAACAATGTTCTGTGTTCCATTTAAACCAAATAAAAATTTTAGGCATCCATAAAACTTTACTTTAATCAACAAAGCCATATTTTTAATATTTTTTGCTGTTTTTGAATTTCTCATTTCAAGGGGTCGTAAACAATTTTCCGCAGGTCCCTACCCATACTGAGTAGGCCGCTCCCTCGTAAATTCAGGCTCTGCGATCCAACACCCAAGGCTATAAAATATTAAGTTATTGTCAAACCCAGCATCAAACATAAATATCTACCCTTTCAGCCCTTTCGTGCTTTAAGATCCTTTATTAACAACTAACACGAGCTTCAAAGATTATTCTGTCAGTTAACGTCAGTTCTGACTGACAGCTGTTTGTTTCAAGCGGGAAAACATATTTATTTATTATTCATATTGTAAGTTTGTTATTCAACAAAATATCTGAGAGTTCTTATGAATCCGATTGCGGGGTCGTTAAACTCACGTGTTGGCTGGTGACTGAAGTGTTAAGGATATCGATACGTTATCGAAAAGCGAAAGGCGTAGTAAAACACCGCTTTGACGTGAACCGATATTGTGATGTGACGGAAAATTTTTCTTCCGCCGCGCCGAGGAAAGTGACAGTCGTAAATTGTGTGCGTACTACAAAGCTGACTGCGCTTGTCCCCAATACCAGTGGCGGGGCAATACCTAAATTTGATGTGGGCGAGGTACATTTCGCGAGGCCCTACTGTGGCGCAAGAAAACGAATACAAATAAATAAAAAACTGTTGAGTTGAGACTGTCAAATTTTTAGGTATTGGTCGAGTTATAGGATTTTTCGATTCAGGGATCCGTTTGCGTAATAGTACTAAGCTTTATAGTAAAGTCAAGCGTAAGTAATGCATAAAACTTCGAGGTGCAAGGCCCCTCGGACCGCGAGGCCGTAGGCGGTGGCCCGCGTCGCCCACACCTTACGCCGCCTCTGCCCAATACAGATGTTGTAGTACTATAAGCCTGTGTGGTTGCAATCCCTCGCACAGTTAGTTATTGCACTTACGAGAGTGTGACGTGGTAGCGACGGATTTATCGATCAAAGGATTAGCATTGTGACTGAGCGGCAGTTCGAACTTCACTTGTCTAGTCCATGTTGTTTTTGCTTTTGTGTTCCAGGTTTCTGATGTTCACGAAAATATGAGTAGAACTTTTACCGCTGCAATTTTTTAGCATAAAATATTGCTCGCATAAGTATACAAAAGTGTGAGATTTTGTATACTTATGCGAGGAATATTTTGTGAACATCAGAATGACGGGCCAAAATGACCGATCAGCTTTAAAATATTACTAAAATCTAATACCTTTTTGCTACTATTTGATACCTTTGTTTAAATAATTGGTACCTAATGAATAACCGAGAAAATGAATTTAAAAAATGGGCAGTCATTCTGATGTCAGGATGACTGCCCACATTTAGCATCTCCACCTAAGGGCTCCAAAATTTCAATTCGCCTTTACAAAAATGTAGTACCTATTTGATACCTAAACATATATTTTTTCTAGATTTTTAGGGCCTAATCCTAATCCTAACGGATTAGGATTAGGATGAAAAATAAATCAATAAAGCAGATTTTATCTTTTCTTGCATATATAATGGTATGAGCGTAGAAGCTTTTATTGTTGTTTGTGTGTTTGTAAAGTTGCTAAGTCATTTTGGCTAGTCAATCAATAAAAAAAAATCTTTATGCTTTGCCCTAAAAATCTAGAAAAAATATATGTTTAGGTATCAAATAGGTACTAAATTTTTATAAAGGCGAATTGAAATTTTGGAGCCCTTAGGTGGAGATTCTAAATGTGGGCAGTCATCCTGACATCAGAATGACTGCCCATTTTTTAAATTCATTTTCTCAGTTATTCATTAGGTACCAATTATTTAAACAAAGGTATCAAATAGTAGCAAATAGGTATTAGATTTTAGTAATATTTTAAAGCTGATCGGTCATTTTGGCCCGTCATTCTGATGTTCACAATATTTTACCTGTAATGAGGTGTCGATATTGGCTAGATAAAGCGAGAATAATGTACTGTGCGTGCCACTCCTTCAAGGCAAAGTGTTCCTACGACGTGTGAGTAACGTGAAACTTCGCGATTCTAATGAAGATCACGTTTACTCCCACACCAGGCGCTTACAACATCGTTGTTTTTCCAACTCATGTCACCTCGCGCTTCAACATAACGATTAGGAAATCGATACATTTTAATCGAGTGTAAACTCGTAAGACGCATAAGGAACTCGGCTTAACTTTTACTGAATATTAAATGTTGGAGAGGCAGTTTCAGCGTGTTTCTAGTCCCGCGTGAGGGGGTATCGGGTTACGAAGATCGCATTAGCAGTCGAAACATTCAGCCGAGTCGCTTCAAGTATTGGAACCTATATGTGCTGCGTATATACGGCACTGGGCCGGCTTGCTCTAGCCAGAATGTTACAAGTCGGTTTCGGAATACAAATGGTGTGAATAAAGCTTAATCATTCAGTGAAGCCTCACAAAACGAGCCGAGACAACATTTTAGTAGAATTAGGTACCTACTGATGAATTTGAAATGTTACTAAGTACGAGTACCTACTACTTTTATCTTTTTACTGTCTGACTGTCCGCCAACTTCATAGAATAAAAGAATCAATTAACTCAAACCCTCTCTTCTTCTGCTGAACATTGTTAGTCTATACTCGAACAACTGCAATTACTCAATCGTCACACGTGCTAAACAACTTTCACACTTTAAAACTCTTTCAAAAATGCTCTTAGTTGCGGTGAAAACTGTACTAAATTCCACTCACGAGTTTCTGAGACTCGGTGGAAACTTTGTTTATAACTCACAGTAAGTACCTTAGTTGCAGTGATGACATACATCTTATATAATATACTGCAACGTGCAGGTACTTAATTTGAATGAAATGCACCGATCCCAGCGTGGTTAAACCAGAAGCATGAACCCCAAGATTTGCACTAGCCCATGAAGGCTCATGTTTCACGGGACTTCAAAGGCCATTGTAAATCGAGGAGGAGACCAGCAGCCTAATTACGTAATGCACGATCAATAATAAATTGAAATGAATTGAAACAGATTGCTAGTCCATTGCTACATAAGTTCGAAAAAAAAATTGAGCAGATTTTTTTTTCGACCTTATGAAGCAATGGACTAGCAATCTGTTTCAATTCATTTCAATTTATTATTGATCGTGCATTACGTAATTAGGCTGCAGGAGGCGCGGGTAATGGTAAGGAAAACGTGCCTTTAGTATAAGGAAGGATTTGAGAGCCGTACCAGATATGCATCCTAGAGTAAGCCTGCAACGTGCAGGTACTTAATTTGCTGAAATATTCATATTTTGAGGGAAATGGACCACAAGGAATATTATTAATCAGTTTCAAAATACTGTCAACTACTTGGAGTAACACTTTTGTGTGACATCAGACATGCATTAGTTTACAATACTGCTTTGTAACGTCTACATCACTACCAATACCAACATCACAGAAGTCTAAGAAATTAAAGTTAAAATATTTAAAGCAGTTTGTATGGATCTTTGTTGAAAAGAACATGAAATAGTTGCTTGCTTGATAGCTTGTGCTACCTACAGTACCTACAGACGACATAATGTTTATTTTACAGTTTTTTTTAAATTAAAATAAATAGCGATTGTTAAATTATAACCAGTTGTTAACTAAATAAACTAAATTACTTCAAAGAAGATAGACAGAGACACAACATGAAAAGGAACAGCTAATAAAATTGCTACTGAAGAAAAATGTAGAATGCATTTCAGGAACGGAAATAGCGGTTTGTGACAAGTCATATTGGAAACGGAAACGATTCATCTGTTTTGACGACTATTTTAAGACTTTTCAACGTTACGAAACCTGAAAGAATGTTAACCAAAATAACTTCATTAACTTTTTCAATGAAAGTTTAAAATGAATTCCGCGCGAGAGCTCTATGAGTGAGAAAATGAACACATTACGTGCCAGTTTATGTTTGGACATTCAAGACTGAACTTTGGTGACGAACTGAATGTTACCATTTTCACTGGCTTCGCTAAATTGGTCGAACGTTCTGAAAACAGGCCTCACCTCATCGAGGAACTGTCGTAAGTCCAGCCATTTAACAACACGCTGACTAAAAAACCGATACCAATATTTGGATAACAAAAGCGATACAATATAATAGCGGTTCACAGCTTACGCAAGCAAGGTAATAAACCATTACACGCGTGGATTTAACGCACGAATGTGTTTAATATTTTTTATCAGACAATTTATGACGACAGCGGCACGTCATTACTTCAGTCCACACACGCTCCATAATTCTGCGGGACACAAATGGCGGCCGTTCACAAATGCGGATTTGCTCGGTGGCACCATCCGCAGCGGTCACAGCTGCGAGCCTTAGCCGGGAATGCCACGTGACGTGTATAAGAAAATGCTGCCTCGGTTGATATGATCGGGTATTGCTATAACAGACACGTGCTGTCCTCAAATGTTTTATTAGAAGGTATAAAGGATTTTTTTTAAGAGTAAACCTTTTAGCGAATTTGGTACACTTTTTGGTTCAGGTATATTCCAGAATTCATTGTTGGCATTTGATACATTGGGTTTTACATACTGTGACGGTTGCGTTTATAAATAAACTCAGCAATAACTGTGTGACGTTGGCCGCTCCAGTCGAAACATCCCATTCACATAATTTGTCAAAGTGTCCGAATGTATCCGATGCGCCCCGGAGACCAATGACAAGCCTGACAAGCGGAACTGATGCAGTGCTTACAGATTAATGAGTTCTCTAGAGTACGGAAGCGGATAGATGTCACACCTCTTATCCATTCGTCTGTCCGAGGGGTGCAGACGTGATTGTGTTGACACAATGAGTTAAACTATGAGAACTATTTAATAATCTCCTAAGCTCCTCGTCACGAACTATGAATTAAATTTAACACTTTCGTCTCCACCCACTATTCATAGAACTCATACGCCGTGCCGCCATACATATTGGAAGTGAACCCTCCGGGAGGGTTACTGGCATTACGTTTGCGCTAAAGTTAACCATCGCGGACGGTCAACGGTATTAGGTTTAAATCGTGTTATAAAACACTGTAAAACGAAGTAATATTGTGTTTTCAGGGGGTATTGTCGCTATAAGTAGTCTCCAATATTTTAATTTCTTTGTGAATATATGTAAGCGAGAACAAAAATTAAAAAAAAAATGTTTGTGTTTTAAAACTGACGCTGACGCACTGACGAAAATGAGTCCTCCGCGAGGGCTCCCGGTATCCCATATGCTACTAGTTAAACCCTCCAGGCGGGCTCCCGGTACTGAACGTGTTACGTGTTAAGTATGAAGGAAAACTTCATTCGTAATGCATTTGTAATTTAAATTTATAGGAAGTTAATTATTCAGTTTTGAATGAATACTGATTGGCAGCAGGTTAACATATTAAGGATTAAGAGCTTTTCCAACAGTTCGATAGTTTCAGCTCGTACGCTATACATACATACGATGTCAGTAACAGGTATAACTTTCAGATTCGCAATGCGATTTAATAAATTAAATTTCAGGCTGAAAGTTCACATTATATAAAACTTAATCAACTTTTAACAATCGCTGATAATAAGTATCTACCCTGTTAAAAAGTACATACACCAGGTACATAAGCTGTTAATAAGTACCTACGCTGTTAATCAAGGAAATAATACTAATAATATGACTGCATGATTTTCCTACAACACAAGTAGACTAGGCAGACGGCCTATAACAGTGTATTTCAAGTCTGAACAGATTAACGGTTTACGAGCAAAGTTTATGGCTTCTTCGGCTCCGTTTTATAAACACGACTACTGAAACCGCTGAAACTAAATGTTGCCCGCGGAATGTTCGTAAGTAGGCATATAAAGTTAGCTAACTGTTATAAACAGTGTGTTAAAAAAATATATTTTTTTAAATAATTCTACATTAAATTGATACGTAAAAGAAAACTATTTTTTTTTTTGTAAATAAGCATATTTTATATTTGCAATGCTACGTATATTTTTTATTTTGGTTATCGAAGTTCGTCCGTACATTTAACTTGAATGTTGCACACAAACAAGAATACAGTATGTTAATTAACGAAAGGCGTTTCCGTTAACGTTAGCGTCCACACAAAAAAACAGGAGTATCGTTGTGTATTATGAAATGCTTGTATTGTGCATTCTTCCCTATTTTTTACAAGAGAACCGAAATATTCCCGAATGATGTGAATCCCTTACAGGTTTTTCAGGAAAATTTTCTTTATCTATCAGCTGTCGTATACTTCCTTAGCTAAGCAAGCAGAGACGTCCTACACATAGGTCCTTACAGTGTTATATTTACATTCCTGTGCACGACTTGCACGTGTTCGAAGTAGCTCCTCTGTGAAATGCCAATCTAAGCTGAAAGGCGAGTAACATACACACATTATGTAGAGAAGGAACGCTACTATTTACGTTGCAAGTTCATGTTGAATATTTAGAAGTCTGAGGCTGGTTTCACAGCTGTCCGGGAGACCCGAACGGGAACGGGCGTCGCGTCGCGCTGGTGTGTACGAGCTTTAATTCCTGAGTTTATGTGTAAGAAGTACTATTATCGATATAATTATACCAGCCTATTACTCTCACACTGCAGGGCAAAGGTATCTCTTATACAAAGAAGGCATTGATCACCACGCTTGCTTAAGACGGGTTTGCGATTTCAGACTTAAATTAACTCGTCCAGGTTTCCTCACGATGTTTTCCTTTACCGAACTTTCTGAATTATTACATTAGTGACATACGTATATGTCCAAGATAAACCCGGAAAGTAGGTCCATATGAATTGAAAAAGCCACTTGATTTGAACCCATGTGAACCCCGTGCATAAGGGCCGAGGCCTTAAACACAGGGCCATCACGACATATTATCGATATTACTTATGATAATTAAAATATATACTGACTTATCGGTCCATGCCACTATGGCACGTCGATTTCCTAGGGAAAATAAAAACATACTTTGTGATAATTTCATCATTTCGGGCATATTATTTTTTACAATGTGCTTTCAATAGCTGCGGTCGGCGTAGCATAGCAGCGACGCGCTTATTATTTTCATGGTTGACAGTTCGCCGAAACCATAGATTCCCGCCAACTCTTGGCATAGTAAAAGATCGAACAGATATTATATTCACAGAATCAAAGATATTTCTCGACGGCATGTGAAGCCAAGTCAGAGGCCCATGGGCGGCTTTAAAACTCTAACACCAGATTAGTCACTAACCACACAAAAAGAAGATTGAATCAAGGTAAGATCTCAACACGCTTCTTCAAACAACGCTGCATGTGTTTTGAAGGAAACAAACATAATATTATCTATTAAGTATTTGTATTATATTATATTATCACTACTAGTGCAATACCACTAGAACATGCTGTTCATATTAAGAACCCTAATATCTATCCCGTATATTAAACATATTATGTAAGATAATAACTTAATTAGATTCCAAGTCACGAACTCATAATACGTTAGGGCGGCCATCGTGCATCCTAATCAGGACAGTTCTAATTCCACTAAATACCGCAATTGACACAGTTTATTTTAATCAACACTTAGGATTGTTTCGAGGATAACGATGATTGTAATTATAATTTATGATCACGCAATGGTGTTGATAAATTGTAGATTTTTTTTTAAATTTTTTAATGGCATATGAAATATGTAGGTAACTAGCTTCTGCCTGCGACTTCGTGGACGTGAAATTTATTGTTTTAACGTAAAATGTTTCCTATGACACTCGGCAATACTTTAGCTTTCCATAACCGAAAGAATTATAGGAATCGGATCAGTAGTTCTGAAGATATCCCCTATCCCCTATACATAACATACAAACTCACAGATTTTACCTCTTTGTAATAATATAAAAAATATAACAATTTTTTTTTCTGTTTTATAAAGAATCAGGTTCTTAATAATGAATTACAATCTAGCCTAAAAGATTAAAGTTATAAGCAATTTTAATATTTTTTTACGTGATACCTAATTATTTTAAAACTTAGAATAGTGCTGATTGTAATTTACACAAGTCCGTTCCACTTTCTGATATAATATTATAAACATTTTGTTCATGTGTTATATGTGTGTTATTGTCACTATTATTTCTACACTTTTACACTACACTAACTTATACATATATATAATATATAATATACTATGTATAATAGTTTTGGTAGTAGTTAGTTTTGTTTTGTTTTAGTTTTGGTTTTGGTTTTGTTTTTGCGTATTGATAACAAAAACATTGAAATTATAAATGCTTTGTCAACAACTATTACATATTATATTTGTAAATAAAAATACTCGCTTAATTTTGACAACACGATTAATGAGTGCCGACGACTTCTTTTTCACTGATGTCAAAGCGTAATAAAAACAACTGAAAGATTGCCTCAAATGACCTGCAGGCTTCCTGTATCCATCAACTCCACATAAACCGGCACCCTATTAGCGCTTTTATCATTTCTAACGTCACGATATTATCATGGACGTACCCCTCCACGTTAATAAAATGTATGAAGATACGTGCACTTTATAACGTTATCGTCGACGGACCAACAAATAAACAAACAAACTCACTTTCGCATTTATAATATTTAATAATAAATATTATAAGTTAGGCTTAGGATTCATTTTGCGTATTCATATATTATATTTCCATACATTTTACTTCCCTGTGTTACCGTGGGTGCAGTGACGTGAACGTGGACGTCCACGATAATTTCGCCACGTTAGAAATTATAAAAGCTAACTGTTAGCTAGCTGTTATTTCTCTCCATAGACATATATATTTCTGAAATTGTATTATACCGTAATAAATCTATTTCTGTTATTAAAATTAGCAAATGGCCTACTGCGACTCGCAATAGATGAAATCAATATAGTCGAATCACACTATTACTTATTCAGAATGTACTTAAATTAGCTTGAAGTTACCATAATATACTCGTAATTTCAATAAATCTCGATCTTACAGGTTCAATGAATTGATAAAGGCGTGACGGAACAACAAAAAAACATTTATTTTAAAGATCATAAAATCGAATTTGTTAGTAATTACTTACCTACACATCTTAAACGCTATATAGTAAACATATGTTTGGCAAATTTTGGTAATAATTAATTTAATAATGTCAAAATAATACCTTATTTTTTTTTAATAATAGTTTGGGAAACTTTAAGTCTATGATAAAAGAAACTCAAATACACTTAAACCTACATATTAATTGATATAATACTTGTAACACTCCGGACTGCTACTGAAAAATTCCAGATGAAAAAACCTAATAACACTTTGCCCGAACTGGGAATCGAACCCAGGATTCCATGCTCAACAGTAGCACTTGCGACCAGTAGACCTTTGAGGCAGTTTGGGGTTTATCCATCTGGAATTTCTCAGTAGCAGCCCGAAATCAGTTTTTTTTTTAATTTACTGTAGGGAAATTCTTGAAAGAAAGAAAGAAAGTAAATACATTTATTTAGCACAGACTAAAAGGCACACAACATAACATATCACCTGATGGTAAGTGATGATCAGGCCGAAGGTGGAACCGGAGTCTTCAACCACGCAGGGACTGGCTATCTTACCTCTAAACACACAACAATGCTGTTAACTTTCTTGTTATTGCGCTAGACTTAGATAATATTTATGGTGGTAGCTAGCCAGGTGGACTTAGAACAAGCCCTACCACCAAACAAACCGAGCAGAAAACTGGCTCTGAAACAGGTGGTCTAACCACTAGACCACAGAAGCGGTTAAAATGTATGTCCGGTTAATGGCAATAGGCTCGCCCCCTTTTACATGGGACTTAAACATAACTTGCAAAATGTGGGTGTACTATAGGTGCACCTCTGCCAAACCCCTCGGGAAATACAGGCCTGATGTTTATAGCATGTAAGTAAACACAAAATAACTAACATAGGTTTAAGAATGTACAGTAAAAAGCTCGTTAAATATCATGACGAAAAATGTTACCCCGGGATCGGTTCATGGTAAAGGTATTGGAATACAAAGAAACGTTCATTCCATTGTTTCGGGAAAGTGCAACAATCGATACGGTTCATGGTTGGTATCGATTAATTGAATAAGCACCGGCGGCCGCTACTTATAAATAAATGGAGGCAATACCATTTTACTGCAACACAATTCTGCAACCATCAATTAGTCGTTTAAAAGTATTGTGTTACCTACTGCAACTGTAGGTGTATTACATTGTTTTATTTAAAAAATAGTTTGTGACGATTTTCTAAGTAATTTACTTAGAAAATCCTCAAAAACTATACTACGTTAATTAAGCTGGGTCGAATTTGAAAATAATGCAAACATTATTGTTTTCTTAATGCAATTTAAATTGTATTGCGATAAGTATTGCTGTGATGAACTTTATATAATAAAACTACGAATACACGTTTTATTTAAATAATCTAAAAAAACAAGTATTCAAAATGCTATGTAACAGATAACTTTATTTTCTGTTTTTGCTTTTTATAAATTTCAGCTATGGTTCTATCCATTTCCATCCAATTCTGTTTCTTTCCTAAATAATCTGGTGAATAAAGCCTATTTTTAACCGTGAAACAGCCCCTGAATACTACAAACAGGCTAATGACATATAAACACCACCATGGCCCTTTAATTTACAGACGAGGGGTAACCCCCGCCAGTAAAAGCCAACAGCGACAGTAGGTAGGTACTTACTATATTTTTATTGTTATTTTATTTACAAACCATGTAATGTTTTCCTCGAACTTCTATAATTAGAGGCACTGTCTACATAAATACCCAAATGGACAGTATCTACCCATTAATCGTTATGTTAGCCATCGATAAATAATTTAGAGTTGAGCCCAAAAGCATAATGTATGTAAACTGAAGCTATGCGTACAAATTATACAAACGGAGGTACGTAGGTGCATTAAGAGCGTTTATTCTGAAAGCGGGCAACGTCGCAAATAGATGTCAAATATTTCCGTTTTGATTAATTTGGCAATATGGCAATAAGAAATGTGGCTAACTAGCGAACTAGAATATTGATTCTGAAATGCAATAATTAATATCTTAACACGGAATATTTTATTTTAGATGTAAAAAAAAGTATTTGGAAACTTTCCAAATGCCTTTTTTACACATAGAACTGTTACAACATCAATGTTATATTGCCAAATTAATCAAAACAAGTAAATATTTGACAGATAGTTGCGACGTTGCCATATTTTAGGAAAACACCCTTAAATGCTAAATTATGCCAGTATCTACTTATTCAGCGTCCAAAGATAATAACATAAAGTCAAATTTAAAAATAATATATCAGATAGGCACATAAAACGCACTTTTGAACGTCATTTACAAGAAAATAGAATTGACTTTAGACGCCTCTTCCAAAAGGTAGTTTCGTATGGAGAAGAATAGGCAATAAACTCCGCCGTTACTCTTTTAAAATGTTTTACAATATTTTGTATATGCCGCAGTAAGATGGTTATAGCCGTGATATAGTTATATCCCTAGGGCTATAGCTATACACCGTAATATAGTTATATGAAAGCGGTTCATAACTGTTGGAATGCCCTAATTTTGTTATATTATGCGATCAATTTCGACGTAGTTGGTCACAGTTCTAACATAACCTTACCTACTTAGTCGAAGTGCCCTAATAGTTATATTACTAGATTGTGCTCATATCATAGTTATATTCCTAGTAAGACTGTTATGAACCGCTTTCATATAACTATATTACGGTTAGATTAACGCCATTAGCTCGGGTGCTCATGATTCGAGTGTGAAATATGTCGTTATCTGTCTATCTGTCATAAAAAAACCGGCCAAGTGTGTTTCAGCCCACGCACAGTGCAGGGTTCCGTAGTTGGGATGAATGTTTACGCTTCCACAGTGTCGATTTTATCGATCGCAAAAATAAGTTTGTATGTTAATGTTTCATAGTATTTCTCGAAAAGAATACGAAAAAGAATATTTATCTGCGATTGTAAACGAAAACATCCCATATCTCTCATCTACTTCTAAACATAATCTTTTAATTATGTGTTCCAACAATATCCCATCAATTTATGCGTGTTTTCAACACACTTGCTCGATAACTGGCACTTATTGCAGTGCTTTTAGGTTCACAATGCAGTGTATTGAACATGCGGGCCTTTTATATTTTGTATTCCCCGCTCTAGGACTGAAAAGTACGCCACAGACAACTGTATAGTAGTCTGAGATGTGCGATTTTTTTAAATCTCACCAAATAGCTTTCGTGCCTATATATGCCATTTTTTCTTCTAAATATACAGGTGGATTTCTGAGATGGGGCAGTAAGGGCAAGTACCTTAACCGCTGTAGCTACCGGCAAACGGTTTTAGGAGACTGTCATTAACTTTACATGTTTTTTTTTTGCATTCACAGATTTTGAAAAAAAATACATTCAGCAACAAAATGGTCAATTTTCACAAAAGCTTTTTTTGATGCCAATCGATCCTGTTTCTTAATAAAATGTTTATCAGACCAATTGAGGTTTGAGTACTAGAAAAGCGCAAAAACCTTTTTCCTTACATTTCGTAGGAAATGATACTCCAACTTACTTGTTTATGATGGATAGTTTCCGGCAGTGGCTTCGCCCTCGTGATATCTTTAAAAATTATAGTCTTTGTTACTCAAAGATAATATAGCATTCTAAAGGTTGTATTTTTTGTTAAATCGGTCCATTATTTTAGAGTTTAATAACTACAAACAAAAATACAAATATTCTCACGTATGATTTAAAACAAAAACAAAGCTTTCGCAGCCGCCATCTTGGATTTACATTTTGACCTCATGATCGACTTTAGGACCCCCGAAAACTATGAAATCGACACCCATTGTAAAATGTGAAAATTTTCGCAGCTTCATACTTGCGATTGTCTTCTTCTAATTCAAAGAGAAAGAGTGAGAGAGAGAGTTTAAATTCACAATTTCTCTCTCTCTCACTCTCTCTCTCTCACTCACTCTCTCTCTCTCTCTCTCTGCCTATTTCTTTACCGCAAGCCGCGTTAAAGAACTTAGTTCCAAAATTAAACTTCGTATTTGGAACGAATACGTGTCATAATTTTATTTGCTTCGAAAACAAAATCAAGATAGTTTTTACTTATGATTTCTGACATTCTGTGTCAAAAATTACCTTACATTATTTTTAGAAGGTGTAGAATTGTTAAAAACTTAATTTGTCAAATAAAAATAAAACAAATCAACTTTAATAGATCCTTTTAAAATTACCTGTTTCATAACGAGTATGCTGACGGTACAGTCGACAATTCACTATGTCAGTGAGTGACAGATGACAACGTGACCATCTTTTGACGCGCTAGGGCGAATCTAACGATAGAAATCGCTGCTAGGCTACCATTTTGCCCCAATTTACAAATTGCTACTCTACCGAATGAACAACTTTTTCACTCACTACGTTTTTATGGTCTACGAGAGATGCAGCTGTGGCTTTTTCAATTGCGTTTTATTCTTTAGGCTTTTTACAGCAAATATTTTATACAATTTGACACTGATGTTTAGTTTTCAATATACTTGGAACTTGACAAAACGGTTGAAAGCTGTGAGGTGGATCCAAGACAGCATAGTCAAGGAAAAGTATTCTTTCGAATTTGAACTAAATGTTTTGCTATTTATATAATTACCTACATTACGAACGTACGTCTGTTTGTATTGAAAGAATACGTTCCCTTGCCCACACTGTCATGTTTAGGGCCTTACAGTTTTCTTTCTGCCTTCTTACACTCTATCTGGAAATAAATCAACTCAGTAATTTGATACTAAAACGACACTAGGTACCTAGGTAGGCACCGTTTTCGGGTACCTAAGCCTGTTAGCTAATCTAGCAGTTAATTTAAGTAATTTTGTTTCATATTTGGATATGTGATATGGTAAATACTGGACAGATAAAGTGAACGGACGCTTAAAACATAAGAGTAAGTACCTACGAATCATTTTATAAACAGATTATAAACATTGTTTAACTACTTAATAGTTTTATAGCCCGCTATTCAAAACATGCAAACTTATCGTGTTAATAGTTATACTCGGGAGAGTTATCAGCTAGAGCCTAACGCCGCCGCCGGCGGTCAATTTAACAATAAGGGGCATGTTGACACGCAATTAAGTCTGCACCCGCTGGACAAACCTTGCGTGCCAATGTAGCACGCTAAAAATCACAGGTTGGTCTTTGGTTTGAATTGTCAAACAACGCTGACGGAATACAATGCCATGGTATATTAGTGTTCAAGCTAAATCAACGTGTTCAAATTCCACACAGGGTTACTTTTAGGGTACCTTAAAAGAAAAATGGAACGTTTATTAGATAATTTTCTTGTCAATCTGTCGCAGAGGTTTTTCTCGTAATCTATGCAACGTAGGAATTTTAATTAAGGTATGATGTTAGGTCTCAATTACGCGCAAACGGATCGCCAGACAAAAACCATTTTTTTTTACTTTTATCTGTTTGATCTTCGTGTTCTTGAGTCCAATCTTTACAAGAAAAACTCTTTATGGATTCTAAAAATCTATGTTTAATAATGTTTTGGCTAGAGGGCTTCAAGGAATAGCTCAAAATTTTCAAAAATGACCGCCTCCTCAGCCAGTTGTCTCGTAGGTTTGCTAAAATAACATTTTTAATTTGAATAGAGTTTTAGATATTAATGTACATATTACAGGTTTTTTTTGCCGTTTGCAACACTGTAATAGGTGCTGAAAATAAATACTTTTAAAGGATAGGTGCTAGGTACTAGGTAAGATTACTTTCACTTTTAGTTTTTTTGTATTTTGTGTTTCACGAACTGTGTCTAAATAAACGTTTCTCTCTTTCTTTCTTTCTTTCTTTCTTTCTTTCTTTCTTTCTTTCTTTCTTTCTTTCTTTCTTTCTTTCTATAGTGTAGATATATTTTTCCCTTGATACTATGTTTATTAATTACGCACAATACAATGTTTCTTAACAGCAGTCCACCGACCGTTCCACAGAGTTTTCAGTGCAGTTGACTTTTTGTCTGACCACAAACGGCTGAATGTAGTCAGATTTTTTTTATAACCATAAAATAGGCCCTATCTATTTGAAACGTAATACCAATAATTTTTTTTCGTTCCTTACTTTTAAGGTAGAACTATCTATATTGAGCTTACCACAAAAGTTTTAAAACTTAGTCGCAAGGAGTTGACTTACTTGTTGGGACCTGACTTAGCACTCAGGCCCTGAGCTAGTGACCTATTACAGTGATACAGTGAGCGCTATAGCCGATGACCAATACGTTATGCCGCAACTATTTAATCGAAATGATGGTCGCGCACGTGATGCCTCGCTGCGGGTTATATTTCATAGAAAAATTATGAATGAAACATGGGATCTTCATATTTTATAGGGCGATTTGGACGTTGATAGCAGTACCTATTTGAGAGGCGCGTGTTTGTCTACGGGCTGTAATAAATAGTAAAAACTAGCCCTGGCCCCATCCATAAGACAAAAGGCCAGAATTCTCATCACTCTTAACAGATTACCTCTCGAAATGTAAAATGTTACCCTATAATAAAACAAGAGAACTCAATTTCGGTACTGAATTTTTTCCCCAAATTGATATAAATTAAAAGTTTTCTGAATAGATTGAGCGAGCATCACGATACTCCTAGGTTTGTCTGGTTGACAGACTTGACCCGACTCGACCCGTAACAAATGTCAAAGATCTACAAATGACAGCCGGGACCAACGGCTTAATGTTCTTTCCGAAGCAAGGAGAAGTCGCCTAATAAAAACATTCGGCTTAATTGAAGAATGAGCTGTAGTAGTCCTATATTCAAAGCCGAGTATATTATATCGAGTTAGTGCAATTTAAATGAACCGCGTTAAACATTTTCATCCCAAAAAAAAACTTATTTTATTAAAATGTTATTTTTGGAGCATCCTCTAAAAATAACATTGTTATTCCTATTCGCTTATTTAAAGTAATAAAAACGTCCCAAATAGCATCAACGACGGGGGTTTAAACGCAAAATGTCAAAGACATAATAAATTGTAGGACATAAGTGCACGAATCTCTCGGATCCACATTGGCGCCCCGTTATTAATCTCATTTAAGCCCGATTGCCGCTCCAATCGGCCGTGAGCGATTTCCAGAGGATTTGTGAAATTTCGAAAGAGTTTCGCTCTGTAACCAGTTTTTCTGCAAATGTTAATGTCTTCATTTAGATGTGGATATCGTTTTCCGATATCGATTGGTAACTAACCGACACCACGCGGGATGGTTGCGCGTCCCGTCAAAATATATATTTTTTTTAGCTTAGTCGGGAATTCTAACTTGTGAAACGTCTTTTTTTTTCTGGTTTTAAGGTTTATGCTGCGGTCAAGTGCATTTGTTTATTTTATTTTGAATTATACATTTTTATTATTTGATCAGTGGTGCTCAGGTAAGTGCAGTCGGGGAAATTAATTGTTTATGAAATTGACTCACTACGATAAGCCGTGTTTTTATAACATATACATTTCCATACGATACAATTTCATATAACTGTCACAAGATCGCTAGCTATAGCGGTAAAGTCCTCGTCCAGCCGTTTCTATGCTGTTCATGTCTCTGGCGATTCTGCTCCATGTTTTGCCTGCTATCGTTACTTTTTACATAAGTATATGTAAAAGAAACGGAATTATCTTGGAAGACGACAAAAATCTGGCTCACTGAATATAGAACACAAACCTATAACTTAATCTTATCGATTATGCCGCTATGTCACTAGCGTAGCACATCGTAGCACATCGTAGCACAACGTAGCACAACGTAGCACAACGTAGCACATCGTAGCATAACGTAGCGCATCGTAGCACCAAGTTCTACGAACTCATGTTACGTTGTATTTGTAAACCCCTTCTCAAAAATGGACATTGACTACCAATAAATTATTATGATTAAAGGTAAAAAGAAAAAAAAATAAAGAAAGAAAGAATAATGTTTATGTTTGTTTAGGTAGGTATTGTCATTGAGGTCTTTCGATAAAAAGTAACAATGAAGACAGTATTATCTATTAAATAATGTCTGCCTGTTCAATTCCGTGATCAAGAATCACGTTGTCCGTCTCCTATAAATAAAGTACATAAGTAATAAAGCAACTAGCTATTGTTAAAACTGTCGATAAAATAAAAGAGCCTTTTTGCATATTATATTTCCTCCATTATCCGTTGCAGCATTGGCGGGATCCATAATATACGAACTATGTTCTGTAGCCGGATCAATAGTGTCATAGAATAAAGAACACCCTATCTCTGAACAAAAGCTTCCGATATTACTTTTTCAAATAGTTTTTGAAATCGGAACATAGTTGCAATAAAATGGGCGATTTATTCGTTGGTGTAAACTTTTTGGATAATCCAGGAGAGGGTGGCAACCTTCATTACTGTCAGCTTTGGTGGGGTAGGCCGAACACCCGCCGCCGGGGTCCGGTGAGGCCCGGCTACGACAAAATTCTCGAGCCACACACCCATGACCCACCCAAACAAAACACGTACTCGTTTGATTGCACATTACTTCACTGACGTTACCCCACTGTTCATCAATCGTTCGTCCGTTCAATTCAATTCTCCTCCTCGATTTATGTTAGGAACGCAATGCAATTTCAAGTTAACATTGATTTCCGTCAAGCTTTGTGATTCAGTTATTATTATTTCCCCACAGTTTCATTAAAAATAAATATGTTATGTTCGTCTAAGTTCCTTAGTTTACAGCTTAGTTAACATTTTAATCCCATCAAAAACAATAAAAATGTAAGAAAAGTGAGGGAGATGTGACAGAAAGGAATTGAGAATATTCTCAATTCCTTTCTGTCACATCTCCCTCACTTTAACATCTCAGATCTCAATACTTTTTAAAGCCAACCAGGCTTTAAAAACTATCTCAGATCTGTGATGATTTAGATAGATTGAGATCTAAAAAGGACAAAACTTCATACCGGCATAAGGTAGTCAACCATAAGGTATAATTTGGAATGAATGTCAAGAGTTTGATCAAACTCTCGGCATTCATTCTAATTTATACCTTATTACAATTAGCTTAGAGTTGTTTGTTGGTTTTACGTCGAAATCGATCATCCGTGAACGTGCTACATTAAGGGCAGGTCAAAATTGACACCAATTAACCTTTGCTTCAAAGCTGTAAATATAGGCACGCATGTATTTTGTTGATTGCAGATTGGTAACTTATAGTAATCAATAGAGTGATAAGAATCATACCTACACGGTAGCGTCAAGGCACCCTTTACCACTTCCTAGTGCTTATGCTGGGAAGAAGAAGTGGCACAACAATACATTCATATTAAACTTACAGATAATTAAGAAATCTCGATGTTTTGTCCAAAGATTTCAATCGTAGATTTGCCCTGCCACGTCAAAAGATTGTCGCGTTTCTGTTTCGTTTTGACACCTCTGAGACAGAAAGTGTCGCAGAGACTTGACTTAGTTGTCATGGAAACGCCATTGTTAACGTGTGAGCTCGCTCCTCTCATTATGGACGATTTTTCGTGCAGCTTAGTACAGTGAAGGCAAATCAACGATTTAAATCTTTGGTTTTGTCAAGTCGTAAAAACCTTGCGAAGCAGGGGCGGGTCCCCTGTATAAGAATAAATTCTTTTAACCGAAACCGAACTTAATTAACTTTGCTTTCATTTACACTTCTCTATAATGGACATTGTTTCATCTTGCGGCTTTGAGTTCATCAGCCGCAACTAAAAGGATGTAAAACCTGTATCACACAGGCCTTATTAACTCATCACGATAAGAAAGCCTAAGTGACCACAGAAGCATTCGAAACAGAACCATTACAAAATGAAATACCTAATAAAAAGTGCAGTGTTGGATTTTCAAAGCTCGGCTCTGCGCCAAGAGTTGAAAATGCAACAGTACTATTAAGACATTTAGGTGTTGCCTGGTGTTAGTAAATACAGAAATTAGTGACCGACCGAAGCTTCGTTTTCGTTTTCGGCCCAAAAAACACGATTTGGCCATATTGTCGTTTTCGGCCATAAAACAGTTTAAGCTTCGGCCAAGCCGTAAATCAGTTTTTTTTTCGTTTTCGTTTTCAGTTAGAAATCCATTTTCGGTCTGACACTAACGATAATATTAGTCTGACATTTTCCCGCTGGTCTTCAGAAACTCGTTAGACGGCGCCGAGGTATACAAGGTGCACCGCAGGCATCTTTCCTTACCTACCCACAACATGCTTAAGAGGGCATACAACGGCACAGTACACTAGCGCGACTTCTTTAAAAAAATATTAGTTGCGTCGTGTCTCAATAGGAGTCGTCCATAAATCACTTGAGGCTCGAAAGGGGAGGAGGGGGCTCGGAAAAAATCACCAAACATCACAAGGGGGAGGGGGGTGTAGTGAGATATCTCGTGTATTTATTTTTTGTTTAACGCGCATTTCTAAATCGAAAAGCGACACCACAAATTATATATTTTTCTTTCTTTCTATTTAAAGATAAAATATTCTGTATTTTTTTAAGATACTTTTTTACAAAACAATACACGTGATTTTGGGTAGGGGGAGGGGTTAGTCTAAAACCCCACCACGTATCACCAGGGGGGAGGAAAGAGGGGGGTTAAAAGTTGCTAAAGAACATCACGTGATTAACGGACGACCCCATATGAAACTTTATAAAAGGTATTAGAATATTCTAGACAAACTTACCGAGGGTCCTTATTAGCCATTTTCATAATTCCTTCTCAGTCACGAGATAATATTTTTTTAAAGGAGTGGCGCTAGTGCATCGTTGTACGCCCCCTTAAGTTACGGAGGTATACCTTACAATTTCAGCATGGAAACTCATTACAAATAATTTAACACGTCACAAGCTGGTCGGGAATTTAATACCTTTGAAATGAATGCCGTCTCATCGTCTCCGTTGCCAAGACATAAAATAACATACCTAGCTAAAGATTACATAAACTTAATATATTGATATCTGTTCAGTGCTATGTGCTATAATAAGCTTTCCAATTATTATTTTTACGAATCCATTTCGATGTTTTCAATGTATTTAAATGTATAATAATTTAAACACTGGATAAACTAAATTAAACTAACAAAAAATTTAAATAAGTCATATATATCCTAACCTAACTATAAACAAACTAAAATATGGCGTCGAAATTCCTCCGCATTGCTGTCGACTGGTAATGTACCCAAGAGACTGGCGGCATTGCCACGTTGAATGGCAATGCTTAGCCTCTGGCCAAGGTAGCAATTAAGGCTGTGCGTAGACTCGGATTAGCCACATAGCAAGTGTAGAAAATGCTACAGGCCCCCCAAAGCGCGGGGCCTGTAGCATTTTCTACACCTGCTATGTGGCTACAAAAAATCAAGTCAATGTCCTTCAAGTCCTTAAAGGAAAGCACGGCAATATCAATTAGCATGGGCCCTGAAATATGTTTCAGAGCCCAAACTATGGATATACAATATGCGATGCAGAACTTTCAATTACAATAGAAAATTGAAGCGCGACGGTTGAAGTTTGGATATTGCGAATTCACTTCCACTTGTATTGTATAGTTCCCAAAAGCATGACTGTTCAGAGATACATAGTTCGCGCGGTTCTCGTTACATCTGCGTGTGTAATATCTAATCATCATCATCTGACTAGCCTTTTCCCAACTATGTTGGGGTCGGCTTCCAGTCTAACCGGATGCAGCTGAATACCATTATTTTACATGGATTGATTGCCTATCTTACCTCCATAACCCAGTTACTGGATTATATACCCCTTTGTAAGACTGGTTGTCAGACGTTCGCGCTTCTGACGACTGGAACGACTGCCAATGATCCACGAATGACATCCGGGACCAACGGCTTAATAAAAATGCAATAGTACGTTATATAGCACATATTTATTCATACCTATTATTATGTCCGTCGAGTTATTACAATAATACTTTTCTCACTCATCAGCATCACATCCAATCAAAAGACGTCACCACTGAATAGGTACCTAGACCTCGTCAAGAATCGCGATATCGAGCCCGCACTGCTCTTTCAGGACGATTTATGCGTGCTTTACTATACAGGTTGTCAGGGACATCAACGCGAAAAGTGTTACCATGGATTCAGTACATGTTTCTGAACCCCTCTGCGTTAAAATTTATCGTCGGAAATTTTAAATAAAATCTGCTGTTTCATAGAAAAGTGCAATACCTACGCGGTAATTTCAAAGCTTTTTAAGTTCAGAATCATGTACTGAATCCATGGTAACAGTTTTCGCGTCGATGTCCTTGCCATCCTGTATTTCATTTATGGCAATTTTTTAGGAATACTTTATAAATAAGACAGTTTGTCCACATAGCTAAAGGTTAGTTTCCTTTGTCGAGCAGGTCGCGCGATCGAGCGCGTGTGCGCGGGCGCAGACGGCGCGGGCATGGTGGCGGCGGCGCGTTTGCTGCTCGCCGCCGTCACCAGGGTGCTGCTGCTGGCAGACATGGTTGTCGTGCGACAGCTACTACTGGCTAAGGATAAGGTAATTCTAATTTTCTTCATAATAAAAATCTTAACTAACTCAACCACAGACAACGCACAGCCTAAACTACTGGGTCCAAACATTAAATTTTGCACAGAGGTCGTTAAGGCTCGTACAGACCAGCGCGACGCGACGGCGCGACGCGACTCGAACAATACAATTTCTAAGAAAACTTGACGGTATAACAATAACCGGTGTCGCGTCGCGCTGTCGCGTCGCACTAGTCTGCATAAACCTTTATACAACAAAAGTGAGCAGTCAGGAAGCATTTTTGAAAATTCATCCCCTAATTCCATCGTGCGGGCTCGGTTTGTTATGTTATGATTTACTTTTTTCTCAAACTATGTTTAAGACGCGTGGTCATTCGGCTCGAGCTACAATCCCGCCTCAAGTGCAATGACAAACTTTGCCCACTAGTACTTTACAAACAAACTGACGCCGAACTTCTGGAATGAAAATTATCGACGCGTAAAAATTTAGCGGAAGTCAAATGATGCGATTGACTGTTGATGTTTTGATAATGTCGTTACTGCTGCTTAGCTTATGAAATATCCGTCTCCTACAAATTATACTTCTGATAGATCTCCAGAACGCGTAGTATGACCACTTTTATCTCTATTCTACCTACTCTACGAAGAATAGACTTATACAACGGTATTGGCGCGTGGTCGAAATCGGAACTAACGCCGCCATCTGGTTTTGTCAATACCATTTCTGTGACAATTTCATAAATGTTTACCAAGAACGCCCCCCTGTCAATGCCATTCAGCCGCCAAAAGGTCCTTGTAGCATATTCTCTTTGTTCACTTTCTTGCAAAGTGACAATATTTTCTTCATTATTGACATCGCGCCATAGAATAGCTTTCGCGCCGTAGAAATGTTTCTACAATCTGTCATTTCATTTTGTCTTTCGTTTGTTCCGTTTCTACGGTATTGCTACGCGTGCTTTTTGTATCAACACGAGAAACTTAAAGTACCACAAGTTTTAGGCCCGTCGTTCACGACGCTACTCAATAGCAGTTAGTAACAAACTTTTAAATCACCAATGAATAGCCAGAATGTCACAGCACTTTTATTTTAGTGGTGGTCCGTAAACGACGAACCAATCACAAACTGGGTAGTTAATAAGGCGTTAGTAAGCCGTGGGCCACACCGAAGGCACGTGAGACGAGGACGGGACGCAGATGCGGTAGTAGTATGCAGATGGTAAAGTATTGTCATATGATCATTTTATAAAATGTACTTTATATTGTGGTGAGAAATAAATTCTATCTTAACTTAAAAAAAAAAAAAAAAAAGTGACGCGCCTTCATCTTGCCCTTTCTGTACGTTTTGTGCCAGATCGAAAGAAAGAAAGAAAGAAAAATAAGTTTATTTGTCACAGAAACACGTGCATAAAAAAAAAAGATGATAAACTCGAGTAAATAATAAAGAAAATGAAACAGAATAGATTTAAATACAGATAACACGGTAACGGTATTTTCTTTATTTTTAGATCGCGCTAATAGTCCCGTCCTCGTCTCACATCCCTTCTGTGTAGC
Source organism: Agrochola circellaris (assembly GCA_914767755.1). Lineage (NCBI taxonomy): Eukaryota > Metazoa > Arthropoda > Insecta > Lepidoptera > Noctuidae > Agrochola > Agrochola circellaris. The sequence continues at coordinate 11,818,545 of OU611841.1, read as the reverse complement.
TCGTGGCTAAAGGCTCGTGTAGACCAGCGCGACGCGACTCGAACAATACAATTTCTAAGAAAACTTCACGGTATAACAATAACCGGTGTCGCGTCGCGCTAGATTGCACGAAGCTTAAGGTACGTGCAGACCAGCGCGAATTGTCGCCGAGACCGGTAATTGTTCTTTCTTAGAAATTGTTTTGTTAGATTCGCGTCGCGCTGTCGCGTCGCGCCGGTCTGCACAACGCTTTAAGTCGCCTCGTTTGCAGATTGACACATTGATTCGAATACAAGTGCTGTATCACGAGATATTCGCAAAAAGTAGTCAGACCATAGAATGGGTATATAATATCATGAGCCACATTCTAAACTGTTAAGTGTTTGCAAACTATAGAAATCAAATGTAATCAAGCAGATTAAACAGTAGTTAGTACGGTAGGTACCAACTTTGTAAACCGTTATCTAATTATAAGCGATTAATGGACAAAGTTATATGGAAATGCCATCCAACCCGAATTACTCGTAGATCAACGTTCTACCTCCGAGCTCCGTTCCGAAGTAAGGCCATGACCTATTTGTCGGTTAAGTAAGGTAATACCAATAGTTCAAATATATTTAACGTACTTCACTAACAGGTAAGTTCCTTTGATTCGTAATTATGTTTCGTGTATTGGCCCAAAATGTCCTTTAATAAATCAAGAAGGAAGACCGTACAATAATTACTATGTTTTAGTTCTAATTAGTCTCATAAATTCTAAGTTAACAATAAAGATTGTTTTTCTGAAATGACTTCGACATTCGTGATTAATTGGCGACACGGTGGCATTTGTTCCAGTTAATTAATGAAAGCACATTTAGACCGACACGCGATGCATATACCTATATAATTTGTAAATTCGACTAACGCACGAAATTATGGGATAACTTCGTCAGTAAAGTGGCTCACTGCACGAATGTGTAGCAAGTGCGGCTAAATTGTTTCGTATGTGTATCTCATGCGGAAGGTATCTATTACAGTACTTCGAAGCTTTGTGGGATAACTTCGTCCTTGCGTTCCGTAGTTTGTTGGCTGGACGGAATAACCTTGTTCTTTAGCCTCAGTTGTTGTTATTGCGTGTTTTATGCGACAGGTGGCGCGAACCCTGGACCGGTTGGAGTCGGTGTCGAACTTCGCGGAGTTTGTGCGCGCGTTCACGGAGTTTGGCGGAGGTATGGTGGAGCTAGCGAGGCTCACGGCGGAGAGACGAGCAGACCTTCGCGACGAGAGGAGAAGAGCACAAGTAGCCGCAGCAAGAAACGTCCTCGAACGGTCCACTCTTATGCTACTCACCTCCTCCAAGGTAACGCGACATTTTTAAACTTCATAACCCTCAACGTTGATTCAATCAGCATTGCTTGCTCATTTACAGAAACTCGTCAGCAACTCTCGTAAAAAGGTCAAGGAAATTACACGTTCAATCTAAATGCAACCACGGAAATAGGTTATTTTTGCCTTTTTAGGTTTCGTTAGAATTTTCTAAGCATAAACATTTTAAAAGTATAGGAAAATAGGGTAAAAACACGAGCCACGTGTGTATGGTAAAGTGTTAAATAAATAAACACGAGGGTTTTTTAAAACTTGGTTTCATTAATAAACGTCAAAAAAAGTTGTAAAAACCTTCAATATCTCTGTTAGATAGGTTCCCAGGTATGCTCTGGTACAGAAACATTATAAAATTACTATCGGCTTCGTTATGCGTCTTTTTACACCCATTATACAGATGAACTCTTCATCAAGAACACACCGAACCTGATAGCTAGCTAAATCAGATTAAACTCGTGCGCGCAATCATTGAATTGAAAAGCCCTTAATAAAACACCTTTATGTAGGGACCGTTATTAACACCAATAAACAGTAATAAATTTTCAATCCGAGTGTCCGGTATGTGTGTGTGTCCCGTGGCTCGCATAAATTAGGTAGCTCTGTCGCTTGGCCGCCGCTCCTCCCATCAATTATGTAGGTTCCAAACCCAATTCGGAACCACAAAGCGTTGGTTGTGATATCGGGGTTTATGCACGCCCATTTCTCATACTTTTTATAGTAAAAAGTAAAGACGTAGCTTGCTATATATTGCAGTGTCAAGTGTGTCATGAGGAGGGTGAGTGAACAATCGCGGTCAGCTGTGTGATGGCAAAGCTAGCAATTTGTCAGCGCTTCCGTACGACCGCCGCCGACCGCGCGGCACTCCGATGCCTCCGCCAACCATTCACATGACATATTTTACAAGACTTTAATTTTTCCACCGATCTATAATAGATGTTTGAAATTGATAAAAATCTTTTTCAACATACTTTCTCGGAAAGTGGCTCCTATTGCACCGCTTTTAGGTTCACAATAATTGCAGTGTGTTTAAAACACGTGCTTTTTACTTTGCATTTCCGCACTAGTGCGGCAAAGTGTTAACTATAAATAGTCAGAGATGCCTTTTTTTAAATCTAAACGAAGAGCCTTCTTGCCTTTTTATGTCCTTGCCTTTTCCTCATGACATTTCTCTTTTAACAGCACATTGCATGCAGTATTTCATTAGAATAATTGTAGTAGGTAGAACAATTTAATCCTTCGCAACTAGGTACACAAGTTTACACCACATATGTCACATTTCCCGACGCTTTCCGCCATGTATATGACTGTGAGCCAGAGGTATAATGCACAAACTTCGTGCCGTGATCGTAGGTACAGGCAAAGTAATTTATATTGAGTGTGAACTATTCGAAGTTAGGATAATAACGATTGACGTAAAACCATTAGTAAATCATTGCAATGTAAATTATCTCGGTACGGAAAGAAAGAATGATTGCCGAGAATTTTATAAAACTAACGCTACATCCTAATTTATACTTTACTAGTTTCCGGCAGCTGATATTTCTATAAATTATAGCATAGCTCACTCAGTGATAAAATAGCATTCTACTGGTGAAAGATTTTTTTTATCCGTCCAGTAGTTTTTATGTTTATTCATGACAAAAAAAAAAAAAAATCTCTTTTCTTAGTGTAGATTAGTGTACATTACAATGAGATAAAAATGTAACGCAGTTATTCATGAACGGGTTTTACGAAATAAATGTGCTCCCCTAATGTTCGTGCACCTACTGTCGTGTTCATATTTCGATCAATACTATTTGCAGAAGGCGACCGCAAGAATGTAGGCCGCCACAATAGCGACTGACAACTTGCCATTACTGCTATTAGCGACGAACCGATTATGTGATCGGCATACAAGTGCAGTTTCGATAAGGCTATTTTTTTACATACTTTTAAATTTGTTTCAAACTCAAAGTCAAATCATTTATTTCAAAAAGGTTTACAAGGCACGTTTGCACAAAAATAGAATTGATTCTAGTCGCTCCTTCCAAAAGGTAGTTTTGGTATGGAGAAGAATGGGCAAGAAACTCCCACCGTCACTCTTTTAAAATGTTTTACAATATTTTTCACCTCAAACATGCAGGTTTTGCTGTTTAAAGACAGTGAGCAAAATTCGATTTTGCTGCGAGCGTGAGACAAAGTTACTTTTTAATTATTTTTTGGAAATGCCGAGAACCTGGGGCTTCGTCCATACTCATCCCCAGTTCGAACTCGCTCGGTTCCGATATATTTTACTACATGTATAGCTAGAAGGCGCAAAAATACTGATGGTAAGAAAAGTTTTTATGTAAATATTTTTGTTCAGTCATAATACGCGATATAAAATTAACAGTAGGTAGGTAGGTACTATTAGTGTTTTTTTCAAAATCTATAAAATAGAATCAACAACATAGGCTCGTTTAAAAGAACAGTTTGTACAATAATTAAAGCTCTCTGCAAAAAAATAGTACAGTCTGTATTAGGGAATCCAATCCCGCATCAGAATCACGATCCCGCAGGCCTGCGGGATCGAGGTCATCGATCCCGCGGGATCCCGCGGGATTGGCAGAATTGAGATTTTTTATAATATTTTTTCGTTTATGAAGTTTTTTTAAAAAAAAGCAAACAAAAACAAGTAAATTGCTTATAATTATTATTTTTCAAGTAAAAGTAATACTCATTAAGTCATTAGTCATTACTAATTATAAATTGAATGTCAGAAATACTTACATTTACATAAGTATCAATCCTTAATACTGCTTAATAATACTTACTTAATAATTATAACAAAATTTTAATCATTAAATCTGTTTCCTTTTGATTCGACAAATTAACATTTTTATTAGTGGCTTTAGAATCAACTTATTGTTTCTGGTAATACTTTCGAAGAAATGATAGAGTATCTAATGTTTCATCTTTAAAATTGGATCTTATCTTGTTACATAAGTATCCAGCGGCGGAAAAAGCGCGCTCGGCTTCCACACTTGTAGGCGGAATCGACTTTATATAACTATAAGCAGCTTCTAAGTACTTTGCTCTATTACCTCCACATTCAAAAAGTATCATCTCACGTTTCAATATGAGGTCAAGTGAATTTTCTTGAGTGGGTATGGGTAAACGCACAACAGGTCTAGACTCAGCTACCCATTCAGTACGGAGGCTGCGCTCTAATTCATCTTCCAGTGTAGACGGTGGCTCCTCAAGACGACTGGACAAATTCGATAAAGGCATGTCTTCTTCATCGTCGCTGTCATGAACTTGCTGGTTTTCAGTTTCAGGTTGTAACTGCGTGTCTGCTGACAGCAGTCTTTCGATTAAACACTTCATCTCAGTTCGTAGTGTAACTTTACTTGGATAAAAGAAGGGATCGTCCTGCAAATTTGTAGATCCTGATTTTTTTTCTAGATATTTTATTGGATTTTCTAAGTAAAGCAACACGGCAGTCATAGATGTGCGGCGTTCTTTTATCCGGCGAGATAGCGACAGAACAAGTTCCTGGCTTAACCTGGTGTTTTGTTGATTTAATTTGTTTATCATGAAATGCAATGTAGTTTCTGCCGTAGCTAAGGTTGCATCCTCACGGCATAAAACATTTACAGCAAGCTTCACTGGCTCTAAAGCTTGTTCAATGTCGGTCAAAGTTGTAAATTCTTCCTCAGTGAATGAATATGGGGCCGATGTCAGTTTTAGATCAATAAGTGCTTTAGATATACACTGTCTGACTTCGTTGAACCTCGACAACATTGATGCGAGACTGCTCCAGCGCGTTCGGCAATCAAGAATCAGCTGTAATTCTTTGCCAAATTCTTCTTTGATATATTTTTGCAGCAAGTCATTTTTTACAGGAGATTTCGAACTGAAAAGCTTGACAATTTTCCTCACTTTTTGAATCAGTTCTCTAAAACAGAAAAAAGCAATAAATTGAATTTATAAATTCACAAATTTCCATGATGCAATTCTATTGTTATATAACAATACTTTACTAAATACCTGTATTGTGGTAGCAAATCTACTTCTTGAATGTCTTCCTCTATCAAAAAATCACCTTGCTCGTCGACATCAACTTCACTTTCGTCATCACTGCCACCATCCGGTCTATTTTCGACTACTTCTGCATGTATTTGTTCATCTTCTTGTCTTTTATTGTAAAGAACTCCAAGAACTGCAAGTTGCAATCCATGTGCAAAGCATAATTGGTGGTGCGCTGATAATAATCTCCCAACTTTCTTCATCACTGCTGCACCATCCGTGGTTGCTGCGATCACATCGAGGTTTAGGTCAATTTGGAAATCCTGCAGTTTTTTTTTAAGCGCAGCAACACAGGCTTCTGCAGGAAAACGTCCTGAAAAATTGATAAATAAAACAATGTTTATTTCTGCACATGGTAAACAAATGTATCACATACATGGTGGAACACAATGAATGACTAACGCGAAAATTCGAGTACGGAAAAACCAAGACGAAAATTATGAATAGCAAATTAAATACCTACCTTCAATTCTTGCTAGTCCTAAGTTCCAAATGCTCGCAGCTCCTCCGTCAAATAAGTGCAGATTCAAATTTAAATACCGGCGATTCCTTAATGATGTCCACTCATCAAAAGTTAGTGTGAAACGCTTTTGTAACTTTTTTAGTGTTTCAAGTTCTTCAATAGTTTTCTTTCGAATAGATGATCCGTGGGCCATCACCATAGTCTGTATCGTGCTGGCAGAAGAAGGTAACTTGTGGCCTTCTGATTCAAATAATTCACGCAAATCAATTGACGTGATGAATTTTAAGAATGGAATTCCATCCTTCGCAACCATCCTGCACACTCTTTCTTCCATAGAAACCTTTTTTTCCAGTGGGAAATAATCTGTTAATTTCATTTTTTTCGATGGAATTAACGATGCCGATGTTGATGCACTTTCGTTTAAACGTGAAGCAGTAGAACTAAACGAACGACTTGGACTTTGGCTGCTCGTTTCCCCTGCTGGTACCGGATTTTCATTGGCGCTTTGCGTATGTTTTGTACGCATGTGAGTGTGAAGGCCTTTAGTAGAGCGAGCAGAGATTTTTATGATGGCAGGACATAATTTACACTTGGCAGTTAACCCATTTTCAGCCCTTAAAAAGTGTCTCCACACTTCACTGGAGCTTTTATACTCTTTATAAACCAAATTGACACTCATTTTTAATCATAACACAAGTACACAAGTAATCTATAGTTGGTTTAACTTGTTTTCAAAAATAATTATAACAGTAATTGTATCGTAGTACCTTTTCGCATCGCAAACAAGACGTAAATGACGCAATCTACTCTTCTTTGACAATTAACCGTGCTAGGGTAATTCCCCGGTCGCGGCTGCGGGGAATCCCCAGTCTTAAAGTACTGGAAGTGACAATGATTGAGTTCTGTTCCGAATTCCGATACAGGATAAAAGAAACACAAAATAGAAATATAAAATTAATTAGTTGTCAGTTTAAAACTGAGAACAGAATTATTTTCCATACAAATTGTATACAAAAGTCACGAATTAAACGGGAAAGTTCACTAATTAAACGAAATCATTTATATTAATATTAGGCAGTGCGATCTTAAAATATTCGAGTAATTTTTTTCAATCCCGCTAACGTGCGGGATCCCGCATGAGCAATACCGCATTTCTGATCCCGCAAAAAAGGTGCGGGATCCCGCAAATGCGGGATCCCGCACTTGCGGGATTGGATTCCCTAGTCTGTATAGACAATAATTCAATTCAATTATTGTAAAATCTTTAGGAATGCAATATTTAATAATTAATAACTACTTATTTGCACGGAATCTAAGGTCTTTAAAAAAAAATAGGTATACCTATAGAAAAATATCAAAACTGCCATAGTAAAATGGTGATCAGTATTTATTATTTAGAAGAAGAGTATTTATTTTCTACATCGTAGCATGTTTCCGACAAACTGTACCCTTGTAGCTGATCGGCATATATAAAAACGGGTGAGTTCGAACTGGGGATGAGTATGGACGAACCCGAACCTTGCTGGGTCTCACTACATTTAAAAGATTTGAATTTCACTTTATTCTGTCACTTTCACTTCGATACAAAAAAGCGAGAGATAGAAACAAGTCGATTCGAAGTTCGATTTTCAAAGTCCTTAAGCCCAAAAAAGAAACAAACAATAAAAAGTTCGGATACGCATATAACCGTAAAATTGCAAATCATCTGTTAAGGTTTTAAATGTATTTTTTTTAGGAAATCCTTTTAGTATGTAATTTTTTTATAATCAAATAAAGAGATATTGAAGAAAAAAATACGAAGTTTATCATGTATGTACATCATCTACATAATTATTTATAATTTCAACAATCTTTAATAATGTGACAGAATACTGCGGGAGCAGTTTCAGAACGAATCTTTAAAAAATAGCGGGATTCAAATTTGATTGTTTTCTTCTACTGTTACGCTAGTAGATACACGTTGGATATTACACAAAAAAAAAAAAAAAAATGATGAGTCCAGTGACGAACGGCCACGCTTTTGGCTGATTAAGGAGCCTGCCTCAATAAATTAAAACGCCACGGCGGCGGATGGAGGTCGCGGTAGGATATATTGAGAATTCGATCCATAATAAATATAAAATCTGTAAGAGTATAGTAGAAACCATAAGCTTGAAACATACCTCGGATCCTTGGTCTCGCGTCTACTTCCAGAGTCACGAATACCGCCGCTGAGTCACCTACTATCCTCCCGTCAAAATCCACAAGTAAGGAAGCTAAAACCTCAGCGAATAATCAAACTCAAGTCGCTAACACAACAATATCGATTCCAATGAACAAAACTGTTAAGTACTTTTAATTTGCAAAACTGCAATAATATTACCATAAAATTTAATTTTTTTGACGTTGTTTGTTCTACAAGTCTACATGTGGTTTAATTTCTACCATGTTGTATTTTTTTCCTTCAGGTAATATAGGTTCTTGCTGACGTGACAAGTTGTATGTGTTACACGAGATGCAAATAACTTTGGATTTGCATCTCGTGCCTTTGAATCCCTCGCTACGCTCAGGATTCGAGGAAAAGTTGGTTTTTGCTGTCTTGTTGCACAAATAACTATTATAAATAATAGCGACAAGAAGTTATAACATCATCAACATAGACAACGTATTATTGAAGCTAACTCAAAAACTATGTACCTTCAAGCAAAGTTAATAAAGAGTAGTTATATGGGACTACCGCGCGGGTTACTGCAACCAAATGAAAAATCACGTACTTAAATCGGCCCAGTACTCACGGAGAAGTCGGTGTACATGCCCACATGAAAAAAATAAAAGATCTAGCCGAATGCACCTGCTCCTTTTATTATGTCGGTAAAATATCGCACTGGACATGAGTACCGCGAGGACGATGTAATTTGGTATGTGATACTTTGAACTAAATGCTGTTCACACTGAACAAACTGATCGAAACATTTTCGTTATACTTTACTTGTTTAACTTTGAACTGAAACGGGTAATGTTTTAGAAGAAATATGTGCATGCACAATCAACTAGATCCGTAGACACTCCCAGTGTATTTTACTACCTCCGGTGGATTTGATGAACGGTAGTATTTACTACCCGTAACTACTTATTACCCTTCATGTGAAAGCTATACTGTCGTCCTGGTTTACTGTCGCCCTTTACGACCCACTGGTAACTGATGGGGTTTCATTCATAGTCGAGACGAGGTTTCCACCGCAGTCGCTTTGTCTTGTGAGTAGCTCAATATTTGTTCAAGACAGACGAGCCTGGGGCTCCCGAGCAACGCGTTGACGCGAAACAATGGCGAAAGATAGAGAGAGTTGTAGGTCAAGATAGTTCTATCGTTTATTCAGATTCCCGTGGCCTGCTCTATAAATCTTAGTTGATTTTAAAACCCCAATTTTTTTGGTGGTGGTTACAGGACCTAAGGTAACCTATATAATTACCTATATGTAAGTTAACCACTATATTTTTGTATGCCAACAGACAGAATGTACTGGGAATATATCTAAAACTCACCGAGTATATATCACCATTATTGTAACACAATAATGGTGCTAGTTTCAGATTAGATTCAGATATTCTATACAAATAAAGAAATTATTGTTCTTGTTGTTCGTATTTACCTATATTTATCTCAAAATTTTACTACAAAATTATAAGGTCGCACACCTTTATTTAGATAGGGATGTTGACTGGGAAAACAAAAACTATTTAGTCCGTCAGTCAGATAATAAAAAAATATTAGACACATATTTTTTGCTCTATCATATTAATAAAAAAATGTTTAGATAAAACCATGAAAAAACGCATTAATGTTGGAGAGTGGGGGCTCGCTACGGCACAATTCAGTATAAAATCTACCGGAGAGTGACGTCATGCAACATTTTAACTCAAGGAATTGCCTTAATTTTTTGATTACGTAAAAAAAAAAATACGTGTCCAATATATTTTAATAATGTATCTAAGGGACAAAAAAAAAAATTGTGTTAACATCCATATTGTTCATCCAACCCATAATCACCGAGCGATGTATCCATAACGTGAATTTACTCGTAAATGTATTTTGTCATAAACAGACATGTATGAGGCACCCAACAAGCGCGTCGGCACGGGAGAACAGAGACACGGTGTTCTGTCAGATGAGGAGAGCCATGGACCTGATCCACTACGTCGTGAGGGACGGCCTGCCAGGACACGAGGAGCCAAGCACCCATGAGGTTTGATGTCACATTCCAATATTTTCAATTACACTAATATTTCTTCTTAATCCTGCTGACTTAAGGAGCTCTGAAATGCTAACGAGGTCATAAGATGAAAACTATAGCCTCAGATGACAATGAATCATAGATAGAATTATACAAATAATCGCGAATACATTCATTTTCTTATAACCAAAAACGAACTAAAAACTTTGCCAAAAAATTACACAGTGTGAAATCCATATACCCAAAACATTTTATAGCATCGCCTCTGATAATTGATACGTACCCTTGTGACGGTGAAAAGTTTAATTATTTTTATTCGGCCCGTTCTTTAGAAATCCTACAGCAGCTCAATGAAACCTCGGAGAAACTTTCATGAAAATATAGGTAGGGACATAAATATTGCGTGGCACAGTTAGGCGTGCGGGTAACAACAATAGATGCAGTAAATTATGTCCACAATCCGTGACTTCAAACACCGTATAGTCTACATCGTGTATTCCCGCGGGGATGGTCCCGATTCGCGAATGTATGCTCGTGGTTGAATTAATTTTGTTTACGACCGTATTACAACTGTATTGCTTAATCACAATAGCCATAGGCCACTGCCTATGGCTATTGTGACAGTGACAGTGTGTGTAGTGTATTGTGACAGTGATCTATTAACACTGTGCAGGTAATAGAAGACGTTTGAATTTAGGCCCCACCTTAAACGTCCTGTAAGGGTTTTAATACTTACAAATTCCAGGATTGGGCCTACAAAATGAGTTTATTTAGGCAATCAATATTGGTAGTATCCGCGTTTAAATATTGCACATGCCTCCTCAATACATTTTACCTTTGTAAAGTGCTGTGTTGAGTCTCCCCCCCCGCTATGTAAAAGCTTAAGAGCTCCCCTAAAAACATGGCTAACATGGCAACCGGCGCTGGCGACCAAAAAGGCGACCAGCGAGGCAGTGGAGGCACTATGTAAGTACATACATAAAATGCTATATCCAATGTAGTTTCATACAAAAGTGCTATATAAATATTTCCTAAAGAAGACAATTTGGTTTATGAACTTGAGTTTGGATTAAAAATCCCGCAGGACAGATAGGTGACGGGGCCAATTTTTTCTTCGCACCAGGGCCTCTGACCAGCGGGGTAATTGTAACACACATAAAATGGCGATCGATCGCAATGCCTTTCATTCTGACATATCAGTTATGTTCATTGCGTTATTCACGTTGTTAAGCAGACGAATTTTTCAAAACGATGAAGTAGGTAATGAATGAATGCAATTACCACGCTGCTTCACACCAGGGCCTGGTGTAAAGCAGAAATTGAAAGAATCTGATATCCCTTGATCAGTGGCGTAACTAGGTAGTTATATACGCCACTGAAAAGGGGATATCGAGTTCTTTGTTTTAACTTCCCATTGGAAAATAGAAAAGACGGTTTAAGAAAATAATACCTTGAAACTAACTTTCAATGAAGTTTATCTTCACTTAAAAACTTTTCCTTTGTAAGAAATCTATCCTAGAACTACTCCCAGCTGTAGGTAGCGTCGAGCATATAAATTCGGACAATCAAAACGTACTGTATTTGAAACATTTCACGAAGAATTGACGGATTTTCACAGATAGCCGAGTTTTTTCGAACACACAAAGCGAACAAAAGGCTTCGGCGAAAAATCAAAATATCTGTTTTTTATGGCAGCAACGGTTAAAAATCGGGAAAATATTCCAGCTGCATTTGTTATTTATAATATAGCGTTTACAGAGATGAAAGCCAAGGTACCATTAGGTAAGGCGCCACAAGTGCAAACATTTGCCGACTAGAACATGTCCTCGTCTAAACAAGTTTAGCGGAGAGACACGCACCACTAAGCACGTCCCGGAGGGTACTCGACACACGTTATAGGAAATTGTATTTTTATTCACATACCTATTATAGCTAAATGGATCATACATATTGCTGAAATATATGGCTGATGTAAGCTTGATATGAGCACGTAGGTACGCTTATAATTCGGTTTGTACCTAACATTGATATGTAATAGGAAATACGAATGTAAAATCAGGATTTATTTAAGCACGGATATTCATTAATTTTCAAACCGATTAGATACGAGTAAAATTCGCCCATGCCATGAGTAAGGGTAATGTTAAAATGTTTTTGTTATGTTCTAAAAGCTAAGTTAAAATAATGACTGTTATATCACAATGTTAAAAAGCTCTCAGGTAAAGTGTTGCGCTACCTTATGTAGATACCTACAACAGCCCGTTTTAGTTATCATTTAATTTAAAATTGCACGCCCCTCCACTGGTTCTTGCATACACATTTCAAATAATTATATAATTATAAATTTTTATCGAGCAATTTTTTTATTAAAAGATCTCTACCTATCTGTAGGTATAGGGTAACTTGTAATTCAACGTATTCCTTCCAGACGTGATACTTTGCGCCCTTTCCAACAATTACACCCCTCATATCTTAGGCAAAAATTAAGAATTGCTGGGTGGTTAGAAAGTAGTGGCATTAATTGGATTTTCACATATTTTTTTTACAAATTCTATCCTAATTTAAAGGGGTGGAAGGGATGTTGAAAATACGAAATCCACGCCAACGGAGTCGCGGCCGAAGTGCTAGTAATACATGAGAGAGACACTAGAGAGGCTTCCGCAGTCCGCGACAGTCCGGACGCCGGAACAAGATACCTACATATGTGTGTACTAACTAACGAGAACAATGTCGGCTAACTTTAGGTACCTAGCTGATTACGGATCTGCTCCCTCATTTGTAATCACAACATATATTTGAAAAATTCGTCTACTCGATATCGTAAATAACAAAATGAATGTAGGTACTTAAGTAGTTGAATGGTCAAAATTATAGGCATTGCAAGTGTATGTGTGTTACGTAATTAGACTGCAGGACCGGTAGCGGGTCAGGCAAAATTAACAAAAAAAGACCAAATAAAAAAAACAAAAGACTGTAACGCACCACAGGTACCTACATATTTACAGTAATCATCTCATGTGATCCCCTACGTATATCTTCTTATCCAATAAAGCTTAGGTACTCACATTGGAATTTGCTGCTATTCATGGTCCTCCTGAAAATTTCTCGCCGTTATGTCCATTCTTTTCAAAAATATGGGATGTTAGATATGTAGAAATATTTAAGTTGTTTTAATCCCGCAATAACGAGATCCAGATTTGGATACAGAATGCAGCACCCGCCCGCAAAAATAGGCACATGTAAAAGATGCGGTTATTATAATCACAGAACATAATATACTCAAAGTGTGCCCCGCGGAGCCCCTGGATTCCGCGAAACTTCTGTGGGGGCTCCACGAAAATACTGGTTAATTTTCACCTGATTTACCCAATTTAAGTATGCGAGTTCTATTTTATGAACTTAAAAAATACATAGTTATTTCTAAATACAACCAATATTAATTTGGATTAAAAATAGCTCAAAATAATTATCAACTAAATCATTGCAAATCTGCGCCAATAATTCGACCACTTGTCAATTTTGGCATACCATTGCCGTATTACGCTGAAGCGAACAAAATAGTAGAGGTTTACAGTACGAAAACTGTAAACCTCTAATATTTACTTTTATTTATAACCTAATGCAAATAATGCATAATGAAAATAATAAATAGTGATGATGGGTTCAATTCCCAGTTTTTTGACTCCATAGCTTGCAGACCTCCCCACTGATAACTCTGCAGGTTCTCTTCATCTTAATTTAAAATACTTTAGTTTGTTTGAAAATAGACCAAATAGGTAAGTGGTTATTCTTGTTACTGAAACTTTCAGCCTAACACAACCACAGCCAAGCAAAGCATGGAAATCTCAACACTTGTTTATTACTTAGAAATCGAGATTTATTATATTTCTTCTACTGGTTGCTATGACTCTCAGTTACTCTGTGACACTCTCTGATGCGTATTCTTCGAACATAAACACTCTTTTATTTCTTTTCTTGTAGATGAAACCTTTCTCGGATAGTCATGAACAGGTATCAGTTTATTAAAAACAGGTAGTCATTAATTTTTATGTAAGAAATTATTGTTATTGTACATAATAAGCACTAGATTGTTCTCTTGTATGCTTTATTTTTAATAATGTTTTGTGAATAATTTTGTATGTTTAGTACCTATGCAATTTGCTTCCTCATACTTTACCTATTTGTATTGTGAAATGATCTATTTTTTTTTTTAATCTTGTGCCCACTTGCACCATAATGACATGTCTAAATGCGATTAGCGCTAAACATCAGAAACAGAGCGATGTTTTAAATTAGCGGTAAAAGTATTTAGCGATTTGTGATGCAAGCGGGCATTATTCATTACTTTTTTTATTTTTTATTACTATATACATTATTCAATTTAGTAAGTGGAATAATGTCTTCGATCGCTATCAATATATACTTACTCTATTGTTCTCGTTTATATTTCAGGACTTATTTATATTTGGACTTGAGGAAGCATTCAGTTCTTTAAAATTGTAATAAGTAAAAAGCACCTGTATTTTATAAACGTAGCCATAGACTCTAATCTTTAAAAAGTTTTTTTTTACTCACATAACTCTGCTAACGATCACGCTCCAAACAGCTTAGCTAACAAAAGCCCGGCTAAGCTTCCCGCTACGTAACTAACTTAATAGGTACGTATATGTAGATATACTAACTTTCAGCGATTAGGTCAATTTCCAAACTAAATACTGGGCCTTACCACCATCTTTAATAAGACAATCTTATTTCAAACTTATAATAATATTACTCGGATTCGTACCATGACTTTAAGTAGAGTAAGACGTAACATTTATGGGACTAGCGCGCGAGCTTCCTCTACCTAATGAAAAAATGATCACGTAAATCGGCCCAGTAATCACTGAAAAATCGTGGAAAATACCAACATGCAAAAAAGCTAAAAACGTGTCCGGTCGAAGGAGCTTGGAACGAAGTTCCTTATCAAGTATGATTTAAAACAAAAACAAAATTTCCGCAGCCACAATCTTGGAATTACATTTTGACCTCACTATGGACTTTAGCACCCTCGATGACTATGAAAACGATACCCATAAAGAAAAATTTAAGCTATTTGACGTAATTCTACTGACTGCAAGTCTAGTTGTCGAAAGGTCGAAAGCACTGTCAAAATGTGGTCAATAGGTACGACATTGCACCGGAAATAGTAAAGGCGTTTTCCCACTTATCCGTATCGGGATACGATTCGTGTTCGATACATAATAAAGGCGTCTGCCCACTTACGGTGTTTGCCCACTTATCTGTATCCGGTTTGGTCATTTACCTATTAATTTCACGAACCCACGCATGAGTGCGCAAACGTCCATACAATCAATGGCCAAACCGGATCAGAAACGAACACGAATCGAATACGAACCGGATAGGTGGGCAAACGCCCTAAGCTTGTTTTAAGGACGTTATGGTACGAATCACAAAGTAGATGTTAAAATAATACTGCTTTATGAGGTGGTATTAGGTTCCCTGAGCTCGGCAGTGGTGAGTAAAAATATATTAAGCCTGCATACATAATTATGAAGTAGGTATGTGATGTAGACCTTAAAAGTGATATCTAGACATTTATGCTTATTAGATAACAAAGCACTATTTTCTTTCACTAAATAAATACTTTAAAAGAAACATCTTTTCCACTTTAATCAAAGCTAAAAACACCTATTTTCTGTACCTTAGGTATTTAGTTGTCCCGTGATTAGATAAGTGTAAGGTAGGAATCTGCTACTTTCAAATATTTAGACGATTAAGATAGGTATTTTGTGTTTTATACTTAAATTTAGTAAATGTATAGGCTGCGCAATGGGAGGCGGGCACGGCGCTGGGCGCGCTGCGCGGGCTCACGGGGCAGGTGCGCACGGCGCGTGCTCGCGGCGGCGCCGACCTGCCGCGTCGGCGCTCGCTCGCGTCCACGCTGCGCGCACTCGTCGAGCGTACGCACGACTTCACCGACTCCGCCTACACCTCGCACGAACATCGACAACGGATATTAGCCCTCGCCGAAAGAATAGCTTACGAATTAGAAAGATTAGTTGCCGTGGCTGTATCGCTGGTAAGCTACCACTGTCACTTCTAATGATCATTTCGTATAAAGATTTTATTAAGCGTGCATAATTCAGGAAGAGCAAGGCGCCAACGGTACTGCGACGGCGCTGGAGAGTGCGTGCACGGGTGCGACCAGCGCCGCGTCGGACCTTGAGCGCGCGCTAGTCGCTGCAGCGCGCGATCAAGCGCGAGATCTCGCCCCCCTCGCTGACGAAGCGAAGAGACTCGCCTCCGACCTAGCATATATAGGTAAACAAGCAGGTATAGAGTATTATCCTAACTAACAATTTTAACAAGTTGCATGTCCTTATAATAGCTTCTTCACCAAACACTTAATGGCTCTGTTTTAAAAGCTGTTTGATGGATTTTCGTAACGTGAATGTATGAGAGCAACATAGTATTTTTCCCTGCAGCTAGTTCCTGTGGTGAGAGAGAATCAGAGAGACTGCACAATATAGCCAGCCGGCTCCATGAACAATTAGATCACATTATAGAGGTAACTTCAAGAATCTTAATTTAATATTGTCACGAATCCGTAGAATCGACATACGTGTAAGTATACATTTTAATCAACAGGTATGCAAATTACTCAGGCACATAGCTTTGTCGGAGACTCTGCAAGTGAGTGCAAAGTTTGCGGAAATAAACCTTAGGATATACGGTCCGCAAGTAGTGACGGCGGCGCGGACGCTGGCGGCGCACCCGGGCAGCACAGCCGCGCGGGAAAACCTCGACGTGTTCGTGGACATGTGGGCGTGGCTGCTGGCAGATGCCGCGCGGCTGGCCCGCGAGCTGCTCGACCTCACGGACGACAGACCCGACAAACAGCAGTACAGCAGTTTGCCGAGGCCAGGAGTAAGTAGTGCACATATACTGAACACACACATTTTTACTTACATTTGTTTTCAGCATACGCTGATATAAAAGCAGTGACCGCAATTGTGTTCGGCACTCGATCGCCTGCTCTCACAATTAAGGTATCATGTAAAAATACCATTCTAATCTAGGTGGTCACGACCCTGAATCACAGCGCTCCGTACTCTGTAGGAATTTATAATCTGTAACTAGACCATTTATGCTAGTCTTCTGTTGTATCAATGTTACAACAAATATGATAAAAACTTAGAAATGTGCGAAATGCGCTTTCAGGTCGTTTTGGGTAGGTACTTAAGTATTCTGAAAAATATATATAACAGGAGCCTAGATAAATGCTGTCACAATCCGAATAACAGCATAAGGTGGTGGAAATAAATGCTCGAATTGCAAATTATTGGTTTGAATGCACAATTCGTGGGACACAATCACTATTATAAAACATATCTAATAGGTACTCAAATCCGAAACTAACACAACATCCATCCAAATGCGCAATAAGTGTCCACGTAGGTAATATTAGTGCCAATTAATTCATAGAAACACGGGACGACAAGCAAACCTCTGAAAGCAGTAAGGTTGGATTCCGACGAGCAAGCAAAGATCGCGAAGTCTGGTTTAGAAATGAAAATGATGTCCTCTGAAATGGATGCCGAGACTGAAAAATGGCAGGGCGCAGCTGCCGACGAAAACAACGATATTGTGAAGAGGTAGGGATCACTATCACCACATACGAATATATATAATTATTACATATAACTTCGAATCTGAACATGACCTTCACAAATTACAGGGCAAAAAACATGTCTTCCATGGCCTTCGCTATGTACCAATTCACAAAAGGTGAAGGCCGTCTAAACACTACTCAAGACCTCTTCACACAAGCGGAATATTTCGCGGAGGAAGCCAATAGACTTTATAAAATTGTGCGACAGTTTTCTTATCAGGTAAACCAATAATAGCATGCAAAACATCCATAGTTAAATGGTATATGTATGTATCTATCATATAAAATATATTTTAAGGTACCCGCGGGAGCAACAAAAAAAGAACTTCTAGAGCATCTTGATAAGGTTCCAACGTATGTGCAACAGCTACAATTCACAGTGAAAGAGCCGACGGTTGGGCGCGCAGCCACCTTCAGCAAAGTAGACAACGTTATACAGGAGACCAAACACCTTATGAACGTTATTAGTAAAGTCGTCACGACATGTTTCGATTGCGCAAACAAGGTGACCGCTCATTCCTTAAATCTATTTGACTACCTATACAATATTATATTTTTCAATTTCTTTTTCGAGCAACACATCGCACATTTTGACAGTTTAGTAAATTTTCTAGGAAATGTAAAGATTTTAGTGCATTGGAACATAATGTTCCTTAGGTACCTTTGCCGTGGGAGGCCCGTGTGGGAGTGGTTAAAAGGCACCAGAGTGTTGCACCTGTTAAGTACTTTAAAGATTATATTTCATTCGTGATTGTTAGTTTCGGGAAAACGGTGAAACAGTGTGATTCAAAATACGGGATTTATTCTTGGTTGCAATTTCCATATTACATCGTAAAGATCAATAATTTTTGAAGAATCAGAAAATTTGCTTCAATATCAACAAGAATAAATCTCATTAGTTTAATAGAATATTAGTTTTATACATATAGTAATAGAGCAGTTTACATATGAAGAATCCCACTTTTATTTACTGTTTATTGTTGTATTTATTTTATATCTTTTTTTCCTTCCTCCATGCACCGGGTGGTTCCGTCCACGCCAGGGTCTAATTCCGCTGGACAAAGCGATAAACAAATCTTCAGCACAGACGCGGGACGACTCGGTCTGTCTCTATCTTGCACCCGCATATATCAAATCACCATGTTCATGTATTATATGTGTTCCTGTGTATACCACGTAGTTTACCAGCGCATGTTAATAATAATCATGCCCACACGAAAATATTTCTTCATGAATACATATTTATGCTAATAACGACCTACCTCTTTCATACAAGTTTTTTTGAGCCAGCTAGAACCCGTGCTCTACGGGGAAAGCTAAACACATTCCCACGTCGGAGATTCCCTGTTACCTATGCGTATATGAACTTGCCTTTTCGTCGTGTCCTGTTTGTTGTTATCTCTTTATTTATGCTTTTCCATATCTCATTTTCCTTTTGTTTATGTGTTTATTTGTTACATTTATTTTCAGTATTCCCTATGTATGCCTGAGAGAGTTCCTATGCATTGGAAGCCAAATTTACAAAAAGCATCCACATATAAGAGTGAAAATAGTGTACTGAATGGTTGATGTAGGTATTTGTGGATTCAGAATTGTGATTTTGTTTAACATTTCGGTTTGTACCCAATGCAAATCATTAACAAACTGATCATTTACTAACCGTGGATTTAGTGTAGCATTGTTTGTAACCCATAGCTATTATTAATGTTGTTGGTGTGATATTGCAATTGATAACTTATTATTATTAGATTAGCATCTGTGTGGTATTTTAATTAATCGTTCACTTTTAAGTTCATAAACCGAATATGATCTTTAAGTGAATCAGTTTTATTTTCTCTTCTAAGTAATTTTACTACAATTTATCTAATGTTAATTAAAACCAACGCACTTGGTGTCTAATTTTCATTACTGTAATAACTTTTCCCCATTACACAAAATTTCAATTTCCAAAAGTGCATTTAATGAATTCGAACTATTGCATATTATCGCAAATTGATTCACGAGCATGGTGTTTCTTGTAATTTTGAGAATATATTGTGTATTCCTTTAGATTTGTGTGAACTCAAAGTTTAACCATGAGACTTATCAATAGCATATTTTATTCAGAACATTGAAATTATACTAAATCTTTCTGAAAATATGCGAGTAACTGTTCTGGTCACGAGGAAGGGGCCTTTTCTAGCTGAAAAATTCCCTTGTTCGTGTCGCTCGTTGTTAATGAACACTTACAAATCTGCTAACTAGTGTGTTATGACGGCATACAGTACAACCTGGACTTCACTGGTCTGACGGCGGGCGGCGCGGCGGCGGGCGGGCGGCCGGCGCGGGACGAGGAGGGGGGCGGCGGCGTGGGCGGCGACGCCAAGCCGGGCGGCAGCAGCTCCGACACGGCCATGTGACAGTACGGCATGGGCCGGCGCGGCAAGGGCGACGCGCGCCGGACCAGGGTCAGCTTCCTCTTGTTTTAAAGACATAAACGTCTTCAAACAACTCGTCGCCTGACGTCGGAAGAACCGACACCGCGCTGATGTACATAAAACTGTACAATGCCTTTAATATATTGGACGAGCTGGATGCATCAAGTAAGATTTTGGTTAGTGATTGAGGTAACACTATCCTTTGATATCATTGATGGTGTTACTGACAGCATCTGCAACTTATGAATAACAAGATAGGATCTAGAATGGTGCCCGTGTACCTTTAGATACGCGGATACTACCAGCATTAAGAAGTAAATTAGCTGATTTTGTAGGCCAAACCCTGGAATTTGTAGTAAAACCCTTAAAAAGTTACAGGACGATCAAGGCCTGTAACTTTTTACTACTTACTTTTCTTTTTAAGGGCTTTACTACAAATTCTCAATTCAAACGTCAGAATTGAGGAGTTACCTTAGAATTCGAAAATTTGCCGATGGGTATTTTTGAAAATATTGTATGATTTACCTAATAAAATCTGTACAACGAAATTGGGTTTTGTACTGCTGAATTTGAGAACAGCTACAATGCTATGATGAAGTAAGTAAGCACGAGTAAAACACGTTTTTAGTATCACTTAATAGTAAATATATTCTAAGGAGAATGGGTAACAAGCTATGGGTATCTGCCCTAAGACCTAAAAGCCATAAGTTATATTCCTAGCAATGTAAAGAGCTGTTCAAGGAGAACCTTTGCTACATATACTACTTTTGCCGTTCGGAGTTAATTACCTCAAAAGATGGCTACAGCTCCTTTTTTCGTTTGGAGCGTTTTTTTTTACGTCTTTCATGAACTAATTTACTACTACAAAACAATGTTTTTTAATTACTTTAAATCATCATCAAACGTTCGTAATGTTAAATTCAAACGTTTAGCTCCTCAATTCAAACGTCTGAATTGAGGAGCCACCTTAAATCAGGCACCTTAGATTTGGTCTACAAAATAGGCTACTTTACTACTAGGTATACATCCATACGAACATATACAAAGATAGCAAATTAAAAGAAAGATTTATGAGACAAAATGAGGCGTATACACAACGAATGGCATTCTGCACAGCTTTATGTACTTCTAGTGCGGTACCGGTACTAGGGACCACATGAAATGATGTGTAACTGTTCAAAATGCCTAAAACAACGCAGTAACGTGTTATTCCGTGTGGTACTTGAACACCGACAAACCTTGCTAACAAATGATTATAACTCGCATAAATAAGCAGTAATTAATTAATCGTTTGTTGCAATTTAATTAATAATAAGATGGACAGTACGATATACAAAGTAAGTTTCTGCAGAGCACTTGCGACACACAAAGCGTCTTCTCAACTCAACTCTTTATGCCTATTTTCAATAACACTTGGAAACACCTAAATAAACGCCTATAAAAAGCGCGCTATTGGCTTTCATCGCACGGTTCCGAACCGAGAGTTGAAAATTCAATAGTGCAATAATATTTAGGCGATGTTTCCTAGTGTTAGTGAAAACGGGCCTCGTATTTTTACTCTTAATGCTAGATCGCAAGCGTGCGGACGCAACGCATTTGGCTGTGGATCGAAAGTAATAAATATATTATAAGATAAAACTTTGTTACTATAATCAGGGCCTTCAATGTTAACACCACAATATTTACTTATTTTTTCTCAAACGTAGTTTCCAGTGCTATTAACTTATTGATAGAGTAGAATGGCATCTACAGACAGTTGCAGTGATAGGTATTATGAATAATGCCTCGAATAGAACAATTTGTGATCAATAATTAAGAAGAGTGAAATCGTACAATAAATATAATACTTGTTACACTTTCATAATGTTACACATTGTTACAATTAATACGTAAACAACACAGAGAAGCCTATTTTTTTAAGTTTCCCTCTGTTAAGCCTGTTATAATAAGTACTTCTAACCCTACTAACTTTTATCTACTTATATGTAATATACCTTTACTGGTCCTTCACTATTGTTTTCACCTAAGCTTCCGACTTCTCTGCGCACCCTACTGCACTTTCCGTGGTCCTGTTGCACTTTGTTTTGCGTTATGCACGGCAGCTTCTCTTTCGTTTTGGCATCGGTGGCGACATTTTCAGAACATGCTACTTTACCACATTATACTTCAGAACGACACAGTGTTACTCTTGCATTCGATGTTATCGCATTCTTAGTCATTTCTCTTTCAACGAGTTCGTGTACAAACATTAGAATACCTACGGTCATGTTGACATTACTTGAGCAGGCTGCGCGTGCGGCTGTATACATTGCATGATTGTGAAGCGGAACAAATAGGTAGATGTGTGTTGCATGTGTGTACCGTGGTTAATGGATGTCGTACGTCATCTTTCCGACGTGGAGGATGTTTAATTTTAAGATGAATGGAAATTGACTCTGGTGGTTGCTCCAGCAACTCCCTCGTCGCCCAGAAACGCAGTGTTATATAGACCCTCGGCCGATGAGCCGCGCCGGCGCAGAACGCGGGCACTCGTTTGACGACCGCTCATGCATGCTGCACCGTGTTCAGGGCTGGCATTGCATGGAGACGCGCATCGCCAGGCATGCCTGAGACACCGCTGATCATCAAATATGTGACGGCAATAATGAACATATCAGTTTGTAGGTCATAGTTTCTACTGCCTACAGGCGAACGACAAAGTCGTTATTTAGTCTTTAAGAGCTTTATTGTTAATAGAGAAACAAAGAAATATAAGCGGAACTAGTGCCTACCTCTACGGTCAGTTCAATCGTTTATATATTTACCTAGATGAAAGATTTAAAAGATCTAATAGAAAAAACGGAAAGCATATTAATGTTAGTTGGAATGTTCACCGAAGCATAGGTATCTACATACCCACTCAAATTGTTGCAATGAGTATATTCATGAAAATTCACGCCACCAGTTGGCGCCACTTTGACAACAGGTCTTCTATTTCGTTAGTGAATATAAAATATATGATGACGTTCATCATTCAGTCATGACTAAAGAAAATATAGGCGCTTTGTCAGTTTTGCCAAGTGCCCGGACCTGTCGTCTCAGTGCTGCCACGTGGTGAACGTCATTACAGAACGGCTGGAACGATTTGGCTATTTTTTGTTTTAAAATGTTCGTAATAACCCGAATGAGGTTCTAACGGAAAGAAAAATTTGAAAAGTTGCTGGGAAATTTGAAAAATTCGGGAAAACTTAAAGAGCAGTATCTATGGAAATTTTGTATAAATTATTGAAATTTTGTGACAGGAAAACGTCTGGCGGGTCAGCTTGTTTCCATATAATTATGTATAATAGCAAATTGTAGTTCTTTCGATATCCTCCAATCAAAGGCAGGTACAGCACGACTACACTCCTGTGTAAGAACAGGTCTACTATTACTTAATACGTATAATAATTGACGCAATATTACGTATGTAAGTAGTTAAGACAGCCGCAAGTTATTCATTACTTCACTGTACTACGCGTAGTGTACCGCTTGGCCACCGCTACGACCGTCTCGCTCTGTGCTTCTCCGACACAGCGGTGCCTGTCTTCTGTGCTCGTCTCACCCTACACCGGTCTATATAACACTTCGCTTGTTTCATACATACTTTAGCTTTACTCTTCTAAACTAACGTGAACGATGTTGGCTTTCGTAATATCTATAGTTATATCTAACGAAATTGTTATCTAATACGATACTGACTACTTTAACTTAACTTTAATCTTGTTTATTGCCTTCTTAGTTACTTAATAATACTTAATGTATTAATCTAGAATACTAATAATTACGTATAAGTCAGTTTCAATTGTAATAAGAGATGATTAGATTAGTTACCACAATGTTATAACTAATGTAAAGAGCTTGATGAAGCTTTATAAAGAAAGAGTTGTGAATCGAACTTGTGGCCACGTAACGTTAGAAACAAAGATTAGCGTAAACTGCTTTGACTGTTAATAACAATTAAGTTTATTAAGATTTTTCACTAAGTTTAGTGGAGTGACATGTTTATTGATTCATGGGCTATAAATTAATTATATACAAACATATTGCTTTTATACAAATTGTAAGATAAAAATGGTTGCGAATGCTCTAGGCAGGGCTGTTAAGATATTTAAATTAAAGCTGATTGGCTTTATTGTATTGCTAAATGCGTATAGCAGAATCGACCGTCATTTTTGTATGTCTTCGTCATTCATGAATGAATTGTGCCAAAACAATTCTGCATGAGGCAATAATAGATACGCAACTGATCATTAAACTGAACCCTATACGAGTCTAAACATGAATCCCAATTTCGAACGTTCGTCGGTCCACACTGCGAGTGACACGGAGAAGCCCGCCGCCTCACTACAGTTAACAGTCACTGCTTACATCACGGTCATTTCATGGTATAAAGTTAACGAATACATGGTATAATTTATGAATCATAGTATCATCGGAGTACATACGTATATTGTAGGTCTTGAATACAATAGCTGTGCCATTGTGCCTCCTCGCTTAGACTTTAGCGTTTAGCGAATTAGCACCGTTACCGAAATTTTCAACGAGAATTCTTTAACATAAAATAATAGTGAATTACACGACAATGAACGGTCATCACAATAAAGATATCATAATTTATCGGTTAGTGTATAAGTAGAGTTTAGCGATACAGTGATTTGTGATATTACAAGATACTTATCGAGATTTAGTACAACGTCCTTTAATTTCAACGTTTTTTATAGTAATTAACTTTAGTAACACGAAAGAACACCAAAATAGTAACCATAAATACTAAATAATTATGTACTTATAGTTAAGATATAATATAGACAAGGTATAATATAATAGATCAGGACTTCGACGGAGGAGACCTTAGCAGGAATTCTTCTATTTATTTAGATATAGTAGAATACATGCTGAATTTGAGATTGCCTACGGCTAAAATATGCGCATCACTTAGCAGAAGACATTGGTTTCAAGCGCGATACAATTAGGTAATAGTGAGCGAAAGGCCTGAGATGTAAACTGTTTGACCTACCTCGACGCCGAGCAATCTAACGCAAGGAGACAATTTAGGTATAAGGGAACATTATGAAATATTATTTGCACTGCAATTAACGTAGGTACATTCTTAGAAGTGGCTATGTTTTCCAAATTTAATCATTAAATATGGAATACCTAATCTAATAAAAACTGAGCTTCCGAAAGTTGAATGCCTAATTCATTATTGCTGCCACGGCTATGTAAGGCGCGAATACAATAAATAATAAACTGCATTAATATATGAAAACAACAGTTTAAGTTAATAAATAATAATCCGTGTACCTACACTTATTAAGACGTCTTATAACACACATAAAATGATGTGCAAAGTACTTAGTTATAATAACTACAAAATATTTTTTCTATTATTCTCTTACATGTAATGTGTAAATTGTACCCTGAAGGAGTAAAACCCCGATAAAATGAATAGGTATTGTAAATAAATTAATTTTGATAGAATTAAATTCAGTGAAGAGATGTCATAGATAAAACACGTATCGTCGAATATTTTAAATTAACTTAATGTTACTTTGTGTATAAAGATTGTATTGTCGATAAACTGTTGTGATTGTTATAATATATTTGAAGTTGCATTTTCATTATTATAAGTAGAAGTATATTTTCCATAGTGCTGCCAAAGATATTTAATAATATATCTAGATGTAGTAACGTTGTTTACATAACAGAATATTTTGAGGTTGTTCGTGAATTTATGAATTGTATTTTGATGTGGTCGACGAATGTAATAACACTGTGTACGTGATCTATTACATCACCAAATAAAAAGAGAATTCATACGAGAATCTGTGTTTCATTACGACTCCCCACTCCTACTTGAAGTTACGGTCAGTGTGAATGTTTCATTACGGCTCCTACTTGAAGTTACGGTCAGTGTGAATGTTTCATTACGACTCCCCACTCCTACTTGAAGTTACGGTCAGTGTGAATGTTTCATTACGACTCCCCACTCCTACTTGAAGTACCGGTCAGTGTGAATGTTATAAATAAAACGATCTCCTCCTATATATTACGTATTTATTTATATTTATTCAAAGGTACAATATATTACATCGTCTGAACTCCCTTCCTCTCCCAACACTCATCACAAGTCCATCGTAATGACTAAGCAAAAGATGTGTATGGTAGTGGGCCGTGACCCTACACAAAATACAAAATTAAGCATAATCTTATCACCTAAATTATTAAATTTAACGCGGAAGTCAATACTGTAGTGGAGGAAATAATACAAATTTATTTAAACATTGCATGCTGATTAAATAAAGATTATGCATGTGTACATAAATAACGCGTCATTTAGTAACATAACCTGATGATATATATATTTTGCTCGTAAGATAATAATAACTAAACAAAATATTTACATAACCTAAAATAAGCTAACTGATAAACGGTATAGTGTTGAATATGAGTCTTAAGAAGATATTAAAACAAGAGTAACTTTATAGCATGTATTGAAGTCGATCAAAGAATCTTATGCAAGTTTGACAATACAATGAATATTGATATAATACTATTTCGTTCCATGCGTTCCTCCGTTTCTGTTGGTGAGAGATCCTTACATCATTCCCTTACTCGTTACTATAAAGAAACGCTAACAACTAGCTACAGCTAGATTCTATTTCACAACTGAACTATGAGCATATTTTTATCACTAAGCACAATATAACTTTGTACAGTTATATCAAACGCCGCGCGAATCAATCCTCCGACAGGAATGCACCGGTTACTCCGAAATCGTATTACACTTTTAGTTAGTAATGATATACAAGTAAAAAATATGTCTTATCTAATTCACTTTAAAATTTTGAATGGTGTATTACCTAATGCGAACTTTTAGAATAGCTACGGTATTCTCTCTCTACTTTTAATATAACAGAAAAAAAAGCGGTAAACATACTTCTCAAATATTTATTATTTTTTAACTAGTTTTATGCCTGCGGCATGGATTGGTCTGTCCGTATACCAAATCCCATCCAAATCCGTTCAGCCGCCAAGACATGAAATGGCAACAGACAAACTGATTTACTCTCGCATTTATAATATTAATTAGTATAGATTTTATTATGCTATATTTATCAGTAAAGATAAAGATTTAGTGCCTATGTTAAATACCCAGATATTGAGCTGAATCGATAACGTTTCTGATTGAGTTGTCTATCTAGTGTTACTCAACATATAATATAATAAATACAGTAAATCATGACACATTCGTCTTCAATTAAAGTATACCATTATTATAAGCTATTTGGCATCTTTATGGACGTAAATGTCTACTCATAAGCTGTAATATTGTTTGTGCTAAATCCAACGCTGCTAGCAGCTAAACAGTTTCAAACACCAAAAATAATAAATAATCATAAAAAATATGTATGTTCTACAAAATCCTTTGGAAACAGAAGTATAAAATTAGGCCTCACTTATAATAATAAATGCTTTGTCATGGAAAAGTCTTATAAATAAAATACATACAAAAGTAATCTCATACAATGTAGACTCGTGGTAAATTTTGTATTAACTTCCTCAACGCATGTCAGTTACAAAGTTATAACATCCTGTAGTCTTCATTAATCGTTGTTTCATTACGCTAAGCCCATAGAACTATAACTTACTAATTAGTTAAGTGCGCCGTGTGCGGACCGTGGTCCTTATTATATAACTATTCCAGTTGCGACACTCTTAAAAGACCAATCTGCAAATGACGTAAAAAATCTCAATACGTGACGTAAAATTACAAGAATATAGTAAATTACAATATTTTTGGCAAACATCCAAACATTTTTCAAGTGAAGTTCAGTGGCACACCCTTTTACTTATATGCGTTAGTTTTATTTACTTGGTTTTGTGTTTTATTAGAATACCAATAATTTTGAACCAACTTTATTAGAAGTAAAAACAGACATGTATAACACATATAGAAACTGAACAGTCACCAAAAGAGTGATTTAGTCACAGAGAAACCTCAATATACAAAATACAAGTTTGAAGTACAATAATAAGTGAGACAAACTCTTATTGTGAACACACATTGCTAGACAGAAGACATAAAGCAATTTTCACTTGACAAACACTTGTGTTTACGACAGTACAGTTACTCGTCACAACACTGAAAATGGCACTATATAACCCAGAATTAGGTTAACAAATTAATAAGAAAAATATGTAACAAATCTCGCTACCCAAAGTCATTTCCAGATTTCAAATACAATCAATCATGAATTTCTCAAACAATTTATATCACGCTATGTACAGTCAGTCCCAATAAACTAAGGGCTTGTCAATTCTAGCAATCAGAAGAATTTAAGTATCTATTTTACAAGAAGAATAGAGATAAAATACGTAAAGTATTCTAGTATTATGTTCGAAGAGTCACATTAATCATAGACATAGGTAATTAATTTTATCGAGCATGTTTTGCTAAACATTTGCCCGCCAGAAGGCGGTCGGAATCTCATTTAGCATAAGAGTTATGCTATAGAAAATCATCGATCGAAGCTACTCGGGTAATTCGGTATTGACGAATAATGAAAGGCAGAACGCCAAGGCATGTTTCGTTATTTTAAAATTTAAAACGCGATATTAGGAATCAAACTTCTATTTGTACTCGGACCTCGTTTCGATACCAAAATGGCCGACACTCGATCGATGATAGGCGCCGATGCGCCGCGAGGTTAGTTACGAGTGAGTAACGGTGGGTGCGAGGCCGAAGAGACTGTGGTCGAGTTTAGAACAAACCTTTCTTTTTCTTGTCCTTCTTATCCTTGCCGTCGACAGTCCTGAAAGACGGATAGGCAAAGGTTAGATACAAAAAATCTCACATTACAAAAATATATCCATGATTTATTAATAGTCAATGTGCCTAGCCTTTTCCCAACTACGTTTGGGGTCGGCTCCCAGTCTAACCGGATGTAGCTGAGTACCAGTATTTTACATGGAGCGACTGCCTATCTAACCTCCACAACCCAGTTACTGGGCGACGGGCTTCTGATGACCCGCAACGACTGTCAAAGATACACGAATGACAGCCGGGACCAACAGCTTAACGTGCTTTCTGAGGCACGGAGGAGTCTCGGTATGTAAAGATGGTCACCGATCCACGGACCAACCCCGGCAAGCGTAGTTTAACTTTATGGATTGACCCGTGCGGCTGTTATTACTTAGCCATGAGGTCCTTCATGATAATTAGAAAGAAGAAAGAAAGAAAATACGTTTATTTGCGGTAATTAATAGTCCTGTTGAGAAAGTGCATTGTCAGAGTATTGTACAGCAGTCATATTCATGAATATAAAACGCTTCCACACCAGAAGCCCTAGTGTGGAGTTTATTTTAACCATCTCGACTTTGCGCATAGACCGCGTTTGGCGCTCCTATTGGCAGCCGGCTGGCCTTCACCAGTGAAGGGCTAATCGGAGCGCCGAACGCGGTCGATGCGTAAAGCCGAGATTGTTAAAAGAAACTCACACTAGGGCCTCTGGTATGGAAGCGTTTTATATTCATGAATATGACTGCTGTACAATACTCCAATACAAGTTGTAAATACGAGCAAAATATGCTTCATCAACACAATACATAAGTTATGTTGAGGCGAAGAATGAAACGAGTTCTGACTGTGCTTTACGAACTTAGCAGCGTAGCTTAGCGTATTTAATATCGCAGGACGCCTTAATTTGTTTAAACAATACCAGAAGATCCGGTTACCAAAAACCAAGATAACCAGGTTGATGACGAGATATCATATAGAAAAAAAATAAAGTATACGTACTCCTTGCTGTTAGCCTCGAGCGAGCGGCGGCGCATGTCGTCTAGCGACATGCCGGTCTCGCGCTCCCACGCGGCGCGCTCGGCGTGCAGCGCGCGCTGGCGCTCCTCCAGCTCGCGCGCCTGCGCCTCCAGCGCGCGCCGCGTGGCCTCGTGCCGCCGCGCCAGCTCCGCTTCGGATTCCTTCAGCTTGGCGCGCTTCTCACGGACCTTCATCTCGAATACCTGAAGACAATACACGCAATACTGTTAGGCACGGTATACACGACACCTTACTTATATTGCGGCAACATTACACGGATTTATAAGAGTTTTGTGGCGGAGCAAAATGTGAAATTGTGTGAATGTGTATGTAGCAAGAGAAGCCGAATGACGAGAAACGCATACCGGCTGACCAATCGCACACCTTCATATTGTAACATCGATGGTTGCGTTAGAAATACTATATCAAGATTGAATATTGCTTCCCTATTAGTCATATTCATTATTCCTATTAGATTTTTCAAAATCTAATAGGAATAATGAAATTAATGAATGTATGGCTCAACTTTAATTCTTCATGACCTTATTTATATTCTAGCAAATAAATTATTTGATTTGAATGATTCAGTAAGATCGAAATATTTTTCATGACTATTTTAAGCTCAATGCTTGATAAGGTTAAATTCAATCGCATCGAAATTATATGTATGTTCGCTAATAGTCGCTAAGGACACACTTCCAATTTATTTACGTGATTACAATCGGCTGTGGTTATCCGCTTAGAAATGTGTTTAGAATTCTTAAAGAGGAAATCCCGTTTAAGCTTGTGCATTAAACTCTCAAGCTGTATGCAGCTACACACACACAAACTTTGAAATCAATCGCTTTTCTTAGGCTTATGAGTAATGAATAATTAAAACCAATGCCTCGCTGATTCGAAGGCAAATAAATAGTAAAAAATGCAGATTTTGTATGTTATGGAATCTTTTCTTTAATACGGTACTGACCTGTTCCATTTCGCTTTCCATTTTCTTCATCTTAAGATCATGTTCTCGTTTTTCTTCCTCCATTTGAGCCAAAGGATTCCTGGGAACAAATATTGCCATTTTAAACTATCTACATAACCGCTGAGACCTTAATGGGAAGAATAACAAAATCTTCAATAAAACAAAATAAGTAGATAATTTGAAAATATAAGAAGTATTTCAATAAATCCATGCAAAAACTAGTAAAGTGTAATTAAGTTTTAAAAAGTGGAGCAAAGTTTGTAATGGACTGATTTTTATGGGACTTTTTTTAAGTTCCTAGAGGTGATTCATCTTTTTATAATAGTATTCGTTTCTATTGATTAAACTCAAAAGTGTGGCAGGAATCAAACTGATTGCACCTCAAACTTGTTGCAGGTTTTTTTAGGAATACTATTTGACAGAAGACATCCGAAGTCGAATTTCAAGTTACTCGAAGAAGAATAAAGGAAAATAAAAAAAAAAAAAATCGGCGTCGAATTATGTATTTTAACTTTGTCCAATAAATACGCGCTTTAACGTCGAGTTGCGGATACCAGCTCGTATTACCTGTTACCTTGTTACCCTCACCTCTAGGAGATCAATAAAAAGTCCCATGAAAATCCGACCACTATTAACCTCGTTCCACTTTTTGAGTATGTTTTTGCCTACTTGCATTCGACTAAACGGGCCAACAATCAAAGGGGCGCGCCTAAAAGTATACTATAACTTATTTCCTTTCATACATAATTATTCATATCATGTCTAACGATATATCACATCAATAGGTAGGTACTTTTAAAGACAAATGGGGGCAAAGCGGTATATGAAGAGTGGGACACAGTTACAAGTCACGTTTAAACGACGTTTATTCGCCTAGTCCAATTTATCAATTGGGTTTAGTTGACGAGAGCAATTTCTTCGTTTCTAGAATCAGGATGAAGTTATTTTACATGCCAGATGATTTTACACGTTGAGTAATATCCGCTATAGTAAGTTGGTATAATATAAAGCTGACAACATCGAAGCTAAAACATGCATGTCACCAAAACCCATGTCTACATACATACTTAAACTACTCATTTAAATATTTAAAAAACCGCTTGTAAGCTTAAACTTTCTATAAAGTGATCTGATAGTGATCTGATAATAGTGCTCTGTCAAAGTTTAAGCTTCCAGGCTTAAGAGAACAAAGCATGGGACAAAGGAATCATCAATCAGTTCTGTGATATCACAAAAACATTTCCGACGAAATATCACCTAAGCGCGGATTTCACCAATGACATTGAACGCGTTCAAGAGCTGTCAGCCATAACAATTTTGACACTGACAGCTCTTGAACGTTTTAGAAATGCTGATCGCGTTCAGTTTCATTTGTGAAATCAGCCCTTAGTAATTTTAACATAATTTTCGAGTAGTATCAAAAACTGAATGTTCGGGGACGGATGGCCAAAACAACTAACACCGTGCTATGTGTACAAGCTGCAGTTATGAAAATACGTCGGTCGTGACGGGACTTACCAAACGGTCATGAAACTGTTCATCAATCCTTGCGGGCACAAACTGAACCAACACAACCAGAGTTAACGACACGCAGCTGTGCCCCGCAAACACTTGACAGTGGCATCAGTAACAAACACAACAATTACACAAAGAAGCGAAAATGCGACATTAAACAAATAGCCGACTATTGCATCAAATTGTCGTTCCAAACGCTTACGTATGTGCTGTGTACTTTACGGACAAAAAAGACAAGTTATTTGCTTTTTAGGTGCCGTGTGATGTAAGCTTTCGTTACGGTCGAAAGACGTTTACAAGACATTCATGTACCTATTACACATATTAATGCTGAGAAATCAATATGCAGCCGAGTGTAACACACGCAAATTGGTTGCAGTCATCATTATTTGAACACAACGAATTTAATGAGGAATAAATTGTTATTAATGCCACTGTGTAAACGCGTGAACTGCAAGTTATTATGATATATGATACTTTTCATGGTTATTTTTTTAAATAATCCATGAAAAAATGGTTATGATAGACATTGACATTGAAGTGTATGTTACACTAGAACCGCACATCCAAACATTGACCCTGTTCGACGCGCGGGACGCTGGGCATACAAAGTTTTTCCAACAATTAATCCTGTTTCTCACAAGAATCAAAAAACTCTAGCAGACCAACCGAGTTTAAAGTACTAGAATTGCCACAAATACCAAAAAACTTTTCTCATACATTGTAAATAACCTATCATTATCTATCATTAAATCCACTTCTTCATTATCATTATATATCATTATATGAGTAATACATATCTTATGAGAAACAGGATCAATTGGCTTCAAAATAAGTTTTGGTGTGAATTGCCTATTTTGTTACTGACTGTAATTCTTTTCATTTTGAATATCTGTGAATGCAGTTAATCAAATAATAAAAGGACTCTTCAGAACGTTTTCTATCCGTATCCACCCTGCATATTTTAAAATAAGCATAATCAGCCTATAATGTTCCTACTGCTGGGACACAGTACTCCTCTCGGCGAGAGGGAGTGAGCCGTAACCCACTAGCCGTAGATATCACATATCTTCGAAAAAAGTGTATTTTATTTAAAATAGTGGTGATTAATAAAACGTATAAACACCTAAACATAATACGAATATGGGTACAATACAAATAGCGTTTGTTAAACCGACTGTGACTGCACCGCAAAATGCACTTGCGCGCCTAATTTTAATTTAGTGTGTGTCAATCATTACGGCGCCAATCGACTTGCAAATGACGTTTTAATTATGCGTAAGTAAGTAATTATGCAATCTATATTATTATTTTTGTTATAATAAAAACGTTTTTGTCATTATTTATCATAAAAGTATCATACAAGTGTATTAACACTCACGAGTTCAATTATAACTGTTTTAAATTCGTATTGCAAAATGCGCTTTGCACCTGCACAAGCATCTAAATGAAAGTCACGTAGGTGCGGATCAAGAACCGCAGTTGAATGGAACAAGAACCTTGTTTGGATGCGCGGTCGTAGTGTAACATATACTCCAATGATTAACAATTAATATTTCATTTCTGCATGCCCAAGCACAGTACGTTCAATAATGAAAGAATATCAATGCAGAGCTATTTAATAAAATCTAAAATATTAAAAATAAAATAAAACTCTGTAGCACACAACTGCGACAGTATAGAAGAATGTTAAAGGTGACCAGACATGCAGCAATGAAGAAAAATCAAATAAATCACTCAAAGAACGTTTCAATTGTTAGTAAAATGGTATAATAGTCCATGGAATTCCAAAAATAAGTCTGGTCACCTTAAATGCGGTGACAGCAGTAATAAAATAAACAAATGTTAGAATATTGTTAAATAGACGTTCCAGCAACCCTGTCTACTTAGGTTGTTAGGTCTAATCATGCCTGTTTCAAAATATTATTGGAAAGATCTACTGAGACCAAAGAAACAGGTAAAACTTGGTTTAAAAAGTTAGTTTGTTAGCACAATTTTGATGAGTTTATGACATGGAGAGTGGAATGAGGCGACAGGTTAGCAACGTTCGTCTTACTTGTTAGAGTTGATCCTGTGCGGCTTGCCGTCGTGCGAGAGGCCAGCCAGCTTGCGGCAGCGGTAGTTCTCGTAGTGTACCGAGCTCGTCACGTCCTTCAGGTCCTGAAGATGCGTCCTTATTACCATATTGCGCAGCGCCAAGAAGTCGCAGTGTTCCAGGTTCTCGACTATAAACAAACAGGCAAAATATTTAAGTTTCATGGGCCAGTTTCAACTCAGAATGTGTAAATGAACTGTGGGCCAAAATAAAACTATATGGAGACTAACCACGGCGGGATGAACTGGATGAAACGAATAAATAGCACATTAGCCATGGAGGGAGGCTTTTGCCCAGCAGTGAAAAGAAGAGGGTGAGAGGTTGTTGTGTCTGGTGGGCTACTGCCCGACGGTTGATGGTTGTAGATACGCTAATCGTGCGGTTAATTTTACTTTCACGATGCAAGATTTGCGTGACGTCAGGTGTGATGCGTAGTTCGCATTTGGCATTGTAAATAACAGTATCAGCGTAAGTGAGTCAGTTTTGACAAAAGGTATCATAAAGTGACACATTGTTAGTTGAGAACATAGACATAGAGAATTGGACTGAGCGTTAGCCTCACAAAAGTGACCACTCTGTAGAAAGAGACAAAGCGACTGTGCGGCTAATACATGTAGTACTAATAAAGAGACAACTAGTGGCTGCGAGTTCCCTTTCTCTCTCGTACTTTTCACTGCACAATTGAATACGGAATGCTCAATTCATTCTCTGTCTATGGCTGAGGAAAACAGGTGGTTGGTGTGGTGCTGGTCGGGACGTACCCTCGGCGACGCCCCAGGGGTACTTGCGGCCGCGCACGCGGCGCGCGTCGCACTCGATGACGGTGTTGGCGCCCACCACGGCGAAGGGCACGCGCGTGCGCAGCGAGCGCGCCGCCTCCGCCGCCTCGCCCTCCTCGCCCGTGCTCTCCGGGAAGTCGTAGATCTTGATCTTGTGCTGACTTATCTCTTTCATTATCTGTAGTACGAGTGGTATACAACTCATTATTATCACGAAGTAAATAAAAAACATTTCACTGTTTGCCACGCGTCCTTGCATTAATGTCCATCATTGTAGTTGTTCGCCATCGCCTGGTCGTTTTTGAGCATCATGTAGTGCTCCAAGATGATGTTTAGATTCGAGAAACGAGACTAAAAGAACTCAAGCAAGTCCGTTTCGTCCTACTAACCTGTTCTTTGAAATCTTTGCATTCTTCCGGGGTCATGGTGTCGGCCTTGGCGATGACCGGTATGATGTTGACCTTGTCGCCGAGCCGCTGCATGAACTCGACGTCGAGCGGCTTGAGCCCGTGGCCGCTGGGCGCGATGAAGTACAGGCAGCAGTGCACGCGCGTGTCCGGCGGCGCCGCCTTGCGCGTCACACGGGACTCCGCGTTCAGGAACTCTTCATACTTCGACTCAACGAAGTCGATGATAGGTTGCCAACTACAATGACAAATATAAGGCTCATTAATATTAATGAAAGTCAAGAATGAAGAAATATTATCGCTAATAACGAAATCAATCTACAGTTTAGCTAAAAAATTCAAACGATCATTATTATTTGTTTAATGCACGTCGAACAATTTTCGCGTGTTGAGTAATTCATGTCAATATTATTGCATGCACAGTAACCGAAAGGATGTTTTGAATCACGCACCAATTGCTGTTGTCGACTGCATCGCCGAAGCCCGGTGTGTCGACGATCGTTAGCGTGAGATTGACTCCGTTCTCTTTGAGGATCACGACGCTGGTCTCCACGCCCACCGTCTTCTTGACGCGTAGCGAGGGGCCCGGGTGCTTGTCCCGGTCGTACACGTCCGTCAAAAACAATGAGTTTATTAACGTTGACTTGCCCAAACCAGTTTCACCTAAAAATAAAACGCGTTATACATTAACAATCTTAATTTCCAAGAAGGCTGCATATTAACGGAGTGACTAATGTGCCCATTCCAAAATTTTATTCTTATCTTAACTGCCAAATACTACATTTGGTCAGGGCTTCAATTTGGGGGAATTGTGGGAGACCTTTGGCCAGCAACGGGACATTACAGGATACCTAAAAAAAACACAGTTAAAGAGCATAATAATACTGAAATATTATTGTAATGAACAACGACTTACCAACAACCATTAGCGTGAATTCAAATCCTTTTTTCACAGCCTTTCTGTATACTTGGTTTGGTAGGTTTGCAAATCCGACATATCCATCTAATTCTTTGGTTTTTGGCTTTTCTAATTTAGGTAATTCCGGTTTTGGCGCGACTGGTGGGTGTTCAGATTTCTGAAAATCAACAGAAAGTATTATGTAGTTACAAACTTACAAGCTGTGCGTTCGATGGGATTTCCCTACGGCAGAAATGACAAACTTCCAAACAAACTCATTCCCTATTTAATCCCTATGAAGGATGAATTTTCAAAAACAATTCTTTAGTGCTTCCCTTTCGTTATAATTATCAGGACTCTTGTGCAAAATTTCATGCTTCTAGACCCAGCAGTTTAGACTCTGCGTTGTCTGTCAGTGATTTTTTTTTTTGATTAAGTACAAGATATGACATAGATTTAATCATAACATATCCTCGAACCAATACAAACACTGTTATTACTATGAGTGACGAACACTGTTATGAGTGGCTGATCGTCGGTGATTGTTAGCAATTTATTACTAGCGTGGCGAAATCGGTAAGTACTACTTCTTCATAGGTAAGGTAATCTACATAAGCACGTTATAGAAAACTAGGTGTATATTTTAAAGAAGTTATCATTTACTTTTAGTTTGTGAATGAAGGATCATCCACAACTTAACTATGAATGAATACTAAAGTGAACATCAACACGGCACATCTACTAATAATTGAGCATCGCCAAAGAACTTCGTTCGGCAGTTAACAGTCGACATGGAACGGTTTATAAGGCAGGAAGAGGAAACATTAACGCGTGCACACTGTTCAGCTCACCGAGTTTGCCGTTGTTTATTCAAGTGCGCGGGTCGGTGGCGGCGACATTCTTACGGTGTCGTCATTCACTGCCTCCGCGCTTTTCCGCTGTTGAATCTGGCTTTCAACAGTTGCAGTAGTTGGTAATAGTGTAGCTGGCTTCTCCCACCCTTACCTTGATAATGTTTTCTGTACTCCTGAGCGGGGCCGGGCCGCCGGGGGGCGCGGTGGTGGGCACGGGGGGCGCCGGGGTAGGGGGCGGCGCCGAGCTGGGGGGCTTGCTCGTGTCCACGGACACGCTGTTGCTGAGCTTGTTGAGTGTCCCGTTGGACTCGTGGTGATTGTTCTCAAGCTGGTCGGGCAGCGTGGCGGCGCGCTTGGCCAGCGCATCCTTCAGTGCGGAAGGCGGTGCGGGCGGCGCCCCTGCCGGCGGGCCCGTCGCGCTCACGCCGCCGCCACTCGCAGAGTCCGACTTGAAGAACAATTCGCGTTTACTTTGTAACTGGAAACAAACAAAATTGTCTATAAGTATAATGTCTTACAAGTGTTCGACAATAAGTACAGAGGGCTTAGGACGTAAGTTCACCTCACTCTTCACGGTGAGATGTTTACAGAATGGATCGACTGGTTAGTCACTGACCACACGAAAAGAAGAAGACCCTAATTCTTTTTCTAAAATAAAAGTAGCCTAAGTTACTCCTTTTAATATCAGCTAAGTATCTGCGAGTGAAAGTCCCATCAAAATCGGTCCAGCCGTTTCGGAGATTAGCCGAAACAAACAGACAGACAGAGATACAATTTTTTTTTGTTTTGTTTTAAATACCTTATATAGGTACAATATACAGGTGTTTGGTAGAAGGACGGGCCGACAATTTTGTTTGAGGGTGTGTTATTTGCTAGCACAAAATTATTTTATTTTTCGTATTTAAATTTAATTTGAAATTGAAAATTGTCGTACCTTAGCAGCATTTTAAGACAAAACTAATTTTTTAAATCTAACCAAAATTTTTAAAACAATTTCAACCAAAAAATCAATTATTCCGTGCTTTATTACAACCACAAACAAGAAAGTTGTAACGACATTTCGGATAATAAAAAAAATATATATTATCTCAATTACCTACCTACCGTGACACCTAAGACAGGTTTTATGGTTGAAAATTAGGATATTAAGCTCCCTATCCCTAAAAAAATTGTGTCGGCCCTTCTACCAAACATCCTGTATAATTTCATATGCATTTAGAAAAAAGCTATTATTTTGACTTTACAAACGGAAACTTCAATTTTATTTATTTGTATGTATGTATTTATTTATAGATAAGCTACTGACGTGACATCAGCATAGTAGCAAGTACATGTTCCTATATGAACATTACAAACGCAGGATTCCCAACGAATACAGCTCACTAACGAGATTCCTGCTGGGTAAAGTCTTAAATTCACCGTTGAATAATGAAGAGAGTCGTATGTACCAATCGCAATATCGTCGGTGTAAATACAGACACGTCAAGTATAGCTGCCCGAGTCGGTCTAGCCGGCTCCATACGAGTCAGATGACTCACCGATTTCAAGGTAACGTTACTGGACAATGTAGTAAAATATACCTATAAGGCATAATTAAGTAAGTATAGTAACATACATCGCAAAAACTGCGTAAATAAAGTACACAGAAAAGCGGGCCGTACTCAATGAACAATGATCTGATCATTATAATATTTTTCCCGATGCCAATATTTGCAATTGCAAAGAAAATGAAGAAAAACTACAATAACGAGTTCATTTCATTGTTTAAACAATTTATACGCACATGAACCGAGCACGCATCGTTGCGTTGCTCGAGTAAACCTCCTACCTATTACCAGCCATGCTATTCTGTAAACATCTCACCGTGAAAACTTGGGTGAAGTGAGCTGTCAATAGTGTCAATCACTGTGTGGAATGACAGCTCACTCCACGCTCACTTCACCTAAGTTTTCACGGTGAGATGGTTACAGAATACCACGGCAGTACCAATTACGTAGGTGCCAATAACGAAAGCGGTGACTCACACAGTGCATGGTGCTTGAAACTTCACTGCAATAACACAAAAGGATCCCTTAACGAATTCCAGAGGGCAATAAATATCAACCCACCATATAAAACTAAAAATCTCCTATTGTTATTTTCATTGAAAACCGTGAATTGAGTGTAAAATACAAGAAAAAATCTGTTATGACTTATGAGTTTATGACACGTATCTTAGATACCGATAATTATATCTGGAACTCCAAACCACACAATATGTAAACTAGATCATAAAACATCTGATCTAAGGCTCGATAGATAGCTGCAATAGCAAACGAACAAACACGCGTGATAATGATATTATTATGTTAAACATACACTTGCCACTAAATATTTATAAATAATATACCCTCATAGACGTTTAGGCATATGTGAAACGAACAAGAAAGTGAATATGCAAACACGTATGCTGTTTTGCGAAGTGCGACGACCGTAATGCGTCTGTGACGCTTGATTCTAATAATACGTATCTACAAACGAACTTTCAGGCTATAACAACACCCTAACTATATACGTCTATGTAACTATATACAGTTAACCTTAAAGTTACATGAAGAAGTTGCTTGCATTTACCATTCTCAGGTTCCTCCCACATTTACAAAAACACAGACTTTTCAAATTACTTAAATAATGTTGAATTTTTATAACCATTTTCTTCGGAACTGTGACCCAGATTGGAGAATATAGAGATGTCTCAGACATCTGGTGGTTACACCCGTGCAGGAGATACAGCATCGAAACGCGGCGCATCACGCATAGAGTACATATCACTATTTCACATGACAGCACACAAAAACTAGCCCATGATTGTTATCAACGCAAGAACAAATTCACTTTACAAAATCAGTAATCCTCGATGAATCAAGTGCATAATGACGGAATACCGATGGCCCACTGAATGCCTTGTACGCTTCAGCACTCCATCCGGCGAGTGTTTACCACAGCAAGACATTGTACTGTAATGTAAATAATCAAACGAACCAAACATCACAAGGAATTTATTTGTTTGTTTGTAGAGCAAGCACGTATAAACAACCATACCGACTGCTAAAACAAGAGTTCTACCACTGAATATGAAATGATTCAAATACGACACCGCCAAATGCTTTACATTAATCAATTTAACAGGTACTTACATCGTCACTGACTATTTCCCTAGTTATTTTCTTGTTCTTGTCTTTCCTTAAACTTAGCCTTTTCTTAAACGCGTTAAACATTTTACTGATACACTAAATAATAACAATCCTATTATCGATATCGATCAATATCAGGTAGAAGCACCGACACACTTATCAACTGCTTGACTTTGTAAATGAGAACTTGATAATGTACGTTGTAATAATATTCCATATTATTACTTTACTAATACACAACACCATTCAAAGCCAATAGGGATAAATTATATCACTTATCCATATGGAAGCTAGGCAAACAGCCAGCACACGCTCTACGGTCCTCGTTTACTCAACTGAGTAAAATTTATAATACAATATTTTATCGTTTGTGCGAGGCAGTTTCGCTGACATACTGTAGCTGAAAACGTCGCTGACTAATATTGACTACAGATTAGGTTATTGTTTAACCGTAGCTAAAGCCGTATGCGTAATTGCTGTAGTATTTGTCATCTAAAATACTTGACTCATTCAACAGTTTAAAATCAGCCGGCTTATTCACGGAGATTTTTACAGAATATAATTATGTATAGACAGAGCATAATGTACTATTAAGTAGAGATAAAAGTAAAACATATGGCTCCACCCTATAAGTTTAGTAGAGCAACAATTGAAGTAGTAAATAGTAAGCTATACAGGCAGTAATTACACGAGTGATTGGATAACGACAATGCCGTATTGTCTTGTCCTCTGGCCGAAACGTCAGGCGTCAATAACCCAAAATTCAGATAAGTATAAGTACAAAAGATAATTCATTTCTGACCACCCATAATATGATATCTTAATTAAATGTAACTGTTCAACATCCAGCAACAATTTTCCATTCGTTGTAATAATACTAATCTTTGTGTGCTAAGCATGTCAGTGTTTCTATGTTATCACTAAGAAACATAGGAACGGTATCTTTAGAATCGCGCGTAGAATAACAAGCAGATACATCAGGCAGCTCTGTCGCCCGACAACGAAGGAGGCATTCGTTCTTGGTCGATTAAAAAATATGTCTCTCTCTCAAGACACTTCCTGTATACAGTATAATTGCAATGCTTTGCTTGCAGTCTTGGCGCCACGGTACGGAGACATGACTCATTCGCTGAGCACTCACGATGACTCTTCCTGGCTGTATTATCAGGCTGATTACTTTACTGCCTCGTCTATCACTAAATACAGTTCTGAGCTATCAATAAAATATCTATTTATAGCTGTAGATTTCACTTACGACATTGCTGTATTGTCATGACTTCAAAAGCTGCCTGGCTACTAATTGCTTATTGAGGATTGCTTGTAAGTAATAAGTTCGTACTAATAATGTTCTAAACAAAAGTCTCGGTTCATTAGACACGGTTGCGGTCAATGTGCACAGGTGTGAGCTGCGCTGCTTGTACCTCCCTAGACCGCCGGATGTTGCCTCGTGCCTGTTCAAACTTCATAAACTCCAGGGTAGGTATATTAACTTGATAATGAACTGGAAATGAACACGCTGTAAATATCGATTTTCATTAAGTTAGATATTGATTCCTATTGAATTACTAACCCGCTACAGTATCGCATACTGTATCGGGTTAGTAGCTGCTGTTACATAGATAACATAAGCGTTACATTACATGCTTATCAGTTTGCGTAAATTGAACAAACACTATCAGTGGTTTAAATTAAGTTGGCTAACAATAGTTTTTTGTTGTTTTTTTATTTTTTTTATTCGTTTTTGACGAGTTCATTCATTAATGAGCTATCAGATAAGTATCAGTTTAACTTCCAGAGCGGACTAGATTTCTCACAATTAGCAGTTTATGGTCGAGAGCTGGGAAATTTCGTAAAAAAAAACTTAAAAAGTTAGATATTTCCAAATTAACCCAGTTAGGACCCCAAATGGTCCGCCCCGGGCCTCCGGTCCTGGGGACCTGCAATCTAGAGAAGTATTTATGAATCAAATCCCTGACAAGGCCAAAATATGAAGTAAGGAGCAAAAATTTTCGAGCTCGCTTCGCTTGCATCCAACAATATCTTATTTCTCAAACTTGTTTGCATAAGCCGACAAAGTAACTCCTATTTCTGTATGAATGGTTAAACAAAACCTTTCGGAGGTGGGGTGCTATTTTCGAGCTCGCTTCACTCGCTTTTGCATTCTACAATCTCCTAAT
Source organism: Agrochola circellaris (assembly GCA_914767755.1). NCBI lineage: Eukaryota > Metazoa > Arthropoda > Insecta > Lepidoptera > Noctuidae > Agrochola > Agrochola circellaris. Next base: position 11,775,682 of record OU611841.1, on the reverse strand, counting down.
TCTCAATTTTTTCTGTGTCTGTCGACAACGTAATTCCTCTTCGAACTGTATGAATCTTCAAAAGAAAACTAATTTTACCTATCCAAGTCTGGGTGCAAAGATGGACGTTTTGCGAATCAGCCATTCTGCAAATGGGACTATATTACATCCTGACGTCAAGAGCGGATCCAGCATTTATTTCTGGGAGGAGGACATATTGCCAGACACATAAGAAGTGTCTCCCATACCTTGTATTGCACTATGCTGCTTTTGGGAATCATTCTTTTTCAATGAAGATATACCTGAAGATAGCCTACTTCTTCAGCGTTCATCATTGAAGCAATGTCTTGATAGATATGCATTCAGGCCATTCCATTAGACGATTCGATTTTATTTTACTTAAACCGTTTGGGGGGGGGGCAAGTGCCCTGTGCCCCCCCTGGATCTGCCCTTGCCTGACGTTATGGGAATCGGACGTACTGTGTTATGACCGAAACATATTATTTAAAAGAAAGTGAGTTCAACAGACATCGTCCGATGACGGCCGATAAGTAGGGTGTACACATGAGTGTGTTTTCTTTTACTCAAGGCGACGATAACCGACTTTTAGTAATTTTATACTGAAGATCACGTCTAAACGAGTAGTGTTAATAATTTGGAAAAATATAGGTTAAATTAGAGCATATTCTTATTTACTTAATATATTAATATTTTAGATTATATTTATATTACATAGTGAAATATGTCTAACGCGGATAAAAAACTGAGAATCACGCAAAATCTATCAAGCGTATATTTCTAAAATCTTCACCTTTTTAAAGATAATTTAACTATTGATCTTTTAGTATTACGTGTTTTATTAAAATACCTTTTGTTTTAGGTATAATAAATTAATAATGCGTCTAATTTGGGACAGCGCTCCTTGATGGGCGAGTCCTATCACTGGCTGGACCTACGGCTCGCGGATGGAGTGAGAGCGAGACTGAGCGGCGGAGTGAAGGCTCCAAGGCGCCAATAGTTTATGTATTTTTTTTAAGGCGAAAGTAATGGTAAAGTGAAAAAAAATACTTAGTATCTGCTTTATAATTCAATAAGTACTAAGTATGTAAAGTTTCATGACCTAATGGGGATCGACACGCAAAGGTCAGCGCAGATGTTCCCAGCGGCGGGATGGCACTAGTGAAAAAAGTTACACTTTCCGCACAAATTGACTGCTTGGAAAACGCGCTTCTCGAGCAAATGCATTGTAAAATATTTTTCATCAGTGCCAGGCTCTAGACTTGGATATTTTTTTTGTTGTAACGTGTTCATTCTTCCTTGAATCGTGAGAGAGAATTTGAGAGAACATGAGAGAAAATTTTACGAAAATTGAGAGAACTATAATTATAATTGGTATTCTTTATTTTTTAATAGCTCCTCTAGCTATTTGTTAATAGCTCCACCAGAGCTCTACCCTTTTGCCGAAGATAGATAGATAGATAGTCAAAAACATATTAAAACCAATCAACATTTAAAAATTACTTTTAGTTTTATTCTTTTAGTTTCCCACTTTTTCTTAGCGTAGTATCTTTGGGAAATAAATGAACACCGGGGTTAGTAGTTTAGTACATCCAGCACGCGTAGCATGACCACCGTAGAAACGGGTTTTGTCGACGGAAGAATAGACAGAATGACAGATTGTGTTTATTTATCTGTCATTTTGTCTATTCTTCCGTCGACAAAACTCGTTTCTACCCGTGAGCAGCACACATAGACATATTTCGAGAAATTTAAATTAACTGAATGATAGGTTACAAAATGTATGGAATTGACAGGTTTCAATGGCCATGTCCACGATGCGCCACCGTGATAAATGGCAGTACAGATCCTCATTAGAAGTATTGTTTTAATACCAGCGGTTTATTGTTCGGTTTTTTCATTGGAATTTTTTTCTATCGTGTAACTTTTATGGAATCGTGTTTTCGTCAAAAATATTAGGTAGGTACTTAACTTTACCATAAATGAATTTATTTGAAAATTAATGCTGCAGTATTTTCGATATAATGGAGGATCATACTAAGCAATTTGAGGTATTATAGACTAAAGTTTGGTTCGATCGACGGAGTTTCACCGACGACGTACGAGCATAGCTCGGCCGATGGCGGATTCGGTGTCGGTACGCCTCGCGTTACATAAACGTCGTAAATAGAAATTTTCTGAATAAACCCAATGAATGGAGTTACAACAAAGAAACGGCAAATAAAAACTATGAGAACAGAGAACAAAGTCAGTAAGTAGGTCTGTGGATAAGAAACCGAGGAGCTATATTACAATGTGAAATCAAATTGTAGGTTGCATACAAGTTATCACGAACCAATTACAATAATAAAGAAAGTCCATTACCACTTAAGGATGTGGGCGCTATCTCGTTCACTTTTATTTGCACTTTCTGGTGTAATTGAACAGACACTCACAAATTCAGTCAGATGTATTTAGTTTCAAAACGTATAACTTTATAAGCCTCTTTTTCTGCATGTGTTCTTAGTCATTACTGAATTATTCATGTGAGGTAAAGGCGAAGACAAGCCCGACAAGTATCTCCTGATATAAATACTGTCGTGCACGAAGTACCCACTTACTGCAACATGGCAATATATTTATTTCTGCACATAACGTTTGTGGATTAGCGCTAGATTCTACACTCGTGAGAAATGAATGCGGGTCGGTCACCAACAGAAACCTTAATATCTCGGAAACAAAAAATCCTAGGTTATTCAAATAAGCAGCACTTATTTTAAAGCTTATGAATACTTCCGAAATAAAATTAACAAAATTGCTTATCATCTTTGGTTTGACGGTATGGAATTTTACTGCGAAAATCATGATAGTACTTGTTATACTATTATTTTTGTTTTTTATTTTTATTATTTAACTTTGCTTACGCGATGCAGGATTTACGTGAAGTCAGTATGATGTCGCCACAATAGAATGCTAAGCTATTAAAGGAATATGAATGACTCAATACAAATTAAAAGCCTATTGCGATAACTGTTAACACCATAATGACTTGACTCTGTGCTGCAAATGACAAGAAAACTTTGAGAATGTTAATGACAAGTGCTTTAACAAACCAGATCAATACGAAGACACGTTAAAACCATCGCGTGAAGCAATTAGGAAGACCTGGTTAACTATAATTAATGGGGGAAATGGAGCATCAAGCATCGTGTAACGAAAAGAAAGTCCATTACATACACTAGTGATGATAACCTACGAACATGGTTGTTCTTTTTTGTGACATTCTATAAGGCTCATACATAAACTCACGCCTTTTTCCCGTGGGGGTAGACAGAAATGAGTAAACACCACCAGCTACGATCCATACATACTTCTTTGGCTTCGTTAAAGTTCACGGTTATACATGCGGCGTGCGTTATGTTCAGCTCAGGACCAGAGCAGACCTTTTTGAAGAACATCACCAATAAGGTCAGTATACAATGTGGACACATCAATACGACAATAAATTAAAATACTGACCGACGACATTTATAAGTAGACCGACTCCTGACTCCATCTAGCTTCCTTTTTTACATGACGCTTAAAAGTGATTCCGATATTTATTCATTTAATTTTAGGCTCATTCAATCTCTTTTCCTAATAAGGTATAATATAGGTAATAATATAATAATAAGATTCACTAGTGCAAACCAAAATAAGCTCTAACAATGCGTCAAGTGCAATCTCGTAACGTTTTGATATTCTCTACTAGAACAACGAATACGTAGAAACATGAATACGTTGAACGTTTTATTCCAATCGGTGACGTTCCAATAGAGCTAGATTTAATTTAAGCTGCTTACTTAGCTATTTCAGATCACCTAGAGTTGCATGTAAATGGCTGTCTCGACCGCGACACTGAAGTTAGAATAGTACAGTACCCTAATTGCAAGACACACGATTAATCACAATCTGTTTCATTTTGACTGTTCAACAACATCCATTGCGTTATTTACGCTATAGAGCAAATTTTTTTTTTCGAACTGGGTAAGCTATGGATTAGCAATCTGTTTCAAAACGATTCAGATTCTGATTGCAGAAAGTGCAAATAAAAGTGATCGACATAACGCCCACATCCTTAAGTGTTAATCGACTTTCTTTATTATTGTAATTCGTTCGTGATAACTTGTATGAAACCTACAATTTGATTTCACATTGAAATATTGCTCCTCGGTTTCTTATCCACAGACCTACTTACTAACTTTGTTCTCTGTTCTCATAGTTTGAATATAATCCAGAGCTTCAATATAAACCTATGGATTATAGCTATTAGCAATATCCTTCAATATGATTCAGATTGTGATAGATCGGGTGCTGGATGCTGTTTGATAGGGCAACTGTTAAATTATTACATTTTTTCGCCAGGTCAGGTCCATCACAAAACTTATTTCTTAAGGATATTTTTTGTAGATGCTCGAAGAAAAATATAATAGCAAAATTACGAAAGGATCGCCATTAAAATGTAAAAGCATTATTCATCTAAAAAGCTATAATCGAGCATTGGGATTGAGTTATACAAAAACTACGCACAGTTTTCTTAAACGTCTAGCTCTTCGCCACGCCAGCTACTTCGTCCGATTTCGTACGTAATTGGGCAACTTCAACACCAGGGGGTTGAGTATCCTCTTTCCCCCCTTTAAATGGTAATATTTGAAAATTTATTTACGATCTTAATTTCCTAGATAAGTATTTGTGTCTGTGCCTATTCAATCATTTGTGATTTTTCATACAAACTGTATTCCCCCTTTTCCCCGCAACAGGGGTTAATTTTTGTAAATTCGTTTACTTTGATATAAATTCTAACACCCCCAAAATCTCCATTGAGGGTAGTTTAGAAATACTAAATATGCCAAAAATAATTTATTTAAGTACATATTCGTACCAAGTTTCAAGTTTATAAACCCAATGATTATTATTTTTCATACAAATGATATTCTTCCCTTTTCTTTTCACCCACTTAGGGGTACAATTTCCAAAATCCTGTCTTAGTGGATGCCAACCTACTCTAAATTTCGAATTTCTGCTCTAAGCGATTTAGACCTGGGCGATTATGTTAGTTCAGAGGACGAGGAGGACACTTGCCTTTTATAGAATAGATGCAACTGAGGTAGGCAATCATCATGTTTTGGTCTCATTAAGCAATATACGCCACTGGCCATGAATTTTTAATTGAGGTTAAATTAATTGTCACTTGAATTAACATTGTGAACTTGCGCATATACATAAATGGGTTATTACGCGGATAATTAACAATTAAGGTACAGGGTTTATGTTCAATGACAAAGCTACACGCTGTATTAAAACTCAGTCACAAGACATAGGAACAGTATTTAACCAACGTAAGATTTATTTATGACTGTTTGTAAGTTATGGACATAACAATACGTATTTTGCCTCACACATATCGTTTACTCGTAAATCACGAAACTTTACTCTTGAAACTTGAGCACTAAGGACTAGGTAAACTTGGTATGATGATGTGAAATCTTATTTAAATGATATACCACAGACAGTTCCAATAAATGATGTCAATTCTTAGGGTTTTAAAATGAAAATGGCGGTTCCACAAGGCTATATTTGGGTCCTTTCTTCTTTTTTACAAAAATGGTTGATATGTGTTGAGCGTTACTTCCTTAATTTTCAAGATAAATGGACGTGCCACAAATCTTGACGACGTAAATATGGCCATAACGCAGATCCAAAATGCGTAATTATAATATTATTAATTCAAAGAGGTTTTAGACTGGCTAAAGTAAACTCATATAATAAGTTGAGGGATTACATTGCTGATAAAAATGCTTGGCTCAATGCTGACCGTCAGCATTGAGCCAAGCATTTTTAGCCCCTTCCATGTGGTTGTGGAGCAGGCTCCACAAGCAAAAACGAATTGATTGGCATTTGAAAATACTGTTGGAACTGCTGAAAACTGTAAGACTATCTTTGCATTATTTAGATTCAATCTCTTAGTATTATTAAATTGCATAACACATGTGTGAGTACAAGGTACTATAAATCTACCATTTACTGGGTACGTCTGTCACTGAATTGAATGTTCCCTGGCAGTAGAGAGTATATCATGCTCCAAAAGTCTCGCTGATGGTGGCGCACGTTGGATCATTCGGTTCCCATCAAAATGGTCGAGCTGAGTGGTGCTGATACATGCGTCTTGTTCGTGAACGAGCACCGTCAGTTGGGACTGGTTATCTCTTGGCTTATTTTAGTTATGAATCGATTATCTTTTGCTCTGAGTCTGCAGGCATTAAAGGTGCACGTCTTTCTAGATCGTTCTAACAATATGTAGGTGCCTAAAATTTCAACATGGATGATATAAACAATATTTTTATTTGAAAGTGTCCATGGAGTTTCATGCCCGTTCTTCTCCATAGGAACCTACGCATTGGAATGGACCACTAGCAGACTAGCTACATCTTTCTGACTCACTGACTCCTTGACAATTGAAAAAGTGCTTGTAAACGGTTAAATAGAAATAAATGCTTTGAATTTGACTCTCAATATTTTAAAAAAGCAGGCCTCTGTATCATTGTCTACCTCTAAAAGTACGCGTCCATGTACGATACATATGGATAGCACACAAAACTAAGACGTCGAGTGCGATTGTGACTTATTATGCTATTGACGAGTCATCGATCCGAGAACCGACGAGGATTAGGAAATAGTTACTTGGATCTGTTCTGCATGAAGAAACGGGAAGTCAATCAAATATATTTTGACAGCTGTACAGTCACCAGCATAAATATATTAATTACTATGGACACATCGGCAATAATAACTGATTTCATGATTCATTGATTCATTAATATCTGTTCTTTTGATGACTGCAAATATATGTCATCATCTGTGAAAGACATATAAAAGTGCACAAATATGTGACAGAGCAGGAACACCAAAACTATATGACAAGACAACCGAACAACCCATATTTATGCTCGTGACTGTACCTACTATAAACGCTTCCAATGTATGGCATAGGAGTTGCATACAAACGAGATTCTGTTCCAAAGGTTCAATTAAGTGACTCCCTTATCAACAGCAGTTTATTTATACTTAGACGACGAACCAACAGGGTTTTAATTAATGGCGACAATATATAAGTTCTGCGTGATAGCACTAGCTCTAAAGGCACGTTTGTTAGTTCTTCATCACTCACGGAATTTCCTATTCATAGTGTTATTAAATGATTGAAATTGTTATTGTTTTATTCACCTCTGCTTTCCTGCGTAATGATAAGTTCCTCCAGATATCACGTGGACTCGTCCATCCAACTTTAGCTTTATCAGTTCCACTGTCTCCTACGCTGCTAGAACATCTTGTTAATTTAGTTTGCAGTCCGTTGCTGTTAGTTAGTGCTCGGTTATCCATTTTGAACACATTCGAGTTACTTAGTATTCTTCAACGGTTGAAGATAGCAAAAAAAACACAAACGACGCTACACTGCTGATTCGCTCACAAACTTGTCTGATTCTCACGTACTATACTAAAAAACCACTTGTGGAACAAAGGTATATATGTAACAAAAACAAAATCACACAACATCAAAATCTTTGAAACTATTCGTTTACATTCACACAATGTCAGTATTGTACTTGTTCTATGCCCTTTTGGCTGTATCGATGTAACACCATTGTTCGTCTGTTGTTGCCATATAAACACTGAATGATCAAAATCACCCGTATTGCGTAAAAGTCTGCGACAATTTCAAATTAATTATCACGGTTTAAACGTCAGTTGGTAGTTTTTGAACACAAACTAACTGTTGTAATATGAAGCACCGTTCACGACTGTGTCAGTTTGAGGTTAAGTTACAAGCGATACCGGCTGCCGGCTGGCGCGCCACACCAGCGCACGACTCGGGCCTGTCCCACACGGGGTGATTACTATCTATTTTGATCTCGATGTTGATACCAATGCTTTTATCAACTTGATACAAATACAGCTGTTATCTATCAGATAAACAAAATGTGAACATCCCTTCATATTTTGTTATCGTACTGCTTATCATTCGTCGATGTCCTAAGAGATGTAAGTAAAAGTTTTTATTTGGGCTATATAGTTATGAACTTGGTTTTTTCAACTGCTCTTATACTTAATAAAAACTTTTACAAAAAAAAAACAACGACCAGACCATGTTACAAGTTTTACTTTAGTACTTATTTTATTCGAAAGCGGTTTACTAGATCGAAGGGCTAAAAATAAAACACCACGTGTGTAAGGGCCTCCTTAAACTCAGGTACCGCTGAGTTAATTATGACTATATCTATATAGACGCAAAAGGATCCAGCCCGTCACACTTATGCCCACCAGACGCACAAAAGCAACGAGCAATCGTTCCAAAAGAGGGTAAATTAAACAGTCGATAAAACACAAAATGGTTCTTAATACGATTGTATCAAAGCTGAGAATATATCGTTACTCAATGGTGCTTAGCTTTTTGTGCACTGGGCTTAACAATGCAAGAGGAGAACGTGCCCCAACCGCTTTTGCCGGTTAGTGAAAAACTTCAAGCCAAATTCGTTTCGTAAAACAATGTTTTATTGTATGTAATGATTTAAAACATGCCAATCTACCTTTAACTACACATTTTATAAATTAAAGTTGCTTTTCGTCTGACTGTGTGATCGTGTTCTTCTTCTAAACTGCGTAACGTATTTTGAAGCGATAATACATTATTTTATTATTAAGCTTACATACAATAATCTCGATTTTTGTCAAGTCGTTAAAACCATGCTTAGGCAAGACACCACAAACTATACAGTGGCCCGAATCTTAAGCACTCGTTGAAAAAATGGGGAGTTTTTTACCATAGATTTACAATGAGCATACCGATCCCCACTCTCTTAGATCGAGCGCTCAAGTCACTGTAAGCTCACGTACGCACGGACGTAAAAATATCGCGGCGGGATTTTACCACGCACTGGATTTTCAACTCTCAGGCCAGGCCACAACAGTGCGTTGCGGCGTCGCATCGCAAAAATCACAAAGCTGATCGCATAGCTGTGCAATGTTGTTTTTGCGATGCGACGCCGCAACGCACTGTTGTGGCCTGGCCCTCAGTGTTGAGCCGAGGTTGAGAATCCAACGCGATGGGATGCACTCTCGTCCCAGCGCGTTGAAAACCCACACTGTTGAATTTTCAATTCTCGGCGCTAAGCTGAGCGTTGAAATACCAGTGCACGAATTAAAATCGCCGCGGGAAAAAATCGCCCGTGCGTACCTGGGCTTAAAGAGTACAAGTTGTCCTAAAATAGGACAATTGAGTAAAAGTTACTCGAGTTCACGGTGCACTAGTCGCGAACTCGCGATAACGTATTACTGATAATGATTCCAAGAAATTGGACTTGAGCAAACAGTGTGATAAAGTAACCTTTACAAATATCTGCCAGATATGAATGTTGTCAACTGTTGAGCCCCCTCAACAGTTGAATGAACTACTGAGGTCTAAAAGTCCATTTTTAGGGTTCCGAGAAGGAAAACGGAACCTTTAATCACTTTTTTGTATGTCTGTCACAGGAGTTTTACTCAAAATATATGCAATTTATGTAGAGAGTCAGTTCGGTACTAAGAAAAAACGTTTTAATAAATGTAACGTATTAGGTAACACTATTTGAATAAAAAGGATGTTATCTGGATCTAAGGTCTATAAATTTTTTTTTTTTTTTTTTTGTTTTTGTTTGAACCTAAAGATCTGGTCTTAAAGATATATAATCATCCCATTATATCCACTGTCATACTCATACAAAACGATATAATTTTGAGCGAAAGAAAGTGTTAATGTTCCAAGAATTTTCAGGTCAGGGTGCGACCGTGAAACAGTTAATGTCTGTTTAGTGAATTCGACACATGCGAGCAGAATGTCCGCCACTGCTCGAGGTTATTTTTAACCCTGTAGACACGGGGACTCACGAGGTCAGTCACCCGCTCACCCCTCCCACACTCCCAACCAGTCCTATCACATGAGGAACTGCGTGGGAATAGGCTGCCAGCATGTGCTTACCCTGTACAGAATAACACAAAACGGCAAAAACAGATGGGATGGGTCACGACCACCATTCAAAGATGAATCACGAGTAAAACTTTCATCTGCAAACTGCAATGCGCGAGCACTCCCCATCAGTGAATAATTGTAAATACAACATTGTCGTGATGGCCCAGTGGTTAAGGCCTCGCCTCTCAAATTAATAGTTTAATATAGTGTTTTTATTTACAGTATGGTTTGATTGGAAGTGTTCGGGACACACGAGCCTACGCCAGAACTGTAGTGGGACCACTTGGACCCGAGGATAACGACACACGTCCATGCCTATATAATAATGTACATATTGTATAATGTTACCCACCACATCTTATGACAGGGCGATTAAATGACCAATGCCATTAAATCTTTTACATTTACCGCGCAAGTTTACTAATTTATCTTTATAACATCAAAAAATGCAATCATGGGCACTTTTATGACAGTGGTGGTCAAGGCTAAAAAACATAAAAAAATATGGATTTCGCATATTCAAACTCCGCTACAGGGGAAGTGTTTAACTCATAATTTAATTATATGACGAATCTATACATAGTTCAGCTTAAATTAGTAGTGGTTATGAAGTTTTTAGATAGATATCCAACGACAAAGTTTCGCGCCAAACGTGCTTGTTTACTTTGCTATATTTCACAAATATCAAACACACATGTAGATACGATTAAGAATATGACAAATATTATTCAAAATATAATAAACAAGAAATACCTAGATCATAACATAATTTCAACACAATTCCAATTATACGAATACGATAAAATTTAATTAAAAATAAAGAGATCATGATGTTTTTAAGTGACTTTGTTATTTAAGTCAATAGTTGTAGAGTTATGGGATATTTTTTATTACAATCGAAGAATTAACTATTTTTCATAGCTTTTTCGGGGAATAGGTACTATGAAATACAATCTTGTTTTTACGGTCGATAAAATCAATATTGTGCTGCGATATTCATCTTGACTATGGTGGAAAATGGAACTCACGTACGCAAAAATATCGCGGCGGGATTTTATTGCGCACTGGATTTTCAACTCTCGCTGTTGAGCCGAGCGTTGAGAATCCAACGCGCTGTGACGCACTCTCGTCAGTACACGAAAAAATATCGCCGCGGGAAAAAATCGCCCATGCCAATCTGGGCCTACTGTGCGTGGTCAGAGACACACTTGGTCGGTTTTTTTTAATTCTGTTGTTTATAGTTTCGATTAATCATTAGGATGATTTTATTTGAGTACTTTATCAATCAAAGTAGATCATCAAAAGCCTGTTTATTTAAGTGTATGATGTAAACACCTGTAACACATCAACAGTTGCATTTATATAATATTTGTGATACTTGCATAAGTTATTATCAAAATGGCAAAAAGGGCCATTTTTTTGTAAGTTAAATTGCATACTTACTAGCTAAAATACCTACTTGATTTAAAACTACAAATCGTACCATTTAAGTAGGTTTTTAAGTTTTTATTGATAAGTTTTTAAGATTACATTTTTTTAATCAACACTTCTCTACTTCAAAGCAAAGCTACGAACCATACAGCGAAGTTGATACAGGAATGTTTTATGTAATACCTACAACATGACAGACGGTTAGTATGTGTTTATGGTATCGACATGTCCCAATGTAAACAAACTAGTTCCAGGCTTACTGCACGTTCCTTGCATCACCCGATAAATACATCGGTATTTTAGAGCCTAGCTCATTAAGCATATTAAAGTGTCTAAGACGACTTAGTTATTCTAGTTACAAATGACCACGTTGGCGATAAAATTCTAAATCCAAATACAATAATAAATATTATAACAAGTGTGAGAGAGAAGGTTTTACGAAATAAAATAACACATCCCTTTCTCGGGTCCCTTTAACTATGATTAGGGGAAACGTTGAGGGTGCACATGAAAAACGGCAAGGGGACTCTTGGGGACTCACCGTTGCCGTGTCGGTAAGGGTGACGGTAGCAGAGGTGGGCCCATTCGGAGGTGCAGTAAGTGTCGAGCCGACGGTCACCTGATTGTTAGCATTTTGTTCAATGATACGTTGCCGTAGTGCTAATCTTTCGAGGCTGGCCAGACGATGGGATCCGCCGGTGCCCTCTCTGTCTCGTTCCCTGAGTCCAGTGGTGCTGCCCGCGCTAAAGGAACCACTATATTTAGGCAATGTAGGCGGTGGAACAGGTCTGGCTGTACCACTGCGCCCAAGCAGGGAGCCGCTGGACGTATATGCATAACTGCTGGGAGTTCCAAGTGTAGCTGTACGCGGCGCGGCACCGATTCCATTTAGGGCACCAGTGGTCCCATTGACGGCGCCGCCATTCACCGTCGTCGTGCTGCCGTTCATCTCCTTATAGTATTTTCCGTCATGCGAGTATTACAAAATCACACACTGAGTCACTGACTGCGTACTACGTTACGATCGCGAATTAGTGCGGCGCGCGTTGTGCCGGTGCGTTCAAGCCGGGTGCCCGACGGAGGCGGTTTGACAGCTCGACGGTGGCGAGGAGGCGCGCGGGCGGCTCGGCGCCCCGCACTCGACGCCTCCGCCGTCGTCGCGGCTTGCCAGCGCTGCCGACCCCGCTGCATCTCAGGATTATTGCCACACGACCGCCCGACCAGAGGGTTGAAAATGCATTGTTGCTCACTCTCTGTCAAGGTCAACACATACTTATATCGGTGTGCAAGATGTTTAGGCGTCGCATTTTCCAAAGAGATTTGAGTGGCAATTTAATGATTTTGCTCTGCTATACTTACTAGTCTTACTCCGTCTTTTGTTATTATTAACCAAAAGGCGGAGTTTCAATTAGGTAGGCACTACTCACTTGTTGATAGTCAATTCATCAGACAGACGGACACACTATAACTCAAAATTGACGGGAAACAAAACAAATAAGCACCACGTACCTACTTTCTCTTCCAACGGGACCAGAGCGAAATGTCACTTACAACGAGAATGTAAGAAACATTTTTAACTACAGACAGATTTTCAACACGTTGTACGACTTGGAAAAAATTGTCAGCAATCAAAAAAGGAAATGACGCTGTCTAGTTCATCGGCCTGGATCTAAGAATCCAAGCGACTACTAGCGGAAGTACGTTTAAGGTACAAAGAATGATTGTTTTGTGGATATCCTAATATTTATTCATCAGGCATAGGCAGTCAACATTGGATTTATAAGAAGGGTCCGAAAAAGAAGACATTTCAAGTGGCATATTTTCGCTTAAGTAAGTATACCAAATATGATGCGTTTTTTAAACACATGGAATCAACAATTCATTAATGTGTAGGGAACACGTGTTCGTCGCATGTGGCAGTGAGGTCCAGCCATCGACCGCCTCACCGCGCATGCGCGTCCTCACCCCAATCCTGCGACCGTCTCTCCTTGCACAACCCCTCGGTGCATGCTACACCAACATGCTTGCTCGTATCCTCTCTGAATGGCAATACTATTCCACTAATTATATTCAACGAATGCGCATAATTATGAAGGGTTCCGATTTATTAGCCATGCTGAAACCAAGGATAAGTTGGTAGATGCATTATTTGCAAAAATTGAAATCCAAAAGAGGAAAGTTTTTAAAGACAGTGCTTTAAACAAGACATCGATACCATGGATTCAGTACATGATTCTGAACACCCCAGAGCATTAAAATATTTTTACAAGAATCTGCTGTTCCATACATTTTGACCGCGTAGGTATTGCACTTTTCTATGAAACAGAAGATTTTTTTTTTTTAATAACCGACGATTTTTTTTAACTCTGGGGTGTTCAGTATCACGTACTGAATCCATGATATCAGTTTTCGCGTCGAGGTGCCTGCCACCCTGTATGTATAATCGTCTAATTTAAAATCCGTGCTTCGACGAGCAGAATGGATCCTAATTGTGTAGTAGAAAGTAAACAAACAAGCGCCATCTAACGGATGTGGTCGACGTATTTAACATGTATGAACATCGTTCATTACCGCTAGGCGCAGTTTGGGAGCGAGCAAATGTAAACAATACACACATGGAAGTAATGCTATTACTGGGTAATCACCAGGTGGCGTTGATTCAACACTAATTTTACATTTACGAGGAACTGACCAGTACCCTAATTACGTAATACACGATCAATCAGAATCTGAATCGAATAGCTTCGTACGTTCGGAAAAAAAATCTGCTCAAAAACGTAAATAACACAATGAATGTTGTTGACCTGTCAAATTGAAACAGATTAGTCGGAATTGTCAACGAAAATGTGTTGCGTAATTAGATAGCTGAAAACGGGTTTGAATGAACATTCGATACTGGGGTAAGTACTCAGTTACCGTTTCCCAAAAAGACGTTACCAAAAAAATATGCCCAGTCTCGAATGTTGAAAATCCTCATGAATGTCTTTCAAACTAACTTAACCTAAACAAACCCAACAGTAACCAACTGATCTTGGATTATGAGGGTAGGTTCATGGAACTGCTCAAAGATTAACAGCATCAACGTATTCTTGTGATTGGGTAATTGCACAAAGTATCAAAGAAAACAGATGGTTTGGTTGACTAACCTTTACCTAACGTAACAATAGCATCAAAGAATAAAATGGTCCTTGGCAAAAGAAAGGTATCATAATGCGAACCATAGTCAAGTTGCTATATTCTATTCCTCTTAATTGCACACTAAGAAAAGATTTATGTAAAATAATGTTAATTGAATATAAACAATAATATTCCAGGTATACCCCCCACATATATGAAAATGGTCGTCATAGTGAAAAATATATCTAACCCACCAGACGCTTCGAATGACACTCGTTTCAAAGTTGGGAGGGTTGGGGCCGTTTCTTTCCAATGTCCTTTAATTAGTATTTTTGTAGCTAATTCCGCCTACAGAACATCCCCATTTGTTTCTATGCTATGAATGTTTCATATTGATATGAGAAAGAAATGTTAAGTAATATTTGAAGTCTTAGAAATGCATACCACCATGGTGACAGACCATTCTACGTGTTCCAATCCAAGGCATGAATGAGTGCCTGTCGACTGTTCAAAGATTACTTTCTACCAATCGAACATGTTTTGTTTTAAATAAATAATAGTTATCATCATCATTCAGCCAAAGAAATTCACGGACGCACATAGGTTCCTCACATGGCCGACCTGGACCAGACCGATGACCTGGTAAAAGTCGTGAAAACCGCTGTTTGCGAGAAGCACAGGACCGGTCTATATGATACAGTATACAGGGTGGCAGGAACATCGACGCGAAAACTGATACCATGGATTCAGTACATGATTCTGAACGCCCCTGCGGTGAAAGTATATGTCGGTTATTTAAAAAAAAAACCTGCTGTTCCAATAGGTCAATACCTTCACGATCAAAATGTATGGAACAGCAGATTTTTTTTAAAATAACCGACGATAAATTTCAACGCAGGGGGGTTGTATAGTACCTACTCGTACAATTTCACACATGAAGTAGGTAGTTAAAATATGATTAAAACTAATTTAGTTAATAATAGCTACTTTTTTAATACTTTTAAGCCAAGTACAAGCCACTAGGGGACCAAGTCGCGATACCTATAGGTCGCGGAGCATCGCGGCACTTCTCGAACCTAACCTCAAAATATTAAATTAGGAAATATAGAAAGAGCATCGAATTCTGCTCTAAATAAACTGGGTTTGGTTTGGTTCTGACAAGCAGATGTGGAATTAGAGGCAACTGCGTGATGTTTTTCTATCGATTTTTTAATAATTATTTTATGATTCAGCTCCACAAAAAGTTTGGAAATATCATTCTCCTCATAAAATTTATATAGAAAAATCTAATTTTCGATTGGTAATTTTGCTTTAGCCCGGCTTTTCATTGACGCACCGCGACGATTTATAGAAACCGCATACATAATACATTAGACAACAGAAAATGTGAGTACGAGAGCGTTGTTTCAGCAGTCTACAAAGATTCTACGTTTTTTATTAAATGCAACATAAAAAGGTACATACATAGACGTTTCTCATTGAGACATACGGGTGCGTAAGGAAAGTATGTTGAACCGTAAACATGTTGAAAGATTGAATAAAGACATACGCGCAGCACAAGCTGAAATGAAACACATTTCACACCGCACGCGCACGCGTAAACATACGCATAATCAAACAAGTTTCATTAATTTTTTTTTCAAGAAAGCTATTAATTAACTCCAGAAATAAACCAATTTACCTAGATCTATACTTTTCGAACATTTTCCATATTACAATAGACAGTGTTTTTTTTTACTGGGACGGTATGGGAAATCCGAATTCATAGGAAATATGGAGAAACTGTCAAAGAAGCTCTTTTTTTCATGAAATCAGTTTTGGCATAATTAGTTTTTTCGCCAAGTCGTCCATAAAAACGAGTAAAATTTACCAATTTTTTTTAATGCGTTTCTACTCCTTTTCATATTAAGGATCATTTTATTGTATCGGATAAAATCTGGACAGTTGCTGTATTTTTACTGCATTGTGTGTAATTATTAAACCTGCGCTAGCTCCTATACATCTAAATGACATAATGTCAAGGAAAAATCTTGATCTGCACTATTTTTAAATTTGTGTAAATTTAAATAATAATAAGATTTACATGCTCGTCCATGTAACGGTAGACCATGGAGGACTATTATAATAAAACATATATGTAGATACGAATTAAGTACATGGGTACTTTATTAGTATCTACATAGATGTTTGCAAACGATTTGATTTGAAAAAAAATCTATATGATTGAGAAAGCTAACCATTTGTAAAATTTATTGATAAAATCTATTACTGCATAGATAAAAATTTAATACTACATAGATAATAAGTAAGCACCTTTGTTGGTTTTTTTTTGCAATTATAGCAGTGGACGCAAACCGCTATAATTTTCCATTAATTTTGTAAAATATGGAGCATTATCTTATAAATCTATTCAAATCAAAATTTTTGCTAGGAGATAAGGGGGCGATTTTGAGCTATATCTTCAACACCACTGAACCAAACATTATACAAAATATTTTTTATTTAGAATCCTTATAGTTAGAGCTCTTTTAAACGATACCAATCAACTTTTGTTAAGATCTTAAGATCGAATTGACTCTGCAAATATTTTTTTGTCTTTGACTAGCAATCTGCGTGCGCGACACCAGCCTAAACATTATGCCAAAATTCAAATTCCTACGTTGCAAAGATCTCGAGAAAAATCTCTGTGACAGGCGGACGTAATACTGATAAGTATTATAAAGATTCCGTTTTTTGGAACCATTAAGTGAAAACGATGTCTTCATTTTAATTTTTTTCTGGAGTCCGGGGATAATAATCTGTTTCACCTAAATGTCTGGGGTTTTTGAACATTTTATCCGGCATCAACAATTCTGGTGATGGCAGCCCTAGCCATATATGCACTGATGTGGAGTTATGTTCAATGTGCACTTATGTGTTGCGGTCTGAATTGATGCCGTCTGTTTAGTAATGAACCTACAGCTAAATCAAAACATATGACGACGGACTCGCCATGCTGCCACCATTCATTAAATAATTTATGGGTGAAACACACCACTGGTTGTGATGCTTCTAAATAATACAATAACACTTGCAATATACAGTACCCCCCCCCAAAATTAGTTGACATATTTTAACGATGTTGATGATTTAAGTGCGTACATTATGATTTAAAATTCTAGTTTCAAATGTTTGAACTGATGAACGTTTTAATTAAATAGGGATTATCTGATATTTTTTTATTTCATTTGATAACCGGCTTTTTGTTGTCAATTACTTGTATTCCTGTCGCCAAAAGTGAGTTTACGTTCATAAGTTCTGTCGATTTACAATATTTACAGTAAAACATTTACATCATCAACATTTTTAGTAGAACATCTATATTCTCAAATTAGTTTTAATTAGCCAGCAATTGCCAGGGCTTTTGACTTTATTCTAAAAAACTAATAGTAGTGCCTTCGAGGTTAAAATGAACCAGAACAGATAGAACAAAGGTTAAGTGTGAACAATGAAAATGTAAAAAAAAAATATCGTTCGTAAAAAAATTGTTTCAAATCAGCCAGGGGTAAGACAAATAATAAAAACGGGGAAATTGAAGGGTTCTGTAATTGGGATGAATTTATCCCGAGAACAAACTTAACATTGTAGTTGAAAAATATTTTCTCCCATACCGAATGTACGGGAGGGAGAGATCATGTTTTTCAAGCTGCAAATTTAAGTTGGTCGATTATTACTCGTTAACCTGTAAAGGCTACTTAGCTGTGATAGTTTTCCTTTTAATTTCGTTATATATACCTACTACTGCTGTGAATTTTTCACAAATCCAAGTACAACCTTTTAGCTGGCAGGGGGGGGGGCCTTGGTTGATATCCCGACCAGTCGTATTCAGCGCTTCTCCTCTAAGTTCACTACGCGCACAACCAAAGTGTCGTCGAACTTTTTGCCAGCGTCTGTGTTTCCACATTTAACCCATCTGCCTTCAAAGCAAGAGTAAACAGGCATCTTCTGGGCATGCTCATTCTATCATTGACCTCATCCCCGCTTTCCATCTGGTGTTGTTTCAAAACACGTTGCTTGTATGGGGACCCCCTTTAATTATAAACTTTATTTTATTTTGATTTATTTGTTAATAGCGGCAATAGAAATACACAATCTGTGAAAATTTCATGTCTACATATTACGATTTATGAGATACAGCCCGCTGGCAGACGGACGGCCGGACGGCGGAGGTTTAGTAATAGGGTTCCGTTTGGCACCCTTCGGAACCCTAAAAATAAAAAATAAGTTTGTTGCGGGGCGTCATAGACATAATCAGAAAGATATGGTCACATCTAGCGGTGTGGTACAGACTACCGAAACTGAACAACTATATCCATGGGATCAACATCGAAAAAATTATGAGCTGTGTGTGACATTTGGATCGAGTAGGTATTACCGCAAATTCAGCCAGTTATGTAGTAGGCACCATTAAATATTACCACACATTTCGGATACACGCTGTATTGGACGGCATTCTCCTTTTGTTTGCGGTAAGTTAACTCGTGTTACGTAACTCAGTGCTGGCTGGCTTCGCCCTACAGATAAGAAGCCTGGCAAGTCAATAATACATGTAGACATTAGGTGTGATAAAACTATTAAGGTTGGAAGATAATTACCCAGTGCGCTTGACAATCATTAGTAATCACTATCAGCTAAGGCTCACAAGGAAAAAATGAGGTAAAAAAAACAGTTTACCTCGACTATTACTACATATGGAGCATTAGCAATACGACATTGCGAAGTTAAATTTAGGACTATTTAATCTGATTTCGGCACTGTTACTTTTCGTGAGAAATTGCATGCTACAAATATATATATATATATATATTTATATATATAGTGTCTTGTACATTATTACAGAGGTTTTTCTCGAGATCGCAACTTCGTGGCTTCAATTCTTTCACACGAAGCGACAAGTACGATCCAAGTATACATCCAAATATCGTAATTTATTGGAGGTCTCGGTACCTTTCATTCATCCTAAAATAACCTTCGGATGCAGTGAACCGATGACTCCATATCCGAGCACTTTAAAGGCTCCTCTTTATATTTGCGCAATCAGCTAATGATCCCAGCCTACAGGGTACACCAAATAATAAATCAGGTAAGTACATTGATGATGTGATAACATCTCAGTGAGTAATCCTACGCAAAAATAATTATGCAAGCGATGTTTCGTATATTCGAAGAAACGGCCCACAATCATAAACTGATGAACAATATATATAGGTAGTATAACAGCAAACTCATTGAAGGTTGTATCAAATCGACCGTAGCAATTAACATTGTCGGATCTACATTTTTGATATTTTTATTTTATTGCATTAAAGGTCTTAGAATAACTTTTTTTTTTTTTTGAAGTTGTTGCTGAGTGCTTTGAATAAAATATCATAAGACCTTTGCCCAGCAGTGGGACAGTAGGTATAGGTTTAAAAAAAATCCTCACATAACGCAAAGACACTTGGTATGGTGAACGCCATGAAGTGTGTCTGGGAGGAATCGTTTGACAGGCTGGCGGCAGTATTGTGGCCGTGAGCCATGCATGAGGTAGCGCTCGCTACCTACCCGCATCAAAGTTTTCAAGACACACATAAATCCTCATACACTGGCAGGAATAGTCTATGGACGAGCCATGTTTTTTGTTTCCTTGTTCTCTTCTAATTTTACGTCCCTTCAATTCCACGTCATTTGATGCCGTTGTTTTAATAATTTTCGGTTTTTTTGATGTAAAGAAAAATCAAAGGCATAAATTAAATTTTCGACTAAAAATAAATGATTGTAGCAAGTAGAGGGAATTTCTCTGCCTAACAAGAACCTACCTTTGCCTAACCTGCTTCGCGTCGTAACTGCCGAGTCTATTCGTACCGTAGATTTTCCGAAAAAGCATTTCTCCCATCAGTAGAAATAGCAACTAAAACGTCAATAAACTAACAGACTGCGGTGAAGAAAAACAGCAACAGTAACTTTCAAGAAGAAACCACGGTTATCTATTATTAGTTATGGCCAGTAGCTTTTGGTGAAAAAGGGTCCAAGACACAGTTGTAGTTGTAGTGAAAGTCAATTATAGAAGAATCATCAAGAAACCGTTCCTCGACGAGACATATTAAAAACACTAGAAAAAATCAAGGCATTTTAGTAACGGCTTGTATTTAAGAGGTCAGATGTGCAAAAAAAGAAGCTATTTTCGAACGAATTTATCGTTTAGATAATTCGTCAAATAATATTTCAAGTAAAGGCTCGTTTACACAAGCGCAACGCTTCGCACGATGCGACTCGAACAATACAATTTCTAAAAAAAACTTCACGGTATAACAATAACCGGTGTCGCGTCGCGCTAGTCTGCACGAAGCTACCGCGTCTTTTCATATTTCGGTTCACACTGCGAACTATGAAAAGACGCGGTAGCTACATGAGCGAAGCTAAACGATTAACGAACTTAGATTCATTTCGCTTCGTTCTCCGTGCGGCCTGCGCTTTATTCTTAGCTACTAGGCCCGCTTTGACCACAGTCACTTGTTAATAATATTAGGGTTGTAAGGAAACCTCGCCTCCGCCTCCGCCGATGCGCCACTTTCGCAAGAAATCGTACTTCCGCATCCACATCCACCTCCGCAATAACTGAGTTGTAATGGAGTTCGAATAAAGAAATCTGTTCCTATTAAGCGAAGACCCTTTAATGTAGTGGTGATATAACTAAGTGTATTCTATCTGATCCACCGCATCTATATGTACCTATATACCGCATAACAATGGTGTAGTGAAATTACGAAAAAATAAGTCACTACTTATTTTTTTTTATTTCAAAAAAATTATTTCTGCGGTTGTAACTGAAAATATCCCGTAACTCAAAAACCAACATAAATAGCAAAGTCACTTAGAAAACATCATAATCTTTTTAATACTCCGTTACAGTATGGAGAATTCAGTGGAATTCTCCATATTCGAAAAAAAAATTCAATGCACATAAGCGTGTGGGATATTGTTGGATCCCATAATTAAAAAGATTATGATGTCTCTAAGTGACTTTGCTATTTATTTTGGTTTTTGAGTTACGGGATATTTTCAGTTACAACCGCAGAACTAAATTTTTTTGCGGTCGATAAAATCAATACTGTGCATGCGCAAATATTTATTCCAACTACGGAATCCTTCACTGTACGTGGTCAGACACGCACTTGGCCGGTTTGTTTTCTTTATTTTTCCACCATCGCCTCCGCCTACGCTTAGAGGGCGACCGTTACATCCCTAGTTGACATTACCTATTATTTAAAACGGCAAGAGTTTTTCCTAGGATTCGAGAAAGACATCGGCACTTAATTTTTTAGTCTGGCAATTTTGAAAGAACCGATACTTAAAATTCTTCGTAGCGGGCCATTATCATTTTATAAGCACTAATAATATCACAAGCGACCTCTTTTCTCTGTATCGTAGGCATAAGTGAATAAATTCTGTACAAATATATCATATTGATAAGAAAAAATTATATTGCTACTACAGACGTAGTTATTTCAGTGTTTAGTATACATATTTTCAAAATAGCAATCCTATTCCTGTAAATGTAAATTAATAACTTTGTGTTTTAGTTACAGTTTCGTTATAGAACAGGAAACTGTTCGCTTTGTATTAGGTCATCGATACTTTAATATAAGTACGTAGCTATGTATTCTTACCTGGTCTGTAGAGTCTCCACAGGGCTTATAACGAGCCAAGACTGGTCTGTTTCTTGACCTATTCAATGGAGAATCCGACATAGAAGCCATTGTAATGCACTGACACACACCAATACTAAAAATATTTATTTTTTAAACTGTAAATCTAGTGCACATCTATATGCTGTTCAAGAGGAAAACATACTGTTATAATTACAGCAAATATTGTTTCACTGCTCACTAACCAACGCGATACCACATTTTTTCGTCGACAAATCACATCCGGAGAAGAGTCGAGCGAAGACCGTGTGGGTGATTCAACCGATTACGACAACCACTCCGCTTAGAACTACCACTGATAAACGTTAATGTTGTTTCACTAATAAACACACCCTAAGTGACTCAGAAAATTATCGGATACAACTAAAACTGTTTAGCTCTGCTGCACTACTTATAGACTTTACATTGTGTAGCACCCTGTATGTTGCCATTTATCGCCGCAAAAATAAAGTCGTATACATTGGATCATCGGAATGGTAAGTATGGAAATGTGATTTTACGAACAGAACGCGTACGATAATTTGTGAAGTTTATTGGTTTTATGAATGAGGAACTGGATGCCTCTTACTTGACTTGTTTATTTATTTATTGATTTGATAAATTATATTATTTTCACAATTAAGTCACATCGCAACGACCGCTCCACGAATATAAATTCGCTTACTGAAACAATAAAACAATATGCGCGTCGTGGATTGCGAACGGGTTCGTCACTGCAATCAGTACCATGTGTGACTGCGGCCCAGTCCGCGTCGATGACGGTCACCATAGGGACTCCGTATCGGTGTCATGGTGCTTGCTGCCTCCGAGTCGCCGCCTGAGGGCCGAATAGCGGTCGCGAATTCCTACTCGTAATTCTAATGACGCACGCATGGCATACGTGCCCAGCGGACAAACGGTCCTGCGACCTAATAATTCCAACTCAATATCACTTCATTGCTAACGTTATCAATGCATTTAAATAATTGATTGATTGGAATGCTAACGTAGTTTAAATTAAATAGATTTAACTGAAATTTAGGTACTTGTAAAGAAAACCAATATAATCACAAATATTTAAAAACTAGTACAATATTTAATTGAATAAAAAATGTACTCACCGCTGATTTTGAACAGTTGATAATGCAGCACATGAAACAAAAATAAATTATAACTTAATTATACATCGTTATTTTACGTCTTTAAAATTGGTATAATTTTGGCCACTTTAGTTTGGATTTATTAATCAGAAAACATTTTTAGTTTAAAATCCTATCCACATACCTAAACAGGGCAGACAACATGTACCTACGTCCTCGAGACTTTCTGTGCTCATGAAATCAACGTCCATGAAAGAATATTTATGTCACCTATTTTGTTTTATTTTATAAACAAAAAATTTAAATTAATGGTGCCAAATAACACGCAACTATGTGTGGCAAAGCGAGACATACTACTTACTCTTTAAGCAAAAGTCAACGTACGATTCAGTGAATCACTAGAACTGTATGCTTCATTGTTTTAAATCCCGATTGTTTTCACGTCGTCAATAGTCGTCATTGATCAAGATTAAAACAAATGACGTGACCTATTTTAATAATAAAATCAACAACAAACCGTAGATAGAGTATTGTATTTATAGATTAGCCGCCGGCGTAGATAGAGTATGGTATGCTATAGAGTAGCTGACAGCGTAAGCCTTCAGGGATAGAGATAGTCTTTGACAGTGACTTGTAAGCTGGTACTATCTTATGTAGTCGGGTAATACTTCCTTAGGAAATCGTACCGTGACAGACGTTTTTTTGGGCCTCAGTAAGTTGTTAGCTAACAACTTTCTGTCTCGTTTACTCTTACTATTGGATCTAATAATTGTGTTCTGCTCTCATTTCTATTATTATTTAGTGACATTTCCAATGCTCATACTCTTTTTACGGCTGTCACCATATAGCATACATATGGGATAGCGATACTCTTGGACAATACATATTACCACTGGTACTATCTAATGTAGTCGGATAATACTTTCCAAAGAAATCGTACCGTGACAGCTGGTGACAGCCGATTTGTTGGGACTTAGTCCTTGGCTAATAACTGTCCTTTCCCCTTTTCTAATTATTATTATTATTCAGTGACTTGTCTATTGTTCATACTCTGTGTTCACAACAAACGGTTTTTTCTTCCCTTTCGTCTAGCATTGTCAAATTAGACTCTTTAATTAAACTGCCACGCGCGGCCTAAACTTATCCTATCGTGATGTATAAAATAATAAATATGTTTTAATTTCAATTCATGCACCTTTACTGAACATTACGGATTCTCTTGGATAAGTTTGGGTTTAGGGTAATTTCAGCCCACACCCTGGAAAAATGCGCGATTTTATGAATATAAGTAGGTTATCTAATTCGTGTTTATCTAAATTCTAAATTAAAAGGTGGCATCGTATGTCTAAAACGTGGCTACGGTAATCTTTAATTTATTTTAATTAAATATTATGTTAGTGGGTGTACCTAATGGCTTATTATTTATAAAACAAATTATTTAAGTAATTTATATAAAACCTTCCCAAATTAAAACAAAAACCTTACACGATAAACACGAAGTCTCCGTTGCTTCCATGGCGGCTGAATACTAATCTTGAAGTCTTCTTAATAAGGAATAGAGTTAAGAAATCATTATTTCCCAGAATAAGATTACATGCTAATAGAAAACAATTGTATCACTACACTTTTCGTTGCTTACGATGAACCAACTGTTCAGTGTCCATCGACCCTGATTGTTAGCAAATATTGACACTTGCTTGGACAGTGTGACAAAGTTAGCTTTTTGTACGATAGAAACGTGACTAGGTGTTTACGTATTTGAGATAAGACTGCGTTTTACTACGGTAACGAAGAGCAGGCAGTGTGCGCGCTCGTCAGCGGACTGAGCTGGCGGACGCGATACTGTACCTACTGCGCGTGCAAGTGCACTACAAGCTATTTCAATACATGCAGGGAATTCGCAAGTCGGCAGATGCCGGCCGCCGTAAAGGTTCGCGTGCCCCGCGTGGTCAATCTGCTTATAGCGGCACAAACTTACCCCTGTACTTATTCTTAGTTCTTTCCTCCACTCGACTCAGCCTCCATCAATCACATTTACAATTACCTATTGACATAAACATCCTCGCGTCGAGAGAGTTTTCGAACAACAAGTCAACATTAGAGTGAAGTGAGAGGATCTTCTGGCGCCTGAATGACAAAATGACATTGACAGTGGGGCGTTGTTGGTAAACAATTGTGAAATTGGTACAGAAATTTTATTCACAAAACAAGATGGCGGCGTTAGTTCGGATTTTGGCCACGCGCCAAACTAAACTTGTACTTAGCGTTTGATTCAAGAACGCTCGAATTGCAGTCGAAGTTGAGTTGAGTGAAAGAAATAAACTAAGAATAAAGCGGATTAGCTACGGCAGCGTTGAAATCGGGAAAAATACCAAAGCGCTCGTGAACTTCTCCACACACCAGCAGCCTAATTACGTAACGCACGATCAATAATAAATTGAAACAAATTGCTAGTCCATTGCTTCATAAGTTCGAAAAAAAAATCTGCTCAATTTTTTTTTCGAACTTATGAAGCAATGGACTAGCAATTTGTTTCAATTTATTATTGATGGTGCATTACGTAATTAGGCTGCTGTTCAACTGCCTTTTGAGACTAGGTGTTATTTTCGGTCAAGCTATGAGAAATTGTAACAGGAGGACTGCAATGCTATTTTGTATTTAACAACCCAATATAGGCCACTCGTAGGTATCATTAATTCTGATTGTGATAACGTCTGCATTTTATTGCAAAGTAATAAAATGAAGGTCACTTCACTTTATGATGTCAAGCTTGCAATTCAATAGGTAACAAATGAGGACTTTGATCTGCTTGTCTATATGTACCACGCAAACGTTTATTGGTAATTAAGTTACAACGGTTGACAACTATGTGGAACCCTGCACGAAAGACGCTGTTTTTTTTTGTGATAATCAAAGCATCTGAATGACGAATATTCCCGATCAGTAATACCTATGTCCTAACCCAGGTCGTGGACTACCCATGTGCAAAATTTCATCCAGATCCGTTCAGCCGTTTTAGCGTGAAAGCGTAACAAACAAACACACTTTCGCATTTATAATATTACTAGCTGCGCCCCGCGGTTTCAACCGCATAAGTCTCGATCCCGTAGGAAAATCGGGACGAAAAATATCCTATGTCCTAATCCAGGTCATGTTCCACCCATGTGTAAAATTTTATCCAAATCTGTTCAGACGATTTAGCGTGAAAGCGTAACAAATAAATAAACTAACAAACTCACTTTCGCATCTATAATATTAGTTAGGATTAGGATAAGTTAGTATTAGGATAAGTTAGGATTAGGATTATAGTTAGAGTTAGGATTAAAATGCTGTTTACTGCTAATACTTTATCGCGAATTGTTCCAATATTGTATATGACGCAGGATAATATCCTGCAACATATACCACAGAAAATTGTTCGTGAAGTTTTGCTTATGGATGGAGACGTGCAGAAGCGACCGAGTGAACCGCGTACTTACAGAAAGGTGTGGATTACAGCGAGGGCGACATAGTGGTCAGTTTCCGCGTGAGGGCGCACATCCTGGGATGAGGTCATACGCTCTGTGAGCACGGCACAATACGTCTACCCAATATGAGCACCTACAACGGTCAAGCACAAGACCGTCAAATGTGTTTGTGCGTGTGTTTTCAAAATGCGCGAATATACAAAAAGAATATAGGATTTGATGTTGGAACTTGGGAAGGCCGAGAACTTGAAAACCTTGTTTTTCGGTTTGGCCCAAGGCCTCCACGAAATTGGGTATGGGTTAAGCGAATTTTATGCTCATCTGGCTCCATCTTTAATGTTATTGATTTCGACATTTCCTCATATAATCACTTTCACTGTGAATGATTTTCGATGTAGATAGATAGTTTATATGGTGCACACAAAAGACAGCAAAATACAAAAACACGATTAAATAATATTAGTTATTATTTAACACATGAATATAGCTACAAGGTGCCAATATTAAAAAAAACCGGCAAAGTGCGTGTCGGACCACGCACAATGAAGGGTTCCGTAGTTGGGATGAATTTATCCCAAGAACAAACTTAACATAGTAGTTCAAAAACATGTTCTCCCATACATTCCAACTGCAAATGTAAGTTTATACGCACAATATTGAGTGATTTACCATGTTATTTTAAGACTATAGACTTATTATAGGCTTTCCTGTATTTTCACTGTATTTTTTTCAAAATGTTGGGGTCTGTAGTTCGGAGATAAGGGGGGGGGGGGGGGTAAATTTTCATCTATTTTCTTAAATATCCTTAATAAAATATTAAAAAAATGTATTTGATATCCGCAATAAGTTCTTTCATTTGATTTGTCACACGGTAAAATACGCAAAACTTTTTTTTTTCTTATTTGTCCCCCAAAAGTGACCCCCATATTCAAAATTCATTTATTTACGTTACACGTCTGTATTTGGGTCACAGAAATATATATTGTGTACCGAATTTCAACTTAATCGGTCCATTAGATTCGGAGCAAATTGGCTGTGACAGACGGACAGAAAGACAGACCCATGAGTGATCCTATATGGGTTCCGTTTTTTCCTATTGAGGTACGGAACCCTAAAAATATATATATAAAGAAAACAAGACATTGTGATGACACTTTTGGCTATGACACTTAAAATAATGAAACATGCAAAGTGCGGTGTGCGTCTCAAGGATGCACCAAATGGGAGTCCAACTCAGCATGTGTCAGGCAAATATACCTGACGCTGCTATTCTGCTGGATACCTGCAGTGATATACGGACGTCGAGCAGATGAGATATTATATGCGATTATTGGTGTTGTAAAAAGTGGAAATACCTATGTATACAGGATGGCAGGGACATCGATGCGAAAACTTTTACCATGGGTTCAGTACGTGATTCTGAATCCTGCATTGAAATTTTTCACTGGTTATTTTAAACTTTTCCCATACATTTCGTAGGAAATGAGACTCCAGCCTACTTTTTACGATGGATAGACTGGCCGAAAATAAAAAAGGGTATTTTAAATTTCAAACGAATACGCGTTATAATTTTATTTGATTTAAGAACAAAAGTTGCTTTTGAAAAACCTTTTTCCATACAAAAGTTTTGTGCGTTTTCTGACTTTTGTAAAGGACAGTTTAAAGTTTAAAATTATTCGAGATAAAAAAAAATTCAGAGCGTCGGAAACCGCAAGCAACAAACTATTTTATCCCCAAGCAAATAAAATTATAGCGCGTATTGTATTCGTTCGAAGTTAAATTTTTTGATTATTTTCGGCTAGTCTGTTCAACATAAAAAAGTAAGTTGGATTTTTTTTCCTACCTAAAGTATGGAAAAGGTTTTTGCGATTTCTAACTTTCTAGTATTCAATCTTCAGTTGGTCCGATAGAGTTTTTTATCCTTATATGAAACAGGATCGATTGGCATTAAAAAAGTTTTTGTGAAAATTGCCCATTTCTTGCTGACTGTAATTTTTTTTCAAAATCTGTAAATGCCGGTCAAACTGTTTCAAAAGTTAAGGACAGTCTCCTAAGACCGTTTTGCTGTAGATACAAAGGTTAAAGTAGCCGCCCTTAGTGCCCCATCTCAAAAATCTACCCTGTATATGACGGAGTTAAAAGGAAAACTATCACAGCTAAGTAGAGATGGTAGAGATGGGGCTGTAAGGGCGGCTACCTTAACCGTTGTATCTACAGCAAAACGGTCTTAGGAGACTGTCCTTGATTTTTTGAAACATTTTGGCCTTGAAAGCCTACTTAGGCTTTACAGGTTAACGAGTAATAATCTACCAACTTACATTTGGAGTTGCAAAAATGTTCTCCTATTGTTTTTCAACTCCCCAACCATGAAACCCTTTATTGTGCGCGGTCCGACATGCACTTGGCTGGTTTTTTTTAAAGACACTTAAATGCATGTTGTTGTATATAGGTACCTACATACTTCGTAGTTTTATGTTCTGTGTTTATTAGTTCTAAGTCTACCCTCTATCATATTATTGTTCCTACCCTACTCATAAGTTTTATTCACTTGTATTTCGAGGCTACTTAGCTCAATACACAAATTACGATATTTGGTGTTTTATTAAGTACATAATATTGGCGACGAGTAGAAAACATGACGGAGTGTAAATCTGTGAAATTTCATGAGTTCAAGGTGAAATGTGATAATTGGGACAATTACATCGACAGACTTAAATATTGTTTTGAGGCGAATGGCGTCGCCTCAGATCCAGCAAAAAGGGCAAATTTCTATACAGTGTGCGGCGTACAAGTGTTCGAGACTCTTCTAGCGTTGATTACACCTAAAAAGTCTAGTGAAGTAACATTCAGTGAAATTGAAGCGATCCTAACCAAACATTACAGCCCAAAACCTAATGAGATTTCTGTGTCGTTCAAATTTTATAAGCGCGATCAACTACACAGCGAATCCGCCGCGGAATACATAGCGCAACTCAGAAAAATCAGTGCCGGTTGTAACTTTACGGACTTGGAAAGGATGCTTCGTGACAGATTGGTATGCGGTATGAACAATCATAATTTGCAATACGAACTGCTAAAGAAAGATAATTTGAGATACCATGACGTAGTGGATGCTATGCTATCGGCCGAAAGTGCAGGGCGGGACGCTCGTATGATGCAGAGCGCGTCCGTCACCGGCGCCGCCTTCAGCTATGACGCGACGGCAGTGGACGCTGCGGTGACCTCACCGCCGTCATGTGAACCTATGGACGTCAACGCTATGCAATCCAAAGCAAATGTTCGACTGTGTTATCGATGTGGGGACCGGCACGCGGGCGAATGTCGCTTCGTAACCGCCGTGTGCCACTTTTGTAAGAAGAAAGGTCACATCGAGAGAATATGCACCGCTAAAAAGAAAAGTCGTTCTGAAAAAATCAACTTAGCAGAAAACGAGACTGACGGGCTGAATGGCATTTATAACATGGAGAGCACGACGAGCTCTCGCGTTCCGGCATACGAGGTGAAGCTGCTACTAGACGGCGCGCAGGTAGCGATGGAGGTGGACTCCGGCGCCGCTTTCTCCTTGGTGAACCAGAAGACGTGGGCGCGCGTGCGCTCGCGCAGCGGATTGCGTGCGGTACCCAACCGCCTGTGCACGTGGAATAGCTCGCCGGTCACAGTGATGGGACAAGCTCAAGTGCAAGTACAATATAAAGACATTAAGTGTGTGTTGAATGTAATTGTAGCTAAGGGCTCGGGACCGAATCTGTTGGGACGTAACTGGTTCGAGGTACTAGGTATTACTCTAAATGTTAATATGATATCTGAACTTGACATGTCTGCGAACGATCAGGTTATAAGTAAGCACAGCGAGGTTTTCAGGGACGGACTCGGTACTTACAGGGGGGACCCTGTGGCTATACATTTGAAACCAGGTGCGACTCCTAGGTTTTTGAAGGCACGTCCCGTACCCTATGCTATTAAAAACAACGTTGAAAAAGAGATAGATCGTCTAGTGGGAGAAGGGGTACTTCGCCCTGTGACTTTTTCAGAATGGGCGACTCCGGTTGTTCCAATACCCAAACGAAACGGGGACATTCGTCTTTGCGGTGACTACCGTAGTACGGTTAATCAGGCTACCGAGTCTGATACCTACCCTATGCCGACTGCAAGTGAAGTGTTTGCTACGGTTGCTGGTGGCAAATGTTACACGACACTCGACCTTGACCGTGCATATACACAGGTGGTCGTCACAGACGCCACAGCACAGCTGTTAACCTTAAACACATGCAAAGGTTTGTTTTCAGTACACAGATTGGCTTTTGGTGTTAAAGCCTGCCCGGGAATTTTTCAGCGCTTGATGACGGCGTTGCTAGCAGGCATTCCCGGCGTCGCGGTACTGATTGATGACGTCATCGTCAGTGGCCGGACGATGACGGAGATGACGCAGCGCCTCGATACTGTACTGGAGCGTATCGGTAAGGCAGGTTTGCGGCTCAATCGGAACAAATGTAAGTTTGGCAAAGAACGTGTCGAGTTTCTAGGTTTTGTCATAGACGCTGAGGGTATTCATCCTGCACCTAGCAAAGTTGAATCTATCGTCAACACTCCTGAACCAAAGAACGTTCAACAGCTACAAGCGTTTTTGGGATTATATAATTTTTATGAGAGGTTCGTACCTCGCAAAGCCACCATGCTCGAGCCCCTACATAGGTTACTCGACAAAGCACAATCTTGGCAATGGACAGAGAGGGAGCAAAGAAGCTTGGACACGGCTAAAAGGTTGCTGTCATCTGACTTGACGCTCGTCCATTACGATTTAAATAAGCCGTTGGTACTCACCTGCGACAGCTCAGAATACGGCGTCGGCGCTGTATTATCCCACGTTATGGAAGACGGACAGGAGCGCCCCGTAGCTATGAGTTCCAGAACTCTACATATTCACGAACGCCGTTACTCACAATTAGATAAAGAAGCCACTGCCATTTCATTTGGAGTTAGCAAGTTTCATAACTATGTAAGCGGAAGACCCTTCACTATAATTACGGACCATAAACCGTTGTTGGGAATATTCGATCCGAAGCGACCTATGCCCACAGTCTTGTCGCCGCGCCTAACGAGGATCGCAATTATGTTGACGTCACACAATTACGAAATTGTGTACAAACCGGGACAACAGATTGGTCACGCTGATGGATTGAGCCGATGGCCACAGCCAGTTCCCGACCAACCTGAACAGCAATTATATGACGTGTTGCTGATGGCAGAGACACCTACCGACTTCCCTGTGGATGCTGACCAAATAGCATTAGCAACGAAGCGAGATAGGCTATTATCTCGTGTTAGTCATCATGTACTAAGCGGTTGGCCAGCTAGAGTTACCGATGATGAACTGCGTCCATACTGGTTACATCGTTCGGAACTCTCTATGCATGAAGATTGTATCTTACTGGGTTGTCGAGTAGTGGTACCATCATCATTGCGTGAAATGATACTACGTGCTTTACATAAAACACATAACGGCATCGTCCAAACGAAATCACTGGCCAGGAGTTATGTTTGGTGGCCAAAACTGAACGAAGATGTCGAGGCATTAGTAGGTGGATGTAACAAATGTCTTGAAAATCGGCACATGCCTCCGAAAACTAAATCTGAGTGGATCACGCCTACAAAACCGTGGTCTCGAATAAATGTGGACTTTGCGGGACCTTTCCAAGGTAAATATATTTTAATCGTTGTAGACGCATATTCCAGATGGCCTGAGGTAATCTTGGTAAATAATATGACAGCGGGAACGGTAATTAGACACCTCAGAAATTTATTTGCAATCCATGGTTTGTGTGAGACATTGGTTTCCGACAACGGAACGTCCTTTGTGTCAGCTGAAGTTAAACAATTTTTGGACGCGAATAAAATAAAACATATCAAGACAGCGCCTTATCATCCTGCAACAAACGGGTTGGCCGAAAGAATGGTGCAAACTGTTAAAGACAAATTGCGCAAGATGGATGGCATCTCTTGGGATGTTAAGATTCCTCGAATGCTACTAGGATTGCGGGTAACTCCTTGCACAATAACTAACAAGAGTCCCTCTGAACTCTTGATGAACAGGCGCCTACGTACCTTGTTAGATGTTATACATCCGGATAATCGTGTTAAAAATAAAACTGATCAACAGATTACCAATAATGCTCATAATGTAACTCGAGAAACTAATGTGGGCCAAAGTGTTATGTATAGAAATTATAGTGGTGGCCCTCGTTGGTTGCCTGGAACGGTGGTAAAAAGGCAAGGGCCATCCAATTATGAAATTGCTACTGGTGATGGTAATGTTGTCAACCGACACATTGACCAACTGGTTAAAAAAAAATTCACAGATGATGCATACCGAGGAGAGAGGGAAGAAGTAAATAATGAAGAGGCTAGTTTGGAAACACAAAATCGAGATGAGGAAATGGGAGGTACAGGTTCGAGTGAGGAAATAATCGAAATACCGAGTTCGGACAAATGGTCGGAGATGTTAGGTATACCCAGTGATTATGAGTCTGGCTATTCTGGGGGTAAGATTAAAAGTAAAGTTTTATCTCATACAAAAGGCCCTTATGAAAGGCCTGATTCAATGTATATCGAATAGACTGTTAATGAAGAATGTTATTGTTAGATATTTAAATAGATACAAAATTGTTGACTTTAAGTATAAGTTAAAGTTTAAATATATTTTGTATACTTGGGGGAAAGGTATGTTGTATATAGGTACCTACATACTTCGTAGTTTTATGTTCTGTGTTTATTAGTTCTAAGTCTACCCTCTATCATATTATTGTTCCTACCCTACTCATAAGTTTTATTCACTTGTATTTCGAGGCTACTTAGCTCAATACACAAATTACGATATTTGGTGTTTTATTAAGTACATAATACATGTATATGATTATAATTATTATAGATATGAAATTACACTATTCGTATTAATTTCATATTTTGTATGTTGGATTGAACCACAAATTGAAGCCAGATTCTACTATTATCTATCCTTGTACATACTGAACTCTCCTGGTGCAAATAAAGTATTATTATATTAGGTACCAAAATTATTGTTTACAGTTTCTGACAGTAATGGCTTACAAATATAATTTAATATAATATTTTCAAGCAGAATTTAATCACAAATTATAAGATGGTATAAGAGCAGCGTGAGGTAGCCATTAATCAATTCTATTCCATCCAACCTGTCCCTCGCTGCCCTCTCCCAGTGACCCTTAGCCGAGGTCCATACCCCAAAGAAACAGAGAAAGAAAGAATAACATTAAATTTGGACACAGGGAATGCCCTTAGCATGTAGTCACTTAAGACATAGGTTTTTTTTTTTGCCCTGGCTGGAGACCTTACAATAAGGCATTCACAGGATAGTCCAGTTAAGCAACCAAAAACCTCCTAGGTTAACCTACCGTTCAGAAAAAAATTCATTAAAGAGTATTCAGCTGATTTATCTTCTAGCTGTCTACCTAGATATTTGATATTTATTTGTGTTTTTTGTACTAGTCATTATTGGTGGTGAATTAGGTTAATGTAGGTTGTAATTTTGTTCCTTTGTAAAGTAACAGTGGTCACCAATTAAAATAAATTATGGTTTTCCTTATTTTATTTTTTTACACTTCCTAGTTTGAGTTCCGAGCTCACCATGTGTCAGTAAACACATTTAACACGATTAGAATCAAGGTTGCTAATTAATACAAGTCAGTATTGCATGTCTCAACATTTGCATTTTTTCTAACTTTCATTAGACACACATGAATGATACAGATGTCTTGATGTGATGTGTCTTGTGTGTTGATCATCATTCATGTGTCTATACACATTAATGATGATCAACACACAAGACACACACATACATACAAATGTGATAGAAATTGTCAACCAACTGATAAAACATTTGATGCTCTTGTTATTTACTAGATGACAACTTTACAGTAATATGAATATGTAAAACAGGCAAAAACTATGAGACCTTTCAAATTTAAATCATGGTTCTTGAATCCGAAAATAAAATA
The DNA here is from genome assembly GCA_914767755.1 of Agrochola circellaris. NCBI lineage: Eukaryota > Metazoa > Arthropoda > Insecta > Lepidoptera > Noctuidae > Agrochola > Agrochola circellaris. The sequence continues at coordinate 11,740,813 of OU611841.1, read as the reverse complement.
CAATTAAAATTGCGCATAGTGAAGGTTCCATAGTCAGCATGAATATAAGCGTTGCTATTTCGCTAAGGAACCCTAAATAGATGTGATAAATACTAATAATCACATTATTGACCCTCAGTAATACTTAGAATGTAACGTGTAGGTAACTACTGATAATTTAATCAAGAAAAAAGACATGCCTATTGATAAGTAAAACGCCTGCGTTCGTCCCTTTGGTCAAGTCACGAATGATGTAAATCATTCATCTATCTCATAAACGATGTGTATTGATTAAGTTTGTACTCAAACATTATTTAAAATACCCATTAACTATACATAAACATTTGAACTAATACTCAGACCGTTTATAAAAGAATATTAATAAGAAATTGGCGCGAATAAAACGCAATTGCATACGTAAAATTAAAATAAACTTAATTTAAATAATTATAGCTTGACGTTACCTGATCTCTGCATATTGAAAATGCTAGGAATCCAATATTCAAACCAAAAACATTTCTTGAAACACAAATCCAACACACTCTTCAATGAAGTACAAACTGTCAACAATCCTCACCCGCCCATGATCCATGGATCGCGTAGAAATTGATTTTTGAATATTGTTGCCACTGGCAAAAAAATTAAATTCTGAAACCACACTGGCGTCTATCACCACAACCTTTCAACCTATTTTTACCATTATCGGCTATCGTTGTGAGAGGTCGGATTACGAGTTATCGCACGGGTTGCAAAAGGTACAGCAAAAAATTACCATTAGCACGCTTACTTTTTTGCGGGCATTAGTACAAAGCTACGGCTCCATACCGCAGCTTTGTACTTAATTATATTTTTTTGTACTTATTATTAAAAAAAGTAAGTAAATACACAATATCTAGGTTGCGGAGGAGATAGGCAGCCGATCCATGCAAAATAATGCACGCTTACTGTGCATTTGCACTGGTGAAACATTCACATCAAAACATGTTGGAATCTCTATTTTCTGTCAATTTTCCATACAATGTTTGACAGGAACTAGAGATTTCAACATGTTTTGTTGTGTCGTTTCGCCAGTGCAAACGCACAGCCCTGTACTGTGTCCCCATTACTGTATGGACCTATGAAATATGACTAACTAATCAAAATTTTAGTTCACTAAAGACAATAATGAGATTAGACATTTGACTGACCTACAACAATGTAACGCCGCGCGTTTCAGAAATAAAAGGATTCTATTGTTGTTGTGATTCCAAATTGACCCACGATTCCTGTTGAGGGTTAAGCTACGGTTTCCTAGAAAAGCGGTAGCCGCACTTGACGGCCGGGTCTGCCGGCCCGCAGTGACGGCTGTCATGAAAATGATGATAGGGGCAAAGATTTAAATCGTCAGATTCGCCCATCCGCGTTAAGAAAAAGACGCGTTTCTGTTTCTTTTTGACACCTCTGAAAGACAATGACGCAGTGACGACACTTGTTTGTCATGGAAACGCTATTTATTAATGTGTGAGCTAGAAAAGGTGTCCATACTAAGAAGAGTGATCTTCTTAATATGGACTCCTTTTCTTGTGACTGAGTATAGTGAGAGCAAAATGTAGCGTAAAGGTACCATTCCGTACCCGACCGCAGGAGGCAACTGCAGGCGACGTGTCGCGGCGTCATGTCGCGGCAACAAGTCGCGGCATCATGTTGCTGCAGTCATGATTCTGAACCTGACCGCAGGCGGCAATTGGTCGTATTCCAGTCGGAAGATAGAAACACGTGACTATCGCTCGAGCGTTGGCAGCATAGTAACAATGCGTTTGCACTGGCGAAACATCACAACGAAACATGTTGTAATCTCTAGTTCCTGTCAAACATTGTATGGAACATAACATTGACAGAAAATTGCGATTTCAACATTTTTTGTTGTGAATGTTTCGCCAGTGCAAACGCACAGTAATATACCAAAACAATTCTCGTGTTTTATACGATAAGAATATCTACTTATCCTTTTGTTTATAAAGATAATAAGGCGTAAACAAACACGCCCAGTGCGCGCTGGGCTGTTTGTTTACCTATCGACAATTCGGCTGATTTATTCAATCTTCTAATAAAATGTTACTCGTAATATGAAAATAAGATCAGTAGTAGTTTATACACATATATACAATAAAAATACAACGAAATTACGTTCTATTAAAATTCCACGGCGGAAATATCAGACGCGGCATCAAATTACTGTGGAAATGGGTTTTTTGGTTTGGTTTACTGTGCTACTCAGAACATTTCAAGTAAGAACATAATTATGTATGATATTTACTATAAAAAAAGCTTCAAGTTTAATTATAAATAGGTTTTATTGAAACAAACTGTACAAAATGTTTCGTGAAAACTTAGTAGAACAAATATTTTACTCAAATTCAACCTTGTTTTTTAAGTACTTCTACTCAATCTGCCTAGCCTTTTCCCAATTATGTTGGGGTCGGCTTCCAGTCTAATCGGAAGCAGCAAAATACCAGTATTTTACATAGAGCGACTGCCTATCTGACCTCCACAACCCAGTAAGTGGGTAATACGATATCCCTTAGTAAGACTGGTTGTCAAACTTTCGGGCTTCTGACGACCCGTAACGACTGTCAAAGATCCACGAATGACAGCCGGGACCATATAACGTGCTTTCCGAGGCATGGAAGTAGTCCTGTTGTGTAAAGATGGTCACCCATCCACGGACCAACCCCGGCAAGCATAGCTTAACCAGATGGATCAACCCGTGCGGCTGTTATTACTTAGCTACCAGCTCCTCCATATTTTTAGTCGGAAAAGCGCGCGGGAAATTCGCTGGCGGTTAAAACGTCCTTTTATCTGTGACATAAAAGGACGACCAATAGCAATGCGATAGTGGCTACAAAAATTCATCTTAGTCTGTAGAGTGTGGAATTCATTCTTTATCTGTGCGAACATAGATAGTACACTATTTAAAAACAATGCGACGCGTTATCTGTGCTTGTGATGTTTACAATTAGCGCAGGTTCCATGAAATTTATAGTTTTCCTAAAATCTCTGAATTCGAATTATTGTTTTGTTGGTTTACAAACCTAACACGGTAATCTTACACAACGTACACTCAGACAGCAGTACATAGTATCTAGTAATCTCATCCTGCTTGTATTGTACCTATAACATTGATTGTAACTGTTTGTTTTTGACTTGAACATGAGTGTTTTTTACAAATTAAATCCTGTGTCTTTTAAGTTTGTTCAAAAAGTTTTTAACCATAGGGAAATAAATGCTAAGAATAGTGCCAAAATAATATTTCTACAGGTAAATCTTTATTAACTATAAATTTTATTATGTAGTAAAATGTTTAGGTAATAAAATAACTTCTAAAATGCTTCTAAACATTTTTTTATTTACAGACTGTAACTTTTCCCAAAAATTTATTGGTATTATCTGCAACCTTAGCATTTTCATTATGGCCTGTAAAAAATAAAGATGTTGCTGAAAATATTGAATTGGAGAAGCCTTTGCCTGCTTTAGAAGATGCAGATAAATTATTTGACGATGGCTACTATGAAGAATGCTATAATTTACTGTCTGAGCATCTGGTAAGATTATGGTGTTTTTAATACAATAAGACCATAATAATCTTGTTTATTGTATAACAATCATATTAATACACCTAGCATTCATAATTTGTTTTATTTTGGTATCTAAAATTATTTTATTTTAGGACAAAGGCAATGTAGAAGTTCAATGGCGTTTATGTCGAGCTTTATATAACATGTCAAAGGAATCAAAGTATGATAAACAATACAAGAATAATCTTGTTGTCCAAGCATATGATATAATATTGAAAGTGCTAAATGATACCAAAGATGTTCAAGACCACCATGCTGTACACAAGTGGTATGCCTTACTGTTGGATGCAAAAAGTTCACTTGATGGTATGAAAGAACGAATAAAACAATTGGAAAATGTTAAGAAGCATCTGGATGTACGTGATTACCATATTTAACAGTCATTGATAATTTGGTAGTTCCTGATTTAAATAATCATTGTGAGACTTTATTTTCAGATGGCAGTTTCACTAAATCCTAAAGATGCTACAACTTTGCACATGTTGGGCGAATGGTGCTATCAGATTACCGAGATGCCTTGGCATCACAGGAAAATAGCTGAAGTTCTATTTGCTTCACCACCATACTCCACTTATGAACATGCACTTGAATATTTTTTGAGAGCAGAAACAGTACAGCCCAGATTCTACAGCGTCAACTTGTTAAGACTTGGCAGCTGCTATCTAAAGCTAGCAAAGGAGGATCAAGCTAAATATTATTTACAATTAGCTGCAAGCTATCCTGCTAAATCAAATGATGATCACCAAGCAAATACTGAAGCTGCTGAGTTGTTAAAAAAAATCAAATGAAACTTTCAAATTATAACAATCTCCTTCGTCTTGAAAAAAGCAATATAAACTCAAACTGTCCATGACATTATTCTTACATTTTATGGTAAAGTTCTTCTCGGTCGATATTAGAAATAAACTATAGTTTTTAGTGATTACAATGTTCTCATGTACAAGTGTTGCAAGTTGAAACAATTTCATTTATTTTTATATTAATTTTATTAATTAGTAAGTAGGGATAAAGAGAAAAATTATTTTTGTAATAGTATGCCATAAATACATAAAAATACATAAATTTACATTTTTCTAGTAAATAAATATTCAATAATAATATGAAGCTGTTATACTATTATTGCCAATTCCCTTGTCACAAAACTTTCTAAATTATAAACTAACAAGTTATCAAATTTAAAACTCCTGATCAACCCAGACATGTAGGTACCTTGCAATTTTTTCCATGAAGCACAACAATTTTATTATAAAAATAATTTATATCATGCCATATTATATTTGAAGTAACTATTTAATAAACAATCATTGTGAAAACCCTAAGTTGCTGGCTTTAAACGAGTGGCGGTATGGTACATGTCTTTGATTAAAAAACCTGACAAGCTGAACAAACGCCTACCTATACAGATCATGTTTACTGTCTGTTTACCAACTACTCTACTTATCTAGACTAATCCATCGGATGTAAATTCGTTCGGTCTACGATTTATAAGGCTGAGTTTGCGTGACCACCTTCCTGCTCCATCATCAGACTATGTTCACCATCTCTTAGTCAATTACCTACGCATCACGATCAATTGAATGTTGAATGAATCCAAACATGATATGTCTGCTATACGTTGCTGAGAAGTTGGTTAGTCCGCAGACTTTACTGCAGCATCAGGTCAAGGGCCTATTTCACGATGTCCGAATAGCCACTACTTACCAAATAAATTCAAAATTGGAACAGAATTTGTAGGATATTATCTGCCAAGAAAGTTAACGAGAACCTAATTGTAGGTGGTGAAACAGGCCCTAAGGCTACTACATAATTGGCTTAGTTAACTATTAGGTACTCTTCTAGGCCAACCTCGGCCCTCGGCAAGGCGGAGATCCAGAGCCCACCTTCCTAATCCATCATCAAAATTGAAAAAAAAAAACAAAAGTCATTTATTCAAACTAGGCTGAGAATCAGCACTTCTCGAACGTCAAAATTACATAAGACAGTCCCCCAAAAACGCCCACCCTTCACCACTTCCTAGTGCTTAAGCTGGCAAGAAGTGGCGCAACAAACTCCCCAGACTACCTTTACCACCAGACTACACAGACATCAGACTATCTTTACCACCTCTAAGCAGTGGCGGCATTAGGCCTCGGCGACTGCCGACGGCTTCGCGTCTGAAGGGGCCTCGCTAAATATTTTTACAAGTTATTAAAAGTTCTTCGCCGGCCTCCGGTCCTGGGGACCCAAATCTCGAGAAGTACCGTGAAACCTGGCAACTTTGTCACTTTACGGTGGGTTAAAAAGTTAGAAAAGGTTTTTCTTAAAAAATCTATGATGATATATAAAGCAACCAATCAGTTATGTAGTAAATTGCATGCATTATTGAAACACAATCTTATATCTGTTGTTTTCTCATTCTATAATGATATTTTAGTCCAAAAACCTTTTATGGCAAAGTCAACTATGACTGGTGGTATGATTGCCATCCCAATATGTAGGATAAAATTAAAAGAATTCCTATACAAAATCACATTCATCATTGCCGCATGCTTGATCACAATGATCACAGTAAAAATATACTATAGTTGTATAATATTTTACATTGGCAATGGAATTACCAAAATGTGGCAAATTCACCCGCCGTGTTTCGATTTTGTCATACTAAATAGAAATAGCTGTCAGGGTTGTATCAATAAAATTAGGGGTCGGTAAGTAGGACACAAAACATATTATGATTATTTTAGTTTCTTTTTGTGACAGCCCTAGCCTCTTAAAAAATGGCAAAGTCGACTTCACTAAAACTTTGCATTGGGTTGGTATATTTGCCAACAGTGATTTCTTAGGAGAAAAATTTTCGTCAATGTTGCCACTAACCCAAAAACTACCACAAATTGTCAAAATTGAAAATTACCTTCAAAAATCAACGGAAAACGGACAACGGAATCAACATCAAGGCAAAAAATCACAAACTTTTATGGAGAAGAAACAAATGAGGAATAGACATTTTTTTATAAATTCGGCAAGTTGGTGTTTTTTCCCTTAATACGGCAAACGAGACAGCGACATACGGCAGCTCAGATTTTTACTATAACAACACTGATACTATATGGACCACTCAGTGCTAGCTAATGTTACTGTTACGTAAAATAGGCTATTAAAAAAAGCATTATTTTATTTCTTTGTTTTATTGTGTTTAAATTATGCTTATATAATAGCCATTGTAATTATAAATACTTGAGCAGCGTTGTTCACTTCATCACCCCCATCGTAAACAATTTTTCCATGATGTTTTCCGAAAAAAATCGTTTGATAGAACGGCGCCAACTGGAAAGCAAAATGCAATACACATATCATCACGCTGGGTTAAGAAATTGAAATAAAAGTGATTCCGATATCCTATTTACAGAATACACAATTTAATTTCAGATATATTTTATATATCTATGGCTTAGACAGAGGTGGAGGTATCTATTGGTATCTTTATTTCACCCATATTTCGCCAGTAATGTCCAGGTCCCATGTATTAGGGGGCGAGCCATTGCCATCAACCAGACACAAATCCAGACTCCGGGCTGCTACTGAGCAATTCCAGATGGAAAAACCCTAATAACACTGCCTCTGCTACACAGTGCGTTGTCCGTCATTTATTTGGACGGTTTTTTTTTAAACGAATGAAGTACTTACTAGTTCCACTCAATGGATTTTCTTAACGAGACTACCAGCGTATGTTGTGTCATATTCTTAACATACTAACTAGTAGTAACCTTATTAATCTGTGGTAGTAACTAGTCTAATAATAATAGTCTTTCTGCTAGTCTGTGGTCATGCCTTATTTTGAAAGAAGTTCGTTATGTGTTATTTCCAATTAATTCAATGTGTAAAATATTATTTGACTATTACAGCCATTATTTCTTTAATTATAGTTTATTTTATTAGAAAACGCATACTTACTGCTAATATGTCTTTGTATAATGCGGACGAATTAAGTGATGATGAAGTTTACTTCGGAAAGCTGACTCTGAAAGAATTGAAAAAACATATACTATGGGATAAACAACAGCAAACGTAAGATCGTTTTTATTAAATTAATATCTATGCTACCTGGTTAATCATGGAAAACAGTCGTTACTTAAACACCTGTCCCACAGCCAACGAGGAATTTTCTCGCTCAAGAAACGTACAAAAGATTGTAGGTCCAGTGTCAGTAAAAGCGATACGTAAATTAATAGGTGCAGTCGTTACTTAAACACCTGTCCCACAGCCAACGAGGAATTTTCTCGCTCAAGAAACGAACAAATGATTGTAGGTCCAGTGTCAGTAAAAGCGATAGGTACGTAAATTAATAGTTGATCGGTTCTCACTACCTATCGGCGAGAACTTTGTCAAACAAACAACTCTTTTTTAGCTCTACTCGTTTATTGCTTCTGGGTATTGTTTTTACTAAACTTAAAACTTTGTTTTATTGTAATATAACCCCCTTTTACTTTTACATACTCTGGCTGGTGGATAGCCGTCGGCAGATTCTTGGTATCACAGTGTATGGGTTGTGGGTCAGTATGGAAGGTTTTGCATGTACCTACAGTAACAGGATCATGCAAAGACTAAAGGGGAAAATATTCAGTATCTTAACCTAAGTACTTACATACCTACTACGTACTTACAGGGCTCTTATGATACAGAAGAAATAACACATCTATATTTTTTATCTTAATCTCAGAATACATTCTACAAGTGCAGTCAGCAGCCCTCAGAAGTCTGGAGATCACAATGAAAGTTTAAAAATCTTACAAGCACATTCACAACCTAACTTAATTCCTAAAACCGAAAATTCAAAACTTGTTTTATCTGAACTCAATAGTCCTGGGTGGGATATGACAGCTGCTGATGACAGTTTTATTCAAATGGAAAATATGGTGGCTAAACTATGCGTATCACCTAGAAACAATGAGAAGACTGAAGAACTAAACAATACATTAGAAGTGATAGAATATATTTTAAATAATCCACCAAGCAATACTAAAGAAAAAAACGAAAAAGATGATGACCTTAGACTGATGACCGAGTTTAAATATGAACCAAATGTATCAGATTTATCATCACAGAAAAAGGATAGAGAATTAAAAAAGTATGAAGCTTACAATTCTCCAGAGCCTCCTCAGACTACTCCAGTAAAAACGACTCATCAACTTCATAAGTGTACTGAAGGTACACATACAACACCAAGGGACATAAAACAAAAACCAATTTTTAAGACACCTGCTCAGCCTCTATTACTGAAGAAACCATCATCTGTGAAAAAGACTCCAAGTCGCTCAAATGCTTATCAGCACATTTGCAGCCCAGTGGCCTCTTACATAAAGAACTGTCCTATAGCACCTTTAGTAAAAGATATCCATCCTAAAAAACCTTTACCTGGAACATCATCAATTCCAAAATTTGTTAAGAATCTCCCACCAGCTAAACCAAGTAATAAAGAAAATGTCATATTGCCTTCAGTTGCATACAAGAGTGCTAAGAAGACTAGAGTGGTAAGTTATCACTTATAACATAACACACATTTAATTTAACACCTATTGTAGGATAACTTGATTGAGTGTCCGTTACCCAGGCCAGATGTTGTCGAAAATGGTCATTTGAATCTTATAGATAATTAGTTGTGCGGCTTCTGTAAATGTTGCGCACATTTTTAAATTTGTTGCGCTTATAGTTTTTTAATTATTTCACAAAAACATTTCCTGCTGGCGTAACGTTACCGCAGCCAGACCTTTTTCTTTCTAATGGGAATATTTAAATAAATACTAGCTATAGAATTAGTTGTCTAGATGAAGTAAATGTTGTGCCTTATTTTGTATTTGTTCTTTCATCGGTTGCGAAGTTATTCGAGATTTTGCTGGGGTAACGTTTTTGGTTTTGCTAGATCTTTGAAACGGTTAAGCAGATTCTTATCATATTTTGTACAAGACTTCTTAGGGATTAGTTTAAATTTGTTCTGCAATAAAAATACCAAAAAAATGCATAGCTTAAAGGTTATTTCATTAAATAGAAAAACACTTCAATCGGTCCCGGCACTCTCAATAAGAGGTCTAAAGACTTACTTTAAACGTTATTTTAAAGCTTGTAACTGCCTTCAAATGTATGTGAAGTTTCATTAGTATCCTGTAAGTATTTAAAAAGATATGATGATATTCAGTTCTTCACGAGCACGGTCTTGATGCGCGCGGTGTTATTTGGCCACTGGATTGGATATATGAACTGAATGTTATGTCAATTATTAGTTGTTTAGTTCAGTTGTATATCAGTAAAATTTCAGCGTAGTACATTGGATAATTAATGAGATAATACGATTAAAGTCATTAGGAAGTGAATGATCGAGGTAACCCGACCAAGTTTAGGTGGTTACGAAAAAGCGAAAACTCAGAACATTATGCTATCTTTTGAAATGTTCAGTATAATACACCTTACAATTTCGGTACAGACGCGTACACTGTTAAATACATAATAATATCTGTACTATGAAAACATTATTATTATCTTCCAGTTGCACATACTTATCAAAAATCACCGATATAAGATGTCGTTCGGTGGGACGCGGGAGGGGTGGGGTGAAGGGGTAATTCATTGTTTGATTTATTCCCTTTATGTCGAGTCCCGTTAAGTCGAGCCGAAAACCTTGTCTCGCTTCTATTACCCCTATGTCGAGTAGTTTTCTGTCCCGTTTCTATTCCCTTTATGTCGAGTTTATTTACCACGCTTTTATTACCTTTATGTCGAGTTTAATAATATCATATTTTAGAAGTACAGTCACGTCCAATGAAATGTATACACGCACATAATTTAGAATCAATTTTTACACAAAAAAGAATTTAAAAATAACTAATGACTTTAACCTTACAGTACTATGTACGATTATATTTTTAATTAACCATCAAAGTATGTCATAATTTCAGTGTATTTTTTTTAATATTCGAAATTATGTGCATGATGAAAAAGTACCTATCTTTTAAAATATTAAGTTCATTTATTATAAATGAACTTAATAATGCAAATGTAACTATTACGTTAGTACCTACCTACATATCAAAATATAAACAATCAAAATATGTACATAAAACACAGTATAAAAATACATAAATACGTAATGATACAATGCACATGTTTTCAATTTATGGTTCAAAATATATAGGTAAGTAGTACCTACCTAATAAATTTCGAATAATATAATCGTTATAAAGTATAGTTATTAATCGAAATCCAAAGCCGAAAAGACCCCACGTTCAAATTCTTTTAATTTACATCTCTGACTGTACCTGTTCACCAAACTCGACATAAAGGTAATAGAAAGCGTAAAATATCAATACTTTGGAGAACAATAGACTTCCAGGCTCGATATAACGGGACTCGACGTAAAGGGAATAAATCCATTGTTTGCATAACGCACTAAACATCTATAATAAAAGGTAATAGAAAATTTCAAAATAGCAAAATTACTATCTGTAATTTTAATCTGTGATTATTTTTAAGTATAAGTTTATTAATACTTTAAAAGTTCAATTGAAATGATTATTTTACCTGTTAATAAAAATTCTTTAATAAACATGTAGTTTTTTTTTAAACTTGTGTACATGTCTGTACTAAATTTGTAACACTGTCCTACATATTTTAGAAGGTACCATAATGTTCAGAGTTTTCGCTTTTTCGTAACCACCTAAACTTGGTCGGGTTACCGCGGTCATTCACTTCCTAATGACTTTAATCGTATTATCTCATTAATTATCCAATGTACAGACGCCAGCACATCAAGCTACTACAATCTGTCAGATTTCTTCAATAGATTTTGAACTTTATTCCTATTGTATAAGGTTCAAGGTTGATTGGGAAAATTTGACAGTTTCGGGTAGCTTGACCTGCTGGCGTCTGTACTACGCTGAAATTTTACTGATATACAACTGAACTAAACAACTAATAATTAACATAACATTCAGTTCATATATCCAATCCAGTGGCCAAATAACACCGCGCGCATCAAGACCGTGCTCGTGAAGAACTGAATATCATCATATCTTTTTAAATACTTACAGGATACTAATGAAACTTCACATACATTTGAAGGCAGTTACAAGCTTTAAAATAACGTTTAAAGTAAGTCTTTAGACCTCTTATTGAGAGTGCCGGGACCGATTGAAGTGTTTTTCTATTTAATGAAATAACCTTTAAGCTATGCATTTTTTTGGTATTTTTATTGCAGAACAAATTTAAACTAATCCCTAAGAAGTCTTGTACAAAATATGATAAGAATCTGCTTAACCGTTTCAAAGATCTAGCAAAACCAAAAACGTTACCCCAGCAAAATCTCGAATAACTTCGCAACCGATGAAAGAACAAATACAAAATAAGGCACATTTACTTCATCTAGACAACTAATTCTATAGCTAGTATTTATTTAAATATTCCCATTAGAAAGAAAAAGGTCTGGCTGCGGTAACGTTACGCCAGCAGGAAATGTTTTTGTGAAATAATTAAAAAACTATAAGCGCAACAAATTTAAAAATGTGCGCAACATTTACAGAAGCCGCACAACTAATTATCTATAAGATTCAAATGACCATTTTCGACAACATCTGGCCTGGGTAACGGACACCTTGATTGATTTGATAAATTGCAGTGAATGAAAGAAAATTTATGTGTGGAATACTTCCAGAACAGACTATAATAAGGAAAATGGACGATGGATTGTTTTTGTTTTTTTAATTGAAACCAAAAAATGTGTTAGATTAATTCGTGTTATTTACAATTTGGTAAATCTAGCTGTCTTTGTGATACATTTTTATAATGATTAATTCTTATTTACAGATTGATGTCCCAGATGAACAGAAATTGCCACAGAGTCATTGGGTCAAGAAAACCACGACAACTTTACCAAGACCACTGGTAATGAAGCATAATCATAGGGAGCTGAACTTTGCCAAGAAAAAACTAATGCCTCAGCAAGAAGATAGTTTTGCTGATCTCTCATACCACCAAGCTGAAGTCTCAGTTTGTACGCAGAAATCTGCAATCAAGATAAAGAAAAATCTGTGATCAAAATATTATGACTTATCTTTGACATATCATGACATGAATATTTAGTATTATGGGAGGTATTTATTATCTTGACAAGCCGTGTGCCCAATGGGATAATTTTCCATCAGCCAAAGTGATGAACTTTCATACTCTATTTAACCCCTCTAGCTAGGGTATGAATTTTCAAAATGCTTTCTTTGTGCTTATTTTCGTTATACAGATGGACCAAAAAGAGATGTTATAAAAAAAAATTAGACTCATGTCTCATATCCTAAAATACCCCATGTTCCGCGATTTTTTGTAGGTGAAGAGTTATAATTTTTTTGAGTTTTCTGCCTTTTCTGTTGGAACTTCAAAAATGTATATATTTTTTATAGTTAGTGTTTTTCAGTCTTTTTTTCTGCGACATTGTCGTATTTTATGTTACTTTCAAACGTAAAATAATAAACTTCCTAACATTCCTGCAAGTTACTCAAAAAAGTATAGATAGCAGGAATTTAAGTTTTTAGTGTAGACTGAAATTTTCAACTTCAATTTAAAAATACAAAAATGTTCTAGCCGACTTTAAAAACTATGCAGGTCCCTAAGCTACCCAAAACATTAAAAAAACGTTACTGCTTAACTTTCTATTATTCGCTGTAATCGGCCTTTGAGGGTGGATAGGCTAAAAATCCTTTTAAGCTTTAAAATAGGTGGTCCAAATAGAGATGTCATAAAAAATAATGAGATTCCTCATACACAGGGGTATCCAACAATACCCCATGTATGTTCCGCTATTCTTGATAGTTTTCAAGTTATTTTTTTTCTTGAAATTCCTATGGGAACTTATGGCTTTATCACATTATTTTTTTTGCAATTTTCATAAGGAATATTCTTTCAGACATAAAATAATCATCTTCCCATCATTAATTCTAGATTCCAAAATTTTGATCGATAAGGAGGAATTAACGTTCGAGTGATACAGAGTCGAAATTTATATTTCTAAAAAAAAAAATACTGCCTGGTGCCTAAATCATTTATAACTCGAAAACTACAAAAAATCGCGGGACATCCATGGGATATTTTCGAATATTCATATTTCCCCTGGACATGAGGAATCGATTTTTTTTATGACCTCGCTTTTTGATCCACCTGTATAATGAACTCTTGTGCAAAATTTCATGCTTTTAGCCCCCAGGGGTTTAGGTTCTGTGCATTGTGTCTCAGTAAATTTAAGATTATTATTAGATTGTCCTTTCAAAATATACAGTTACATTTATTTGATATAATGATTTGTTTTAATTTAGAATTTATAATTTATGAAGCATGAAAGCAGCAAGCTGTAAGATGGTATAGGTGCCTGAGTGAGTAACATTCGCTCTAGTCCCGCTCGGTCACATTCACTTGGTGTAAACAGATCAACATCTGCCTTTTCTCAACTGTGTTGGGATCGACTTCCAGTCACAGTATGCAGCTGAATACCACTATTTTACATAGAGCTACTGCTTATCTGATCTCTCTACTACAACCTAGTTACAGGATAGGCCTCGGTAAGTAAGACTGGCTGTCGGACTTTCAGGCTTCTTACTACCTGTACCGATTAATCATCCGTAACCTGTAACATTTTTTTTTTTTTTTTTTTATAAACCTATTTTCAGACTTTTCATGTGTGTGTGAGCTAGTACTTGTGCTGTGAGACCTTCATTCTTACCAAACTTCATTCTAGACCTACGGGAAGTATACATAATTATGTCGCAAAAATGGACTTTTTTTTTTTTATTGCGTCGATTTAGCTTATTTTTTTAGAACTCCAAGGGACCGTAGACCTGCATATTTGATGTTAATTTCAATGTGATACCTCCATGCGTTGCAGAGAAAAAAGACTGACAGACAGACAAACGGACAACGAAGTGATCCTTTATAGGATCTGTTTTTTCCCTTTGTGGTAAGTATGAAACACTAAAAAGTAAAAAAAAGTACTACCTCATTATTGAAGTTGTCCACAATTAACATAGCAAATGGTCGCCCGTTGGAAGTTCTTAGACTGCAGCAATCAGTGTTTTCAATAGCAAAGTATATTTGTTCCCCTTCTTCAATTTTTACATTCGTAACAAACTCCGGCATCTGCTTAACCTGTTCTATTTGTAGCACATCAAACGTAGAAATACATTCCAATCCTGGTGGACCGTTCATGGGCCCCTGCGGGATGTTCAATAATTCTTGATCTGAAACTAATGTTTAAATTGAAATTTATTCTGATAAATAAATCACATGCTATAACATCACGCCTGTGTTCCCCCAAGGGTTCGGCAGAGGTGTACCTATAGTACACCCACATTTTGCCAGTAAAATAAAATAACAACAAGACTATAAATAATATTCCAAAATGAATTACCTGTTTGTTAATTTTTTTTTTTTAATTGGACACGTGTGACATAATAATATTAAGTACTTATCTAAACTTATACCATCATTATTTACTTAGTTATAAATGTTTCTGTTTAGTAAATACCCTCCACCACACTACGGTCTATATCAAAATAAAACCTTTTCTCTTCATCTGATAAAAACTTTTCATAACCATTGGATCGAGGGCCATTGTATCTGAAGAATTTTCTACAAATTCTATTCAAACTCCTCTTGACACTAGAAACACTAAGTGTTTCAAAATAAACTCTCTTCTCCCTGATATCACCGATCGCTGTACACTTTTTTTTGTTAGAATAATATTTGAACTTGAGCCACTTCATGCACTTTTTACTTTTCTTATTATCAGAATCATTTAAGAATAAGTCCAAACTCGTTTTAGAGTCTTTTAACATACTGGCAACTTTAATGAGTTGTTATAAATCAATAGAGAAATACAACGAAGAGGTAAGAATTACTTGCTCAGTGAAACAACACTGAACATAATGCAATGTCAACGTGTTATCAATACTCTTGAAGCTAGGGGGTCATTGCACAAAGAGTAAACAGCTTTATCTGTACAGATGTCAACAACTCCTATATTTAAAGAACAAATAAGGCAGACATAATGAAAACCAATTTATCAGCAAACTGCCGATAGGCGTACCCAGCTTTTGGCCCGGGGGGGGCATATCAGAACTTTTAATCCAGGATTTTTAATAATAGATAAGAACAATGAATTAATATTTTTTCATCCCACCATCTCGGAAAGAGTATTTTTAATCTTCAATATCTGAGTGGAAAAGCCGTTTTTATTCTCTAGAGGATAAAGTAAATTGAATTTAGAACATCGTGTGCACTAAGTTTGTGAATTAAAAAAAACATTAAACCTATTTACTGCTACCTCTATGGTGCCGAATATATCATACAACTTTTTTTTTATTTGTTAAAACTCAGACTCGGAACCTTCTTGGTGTTCTTTTTTCAATTTGCTTTGTACGCGGTTCTTTACGGGTCATTTTCACAAAAAGTGTACATTCCAGTTTGGGTGTGTCCCACAACTTTTGTATATTTTTTAAAGCATAATATCTACATATAAGAAAAAAAACACTAACGCTTTGGATCTGTGGTCAGTTTTTAACAATATTGTATAATATTGCTGCTTATAAAAGCAGCAATATTATCATAATTTTCAAAAATGAAGATAGAAGGTATCTATTTTAGCGCTGTCCCACTACCATTTTCATTAATATAACGTAACTTTAAGAATTTTGTTGACGTATATATAATAAATTGTTTGATATTTTGGAAAGTATAGTTATGCACGATTTGTTAAACAATTATAGAAATAATCTAATGTCGCTTAAAATATTTTAAATAAATTAATCTCTGTGAGGACACAAACTAGTTCAAATGGAAATTTCCCTTCCGAAACCGCAATTTTTGCGAGATGATGCTATCAAAACTACCGTTTACGCGTATTTTTTTTCGATCGGCAACATTCTTAATGCTGTCAACGGGTGAAAACAAGTACAACTCGGGCGCAATAACTTGACACCTGGCTCGAAACTCGACTCCCCTCCCGCTCGAGCCAGGTGTCAAGTTATTGCGCCCGAGTTGTATTTCGACCATTTTGACGGCGGCCGGCGGACGAACAACATTACTTCAGGTTAGGCATGGGTAATATCGGTTTTACTCAGTATCAAATCGTACCTATGTATCGGTTTTGAATATCGGATATCGCATCTATATATTTCAATATCTATATATTGGATGAATCTGTGTGGAACTCTGAAACGAAACTGCTACGTAAGATACTGTGATTTTTAGGTTTCGGTTTTGTTCGATATGTATATCATTGTATTTTATTTGTAACTGTATCCTACTCGAAATCAGTGAATGTATTTTTTGTGTAGTGTTGATAATATGGCACTCTAATTGCCTTAGGATTTAAAATCCTTTGACGTTTAATGATGGTTTCCTGTTTACAAGTGTTTAGAAAATAATGTATTCGGTATTAAACTCTATGCTCCTGTAAATAGTGTTTAAAATTTGTATTACACATTAGCGTATCTCTCTCTCTCTCTCGTTCACCTATAGCTACATCACTCCCGCGCGCATCGAACAATCGTGCGTACCCGATTACCCGAATCACAATATCAGTTTGAACCGAATATCATAGTGCGATACCGATATTGTGTACTTGTGTAGTGTTACATCAACGCATGAGGTAGGCCGGGTACGCGGATACCTGATATATAGATTCAGTGCCGTCCGATATATAGGTATTGGATACTGTACCGATACATAGGTATTGTATCTATATACGATTTGTATCGCCCACTCCTACTTCAGGTAGCGGTCCAGTTTTGCTTTTCCAGAGCCGCGACCAATTTCAAAGTAAGTTTACAAGTTTATTTCTTGCAAATTGTTTTGATATCTTCATTAGCTTTCAGTGAACTTAAATTGATACCAAGCTTGTTGATTAGATGTGTTAGTTTTAAATAATTAAAACAAAAGTGTTTAAAGTCAGACTTCCGATACTTCCGTTCCGTAACCAAAACGCAGGTAACGTAGAAATGGAATTGAAAAGTTTCGGAATGGAATTCTTAGGAAGATGATACATTGTATTCGTAGTATCGATTTTAAATAATAAAAAAAGAGAAGACTTCCAAATCTAATTCGTAACGTTCTTACGGTGTCACTTTGTAAAAAATAACAAATATTAATATATTATTTATTGTAACAAAACAATTTTGAGATTTTGCTAAATAGTGTTATGTGACAATAAGTGTTTTTTTATTTTGTTTTGATAAATATTATAATATATTGTTGAAATTAATGTACTCAAAATGACACACGTTCTAGTAAAATGTATTCATTTTTATAATAATTATTATTTTAATTGGTTGACTATGTAACATGAATATTTTTTTGAGGTACTTTATCTACCCAGTAAGAATGGTTGTCCTAGCAGACGTTGATAAATTTATAAACAAAAATGATTTTTTATTATTGCACGAATCAATATGGCCATGGTTAATCACTCATTTCCGAATTGCGGAAAAATGCCAGCCGAGAAGATGAAAAGATATCGGGAAAAACTAAAGAAAGACCCCGAAAGGTATGAAGAGTATAAGAAAAAAGATTTGAATAGAATAAAATGAAAGAATAAGAACTTTTTTTCACTTTGTTCAACATAATAAATTAATAATACACCCCGTATTATGTTGAACAAGGTGTAAAATTTGAGTTGTGTTCAATTTTATATTAGAATATTTATAATAATTTGATCTCATTTTCTTGATAATGTGCAATAGTCTTAAGAATTCTATTCCGTTATAGGAACAGTCAATTCCGTGACTGTCCTATTTTATATTTTGTTTTAAATATTATTTTTAGAGCGAAACGCTATTTAATTGGTATTAGCTTTTGTTACCTTAGAGTGTAATCATTTGATTTATGTAATTATAAAAAGAGTTTCTAAGTTGTATCCTAATTGAGAAACATACCAGAAAGTATTGAACTAATTTGGTCCAAAGAGTAACGTAATGGAAATTAAAATGGTGTTAAGTATGTTTGCTATTGTTGATTTTATGTTTTATCTATTTTGTATTAAAGTAAAAAACATTGTTATCCAATTATACTATTTGATTAAATCCAAACGAGTTTTATTTTATTTCTTTAGCTGAAAGCCATTAGTTTCGGAATGGAATAAATTTTGTTCCCCAGGGGCAATAAATTAATTGTATTTCAGTAAATAATCTTGATTATGAGGTTTTGTTATAATTTTCATATAGTGAAAATAATAACAATTGTAAAATAAATTTAAAATAACGGATTACAATAAATAAATAAATTTCGGCATATTTTTAATAGTGTACACTTTTTCTGAAAATGACCCTTACGCGGCATTTTTTCACGTCATTGTTAAACCTTATATTAAAAACAAGAAACTTGAAAACAAGTGAAAAAACTAAAATGAGTGATTCTAGCGACGAGGAAGTTTGCTTGACGCCAACAGAATTGACTGAAACTGTTAATAATGCGCAAATGAGCTTTCTCCCTCAACAATCACGCGAGAAGTATTTAAAACAGTACGATATGTTCAACACGTGGCGACTAGCAAAAGGAGCCAAAACTTTCTCAGAAAACGTTTTGCTGGCATATTTTATAGAATTATCCGAGAACAAGAAAGCAAGCACTCTATGGAGTACGTATTCGATGCTAAAAGCAACAATAAAGATGAAAAAAGACAAACATATCGATACCTATCCTACATTAGTGGCATTTTTAAAAAGAGCCTCATCTGGTCATCAACCAAAAAAATCGAAGGTTTTCACAGTATCTGATATTGAAAAGTTTCTTAACGAAGCACCCGATTCCGTATATTTGGCGGCAAAAGTAAGTCAGTTGCACATTCAGTATCTACTTAAGTATATTAATCTCAATTAAATAGTATACTTAGTAGATGTTGATAGGCATAATTATGCGTTCATATCAATTTTATTCATTTATCTACTACAATACTCTTTACGTTACAGGTTGTTCTTATTATTGGAATAAACGGAGCATGTCGAACTAATGAACTAACACAACTTAATGTCAAAAACATTGAGAAACATTCAGATGACTTACTATTAATTAATTTACCTAATACAAAGACAAAAAGAGACCGCAACTTCGTCATTCGCAAGGAATACGTAACGATTGTTGAGAAATATCAAGCCTTACGCCCGCCTAACACTCCAATCAATCGATTTTTTCTACAGTATCGCAATGGAAAGTGTGTTAGACAGCCTATGGGTACTAATAAAATTGGCAGTATCCCACGAGAAATAGCAACATTTCTTGAACTTCCAGAACCCCTGTTGTACACGGGTCATTGTTTCCGACGAACTTCAGCCACACTTTTGGCTGATTCTGGAGCTGATCTCCTGTCCCTTAAGCGCCACGGAGGCTGGAAGTCCAATGCAGTTGTAGAGGGATACATAGAG
This sequence comes from Agrochola circellaris, assembly GCA_914767755.1. Taxonomy (NCBI): domain Eukaryota; kingdom Metazoa; phylum Arthropoda; class Insecta; order Lepidoptera; family Noctuidae; genus Agrochola; species Agrochola circellaris. The sequence goes on along the minus strand of OU611841.1, from coordinate 11,720,799 downwards.
GATTCCATCCAAAATATGTGAAGGCATCGTAGGAGCCATTACACTGAAAGAGCCTCAATCGGATCCTTGGACTGGCCCTTCTACATCAAAAATAAGCCGTTATGAAACACTAACGGTCTCCCTCTCTCTCCAACATTCACGCCAAGGGAATCCGATGAATCGGTACAACTATTAAGTATGACAGATAGTTTACCGAAAAACAGTACACAAGTGAATAACACCAATATTACAGTACCAAACAAAAATATTACACTCAATTTAAATAACTGTAGCAACGTTACTTTAAAATTTTCTTAATTATACCTTAGTACCTATTATTTTGTTATAATTTAAAGATTATTCTGTAATACTTACCTGTCATAATGTAGTAATTAATACCTAAACTGAAATAAAAGTATACCTATCTTGTGATTGTAAACGTTTTTTTTTTGCATTTAGTCATTTCCTCGCTGAGGTGGAATGAAAAGTTACGTGTTGCACTCGAGTGCAAAGATTTTTCACCTCGTGCTCTTTTGATTCCCTCGCTAACGCTCAGGATTCTAACTTTAGAATCCTTCGCTTGCTCGGTCATCAAAATTGAACACGCGGTTAAAAAGCAACTTTGCACTCTTGTATAACAAATAACTATTGTCGCCTATGTTTGGCTCCCTCAAAACAATAACATGTCAAATTACCCGCTTATTTATCAACCGAATATACGAGCGCTCGGTCATGTGGTAATCTTCGTCCGTCGGCCTGCACGCGTGGCATGACCACAGAGGCGGCGTAAGGCGCGGACGAAATAGGCCACCGCCTACGGCCTCGCACCTCGAAGTTTTATGAATTACTTAAAACCCGTGACGTGACGAAAAAATTACATACCTACCACCTCATACCATTGACATACCAAATTCGTTTTTTTTAGTCTAGCAATATTTGCTGGCGTTGCGTCGCTATCGCGGGAAATCCCCGCCGGCCAGAGCTGGGGGTTTCCCATTTTGTTTGTATACGTTACTTTCAGTTCTCAACGGCTAGAAAACCCATCAAAATATCGCACACAATGTTGCACCGTACGTGTGACATTATGTACTTTGTATTTTTGTCAGTTTTTGATGTGAGAATAAGTCTTGTTCATTATTTGAAAACGATTAATACTTATTATATAAATAGGTAGTGTCTATCGGTCGGTGGTAAATTGAACTAAAATTAATAAAAAGTCGGCCAAGTGCGTGTCGGACCACGCCCAATGAAGGGTTCCGTAGTTGGGATGAATTTATCCTAAGAACAAACTTAACATTGTAGTTGAAAAACATGATCTCCCATACATTCCAACTGCAAATGTAAGTTGGTCGACTATTACTCGTTAACTTGTAAAGCCTACTTAGCTGTTATAGTTTTCCTTTGCTGTGATTTTTTTTTTTCGCGTATCCAAAAATAACCATTTAGCTGGCAGGGGGGCGGGATATCGCGACCCCGGCACACAGGCAACGGAAGGAACACGGGTGGGCTTTAGTCAGTAAAAGTCTGACACGCCCTCCCGCTCCGCCCAGAGCGGGAGAAGTTATTTGATAATTTCCGAACCTAAAAAAAAAAAAAAACGGGTGGCGGGACACATGACTCTAACAAGTACCTACTTTAAATAAAAAACCTTAATATTACGCAACAAACGGATCCTTGAATCGCAAAGTGGTTTTCACAGACCCGCAATATTTTTGAACGGCCTATCCTCTATACCTATACTTAACTAATAATAATTAACCAAAAGTCCAACGGCATTTTTTTATTCGTCTTCTTGCGCCACGAGAGGGTCTCGCGAAATGTACCTCGCCCACTTCAAATTTAGATCTTGCCCCGCCACTGCATGACCACCATCGAAACGCGTTTTGTCGACGGAAGAATAGACAAGATGACAGATTGTGATTGTTATCACCAATCCACTTTGAGCAACCTAGTGCTCATTATTTCTCATTCTCATCCCTCCAAACGGTATTCCTGGTGATAGTTGAGCTCGCTGTTCATTGTTTACTCCGGGCCGGCTGCGGCAGTCGCGCGCACTTGATTTTTAATGAACTTAAGCTACTTATTTATAATTGAAATAGGCGTTGTATAATTTGATTGTTGCGATGGCACATCAGGCTAAATTCTAAACTATGGGTTTTAGGGCAGTGGTCAAAGGACCCATGACCTCATTTTATGAAAATTGTTAATTTGTATAAACCAAAAAAATATGATTTTATGGCATTACAAAATTAAATGTTAGGGCATTTAATTTTGCAGATAGTTTCTTCCCGCATACCGTGCGGAATTCGCATCAGTATGACCAGAGCTTTAGTGCGCGAGTCCGGCCCGTACATTTTGAGAGAATACATAAAACGCATAATTATAGTTCAATAACACATTTATATCATAGACGGTAATACCAGTTTCTTAGAAAAGTACATAATAAAAGGCTGCAGACAATCAGATGGGCATTATATGCCCACTCGTTACATTATATCATTGTAAATCGTAATGCATCCTTTTTTGTGCATTGTGTTCTTATTGTGCAATGTGCAGTATTTGTAGCAGTAATTATAAATTCATAACATTACGTTGGTTAAATGCATTGCTTAACATACTTTATATAAAAATGTTCTACTATTAACATTGTATAATTATTATTGTACTAAGAATTTAGTGGAGAATAGTTACAGTAGGCACAAAATATGCGACACTAATATATTCATTTTTGTATCATTACATTACACAGATACATTTTTAGATCATAAGAATATTTATAGAATATTAATTATACTTTTTGGTTGCTCAAGTACACGTGTAAGAATATTGTTGTAGGTGCTTACAGAATGTTTTTTTTAACCAAGCTAGTTTGGGACTTTAGGTCGATTCTGAACTACATGTTCTTGAGAAAAACCCTGAAAGGAACTTAGAGCTAATAGGAAATCAAATTTAAAACGAAACATTTCAAAGAAAATGAAATTAACTATTCTTTTTTAAATGTGACACTACAAGTTTAAATAAGAGTTCAGGGGGCCTAACACCACCTCTAAACCACCACATCAGTGGGGGAAAGAGATGGCGCTATACATCCTGTAGAGCTTCATCTCTTTCCCCCCCTGAAGTAAGATTAAAATAAGCTTAAGAGGTGGTGGTAGCCTGTGCTCAGGACATGAAATGGTGAAAGGTAAATTATAAATATTTCAGATAACTGTCCAAGCAACTTTAGACAAATGATCGTTTCATGATTCAGTTTGTAATACATTACGTAGATTTATGTAGAGGCAGAAAAGTTATATAAAAAAAGTTACATCTAAATATGCTAATACAGTCATCTTTTGTAAATAAATTTTCTTTTTAAATTGGGCTCATGGTTCTTGTCATCGTTTTTCTCTATGACCTGTAGTTTAGAAGTAGCCCATACTGGCTAGAAGATAATCACCTTGTATACTTAGCTATAGGTATTATACATAATATATATAGATATAGTATACTTAGGTATATATTTATTTTTAATGACTAATAGAAGCATATTGTATAAGTAGAAGAAAAGGTGTCCGTTACCCAGGCCAGATGTTGTCGAAAATGGTCATTTGAATCTTATAGATAATTAGTTGTGCGGCTTCTGTAAATGTTGCGCACATTTTTAAATTTGTTGCGCTTATAGTTTTTTAATTATTTCACAAAAACATTTCCTGCTGGCGTAACGTTACCGCAGCCAGACCTTTTTCTTTCTAATGTGAATATTTAAATAAATACTAGCTATAGAATTAGTTGTCTAGATGAAGTAAATGTTGTGCCTTATTTTGTATTTGTTCTTTCATCGGTTGCGAAGTTATTCGAGATTTTGCTGGGGTAACGTTTTTGGTTTTGCTAGATCTTTGAAACGGTTAAGCAGATTCTTATCATATTTTGTACAAGACTTCTTAGGGATTAGTTTAAATTTGTTCTGCAATAAAAATACCAAAAAAATGCATAGCTTAAAGGTTATTTCATTAAATAGAAAAACACTTCAATCGGTCCCGGCACTCTCAATAAGAGGTCTAAAGACTTACTTTAAACGTTATTTTAAAGCTTGTAACTGCCTTCAAATGTATGTGAAGTTTCATTAGTATCCTGTAAGTATTTAAAAAGATATGATGATATTCAGTTCTTCACGAGCACGGTCTTGATGCGCGCGGTGTTATTTGGTCACTGGATTGGATATATGAACTGAATGTTATGTTAATTATTAGTTGTTTAGTTCAGTTGTATATCAGTAAAATTTCAGCGTAGTACATTGGATAATTAATGAGATAATACGATTAAAGTCATTAGGAAGTGAATGACCGAGGTAACCCGACCAAGTTTAGGTGGTTACGAAAAAGCGAAAACTCAGAACATTATGGTACCTTCTAAAATATGTAGGACAGTGTTACAAATTTAGTACAGACATGTACACAAGTTTAAAAAAAAACTACATGTTTATTAAAGAATTTTTATTAACAGGTAAAATAATCATTTCAATTGAACTTTTAAAGTATTAATAAACTTATACTTAAAAATAATCACAGATTAAAATTACAGATAGTAATTTTGCTATTTTGAAATTTTCTATTACCTTTTATTATAGATGTTTAGTGCGTTATGCAAACAATGGATTTATTCCCTTTACGTCGAGTCCCGTTATATCGAGCCTGGAAGTCTATTGTTCTCCAAAGTATTGATATTTTACGCTTTCTATTACCTTTATGTCGAGTTTGGTGAACAGGTACAGTCAGAGATGTAAATTAAAAGAATTTGAACGTGGGGTCTTTTCGGCTTTGGATTTCGATTAATAACTATACTTTATAACGATTATATTATTCGAAATTTATTAGGTAGGTACTACTTACCTATATATTTTGAACCATAAATTGAAAACATGTGCATTGTATCATTACGTATTTATGTATTTTTATACTGTGTTTTATGTATTTTGATTGTTTATATTTTGATATGTAGGTAGGTACTAACGTAATAGTTACATTTGCATTATTAAGTTCATTTATAATAAATGAACTTAATATTTTAAAAGATAGGTACTTTTTCATCATGCACATAATTTCGAATATTAAAAAAAATACACTGAAATTATGACATACTTTGATGGTTAATTAAAAATATAATCGTACATAGTACTGTAAGGTTAAAGTCATTAGTTATTTTTAAATTCTTTTTTGTGTAAAAATTGATTCTAAATTATGTGCGTGTATACATTTCATTGGACGTGACTGTACTTCTAAAATATGATATTATTAAACTCGACATAAAGGTAATAAAAGCGTGGTAAATAAACTCGACATAAAGGGAATAGAAACGGGACAGAAAACTACTCGACATAGGGGTAATAGAAGCGAGACAAGGTTTTCGGCTCGACTTAACGGGACTCGACATAAAGGGAATAAATCAAACAATGAATTACCCCTTCACCCCACCCCTCCCGCGTCCCACCGAACGACATCTTATATCGGTGATTTTTGATAAGTATGTGCAACTGGAAGATAATAATAATGTTTTCATAGTACAGATATTATTATATTATTATGTATTTAACAGTGTACGCGTCTGTACCGAAATTGTAAGGTGTATTATACTGAACATTTCAAAAGATAGCATAATGTTCTGAGTTTTCGCTTTTTCGTAACCACCTAAACTTGGTCGGGTTACCTCGATCATTCACTTCCTAAATACATTTGAAGGCAGTTACAAGCTTTAAAATAACGTTTAAAGTAAGTCTTTAGACCTCTTATTGAGAGTGCTGGGACCGATTGAAGTGTTTTTCTATTTAATGAAATAACCTTTAAGCTATGCATTTTTTTGGTATTTTTATTGCAGAACAAATTTAAGCTAATCCCTAAGAAGTCTTGTACAAAATATGATAAGAATCTGCTGAACCGTTTCAAAGATCTAGCAAAACCAAAAACGTTACCCCAGCAAAATCTCGAATAACTTCGCAACCGATGAAAGAACAAATACAAAATAAGGCACAACATTTACTTCATCTAGACAACTAATTCTATAGCTAGTATTTATTTAAATATTCCCATTAGAAAGAAAAAGGTCTGGCTGCGGTAACGTTACGCCAGCAGGAAATGTTTTTGTGAAATAATTAAAAAACTATAAGCGCAACAAATTTAAAAATGTGCGCAACATTTACAGAAGCCGCACAACTAATTATCTATAAGATTCAAATGACCATTTTCGACAACATCTGGCCTGGGTAACGGACACGAAGAAAAGTTTTCTACAAATTATTGCAAGAATTTTCCAACTGTAGATAATTATATATGTTCTTGCATAAATTTGCTATTATCACGTACATTAAAAATATTGACAAATAATATTTAGGCTTTCAACATCAAAGGACAACACTAACCATTTAGCACCTGTTTAAAAAGCAGAAGTATGCATAATATATTTTCTTACGTCAAACGGTCAAAGTCGACTATAGGTATGCATAATATACCTGCTTACGTCTATTTCTAAGGACAATGAACACTTGAGGGTGCATTCCATTGTGAAACTTGGCAACGTAGCATATAGTTGTCAAATATTTTGGGTTTGATTAAGTTATCAATATTATTACTGTCCAATAATTAATACAAAAATCCCATAGAGATTATCCCGAATTTCCGGGAAACTTTCCTAATTTTTCTTTCCATAAAAACTTAATTTGGACCATTACGAACATTTTAAAACAAAAAATAGTCAAATGGGTCCAGCCGTTCTCAAGTTGATTCGCTTACCTATGAGCATTTCATTTTTATTTATATAGATAGATAAAATTATCAAATATCGCTCTATAGTGCATTAAAATATTTATTATGAATTGCAATGCACTGGATTACGTGTTGTACTTGTAACAGTTTAAGTTGTAAAAAAAGCATTTGTAAAAGGCATCATGCTCATTATGTTATGGTGCTTTGCCTAAAAGTGTACAAAATGTTCAGTTGAAAATAATTTTACCACAAAGTATGGTAAATTCTAGCGTGGATATTTAATTATATATAAAATAATAATAAAAAGAAAAGTACAGAAAAATACGTACAAAGGTAAGGTGTTAGGTGGAAGTATTAGGTAGGTATTCTAATTATTGCGTTTTTTCATCAATATTTAAGTGCACTAAAGAGCGGATTATGTCATAATTTATTTTTAATAATATTAATAAATTAATCAAAACAGCAAAATATTCTACAGTTAGTTGCGACATTGCCTTGTTTCAGAATGCACCCTGTTAACATTCCATAAAAATACACAAATAAATGTATTCGATAAATAGTCCATTATATAATCCTACATTTATTTATTACGTAGTACATGTTACATACAGTTATACATTTTAGATGATGCAAACATAAGGCAGCAGTATATATTCAGTATAAAGTTTTAATAAACTGTACGAGTAAACGAGATGACAGGTGAACTAAGTACCTACACAAGACTAACACGCTGATTACAGATAATGGTTGGTTTTTGCTACACGATGGTCGCGCCAAATAATGAGAAGCGTTCCGACCGACCGCTTGTCAGTTCCGGTACTTTAGACATAATGTCACTGAGATAACAATGAAGCTAAAAAACAGGCCTTTCATATGATATAATTTTATTTTGTTTAAATAGACCGGTCAGCATTTATACAACCCTGTCCATCATTCTTTGTTTCATGCCTATAGCATGGAGTAAGTTCAGAGCCGCAGCAATACTTGTTGTGTCATCATGCTAGCATATGCGCCTGACCACTTTTCGACGTTATTGCTTAGGAAATAAGGTTGAAAAGGGGTTAGGCGCCAGTGTCCTCGATAGTACATTGACAAGTCTGTGCGTACCAAAAGTAGCTCGCTTATTTTAGAAAGAAGATTACAATATTCCATGACCGCTTTGAAAAGCGACTTGTTACAGGCCAGGAATACGCTTAGACAAAGAAGAAGACTACAACATCAATAAATACGTATCTAACAAAATGCATACAAGACTAGAATAACAAAAGTGGAACACTAAGTAATGAATATTAATTATTGCATTGTCAATCTGCTTTGTAAATGCTAAAGTTGTATTTGAGCTGTACAAAATTATTAATTTAAATAAAATATTCATGAAATTCTTCCATGTCAAATAAATAATAAAAAATCTTCATTTAAAATCAGAATCACAAAATGATGCTTGTGTTCTCTTATAACGCGGCGAGCATTCATTGCTGTTGTTCATAATAAAAAAAAAAAGTATTATTTTAAATTTATATCCTCCAATTACATTGTTGTTATCGCGATTTCTGAGCAAGGACCGCTAATTTAGATTTTGGGACGTCATTTTGCACTAGCAGTATTCTTTCTAAGTCGATTAAGCCAATTCGGCTACAAGAATAAATATTATCAAGATGGTTCTGATGATCACAAGTGTGGTAATATGTAGATAGTTAAGCAGTTAACAATATTTGTAAAAAAAGTATATCATATAACAGAAATAATCATTTAAGGCTTATTATACTAATTAGTGCGTTTTAAATAATTAACACAAATTTTAAATAGTTTCATAAGTATTAACACGCATGCTATGTATTAATAAAAGTGGCGACGCGGGACTAAATACCTACTAGCGACCCCGCCCTTGCGTCCCGTGCACCCGTGAGTACAATGGCGCCATGTTAAAACATCGAGATTTCTATGAATATAGCATAGAAATATGTGTATAGCAGAATCAAAATTCACTGTGTAGTTTAGAAGATCTAAAGGCGGATCCACACCTACGCATGTACAAAGACCGCGCACGAACTGTGCACACTCCGCGCTTCGAACGGTTATGGATGCGTCATTAACGCGTGCTACAAACCCTTAAATCTATTGTGATGGAAATTTCTATCAACCAATTCAATGCCATTTTTTCGTGTCCACTGAGTATGCGGATTATATTTTTTCTGATTTAATATGAACGCCTTCAATAACACTTATTTGCACGTCGTGATTATTGCAACTTGCACGCGACCCACTCGCTAACCGCTCGCGAAAATGTCCAAACTTGTCCATACTGTAATATCCCTAAGATGCACGCGAACCGCACTGTCCGTGCTTAAGGGCTTAAGCCGGCACGCAAACACACGAAAAGTGACTTTATTGAATATTATTAGTTCTATGTATAGTTATAGATTAACCTAAATAATAATACATTTCAATGAACATTAAGAACGCATTACTAAACTTGGCAACGTCGCAAATAGCAATCAAATACTTCGCTGATCGTAAATCTGAATATTTAGTTTTAGGTGTAAAAAAGTATTTGTATATTCAAAATGCTTTTTTTCTATCTAAAATCGCTTATGAATTGCAATAATAATACACTTAAATAGGTGTTGTAACAGTAATTAAGGGTATTATTATTGCAATACATGATGAATAGTTTAGTGCACTACAGAGCGATATTTCATCAAAACAGCGAAACATTTGACAGCTATTTACGACGTTGCCAACTTTCATTATAAACCCTCGTAACGCCTTGCTAGTTGTTTTTATTTCAGGTCAAAGAGCTCTTTTGAAGTAAGCGTAAAGTAATTATCATAAACAGTGTCGAAGCGCTGTTAATATGGTGTGTTAATTGGTGTGACGATTTGGAAGATGTAGCCCCGCGTGGAACGAATAGATTTTAAGTAAGTCCCCGACGCGCGATTTTACTTAGGCGACTTTAACAACACTTCGCGCCGCCACTAACTAAAACTAAATTAGTAAATGATTCCATGAAAATAGAGCAACTTTTGCAAATAATTATTCTTAATTTATGTTTAAGATGCTGTTTGATTCCTCATTAGTATTTACGACTTGAATAAACATCGAGATTTCTTTATAATATTGAAGTTTATTATGAATGTGTAATATACATAAATCTTCCAGAATAAATGCTCTAAATAATTACATTTACTAAGTGAAAAATGCTGCGGACATTATAGTTGCCCAATTGTCAATATAGCTGCCAGTTTCATGGAATCACCCAAGTACAAAAAATTACAAAGTTAGAGATTCTATAATCATACAAATAACAAATCTTCCAAAAGTAAATAAGTAATACAAAAATAAAAACAGAATAAAAAAATATATAGTAGTATCAAAAATTCACCGATTAGCAGCCAACATTGACTGAAGACTGGCCAGCCAAAACGGTGCCGTGATTTGAATCCTCTTCTCACATTTACAGCATGCCAGGACGATCGGACTCCTGGTTTCCAGACTTTTCAAAGAACATGAAGTCCTGAAAAGTAGTCGTAGAAATCATCAGACAACATATTTTATTCAATGCAGTTTAATTTAGACGTGTCATGATTATCTTTGTACTGTATCAGTCCTCCTGAATGTTATTGTTTTTTTTTTAAAGTCAGTTATACCTAGTTATGTGCAGTTTCATACACTACTTTATCTACTTTCATACACTGGGATTGAACTTACTAAATAAAAGATCGAAGTTGAAAGATCAAGAATTAAAAAAGAAACAAGAAATTCAGTACAACAAAACGTATGAATGGTGCCAAAACCCAGTACATCACCGCGCATGCGCTAAAGCGGGAGCAGTTGAAACAAAGTTCCATTACAAAAAAAATTGATGGTAACTCCTTGGTGATATTAACTTCTTGGATTTGCTCTGTATCGTAATGGTAAAAAAAAATCGTTTTATAGCATTATCTTGTTACAGAAAAAGTGTTTTATTATGATTCTATTTTTAAATTTCAGTATTATTTTTTATCAAGTATGTCAAGTATACATATAATATACTCGTTTTGAAGTTTATAATTCGAATTTTATGATATAAGAGAACATAATAGTTATTTAAGCTACAAGTGCGGAAAGTACGTGAGATGATGATGAAAAAATAAAAACAAGTAAAACGCACTAGTGAAAAAAAGTGACACTTTCCGCACAAATTGGCTGCTTGGAAAAAGCTCTTTTCGAGCAAATGTATTGTGTGTACGTAACATTGCACGGTGGTTCCGCCCAAAGGTCACAAAACGAGAAACGCAAGAATAACTTTATTTCGTACGATAAACAAGATACCTGACAGGCTGAAACCACATCAATAGTTGTTGGCCACTTGCATTTTGGCCTCTGAATTAGCGTATCGGCATTGTTTACCGCAACCGCGCGTTCTTCAGTGATTCATCTTTGCAATAACAATTCTCGGTATTTGAAGTCAATATAGTATTGCAATATTTAATTTAATTTATTTTAATTGTTGTATTTGAAATATTAGAGTGCTACGAAGTTTCAGGATTTTTATTTCAAACTTTGTGTACACTTGGAAATACAATTTTACTCACTTAAGTTCAGGGGTAATATTAGGTTTTAATTAACGACCTAAGTGTAACATAAAATTCATGAATGCGGGATGTATCCCTTTTTCATAGTACGTATACGCTTTCTCATGGTTGTGGTTGAACCAGAGCAAGCCGGTTGAACGATATAATAAATTATTAGGTACGGACAATAGCACATCAGGGGGTATGTGCTATTGTCCGTACCTAATAATTTATTATATCGTTGATAATTAAATTGTATATTTTGTTTATCTCAATTTGTGTATCTCAGTATTTTCCGATAGTCGATAGTAGATCTACCAGGAAACGAACCAGGGACCAACATCACAAACTTTGGTTGGACCACGGTGAGTGCAGGCAGGCCAAGGAGGCACTCCCTACAATTGATGGCCGCTTCACGAAACAGGTTCTCCGACTAACTAAACAACAGCTGCGTACAGTCACTGCAGCTGTAACTGGCCATGGGTCATTTAATAAACACCTCTTTGTCATAGGAGTCACAAACAGTCCGCTTTGCAGAGCCTGCATGGAGGACGACGAGACAGCAGCTCATGTGCTGTTATACTGCCCGGTGGTCGCCACATACAGGGCAAAGTACTTCGGTAACCCAGGTACCCTACGTGAGATTGTCAGTGACACCAAGGCGCTGCTGGCCTTCTTTGAGGAGCTGGGGTGGATTGAATAACCGATTTTCCCACCCGTACGCAAAATACGCGCTTAGTCGTGGAGTTGCGGATATCAGCCCGTATTACCTATTACCTATTACTTATAGTAGATCTACCATCATTTAGTCTCAGGCCCCGGGCTTGTGGTCAGCCAAGTGGGCCCTTCAGGCCCTGTTCGACCCTGGTTCTGCCTACCTTCATGGTAGGCAGAACCTATAGAACGGTAGGCGTGATTTTATTTAATGTTTTTTGATTATTTATTTTTTTATTTTCAGGTAACATAATGAAGTGCATCCTCAGTAGGACATATTTCTTTGTGATTTGGATTTCCGTCAAAGGATAAATGAAAGAAATTAGTTTCTTAGAGAATTTGTCTGTCTTTCTGTTACCTTTTCACAGCTAAACGGCTGAACGGATTTGGATGTGCCAATTTCGTAACTTAGGACGTAGGATACTTTTTATCCCGATAGTACGTTACACCTAGCGAAGCGGCGGGAAAAGCTAGTATTATAAATGTGAAACTAATTCTGTCAATATGTTATCTTTTCACGCCTTAACGGCTGAACGGATTTCGATTAAATTTGGCACACAAACCATGAACTGAGTTAGGACACAGGATTCTTTTAATCCCGGTGGTATCTTCCAGTGGGATAACTTCCGACCTCCACGCGGGCAAAAGCGATTCACATCATTATCGGCCTTGCCTTTTCCTAACTATGTGGGGGTCGGCTTCCAGTCTTAATACCCGGATGCAGCTGAATACCAGTATTTTACATGGAGTGATTGCCTATCTGACCTCCAGAACCCAGTTACTGGGTCTTAAGATACCCCTTGGTACGGACTGGTTGTCAATCATTCGGGCTTCTGACAACCCGTAACAACTGTCAAAAATCCCCGAATGACAGCCGGGACCAACGGCTTAACGTGCTTTCCGAGGCACGGAGGAGTCTCAGCATGTAAAGATGGTCACCCATCCACTGAACGACCACGGCAATCATGCCTTAACCTGGTTGATCGACCCGTGCGGCTGTTGTTACTTAGCTATGAGAATAAATAATGTGGTGTTTTTTGTTTCCAACATAATACTATTTAAATTAAGAGTTTTGTTACTTACGATGAGGAAACAAGCTCCAAGAAGAACGGCCTTTATTTTCACATCCAAATCCATGGGGAAGGTAATGCCGAAATAATCGGAATCAGTAAATGCTTCACGGGCCAATCCCGACCACTGCTTCGTGATCTTGCCAACTTTAGTTTCGCCATCCTTGGAGTATACCTGAAATTGCACATTCAAATTGAGATTATTAAGTATTATACCTGTTAGGTCGATAAATTACATTATTTAATCTAATGTTACTACGGTCGACAAACGCTGGGCAGTCAACCCAAATACCAAACTTGCTGTCGGACTAATCTCTTTACTATGCTCAATATGCGTAGAAGAAGCGTACAACTGAAAAAATAAAATACTTACATGGAATTCTACATCTCCACAAATTGAGAATGTGCAAACCGGTCCCTTGATTCTGAGGACAACGTCTCCGGCCGCATTCTTGATGCTGTAGCAGGGTTTGCAGATGGACCAGTCTTGCTCAACCGTACCAATCACAGTGCCTGGTGGGGAGGAAACCTCCATGCTTTGCAGCCAGCATGGACACCAGCACGAGTCACAAGCCAGTGGACGGTTAAGATGGATCACCTGTTATTAGAAATATTTGTGAATTAAAGTAATACACTCCAGCAGTAAATATATGGCCAAACTCTAAACACAAACTAAACGAAACGATAAGGCGATAAGGTCGCCCATTGTATATTTTGTAGTGCATAATTATTATTTCTTGTTACCGTAAAACGGGGCTACTCGGGACACATTTTGACATACTTTAGCAAATATCTTGTTTATATCGTATAAAATGGTAGTGTTATTTTTTTTATGGATCTCGGAGAGCCCCTTACTTCTGCAGATATATGTTTGAAGCAGCTACTTACAACAGGAACAAAACAAAAAAAATAAAATGAGGCTGTCCCAAATATCGCTTATTTGGGGCTATTATGGACAGCTATGAAAAACGGAGTTTAATTGCATATTTTGAGCCAAAACAGCCACTTTAAACAAGTCTATCGATATTTGGGACAAAGAATATCAAAAACCACATCATTTTTTTTTTTTTTGTGATTGGTATCTAGGGTTTTAGGAAGAAAATTTTTTTTTTCAGAAACTGGTTTATTGCAAGGGTAGGTAAACTTCTTTACATGGTAAGAATAATGAAGCTTAAAGCTTATCTACATATACTTACATAATAAAGACATTAATTAAAACCAAACAAAAAAAACTTCTAAATACTAATCATAAATTCTTAAAAAAATAAATTATCTTCGAAACAAAACAAAATTTTCTTCTTAATCATAAACAAGTCATTAAAAAAATCAGTCTTAGGTATTCATTTAGGATTCATATCACTCTTTAACTTAATCATTAATCAACATTTAATTAAATATCTACCGAGGTATCTAACTAAGGTATTCAAATCAGTCTTTAAGTTTACCTTGCTAAACCTTATCACATTTCAGAACCTCAATATTAAAAAAAAAAATGTCTTCATCATTCAAAAATGTGAATTCTGTTTCTTTCTCATTTAAAGTCAACAGCTCAACCTGTTTAACAATCATGTCAACATTAACTGTGTCTATATCTGCCTTTTTAGTCTTAATGAATTTAGTGCTATCACTCCTCCCACTGACACTGTCCCAAAAAGCCCCGCATCGTTGTCCCAAAAAGCCCCAGACATATTTTCAATCATAAATCAAAAACTATAACCATAAGCGAATTAATTATTAGGAAGGAAACTTCGTGATAATGTATATACTCGTAATTTAAAAACATTTGCGCTCTTACCAGCCAGGATTTTGCGCTGCGGGAGAAGTTTTGACACCTAAATTTTTATGTAAAAAACAGTCTGACTTTTTTTACCAAAATTTGGAATTTAACTGTGAAATAAACTGACACTGACAGGTGACAATATGACGTAAACTGTCAATGTGTTGCTATAGTTTATAAAATAAATCCTACCGTACACCAACCAAAAGTTATTGATATTTTTGTACGAAATCCTGGGTCGTCCCAAATACCCCCAAAAAACCCAAATAGCCCCGTTTTACGGTATGTATTTTTGTGGTGTACAATAAAGTATATATAAATAAATAAACCTATTCTTTGAGATTTTTTTAAAGAGAATAGATGCCAAGTAGCTTCTACAGTTGGTGAATGGAAAGATGGAAACAGCCTTTCCGTGAATAATTTCATGGAAACGCTCATTTTCATTGGTCGATAGGGCTCGTATTTGGGGTGCTGCCGTGCTGGAGATTTCTGTAAAGCATGCCATAGGGCTCGTATTAGCGGAACTGTTTTCATTAGTCGATATACAGATTGCGGTATATGGAGAACCTACACCGCACATTTGGCAGTTGCTTTGCTAGCCTATTTTCATTGGGTCTGAGTCTCCGCACGCTTTTTACCGATCGATGGCGCGACGCGACTCGAACAATACAATTTCTAAGAAAACTTCACGGTATAACAATAACCGGTGTCGCGTCGCGCTTGTCTGAACGAAGCTTAATGATCCATATGGATAGTTTAAAATTGACTTGTGTAAAAATTATTCCAAAACTGTTTCCGCTGGGACTACGTCATGCCAGCGGAACTTTTTTTTCTTATGGACGTACAAGAAAAAAAATACATTCAATAATTAGTGTGTAACGACAGGTAAATGGTGTATGTTTAAATGAAATTTGTGCGTCCTATAATTACCTAATTATTCAATTTTCCGCTGCGCTAACGTTTGAAAATCATATGAAACGGATTAGTGCAGAGTTGTAATTTTTTACGCACGTTTCTTTGAATTTGTGTGTAATGTATGTGAAAACGGAATTTGAAAAAAACATACCGTTCAGAAGATATACACGTAAAAGTAAAATAAGGTTTAATAACCTTATTTTGGAGCTAATGCTCCAAGTACTTAAAATAGCAACTCTAGAGCCTAAATTATAACGTTTATTTGTATCTTGTAAGGGTCTACAATGTCCAGCCAAGTTTCATTTATGTGCTCTTAGTAATTAATGAGCAATGGCATAATTTACTACGACTGGACCACTATATTGTATGATATCCGATTGTAGGACTTTTTAATGGAAAAGCAAAATAAAATATATTCCAATATTTCGTGTGTTAATGCAATTATTCACATGTAAAATTTCAGCTCACTACATTAAATAATTAAAGAGATATAATGAAACGAAAATTGAATAACTTTGTAATTATAGGACGCACCAATTTCATTTAAACATACAAATTTACATCTCGTTACACACTAATTACTGAATGTATGTTTTTCTTGTACGTCCATTGGAAAAAAAAAAGTTCCGCTGGGATGACGTAGTCTCAGCGGAAACAGTGTTTGTTGAATAGCTCCCCAATGGTTGGATGCCCAAATTTATATTACCATACACATTTACAATTACACGACGTCATACACTAAATATCTGCTAAACTGAAATTAAGAAATTCGACATTTTTCCGCTGTGACTACGCACACGTCGCACCATGTAAAATACTAGTATTCAGCAGGACCCGGTTAGATTGGAAGCCGACCCCAACATAGTTGGGAAAAGGCTAGGCAGATTTTTGAAGCTGTAAATTTTGTTTTATTACAGATTTTTATTTATGTGTAGGTTAGGCCGATCTCAGGAAAAATTTGAATATGCCACATAGCGCTATGTCGTCTGCTTGGGCCTACTTGTTAATCATCAAAAGACGAACTCAGATTCACGAAGCTGTAACGAGAGTCAGTTATTGTATTAACCACTTGACGGTTCTCAAAACCTACACCGGTTTGAAACCAGTTTGGTTTTGAAGTTAGAAATCAAGAGTTTTGTAATAAGATGGAAAACTGTTTTTTATAGTTACCTCATTCCTGAAGTTATCCATGACTTTCATGTCAAATGGTCTCATGGGTCCGCAGCAGTTTCTAGTGCAGCAATCATTGTCTTCAACAGCATAATATACTTTTTGACCAATACTATTTTTTATTGTGTACTTGTTATTGGTTTCGAAACCCACAAACGCCTCCAGCAGTTCCACTTTCTGATGTACTAGTAGCCCATCAATCATAGAAAGGTATTCCAATCCTGGTGGGCAGTTGCTGAGCCCTTGCGGAATGCTCATCCATCCACCTAAAACAAAAGTAATAATGATGTTTTCTTCTAAAAGACTACTTTTAATCACAAAATAGACATTGGTAAATAAAATAAATACAGTTATACACTTCTGGACACCTGAATCAAGCCACCCTGCATAATTTGTATAAAGGTCAATAACGTTTTAGATGGTGGTATACAAAAAAAAAAAAAATGGTAAAAATGGCTCATTTAGTGGATCAAAGTTTATAGTAGAAGAATTTTCATGGGTCCTTTTTAGTTGAGTTTCTAGATGTAAGGAGAACAACATACATTTGCCTTTTTTATTTTTCAAAAGCTTCTAACTGAGCCAGGAATCAAACCTGATTATTTTTACAATAACATCACTAACTGATAGTGTAGCTGATAAGGATCAAAAGATATGTTGGAGTTTAGGTTTCAGCATACAAACCCCCAGGCTGTTATAAAAGCTTTTAAAGATCTTAAAATTAAATCAACAGAAGATCTCTGGGGAATGTCTGTAAAAGTCTGTAGATGTATTATCGAAACCATTGCGCCCTATTTAGCTTTCATATTTAACACCAGTGTAGACCAAGGAGTATTTCCGGATCTCATGAAACACAGTAAGCTAGTTCCATTGTTCAAATCCGGTGATAGTAAAGAACCCAACAATTATAGGCCTGTGTCAATTCTACCAGTTCTCAGTAAGGTGTTTGAAAAGTTGATGCTCAATCAAATGTTACGTCACTTTAATAAAAATTCCATCTTTCATGAACAACAGTACGGTTTCACCAAAGGGCGTTGTACCACTGACGCTGGTGTCACCCTAATAAAGAACATTTTTAATGCCTGGGAAGGAGCACAAGATGCCATTGGAATCTTTTGCGACCTCTCGAAGGCGTTCGATTGCGTAGACCATGAGACACTTCTGCTGAAACTGGAGCACTATGGGATTAGAAATACAGCTCTTGATTTACTAAGATCATACCTGAAAGATAGAAAGGTTAAAGTTCAAGTAAACGGCGTAAACTCATTAGGGTCTGAAATGGCAATGGGCGTTCCTCAAGGTTCGATATTGGGTCCATTCCTCTTTTTAGTTTACATTAATGATTTACCCCAATTACTCCAAAATCAACCGAAGATGGTTTTATTTGCAGATGACACATCATTGATCTTTAAAATCAACCGACGGTCACAAAATCTTGACGACGTGAATAACTCTATTCTTCAGGTCCAAGATTGGTTTACGGTAAATAATTTGGTACTAAATAAAAAAAAAACCAAATGCATTAGATTTAAATTACCTAATGTTAGAAGTAGCGAATGTGACATCTTATTGAATGGAGAAAAGCTGGAATATATTAATCAAACAGTTTTCCTAGGAATCACGCTAGACGAGAAATTACAATGGGGACCTCATATAACATCTCTTGCGGGGCGGCTGAGCTCTGCCGCTTTTGCTGTTAGAAAGATAAGACAGTTAACAGATGTAGAAACCGCGCGTTTGGTCTATTTTAGCTACTTCCACAGTATTATGTCGTATGGCATTTTACTGTGGGGTCGGGCTGCTGACATTGAATCCATATTTATTTTACAAAAGAGAGCTGTCAGAGCCATTTATAATCTACATCGTCGCGAATCTCTCAGGGAACTATTTAAAGGGATTAATATTATGACAGTACCTTGCCAATTCATTTATGAAAATATTATGTATGTTAGAAAAAATCTACATATTTTTAACAAAATAAGTGATAGACATAATTTTAATACTAGAAATAAAGATAAAATAGATCAACCATTTTTCAGATTATCTAAAGTATCTTCATCTTTTATGGGGTACTGTGTTAAATGCTACAACAAAATACCTTGTGATATATTACAATTAAATGAAAGAAAATTTAAAACTCATATTAAAAGTACACTTTGTAAACAAGCCTATTACAAATTAGAGGAATATATCCAAGATAAGAATGCTTGGAAACATGCTGGTCCTGCTCCATAGGACAATCTAGAATCTAGACAAAATCAAACTGGTTGCTAATTTAAGTTGTATAAATTATTATTTTTACGAGTATTACATGACATTGATTTTGCATTCTGTGATTACTTCCTCACACACTGACTTATTAATTGTAAATTTTTTAAGAAAATCATCTACTTTTACAATGTTTGTAAATATGTGAAAACCGTACATCTATCACATCATTAATTAATTTATCTTTCGTGGCTTCATTTTTATTAATTCTTCTTTTTACCTATTGTGGTAACCTATTTTTATTTTATTTTTTTAGATGCATCGTCTTCACATATAATTATGTAACGAATGTAACACATACAAATATTGTAACAATTTTTAAAAGAGTAACGGTGGAGTTTCTTGCCCATTCTTCTCCATACGAAAACTACCTTTTGGAAGGGGCGACTAGAATCAATTCAATTTTTTGTAAACTTTGACGTTCAAAAGTGCCTTACAAGGGCCTATTTGAAATAAATGATTTGACTTTGACTTTGATATAGCCATGGTCACAACCCCAGGAGTAAAGCCTAAACTAGTAAATAATATGTAGTAGATTATTCATCAAGGGGATAATTGAAAAATTATTTACATTGAACAACATCCTAACCTGTTTTAGCCAGTTTTCAGAAAACACAAGATCCATGTAATATTAATCTATTAAAATAAATAAATTAACATTTCCATGTCTAGGTTCTTGCCAGAGGTAAAACATACTCATTACACTTCTGTTTTGTGGACTCTTAAAAGTTTAAAGAATCTATTATTGGAATTTGTAAAAGAAGCAAGAGGCAGACCCTTTTTTTTTTTTTTTTTGAGGATGGGAAATTATCAAATAACTTCTCCCGCTCTGGGCGGAGCGGGAGGGCGTGTCAGACTTTTACTGACTAAAACCCACCCGTGTTCCTTCCGTTGCCTGTGTGCCGAGGTCGCAATATCCCTTTCAGACAAACCCGCAACCCCGGCAGGAAGAGGCAGACCCAAAGATTGTTGGACTGGATAGAGTAAGCAGAAAACAGAGACAAATGGACAGAGTTGGAGGGCTACATATACCCAAGAGGAACAATGACTTATTACATTACACAACTTATCATCTATTAAATATTTATTCTTGTTAAAAAATACTTTTTGGGAATAAAGATGCCTCTTTATTCCCAAAAAGTATTTATATATATTATATTGTTATTAAATCAGGTATGGTAAAAAATAAAATGTAGTATTTAAGTAGTTTTTCAACCACAGGTTACCATAAAAATAAAATTAAAGCAGTATTACTCAGTGTAATATAGGGTAATTTTAATACTATGTGTACTTTGTTGGGCAGTTTGCTGAGATCGTTTTGAGATACCGATTCTCAAATAGCTGGGGTATTTTTTAGTTTTGTATTGTCTGGTGTACAATAAAGTAATATAGAAATAGGGCACAGGGTGTGCCAATTTTCAAGTATGCACAAATGTATCTTAGTTTTCTGACCTGGTGGTACCTGAGGTCCCGGCTGTTGAACTACAGGACCGTAGCCTGGCTGAGGGTAGCCTATCTGGCCATATCCCGGTTGTGAATACCCAGGTTGAGGTTGCGGATACCCAGGAGCGAATCCTGGTTGGAAACCAGGTTGAAATCCAGGCTGGAAGCCAGACTGCATCCCTGGTAGTGGTTGAGCTCCAGGTGGCAGTTGAGGGCCTGAAGGTGGTGGGCCAGGATAACCGCCTTGCGGGTTCATTGGATAGCTTTCCGCTTTACTATCTGGTGCTGGAGAATATCCTTGAGATTGTGGGAAGTTCGGGGAATAGGGTGTTTGTTTGTGCGACATTTTGACCTGCAAAATAAAATATATTTTCAAAGGTATATTTCATTCTTAGCACTAATAATATTAATGAATACACAATTCTAGCTGCTAGAATCTAGCAGCTATTGTTATGATAGTGTCCTAAATGACCTCACTCGATATTACACATTGTTATTATTACATGCATGATCAAAATATAATTAATTCGCGAGAGATGGATCTTTACCGGCACCCCACCTAGCATGAATCAGTGAATAACTCAATACTGTCAAACTGCTCCTAATACTATTCTAAAATAAGCCCTAGCCGGTAGCCACTGAAAATAGTAGCCAATAAAAAAGTTTACGAAAACGTAATTAAGATTGAAAAGACATATCTACAAAATTTTAGAAGTATGAAATAAGGGGAAAAGTTAACTTACATACAATTATTCTTACATTCAAGTATTGCTTCTCTTAGGTACTTCCTAGTTTTTCTCCGTAAAATTGTTTATTTTTTTCAGATTATTTTTTGGCTATCCATAGACATAGCCAACAGTAATTTTATAACACCAACAGAAGAACATAATTTTATTTGAATAGATACTAGGTAATTGAGCACGGGCGATGAATGGATGTAAAACGGGCTGTACACTCGCGGTGCGAAAGCCTATGTAATTCGTGAAACGCGAGCGCGGCGAGTGTAGATGGTGAATGCATCGACGTGCTATTTTCGCAATAGCGTGTGACATTGAACATTGTGACGAGCGGCGATGTTTTAAAAAATGAGTATTTCGTGGAATAACGACCGAGAGCTAGCACTCCTTGAATGATAATAAGCAGAACAACAAAGATCACAAAAAGGGGCGCAGAGTCACGGCAACTTCCATGTCCATTTCTATGAAACACACAAACGTACAGCCCGATTTAAACTTATGGCGACTCGGTACATGAGGCGAGTCGCTGTGCAGTAAAGGCTTGTGCAGACCAGCGCGACGCGACTCCAACAATACAATTTCTAAGAAAACTTCACGGTATAACAATAACCGGTGTCGCGTCGCGCTAGTCTGAACAAAACTTAAACCGCGAACGCTGCGAGCGAAAAAAATTATCAGTTGTTCCATTCATTTTGACCGCGTAGGTATTGCACTTTTCTATGAAACAACAATATTTTTTTTATTAACCGACGAAAAATTTCTTCGCACGGGGGTTCCAAATCATGTACTCCATGGTAAGGTGGGTATTACACTATCAATTATCTAGGATCACAGATCTCTGAGTCACATTTATATGATAATGTAATACAAACATATGAATCAAATCGTCTTTGATCAAAGATTTTTGACATTTGTTGTTAGATAGGATCAAAGAAACGGGTCTTGCCATATTGAATATTATATACTGAATTTTACATTTATTTTCATAATTTCCTGATACAAAATCCGTCCATAAAATTATGTGATTTTGCCTTTTCAGTTTTGCTACTGCCAGTTGACGGGTTTATTGACGGATAAAACGTAAGCACAACGAAATTTTGGCGTAAGTTCACAATACGCTTTGGAATTCTAAAATTATTTGTTGGCAACACTGCTGTACTAAAAAAAAATCAAACTGCTGCCGGGTAGCCAGGAATTCATTGTTTTGTGGCTTCATTAGTGTTCTAAGTTCTATTTGTTATATGGTTTGCCGAAAGGCTTCAGTATTTTGTTTTAATCGACGATTGCAACCACATCTGTCAAAAAAATAGGATCCTAGATAATTGATAATGTAATACACAGATATGATCCTAGACGTCAAATATGTAGGATCAAAGATAGGATCCTATTTAGGATCCTAGATAATTGATAGTGTAATAGCTAAGAGTTTTCGCGTCGATGTCCGGGCTGCCATCCTGTCTATTAGTTTTCATTTTACAATAAACATTTCCGAAAAAAAAAAAAACTAGTCATTTTCTATTAAGTATTTTAATCCATCATCATTTTATTGAATCCCTCTCGCAGAGAGAAGGCCTGAATCCCAGCAGTGATAACTAATAGATCATATTTTCCAAACAGAATAATATTATTGTTTTTCTATTCCATGATTCTTTTCTATTTTTCATTGGAGTTCAAATGATATAATTTCTGAACGAAACACAGATTAGACAACACAAATATAAAAAATTGTTTCCGGTAAAATGTTGCCATCTTTGAAATGAACTACCATTTGGTAATATGACAACATAGAATGGGTTTTCTTTTTAACCGACGAAAAAAAGAGGACGTTCTAAAGTCGATGCGTATGTTTTTTTTATAGCAATTTGCGAAATCGATATTACTGTGAAATTAACTAGAAACTGCCTGTTAATTTCAATTTCATTGAGCTGCGGAATTTATAATTATTTCGCATAACTTTTTAGAGAGAAGACGAAATTTGATGATTCCTTGTTTATTGGGTAGGGATAACTCGAAATTGGTCCCATTTAAAATTGAAAAAAAACACCCCTAAGAATATAAAAATTGGGGGTTGACAGATTTTTTACCAACTGAATTTCCAGCTGTGAACCGATTTTGTTGAAACTTAGCACACACAATGTAGTTCTAATGACACCGAAGCATTAATAGTGACTAGAACACTAACAAGACAGCTTTTCAACAATTTACAGCAGCTACATCGTGCTTGCGTTTATTTCACCCATCTTGATATGAACTTAACCTATATAGGTAATATTAATCCGATGAAAAATGAAATTAACAAGCGTCTTCGTTGATTGTTCGTTTGGTGCATCCAACGAAGATCAAAAAAGCTGCAATAATTTAACGCTCTAAGTGCTTAATTAATTTGCTTGTTTGTTTATACTTTCATTTTTAAGAGTTTATTTTTTAAGTTAATTTAAAAGATGTTTTTTTTATTTTTCAATTTGTTTTAACTTTTTTTTTTTATATATCCTACATGCCTAGCACATGCAATACCTAGATTTCATGAATATTATGGTAATTAACTATCATTGCTATAACCGTTTGGGTAGAATACATTGATTTGTGTTGGTAACACTAGCATCCTTTTGGTATTATTTTCCATTCACTAACCAATCAAACCATTGCATTGCATTGACCAACCTGCTGCTGCTGTTGAATATATCCAGCAGTGAACAAGTCAGTTGGTAGATGTTTGCTTCCGCGTTTGTATCTTTGAAGTAATACCGTCGCGATGCAGTCCAAGTTGTTTCGCCACTCATCCAACTAAAATGGCGTCGCTGTTTATCAATTAGCTTGCTTTATGTGTACCATAGATGTGTACATTACTCAGTGATCGTATCCGAGTGAGTCATAAACATAAACCAACATAGCAATGACATTTTTATAGCACATAGTGAGAATACGTTTCTAAAACGTTGTGTAGACTGGCAAGTGTGATTTGAGGAACACAATAATGCGCGAATTCAAAGTGGTCGTGTTGGGCTCGGGTGGGGTCGGGAAAAGTGCTTTGACTGTGCAGTTCGTGTCAGGATGTTTCATGGAGAAATATGACCCCACAATAGAAGACTTCTATAGGAAAGAAATAGAAGTAGACAATTCACCATGTGTTTTAGAAATATTGGATACCGCCGGCACGGAACAATTCGCTTCAATGCGAGATCTGTACATAAAAAATGGACAAGGATTCGTTGTAGTATATTCACTAACGAATCATCAAACGTTTCAAGACATCAAGCCAATGAAGGAATTGATAACGCGCGTGAAAGGATCTGAGCGCGTGCCCATCTTGCTGGTGGGCAACAAGGCCGACCTGGAACACCAGCGCGAGGTGTCGAACGCGGAGGGCTCTGCGCTCGCGCAGATGTGGGGTTGCCCCTTCGTGGAGGCCTCCGCCAAGAGCCGCACCAACGTCAACGAAATGTTCGCCGAAATAGTGCGTGAAATGAACGTTAGCCCCGAAAAAGAAAAGAAAACTTATTGTTGTTGTACAGTGCTTTAATATTTAGAGTGTAATGTGGCATTTATTTCTCGTAAGACTGCAAAAGCGAGGCAGGATCGTGCCTGCCTCCGCTCGACGGCCGACCGTCTCCAGTGGGGAACTCGGCGACGGCGCGCCGGCCCCGGCCGCTGGGGCCCCGGCGGCCGCGATGCGCGTCATATCACATTGTTAATATCGTTGATACATACCATTGTCCAATCAAGGTGCTTTACTTATATTTTCATACTTTATTACTGGTAGATACTCCCGCAATAATGGTTATAATGTGAACAATTATCCTTATTGGAGCATGAATAGTTACTCAAATGCAAAAAAAAAAACAAGCTTAATTTTGTTGTTCATAATATTTTGCGGACACTAGCAATAGCCGTGTCTGAAGCAGAAACATGTATTGTAAAGTAATATTAGTCAACTTTGTATATAATTTTATGAGATTAATGATGTTGAAGGGCAAGGACAATTTAGAAAATTAAAAAGCCATCCAATATGCAATAAACTAATGATTGTGTAGAGTGGTGTGCGAGGATGAGGAAGAACTTACACCTAAGTGATGTCGCAGATTATATTTTATTGTGTAAATTATGTTTTTATGAAAAATCAGTAATCAAGGAAAGCAGTATGTTTTGTCAGTTGCGTGATTGTGTTTTAAAGTCTACCAGGATTTGTGATAATACATATAACAAAATACCTATAATAAAAGTTTTAAGTGGGAGATTGAAAAGTGAAGTTTTATTCTTCAGTAAATAAGGTAACCAATCCATTTTGATATTACACAATTTACATGATATATTTTAGTACAAACAGTGAAATAAAACCTGTATTTACATTCTAGAGACAACAAAACAAATTAATAAGTTTAGAAAATCATCTCTATGCAATTCTGTAATAATCAAATTGTTCTTTCATTGCGGGTTTAACTAAATGTTGTGTTGGTAGTGTTTTTGTATACTATTTATAATAATTAATTATACCAATAACATTTGTGATATTGAATAGAAAGCGAATAAATTACATTTGCATTTCAATTAGTAATTTAATACAAAACAATATTTTTATTTTCACTATGAAACAATTGGCACAGATTTGTGCAAGTCCTTTCTCTTGAATGTAATTATGTTCTACTTAATTTCATTTTAAGTAGATAGTTGAACAGTTATTGGCAATTAATTGCCCAGCGCATACCGAGAAGGCACTCAACTGTGCAGATCATATCATCCACAACATGGATTGAATTGCACAGTGTGCATCTGGTATGACATTGCTGCTGATTGTTACAATGTTATTAAATGTAAATAAGCAGCTTATGTGAATGTTCTCCTTTCATCTACGATCGGATTTCTACCCATAATCATCTGAAGTGTAATTAATACAAATGTCTTTTTTTAAATATCCGTTGGCTGAAACAAATCAGCAGGGTAATTGGGTTATACACATACAAAATGGCAATACCTTTCATTTTGACAGTTCAGCCACATTCATTACATTGTTGAGCAGACAAATTTTTAAACCTATGAAGCCATGGATTAGGAATGTCTTTCAAAATCCTAATATTGTCATTAAAAGTAGGTATGTTACGCAATTATGTTGCTGATGCCTTGAGATTTTCTTCAAGTGCGGTTTAGGAAACTTAATTTTCATCATAATTTATATACTATTTTAAATCCACTACTATTATAATCAAGTTCATTTCAGACCAAAAAAAATCTCAATGACCATTCATTGAGTATTTTTGCAATAGTTGACATTTATTCAGTATTTCTGAATATTTTTTTGTTTTTGTGCCTCATTGGACAGTTGGATGTTTTAGGGTATTCTTTGTGATCTTCATTTACATAGTTTGCCACGATAATTATGAGCGAATTCATTTTTGTTTGCTACAACAGTTTTGTTTTCTTGAACATTTCTATACTTACCTAGTTATCTAAAAAAAATGTCCACTACCAATGGCAATAGAAATCCTAAGACTTATTCTAGAGATAAATTGAAATAAAATGGGCATTTAAAAAAAAACACTTGGAAATTGCAATTTTTCTAAAACGATGGACAGACAGACCAGTCAGTCATATAATTTATTTCAATGCACGTTTGAACACCAAATACCAAAGTGGTGAATGGTCGCACACAGGTCACCGTCACACTATTATACGCCATAACATGAATTCGTCGAATTTTACGTTACTCAGAAAAGACTAAGGAAAAAAAAAAGTTGTCAGAATCGTTTTTTTTACTTTGGTTTTTTTACCTTTTGAAACTGATTAAAAAAGTCTCATGAAAATCCGACCACTTTAAATGATTATGACAATGACTAAAATGTATAGACCAAAGGTCTTCAGGGTTCCGATACCAAATGGTAAAAACCGGCCAAGTGCGTGTTGGACCACGTACAGTGAAGCGTAGAATTCCTTATATATCAAATCGCCTAACCGGTAACTAAAGCGAACGTTTACTGGGTTATATGACTATGTTTATAAGGTAATTAATAAAAGTGAATTGACAAAATATTAGAATTTAAAATGTTAGGTAGTTAATTGCCTACATGTCGGGCTCTGTATCTCCAATCGGACTAGCAATTGAGAGAAGTGTCCATAGTAAGAAATATTTCCCTTGAAGAGTTCTTTCCATTGGCATTATAATCATAACACTATTTGGGGAGTGCGGTAGGTTATGCGTTTGTTCGACCGATGTTCCTGTTATGGCATATAGGAGGTCAATGTTTTAAAGGAGACGTTGACTTATAAGCCCTATAAGATGATGTTTGATGTTTGGACGAATCAGGACGTATTAATGGACGAAATACCAGAATTTAAATTACTCATAACATTAGTAGCTCCTAACATTCTAACAATTGATAGAAGTCGTAACAAGAAATATTTCCCTTGAAGAGATCTATCCATCTTTAATTTATAACAACAACGTATACGACGTGGATTTTGAAGCTATCTCATTGACTATTCATGCAAAGATAGTAAAAATTTGTATGGGACCACCGCGCGGTCTTCTTGTACCAAATGAGTCGGGTAAATCGGTGTGCATACCTAGATGAAAAAAGAATCGTCGAAAGCTTATCCTCCTCCTTTTTTGAAGTCTGTTAAAAAAAACACTGAACAATTTTTACACTTTCCTGCAACAAGATAGTTTTGTTTAGTTCTGTTAAAAGGTGGTAGTAGGCACCAGGATGACAAAAAATCTGGGATAGTTTATGGTTAAATTCGGCATTGGTGGCGGGCCAGGGTCACGGATGACCATTCTCCTTTTGTAAGATGTTCAACAAGCTGAAATAATGTGCAGCACACTAATTGCATTAATTACTTGGAATATTGTTGCGTTAAAACGCGATGGTTCCTTGTGGCAATCGCCAAGTGGCACGGGTAAACGACTGGGCTCTTGGCGCGTGCTGCTAAGCGGTAACCAGCTGTTGGACCGTGACGTACGGTGAGCGCAACTATCCCCGTTTCTGCAATACTCATCTACTTTGTTATTGCCAGTCTGTTACGCGTAATTTAATATGCTATCGGACAGTAATTAAACAAAAACTAAAATATAGTTGGTTAAAATCTTCGTAAAATGAAACGATCATTCACTAAATATTTTTGCGAAATAACAATGATTTATAATTTTAAATAAACAAATAAAATAAAATAATGCTACCATTTTAATCTGTTCTTCGCCTCAAACGAAACACCAATCAGTATAGTGATTATTAGTTTCGTGTGTAAACAAACATAACCAACCGTGGTAACTTGGTGAGTTTTGTATGTTTATTCCTTTTTTACAAGTTTTTTAATCGCTCTTGCTTCGTTTATATGTGTGTCCAGCAATGATCAAAATCGTTAGATTCGCCCAACCGCGTCAAAAGATGGTCACTTCGATGACAACGACATTTGAATAGTATAGTATATAGTAAGATTTTCAGTAAGAGTGAGCGAGACATCACTCTTACTGAAAATCTTATCTATCGTTGCATGGGGGTTAAGTGAGGTCGCTCTTTTCTGTGTGGACACTTCCGCGTGACCTAAGTACGGTGGGGGCACATCTAACGATTTAAATCTTTGGTTTCCAGTTACAAAGTAGTACCTAATCCATTTTTAAGCATTTCCTGGCATCTGATTGAGTTTAAACTTAGCTGTCTATGTGACTTCGGTGATAAATGTGATAATGCAATAATATGATATCATGAAGCTGGTCTGATGATGCAGCCTGAAGGTGACCATAGGAACTCCTTAACTTAACAAGAAAGCCCTGTTGTGTTTCTGCTCTTCGGTGTGGTCTCGGCAAGTAAAATACTCAAATATAGAGTCTATTAGTGTCTGATGACGGAACCGGGAGGTGGACATAGGAACTCTTCAACTAAAAAAGATAGACCCGTTGTGTTTTTAGCACGTTGGAGTTGTCAAGTACCTTAGAAGAGTAAGGTGATAGGAGTTAGGAACTGTTTTACTAAACAAGATAGATCCGTTGTGTTTAGAGCATGTTAGAGTTCAAGTAGGTACCTAAGAAGAGTAGGTGATAGGAGTTAGGACAGATATCAAATAAATTTAATAAGCATAATTACATACCTTCTATGACTTTAATATTTTCTTTAAAGCTCTAGATTTTATAAAAATATTAAAGTTATAATGTAAAGGTATGTTTATTGTAACTTTGTGAGTTTTCCAATATTACAGGTACGAATTGTTTGTTTGAAATACTTACAAAATTTATAAAAATCGCCAGATAATAGATTTTCTGTACGGAGATAACGTTGAAGCATTGTCACTTAGTTTTACTAAGCGAACTTCCTGTTATCACATGCATATTTTATTTATTTATTTAAACTTTTCACACTCAAAAAAAGTACAAAGGCGGACTTAATGCCTTAGGCATTCTCTACCAGTCAACCAAGGAGTTAGTTATCGCCACATATTATATTTCTATGGTTATCGCTATGACAATACATAAAGAAGTTCATGACACGGTCCGCTGCGTGACCTCTAGAGCACAAAAGTAGGCATCGACGTAACTAACAATCTCTATCTATGAAACGTTATATTGCCCACAGAAACAAGGTTGCGAAGGTTGTTCACACTAACGATTAGTATACCAACTACGAATTAACTGAAGACAAAAAAGTGTTAAATAACAAACATACAGTTAATTGCGTCACTGAAATTCGGTAGTGAACTTACTAATTCCTGCAGACCGTCACAATCTATGGCTCAAGTGGCACGTTAACGTAAGGGTCAGCGCAGACCGGCGGAATGGCGGCGAACCGGGTTATTCTATAAAAACTGAAATACACTTTTGTTTACTATATCATACGGTTGAAATTTGTATTACCTACGTAAAAAAATCACATAGCGTCGCGAAGCGACTGTAAGCATCGCACGGTGGCGTGACGGCTTGGTGAGACCCGCGCGTCGTGGTCGCGCCGTGTGCCTTGCAACAGATGAATTGCTCTTCGTCGCTACTCCGCCGGTGTGCGCTGACCCTTAGTCTTTTCGTGCGCTACTACTGCTTATGTGCCGTTAGTGGCCCAGATAGGAGCTAATTCGCCCGGACGTTGACGGGAGGGTGTTGTAATATCGTGTTTACTTCCTTGTGCATCGATTAGTTACTAGCCACTGACTCCATCTTTACTGTCGGAACTAAACAGGACATAAAGTTTTACTTTCATCACTTGACTAACTGCAACATTGTACTACTTTTTGAACTCGCCTAGTTGGAGTTATTTAATACGTGAAAAAGCTTCGTTTGTGGCATTGTTGTTAATATTTATTGTAGGTACCTACCTAATTTTATTGAAGCGGAAAAAAATACGTACCTAATAGAAAATGGATTATCCCTAATGATTTGCCTGAACCGGTTACAATTTAGATTTGTTGTAAGCTTTACTTGATTGATTCAAAGTCGACATTCATGTAGGCTTATGCTGAATGCATTGGCTGGAATAGTCATTTTTTAATTACGTGTTTACCTACAAAAGAATGTACTTACCTATTTTACGTAAGAACTAAGTAATACTCATCATCATTATTCATTATAGTAAATTAGGTCATTACTAATGGAAGCATGTCCATCTTCAGTGGCGCTAGTTTTGTAGGTGGAGGTCATGTCATTTTGGCAGCTTTGTGGAACGTGTACTCTGGCTCATAAAAGTTAACAAAAAAAAAAAAACATCACTGAGTATAGTAGGTATAAATCATTTTAATACTTGTTTATAGTACATACACCTAAATATGATATGGGACAATTTTGCTGTCAAAACTACCACATTTACGCCTCAGAAGTTATTTGACGACTGAAAAATCGCTCATATTCAAATTCAAAATATTTTATTTCACGTAAACCTATATAGGCACTTATGAAACGTCAGAAGCTAGGTGCACGGTTCCAATTGGTCGTTTTCTATGGAGAAGAGCCGGCAAAAAACTCCACTATGTACTCTTTTAAAAATAATTGGGATATTTGGTGACGTTGTAGTTAGACTAACCCCCTACCCAAAATCACGTGTACTTTGTTGGTTCAAAGTATCTTTAAAAAAATTGAATATTTTATCTTTAAATCCTTACATATTATAAAAGAAAGTCCTCCGCCGCGTCCGTCTGTCTGAGCGCGATAAACTCAAAAACTACCGAACAGATTTTCAAACGGTTTTCACCAATGGGCAGAGTGATTCATGTCATGACAAAGGTTTTGGTGTATATTCATTAAGATTTTATTTATTTATATTTATTACAGTAAATATATAGCAAATAATAAATTTAGCACTACAAACCATACAATGGGCGGCCTTATTGCTTTCTGCGATCTCTTCCAGGCAACCGGATTTTGTGTAAATTGGCTGAAATACTTATGACGATTATTGTTGAAGATGTCGGAAAAATACATGCCGACTGGGAGCTTTACTGGCGTGCGCCACGTAAAGCGTAAAAGATACATTTAATTGAGGATTATACAATATGTGTTAAAAAGTTCAACAAAAAAGTCCACGATGGCATAAGTATGTCTATCTGCTAAGGATGACCATTGTCAATTTTTATCTTTCATTTGATAAAAATATAATTGTTGTTTCAGAAGTCATTTTCACCGGTTATTTATTATCCTTATCAAATATGTCATTAAAATAGGGCATTTAATTTAGATTAAAATATACTTTGACATCATTAAAATGGATACTCACAGATTTAAAATTACGCGTAACAAAATAATTATGGTTGAAGTCAACGCGGGCGCAACGGTAGGAGTCAATGACCTTTTCCTCGACTATTAGGTATGTAATCCCGGTAGTACGTACCCGTGGTATATATTCCGACATCCAAGCGGGCGACGCCGCGGGCAAAAGCTAGTTACACGATGTTTACTAGAATATAATTATGGACATCCGGTCCAGATTTCTAATAACGCGTTTTCCTTCTATTATTTAGCCAACTAAATATGTATAGGTATCTGAACTCATACATTACTAGAATAAGTTGGTACCTACATAGGTACCTATCGATTTATTTTTATTTTTTTATTTATTTATTTAGGATCTCCAACAAAAGATGTACACAATAGGTACATGACACAGAATTAAAGGGCAACATTGGATATTAAGTAGGTGTACTCCTTCACTTTTATTACGAGAGATCGTAAACATTTCATTGCATCTCTTCTCAGTATTAGGTAGTGTAATGAGTGTGATTATACCTATCTCTGATAGCTTCCCAATCCCAACTATGTAGATTGTGCAGTAGTTATACAGTTACGTGCATAACTGTATACATTGCCAGACGAGTGGCAAGGGTTGCGGGCTGCGTTATTGATTACATTACACAAAGGGAAATATCTAGGTAGGTACACATTGTTTCCCCTCGTCTAGCTTTCATACCTCTACACCTGAATGTTAATTAAAAATCGAATCATACATGTAGGTACACGTGATGAATGTCTGCATTGGACTGACATTTTGGTGAAGTAGGAAATAGCAATAATGCATTCAAAAGGTACGACGTACCATCGAAGAAGTTCATATCTAACCACCGTAAGGACTATTCTTGCTTGCAGCGCTCGGCAGCTATAGCACCGCACCGGTAACAGATGTGGTCATCGTGTTCACGGGATTTTGTTTTGAAACTGGTTAGATATGAACTTCTTTGATGGTACATAAATAGGCAGAATCTGTATGTAGATAAAAAACCGGCCAAGTGCGTGTCGGACCACGCACAATGAAGGGTTCCGTAGTTGGGATGAATTTATCGCAAGAACAAACTTAATTTTGTAGTTGAAAAACATGTTCTCCCATACATTCCGTAACATGTTCTCCCATACATTCCGTATGGGAGAACATGTTTTTTCAACCGCAAATTTAAGTTGGTCGATTATTATTCGTTAACTTGTAACACAATATTTTTGAACGATCTTTCCCATACCCACACTATGGGATAGACGAGAAAAAAAAAACATTCCCACTTTACGTGTAGGTAACCTAACAAAATATTTTTTCTTGATTTTATTTTACCACTTTGTTGGCGTGATTAATATGTATAATACCCTTGCCAAATTACAGCTTTCTAGTACTCACCGTCTTTGAGCTAAGCCGCGGACAGACAGACGGACATGGCGAAACTATAAGGGTTCCTTGTTTACTACGGAACCCAAAAAAAAAGAAAAAAACCGGCCAACAAACATCGTCGGAGGCACACACAACACAAAAAAACGCCAAAAAAACACGTTTCTTGTATGCCCTTTAATTTTTATTATTTGTTGTTATAGCGGCAATAGAAAAACACAATCTGTGAAAATTTCTACTTTCTACCTGTTACTGTTCATGAGATACAGTCCGCTGACAGACATAACGGGAGGACGGACGGATGGACAGCGTAGGCTTAGTAACAGGGTTCCGATTGGCACCCTTCGGGTACGGAACCCTAAAAAAGAAAAGAAATTAAGAAATCACGATCTATTTTAACACTGAGGGCACTAAACGCTCATAGGCACAATAAAACTTCTATTATGTATGAGTGACTCATTCAGTGTCCATCAACCGATTAACATTAATTTCACGTACTTATTTAATTTTTAAATATACCGTAAAATTACCTACAACGAGGCTGTGTACTTACTGAATTGCACCTGTGACAAAGTATTTGAGCGCAACGAATCTTTGAAACAGGTCAATCCTGTAGCTCTGTTGCAATCGAAGATTTGAATGAATGTATTTTGGCTATCGTCACGTTCTTCATCAAACCATTGAAGGGACTTGTGGAGGTGGAGCGGATAGGGACTAATATGCATAAGAATATCATGCACTTGATCTCGCAACTTGTTTCATTGAGATGAAATCATGGCGCATTATGCCCTCACATTTGTATGGTACCGCCGCCGTCGCGTCGATTTAATATATACCTGCCGTATATTTAAACAGTTTTTTGGATTATGTGAGTACTAGAGTAGTATTTCTTGCTTTCAGACTTTTTCGTTGCGAACTTTGTAAAATAATGTTGTAAAAATTGGTTGACGCTTGAAATAAGCGGCAACCAATTTTTACAACATTATAAACTCGCTGTAGCAGTTTGAGAATCAAACTAGAAGGACTTTAACGGAATTTAAAAGTTGGTATTTTGGCAGAACTAACTTTGACCTACCCACTTCCATACAGAATGCAATTTGGCAAAATGTACTAAATGTTTTTACTAACGAGTAGTTCCAAAAGAAATAGAAATGGTGAACAGCTCTGAAACAAGGTTTATAATACTTAACATTAGCATTCATAACTAATATTCGGTTAGAGTGGAAAGTGGAAACAAAGCAATCGCAATTTCGAACTCAAAACATGGGGATGTGGATTCAATTGGTACATTATGGCAGAACTGCGTCCAATATTAGTGCCATTTTTAAATCTTTCCTATAAAGGATACCTACGCTTTCTTATTGTAAGTATTGGAAATGTTTTCGAGGAGCATGCAAGGTCTCGCCTGGAATAGATGCGTCTCGTCGAGTCTCCCGCGCACCTCGCGCGTAGCTGCTGCGTGTGGGGCGGCTATAAATACCCAACATGTACGCTACGTCAGTTCAATAAAAATTATACCATAACGTTTAGTAACATAATTCAAGTGCTGCAAAAATAATAATTCGAGCACGTTCCCTTCCTGCTTAAATATAAAATCAAACCTCTCGAAATCTGTTACAATGCCAGAACATTATTAACACGGGTACAGTAGGTACGCAGTTTCGAATAATGAAACCGTTGTTTACTTACGAACGACAGAATGGCGCGGTGCTCTCCTCAGTTCTCATGGCTTGAATGTTCTCATGGAAACAATCAATGCGGGTGCAGAGGTACTTATTATTACATTGAATGCTTTTATTAATTTAACATCAAATAAGTGCTTTCCTGTTATGAGTGGAATTTATTGAACGCGTGCACTCATGAACGACAAACGATAATATTCTTCACTTTTCGGTGAGTAGCCAATTAAGTCAAGATAATATCTTGACTATCTACTTCTTCTTTTCTTTTATTACCTATACTGTTTGGGCCCAGTAGGTGGCTACGTTTATTGCGGCTCCTCACCCTCGGTGATGTGAACAACGCCTCTGAGTTGCAGGTGAACGGACAATTAGGACACTCCAGCAGGTGGGACATTGTCTGATCTGGACTTCTGGAGCACCCTATTCGCACTGAGTGTTGGATAAATCGATAATACCCTATTTCGCCTATTTATGTTTTATGCGGCCTTCTTGGGTACGCAATCGATTTAATGCTTTCCAAATAGGCCAATGCAGTTCACGACCGGGGCAAGTGTTTTTTGGGGGTTCGCTCACGAAGTCATGAGGTGGTGGATACCTCTCGTCCCACAATTTGCTTCGCTCTTCAGATGGCCTGAATTGGATTAACTTTGTAGAGCGTAAGAAGCTCAAGTTCGACTTTTTAGCATACCCGGTGTGGTCGTAGAGGGAATGTCGCGGAACGGATTCCTGATTCTCTTTTTACAGCGCGCGTGCGACATCCCTTCGTACGGCAGGTGGTGCGATACCGGCTAGCGGGTGGACGTTATAACTTATAAGGCAGCCCGAAATTATTCGACTCGTCTCATTTAGCGCAACATCAACTTGCTTGGGGTGAGCGGGTCGATGCCACACTGAGCACGCAAATTCACCAGCAGAAAAACATAGAGACACGCTAGTTGCACGAAGAACATCGGGTACTGCTCACTGTGACTTCTTCAAAAATAAAGAATAAGAGAGATTTGGTGTGAGAGACAGAGAGAGGGTTATATTTTTCTTTTC
The DNA here is from genome assembly GCA_914767755.1 of Agrochola circellaris. NCBI lineage: Eukaryota > Metazoa > Arthropoda > Insecta > Lepidoptera > Noctuidae > Agrochola > Agrochola circellaris. Next base: position 11,684,669 of record OU611841.1, on the reverse strand, counting down.
TATCATGTAACGAAATGTGCCTAAATATGACGTGTCGTTGACATTTTACTCTCAATTCTCGTTCAATTATCGAATCCTATGAAGCTTCGCCGCAGTCACATAGGGCCCCCAACAAATTTTGATACAGGGCCCCTTTAGGACTAGCTACGCCATTGGTCTGAATTTAATACCCAAGTATACACACATTTCTCAGATATCACGTGAAACGATTCGTCGAAAACTGATTCTGGGCGCATAAATTGCGCAACATGTGTAGGTGGGAACTGCCTTGACTGAGCTCCTAACATGGTTTGACCTATGTTGTGGTGCAGGCTGCTGACTGCTCCAAGACGCTGTGGCGCAAGTTGCGTCATTAATTTTTTATTAAACTTGATGCAACATAAAAAATATATACAGGCGGACTTAATGTTTTAGGAATTCTCTACCAGTTAACTAAGGGTGGTGGAGAGATAACTTAGGAGGTGCATTGTTTGTGCGTGGAAAAAGAATATAATTGCTGATTTTCGATACTATTTTCAAACTCCCAATGAGTTTGAAAATATTATCGAAAATCAGCAATGATATTCTTTACATGAAATGAATGGAAGCAAGAGTTTTTACTAGGTAAACTACTAGGAAGTCCTTGCCATACTTACTTCCTTTATTACATTTTCGGGGATTGAAAGTTTGGAACGAATTTTGGCATGTTTTTCGCTTTGAGCTAAGTCTTCAAAATAAACTACTTATTAACAATCGCTGAGAATACATGAGGGTATTTTGGAAAGCCCAAGGCAAGCTTCTAAAAAAACCTTCTGTAACGGGCCACCCTGTTTAAACAAAATTTCATTCAGCGATGATGAGCCAGTCAATCACCAACTCACCGCTTACCTCTTTATATTATTCTTTTTTATTTTATTTAAGTATTAGTATCTGTGCCTAAATATTAATAAAAATGCCATACATTAAAGTGTGTATAGAAATCGAGTTATACATAGTAAGATCGTAGCGACGACCATAGGTAATTAATGGAGTACCCTCTCCCCAGGTAGGTACCATCAAAGAAGTTCATATCTACTTAACTAGATTTTTTTTTAAATCCCGTGAACACGATGACCACATCTGTTACCAGCCCGGTGCTATAGTCGCCGAGCGCTGCAAGCAAGAATAGTCCTTACAGTGGTTAGATATGAAATTCTTCGATGGTACGTGGTGAAAAGTTGAATGGAAAAAAAATACAGCTTTACTATTTACTTCAGACCAAATAAAAAACCAAGGCATAGCGCTGTCAACAGTGACGTGAAGCCGGTTTCGTAAACATGTGTGCACTTAGTGAGCTGTAGTTTGATTGTAAATGTGTGCGTGTGAGCGTGTATGCACAGAGCGGAGGTGTAGTTTTGGCATGCTTCACTGTATTATTCGCAACGAGTTTATTACAAGACAGACATGTAAGTTTTTGAAGTAGGATATAGAAGCCCTGGAGTTATAGATCCACCTCGCGATGATCGAGTCCTGCCTGAATTCAATAGGTAGATTTAGTACATTGGATATTACAAAAATCATCACAAAATGTTGCATTGTTGATAAATGGAATAGGTATGTAGGTACTTACGTACGTAATAATAATGACTCGGATAATGAACGAAACTCGATTTCATAGCTGGTGGTCTGCATAATTGATCTGAGCGCAATATTCATATTTTCCCAACTTCGCTAATAGGGGTAGGTAAGTAGGTACACACGGCTACACATCAAGCTATACATCTCCAGTATAAACTGACCTCGCATTATACCGAAAACCTATACAATTCGAGATCAGCATAAACTGAAATGGATGTATAGCTGGATGTACAATCTACTAGCCGTGTGTACTAGAGTAGAGGCGTGCGCCGATCGGCGTGGCGCACGCCGCTGGTAATTTCGGCCATGCCGCCGCGGCCGAATATCTTTTCGGCGTCATAGGTGCCAAAGTCAAAATATGTAATATTCCAGTTTTAGGTACAAGGTACATAGTATTTGAACAAAGATCGCGGATAAGCCAGCGCCAGAGTTGATTATAGGCAGCAAAGTAGATATAGTAAAAATGTATACCTACGTATTGTAATCTCTCCAATGAACAAAAACGAATCCGTTCAACTGCAAAAGAAAAGTATTAGCGAGTGCGTTATCTGCGACAGAAGTACCTACCTACTCATCAGAAGTGAAACCATATCGAATTGAATATCACGAGCAGCTAGCTACGTGTCTAGTTATTATGAGACTTCGCGTGCGTGAATTAGTGGCACTATTGTAGGACCTATCATGCGATGTCGATACGAATAACTGCCAAACAAGCTAACGCCAATTTTGTAAAAAAAGTGAAACTATAATTTATCTCTCTTTCAATAATAGGTAGAAATACCTAAATAAATCCACGACACAAGTTACTCGGGTTAACTGATATTGGGCCACTCGTGGTGGTGCCTTTGTGAATAAACTTTCCACCCCTCTTGGATGTTATGTGTCGTAGTTTAGTTATGACGTCACTAACAATCTGTCAAACCCACAAGTGTGACTGACACTGGCAAGGCCACCATCAGTTTTTATAACACCAAATTTTTTTCGCTAATTAGTCGCCAAATATTAGAATTTTTCAGTCACTGGTTCAAAGGTTATAAGGATTTACATGGGTGGCCGATCTGGGGAACATCTCCCCAGTTTACGAAAAATCTTCAAATCAAATCAAATCATTTATTTTTGCAAACATGGATAATTCGTACATAGTTGTTTAATCTTCGATATAACTCTTGGACTACACCTTAAAAATTTAACTCATTATATCTTCTAAAGTAACGACCCGACTAAATCTGTGAATTGGCGAAAATTTTTAACTAATTAGCGACCAAAGGAGAATGAGAAAGTTTCCTGCAAGACTCGGCCAGAATCGACAGAGATGAACTATATTTCATAAAAAGGGAAAATAATTATAGAATTTGATAATATAATTAGATTTATATTGGAAGTACACCAAAAAAAGTTATAGTGCTTTAAAGTTGACCGCTTAATACTTCTGATTTTAACGATAACACGAAATAAACTATTACTTAAGTGATTAATTAAATGAATGACTTTTAGCAGATTATCGTCGTGTATAAATGTTTTTATATTAAAAATATACATAAAACATACTTAGATTAGAATATATGAAAAAAAAACACAACAACACGCCGATGAAGTGAAGTCAAACTTTTTGACAATGACAAGGACCACAGACAAAACACAAATTGTTTTACATCAAGTGTTGCCACTACTATAATAACATTATAAGGTATTACGAATAAACTATTCTAAACAGTATCGATCATCGGATTATTTTTAATAAAATTATTACATCACTTTATAATATTATTCATAAATATAACTAAACGGTATTTATTATTAAAAGAACACACAGGCTCTTTGTCTCCGAACCGGAGACAGTTTGCCAAAACCGTCAAACCCCACCGAATCGACGACGGTGAGTCACGCGGGTTAGATCTCATACTTATCCACCTTATGTGCGTTTTTTCTTATGCACCTATGGGGTATCATGCGACATTCAAGGATAAATAATAAAAAAAAAACTAAAATGATAAATGACGTTCTTTTCATCAAATGACTTCTCCCGCTCTAGGCGGAGAGGAAGGGCGTGTCAGACTCTTACTGACTAAAACCCACCCGTGTTCCTTCACTTGCCTGTACGTTGACACTAACGCTAGCTTGACAGTTAAAACGTCACAAAAGGGGCAGGACTTTATCTTTATTCATATTTATATTATTGTAATCGATTTGCATATTCAATTTCGTATCGATATTATTTTATTTTGGTATTGGCAACATTTCTTCTTGAAATTGCATATGAAATGTGTTGTTAAATTGACAATTAGTTGAATAACTTTTTAAAATGAGTTTTCAGCGGTGTGCTTCTACAGATTTTATATAAATTGTATAATTGTTACTATTTTCTGTTATGAATTATCATTATTACAGAAAGTCTGTCGGACGCTACATGATTCGAGCCTGTTCTTGTCATTGTCCTTTGGCACTCTTTATAAACCATCCTTTCTCTGATTCATAAGGCCAGGTAAATTTGGATAATAGTTTGATTTGCGTTCGTTTTTGTAAAGTTACGGTCGTTACGGATCACGAGGAACGAGAAATTTTAACCTTCATTTCACCGTCAACGGCAGTTTTTATATACACAATCTGGGCTATTGAATATTTATGTTGTTACATGTCTGACGGGTAGTGCCTATTCTGAAGCAAATCTGGGGACCAAAAATCAGAATATGGTTTTTTAACATGTAGCAGTTTCATAAACTACTATTAATTGCATATGTGTGAATGTAAAATAATTCTGTAACCATGTGGCTGAAATTTTACCGTCACAGACAGGCCAATCTGTTGTTCCTTCATTTCAGTTGTGTTCAGTCATAGATAAGGCATCACCTGACATTTAATTCTTATTGGTTTGTTGTGTATGTATATTATATAATAAAACTATTTCTTTTGACTTCATCTTGCTAACGGTACTTTTTATGTGTAACGTGATTTTCTCCTCAATGATAATAAGATATTATACAAATATATTCTCTAAGTAGGTACCCGGAGCGTTGCTTTTTATTTATTAACATATTCTAATAAGCTAATAAAGTATTGGCGGATAAGAAATCAAACTCAAGAAGCGTAGCGATGACTGGTGGCTCCTGTAATTTATTTAATCTTCATGTAACGCAATAACGTACATTCATCTAGTATATATACTTATTTACGTTAATATTACAAATTATTTACGTTAATATTAAACGTTTAATATTACAATTTATAGAATACAGGGGATACATGTGCAACCAACAACGTTTTCCACAGATACACCATGCAAATGCAAACTTGTCAAAGTTCGTCCTCATCGATATTCCGGAAGTGTATTTTTTTATAATAACCTTTCTGTTTTGTTTCGAAAGTAACGAAGGGAAGTTGCAGAAATTGCTAAGCTCATTCATAAAACATGTAAAGGGACGCACGTTGCTCGAGGGGTGAGGGTCGCATTGTCAGTTGCCTTACAGTTTCTATGCCTTTCCGTCCTATGATCGTATTACATTTTTACACAGCTTTACAGTTTTTATTTTTTATAATGGTAATAATACCAGCCTGTTACTGTCTCAATGCAGGGCAAAGGCCTCTTCTCATTCAGAGAAGGCACGAGCATTGATCACCACGCTTGCTCAAGACGGGTTGGCGATTTCAGACTTATATACATAAGTCCAGGTTTCCTCGCGGTGTTATCCTTCACCGATGTCAGTAATGTCCAAGATAAACTCAGAAAGTACATATGATTTGAAAAAGTCACATTGGTACTTGCCCAGATTTGAACCCACAACCTCGTGCATGAGAGGCGAGGCCTTAACCACTGGTCCATCACGACATACATTTTATAATGGTAACCTGTTCTAATCTATTAATAATGAGTTTAAATGGACGTGGACCTTTTAACGTCGGATGAGTCGGCCGTTGGGCGATAATACGTCACATATAATTCAAACGATGCCTTCGCAAGCTTTTGCGATGCTTTCAGTCGAAGGTAACAGTATCGATGTGTACCTACCTACAGTAATATATTACTTATAATATTGTCACCACACTATCAGAATTGTATAAGTTTTGTGTGGAAACTCAGGAGTCGATTTTTAAGGTAATCAGTGCAGTTCCAAAAAAAACAAAATTGCATCCATTTTTCTCAAAGATTTTCGTAGCCGCCATCTTGGATTTCCATTTCGTCAGATTGCCATTGCGATTGAGCGACGTTGCCGATTGCGGTTTGCGGTTGCGGTCGCTTTCGGAGAGCACCATAAACGCCCGTATCGTCACTTGCTTAAACACTCATCAAAAATGGGAAAAATAATAATTAAAAGCTCGGATCCTTGGTATTTGGTCCTGTGCCAATTTCCTTGCGCAGACAACACTAAGTTCAAAGTCGGCTTGAATGTACGAAGGAAATCTTTTGTTATTTTACTACGAACACTATCGTGTACTCCTAAGTTATTTTCATCACTGAAACAACTTTTCGCAAGAATGGCCCACGCCGACTGAGACTGACAGACCAATGTAGGTATAGTAAGTAGCTGTTGTAACAAAGGTCATTGGGAAGTGGCACAACTGTTTTTGCTGTTCTTTATCTGCCGTCGAATCGAGCGAAAGGTATCATCACAACGCTGTGTTTCCCGGTGAAATCGTGTGTATTCTCACACGAGACTGGCAAAAAATCGCTGGTGTTGTGCAGCTACAAGTCGTTAATTGTATTGAAATATGCGAAGCGCGTCTCACAACAGCCCGTCATAGTCAAGAATCAGGTTTGTTTATATGGTTGAGTCACGGTTACTGTATGGCAAACCGCCAATGCTCCCGACACTAACACGCAGCAGAGGAGGAATAAACTGCGATCAATGAAAATAATCGATGTTAAACCATGGGCTGCCCTAAATTGTCGAATTAGACTCTGAAACGAACAACAGAATTAGATAAATGAGCCCAGTGTTTATTGATGCAAGCGTTTGAAAACTTTATCAACCTTTTTAACTATGGATTTTCGAAAGCGCAATTCTCAGGCCAATGGCGTATTACAATCATTGACTCACGCATGGAAAATAAAATAAAGGAGATTAGTGTGGGCTATTAATAGTTTTATCTAAACCATTTTTATTTTGGATGAATTAGGCACCAGCTGTAGAGCACTAATGTCCCCGGTGCGTTGATGGCTCAATAGAAAGTGAACGTGGGAGCAGCACTGGTTAGGCACGCAGAGAGACGGCGGCGCGGGCGCACAGGTCTGCGGACTGATGCTGCGTGTATCTGACGTCATGCCCCCTACCTCTCCCCGCCATGCCAACGGCACTCCCTCCCCTGCGGTTTTCAATATCTCTGCTAATATAACCTTCATTGATGATTACCTTTTACCCGCGGCTTTGTCTGCGTGGTGGTTGGAAATTATCCCATGATAAACTAACGGGATAAAAAGTATTCTTTGTTGCCTTACTGGCACACAGGTAGACCATGTCCTGGGTAACCCAGGTCATGGTCTACCTGTGTGTCGAACTTCATAGCAATCCGTTCAGCCGATGAGGCGTGAAAAGGTAACAGACAGACAGTTACTTTCGCATTTATAATATAAATAATATAATTAGAAAATTAGTATGGATAGTATGGAGGTATAAATAAATAATAACATGTTTATTTCCATCAACATTAGTGTGTTTCCTAACAACGTCTAGAGGAGGCTCCACAACTTCCACATGGCATTATCCATCAATATAAGTACAAGCAAAACAAGTTTGTATTGATGAATCACGTCCAACTACCCTATTTTTATAAGATTATGGAAGAATCCGATACGGTACGTGTGTGCAGTTATGCTCCCATAATATATGATTGCCTTACTTTATTAATGTTAGTCGATCTTTATTTAAGAGCGTTTATCCTTAAAGTTGGCAACGTCGCAAATAGGCTCTGTCAAATATTTACCTGTTTTGATTAATTTGGCAATATTACTGTATAAAAATATGAAATGTGGTTAACTAGCGAACTAAAATACCTATTGATTATGAAATGAAATAATTCATATCGTAACACCGAATATTTAGTTTTATATGTAAAAAAAGTATTTGGAAACTTTCCAAACGCCTTTTTTACACCTAAAACGGTTACAAAATCAAATTCGGTGTTATAATTGCAATTCATTATTCATATTCTAGTTCGCTAGTTAGCCACATTTCATATTTCCATACAGTATATATTGCCAAATTAATCAAAACAGAGAAATATTTGACATCTATTTGTGACGTTGCCAACTTCAGAATAAACGCTCTATTCACGTCGGTTGCTCTTATTTATGCTGCGCCAACAATCATACCTTTGCTGTTGGGATCATTGGAATATTTGGACCCTTTTGTAGTAAAACCAAACTACGTTCCTTAATTGTTGGGTACAATAATAAAACAACAAACTAATAAATAGTAGCAGTTAATAAATAGTTTCAACTTTGTCAGCTGGTGTATTGAGGACGGTCGGCAACGCGTCGTACGGAAGAAAAGTAATTTGGATCACCATTATGATAATTAATTTCAAAGCGGACAGAGATTAATGTGATGATGCATTACGGGATGGGCATCATGGCCAAAGTCGCGATTTAGATACAGCTGTGATACAGCTTTAGCCACCTAACAATATCGTGTACACTTGTGCAGTTGTAGGTGCATACTAAGGTCTATTCAAATTCTTATTTCCAATTGATGTAATTTCCACTTAAACAAACATCAACTTTATGACAGTGAAAATAAAGTTGATTTTAGACTGACTAGTACTGTTGAAAATGTCATGAAAAATATTAAGTTGAAGCGCAAACTGAACCTTATATATAGGCTTTACAGTTGTTTTTCCTAAAACTCGTGTTTGTTTACATGTTTGGCAAATAAATTGCGAACGCAGCTTAGCTACGTGATTTATTTTTCATTTCGTTGTCCTTATTCGTGGTTGTGAGGTATAGACAGATGATTTACAATGGCATTGGTTGCTAACTAAACGTGCTTAGTAATTTACCGTGTGGTGTTTTATTTACTTATTACCTTCAGTTTTCGGTGCGCTATCAATTTAGAAAATTAAATTGAAGTGCGTATTTTGGAATCCGATACACATATCTTAACATACATAAACTCACACCTTCCCATGGGAGGGGGTAGGCAGACACTACGCCACCTGCAATGAACCCGATAGGTACCTATTAAGTTACATCAAACTAAAGCAAAGCATTGTAAACTGATAATACTTATCACCAGAAACGCTACTTATCAGGAAATAATTGAAGCCTACCTGTTTTCAGTTGTAATTGTGTTTACGGCAATTAGTGAAGCCATTGAATTCAGCCAGTTCTTTGTTTCAATGCCACGGCCTGGCGGTAAAATCGTTGCGGATACAGCTCATGCAGCCAGATTGTGAAGGCAAGGTATGACGATTTACGTAAGTAAAGGTCCGTTTAACAGGTGCGAGCCTGCGACGACCGACGACTGTGTTAGGTACGTAAAAAGGCTCTCGAAGAAATATATGCTTAAATTTTAAAGCTTGCTTGAAATGGCTTCTAATAGCCAATATTATGCATACATTTATATAGGGATGCAATCTGGTAGGCAAATTGGCAATATATTATTTTTGCAAAAAAATGTATGGACCTAATGCTTATATCTCCGGAACGAAGAGAATAGCCGTTATATCCTCGCACACGGTGATTTAACTATTTATTTATGATTTTTTGACGTAAGTACTTGATTTTTTCAGACTAGGTGCGGTAAAAAAAAAAAAAAAAATCACTAAATCTCGTTACATATTTTTTTTGTGTGACAAAACGTGTTTTGCAAATTTTCCTCCCAGATTGCATCTTAAGATATACGAATGCATAATATTGGCTATTAGAAGCCATTTCAAGCAAAAAACCGATACTTTAAAATAACACACACACTTTAACCTTAAATGTCTTCGAGAGCCTTTTTTCGTTCCACGGTGCGACTTGAAGCCACGAAGAAAGCGATTGCAAGATCATTCACGCAATACTTGGACTGGTACCACTGTTCCATTTGATTAACAAAAATAAGAATTCATTGGAGACTGTTCCTTATTACCTCTAACAACATAATTATACCTATCTAGTTGGCAAGTTTTGTCTGCAATAATCAGTTCTCCAGTATTTTTTACAAGGCAGCAATTTTAATTTACGTACCTAGTGCATAAAACAATAGGGCGTGAGAAATCGGTAATTGGTTTTCACCCAATTAACCGTGGTATTAAATGACCTTTCCTCTCAATATTTCAACCTATGATTTCCAATTAAGTAATTCTTCTAATCCTACCTTTTCACGCCTAACAGCTCAACGGATTTTGATTAAATTTGGCACACAGGTAGACCATGACCTAGGTTGGAACTTAGAATACTTTTTATCCCTGTAGTAGGACGTTCCCGTGGGATAATTTTCGATCTCCATGTGGGTGAAGACGGGGCAGCTAGTAATCAAATACTTATCGACTGTACTAATTGATGGATTGTATAATCCATGCGTCAAGTTCGTGAACGGGCGCCGTCAGTAGGGACTGGTCATCTCTTAGCTGCCACGATTTTTTAAATATAATTATAGAATTTCTTTTATTTTTTCATTTTTATTACGGACACTTTTAACGTTCTGCATCGTTCTCACGCGTCTAACTTCGACATGAATGATGTTACAAATATTTTGAAACCATATTTCGATTTAAAAGAGTGTCCGTGGAGTTTCTTGCCCGTTCTTCTCCATGGGTAACTACTACGCTTTGGAATGAGCATCTAGCTTCATCTTTCTGACTGACAAATTCTGTCATGTGGAAAGGTAAATAAAGTCAGGTCATTTTGATTAAATTTTGTGATTTTTATTTATTTTGATTTTAATGATAATGTTTCTTTTGTCAAAAAGTAATCAAGTAGCGAAGATAACATGTATGTTCAATATAACATATTACACACATTTATGTAGTTTAATAGGTATAGCTTCTGGTACTGGCTTTGTTATCGACGTGATTGTTTTTATGATGAAATCTGCGATAACTATATCTGCTCATGTACGATGTTGTTATTTCAATCCCAGAAATTCATGACTGTGCTAAATAATAATGATATCTATCTACATCACGCGTCTTAATCATTTTAATTACCCTACCAACAATCGTGTACCTACATATTTATATTTGACTAGCTTTCGTCCGCAGCTTCGTACGCGTGGAAGTCGGAAATTATCCCGCGGGAACGTACTACCGGGATAAAAAGTATTCTATGTAATAAATCCAGGTAAGTATCCAGGTTATAAACTATCTGTGTGCCACTTTTCATCCAAATTCGTGCAGCCGTTTTTGCGTGATTGAGTAACGAATATACAAACAAACTTTCACATGTATAATATTAGTAGGATATATTATATTGTATTGCACAGGGTATCAGGGACATCGACGTCGTCGAATCCATGGTAACAGGCTTCACCTGTTACCATGGATTCAGTATATAATTCTGAATCTCCTGCGTTGAAAATTTTCGTGGGTCATTAAAAAAAAACTATTATTTTATTAGTAAAAAAACTAAAATGTCTTTGACATATCTCGGGACCCTGGGGTCCCGGACCTTTGGAAGGCGTAGGAGGGGTCGAAGCCAACTCGCAGAGGCCCGTTAGGCGTTTTAATGAAATGAGGCACCAACCCGATTATCACTGTATGCACTATGCAAGTGCACCCAAGGACAACCCCCGGTTGGTGTAGGACTATTGCAGGATATGGAAACAAAGATATTGGACTATGGGTTTGGGTGGCTTAAGTGGACTGGTGACTTGGAACTATGGAAGGACTATGGCCCCTGCCATCAATGTTTTATATGCACACGGAAAAAATGGCAGGGGGGGGACATGCACACTCAATAATGGGCCCCCGGAAACTGTTGCTAGCACATAATAACACACATTTTATTATTTAAAAAAACTATTATTATTTTATTAACAAAAACGATTACTTTATTATTAAAAAAAACTATAATTTATTTTATAGAACTCAATTATTTTAAGAGCAAGCATTTGACGTTTGGTCATCATAATAGAGTGTAAACATGATGGGGAGGAATGAGGGAACTGTTGTCAGAAATAAGTTTTGAGTATGAACGTGGATGATTATACGAGTAGGGGAAGACCAAACAAACGATGGATGGACTGTGTTAAAGATGATATGGCTAGAAAAGGTGTGACTACCGAGATGACGACTAATTAAGAAGTATGGAAGAAAACGACATGTTGCGCCGACGTCAAATAAATTGGGATAATGGCAGAAAAACGATGATGTAGATTACAGTAGCTGGAACCGCAGCACAGTGGCCGCACGTGACAACGTTATCTGCGATATTACCCACCATAACAATTGTAAAGAGTGAGTGAGAAAACAGTTCATAATCACCTTGACAACTTGAATACAACCGATATATTGTGTAAAAATCTCATAATAGGTGAAGTGTGCAAGCATATCACTCTCGAAAAACGGATATAAAATGTCAGAACATTAATATGCACAATTTGATTCTATTTAAGTTCCTAAATTCCTATAAACAATGGCTTCCTCACCCGGTGGTGTCGCCCTCCATGTGATGGTTATCTGGTAGCCCTACAGAGCTCCACAGTACACATAATACGGGCGGGTGTCGTCGTACGCAGGCGCACGGGAGAGCTTGCTTGTATGCGTGTGAGTCATTTTGCGCTGATTAGTTCATCCGGTTCTCTGTCTGTATACATTTTAACTCTTTAACTAGACATGTGTTTTATTTTTTAACCTACAGTATCTACATTCTACAGTTTTTTAGTTGTTGTGTAATTTGGAAAGTAATTTAATGTGTGACTCATCAGAAAATGATTAAATTGACCGTCTATACAAGCCGAAGATATCGCTAATTGTTTTATTATTATAACAAGGTTAGGTTAGGTTAGCGGGTGTAAACAGTTTGGAGTCGTTTGGAGGGCACAGTGATCTGTGAGGGCGTGCGCGCGCGCATCTCAAGTTGCGGCTGCGGGCTTACTGACTGCTCCTCTTATTTATTTTTATGTTTTTTGTCCCACACATCCCTGCTTAGTGCGGACGCAAATGGTTCTCATCTCGTTTACTAAGATGTTTTTATACACTTGACTGGCTATTTATTGAAGTATCATTATTCTGCACTTCAGGGAAAAGTCGTAAAAGAAACAAGTCAAGCACAGTGCACAGATGTCAACAGAACGTTGTCCTCAGTGACGACTGCTACTTGATACTTCTGTTTATTACATAAACAAACGATTACTTCGTTTTTGAAACTTTATCAGGAAATCGGTGTTGATCCTCATTACTAAATGGTCACACAATTTTAAGTACATATAATCAAGTAAGGACTTTACCCCCAATTGTGAATTTGCGCTATCGTATGAAGAAAACGACTTAGATTAAATGTTATCTATTCTTTCTTGTCAAAATTAGACGATAAAAATGTCTTGAAATTAGCCCAATGTGCTATTTCTTACTTTCATAGTAAACAACAACACTCCTATTTTCCTATAAGAGTTAAGCAGAGGTGTAGGTACCATCAAAGAAGTTCATATCTAACCAGTTTCAAAACAAAATGCCGTGAACACAATGACCACATCTGTTACCGGCCCGGTGCTATAGTCGCCGAGAGCTGCAAGCAAGAATAGTCCTTACGGTGGTTAGATATGAACTTCTTCGATGGTACATACTAACATTTTGATAATCGCCCATGTAAAAGGGGGCAAGCCTGTTGCCATCAAACGGTCACAAATCCGGACTCCTGGCTGGTTCTGCTCCTGGTGGAAAAACCTAATAACACTGCCTGACTTCGGGCAGTGGTTTTTGCGCAGCGCAGCAGTAGTACAGTAGCGTTTGGGACGACTACTCCTACGAGACAGTAAAGATAAACGGTATCGAATATAGTTTGTGTCATTCGACGGAAAGACTGCCTTAGTAGCTGATCTAGATACTGCTGATGGTAGCTGCGTATAAAATCAGTTTGAACAATAAACAAAAGACTGTAATCTGGTAATATGGCCAGGTAGCTGCAAATTCAGTAAGAAAGTATCGCGTAGGTGTATTTCGCCGATCAGCGTACGTGTTTGGATCAGTAAGTAAGGTGAGTGGTTGACCCGCAGTTGCTCGGAGCACCCTGCAGTCAAACCAGTTGGCCTGGGAGGACGGCGGGAGCGGGGAGCCCCGCTGCGGTCCACATCCCACGAAACAATAAACATGATAAACACTCATTTAACCGTCAAGTATTATTGTTTATCTATTTATGAGATGCTGCTATTGCTATTCTAGTGAGCTAATTTTCAGTACTCGTGTTATTATATGGGAAGGAGCATATTGTGTCTGATTTTTAGCCTAACATTGTTTAGAGCAGGGGCTCCCAACCTTTTAAAATACGCGCCCCCTAACTTTCTTTTAAAATCACTACGCCCCTGAGTTAAGGCTTCTACAAACAGGCGCGACACGCGACGCGACACAAAGACACCGCACGTCGCGCGCCGAGCGGTGTCTTTGAGTCGCGTCGCGTGTCGCGCCTGTTTGTAGGAGCCTTTACTTTGTCGACATAAGCAGAAACGCATAAGAATGTAAAACAAGCGAAAGTGAGGTCGAAAATGTTTGCACTCCCTTGGATAGGTTAGATTTTCTTTTGATCGTTCAAATAGAAGTAGAAGTTACTTTGTCGAGTTTTGCTTAGAAAACTTAAGAATTATGGGAATGCATAATGTAAGAGCGAGCTCGAAAAATGTTGTAGGTACAATTACGAGTTCGTTACATTTTTCTTTTGACCATTCATACAGAAAAAGTTGAAACTTTGTCGACTTATGCAGAAAAGTTGAAGAATCAAGAGAATGTAGAATGGAAGAGCGAGCAAAGTGAGCTCGAAATTGTAGCAGGCCGCCTCGGATAGGTTCGGTTTTCTTTAGTACATTCATACAGAAGTGGGAAACTTATTTTGTCGACTTATGCACTAAAGCTGAAGCTTATTTTACAGTACCTATCTACAATATTATGTCACGGTTTTTGAAAACTAGCCTTAACCTTTTCTAAATCAAGAATATAAAATTAAATCTATAGTTTAAAATTAGAGCCGCCGAACCCCCATTGGTCACTTTACGCCCCCAAGGGAGGCGCGCCCCACCGGTTGAGAATCCCTGGTTTAGAGTAATAAAAACTAATTGGTCTAGCTACGATATCACGAGTCAATTTGCTGCACTGATTTACATCTCTGCAATGTAAACAACTGCTTACTGATCCAATAGATTACCATCATTTATTATCTGAGACTGGTCATGAGTGAGTACCATAGAGAAGTCAGTTAACAGCATTGACTGGCAATTAGTCTATGGAGCACATTGCTAGATATAGCTAGCGCGTAGATCTAGGTAGGACGTTAAGGATGAACCGAATTTACACAAATATTTGCGCTGAATACTTCAAATACCTATGTTTTGGTGAATAGATAGGCCCATTTGAATTAGTCTGTAGGCTACACTCAGAATAATTCACATAGTTATTTATCTAATTATTAATTAAGTGTTCACTAAAATATCTATTTAAAATGTCTAATAATACTAAGTACACACATCTTCGTCATTATTTCAGCTGAAAGAAATCCACTGTTGTGTTCAAAGTGGTTATATACATACCTTCTAAATAACCGCCTCTGTGGTCTAATGGTTAGACCACCCGTCTCGGACCCAGAGGTCCCGGCATCGTTTCCCAGTGGGGGTAAAATTTTCTGCTGTTTGGTTGATGATAGGGCTTGTTCTAAGTCCGCCTGGCTAGCTACCATCATCTTATCTAAGTTTGTCGCCGTAACAGCAATGTAAACATCAGCATTGTTGTGTTTCGGCAGTTGGAGGTAAGATAGCCAGTTCCTCTATAGTTGAGGATTTCGGGTGAAGCTCGCTTCCACCTTCGGCTTGATCATCCCTTACCATCAGGTGAGATGCAGGCCAAGGGCTTCCTCATTGTGGATTAAGAAAAATATAAATTAATGTGTTACTGAAAGGAATTCCTTTTAATGAGTGATCGCGCAAGAATTTGACCTGAACAGGGCTTGTTTACACTTTCAATTAGATACTTTTAGAACAGGTAGTACTACCTACTGTGGTTCAGAATAACTATATCATCATCATAATTTTAGCCGAAAGACGTCCACTGCTGGAAATAGGCCTGCCCCAAGCACCGCAACTTCAACCAGTTCTGTGCTTTCCGCATCCAGCGGATTTCTGCGGCCTTCACAGGATCATCGGTCTACCCTGTGGGAGGCCTTCCAACGCTACGTCTTCCGGTACGCGGTCGCCGCTACAGAACCTTTCGGCCCCATCGGCCATCTGTTCTGCGAGCAAGTGCCCTGCCCTTTGCCACTTAAGTTTAGCAATTCTCCGGGCTATGTCGGTTACCCTGGTTCTGCTGCGGATCTCCTCATTTCTGATTCGATTATGGAGGGAAACTCCAAGCACAGCCCTCTCCATTGGCTGACTTTGATCCTTCGTTCAGTCCCTTAAGTCATCACTGGCAACAGGCACTGGTCAAAGGCTTTCGTCTTTAGACGCTACGCTATGTGGGGCGAGAAGATATTGCGTAGCTTCCTGAACGCTGCGCAGCCGAGTCGGATTCGAGTGATTCGACGATTGACCTATTGACCTTCTGAATAACTCAATATACCCTACCCTAATAACTAACTGTGAGACGAATATTATTTACTATCCTCAAGACTTCCTACACACCATGCCTCCTACCAGAGTGATTATAAATTTGGCCTATTGGATATCTAAAAGATAAATATTATGAATAGCTAAATATAGGTTCTAAATATTTACTTTTGAAATAGGGAGATACAACCTTGGGGCCAGAAACAGTTGTCCCTCAGGATTTGACATTCATTGGACTGGAATTTACAGATAAACAGATAAGAGAATGTATTAATGACTGTCTGCGGCTATAAATAGTTCACGATTGACATTTCTCGTCATTTTGCACCTAAATAGTAATTCTGAACTGAACAGACAGATGTGCTGTTGGGGAGTTTGTTGCGCGACTTCTTCCCAGCTAAAGCAGTAGTAAGTGGTGAAGGGCGGGCGTTTTGAGGGACTGTCTCATGTAATTTTGACGTTCAAAATGTGCTGATTCTCGGCCTATCAATAATATTTGATTTTTGATTCAACAAGTTCAACAAGAATCTAAGTAACAAAAATTATTGCTTCAATGAACCTTGGTAGGTACTTATAATGAGTCCAGTTCAAAAGGACAAGTGGTTCACTTTTTAACTTTCTCTATAAAAAAAAGTTTGCTTTGTTTTCTGAAATCCTAAGCACACAGGTCTGGGACTGGGACTGAATATATATTGCTAGAATGTTACATGTCATGTACATTTATAAAGTGACAGGGGTAACACAATTTATGTAGGCACATAATTTTTTAAACAGTAGGTAGAAGGACTCAATTTTATCTGTTTCATTTTCCGTTTTATCTAAATAGATTCATAGAACCCTATTTACGGAGCAACCGATAAAGCGTTAACGGCTGATTATTTCTTATCTGTTTAGGACATGTTGTCCAGACGATAGTTAGTAAATTTCCTACTCAACATTTCAATGTCCACAACTTCCCAGATAACTACGATTGATGGAGCCGCCTCGATACCAATATTTATACGCTGTGTATCTAGTGCCTGGTACCCAAGTACCTAAACGTTGACGTGTATGATTTTCTCAGTTAATTAGAGATATTATCTGCGTGTTCCGTTAGTGTCGCCCTAGGTATCTGTCGGGGTAGGAGAGACGTAGCAATTATCCTGGAGCGGGTCGCTGCGCCCGCGCCGCACGCAGCCGCATGATGCACGACACGAATAATAAACCAATCCACTTCCTGCCCAGCGATAAGCGCTTCATACACACATCACATCACATCACACAATAATATACGCACGCACACATTTACAACACTAATATACATATTTTTATGGCAACCTAACTACATACATTAGTAGTGACAAATACATAGTTACATTATAGTTGCGTTATATCTGTACATGTATTATGTTCTTTGTATTCAACACATAATTGCGTTGTTCACTACATTTAAACATTCTTTAAGCACACAAGAGCTGTGCATTATGTGCTTATAGTGGACAGGTACGTACCTATCATCCATTGTAATATTAGTAAAGTGAACCTCTAAGTACATAAAACTATGTAATAAAAAGGAAGTGTATATAAATCGTACTCCTAAACTGTACATTCATGTTTCCTATGTTTTTATGTCTCTCTCACCATATTTATTTATTTATTTATATAAACTTTATTGTACACCAGAAAATACATAGTAAATAATAAATTTAACACTACAAAACATACAATGGGCGGCCTTATCGCTTTCTGCGATCACCATTTTATTGAGGAAGAGTAGGAATAAGACTCTAGGTATTGAAATTTAATTAGAATAAGCAATCTTATCTAAAGGATTTAATGCTATAGAAGTATCGAACACTGCCAATTTGTATTTCATAATCAGAATGATAATGCAACAGTCATTTAGATATAAACATGTAAAAATGGCTAATCCAATTGATGTCAAATAAATTAAAGGGTAAAGAACACGGGCTATATGCATATAAAATATGAACTATAAATCCAAAAAGTCCCAGAGCATCACAAGCAAAGCTAGCATTACAATAACATTTTAAAGTAACTTAGTTCATCACAAGGATTATAGTATTTCACATGAGTCACTCATTCAACTGCAAACATCATCAATATTTTGTATACAAATATTTAATTTCAATCTGAGAGGCGACTGATATTGCCAATACGAAATGGCTGTGCAAGAGGAAACAACGATTAGATAACAAAGACATGAGTCAGTTTAACTGGAAGACCTTGTTTACGTAGTATCTCTGCATATTTCTGTACTATGAGGATGTAATAGTGGTTGAGTCCATGGAAATCCTGCGCCTCGGAGCGAATGGTAATGAGAAGGTATGACGCTTTGTTCTGAATATCAGAAGCCCGAAATTCTGACAATCGATTCAGCCAGTGGATATCGTCATCTCATAAATAGGAATCCAATGCTTCCCTATGTCATGATATAAATCAGTGTATTATTAATATTCCGCTACATCAAAGGGAATACAAAGATGATAAAAGCAGTGTAGTTCTACTTCATTATAAAAACACGTAGTTGTAATGTAAAGGCTAACGGTAGATCCCCTGGTCCGTGACGGTCTCCTCCCGAAATTCTCATCTTCTGTGCAAGCCTCCTATGAATACTAAGTAGTCGCAAGATGTTACCAACTTGTAACTATGTTGATTTGATCTGATTGGCATTAATGGATGGATGATTACTAAGCTGTTAAACGCTTATTATCTTGTGCATGCTGCATGATTCAATGAGAAACCACTGATTGGATGATTTATCACTACATGTATTTATATGCTTTGTCGATGTTTACACCCAGTTCCTCGTCTTGATGACGTCTTCATCGGTCGGTACTGCATCGATTGTCTTGTCAAGGAAAAAACGAATAAGAGCAAAAGCACTACGTATACCTACTATACATTCGAAGACAAGTACAAGGGCTGTCTAAAGTATTTTGTAACTGATCATTTTGAAAGTTCAGACGTGGTATCTTTCATTGAACTAGAACATTCCGGTAGCCGAACCAACGATATATTAATTGTTATTGTTGTTGCTTTTAGACTCGTCCGGATGATGATTAACATTTATCTTTAGAAAGTGACGATGGTCGGTAACTGGTACGTTTGTTGTTCGTACGATATATCAGTGTGCTGCTTAATCACCCTGTCTATTTACCTTGGAAGTCCAGCGACTCCATCGTCATTACGGTTGAGTCATAGCTTGTCATTTGTGAACTTCACTGAATAAGTAAATGACATATTTCTCAGAAGGGTCACCCAGTTGACGTCAAATTTTACTACCTCTTACTATATAGTCATTTATTGGGAAACATTTTTACGGTCTATTGACAGTTTCGTTCGAATGACCTTATGTTATTGTTTGTTCCATGTCGTGAACAATCATGTTTTTGCAGAAAAACCTAGTAGGTACTTATAGTAGGTAGCGCAAATTGTATTGTCTCACAACGTGAGGTCTTGCTATTGATGTCAATATTTCAATAATAAAACTGAACTGTGGTGCGATGCTAGTCATCGGGTAGAGCTCATTGAGTGTGGTCGGTTTTTGGCAGCCGATATTATTCGAAACGTAACCGTCAGTTCAGGGCGATGCCGATGTCGTCTTAGTTTGCGTCAGCGGATCGCTGCCACACTGGGCAAGCAAATTAACCAGCTGAGAAACATAGACAATTGGTTATAAGGATCCGTAGAAGTTTATTTTGACTCACAACCTTCTGTTTTGTTTTACAAAGATTCTTAAATTCTCTGCTATAGTCATTGATTAGCCGAGCGGAGCTGGGGCGAGCCGCTAGTGACTAATAAAGAGGTCATTAAAACAGTTGACTCTTCTACATAATTGTATATAAGTTACTTAGATTGGTACAATATATTTTTCAGTATCTTATCGCCATTCGCTACGTACCTACCGATCTGATAACAACAATCAGATTTGCAGATATGTACGCACTTAGAATTTCTAGAACGCGCCAACAAGATAAAGATTTATTCGAGACATGATTTAAAACCTAACGAAAGGCTAGGCTTAGCTGCTGTAAGTAAATATGAATACTATTGTCGCCATGGTCGAAGTACGGGTCATACGAATCTTAACTGTAAATCCGACTGTTTCAACATGTAGGGGTAAGATAGCGCGGAGTTTCGATTTCCGCTGCTGCGTTTATGTGGAACCGGCTTCGAATATGGGCTACTAGAACGTAAGTAGGTATGATGTACAGGGAAAAGATGCTATCAGCCTATGCATCTTTAATATCCGTTCCATTAGGTTACTTGTCACATTTGAAAGAATATTGAATTGACTGGTGGACTGTGACAATAACTATTTCTAGTTCTTTTTCTTGTTGTGCTCATCCTGAGTAAACGAGGGCAAAGATACGTAATTTAAAGTTTCTTTCTCAACATAAGTGGCTTTTAATGTTCGAGCTAGCTTAGCATTGTTGTTGGATATGTGTAATAAAACCCCATTAAGCGGTTGTATCACCGTTAATTCAACGTTAACAATTGTAGCTGCCGTCTAGTTAGCTCGGGCTCCCACGTCTGCATCTGCTTCGTGTCCGGCGCCCGCCTCTCGCCTCTGGAAACAGATGATACATACATCTGTCGCTGAATACGTCAACTCTGTATGTAATCATAGATCATTTTGTTTCCACCATCTAATCATATTTCAAATTTAATAACAATATACTAGGGTTAATTCAAAAGTAGGTAATAATCGGGTATTTTTAATACATCAATAAATTTATAACTAATGTCGGTACTATAAAAAATACCCTTACCAAGTAAGTGTGTCAAAATCAAACACAATGGTCATAATTTCTGGGAGATAAGTCCAATAACACGAATTTGGCGAAAAATTTTAGAGTAGTCACTCGGTTTGAAAAAAAATCTACTGAACATGTTCACGCATGTTGTTGGAAACACTAGGGGGCTCTGCTCCTCTAAATTCCACAGTTGCATGCTGGTGCAAGGAGTTTAAACTGACATCCACGGAAGATGAACATCGCGAAGTCCACCCATCGACGTCCCTTCACGAAGAAAACGCCAAAAAAGTTCGTAACATAACTTCTGTGTCTCTATAATCAATGGGTTGCAAGTGTAAATAAAGTTATATGTTGAGCTGTACTTGTACAGACACATCTTTGTACTCAAATAGAAATATCTTATTCAGTTCAAGGTGAAATCAATGACATTGCAGTTAATTTAAAACGTAGTTTACTGTAAATGTCCATCCGATGACAGCGGCATGGGATGAGGCTTTAGTTTGAGACTATCATGTGTCGGTAATGTACGATAATTACTTGATGTAGGAACATTCTGGGTTGCGAATTTGTTAATTGTACGAGAGCATAATAAGGGTATGAGTGCAAGAACAGGTTTGCCGCAGAGTTGTTGCGGCCGTAACGAGGACGCGATGACACATGTCTAACGGTAATTCGATTTTTACACGGGCTGAGCGCGTGCGCACGTGATTCTCAAAAGGAAAACCATAAACAAATGCTAGAAATGATCAGTTGTTTGTTTAGAGTATCGGACACGAGGAAGTGACCAAGGGCACTCTGAACATAAACACCTCTATCTACTCAAATGTGTCACATTTATGGCCTAAAATCGTGACTTGTCCATGGACAAGTTCATGAATGAATTTGGAAATAAACAAGAGGTTGCATATCAAATCGAGTGTGGCTACCTGCCTACAACTTGTATTCATTTCGGAACGATTATACAACATTTTCAATACCAGTAACTTCGTGAGTTGTTATGTAAATGGTCAACATATAAAAACTGTGTAGGTTGGTTCTTTCTTTTCATATTAAAACCACAACATTTACAGTAATGGAGGCACCTATGATAAAGTTATTCCTTTGATGGGTGAGTCACTGAGTCAGTGTCTTGTGACCTATGTTTAAGAAATACTTGAGGATGGTACCTATATAATATTCTTACCTAAGTATAAGTTAATTAATAATAATAATATAACGATTGATTAGTATGGGCACTTTACCTCTTACTTGATTGAATAAGATGTGAATTTATATCTGTAAAAGGTATGATTATCATGTTTTTTTAATGAAAAACTTTTAATATTAATGTAACAAACAAAATTCGTCAGGTTTTACACGAATTCATTCAGAGTCCGAAATTATATATAAGTAACCCTCAGAGCCATGCTAGATGCAGTGTAGCGTGTAAGTGGAACGAGCTATGGCTGAGATTGCAGAGAGGCGCGGGCGCAGGGTGGTGGCGACTGACAAACTGTCATGTAACAGGCTCGTCGTGCCGTGTTGCAAGGCTGAGCTGTACAATAACATTATACATTCGGCGGGCGCGAGGGCTTTCAATTGATACATTTTCGAAACCGGTCTTCGTTTTCATAATATGCTCCGTAAGATTCGATCTGGAACCTCCTCTGTTAAGTAAGCATAAATGAGCAGATCGATATTTATAGACAAATTAAACACGATAGAGCAGGTGATAAATTAAAATATTTTATTTAAATCTTAGTGCACACGGTATTTTATTATTTTTGTCCATTTAAATCATGTTCAGTATTTAACTGCCACAAAATCAACGTTGTTACATTGAACTTGTAATGACAATTATTGTAAGGATGTTTAAAAAAAAAATATATATATCGATATACCTATACCTAACAAAAGGATTGATGAGATGGATCCATTTAGGTTCTTGCATTGTAAAAAAAAAATTAAGAAAAAACATTTATTGAGACTCGCACAGGAAATCACAAATTAAACTAAAAACACACTAAACATAAATAAAAAAGGAAAATTTAAAGGAGGAAGTCCTATACGAGGCCAAAAGGCTCCTGTCTCAGCATGAACGGCATCGGCATTCATTGGCGTGGTCGGCATGTATTATCATCACAATAGGTATAGCACGGTACCCACCTAGGTAAGATAATCAAAACATTTAATAGAATGGCATCTAGGATCCTTTATACAATGATTTTCATATTTTGTCTTCATTGACCGACAGAACAGAACTAATTCTGGTTCTACGCACTCGAAAAGAGGTGTTCTTCTTATTCTGTCAATGAATGTAGTTAATAACAGTCGCAATCAGTCATACACATTAGAAAGTAGACAATACGATACAAGTGGTGTTATATGTTGACAGGTTATAGAAGGCATGCGCACTGCAAGTGTTCGGTGTCGAATAGCGCTCAGATAGTGTTATAAAAGGCGCATGAGTGGAGCGAGTGTCCCACTTCAGCGGATCGAAGGCCAGAAGTCGATTTGGGGCGAAGCTGGAGGCTGCGCGCTTCGTCCCCAGCCGGCGCAAATGTCACGCGAGCTATCTCACACAATCACGTTACATAACGCACTTGTTGCAAGCACTGAACCCAGTGAACACGGAGCAGAGTGAGGCAATCATCAACTGTGCTAACGGGTCGACAACTTTCTTCTACCAAAATTCTAATTAAATGACGGATATCACCGAACTTCAAGAACCCGAATACATCATTATGATCGATTTATTGCTGATCAAACTTCTACGCTCACGGGTTCTTTATAGTGCCATCATCACGAGCCTAATGTAAATTGATTGACACGCTTTAGCTCGCGTGGCGTATATTTTGGGCGTAATGGGCGCAGGCGCAGTGACGTAAACCAATTCCGCGGACGTGGGAAGCTCGGCGAAATCCTTGCGTTTGTTGCTGAATAGTTTTACGGTGCATTAACAATTATGACAACATTACTACGCAAATCACAAGAATATTTAATTTGAAAAGTTAACTGGGCTATGAAAATCCTTGGAAAATTCTATAGGTAATGGTGCATGTAGATTACAATAGAGTAGGAATGCGCGCAAAATAAATGATATAAAAATCTCACGCTACATGATTTCTTTCATTAAAGTCGCGATATTGTTTATTATCAACAAAGGTCGTCTGAATGAAAACAAAAAGAACGTAGAGAGTCATTGTATTTGAACAAAGCGTGTGAATCCTGAGTTGAAAGTGTGCGTCCGACTGCTGCTCCGAGCACGCTCCCCGTGCCGACTGCCGACTATATTTTTATATTGCAATAAACAGTTCTAGATATTTATACTGATTGACAAGATTCGCGTCCTACATACTGTGAGTGTTGAGCTGCATGTGTAACAAACGACTTAACGGAGGCGTCTCCACGGCGCTCATTGTCTGAGCGACTCGACTTGTCTTCGCTGTAGCCTCTATCTAAGTACCTAGGTATCTCCTACCATGTCTGAGGCATTATTAATGAGTAAAACAACTTCTGTGTGCTTCTTGTGTTCATGATCAGTTACTTTAATATAGTATCAATACTTCATTAGTAAATACTGTCGACCATGACAGTTCTAAAGCTTTGAAAAATTTACATTTAACATTACGAAAGTGTACGAAGCTTTTGTAATTAATCCTTTGCATCAAAATATGTACCTATAAGTGCATGTTTTTGTATATACTCTAATGCAGCATTTCATGCAAGAAACAGTGACTCAGTGAGTTCCGTCGGTCACCAGTTCACCACACTGGCCATACGAACATTACCATAATCCGGCATTAGGCTTGGAGCACAATAAAGGGTTGCACGAATGGGATACGGTTCATTATGCAACGTATTTCCTCGTCGCCCGTAATGAGAGTGAAAAAAATAAGGATATGCACGGTGCACCCGAGTGGAAACATGGAAAGGAAAATATTCCTACGCTAACCTTTCATTATACTTGTGAGCTCTTGAAACATTTGTTTTTAATTTACCGGAAGGAATATAAATCAAATGGACTCATCTGCCATAGCGGAAGAATGAGCGAAGTTTCAAGTAGGTACATTCGATCTAAATATATCAAAGTAGGTTGATGTGTTTGTTTGCATAGACCATGAGGAGATATTTATTTTCATTCGGCAGCGGCCGCAGTTAGCGTTTTCACATCTGTTTCTGATGGTGCGATATAAATAATATTGTTACTCGTATTGAGTTTTATGTCATATTTCACCAATTAATATGTTTAAGTGCTGCACCGTTTAGGCGTGTGTTGTTCACTTAGTGACAGAATTAACATTGTGTAGTGTAGCAGTCAGCGTGCAGATGCTCGTTTGGGACCACACAGCTGCGGTATTAGGTCATGTGAAAGTTCATAATGTGTTGGAGTAGCTGACTAAAGTACTAGAGAGCGGATTCGGGAGTGATGCGCGTCCTCAGCTCTCCTCCGAACTGGAGTAGTGGGACGGATTAGGATAAACCGAGTCAATGGCCGGGTCACGTGGCTATTTGCGTTCCACTCCTTTCGAGCCGCCTCACCGCCCCTCGCCCCTCGTCTTCCGTTCCCTTGTTTAAACTACCCGCAACAGACTAATTTTGGTCACTAATCTGTTGAACAATAAAGACGTTCAAAACACGCTCGAGAGTAGGGTTTTGTTTTCTTTTAGTCCAGCGTTTACTGTGTTGGGGGAACATGTTATAAAAGTTATCGACAAATTACACTTCGTTATTAGATACTTATCCATTATTTAACATCTGGTACTAAACGTTACCTTTTTTATTAGTAGGCAACGCGATAGTTATGTGTTTAGTGTGAAGGGAAACGCCCAATTGTTACATTATACTCTTACATTGAATGATAACTGTTTGCTCACAACGCTGAATTATTAATCTAGTGATAGGTATTGCTGGAATCAGGCGATGTTTCTAATTCATTTATGAAGCTGTTGTGGGAGCGGCGTCCAAACAAACAGACCGACCAAACACGATAGCCTACTATTACGTGCTTATTGTGACCGTGCCTATGGATAGTAGGTACTACTGATCACTGCGGTATAACATAAATGAAGGTAAAATCATCCCTTGAAACAAAGCTAGCTCCTATGTCTGGTACAAATTGAATCATTCAATTGATCAAAGGAGTCATCTTTTCAGTTAAGACCACAAGGCGTACTGGGTCAAAAAGAATTTCTATTTTATTGATACATACCTACTTAGAAATGAGAAATGGTTTTCCCGAAGCACCGAACTCAAACTCAACTCAAACTCAAAGCATTTATTTCAATTATACCATTTACAGGCTCTTTTGAATTGTCAAGGAGTCGTTCAGTCAGAAATATGGAGAAGAACGGGCAAGAAACTCCACGGACACTCTTTTAAAACAAAAATACCACCTACTCGTACATCCTTTAATCTAGCTTAGAGTGTTAGTTATTATGAAGATAGTATAATTCTTTTGGCTAGAATACATGTACTTATTCAAGCTTTTTTATTTTCCTTGCAGAAAGTACATTTTGTACCTACTTCATCTTTGTTGATGGCATTGCATCACATCTCTTTGTGTAAATGCAGATTTATATTAATTATCCTCTTGCTAAGGAAGGAAACACCGTGAAAAATCAATTAAAACAGCATTGCGGAAGGCGCAGTTACAATATTAAGTATTAACAAGGTTTTACTTCAACAATAATATTATCGTTTACTACGTTATCCTATAAACATTTGATAAGTAAACGGCAAATAAAAAGTAAATGATACGTCCTTAATCCGAAGATACCGATTTGTCTAAGTAGACTAATAGGGCAACTATAGAGGTCGATAACCTTTTACAAAGAGAAGGGTGTATCAGGTGGATGACACCAAATTTTTATGAATGCAGGGACCTCGTTGGATGACTATAGATAATGGAGGTAGTTTAATTTTTGACTTTTTTACCTGTGAATTTCACGACCTGAAAATGTTGTGTTTATTGATATTACTAATTCATTAATGTCATTGTTCGGGAACTTCCCAACTCCTCCGTCGAAATAGAATGAACTTTTCTAACCCTTATAAAGCTTGACTGTACACTAATATCACGTGTATGAGGCGCAAGTTCGCTATTCAAAATAAAAGACCATTCCAGGTCATTTAAGTATTTAGTAGGTTGCGCGAAACTATTCCCAGTTCATAGAAAATTTACATAAAAAGATTACAATAGAAGTACTTTCTTGCGCCCGCTGTTCAAGTCAATAATATGGGAGCAATCTTCTTATTAAATTGGTGTCGTCGTGAACAGCCATGTTTGCCTCTAACCTGCAGCGGATGCATGTGTAAATACTTTGGTAGTCCGTAGTCCATTCTCTGCCATCCATCCATAGAGCTTCCATCTAAGTAGTACCTATCCTTTTCTCCTAGCATCAGACAAAATCAAGCACTCATTAACTTTCTACCAAAGTTGATTTTGATTGTTTACTTTACAAAAATCAACTGTCGGAAAGTTAATTTTTTTAAAGTAGATACAGCTATGGTGTAAGAAAAGGAAGAGCCCATTGTGAATAGTTGAAGGTAAATAAATAATAGTCTCAATTTCGTGTGTACTAGGAACTTTCACTGACACTCATAATGTAGGAGTTTGTCGAGATCGCGGGAATTGGCGAGAGGTAATGACTTATTGTTTGAGCACAATCGACCCCATAATAAGGCGGAGGACGGGGTCCCCTTTATAGATAAATTAATTTCTCATTCCATTTTAACATGCGTTTTAAGATATAAATGCTACATCAAAACTGTTAGTCCTATTTATAACAAAATTCTAATTATTAATTAGAGTTATAAATAAGAATAACAATTAAGTAAGGAGTACTGCTTACAATTTATTTCATTCATAAGGAAACACTTTTATTACTTGTGAATAAGAATTTTTTTTCAAAACATTTCATTTCATTCACATAGGTAGGTACAGGTACATTACATTACAGTTAATGCAGTTTTGATTTGAAAGTCAAGCAGTGAGGACATCGTCACAACGGATAAGTTCACCTGCCAGGCTGCCTGCCAAAATACTATACCCTGCCAAAATGAGTCCTGTATAAGTCAGGTTCACATGAGTGTGACAAAGACATCTATATGTTTACTGTGCATAGACGAATGAGGTGCCTAGTGATGTTCCGAAGCGGTGACATCATCACAGTGTAACAATGGCGGTACACGATCAGCTGTTGAACTATCTTGACAAGTAGTATCTTTAATTAGATGTCTAAGATTGCGTATTAAACCACCACCATAGTCCATTTTTATATAGTACGACCGAATTCCCTAATTGGAGATGTAACAACTCCGCTTACCCGCTTATTGTTAAGCCTTACTTTCACTCTCTGATTAAATTTTATTGGAACCATATCTTTCGCACTAAGCTCTATGTTTCGCTTGTTGAGGAAGCTTAGAATAATTTAGGTTGACTACACACTAGTTCGCTATGTGGCTAATGGCTACACTACATTAACCAACTGTTCCATGAAATGATGGACGTCAGCTTTGCTAAGAATGTGTAATCAACTAATTATAAAGATGCAAAGTACATCGTGTTAGGTTACGCTGAAATTGTTCCTGGAAACAAAGTTAAGAAGTTGTTGAGTTGAGTTGTCGAAAGACTTTAACCATCACAAAGAACTTAATGAAGGCCAAACTACATACTTAGTATGAGCACTGACTGCAGGTGTTAACCATCTTGTGTACCATACAAACCTTGATGAGTCAGCTAAGACTTAAATAAAGTTGACACAAGAATGCACTAGAACAAAATAAAGATAGAGGTCCGACTGACAGCCAGTAAGTACTTACATCGTAAAAAGGATGTGCTCATATCAGCACATGTCGCATATTGGCATAGTCATATAAAGCGATGTATAAATATACATTATCGTTTCAAAACACTCTCTCGGCAGTGGTTCGATTTGAATCGCAATAATCGTAATTAACAATGACATATTAAACGGCTAACATAAATAAGGGTGTTTCAACAAGCCTCAACGTTACTGCTTTGTTCGAAAGGATATGTCAGTAGGTGATTGTTTCTCAATTAGCATATTGCTTCACTGGCGTGTATAAAAATATGAATATTATTGTGCAGTTGAGCGCCGAATACTTTATATGGGTTTAAGCGGAGAGTGGGCGGCTGCTGGCCGTGAGCCGTCGACTTGCGCGATTAGCGACCGGCAGCGCCCGCGCCAGGCGCGCGCCTCGCCCGCCCGGCGGCTGCGCTTGCGACACTATACGCGCCTACCTGAATAATTACCTATTATAAAATCTCTATCATACTCTCGCCACACAACTACACACATAATAGCCTGATCCCCGCATACTTTACATTGTGACAAACACAAGCCTTTATGTGATGCCTTCGACCGGCGCAGAATGCCGAGGAGGCATGCTAGTGGAAAATTAGCAGTAGGTACCTATTCTAGTGTAAAAGGGTTCATCCCGTCGCTAACCTTCCCATGGACCCAAAAGCTAATAGGTACACGAACTAAAATTTTTAGTATATCTTATAAATCCCAAACTGTGAAAAGTATTATAAAAATGCTTGATAACTTAGCTATGCCTTTTTACTGAAATATATGGAACATTAAAGTTTGAAAGTTGTGGTGATAGCACAAGTTTGTAGCGAGTGAAGTCTCTGGTATAAACTCGTGTAGTTTTATTATATTTGGTTTGTACTCTATTACTACCAGGAGATGGAGCATAAACAGAAAATACTTTCCAGCCCACAACAGATTATTCTTTGTACATCATTATGTATCATTGTACGACAACATTCATCGTGGTGGCGAATGACATGAAAACCTGCTAAGGACCAATTACGAAGTTAGCGTCGTCGGTCGCGTATTGTGGTAGTGTACCGAGCACTGAGCACTGAGCAGTAAGAACGGAGCCGCAACTCCGCGAGACGAGTGTATGCGTGCAGTCGTCCCAGATTTGTGATAGCCGCGGCGCGATCCCGACAGTTGAGTATTGTGCGACCCCTGGGGTGAACGATCTCCTCTGAGTCGTCGACACGGCCGCGATAATTACTGTCGCTCCGAGTCTCCGCGCTGCGAGCTGCGACCCGTCCCTGCCTACGCCCGGTGCCCTCCCAACAGCTGCACCTAACGCTAACCGCTAATGTTACTAATTGAAACACTTTTGCTTACCTCGCCTTGACCACGTTGTTTTGTTGTTGCGACAGATAATTGCAGATGATCCAGAATGCCACTTAAAAACTTAAACTAACAGTACACAGTAAGTACCTAAGTAGTACGAAACTTAAACTTTGTTTTAGGTAGGTATCCACTTTCTTGATGGAAATCGGGAAAGAGCGTGTATTCAATGCAAATTGTACGTAACATTTTGCTAAGCAGTTCTGTTAAAAAGCTTATAACGAGAACTTTCCATACCATAGACGCAGCTACAGTTTACGATTTTAAACAAATTTCAAAGAATTTAGCCTAGTTTATCAATTCAGAATTCTAACATTGTTTTTACACGTTTGGCCGCTTTTTAGCCGGCAGATGATGAACATACTGTGGCCTAATTTCATAGTGTACAATAGATTATGCAAACATTTCGTTATGCGGAATATGGATCTCAACCGAATCAAGTTATTTACGAATGCAATTTTGTGGCTATAGGTAAAACAAAGAGGCGGTTTATCAAAGAGCTTAAAGTAAGTATATTGAATCCTAATACGGATCGATAGGTATGAGTGCCAATGTTCAAAGGTTAACGAGGTATTAACAATTTAATATAACGTGACTCCGGTGACCGGCCCTTCATTGTTTTCAAGGTGAAACGTTAAATATTGAGGGGATTGATCTTTGTCCTACGTTAGTAAAACATACGGTCGTTCAATAGACATTACGCATGGTGATTTTATGGGGACCGAAGTACGGTAGCTGCCAATACTTCGAATTACTTCATGTTTACTGTTCCGTGTTTAATAAACAGGTACCTACAATAAGGTACGGTGATAATGCCCATTGTTATGCGTGAGGAGTATCGGTGACCTGACTGACCCTGAGACCATCACGAAGAACCCCTTGAAAGATACCTAATATGGATCTTGGAAGCCATGTTAAAGAAAAGACACCAGTTATTTATTCCTTGTCTGTATTTAATGGTTGAATGCTGTACTAACGTTGAACTATACTAGTGGCGCTCTCTGTTACAATTTGTTTGTATTTAGTTCCCTCATGTTATTATGTTCCTAGGCCACAAACAGACATTCAATATGAGCTGCTGGATTTCTTTTTAGCTATGTTCAATAGGTAATACTCGTATAAATAAGGTAATCTTGGGGTATTATTTACGTTAGGTTTTATTGGAAATAACTCGGGTTTACACGTTTTCCTTCCTTAACGCTACATAATTAAAAATGAACATTAATCATTTTGTATATAGTCGGTAATTAGTGCAGTATGTAAGGATCTTTTTATGATATTCCTGCAAATATAAACAAGGTAAGAACTACTTGGAAATACTTAAATAGGCCAGAAAAATTAAAATGTAACTGAACTAAATATTAATAAAACAAAATTAGATAATTATGTACCAGAATAAATTGAAATCCGTTACACATTCCACCATACTTTTTACGTTCATTCTATTTACCCTTTTTACGTATCATGGCCACCAATTCTTCAAAGGAAGTTGTATGTAGACTCGATTGTCATTGTACACCGCAGCGACCCACGGACCGTCAACTGTTTAATTATTACAGAGAGCCATCAAACAAAAGCCTTCAAAGTAAATGACAAAACGTCTCCGGACGACTTCGGTCGGACATGACAAACCTCGCAGATTGTATTCGTATGCAATTTTCGACGAAGTCGTTTACGGCGTACTGGCCACAGAAAGGGCTATTTTCTATGTTCATTCGCATAGTAAGTATTTGCCGGGCCGTCATGTCCACTCACTCAAGGGCTAGTGCTGGCGCAGGGGGATAATGGAACTCACGTCCAAAGGGATTTAAATAATGGGCCGTGGGACGGGCTCACGGGTCTCCCCGTCATCCGTCTCCGCTGTTTACGCGTGTCAGTTTAAACCGATGTGAATCCAGTCCACTACACGGACATCGAAAATAAAATTGCGAATGTATTTCGTATATGAATGTGGTTTTTGGGTAAATTTATTGGTTGTTACTCTACTGATAGGTTACCTACGTTAAAAGCAACAACAGTCAATAACCAGTGTCAATGTAAAAAAATGTCATATCAAGTTAATCAAATACTTTCCCTTCTTCTTTTAAAGGCAAAGAAATTAATCGAGAGGAAGTCCACACGTTTATAATAAGTTCTCAAGGTGCGGCGAGAATCACGAAAGGCAGCACCACCTACCAACTAAGGTACGAACTACCGGTGTGACGTAGACACGGAGTGCCAAGCATACGCTGCTCTAGGCGAGTATATACCTACCTTGTAAGACATGTTACCTGACGACATCAATTACATCATGACTTATCACAGTTTACTTTTACCTTTGAAAATGCTTTTTGAAACTGTCGTATTGCAATGTCAAAGCTCGTTTATGCTATCCGTGTTTATAGGTAGTTTCGGGTTCAATTATTGGAAAATCCGTTAGCGCACGGAACTGTTAGGCCTTGATCCATTTGCATCACGTCGCTATGCGTTTATTCAATTACCAATTCAGACTTTGATTTTGTCCTGATATCGGCTGTTAGTTGTCACAGCGTAAAAAGGTGTAACTGCAAACTTTTTAAAATTTTAAATCAATTCTCATAACAATTATTAATAAACATTTATAAACAGCGTGTACCAGTTCTCGATAATACGTGTATAAATTAATATTGCCTTGAATTATTATGCAGAACTGCGCCGCTACCGTCGATGGTGTATTAAAATTAATCCTGTTCGTCCATATTTGGCGTGTTTGCTTACCTATGCGGTCCTTTTAAGTAATTTTTCTTATAAAGTTCCTTTGGAATCGGGAGTTTCCACATAGAAAGTTTATCGGTAAACATCTTTTATCGGCGGTCACGATACTTCTACGTCACTTTGGTGGCTTCGTAGGAAATACGAGACCGTATGTATTGTAGTTCATCCATAAATCAAAACCAATAATGAAATTAACAAAAACTTCGATAGCTTTTACCTATCAATGTCTTCTCCTGACTCATCAGTTTATGTATCACACGTATTTAAATATTGGTGCATCAATATCAAGTTTTAGGCGAATTCACGCCTGAAGGAACTTCGTTACTGTCCTCTTAACCCAGATTATCAATGGCCAGATGAGTGGTCAGCGGGGCCAGTGGCTGAGGCGCGCTGAGCCTGCGCGCACGCTGGTGGCCGGCGGCCGGCGAACGCTCGGGCGCGGTCGCGTGCCCTCGCGTCTCGTCGGTTGCCGTGACGCAAGCGCGCGTGACCATGACATCAGTTCTTCGGCGCCAGTGCCGCGACACCTATGATGGATCGACCGAGACGATTTCCATTTTAGTGCGACAAAGAAAGCGGATATGATGTAGATACGACGGCAGTATGTAGAGTAGCCGGGGTCCTACCAAAAGAATCCATCCTTTTTGACGCTTGATTCTTAATTCTAATGAATGACGAATGGACTGTCTGCGTACGTGTGTTTAACAAACACAGTTATATAGGATTCCAAAATATGACTACTGACACCATCATATAATCATAGATCATGAGTCATACTTAAATGATAATATCATATAGACATATATTGATATGTCTAAAAAATAAATTTAATATATCGAAGCTCTTAAAGTGATTGCACTTTAAGAGCTTCGATATATTTAATTTATTTTTTATTATATAATAATACCAGCCTATTTCTGTCCCATTGCAGGGCAAAGGCCTCTTCTCATACAGAGAAGGCACGAGCATTGTTCACCACGCTTGCTCAAGACGGGTTGGCGATTTCAGACTTATATTATCTATAAGTCCAGGTTTCCTCACGATGTTTTCAGTAAAATGATTCTATATGATCCTAGATATATAATTGTGTAATATCCCCTCATCAATCAAATCAAACTACCAGTTGCCATGTCAAAGGTTGAATCAAAACAAGTGCATATTGGAATTATATGTTAGATTCTAATCAAACTGTCCGGAGCGTTTGGTGTGGAAAACCACAACGTGAATGAGTAATTTTCAAATTCTAGTGAATGTTTGGTGTGTAATCCGAATTTTAGAACTCATTGACATTTCGACTCGATTGGAATATACACCGGTTCCTAGTAAATTTTATTTTATGAACCGAATAGTTCTGAAATGCATATCTACAGCAAATGAAGATATTTTAGTCGATGATACAGACTTAACCGGAATACCTAAAACAAAAGATGTAACTAGGTACTTCCGTATTTATTATTTTTGTATATGGTAAACTACTGTGCCAATAAGTATGTAAAGAAGAAATTGTTTCTTCTTTATATCGTGTTATAAAATCCATGCAAGACTTAACACGGGAATAAAGACCCTCTCGTTTAATTTACCTACTGGTTAGATGCAGGTAGGAAAAAACCCGTTTTTGTCCATATGTAATATCAATCAACTCATGAGCGAAGCAGGAAGCATCATTGGACAGAAAAAAAGAAGCACCTAGCTATGTGTACGTATGCATCACTTTGTTACGGTGATTATAAAAAGATCTAAAGTTTTTAGAACTGGGATTGTACCCATTGATGAAAATAATAATAATTTTTGACTTTTAAAATTTGATATTAGCCCCGAAGCGTAACACAAAAGTTTATATCAACTTTTATGGTTTTGCATCACCATCAGTCTGTTTTTGATTAGCGTTACATATTCGCAGCGTAGGTACGCACTAAGCGCACCGTAGGCGAGCGGCTATGCAGCGTAAGCACAACGTAGGCGAGCGGCTACGCAGCGTAGGCCTAATGTAGGCTCAGCGTAGGCGAGCGGCTACGCCGCGTAGGCCCAGCATAGGCAAGCGGCTACGCAGCGTAGGCCTAGCGTAGTACTTTACTAGTCGGCTTTATATATTTCTACTGCGAATAGTTATTGCTGAATTAGTGCAACTCTTCACATAACTTTATTAATAGTACAAATGGTGTCAGCGGCGATAAAGTTATGTAACTATTATTAATTTCCATGTTGATATAGACATGGTCGGTAGCACACCAGTTTAAATAGTGTTATCAAAGACTAGCCCAACATATCGTGTGAGGCAATTGACCCTAATATCGGATGACATCGTATTATCGCCACTTAACATTACTGGCCCACATGCTACGAATATTAGATATTCTCAATGATTTGCGATCTATTCTAACTTCCTTTATTGTCTCCAATTGAGCATTCCTTTGTTTATTACGTTTTCTAAGAACATTCGTACTGGCTCGTATACATATACAGTACCGTGAATGTTGGCTGTAAGTTGTATGTAGTTTACTGCTCTTGAATCCTGTTATCTTCCGTGTACTAATGTACGTAATTAGACAGAGATGTACAGTCGACCCCACGTCGGTGGGAACACTTTGACCTTGAGCTGGCTTAGCGTAGTACGGTGCATAGAATGAGAGGCCAGTTTATACTAGTTTTGTTACTTGTGCGGCCTACTGTACAAAGCGTTTAAGATAAGTGTGCTGCGTAAACCGACTTGTTGTGATACCTAGTAGTTGTCTTTTAAATAATGTTTTTTTTAAGTGCATTATTATGTTTACATCAGTTGGACTATACCGGTATTTGTTAGTGTTATAGTTCGAGTATCGTCGGAGATGCATCGGGGGCGGAAGTGAGTGACGAGCGGTTATCAGCGAGGCAGGCGGCCACTGCGCGCCGGGCCTGTGTCGCCGTATCACAGGAAATACGTGGTCAGCCACTGGGCCACCGACTTTTATTACTACATTTTATATACAAGCGACGATTCTTTCCTTCAGTAGGTACCTAATTTGCGTTTTGTTGTGGTTTAGTTGATTCATTATACTTACTTATGAAATCACGATACCTACAGGCCGAGTAATTATTTATTTTAATTGATTTTCCCCTGTTTATGCCGTCCGTTAAATATCATTGCAAAAACATTTTATTTCAAATTTAAAGCAGTTACGTACTTACCAAGACAACACTGAAATTATCGTTTTATCGTAGACAGTTATATAGCAACGAAATCCTTATTTTCGAGTGGATGAATCTAAACACTACGATAAGTTTGTTAAGACAGATGAACTCTATTCAACTTATACAATGGATTGCATAAACAAACAAAAGATCTCGAAGCCAAGCTATCTGATTATCTCGATTTCAAAACTGCGTCACGTAATGATTTAGTACTTTTAAGATTGTGCTGTAGAGTTGGTTCTATTTCGATCCGCTTCGTCGACTATTAGAGTACGTACCTAGAGCATCAAACACTAACGAGGGGTCAGAGGTTGCCTTTACGTATATGATTTATAATGATCGTGGAGCGAGTAAACACGGCTGGCGGCTTATCGGCGTCCCGCGCAGGTTCTTCACCCCTGCGGGCTTGTGCCCTGTGGCGGTCGGTGTGGCCTGCCGCCTGACGCCGCCTGCCTCACAGTCCCGCGTGTGCCGCAACACTGCCTAATGATACTCCACGGCACGGAACTCCCGTTTTGTCGACACTATTCACATTATTTACGGTCTTCAAAAATTACCTCACTCACTCACGTGGCAATTTCCTTTTCAAAATTAATGTGGGGGTAACAAAAGAAAATCAAATGTGCGATGCCAGGCCGGGTCGTTATGAATAACTAATTATGAACGGTTTCATAAATGTGTATTGGAAATCCTACAAAAACTCTTGGAACCGGTGTGGATGCCGTGTGATTCAGTGATTAATTTATTTACGTCCGTGTTACTGCACGCTCCAAAATAATTTGACGAACTCGTTGAAAAAATAAGGAACCTTAACGTCCGAAACGAATCATAATTACGACGACACGTTTATAATTTACACATTAAAGTGAACGATGATTGATATATAGTTTGTAATACAATAACAGCTAAACAGTGATTTACTGCTGTAATATTTGCACCACAGTGAACCTTTTATCGGGTTTGATTAATGCTTCCATGGCATGTGCGACACTGATATTACTTGCACGTTAATGAGCAGGATGCGACGTCACTGTTTGCTATAATATATAATATGTGTCATTTCTATGCAAACGAAAGGGCAACGACCTGAACGAGATTCCAAAAATCTCAAGTAGTTATAGGTACCTACCACCTACATACCTACCGACACGGTGTGTCAAGTAGACTACATGCAAGCAACGGTTCAATCAATAACAATATTGAGTTGTCACGATGTTGAAGGCTTTTTTAAAGAATATGCGCGCCGGATGGCACCGCGCACCTGACGGACGTGCGCGGCTTTGCAAATGCGAACCGAAACATGGTTATCATTAGTAATGTCTGCTGAACGTTAGTGCTGTGCTGCTAACTTGATGACTACACCGTTCTTGGATTGTACTCGGAAATGCTACACCTACTTATTGTTTGGAGCTCTCTATATAAATACATTATATTATACAGGTGTCTCGTAATAACTCTTACTATGAACACATATCTACATCTCAACCTTCTTAGGTATTTGTGATACCTGCTCTTTTTGTTCGCGGATTGAATTAGGTATGCATATTTTTTGGAATGTTAAAGTATATTTCCAATTTAAGTTTCCTTTGCGAAGGCAAATGGTTAAATTTTTATTGTTTTTATGTGGGCAGATTAGAATTGGTATACATTATTCATTCTTTGTGCGGTCGTTATTGGCAGACGAGGTTATAGACGATTTGTTTTGTTTCGAATGCGTAAGCGCATCGGTGGCCGGCGGCCGGGCGTAGACACGGTTGAATGAATCAACCGGACCGGGCCGCGACCGTGACGTCGCGTCATCGCAAAGGCGCGTCCTTCTCATCCTTCTATAACGTTCCATCAGATTGTTGCACATATTGTTAAGAATCTAACGTTTCGTGTTTTGCTTTTTTATGGAAGGATCAGTTGGTATTCTGTTGTACGTATTGGGTGAAAAATACGCAATAAGAATCTACCTAAACTTCTAAAAAACTTCGGATAAAATTGTGAATAATATTGCAAAATCCGTTCAAAAAAACCGGAGAGAGTAACGGTTTAGAAATGGCGTATGGGGACAAAAAGTAAGATCATTGAATAAGTAGGTAATACAAATTACTAAGCATAAGAATTTTTGGTACTTATATATTTCTAACACAAAAGTCAAACGAGGAAGGTAGGTACGCCCACCATCATGATAAAAGTTAAAATAGATTTACATATTAGAATCAGATGTAAATACCACTACCAAAGCTAAAACAAAGTGATATCATGCCGTAAAATACCTAGGTGGGTTACTTTTAAAGTTTTAACAGCACCTTAGGTGCTAATTTTTCAACGCGCCAATACATATCAGGGTACGTTAGCCTACCTGCTATAATTATGATTAGATCCTTGATAACAATAATAAAATTACCTACTGCGTGAGCTGTTGAATCATTACATGAGTACATGGCAGTGTGTTGCACAACAAGTGATCTATCCAAAGCATTATTGTGCGATTTCCTAAAACCTTGGATGTTAAATCACGGAGTGATAACATCGTTAATGAAAACTGACCTCTCTACGTCCGACCCAGTTATTAATTACTCGTAATGAAACAGTTTTAGGTATCTTTATTTCTTCTGCTGTTCTAAAACTTTACAACTCTACTCATAGTGAATGCCTCGTTGGTCTTGTGGTCGCAAGCGCTACTGCTGAGCAAGAGGTCCTCGGTTCGATTCGCAGGTTGGGCAAAGTCTCTAAGAGATGTCAGCACCAACTGACGGGGTCCGGAAGGGCCAATGCCTGCCGGGGTTGCGAGTTTGTCCGAAAGGGATATCGCGACCCCGGCACGCAGGCAACGGAAGGAACACGGGTGGGTTTTAGTCAGTAAAAGTCTATAGTACACCTCTGTGACACCTTTCGGGGAATATTGGCGTTATGTTATGTTATGTTATGTTATGTCTACTCATCGTGACAAGAATGTCTCACGGATAAATGTCAAATCTTTCTGCGTTGAGTTGAGTTCATGACATAATGTCGTGTTTTTGTCGTATTCAGGTTGGAATGCATTCTAGGCCGTTTGAATGGCACTCTACAGGGTGGCAGGGACATCGACGCGAAGCCTGCTACCATGGATTCAGTACATGATTCTGACCCCCTGCATTGAAATTTTTCGTCGGTTATAGAAAATGAAATGTGTGGTCAACAACGTTCAACGTAAACAACGTTCTCCATGGGGACAACATCGAAATCGCGAAAAAAATATCAACTGTCCCATACAAAACTTCAATACTAAAGTAGGTGTTGAAGTGTCCACACCTTTCTGATACATGCATTTCATACTGATATGTAGGTATCTATAATAATGCGAATGATGCGTCCCGTTTATTATTATAAACATAAACGTGACTATTGTCGGTAACTACGGATGAGTTACCTATAACTAGACTATATTCATGGGCGTACCCAGGGGGGGGGCAGGGGAGGGCAGCTGCCCCCCCCCTGAATTTTGTATGCCTTGGTACCTACTGTTGTCGATAAAAGTTATGTTAGAGTCACTTTTTACAATTACAATATATTTATTTATTTATTTATTTAACACTTTAAGCACACACATGTACAGAGGCGGACTTTATGCCATAGGCATACATTTAGAAAAAACAGCGAGCAGCGCGGTTTTTTCTAAAATTTCATGTCATGTTGTTCTATCTTGCAAAATACGCGAACGCAGCAAGCAAGCACACAGTTTATTTATTTTAGTAGCTTAGGATCTCCTGCAGGTGTTTCCCCTACACACTACATGTAGGGTAAAACATGTGCCCCGGCTTTAGAAATTTCTGTTTTGCCCCCCCCCCCCCCCCCCCCCTGAGCCAGAAGCTGGGTACGCCCTTGACTATATTAGATAGATAACTGCTGTGTAATTGTTATGTCATTTTGTAGTTTTGGACCTAAATACACTGAAATTGTGTAAATTATAAATATTGTAATCCAACTCTTTGTGTGGCTATATGTAAACTTAATTGTTATTATTAATAGCTACAAACGCCATTATTGTACTCATGGCGTTCTGTGATAAACAGAGTTTTACCTACATAAGCCATACAGAGCTATTTATACATATAATATTTATTCAGTAGTGTAAATTGCTCCTGGGTACATCAACATTCAACTGTAAGTTCGTAGTTTATAATTTACATTGACAAAATTAGGTCATACTAAGCAGACATATGTAACTAGGTATATACGAGAGTAGTCAGAATATTATTGTGATTAATAAACATTTCACAAAGTACTCAATTATGGATGTGGCGCTGTGGCCAGTGGTTGTTATTATTTATTTTCTCACTAGCTGCTGCTCGCGGCTTCGCCCGCTTGTTCTAATTCTTTTTCTAAAATATTTAATTT
Organism: Agrochola circellaris; assembly: GCA_914767755.1. Lineage (NCBI taxonomy): Eukaryota > Metazoa > Arthropoda > Insecta > Lepidoptera > Noctuidae > Agrochola > Agrochola circellaris. The sequence goes on along the minus strand of OU611841.1, from coordinate 11,644,229 downwards.
ACTAAGCATAAGTTACTCCTTATAATATCAGCTATCCGCCAGTGAAAGTCCCGTCAAAATCGGTCCTGCCGTTTCAGAGATTAGCCGCAACAAACAGACAGACAGACGGACAGATATCATTTTTAAGAATTGTTTTTTGTTATAAGTGGCGTATATACTTTCCTATGCATTTTGTAAAAAGCTGTTATTACATTACAAACAGACACTTAAATTTTATTTATTTGTAGAGATTTACAGATTGTACAGATGGCAAAGCGACCAGTAGGAAGAGGTATAGCAAAATCAATAGTTGCATAGAATTTGGTCAAACATGTCTGTACTGCGATGGATGTGCAATATTGTTAGTAAACTCATTTCGGTAGGGTCGCACGTGGCGTCGGGAACACGTATTGTGGGCAGACTGCCAGGAACAGGGGAGGATACAATACACCCTCTTTTTTCCTTGTTTTGTTTACACTGCATGTATTATTTGTAATAGAAATTGAGATACTACGAATTGGTGTATTGTAAAGGGCGTGGGTAATTAACTGTATATTTGTATTCATATACGTATTAGGTAATGAAATAATACCTACACACCTAAAAGAGTTATTTGTGTGCTAATACTACAAGTAGCAAGCCGTCACTCCCCTTTAGTTAACGTGGGTACCTAAATTTGGGTACATAAATTTATTGAAAGTCAATTTAATATTATTAAAAATAAATAATATTAGGAAATAAAACAACCATTAATATTATTTAAATCTCAGATAACATTAATAAATGTCACAGTAAGTAACAAAACATGACATCATGCCTGTAATTCCCGAAGAGTTAAAGTTCGTACAGACCAGCGCGACGCGACGCCGCGCCGCGACACGAACAATACAATTTTTAAGAAAACTTGCCGGTATAACAATAACCGGTGTCGCGTCGCGCTGTCGCGTCGCGCTGGTCTGCACGAAGCTTTAGGCAGAGGCGTAGGTTAAAAAAATATGAAATGTGGCTACCTAGCGAACTAGAATACATATTAATAATGAATTGCAATTATCACACTGAATTTGATGTTGTAACCGATTTAGGTGTAAAAAAGGCATTTGGAAAGTTTCCAAATACTTAAAAAATCTAAAACTTAATGTTCGGTGTTACCATATTAATGATTGCTTTTCATAATCAATATTTTAGTTCGCTTGTTAGTCACATTTAATATTTCCAAACAGCCTTATTGCCAAATTAATCAAAACAGCCATGCTATTCTGTAAACATCTCACCGTGAAAACTTGGGTGAAGTAAGCTGTCAATAGTGTCAATCCCTGTGGAATGACAGCTCACTTCACGCTCACTTCACCCAAGTTGTCACGGTGAGATGTTTACAGAATAGCATGACTGGTATTTATTTGACAGCTATTTGCGACGTTGCCAACTTTTAGGATAAACGCTCGTCCCATGTAATAGGGGCGAGCCTATTGTCATCAACCGGGCACAACTCCGGGTTGTTACTGAGAAATTCCTAATGGGAACAACAATTAATATTATTTAAGTCATAGATAATATTAAGTAACATTACTAAATGTCACAGAAAGTGGGTATAGAAATCACAGTTTTATCTTTAACTGGCTGGTATTCGCTGAATTTCTTAGCAAACTAACTTTAGACCCGCTCAGGGGTAGAGTTTCCAAGAATTCTTAGTAAGTATAGCTCTGCACCCTCTGAGGAATATTTCCTCTGAATTTCATGTTTGCGCGTTGTCGGTCCTTCATGACTGAGTAGTAGCATAAGTAGGTACCTATCTTTTAGTTTTTCAAGTACCTAGGTATAATCAATACTTGGGGATTCTTCTATTTATTTTTGAAATGTAATATCTAAATATTCTAATATATACAGTTCCTAAATTACCCTAGGCTGATAAGATTTTCGTATTTCGCTCCTGATTCGCACGGTTTTTACGACTTGACGAAACATAGAGATTTATTAGTTACATGTAACTTTATGCTATCGTATTACACAGATAAACCTTCAAGAATAAGTATTCTAAACGATGGTGAAAACCTCATCAAAATATGTTGCGTGGTTTAGAAGAACAACGTGGTCATACAGACAAACATGAAAAGCGACTTTAATTTATAAATGTATAGATTAGTGTTTAGATCTTTTTCCCCTAGGGGAAAAGGACCACGTTCGGTATGGTGGAACACAAAAATATTCATATAGGTACAACAGTGTATGAATACTTTTTCTATGTAAATAACTGCACGTAAGGCATAAAAGCCCTGCAAAGGATGTGTGCAATTAGCAAGACAGAATGACGGACTAGCAATGATCTGGGTGTTTGTTCTAGCTTCGATTTCCTTTCCATGGGAAGGTCAACCGACCGTGACCCCATGGAAACTTGAATTTCTGTAGTCCTCCATGGTAAAGCAGGTTGCTTGCAAAGTAGGTGGGATGGTATACTTTTTCAATTTGTTTTAGGGGTATGCGTTTAAATTTTATTACATTTTTCACAATTTGCAGGTTAGTGTCATGTTGATAAAAATATAATTCTCGACCGTAACAAATATGTATTATCAGAATTGTAATCATTAAAATCACCAATACAACTCTAAGTTCAAATTGGCCTCGAATGTCATAATTTCATGATATCAGTCATATACTATAGGATAATTACATCCAAGCTATTACTAACCTGCAAATGTCGAATAACGTAAAAAAAAAAAAATTTTGCGGGAGACCTTGGCGCTTTCGCCATAAATGAAAATGATCTAGGGTCTAGGTCAAGGTCAAGGTATTATCACCAATTCCATTGTGTTATTCCACTCTTTACGCGGACACCATCTAAGTATCTTGCGTCTGTTTCGTTAAAAATGTATTTTTGTATTATTATGTTTGTTGCCTCTCTTTCTCAAGTGGAGCTCGTTGCTAAGTAATAACAGCCGCACGGGTCGATCCATCAGGTTAAGCTACGCTTGTCGGGGTTGGTCCGTGGATGGGTGACCATCTTTACATACCGAGACTCCTCCGTGCCTCGGAAAGCACGTTATGCCGTTGGTCCCGGCTGTCATTCGTGGATCTTTGACAGTCGTTACAGGTCGTCAGAAGCCCGAAACTCCAGACAACCAGTCTTACCAAAGGGTATCGTATTACCCAGTTACAGGGTTGTGGAGGTCAGATAGGCAGTCGTTCCATGTAAAATACTGGTATTCAGCTGCATCCGGTTATACTGAAAGCTGACCCCAACATTGTTGGGAAAAGGCTAAGTAGATTGATCGTTGCCTCTCTTTCTCAACAACACACGTAAAAGAAAGAGCACACGTAAAAGAACCGTTTTTATTATTGTAATTTATATTGTGTATGTGTATCTTTTTTTGCAGATCCCAAATAAATAAAATAAACACGAAACTCAGTGAAGAAAATGTGTGAGGAATCTTGCTCTTTAGAATACCTCATAAGATCTGTGATTTTAATGATAATAACTGTGTATTACATACTCATTGTGTTAGATTTAAGTTATCGATTGTTTTCCTCAATGGGGGTGACATTATCACTAAGTGACAAAATCCCTTTGAATAAAAAAAGAAAAAAAAAAAGAAGATCTGTGACATGTGTCATGTCTGGATTTTTGTTACTACTTCTCCAGTTTAATTTGTATCATCAATAAATCACCCTAACATCACTCCTGTACCGTAATTGCGTAATACACGATCAATCAGAATCTGAATCGTTTTGAAACAGATTGCTAATCCATTGCTTCGTAAGTTTGAAGAAAAACTGCTCTACAACGTAAATAACGCAATGAATGTTGTTGAACTGTCAAAATGAAATAGATTAGTCGTAATCGTTTACGAAAATATGTTACGTAATTATGTTAATAGCTGATTGCCCCGAAGGGTTGAGCGGAGTTGTACCAATAAATAATTTAACATTTTACCACCCTACTTACTTTACTTAATCGTGATGAGTTGATGACACATGCATGACGGGTATTGGTGACTCGATGGCTGAACATCTAAGAAGTCTTCTTCATAAGTGGGTTGGATTCATCATAGCTGTCTTTTAAAATGAACAATTACTGCAACAGTCGTGAATCATCTGCTTTTTGCATCATTGGAATTGATAAACTTTGTAGGTATATAATATAATTAAGCAGCTATTACAGAAAACTTAAAATGTAGTCCATTAGAGACTCTTCTTTAACAGCGACCAACACTTTAATAAATTCTTTGCTAAAATTATAAGCTACAGATACTTTACCGGTCTTTCTTAGGAAAGACCATTTCTTACTACAGTATATTATACTCGTAATAATACTCAACCTGATATTTTCGTCTCTATTGACGGTGTGGTGTCATTGTCAGCATGGTTGTTATCTCATTATCGCACTGATTAACTTTGCTGACCGTGCTGCGCGCAAACAATGTTGTTTATCATGGACCAATCATATCATGGCATTTACATAGAGGACCTTGGCCTTGTGGCAGCCTTGCTATGCGCCCGCGTCATCCGTCACGCCATCTCTCGATAGCACCCGAAATATACTTACAATCTACCTTTTTTTGCTGAGTATCGACCGAACATTAGCACACGCTTCGAAATAACTAAGTAAGAACAGACTGTCGCCTTTATCATATCAACGTGAAATATGTTGAGACTCAGTCTACGTAACAAACTATTATTTTCTACGTCACTGTTATGAAAAGTACCAAGCTATGAATGTATTTTCCAAAGGACGCCACCAAAATATATGAGTAATATGAATGCCAAGCACCACCAGTGATTTACATTCAGAGACAGTTTCTGTCTACCAGACTTTATTAATGTTGCTGTATTTTTACAGTAGAAAGCTATTTGAAAAGGAAATCTGCGGAAATGCTGGCACTTTGGAAAATCAATTGTCGCGGATGCAACTTGTAAGTACCTATTGGCTACGTGTAACTACTAGTAAGGGAATAACTGTGCAATTTGATATTGTAGAACAAATCTTTCAGGGTTGCGCTAAGTTTTCTGGAAATACAAGATCTTACATTCAAAAATCTAGGTAGGCTGTCTCGCAATTTTAGAGCAAAGTTGTTATAACGAGTAGAATAATTTACCAGTAAAACTTTCCTAGCTTCATTTCGAAGCATTGTTTATAACTACATATTATGTATAATCCTCATTACATACATATATAAAAACTAGAACATAGATATATGAACTATGTTACTTCGAGAAAATACCACGTTTCTATTTGTTTCTTTGTCCGTAAGATTTTGCGGTGGCGGTGTCCAATTTCAATTGCGAACTCAAGGTTTTATACTCTAATGAACTATTATAGCGTAAACCAGTGAATAGGGGACCTCCATACGAATGAATAGGCTGCAGTGTGACGTCAATTTATCATTATGGAGACGTAGTAGGTATAATACTCTAACCATTTAGTTAAAAACGTATGTAGGTATGTAAGTACGAGTATGATGCCTCTATGTACGTAATTCTACGAAACCTTCATCTTATCATAAGTACATCTATATTACTTAACGGTGCTATAAACTCTGAGCTGCGAGCATACATATAGGTGCCTCTACGCACGTTCATTTTCGAACAAAAACAAGCGAACTGCATGAAACAGCTCTGCAGCGCCGCGGGCGTGTGCCGCTAGTTTTTTGTTTCATAGGCAAACTTTTTAATTAGCATGCAAGGTCTGTCAAAGCTCATAATAATCGGGAATGTGCAACTAGGCCCCTGCACGGAAGTGCGTCGCTACTCGCTACTCGCTGCGATGTACTCGACTGCTGGCTGTTTCAAAAGGTTCGCATAGCACATTACAGCTGCTTAAAACACAAGCTTGTCAAACAAGTTTGCTAATTATTTTTTTGCAATCATACATTTGCATGCAATTATTCGTATTTAGATTCGTTAGTGGGTCAGTGGATTTTAGATATTTAAATGTTGTAGGAAATAATTATGAATGAGCCGTTGTGAGAATTTCATGTCTCATTGTTTTTAACCTTTCCCTAGCATATTATTTACAAGGAAAAGAAAAGTCATGCATAGAAAACAGTCATTTACCGGTTTTAAGACTGAGGTCGATTGTAAATATTTGCGATAATATTGAAGTCTTGATAAAATATCGTGACCGGTAACTGCTAAAGCCTAATTTGAGTTTGTGCTAGTCTCGAAGTTCATTGAAACTTCGATCGGCGCTAATCTGGCCGGGGCTAACCCGGCTAGGAAGAAAGTGGTACAACCGTAAAAATAATATTACATAAATTGAGAGCGACTTTAAAATCTAGACCTGTTTCAATTTATCGATATGTTTAACAATAAACTGCAAGCAGTATGGTCGCTATTTATTCTGTATATTTATTATTGTATTTCCTTAGAACATAGCACTGATAAAAACGTGACAGCTGGTTAAAATCCTATCCGGTAGTCATACATCATATGGTTTATGGATTGGCTTTATGATTCTTATTCATTTCTAAGTATAACACAGTCACACAAATTGATAATGATTTCCATGATTTCTGTTGAAAGAAATCGACACATTTTTATATGAACCACCTGTTTCATTTAACTGTGACAATTCACGTTATGTACAGTCGTAGAACTAAATAAGTTTTTGCAACAGTTTTTTCGTCGTTGTCGATTTCATTTGCGGATTCGTGTCAATCAAAGTATCGGTGTGCTGTGGAGTCACGTACCACTGACGTCAGCGTAACACTTTACACACAATTGTACTAAAACCACTGTTTAGTATAGTATTTTTCCTTTAGGTGGAGTTTATTTTGGTATAGTTAATATAACTAGCACGTTTGTAAAGAGGAAAATTGATATTCTACTAAAGGGGTACTACATACAGGTTATATAGCAATGCTTTCCAGTTCAATAGCGGTTGTTTATGCATTTTTTAGTTTTGATCGTAAATATATTGAACATCCCTGCGTTTAGCGTCGAAAATATTCACGAAACTACTTAGTTACTTAAAACTAATAAACTCGCACTAGGCTAAACTATTTGAAAATGAAATGTTAAAACTCAATATGAAACTATGTCGGCGTTTCGATTGCCGACCGAAATACAGAACATTTACAATTATATTTCACTGCAGCAGTTTGAAGCGGCCGCTTGTAAAAAGCAAAGCGTCTAATTAAAGGCTTTTAACAGTTTTAACTGAAGCGAACGTACCTACTTGTACCAACGTTTTATTTGCTCGAACACATAGTTTAATCTGTGTCATTAAGAAGCTCCATTTCTTTTAATAAAATTGTTTTGTTCTATAAACGGATAACGGCTGCGTGCAACTGTTAAGAACCATTCTGCCAACTTGTAATATGACGACATTGTCTCCAAGTAATTGGACCTTAGGGTATTCACCGTGGAACGAAGACTTTGTTTGAACAATGCCCTGAGTATTAATTACTTTGATTCCCATTGGGAATCCAACTTTGGAATTCAGAAGTGAAAGTAAACAGTTCGTTTGATTAATACAATTTTCATAATAATAATAAGGGAATGAAACTTGTCTTATCGTGGTTAGTTGTCTAACAAACATTTTTAATATTTTATTACTCATTGGGTACAATGTATCTCAGTTTTATCGCATGTGGTTTTAAATATAATGTTTATGGCCAATGGCCAATGGCCACAATGCTCTCTTAGTCATAACGAAACGAATTCAATAAATGCTTGTGACATGATTCACCGACGCACGTCGCCGGTGCATACCACGCTTTCCGTGTGGATCTCTTATTTAAATGTTGCTTTCAATACGATACAAAAAGATGTATTTAACAGTAGAAAATACCTTTGTTAATGTCCATGTTCACTACCTCCTACCAAAATGATTATATGTGAAACGCCTGACACGATTACATAGCAATTGATGTTGGTTCGCACACTTTGAGTTATTCAGTAATCAAGGAACTTGATTAAAGAATGTAGATAATTTTATAACAAAACAAAAAAAAACTGACTCCAAAAACACATAACTGAAAAGAGAAAAACAAGCATTATAATCTATAAATTCTATAACAATAACAAACCAATAACCTGAAATATAGTGTAGGTAACTTTTGTTTCCGCCTGCGATACTAAAGTTCTTCTTTTTCTGGAAACATACATTTTGGCACCCAACATCCTTCAATCCACTGATTAAAAAAAAACCTAGTGACACTCGCACAAGAAAGACGAACCTAACGACATATCACTCGTAAAAATGGGTTCAGCAGTTTAGTAGTTACGAGGGAACATACGTACAATACGAACACATAACCCCCTTTTTTTGGCTTCGCCGCAGTCGGGTAATTAAGGTCTTTTTTGCCATCGACCTTTGCTTTGCCTTGTATCGACAACACGAAAAGAAGAAGATGGTTTTTTATGAAATGCTCAGAAATAGGTGGACGATATTTACTATCGATATCTCACCCATCAAATTGTTGTAATTTAAATAAATGTAATAATAATTCTCTAAAAATTGTTCATCAAAATATACAGGGTGTGATAGGTAAGGAATTAGAATTGGAGCTGTTCATGAACTGTAGTTATATTGATATCCTATGTGTAACTGAACATTGGTTGAAAGTCCACCAGTTCATGTTCAGCTTTAACAACCATCAGGTTGCCAGCTCATTCAGCAGAGTTAATATGATACGTGGTGGCTCTTTAATAATTGTTCGTAATAATATGAAATTTAAAGAACGTAAGGATATTGTGAGCCTCTCTGTTGAGCGAGTTATTGAAATAGCTTGCATTGAGCTTGAGCAGTTCATTGTAATGAGCGTATACAGGCCCCCATGTGCTTCATATGATCTATTTGAGAAATATATGGAAGAAGTATTAATAAAGACTTCTAACAGTAATAAAACGGTTGTAGTCTGTGGAGATTTCAACATTAACATACTGGAAAAATCTGCTGTAGTAAATAAATTTGTAACTTTATTAAAGTCATATAATTTGTATAATACATTCTTTGAGCCGACTAGAATAACTGCCACCAGTGCTACCTGTATTGACAATATTTTTACAAACTTAAGACCTTCTAGCCATTTAATTATAAATGAGTTGGACTCTGATCACTGTGGCCAGTTAGTCACTTTCCCTCAGAAAACAGTCAGAGCTCAAAGAAAACTTGTGACTTTTGTTCCTGGAAATAAAAGTCGCTTAGGACAATTTAAAAATAATTTAATGGAAAAGCTACCGGGTTTGCCTTATCATAATGACCCGGATCAAGCATATGCTTTATTATTTAACCTCATCAATTGTGAGTTTAGGAAGGTTTTTACCTCAAAAACATTACCTGTTTCTGACCGCGTTATATTTAGTGATTGGGCAACACCAGGTATTTACAAAAGTAGGCAGAGGTTATTTGAGTTGTATCATGAAAAAACATATAACCATGATGAAACTTTTAAAGAATTTGTTAAGAAATATTCTAAAACTTTTAAAAGAGCCTGTTCCTCAGCAAAAGCCATACACATTAAAAATAAAATAAAATCTTCTGGAAATAAAATTAAAACAACTTGGAATATTATTAATTCAGAAACGGGAAGAACGACAGTACGGAATCGTGACTTCCATCTAAAAATCAATAATGTAGATATTAAGGCAGACATAGAGGTGGCAACTGAGTTTGAAAATTTTTTCACTAATGTTCCCATTTTAACAACCAAAACTCTGTCAATGTCGTCCTCCACTTCTGCTTACTCAATACTTAAAGAATGTGTACCAGAATGTGACAAACTTTTTGAATTCACAATTATTAATGCTAAAGACATTATAAAATCTTTTAAAAAGCTTGATGTAAAAAAAACTGCTGACCTTTGGGGATTATCAGTACATACCATGTCTTCAATAATTGATGTCATTTCACCCTTTTTAGCAATCGTTTTTAACTCTTGTATTGCATCTGGTGTATTTCCTGATTTGATGAAACTTAGCAAAGTGATTCCACTGTTCAAATCTGGCAGCACAACTGATCCCACAAATTTTCGGCCTATTTCGATATTACCTACATTGAGCAAAATCTTTGAAAAATTAATTTTAAAACAAATGTTAGGACATTTCAATGTAAGTACATAATTTACTCCATCTAAAACAGTTTGGTTTTACTAAGGGTCGTTCAACTACAGACGCGGGCGTGGAATTACTGAAAAGCATATTCGAGGCCTGGGAGGAGTCGCAAGATGCTCTTGGCATTTTCTGCGACTTGTCCAAAGCCTTCGATTGCGTACATCATGATACTCTCATCAGGAAACTGTACCACTATGGTATGAGGGACAAGGCTCTTGACCTTCTGACTTCTTATCTGAATAATAGAATTCAGAGGGTCGATTTAAATGGCAAGAGATCTGCAGGATCTGCGGTCACCATGGGCGTTCCGCAGGGTTCAATTCTAGGTCCTTTCTTATTTTTAATTTATATAAATGACTTATTTTTAATTTATATAAATCATCCCTTATGTGGTAAGGTAACCACATAAGGGATCAGGGGCGCAGCTAACCAATAACCCGATTCCTGTCGGCTTCCCTTAGGAAATTATGACAGTCAGTAGTTCTCAGCAGTGTTTAATAATCACACTGAATGTATTATTTAATACTTACACCATAAAATTAAAGTATTACAAAACCCTAACCTACATTAAAAAAATTGTCTTTATATTCCAACGAAAACAAAACATTTAAAGTGCGCGCCAATTTTGCTCTTGTGCCTCCAGTATAACTCGTTGTCCGCCCGGGTTATGAAAACTTAAATTTCTATACAAAATAATCTCGTCATGACGTCACTTCAGGTCACGTGACACGCTGTTTTTTGAGGCAATAGTAAGCCGTAAAAAGTCGAGTTATGATAGGTACAGTGTAGGAATCCATTCGCTGAATTTCGTAAGCGTTCGGTTTGGTTCGGGGCGGGGGGAGGGACAAACTTCGCTCGACGCTTGTTGACGATCAAAGACTACAATAGTATGTTGACGATTGACGTAAATAGATAATAGAATTTTTATCCTTTAATTTTGTTGATACTTGTAGTTAATTAGCATTTTGTTCGTTGTATTCATATAAGTTATTAGTGTAGTATTAGTGTAACAATTAGAATTGGATAATCGTGAGTTTGTTGTGAAATTGTGCGTTCGCCGTCATTGTAATTAGGAATTTGTGGTAAGTCGATAGATTAGCAAGTTGAAATTTCTTTTTTAAAGTAGATTTGAAAAGTTATTAGTAGGATGGCGGCATTAATAGTTTTAGATTGTTGTGTGACAGATTATTTGCTTCGTGAGGAAACATACTTTTCAAGGTTAAGTTTTGAAAATAAGAAACACATAATTAGGCTAGGTCGTGCTCGACCAGATATGACTATAAACTACAAACGACGCGCGACGTGATGGGTTTGTCAAACATTTTAATGTATCCCTTTACGATAAATATCAATGGCTGACTGGTAGTTGTAAATTAAATAAGATGTTTTGTTTTCCATGTTTACTTTTCTCAGATTCTAGTAGTTTATGGAATAAAGGGGGTTTTACAGATATTAATAATCTGACGAATTCATCAAAAAAACATGTGCAGACTGTAAAGCATATTCGTAGCTGTTTAGATTTACTTGACTTCGGGAATAGTAGGATAGAACCATTTTTCACCAATTCGTTTGAAGCTCATAATAGGAAAGTAGCTCGAAATAGGAATTTAATGAAACGGTTTATTGACACCGTTATTTTGTTAGGTAAACAAGAAGTAGCTTTTCGCGGCCACGATGAACGTCCGAATTCTGATAACCGCGGTAACTATATTGAAACCTTGTTATATCTGAGCAAGTATGACACCGTAATGGACTCTCATTTGGAACTATGTTCTTCAGTTCAGAACCCCGCGTTTTCTGGTCGCTCAAGTGATATTCAAACGTGCGCCACGTCCGGGCTAGGTAAGCTTTTTTTTTTTGTTTTTGCGCCGGCTTACCTTTCTCATAAACTCACCCTTCGCCACTGTAAGGGATAATCACAAGATCGTATTATTCGCGGATGACACTTCCCTCATTTTTAAAATCAAACGTCAGCTAGTCAATTTTGAACAAGTCAACGATGCACTCTCTAAAGTTGTGCATTGGTTTAATGTAAATAATCTTCTCCTGAACGAAAAAAAGACTAAACTCATCAAATTTTCAACGCCAAATGTCAGGCAGCTAACTACCAATGTTCAAGTTAATGGAATAGAGTTGGACCCTGTTGAGTCAACAGTTTTTCTTGGAATAACTATTGACGGTAAATTACAATGGGGCCCACACATAGAAAAATTGTCAGGTAGGCTCAGTTCCGCCGCCTATGCTGTTAAAAAAATTAGACAGATAACTGAAGTAGATACAGCTAGAATTGTTTATTTTAGTTATTTTCATAGTCTTATGTCTTATGGGATTCTTCTCTGGGGAACCTGTGCGGACATTAATACAATCTTTGTTCTACAGAAAAGGGCTGTTCGAGCCATTTACAACCTCGGTCCAAGAGATTCCCTTCGGGAGAAATTCAGAGAAATAAATATTCTTACTGTAGCCTCACAATATATTTTCGAAAACCTATTGTATGTACACAAAAATATATCAAATTTTAAGAAAATGTCCGATATTCATAGTTTAAATACCAGGAACAAACACAACCTTGCTGTACATCGCACACGTCTCCACAGAGTAGGCAACTCGTTCATGGGTCAATGTATACGCTTTTACAACAAACTTCCCATTGACATTCGAAACTTACCCATTAAACGATTTAAAAACTGTATTAAAACCAAACTTTGTAAAAAAGGGTACTATAAAATTTCAGATTATTTAGAAGATAAAAAAGCTTGGGATTGAGCTGCTCGCTCTGCTAAGCCTTGTGAAAACCATAAAACTTGACATTTTGCTTATTCATCACAATAAACCAGTTTTATATAAATATTGACATTGTTGAAAATTATATTCAAACTGCACACGATTACTTTGTAAAGTATCATATTATTTTAATTATTGTGAATGTGAGGACTATGTGGATATTTTATTTTTATGTTTTCTCTTTCATTTATTTTTTCTTTCTCATTTAGTTTTAATGATGGTCTGGCAGTTTGAGTAGTTGATGCGGCCTAGACAAATATCCTTTCTTTGGTATTGTTCGTCGAGTTGAGCTCCTTCAGTTTTGAGTTGAGCTCCACGATTACTGACAAATGCTTGCACTGACTGGACAGGTCCACTCAAATCTGTGTGGTTCTTTCCTCAAAAGACCATTTCAGACACTGATCCACATGGTCCTCATATGACTTGACCAAGATTATGTCTGGACTTTAAAAGAGACTACGACCTCTGAGTTTGTTTCGGCCTTTCTTCTCAGAGTAGTCACATAGGAAACACCGACCTCATCTAGCTTATTTTTTTTTATTTTTTTTATATGACGTGTAAAAGTGATTCCGATATCCTATTTACAGAATAAACAATTTCATTTCATTTCATTTCATAAACTGTATAATAGAGATGGATTGGGAGTTACAAATCTTTGAGTATGTACCTACCTAATTAAATATCTTTGCACGCAAACCTACCTAGCTACCAATGCCAACTATAAATCAAACTAGGCATTAATATAATTCATTTCTGGTTTAAATAGTTACTTAAATAAATCACTTTTGTAGTCAGTTGAGTAGATAATTGTTTATGAACCTGTACCATTTCCTAACCCTTACTTATATGGCTGCTTGTTCTATTTTCACATTGCCATAGGAGGTTTTTCCTGGATAAAAGTGTGCACTTGGTATGTGTTAATAGGTCGAACAGTGTAACGATTAATCATATTTAGCATATACCAATATGCATATAAATAAATAGATAAAGGTTTTACTGCTTTTAACTGAAAACTCTAAACAAACGACACCAACTGCTCAGCTAGTACTATCAAAGAATTTCATATCTAAGCAGTTTGAAAACAAAATCCCGTGAATACGATGATCACATCGCTGGCCCCGGGCAATATAGCGGTAAACACCGGTTACGCTCCCTTTTTAATGTTATTTGATTGTTGGCTTCTCTGAGTACCAATCTATCACTCTTATTATATTCAGTTTTTTTAAATAATATTTATGTAGAATAAATGACAATAACAGCATTATTGCATGGAAAATTCTCTTACGACTAAGTTATGTATTTTTACTTCTCCTGTAAATTTCGATTTTTGATATTACCGCTTTATTGCCCGGGGCCAGGGACATCTGTGGTCACACAATGATCACAGATCTGACCCTTTTTCGACCACTAGGAATAGAACAAAAGAAACGAAGTTGAGAAAGTTTTTTTTTTAATGTTTTTGTACTTTGGGACTCATCAAAAATCCGCTGCTGCGATGCTATTGGTTGATGAGATTTCTATAGCGGCCGAGCGCTGCAAGCAGAAATAGTCCTTACAGTGTATAAATTTGCAATTCTTTGATAGTACCTACCTAACTTATTAATTAACAAACCATTTTCATTGCGAAATAAGACAACCAATACAAATTAATTGGTGTCATTATCACCGAAGCTGCGACGATGCAAGAGGTGAAACTGTTCATTTCGTCGCACGAACGAAGACAGAGAACAATAAGTGTTACAGTTTGGCAAGAGTCCCGTCGACGACGAGTCTACGCGGCGACGACGCGACGGAGGCGTGTGGGAAAGTGTCCACATGCACCGACAATTCCCCGGGAGCCTTCAAAAGCCCAAGTTTGTCGAGCTATACGACAGAACAATAGTTTCAACCATTTAGGATTTCGGCTACATTGCTTCGTGCTCGACACATACGAATGCCGCTATTCCGTGGCGGGAATCGATTCTCCTTTGTCTTGATGTGGGCTACACCGGGATTGTTGCTGTCTACGAAGAAAGCTTTCTTTAGATGTACAGGCAAGAGGGAAACGGTTTTATCTGGTGGGAATTCTGTATTTATTTCGGTTGAAGCAAGCGTGAACAGAATTTCTGATTAGTTTATTGAGTACTGCCGTCTGGCCACGACTTCGCCTGCGTGTATTTTTTTGTTAATAAAACATCCTAGGACACTTGACAATACTGTAGCTTCCCATCAGTGAAATCATTTTCGGAATCGGATTAGTAGCTCCGAAGATTACCCCCTACATACAAACTCACAAATTTTGCCTCTTAATAATATTAGTATAGATATGCACTTTCAGCTAGAAGTCTTAAAAGATTCGCAGCTTAATTGAGATCAGAGGACTGCTACAATTCCACTAATCTGGTACTACGACGTAGGGGGCAATGCTGGTGTACACCCGTCCTCACGACAGGTCACGGAACGTAAGAAATTTAGATTTGCTTGGAATCACGTTGAATGGTGAATCCGCAGTTGAAATTTTCATACGTTTTTTCGAATTTTCACTGACCTGCGACTGCGACTGTATTAACAGAATTATAGAGATGTATTAATGATTCCAATGCAATGATTATAATTCTGTAAATACATACCTGATCATCATCTGCCTAGCCTTTTCCCACTATATTGGGGTCGGCTTCCAGTCTAACCGGATGCAGCTGAATACCAGTATTTTACATGGAGCGACTGCCTATCTGACCTCCACAACCTATTTACTAGGTAACACGATACCCCTTGGTAAGACTGGTTGTTAGACTTCTTTGGGCTCCTAACTACCCGTAACGACTGTCAAAGATCTACAAATGACAGCCGGGACCAACGGTTTAACGTGTCTTGGTATGTAAAGATGGTCACCCATCAACGGACCAATCACGACAAGCGTAGCTTAACCTTATCGATCGACCCGTGCGGCTGTTATTACTTAGCCACAAGCCCCTCAGATACATACCTGATATAGTCGCGAATCATATTCTGATCAAAATACAACTGACACTGACCTGGAAATTGCATACATAAATAAACTCACGCCTTTTTCCCATGGGGGTAAGCAGAAACTATAGATAGCCAGCTGCTACGCTGCTTACATACTCCGATTACTTACATTTTTCCTACATTATGTAGAAAAAATAGATTGCAACATCAAAGTACTTAGGAGCAACAAGCAAATTATTTTACAAACGTGCACGTTTCTATTCTCATTTTTCCTATTTAAGTACTAAAGCTGCGTGCAGCTTCTGTGAACAATGCACTCATTTCGTAGAATCCCAACACAAAGGTAAATAATACTCTGGCCCGAAGCCTTCGGAATGGCACTAGAGTTAAAACTGGAAACAAACTGGTAGTCTTTTATGGCAGTACCCATTTACTGGTTGTTCCGACTTGACAGAAACAACTCAGAGTAGGTACACGTCATTATCTGATTTACCTGTTTTGTGAGAATTATATTTAACTAGGCAGAAACTGGTCTCAGCTTATTTTAGGTCTACGCTTTGTACTGTCAATTATATCATGTACAATTCTTGCATGTCTTGTTTATAGAAACTTGTATAGGCAATCATTTGTAAAGAGGTGTCCAGTAAAGCAAGTATGCTTTACTGGACATATATTTTCAACAGCACGTGGGCAGTACCCACCTGACAAACTGATCACCGAACAAAGACCAACAACCAAAAGTTTCACACACTGACACACACTACACACCACACACACACACACACACTGCCCATCATCTTGGTTTTTGAATCCGTTCCAAAACAGGTAATTTTCAGCAGGACTGTATGTGGTCATAAATCAGGTTAATTATATTAAACAAATGTGATAAGAATAATAAGAATGGATAGCAATTAATTTTACGCCTTCATAATATTTGTTAGCACATCAACGCGACGACGCTTGATATCATTCTTCTTCATTGTTTCCGTCAGTGTCTAGGACAGTAGGTGGCAATAATTGTCACAAAATTTTGAATAATATGAAGCCGAACTGAACTAAGTACTGATCAATCAATACATGGTCACTTGGAAACGCAGATAGAGAAATTTATATCTGAAATATATGGAGTTCGGAAGTTTACGGTGAATGAAGCTCGACTTAAAATATTTTTTTAATGATTTTTCCTGCCAGAGATAATGAACCATTTGATAAATATATATCTACACAGGTTCGATGGTTCATTATTGCCACCATCAAAGCCAAAGCTGAAACGACAAATTTTACGAACCAAGTATATAACAATTATATGGTCAAAGGCTTTCAAGAAGACTCCAACATTCTCCTGCCTATTGATTATGGCTAGCCATATTATTTTATTTACCAAAAGTACGGCTAACTCTTAGACTAAAAACACACAGTTTAAAGAAAAGCTACAATTTACTTTCATTTTTCTTAGAATTAAAGTGCTTCCGCACACTCTGGTGGTGGTGTATTAAAAGCTGCGCATACGTCTCTCATGAAGTTTTCTCTGTTATTCTCGACCCCATTGATCATGACGTAGGGAACGTAATGGTAGCCAACCTTGTGGCTTTCGTCTCCATAATATTTAGGGAGTGCACTTCCACTATCCCCTTTTGCGCATTGCTTTATCCGCTCTGGGTTTATGTTCATGGTCTTTCCACACTGAAAATAATATTAGGTTATGATAGAAATCAAACAAAAAGAGAATCAAACTAATAATCAAATGTTAAACAACTCCATGCTCAACTTGATGAATGAAATACACAATTAGTAGGTATCATCATCTTCTTATGTAATTGAATAAATTATGGTATGAATTGAAACCAATTTTTTTTTTCGAGAAATTCAATCAACATTCTGCGTGAATTTCTCGAAAAAAAATTTTGGTCACTCCTTGCTCAATTATCAAGCATAATATTATTTTTATCAATGCTAGTTTTAGTGTAATTTTTAACCGACTTCGAAGATAGGTTTTTTTTTCATAATTCAGACAATTAAAGCTTACCTCATCAGCAGCTTTGTCGTCAGAACCCCTTTCGGTTCTTGAGAATTCCATCATACAGGAGTTGAAGAACACCGCTTTGGTCATATTGCCCAGGTTGTCGATGGCACAAGCATGCAGCTTGTTGCCGTAGCACTCATCCGGACCATGCTGGCACTTGAACTCGTACACGTCGTTACCCTTGTCTATTGTCTGTGGAACAAAAATAAAATAAAACATTGCTGATATCACTACTTATAGGGATTTTTTTACCTGAAAATAACTGAAGTAGTTCAACCAAAAGAGAAACGATTTTTGAAGGGGTTCACACATATCTGAATAGTACATATATGGGGCACACTTTCACGCACTAGTGCAATAATGCATTTTGAACCTATACAAGCGGTGCATTGCACTAGTAGGTACGTGAAAGTGTGCCCCTATAATAAATATTTATACTAGTCAAAGATGTTCGTTGTTGTTAATCTCAAAGAGCCTTCATTCCTTTTTAAGTCTAAGAATTTTGTGAATTTATAAAATGTGTAAATAAATAAAACATGTTATGTAAATAAACATTATATTTCATATAATTATTTACGTTGTTACGTTTGATACGCGAGAGCATTTCATTCCCCACTTGTATCAAAATGTACTGCTAGGTACATCACAAGTTTGACAAGTTATAAGTACCAGAAATAATTAAAATAAAACAAAATACATTACACGAAAATCATACGAAAGAAAAAATAAATAAATTCAAAATAGAACGGGTATACACAAAATAATACAAAATAATAATAACAAATTAGAAAGAATTTAGGAAAAGGGCATTGTTGTTTTATCACATTTGGATCTAAGTAGGTACTTATCGGATTTTTTCTTTTGTTCCTTTATTCCAATCAGGTATACCGGCTTGCAGTAAGGCAGGCGATTTTCAATAATGATCTAAACATATGAATTAGGTTATAAGGTTACTGATACTGAGGGCAAGACTCACAGATGATAGCACTTTGACTTTACTTCGCTAAAAAGTTAGCGTTTCATACGAATATGAATCACGTTCAAGAGGGCGCCACCAACGATAGGGGCAAAATCAAAATTATCTTGAATTTTAATTCAGACTACATTATCGTGACCAGCGCCATGAAAATAATACCACCTATGATGAAAAATTTGCAATCATTATTTGTTGCCGCCTTAAATATTTATTATGACCCCGTTTTTGTCATCAGCATATTGTTGAGCTCGATCAAAATTAATAAAAATAAACTAAATATAGGTACAGTAAAAAAAAACGACACTTACTGTTCTATTGATGTCTAATTGGACTATTAACTTCCAGTCTGTTTGTAACTTGAACATAACTGGCGAACTGTGTGTGTATTCACCTCTGCACAACCAGATCCTCGTTTAAGTACTAGGTAAATGGCGACACAAAAATATATGCATTTATCATTTATAATAATCATCTGCAAAACGCATACATAATGGCGGTAACACACATGGCTGTAGGTGGCACACTTGCATACCAGCTCCTTGCACATGCCAGCTAATTACTTTCATGTGTATACGTTAACTGGCATGCCTGTTCCTGACAAGCAAGTAGATTGCACAATATTTGATTTACTGGCATGCATATGAGGGAGGGGTCGCGGGGGGCTGCAGAACCGGAACGTGTGAACGTATGCGACAGCTACAGGCATGCCAGTAGCTGACCCGTAGTGCTATTCTGTAAACAATCTAACTAAACGAAGTGTGTGTATCTAAAGTCCTTTAAATAAAAAGACGTGCGCATTATAGTACATAATACTTTATAGTAGATAGAGGATATACTACCCTCAAAACGGTGAAGATCGGGAGTAAACCGGCGTGTCCAGCAGACATACGACATCTACCATCCCGCACTGGACCCGCATGGTTGACGGCCCCACTCCTCTCACAGAGAGGAGGCCTATGTCCCAGCAGTGGAAACATTGAACGCTGATTGTGCTTATGTATCCCTATTACAAAATTCAACAGTCCTACGGAAACATCTTCTTTTCTTCTTTTTTTTCTTATTAATTTAGCCGTACAATCCACTGCTAGTAGCAATATGACATTATTTAATTCACTTCGAGCGCTTTCCATTGAAAAAACTAGACACAGTATTTTTAGCGTGGGACTGGTTCGTACTGTCTCGTGAACAGGCTCATCTATACTTCTTGCAAGTAACAGGCATGCAATGAAGAAAATGGCATGTAAGTTTACCTGCAATTGTACTTACTCACAGTGTGACATTTACTTGTACGCAAGCTAGTATGGAAGCTACTGCTCCATTTTACAGGCATGTGTAAATTCGCTTTAATGCAAAAAATCAGCACGCATCAATCACACTATAAATCCATTAATTATTTGATTGAAAATGGCTTCTCAAGAAGCATAGTATGCAAGGTCGTGCGCGCTCAGTTTCGAGATTTCAAGAACGAGATTGACTTCTCACAAGATTGAATCTCGAAAGAACACTAGATATCTCGAGAGATTCAGGATCTCGCGAAATCGCGATTGAATTCTCTACTTGTAATGACATTGTGTGGTTTCTTCTTCTATAATTTTAGAAGAAACTTATACATGGACAGGAAATAGAACATGATAATGTAATACGTCTATTTGGGACAATCTATTTCATTTGAAGAGCAAACGGAAAAAGAAATAAACAGGAGAATAGAAATTTCATGGAAAAAGTACTGGAGTTTTAAAGAAAACATGTTCTCCCATACGGAATGTATGGAAGATCATCGCCCGATATGGGCGAATCGACACTTTTAAAATATTTTTTTCTCGAGGCGATTCGCACGACGTTAATTTATTTGTAGGCGAATCGACAACTCCAGCAATCGATTCGCCTACAAATGAATTAAGTTAAAAATAAAGGTCCAAGAAAAAAAAAATGATTCACCCGTTTCGCGCCAGTAAATTCGGGCGAATCACCAATAAGCCCGAGGTCCATAGTACAATTATTTATTTATTTATGATTTGATAGCACCTAATTATTATGAATTGATAGCACCTAATTATTATGAATGACATGCGAAAATCCACATCATTGTTTAATTTGGTACCAGAGCATTTACTTATAGTTCAGTTACTGATTATAATTTTCATACCTTTGCATTTCCGTAAGGATAAAGGTGCAGATTCAGGTACAAAGCTAGCTTCTCCACTGTTGGTGTTAAAGGCACTCATAATATAGTTTTATGTCAACTTTTTCTGGTACCAGTGCTTGCATCTAAAACAATTAGGATTCCTTTAAGGATTTTCAAGTTTGTTTTCATAAATAAAAAGTATAAATAAAGAAATACAAACCTTATTTTTCATAAAATAAAAGTCTGGTTTAAAATTCTGCATGGGATTAACCCCGCCATCTAGTAAGTTTGAAAATATGTCTGCAAACGAATTAAAAGTAAAATAAAAGAAGTTACTTAACTATGTATATTAAATGTTGCAGATTTACTTACCATCATCCTGAGCTTTTACTGAAATGAATGTCAAACTAAATAAAGAAAATATAAAAGTTTTATATAAATACATTGTTATTCATGTAGTAGTATCGAGATTGTATTGAACTATTGATTGTATTTAAGCTGTAGGTACAAACTAGTCCAGGAGCCGACCCGACGTACACTAACGATAACGCAATAAACGGTAGCCATTTATGTAACGTTGCCTTATAGTCTAATTAATGAGAACTCATACACACTACACATTACTTGTGTTTGTTATGTAAAATTAAAAACTAAAAAACTTTTTCCACAAACTTCTGCGTTTCGAATTTTAGATAAAAACATAGGATATAAATCTATAAACGATGTGTTGGCAATATTTGTTTTGGCAGTTATTGCTCGATTTTGTTTCTCTATGACCGTTAAACGTAGCATTTACAATTTATGATAAGTACTTACTACGTCATAAACTTTATTGATATTGTCTTTATAGGTATGTTGGAACAACCACATTTTTTATATTTGACTTCTTCCTTATTCTTCATGATACCGTTTTATAAGTCCTTGCACTATTGGTGCAGTATAGGCAAGCAACCCCATCAAATTGTTGTCTTAATAATATCAAAAATGTTACTACGTTTTTAATATTATTATTAAACGTTTTTATCTTTTGGTAACCGTGCAATATACCAATTAAATTAACGAATTTCACAACTAGATTTTAATAGAAATGTATCAAATATTTATGTGTCATTCCGCTAAACTTCGCGCAAAATACTGCAGTCACCTTATCGTCTCGGCATCAGCAAGAATATCTAAGGTAAGTACCTAAATACTGATAAAAAGGCTGTTTAAAAACTCCCTTAATAATTTTCGCTGTATTATAACTACATAAGTCTACTTAGTTGTGGAAAGCACCTTTAGAAATTCTTGGAATATTGATATTTTGTTTTTTTAATAGGTATTTTACTAGAATTACATTCCACACCGACAAGCTGATAAAATACTACTACTTAAGATAGCTCGCAGAAAATGTGCTACAAAAATTTTGAACGACACCATAAAATTACTTACCTACGATATGAAAATTTAATATTTTACATTTAATTGTCCCATACTTAACAAAAGATTTGTGAGAAAAAAAGAAGATTGAAAGCGGAAGGATTTAATTTTCCCGTAGTTACCAGACGGGAGACGGGTTCTGTTGCAATCAGCCGAAGGGCTGCACTCCAGAATCACCGACAACTGCTCTCGTTCGCATTTTATTTGATGAGCGAACGATGCCCTCCTCTTTTCGTTTGCACAACAGACACATTTTCATCTCGTTGCCCAGAGCCGACATTTTCACCCCGTTCCTAAAACAGAACACGTGACGCAGATGGAAAACATGCAAAACCTATTTTTTGGGCTCGGTATTCCTGCACCACAAGTAATATTCGACCAACGACGGTTTGCGTGTATCGCATCTATTGCATTATTCAAAGTAAGTTTGGTAATTAACTTAAACCGTCTTGAATATCAAACACTGGCAAACACATAAAGCAGACAAACGAACTGATATCCAATACAGGCGAACACGAAAGCTGTCAAGAAACTAATGAATTTCAAAACTACAATCTTTCAAACCCAATAAACAAACTTGTGAATTGATTGTGTTGCCTAAGAAGAAAAAACCGGCTAAGTGCGTATCGGACTACGCACAATGAAGGGTTTCGTAGTTGGGATGAATTTATCCCAAGAGTTAACATTGTAGTTGAAAAACATTTTCTTAACACTAATCTAACTTTGTCAACATTATTTGACGTCATGCTCCCCAGCAACCCCATCACCTGTTTTTCTATGTATAAGTTTATAATACTTTTGTACCCAATATGTACTCAATTTGAGCATACTTAAAAAAAAAGTACCTTGAAGGGTTAAGAGTACAGACACTTCATTTTTATGTTGCTGTAGAGCATCTCTCCAGCAACCCCAAGTTAAAATATAAAGAAACTTACGTAGATGCTTATTGTATTAACAAAGAAGTGTCTGAAAATTATTGTATTGTTGTTTTTACCATTAAATATGCAAGCTGTGTCATGTTTAAAATTCTCGGGCTATTCATATAAGCGCTTGAGGGAAAAGACATAGCAAAGTGTAAGTATATGCTTTGCACACAAATTGTCAGGCGTTATAAAGTAAATAATTGTGAAAACACTATGTTATAATAATTACGTTATTGGTATGGTAAGCGAGAGGAAAGATTGGCAGGAAAGCGAGAGGAAAGATGTTACACATCAAAATGAAATGCTGTTCGTTGGTAAGCGCATCACTTGAGAACGGCTGGATCGATTTGGCTAACTTTTGTCGTAAACTTTTCGTGACAGTCCGAATTAAGGAGTCTGCAAATTACACCGTAACATACGAGTACCATGACCGTGCTAGAAACGTGTCACTCAAAAAATATTCTTTCTATTTAAAAGTATGAGAGTATCACTAGACCTTCCCGTCTCCAACCAACACCGTCGCGTGCCATGCACGGAGCGTCACAAATGACGGCGAGAATATTTTGCCGGCGCTGATAGGGTTGTAGGGTTATTTATAAACACGTACATATGATAACCGTTCTAAGCCCGTTATAACATGTCAATTTTCGAATAGCCATCGTAGTATAAGTACTTACGTAGGTATAGGAAATAATTTTCTCAATAAAAATATTCACTTGGTCTTCCTGACGCGTCTGCCTCATGCGATCGCCAGTTGAACTACTACATCGAGAGAATGGAAAGCATACGGATGGAGAAGCACGCGCATGACGGGATGATACGCAGATGCTATGGTCACTAAAACCGTTATGCACGCCCATGATACGCTGTTGATTCGTTCTAGTAGGCATAGCAGTGCGTGTCATAATATTTTTCGTTCCGTGCCTGAAACGTTAATTGCACGGTCATGATATGGTACGGTCACAGATAATATAACACTACGTACGGTGTAGTGTGCAGAGAGCTTTAGGTTTTCAAACTCGGGAAAAATTGTACGTCTCTTTTTCAATGGGATTGTTAAATTTGGACAGGGCAACGTGTGCTGGGTCAGCTAGTAATTTATACAATCTACTTCCATATAAACCGATAGTTTTAATTTTAAACAAGCAGCGAGCAGAACATAATCCAGGCGCGATATACCTAGTTGTCGCTTCAACAATTGTTCAGACGGTGATAAAAGTGGCGTAATGCAGTGACGTAAATGCAGATTAACGCTAGACAACAATTAATTGAAAGACTACCTATATTGTTGGTGCAAGAGATAGCAGGTCAAGAAAACTAATAAAATACTTTTTTGTAAGTGAGAAAATAAATTTCAGTTTATTTAATTTTTGAATTCGTCGACCACGATGTTCTTGCCAAATCACTACAGTAAAAAATACAGATTATGAATAAATTGGAAATTTTGGTTAGTACCTACTTATAAGGAAAACAGGCAGCAGTGTACTTTTCATTGCCTTAAGGTGTGTCCAAACATTAAGCGGCAATCGAGCACGGATGCCGCGCGCGGCCTGCTGCGCTGTTTGGATGACTGCCGCGCTGTGTTTGGACGACTGCCGCGCGCGGCCTGCTGCGCTGTTTGGATGACTGCCGCGCTGTGTGTGGACGACTGCCGCGCGCGGCCTGCTGCGCTGTTTGGATGACTGCCGCGCTGTGTTTGGACGACTGCCGCGCGCGGCCTGCTGCGCTGTTTGGATGACTGCCGCGCTGTGTTTGGAAGACTGACGCGCGCGGCCTGCTGCGCTGTTTGGATGACTGCCGCGCTGTGTTTGGAAGACTGACGCGCGCGGCCTGCCGCGCTGTTTGGATGACTGCCGCGCTGTGTTTGGACGACTGCCGCGCGAGAACGCTGTTGTCTACGTACCGCGCACAAACATTTTTAGGAAACATTCGTTACTAATTGTGTCTGGACGTATTTCTGTGGTCGTATTCAAGGCTAGGCAGATTGATATTGCCAACTGAAGTGCGCGGCGTTTCTCGGATGGGGCGTGCTATACTGCCGCGCAAACATTCGTCGGTTTGGTCCTAACTAGAGCGCGGCAGAAATGTGTCCTGCATACGTGGCGTGTAGCTGCCGCGGTTTTGCCGCCCAATGTTTGGATACACCTTATATAAGAATACCTACTAATTATTTCGATTATTTCACAGGTCTGCCATCCGTGATCACCAATTAATGGCATGCGATTTTTTATTCTGGCCGTTGGTCTATGGCCTATGGCATAGAGCCATAGACCAACGGCCGGATTATTATGCGAAGTATAAGTATTTTACTTAGGAACGCGGTAGGTTTTAGTGAGCTCCTAGATCCCAGGATAGCGAGTCAACAAGTTCAACTTAATAAAAACTCAGTCCGTCTGAAGCCGCCGCCTATCAAAAGCTTTTTAATTCTTTCCACCTCAATTTCAAATCCTAAGAATTTTCATTTGAATTAGAACTAGGAATGGCGGAATTCGAATTTCGATGGTTCTTTTTTATTTAAAAGGTAGTAAGTAATTTTAAGTTGGTTATAAAATTTTTTGATTAGGATCTTCGGCGTGATGAGCAGAATAGCTCCTCAAAATGCAGTAAATTGCTCATTTTTAGATTTCCACCAGTGGAATCGGCCCCTTAACTACCTACTAGGTAGGGATTGATGGAGCACCTTTTTTTTTTTTTTTTTTTGAGGGTGGGATCTTTTCAAATAACTTCTCCCGCTCTGGGCGGAGCGGGAGGGCGTGTCAGCTTTTACTGACTAAAACCCACCCGTGTTCCTTCCGTTGCCTGTGTGCCGGGGTCGCGATATCCCTTTCGGACAAACCCGCAACCCCGGCAGGCATTAGCCCTTCCGGACCCCGTCAGTTGGTGCTGACATCTCTTTGAGGCGCGCGTGGAACACAACGCGCCGTCGACCCGGGCCTGGTCCCTATCGGACGGCGAGCTACCCATTGCTCACCGTCCGCAAGCCCGCGCCTACGGTGGCCGGAAGTCGGCTCTCGACTCCCGACGCCCGGGGCGTCTCCTGCGGCGACTAGGGGCGCGAGGGCGCGCATTTTGCCTCTCCCTCGCGCGCTCCGCCTCCTCCTTCGCGAGCATTACTACTTCGCAGAAGGAGGTGACGGCCTCCCATGCACTCTCGCTCCGGACCATGGCCTGAACCAGGGCCGGACGCGAGAGATCGCCGCCGCCGATCGCCTCCGTGAGGACACGGCGGTGCTCCGCCCAGGCTGGGCAGACCTCCACCGTATGCTCCACCGTGTCCTCCGGGCGATCCACACAGTGGTGACACCAGGGCGTTTCCTCCCGCTTTATCCTGAACAGAAACCTCTCGAAACAACCATGTCCGGTGAGGACCTGCGTCAGGCGGAAGGTGAGGACGCCGTGGCGCCTCTCTAGCCACTCCTCAAAGAGGGGACTTATCGCCACAATTGTGGCGTGTGTTGATGGAGCACCTGGGACCACCTTCTCATCACAAAACTACTACCGAATAATAATACCGTTACCGTACCGTTTTACAATAAGGTCACTAGATGGCACTACTGTGTATCACTAGATCGCGCTGTCGTTGTCGCTCGCCAAATGGTTAGGTCCCGTCGAACATTTTGTCTGACTGAGTTTTGTTAGATGTAAAGTAGCTTCATAAGTAAAGTCTCCTGTTTAACAGATTAAGTTGTTAGTTGTGTGGGTTAGTTTATTTCTGTTAAATTAGGTACCTATCGTCTTGCCACCATATGCTTTTTAGTAAGATACCGCCGCAGTCGGATTTTTTTTACGTTGGGTAGGTATATTAGCTATAGGAAATTAAACTGACATGGTTATTTTCACTCCTAAAGTTATTTAAGATGGAATATTTATCAAGTTTTTAAAAACAAAAAAACATGATAAATATCCCGCTTTAAATAACTTTATTGGTATATAAATTTTTGTAAAAAAGTTTGTGCTCGTGAGGTTTACTGTTCGCAGAACTACTAGTTGATTGAGTAACTACTAGCAACAGCCCCACGACTTCGTAGGCGTGTATTTTTGTGTTAACAAAAATACATAAGACATAATACCTAAGACACTTGACAACACTGTAGCTTCCCATTAGTGAAATAATTACCCTTTTTCTTTGGGTGGGAAATTATCAAAAAACTTCTCCCGCTCTGGACGGAGCGGGAGGGTGTGTCAGACTCTTATTGACTAAAACCCACCCGTGTTCCTTCAGTTGCCTGTACTTTGCAGGGGCAAAGAATTAACCCTTACATGCAAGCTTACTTTCCTCTTTATAATATTAGTATAGATGTGCACTTTTAGCTCAAACTCTTGAAAGATTCGCAGGTTAACTGAGATCAGAGGACTGCTACAATTCCACTAATTTGGTACTACGACGTAGGGAGCAATGCTGGTGCACATCCGTCCTCACGACTGGTCACGGAACAGAAGAAATATGGATTTGCTTGGAACCAGGTTGAATAGTAACGTTATGGTATGATTAAATAAGTTTTATTACTTTTCTATTTGATATGTACACCATAAAACGTTAAATATAAATAAATTCTACATCTAATTAAATCATAGTACATTCTCTTGGCATTGGCTTTAACATTAGGCAGACTGTGGCGAATAAATTGCTGATAGCTTGGTCTTGGTACTCCGTCGAGCCGTCTATGGTCAGGAAAGGAACGAAAGAGGGAGCAAGGGCATGAGTTTCATCTCCGTATCGTTTCAGAAGAATGGAACCACGTTTGCTGTTCACGCACTCCCATATTTTTTCAACGTTTACATCGTGCTGGGTACCACACTGAAAGAAAAAAAAAAAAAAACTTAGGACTTTGAATGACCTATGTACGCAGAAACTATAAAACGCCAACTGCTACGCTCCTTACGTACTCCAATTACTTAGATATTACCTATATTATGTAGAAAAACTTTTTACAATAAAAAAACAACCGACTTCCAGAGAAAAACCACTACTTACTTCCTATGTAAATAACATTGACAGGAAGGTATCATCATATCATCCACATATACTAAGTGGGAAAAATACGTATTATTGAAGCTAACTTAAAAACTATCCAAGCAAAGTTAATACAATTTATATAGGACCAACTTGAAAGCATATCCTTTCATACAATTTTTTTTTTTGTCGGTCCACGATTGACCGAGAAATCGGTGGACATATATAAAAAAAAACATCCATACGCTACGAACATAGAACCACTTCCTTTTGGAAGTTGGTTAAAAAATAGAATGCAACATCAAAGTACTTAAGACCAACAAGCAAATTATTTTACAAACGTGCACGTTTCTATCCTTATTTTTCCTATTTAAGTACTAAAGCTGCGTGCAGCTTCTTTAAACAATGTACTGATCGCGCAGAATCGCAACACAAAGGTAAATAATACTCTGGCCCGAAGCCTTCGGAATGGCACTAGAGTTAAAACTGGAAACAAACAGGTAGTCTTTTATGGCAGTACCCATTTACTGGTTGTTCCGACTTGACAGAAACAACTCAGAGTAGGTACACGTCATTATCTGATTTACCTGTTTTGTGAGAATTATATTTAACTAGGCAGAAACTGGTCTCAGCTTATTTTAGGTCTACGCTTTGAACTGTCAATTATATCATGTACAATTCTTGCATGTCTTGTTTATAGAAACTTGTATAGGCAATCATTTGTAAAGAGGGGTTATTTTAAATAAGTGTTCACTACTTAACCTTAAAATGTGAACCGTAGGCAGGTATTGATCCAGACCTCAATCGAAAACTAGAGAATTCGTGATTAATGTTACTCAGATCTTTGCTGTGTCTAAGTTAAAGCAGCTTAGATAAAGTGTTGTTCAAACTTTACAATGCCGGCCATGGGCATGTGACCGCCCGTATTTTTCTGAATATTCAGGAAGAATTATCATAAATTAATTTAAAAAAAAAGGATTAAGGATAGACTCAATAATACAATTTTTTTTTTTATTTTACATTTTTTCTATTTTTATGTTTTAGTTTATGGTTACATTTGTATTTTTTAAGTAATACTGTTTTTTTTGAAAAAAATGTCTTCACTTCCTTTTTTTTCATAGTCGACAAATTTTTATAAAAAAAGATAGTTACTCCGATAAAAAAAAACACAAGCTTTTAGAAATAATAAACAGAATCCCAATCGAGCCAATAACATCGGAGATACGGCAAACGCAAGTCGAAAAAAATAATATTGGATGAAAAATATTAAACTTATTTTTTAAGTTAATTTTCGAAAAAAAATCATGAATATTCAGAAAAATACGGGCGTTCACATGCCCATGGGCGACATTGTATACGTCCAGTAAAGCATACTGCTCACCTGACAAACTGATCACCGAACAAAGACCAAAAACCAAAAGTTTCTGTTACACTGCCCATCATCACCCTTGGTTTTTGAATCTCCCCACCAAAACAGGTAATTTTCAGCAGGACTGTACGTATACTGCCTCATTGGTCTAGTGGTTGCAAGCGCTACTGCTGGACTCCCGGGTTCGATTTCCAGGTCGGGCAAAGTATTATTGGGTTTTTCAATTAGGAATTGTGCCCGATTGATGGCAATAGGCTCGCCCCCGACGAAATGTGCATGGGTGTTTTATTATTGTACCTATAGGTACCTACAACTCTGCCTAAACCCTTGGGAATTAGAGGCGCGATGTCATGTACTACGATGAATACTTTAAAAACTTACCCAGTGGAAAACAGAAATGAAGTATTGGTATCCGGTACGATAGGAGGTGTTCTGCATGAGGCAGGTGTTAAAGTTGACGGCTTGTGTAATATTGCGCAGCAAATCTATAGCGCAGGCTTGCACCGTGTTGCCGAAACACTCCGGGACGCCGTGCTGGCAGGTGAACTTGTAGCCTCCGAAAACACGCCGAGTCTGAAAGATGGAAAGGAATCTAGGTTACTTTTGAAGTTCTACGAAATTTTTTATTTATGATAAATCAAAATTTTCAGTTAGCCGGTAAAGGTTTGGTTTCCTAAGAAAGCGGAGAACGGTCACACATTATCGACTGTCCAAATGCAGAGCGATTTGACACTGTAATGTCAAATACTGGTGAAAATGACAAATTTTCATGACGACCTTTAACTATAATATGACGGACCCGTTTTCCTAAAAAATGAAAGCTTTAAGCTAATAGTATTGTTATCGGATTTTACAGAACACCATTTTATTTCATCGCGGATTCACTTATTCAACAACTAGCCTAGCTTTTCCAACTCGCTTTGTGTTGCCTTCGGTGGCCTAAGATTTTCCTGCAAACCCACAGCGTGTGACACACTGTGATCTACAGAGTCAAATTAAATTAGCTAGCTAAAAACCAAGAAATCATATTTTTTTCAAAAATAAAAATCCTGGGTTTTTTCACATTATTCTTGTTATTTGTTATAATGTTTAGATATCTATAGGTACCAATCACGTCTGCTGAGTAACGCTAGTTAATTTAATTTGACCCTGTATAGATACTGTATATTATATCAACTGCAACTTGAAAGTGGGATAAGTTGCGTTAGGAGCGTTTATACAGAAAGTGGGCAACAACGTCGCAAATAGCCGTCAAATATTTCGCTGTTTTGATAAATTTGGCGATGTTACTGTATGGAAATAAGAAATATGGCTAACTAGTGAACTAAAATATTTATTATGAAATGCAATAATTAATATCGTAACACGGAATATTTAGTTTTAGAAGTAAGAAAAGCATTTGGAAACTAAAACGATTACAACATCCAATTGAGTGTTATAATTGCAATTCATTATTAATATTCTAGTTCACTAGTTAGACATATTTCTTATTTCCATACAGTAATATTGCCAAATGAATCAAAACACGTAATTATTTGACGGCATTTTGCGACGTTGCCAACTTTATGGATAAACGCTCATTGGTTTTTTTGATTTTCTACTGAGTCAAGGTTTTTTAGGAGTGAGAGAGCGCTTGAAAAGAGAAAAGAATGGGTTTTTCAAAGATTGCAAAAGGGTATTTAATACATAGCATAATGGAAGTTAACTATACGAAGACTTGTGAGACATAATTTGTGTCTCGCACTGACTAGTAGGTACACGACATACGTAAAGAGGACACTTTAACAGGGTTAAAGCTCGTTACACACTTTGAAGATAATATAAAATATATATTATCTTCGACATATCGCTCACCGTACAATTTAAGATAATATATATTTTACCATAAAGTATCTTTAAGCGCTATAATATACAGGATGGCAGGGACATCGACGCGAAAACTGTTACCACGGATTCAGTACATGATTCTGAATCCCCCTGCGTCGAAATATTTCGACGGTTATTTTAAAATAATTCTGCCGTTACATTTTGACTGCATAGGTATTGGACTTTTCTATGGCACAGCAAATAAAAAAAAAAATACCTACTAAATTTTTCAACGCAGGGGGCTCCAGAATCATGTACTGAATCCATGGTATCTGTTTTCCCGTCGATGTCCCTGTCACACTGTAATTATCTTCGATGTGTGTGATGGGCATAGAAATATAAAAGTTATATCTATGGTGATGAGCTTTAGAGTAATAGTAGACGTAAGTTACGTAAGTATATTAAGTTTGTGTATGTATAAGTAAAAGAAATACATTATCTATAGGTATGTAAGTTTATTGTAAGCGACAAATACTTAATGCTTATATTTCGTGTGAAATAATGCTCAATGACCCACAGCGTGTTTTATATAAATTAGAAATATCACATTAACCATAATGATACTGAAATTTCACGTACCTTAGCGTGTCCATAGGGTATTAAATGTATGTCTAAATGTGAGCCTAGCCTTTCCATAGCAGGCTTTAGTTGGTACGCGAAGAAATTTACACTGAACGGACATAGAGTTTCATAATACACTTTGACTTCAACTGTGTCCTTTACTGTGGTTGGCTCTGAAGGGATCTGAAATTATATTTGAAATCTTTTAAGTCAAAAAACTCGAAATATTTTACGTATTTTTTTTTGTTTTTAGAGCGATTCAATTTTGTGAGTTTGTATGTAGAGGATAATCTCCGGAACCACAGATCCGATTTGAAAAATTCTGTCACCATTTGAAAGGTACATTATTCCAGATGGACATAGGCTACCTATATATTATGTTCAAAAATAAGTACTCAATAATACTAATGAAATAAAATCTTGAATTCATGCTGCTCAGAACTTATGCACAATGTTTCGTGAACAGAGTCGGTATTCTGTCTTCGCATACAAATTGCACCCTTGCCAAGCCAGGGCGGGACCTTAGTATATACAGAAAATGCAAATATTGGTGACACTCACATTCGAAGTTCCATTCCTGTGTTCTGTGTTGTTACGTGTTTTAGTTGAGTATCCTAAAAACAATTCTCATTATTTCTAAACTTCCCAAGACTACAAACATTAATATAATTCAAATATTTGCTTACCGGTATTCAAGGGGTCACATATTGCAACTCCGATAAATAAATGAAGTAACACTATCATGTAATAAGTCATTGTACACAGTTCAACCACTACTGCGGCTCACATCTGCAGTAAAAATAGCTTGGAGACAAAATGATTGTCGTATCAAATAGCCTATGACCAATAGTGATAATAGTCCATGTGACTGTATTTTTATCATCTCTTACTTACCTACTTAACGTAATAATTGTCTTCTGTAAATAATTAAATGTCTTTGCCCTCATTAATATCTTAAACTTCCTTAAACTCTGGTTATGACGCTATCTTTTATGTTGGCTTGTTGCAGTTAACCGGTCACAAGTTATTGTTTTCTTTACTCGAAGTATTTAATGATAAACGTGGTTGCATTGTGACTTAAACTCACGCCACCCAACAGAACGCCAAGTGCAACGATTCTTTTTATAATACACGGTTATTAGTAATATCTCGGCAATCTGCTAAGGGGATGTAGGAGAGGTCATTTACAACCAAATAACCCCTTTTGACTCCTATACAAATGTCAAAAAAAATTGAGTCATTTGACATTTTATACTTTTATTCATTCATTT
Organism: Agrochola circellaris; assembly: GCA_914767755.1. NCBI lineage: Eukaryota > Metazoa > Arthropoda > Insecta > Lepidoptera > Noctuidae > Agrochola > Agrochola circellaris. Next base: position 11,610,983 of record OU611841.1, on the reverse strand, counting down.
AAACACTTTCGACTTCACCCACTTTTCATAGAACTCATACGCCATGCCGCCATACATATTGGAAGTTTACCCTTCGGGAGGGTTACCGGCATTACGTTTGCGCTAAAGTTAACCATCGCGGACGGTCTACGGTATTAGGTTTAAAACCTTGTTATAAAACACTGTAAAACGAAGTAAAATATAGTGTTTTCAGAGGGTCTTGTCGCTAAACGTAGTTTCCAACCTTTTAGATTTTTTGTGAATATTTGTAACCGTGTAAAAAAAATAAAAAAAGGGTAAGTCAGGAGAATTAGTCAAAGATTGGCAACAGCCATAATGGGCCCATCAATATTATTTCACGTTTGTTAGAAAAAAAATACTTTTTGAATTTTTATGATAGGATTTATGAAAGTTACAAAATACTCCTATGCAGTAGTATTGCCAGCGTTTTCATGTACTGTCGTATTGTCGTCTCCACATTATATGTAGGTACTCCGAAATGGCCGTGGCGAGTCAGATTAGTTTAACTATAATAACGTTTTCCGTTAAAACAAAACACAGTATAAAGAAAAGGTACAATTTACTTTTATTTTTCTTAGAACTACTTAAACTACTTGCGCACACTCTGGTGGTGGTGTCTTAAAAGCTGCGCACACGTCTCTCATGAAATTATTTCCGTCATTCTGCACCCCATTGATCAAGATGTAAGGAACGAATTTGTAGCCAACCTGTTTGCTTTCGTCTCCATAATATTTAAGGAGTTCACTTCCTCTATCCCCTTTTGCGCATTGCTTTATCCACTCTGGGTTTACGTTCATGGTCCTTCCACACTGAAAAGAAATACATCTATGATGAGATGTGATAGCATTTGGATTAATCAAAAATACAATCAAATGATAAAGATAGAATAAAATTTGTTCATAAATGTGTATGCACATATAGATGGAAACATAACCAACAAAAAATAAAGAAATAAATAATTAGGAGGTATCGTCATCTTCTTATGTAATTGATTAAATTATGGTATGAATTGAAAATACTGCACTGGCGGTAGTCTTAATTTGTTATGTTTATTTTGTATTTAATTTTTTCTTGTTATGTTTTCCTCAAATGTTTTGCTTTTTGTCGTTTCTTTTTAGGGTTCTGTAGTAAACAAGAAACCCTTATAGTTTCGCCATGTCCGTCTGTCTGTCTGTCCGTCCGTCTGTCTGTCCGCGGCTTAGCTCAGAGACGGTTAGTACTAGAAAGCTGTAATTTGTCATATGTATACATATTAATCATGCCGAAAAAGTGGTAAAATAAAATCAAGAAAAATATTTTTGTTACACGTAAAGTGGGTATTTTTTTTTTCTCATCTACCCCATGGTGTGGGGTATCGTTAGAAAGGTTGTTCAAAAATATTGAGAGTTTGTAAAAGCTATTTTTGGATTTAGGGATCCGTTTGCGAAATATTAAGATTTTAACTGCAAACTTTTGTTAGTGTCAAGTGTCCCCCCCCCTGCCAGCTAATTGGTTATACTTGAATTTGTGAAAAAATCACAGCAGTAGTATATATAACGAAATTATAAAGTATATGAGACTAGAGCAAGAGGTATGGATGGACTTATGGTCAACCCCGTAAAGAAGCAGGTTGTCCTACTTGTCCTTATGATTTTGTTCTCGTCGTTAGCAGTAATAATAATAGTCATTTATTTTCGTTGCTTATATAGTTAGTATGTATGTATCTGTTTATCTATTATAAAGCATTTATCTATGTATCTATTATAGTATATTGTACTTATATACTTTTTATGTACACTAAAGACTGCCCCATTTATGTCCAGAAAATCACTGTCCATTCCAAGATTGCTTGGAAGAGATCGCAGTAGGTCCATTGTATATTTATTATCTATATATATAAAAATGAATTGCTGTTCGTTAGTCTCGCTAAAACTCGAGAACGGCTGAACGGATTTATCTTATCTTGGTCTTGAAATGTCCGGGGAGGTCTAGGGAAGGTTTAAAAGGTGAGAAAAATTCGAATAATTTCCGGGAAAACCCTAAAAACAGCACTTTTCTTCTTCCCATATAAACGTTTTTCTAAATAAAATTTAGAGTCAATTTGAACTTTATTGATATTCAATAAAGTTCTTATTAAATTATAATCACTCACTGTGTTCATCGGACCTCGGTAGGGTAGGTAGGGTAGGTAGGGTAGGTAGGGTAGGTAGGGTAGGTAGGGTAGGTAGGGTAGGTAGGGTAGGTAGGGTAGGTAGGGTAGGTAGGGTAGGTAGGGTAGGTAGGGTAGGTAGGGTAGGTAGGGTAGGTAGGGTAGGTAGGGTAGGTAGGGTAGGTAGGGTAGGTAGGTAGGGTAGGTAGGGTAGGTAGGGTAGGTAGGGTAGGTAGGGTAGGTAGGGTAGGTAGGGTAGGTAGGGTAGGTAGGGTAGGTAGGGTAGGTAGGGTAGGTAGGGTAGGTAGGGTAGGTAGGGTAGGTAGGGTAGGTAGGGTAGGTAGGGTAGGTAGGGTAGGTAGGGTAGGTAGGGTAGGTAGGGTAGGTAGGGTAGGTAGGGTAGGTAGGGTAGGTAGGGTAGGTAGGGTAGGTAGGGTAGGTAGGGTAGGTAGGGTAGGTAGGGTAGGTAGGGTAGGTAGGGTAGGTAGGGTAGGTAGGGTAGGTAGGGTAGGTAGGGTAGGTAGGGTAGGTAGGGTAGGTAGGGTAGGTAGGGTAGGTAGGGTAGGTAGGGTAGGTAGGGTAGGTAGGGTAGGTAGGGTAGGTAGGGTAGGTAGGGTAGGTAGGGTAGGTAGGGTAGGTAGGGTAGGTAGGGTAGGTAGGGTAGGTAGGGTAGGTAGGGTAGGTAGGGTAGGTAGGGTAGGTAGGGTAGGTAGGGTAGGTAGGGTAGGTAGGGTAGGTAGGGTAGGTAGGGTAGGTAGGGTAGGTAGGGTAGGTAGGGTAGGTAGGGTAGGTAGGGTAGGTAGGGTAGGTAGGGTAGGTAGGGTAGGTAGGGTAGGCAGGTAGGTGCGCCGTAGATAAGTACTCGAGCGAAGCCGGGGCGGGCTGCTAGTACACTATCAAATATATAATGGGCGATGGCAATATATATATTTTGTAGTGTATTACTTTTTCTTTTTGTAATGTATAATCTGGTGTACAATAAAGTATATAATATATAAATAAAACACATTCTGCTTGAATTTTTCAAAAATGTTGGGTGTCCAACCAATCCTTGGTCGATTACTTGAGAATCGAGCAAGAAGTGTCTAACCAATTTTTATCCAAGCTTACCTCATCAGCAGCTTTGTCGTCAGATCCTCTATTGGTTCTTGAGGATTCCATCATACAGGAGTTGAAGAACACCGCTTTGGTCACATTGCCCAAGTAGTCGATGGCACAAGCATGCAGCTTGTTACCGTAGCACTCATCCGGACCATGCTGGCACTTGAATTCGTACACGCCATTGCCCTTATCTATTGTCTGTGAAACAAAAACAAAAACATAGCTGATATCACCATAGGGATTTTCCCTAGTCCAACCTGACAGAGATTATTGTAGAAACGGGGGAAAAAACTCGTTTTTACCATTAGAATGGCAAAGGGGTTCGCACATCTCTGAGGGAAAGAAAAGTTGTAAAAGTTTCCCAAAACATTTGAAAGAAGGGAAAAACTGAAAGTCCTTATCTATGGGATTTTTGTATTAACAATTTTTTGGGCAGCACAACGTCTGCATCTCTGACTAGTATATTTGTGACGCACTTTCCTGACATTCAATTGTGAACCTAAAAGCGGTGCATTATGAGCTACTTTACGAGCAAGTGTGTTGAAACAACTATTATTGCAATGCAAGAGTTTTCAGTAAAAATGTAACTAAAAACTTTTGTGACGAACTTTCTGTAACAACGTGCAACAAACATTGCTATTTTTTGGAAGCTACAGTCGCAGGTCGTATGGTCTGTTCCAAAAATATCTGATTAATGTGTAAACAAACTCAGTTCAGGTTAAATTCTCACACAATCTCTCACTAGAGGTTTTTTGTTTATATATATTTTTTTGTTAATTGCGTTTTGCGGGTCTCAGGAGCTCGTGGCAAAGTAATAACTACCGCACAGGTCGATCCGTCAGGTTAAACTACGCTTGCTGGGTTAAGTCTGTCGATGGGTGACCATCTTTACATTCCGAGAGTCCTCCGTGACTCGGAAAGCACGTTAAGGCGTTGGTCCCGGCTGTCATTCGTGGATCTTTGACAGTCGTCACGGGTCGTCAGAAGCCCGAAAGTCTGAAAACCAGTCTTACCAAGGGGTATCGTATTACCCAGTAACTGGGTTGTGGAGTTCAGATAGGCAGTCGTTTCATATAAAATACTGGTATTCAGCTGCATCCGGTTAGACTGGAACCCGACCCCAATATAGTTGGGAAAAGGCTAGGATTGATTGCATTTTGCAGGTCAACCAACCTAGGAGATTGTCGGCTGCTTACCCGGATTATCATGTGGATACCCTAATAAATTCAGGCAGTTATTCGGACTACTGCGAACATTTTAGAACAAAAAAAATTCATATCTTTCGGACCGTTCTCAAGTGATTCGCTTACCAACGAAAAGCATTTAATTTTTATTTATATAGATCTCAGCAAAGAACCTTCATTTATTTGTATGCCTAAAAATTTTGTGAATGCTTAAATTGTGTAAATAAATCAAATATGATAAACTAGCTTTTGCCTACGGCTTCGCTCGCCTTGAGGTCTGAAATTATCACAAGGAAACGTACTATCAGAATAAAAAGTATTCTATGTCCTAACCCAGGTCATGGTCTACCCATGTGCCAAATTTCATCCAAATCCGTTCAGGCCGTTTTAGCGTGAAAGCGTAACAAACAAAATCACTTTCGCATTTATATATTTGATTGATCAAATGATTTATTGTTGTTAACAAATTAATATTGCACCTGTTGATAATATACATTTAAGTAAAAATATATTTTTAATATTTGGCTGTTTGGCGGCTTCGAGTACTTGCCTCTCATTCAAAATAAGAAGGCACAGTGCACGAAAAAGTTCCACCAGCCATTTATATTATTGGCCTATTTGGCGCAGCCGTGAGACACACAATATTATTTTAAGTTGTCTTAATTTTTTCGGTTTTTTTTTTGTTTTGTGTGAGTATTGTGTGCCTTAACCTGAGTCAAATAAATTTATTTTCTTTCTTTCTTTCTTTCTTTGCCACAATTTTTTTGTTGCGTTGAAAAACGTCGTTTTATAAGCGTGAGCATTATTGCCATTTTTGTCATCGTGTATCAAAATGTTAAAATATTTATTTTTGATATCTTTTTCTATTTATTAGATTTTCAACAAAGGCTACACAATTACATATTATGCTAGTATACGCCTTCAATTATAGGAGACCACATCGTTCACTTATAATCTAGGTAGGTAAATAAGTTTGACAAGTAGTACAAAAAATAATTAAAATAGGTACATCAAAAACGAAACGAAGGAAAACAAAATGAAATGCAAAACAGAACGGGTACAAAATAATACAAATGAATAATAACAAAAAAGAAAGAATTTAAAGTGGATTGTGTTTTATCGAATTTGGATCTAAGTACTTATCGGATTTTTTCTTTTTGTTCCGTTATTCCAATCTGTATCAATACCTATGTTTGTAAACCAGGCGAAGTTATGCAGAGCATTTCTTCTTTTTCAATAATGATCGGCACATATGAATTATGTAGGTTACTGATAATGAGGGCAAGACTCATAGATAGCACTTTGACTTTACTTCGCTAAGTTAGCGATTCATATGAATATGAACCTTATTAATAAGCAAATCGTGTTCATAATGTTGAAGATGGCGCCAGCAATGATAATAGGGTCGAAATCAAAATTATCTTGCATTTTGATTTCGACCACATTATCGTAGCCAGCGCCCTCAAAAATCATGAAAATTATACCCATATCAATTGCAATTAATATTTGTCGCCGGCTTGAATTTTTATCAAAATAAATAAAAAGAAACTAAAAAATAGGTACAATAAAATAATTACTACAATAACGAATGATGCCTAGTTGAATTCTTTACTTTCAGTCTGTCTGTAACTTGAACATAACTGCTGGCGAGTGTCTTTATATATATAAATATTATAATAATAGAGACACTTAAAAATATAATCATCATTTATCATTCATAATAATCATCTGCAATACACATACATAAAGCATCAAATCAGCACACATACATCCACATCAGGTACACTATGAATCCATTAATTATTTTATTGAAAATGGCTTCTCAAGAAGCATAGTATGCTAAGTCGTGCGCGCTCAGTCTCGAAATCTGTTTCTAGATTTCAAGAACGCGATTGACTTCTCAAAAGATTGAATCTCGAAAAAAGGCTCGTCATCTCGCGAGATTCAGGATCAAGATTGCATTCCCACGACACGACACGACAACACACGTCGTCGTTGCCGTCACGTCGTCGTCGTGACGACATTTGTGGTTTCTTGACTTCTAAAATATTTGGTTTTGTCCACCTTAACTAGCTGCTTTACAATATTCTCGTACGGGACTAGGCGTCTCCGGTTTGTAACCTACGACCTAGGTGCAGCAACTATCCAAAAGATGCAACGACTTCAACCATTTCTTGACTAACAAGACTTGTCACTAAATGCGTTAAACACATTCTGTCTCTGTCATCTTCACTCGATTGGAAGAAACGCAGACTGATATTTTATACACGTTTATCGTTAAAAGTGTTTACGTGCAAGCGGGCCTTAGAAATTATTAATTTAAGGAAGTTTATAGAGTGCCGCTAGTGGCATTTTATCCCTATCGGATAAAGTGTCGCTACTTGCGGCATAATAGTGGCGATGCCTCGACCCGGCTAAAGTGCCGTAAGCATTGCATTGTTACTTGATATTGTGTTTGATATTTGAGGTTAGTTAGCTGCCCTTTGTATTGATTGATCGTATTTGTTTTAGATAATAATATCAAAAGTCACTACAATGACTCAATTTACGAAAACTGAAATAGCAAATGAAAATGGCTGAAAGGTAGGTTATGTTAGGTTAGAACTGTGACCACACGCACGAGCCGAACGAGCATAGTGAGCGGTGCCGCAGTAGCGGCCGGCGAGTGCCAGGGTCCGTTTAAGCACAAAACCATCTAATGTTTTGGGAATGCGGTGTTTAACGGCGAACTTACCTCAACAATCAAACAAAACAACAAGTGACAGTGACAGGCAGCGCCACTATTATGCCGCTAGCGGCACTTTTTCCGATTTTATACACTGCCTTAATTTAACCTAGTGAATGTTCCACACATACTTGCCGAACTAAATATATCGATCCCGCGTCGTACTAACTACAGATCGAACCGTAAGATAAACAATCTAGATTTATCGACGACCAAAACACCCCTCAGCTAGATGAATCATCGACCATAAAAAAGTGGCCGGGTCAGACCGGATGCGGAAGGCGGAGGACAGGGTGCTGTGGCGCAGCCTTGGAGAGGCCTATGTCCTGCAGTGGACTGCGATAGGCTCAGTTGATTGACGTCCAAAACTAACCTTGGCTCGTTGGCACCCATGAACTGGCTTATGAGAGGATCCCTATAGTGAAATCAGTAAACGTACCAATCTCGAGAACCAAGTTCAAAGCAAGCTCACTTTTCAAGCAGTTTGATGAAGTTGGTAGCAGTTATTTTAGTTCAATCTCAGATACTACACATGGGTTTTTTTTTTCAACCTTTTTGTACGTTATATTTTTTAATGATATCTTTCTGAATGATACATGGTCATGGTGGTACGTTTTTTGCAAAACCTAGCCTTCAACCGCGCCACCCAGACAAGTCGATAGATACCTCATGTATTAAAATCCAGCCAGCCGTTAGGATGCTTTGAGAATCCCACATAGAATATACGCATGAAAAACAAAACTTGGCTGGACTCTTAACACAGTATTACTTAGACTGAAATAATAAAGATTTGCCTTTAATTTATCTTTACTTAATTTACAAATTATATAAGTTTCTTCATTGTACCGTCAACCATTGTACTCTATGTGTGTACAATGTGTGTTTATTTATGTTTGATAGCAACTAATCATTATGAATGACCTGCGGAAATTCACATCTTTGTTTCATTCGGTACCAGAGCATAGATAAAGATAAAGATAATTTTATTTTGCAGATGATAACAAAACATGCATTAAGGGGACTACAGGACCTAAACGTGCCTAAACGCAAGTTTTATAATGCCTAAAAGTATATGATCCGCAGCAGTAAACAAAATCAGAAAAATATATGATATTCTTCAGGATATAGATACCTATATCCTGAAGAATATCATATATTTTTCTGATTTTGTTTACAGCAGTAAACAAAATCAGAAAAATATATGATATTCTTCAGGATATAGATACCTATATCCTGAAGAATATCATATATTTTTCTGATTTTGTTTACTGCTGCGGATCATATACTTTTAGGCATTATAAAACTTGCGTTTACTAGCATACGCTAGTAAGATAGTGTGTTGAAAACATAATACAACTAATTTGTAACGAAAGAAAGAAATCACGAAGATACCTCTAAAAATTTCTTTTAACGATTATAAATCATATTAATATAAATGCAATCATTTTGATTTTTTGTCAAATTATTCTACAAGCAACATATTACCGTAATAGTGTTTTAATTTTTTTGCGCAATCCATAGCTTCTTTGTAAATAGATAATTACTTCATATTTTGCAATAAATTACCAGCGCTGTGTCATCGCGCTTCTCTTTCATTTCTATGCAGTCCGACAGTGTTAGCTGTTGTAAGCCTCTTAACTTATATTAGTTATTTATAATTTTCATACCTGCGCATTCCCGTAAGGATAAAGGTGCAGATTCAGGTACGAGGCTAGCTTCTCCATTGTTGGTGTTAAAGACATTGTGTCAAAAATCCTGCAATCACCACACAGGCACTCATAATATAGTTTTATGTCAACTTTTTCTGGTACCAGTGCTTGCATCTAAAACAATTAGGATTCGTTTAAGGATTTTCAGGTTAATGCCATTAAAAAAAAAGTATAAATAAAGATATACAAACCTTATTTTCCATAAAGTAAAAGTCTGCTTTAAAATTCTGCATCGGATTAACCCCGACATCTAGTAAGTTTGAAAATATATCTGCAAACAAATTAAAAGTAAAATAAATGAAGGACACTCTGTTATATACCTATGTATTCAAATGTTCCAGATTTACTTACCATCATCCTGAGTTTTTACTGTAATAAATGTTAAACTAAATAAAGAAAATATGAGAGTTATATATAAAAACATTGTTATTCATGTAGTAGTATCACTATTGAATGAAAGCTGTACAAACTAGCGCCGAGAGCCGACGCGACGTACACTAACGATAACGCGACGAACGATAGCCATTTATGTTCCGTTTCTTTACAGTCTAATTGAGAACTCATTCACACTATAATTGTGTTTATTATCTTAAATTAATAAAAACAAAGTTTTATCCACAAAATTCTGCGTTTCGAATTTTAGATAAAAACATAGGATAAAAATCTATAAACGATGTGTTGGCAATATTTGTTTTGGCAGTTATTGCTCGATTTTGTTTCTCTGTGACCGTTAAACGTAGCATTTACAATTTATGATAAGTACTTACTACGTCATGAACTTTATTGATTTTGGTAGGTATGTTGGAACAACCACATTTTTTATATTTTACTTCTTCGTTATTCTTCATGAGACCGTTTTATAAGTCCTTGCACTATTGGTGCACTATAGGCAAGCAACCTCATCAAATTGTTGTCTCGATCATATCCTAAACGTTACTACGTCTTTATCTTTTTGGTAACCGTGCAATATACTGATTAAATTAACGAAGTTCACAACTAGATTTCAATAGAAATGTATCACATATTTATGTGCCATTCAGCTAAACTTCACGCAAAATACTGCAGTCACGTTATCGTCTCGACCTGGCCGCGACTGTGTTTCGTGGTTCTCATAATATTTCTTTTTCGACAGATTACAAACATAAGCCATGTTTGTATGCCACCAAATAAAAGAATTTTCATTTCAAGGATATAGGTAACTACATAGCTAAGTACCTACTGATAAAATGGCTGTTTAAAAATTCCTTTATAATTTTCGTTGTATTATAACTAAATGATCTACTACTAGTTGTGAAAGGCACCTTGAGAAATTCTTGGATTATTGAATGTTTTATTTTTACAATAGGAATTTTACTTGGAGTTACTAGAATAAAATTCCACACCGACAAGCTGTTAAAATATGACTACATCAGTAGCTACTCCCAATGTAGAAAATGTGTTACAAAATTTTTGTACGACACCATAAAATTACCTACGTAGTGAAATAAAACATTAAATTTTCCCAGAATTAACGAAAGTTTAATGAGAAAAAAAACATTGTAAGCGGAAGGATTAAATTTTCACGTAGTTACCAGCGGGAGGTTCTGTTGCAATTAGCCGAGTGTTTGCACTCCGGGATCACCGACAACTGTTCTCGTTCGCATTTTATTTGATGAGCGAACGATGCCCTCCTCTGTTCGTTTGCACAACAGACACATTTTCATCTCGTTGCCCAGAGCCTATATTTTCATTTCGTACCTAAAACAGAACACCTGACGTTGATGGAAAACATGAAAAAACTATTTTTTTCAATTTGATCGAGTAAGGGCTCGGTATTCCTGCACCTAAAGAAATTGGACCACAACGGTTTGTGTATATCGCACCTATTGCATTATTCAAAGTAAGTTTGGTAATTAACTTAAACCGTCTTGAATATCAAACACTCGCAAACACATACAGCAGACGAACTGATATCCAATACGGGCAAACACGAAAGGAACTAATGAATTTCAAAAGTACATCTTTCAACCCCAACGCACCAACTTACAAATTGTTTTTGTTGCCAAAAAAGAAAGAGCTTACGTAGTGTGTCTAGATAAATGTGAAGGTATAAGAAGTTTCATCGTCATATGAGCGTCTGAAGGGCAGACGGGAGTGCAGTCTGCAGTCTGCCACAATAGCTTCGCGGGCTCACGGCTAGCTGTCGGGTCTTTGTTACCTCACATATTACTTTTTGCTACGTACTTTAGAGAAAATTGAATTGTAACATTGTTTCACGAACAGATGAATACAGTCTGCACACACAAAGGCATCGGGATACTCTTGATGAATGGAAAGATTTTAGTTGCTCCAGTGTGTTATGCTATCTATCTTTAGGAAGGGGTAGGTAGATCTAATGTTTCAAACTCGAACTCAAAGCATTCATTTCAATTAAACCATTTACAGAAACTTTTGAATTGTCAAAGGAGTCAGTTAGTTAGTTTTTTTAACCGACTTCTAAAAAGGAGGAGATTCTATGCTCGTAGAGTATGTATTTTAATTATTTTTATGTATATCCGCCGGTTCCTCCTTCAGTTGTGGAACGATTTTGAAAATATTTTTTTTATTTGAAAGAGTATGCTCTCGAGGTGGTCCTATTTGATAACTTTGCTTGCGTAGTTTTTAAGTTAGCTTCAATAATACGTAGTTTTCCCACTTACTCCATGTGGATGATATGATGATAAGTTTCTGTCACTGCTATTTGCATAGCAGGTAGAGGTGTTCTAATTTGTGTGGGGTAGGTACCAAAACTAAAAAGTGAAGAATAAAAGGCTTTTAAATTATCGATTCGTGGCGGTTGTTTATTTTTTACAGTTTTTTGCTTTGGTTTCGTCTTATTATAATAGTGTAAATATTCTCGTCTGATAGTTTGTTAGGATTTGCATTAGCGGAACTAATGTTCTCCAAGACGGATCATCTCTGTTTCTTAATTTAGCACGTTTTACTGCTGTAAATTGTTGATGACACTACACCATCACGCCAGATTTTGATTACTTATACACTCGCAGACAAAGAATACGGGTCAATACGAAAAACTGAAATTACTCTTAAAATAAAAATTGTAGTTTGAAAAAAATAAAAAACACGCTTTCACACGAACTAAAAATGATAAAATAATTAAATTGACTTGTACTAGTTACGATATAAGTACCAATCCAGCTTGTCACTTCTTTTATATCCAATGATTAAATCAAAAGCGTGGAGCGCTTTGTTTAAATTAATTAAAAGTATACACCGCTAAATAAACGCCTACGCTTTTTGCGCGACTCCGGCAGACATCGGTCCTAGCCGATAGTCGTAGTCGACGCCGTCATTTGTGCTGACATCTCTTTGAGGCGCGCGTGGAACACAACGCGCTGTCGACCCGGGCCTGCATTGCTATTCTGTAACCATCTCACCGTGAAAACTTAGGTGAAGTGAGCGTGGAGTGAGCTGTCATTCCACTGGGATTGACACTATTGACAGCTCACTTCACCCAAGTTTTCACGGTGAGATTTTTACAGAATAGCATGGCTGGTCCCTATCGGACGGCGAGCTACCCATTGCTCACCGTCCGCAAGCCCGCGCCTACGGTGGCCGGGAATCGGCCTGCGATTATATAATTTGACTCCGATTGATCAAAGGTAAAAAAAAAAAAAAAAAAATGTACTAACTAATAATATTATAAACGCGGAAGTGACTTTATGTTTAGTACGCTTACACGCTAAAACGGTTGAACGGATTTGAATTTGGCACATGGGTAGACCATGATTTATGTTATCACAGGATACTTTTTGTCTCGGTAGTAGGTACGTTGCATGCATAGCAGACGGTATTCTGTTCACGACACGTTGTGCACAATTTCTGAGCAGTAACCTAACAAAAAGTACTATGCTTGGATGAATTCACGATAGTATTTCAATCATTAGTATTATCCTACTAATAAGTTTGGCACACAAATAGTTTCTAACCTGGATTTAACACATAGGATACTTTTGTCCCGGTAGTACATTGCATGCATAAAAGACGGTTAAATAGTCCCATAAAACGCATCACTTGAGAACGGTTGGACCGATTTGGTTTCAAGCAGATGTTTGAAAAAGTATCCCGGCAGGTTTTTAAAATTCGGGAAAAACTGAACGTCCTTTTTTCTATGGAAATATTTTTGGACAGTAATTTATACAATCCCCTTCCATATAAACCGATAGTTTTAAAATTAAACAGAACATAATCCAGGCGCGATATAGGTAGTTGTCGCTTCAACAATTGTTCAGAGGGTGATAAAAGTTCCGTCGGCGACGGGCGGCGCCCCGACCTCGTCTGCCGCCGCGCCCGCTTCACTTTCTATTTGCCTTTAATGAGATTTCTCTCCAGACCCTCCACGTTGATTACAAACAGGCTAATAACATCATTTTAACATCTTACTATGTGCATATAAATGCAGATTAAGGCTAGACAACAATTAATTGAAAGACTTATACTGTTGGTGCAAGCGATAGCAGAAAGAATTGTTGAGTTCTTCGACCACGATGTTCATACCAAATCACTACAGTAAAAAATACAGATTATGAGTAAAATGGAAATTCGGGTTTGGTACCTATAAGTAAAACGTGCAGGAGTGCACTTTTCATCGCCTAAGAGTACCTACTGTGGCGGCATCTACATCGCCACATGCGAACTACGCATCAAAGACCTGACGTCACACAACATCCTGACGTCACTCAAATCCTGCATCGCGCAATTAGAGTTTACCGCGCGGCGGACATATATACAAGCTCCCGACTTCTACCTCTGGGCAGTTGCCCGCCAGACACGATACCCGTCTGGTCGGAGGATCCTCCCTTTTCTATGGTGGATGAATGAACTTGTAAAGTTCTTCTGTTCCCTGTTCTTCATACCCCTAAACCTACTTACTAATTATTTCGATTATTTCACAGGCCAGCCATCCGTGATCGGCCTGCGATGTTTAAATCGCATATTTCATAATAATCCGGCCGATGGTCTATCCGAAGTGTTTGCCAAGTTTTCCAATCGTATATTTTACTTAGGAACGCGGTAGGTTTCAGAGAGCTCCTTGATCCCAGGCGCTGGCGATTCAACAAGTCCAACTTAATAAAAAGTCAGTCCGTCCGAAGCCTTCGTCTATCAAAAGCTTTATATTTCTTTCCACTTCAATTTCAAATCCTAAGACTTTTCATTTGAACTAGAACTAGGGACGGTGGAATTCGAATTCGTAGAGTTTGTTTAACTTGCAGTGAATTTCTCCTTCTTGTTGATAAATCATTAAGGGCTTTTATGTAACAGTCTGTACCTGGTCGTGGTCTGCACACTAATAATAGGCGAGTTTTCCTTTTCAAATGTAGTTTTAAAGATTTCCCGCATTAAGATGAAAAGGCGAAAAAAGGGGAAAATGAGGGCATTGATATATATAGTGAAAAGCTCGTCAGGCAGGTGGTCGGCGCTCGCAGCCGCTTATATAACTGCACTGAAATGAAAAATTGAAGCGAATGTTGTTGCGCTGAAACTCGACTCACGTCGTACGTAGCTATATTTCTGAGAGGCCCAGTTATTATCGTTTTTCTGCTGAACGCAGTTTGGAACAGGAAGAATGTCGTAATTGCTCGTTATTTGCACATCTAGCCTTTTCCCTATAAGTAACTTCACTAAATATGTATAGTTCTACAAAACGAATTGAGTATTACAGATAATAGCTCTACTCTAATAACAATTCCGTAAGCAATTTAAGTTGTAAGCGATATAATTATAACGTGGTGTATTTTTACGCTTTACCCAGTTTTCCAGCAGGTGATGGTTCCCACGCTATCCTGACATTAATGTCTCGTCGGGAAGGGTTCCCTATCCACGTTAAATATTAATATGGATCGGCGGGCTACCTTCGAGTTATTGACGGTAGGTACATACAATATGCCTCGTGTATATTTTTGCTTCAGTGTCGAAAGGTAGACCATTTTTTGCTCATTACTATATGTACCTATAAATAAGTTGGCTACGTAGGTATATTTTATGTTTTCCACAACTTACTGAATTTTGTAACATGATCCTACAAGATCCAAATGCCATGTCATTACGGTCAGAAAGTTTAATGGAGGGGTTCAAATATCCGTAAAAAGTACAAGTTGGTACTAATTGTTTGGTAACGAGCACGAGGTTAATAATAAACGGGTACAAACTATAAAACGGAATAAAATGCTGTAACCTTCTGTTGAAGCGTTATAAATCGATTAAGTATTATACAATTTAATGCTGCATTACTTTGTTCGAAACATTACTGTTTGATTTCATTCTATTGATTATAAATAAATATGTCAATGGATTATTATAATAAAGCGCGGCTTTTAAAGTGTGCTAGCATAGTTTTCGCTCGGCCCCATTTCATTCCGTTCTCCGGCAGCGGGGTATCTGAGTCAGCGCAAACAGTGCTCTCCAGGCCTTTGTTTCAACCGTTACTATCGAACTCATTTATGACCCTTATCTTTGCTACAGGAATAGGTAGCTCAACTACACAATCTTTTTATTTCTCTGTCTATTGGCACTTTGCTGCGCATCTTCGTGTTATTTATACCATTTCGTGGAACACTACTGAATCGTGTCCAGTAGGTACCTACTTACGCATTTTATTGATCAGATGTTTTTTTCAATGGATGTGTATCATGCAATTATTGATAAAAAGAAAATTGTAATCTTTTAATCTGTATGTTCCGAGTATTTACATTAGGTACCTAGAATTCTTTGCAATGAATTTACTTGGTTTTAGATTCTTAGCCATCTGTGTTTACATTTTTAGAGAAATGTAGTATGTAGTAGGTATGCACGAAAAAATAAATATAGCTACTGGTCCATAATTATATTTTTCTGTAGGCTCATAGTAACAACTCACAGTAATGAGCATCGTAGCCCATTTAATAGCAAAAAATAGCTATTCATTTCAGGTAGGTACAATAATTTCTGAAATATCAAATCAGAGTAATCAGACCAAATCTCCGGGATATTAAATGAGAGCGAGTAAATATAAAATGCGCTTCTGCCAACCTCTCAACTAATGAGATTTATTTTCAATTAGAAGCGGCCCGAGCGCCGATCGCAGCCGCCTCTAACGACATGATTTACATCCAGTCTTATTTACACCCACAGCTCACTGTGCACCCGGATAATGAAACGGAAACAGAAATTCGACGTGATGAATATACGAGTATACAGCAGTTTACTTCTACTTCCCTGGTACCCAGGTGCGATACGTTTCAATTTACGTCTGACACTTAAAACCAACTATTTATAGAATCTTGAACCTAGATAATGAACGATTGATACAGGAATTACGAAGAGAAATTATTTCTAAAATGTGCTATTGACTGTGTATTCCATATAATTTTATGGCCCTAAACGGTAATGTGTGAATGCCGGTCACGTATGAGGAGAACGCTTTATCGACGACGATGACGTGCCAAGTAGGGATTTCTGGATTAGAGTAACATTATTATTCAAGGGCTATCAGAGTTAACTCGATGTGTGGGAGATTGTACAAAACAACAATAAGTAAAATGTGCAAATTCAGCGCATCTACAGACTGCTAAGATCATCATCTGCGTAGCGTTTTCCCAACCATGTTGGGGTCGGCTTTCAGTCTAACCGGATGCAGCTAAATACCGGTATTTACATGGAGCGACTGCCTTTCTTACCTTCACAACCCAGTTATTGAGACGCTTGGTACCTCTTGGTAAGAATAGTTGTCAGACTTTCGGACTTCTGACTACACGTAACGACTGTCAAAGATCTACGAATGTCAGATGTGACCAACGGCTTAACGTGCTTTCCGAGGCATGGAGGGGTCTCGGTATGTAAAGATCAGTCACCCATCTACGGACCAACCTCGGCAAGCGTAGCTTAACCGAATCGATCGACCCGTGCGACTGTTATTACTCGCTCTTAGCCACGAGCCCCTGAGATAATCTCATATTATATCTCATATTTATGATATCCTAGTACAAGAGCCAGGGCTACAGAGATGTTTGTGACTTTGAAGCGTAAATAAAGAAAAAATATTAAATTAAATTATTATTATTAATGATATAAATAAAAACTAAGTTTTAAGACTCGTATACAACGGTACAACTTTATTCGATCTGTATTCCTCAGAAATGTCAATTTGACGCTAATCATATCCGCGGTCTGGTAAAACAATTTACATTGAAATTCCCTTAGAGTCTGTACTCAGACCTGACTGATTACATTTGGGAATGCCGGTGGTGGAACCGAGACATAGGTATTTGTTCGTCTACATAGATTAGACGTGTACCTACCTACAACTGTAAGTACATTCTGTTACTGCCAGTAGGTATATTCACCACCTATTTGTTAAATCTGTAACCCTGACTTGGTTTCCGTACCGAAAATCAGCGCTGTGCTGTGACCGCAGCATCATGTTGAGTCAGTCATCAAGCCTTCTTGTCACAGTTACGACGTGCAGCTGACGACTATTTCTGTTCTATGTTCGTGATTAGGTATAGATCTGTTTTTGGAGTTTTAACTGGTAGATATCGTCACGTAAGGGAAAAGCGTTATGCCCCCTCCATGCGACTTTCCCTCTCTCTCTCTGTCTCTTTCTATTATATACGCGTGTGTGTGTGAGTGGGAGTATCGCGTACGGAACTTCGTTCCTGTGACGGGGGACCACCGACCACACACGTTTTTTTTAAATTCGATTTAACTTATCTTTTTTGTATGTCCGTATTGCACGTATTTCTGTGACAAGTAAACCTATGTTTCTTTATTTATTTCTTCAGCGTCTGTATTTCACGATGCTTCCTCGTTCGCACTTATACTTCCAGAATATGTAATAAATACAGCGCTAGCGAGCAGAATCTATGTTGACGTTGATGAAATATGTATTAGTTTATTATGTACGAGGGAGCAACAACATTTTTTCGGCAATTTACTGCTCGCGGCAGATATGAAGGCAATATTTGCTATCTGTGTGGGGGCGCTGAGATTGCACCACTTTTATTGGAATATATGGGTAGGGACTCTATCGTATTTAAGAATTTGTGAACATTCATACGATTTGCGTAAATGTGAAGGTGAAATTTATATTTGTTAGGTCACTTAGCTTCGGTTAGTGATACTTAAAAAATGTAATCTACGAATAAATCTGTGTTTACATTTTTAGAGAAATGTATCTTCCTGTCCGCGCATGCGGTAAAGAAAATACATTCATACCAATAACATGCATAGTTGGTTTTGGTATGAATTACACTTTTCAGTAGATTACTAATTGACAGGTAAGGTCTGCTTGCTCTTGGTTTTGCAGGTCCTTTGTACACGGCACGGTTTTTTACGGTACGGGGTATACATGCAATACTGTCAACAAGCTTCCATAGTGATCTATATAGGATCCATACAACACTGACGACCGTACCTAGTCTACACACGGCGTATAAACCGTGCCGTAGAAAAAACGTGTCAGTCGACAAACTTCCATAGTTACCCATACAACACTGACGACCGTGCCTACACACGGCGAATAAACCGTAGTTTTTCACGGCAAGAAAAATATGTGTTTACAAAAGGCCTAAGGGAATTGTCACACTGAATGCGTTCTGCGTCCTACGTTCCGGTCAAATCGAACGTAACATAACATAAATGTTCGAGTTGACCGGACCGCAGGACGCAGATCGCATCCAGTGTGACAAGTCCGTCTTAGTTCTAAAATAAAAGACTCACTAGAACATATTATAAACTCCTTAGAAAATATAGAAGGGAATGACGAGTTGTCCCGTGACGCGATTGGTAGCACTGTTTTGTCGGTCGCCATCTTGAACTCTATAAGTATTGAAACTAAGCTTGGCAAGCAATGGAGCCAACGGTCAAAAATAGCGATTGTAAATAATGATAAAAACTTCAAATAATTTTCTTAAATAAGCTATAAACATAAACTTTCCGAAGCGGTGAGCAATTAATTAGGTAAAATCCTATTTTATTACTACGCGTATTTAGTACGCCTTTTACACGCAGACAAATTTTTTGAAATTATGTGAATTATTCACTTCGAAGGCTGCCTTGACGAAAAACCATAATTAAATATTCATTCATTTAAAAATTTCAACAGGCTAGGTAGATTTTTCAGCTAGGAAGTTTTCCCCTGTAAAAGTTATACTAAGGTATCTGTAGATATTGTCGGGAGCACTTGAATTTTTCATGAGATATCAAAGGCCCGGGGCTATATAGTACAGCTCGGCAGTCTGTCGTCTCGCCAAGCAAAGACAAAAAAAAATTGTCTCTGTTTTACTTATGACTATTTTCACCCCCATAAGGAAGGGTGTGCGTAACTAACACAAGGAAATGTTTACGCCTACAAATGAAAGAGGTCGATGAACCGAACAGTTTTCAGCAGTGACTCTACTGTGAACATGCATTTTAGTTCATGTGATCGTTATTATTGGGTTATAAAATGATTTTAAATGATATTTATATATAATATACATAATAAGTTATGTTTTAAAATTAGAAGAGTTCGGTGTTTTCTACCCCACTACTCTGAGAAGAAAGACGGAAACAAATTCAGTCTCTTACAGACTTAATCTTGGTCATGCCATGTAAGGATCATGCAGATTAATGTCTGAGATGGTCTTTTGAGGAAATAATTATTTTATGAAGAAGATTTTAGAATAAGATTCATTTAATATATGTAGTATAAAGAGATTGGGAGGGGTTTGTGGCTAAGTAATAACAGCCACACGGGTCGAGAGATCCGGTTAAGCTACGCTTGCCGCGGTTGGCCCGTGGATGGGTGACCATCTTTACATACCAAGACCCCTTCGTGCCTCGGAAAGCACGTAAAGCTATTGGTCCCGGTTGTTATTTGTAGATCTTTGACAGTTGTTACGCGTCGTCAGAAGCCCGAAAGTCTGACAACCAGTTTTACCAAGGGGTATCGTGTTATCCAGTTACTGGGTTGTGGAGGTCAGATAGGTAGTCGCTCCATGTAAAATACTGGTATTCAGCTGCATCCGGTTAGACTGGAAGCCGACCCCAACATAGTTGAGAAAAGGCTAGGCAGATGAGTATAAAGACATTGGGTATAACAGTACCTAATTCGGTTGAATACTTACGAGTACATTAGGTATGCTGTGCCAGCATCATCAGTGTTCAATTAACCATTGTAATGTAATGCATGGATACGTTCGAAAACCAAAAAACTAATTAATACCCAGTCACTGCAGCCACAAAGAAAAATATAACAGTTAACGCTCATTAATTTCATTTTACTACATAAATTATTAGCTACATACTCGAGCAATTTACCTATCTACCTAATATATGGTATACCCATAAAAATTGGCTTTAAAAATACCTGCGACACCGGTAGCAGCCTCCCCTAGGATTCAATTTCCCTGCCGTAATACAAACATACATTTACGTAATTTGTTCACATCACTTACTCATGAGCTCAGAAAGTATTTAAATTGCCGTTTGATAAATAACATGGGTTTTCCTCTGCATTATGGTTGTTTCCCTCCCCCTAGGTACGTTACATTTGTGTTTGTGAAGATTAGCAGGCATTATTTATAATGTTACTCTGTATTGATCTGATGAATGAAAATCCTACTTTAAACTGTATCGACATTACAGGGGAAAAGTGGGATGTATGTTTATCGAATAATTTCATTGAATTTTGACTCTTTACCGATAGTACCATTTTTTTTCAATATTAGCGCTTATTACTAAAGTTAACTTATTTGTCTCGTGTCAATTGTTTTATGCATGTGGTGTTTACCTAAAATGTGTGTGTGTATGTGTGCTTTCATGCGTGTTGTATCGGTATAATAAATTTTTGGTCAACCTAATAAAATAAATAAATAAAAAAGTTGTGGTTTGAGCTGGACACTACAGGGTGAATTTCAGTATCATTCTACGATTTATTGCCTAATTTTGTAGTATTTTTTTTTGTTGATTTTGCCTAGTAGTGAGTATACGATATAATCAGCTATACAATATGATATTCGGCCACGCTGCGCAAAAACTACAATGCCTGAGAAAATAACAACAATATACAACTTCTAGTACTGTTTTAAAACTACGGCTTGTTTACAGATAAAATCTACTGAAACCCTAAACTTATAAGTTTACAACTGAACACGACCTCTTATTTATAACTGAACACGACCTCTTATTTACAACTGAACACGAACTCTTATTTCTTCGTGCGCACTGTAACAGACTTACAGCATCATGATTTATTCGAAGTTTAACAACGCAGTCAAACAAAACGTGAATAAAACGCAGCTTTTAATAATGATATTCAGGGAGAATAGTGAATGATTTGATGTTGCAGCGGTTGGTGGACCGCGCGCCCTTGCCGCCCTACTCCCTGCATCGACGGGCGGGTGGCGCTACTGACACCACACAATGTCACAAACATTTTCGGACATTTTGCTATGAAGCTATAGTCTAATCATTATCCTTCATTGCATTATATAGTTAGGTAAGTATCTAGGTACTTTTATAAAGTTGTGTTGTCATTTGAAAAAGGGGACAGGAAAAACTAAAAAGTAATTGTTAGGTAAGTACAATTACTTTTTTTTTCTTGTCCCCGTTTCCTCTTTATAAATAAGATAGGTACATTGGTTCTTTGTTTTCATTCGATCAAAACAAATCTATAAGGATTACTTTATTTTAGCAAAAAATTTAAATTTGCATGCCAAAAATAAAACTAGAAGGTTACAAAAACAGAAAACATGGCTACGGATAAAACCAACTGAAAAATATGGAACAAGAGAGCACTGGCTGTCGGACGGTCCTGTTGTCTTTTCTGTAGTCGGATAAAAACAGAAATAATAGAAGCGTTTATGATAAACATTTGTTCTGTTCGTTACTTTTTTTTTTACTAGCCTTTAAATGGCATGCCGGCGAGTAATGACTCCTTAGTTCTATGAAAACTAACCTACATCTCTACGTTTAAAAAGGTTTTACTTTAGTCCTATCGAAACCTAAATAGCTGGTGACAGTACCTATCCATGTTGGGAGGACGAGTGAAGCGGACGCCGCCAGGTCGACACACTCTGGCTGAGCGACTCAGCGCCAATGTCGCAAGGTTGTTCAATTCCTAAGGGTCGATTACCTTTGCATAACTACATTAAATATATTGCGCCAGTGCTTGAATCTGTTTATTTATCCCTCAGACATGATAAACACTAACAAAAATTTACAAAATATTTTTAAAGTTTTCTCCCTGAACTCATAAATTCTGGGCAATTTTCAGATAAATCTAGCCTGATTGAACACGTTCTCAGCGAGGAGATTGAACTTTCTATTGACCCATATTTGACCTGAGCAATTTTCTCAGAGGCGTAATCCGTACGATTTAATTTTGTCTCACGAAGGACTCTGTTGGGTACATGCTACGAGTACGATTATTTATTAACCAAAAGGTTGTTGCTCTGATTTTAATGCTAGATACTGATGTCAAAGTTATGTGTGCCTGAAAGAAGTAGGTATCTGAAGAATGAATTGTGAGAAGTAATCTGCTTGTTGGGAAGGTGACCGCTGCCAGGAGATTGAACTTATCATTATCTTTGACCCATATTTGACCCTACAAGACATATTAATTTTTTCTTGTACTTCTGGTAGATTTATCGAAACCAATGCCATCAGAAATAAATCCTTGCAAAAAGGCTGTTACCCCGATTTCCATTACGATATGAGTCAAAAGAAACCCTGTAATTTGATACATCATTCAAAAAAGGTTTTCAGAATTGATTGACGAATTCAGCGAAGTGTAGGCTTTTCCATTATCTGTGACATAGGTCCGTGGTATTCACGCAGCGATGTTCACATTTACAGCAGCCTTGACCGCGGTGAGGCTTTTATTTCACTTAATAAAGCTTATTCGTGACGTGGCTATGTAGGTACATTCAGCGCCAAAATGGTCTTAAAAGTGAAGTTACCTCTTTCATCGGCGTGCAATCTGAAAGACGTGCTGAAACTCGTGCTATATTAAAACTGAGGCTCTCATGATGAGGTCGCTTCTTACTTATTAATGCAACGTGCTCGCCAGACGTGGAACTACTTTGCTTTAAAACAAAGAAAAGAAAATGTAACAGGTTTATTACGAAGTTGCTTCTTGACTTGAATTAAGTTTTTATTATTAATATAAGAAGTAAGTTGACTTGATATTGCGGACTTTGTGCATATTGCTTACTGTTACATTGTGCATTGTGTTCATTGACCATTGTTTTATATAAAAAAAAACTGCTTCAGCGTCTTGTCGGTTTATGGTTTATTTGATAGGTTCTAGAAAATATGGCAGATCTTTAAATTCCCAGATACAGTTTACAGGTCGTAGACTGAAACTACATAATCTTAGAAATCTTTTAACGCTAAACCGTATTGGTATTTGGCAACGGTTAAGACCATCACCACATCATTGACTGACCTGACTTGACGGTCTAATATGACAGCTAACCTGACGTGACTCGTAAACTTGAAGTAGTTACCGATTTCTAAAAACGCTGAACAAATATATTTTTTTAAATAAAAAAAATATTTATTAATATTTTTTGTTTACTTGTGATTTTAATCCTAGCTCCGACCTTGTCAGAATGACCCCCCTCAAAATGAAATCCCAGTTCCGCCCTTGCATCCTTGAGGGCCATAAAATTGGAATTCGGTTTATCATTGGCCTAGTTATCTCACTGTGCTTAATTATTTAAAGCCTTTGAAGGGGTCTTCACAGATGTAAGCTAAGTAGGTGGCAACAAACGATTCTTGGAGGTGAGGCCCGGTTAATTATTAACTAGTTTTAATAATTATGTCGTTGTGTGTACCCGACGCGTGATACACGCGATCTATTAATACAACAAAAAGGTTTTTAAGCCTTATACGAGGAAAATAAGTGAACATTGAGAGCTATTTGGTTTTCCTTAGTAATAGTTATTACTTTTTCACAGTTTAAATGACTCGTAATGTTGCGGCTACCGTAACAAAAAGTTTAAATCATAATAATCAGCCTATAATGTTGTCACTGCTGCGACACAGGCCTCCTCTCAGTGAGAGGGAAACTCACCACGCGGGTCCAGTGCGGGTTGGTAGATGCTCGTTGGCCTACGATGTTTTCCTTCACCGTTATGAGAGCAATGGTGATGAAATAATTTACACATAGTAAAGCGCCTGTCAATGTTCGAACCTAAGACTTACAACTCGTTACACCACATATAATAGGTGTTGATACCACAAATAATTACGTCATACAGAAGTTCCCTTGTCTAGCATTAGTCAATGACTAGACTAGTTTTTCAATTTGTTGCATTAGGGGAATGTGCAAATTACGTAGAAGCACAGCATTTTCACATTAAACAAGATTAATAGTTCCGAGTGTCCCGGGAGAAATAATAAGAAAAACGTTCACATGGCGAGCGAAGCGCCGAGAGCGGTAATCCGTAGCCAAGCCACCTCTCGAACAATTAATTTATTTACTGGAAAATACGATTCACCGGCTCCTCACCTGATAATTTATTAATGAGACCTCCACTAATTAATCATGTAAGAAGCGGCTGGCTGAGACCACATTCAATAAGCTGGTGTGGCTGGGACCAACTTATAGGTACAGACCTTCTGATTTTCGAATCTAAATTAAGTATGACTCCACTTTATATTAAGAAATAATGTATTAGAATACCTGTTTCAATCACAAAATCATATTATGTAAAAATATTATCCTAATTTCTATTTCAGAAATCTTTTCATAAATCATGTAAAACAGTATCTCACGGCAATATTTTATTTGTTCCTATGTAGGAGACGTCGCGTCGACGACTTATTTATTTCCTGTTTCAAGTAGGTACGCCTTCAGTGCTAGCATCGAAGAGTATTCATAATATTTCATGCGGCGGAAATTGGAAAATGTTCAACTTGGTAATAATATGAACGCTTTCGTATGTCCCTACCTAAGTTTAGCCTATGAGGTAATCGCTGTCGATAACTATTATTTAACGAATATTTAACTAGTTTCATTTGCATTTTCATGGGGAACCTTGAAAGGGCTATTACGTGTGTAGATATATTATTATATATCAATATTTTTTATTTTACTTTATTGGCCAACCAACAATTGTTTACACTGTAAATAGCTGAAGTAATATATACCATAATCTAAGGTTAGTGTAATAATTTCTTACAGGTTAGCACCGCATGCCCCATAAACATATAACTTGTGCCACAAGCAGTAAACTAAAATTAATATAATAACTAAAATTAACAAGTTTGAATTAAAATTACGTGATGGAATATAAAAATATGTAAAGATACCTATTTGAATTGATCCTATTAATAGTAGGTATCCATTAGTAGATATTCATGAAAATAAACCTGAAATACGAATGTTTTATCTTTAAACTGAAATCTTATTTTGAAACACATTTCGTCAGTGAAGTTCTAACAGTGCGTAAGTCATTTTATGAGGTGTTTAACTGGTAACACTGCGAAATTCACCAAATTCCTTCAATGGAAAAGATTGTTGGGATTCTCACGGGTTCAAATCATCACAGAGTCCATTTCTATTAATGTTGAACGCAATAAGGCCTTAAACGTAAGTTACATTCATTTCATGCAGTGTTTTCACTCTCCTGTAAAGTTACCATTTTTGACTTACGTACTGTTAGAACTTCACTGACGATTTGTTCGATTCCAGTGTTTGCAAAAAATGCTAAGCCGATCTCATTCTCAGAAAGGAAATGCCGACTGGCAGATGCGATGTGTTCTATCATGCCATCTTCCGACTTATTATTTGTATTGCTTCGCTTGCTTGTTTGAATTTTCAGTGACGATAATGAAGATAGATAGATATATATAGGTACTACGAATAATAAAGATATATAATAGAATACTCTCTATGAATATGAATATGAATTACAGATATAAAAATAGAAAATTTACATAGGGTTTTACAATGGGCGATCTTATCGCTTAAAGCGATGTTTTAAAGACAACCTCAAGAAGAAGAAGATACTGAAGATCAATCAATCTACCTATGGCCTTTTCCCAAAACTATGTTTGGGTCGACTTTCAGTCTAACCGGATGCAGCTGAACTGTATTTTACATGGAGCGGCTGCCTATCTGACCGCCACAACCCTGTAAATGGGTAATACGATACCCCTTGGTAAGACTGGTTGTTAGACTTTCTGGTTTCTGACGACCCGTAACGACTGTCAAAGATCTACAAATGACAGCCGGGACCAAGGGCTTAACGTGCTTACTGAGGAACGGAGGAGTCTCGGTATGTAAAGATGGTCACCCATCCGCCGACCAACCCCGACAAGCATAGCTTAATCTGATGGATCGTGCAGCTGTTATTATTTAGCCACGAGCTCCTCTATCCACGAGCTCTTCTACGAGAGACTATACTACATAGTCTAGAAGATACTGAAGATACTAAGTATTAAAGTTTTTACAAACTTTTAGTTAGCTAAAGGTTAGTTTTGACTGGAGCTAATGTTGTTACTTATTCAACTAAAATTTTTGACCAACTTTCACTCGTTGGAGCACATTTTCTCTTCAAGAAGGTTTTCCTACTAAGCAGCGGTCAGAAAAAAAAAACAAACCTTGCTAATGACGGCCAGAATCTTTTGTAATTACCTAACCCGTTAATTATAAAAGTATACTTCTTAGAAAAGATTCTCTCAAAGGCGATATTAATAAACCGCTTCCAGGTAGCGTCTATTGTCAGCTGTCTGCACTAACTTCACAGAGAATCTCATTGCTCTTATCTCAAGCAAAGGCGAAGTGAAATAAACAAGAAAGAAGGGCAGACACAAAGTAAGTAGGAGGGTAATTGGCGAGAGAGTAGTGGATGCTGGGGAGTTCATGCGAAAATAAACTTGCAGCTGGCCGTGAGCCGTAATTAGATAAGTTCAGACAGAACTGCAATTAATTAACCTATTGAATAAGACAGGATAAGGAAGCTTACCTTACTTATGTAATTACCAACTCGTCTTAGAACACGTTTTCAAATTAAGTTTTTTAAACTTATTCTTCATTCCTTGTTATTTATAATGAATAATTATTTGCAGTGAAAATGTAATGTCCATATTCTATTGAAATATGGTGTGAACTGGTGAAATACTAATGAGTCCATTTAGCAATGAAACATGATCTGCATGATATTCACATCACCACGTAGTAACTGTAATTAGGTTAAAGGTTCATTGGGATTTTACCATGATATTAATCATGTAACCACACTTTTGTCATTATGATTTATAGTCG
Organism: Agrochola circellaris; assembly: GCA_914767755.1. Lineage (NCBI taxonomy): Eukaryota > Metazoa > Arthropoda > Insecta > Lepidoptera > Noctuidae > Agrochola > Agrochola circellaris. The sequence goes on along the minus strand of OU611841.1, from coordinate 11,583,862 downwards.
AAATTGCATCCAACATATTTAAACTAGCAATATAAGGGAGCTCTTTATATGATAAGATATCCAATCGATAACTTGCAAATGACGACCGACCGTCAGTGAGAGCGTCAATAAACACCCAGCATGCACCATGCACCAAACTAAACTAAACAAAATAAAAAACGTACAATATTTCAAAGTCTATTTATCATCTTGACAAATACGAGCACTGTGGTTTGTTATCGCCTTTTTTGTGCAACAAAGTTACCTGCTAGGAGCGGAGATGACAGCGGCTGGCTTGCGACACTGCGGTCTGCGGGCTGCGGTCTGCGAGCGGTGCTCTCCGTCCATTACCCGCTACGCCGCACATTTCCGACCTATCCACACAATTTGCCTGCGCCTAGATTGAATAGCTTCCGACGACCGGCAGCCCGTCTGAAGCCTTTCAGTACACACAGAATAAACTCGCGCCGTAATAAAACGTTATCTAAACTATTATGCTGAAGGTTAGCATGCTTTATGGAGTTTTTTTTTTATTAAGCGTTTAATTCTTTAATGTTGAAAGCTATTGCGCTATAATAACATTTTATATCACAAAATATGGGACTGAAAAACAAAATGGTACTTACCTGAGTGATTCTTTGAAACACAGTTTTGACGTGTTTTTGACTGAAGAGTATATCCAAATAATATTCAATCTAAACATGCATTTCAGACTTTATGTGAATGTAAAAACCACACATGTTAAATACACTATATTGTGAACCTAAAAGCCGTGCAATAAGATAAACTATTCGATCGAGTGAGTTGAAAAAAAAAATTGCCAGTTCAATGAGTCAAAAACAGTCGGTTTCAAAGAATCCATTACTTTTCCTAGGCAGGCAAAACTTATCCTGAAAATAAGGTTATAATGAAACAAGCTCAAAAATTGCTGGTTAAGGAAACACAGACAGATTTCATACCTTCACGTGAAGGTGGGGGGAAAATCCATCTCGGAAAAGTGGATAATCCTTCAGCTCGCGTCATAGTGGTGCGTTGTATTCTTGAAATATATGATATAGGAAACCTTTTACGATCAAAGAATAGTTCCCACATAATAAGATCGATAAAGCAGCCATAGAGGAAACGGCGATATATCACTGTTCAACAAAAGTCTCCGAGGGTTTCCATTTTCCATATCCCTGAAAAGGATAACCTTTTTAGTTATTGAGCACTGATATTAAAATGAAACAGGTCTCGGTATACACTGATTTATGTACCATTGTGCTCAAATGAACTAGATTAATAAGGCCAATAACTAACCCTTAAACTATTACTTTAACTATTAAACTATTACCTATATTTAATTAGTACTAATAGCAAATCCATCAATCACGGATTCCAAAGACAAGGGGCCTTGGTGTTTGATATTAATTTCAATTTGTTACCTCTACCCGTTCCTGGGAAAAAGGGTCCTGACAGATGGACAGATGGACGACAAAGTGACCCTATAAGGGTTCTGTTTTTCCTTTTGAGGTACGGAACCCCAGTGTACTCCCAAGTCTTAATTTTTATCTCCCTAATCTATATATATAAAAATGAATTGCTGTTCGTTAGTCTCGCTAAAACTCGAGAACGGCTGAACGGATTTATCTTATCTTGGTCTTGAAATGTCCGTGGAGGTCTAGGGAAGGTTTAAAAGGTGAGAAAAATTCGAATAATTGCCGGGAAAACCCTAAAAACAGCACTTTTCTTTTTCCAATACAAACTGTTAACTAAAACCAAATCAAAGAAAAGACGTCTGTCGGGTCAGCTAGGTAGGTGTATATAGGTAGGTAGGTAGTTATGTAAGTAGGTAGGTATGTAGGTAGGGTAGGGAGATAGATGTAGGTAGGGTAGGTAGGTGTATGTAGGGTAGGTAGGGAGGGTAGGTAGGGTAGGTAGGGTAGGTAGGGTAGGTAGGGTAGGTAGGGTAGGTAGGGTAGGTAGGGTAGGTAGGGTAGGTAGGGTAGGTAGGGTAGGTAGGGTAGGTAGGGTAAGTAGGGTAGGTAGGGTAGGTAGGGTAAGTAGGGTAGGTAGGGTAGGTAGGGTAGGTAGGGTAGGTAGGGTAGGTAGGGTAGGTAGGGTAGGTAGGGTAGGTAGGGTAGGTAGGGTAGGTAGGGTAGGTAGGGTAGGTAGGGTAGGTAGGGTAGGTAGGGTAGGTAGGGTAGGTAGGTGTGCCGTAGATAAGTACTTAGTGCTACCCGTGCGAAGCCGGGGCGGGCAGCTAGTCAATAATAAAATAGTAACGAAGTCAAGACTCTAGATTGAATATTTTTGATAAAAAAGTAAATTTTACTACGAGGTGCAATTTTTTTGAATTGTTGTCCGTTTGTCTGTTTGGTTTGGATGTTCCGGATTGGCGCAAAAACGGCTGAACGAGTTTGGACAAAATGCACACAGATAGTTTATAACCTGGAATAAACATAGTACCTACTTTTAATCCCGCTAGTAAGTCCCCGCGGGATATTTTGCGATATTCGCGCGGGCGAAGCCGCGGGTAAAAGCGAGTACCCAAATAATATAAAAATTCCGTAAATTTTTACAAACATTTGCTACAAAATATTATGTTGATGAAATTTTATTTCAGTACATGTTTCACGCAGGTGTGTTGAAAAGCGTCGTTTTTTACGCGTTGCCCACTTGTATCAAAAAGTACCTACTAGGTATTGTTTGTCACTATGAATCGCTTTTTAGGGTTCCTTACCCGAAGGGTCCCAAATGGAACCCTATTACTAAGCCTCCGGTGTAACTGTTATAATAGGTAGACGGTTGAAATTTTCACAAATTGGTATTTTTATTGCCGCTATACAAATAATAAAAATAAAATAAACCTCCTCCCCATACAAGGAAAGTGTTTTTTCGTATACGAAATTATTACTCATGTAGCAAAATAATCAAATGTTTCATGTTTAACCTCTGGAAAATACTGATTAAGTACCTACCTTATTAAATTATTAAAAAACAAATCCATAAATATTATTAAAGGCTTTAATTTCGCGATGACTTTATGGCCGCGATTCATTTAGTCTAAGTACAGTAAAGGCTATTTATTGGTAATGTATGCCACAGAATGATTAGATTCTGTTTTATTATTTTAATAAAACATTTTGTTAACAATAACAACAACAACAACTCACACCCTGTTCAGTAAAATCTGCATGTTTCCGACATTAGCCGAAACTATTCAGGCTCAAACGGAAATCTCACTGAAACAAAAGAATACTCGTTAAAACATAGTTATCAGTCAGAGTTGGTGCAATTTTTTCCCCACAGTCGCAGACAAAATGCGGCTCAGTCGAGGTATTAGATCGATTGAAATAAGAGCCCGCAACCTTAATCCTATGAAATTCAGCGAGTCTAAAGACCTTTCGATGTCTTCGCTGTAAACCCGGCCATTGGCAAGTTAAGTCTCGGCATTTTTATGACTTCATTGAAATATAGGAGATATAATATAGGAGGAAGCAAATAGGATTTAGCTTGTTTTTCTTTTGATAATAGTTGGGAAATCTGTCTGCGTTTGCTTTTTATGTTTTTTTGCGTTGTAAGTACTTAATCGTTTTACAGTAATTTAATCCTACGAGTACTAGTATTTATTTGTTAAGTCGTTGAAATAAAAACAAAAGAAAAGCACTGCTAAGTTTGTCAGAATATCCCAAATTTAATCACGAGGCTAACTTTGTGTAATTGTTACAGAAAACGGCATTATTTTACTCCATCATCATGAAAGTGCATTAAGAGGCTTACAACAGCTAAAGCGCGGTCACTGTCGGACTGCATAGAAATGAAAGAGAAGCGCGATGACACGACGCAGGTAATTTATTGCAAAATATGAAGCAGTTAGCGATTTACAAAAAATCTATTGATTGGACTGGAAAATTAAAACACTATTATGCTAATATGTAGCTTGTAGAATAATCTGACAAAAAATCAGAATGATTGCATGTAAATTAATATGATTTTTAATCGTTAAAATAAATTTTTAGAGGTATCTTCATGATTTTTTTCTATCGTATCAAATTAGTTGTATTATGTTTTCAACACACTATCATACTAGCATATATCCTGAAGAATATCATATATTTTTCTGATTTTGTTTACTGCAGTGGATCATATACTTTTACGCATTATAAAACTTGCGTTTAGGCACGTATAGGTCCTGTAGTCCCCTTAAATTAAATAAGTACTTAAATTACAGACACTTACTCCAGTTTCAGACTGCTGAATTTCATAGCATTCTCAAATATAATATGATGTGTAAAAACTTTGCATTTTTAGTCGACAAGACAGCGCTCTAACAAAACCTTTGAGCAATCGGTAAACATAACCGCCACTATTGTAGAGTTCCTGCATGTGAGTGATCCTGCATGTGAGGTGCACCGTACAGGTACCGATCGTAACAAAGACGACCAAAATTCTTCCTAAAATCATAATATACAAAAGCAAAGTAATAAAATGTAATATTTAGGTACTTTTATGTACCTACCATAATACCTACGAGCTTGTTAGGGTTCCGACCTTAAAACGAAATACGGAACATTATTATGTATAAGATCACTTCTTTGTCCGTCTGTCACAATTTTAATTTGAGACAGTGTACGGAGGTATTTTGATTTATAATAGTATTAATCTTTACCAAATAAAAATCTTTAGTGTTCCTGTACCTAGTGCTGATATTTTTTTTCCTTCGCACTATCGATATCGGCCAGTTTCTCGAACGTACGTAAACTGCGATTGGCTGTTGATAAATCAGTCAACAGTTTATCCGCTTGATAAGGTGTCACATTAATTTTGCGATAATTTTCATTCGTGAAACTGGCCCTTCGTCACTTCGATGTATTGTTTAGGAGCTTAGTAACTAGGTACGGCGGGCCAGCAAACGTTCCACAAGCTGCTCAGTGTAGTTAGTTTCGGAATCCATATTGTGTAAGCCCAACTCGCTCGTGGCCGTTTTTTTTTCACCAATAAACTTGTTGACATATACTAGCGAGTCTAGAAACACTTAAAAGCATTATCCTGTTGTAGATCTTTTGCATAAACCGTGGATGATGGCTGCAAGCTCGTTCAAAAAGCGACCAGCAACACATCGCTCGTTAAACTCACAATGTGCCTGACCGTGGGTACACCGTACAGAGCAAGTATTTATTTTCCTAGGTAAAGTTTAAAGCCGAGCGTGACTGGCGCTGCTTGGCGCGGCTGCCGGCTGCCGAGACGATGTCGTGGAGGCGGAGCACGTCTCCAATCCTCTTTAGTGCTGCTAAAGTACGTACCTACTTGGCCCACAATGAAATGCAACGGTGAGCATCAACATTATGTAAACGTACTTTTGTGATAGAAGCAGACTGCAGAGTATTGCGCCAAAGAGACCAGTCTGTTGACGAATACAAGTAGGTACGGGTACACATTTGGGAATTGGTGGCTTTCGGTACCCATCTAAAAGCCTTGTAAAACATTTTATTGAAACTACGATGGTTCTGTGCTTTGTATACGCTTAAAATGTATCTTGTTCTGATGCGTTTTATCACCGAATTGAAATTCGGTCTCATCGCATCATCGGTCTGTCATATAAAATGTTGAGAAATCTATTATTTTGTTCTTAGGGTTTTAAGACGTAAATCTTCACAATGGATTTGGATGCGATTTTCACCATTATTTAGATAATTTATTTCAGAAGTTTGATGTATGTATATAATACATTATTGTTTAACTAAGATAAAGCACAAATCTCTGATTGTTTTGACGCGCGGCGCGGATATATTTCGAACTATCTTAAGTAAGTACCTTAGTAAGTACTCAAGAAACGCTGCAGCAATGCTAAAGTTAGTCAGTAGGGACTGGTCATCTCTTAGCTGCCACAGCTGATTTTAATTTAATTTAGTTTTTGAATTGTGTTTGTTTATTTCTATTACGGACGCTTTGAATGTTTTGCATCGTTCTCACATGTATAACTTCAACATGAATGATGTAACAAATATTTTGTAACCATATTTTGATTTAAAAGAGTGTCCGTAGACTTTTTTTTCCCGTTTTTCTCCATAAATATCTACTACTCTTTGGAGTGGGCATCTTCTTCATCTGATTAAGCGACCCCTTGACAATTCAAAAGTGCCTGTAATTGGTGTATTTGATATAAATGGTTTGAGTTTGAATCTGTATAGAGAAACAATAAATATCGAAATAACAACAGCCGTCTAGCCCGCAACATCATAACGTAAGTATTTTCAAGTGCTTTTATTATACGGATCCGATTCCCGTGCACAATGCCATATTGGTTGCAGACAAGGGAATTGAAGAGACGATATTGGAAATGTAATCGATACAACAATGATATATTCGCGTAACACCCTACTCCCTCTAGGTATGTGGGTCTGTGAGTCCCGTAGAGAGGAATGGAGTGCTCGCTCGAGACGGTCGGACGCACAAATCAATGTAATGTGGTGCAAAGCTATCCAAATGAGAAGCTCAGAAGCCCGTCTAGACTGCGGGCCTTACATCGCAGCTTAATTAATAAAATCAAACGGATCGGACCGATGTGTTCGACAACGGCGTCGACAGTTCGACTATGTAAATACCTACTATGTACGACGTACGTACCGCAAAGCTCTTCACTCGAATGCCAATTAAATTGTCGGCACTTTATTCGAGTTTTATTTTTTCATTAAACTAGTTTGCACAGAAATAATTAATAATCACGATCAATAAGGCCTAGGCTGAACTGATCACGCTTTCTAAGTTTTGTCTCATCTTTTTCAAAGTTTTTATGAACTTGGTTAAAAAAGAGGTTATGACCCTTGACCTCGAGTTCATAGTTCATAGCACTTGTTTTGACCTTCTTTTGGATATAATATTCATGAACTTGAATGAGATTTAAGTAGGTATGGCATATGGGATATAAATACAAATAAGTTTAAAGTAGATATGAACGTATTAAGCGTTTTGCAGACTGGCGCGACGCGACTCTAAGAAAACAATTTCTAAGAAAACTTCACGGTAGAACAATTACCGGTGTCGCGTCGTGAGACAAGTCGCGCTAGTCTGCACAAGCCTTTAAGCATCGTGCAGACCGTCGAGACGCGACAGCGCGACGCGACTCTAACAAAACAATTTCTAAGAAAACTTCACGGTAGAACAATTTGCACGAGCCTTTATGGACCTGAAGGTAAGTGGGGTATCTCAGTCCTTTTTTTTGTATGAGGAATTAATAAAAGGTGCCTAGGTAGGTACAGTCACGAGTGCTAATATGTATCCACTTGGCAATATTCAAAAGCGATTTTCTCGTGGAATATTGACTGCAACTTTGAGATAAGACCTATTTCATATTAGTGTGGGATCCAAAATACAATGTTTGTAACAACATAAAATTATTATCAACACAGTAGGAGAAAATCACTTTTAATAGTTGCTAACTGTATACATATTAGTGCTCGTGACTGTACTTAGTTTTGGTAATAGATTGGTAGGTATCGCTATCAAAATGCTTCAAATAGTTAGTTTCTGGGTATGAAGCATTAGTTAATAGATAAGTACTAAGTGCTATACTTAGTACTTATCTTAGTACCTACCAAGTCTCGTGCTCGAAAGGAATATTTATTTAGGGAGGCAGGTAGGTACCACCCTCAATGATAAGCTTATGATTTTTTTTTTGAACCAAATTATTTCATTGTAAAGCTTATGCAAGCGAAGAGACAAGAATCTATTAGGTACCTACATAATATCTGTGTGACCGCATTGATCTTCTAAACTACGCAACGGATTTTGTATCCGGTTTTCACCATCATGTATAGAATTTATTCCGGAATAAATCATATAATACTTAATAAATATAAAAATATTTTTTATAACTTATGTGTTGACATTAAACTTACCCATAAGTTATAAAAAAAAAGATGTTTTGCCAAATTATAAAAACCATGCGAAGCAGGGGCGGGTCGCGTTATTGATAAACAAATAAATATTATGTAAGTAAGTAAAAAAAAATAACATAGGTACTTAATAATATATAAACATCCGAATTGATAACCTCCTCCTTTTAGAAGTCAGCTAAACCTACTTGAAAACTTAACTAGTCCTAACTAACGGTGAGCAAGGATAAAAATAAGGCTGATTTTGAAGAACATTATCTTATTATTGTGGTTATTTTGGGGCTTGGCGCCATTTATGAATGGAGGGAGGGTGATACGTCTAATCGGTTGCCTGGCAACAAAGGCAAGCATTCTTATTGGATTATTCGCGTTGGCAGAGAATAGAGTATTTATAGTACTTAGTAAGTAGGTTAGATTTTTTTTTGAAGTTCGTAATTCGAAGGTCTATTTTTATTTTTAGTTTAATTTAATGATTCCTAACACGTTACATTTATTAAAACTTTTTTTTTCTTAATCCGAACTGACCACCAATATAAAACAAAAAAATATATTTCTGTTGTTGATTGCATATGTAGGTACCTAGCTACGTGTAAATTGTTGATAAGTTTAAGGTACTATATTACTCGAACCAGGAGGCTTGTTTACTATATACTTAAATGAAAATTTACTAATAAATACTTTTTATAAACATATTTAAAAAAATACTTACTCGAATAAGTTATACGAATAGTTGAGCAACACTACTTATTCGAAAAACTCGAACAGTAAAATTGAGCGAATATTGGATGCCCCACAGTGGCAAACGAATCCCTCTCCATGTCTCCGGTTGACCCTGAGGTCGCGTATCCCTATGTATTCCCCTGTGCTAACCTTTTACCAAAATTTTCTGCCCGATAAACTGAACATTATAATTTATACTTAGGATACTTCTTAAATATAGCTAATATGGCTTCTATACAGGTACCTATTTCGATATTATTAAGCCGATTAGCTACTATGAAATTAATTTGGCCCTCTAAGTACTTACTTACTTACTTACTTATTTTACTATATTTTTAAGTTTCGTAAATGTTGAAATGGAAACAGATAGTCCTAAATTTCCTTAACTAATTGTGGTTTGCTAATAATTAAAATTTTACATTGATCCTGAGAGTATAATTTTAGCATCAGCCATGCTAGCGCCATCTGTCGGCAACAAAAACAACTAAGTACACCAAACAGCCAACAAAATAAACTAGTGTTAATAAAATACGAAAGATGTCACTATTGGACAAATGTTTTCAGTTTACCAATATTATTTACACAATTTTTTTTTCATACTGTTTCACGCATATAAACTAATTTGATTTGATTTCACATGATAAATGTGAAATCAAATCAAATTAGTTGTAAAGTAAAGTGAACTAATTGTTGTTTGATCGCCCAACAATTCCCCAAATAATTCTAAGTTAAAACTGTAGATGCCGCTGTAATCAAAATAGTAGTCGAAAGAGGTATTGTTACTTTTTAGACGAATTTGGCATATCTAGCGTTTTATTTAACACATTTTATGATAAGTAAAAGATTTAATAACAGGTTAGTAATAGTCAAATAATAATTGAATGAACTTTATCTACCTATTCAAAGTAATCGCAAAATTTGCCCTCATAACCATGTGACGAGGTGGCCGAGTGGTTAAGGCGTTGGACTGCTAATCCAATGTGCTCTGCACGCGTGGGTTCGAATCCCATCCTCGTCGGATCGTTTTTGCTTCTTTTTGCAGTAAATGTATAATGGACAGTGCGTAGTAAAAAATAGAGTTTAAATTATTAGTATACTACATAGTTTGACGATAAAACAAAATTTACAGCATGGCTCATTTGTGTGAGTTTATATTTACTAGAATATAGTTTAATCAGGTGCAAGTCCGACTATAATCAGGTGTTATCTCTGTAATCGCTAGCAAAAACAGATATCAACATCGCATGGCTATCATTTGTTACGAATTTATCTAGACCTGTTTTCATTATCTTATCATGCTGGCACCCTTTATTTTACAAGTTGGCTAGTATTGGGCGCGCCTTAACTAAGCAAGGTTTTCATAACTTCTCTGTGTTTTAGTGAATTAGACAATAAAATTAGTGTGCTACAGTTTTTTTGGACATGTGATTTGTTAGCAAATTGTTTCGTTTCCTATTTAGTGTTTTACAGACGGATTAAAAGTTTGAATCGGTGCTATAACTCGAATGTAAGTTCTTATCTCTGTCCAGTAAGTTCTAAGAATTTATTGTTTGTGAAGGTTTGCTTGAAAGAGGTCTGAATTATCACTTTGGTTAGCGTTGGCCTTACCCAGAGGTGGATTAAATGTCGAGAGCGCCCTTGGTAAACACCTCATCGACGCCCCCCCCTGTAGCGGCCATAAAATTATAAATTTTAACTAGTAGGTACTTACTCGTATACCTATAATAACGCCACGCGGTTTCACCCGCGTGATCTCATCCCGTGGGAATTTCAGGATAAAATTTCAAAATCTGGGTCTCCAGCTATCTTCATACCAAGTTTAATCACAATCGTTTCAGTAATTTTTGCAAACTTGAACAAATAATTTTATGTAAGTATGTAATTTTCTTTTGTTTAAAACATTCCGCGCGCGCGCTCGTTGTATCCTCGCGCCCCTAGGCACGTGCCTGTTTGCCTTAGGGATTTCTGTCCTTTTGAATGTGTAGAGGATGGGTAACAACTTCAATTAAACGGTGCAAGGACACAATAGACGTTTTATTGTTAGTTGACGTTTCGTTATTATCGTTGGTAGGTTCCGGAGTGGTCTTAGACTTCCTCTTTACCCATAGTGGAGACACAGAAGACCGCCACTGCCAAACCTCTTGCAGTCGTTCTATCATGAAATTCTCAATTTTACGTTATTTCAGGCGATATAGTTATAGGTCTCAGACCAAATAAAACACCAAGACATAGCGCTGTCAACAGTGACGTGAAGCCGGTTTCATAAACATGTGTGCACTTTGTGTGGTGTAGTTTGATTGTAGTGTCATTGTCAAAGGTTGTAAATGTGTGCGTGTGAGCGTGTATGTACAGAGCGGCGGTGTGCTTTCGGCATGCTTCACTGTATTGTGTGCAGCGCTCTGTCTTGGTTTTCTATTTGGCCTGAGAGTGTAGGTATGCTTTGTTCGGAACACGGTTAGGTACTTCAAAATCTTTATCAATGACTGCGTGGCCAACTTCGTGGTACAAACAATTTTCGCTGAGCTACCTGCATGCTAGAATATCCAAGAAGTTCGTTGTTTGGTAGACAGTTTGATTTTTCTTGTTTTATTAATGGTTCTGCTCTTGAACTTTCCCTCAAACTCGCGTGATGGAAGAGGTATGCGATGAAATGTCTATTTACGGCCGAACCCAATAAAATCTATTCTCAGTAAAAGACAGAACGCTATTCATGGTAGACAGTACAATTCTATCTGTCATTGAATGTCATTCCGTAAGATTCCGTATACAGATTATTGGGACGTTAAAACCATAGAAACTATAGGTTTTTCTATCTCCAGTATGCCAAAACTGGTGATACTCGTAGATAGGTTATTGGTTTAGCATTCGGCCGTTAATACATAAGTATCTGTGTGTCTTACTTCGAAAGTTGACGGGTTATTTGTATTATGGTGCCACTAGACTGTAGTCGATCGTTGACATGGTGATTGGAGCTGGTTTTCGGCTGTCGCTGAAACGTGCGCTGTGGCTCTGTCTTGTATAGGGTCACAGTATTATGCTGAGCGATGGCCGTTTTACGTGGATTTGACGCATATTTTCCCCAAACTTATTATTTTATGTGTTTGTGTTTATTCTTTGCGTCATGATTTACCGTAAATAAAAGTTTTCTTTTTTCTTTTACATATTTTGAAATCTGAGACACAACGAAGCACCTTACATTGCAAGTACAGTAGGTATTAATCTAAATTCGATCAATATTCTGCAATCTAAGTAATTGCACCGAATTCAAACAAAGGCAAAATGGCTTTGTTTTTAAAACTGTCTGCTCAATGGAGTGGCAGTCCTACCGTGTTCACACATTTGACATTTCTTGCCTTACTTGAATTATTTTGTATATGATTAAATGTAGTAAGGAACTTAACATGCAGTGCCCGAGCAATCTCAAGACGGAGTCGAATGTAGGCCTTTAAAAAAACTTTTTACAAAAAAAAAGTACAACCGACTTCCACAAAAAAACACTACAAAGTGAAAAATAACTTTAATTTCGGAAGTCGGTGTCTTTAGTTTTGAATTTTCACTTTTTACCACCGACTTCCGAAATTAAAGTTATTTTTCACTTTGTAGTGTTTTTTTGTGGAAGTCGGTTGTACTTTTTTTTTGTAAAAAGTTTTTATTTTTCACTTTTTAGTTGTGGTACCTACCCCACACAAATTGGAATACCACTACACTGCTATGTAAAAAACAGTGAAAGGAAGTTATCATCATGTCATACCCTTTCATACAAAAAAAACCAGCTAACCAGTCAGTTTTGTTCATGTAACCGAATATCTCATCAGAACAAAACGTTGTAAGTGCCCTTGAACATTTTTTTTTTCGAAATAGTTTTTATAACCTTTGTAGTGAGTACAGGCGTGATAATATGTTGTGTGATGGCGTAAACAATGCTTAGATATGCTATAGCAACAATTGCGGTTAATCTGCTGTTATTTATTGAAGAGTTCCCCCGATTTCTACAAGATCCCATCATCAGATATTGAAATGGTGATAATGGGACCACACGGGAAGCACAAGCTTTCAAATAAAAAAAGAATCATGAAAATCGGTTCACTCAGTCGCAAGTTACGAGGTAACAAACATAAAAAAAAAAAAAAAAAAAAAAAATACAGTCGAATTGAGAACCTCCTCCTTTTTTTGAAGTCGGTTAAAAAGAGGTGCTTCCTAGCTGATGGTACCTACCACCTCGGAAGCACCTCTTTTGAAAGGCGATGGCCTTTAATTGTAGGATGACTGCCTGGATGATGATCCAGGCAGTCATCCTACATTCCCACACCTACGTGATGGTAGTAAGGAATACCTATTTCTAACTAACATCACGTAGTTGTGTAGGAATGTAGGATGACTACAACAGGATCTACCTACCTATTTAGGTACTTAACAATAAATTCTCAGTACATTCAATAGTACCAACATAGTTTATCATGAACAATTTCAAAGTGCTTCAGATATATAATTCATATGTGATTCATGAAAATACTATCAGTGGCTACATAAAATAGCTGTCGTTATCAAAAGTAGAGCGAGCAAACGAATAAGTACTTACAATTGGGCAACCTTCTAATTTTGATTGCATTTTCGATAAGAATAACCTTATAACGACATTACCTATTACAAATTTTAAGATTTATAGTAAAAATAATATTAATAGTTTAAAAAACACAAAAAAACACGCTTTTACGTGCACCTATAGGCGTATTCAGACCTTGAAACCTAATCGTGGTCAAAGATCATTAAGTACAAGACCTTTCTAACAAGTCCAAACACGGCTATGATACGATATTTCATCATGAAGTTCCAGTTCATATCTTCCGGCTCCATCGTCAGATCAGCTCGACAGTACCATGTTATTGTATTGTCATCAAAATCACATACAACTGCCAATTTTCATAACGCTACCATCTTTAGAAGATGGTTAAATTAGTTTTCTTAGATTTGATTACATAGTTACATACATACAGGTCGACCTAATAAAAGCATGTTAATTAAGACCCCTCCGTGTCTCGGCAAGCACATTAAGTCTTTGGCACCAGCTATCTAATTACGCAATACATTTTCGTAAACGATTGCGATTAATCTGTTTCATTTTGACAGTTCCATAAAAATCATTGCGTTATTTATGTTTTTGAGCAGATTTTTTTTCAAACTTAGGATCAATGGATTAGCAAAATCTGTTTCAAAACCTGTTTGATCGTGTCGCAACAGGTACAGTGTTATCATTCGTAGATCTTTGACAGACGTTACGGGTCAGACAGAAGCCTAAAAGTCTAACAAGCAGTCTTCCCAAGGGGTACGTATCGTGTTACCCGGTAACTGGGATGTGGAGATTGCAAAATAGTTCAGCTGCATCCGGTTAGACTGGAAGCCGACTTCAACATAGTTGGGAAATGATACGCAGATGATGGTGATGATTAATTAAGTATATTTAAGTACATTGATCAAAAACATTACAGTAGGCATCAAAACCCTGCACCCACTTTCTGGGGCAGTCGGGTAAAATAGCCTAGTATAGCCTAAAATACACAATCTTATCATATGCTTACGACCTATCCCCTTTTCTCATGTTCGCCGCGTGCTGCGAATGTGATACGATACGATCCTAAAACAGTCCGTTTCGTTTGTTCATAACAACAATAAAATCATTATCTATTACTTGTGTATCTACCTAGTCTATTCGTTAAATGTTCTGGATTTTAATATAGATGATATTAATTTATTGAAGTACAAGTGACGGTGGCGGTACATAGGACAACTGCCCTAACAATGTCTAAGCGGAAAATTATAAAGGTCCGGACTCGATTAGTGCCAAAGGACTGGCCTCTTTAGGTTATAGCTAATGACTGGCGCAGAGCCAGCGACAAGTTAAGAGGGACTAGACTGGCCCGCTTGCTTCTTCTTCTAAACTCTTCTTCTTGTGGAAGAGCATAATAATATTATGATAACATAGAACGTGAGAGTAAGATGAAGCATATGATGACTTGTTATGCTAACAAGAAACTGTTATTAGGCACTATATTCTAGGCTAGGCAAAATTCAAAAAGATACTGATTTGAATCTGAATTTTCAATTCCAAAGCGTATGGAGAAATAAATGTCACTTAACGGCTTACTGTGTTCCAATAAGCAGCATTCTCGAAGATATTCAGATTCATTTATCAAATTGAAGTGGAAAAATCAACATTGAGCAAGGATTTTAATTTCCTCGACCGCTCCCAGAAAGTGCTGATAAAATTACTTGTGAAATACCATAGGCGATCGTCATCGATATTTTTATCGTAATCTTGTTACTCACTGTATCTTGAACAAAAACATAACACCTATAATGCACCTATATTAATGACATTAATCGTCATGCGACATTCATCAAATGAACACCATCAAAGATCAAGTTTAGTGATTTAAACAAAAGTTTAATAAGACTTGGCTCTGAACCGGACCCTTTTGTTTCATAATGTATTAAACAAGCGTCATATATTTATGTGAGAATTTAGTACTCTATTACACTTTGGTATAGCTAATTATAAACCAACCATTGGAAAGCCAAACCATAGACCATATTTTTTGTCTAATAAGATTGTATTCGGAGTATCTACTTATGCCTTTAACTTTCTTCCAGATACCAATATGTATTGGTTACCAATCCTCTTGGTAGCCGCGCTAGGCAGCGCGCAGGCTCAGCAGACAGCACAAACAAGAGTGGCAGACACGCTCAGCGAATGCTATAGCAACCCTGATCTTGCGAACAGGAACAACTTGCCGCCCGTCACGATACAGGTCCTCATCGACATCATAAGAAAAATTGAGGACAATCCTAACGTCAACATGGATTTGAGACAGCTTTCAACGGCGATTCTTCACACGTACGTTCACGTTCTATTTCACAACTTACACACCTATATGATCATATATGAATAACGAGTAAAAAACTGCTGGTTATTGGGATATTATCCCTGCACACAAACTTACAAAAAAGCTGAGATGCTCAATGTAGGACGTCCACAAGTGATTTTCACAGCTGAACCAACTTGTATTCGATTGCTTCCAGGTACCGTCAAGATGGCATTGAGTTCCATCAGCCAGAGAACTCGATGTCTTCTTCAAATGTGCTGCCGTTTGCTCCTACGTTCCCCTCGTTCCATCGCCATCGGCTTCTTTTAACGAGGCTTATCCCCAACAACTTGCAAGTTTTGGGCAACGACACTGTCTCTTCTGTCCTGAAGGTTCGTTTTCTACAATACTTTTATTCGCCAGCTAAGAAACTAAAACAAATGCTTCAAAACTTGCGAAATAGCCTTATAAAGTAATGGATTAGAAAGTAAAATGTTACTCTGGTTTTTAACTACTTCGTTCTTTTATTTTAGTGTACTCTTCATCATATGCTGTCAACAACTGTGGACGCGAGAGTCCGAGGAGATGAAAGCAGCTGCAACCAATTGTCGCAATACCGCGCTCTTAGAACCGCGAGGTCTGGTCGCTCCATAAGCGATGATGTTGAAATTATAAAACCAGCAGTATTGTGAGTATTTTTTTAACGCAGCTTGTGGTAGGAGTTGACTGGTAGAAATCGTCACGTAAGGAAAACGCGTTATGTGATTGTTATGAGTTCTCTCTCTCTCTCTGTCTCTGTCTCTTTCTATTATGTACGAGTGAATGTGTGCGTACGAGTATCGCATATGGGTACCGCTTCGTTCCTGACGGGGGTCCCCCGACCACACTTGTTTTTCTCTTTATTTTTTTAAATTCTCGAAACTCAAAAAAAAAATCCCTTTCTTCATCCAAAGTCATTAACAATGTGTTTCTATTTCTATATTCTCTTCTTTCAGAAAATCCGCCAACAAAAACGGGAAGATGAGGCGTTACGATCCGAATAACGATGTGGAATTCAGTAACTTTGGCAGCGGAGGCTCTATGTCTGAACGTCAGGTGGCTGAGAGCACTTGCCCACTGTTAGACGGCGTGGTGAACACACCGTGGGGTGCTGTGTCAGCTGGTAACATTATTGCTGGCATTGCCGCAGGGGCGCAGCCGCAGCGTGTAAATATCCTGGACTTGGTCAGGGATGCGAACCTTAACTACAGAAATGTCCAACAAACTGTGTCTTCTATTTATCCAGCAACGTTAGCTGGTGAGTAGGCTTTATTCAACATACTTTTTAGAATTATTTGAGTACCTAAACCAAGCTATAATCTGCACTTCAGCATTTGGTTTGAGATTGCTATTATAATTTTGTTTGCTTTATTTTGCATAAAATATGATAGGTACATATAAGTACTTCCACATATTTTCTAAGACCTTTAAAATTCGTTCAATATCTGGAGTTAGGTGTGGCTAACCTACTTAAGGTGAACGCTGCATTGCATACATTTATCACCATACAATTTAATAAAAAAAACACTCCGTAACATTTATTGAGTTCCTATCTAGGCGACTTGGCCGAAGCCGTCCTAATCCAAGGCACAGAGCGCGGCAGCACATCCATATCAATCGGTACCGCTGGCAACTGGAACAGCACACAGGCGACTCGACACTTCATGCTGCACAGCCGCGTCAACGTCGAGATGACTGACCCTGAGATCCGCGGAGATATTGATGGCTTCGTCCTTGGAAGCACAATAACATCGACGTCGGGAGCTTTCAGCTCTCTGAAACTGTCACAACTCTTGGATATGTACTATACTCCCAGGGTAAGGTTTATTACATCTTGTTCTCATACTTCAATAAGACTTTCAATAGCTTTTATCAAACTCAAGTAAGGCTCCAAGTAGGTGTCTATAGTTAAGTTGAAACATAAATACATACATAAACTCACGCCTTCGTCCCTTGAGAGCAAGCAGAGACTATATAACGCCACCTGCTACGATGATTACATACTCCTTTTGATTCGTTTACGTTTATACATTCATACAGGCACACCTGTTACGAGTAACTTTTTAAGCATCGCACCAGACCTTTCTGAAGAACATCACCAATAAGGTCACTATAATTATATCCCCTAGCTAGGGCGTCCCTCCCGGCGTTTCCACAATATTGAAACATTTTTTTTAATTAATTACAGAATGGTGCCTTTGATGCTAATCTGCGAGCCTGCAACCGCCGCGCATTGATGGACCAATACGTAACTGATGAGAACTTGGTCAGTGAAACACATGCTTTCGCCGCCGCCTTGGATACCAACATGCCTCTTCGTGGAACCATCATCGGTGGCCTCGAACAGCTCGTCACAAGTGCTGTGACCAATCTACGAACTTACACCAGTGAGTATCGTGTTCACTGTTATGTGTACCATAGTATACTTACTATCTTAGTCTCAGTCACCAGGCTGTGATGCTTGTTTTTTTTCACTAAATCCTTTTGAATTTCTTCCAGCCAGCAATTTGAACGACATGAACTGCGTCACAACCTTAACCCAGAGCAATGATTTCCGTCTGAGAACCAACCTGTATATCGTGCTAGACTCCTCGTGGTCTTATCAGACAATATACCCAGCCATCGCTTACTTGGTGGATTCTATTGAGGTCGGCAAGTTCGGATCTAGTATTACTTTACTGAATGCCTTTGATGGAAGCATCGTTGTCAATACTACCTTCTCTCCGGCCGATTTCTACGCTGAATATAACGCTACTAGGCACGCAGCAAGTAAGTAAATTGAAAATTTTGCAAGTCTTACTCAATACAAAATGTGTTGACTAGAATTTTATATGTAGTCAATTCAAATCTTTCATAACTATATTTTGGTCTACAGTACCGTCAGGAGTGAATCTTGAAACCAGTTTGAATCGCATCAAGTTGATGATGCAAGAAACGCTTTTGAACGAGAGCATGAGGAACTACGTCGGCGGCAACTCTTCAGTTTTGTTGTATCTGATCAATAATGGCAACTTGCAGACTACAGATCTTGCATGGCAACTTGCTAACGAGATTAACAATACCGTTCCCGGTAAGTTGAAAAAAATATGGTCTTATTAGGACAATTTTTAAATAGAGCCATTTAAAGTGATGACTGATGAATCATCATCTGTCTAGACTTTTCCCAACTGTTGGGGTTGGCTTCTAGTCTAACCGGATGCAGCTGAATTACATGGATCAACTGCCTATCTGACCTCCACATACCAGTTACTAGGTAATACGATACCCCATGGCCGTTTTTAACTGATATCCAGTATCAGTTAAAAACGGTGATGAATGTCAATCTGAGTTACAATACTTATCCTCTTTTTCCAGACCTAAGAGTTCTTTACGCGACTTCCACCAATCATTTCGATACTCTATGGACGTATGTACGAGAAATGTACAGTGACATTTTCACCATTGCTCTCAATTCTGCGGGAACAAATGTGGATACCATCATGGATCCTGTACTAGAACGAATTCAAAGCAGTAAGTGATTTAGCATTTATTTAGCGACTGTAGGAGTAAATTTAAACAACATGTTTCAGGCCAAGAGTGATACGCTTAAATTCAATTAAGGCAATAGTACCTACGCTTGAGCCTTGTGAGATTAAGGACATTTATTAGATTATAAAAATTTGTTTTTCCTTGCAGTTGGTAGAAGAATCGTGAACCCTACATGTGGTTTCTTGTTCAACGGAGGATCTTCAAGCACAAGGCAGTTTGATGACTACGTTGAACCTGGTTACATCAACTTCTATAGGCTCAGTGCTAACTACTACTTCAGGAACAATGATAACAGGAAGGTCAGGGTGGCCCGCAGTGGTACTGGAGTTGGAAGTCTCGTAGTCTGTCACTCTCGGTCCGTCCCACAACCCAGGTACGACATCTATTGATAGTGGTATCTAATGATAAAGTTGTTCTTGATAAGTTAACCAACATTTGCGATATCCGTATGAATAGCTATCTAATTCCATGAATTGTTTTCATTTTGATGACTAACATACGCTAGTTGAAACAAATAAAAATTACGAAGAGGAAAACAGTGACTGATCATTGGGGTTTTCTGATTAAGCATCCGGGTTCCGGTGCCTACCCGAACAAAACAAGCATCCAAATTGATTACTGCTTTGTGTCTATTTTACACGAATACTCTTTAAAATGAAATAAGAATAAGGTTTGAAACGACAACACCACATTAGCCACATATTGAGCAGTAGATCACTATGTTGGGGTTCAGTTCTCCACCACCTTCACATGGTTACGGTGGGTCATACATGGTGGGTCCAGGGTACTCGAAATAGGCAGTCACCAGTGTACAATTGTATACTACCTGGATGACTAGCAAATATTTTTAACTCAGCATTAGCTATTCCTCTGGGATCCGTGTACTCGTATTAAAGGAAGAACAACAATGTCGGTCTAGTAATTTTGCAAATCAAAATTATTTTTCAGGAGCAACTCAACAGTCACTACGGACAGCAATGCGATAACATGCCAGACCTTGACCTCCGGTAACGTTGAGATCAGCTTGCAGAACGCCTGTGACGGTTACGGGCACATAAACGAATGTCCGCCTGTGTTCCTGTCCGTCCGATCAGATACCGGCCTCGCCGCAGGCACCGTCGCTAGCGCCGGGTGTACAGGTACCTACAGACAAATATTGATTACTTATGTCGAAATGAAGAGATCCGCAGGAGAACCAAGGTAACCGACGTAGTCCGAACAATTGCCAAACTTAAGTGGCAGTGGGCAGGGCACATTGCTCATAGAACAAATGGCCGATGGGGTTGAAAAGTTCTGGGAGTGACGACCGCGTACCGGAAGACGTAGCGTTGGAAGGTGGACCGATAACCTTGTCATTCGTCAAGGTCAATCCGCTGTGTGCAGGAAGCACAGAACTGGTCAAAGTGGTGGAGCTCGGGGGAGACCTATGTCCAGCAGTGGACGTCTTTCGACTGAAATTATGATGATGATGAAGTTTTGACGTACAGAAAGTCTTGTAAAAAGTGTTCGTTTCCATACTAATATTGTTTTACTCCTCAGATGCAAACTGCAGGTTCCCGTACAACATCAGGTACCAAGTGCAAGTCGAAGAGTTGGATTGTTTCAGTGGGGCCAGTAGTGTGACAGCCAGCTTCCTCATCCTGCTCTCCGCTTTATACATCACCCTTTACGGTTCTTCGTAATTATTTTTTGCCATTAGAATAAACCTACCGATTATTTTTAATACCTTTGTAGTTAGCGTATTGTAACAAATGAGGAAAATGACAACAAGTAGGTTATTATTACCTTTTATCGGTTCAATTCTAGAATTAACTTTGTAAAAGTGAACATTTATTTTGTAGTTTTAATTTAATTGTGTAAGAATAGAATAGGTAACATTCTGCCACCTAAATAATATCTATATCTTTAGGCAAGTATGGTGCGTGAATAATTCACGCATATTTAAACAGTTACAGGGTAACAATGTGTTATATTTATCATTAAAATCTAAAAACGTTTATCGCTGTAACCTATTGAGAGAATTTAATATATTAAATGTAGATTACGAAAGTTAATTATTTTTTAAACCATTCTATGATAAGTATATGGATGCATTATATTCAGTCTGTGTATTGTGTATCTGTTTTTTTTTACAAATAAAAATAAGATGATACGATAAATTGGTTTTACTTTTAAACTTACCTCGGCTTCCACTAGCTTCGCAGGTGATAAAACTCATGGAGGTTTGTCCAAAATGTTCTGTAGGGAGCTGGGGGCTTCTTCAACCATAAGGAGGTAATAGGCAAATCCGACACAAGGCAGGCAACCTTGCTACCTCCGCCAGACCGCCAACCACCTTGATAACTTTTCTCCTAAGTAGGTACAACTAACGGGTGCTAATGTTTGAGATTAAAAATTCACCTGTGTTTAAATGAAGACGAATATTTACGTAGATACCTACAGTTGCTATGTGCTTAGGGGTTTATTTAAAAACGTTGCTTAAAGTTAAGTGACGACGTTCAAACGTCAAAAATGTATGGATAAACAGTCGCGTATATAACAACGTATATATATAAACCCCTTTGTGTGCGAACCGTATTTTATTTATATATTTATTTAGGTAAGCCAACAATTGTTTACACAATACAATAAATTCCATAATAGTAGGTACGTTTATAAGTGCAACAATTACTTACAGGCTAACACAACATGTACCTACCATTTATGGTTTTACATAATAATTATAAAGCCAAAATGAAAATTTAAAATTATCATTATTTTTATTCAATCATTTTTGGCAATTTATGTATAGCAAATAAATATAAACAAAAAAATAAAACAGATGATAACAGAACCAATTAAAATAATGATAAAATTCTCAAAATTCAATTGAAAATACATAGAATCTAAAAATTTAATATAAAAAAAAACAACAACATTAGAACTCAATTAAAAAACAATTAAGAAACAGTAATTAATTGAGACAAACAAGAAACTATTCAATTTGGCAAACCTATAAATTCATGAAGCGCCATTTGTGGCACCTTTTATGACAGTCACCGGAACCGGAAGAAAGGGAGTGGATGGGCCTTTGTACTCAACGACAACTTTTAAATAAATAGCTTTTGTGGAAGAGACACCACAATTATTTTTCAATATCAATAATATTAGGTACTTATGCCTTTTTATAACGCACGCCTAACGCACGTTCTTGCGCTTCGCATGAGGAGAAGCTTTTTTTACTGTCTTTATTCTCTACTACAATCCCACAAGCCTACTTGGGATAAAGGGAAACAAAAAATGGTACACCTTGTCACTTTTCACTGTGATTCCGTTAGTTCTACTTTTAGACACCGGATCGTGACACTGTACTATACAATCTCAGAGTAGGTACCTATACCTATTATTTATTTATTTCACCAAAGATTTGATAAGAAAATCTAAGTATGTGCACATGGTGGGTAAGCTGTGAGTTACACTAGTCAATCAGTGGTGTGGTGACACTGCTGACGGCTACTGCGGGCCTGCGGCACATATTTTATTACTTATTATAGCTGTATGAATCTTTTGTTGGAAAAGAACAAATGTTTACCAACAATGCCCCCCTCTCAACGTCATTCGAGCTCCTAAAGATCGTTCTAGGACTGTATACTCTACGACTTGCAACACTTCTATCTACGCGTGACGCATGAACTCGTGTGGAAAAGTGTGAACACCACAGAGTACCTACTTTGTAATATACTGAAGTAGAGACCAATCTTGTTCCGTGGAACGGGGTCATTTGTGTTCGTAAAGAAACTAGCGCCATCTGATATTCACAGTTAGAACTATACCTTTGGATAGGACACCGGTATGCTGTAGCTATAGCCATGTCTAAGATGTGTATAGATAAACGCACAACATTTAAATAACACAGAAAGATCACAAAAATAAAAATAAATCGTAAAACACGGCAAGCGTCAGAGATTAGCAGGCATTTTTAATGGGGCTACCAGTTAAAACCTCCAAGGCGAATTAAATTGAACATTGCTTTAGAGCTGCCATCTCTTATCATAGGTTGATGAAAACTTCTACGCTGATATTCCAACAAAATTAAAAAACATTTTTAAACATATTCTGTACAGGGACTACATATACTTCGTGATTTTGTATCATTGTAGCCATTGCTGTCCCCAGTTTTTTGAACTAAGATTGAGCGCCCTGGTGAACACAGAACATTATTGTGAAACTGATCAAACACACTAGTTTTAATAATACATAATTAAACGTTTCAAACGGTGAAGTAAAGGTGAACGTGTGAAGAATCGGAAAATTTGCGGCTTTCAGCAATTTTATCAACTGACAAGGACGCAAATATACAAATCGCTTTAGACTGAACAAGAGAAAGCAGTTTTGACAGCGTTTGAGTCGCGTTTACAAAAATAGAAAAAGAAAAGTATGAAATGATAAAAACATAATAAAAAAAATACTATTTGCGTACTTGAATAAGACTAATACATTTTTTGACATGATTTTTTGAAGATTCTGTTGTACAATTTTGTGTTCATGAACAGATGACAGATGGTGTGACATATTATCATCAAACAGAATCTAAAGCTGTCGTCGCGAAACGCAAATCGTAAACTTCATAAGTCGAAGTAAATAAAAACAAAGTGAATTGTAATATTTTCGACTCTTTCCTAAAATGTCTGGAGAAGACTGTGATGCCTTGGACCGCGGAGACAATGATGGACAGAAGCCAGACAAAATGTTTACTTTGAAAAAGTGGAATGCAGTAGCCATGTGGAGTTGGGACGTCGAGTGTGATACCTGTGCCATTTGCCGCGTTCAAGTTATGGGTAAGTTTTTTAATAATTATACAATATTGTGCAATAACTATTCGATGAACTATGCTACTTAGTCTACTAGCCTTTCTCATTAATACGTACAAATCTCAGAGTACAAACGCATAATGTTAGGTGAATCATTGTTGTCAATGTGATGGTGTTGTTAGAAATATTGTGGTATGTTAACGTCTACCACATCTTTTACAAATCGACTATCACCGATGGCTAGATTTATGTATGGGCTCACGCTTTATGGTTGATGTGGAAAGTGGAAAGATATTTTGTTTATAAATACATATATGCTTCTTCGTAGATGCTCTTCGTACTGTGATTTGGTAGGTTAGAGCAAAAAGAGCATATTCATTACAATCACAGTAAGATGATAGGTATTTTATATGTGTGAATGATAGGTTTACCTATACTCCATAGGTTTAGGTAGTTAAATAAAGCTAAACAAATCGTAAAAAGGGGTTTTACGGATGACACTTTCTTGTCTACAAATATGATAAACCAAATTAAATTTATTAATTAATTAATTTATTTAACGGTTTATGTACACACATACCTATAAACAGACAAGAAAAAAAGGAACAGAAAAATACGTACAAAGGTGATGCTTATTTCTAAAGAAATCTCTTCCAGCATACCTGCCTATTTATTTTAGATTTTTACAATAGTTTCCTCTTTTATTAATATATGTTAAACTTAATCATTTATTCATAAACTACTCTTCGTAGATGTAACTGCTTGAACACAATTTTTTAGTTAGATTTATAATAAATAACCTGACCTCACACAGCCGCCAAATGGATTACAAAAAAATTGCCAGTGTCACTCGTGGTAATGTAAGGATTCTAAAGATACCTCATACATCCAAATCTGTTCAGGCTTTTAATAGTTGTGGTGGCCGTGGAATAATGAAAATCAGATATACATGAACCCTGAAAACTTTACACTCCTTTTTTGGACAGTTGTGTGAAAATACATAAGTTTCAGGCATTTCACAACAGCTGACATCGCATTAAAAAAACGGAATTTAACTGGACTGACAGCCTGACGAAGGTATTTTTGTTAAGAGACAAGGACAACACCAAGTCAACAACCCAGCATTCAGATCCATTCATCCGTGATGTTGAACACCACTAGTGTTTTAAATCTTAGAATTAAATATTGCTTTAAAATTTTTTAAGTCTTTAAAATCACAAGTAGGTAATTACTTGAAATAAATCTCTTAATAAGAATGAGATAGATACCTTTCCTCATTCAGCATGAAGTGAGATGGAAAGATGGATATTGGATGTCAAAAAAGTGTCAAATAAAAAACATGTACTAGAAAAAATGTATTTGATTTAAATTAAATTAAAAACTATCTAATGCTTAAAGTATCAATTTTTGGTAAAACACTAATACTTACTTTAATATAAAAATAAATTAGAAACAAAAAATATTTACATTATCCAGTAAACAATCTAAAAGGTTACTTATCTAGAAAAGAAATTACATATTAGCTAAATATATAACTAAGATTATTAAAGATAAAAGTAATATTTTATGTACTTGTTTCTATTATTCGTAATTAAGTAACAATTTTGAGAAAATTCGAGGTTTGAGGTAGGAAACAATAGAGATTAGTAAAATCAAGATCTGTGCTTGTACAAGAAATATTATGCAATATAGAATGATGGATTAAGAGACATCATCTAATTCAAATTATGAAAAACTAATTGGCCTTGAAAAGCTCACCATTTCACAACCAAAGTTAAATCTTTCTAATAATTAACATCCACTTGGCAATGGTTTAATGTTCGCGATAGAACTCATCCTGCGAGTTCTCGTGCTCGCCCTACCAGTTAGCTTATTTTCTATCTGTTCGAGACTCTTTCCTCGTGTTTCTGGAACAAAAACTACCACAAAGAATAGTCCCACGAAACAAATACATCCAAATAACCAAAATGTGCCAGCCGGGCCTATACCGACAAGGATATTGTGAAACGTTTTAGTTACCGTGAATGTACATAACCAGTTAAATGCAGTACATACTGACGCAGCGCCACCCCTTATTTTGGCTGGTAAAATTTCACCCATCATCAACCACGGAATGGGGCCAAACGCCAGAGAGAAGCCTAACAAGTAAACCATAATACAAGTCAATGGTATCCATCCTAAAGTTGAGACGTCTATTTTTAAGTCAGTTTGTACATAGAAGAATGTTCCAAGCACAACTAACGTAATGGTCATGGTCACAGAAGAAATGTAAAGTAGCACCTTGCGTCCCGCTCGGTCAATAAGCCCAGTAGCAATAAAAGTTGATACAAAATTAACTACTCCAACAATAATAGTCGCCAAATTTCCGTCCACGGAACTGCCTGACATTTTAAATATATTAACAGTATAAAATATTACAGCATTAATACCCGACAATTGCTGAAATGTCATCAGTCCCAAGCAAATAAATATCGACCGCATATATTTGATACTGAAAAGTTCTTTAAGTTTTATGCCCTCTTTTCCCATTTCTGCATCTGATAGAGCTATATCACGGATTTCATTGTCAATTTTGGCGTTCTTGCCTCGAAGCCATTGTAGTGCTTTCCGGGCTTCTTCATTACGCCCACGAGATATGTACCAACGGGGTGTTTCTGGGATCATTAGCATTAAAATGAAGAAAGGAATAGGCAAGGCTGCCCCTAGGTATGCTAATTCATACCAATTCAAGTATTTTCCAGCCGCATAGCAAATTAATATTCCGATATTTCCAATAGCGGTTGGAAACAAGCCTAGCGTACCGCGGACTTCGGGTTGAATAGTTTCACCGAGATACACGGGGAATGCGAGTGACCCGACACCGACGCACAGACCGCAAACTACGCGTCCTGCAAGCACTAAGTGTATTATCCTTGCAGTTGCTATTAGTATCCAACCGAGAAAGAAAGGGGGCGCTATGAAAAGAATGGTTCTGCGTCTGCCAATATAATCCACAAGTGGTCCTCCGACTACGCCACCCGCGAGGGCTGCTAAGGGCATTAAGCTGCCAATCCAACTAGCCTGTCGACAAAAAGTTAAGGTTTTAATTAAGAAATTCATCTAAACCTGAGATGATTTATTTTCTAATCACCTCAGAGCTAAACATTCAAACTAAAATGTAGTTACTAGTTAATGTAATACATGGCGACAAGTCAATTACCTCCTCTTCTGTGACAGAGATGACGGTACTGTTCATCATGGTCACGAGGGCCGGAGATGTGTACGCAGAGGAGAAGCCGATGATCATAGAGCCCATAGATACTGCCACAGCAGCAAGAACCTGGAATTGAGGATATCATTCCGCATAAATATAACTTTAAGATTATAATGCGAGGGTGTTTTTTTGCTTGATAATTCGTTAGCTCCGGAGCAATATGTATAAGGTTTGCATTAAGGTACATAATAAGGGATCTAATAATTAAATCAACAAAATAATATTTTTGTACGACATTACAGAGTCTGCAATGTTTTCGGTTCGTTAATAGCATGACTTTATTTGCAGGGAGGCGTGTGTGGTGCGACGCAAACCGCCTTCTATTAATTTAAGCAATCATTGACTCTGATTGGGTCCACTTACACGTCGTCACTGTAAATAAATGGACAATTCTACTATCCTACATGCTTTTATTTAGCGCATAAAGATTGGGAAATGTTGCTGTGTTTACTATTGTTACACACTTGCACGAACACACCCCCTTATCAAATAATGAATTTATTACATCATTTTAAAAGCAAGAATTGATTATGTAATAGGTATCAAACATTTGTTTATTTATTTATAGTTCATCAAGTTATGTGACGTTAAGTACGTAAAATCCATACGCTAGTATTTTTCCGTCGCAAAAAATGTTAGTCCGCTGAAATTTTCCTACGGTCTTGTGCATTTTAATCTCGATGTTGTATGTGGTCAAAACTGTATGTGGAAACAAAATTGCCAGCGATTAGTTGCTGACCAGTTATAGGCTTGACTGTAAGGCATGAAAAATAAGGTATGAACTTCATACCTAATCATAATTTTACCGCCAAGCACTGCCGTCTGCAATGATAACTTTTAAGGCGCAGATATATGATTTTAGTGACTTTTAAATCTGTTATTACGCATTTAAATAATGCACGTAAGTTATGCAAGAAATGTATGTTAAACTAGTACGCATATATATACATCAATTCTATATGTCAATATTTAAGTATTGTAGTAAAATACTTTATGAAATAAATTCCGGAAGTAATGTCTACCCAAAGCACATAAAACGATATTACTTTCAAACTACTAAGATATTTTTTTTTTTTTGTATTAACAGACTATTTTATTATCTATAATTATATCTGTGATTTTTTTCAATTATTCATATTTTTGTTACTAAAAATAAATATTCCCTATGAAACCGAACGGCCGCGCGTCGTGAGCGCAACGCGCATTAGTATGGCCAAGGTCACCGGCATTTACCCGACCCTTAAGAGGGAACAGGGCCTGCGAGGAATTAGAGAAACAGGTATTTGACGAAACTATTGCCCTCTTCTTACCTCAAGTCTGCCCCCATTGAGTGCGATAGAGACTGTAGGGACAGCTGTAGCTGCAGCTCAGACCGATTACATCACGTCACGACGTTTCGTATTCCTCTTTTTTGTCCTCGAAAACTGAGCCAATTCAATAATTTCTTCTATTAAAATTTCAAGAAAGAGTTTGTCTAGGTTCCTATTATTTTGTTTTATGATAAAAACTTTTCTTTGTCTGGTAGTCCTCTAATCACGGCGGTAAAAATGGGGCATTTTTGTAATTTTTGGAGGGTCATATTTTCTTTATTTACCAATAATTTCCTTGGAAAAAGGAAGTAACAGGGACGTGTCTACAGCAGACTTTGATTTTATGAAAAATAAAATGATTGTTCTAGAGGCATTATTCAGGAAGAAAAAAGGTAAATACATTTGTATGGAGAATCACGGGCCCTGATCCCTCTTAATTTGCTAAACCTTTCGCCAGTCTTTCAATGTTTAATTCTAAAAAGTCTTTAACTATAACTTTTTACTCCCAAGGTTAGTCGATATCGATATAGAGTTAGACTATGCATCCATTCTTTCTTGCCCTACAACATATTTCGCGTGACCGCGTTTTATTTAATAGGTACGTAAAAAGGTTGTTAAAAACGCATGATATTAAAAAGTATTTTGTTCTCAAGTTTTAGTCATGGGTAGGGCTTTGTTCATTATATTTGTTATTATAGTAAAATTATACCGAATCGATAACGTAATGTGCCGTAACAATTCATAACGCATGACTTGAACGGAAAATATGTGAAGAAATCTTACTTGAGGTGAGTACCTACTACTTGTGTTTGACGTTTCAAATTTTAATTGAATTTTAGGAATTCACTGGTAATTTTGCAACACCTACTTACACAATTCTGTGAATAACTAGGGACTAAAACTGAGTTGAATGCTAACCAAGTAGCAACCGATTAATTAAGAAGGCACAATTGGTCGCCTCGCATTTTAGTACACGGAATTTAACAGCAATCATAGAAGGGAATGAATACATTTTGTCAGCGGTGGACTATTTTCAAAACTAGTGGG
The DNA here is from genome assembly GCA_914767755.1 of Agrochola circellaris. NCBI lineage: Eukaryota > Metazoa > Arthropoda > Insecta > Lepidoptera > Noctuidae > Agrochola > Agrochola circellaris. The sequence goes on along the minus strand of OU611841.1, from coordinate 11,554,459 downwards.
CTTGGCATCAAATATCTTTCAATGGAATGAAAGCACATCATATTACGTCGATTGTCTATGCACATCAAAATATTAACGTCGCTCGAAATTGAGAGAAATTGTGATTATCAATCAATCAAATAATTTATTTACAGATCATACAATCCAATTTGTTAGTTAGTTACATACACATCTTAAACACTAGTGTTAGTACATAATAATATTCGGCAAATTTTGGTCATAATTACTAGCAATGTAAAAACCATCAATAATAATGTCAAAATCACAACTATAATGTCAAAATCACAACTATAATGTCAAAATCATTATTAATAATAATGTCAAAATCATTATTAATAATAATGTCAAAATCACGCTCAATAATGTCAAAATCACTAACAAGACATATACACATTATTTTATTTGAAGCATCATATAATTTCGATCCCAAAACGCGCCTCCGATATTGTATACTTCAGAAAAAAAAAAATCCTACCTGTGAAAATGTATAATTCGGTTTTTCATAATCACTGCTGTATTGTATGCTGTAATGAGTATCTGCTCTCATTAAAATCTTCATGATGAAATTAGTATTTCAAACTGGTCATACAAAAATCACTTTACACTTATAGTAATAATAATCACCACAGCACTGAATGTGTTCTCGACATAAGTTACTGAAGAAATGAGTTTGTCTCGCTACACTCGCTGCGATTTATATGGGCACAAATTGATTGGCTCGAGGCTGCATGATTCAAAACAGTATTCGAGCCATCAGTACAGAGGAAAAAGAAATAAGCCTTAAATAGATATTATGGTTTTTACATGACATGTTTGTGACATTGTACTTTTAATGTTGTAGCAGTCAGGAAAAGCACACACGTAGTACTAGTAAGCTTTACGTAAGCTGCCTAAAAAATCCATATTTATTATCATTAACACTAAAATGTATCAATAAATAGTAAATAACCGAGGTATAAGGAATAATTAGGTTTTTATAAAACTTCAAGTTAAATAGTTTTTGAATAGTTAGTGCGTCTATCAAATATTTTTACACTGTACCACACAACATAACATATGATCACGCCTATTTTCACCGTAGGGTTAGGATTTTTTAGGGTTCCGTACGACTGAATGAAAAAACGGAGCCCTTATAGGATCACTCGTGTGTCTGTCTGTCCGTCTGTCACAGCCATTTGGACCTAATTGATTAATTAATGGACCGATTAAGTTGAAATTTGGTACACGTGAATTTTTGTGACCCAAACACGACGTGTAACGTAAATAAATGAATTTTAAAAATGGGGGTCACTTTGGGGAGGCAATTTTTTTTTTTTAATTTTGCAAGTTATACCGCGTGATATATCAAAGCTTACTGGGTGGGTCTCAAATATATTAGACTTATAATTTTAAAATAAATCGTTTTTAAGCTATTTATGAAACTTTACCAAGACCCCACAAGACTAAAATTTAAAAAAATGCTTCTATATTTACTTATAGATGGACAGGAAAACCTATAAGAATGGTAAATCTCTCAAAATTGCGCGTAAAAACTTATATTTGCAGTTAGAATGTAGTTTTTTACATACCATTCCGTTATTATTTCAAAATATGTAGATACATTTCAATTAATAATTTCAAAAGGTATAATTTTTTAGTTAGTTGTGTCGGTAACACAACTGAAACTTTTTGGAGCAAACATTCATTTTTGAAATCTAATCTTTAACAGAGTTTGTTTAATAACAAAAACAATAGACTTAAAAAAAAATCTGAACAAAACGACTACCTACAAAGTTAAAAATAATTTTAGTTAAGAATGTCGCTGGCGGTTTTGTAATTTTTTTTGTATATTGTCAAATTACCACTTCCGAAACTAAAGTTATTTTACACTTTGTAATCATTGGCTTTGATAGCTTCTTTTATTTTGTACTTTTCACTTTTTTAGTACTTTTGTAGAACCTACCACACAAATTCATGTATACCATTAGTCTACTACTTACTATGTAAAGATTACGACATTAAAAACATCTTCAACCACGAACTAAATATTTTCGTTTCTTCATCATAGACGAACTGAATTATTTAATAAAAACCTATAAAACCTAACCCAAAACGAATAAAAATGCTATGGGACCACCGCTTCTTTTACCAAATGAAAAAAGAATCACGTAAATCATTTTAAATTTTTTTGAAATCGACCCAGTGTCTAATCACTGAGAAATCGGTGAACATGTCGCAGATGGATTTTCGAATCCGCTGTTTTACATAACCGCTAGCTACTTTACACAACAGTTATGTAAAACAGCTGAACGACGTCTAGAGATTTTCCATAATTACTGAAGTTTACACGCAGAATTTCACAACGATTAGAGGTTAGGTATGTAAAACAGCGTGAAATGAAACGTCAGATTGTAGATTTTGGTTCAAAATTTTGTCGCTCTTGGCTCTGTTTGTCATACAACAATAATGGCGTCTGAAACATAAATGATTAAAACGAGTAATATTAGGGAAAATTACCCTAAGTCAACAATAACTTAACGACAATTTTAACATAAAGTTATCAGAGTCTTATGAAGTCAATCCTAAAAAAAACAAACCGACTTCCAAAAAAACACTGAAAAGTGAAATATCACTTTAATTTCGGTAGTCGGTGTCTTTGGACTTTGGATCTGTATTTTAGTTTTTTGCCACCGACTTCCGAAATTCGGCACCTGTTCCACCACCAGCGATCATCAAGAAACGAGTAGAGATAGCAAATAAAAACGAGTACTTTCTTTGATAGCTCTTGGAGCTGCGACAAATGAGTAATCGCCGGCGGCGCACTGTGGGTCGAAAAAAGGCCCTCGACGAAATAGGAGCATACATTTTAAAGTGTCGGTTTTTTGCTTAAAATGGCTCCTAATAGCCAATATTATGCATAAATATATCATAGGATACAATCAGGTAGGCAAATTAGCAACTTATATTTTTTTTGCAAAAAAAAATATGGAACTAATGCTTATATCTCCGGAACGGAGAGCCGTTATATCCACACAGTGATGTAACGATTTATTTATAATTTTTGAAATGGTGAATGATGTAACTATTTAAATGAAAACAATTTTCATAATCGGTCCACAAATTGACGAAAATATAGATGAAAATACATTTTTTTTTAATACTTACATACGAACTTATAACCTCCTTCTTTTTGAAGTCGGTTAAAATACTGAATAGCCAAGTACTGCGACCAACTTGGAAGTAGCGCTCACTTCGCTCACGCGCGGTTAGACACAGTTCTAACCTAACCTAAACCAATTGGTCAGGGTGCCCTAGATTAATTATTGTGATCGATTCAGCATTAGAAGCCATCTTCATAGGAGGCTATTGCATATTGTATTATTTTATTATGTAGCAGTTTTCCTTAGTCTCGTAAAAGTGGATTTATTGCAGAGAATGTACTGTGTTTATTATTATGATAGTGAACTCTTGCAAGAAATAGGTGATCTCTCATCATTCCGAGGCACAGCTTGCTATGGCCACACTGTGACATGTGAATCGAAACCAGTACCCCGAGGCCCCTTGAACCGCATTTGCTACTCGTATCACTAAAACAAAAAAACCAAATGTAGCCTTCCTTATCGAATTCGATATACACAGGATGTCCTAGATTAGTTACTGCGACCGATTCGTCATTAGAAGCCACCCCAAACGCTTATTGTGACTGCAGATAAGCCATTCGGCATTACGTCCAAACGTGGGTAGCAATTTTTTTAAACGTAGCGTAATTGACATCCAGCTGAACAACGCTCAGCTATTTAACGTAACGGAGCTGTTTTGCGAAACAGCCGACGGTTATGTAAAACAGCGGATTCGACAATCCATCTGCGACATACGTACAAAAAAATACTCGTCGAATGCATAAGCTTGTCTTTTTTTTTAAAGTCGTTTAAAAATCTTGTTATGTAGCAGTACTTTATCGGACTCCTCGACACATGCCACAGTATAAAATCCTACATCAACATACAAGATTTGTTTTGTATGATCCAAATTAGCAATCCTAAAAGTATCGTATAGATGACAATAGCTTTTAGTTATTTTGTCTACTTCCATATAAATCGAGGTACTAATTTGCTATGCTATATTATAATAACCATTTATAATAGGTAGACACCTACGTTGTAGTTTCTCATTATATTACGTTTTATGGTAAGATGTAGTTTTCAGTAGTCCCTAGTCACTAACTAACATGTCGGTTTAAATTGAAGTGCATTCTCCTAGCTAGATGAAGTAACTTTAATATTGATCATCAATCAAAATAACTGCTGTCACTGCAAACCAGATAGATATCTGAATTATTTTTATTAATGTTTTTCTAATTTCATGTGTAATAGATCTATTTTCCTGTAGCGGTACCAGGTCTGCAATTAACAACAATAGAAATATGAATATATAGCAGGTGATTTGTTATCGGGAGCCCCTATTACCTTCTTCATAGGACGCTATTAAATATTGCATTATTTTATATGTATCAGTTTACCTTAGTCTCATAAAAGTGGATTTTATTACAGAGAATGTACTACTTATATGATAGTTAACTCTTGCAAGAAATAGATGATCTCTCACCATTCCGAGGCACTGATTGCTAACTCCACACTCACATATCATATGTGAATCGAAACCAGGACCCCGAGGACCCTTGAACCGCTTTTGCTATCACATAACCAAAGAAAGCAAATATAGTCTTCCTTATCGAATTCGATATATCAATATATAAATTATAAGGTGTTTCTAGACCTTTCTATTTCGGTCCGATTAGCCATGTCATGCTGCAAATTCCAATTATTTTACAGTACTTACTCGCTTACTAATTCTTCACGGCTTTTTCTGTATGTTAATAAGTAATTAACATAAATTTTCAATGCATTCATAATCTTTGCTTGCATTGTAAAATAATTTTTCCATGAACATGCGCAGAGCACGCTGAAATTAATAAATGTTGGCTTTAACAATAACATTATTAAGACAAAATAATTGTGCAGAAGCGATAAAAACTTTAAAAATATACGCAATGTATCACCAATTGTTCGAACACACCAAGAATTGAGCAATTGAATTACCTTTTCTTTAATAGACAAGAATTATGAAAAAATATGCGCAGTAATATGTGTGCGAATTTCGTGGAACTTATACTGCGCATATTTTTTCTGTTGTGATCGTTTCAAAAAAACTTTCATCAGTGTAAGTTTTAACATACTAACTTCTTATTAAAAAAATTACGGCAAAAAATAATTATTAAACCAATTTGCAAAGTTTATAAGAATTGAGATAAAGATTTATTTCTCACCACAATATGGGGTTTATTTATAAACTTTGCTTAAAATTAAGTGACGTTCAGATGTCAAAAATGTATGGTTAAACCTGGTTAAACAGTCGCTAATCATTACTTTATGCAAGTAAATTTTCAAATGATCAAGAACAATAAATAATAATTTTAATTTATTTGTTTTGATTGTTATTTGTTTACGGACGTATGAGATCGTAAGGTGTGATAAACAGTTTTTATTGATCTACCTAATCGCTCGGCATGTGTTCCACATGTTGATTTGTCGACGTCTGGATGGAAAGCTATAAAAGGGCAGTACAGATAACCTACTGTAAACAAGAAAATTATTAATGTTTTTCACATTCTTTTCCACTGATTGAATAAATAATATGTTTCATTTCGATTCGATAGAACCATTATGTGTAATTGAACGTTCCATATATGCTTATAGGGTTTATGAATAAGTATTCGTATTACTTAGTTTCCACCAAAATATTACTTGGCGTTATTATACGACTTCCCAAACTCAAACTCAAAGCATTTATTTCAAATAAACCGATTACAGGCACTTTTGAATTGTCAAGGGGTCGCGTCGGTCAGAGATAAAGATGAAGCTAGATGCCCATTCCAAAGCGTAGTAGGTACCTATGGAGAAAAACGGGCAAGAAACTTCACGGACACTCTTTAAATCATGATATGGTTAGAAATTATTGGTTACATCATTCATGTTGAAGTTATACATGTGAAAACGATACAAAAAGTTAAAAGCGTCCGTAATAGAAATAAAAAAAAAAAAATTAAAATAAGCCGTGGCAGCTAAGAGATGACCAGTCCCTACTGACGGCGCCCGTTCACATGACGCATGGATTAGCACCATTCAACTCAACCATTTTGAAGGGAGCTAAATGATCCAACACACGCGCCACCGTCAGCGATACATTAGAGTGAGCATGACATACTCTCAGTCGCCAGGGTACATTCAAGTAAATGAAAGACATACCCAGTACCTAAATGGTAGCTTTATAGTCGGTACATAGTACTCACACATGTGCTATGCAATTATACAATGCTTAGAGATTGAATTTATACAATGCACAGATAGTTTTTAAAATCTTCAGCAGCTCCAACAGTATTTTCAAATGCTAATCATTTAATTTATGCGCCCTTGTGGAGCAGGATTAGCGTTGAGCCAAGCATTTTTATCAGCGATATAATAGCCCAACTTATAATATGCTTGGCTGCATAGTGTGCGTTTAATATAAGATTTAAAGGGGAGGTATTTTATTGTAACATTTTAAACAGTACCCAATGAAAGACGAGTCCACTTTAGCCAGCCTGAAACCCGGTTGAACTAATTGGTCCCTATTCCTAGTGTTATATTTGTGTCTTGCACCTCTTTTACTAAAAATATGTAGATTTTTCCTTACGTGCTCTGGTGGTCCTTCTCTGCAAAATAAAAATAGACTCGATGTTTGCAGCCCGTCCCCATAGTAGAATACCGTACGACATAATACTATGAAAGTAACTAAAATAGACTAGCCTCGTGGTACCTACATCATTAGATTGACGAATTTTTCTCACAGCATATGCTGCTGAACTTAACCGTCCTGAGAGGGATGTTAAATGAGGAACCCATTGAAGCCTTGAGTCGAGCGTGATCCCCAGGAAAACAGTTTTATCGACGAATTCTAGTTTCTCTTGATTGAATACTATCTCACAATTACTACTTTTGACATTTGGTAAAGAAAATCTTATGCACTTAGTTTTTTCCCCATTTAATACTAAATTATTAGCAGTGAACCAATTTTGGACCTGCTGTAGGGCGTTATTTACGTCGTGAAGATGTGATGCAAGTCTATTAATCTTAAAAATTAAGGAAGTATCATCAGCAAATAACACCATTTGTAGTTGAGTTTTTAACAAATGGGGTAGACCATTAATATATACTAAAAAGAGGAAAGGACCCAATATTGATCCTTGTGGTACACACATTTTTAGTTTTAAACCGAGTGAATAGACACCATTTATTTGAACTTGCTGTTCTCTATCATCTTCCATAATGTACACAACAAAGTTAAATTCAGAAATCGGTGGCGAGCGATCAAAATATCTTTACCTTCTTTTCTTTTATATGCATTAAGAGAAAAGTAGGTAAAGATATTTATCGCTTTAATTCGTTTGTGACCGCAAAATAAAACTAGCGTACCTTTATTTTACACGAAGCCGACGCGTAATAAAGGTTGAAGCGATGCGTAGCAGAAGGCATAGGGGAGTCGTAGCAAAAGCGTAGGCGACGCGTAGCAAAACCGTAGGCGACGCGTAGCAATGGTGTAGCGACGCGAAGCAAACGCATAGGCTACACGTAGCAAAGTCTGAGAGAACGCGCAGCAAAGCCGTAGGCAACGCGTAGCAATGGCATAGGCAACACATAGTGTGCACTGGTGATTGTTTTCAAGTTTAAGACACTAACACCCGAATACTGAAACGCCACTCAAAACTTAAGCGTTACTTATGACTCGTTTAAAGCCTTTTGATTGGTTGAAACTAGTTTTAAGTAACGCTTAAGTTTTGAGTGGCGTTTCAGTATTCGGGTGTATATGTATTTATTTCAAATAAAACAATACCAAGATTTATATCGCAATCAAACGCTTGGTCTACGAAGCATGGCAATAGCAACACTCAGCATGGTCGTATGTTTTCATAATATTATGGTGTATGAAACGTTGTAAAGTTCTTTTGATATCAACTGTGTTGTCAATGAGTAGCGCCGAACGAACGAAATCAAATAAAGAAAAATACTTCGGCTGATAACGACGAGAACTTCGTGTAATTTTACTGTATTGTTTATTTCCCCGAGTGCTAAACTCCTGGCTGTTAAAGGTTGGCAATATACCATTAAGCTGCTACATTGTGCAATCGATTGCTGGACAATTATGTGAGCATGCAGTCCTTCACATAATGTTGTATTACAGATTTCTTCAGATATACACTCGAGAGCAATGAATCCGGGTCACTTAAAGAATGTTAAAAATCTCGGAAACTAAAAATGATAGGTTAATGCAATAAATTGTATTTAATAGACAATGTAATACTCCTTAAATGAAAGTTAAAAAAATATGAGTCACCATACATTTTATTTACACAAAATTACATAAAGAAAAAAACTGCTGATCTCTCCTTAAAACAAAAATAGGAAACATGAAATTTTTGAACTTTATTACGATTTTCTTGAATTTTAATACTTCGTATTGCCTCCTCGTGCTTCCATTACTGCGTTTACGCGGTTTGGCATGCTGTACACCAAGTTCCTTATACGATTTTGGGGAATATTCTCTCATTCCTCTGTGAGAGCAATTTTGAGCTCACGAATCGTGATTGGGGGAGGGGTTTCGTTGTTTTACGCATCTGCCTAGCTCGTCCCAAGCATGCTCGATCGGGTTGATATCCGGGCTGCGCGCTGGCCACTCCATACGAGTAATGTTCATCTCTTGAAGGTAGTCATTCACAATCCTACCTGTATGAGGTCGGGCATTGTCATGCATAAATATAGCATCCTCACCTAAATTGACCATAAATGGACCAACGTGATCATTGAGGATTTCTTCCACATATCTTACGCTAGTTAAAGAGCCGTTTTCTATGATCACCAGCTCTGTGCGACTTTCAGAAGAAATTCCGGCCCACACAAGTACAGACCCACCACCGTAGGCTACTTTTTCTTCGATGCATGCTTGCTTGAATCTTTCCCCTGGTCTTCGATACACTCTGTGTCTTCCATCGTGCTTGTAGAGCATAAATTTTGATTCGTCGGAGAACATAACTTTTGACCAATCTTCAATACTCCAATTTACGTGGCTCTGGGCATATCTTAGTCTTGAAATACGATGCCCACGCTCCAGTTTAGGGCCGTTTGCAGGTCTAAGGGGTTTTAAGTTAGATTCAGCAAGCCGACGTCTTACTGTCCATGTACTTGGGTTACTTCCTCCGAGGCGTCGAAACTGATTTGTGAGTTCAGTTCCTGTGAGAAAGCGATTTCGAAGCATGGTGTTCACCAAGTATCGGTCTTCTCGTGCTGTGGTACACCTGGTTCTGCCCGTTCCTGGTCTGCGTAGGTTAGAACCAGTTTCTTCGTAACGTCGGAGAACTCTTTGTACTGTTGACAGCGACACACCGACAGTCCTGGCTGTATCGCGCTGACTCCGGCCGGTTTCCAGCATTGTAAGTATTCTGGTGCATTCTTCAGGCGTAAGCGACATAATTTCAGCTTGAATAATGAATATAGAGCACTATCAACATGGTTTATGTACCCACATAAATGACAGATTACAAACAAAAGCAAAACCAAATGCTGTAATTTCGTAGTTCCATCTTCGAAAGTGGCCCTTTTTCAAATTTGATTTTTTTTATGATATAACTTTACAATAACTAAGAAGTTTTAATACCTTCATTTAAGGAGTATTACATTGTCTATTAAATACAATTTATTGCATTAACCTAGCATTTTTAGTTTCCGAGATTTTTAGGATTCTTTAAGTGACCCGGATTCATTGCTCTCGAGTGTATATGACGCATATTTTCCCCAATTGATTCTTTTTTGGTTTTGTGTTCTTTCTTTGCGTCATGTTTACCGCAAATAAACGTATTTTCTTTCTTTCTTTCTGTTCTTTATATATATTTGTTGCTTAGTCCCGACTAACACTGCTGACGCCACATATGATTGTGCTTCTAAGCACAAAAGTAGTAATGTTTTTTTTACCTAATTATGGCAATAACCAAGAGGCTATTATTCCTCCAGAATTCGTAATGACATAATTCTGGACTCTAATCCAAGGGCAGGGGATGCTATGAATAGAAAATATCTTTAACAATAACCAAGGGCATGTATAATAATAAAGTGTAAATTAACATAACAAAATAACATTATAATTCTCTATCTATAATTAAATATATGGCTTTTCATTCTTTTTCACAGCTGATCATTTATGTCTTTGTTCAATTCCAGATTGTAAGGCTCTTTGTTACAAGGTTTAAATAATTTATCTCTTATTTAAATAATCTTAAAATAATCATACGAAGACCTAAAGATAGATAATACTAACTAACCAGTATTTATACCGATCGTGGTTGAATAGCGATGATGTATGCAAGAATAAGAACAAAGTAAATCTGTTAATGAATTTTGGGCTTGTCCTTTGTAAATTATCATTTCTTTTGTTCTAAGATGTTCATGGTAGGAAAAGCATAGGCTTTTGACTAATGCCTAGTTTATACGATAGCAGTGACTGGACCCAGTGACTCGGAATTTCGGACCCAGTCAGTGGGTTCATGTAGACGAGATCGGCAGTAAGTCAACTGGACTGACTTGAGAACGCAAAGTCAGTACTGGACTGGGTTGCACGAGCCCAGTTGCAAGTCAGCGCTGGACTGTACTGTCACATTAATGGGCTCTTATAAACCAGCCTTTAGTTCAAACTTTATCCTTTTGACTTGACAGAAACAGCACGCCTTAAAATTGAGTTTCGTTTGGGAATTATGCCGTAAAGAGAGTGTTTTCTCGTGGACCTAGTTTTTTGTCCTATCAGTAGGTATACGAGGGTAGTTTATTTCTGTAGGTCCTACTGAACTGCTAACATCAAAATAGCGTTGACATTCGTTGTCATAATGTATAAACAGCATCTCGCAAGTTCGTAAAAACTACTCATAGCATTGACTTCGAAGATGAAGGCCTTCGATCAACAAGATCAAAAATGAGGGCGCTTTATTACGTTCGTTAATGTTATCATCCAGTACAATAACATACTGTTATCAGTATTTATAATAATGAGTCTGTCTACAGAGCAGTAGGTAGGTTCTTGGTTCTTTGTAATGTTCTTGCACCCAGGAACTTAATTAAAAAGAGCGGCCAGTAGTTATAGGGCCTAGTTATAATAGCCCTAGTTCTACGCTGCGTTTTGGGTGCTCAATAAAACAGTTATAACTACGGCCAGAGTCAATCCAAACGACCCGAAAGTGTCGAAGAAACAGACAAATAAAACTACAAAAGCGTAAATTATAAATTATTTTGTATTAAAAATAACAACAATAAATACCGACTCCATAATATACGGAATCTTAATATATAATGAACGGAAGATCAAATTATATTTTACAAGTAACTTAACATAATTATTTGGTTCCTACAGTACTTACTTAAATCAGATTTGTCATGACCATTATTAAATATAGGTTACAGATCTACTTGATAAAAACGTATGCCAAGCAAGGTCCCTGAGTGGTTTGAAACTACTTACACACTTTAAATAGATTTTACAGTTAAATAAATATAGCTCTATAGGATATGTTATTGTTCTTCGTACAAATTACTACACGATTTTATAAATATGAGTGAGTCTTCCAAAACAGATCCAATACATTGTTATCAAGGAACTAAAATAATAGCGAGCACCGTCGCAGAGCGGAATGCTACTACAATTATACAACTAAAGGAACTGTTTCAAGACATTTTGAGGACTATTCTAATTTGCTATTATTTACAACTATTAAATAAAACTTATGGCTACATTCCCATTCAGTCTTCAGCCCGCACTGATTCAGTGCTTTGCCTTATTACATATTCTAAAATTTGCTTCCTAACACAGTTCATAACACGATTTTGGAATGTACATTATTCCTACACATTAGGCGAAATCAGAAATTAACACCCACTTGGTGGTTGCTTACTGCTACTAATATTCCGTACTTTACGCGAACCCCCAGTTAATTTTCTTTCTATTTCCTCTAAACTCTTGCCCCGAGTTTCAGGCACAAAGAATATGACGAAAAACAATCCGATTAAACAAATGACAGCAAACAACCACACTGTGCCATACATATGAATGGCGTCAATAATATTGTGGAATGTTTTAGTGACTATGAAAGTACACGTCCAGTTAAACCCAGTAGCTAGGGATGCGGCAGTACCGCGGATCTTAGATGGCAGGATTTCGCCTAACATGAGCCACGGAATAGGTCCGAAGCCTATTGAGAATCCAAGTACATAAATAACAAGACATGCGAGGGGTAGCCATCCAAAAGCGGTGACGTCAACTCCTGCTTCCTTAACGTAGAAGTAAGCTCCCAGAGCGACCAGTGTAATAATCATAGAAACTGAGGAAATGTACAATAACATTTTACGACCCAAGCGGTCGATCATACCGGTCGCTATAAATGTCGATACAAAATTGACTACGCCTATTATGATACTTGATACATTTTCATCAACAGTGCTTCCAGACATTTTAAAAATTGACGCGGCATAGAAAATGACTGCATTTATGCCACTTAACTGTTGGAACAACATCAATCCCAAAGATATAAGGACAGCTGGCATGTACTTAAGAGTAAACAGTTGTCTGAAGGCATTGCCACCTGTTCTGTCAGAATCTGCCTGTGTCCGAGTGAGATCCTTCATTTCCTTATCAACGTTTATATTTTTGCCTCTCAGCCACTGCAGGGCTTTTCGAGCATCATCAGTGCGTCCTTTGGAAACAAACCAGCGTGGAGTTTCTGGTGTTAGAAGCATAAGCAAGAAGAATGGTACGGGTAGTGCGGCTCCGAAGTATGCTAGTTGTGACCAGTCCAGGTAGCTGCCCACAAAGAATGATAGTAGAATTCCAGTGTTACCAAAGGCAGTGGGTAACAATCCCATTGCACCCCGTACTTCCGGTTGTAATGTTTCTCCGAGGTAAACTGGGAAAGCGAGGGAGACTATTCCAACGCATACTCCACAGAAAACTCGTCCAGCAAATACCATTAACACATTTGACGCAGTTGCTATCAGAATCCAACCGAGGAAGAATGGCAAAGCCATTCCCATGATGGTCCATCGTCTTCCAATAACTTCTATGAGAGGCCCTCCTGCGATGCCACCGACCAAAGCTGCCAGAGGCATCAGACCGCCGACCCAAGTTGCCTGTAATAGAAAGAAAAGAACATTATTATTATTTGAGTAAAAATATTAGATAGTAATCGAGACGCGGGTATTTGAATAGTTTGTTTCAAACTCCAGTGCCTTGACAAAGGTAATTAATAATATCAATCTAAAATCCATCTACATAGTCCTTTTTTTCACGCAAGTGATTATAGAATGAAGAGGGGCCGCAATTTTAATCCTCTTAATTAGCTGACATACTGCGATCGAAAACTGTGTAACCAACGAATAGACGTTGATAAACTGTTAATGATGCTAATTTAACCGTTTCATGTTATGTTTTCAATTTAAAAGGAACCTTACCTCTTCTTTAGTCATATGCAAGGTGGCGTTCATGCTTATCAATGCAGGGGAAGTGTAGCCTGAAGAGAACCCGACAATCAACGAACCCATAGACACAGCGAATGCAGCCAAGAGCTGAAACAAAACAGAAATAAAATGTTAAAGACTGACAAAATGCTTATACACGATACACGTGGCGTATTTAAACTGGCACCTGTGGTCCTATATGTGACATGCTTATTTGCACAATATTATAGAGTAACGGTGAAAAGCACAGTAATTTATCAATCCACAAAAATAAACGGTGTTTTTTCGGTATACGTATACTCGCGAACTTTATCCAGAAAGCTATGAAGTTCCGTGGGTGGTTGCCTTTTATTATGTACCCTTTGTCGCCCCTGCACCCATGTATGTATGTTATAAAGTTATTTACATCCAGTATACGTAGGGTCCTAAGTTTACCAGATCTGTGTACCTATTGCACATAACCTGGAATGTACAAACGGTTTTATTTCGCAAACGTGTGTTATAATAAACTAACATTTCTCTTATAGGTGGTTATAAATAGAATAAAGTTATTTTTCATAACAATGAAAAACATCACTGTATTATATTTAACTTCCAGTTGTCCAAATGTGTGGACAGTTGCGAGAAAAGCTATTGACTGAAAATTTCTCGGAGGGAATCAAATTTGAGATTACATAAGTTTTTTTTTTTCCATTCAGTGCAATTCAAGTGTTATCGAAATCGTCGATTTTACTATAGTATGAAAGAGTGTTTGTAAATTATTATTTTTCATTTGTCCACGCGTTGAAAGCGTAAAAAATTGGAATGTGTTTACACGGAGGACAAATTACCCATCATCGTCTAAGTTATAATACATGTAGTATGTAACTTACTTGTGTCCACAGGTAGAGTCGTTGAGTTGTCGGAACATATGGCGGAGCATCCCCATTGATTGCGTAGTCAGTTTTTACTTTGTTGCTCTCCGTACTCAATTGTTTGACAAAAGGAATCGAATTTCGCAAATTCTCTTCCTTGGCACTTTTAATTTCCATCTCCATCTTGTACTTGAACTCGTTTCCTAGACTGATCTGCCGAAGTTGCTGGAAATGGCGTCTGGTGTTCTCGAACGAGTCTTGTTCGTCTTCACTGCTGCTTTCAGTGGTAACGTTCTCGGGGATTGTTGGGTAGTTAGGCACCAACGTCCCCTGGGATCCACAAGACGTAGCCAGAGAGGTACAGGTCGTAGAAGCAGAAAGCGACGGCTTCGAAGGTACTCGAGAGTACTTAGGTCCTCGTGTCCGGTACAACCTCTCCTCGTCGCCTTGTCCTCGGCGAGCTTGCTCGCTTCCACCCTGCAATTGTAAAGAATACTTATTGTAGACACTGTTTTAATTTCTTATCACACCGTTTCTGCTAGTTTTACATTTATAACACACCAATTGTTAAACCAAATAGACCGGTCACTCAAGTTCTCTAGACATTACTGGAGTAATCTTCCGCAAACATACCCCATTTATTATATCCGCTATCTAATGTGCGTAAGTCAAGTCCCGATGATAAGAATTGTAAGCCCAAGGAGTCGGAGGTCAGATCAAGAAAACACACATTGCTTATTGACCACGAGCTATCATATGGCCACAGCATGTTTCGATAACCTAGTGATATGCGTAGTTAGTGCCATGACCCGATTCATACTCAGAATCCTGTTCCAAACACCACTTTACACTGCACCTCCGCGTTTCTATCATAATTTGTCCGCTTTTTACTCGCGAATAAATTGACAAAAGACCTGTCTGTCGACCTGCCTATAACGAGCACCGCCAGCACTACAGTTCACATTCAATATTGTCGACGTTATCGTGCGATTGTCCATTAGTTATAATGATGTTTATAAAACAATGTATAAACACTTTCTTTGCATGTCATACCTGTAACCAATGGTTCATTGACGGCAGTATGACGTTTTACATAATGTAGTGGACGTGGACGGTCATAATTTTGATTCTCAAACTCTTTACAATCACTGATTTAATTACTTATGTCTTTATTCTGATTACCTCTGATTTGCTACTAAATGTATCGTAACATTTTTTCCTTCTAATTATCTTGTGTTTTTTTTTATCCATTGTACTCCAAATTTGTTTATTTTTATAAATTCATCCCTAAATCAATTGTAGCAACAAACAATAAAAATATTGATATAATATGGCATGACATTGCTTTGATTTTGACTCGTTTTTTTTTTTTTTTGTTTATGTTCAGCATATATCGAAGGTTTATTGAAAGTACCCAAATTTCGCACACACCGACTAAATCTTGATACATTGTTCGACTCGAATGTAATGAGTTTGTTGGATTTTTTCTAAGTTTTGATTGCTACATATTTAAAAAACCCTGTCCAATCGGAAAGGGGCACATAGGCACTGCAATAATATTGAGTACCAAAATAATAATAAAATCTTATTACTATTGAAAATTACAGTTATATAAAAAAATATTAAAAAAAATCATTCTACCCAAAGACCGCCCACGCCCCATACATAGCAAAAAAAATCGGGGTATTTTTTTTCTAATAACCACATGAATAGACTTTTTCACGGTACTTAACAAACCCCTCACGGATCGGACGAGGTTTTATACACATTGTATAATCAATCACATGAATATCAGCCAATCGGTTAAATTACAAACGCTAGTGATTGACGTGATTGACATTAAAGCCACGGTTCATTAAGACGCTCACGTGTTTGTATTGAGATCTAATCATCATAGTTGACTTCAGGAGGTCGATCCATATATTATAATGATTGGTAAGTATAAAATAGTTTATAAATAGATCAGTAATATTTTTTTTACTATTAATATTTCCTTTTCATCAATTATGTCAAGGTAGGCATTTGTTTTTGTTTACATTTTCAAATAATAAAAAACAAGCTCATAGTTTGACCTCGACATTGCTTTAATGACGAATGTGGCATATGTGGCGATTAGGGAGGGACGAGGGCCTGCCCCATTCCTCGAACCTTCACCTAAGACTGTTTATTTTCCATAACTCTTGTGACCTTCAAGAAGTGACGCTTTTACTTAATTTTTTTTCTATAATTGTATAAACAATTTTGATTGGAATTTCGATGTTTTGAATAAACATAAAACTTGATTACTTCAAAGCCATTATTTGTACTTGGCGCCGTATGATGATAATATGGTAATTCCATATAAGCGCATAACTTTCAAAAGCGCCATCTATTGGGATCTATGAAAAGTTTTTAGACACTAGTGTGACAAGAAGAAAGTTTACAATTGAACGCTAGTTGATGGCGCTAGTGTCACTTTGAAAGTTTGAATATAGGTAAAACAGATGTCCGATAACGAATGAAGAGCCTTTTGTAGTACGCAATTGCTTTTTAGTATGTAAATTTATTATGTTCGAAAAGGTATGAAAACAAACTTGATTTTCAAATTACCTAAATTTGTATGTATCAGTAGCACCTAGAAATAAGATTTTGAAAAAAGCCATTACTATACTTATATTTTTTTCCTGATATCTGTTTGAAAATGCATTAATTCTCATGGTTTGAAAAAAGAAATCGCTAAGCCATCGGCGCCATCTACCGTTCCAGCTGGCCTTGCAAGGCCGCCTTGATTCAATGCGGCCGTGAATGCAGGCGGCGAACCTGCGTGCCTTTTTGACACGCTTGCAGTTCGCGTGCAGATTTGTTTTCTTCAGTTACTTTACTATTAAGTGGCTGTGGCTGTACTATTAATTGGAGATTTTCCAGTGAATAATCGTTTTGAAATTAATGTCAGCACCAGGTTGCCAGGCAACGTGAGCATCAACCGTCCGGCAACCGGCGACTGTGCTGCACCGTGTGCCTTTTCCAAAGCTTTCTAGAGAACTCTCGCTTACTGCGATTTTGTAATGCTGTTCGTATAAAATAAATGCATGTATTGATGTAAGATTTAGCTAATATAATAAACGGGGCTATATGGATGTTTATAGAAATTAAATCGCTTAGCTTTAAATTACAGAAGACTTGAGTGAGATTTCATTATAATATTTTGGGTTACTAATTGGTCTAATTAATTACCAATTAATTAATATTTGGTCAACGGGTGGATTAAATTAAATTGAAAAAACTATAAATTACATTGAATAACAATTTACCATTTCGGTGGAAAGCTGCTTGAGGTAGCCCATGATCTTCCCCACCGCATTGGGGTTATTTTTATTGAAGCTCATCTTGCTGGCTTCTCTTCTCTTCTCTTGAAAACTTGTCAAGGAACGTCAAAATGATAATGTTTATGAAATATTGCACTTTGTAGAACAGTGTATTGAAATTGTTCTTTAAAATCCAGGTTCGGGTTGTTCGCGGCAAATAGTACACATCACTCCGTAATAACTAGAGGATGTCGCCTTCTGCCAGGCCTGCAGTAAGTAACACACGAACGCTAGGCACACAGCTGCGAATTTACACAATTTTACCGCCGACGTGTTATTTTAATTTATATTGTTTACAGTTCACTGAGTTCATTCAAAAAAATATAATTCCCGCGCTATTATTCGTCAAGATGCAGAACATGCAGTTTTTGCAATTCTGGACAACATAAAATGTTGACAACGCGTACCGAATTCTTCAGCAATCGAGTTATCTATTGAAACTTGCAGATGGCAGCGCAGTGTTTTATATAGGAAGGTGCCAAGCCGCGGCGCCGTCTGCCCCGGCCCCCCACTTCGGTGTTGGCGAGCATGTGTGCGTGGAAGTTGGTAGTGTGCTACACTGGGCGCGATACAAACACTAACGACTGCACCATCGACTGTTTGCAACTGAATTACTTTGAATGTTTGTATATTTTGTTAGAATTTGAATAGCCAGGTTACGCAGGTACACAATACTTATTGAACTAAGCTAAAAACAATCATGTTACCATAGTAAAACGAAAATATCATCTGTAAACGCTTTATTACAAATGTCAAGTTCTTGGTTACGACTTAACAAGGAAGTTTTGTGCAAAACTAGAATCCTGAAATTGTCAAGGTTGTTTCAGTTTTAACATTATAAGTTTTCATTATATTTGCTTTATTTATATATAGCAATTAATCGCTAATAATAACTGCAATGCGCTACAAATATGAACTATAGAAGTCGCTAAACTGAGAGTTCCATTGCATTTTTACTAGAAAATATTTATGAAAAAATCGAATTTACTTTTCACTAAGCCGTTTGGGTCTAAAACTTATGGACAAAGTACCTCAGTTCAGTAGCCTCACAACTAAATTATAAGTAGGTACATTCTACGGTAAAAAGCAACGCCTGTCCTTCAAATTCCGCACAAGTTCTATTAAAAATAGCGTACTATCTAAAGAGACGGTTATTTTCTGACATCCTTGTTGGTATTAGGCGACATTTAAGTGCGAGAGTGTTGCCAAGCTGTAACAGGTCTGGGCAGTCGCCGGGTCCCGTAATCAACGACCTTGCTTGCCTTTACTTTAGTCCGCTACGTCTCGTCTGGGGGTGTGTCCTGAGAGGCTCCGCTCTACGTGACACACTGCGCGCACTGCTGCGTTTGCCCGTTAAAGCTCCGCGGCAGTGCGCGTGCGCTGGCTACCGCGTCTTTTCATTTCGGTTCACACTGCAAACTATGAACCGAAGTATGAAAAGACGCGGTAGCTACATGAGCGAAGCTAAACGAACTTAACTTCGTTTCCCTTCACTCTCAGTGTGGCCTGCGCTTTAGCCGCCAAAAACTAAAGTTAAAATGAGGGTAGGTAATTGAATACCTTTACCTAATTATGATTCTCAACAGTCTAAGGATCTCAGATATAATTATGAGAACTTAAATATCGTAATATATCCATAATATATTAGATTTATCGGTCACATCACAGAAAACCGTCAAATAGGTTGCAAATAAATAAAAAAATAGGATTCTTTCGAAAGTGTATACTTTCTTATGACTGAGGAGCTGCTGCCCGCGGCTTCGCCCGCATGTACCCTAATTCATTTTCTAAAATAAAAGTAAGTTAGCCTAAGTTACTCTTTCATCAGCTATCTGCCAGTGAAAGTCCCGTCAAAATCGGTCCAGCCTTTCGGAGATTAGCCGGAATAATCACACAGACAAAAATTTTAAAAATAGTTTTTTTGTTGTACCTAGTACCGTGTAGACTTTTCATAAGCATTTAGTAAAAAGCTGTTATTTTGACATTACAAACAGACTTCCGTTTTATTTATTTGTATGTTTAAAGATTAAAAATATGCTTCGCTGTTTATTTCAAATATCTACTAATACGGGATAAAAATATCTTTTGCTAGAAAAAGCGTATTTTCAATTTAAAATAGACAATCTATCTATTTACCTAAATGTCCGAACCCTTCATACCTCAGCGATCTTTCAGGAATTATTTAAAGTAAAGTAGCGTTTCATACGAATGTGATCATTAGCAAAGTAAAATCTATGTAATCTTGCCCTTAAAACACGTTTTTGAGAAAAATCTATTGCCTTTATTAAACCAATTGACATACATTATACACAGACACACGGCTGCATATGCAATGTGAGATCAGCATATACTGAAAATGTATACCTTGATATGTTTAAGCCGCGTGTAGTGGAGGTTTAATATGCTAGATTATGTATGTAAATGTGATTTAATCTATGCATTTCATAATGCACCACTGAAAATTAGTTCGTTTTGGCGTTTCGTGATGGCAGCCAATGACTCTGAAACAGGCTGTTACGGATGATTCCGCAAATTTCACCTGTTTTATTTGTATAATAATAATTAAGAACATAATGATTGGAATAAGAGATGGTCGCCAGTTCGACGTGTGGTTTTGCGGTGTGTAGGTATTGTATTATGTCGAACAATTGTAGGCGGGTCGCGCACGTCATTCACCAACTGTTTTGCCCGACGCATTGTGACTTGCTTGATTGAATCTAATAGTCCAGGGGCCACTTCTATAAAGTCAGCGTCAACGATGTAATAACAAAATAATGTAATAAAAGTATGACTTGATATGTCTAAGATTAGATTTTCATACTGTCACGTTTTTATAATTTTAGCTCGCAGATATCATTATAAGATATATAAAAAGAAGGCGTGACTTCAATGAATCACGCTTTTTTCAAATAAAATGAACATATTTTTACGGATTGTGAAATCTAGAATCATTCTTTACTGTATCACTAGGACGCCTTTTCAGGATTTTTGAATCTTACACTTAATTACTCTTACCTAGGTTTTTGAAGTCCTTCGCCTTGATCATTATCATCATCGGTAGTCTGGTTCCTCCCATTGCTGAGTATAGGCCTCCTCCCTTGCACCATGCTTCCCTGGTCTGTGCAAGTCTCATCTAGTTCTTCCCCGTGATCTTCCTTAGCCTTCATTAACAGACAAAATAGCTGATATTGCATCAGTCAACTTTATCTTGTATTGGATTGTTGTCTTGTGTCGGTTGTCTTGTGTTGGTTGTTTGGTATAGGTATGTTTTCAGTGCTGAAAACAATATTTTTGCTTTGTGACAAACATGCCTTCAGTGCATATTTTTGGTTAGGACTGCTAGGCTGGTAAACCTAATTCAACAAATTAATTTTAAGACAAAAGTATCTAAAAGTGCATTTGTTTGTTAAAACTATTCCTCACTTTGCAGTGACGTGTCTGTTTTTATCACAGCAAGTTTGCATTTTATCAGATCAGATACTGAATTTATTTGTATCAGAAGGTGTGTCTTCGATATTCTAATAATTAAGTACCTACCTACCTACCTAATGAATATCTGCCAAAATGTTGCGCAATATGTAACTTATTCAGATGAGTATCTAAAAACGCCATTAAAGCAGTATCTATCAATAACATGATATCGCTATAGGATATCACAGGCAATCGATATAGGCATTTTGAGTTTGTGTCTATTCAGTTGTAGTTATTGCAGTAATCGGGAGTTTCTCATGAAATCTGACAGTTGTGCCTAACATATTTTATCATAGTTGTAATAATTGTGTGTAATTTTTAACGTGTGCAAGCGCGTGCTCGGCATCACGTGCGCTTACTAAACTGTCTGGCGCTCGGCGGCATACCGGCGTCGGCGTTCCCGAAAGCTCTGCCCCGCCCCCAGGCACACACACAACCGGGAGCTTTTGCGTCACACGGCAACAGTACGTCATACATACGTGAATCACCTAAATTAAAATGTGAACGTGACCGCAGCAATGTTTCTGCCGAAATGTTGCATCATTTTGTTGACATAAGGCTAACCATCGCGGTTGTTTTATTCTTACTGCGGTTACCTAACTAATAACCATACCTAGCACCAGAACTGGGTAAATTGCCTATAACTCTGGAAAATTGGTAAATAAGTACCTATCTATCATTTGTTTACATTCAATTATGAGACTTCACAGGTAAAAGCAGAGGCAGGGTCAGTTAGAAATAGCGTTTCTGTCTAACAAGCTATACTGTGTCGTTGACGTCACACGACGTCAACGACGCGACGTCACGTAATTTAGGACACGGGTGCCACACAAACGCACTTGTGTAAACCTACCTAGTGTTGAAAGGGGCACACACACGTCACACAGTCAAAAAATGTCAGTGGAATATTCCGTGAAGAACAGGCAGGTCCCGGGGTAGAAGCGACGGAGCTCTCGAACGTTCCGCGGCCCATGGATCTTTCCGTACTAAGTGCAGTTATGGCGACCGGTGAATACTTGCCACATGAATTGCAATCCAACACCCACAAAAAACTACCGATGTTTAATTAGCGCTCTTTTGCAACAGACCTGACTTAAGTTACGATACTATTATTTGGTAAGACGACATTGTGAAAATTATACTACCTTTCCTAGACGATACGATAAAAGATAACAATAATTCATGTTTTCATCATTATGCACAAATACATCACGCGTTCCATCCAAGTGGGAGTGTTATCTTATCAACAGCAAATCAGATATACTTCCGATTAAAAATTTCCATCGAGAGCTGGTGTGAAGTTACGACATTCGCATAGTAACTGTAATATTTTGCTAAGACCCTTTTCGAACTAGTGATTATAAACAAGTCATGAATGCATGATACAAAAGCAACAAACTGGAGTAAAACTTCTAGACAGTGTCCCGTCTACGTCTCCGCACACAATTGTCTTTCATTGATGAAACTTAAAGTTTTCCTCCAATGAAACTTGATTACACTGTTTCGTATTCGTGACTTCGTGTACTATTCCAGTGTTGTGTAATGCCCACGTTTCTAGAAAATCAATAGTAACTGCGGTTCAGTGTTTAGTTTTAGCAGGTAGGTATTACACGCTGGTCGATAACATAATATCTAGGGCGATCGATAGTCTTTCACTTGACCTAGCTATTGAATTATTGAAAATCTACTATAAATTGCATGATTGACGGACTTTTAATTAAAGAAAGACCGATCGCTATAACTTCTAAGGAACACGCCTAAGCGAATAATATATGGATCACTTAGGTAAAGGTTGCTCACAGTCGTCATGAAGTTTAAAATAATATTTACTAATGAATCGGTTATTTTAAAATAAACCTTTGTATTTTGATTATCATGACATTCGACCCGAAAAATTCATTTAAACCATTGTTATTTCTATACGATTCACAATGCAGAACACTAATACCACTAATAGAGAGATAGTAGATAGTTAAATTAAATAGCTAGATACAGCAAAGTATTATTATGAATGTATTATTGATTTGCTGTTGATGATGATTCGGTATGAATGAGTCGGTTCGTCTGATCCTGATCTTGCCCACTAGAGAGCAAGTTTGAACGGCTGTTCCGCCGACCTTGACGAAGCTCAGAGGGTTACAGAGGTCAAACTGCACACGCCCTCCGGTACAGGGGTCACCAATCTTATTAATATTATTAAATAAAGTTTGATGCGAGACAATGTAGGTATAGACTGGCTGGCTAAGTAGTTTCATAAGGATTATAAATCACATTATTATTCCCTCCGTTGTTGTTAATTTATAATAATCACACCTAGCCCAACAATTGCGGCCCGGTTACTAATAAAATAGACTTGCGATTGCGATACAGAACGTGTATAAAAGCTTGTTAATTTAATAGTGTCTTAAGATTAATAAAATGTTTTTATAATTCTCTACATTGCGTTAATTAAATAAGATAATTGACACCTCGAGCAACTTGTTGATCCGATATCTTTCATATGTTACACAATCTTACGTTGATTGATACTGACCAGCCTCAATTGTTAAAATATTTAATCAATTACCGCGTTAAAAAGCATACTGTACACAGACTCATACAAGGCAAGGCTCAAGGCATTCCTGATGGAAAAATGCCTCTATTCATTAGATAATTTATAGTCCTATTCTCATTTATGTTATTGTTTGTATATGGGTTATATTGTGTTTATATTTTATTTTTTGATTATTGGTTGCGTTTATTTTGCTTTTGCTTTTTTATTTTGTTTGACATATATGGTTTTATAATTTATATTTGCTTGGTATTTTTTTTAAATCTAATATTTCGTAATTTAAATTGAATTGCATGTTTTTTAATAATAATATTTGTACATCGTCATTTTGTAATATTTGTGTATAATTAATTATGTTTCATGTTAGATTATTTGGAACACAATGTAGATTGTTACTGAATAAAAATAAAAATAAATTGAAATCAATTATGTTAACTCGCAAGAACTCTTCTTATGTTGAAAGATTAAGTTTAGCTTCAGCCACTTATTTCACTACTTATTTACTTGTGAATCTATTCTTTAAAAGTAAGTCTGTTATTTATAACCAAAATGGCTTATCATTATGCGCTCAGACATAAAATGATAAGATGTTAGTGGCACCTTTCATGCAATAACAATAATACCAAATTATGTACCTGACTAGATACATGTAAAAGATTAACTCATACTTCTAATACATAACAACACTACTAGAGATCGTTGACCCCAAAAAAATCATCACACCTTTTTTTGTGTCATTTTTAAATATCGATAGTTATATTATATACCCATCACGTGTGCGGCGTTTCGCTAGCTAATTTAATTTCAATTCAAATTCAAAATATTTTAATTATATTTTATTTCACAAAAACCGACATGGGCCCTTATGAAACATCAGAAGCTAGGTGCACGGTTCCAATTTGTCGTTTCCTATGGAGAAGAGCCGGCAAGTACCAGGTACTTAACAAAATAGAAAATGGTCGACAAATCTACAGTCCACTAAGCCTACAGCATTCTCACATTCACAAAATAGAAAAAAAAACTATATAAAAGATAAATAAATTAATAAAAATAAAAACCTATTTTAAACGAAATGACATGATTACTATTACAACTATAACAAATCTGAATAATTATGATGTCCACAAAAGCCACTAATAATGAGTTAAAATTAAATTGTGCAGTGCACTGCATATGCAGCTGAACTTAATCTACCTGAAATAGTTCTAATGTGGACGCCTCATTTCAATTTTAAATCTAAAATAATTCCTAAAAATAAAATTTCCGTTACTGCATCTAGTTTTTTGCCATTAAGTTTTAGATTTAAACCCACTTGAGGTAATGAGAACCTAATACATTTAGTTTTGTTCGCATTAAGTAAAAGATTATTAGCTGCAAACCATTTCGCAAGAACAGCCAGACTATCGTTGACATGTTAGACATCTGTATCTTTTCGATCTATTTCAAAAATAAGAGAAGTGTCGTCAGCAAATAGAATTATATCCAAAAAGTTAGCCATCATGTAAGGAAGGTCATTTATATAAACTAGAAATAAGAAAGGGCCGTAAATTGAACCTTGAGGCACGCCCATTTTAACTAGAGGCCCCGAGGATGTCGCCCCTTTAACGGTTACTTTTTGCTGCCTGTTTGATCGATAGGAAAAAGCAAGATCAGCAGCTTGTCCACGAATTCCGTAGTGGTGTAATTTACAGATCAGTGTATTGTGGTCAACGCAGTCAAAAGATTTTGAGAGGTCACAGAAAATGCCAATTGCATCCTGGGTCTTCTCCCAGGATACCAAAATGTGACTGATGAGTTTACTCCTGCGTCAGTCGTCGACCTACCTTTGATTAAACCAAACTGGTGATTATGTAAAATCCCATTTGAATTAAAATGTGATAACATCTGATCTAGCATGATTTTTTTCATATATTTTACTCAATGCTGGTAGCACAGGTATAGGTCTATAATTAGAGGTCTTACTCTTACTACCCGATTTGAAAATTGGACTACTTTACTATGTTTCATTAAATCAGGAAACGTACCGCTATCTAGAAATTGATTAAATATGCCTGTTAGAACAGGGTAATTGTGTCAATCATATCTCCAAGAACCTTAACGGAAATCTCCCATAAGTCTTCAGTCTTTTGAATGCTTTAACCTAGTATATTAGGTAGTCTGCGTTCGCAATTTATTTGCCAGACATGTAAACAAACACGAGTTTTAGAAAAACAACTGTAATGCCTACATATAAGGATCAGTTTGCGCTACAACTTCATATTTATTATGACTTTTCAACAGTACTCATACCCATTTACCCACTACACTACCCCTTAGGTACTCATACCCACTCTCACAAACAATGCATGAAACGAAGTACATATTAATACGTTTCGATACCAAACCATTAAATATTCTTATGAGGCGTTGCATCGGCGGACGTATGTCGGATCTTATTATTATGTGCATAGATTAAGTAATAATAGTACTTTTGTCGCAGTATACTAAGAATTAATTCCCATACGAGTTGGTTTACGTAGCCTATTTATAGCGCTAGCCGTTCCGTTTAGTTCGACGGTGTACCTAGTTAGGAATCTTACACGTTTCTAGACTTGCTTTCGAATTCCTGGATGTCGTATACTCACCACAGTGCTATAAAGGAAATACTAAAACGCTATTTGCGAAAACATGCACTTTGCTGTACTCTGTTCGACCTGCTTGAAATTTCAAGTAACCATCTCCGCAGTAGTTACCTTATTTTATTACCGACTTTAAAAAAAAGGAGGTTATCAATTCGACACGTATGTATGTAATATTATTGGAACTGCAATATCTTCACATATGATAATCTATTAGGGCTTCCAAACAAATGTAAATTTTTTATAGGTGTTGTATGGACGTATGAATGTAAATGTACGTCTGTCCACGCATTTCTCCGAAACTATTAATCGGATTGTGACCATTTTTTTATTGGCTTACATTAACTTCAACTTAGGGAACAGTGGAAATTTCGTCAAAATCGGTTAAGTAGTTTTCAAGATATGTACTACGAATACGTGTAAGTGTGACGGTCCGGCTTATTGATACGAGCTACGGGTGTGGTGTCACAGGGAAAAAATCTCAAAACTTTGGTCAAATTCTAGTGCATGTAAGAAAAATCAAAATGGCCGAAACGAAACTACTTGGCCTCACGGTCACAGATCCGCGGTGAATGAATGGAATTCACCGAAACAATAAATTGAATGTACCTACCCCAAGATTCGCACTAGCCCCTGGAGCCTCGTGCTTCATGGGTAATAATAATAAATAAAGGGTAATATTAATAAAGTTTGTAATTTTTACTGGCACAGTTATTTTTAATAGCTCATTATGATAAAACTGTTCAAATAGGCTGGTGGAAAGCCTATTAACATTGTCAGGTCTAACACAGTTGGTATCACGCAAACAAGTTGTAAGTAAACCTTGGAAAACTCCAGATCCAAACATAACAACTTCGTCATATTCATAGCTCTATTGATAACTTACTCGTTTTAATTGGTCATCCTCTAAGTATATCTTGCACCTATAATGCTGTAAAGATATTTTATAACTGGAAATATCTGCAAAATATTTTTTTTTGTTTTGAACAATATCAAAATGAATGAACTTGTATTAAAATCCTCCTGTAGAAATGTTTATCCGTCCGGATTGGTTCGGTTCGGACATTTAGACTTAATGGAATAAAAAGAACATAAAAGAGGTAAAATAAATACTGAAAAAAGAAATATTAAATTTTCGGACTTTTTTTTTACAAATATCCGGAATTTTACCCGGACTTCCGAAATGGTAACCCTATCCTGTCAGTAACTACTACTAAACTGAACATATTTTTTGTGGTTAATAATAATTTACAAGAGCCTTCACTAATCTGCTTAACGCTGGCCTTCATCGACAATAATTTTTTCTGCAAAAAGTTCAATATAAGTTCTTGAAGTAGGAGATTTGCCAATTTTCATGTAGGTAATCGTTCAGTACCGTGAAATATTCCACAGGGGGTGTTTACTGGAAACTTTGGGTAAATATTTTATAGTAAATATTCTCTTGAATCAAAATATTACGTGTACATGTGACGCACGTTAGTACGGTAGGTACTTAGATATATGTTTATTTTTACACGAAAACTATTCATTATCATTAGCAGTAAATGATTCAGAACGCCGCTGTCGCCATAAGTATTAAAATTGAACAAGAGAGAAATTCAAAATCCAATATTTGCTGCAATTAAATGAGATTAAATACACTTGAATGAAGTTGAATGCGTCTCACTGAAGCCGGATCCAATTATTTGAATGTAGGCTAAAGTACAGTAAGCGATGTGCTTTATTAATTTCAATATTATTTATAAAACATTTACGGAATTCATTCGAAATGGATTATCTATAAGCAACAATAGTATTTTTTTTAAAACGAGCGAACCTTTCAGTAGTCGCATATGATGTGTAACATCTGACATCTTTGCTGACTTATATATAAACAATATTCATCATTATCACCGTCATCGTCATTATCATCACCATCCTGTTTACAACCTCTCGGAAAATGGGTTTGGACCATCTGATGGCCAACTCAGCACCGCGCGTGCTCATTGGTCAAATCAAATAGTGCGCTCTTGCCCGGCTTCCTGTTACACACTTCCGTCGCTTTTCACGAAATCTCGACCACAGATTTGATTATTTAGATTTTGATTGCAGGAAACCGAGAGGAGAGATGTTACACAATTCAAAAACCATGTAAATAATTACTTTATTATAATCTCTCTGAGTTGTTCCCGTCGAAGATTGTGCCATACAACCGCTAAGCCAGCAGTCGTAGATGGCTGCTGGCTTAGTGGTGTCGCGGTCGTTACCGTAAGTCATAATATCAAGGGATAATCCTTCTAAACATTCTGTTCACTGCGGTCCTAAACTATTATGGGTTGATCAGCGTGGTACTTTAATAGCGGTCATTATGAGGCCCACGATCATCCGTCATGGGCTAAATCTGCCCAAACTAATTCATCTTTTTTGCTCCGAAAATACAGTACCTACAGACTTAGCAATTATCGTGGAATCTTTCCATGCGCAGCATTGTGAGAGGCACAATGATGGCGACAGGCGACGCACAATGAATCACTTTTTAACAACATTTAATTACATTTTATGTTCGTATTTATTCGCATTCCTTTCCCAGTATTATGCAGACATGAAGGTAAAAGTAAGTAGGTACTATAAACAGAAAATCCAAGTGCTGTAATGAGCCGCATCGATCACGCACGAACTCGGTCGTAGGTGGCGCCATCGACCGGAATGCTTATTACCATAAAAGCATTTTATTAAATCCTTTTGGATGGCGCCTGTATGGTTCCTTCAGTAACGGTATCTTACTCAGTGTAACTTTCTCGTGAAGAACTCCCATAATCCGACACAACCTACATAAAAACTTCATCAGTGCCATAATCATAAATGCCTTCATGAAGAAAGACCTGTACTCTGAATCGTCCGAGAAAATTAATCAAAATTTACCAAGGCCTTTCTGAGGAAGGTTCAAATAAAATATCGAAGTATTAATACAATCGGATGAACAGTTATCCGATCGAGATAAAGTTCGGATATAAATAACATCTCGCTGAGATGATAACTGGTAAAAGATGTTCCCGGAACACACTTACTCAGTTATTCCGAGTTGCATTGATGAATTATGAAGCAGCCTATTATTTTACTATGTGAATATGGAATGCATCCATAAAAATACTCACAGACTGACGCAAATGTCTTCACAAAAATACGTTCAGTAGGTACAGGCTCGACAATCATCCTATGGCCCAAAAGTCGTAAGTCAATCGTATTCAGTGAGTTACAGTCGTTACTATGTGTGTGAGTGGGGCAGCTCTATGTATATTCGTCGGTTCCAAACAAAGGTCGTCGCATATCTAACGGGAACGCAACGATAACGATACGATGTGTAACTATTGCAAAATAGTCTAGCTTGGTCAGTGAAAGGAGGTTAGAACAATATGATGTAAAAATGGTGCTGAAAAAATGTTTTTTCTCTGTGTTTCAAATTGTCTTTGTCACCTATCTCATACAACACACTGTCCAATCCTCTGCTCATAAGTCGTACCCATCTATAATAAAACGCATCGTGTGTCGCGACCTCAGCATATGCGCCAAGGTACTGATGGAAAAGTACTGGAGAAAAGAGGACAGGTGCTGTAAACATTTCCTTAATTCGTATAGAGCTTGCGTGTTTTATGTCTGCACCTCATTTTGGTATGACAAAAAAATAACGAGAACAAAATAACAACTCCATTATTGCGTATTATCATCGCCCAATAAAATAAAATTTTATTTTTATTGTTTTTGCCTACATGCTCGTATTGTTTCATGTAATTTTATAAACGAGGCTGTTTTCAGAAAGGTTCTTAACCGCTGCCCAACCTGAATCGGCAGACTAACACAAGCGTGTAACACCCACACGTTTTGTAATATGCACTCGTCACTCACACACGCACGTGTGTGAGTGACGAGTACACTTAGGAGTTTGTGGGTGTGTGGAAGTGTAAATCGAGGCTCCTTCTCTACACCCACAAGTTTGAGCATGCGCATGTGTTAGTTACTCAGTGCGGTAGCACGCGAAATGTGCACTATTCTTTTAATAGGTAGGCTCAAAATTAAAAAAACAGCCAAGTGCGTGTCGGACCACGCACAATGAAGGGTTCCGTAGCTGGGATGAATTTATCTCAAGAACAAACTTAACAATCTAGTGGAAAAATATGTTTGCCCATACATCGATATACGCCACGGTCAATTCTCCAACTGCAAATGTAAGTTTGTAATCGCATAAAAATATTTTTTTTATGCGATAAAACTACAAATTATCGACTTTCGAACTTTTTCCTTTACTTGTGTAATAAGACCTTGCTGCTTGCCAAATATCATGATTCTAGGTTAACGGGAAGTACACTATGTAGGTTTTGTTTAATTTGCTAGTATCAAAATATGTCGCATAAATGGCCGTATCTTTTTATTGCGTCGAAAAAAAGCTTGGTTTTTTTTAGAGCTCCAAGGGACCGTAGACCTACGTATTTGATATTAATATCAACTTGATATCTTTACGCGTTCCTGAGAAATGGGGTCTTGACAGACTGACAACGAATTGATCCCTTAAGGGTTCCGTTATAAATAACACAGCTGTCTGTGTTATTTTGAATATATTTATGTAAAATCGAATCATAGAATTTAAAATGATACTTTTTCGACGTTTTAGTTGGAAGAGTTCCGTCTCAAGTAGCGGTAATTGAAATAAATAAATTTTATTGAGGAATAAGTTCAATAGGTATTGTTTTTTCCCTATAATCGTTATATTTGTTTGTTTGCAGTTATTCCCTCGGTTAAACCAGGATAAATATTAGGAATACTAATACGTCATACGTGTTGCTGGAAACAAATTGTTGTCGATGTAACTAAATTGTGTCTTGTTCGTGAGACAAATAAAACGGTTAAGACAAAGGTGAATGTAAATTTTTGAATAAGTAAGGTATAAATAATTTAGGACAGTTTTTCACGCAATATTTTTATTAATCGGTTTTTCACATTGTTTAGGGGAGGGCCCTTGCTGCTAATATAAACTGCGATAAAGATGTACATTATCCTGCTGTATGGAAAGTGTTTATCATTCCCTGCTACCCATAGGGTTGCCAGGCCCAAAAATAGAAAAGCCGGACAAGAATTCCTATTTAGCCGGACTGGATTTTAAAAGAAAAAAAAAATTATACTTTTGTTTGTGTAATTCATTTGAGACTTACTCTAATCTTAATATATAAATATCTATGAATCACATTTTGTTCTTCCTAAAGTAATTTGTAACTTTTTTACATTAAAAGTAACTAAAACAATCAATAATCAGCTTTCTTCATTACATTGAAAGTAATTAAATCTATAATCAGGCACCTTTTGGCGGGGCGGGGTTGACCAAAAGCCTAACAAAAGCCGGACAGGCCGGACTTGTGTATATTTGGCGGGACACGATTATAAAAAGCCGGACACCTGGCAACCCTAGCTAGGCACCAAATCAATCTGCCTAGCCTTTTCCCAAATATATTGGGGTCGGCTTCCAGTCTAACCGGATGCAGCTGAATACCAGTATTAGCTACGCACTAAATGACGACATTATATCGCCACTCGCGAAATTACTGATAATAGTCGAAAGTAACCTAGTTCTGCCCGTTACCTTGATAAGAAAACTAAACTGCAGTCTGTAAATACCTAAAGCCTGAAAATACACTGGTTTCCTGCTCTTGTTTTACTTTGTATGTGTTGGGCACGTGATACATTTTCATTTATGAAAATACCTAAATATGCGAGGGCATCCTTTGCAATTTTGATAGATGATTTTATATGCTCCAATTCATTCTCAAGTGAGTAGTTACCGAAATATAGGTTAGTAAAACTTTCCAGTAGACATTAATGAGTGACAACAAGTCTATTTAATGTCTTTGTTCAATTAATATGTAGAGTTATGGGCGAGTGCGCATTCAGTCGGTGTTATTTTTAAATGTCCTCATAGATACTTCATTTCTTCGCTACGTCAGGCTACGTGTAAGAGAGCACGGGATTCAACGGAGCAATCACCTTTTGCGCGCGAATTGCAATACATCTGGCACACGCGAATCGGCCAAAGAATATTCTAGAGAAAATTACGCGACAAGAACCACGTTGCCTGCCGTTAGAACTTTTGACATGGCCTTTAGAATTTCATCAGCCCCCTATATTCCAAATATTTCGATGTCAAAGTCAATAATACAGTAGCTGAAAATTAACCTTTATTTTTCTCGTAAAGCTTGGCATTTGAGCCCCTGACGACACATTATGTAATTAAATGACCATACAATATTGTAATATCGTGTGATCTTCCACAAAACATTTCTGTAATCATGTTGTCTCGGCAATTATTAGCTTCATTAGTACTGTTGACATTTATTTTGTTAAGCCAGTAAGTGTTGTATTCACATAATTCACTGTCATAGATCTTCTATCATAGTGAAATGTTATCAAAACGATCACGCTTGGCAGATGCATTGATAACGATCAATATCTTGAAGCGCTTTATTGTTCGCTGTAATATTGTGTAAAGGTGTAGCATAAACCTTATAAACATTCCTTTAAAAATAACAATATATTAATAAGTAAACACTGCTATGTTTACTTAAACTGTATCATTGTTCCTAGACAATGAGATTGTAAATGCTGCTCCACGTGCTGACGACAAGTCTGCAACAGTAAACAGCGTGCTGAGTAGGTAAGCAACACTTGCAGTTTAACGTGTCATGACGACATTGTCATCTTTAAGCTTTGTGCAGACCAGCGCGACTTGTCGCGCGACGCGACACCGGTTATTGTTATACTGTCAAGTTTTCTTAGAAATTGTATTGTTCGAGTCGCGTCGCGGCGTCGCGTCGCGCTGGTCTGTACGAAGCTTTATGCACTAAAGCTACGTTCGCACTTAATCACGATTGTATCAAAATACGCCGACTAAAAATGTTTCTGTTACCTGTAGGTATATATATACTAATCTTGCTGGGCTCGTGACTAGGTCCGTGAATGAATGAATGACCATCCATTACATATTAAGATCCCTCCATAATAAAGTGTCTGAAAATAGGAACCGGCCAATCAGGAGACAGTATAAAAATTTGTTAATTGTTAGTGGTTCCGATACCGCCCTATTAAAGAAAAATATAATATGTATGGGTCCGATCATATTTAACAGAATACCCGATGTAATAAAAAATGAGACAGTTCCACGTTTCAAAAAGAATTTGACAGTGTTATTACTCAATTGGCGAATTTTTGACCGATAAGAATTTAAATTGATAATATGACATCTCTGTACTCCTGACTTTTACTAGAACTTTTATTTCTAATTTAAATGTATTGACTCAAACTTGACGAATTGATAATCCCATTTTATTAAACTTGACATTTTGTGTTGTATTGCCTACTTTTTTTTGTTTTTTTCTGAAGTTCATCTTGACCATGTTAACACCTAACGTAGGTATTGATTTGATTGAATTTGTTAATAATATTTGTAAACTGTTTGCATGCCTTAGTTAAGGTAGTTAGTATAAGGATCATTTTAATCTTAACACCTGTAACACTGTACCTACTTTCTGTGCAAATAAAGAACTATCCTATTCTATTCTCCGTGGCTCAGAAAGCACGTTAAACCGTTGGTCCCAGCTGTCATTGTAGATCTTGACAGTTGTTACAGCCACGGGTAATCAGAAGCCCGAAAGTGACAAGCAGTCTTACTAAGGGGTACCGTGTTACCCAGTAACTGGGTTGTGGAGGTCAGATAGGCAGTCGCTTGATTTAAAATACTAGTATTCACCTGCATTCGGTTAGACTGGAAGTCGACCCCAACATGGTTGGGAAAAGGCTAGGCTGATGATGATCAGTTACGAGCCTGGCATAGCATGAAAATATCGCGACCCGTCTCAATTAAGACGTGCTGACATAACAAAGTTTTCTTTCTTTCTTTTTTGAATATTACGACATTCTGTTTTTAACCAACGCAGTTTAGTTACTATATTTAGATCTTCGTTACGTAACCATTTCTTTGTTTAGTAGTTCTTGCTATACGAAAAAAGCCGTGGGAGAGTTTCAACTGAATATTAGTTTTTTTTTGTTTAAAAAACTTTAATTTCAGTAATTATTTTTCAAAATTCAAAATTCAAAATTCAAAAGTCATTTATTCAAACTAGGCTGAGAATCAGCACTTTTCGAACGTCAAAATTACATAAGACAGTCCCCCAAAAACGCCCACCCTTCACCACTTCCTAGTGCTTAAGCTGGGAAGAAGAAGTGGCGCAACAAACTCCCCAGCAGCACAGCTGTCTGTTCAGTTAGAAAAACTTGATTCTATATAATAATGCTTTAATGCAAAAATAATTTACATAAGCACAAATTGCAATCAACTCATAAAATAAAAACATTTTAATGAGTAGATTATGTCAACAATAAATGAAAACAAAATTTAAAATAAATTGACTTACAGTCAAATAAAATAATCCAAACAATTATATGAGCTCATATAGTATCATGTAGTCTTTGATTTTAAAAACACTTGTTTGTTGCTTG
The DNA here is from genome assembly GCA_914767755.1 of Agrochola circellaris. NCBI lineage: Eukaryota > Metazoa > Arthropoda > Insecta > Lepidoptera > Noctuidae > Agrochola > Agrochola circellaris. Next base: position 11,519,542 of record OU611841.1, on the reverse strand, counting down.
GGGTACATTGGAGTAGCTTAATTAGTCCCAAGCCTTTTTGTCGTCTAAGTAATCTTTAACTTTATAGAAACCTTTTTGACATAGTTTCTGTTTAATAAATGATTTAAATTTATTGAGGCTCAGTTCTTTGACATGGCTTGGGAGTTTGTTGTAAAAACGTATACTTTGGCACTTAAATGAATTACTAATTTTTTGGAGCCTAGTCCTGGGCACAAGAAATAAATCTTTGTTTCTAGTATTTAAGCTATGAATGTCGCTGTGTTTAGAATATAGATTTATATTCTTTTTTACATGAATCAGGTTCTCATATACATATTGAGACGCGACCGTCATAATGTTTATTTCCTTAAATTTATCCCTCAGTGAATGCCTACAACTTAGGTTATAAATTGCTCGAATGGCACGTTTCTGCAGCACAAATATAGCCTGAAAGTCGGCCGCATTTCCCCACAACAAAATGCCATACGACATTACACTATGGAAATAACTAAAGTATACTAATCGAGCTGTTTCTACATCAGTCAAATGACGGATTTTATACACCGCGTAGGCTGCAGAGCTTAGCCGCTTCGACAATTTGGTTATATGAGGTCCCCACTGAAGCTTCGAATCCAAAGTAATACCTAAGAACACAGTGGTGTCCACAAGATCCAATTCTGTCCCATTTACTAGTACATTGGTTTTCATCTGCTTAACGTTAGGTGTCAGAAATCTAATACATTTAGTCTTTTTCTCGTTCAAAAGTAAATTATTAACACTAAACCAAACTAACTACTACTACTAACTAACTAAAAAGTTTCAACACACTTACTCGAGAAGTTGCTTATTGCACCGATTTTATTTTGGTTCAAAAAACCGGCTAAGCGCGTGTCGGACCACGCACTATGAAGAGTTCCGTAGTTGGGATGAATTTATCCCAAGAGAAAATTTAACATTGGAGTTGAAAGTTGAAAAAATGTTCTCCCATACATCGATATACCTACGTCACGGACAATCCTGCAACTGCAAATATAAGTCTGAAATCACAAAAAAATGCGATAACACTACAAATTAAAGATTTACGGATTTTTTGCTTTACTTTTGCTGTGGGGCCTTGCTTCTCGCCAAATTTCATGATTCTAGGTCAACGGGAAGTACCTACCCTATAGGTTTTGATTTATTAGCGAGTATTAAAATTACCTAGAAGCTTGATTTTTTTTAGAGCTCTATGGGATTGTAGACTTAGATGACTTTATACAACTACGCGTTCCTGAGAAAAACGGTCTTGACAGGCAGACAAGGAAGTGATCCTATATGAGTCCTGTTTTTTTCCTTTTGAGGTACCTACCGTAAAAACGCGAAAAACGTGATTTGATACGCGTGAGCATTATTGTCATTACACGCTCGGCTCCATTACGGCTTGTATCAAAATGAAGGTACTATTTCATCAAACCGTCTTGTAAACACACAGTCATAGCTATTTTTAACAAAAAATTGCTAACATCATGTGACTTAACAACGTTCGCAACTCAATTATCCAGGTACACAAAAAAAATTTACTTCTCATGTGTACGATTTATTAGTTTGCAGACTGTAATTTGAAAACTCGAAAAAACTGAAACTTGCCACGTGATAGAAGTTGCAAATAAGAACTTTTAGCTGTATACAATTTATACATACATATAACCTTTAGGTAATAAAAATTATTGAAAAAAACTTAGGTTTTCATTTCTAGTTTGTTAATTGATTTCATACACTTTGTAGGGTGAACGGAAATTGCAATTTTTTTAAATAATTTATAATATCATCATGGTTATCTATAACATGAAGAATTTTTAAATGATCTAAAATGATAATAGAAATTTCATACATTTATCTGGGTACGAATACCTACTTCAGTAATAAAATCTATCTATCATATTCATAATTATTAGCATGATTTGGCAAACCCTGATCCTCTATTAGATACGAGTTCATGACATGTCGGTTTTTTTCATTATCACTTCAATCGCCTATTAGTACTTTACCATGTTTTTTTTTGGACATAGCTTTTTTTAGTTCCTAGTATTTTGATGTCATACTTTTGAATACTCTATACATATTTGGCAAGTATTAAACAAATGCTAATATCGTTACAAATTATTTCGTCAATATCCATCTTGAATGATGTCATCGGCGAGCCTTTGCGTATCTTACCTTTTTTCGGCAAAACAAACTTTTAAAATTGTGTGAATAAACATTTCCATTGCTGTATGAACTTACACTAAACTAAAAGATTTGGACAATGGTGCCGATTCTCTTGTCACAAATGCCTCTAAAGTAGACAAAAAATCACCAAAATTTAGTTTATTTACGGGGTAGGGGCAAACAAGTACCACCTAGAGTCACTATTGTGAAATTCGATTATAGTTGTGTCAAAACATTTTTAAATTTAGTTTTTTTTTTTTGCAGAATTGTTACTAAGATTCTCATACTCATAGCAAAAAAAATATTGTGATAGTTTAGTTAGTTTAGTTCTAGTTCGATGTACAAGAGAATCGGAACCAATGTGTCTTTTATGGCACAAGTTCTAATAGGAATCAAATCGGGTAAAAGTGCGTTCGCGCACCGTCTGCATTTCCGTGATTGAAATTGTTTGGGGGCGGCGTCGCCTAAACTGTAATTTATTAGCCGCTGTATTTTAATACAGCGGCTAATAAATTTACCGCACCGTACCGTGTGGCGTACGTGTGGTGCGTGCTATTGCGGAAGGACGCAGAACAGCCCGCGCGGCCGACGACCACGGACAGCCACGCACCGCACGCCAAGCGTCTTCCTACGGTCCGTGATATTGCGAACGGACACAGACCAGCCCCTTGAGATGAATCCATTTTGTCATTCCGAAATGCGAAGTGAAAGAGAAGTTCGCACTCGCACGGTCGCACCGCACCTTTGAAGTTACCGACTCGCCACGGATCGGACCCACCGCGTCGCTACCACAGACGATACTTTTACCATGGTGTATCGGTGCGGGCTGGTCTGCGTCCGTCCGCAATATCACGCACCGTGGAAGCCGAGTTTAGTGAGTCCGTACACCACACCCCTTTTTTTCACGAGTTTATCGTACAATTATGAGTTCACTCAACTATCACGCAAACTCATTAAGCTCAATAACAATTAAAATTCTATTGTGTCTCATTTGTGACACAATAGAATTTTAATTCAATAGAAATTGTACAATCTTCTGAAATATTCGGCCATTTAGTGTTCCTATGGAAACAACATGTTTCTTTTCGTTAACCGAATCATAGATAGTTTTCACCTGCATCCCTAAATATACTCGTATTATTCTCTCTTACAGTCGACTACCGAATTTTTCCGAAATTGTCTTCTTTAATGCCGATCCCATGAATATATTAGACTAAATCTGCAAATAATAAAAGTCACTAAATCCCTGAATCTTGATGGCCTATAGAAAGTTTCCGATTTATTAACTGACTGAATAGCAGTAGAGCGGTTAGAATACATACTTATATTACACGTTGCATATTTATGGCCAATACAGGCAGGTAATAAATGTCAATACGTTTGAGTGCGGAATATAAATTTAATATTAATAAAACCGTCTTAGTAATATCTTATTCGAGTACCACTACCAGGCAACATCGATTCTCTGAACATGGAAATATAGTCAAACGTCGTGGTAAAACGGAATTATTGGAATAATAGAGATAATCTCAATCTGATGAATAATAAAGAAGTAGACAGTGACTTATATGATTCTAATAACTGGATAGACGACTATATGCTGTTTTATCTCTTGATCAGACACAATTTATTTAATTATTTATGTACACACAGTAAAATAGGTACAGATATGACATCATCATAATTATGAGTACAAAGGTACTGCTTATTTCTTAAGAAATTTCTTCCAGCAGACCTGCGAAAGAGAAATGAGAAAGAAATGTAGACAATAGTGTGTGAGAACAAGAAGAGAAAAATATAAAGATGCGTCTTTTAAACTAAAATATTGAAATAAACCTACACGTATTAAGTAATAAATTGATCGTGTATTAGGGTACTGTTTCATTTTGGCAGTTCAAAAACATTTATTGCGTTATTTACGTTGTTGAGCAGACAAATTTTTCGAACATATGAAGCAATGGATTAGCAATATGACAATATCCTTCAAAATGATTCAGATAGTGATTGATAGTGTGTTACGCAATTAAGGTGTTGGATAGGTACTGCTTAAGAAGAGTAGATGTAACACAGTAGATTTTTTTCGAAAATAGCGCGCCTATTTTTATTATAAAACATATTCGAATTAATTTTGAGGAAGTTGTTTGACGCCTTTCCCGTTCGCGTCATCTTTAAATATTATGATGTGTATAGGAAGAAGGAAAAGGCTGTTTGTTTATCTTCAGAAATTTTAGTATCACTAAATATACGAATATAACCCGTGTCCAATAAGTTCGAATAAACTTTTACAGGCACTTATTCCGAATAATGCGAACTTTTTGGAGAGGATCTTTGTACCTGCACGTAAAGTCCCAGTGGCGCCCAGAGGTGTCGGTTCCCGATAGTAATATCACACTTGTACTCCCGAACAAGTTAACACTTTATTGTCATAATATACTCGTACGACTGCAAAACAAAAGAAAATTTAAATTACCGACGTATGTTTTTTGCTAGTTTTCTGTCAAAAATTTAAAACAGAAGCAATTTCGAGAAGTTAAAAAAAAACTCAGTGACGAAATGCCTGGTGCAATCATGATCATGATCTGGTCGGCCGCGTTCAGCACGGACAGCTCGAGTAGTGCAGATCGTAAGGGAGCGGATTCGACGAAAACACCATCGAAAACTCTTGAATCTGCGAAAACGTGCGGTTGATTTGAAAATTTCCTGGGGATCGGCGCATAATATTTGAAAATAGACCTTGTAAGGAAAAGAGGAGATAGAGATAGAGATTAAAAAGTTTGTCCTGAAGTGTTGAAATCAACACTGAATGTTACAAGACGGAAGTTTTGGAGAAAACTGTAGCATCGAGTTTACGTCACATGTTTGGAGATGATTATTACATCTTCCAACAAGATGTGGCAGCATCACACATAGCAAACGTGGTTCAAGCATGGTGTCAAGCCAATTTTACTGATTTCCTACCCAAGAATGAATGGCCTCCTAGCTTAGATAGCTAGATTTGAATCCTTTGGATTTTTTGTATGATCATACATGCTTTCGATGTTAAATGACTACAAAATTGCAAATCTGGAGCAGTTCAAGAAAGTTATTCAGCGCGTTTGGGAGGAAATGCCGATGGAAGCTGTGCGTGCCGCGTGTGACGGGATTGAAACACATTTCAACCTGATGAGGAAGGAAAAAGGTGGAATTATACCGAAACATCTATTATAATTGTTAAAAGAAATGTAATTTTATGAAAAATATATATTATTTTTAAACTAAATATGATAGTTCTTTATTTATTGTGTTTTCAAAGTGTATTCGTATTTATTGGACACGGCGTAGTTGACAGATATTTGATGATCTTTTGATACCAGCCTTCCTTCTCTTGGGGTTTAACCAACACGGACATATTATAAAAGCGTTAACATCTGCAAAAGATAGTCAGTTTATAATTGATTTTTAATGTCCAGAACTTAGATTTTTCGATTACCTACTAGGAATTGCTAGTGTTTCATTAAAATTATATAGTAAGCCCTCAATAAAAATCATTTTTTCGTAGGTAATAATCAATGTAATCAAACAGAAACAAGCTAGATAACCTTGAACTTTATAGATTTGACGTTATTGGAATAAAAACAATCTTTTTAAGTAGGTGTCTCGTGCAGTCACTCAGCACGAGACACGATAATAATTATAGTAGAAATATAAGATAAAATAAAAATATTGCTTATTAAAATTCCCAAATTCAAGAATTCTAAAGAACTTGTTAGGTTACTTTGGTTAGGTTTATTACCTACCAACTTCTTTAGAATTCATGAATTTCAAGTTCTTTGCCAAAGATCAGAGTTGTGTCGTGCTAATCTTACGATTTATTGTCTGAAACACGTGCTCTTTTATAGCGTGGTATTTCAGCGTGAGACATGTAAACCTGAACAGTGACACATCACGCCAGGATCATGTAGCTGCTGTAACGCAACGTGCTCTCATTGTTTATTCTTCAGGTTGCCGTCATAACACACACATTTGTAATGTGATTACTGTATCACCTGTAATTAATAACATTTGCGACGTTAATTGATATTTATGGTACTGAAACAGTATGAAATATGCTTGTGACAAAAGAAAATCAACTGACTTTACAATACTTGACTGAAATCCTGAAATATTTTCCGAATATTATTTTAAGAACATTAATTTTGTTTATTATTCTTATTTACATGCATACTACTTACCTACCCACTGATATATACCTGTACACACATAAATAAATTAGCATACCTACAAACAATAATGTAGAGTGTGTCATACATTAAAGTCTATCTATAGGGAGCGGCAAGGCACTTCCAGACTCATATTCTAGAACGATGTTCAAGCATCACTTTTGTTCTTAGCTCACCAGGAAGTTAAGTGTTAAAGCAACGTCATTCCAATGGAATTCCTAATTCGTTATTTAAATTATTATGTAACTTAGGCGTAAAAGTGACACATGAAAACTAGTTTACGACGCTGTCAAAATTAAATATTCATAGTTTTATTAAATTAATCTTATGTATATGTTATAAGGTTACTATGATCTCTTACTGTCGCTCTTAGAAAGTGGAAAGTTCTTGAGTACAGGCCTTTAAACGGAAAAAATAAATTCATAAAACAAACGTAGCTAATTAATTCTGTTTTCCTGTTTATTTATTTTTAGCTGCGAGATCAGATTCAATGAATAGATACGTGACGTATAGGAAGATATTAATAGTCAAGTTCAAGTAGTTATTTATTTTTATTTGACTGTATAGTTATTCAAGTCTTTAGAGCAGTGCCGGGCGCTTTAAATTGCGTCAGCGTCAGTAGAAACCGCACACACTGGCGTTTTTCTGTGAAACATTTGCATGAAACAAATGCTATTACTGATACCTATCTTTTAAATTCCATATCAATTACCTACGTAGGTACATATATTTATTCCACATATATGCCAAGGGCTAAAAAAATTGTGACGTGAAGCGGTATGGCCTCGGTATTGTAATAATACCAGCATTTATGTTCCTCAATTAACGACGTACGAGTCGCAGTCCATTAAGTATATGTATGGACTGCAATTGAGCTTTGAGCTGGCTGGTATGCTAGACTATACCAGTGTAAGTAGTTAGTCTTGTAACTTTCATGTACTTTTGTAGTGAGTGTCGTGTTTTTTTTTGGAAGTCAGTTGTTTTTTTTTTTGTAAATAGTTTTTATTTTTCCCTTTTTAGTTGAGGTACCTACCCCACACAAATTCGAATACCACTACCTGCTATGTAAATAACAGTGAGACGAAGTTATCATCATATCATCCACATATACTAAGTGGGAAAAATACGTATTATTGAAGCTTACTCAAAAACTATTCAAGCAAAGTTAATAAAATTTATATGGGACCATCAACAAAACAAATAGGTAGCTTAAAGATTCAATGACTGCTTTGCAAACCGAACTTCGTTTCCCAACAATTTATATTTTTTTACAATTTGTTGTACTACTCGTATTATATGATACTGCGTAGAACGTACACAGATAAACAAAAAGTTTACGCCTCTTCTGCCATCTTTGGGTATAATAAAAATAAATATGCCAATATATATAGAAATGCCGTGTATGTATTGCAATCTACTGTTATATTATTTTAGTGATAGCTAAAGCTAGAGTCAGGAATAATCTGTAAGAATGTCAGTGTATCAGTGTTGTGCCATTACTTAGTAGGTATATGCAGGACCGCAGGCGTTCATTAATACACTAAAAACTACGAAAAGAATAGGAAATTGCTACTAAAGGCTGCGGGTGTCGACCTCAGGATGAGCTGACACTCACACGGACAATTATAAATCGCTTGCTCCCGCGTCAGCAGTCCTGACTTTCTTCGGTTTAGTAGCTGGTGGTATATTATGGTGTCTTACGACTTCCACGCGAACGAATTCGAGGGCAGAAGCTAGTACCCAATAAGACTGTTTATTGCGTAGATAGAGGGTGGGTCAAAGGTTACAAAATAAAGCTGAATCTCAGTTCTGTTAATACCTATATGTGCCGCAATTTACGGAAAGGGTCTTGACAGAAGCACAACAAAGTGCTCCAATAAGGGCTCCGTTTTTTCTTTTGCGGTACGTAACTCGAAAAATGTATAAAAAGTGAAACGTCTGATACGAGTACCTTTATCAACAAGAACCAAATATCTGTCACGACCGTACCTACATGATTAATTATACAGGGTGTAACGATCTTAACAGTTCTTACTAAACACGGTTGTATCTAAGCTTATAAATTTGACGAAAACCTCCCGCAGACAGGAGCGAGGCGACTCTAGTAGAACAATTTCTATAAAAACTTCATGGATATTGTTCTAGCAGAATCGCATAGCACCATCGCGTCGCGCCTGTCTGCGGTGATGTAGATAAGAATGGCGAGCCTAATCCGTCTTCATTTCTCTTCGTGACTTAAGTAATACGTACTATTTTAAGCTATAATAATACAGTGTGTGTGCTAAGCTTATCTGTGTTCTTTTCCACAGACGCCTGTCTGCGGTGCCAGGGCGAGAGCAAGAAGGATTCGTACGGCAAACAAGACTGCGTGGTGGTGTGGGGAGAGTGTAACCACAGCTTCCACTTCTGCTGCATGTCCCTGTGGGTCAAGCAGAACAACCGGTGTCCCCTCTGCCAGCAGGAGTGGTCCATACAGCGCATGGGCAAATAACCTGCGAAAAAGCCTACATCGAGTGTAAAACATCTTGGATGTATTGTTCTAAAATAAAGTGAGCTAATAATCTCAATGCTGATTTATTTATTCTACGATGGTTTTAGTAAAGTCGGGTTTTGAGTGGGAGGCGGACGTCATCCAGGTAGGTAGGTACTAGAAATACTGTGATCGAAAATTGCTGAGTAATGATCCTAATGAGTACCAAAGTGTGCAATTAACATCGACCCCTTTTTTAATATCAGGGCATATTTGCCCTGATATTAAACAGACTATCAAAGTCAGCTTATTAAGTTGATAGGTGAGGATAACATTAAACAATTATATAAGGTAATATGTTATTCATTAGATAGGTAACTACCTAGTTACAGTTTTTTCAACATGACCAAATATGGCTTTAATTAATAGCAGTTTTCTACCGTTTTATTTTATGGTGTGGTTTTCAAACATTAATCATACAGTGTGTGAAAAATAATAATAATGTTTTAATTATTTTCCTTTTACGTGGTAAAGGTGATGACATTTACTACAGTAGGTACACAGTGCAGTGGCGGACTAAACCAGTTGAGGGCCCCCGCCCAAGTATGCAAAAAGAAAAGTTTAAGAAGTAGTACCTATACGAGAGCGACCGACGCAAGCTCGAAATTTTAGGTTAGGTTTTCTTTTGACTATTCATACGGAAAAAATAAATAGTTTGTCGACATAGGTACTGAAAAGTTAGAGCATTAGACAAATATAGGATATGATGCTAGAGCGAGCGAAGAGAGCTCGAAAATTTTAACACTCCGGATAAGTAAAATTTTCTTTTGAACATTTGTACAGAAATAGAAATCACTTTGTTTGAGAATATAGAATGCAATAGCAAGCGAAACGAGCACGAAAATTCTAGCACCCTGCCCTGGATTAGTAAGGTAGCATAGCTACATAAATAGGAGTTACTTTGTCGACTTACCTACGCAGAAAAGTCTAAGAAAAAAGAGAAGGAACGATGCAAGAGTGAGCGCAGCTAGCTTATATTAGGCATACGTAGGCCACTACAAACTGCCTTTCACTTGAACACATTTTGGCCTTGTTTGGGGCTTTACTCGAGATTTAGGACTCCACTTTTTTTTTTTTTTTTGAGGGTGGGAAATTGTCAAATAAATTCTCCCGCTCTGGGCGGAGCGGGAGGGCGTGGCAGACTTTTACTGACTAAAACCCACCCGTGTTCCTTCCGTTGCCTGTGTGCAGGGGTCGCGATATCCCTTTCGGACAAACTCGACTCCCCTAAGACCGGGGGTCCTGGGCGGGCCGCACCTGCCGACCCCCCTTAGTCCGGCAGTGACACAGCTATTAAAGCAAGATGAGAATTAATGTCAACACGTGGTATAATAATTTGCCATTGTGATAAGTTTAGACGACGTGGTATACATTAAGATAAAATACTTATCCTATTGTATTATAATAATCTACGTTTGTGATTTCTTAATGAGGCAATCCTTCGACACTATCCTTCACCACAAGGTCTGTTCAGCCACATTCACATATTGATTGGGGACAAAACAATATGCGAATGAGCAACTTTTTTTTATGTGTCATGGGCGTAGCCCACTCTAGCCGCGAGCTACCAGGCGGCCTGTTCACCTTCTCTATTAAAAATCTGAGTTCCTGTTCTAGCTTCAATATACTACCTGCTTATAATGCTGACATTAAATAGGTAGATTTAAATTCATTTATTAATGCTGAGTATGACATAAAAAAAACAGATTGCTCGTGACCATAATGAAATGTTAGGAAAAAAAGCCCCGAAATGTCAACAAGAACTGGTCGTAGTTATTGTTGTTATAACTTTTATACTTTTTTTGGAATTTCATTCCCAATCTAGTTAAAGCATTTACTTATAAAAGGTCAAGCAATTCATATCCACTATAATCTCGCCAATTCCTAAATGACGAAGAAATCAAATAAATGTTGTACCTACTTATATAAACAACGAACAAGATCTGCATCATCGATTTTTGTTTCATAACATGCCCGATCTGATCACTGTATGGTTATTTTCCACGTTGTGTCATAAGTTCATAACTATCATAATTCATGAGTATAAGTGAATATACATTCGGCATGATTCTATGATGCGTCTGTTAATGATGATTGGTCGTCAGTCCAGACTATAGACCGTTGTTAAACACTCTGTCTCGACTCGATTGCTAATTACTGCAATAAATCACGGAAGCTAAACAAAGACGTCAGTTGTGTAAATTATCACTTCCCCTTTATTACCATAGTTTTATTTAAATGCTAGAAAACTCTGGAAAAGTGTTTGTCTTTGTTTAGAACCAACTGGTTGTAGTTAGGTGCGGAACTGCTGGTGATTCTTTTGTAGACTAAACTTAGAATCTAAAACCGCTACATTAAAAGCAATCTTGGTGCTTGATTTGCAGGAGCAAAATAAAAGAATTCATAGATGAAAGAGATGTATTCCACGGCTATCAGGACAATCCCAGAGCCCGGAAGATGGTCAAGATCCCTACCGTCACTTACTGGAATGCTATCTTCCTCCGAGCACGTTTGCTCTTGCGAATCTCCATTCAAGCCGGCCAACAAAGGTAAGAATGAGGTGGGAGCTCTGTTCCTCGTCAGTGTTCACTCCAGCCGGTAAATAAAGGTAAGCCAGGGATGAGGAACAAGACTTCTCAAAGGAGATAGTGTCCGTGCGGTCGCTACTGCCCAACAGCTCGCCACATGCTGCCCTGCATGTTTCTGCATCTCTCTTGGTCTGGCTCCTCATCCTAGACCTGTTCCAGCAAAGTAAAATCTACCGGCACAGACCGAGTTCGGAGCGCGTAAGCCCCACCACAACGTTAACGTAGAGATACGGCGGTCTGAATTATTATGATTAATTACTGATTGTTTGAGGCTTTCAGACCTAAACTTTGGCTCAACTATCGAGTTAAAAGCAAAGACTGCAGCCAACAAGCTGGGAATTGTAAATAATTTTTCGCACCTGGTTTCAGCTTCTTAATTTGTAGGTACAAAGTACAGGTCCGTTCCTGTATAGAGTTGTACAGAGTTATAGAGTAGAGTTTCTGCTACTTATGGGATATGGTTCTGCAAAATACCGGTTTGCCACGGGTGAATCGGTAGAACGCAGAGTAAAAAGCTCATAGGCGATAAGGCGCTAGTGGCAAGGCTTCTCAGCCTAGCATATCGGCAGAACGTTGCTCTTGCTTGCATTGACAGGCACGCAACGTTCTGCATAGTATGTAGAAGATCGAAGTCTTCTACAGATGGAACTTAAAGGAGTGTGTGCAGTAGCTCCACGACCTGACCCCTTTTCCCTTTCACTACCAGACGTACTGCAGGGTAAGTACGTGTGGTAGATCAGCGCTCGGTAGATATCATTTTCGAAAAAGTTTTCGTACAAAAAATGAAGAAATGAAAAAAAAAATCTACAAGATAGAGGAATGCATTGATTCTTTCAAAATAAACCTCCCAAAACTTCAGCAATGAGTAAGAAAGACTATTCTTAACCGATATTGAAACCCTTACGTGTGAATACTAGGAAGGAGACGCAGATGCATTACATTTGGAAGCTAAAGACGGCCTTTGTGAATCAAGCGACGTGCGTCATCCATAATACGATCACCGCCATGCTTGTTAAAATGATATAAGATTGTTATGTCTTCTAAGAAATCTGTCTTACATAAATCATTTACACGGCGTTAACATAATCTGCAGACGGAAACTCCATTAATAGCGTCTATTCGAAAACTGTAGCTATTTGGCTCATAATTGGGTATTAATTTCTTTAGTCATTATGGTATTGGTAAGAACGCAAAATGGTGGGAATTTTCCGTCCTTAACCAGTGCTAACCAATTCTTATTCATTCTGACGAGCTCCTCCCGCAGTTTCGCTCTATCAGGATCCAAGCGCATAGTGGTAATGTCAACTTACCGCGAATTGAAATTATTTTCAATTCGGAAAAAGAATAGTTTCGGCTAAATATAATCTGAAAGCTTGCTTAGATGTAATTGTAATAGGGAAGAAGAACCCATATATTCATAGATTCATTAATTAAAAAATTGGTTTGTGTTATTTATTAGGTTTCTAGCTGGCGAGTATCAATTAGCACTATACAGGAATCGTGGGGTACCATGACGTCATCGGTGTAGTGTTTCACACTGATACAAGTATGCCTATCAACCATCAAGTACTACCTACTGCGTAGCAATTCATCTCTGATCGACAGCGTCAATGTCAAATCAATAACAATCACTTGAAACATTGAATTATTTTGTAGGCGCCGCACATCCATCGGCGGTGACCTGATCTTTCCGTCCCATGTTAACCTGCGATTCTGCTATTGTTTTTCTTTGTAAATATCGATGAATAATTCAACATCTTTTAATATTTTTGTCTGCTATTCTGTGCAGTGTGTTCTGAAATGCTCTTGCGCGCTCTTGACAACTAATTTAAATGACCTCTAGACGTGCAATATGTCAATTTTTCCAGAAATAAATCATGTGCGAAAGAGAGAAACAGTGGATTTGGAGGCCATCTCCAAATCCACTGTTTCTCTACTAATGTAACTCAAGCGAAGTAGCATACTCAAAGCTACGAGTAGACCAGTGTAAACCCGTGAAAACTCACTTATGGATTTTGGAGATCCATTGAAGAAGTTGATATAATCTGTCAAAACAAACCGTTTCAATAAATTCAACGTTATAGAGGCATAGGAAACAGGGTGTAAAGTTCACTCATCCTCCATAGCAAAGGAAAGGATCCGCTGACCAGACGGGTGTCGTGTCTGGCGGACTACTAATGATATATGCTGATCGCGCGGTACTCCGCTTGCGCGATGCAGGATTTCGCGTTACGTCAGTGTGATGCGTAGTTCGCATGTGGCGATGTAGATGCCGCCACAACGTTAAACGTCATACTAAGAAACTGAAATCTGTGCCAAATTATTTCAAACCAAAATACGTGGGTGTATTACAGGTATTATGTAATTTATGACTATTATTACATTTATTATTGTTATGGTATAGGTCGTTGGCTATTGCGTAAAAATAGTAGTTATAGTATGGCACATTGCCAGCATATTTGAATAAGTAAATCTTCTAGTAGGTACTTAAATGCGAATTCTTATCAATGACTTGAGCACGTATGCTGCACGGTGAATTGTAGGTGTGTCACTGATAAGAAAAGGAATGTAATCAATTTGTTTGCTTAGATACCACTGAGTCACAAAATCATGACGATATCTCGTAAACAATTCGGTAATCTTGTAACAAACAATTTTGGGAATATTTTTATCGTCAGAATTACGACGGCTTATTGGGTTATTTTTGTTTCAAGAAATCCGCCTGAGTTAGTAAAAACTGGGGCGAGCTACTTACACCAAGCCGGACACAGCTACATTATTAAATAAGTATGATAAATACACCAGGGACCAGGGGCACCAGGTACACCTCTGCCCAACCCTTCGGGGAAACAAGACATGTTCCAAGGTTGCCTGGAAGAGATCGCAGTAAGCGATAAGGCCGCCCATTGTATATTTTATAGTATTACTTTTTCTTTATGTAATGTATAATCTGGTGTACAATAAAGTATATATAAATAAATAAATAAATGATGTTATAGAATGAGGTATAGGTAATAAAAGATATTTTTATTTATCCGCTTCCAAGGAAGTCGCCCCACGCCCCACACACACATAACCATTGAGTTAAATTTACGTACGTAGTACATTTAACTCATTGCTTACAACCCAAATATAGCTATTTTTGAAACTTCAACTAGGTACATCCATACAGATCTCAAGAACTGCTTATGCACACCATTCACTGACAGTCATAAAGTGTACAGAAAGCACGTTGTCGTCCCGTAAATCTTAAATCGCACTTTCGTCTACGTGACATCCTAGCGCTTGCTAGCCGGGCTTGGTATCCGTACCTACTAAAACCGGTATCGATACCAAGATTCTTTCGTGTCGCAGACTTGTGGTGCTAGTTCTAGGGGATAAAATAAGGCCATATCTTTTTTGAGTAGAAAAAGCAGGTTGATCTACGACATTCCTCTTACACAGCGCAGGGTAAATATAACTATGACATGATATTAATACATATAGTTCAATATACACCGTGTGTACAATGCTCGTGAAATAGAAATAGCTATATTTTACCGTCCTTTGTTTGACTGTTGTTTGTTGTAATGTAATTACAGGAAACTTAGTCGAAGGTGGTTCTCTGCAATTATGTATTAAATTAACTGACGTTCATTAACAAAGCTATAGGTAACACCGCAACAAGTAATAGTTTGTGGTTATTTTAATTCTGTATTTTCATATTTTTCGTCCATATGTTGTTTCGTCTTTAAAACATTTACGTTCGCTCTTTAATTTAAACAGCAGGGTGTCTGGTATAATATTTGAACAATTTAACCATTTTTGCAGTAACTATGTAGGGCTTACTTTAAGAGTAAAGTCGAAGACATGAATAATCTAAGCCGTATCGCATAACTTCCTAGTTTATAATAATTATTATATCTAACATGAAACGACCTCGATGCAGTAATCAAAATTGTTTCGCGTTTGTGTCTTTCTGTTGATACAGCAAAATGTTAAGTCGACGTCTGCAAAAAATATACAAACATCACGTGCTTGATTAAGAAGCCTTGTTGATTGCCTGCTTGTCTGAGAGTTGTTCATTAAATTAATAAATAATAATTTTGTTAGGTATTTAGTTCCTTGTAGTTTTTTGTCAAACGGTACACCTTGAATAAGTACTATTATTTTGAGCAGAGCGCGGAGCGAGCACGACACGTTTCGACACACCCGGCCAGGCCTCCACTGGGAGCCAATCACGCGCCGCCACCGCAAGTATAATCAGTACTTTCGATGCATCGGAGTCGGACTATAGACAGCCTTGTACAGCAATAAATAAACAGAGATTGCGTCAGCTAACGACGGTAATGAGTAATCTGTTCAATGTGCATGATAAGTTTCCTGAAAAGTGCGCTATCATGGGGGCGAAATGTTTTTTGCCTGCTTTGATAATCATATTTTTGGCTGATGTATTAACCAGAAATATACAATTTTTAAGAATAGGTAGGTACCTACTTGGCTTCTTTGTTCTGTCTAATAAGTTCTAAATGGAACATTCTACTTCAACGCTCGCTAATTGTTTCAGTGTTGTTAGGCTACCTATCTGTGCGTTTGCAATGGCGAAACATTCACAACAAAACATGTTGGAATCTCTATTTTCTGTCAATATAATTTTTGAGAGAAACTAGAGATTTCAACATATTTTGTTGCGATGATTTTTTTTGTGGTGTCATTTTAACCAAACTATTGTTCCAGGACCATCAAAATATTTGTATGTATGAAATGTGTCTAAAAGTCTTAAAGGTATCTGTTGTAGCGTCGCTAAGTAGGTACCTATACAATGCTTTTATGGTGTGCATGAAAGAAAATCTTATTTCCAGGTATATCTCGACCAATAGATTTGGATTTGTGGTGATGTCCATCCAAAATAGTTCTTACTCAGTCTAGTAGTCTAGCTGCCTGAGTTAGAGCTAATAATTAAGTATTAGTCAACTTGCAGCAAGAAAGCTGTAAGGAAGTCTTTAAATGTAATAAAAACAGTAGGCATAGCATCGACGAGGCGTCTGTTTATTGAGGCTATGCTACCTTGTCCGTAATATCAGTTTACAGACACCTAAAAACAACCTCAACCTTTGCTTCGCTGACCTAACCTAGTAGCGATAGCCTAATTATAAATAGGACAGCATCTGCATGCCTGTAGGTACATTAGCATGACCTACTCAAGACAAATACGGCTGGCACAGATCTCAAATGGTATGTAGGCTTCAAATATTAGGTAGGTTTTTATTTTCCGGAGATTCACTAAGATGTCTACTGTCTGTTATTATATCTTAATATATACATAAGTCTGTAACTGCCATGTGCAGTAACTTTCCATTCGCTGCAACTGGCTGCGGCCAATGGATAATGAGTCGATGTTTATGAAACAAAACGCCAAAGACATTGGTGTGTACATACCCATTGGCGGCCATTCCGTGCCATACGAGCTAGCTCGAGAAGAATTGTTCGAGTTTGGTGTGAGCTCTAAATAGAATATCATTGGAGCAGAGTTCGGATGCTAAACATTGATTTTCGTCATTGTTACGTTCAAAAATGGAGTTTGACATACGAGTAAAAGGTTACTTGCTGTGATCACAAAGTTTACTCAGGTAACAAATACAATAGATATATTGACATAATCAGCTCAGTAAGTATGCATTACTGTTCTCGTAAATCCTTTTACGGAGTTTAAACTCCATATCACTAACAAACCCTAATTAGTCAAAATGAAACGCGATGGCCGTCCCTAATCATCGTCTTAATTAAAGCTCTCACAAGACAGGCCCAGCCTCAGCCTACGTTGGTAATCGAAGAAGTTCATATCTACACACCGTAAGGACTATTTCTGCTTGCAGCGCTCGGCCGCTAAAGAATCGGGGCGGTAACAGATGTGGTCATAGTGTTCATGGGATTTTGTTTTCAAACTGCTTAGATATGAAGTTCTTCGGTAGTACCTTCTCGGAATGTTGATCAACTGTTACTGCAGCTGCATCATAATTTTGGTTAGGTTTTGTGAAATTTTGTAAACTGATGAGGACTTTGTGTATCGCGCTTTTGTGTTCAAGTTTGGTAGGTAATCAGCAGGGTTGGTGCCCGAATGTCCAGGGTGCAGACCTACCTACTCAAGACACTCAACGAGTCACTCCTAATAAACGAAACAAAAGAAGAATAAAATTGTTAACCTGAAAGGCATTTCTGTAATCTGTACATCGCACCGTTAAGCAATTAATAACACCAAACAAAACAGGCGTCTAATTGCCAATTAAATCTAAATATCGTGTCTGAAATGACGTGTAGTGGAAATCCGTTAATTAGATAGGTATGCTAGTACCTATGATAATTACTAAAATACTAACTACTCGCTAAACAGAGCCTTCATTTCTAACTTTATAATTCTGTCTAGACAGAAAATAAGTAAATACCGCAATATAAAACTTCCTTTTAAGAATTACTATTAATTAAAAATAGAAATACAAAATTATGATGTAACCTAATAATCCTTCGTGAACTCAGCTTATATAATAATAAATCTAAGTACCTATATAATTTTATTGTAACATATTTAAATGTTAATGTTAATAAAAAAGGTAAATGTTAAATGATGAAACTGTTTGTAGCTATCCCAGTAACCACCGCAATGAGGGACAGCTGTTATTAAAAGGCTTAAATTAGACGATATCCATATTTCCATACTAATCCATACTTCTATAGATACTGATATGTAAATGCGAAAGTAACTCTATCTGTCTGTCGGTCTGTCTGTTAGCTTTTCACGCTTTAACGGCTGAACGGATTTGGATGATATTTGACACACGGATAGACATGACCTGGGTTAGGGCATAGTATACTTTTCATCCCGGTAGTACGGTCCGTGGGATAATTTCAGACCTCCACGCGGGCAAAAGCCTACCTACCTACCCATATATTATATAAAATGCCGTGCTGCACCATTTATTAAATGGGTAGTGCTTTATTTCTTATCATCTACCGTACAAATCATGATCATGATTTAAAAGAGTGTCCGTGGAGTTTCTTGCCCGTTCTTCTCCATAGGTACCTACTACGCTTTGGAATGGGCATCTAGCTTCATCTTTCTGACTGACCGACCCCCTTGACAATTCAAAAGTGCCTGTAATTGGTTTATTTGAAATAAATGCTTTGAGTTTGAAAAAAAAACAAACATATAGTTCATCGTCTCTCGTATAAGAATATCTCCATAGATGCTTTTAATGGCAATCAATGATGAAAAGAGAGCCGTTTATTTTCGTAACCGTGAAAAACACGAACCATTTGTAGTTCTTGCATCAAATAGAGTCAAAGTAGCTTTTCTTTGACATCATGTGCATAAATACATGCAGATACGTGCCTACCAAATGTGATGAATAGGCACAGTAAACAGTCTTCTACCGAAGCGATCAATTTATCCTTGATAGAGTTTCATGTCAGTAATAGACTATTTATTCCATTTTAAAGGCAAACGGAAAATTCCAGTCTTGATGGACCACAATTATATCAATCAAGTCAGTTGTCTGATTGTCTGCACGATGTCCGATTTCATGATTCGCTGGCAGTCACACATGAAAGACTACTCCCAAATGTACCTACATTTTAAAATCACATTTGGAATAGTGGATCAATGGATCGTATTTGTCAATTTGGGTTCAAAACCAAGTGACTTAAAATTTGATATTTAAATTTAATGTAAACATTAATAAAAGGTTAGTAATAGGTGGAAAACGTGCTCGGACACTCGAAATTCATGTCCATTTAGAAAACTTTATAAAAAAAAACTTGAATAAACGAGTAATATTCAGCACGTGCTGAATTTAAATTCGTTTCCAATGTGCAAAACATAATGTATTATTTTTGTTGTAACTACGTGCCTACATAAAGGAAGGTACAGGAAATAATTCTGGTCTTTCCAATACCAACCGAATTCTAAAAATTCCTCATTTTCATGCTTATCAAATATTAATGCCATTTACCTATGTACCTAACTTCAAAATGTTTAAGTATATTATTTACAAGTAGTTCACAAAAAAAGAAACATTACCGCGTCTCTACATTTTTATTTTGTTAAACTCTTTATGTGTACAATCTTAAAAACGTGAGAGTGAGAGAACCACAAACGGGTCCTATTTCCATATTTTTGCATCTTGTACCTATCAAAGTCAAAGTCATTTATTTGCTTTCAATGCGGTAACACAAAGGTGATAGGTAAATAAATATATTTGTGCGATGACACATTTCGCCATATTTTAGCACACAGCTTAAAGTTGAAACTAATAACTAAACATGAAATTATTTAAAGTAGGTATATCAATCTTCAATTTACACAACTAATTAAAAATGTATGTATGTATAAATAAGCTTATACCAGTAGACAAAATAGAGAAGCAATACCTACCTATACTATTTTACTAAAGGAAATAGGAAAATGTCGAGTCTGAAAAACTGGAACGCTATGTTTATGAACGACTGAAAAAGTAGAAGTAGCTAGCTATCTTGTAATTAAAAATATATCTACTTAAATCCATAATATGAAAATACGACGTTATAAAAACGAAAAACATTTGAGTCTAGTTCGAAAACGGTCTGAAAGATGTGAGAGCTTTTCTACTTATAACATTTTAGCTCTCATAACCGGTACTTAGATAATGTTTATCCTAAATTCCTAATCAGTTTTTACTGAACCCTAAGCCATAATATAAGAACTGACAAACAATTTAAAATATTGGCAAGATTTCATCACTTTTCGACTATTCAAGAGAGCCGATAGTTTGCGAACTTTTAAGCAGATCGCTGTTGGACCTTGGACTTTGCACCGACATGCGCCACGCCTGCTCGCTGTTCTCAACAAGGCTTTGCAGACACTGGCAACACAGCATGACACACTATTACTTAAATTAATAGTCTTTTTTATGTCTACCAAAATAAAATGCAAAATTATCATTATCAAATTTATTTTTAGCTCTTCAGTTCATAAGTGTAAATGTGTGTATTAAATATAAATAAAGGAAGAAGTTTAGTTCTAACAAAATTGGAAAAACTGTCGTGCCAACAACACGAAGAAAAAGAATATAAATAAATACGCAGCTGCCAAATTGTTGAAAATAATTTGAGGAAATAATATGTTTAAAAAATAACTAAGTCACGTTAAATAAAACCTTCCTCCTGTTGATAAGTCGAGAATGTTTAAATTTGCAGAAAAGGAATTCGAGTAGGTACTAAAGGCACTGTAGGGAGAAGGATGCCATATATAGTTAGGTACTACCATCGTGAGGCTACGTGCAAATTTATGGAGTAAACAATGTATCACGAACTAAATACAGTGACGGAAAACACCATGTGGAAACACCGACCACAGTGCAATAAAATCCAGACATTTGGAATGTGACGGTGAGGTGTCTTGTTACAATACATCACTTAACGACATGTTAAAGCGTTATTATGATGATGAAGGAACTGATTTTAATTTATTTTCTATGCACCACAGAATATAGTCCAGTGGGGATTGTAAAAAGTTAAGAGCGCTTATCTTAAAAGTGGACAAACATTTACCTGTTTTGATTAATTTGGCAATATTACTGTATGAAAATAAGAAATGTGGCTAACTATTGAACTAAAATATTGATTATGAACGCAATAATTAATATCGTAACACCGAATATTTAGTATTACTTAGATGTAAAAAAGCCTTTTTTACACCTAAAACGGTTATAACATCAAAATTCAGTGTTATAATTGCAATTCATTATTAATATTCTAGTTCGCTAGTTAGCCACATTTCGTATTTCCATACAGTATTATTGCAAAATTATAAAAAAAGCGAAATATTTGACAACGCTCTTTGTATATATATTTGTTCTCTCTCTCGTGGAAAAGTCGTCGTTTTGGAACGTCTGTCGTTAGAAATCTCGTTTTCCAGATTGTGGTATGCCTAATTTGATCTCTGAATATTTGGCGGCGAGTTTATTAACAGCATCACGCTACCTTTGCCTGTAACAATTTATGATTGCGGACTTTCAAAGGTTTATTTACACCAGTGTTGTTGCGTAGTTTAGTAATGACGAAATTAGCACAATAATGGACAAGTTGACATTCATGTGTTATAATTACCAATTCATCTGTTTCAATGCCTACCTACATTTGAAGAGCGTAGGTGTGGATTTTTTGCCGTGGATCACATGGTTTGGCACCAAATGTGTTTTCTTTTTTTAAGTAATCTTCGTTTTTTTCCCCTTTAATTGTACTGTGAGTACCTTACTTCTTGCCAAATTTTATGCAGCTATGTCAACTACTATCAAAATACAGGAAGTACCCAATTGGTTTTGGAAAGAGATAATCATCAAAACATGTGACATAATTGACCGTATCCTTTGAGTACCTTGACTAAAAAGCTTGAATTTTTACCCGTCCAAGGGACCGCAGACCTTAGTATTTGATATTATTTCAACTTGATACCTATACCAGTTCCTGAGAAAAGGGTCTGAAAAGTGATCCTATATGGGTTCCTTTTTACTTTTTGAGATACGGATCCATAAAAATAGCAAATTTATGAAAACCGCAAGTTAAACAGAGGTCAATGACGTCTATTCTTAGAAAGTCGTATACGTTGGAACAAGCATGTAGTCTTGTCGGTACGTATTGCGCGGAGGTGTGGCGCGCACGCGCATCGCAACACGCAACCATGTGCAATCCATATGTACCTAGTTGCTCGTTCATAGGTCGATACGCGCAAGCCTCCCCGGTATGCGAATAGTCTGCCTCAATCCAATATAATGTTGCATCAGAAGTACCTATGAGCCATTTTTGTTTGTTAATGATAACATCTCAAAATGATTCGATAACAAGTTATCAGGCTTATTAAAAATCCGCTTATTTATCATTTCTTTTTCAATCTGTTATTTAGGTACTAAAAAAGCAAACTGTGTTCAATCAACTAGTTCTTATCTTGTTAATTATGAAACAAAAAGTCACATTGATAGGAACATACCTACGGTACGACACACCCACACAATGAGTTGATTGCCACATTTTAATTTATTTGCCAGAATATCACTAAGGAAAGAAACACATTATTTTACGTCGCTGACGCATACGATCGCTGCGGGTGGCAGTTGCTGATTGGCTGCCACAAACAAGCCCCCCAACGTCACACGGTATCTGTCACGCAGGCATAGCTCGTGACCATGGCTCCATATCGCTACACTACACTCATTGTGAAAATACAAGAATATATAGGTAGGCATAGTACTATATAACTTGACGTGGAACTATTGTTGCACGAAAACCATATTTCTATATTAAGTCTCGCGGCCATTACACGTGCAGCCGTCATTGAAATTGAAGAAGCCGATAATTGCACAATAGGGTATTTCACGGGTTCTTTTTTTCATTTCTCGAAACTTTATTGAAACAAATGTTGAAGACCATGACAGCATGACTAGATACCTACGAATAGATCATATTATTATATACATCTTCAAAAAAACCAAGAAACATTTAAATGATTTCAGAATTGAAATCATGGGGCAATCTTTTCGAAACTCCTGTGAACTTAGTTTAACAAAGACTAGTTTCTTTACATAACAGTACTAGGATCATTAGGCAAACGGACGGGCCAGTGACTCATGGGCATGGTTCACATGACTGTAATTACTCAAGTGAGCGTCATCTCAGAAACATGATGCTAAATATGTGGGTGTGGCTCGACCTGTCCTTGAAGACTTTAATACTGTCGATATTGTAACTTTCTATAGTCACTTGAAAGTAACACTGGTAAGTGCTAGAACCTACAAGTGCACTCTTTTGAAATCGGCAAGACTGATAAGAATGTTATTGTTTAAGTAGCTTCTGCACGCGACTTCGTCTGCGTGAAATTTCTTATTCCCCCGTCCCACCCCAATCGCATCGCCCGCCCGCGCTGTTAGGTACTTCGTTTCCTCTTAGCGTTCTCTCTGACTTAAGTCGGCTCCTAACGGTCGTAGCGTGATGTTTAATAGCCTATAATCTTCCTCAAGAACTAGGCTACCAAATGAAAAACAATTCTGACTAGTACTTTCCGAGGATAGCCCGTTCAAACAAACTCTTCAGCTTTATTATTAGTATACATATACAGTCAAACCTGAATAAGCGAGAGTTCAAGGGACGGTGGTCTCTTTTCGCTTTTGGAGGTTTTACACTCACTCGATTTTCTAGATTCTAGAGGTACAGGAGAGGCTTTTCTCACTTATAGATGTTGAGGCTGATTGGAAAAGGTTGAGAGGAACAAAAAACAATGTTAGTTCCACGAAATTTAAGAATGAGTCATAAATAAATTACGCTCGACTGTCGGTTATGGAGGTACCTGTAAGAAGCAGTCTCAGTTAAAGAGGTCCACGGATGAAAAACGATTTTCTCTTATACAGGTTTCTGTTTCTGACTTATAGGACGTTTTAGAGGGTTAAAATGACGGGACTGGCAATGACTCTCATTTATAGAGTTTTCTCGCTTACCCAGTTCTCACTTACTCAGGTTTGACTGTAGATATCCACAATCAGGGTCTATTTTAGCAGAAATATTTAAAAAGTGCTAAATTACAGGCCTAAAAATCTAAATCTAATAGATAATTGCATCCTCGCCGTAAAAAAATTATGAGGTAGGCAGTTGCGAAAGGAAAGAGTGTCATGGCGCCAGTTGGGACTACGAGTATGTCCAAAAATGGACGGCAAATGACAGTTTTGATTCATATAATGCAGAAAATAAAAGATACAAATGTAAAAGCGTATGTTTTTAATTACCTACCCAGTAGTACCAATTATGCTAAAGGACAAATCTATTCATGGTAGGCTGATAGGTAAGAATTATGACTTAGACCTTAGCCCATTTAAGGCGCGTTCCCGTGCGAAACACAGCGGTAGCCGTTTTTAGGCTGTTTTTGGGAGCCAACTTCTCTTTATCTAAAATAACTAGCAACTAATAAAAAATCCATTAAATTTCTACACAATCTTGACCCCAAAATGGTAGGTTTTTTTTTTTTTAAGCGGCATAATATTTACTTAAAGGGCCACAAAAAAACCACGGAAATGAGAAATAATGATTTATAACATGCATCTCCTCCTAAAAAAACCGTTATTTTGATTTGCTTCCTAAAGTAATGGATAGGTAATTTAATAAAGAACATTTTGCTAGTCTTAATTTTTTCAAAACACGAAAATTTGATTTTATAAAGATTTTATTCTAAAATCTGAGCGTACTCGCTAAGTTTGCGCAGAGTTAGTGTGCCACGAATGCTCAAGGTTATTTGGTCAGGGTAGCGCCTTAAGGAAACAACACACATCATGACATAACATAATATCACGCCTGTATTCCCCGAAAGGTTAGGCAGGGAGGGGGGAACAGTCATATAGTCATAATGAGACTATCGTTTGTAATACTTACTTAAGGACAAGGAAATTAGGATAAACCCCCAACCTTAGTTGGGGGTTTATCTGCGTTGTCGGGGGTTTGTCGTATTTTTTTCTAAAATATGTACTTGTTTGAGAGTAGGTAATTATACCTACTCTCAAACAAGTACGTATTTTGCCCCCATTCCGATTTTGTATAAACAATTACGTTGAAATGAATTCACATTTTGCAAACCAAATTTGGACTTTTGCACGTTTTGTTCGCGATAGGTACGCTTCTTTCGTGACTTTCATCTTGATAGGCTATCAGGCAGCAGATATCACGTGACGCTACTGCAGCTCGAAGATTGCATATTGTGCTAATATTTGATTCATGTATTCCTTAAACAGCTTTATTTTAAAAACAACACTATAGGCTTGAAAATAAATACTCTTTAACACAAGTTATGTTTATTAAAAACTTGAAATTATTTGTATTTTTATTTAAATCCTTGGATCTCCATGTACTTCTGTGAAACATTGAACACTTCTCATAAATATTTTAGTACTTAATCATTACTACTTTAAAAAATATCTACTTAGTTATTTATTGATTATACTTTTTCTGCATTTAATGGCATCAACATTACCGAATAGCAGCAGGCACCTCCAGGACCTATCTTTGAATTGATACATATTTGTAATGCATCTGTTTACATTGATGACTTTATAATTCTACATAAACATAGGTATTTTCTGCACATTTATTCGTAAATCTCAAAATTAAGTGACAAATTAAAAGATAGTTACGCCGATAACATTTGAAAAACATTCTGATTCTGCATGAAATAGTCAATAAATTAATGTGTATGACAGATGTGACGGTGTTCGCGCACAACCACTGGAACGAGGGTCAATTGGATCGAGAGGTTCACGAAAACTTAATAGACAATAACGAAGATATATTGAAGAACGTTGGACGATCTGCGTCAACTCTGTTGATGGTTGACGTCACCAATTCTTTGATAGCCTTGTGCATTGGGGGCGTGGAAGGTTAAAAAACAAAACTGAAAATGTCAGTCACGCTGAGGATATTTATATTTACCGACCAAAACACATAAAGGACGAGGTCGTCATTCACGTTTTAGTAGGTATTATAGGTACCTACTCATATTAGGTCTGTGAGGCTGACCCTAGGTGGTAATTTTGAATGCCTGGCAGTTTCCAGAAATGAGTACTTACATCACCTAAAATAAAACGTGACAAACAATTAGGAAAACCAGCCGAAACCCCAGCTAATAAATGTTTAACTAAATAAACGTGTATGCATGCCGGTTGATAAAAATGTTTTTACTTCGAATCAGCCAATCACTTTATGGCCTCGAAACTGAATACAGACAAGCCTTCAGGCACACACATCGACAAATGAAGGCGTGTTCGTGTACATGCACGTTACTCGAAATAGTTATGCGGGAAACACTCACAAGGATATTTGTTGGTGGTTGTGCGATAGGGTTATCAGCGTTATCTAGAGTTTTATTTATAGACGCCTAAAATCGATGTTACCTACTTGAGGCCTTTATGTCATATTCAGTGCAAGCAATTCAACAATTTCAATCTAATTTAGCATATTAGCACTTATTTTCATCCTATCAAGTTATTTCCACAAGTTTTCCTTCAAACAATACATGCATAACGGGTACCTATTGGTCGAATAACATACTTTGCTGTATTCTGCTTACGTCAAAAAAACAAGGGAGTTTTTAAGAAGCAATTTAGAAATACGGTTCAGCAACCCTAGTCCATGAGCAAGAATGCGATTCGTTTGAAAAGGCGCCAACCGACACGTAAGCCAGTCACCTGACCGTCTCGATCACAAAACTCTGAGTCCGAAAAGTCCGTAACGACTTCAATAAACATGAAAATAAGGCTTTTATTACAGAGAGCCAAGACTCAAAATGTAACGACTTGGCTCATGGCTATTGTGAAGCACAAAAAACGGTTAGGAATCATGATTTTCCAGTATAGGTCTTAAACGCCGTACAATATACTGATTTGTAGAATAATGGACTTTGAGATGTGCAGTGTTAGTATGATTTTGGGATTTATTAGAATTTTAAATGTGTTTTTCAGTGTTGAACCTTGAGCTCGCTGCAAACCGGTATTGCTGTGACGTAGAAGCCACTCCCGCTTTTGAAAGTGACTGAAGAACGAATGACGATATACTTATGCACTCGACGAGCGACATGTCATCCATTAATAATCGAGATAATAGCAAGTTTTTCAGATGATAATAATTAATTAGGCGTGAAAAAGAAAACGTTTCAAAATGCGTATTTCTCACCATTGCAATTGTTGTACTTCACTACCGTAACAATTTCATTCGGCTGGTAGGTAGGTATTACAACTTGCAACACATTGTCCAAACCGAACACCTGTTGTATGATGAATGATATTATTAATATTTATTTAAGCTGTTTATTTAATATTTATTGTACCTACTTCGTTTAATAGGCAACATTATTTAATTTATTTTAATTAAGTAATTGTTGTAAAACACGTCAGTGACGTCTTTTCAATTAAGTATACAACTTTTACCTTAGTAGAAGGTAATGTTAGCAAAAAAGTATTTTTCACCACTTAGCTAATGGAAAATTTTGAACTGCGTATGTTACATTACCATGAATGACTTGCTCCAATGTCATACAGTCAAATACATACACTCACACAGGCATGTAGGTAGGTACTTAATTTGGTACTAAAGTATATGCACATAAGTATAATATGCACATATTTATTTTGCAAGTAGGTATATGGTTACTTACATACAAAAAAACGTTTTGTCATGTGTTTGCTAATTGTTTGAACAAACCAATTGACCACGAAGTGTCGTGAACATCCGACTGGAAGCGGACTAACCCGCACAGAAGTGGTTTATATATGATAAGTTTGCCTATTTTTACTCAATTATTTATTTAATATTTTATAGCTAAGCAGGGTCGACATCAGTGCACATAAATATATTTTATTTTACTTCAAGGACGGGTGTAGAATGAAACGACAATGTTAAGTTGCAAGTACAGAAAAATATTTTTATAACCCTTTATGGCTAAACAATGTTTAAAAAAAATTACTTTTTCCCA
The DNA here is from genome assembly GCA_914767755.1 of Agrochola circellaris. Taxonomy (NCBI): domain Eukaryota; kingdom Metazoa; phylum Arthropoda; class Insecta; order Lepidoptera; family Noctuidae; genus Agrochola; species Agrochola circellaris. The sequence continues at coordinate 11,491,549 of OU611841.1, read as the reverse complement.
AAAAGTAACCCTTTGACCCCGACGTGATTTGAACACGCAACCTTCTGATCTGGAGTCAGACGCGCTACCGTTGCGCCACGGAGTCGTTATGAATGTGAGCGAAATAAAGCAATAAGTATCTCTCTAAAATGTTTTTTTTTAAATTGTATTCAATTTGATTTTGTATTTTACTCTTTTTTCCAAAATATTTTTAAAACAAAAGCAATAGTTTCATAACTTTCTTTTTTTTGCTTGGTGTTAGGAACTTCTGTTGGGAAAATGGTATAGTTTTTTCATTTACACTTTATTTAACCTTATATTTCAATAGTTAAAACCACTTTGAAGAATAATAAACGTAAGTAATACACACGGAACAAATATTTATCACAAATTCTAATAAAGCGACCTCTACAGTATAAAAATGTTGACATAGACACGAATTTAAAGTTAAAACGAAATCAACTGTTAAGATAGATGGCGCTGTTAAGTGAAAATGAATAGGTTACGGAATGTTATCAGGATAACCCAATAAAAATAGTATGTATATATTATAAGTTGCCCTGTCCTCTGTCCCCATAAATTAATATAATGTATGTAATATTTGCATTTTTGAGTAAATGCATATATTTATTGAATCTTATAATGATTACTCGACACACCATCTCAGGCCTCAGCCACATAACTTTGTCAATAAAAAACTTTTTTAGCATAAACATTCCAAGGAGTCTGTCTAAAGTAGGTACTATGAAATAGTTTGTCATCGACGGTAATCGGATACAAAGAGTAAAAAAGTTTTTTTTTTCGAAATGAACTGGTACTGAGATTCGTAATAAAACAACAGTAACTTGAAAACTGGCGGAAGTATTTAGTCATTTACACTTTTAAACTTGCATTTGCAGTTGGTAATAATTTTAACTTTATATGCTATACTAAAATAATAAAAATATTTTATGTTTTTCAAATTAATCAGAAGTAACGTAATGATTATTAAATTCATTCTCATATCTTAAGCCCCTGTGGCCTAATGGATAAGGCATCGGCCTCCTAAGCCGGGGATTGTGGGTTCGAGTCCCACCAGGGGTACAAATTCCTTTTGGTCTCTTCTGTATTAAATAAACTTTTCTTTTTATTATAGGGTTTTTATTTGTAAAAATAATAATGCAATGGTAACAAAGAGTAATTTAACAAAAGGTTCCGTATTGATCGCCTCGCCTCGCAGTGGTAAGCACCGTAGCCCTCCATGCGATATGTAGTACCCCACTTGATGAGGGAGCCGGCAGTCATTATCTGTAGATAAATAGAAGTGCTTTTAAAATTACTCTCCTGATTATATCGTATTTAAGCAAATTATAATTTAGTTGATAGTACTTTCAAATATTGTTTAGCGCCTTTATCCATAAGTAATACCACAATTCACGATGTACCATCAAAGAAATTCATAACTAACCACCATAATGACTATTCTTGCTTGCAGCGCTCGGCGGCTATAGAACCGGGCCGGTAACAAATATAATCATCGTGTTCACGGGATTTTGTTTTCAAACTTCTTTGATGGTACATACAAAATATTGATCACTGATCATATACCTCAATTTTCTTTTTTTACGAACCTTCTCCGGCGTGCACTCAACAACTTACCAAAGTTTCATGGCAATCGGGCGAGCCAAATTATTATTTTTGCGAGACTAACGCACGACAATAGATTTTTTTTATATAGTTTTTTTTTAAATCAACAATATATATCATATTTTTAATATTTTGTTTATTTACACTTCAAAGTCACATACATCTGTGTAGCCCTACCGACCATAATGCTCCTGTTGACTCTGTATTCGTGCATATTATTTAGGTTGATAAACGAGCCATTATTTTGCCGACTCTCACAACGGCGCCGTGGCTTAGTTGGTTAAAGCGCCTGTCTAGTAAACAGGAGATCGGGGGTTCGAATCCCCCCGGGGCCTTCAGTTGGTTAATTATTTTTGTCTTTTGTTACTATGAACAAGAAGAAAAATTAATAATGTTTATTACTTTTGTCTCTTTTTTGCTAATAACTCAAAATAGGCAGCCATCATAAGTCAGTTTTAAAGATGAAATATTATCATCTTTAATAATAATCACAATTAATGACAATAATCCTACACACTTACTATTGTATTTAGTTATGATGTAATGTAATAGAAATATTAGGAATATAAGAGTAATGTATTGGCTATTGATATTTAACCTATGGTATGGAATATTCCCGTTCATAAATTGTATGATTGATATGATATTGCATGTTTCGTAATCGCAATGTGTGCCTAGAGTGAATGTAAGTTAGGCTCAAGGCGTTCTTCTAAAATATATTACGATTTTTTAATGCTTTATTTATCGCTAGTCGATTTTAACCATGTTGTCTATTTATAACATGGGATTTGTTTTTCATCGCTCATAATTATGTGATTTTTAGGCGCCAAGAGGAGTAATGTTGCACAGGTGTGCAGTGTTGTCACAGGTTAGGATCAATAATATCGGCTATAAAATGCCAAAATTGTTTTAATTATCGGTTTCGGCACCTACTGAGGGTAGGTGCCGAAACCGATAATTAAAAATATTTTGGCATCTTAACAAAGGTATTAACTCTCTACAGCAACTCAGCAACTCTAAAATGCAACTTTTAACTAAGGCCAATTTTATTGCAAACTATAATATTTAATTGAAGGTTCAAGTATACATTTTTGTAGGTACGTTTCAAGGTACTATCAAAATATCTTACTTGCACACAGATTGCCAGTGGACGTTGCAGTGACGGTAAAGTAGGCTGGTGGGCAGAAGTCCGGCGAAGGGCAGGGCTCCGTCAAGTTGAAGATGTGCAGCTCTCGCTCTAGGATCACCTGGCAGCTGTGAGAGGACTCCGCCCCGCGCCACGAGCAGACCAGCAGCTGGCCTTGACCATCGTTGCGAAACTGGGGGAATTACTTTGATTATTATTAAAGTAGACACTTGAGTTGTTACGTGTTGAAATTGCCCTATAACGTCATTCTTATATTATGTATCTGATTTCGTATTATCATTATTTTATTAAGGGCCCGTATTGTCCCACTGCAGGGCAAATGTCTCTGTACTCTTTTTCTACTTCTCTCGATGACCAAGTCTTTGTATGCAAGCAAGTTATTGATCCATCAACTTATTTAGGTACTTATTTACTTCCTTTTTTTGTATTATTTACATTTCTGAAAAATACTTAATATTACTTTAAAAAGTATTTGTGTTCCAATAAGTGGTATTATACTAATTGGAATAACAAGTAAGTATTAAGGAATACATTTTACGAAAGAATGCAAAACCAAAAAGACACATACGAGCTACGAGCATAGTTATAATCTCGCAACATAGTCTACTTCTAACCATGGAATGCAAAACATCCACTTTTGTGACCAGTTTTTCAAACAGGCTAGATAAAAATACTATTCCACGCAGACCAAAATAGATCTCAGACCGACAATCGGTCGCCGACTTTTTGTCATAGGTACATGTAGTATACACACCGAGATTAACAAGTCTTGTTCTACTACAGAAAACGAGATTTTAGAGATGGACTAACTGAATTGGAAAACTTGTTAAGTATATTGTAAAGTATTTTGGTCTTACAGAACGTAGGTAGTCTATGATATTCTTAAAAGTAGATAGGTACTATTATGTTCAATAAAACACTAAGTAATTAGGTAATTCACTGTTTTATTTCGTGGATAGCATAAGCACTAGGTAGCCTTACACTATGTGATATTATTCCACATATGGGGTACTTGTATAAATCTTATTAGTCAGGAAGATTCCCAAATATCTACATTAAAGATACACAGCAGGTACATTCAAACCAAAACATTTCTTCTAGTATTTTTGTCTCTTCTCAAAAATCATAACATTATTAAGAAAAAAAGAAAAGAAAGAAAGAAAATACGTTTATTGAGAGAGATGAGCATGAGATTTGGCAGCTATATAATTAACTGATCATTCTTTATCAGATTTTCAGAAACCGGTGGTATTGGTGGTAATTACTTACATCTACTTAATAAAATCTTAAATTCATTCATTATGACAGACAAAGCTTAAACCGCTGGCTCTAGAAGCATGAAATTTTCCTAAAGGAGAGGAAATGAAATTTTGCAAGAGGAAGGATTTTTGAAAAAATCATTCTCTATAGGGGTTAAATAGGGGGTGGAAGTTCGTCATTTTTACCGATGGGAAATTCCATCGAGCACACGGTGTGTAAATAAATATTTACCTGAACGCGTATTAAAGACTGCAGCCTCAAATAATAGGGGTGCATGCGATAGAACATGGGTCGGTTGGGCAGCACGGAGTCCTCGTACTCGACCTGGGTGAACGCCGTGTTGTTGAAGGGACACTGGACGCCTATCAGGCGCTGCGGAATGTTGCTCTTGACCAGATACGTATCTACGGCATCTATCACATCTTGCACGCTCGTTGAAGTCGTCTGAAATATAAAAAAATATTTACAATCTTAAGTGGGCCGGACATGTTTCTCGCATGTCAGATGAGCTCTGGGCTAAAGGAACCACCGATTGGGTACCATTCAATGGTAGACGGCATCGCGGCAAGGCCAAAACAAAGATGAAGGGACGAATTTGACTTCTACCCAAATGACTGGCCCGCAATGGCAGTGGACAGACGTGTGGTGAAAAGAGGAAGGGAGGCCTTTGCCCAGCAGTGGGACCTTATGAGCTAAATAGATAGAGATAGAAAATCTTAACAAAAGGAAAGAGAGAATAATCATCATCTTCATCATATCATCTTTTGTCATGTAGAAAGAGTAGAAAGTATGTAATAATAGGGCAGCACCCTCGAGTACAGTTCACTGATGATTTTCCAGATTTTTTTTTACTTAAAAATTTGCCTCAAGATGACCTTTAATTTTCCTATTCCATACACTCCCTTGAAATATTTATACGGAACTACATAATCAGCTTACAAAAATATCAGGCTGTTATTAAAAAAGTAAAGAAGCAGCATCACATGAATCTTGGAATGTCGTTTAGTAACTTCAGGATCAACGTTCCTACTGAACTTAACTGCCGACTGCGAGTAGCCAGTTGTAGCAATTAACTACCTTAATTACACATTGCTAGTAAGTACGTAGGTGGGTACTGGGTGGTAAGGACAAGAACCTACCTACTTGTAACACTGCAAAATTTGTTTTCGCTTGAACATGTGCAATGACACGTTATTATTATTTTTATAGACACACCTACTTTTGGGAAGGCTGAAGTAATCCCACGGAAACGTACTATCGGGATAAAAAACGTTTCCGTTGTCCTAACCCAGGTCATGGCGAATGATAACAGACAGACAGACTAGTTAATTTTGGATGTATAATATTAGTATGGCAGTATAGATAAAAAACTAGGTCCAGGAGACGCACAAAGCTGTGAAGACGAGCAGAGAATAAAGGATGCCTTACACCCAGCAATACGTGATTCTGGGCTGAGATGATGATAATACCGAGACAGTTAAAACTTACTTGTAAAAATAGCTCAGAGTAATCCAAATACTCGTTGTTAATGTTCTGGAAATCTGACAGTTCTTCAGCGACGTACGTAAAGTAGACGTCGAAGTATGTGGTTCTGAGTGACGTCATCAGTTCCCTGGCACGGTCCATCTCGGTCGCGGACGGACGGTCGCTGGGACTCACTATGAGCACCACAGTACTGCGGCCGGCGCTCGCGTTGTTTGCTATTTCCATCAGCGAGCTGTTGAGTGAATGCTGCAGGACGGAGGACAACACCGTTGGAAGGTTGAGGCGGTTAGGCCCTAAAAGTAAACAGAAAAGTTGGCTCTTACGACTGTATTTTTTAACATGCTTTTATTAGGTCGACCTGTATGTATGTAACTATGTAATCAAATCTAAGAAAACTAATTTAACCATCTTCTAAAGATTAGATTATGATAGCGTTATGAAAATTGGCAGTTGTATGTGATTTTGATGACAATACAATAACATGGTACTGTCGAGCTGATCTGATGATGGAGCCGGAAGATATGAACTGGAACTTCATGATGGATGATCGTATCATAGCCGTGTTTGGACTTGTTAGAAAGGTCTTGTAATGAACTTTGACCACGATTAGGTTTCAAGGTGTGAATACGCCTATAGGTGCACGTAAAAGCGTGTTTTTTAGTGTTTTTTAAACTATTAATATTATTTTTGTAAAATACACAAGTAAAGAATAATATACCGGTTTTTATGAGTTTAGTATATGAGCCAAAACTAGGACAGGGTTCGATACTCGATTCAAGTCGATTCTAAAAGGTGTGAAAATTATCATGGTGCGATGTTATGACAAATATATCAATAGCATAGTCCCTAGTTTCTGAATAGACAATTTGTTCCTTCAATGTATCCCGCGAAATACGAAAATAAATTGCAATAAACGTATGAAATTTTGAATTTCGAGTGCTAAAAGTCGAGTTTGACAAGTTCGAGCAACCGGATGTCAGACTGTTCTTAGCTTCAGTAATTTTTTGCCGCAACGTAAAACTAAGTGGAAAACCTTCAAGGACATAGGTACCTAATTAGTCTTTCGCGAATGTTTATAAATTACGACAAAAAGAATGCATAAGCACTTAAAAATATTGTTATAATGAATGGTTTTTTTTATCTAACTTGAAATAGAGTTAATAAGTCCGCCCTAGAAAGAATTAAATTGGTTACGGAATTGTTATCTTATCTTTTAGGTCAATATTGACGCTTTTAAATGTTGACTATGTAACTAAAAGATGCGTTCTAAATTTGAGTGAGAAGGTAACTCGGGAATGTTAGGTACTTACATTCTTCAGTAAAGTTCATAATGTAAGAATACATTGTGGTGAGGTTATATGAAGGGGGAGCGATCCAAGCGCCCGTGTTCCCGTGGAGCAGGGATATTGAACCGCGTTGCATATTTATCTCGAATGATCCGCCGAGCCATCTGGTGACAGTTAAAAATAGAACAATATTAATGTTTTAATAGTTGAGTTGATAGTTGCATGGACTCAAGAAAAAGCCAGGTTTGACAGAGGTACCTAGTATTGCAGTAGGTACATATACATAGGTGTGGGAAAACACAATTAATTCTACTATCCTATGTAATCACAATCAGTGTAATCCTACTTTTGTATTCTGATAAAAAAATTGAGAGGAGTAGTAAATTCAAAGGTACCATGTCTCTATCGACATTTTCTGAAGTCTCAAGATGTATTTAAAGTTGCTCTTCTAAGCCATGTTCTAACCGAACAAAATATTTACTTAAAGTATTTTTTGCTATCATCAAAAACGACTTCAAGACATTCTTTTTGTAGCCGTTTTAATAATTAACATACAAGCGATTTGCACGAGTCGCGAGGTCACTCCAGCTTTATCTAATTTCCTGCTCGGGTTGTTTTTTTTCAATGCTCTTTTAACAATAATTAAATTATGCATAAATTACGTAACGCAAGGCCTTGTGTGAACGGCAGTTAAGTCCGGTTGCACCAATCACTAAATAAATTTAACGCTAAACGTATTTAAAAGATTATCTACTCTGTCTCTGTTATCTTTAAACGATTGTCAGATACACAACGATGTTTTAAGTTTGTTTAGCGTTAATTGTGTTTAGTGATTTGTGGTGCAAGTGGGCCTTAGTGTTGTACTCACGACATGAATTGTTCGACGTCGTAGCTTTTCCATGACCCTTCCGTGGCGACGATTAGATCTATGATCGGTGCATTGCCGAGCACTTGACAATCTCGATGATTTCTCCGCATTATGATTGCTGAAATTAAATGTACAATTAATTTCACTCATTTAAAAAATTATGCCTTTTCTGTGTTAGAAGAAGTCTTCGCCCTGCAATGTGTCAGTAATAGGCTGAATTATTGTTATTTTATTTAAAAAATAAACTTAGGTTATATGCATAAAAGATTTGTCGCCACGAAACAGGACAAAAATAAAGGACTTGACGTGTTCAGTCGGACAGCATTCCAGAAGCAGACGGTGAACAAGACATGTAACTGTAAGGTAAGAGGACCACATTTGTCCCTAAGCTGTAGTATACACACTATGGAACGCAAAGGATCAGAATTTAGTTTTATGTTAAATAAAATAATTTGATTTGATTTGGATTGGATCCAATTGTGACTTAACAAATGCAGCGATGAAGCGACCACCGAGGCAGAAGAGACGATCTTCTGCCTTTCTTAAACATTAGTACCTAGTCGACCAAGCTCTACTCGGGTGAAAATAGAGAATGCTCATTTAATAGTATAGGATAGTTACTAATTCCATGCTGCCATGTCATTATTCTAAAGTAGCCATCTTGTTCTAAACTTTGGGTGACCAAGCTTTGCTCGGGTGAAAATATGGAAAAAACGAATTTTCCCAGATATGAGACCTAGCTAGATCGATTTTTGACCCCCGTAAACCTCTATTCAACTTTTATCGAAATCGTTATATCCGTTTTCAAGAACGTGATTACAAATATATATATACAAATACTGCTCGTTCACAATGGACATAAATTATCCTATATTAATAATAGGATAATTTATGTCCATTGTTAACAAACATTTCTCCTTGACACTTACGAGCATAATCCATGAAGGCAGTGACCGCAGCATTCGTTATCCTCTCCATCTCTTCAACTGGTACGTACACAGTAATCTGTCTTAGAGACAACACATGAGCGAATCTAGAAGTTTCCGTGAGCAAATCATTCTTATTCACTATGGTTGTGAAGAGATTCTGACGGTTGCAGGCTTTTACTGTCGGGTCGAATGATACCCCTTCGTTGGAGTAGTACATGTCCAAGACTTGAGATAGCCTTAGAGAGCGTCTCTGTTCTATCCATTTTGGTAAGTGATGCGCTAATATGAGACCTGAAATTGTTAATTTATGTATGAATGAGAGTGCTGGTGATACACAGTGTTTTCTTGGTCATAAATATCCACATATACCTACGTATATAAGTGCAACTGCCCAACATTAGGGAAAGGTAGCCTTGATGCAGATAATCGCCACGCCAATTTTAATTTATGTTTTTGGAGTCAGATTAGTAACTAAATAACAGTAATTTTGTATGCAAAATATCAACGATAATTACAAAAATACCTATATACTCCATTTACCGTCAATGCCAGCTAAAATTTCAGCATCCGTGAGCTGCCAGTCGGCGACAGTCAAGTTTAGCGGGAAGATGTAATGGTCTCGGGGCAGCAACGTGTCGTTCCACCGGTTGTTACTGCCGATCACCATGTTCTGCGACACGGCGCCCACTCGAGGACCTTGGTTTACCACTACTTCAGCTATATCACCTGGAAAATTGTTTTTGTTTCTACATTATTGTCCAGAATGCAGTGTCCGCAGCATTCGTTATCCTCTCCATCTCTTCAACTGGTACATACACAGTAATCTGTCTTAGAGACAACACATGAGCGGATCTAGAAGTTTCCGTGAGCAAATCATTCTTATTCACTGTGGTTGTGAAGAGATTCTGATAAGCACACGTTTACTTCAAGGATGTGTAGCCAAAAGTGTATGAAAATAAAAATATGTTTTATCACCAACTTTTCTGCTATGACTGGTTTACGTTAATTACGAACGCACCATAATCACCACACCACGCGTGGTGTTGTTATTAAAGGTGTTTAGAAGACCTATGCATGCAAAGGGGTCGTTTTGGGCTAGGCTGGTATGAAATTAACATCAAGTCATTCGGATAATTCCCTATCAACCATATCGGGAAAATCAACATTCAATTAACATTGGGTATTCGATATTCCTCTGTACCTAATTTAATTAATTAGTAACATACGACATAGTTTGCACAACCATTCCAAGGAAGGAAGTGGTAATGATAAGGCATATCAACATTTAATAAATAAAAGTTTCCTACCAGCGAGTGTGGCGACCCAAATGTTGCCAATATCTGCGACATCCGATTGTCTTTGGGTGCCGGGTCCAGGGTCTAATGTCTCTATGTCTTCAAACCACTCTTGCTTAGCGGACACCATGAGGGGTTCGGCAATATCTTCCTTGAAAATGTTCGCGTTAAGTATTTCTGTGACAGCTACTCGTTGAGATTCCAGTGAAGCGGCAATGGCGGCTACTAATGTTCCGGGAGATATGGTTCCCCAATTCGTTTGAATTACGCCGTCCTCTATCGGACATCTGCTGATGACTCTAAAAAATTTCGTTGAGGAATTTTAGCCTCGGCTAACTGTAGGACGATGCACATGTTTTTCTACTTACATGTCAAACTTGGGTACAAGTTTACCTGCAGCAGTGCTATTCTGTAACCATCTCACCGTGAAAACTTAGGTGAAGTGAGCGCGGAGTGAGCTGTCATTCCACAGGGATTGACACTATTGACAGCTCACTTCACCCAAGTTTTCACGGTGAGATATTTACAGAATAGCATGGCAGGTTACTGTTTCATAGTGAGTAACGCATCCGGTTTGCCAATTGATATACCTAGGGAGTATCTATTCTAGTTTGTATGCGCATGACACCTACTCGTTCGATCCAACGGTCTTTTGTCCTGGTCCTTCGACAGAGACATGGCTGATGGCTACTCCATCTTAGCCCTAGCTATGTCTACGACCCTGTTATTTAAATACTTACCTACCCAAATAAAGTAAAGAAAACTTGAATTTACCAACACACCTTACTATACAATATCAGCAGGTATTTGTATACTTATTTTATTTTACAGTAAAGAAAGGCCGACCGGCCTAAACTAAAGCCGACCTTTGCCGACGCAAATGACAAAGTTTCAGCAATGAACTTGTGACGTCAATTAATTTATATAGTCCATAAAAACCCACTACAGAATACTACTTTTATACCAACAAAACTTTATTTATAACAGTAGGTATAGGCAACCAAGTGGCTTTTGACCTTACGATAGTAATATTATTTTTATGAGCTGTATGTACCTACATTCAAGAAAACAAGAACCAAGTACAGTTTGGCGCATTCATGTTACGTCACAGATGAATGACCGGATGTTTTGGCTTGTATTTATCATTTCATGTTTGTTTACATACTCACCTACTGCTACTTTGTGCTTCCATATTATTGTTACCCTGAGATAGCTGTGCCGATAAGGGGCATACTAAATTTTCATCGCCTCGCTCCCATTGTCGCACTGCCGAACTGAGCATTCTATGCAGGAGACATTTCTCGGCAACCGGCAGAATTTCGTCGACTTGTATGAGATCTTGACTCGGCAGGAATATATCCATGAGGATCTTGTACTTGTGGAATTGGAAGCTGGATGCCCTGTACGGCAGTATGAATTCGGTTTCCACGGCGTTTGCTGAAGATTGCTCAATGCCATCTAGCCGCAGGCTGTGGAAATAATAAGACGTTTATAAGTACATATTTATATAAATCTTCAGAGGTACAAGTATTTCGCGACTAGAAAACAATGTAACTTTATAGAGGGCGCTACTAAAGTTATCTCAAAGTAAACACTTGGTCCATGTGATAAGCAGACTATACATGATTGATCTATAATTATGTTTTGTTTTAATTCGGTTTGAGTTTACGCCGGACCGGTATGGATTTTGTCATAACATAATAGATGGCGCTGTTTGTAGTTGCTCTTCATATGGATTACACTGCTGCTATGAATACTATTATGAGGTTTGCCTGGATCCACCGCTCACGATGATTTTTAACAAAATTCGGATTTTGTAAAGTAATAAATCATTCCCCGAATATAGTTAATTTTATAATGCATCTCGTTAAATTTATTTTTCACCGATTCCGCAAAGTTGGTTTAGAACCTTAGCTTTAATTTTTGTATGAAAGCTAAGGTTCCTAAGGAAGGAACATTTCAGAAAGAAAAAAAATACCTTCTAAGTAAAGCAGAGCTAAGTAGCCTCATATCCAGTTGAGAGTACTGCTCCACCTTCCTCAACAGGGACAGGTAGACATCGAGCCGTCTCGGAGCCTGCAGACCGGGCACCGCCGCGCGGTAGCAGTCCCGCAAGTGGGCCGGTATACTCGGCACTACCGCACATTTTGCAACTACACCAACAAAATACACACATTTTTTCTCGTCATTATCTAAATTACTTATATGTAATAATTAATCAACGATAATGTTTTAATCACTTTACAATTAGGCGCGGCTACAGTGTTACAATGTCTCTTTAGAAATATACTTACAGCTAATTAACAATATTAAGAACAATATTACTTTCCTCATATTTTGTTCACTCACATTCTTTTTAGTAAAAATAATAAAACAACACAACACAATGCGTGGTGAAGCACGCGTAGGAGTGCTACTATTTAGATCACTGCGAAATGATAAGATAGTGGCAATGAATCATTACGAAACCAGGTTGCAACGGTAACTTTTTGTTCCAACAGATTAACAAAATAAAGGGATTGGATTAATAAAATAATTATGAAAATAATTTACCTTTTATTCAGGATCCATCTGTACAATATTATCCTAGGTTCAAAAAAACTAAAATCATTCTTTACATTATTTGGTATTAAACAAATTAAATACATAGAAAGATTGTGTAAAACATAAATACATCGTACGATAATTTTAAATGCAATTGTGACGTGAAATACATTTGTTAAAAAGTAAAGTTCACCTGGTAAACACAACCAAATACAACAAATACCTACATGTAAGTAAACAAAATAAAATTGATCCCTCAATCATCTCAAACAAAATCATTATTATTATAAAAAGGTATGTAATTTAAATAGAAGCAAACTTAAATGAGGTATAGATAAAAAAGAAACCCATCATCATGCCTACCAATATTCACTGAAGACTTTGTTTTATTCAAATTCATATAAAGTACAACATTAAAGCCCACTTGCACCACAAATCACTAAATACGTTTAGCTAAATTATCATTCTGTTCTTTGTCATCTTCAAAGGATAGACAAAAACAGAACAACGTTTTAAATTTGTTTAGTACTAAACATGTTTAGGGATTTGTGGTGCAAGCAAGCCTTAAAACATTTCATTTCAATATACAAAGTGATATCAAGACTTTCTTGATTACTTTGTTTGAAGCTTGAGAAATAAGTACCTAGTAGTCAAGGTAAACTCTGGTCAAGCTTTACCATCAGAGGGCTCTTTCTCACACTCATAAGCTTACTTCAACTTACATAACAGCCTGTATTCCCATAATGCCCCCTATGGCTTGTAACTTTGTTAGTATCATACTATGCAGTCATATAATCTCTAAAATAACTTTACAGACTAACCTTAAAACAAAAAAACGAGCCTTACGGTAGTCGCATTTATGATGTGGAACATCTGACACCTCACCTTGGTAATAAGCAACATGAAAGGGGCGGGGCCTTGTCAAGGTCGTTTTTGACAGCCAACTATAGCACCGCGCGCACTCATTGGTCAAAATAAATAGCGCGCGCTTCCCCGGCTTCCTGTGACATATTTCCATCCCCTTTCACGAAATCGCTCCCACAGATTTGTTTTTTTTTTAATTTTTATTTATTGCAGGATAGCGAGAGGAAAGATGTTACAAATCAAAAATGTTTGTTCTGAACCAGTTGTTACTGGATTAATGTACACAGAATAATATTTTTAAGTATAATAAGTTGTGAATGTTTAACATGTACTTATAAGACTCCCCATGTAACTATAACATAATATTAGTCTGGATGGATTAAAAACAAAGAGGATTTTAATGCACAAGTACCCTTCTACACATACATGTTTAGCAAAATTAAGTTACATGGAAATGTTAGTTATTCACAGCACTATTAAATGACTGACTGAAATGTGTATAAAACATTAAAAAACTATTATCGAAGTACTAATTTGGCTGGTTTTCCGTCCACTTTTCTTGATGATCCGTGTTTTAAGGTGAATTCTCTCTTTATGTAGGCAAACAGTAAGTCTGTTATGAGGAATATTTGTGCGGTGGCGAAAGAGAGTGTGACTCCGAAGAAGAAGTTGGCATTAGCTGATCCTGAATATATCCAGAGGTGCCAAACTGTTGGTCCAAGAGCTGATGTGATGATAAATGTGCAGCCAACTATGAATTTTTGTTGCATGACTGTAACGAAAAAATACACACCACATTACAAACTTCGTTTTTATAATTACATTTAAGGTGAAGTTTAAATGGTATTTTAGAGCTTTAGTTTCAATAAACTTTTTACCTCACTTTGCTCATACAACCTTTGCAGGGCTTACTTTGATTTATCATTACCAATCATTCTCAAAACCTTTCTTTAAATATTCAGATTTGTGTATATTGAGCAGTCAATATCACTTTGCAAATTACAAATAAGCATAAATTATCATATCCTGAAGGTACTGTCTGCATATTCATGCAAATCTTACTATAGAAATGCATGATTAGCATAGCTGTGTTTTACTTATAATATAAAATTCACATATAATATACTTACATGTGAATAAATGTTTCCACATTGGTAGTAGTGCTAGGTAGAATCCAACATCACCCACACATGGGTAGGATCTGAATATGGTGGAAAGAGCAATAAGTACTGTTGCAAGTAGCACAGGCTCTCTCTTGAACCGCAGAGTGAGAGGTACTATGTACAAGGCCAGTGCATTGATTTGGAACGCACACACAAACAGCACTCTGAAGTGTTCAAACATTTCTGTGAAGAAATACCAGAACAAGCCAATGTTTGGTTTCAAGTCAGGCACGGTCAATCTGAAACATTTTATATTATGGATTAAAATATTGAGAATATCTTCAAATGGGCTTTCTCATATTCTCACATTGTCCAAATGATTTACAATTTGGTGGTTACTGGATGATTAAGTAACAAATATCTCCCATGTCTGTCTATAATTTTATTTGTTTGTTAAATATTTTATTCTTCGTAAAGAGGAACATTTTAGAAGTAACATTATATTGTGTTATGTGTGTAAAAACTCTATTGAAACTTACATAAATCCATAAGTGTTGTAGACATAATTGTAAGACCCATCCATTATGTAGGCTGACAAATAAATAAGGAATCCCCAGCTCAGCACGAACACGAGTAATGTTCTGATGTAAGAGCATTTGGTACATCCTTTATTGATGTCAGCCAATAGGATAGCAATCGGTACAATCAGCAGCAGCGGATAGAGGGCCTGGTGTGTGGCGAGTGCTATGAATACACATGCTACTATTCTCTGGCCACTTGAAGCACCCCACAGAGCTGTAGCCACCAACAAGTTCTGTATAACAGTCGTAGTCATACCAGCACAATTCAAAACAGAGTATGGGTTGAACAAGTAAACTGATAACACATATTCAGCAGATTCTTTCAACTGTGTATCATCAAGGAGCATAGGTTTTGACTCCTCCGCAACATCAAGCAAATTCTTCTCTTGGGATTCTTTGAAAAGTCGTATAAAAGCCTTTGAAGTTTTATACAGAAGGTGAGCAGTCAGGAGGTCCAATGCAGTAAATAGAACTGGCAATATAAATGGCACTTTCTTCATAATGTAGTAGAAAGCCAGTAGCATAATAGGAGATTCATGAAATGAGTCTCCCTCGTATGGGTTTATGTTCTGATCATATAAATAAACGCCTTCCATTAACCTCTTCCATGAGTTCAGAGGAGTCGCTATTTCTACACGATTAGCTATTGTTTGCCAATAATCTATATGTATTAGCCAATACCGCACTAAACCGGCTACAGCATATTTTAAAATAACACCCATTTTTGTGATTCATACATAAATACAATGAATAAATCTGCTAAAATTCTAACTTTTAGAGATAAAATATTTAAAGTGACATTCGTAAGTTGGGCATGTTGACAACACAATTACCATTATTGACAGCAGGACAGATAAACACGAAATTCTCTATGTAAAACAAGGACAGAGCATTGTACGTTTCACTTCAAGTTTTATTCATTTCATTTAACTTACACCCATAATCTCAAGAGAGGAATGGTATTGTTCTAGGAAAATTGGATTCCTTATAAAATACTACCTACATCATGTCTTATTGCGTAAATTACATTACTACTTCTGTAACAAATGACTCGCCAAGAAAATTATGAAATAATAAGTGGGTATGTGGACGGACACACGCTTTAGTTATCAAAATAAACTACTATGAATATATACTATAAAAGGTCTAGTATGTTGAAATCAGCGTACGCCAGTTATACAAACCGTTTCTACTATGTAGTACTTACTTATTCCGTGAAAGCTTCATAGCCCGACGTGATTAGGGTTGCCAGACTTCTGATCCTTTACTGGGAACATGAAGCTTCGCAATACTTTTTTTTATTGTGCATATTTGGCGTATTCCCGGCACGACATGATAGTGTGACCTATTCGCAACAATTAATCACCCCAAGCCTATGCGGAAATCAAATGGTTATGAAAAAATCCAAGTTTTGTTTTTTTTTTTCAAACCAGAATTCGTCATTCAATTTATTTCTCTAAAATAGCATTTTGACTGCTATTTCACTTGTTTCTTAATTGTATGCTTCGCCAACATTCAAGTACCTAATAAATACCTTACCTTAAATTCAAGTACCTAATAAACTGAATCGCTGAATGTTTAGTATACAGAGTGGTCCAAATAGAATAAACTTTATTCTATTTGGACCACTCTGTATACTAAACATTCAGCGATTCAGTTTATTCAATAAACTGAAACGTTGATTATGAAAGTAAGTTCGTGTGGTTTATTATGAATTATTAGGTAAGGTAAGGTATTTATTAGGTAAGGTAAGGTATTTATTAGGTACTATTTATTAGGTACTACAAGTCCAAATAGAATAAACTTTATTCTATTTGGACCACTCTGTATACTAAACATTCAGCGATTCAGTTTATTCAATAAACTGAAACGTTGATTATGAAAGTAAGTTGGTGTGGTTTCCTAGAAAGAAAGCGTTGTTGACACCGTAAGTGTGAGCGGGCGCGTGTGGCGGAATCCACAAGCGGGTGTCGTAAACACATAGGTAATTCGTTTTGTCTATGAACAAGGTGCCAGCGGAGCGGGCAGCGTTATCCGCCGGGGAACAGCTGGCTGTGGCTACGCCGGCGTAGCGGGAGGACGCAAACCAGTTTGCGTTTTCCGCTTAGGAGTTATATATTCACTGGGACGACATTTTTTGAAGTTTTCAATAATTCTCCTCGTATAATTTCCAATAAGTACTTACCTAGTCGATAGTACATTAAGGACATTGGCGTGTACCTACTCAATTTTTTTTACCATATATAATTCACCTTTTTTGTCGTCGATTTTTTCGTTATATCCACGACGAAACGAATCGCAATGGACTAGTGGAAAAATGAATGGCAACGGACAAGTGGAAAAACGAATCGCAACGGACAAGTGGAAAAACGAATCACAAAAAAAAATTAACTTGAAGTTTTACGGGCATGTTTTCAAATTGGAAGTAACATTAACACTCTGCCCCTAAAACTTCAAGTTATAATTTTGTTGCGATTCATCTAGGTAGGTACTATGTGTCCCAGCACACATTTTTTTTATGACGTCATTATTTAGACCACCATAAATAAGTTTGTTTTCCATAGCAATAGCATGAAAAATTAATATCTATCATACACACACATGAGATCTATCTGAACAATGAACAGCACAAAATTCTGTACGGATCGGTCTGACCGGATGCGTGAATTAAGTAAAACAAAATATATTCAATCAGGTATTTTATTATGAATTAGCAGCAGATTCTTTTAATCACTGTATCACAACGTAACGTATTTTCAAGTTTCAATATTAGTACTTACATCTATTTTTTTTGTTGTACAATTTAAAGTCTATTCAAAGTACCAATAGTCAATTTAAAGTATAGCGTCTTCCCTTGCAAGTTATTTTATGTCCGCGGGAATGCGTATTTCCAATCTATACAAGGCCAGAACGCAACCATAGGAAACTGCTCGCGTATACATTGTAACGCTATTTTTAAATCTGTGATTACAATGTATACACGAATTTTGCGTACTGCTCGTGTATAGTTTGTAACGTGGACGCGCGCGTCCTGGTTCCAAACTATACTACATCACTAACGAGTTACGCTTGACATGAGTTTTAAACATAAATAGTTAAAAATAAAAATAAATGTGAACTGGGTGAAATGGAACAGACAACAGATAACGGAATATGAAATGGGTTAGTTTAGGTTAGAGCTGTGTCAACCGCGCGCGAGCCGAGAGAGCGCTACTTCCATGTTGCTCGCAGCCAGGCAGGCTATTTAGCGTAAGGTGCATTACGTCCCAAACAAGTTGGAACCAGTTTACAACTTAACGTAATATATACACGATTAGTCCGTATACGTACTGGCACTGTACATTTTGGAATAAGGTAGTTAATTAGGTCACTACGAAGTATACTCGAGTATTTGCGTACAACTCTTGTATAGATTGGAAGACCTAAGTAAAAAAGTGATTTCCAATCTATACGCGATTAGTTTCACACCCTTGCGTTCTGGCCTTATATAGAATGGAAAGACGCCGCGGGAATACCTACATACTTACTCGCAATAATTTAAATTGGGCTTAGAAAATAAAAAACATACCTACTCCGTCGCATTGAGAACCTCTTTTTTTTTTAAATCGGTTAGAAAATGGTTTGCACCTCAAACATAATTTACGTGAGATAGGTAGGTTGTAGTTATGGAAGCTTACATGGAAGAAAACACATTTTGTAGCCTAATAATAATATAACCTTAGGTATCACAGAACATCGATGTACACTTTAAATGATGGTGAGTTCGTTAGTTAACTTAGTAATTATTTGCACATCATGAAGACCCTGGAAACATTTGATCATAAGGAACTTTCAAAAATACTTTATTGGCAATTTTGACTCCAATTCTATTCCAGTTAGCTTGTGCATAAGGTAGAAATTCTTTGTACAAGGTTCTCCAGTTTTCGTTAGCGAATCTCGTGCCCAAATCAGCTGCAAAATAATAGTATGGTTAATAAAACATTCACAAAAAATGGGAATCTGTCTTCGTTAACCACTTTGAATTGAGATTTTTGAAATGGAACATTTTTATTTAAAGCCCCAATTGCTCTTATGTAGTACTTAGTTGCTTTTGCGCGTAACTAAATGGTTATGTTTCTCAAGTTATTATTTAACATTTTGATACAATACACCTCTCTAAATTAGTAGGTAGGTACTCAACTCACTGAATTCTCTTGTATCCAGGTTGTCGTTTCTGAAGGAAGTCACAAGGTTCCCAAGATCGGGCCTCATGTAGAAGTCTTTAATTCGGAGGTATGTATCACTGCCGTTCTTCTCTGGAACTCCATCGATTTTCCAGGTATAAATCAAGTCAGCTGCAAAAATATTATCAATAATTAAGACGTTGCTTAGGATGAGGCTAACTTTTATACACGTTTATATCCTAGTATACAGAAGTACAGAACTGGAGATAGCAAATTTTACTCAAACGAAACATTCCTTTATCTTGAAAAAGCGGCTAAAATCCGAAAAATTACACTCTGTACCTACTTTTATGGCATCAATCGAGGGTCAATCATAAAGATTAAATCTCTCTAACAAACATAATAAATTCAATGAAAGGAAATCCATTAAATCTAAACTTATAAATTCCAGATTACGTATGTTAGTTTAGGTACTATCATAAGTAATATGGTAACATCTTTATTAACAACTAGCTGCCCGCCCCGGCTTCGCTCGAGTAGGCGCACCTACCTGCCTACCCTACCTACCTTACCTACCCTACCTACCCTACCTTTTCATTGTTTTTAAGATGTATTCTGCTATTCGGGGCGGACACAAATCCAACGAATCAAAAACCATGAAAATTGGTCCAGCAGATCTCGAGTTATAAGTGTTGTAAGAAACACGACTTTCTTTTACGAGTATAATATAGATGATCTTTAACGTCATTTATTAATTAAAATAACGAAGAACTATTTAGATAAGAAGGTTGCAATTTGCACGCATTTTTAATGCAGACTATTGTTGCGACACTGCGTGAGGTACGAGTAATTTAAATATGGAATTTTACATTTGAAAATGGAATTCACATTAGGATGCCCTGCAACGATAGTCTTTTGTTATTCTCACATTTGATTGTTTTTACAAATTATTTCATATTTGTCAGCTGCAGCGTAGCTAACCTTTATAATGGCTTCTCAAGAACAAGTACTTCGGTGACCGAGCTCTAGTGAAAATTGAGAATGCTCATTTAATAGTATAGTTCATACTAATTCCATGTTTTGTACCTACAAACTAATTTCATGCTGCCATGATATTAGGTACTTACAAATTCCATGCTGCCATGTCATTATTCGTAGGTAGCCATCTTGTTCTAAATTTTCCTAGTTATGAGACCTAGCTAGGTGGATTTTTCGCCCCCGTTAACCCGTATAATGCAAGTTTCATAGAAATCGTTAGAGCCGTTTTCGAGAACATGATTAGAAATATATACAAATATTGCTCGTTTCATAATACAGGATAGGATTTGATTTATTGGAAGCTTGTTTTTTAAATCACAAAGATGTAAATTTAGCTCTGCGGTGGTATGGAGAGATATCGGGACCGATAAGTACCAATTCTATACCTTTTTTAGAGAATGATAGATTATTAAAAAAATACTGGTAGTTAGTGTTGTTTACATAATTCGAAGCATATCCAAAGACCAACAAAGCCTTCAAGCAGAGAAGCTGCTGAAGAAATTGCAACCACCCATAGGTACCTACTCGCGTACTTAAAGTGCTGAAAAAGTATAATTACTTATAAATGTTATCGTGATGATCGGTTGGTTCAAAAATTGGATCCTGGAGATCGTGAGAGACGACTACAATTTTGTCAAAACATGCTAACAGAACTTGCCCGTAACTCGATTTTTTTAGTGACGTTTTATGGTCTGTCGAAACCAACTTTAGTATTATTGGCATGTACAACGGTCGCAATAACCATTATTGGTCTCGAGTAAATCCTGTTCGTTTTCATAAAACTAACAGGCAAGTAAGATTCTCTTTCAACGTTTGGTCACACATGGGACACTCCGCAAAATCATTTAAATAAAAAGCGACTCTTGCTACGATACAATAAAGTGCAATTCAGGTCGCACAGCGCTAATTACCTACAGTTATATTCACCCAGAAGTTGCCTAAGTGTTCTATCGCGGAAGTCTTAAATCTTTTGACTACGTTACACTCACTGAATTGGCCCAGCAAGACGGGCCCGCTGCGTATGTATTTGTAGCTTCATACCTAAACTGCGGAGTGTCCCATCATTATTCATCTGTGGTTTGGTGCGAAATTATGAGAAATATAGTTGTGTTAGTCCACGTGTACGAAGGTCAATCTTGAAATACTGGACCTCTTAAGAAATGAGTTATATGTTTTACCCGAGGAAGAGCGTAATGTATAATTCTATAGCAAGATGGTTCTCCGGTCCGTAACAGCAGAATCACCACTGCCTATATTAATAACCATTTCAATACTTGGTTTCAGTCCTTTAGATTTTTTTTATGGGGATATGTTCAAAATCAAATTTACCAAAAATCCTATGCAACTATAAGGTTCACATTACGATTTTCACAACTCGCTATTAAAAGTTACTAGAAATTTAATTCCTTAAAGAATAAGTGTAAGTTAACCCTTTTTTTCGTTCAAGAAAAATAAATAAAAAATTTATGGTTTTCCTTTCATTTCATTTAACATGTTTGTTAGAGAAATTTAATCCTTATGAATGACCCTATCGATTGATGCCATAAAAGTACAGTACCATGTAATTTTTTCGGATTTTAGCCGGTTCGATTCCCGAGGGTGGCAATCGAATTTTCGAAAATGTTTGAAAGGAGATTTGTTTCTTTTAAAAAATAAAGGAATAATTCCTTTGAGTAAAATTTGCTATCTCCAGTATTTAGAGCAGTTTCCCTCCAGACAAGGTTAAAAAAATCCATTCTGTATATAAAGCTGTAACAAGATAGTTCTCATAGATACGAAGACTTCGATAATTTTATGAAAATAGAGCGAAGTGGAGAGAAAACCAGGAAAACTGATCAACCAATTTGGACCAACGTTAGAAAAACAGAGACAAAGGCTGTAAAATTAAAACAAAGGCCTTATTTCATGCTTGTAATTACCAACTTAAGTATATGTATAACGTGGTTATACTTACTCATTGTGGTATTAACTTCCCCATAAGCTGCAACCTTCAGGGAGTTGAACTGTCCCTCTCCATAGATTTGAGATCTGACCTTTACCTGTGGGCAACTCATGTCCACCTCTAAATGGAACTTGTCGTCATCCGCTCGCAATCTGAAATTAATTTAAATGATTAGGTTATCATTATTACCTTATGTCACATTGCCACATTGGTCTGCTGTGAGGCCTGCCTGTCCTTTATGACCAGCAGATAGAATCTGGGAACTTCTCTCGGTAATGCTGAGCGTGGAGTGAGTCCCGCACGACTGGAGCACGCCTTCAATCATGGTGATTGAAGGTGTTCGTTCAGATTGGTGCTTCTAAAGTGCTCGGCAGGGTTTTAGACTTTTGGAGTCAGACATAATACTTCCTTTGTTATTGTTGAGGTTACAAAAATATATGGGAATAAAAAACAACATAAACCAACCAACAATCTCACCTGGCATCGTGTACCTTGGCTATCTTCAAACCTTCTACGTATATATTTTTTAGCATCACCTTCGCTGAGATCTGGAATGTAAAAAGAAAACAACGTCAGGAAAATTATTGATAAAAACTGTCGGTATGTAGAGTAAAAATGTTCTATGCTGATTCCAAAACCATTTCGAGCTTTTAGGTTTCTCAACCTTATTTTTCTATTTTTACCGCTTAAAATTATAAGATCGAGTTTATTTTAACATAAACACATCAACCCACTTGACTTTCATTTGACCTCCAAATGACGTCAGAAACACAGGTAGATTGTGACTACTCCATGATGAAAAAATCAAGTCATGTCAACTTTAGGGATGACCATAATTAAAATGCGAAAATTCGGTCTTTGAAACGATTCAAATCAAACATTGAAAATCAATTCCCACAAAATACTTTAATTCTGAAGCCTGAATGATCGTTAACCAATATAACGATAGTTTAAAGAAAATCCATTCCCTGTAAACAATAATCATTATAAAATCATTCGAACTATTTTACACGCTTTATATTAGCTTCACCTGTATGTTTGTTTGTAACCGACTTCTTTGTGCGCGATTTTGACCCACTTTAAACTGCCAGATTTCGTTCAAACTTTGTAGATTTATTGAGGACCGATGACAATACACTAATTTGATAAAATTATTCCATTTTTCAATTTGCAAAATATGATTTTTGTTAATTTATATAATTTTCATCTATAGTCGATAAGGTAAGAAAATAAAATTTTCTATAATTTTTCTCTACAGTCGATAAGGCAGGACTCTGTGTTAATTTTTATTTCCAATAATTATCATTAGCCGTTTTCTCTAATATTGACAAATTTTTGTATACTAAAGAGAATTTTAATTCTACAAAACAAATAATAGTTTTAAAAAATTAAAAAATCACGCTTTTTTAAAGAAACCAAAGTAAAAAATAAATAATAGTTTAAAAAAAACTAAAACTACTTTTTTTTTTATAAAATACCAAACTAAATAAGGCGAAAAAAAATTTTCGATCGTAAAGCACTCTCTGATGCTTCGCATCATGAGTCGTGCAATCGTTTAAAATTAAAAAAACAAGCTATTATAAATAATCCAAACTAAAAAGTAGAAAATAAATAATAGTTTAAAAAAACTAAAAAACACGCTTTTTATAGAAAACCGAACTAAAAAATAGAAAATAAATTTTAATAAACTCGATTTTGATTTAATTCGTATTAAATCATGCGGTTACAATGGAAACCGACCCCAACATAGTTCTAGGCAGATTGTTTAATGAATACGCCGGAAACACAGAAATGTTTTCGAAAAATATAAAATTACAATTCACCAGTTCTCTTCCGTTAGAAAGCAGTGAAAGCAATTAAATATCAAACATTTAAAATTTAAAAAAAATCAGCAAACAAACCAACCAAATTACTTTCAATTGAGTATCATCTTTATTCGTATTAAAATAAAGTCGTACATGCATGGAAAGATTGCGCCGTCCGGACACGATCACTAATTTTTTTTGGTTGCATCACAAATTTCCCTAAATATAATAATATACAATTAAAGTAAAGTAAGTATGTAAGTAAACAAGTATTTTTATGTAAAAAAAATTACAAACATACCAAGCAAATTATTCTCAATATAATTGAATAACATCTTTACTGGTTTATCAAAACAATCGTAAATACCTGGAACATTTTGCGATTAATTCCGTCAAACCAAAGATAATAAAGACATTTGGATACGATCACAATTTTTTTGGTTGCCGTAAAGAAAAATATTATAAAACACAGCCGTGGCAACAGTCTGTGTGGGGGTTGTTATTTTCAGTAACAGATAATTTAAAAAAATAACTACAGCTTGGAAACATATGAAGACATTAATTAATCTACGAGTATCATTGCGTGCCACCACAGATGTAGCGAGTTAAATATTGAATAATTATACACACAAACAGAACAGTTATAATAGGTAAAGAAAATAATTGATAAAAACTGCGACAATTAAATACATTCATACTATGTTAATTTATAATAGAATGTATTTTACATTAATTAACGGGGTAATTTAATGACAACAATGAATCTACGAGTATTATTGCGTGCCACCACAGTTAAAGCGAGTTGAATATTGAATAATTATACACACACAAACAGAACAGGTATAAATAGGTAGGTACCTACCTAGATACTGTTAGGTGCGTACCTCACATAGACGACCTATAACTGAATAAACTGATTCTCATTCAAAAGTCGAAAATATCTGCTATAGTCGAAAATATATGTTATAGTCGAAAATATATGTTATAGTCGAAAATATCTGTTATATTCGAAAATATCTGTTATATTCGAAAATATCTGTTATAGTCGAAAATATCTGTTATAATCGAAAATATCTGTTATTTTCCGGGTAGTTGTATCATTTAGGACGAATCGAGTACCTTCACACTTTGACGCGTGCTTTGGAGATTAATTTTAGAATTGTTTACTAAAGTTCACAGAAATATACAAAAAAAACGGGCCAAGAGCGAGTCGGACTCGCACACGAAAGGGTCCGTACCACCGTACAATATTTAGCAAAAAAATGCAAAAAAAAATAAAAAATGTTTGAAAGAAAGAAAGAAAAATATTTTATTTGTGACACGCACAGGAAATACAAACAGTAAGTAGGTAATACAAAAATAAAAAATAAATTATAAAATAAAAAACAAAAAAAAAGAATTAAAAAAACAGAATAATAACGACCTGTGCGAGGCCAAAAAGGCTCCTATCTCAGCATAATGCGGCGATATTTAAAAAATAAATACCGCAGCGCTGGTATTCTGATAGGGCCCACTGTGATGCCACGGACACACCTACGGATTAAGATAAATCCCACTATGGGATGTAAAAATAAATAAAGCAATAAAACAAAATAAAATGAAACAAAAATATAAATAAAAACGTAATGTAACGTTTCTTGTATGAGGACCCTGACCCTTTAATTTTTAACTTTAAGTATTTTATTTTGGGAGCCCTCATAGTAGATTATGCTAAGGGGATAAAGTAGTGTCTTATGTAGCGGGCCCCGTATTGAATCCCGAGCAAAACGAAGCATTCTAGCGGTAAAGCCCGAGCGGAGCGAGGGAGTTAAGAAAAGAATCCTGAGTGCAGCGTAGGATTCAAGTTCGCCCAAGACGAAGGCGCCTTTATCCCCGAGGAGAATACTCTACTTTTCACACCATCTACGAGACAATAAAAAGCAATAGTACTAGAATCAAAGTATTTATTAAAATTACAATTACAGTTAGTAGACCTATTTAAAACAATTAAATGTTAAAGGTAATGTTTGATACATTATTGTGGAAAGACAAAGTTATGTTTTTATTCGGTACATTTATTGAAGTTGAGGTAGAGTTTATTTGAGTATTACTATTAAGTAAAGTTTCAGAAACTTGGGTCTTCTGAGGACCATTTTGGATCGTGAAAGTTGGTAAAGGTGGTGCTTGAGGCAGCGGGCTAGATGAATAGTGTTTTGATGTGGAAGGTTGTGGTGATAAAGGTGTCCAAGGATCAGTTATCAACGATTTTTTTAGTTTGATGTTTTCACCAATGCGGCAGCTTATTTGTGTTCTATTTTTCTTTTATTTATATTCTACTCGTGGTGGCCAGTTCAATTTTCGAACAATTTATTTTTTAGTGCAGATCTTAATGGTGAATGCATGGAATTAGTATGTACCTACTACCTATCGTAAATGTCATTTCTACTTTATGTTCCAAATTCAAATCACATTAATGACCAGCGGGTCCTAATGAAATTCAGTACAATATTAATGCCCTGCTAGACCTCAAGTCTTAAATGACTTACTTTAGGTTAGGTTTGCATGACATATAATTTGACATTGTGGAGCAGGTGGTGTGAAAAAATATGTATAGTGTTAATCATAGCTCGACGTCGACGTAACGGACGTCTACTGGCTGGGAATATCGGTTGTTGTTCTCAAACATCTAGTTTTTCTTACACAATTACGCAACCCCCAGACGCGATGTCTGTAGGTTTTCTCATGATATTTCTGCCATTGTTTGTAAACTTTGCAATAAAACAGACATCTACTAACTGACCTATTTAAGTTTTCTACATACGTAGGTAGTACCTAAACACAACAATAATTTAGTAGTAAAATAGTTTCCTTTGATTCACATCCTATTCAATTTCAGCTGATGATTATCGTTGATAATAATTTAAATAATGAGAAGTTAACAAGGGCTTAGGTAGAAGAATATAAAATAAAAAGGGAGATTTAATTACAGGTGAGTTTTTGAAATGAGCGTCTCACTTCAGGGTAAATCCAAAACTCTGTGAAGTAGGTAGGTACAGCAAGTGGTCAAAGAAACTGCATTTCTACATTTTTTTAATTAGTTTGCTAGGTGTAGTTGTAGTACATGATATGTTTTGAAAAACAAAACCCCCAAACGATAGCGTCAAAAGAGTATCGTAGGACAACTCGGTACTAACACGAATTCAATCAATCTGCCTAGCCTTTTCCCACCTATGTTGGGGTCGGCTAACGAACCCGTTTGGTCGTAATTATGGTCATAGAAGTCTATGAATCTATCTCTCAAGTTATGGCTATGATCTTGTTCCACTATTCATATAAGGTGTGTTTCAACGTATTTACCTTCATAAGCCACTGTATAATTGATGGTATCTGGGATTTACATAATTACAGAGTAGTTTAGACTTGTTAGTTACATAACTAACTTAACTGGAAAGGACTGAGGAAAATTGCTGTGGTTTTAATGATATTTGATTAGATGAAGATATAAGTAGTACCTATTGTAGATTATGTAGTACATAATTACACTTCAAAGTAATTTCAAAGGCTGCACTAACTACCCTATTAATTCTTATTAAAGCTACTGATATTGTTCTCGCGCATGGCATTTGTCCCGTTTTGGGGAGAGCTCCCCCTCTCGTGCGTGACCACCTTACCTAAGTCATCCTGCCTCTTTAGGTAAAAGTAGTAGGTATGTACAGGGTGGATGGATTCAATATATGATTCTGAACCCCCCTGCGTGGAAATTAATCTTCGGTTATTTAAAAAAAAATCTGCTGTTTCATAGAAAAGTGCAATACCTACGCTGTCAAAATGTATGGAACAGCAGATTATTTTTTAAATAACGAACGATAAATTTCAACACAGGTGACTTCAGAATTATGTACTGAATCCATGGAAAACAGTTTTCGCGTCGATGTCCCTGCCACCAGGATGAGCGACATGGGTCCATCAGAATTTAAAGGTACTCATCGTATAAGCCTATCGACTATTGAGTCGAATCGGGTTTGTGATGCTTTATTTAATGGAAATTGTCACCTCGGCTGAGCCTAGTACCTACCTAGTTATTATGAGTTACGTGTACTTACTTACGAACTCGGAATATAAATAGAGCAAACGACCTTGTTTTTTGATCTACCAAACCAGAATTAACAAAAAAAATATAGGTAAGTACTTAATAAACTGGCTTGATCTACAAATATAAAAGTTTTTGCAGGTAATAAATTAATTTAGAAGTATTTGGTCGGATATTTTTTTGTAGTAATCAATCAGGATGAAACGGCAAGTTGTTGATATGATAGGTGATACCAATGCTTAGTATCCAGAATATGTTAGGCTTGGCAAAAGGTAGCTGTGGAACTTCATCACAGTTTACTCTAGGCAGGTACACCTAAAACTAATTAAAGGTGCTCTTCCGAAGGCGACGTCCCGCAAGCGGCAACGTCACCCAATCGCAATGACAGACTGCAGTGACTCGAGCTCGACATGCCGCGGCGGCATTTGTCTAAAGGTGCTCCCTCACCGGGAGCATTTGTCTGTAATGTAACGTTCAGAGTCGGCCATTACATCAATGAGGGATGAGAACCGAGTATTACAGTGCGCAACCTGTAATAATACGATTTGAGCATTACAGCAGTGAGGGAGGAGAACCGAGCATAACAGTGCGCAACCTAAATGATACAATTCGAGCATTACAGTGCGCAACCTGTAATGATACGATTTGAGCATTACAGCAGTGAGGGAGGAGAACCGAGCATAACAGTGCGCAACCTGAATGATACAATTCGAGCATTACAGTGCGCAACCTGTAATGATACGATTTGAGCATTACAGCAGTGAGGGAGGAGAACCGAGCATAACAGTGCGCAACCTGAATGATACAATTCGAGCATTACAGTGCGCAACCTGTAATGATACGATTTGAGCATTAGGTACATCAGTGGGGGAGGAGAACCGAGCATAACAGGTTGCGCACCAACCTGAATGATACAATTCGAGCATTACAGTACAGGAGAACCGAGCATTATAGTAGTGCGCAATGGCTGTAATATTTAATCTAAAATGTTACAGGCGACTGCTCGTCAGTCAGGGTAGTATTGTAACGTTATGCTCAAAATCGAATCTGTAACGTTAGGTATATTACAGGCGAAAGCTCCCGGTGAGGTCCCGCACCTTAACAAAATAATAAGTGTTGTCGCTCTGTTAATGCCAGTAGTGCCAATGACGGCACTACTGGTTTGCGGTATGCGGTCGACGTTTGACCGCAGCGTCAGGCCGCTTTCTCGTCATCCACGAATCCATAGAGTTACATAGAAACCAGTCGTGTCGCTGCGGTCTGTCATTGCGATTGGACGACGTTGCCGCTTGCGGTCGCCTTCGGAAGACCACCTTAATACCTACCCGAACACTAATCCCGTGTCCTATTTAAAAGCGATCGTCGCGCGAATTTATTGCGATCGTCGCGTTCATTTTCATATGTTACTTTTTGTTCGGAAAACCGAAAAGCGCTCTCGGTCGTCGCGACCACTCGCTCAAGTTGACCGCCCAAAAAGTGACATTATGACGTAATGTAAATTTTTGTTCGGTGAACTTGAGAAGATCACGTATTCGCGCGACGATCGCTTTTAAATAGGACGCGGCCTTAGGTAATGGCGGGTTAACGATAGATATCTTTCCTATTTTAGCATTAGTGATCACTACCTAATTAGTTTAGTATTTTGAAGGACCTAGCGCTGCCGAGTTCATGTTGTTAAGCTGGTTCACAAAATTCTCATTCGTAGTCATAACAGAAGGAAATCATTAACATACAATAACGGATATCTGTAAATAGAATCGAAATCTTATTATTACCTATCAGTTTTATGCGAGTACATAGACATAAAAAATAAATAAGAAGACTGGGTTTGTCTTACAATGATGATGATGGCAGATGTGAGTCGAAACGATGGGAGGGGACGCCTAGAAGGACATAGAGTGACCTCATTGGTGATGTTCTTCAGAAAGGTCGTGCGTAGTACAACGAAGCAAAATGAGTATGTATCTAATAATTTTAGCAGGCGTCGTTCTGTTATTTCTGCCTACGCCCATGGGAAGAAGGCGTGAGTGAAGAGCCCGTTTAGGGTAGGTACCTACCTACCCTAAACGGGCTCTTCACTTAACGGACGAAAACCCTACCTACCTACCTAGGTAGGTAGGGTTTTATTACTTTTGGAAAACTCGTATTTAGTCGCGGTGATCCACTGGAGCTTTAAAGCCGTCGAAGCCGTTGGACCTTATTTTGGATAAGTACCCTGGTTTGTTCTTAAGTTTATCTCAAACCAATGGACTGATTTTAGTGAACCTCAACAGCGCGTTGTGTTTTTTGTAAGACAGAACGCGCACCTTAGAGATAAATGATATCTTACTACACCAATGTTTTATACCTCACCTTCGATGTGAGAGTAGTGTAGAATCGAGACGAAATGTCGTTAACATTTAAGATTTAATATAAAAAGGATTCAACCGGTTATTGAATTTCCTTCACAGATTATAAAACCTTCAACTTCAATTAAGTTTTTTTTTTTTCAACTGCAGATTATAAACAAACAGCTGTATGAAGGTCGGTAAGCAAATGTCGACGTTGTTGACGAGGACGTACAGTCAGCAAAAGATTGTAACTATAGTACCTACATCTTTTTGCGGCTGACTGTATGCCCTCGTAGTAGAATATTTTATCAATGTATTATACAGCATGTACTTAACAAAAACCCTGTCCGATCCGAAAGGGGGCGCAAAGGTAAGTACCGCAATACCAATACAAAAAAAAAAAAAAAGTTAAAATAAAAAAGTTATTGTTATTTAAAATTCACGTTTTTCGTACCATTTCATTATAAATTAGCAAATTTTCTACAGAGGTCTTAAGTTATGACTTGTAGACACCCACTAAACGACGGGTACCCGCGCCCCATGTATTAACCCGGTAAAATTCCCTATTAAAAAAAATGCGGCGGTTTTTTTTTCTGTAATTTTACCAAATAAATAGACTCTCAGTATGATTCTTAAAAACACAGATCGGACAGGGTTTTCGTTACAAGCTGTTTAATGTATAATATGTTCTGTAGCTAAGAACAAAGATGTCCCCTGTATACCTACATCTTTTTAAGGCTGACTGTACCTACTATGTTTTTAATCATTGGGACTCGTGGCTAAGAAATAACAGCTGCGGGGGTGGATCCATCAGGTTTAGCTACGCTTTCCGCGGTCAGTCCGTGGATGGGTGACCATCTTAACATACCGAGACCCCTCCGTGCCTCGGAAGCACGCTAAGTCTTCGGTCCCGGCTGTCATTCTTGGGTTAGTTGACTAGCTTCATCTTTCTGACTGACCGACCCCTTGACAATTCAAAAGTGCCTGTAATTGGTTTATTTGAAATAAATGCTTTGAGTTTGAGTTTGGATATTTTATTTTACTTTTACTCAGAAGCCCGAAAGTGACAACCATTCTTACCAAGGGGTATCGTGTAATCCAGTAAATGGCTTGTGGAGGTCAGATAGGCAGTCGCTCCATGTAAAATACTGGTATTCAGCCGCATCCGGTTAGAAAAAAATATTCAGATCGGTTGAGCCATTTTCGAGTTTTTGCGAGACTAACGCACGGAAATTGATTTTTATGTACATAGATTTAATTAAAGCAAGAATTAATTAGATACAATAAAACCAGTTCTACAAGAATATAGCAGAACTTAACATATTTTTTTGTGTTTATAATACTGCTGTTAATTAGTTGGTACATGTAAAACTATCAATTATCCGATGACATTTTTATTAGACGTACAATAAAATAGGCAGGTTTTTATAAAATATTACAATTTTATTACCCGACTGCGGCGAACCAAAACAGGCGAGTTATGTGTTAGAACTGTATGTATGTATGTCCGTCTCTATGTTCTCTCGTAACTATTAAAAACGGCTGATTTCTGGCGACAAAATGTATATAAAAATAAAATTACTTCCAAACCTATCGAGTGGGGTGTCAAAATGAAGGGTTTTAAAAGGTGACTACAAATAAATACAAATGATAAGTTTAAATGTAATTTGGAATCAGAAATCATAAAAAAGCTGGAAATAAAAACTTATTAAAAAAACTAAAAATCTGACTGCTCTCTGCTGCTACTTTCTCTTTTCAGTTAAGTATGTGCTTTTGCAGTCGGGTTTTTTGTTTTTTTTTGTTACTATTTTGATAAGATAGCTCTATGAAAAGTCATGAATATTAAATTGAAGATAATTAATCAATTACAAGGATAAGGGGGCTTAAAAGTGTGACAGAGTCAGCTCAACTTGGCAAGTCACTACTATTTTGAGCGTTTATTCTGAAAGTGGGCAACGTCGCAAATAGATGTCAAATATTTCCCTGTTTTGATTAATTTGGCAATATTACTGTATGGAAATAAGAACTGTGGCTAACTAGCGAACTAAAATATTGATTATTAATATCTTAAACAATAATTAATATCTTAACAGCGAATATTTAGTTTTAGATATAAAAAAAGGATTTGGAAACTTTCCAAATGCGTTTTTTACACGTAAACCGGTTACAACATCAAATTCAATGTTATAAATTCAATTCGTTATTAATATTCTAGTTCGCTAGTTAGCCACATTTCTTATTTCCATACAGTAATATTGTCAAATTAATCAAAACAAGTAAATATTTGACAGCTATTTGCGACGTTACCAACTTTTAGGATAGATAAACGCTCTTAACTAATAATTATGTCGTTTTTTTTAACAGACTGATTTGTATATCACTTACAGGCAAACTTAACCTGTAATTCATCCAATTCATTTGATACATAAACATTTAAAAGTGTGCTGGGGTTTAAAAGTGTCAGAAAAACCTTAATTTTAGAATAACTCAATCTTAAATTAGTTTGTTATTGCTAAGTTGAAGACAGAAAGAAGGAAGTTATTCTAGTTCTTAAGTAGATGCATGATTATAAAAACGAAAAGAATCCTGTTGACCCGAACGTTATGCAAATAACTCATCATCTTCCAGGCCCTGCAGTCCCAACATAGATAGCGATCGCTATACGACTGAATTCGGTCGCAAAGTCCTAATGGCGTCCCTAGAAGAGTACTTGACATGCACGAAAAAATCACGTGCTTGTCAAGAACGTCGCGCGCGTCTAGGGACGCCATTACTACTTTGCGACCGAATTCGGTCATAATATAGCGATCGCTATCTATGTCGAGACTGCAGCCTGCCCTTGTCCCATGGTTCTTGAG
Source organism: Agrochola circellaris (assembly GCA_914767755.1). Lineage (NCBI taxonomy): Eukaryota > Metazoa > Arthropoda > Insecta > Lepidoptera > Noctuidae > Agrochola > Agrochola circellaris. The sequence continues at coordinate 11,458,377 of OU611841.1, read as the reverse complement.
GCTGGCGCAACACGTTTTCATGTTATCTAACTTACGTTACGTTATAGGTAAGGTCAGCAACGAAAGTGATAATTTAACAGTGGTAATTTTCAATAATATCTCAATGGAGACCCTACTTTTCGGTAAGTGTTTCATGTTTTTTACATGGATATAGGTATAATGTTTTTTTTGGGTTCCGTAGCCAAAAGGCAAAAACAGAACACCGTCCGTCCGTTCGGATGACACACAGCCATTTTACTTGAAGAGTATTGGCATTGTCACTATATCGATGAAAATTGAAATCAATCAATCTGCCTAGCCTTTTCCAAACTATGTTGGGGTCTAACCGGATGCAGCTGAATACTAGCATTTTACATGGAGCGACTGCCTATCTGACCTTCACAACCCTGTAACTGGGTAACACGATATCCCTTGGTAAGACTGGTTATCAGACTTTTCGGGCTTCTGACGACCCGACGAACGACTGTCAAAGATCCACGAATGACCGCCGGGACCAACGGCTTAAGGTGCTTTCTGAGGCACGGAGGAGTCTCGATGTCTCGATGAAAATTGGAACCAAGGTTCGCTAAACCATGGTGTAGTGAAAATTATGTAAGTAAAAATAATTGGGGGTGTCACTCCCAGTGTAACACACCACATGTAACCGAAGGAAAAAAATATATTCAATGCACGTAAACGTGTCTGTTGCCAACATTTTTATTTAATTTTGTCCACTTCACGAAATGGACGCGACAAAAAAGAATGAAGAAGTATCAAATTGCCCCTATAAATGTATTATTATTTAATATCGTTGGATCCCATATTATGATGTTCCTAAGTGACTTTTTTTCTTTAGGTCAATAGTTTTTGAGATATGCGATATTTTCGGCTACAACCGCAGACATAGGTAATAAAAAAAAACATAAATGTTAACGATATTACACACACACGACATGTTAACGACATTTGTTGTGACTGTACAAGTGTACATAAGCCATTTGTTTCAAAAGATTTATATTCAAGGTAAAGGTTTTTTGAATCCTAGGATAAAAACACGTCCACATTCAAATTGTTATTCTAAGACGTTTTGCTAAACGTTTACAACAATAGAGTTTTATGAGGTCCGGTCAAACAGATAAAGATATACTTAATGGCTGTTATGACATTCAGTTGAAGGAAATCTAAAACCTGCAACAACTACCACTTTAAGACTATTTTAAACGATTTTATAGGTATATAATTGACTTGGTTATTTTAATGGTTTCGGTGAGTATCTTTAAATATCCAGTAACAAATAAATATCGTTGCATTTCGAAACAAACATCACCATCCTGCCTTTAAAAAAAAAATCGCTTTGTCTATTTATTTATTTATTTTTATTTATTTATTAAGGTTAACCAACAATTGTTTACAGTATATTAGCAGTGTATTATTTATAATAAAATACAATTGCGGGTGCAACAATTAATTATAGGTTAACACCGCTAGCACAAAAAACAGTGGTAAAACCATTAATTAGTAAATTACGACAGATTCAAAAAAAGTCTATGACCAGCCCAAGTCTTCGTTTTTACCCGACTACGGCGAAGCAAAAAGGAGGGTTATGAATTTGACCGGTATGTATGTTCATCTGTTCCGTTCCCTCATAACTACTCATCATAATTTGACAACGAAAAAGTCAACTAAAAAGGTATAAACAAGACATCACAGACAGACAAATTAAAAATCCGGAGTCACTCGTGTTAGACAGATTACGTAGTTGGGTTTTTGTTTTTATAACCTGTATTTTTATTGATCAGGTCAGGATAAGTTTACTACCTACTTTATTATGGTCAATTTAGATTCGAATGGATAATATTTTGATTCATTTACGCACGTAAATTCATCAAAATATTATCCATACGAATCTAAATTTTGGTTCAGGTTTCGTCACGACCTATTCTACCCTGCTAAGCCGAAAGGCGGTATCTCAATATATTACGAATATTGACTTTTTGTAAATTGTAATTTAAGGAAACATAAGGATATAAAGAACTTCTGAGTGGTTTTTTTAAATGTTTTAAGTTAGATAGCGGTATGTGGCTTATACCATTAGATGCGAAATTATTATAGCTATTGAATGGTATAAAAAAAACTACAAGGGCGTATCTCAGAGATACCGCCTTTCGGCTTAGCAGGGCAGTATTCGAGTCCATAGTGTTTACTTTCTTTTTACAATGCGTTCATAGAATCGTTCACTTATTGCATCGTACCTATATTAATATTATTAAAAACAAATTAATATCGAATAGAGGGTCACTAAAATAAAAGCAAGGATGGGCAGTTAAGCAAGAAATGCGATTAGGTTTTACGAATGATATTTTTTGATAATTCTCGTTAAGTACTTACTTCTTTTGATTTTTCATACGACGTTTTCTCTCATTCATGCGACATTTTATAAATAAGAATAAGAATAATTTATTGGTCCGTTGTTACAAAAAATAAATTTCAGAAAATAATGATATTGTATGCTTAACCCCAAACTAAGCAGCGCCTGTATCCTGAGTTGCGTGATCTTAAATTTTAATTCGCAACATGTTTGCGTTACCTTAAATTTTATTACAGGATGTGATGGAAAAGATAAAAAAACCAAAAGGGAACATTAAGGGAAATGTCAAATTTAATTTTATATTCTACAAATTGAATTTGACATTTCCCTTAATGTTCCCTTTTGTTTTTTTTTATCTTTTAAGGAAAGTGAAAATAATTAGTAATAATGTTAATTTTATTAGTCGCTAATTTATGTTCAATTATTGTATGCCCTACGGGCGGGACATAGCCGAACGAGATTTCTCAAATATTTAAGAACTGTGCTGTACATAACCTATGATCCACATTAAATATATTTGATTTGATTTGATGTTTGAAAATGGACAGAATAGTTAATTAAATAGGGGTAGGGAACTAACATAATTAAAATAAATTGAACAAAATAAAATAATTCTAAAATATAATCTATCTCACGTAGTGGAATAACACAGTAGGTATGTTTTATTTTCAATTTTTTCATTTTAGTATTAGTTTAGTCCTGGCTAAATCAGGCCAGTCTTGATGACATTGGTAACACGTGTGTAAAAGAGGAACCTTGATCTGATAAATTATAGTAAGCAGTTCGTGTGTACATGGCCTTAAGCTCATTACGTATTTCATACGTTGCTCACATTGCTATTTATTTTTAGGGTTTCCGTGCTTAAAAGGTCAAATCGTATCTCTAGGTATCATTTTGGCTTCAGTTTCGCTCGCATTGCGGGAGATCTTATTCAAAATAAATAATCGTAAATTTACCACACTATTTAATATGGCGTCATTTATGAAAATTTTACTTGGCGCGCACGATATCTGATATAATCAAAGTAATAATACGTTGAGAGAATCATTCCATCGGAATTTGTCTGAGAAACGTGCGCGAATTTACATTTTAAGTGCATAAAGCTATTAAGTCAATCGGTTTTGATTCATGAAAGGTGGCTTTCACTTGGCGTAGTGTTGAATGGAGTTAGGTAATTAAAGTCCCCGCCACGAGAAGCTATACATTTTGTAAACAAAGAACTTCTACTAAGTTTCGTAGCGAAACAAATAATCCCAAATTCAATCAACTCATAGCAACATACATGTAATACGAAACTAACGAGCAATTTCACTTGGTCGGGTTATATTTTACCAATATAAAGGGCTTTCGTCTAATGTTTTGTGGTAGGTACTGAACGCATCTGAGTTCCAGTAGGTACTACAAAACATTAGACGATAGCGCTTTGAGTTGATTGAATTTGGGATTATTTGTTTTTGATTGAATTGTCGCTACGTAACTTAGTATAAATTCTTTATTAACAAATTTACTTATAACTTCTCGTGACGGGGACTTTAGATGATTCTTAGCTAAAGTTATTACACAGTTTTGACTATGAGACTAGTACAGTAGAAATATAGACGTCGAATATGTGCTATCTTTTAGCGAAAGAGTTAACGCTAGGAAATTAGTTGGTACCTGATTATTCTTGTACTCCACTCGGAACTCCTTCTGCAGGTAAGGGTCAACGGGCGGCACTCCCAGCTCGTCTATGCCATTGATCATCACTGCAATGCCCTTTTGCACTGCGTCCGCCATGCAGTCGTTCACATCTATTGCATTTCTGTCGCATATTTTGAAATATTTTTCTGTAATATAAAAAAAAGTTTTAAATAGAATAGAATACTTTTATTTCGGACAGAGTCCATAGAGTTAAACCAAGGGGAAAACCTTGATGAGGTTCCAGTGAATTAGTGCAAGCATGCTATTATTTTCTTTCGTAATATTCATGTCAAGCAAAACAAAACAATTTAAATGATTTGGCGGTTTCTTTAACATTTCTAGAGTTCATGGTCTTTGGGATCCATCAGTTCTAAATGCTACTTTACTTGATTTTTACATGAATTGCACGTTTTGCTTAAGAACGTGGAAATACGTATGTCACTTGCGGCTTGGTGACGGTAATTATGGAGAAGGGACTAAAATTATACAGTACTGTGTTGGTGGACAATTAAAGTGTGCATTAAACCGTAATAATCACGTGTAAACATTACTCCTACTATGTAATTTTTCTTTTATCAGAAAACAGGAAGAGCCATGAGAAAAAAAAAAGAACTTCTTTTTTTTCTGTCAGAAAGGTTTTATTTGAGGGATAAATATTGCGGTTCGACAGCTCTTGTATAGAAAATATTTTAAACAGTAATATTTATTCTTTAGATCATCATTCTTCTGCCCTTATCCCAATTTATTTGTGGTCGGCGCAACATGTTCTTCAAAACTTCTCTATTAGTCGTGATCTCGGTATTCACCCCCTTTCTAGCCATATCATCTTTCACACAGTCCATCCATCGTTCCTTTGGTCTTTCCCTACTCTTATAGCTATCGACATTCATACTCAAAACTTTCCTCACGACATTTTCCTCCCAGCTTTTCGGTCACCTGTTCCACTTTCAGACTTCCTCTTACGTACCTACTCATTTCTTATCTATGAGAATGCTAAGAGGGATGTGTTACACCACACATCCCTCTTAGCATTCTCATCTCAGCTGCATGCAATTGCCTTTCATTCATCCCTTTTGTGGCCCAACTTTCTGATCCATACATTCAGATAAAATGATTAATTAAGTTCAAAGAATTTGTATAAAATTACTTATAACAAAAATATACTTTTTAACATATAAAAATAATTTGTTAGTCAGTTAGTATATATTAAAATATGTATCACTTACTAATATCAACTGCACCATAACAAGCACTGAACACCGTCAATAAATAAAAAACAGTTTTTGAACCAAACATTTTGAGATAATTTCTAGTACTTATTTTTATTTATTTATTGACACATAAAAACAAAGACGTAAGAGACGAGTATTACGACCAAAGTTGTGGCATCGTTTGTAAGTTTCGGTCCAGCGGTGCGTCTGCGCCGTGCCGCTCCGCCCGCCGTACATCGAGCGGCGATTGCATAAAAGCCTTCAATGTCACTACTGGTTTGGTGAATATATAATAAAGTTAGGTAATAACGCAATTATTCTATCAATATTCGAAGAGTATTATACATTTAATTGAACCGATAAATGTTTATCAAGATACATTAAAACATTAAGTTAGGATGGCGTTTGAGATAATGTGTTAATTTTATTGTTAAATCTTCAATAACTTATTAATATTAATTTAATAAAATTGTATTCAAAAAATGAAAATGTGGTCTCACATTAAGATCTTACGATTGATTTGATAGAGCGCTGTATAAAGATGATTTTGTTGACTCTATGGAGCATTAGAAGTACCAAGTATTAACTTTTTACTTTGCATAACACTTAGTGATGTAACGCTATGAATTTATATGACTAAATAATTTTAACGAACAAAGAAAAATAAGAAAAAAAAGTAGAATACTTTCATTGTGGAAATGTATATCTCTACAGAGCGCCATCTGTCGCAAATCGTCTGCGCAAAGGAGGTAGGTGTAGGTGGCAGGTTTAAACCTCACAACATTCCAACACACTTCTGTTTACTGATATGATTAGATCCCTGCATATCTCGCAAGGAGGCTTAAGAGTACCTAAAGATGACCTACTTGTTGAACGCAAAGTTAATGAGATGACTAACATAAAGCCACACCGCACCTAATCCACGCTGCCTTTGCATAACCTTGGTGCAGCCAATACATACAAAACTATTTAGAATAGTATTTAGCGCATTTTATTTTATCATCTCCTTCAAGGAGTTCATAATTTACCAATAAATAATTTTGAAAACCAGTTGAGTAGCTCTAATTGATCGCAGATATATTTATACATTTATATGTTGCAGTCAGATTGTATGATTCGTCATTATACAAACGGCGCCGTCCGTTGTTTACAAACGCTCGCAGTTATGCTAAATGCCGAAGGCTAATTGGCAAATTCCTATTGTTATAATTTCGACATTTATTGTTATCGTAGGGTGACCATCGCCTACCAGGGTTGCGAGTTTGTCCGAAAGGGATATCGTGGCCCTCGCACACAGGCAACGGAAGGAACACGGGTGGGTTTTAGTCAGTAAAAGTCTGACACGCCCTCCCGTTCCGCCCAGAGCGGGAGAAGTTATTTGATAATATTCCACCCTAAAACAAAAAAAAAAAAAGGGTGACCATCGTAAAACACAGGTTGGAAAAATCAGTCTTTATTCCAGCAATTAGGTACCTATAACTCTATAATGACGAATCATCGGAATCATACAATCTGTCTGCGACATATACATGGTAACTAATACGAGTACATACTACGAATATTTTATATTATAATAATTATGCAGTATTAAATAATATATCCATTAGCCGCATGCTAACTAAATCCAGATTCGAGTTCATAGACGGTAATAAATGCTTCAATATACAACATTTTTTATAATTATATTTCTATTTAGGTTACACCGTCGTGATATGTGTTAGTGTGTGTATGTATTATATTTCTTACTAGCTCCGCCGCAGCCAACTTCGCGCGGGTGTCATTTCTTGGTTTTAATCCCCGACGCAAAAAGAGGGATGTTATAAGTTTGACGGCTATGTACCGATTTGAATGCGGTTTTTTATCATTTGAAAGCAGGTTTTCTAGCGATGATTCTTAGATATGTTTTATCAAAATCGGTTCAGCCGTTTGCAGATTGTCAGATCTCTTCTAGTTGATGAATGGATGTGGGAGTCTTCCACAGGTCTGATATGATTTGAAATTTTGTATTCTGTTACTTCAATGATATTAGAAGAGCATAGTAACCTTGAACTGATGCTGCAGCATCACCTGGAATTTGCAGGATACCCAACTCCCTTACCAACTTACAGCACGGGTATCTTGTTTGGGCTCGTTGGAATGGTCTCAATGAAAAGGTTATAGATAGATGATGAATAGGGTCTGGTGATGGAGTAGAAAAGGGAAATGAGAAAACGTTTGTGTCGGGGTTTTTTTAACTAGTAGTGATGTATTGTATGAATATATTGATGTAGTGATCTATTGTCAACCTGTTGATTATTTATTTATTTTATAAGTTTATTTTAGCTCTACTCGCCTGAAACACAGGATCACCTAGTTCAGGCACGTAAGTCTTACGAATATAATTTGCATTTAAGCGAATCTGTACTAATTTTGATGCCTTTAAAATTTTGGAATAAATATTATTATTATTTGAATGTGTTTGACATTTCTCGGGACCCTGGGGTCCCGGACCTTTAGAAGGCGTACGAGGGGCCGAAGCCAACTCGCAGAGGTCCATTAGGGGTTTTAATTTAAATGAGGCACCAACCGACGACTATCCCTGTTCGTACTATGCTAGTGCACCCAAGAACAACTCCCGGTTGGTGTAGGACTATTGCAGGATATGGAAAAAACAGATATTGGACTGTGGGTTTGGGTGGTTGACCGGTGACCTGGAACTATGAAAGGACTATGGCCCCTGCCTAATAAATGTTTTATTGTACACGGATAAAATGGCACGGGGTGAGTTGCACACTAAATAATGGGCCCCCGAAAACTGTCGCTAGCACATAGTGACGTAGCGACAAGGGGGCAACATATCCTGAGGTGTAGGTAGGTGAGGTAGGATACATCCGCGGGGTCGCTACTGCCTTACAGCTCGCCACATGCTGCCCTACGGTTTCTGTATATCTTTTGGTCTGGCTCCTCATCCTAGACCTGTTCCGGCAAAGTAAACTCTACCGGCACAGACCCAGAGTTAGGAGCGCGCAAGCCCCACCACAACGTCAACGTAGAGATACGGCGGTGGGGTTATTATTATTATTATAAATGTTAATACAATTTTACTTATATGCACAATCACACTATTTTATGCTGCATATTCGTTATTATTAACCGATTTTAAAAAGGGAGGAGGTTGATGTTCGTCTGTATTTTTTTTTTTTTAATGTACATAAAATATGTTCATCGATATTTTCGTTAATTGTAAGGGCCTATTTTGACATTTCTGTTTTCATGTAGCAGTGGAAGCTTGCGCGGTGGTCCCATATATAAATTATACAGGGTTATTGGTAAAACACCAACAACCTCTTAAGGGGTCATTGTACTCATCATTATGAACAACTTTTACTTTGGTTCCAAGTCTTAAATCGGGAAAGAAAAATCTGGTGTTCCATACATTTTGACGAGTTGTGTGAACATAAATGTAGGGAACAGCTGTTTTTTTTTTCGCGTTTTCATGTTTGGTCCCATATTAAAAGTTGTTCCTATTGATGAGTAGAATGACCCCTTAAGAGGTTGTTGGTGTTTTACCAATAACCCTGTATATAATTTTTTTTTAAATATAATTTTACTAACTTTGCTTGGGTAGCTTTTTATTTAGCATCGACAATACTTATTTAATCCAGTTAGTGTTACCTGTTTATAATTAGTATCGATATTAACTTTTATGATTGTTATGATATTAACTTTATACTGTATTAATGCAGGGTTCATAACGTAAGTACCTAAATGTATTATTTAAATCCGTAGGTAAAATCTTGACTTTTCCTTCTTTCCAACTTACATACAAAGGTTATTATTTGATATTTAAAATATATAACTGTTCCTACAGTAGATAAAATACTCAGCAATTTATTCATATTCAAATTTCATCTCAAGTTCATCAGTGATTACCATAACTTTTTGGCATATACAAGTAAGTACAGTCAGCTGAAAAAAGATGTTATACTTACACCTTCCGAAATCATAAACTGATTTAATTAAATAGTAGAAAATTATAATGCAAGGGTGCAAAGTTTGTCATTGCACATTAGGCGGGATTGCAGCCCGAGCCGAGAGTGTAATGTGTATGTGTATGTTTGACGTCTGATGTGCAACGTTTTTTCAACACACTTAGGGGAAATATAACTTTTTTTTTTCTTTTTCTTTTTCAATTTTCCTTTCTTTTCAACTTAAAATAACATCACGCCTGTAATACTCGAAGGGAAAGGCAGATGTACTGTTCAACTATAGGTAGGTCACCTATAGTTCAACAACATTTCGCCAGTTATGTTTTAAAATGTTTCAATCAGCTGAAAAAAAATAATTTGTGTTCGCATAGCTCGTCTAGATGTAGGGAACAGCAGATTTTTTTTCGCTATTTGAGGGTTGGTCCCATAGTGAAAGTTGTTCATAATGGTGACCACAATGACCACTTAAGAAGATGCCCATGAATTCAATTTCACCTTGTTGACCCTTGTTTATTATAGGCACGGCACTTACACTTATTTCTACCAATACATCATATTATTTATATGGTAATTCAATTAGTACGTAAGTTGTATAAATACAATTATTTACAGTAGGTAATGAAGTTCACTTACGACAAACGGAACAATATAACATGCCAACGCAATCTTCCAAATCTGCTTAATACTGTAGGTTTATCGAGTGTTACCTTGAAACAATTTGCAATATTGACAACGACACTCCAGCAGCGTGGAAATTGTTTGATGCGGCGCCTTCTGAAAAGCAGAAAGCAAAATCATGATTCTGCAATTATTTGAATGTACTTACTTATGTATATTATTTTATAGGCGTTTGCTGTTTCTCTTTTTTTATCTAGTAGTCCTATTGCTAGATTTGACATTCCAGTTTTCAGTATACAGGGTGTCAAGGACATCGACGCGAGAAAAGTTACCATGGATTTTCAATACATGATTCTGAACCCCCCTACGTTGAAATTTTTCGTCGGTTATAAAAAAAAAAAACATCTGTTTCATATAAAAGTGCAACCTGCGCGGTCAAAATATATGTATGGAACAGCAGTTTTTTTTTTTTAATAACCGACGAAAAATTTCAACGCACGGCTTTTCAGAAACGTACTGAATCCATGGTAACAGTTTTCGCGGCACAGTTTTAGGTTGTCTTTTTTTCATGTTCTTAGTTTAGCAAATAAGATGACAACTTAGATCGCTTTAAACTGGTTCTCAGAGCTATTTAGAATAACTAGGAATATAATCCAACGCACAGAAGCTGTACCGAATTAATCTCAATCAATTAAGTGGGTAGATTCAGCTACTATCTGAAATAAAAAAAACGTAAAATAAACTACGTTAATAAATCCTCCAAATCAGCTAAGAATTGAGGCGATTATAAACGAGTCTTCTTTTGAGCTATATGCTTTGTCAATGTTAAAAAATAAAGGTATATTTAATAATAAATCTAAGTTTGTCTATATATGGAACACATTAGTCCAAATGTTAGTAATTTAAAAAAATAACGGTTAATGTCATGACACAGAAATTAATGTAACATCATCAGATGTGACTGATACAAAATGCGCACTAGATACAATGCTGTTATACCTAATTGTTCATTAGATTGATAGTTGTCGATTAGTTTATCCTTATTACTGAGGTTGACGATCTCTTGGCATTAAAATTTTATTTATTGCATCGCATCGCATCAGAAGATTGGTAGTAAATGGTATTAAAGTTGTTTCTCGCGAAACGTGGACAGCTGTCGTCTGTCTTAAATGAGAGCGAACTTAATTAAATAGTCAGTCTTGTTTCCGATTTCAATATCATGATACATTAATAAACAACAAGATAGTTGTTTACAAGCTGGGGGATTTTTAATATAACCATCGTTCTAATATTGAGTTATAGTCTTGAGTTCATACAAAAAGTGCGAGTTGAACTCGCGTGGTGAGGGTTCCGTACGATGAATATGTTATCTACCATGTGTTTTATACCAAGATAATTTATGCCGAGAACAAACTTAACATTGTAGTTGAAAAACATGTCTACATTCCAACTGCAAAAGGTAAATTTTTACGCACAATATTGAGAGATTTACTTTTTATTTACATTTTATTTTAAAACCATAGACTTACACCTAAAGAATAATTTTACCGCGGTCCGCATCCGGACCGCCGACCAATTTTATGCCAACTTTAAGTAAACAGTAAAATTTATAACTAAATCTTCATCTAAAATTATTAAAATAAAACTTTTTTTGTAATTTAATTAGCCCGCGCTCTGTCTTCAGATAGTTGGCCCAAAGTAAAAAAAAAACACATTAATATTAATAACTTTGTTATTTTTGTTCATTAAGTAAGTACATAATATTTGTTTATTACTTGGTAAAAAAATATTCAGGTTTGTTTTCGTTTTATTTCTTAATTGATATTTTTAATCTTGGTTGCTAATAAAACAACAGCCATATAATTTTTAAAGTCGAATCCCCAATGAAACTAATTGGTGATCCCTGGTGTAGAGTAAATACGAAAAAAAATAATTAGGGGTGGCACTCCCCATAGACGTAACAGATAGACGAAAAATAACATCAAGGCATTAAGCGTTTTTAGATTCCATAATTAAAAAGATGAAGATGTTTAGTGAGATTTTTATTTAAGTCAATAGTTTTGGAGATACAAAAAAAAACCAGTTAAATCAACCCTGTGCAGTGAGCATGACTACGGAACCCTTCACTGCGCACTTTTTTAAACTAACTGCGGCTATGGTTGTCGTCACCTGACGGTACCTGGTACTTGTTGAAAGGCCTACACTGTCCTCCCATACCTATTAACACTGTTATTTAGAAGTATTGTAAAACCAAATATTTTAAAAAGATTAACTGTGGAGTTTCTTGCCGGTTCTTCTCCATAGGAAACGACCAATTGGAACCGTGCATGCACCTAGCTTCTGACGTTTCATAAGTGCCCATGTAGGTCTATGTCAAATAAAATATTTTGATTTTTGATAAGCGAAGGAAGATTTGTTGTAAGAAATGCTTCATAAACTTGGAACTTTGAAATCAACACATGATGAAGTGTGCCAATATACACATGACAAATGTTTGACAAGCTTTTGAAAGTTGTTGACTTGGACGAATTATTAAAGGCATTGTTAAACAAAACGGTCCAGTAATCCAAAACAAAGACATTATTTAGTTTTTTTTTTTTCAAATAGAGTCTGTGAACCTTCCAGGCTCACGATCTATCATTACCTGCGCAAACGCAAACTAGGCTGATTCATGGTACCTATAGTCGCCAGCACGTCATTTGGCAAAAATCGTAGATGCGCAGAATTCGTTTTCGCTTGTTTTTCTTAACAGACATGTTCAAAAATATATTATAGCATTAACCATAGAATAATGACGTGCAATAAAATTGTTTTTTTTGGTTGCATGGTGTACATTCGTAAACTTACTCCCAATACGCCAAAACTTTGGCTAGTTACGTCGACTGTATCAAATTGTTATCCAAATATCAACAAACTCCTAACGAGACCCCTTGATGAACCAATGCATTCAGTCATTCTAACAGACAAAGAGTTCACTCATTTACCTCTTAGGCGTCCTGTGTCATCAGGACTCTGTACCTGAAGTGAGTAAACATGAATAATTCCGTATAATTCGTTGTTTTCGGACCTCACGAAGCGCCACTAAGCTTAAATGTTATTTGCCCACGCAATGAACAAAATGTGAATGTAAGTAGGAGGTTATCTATGAAGTAGTGTAAGACCGTATTACATTTTTGCATAGTACCGACAGATACTGATCTACGACATTGACATAACGGGACATTTAAAGATTAATGACGCTATATCGTACCTACGCGTTTCAATCTAATCGCACTGCTTGTTCGGGACACGACGCGTCTTTCCCAGTGGAGCATTTATCTCACCTTCTAGTTCAACCTCTACACTACTAAAGACTTTCCGTTTATTTTCGTGTATGACATTCAGCGTTTGGTTTATTTACAAATTCATGCTATTTTATAACACAAGACTTGATAGATTTATTGATGTACAGTTGAAAGCTGAACACCTCTGGATAGGTACTCCCTCAAAATCAGCGGCGTGATGAACTTATATTTAAATAAGCTCGGTGACGAATGCTGTGTGAGTACCTACTGTGAGTAATCAATACCCAAAACGCATATGCGAGGAAATGTCAAAAATTAAATTACCTACTATTTTCAAATCCTTTATTGTCTGAGTGACTGTCAAAATGTACTGCATTAAACATAACTTGCCCAAAGGTAGTAAGTTAGCAAGTTGTTGAAACTGACGATGTAGTTCCTTTATTTCGAAAAGGTCACTGACATCAAACTGAATGCCTGTTGTGGTTTTAAGCACTTAGGTACATACGTTTTTAGATAGGTGGGATTATCGGATCACATGCATCAAAATTGTGACGCTGTAAACAGGAAAAACCATCCCAAAAGCTAAGGGTGGGTGAGTCCCATTATGTTTTTGGGATCCTTGTCAAAGGATTACTGTCTACTAAGTTGGTTGGTTTTATTTGTAAGAGAGCTAAAGGTAAAATAATCTTTTGAAATAATAAATAAATTAGTAAATTAAAGCGTGGGGCAGCAATTTTTGCCGCAAACCTTTCAATTGAATTTTACATATAAACACGCTTTAACACTCCCACCATATCAACTCTTTATTTTTTCATTAATTTATCCCTCTTGGTTTTGCAATGTACGATAATGGACCTCTTGTATGGTGTTGGGATCACGGTGGCGCCAAGAAAGCCATAAAATGAAAATAAATGTTTTTTAATGAGAAACTCTTGTTTACTTATACCAAGTATTTAATAACATTCTGTGTTTGTTCCAAACTCAGATTAAACTTGACTATTATGGTTCAATGTGACAATTTTTTTATAAGGTTCATTGATCTCCTAAATATTTTTCATGTTAGTCCACGGTGTCGTGTGAATGCAGCAAAAATAAACACCATCAATCGAATATTCCTTCCTTTTCGGGCATGCCGAACGAAACGGTTGTCATATTTTATATAGCCTGCTGGTATTGGCCGGCAAAAGTCTTTACAAAAGGAGAAAAAGCTCTGTTATCTTTTTAACCTAATGTCGTCGTGCAAAAATATTATAAAGGCGCGGAGTCAAGAGCCCGAAGCATTTTGCGAAGCGACTCCTTGCGGGCTGCACACACCCGCGACGCGCACCAACTAAAATTAAACTATCCTTTTTGTACATCATACCTCTAAGTAAATGTCGTAATTATCGAAACAAGAAAATGTTTATAGGGACTAAATTAACTATTGTTTGGGTGGGACTTTTAGCGTTGGGTTACGGGAGTGAATCCGACGTCGATACAAATGGATTCTCAGCGGCTGATGGTGCGTTTTACACCGACGATGCGGTTATTTTAAATGGTAAGCGGATTTCCAATATTTTTTTTACATAATAAGAAATGATAAAAATTTATAACATCTATATTAAGCGTACAGTCGCTTACTGCTGCGACTTGTTTCAATGTTTTTTTTTTTCATCCAAACTGATCAAGGTACAGTCAGCGTCAAAAATTTCTTAACATTTAACAAAACTATAAAAGAGAAAATAAATTACAGAAAATTGTGATCAAATCAATCAATCATCACAAACATTTTGGACATATTAATACGCACAACAGTTTGTATATTAAATGACGATTAATAGATCCTCCTCATAAAATTATTTATACATTTTTTTGGCTCAAGACTCTGACAATACCAGTACTGAGGTGTGTACTTTAACCGTAACATAAAGGTTTACTCACTCACGTACGGCTTATTCATAGAATGAGTATAACGTCCAGTATTTGTATTGCGAGGACTCAAAACAATGGACGACACATGTGGGTATGGGGTTTTGAGGCTAGAGAAAGTTAAAATTTGCAAGATGTATGTCTATCGTAAAAAATGCGATCGGTAATAAATATAAAGTTGATTTATAAAGTGACAAAAACAATTTAAAAAAAATTGGTAACAGCGTTTTATTTAACGAAAAAAAAAAGTAAATATCAACATTTCTATACTAAAACGTCTTCATCAATCTGTATTGAACTTGATGACTTGTTGGTCATCAACCCGTAATTGATTTGGTACTCAGAACTTCTAAAGCACGTGGGCTATTATTCGGAAATACCTATGGGATCAATTCAATGCAAATTGTCATACGCCCACACATCTAAAGGCGATCCACATCAATCACATCATTGTCCATAGCACGGCTCAAGTTGTTAAACTTTTTGTGACTCGCTTCGAGGACATTAATTAGATCGGAGACTGGCGATTGAAGCGGGATGACGCCGCTGACATTTCCTCCGCATAGATTGCTGAACCCGGAATCCAGAAGCAAATGTTATTAGATAAATGCGCGTCACCGCACATACTTGTTTACCGTCGTCGTTTATTATAGGAAATGGAACCTTAAAGTCAAAGTCGAATCGTTTATTTCAATTCAGAGCATTTTAAGGCACTTCAAATGAATGCTAAAATTTACAAGAAAATAGAAGAATTGAATCTAGTTGCCCGTTTCAAAAGGTACGCAAGGAAAAGAAAGGACAAAAAGTTCAGCTGCTCTTCGTTAGAAAAAAACGTTTTACAATATTTTGTTACAATCACTGTACGTAAAAAATGCGTTCAGTGTTGTTTATTCCTTTTTAGGCCCCTACCCAACAGGCAAATTAAATTACCTGATATTGGTAACAAGTTCAAGGTTTCGCGTCAGTTGGCATACCACTGCATGCTATTACGCGATGCAGTCTACCCAGCAGTGTAAAATATTCTCTCAAAAGAAGATTATAAAGCTTAATTTTGTTTAATAACATGAACGCGAAATGATTTTTTCATTTTAAATCTAGGAACCTTTAAAGGTCGTATATTTTCATTAAAGGCATCTCAGAAAATCAGGTTTAATTATTTAGAACCCTCGGTCGTAATTCGAGAGCGATTCAACGACAACTCCCA
The DNA here is from genome assembly GCA_914767755.1 of Agrochola circellaris. Classification (NCBI taxonomy): domain Eukaryota; kingdom Metazoa; phylum Arthropoda; class Insecta; order Lepidoptera; family Noctuidae; genus Agrochola; species Agrochola circellaris. The sequence goes on along the minus strand of OU611841.1, from coordinate 11,442,157 downwards.
ACATCTTCAAGGTCGGTTATTTACGCGTACAATTTAACTTGTACGCCTTCTTAAAAATGCACCTACTATCCCGAACCAGTTCACCTTTAAATGGCTATTTATTCATCTATCTCTGGCTATTCAAGTATATTGTTTCAATAAATTTTTGTGTCTGGACTCTGGACAGAAGAGATAGACAAAAGTATAATGACATAATTCTGCAACTATGTAGCATATTATTTAGGTCATTTATATTATTGGCATGCTGCACATGGCATTCTGAGGTTTGAATATAACGAAAACCGTTATGCAGCGATCCGAAATAAATAACATGCATGTTTACGACACGTTTCGTACGTTGTTGTACTCCAGCTATGCTTTTAGATCGCCTTTAGAATAATAATTTCCCCGATGTTTACGATTATCGCTGGCAAAGTTCGTTTACTCTGCTGTCGATATTGTTGGAATCAAACATTTGGCAAAAACATACGTATATTTGGTCATTTGTATTTCTTGCTTTGTCTCGTCTACATACATAACTTTGACATGGAAAGTTTAGTTCATCAATTAAAATTCAAAGAGTTAATTAGCAACTGTTTATGATCAATATACGTGAGTACTCGACGCAAAACAGGTTTTAGAAACGATAATTAATATATCGCTGTTATACTTTTTAGACCTTAATACGGTACATGCTCATTGGAGTTTATTAAAGCAACCGTTATTCATTTGCGTTGGGGGCTAATCATAAACAACTAAGTTAAGCTGTCATTATGTGACAGGCAGGTTCAATGTCCCTAACACATCGTGTTCTTATTTTTATTATATGGCCAGTTGCAATAATTTACAAGAGATACTGATGATTAGCCGTCTTAAAAAGGGATCGTACATTTTATTTTTTAATGAGTGATCGTTTTAAAAGATTGCTTTGTAACGAATTTATGATTTTGTTTTTGCACACATGAATGGTTTTTAATTTAAATAAATGACCAAACAGCAACCCTTTAATTAATTCAGTACTTTTTTTAAGGTTAGGGATTAAAATTGTTGAATTATTTTTGGTTTTGTTATTTTTGAAGGACCTAACTATAAAACCCAATAAAATATTTTGTTGCTGACTGTACATTTAGTTATGATTTAAGTTGTTAAGTTGAGTGCTGCTGTGCTTATTTGGACCCCTCCGTTTTTTTGACGATTACTTAACGATTTTTATTATTTTTCAGCTTACGTGGGACGTGTAAAACGCGACGCATCGAACTCTACTCGCGACGGAAAACAATTATTACTGCTGCGACCTAGACAGGTTCAAAATAGTTTAGAAATCATACTTATACACACAACTTACTGAATGTTTACTGTTCCCTTATAACCCGTATTCCTCATTTTAGCAGACAGATGGAGCATTTGGAATGGAATGCGAAACGACTCTCGGCAAGAAAGGATCGTGCAAGAGTTTCCGCGACTGCTACCCGTTGTTCAAAGTAGCAGACTTTTCAGGCTGGGATGGATGGGTCATGGGACACTACGACACTTGCAGCTACGTCAACGGAGACAACATGGAGGTATAGAACACTATCAATAAAAGAGTCTCATAAGATATTCGAAATAAGAAAATGGCTATAGAATTTAGAGGAAAGTGGAAAGATGCATCGCAGCCTGCATTGTAGCCTGTATTGTATAGCAGATCAAGTATCGGACAATATAGAAATGACCTGCCCTTCAAAATACAAATGGATTTATACAATAACCAGTTTTCATAAAACATCAGAACATGACGTTGATCAAAAAATTCTAATGAATATTTATTGGAACTTAGGTATTTGGAGTATGCTGCACGGCGCCAGTGGGCACACCACCACAACAGGAACCTGATGTCCAAAGATTCGGTTATCTGCAACCTGTTGTTCCAGTGCAGTTACCAGCTTTAGCGGGGTGAGTTTGTATGCTACAAGAATTAAAAAAGGAACAAAACATGTCCTTCTATACCCAATCCATAAACTATTACAGAGCGGCGGTTATGAAATAGCCAATTTTAAACAAAGAGCACAACATCGTTCCATGTTTGAAGACTTTAACTTAGGGCTATGTACACACAGCTACACATCAAGATATACATTTCCAGAAAAGGGTTACTTCGCATTGTACGGAAATCCTTTACAATGCGAGATCAGCTTATTCTGGAAATGTATACTTAGTTTGATGTGTACTACCGGAAGCTTATAAATTTCACCGACTGAATATAAAAATAAACTTTACTAACGAGTGTTACTCTCAACAGAATTTCAGGAGGTGTTCTATCGGCATTGACGAGGTGGTCTTACGGTAACAACGACGGTTTCCGGCAGATCCCTGCGCAGTGGCCACCAGCGATCCCCCCATTACCGACCCATCCTCCTGATCACGCTGCGCCCACGCATCCGCCATCTTTGGGTAAGAAAACAGTAGATTTTTTCTTTTATATAACGGTACCGATATCAACCTAATATTATAAAATAATTTCATAATTTGCAGGCGTAACTAAGCCACCAAGTAACTTCCCTGCTTCATCAACAACTTGGGCTACTAGACCTCCTAGCACAACTAAACAGGTAAAATTTTAAATAACTATCATTAGTACATTCCTTTCACTATAACGTCCTACTATGCATGAAATACTGATCAAATAATTGATGAATTAGACATGGGCGCCAGCGTACCCTACAAAGCCTGCACAACCAGTTCAACCTTCTCAGCCTGCCGTAGATGGGTCTTGCGGAGCCAAGAATGGACCTCAGGTACGATACAACAAATACATAGTCTCTTCTTTTCTAAAGTTATATCTAATTACCGATACGTGGGGTTGTCGGGCGAAGTGGCTCACTCTGCTCTCGACACTTGACGTGTCCACACATCGGGTCCCGGTTCGCAACAAGTCAATCGTCATCCTGAGGATGCCTTGTTGAGAGGTGAAACACGTGTCGATTTCTTACAGGGTTCTTTATGACTCTTTAAGAACAGTTAAGCGGATTAGGTTACTAAATATACGTCGTATATTGTATATTATCTAATTACCAATGAATATTTAACCAAACAACATCAGATCTTAATGAAAACAAATAAATTGATTTGGAATTAAATGCAAGTAACCTGATCCTAAAAAAATAAAAGTTATCTACAGACAAATATCCCAGTGAATTATCTCTACACTACAAATAATGAACGTTGATAGATACTACTTTCTCTACAAATTAAATTGCAGGCTTACGAAAGCACGTACCAAGACGAGGAACGCATCGTAGGAGGCCATAATGCTGAGCTCAACGAATGGCCGTGGATCGTAGCACTGTTCAACGCTGGGCGGCAGTTCTGTGGAGGTTCGCTCATGGACGACCGACATGTCCTTTCTGCAGCACATTGCGTGGCGCAGTAAGTCATACTTATTAGAAATCTATTCTTACCAAAAGCTTTTGGTGGTAAAGTAAAAAGGAAATGTCGAAAGCTTTGATGACTTTCATGTAAACCATATAGGTAAGATAGCGATAGAAAAAAAGATTCAAGCATCTACTTAGTACTACTTACTACTAGTTATGATCATAACAATTTTTAACACGATGTCCATTTCCAGTATGACCTCATGGGATGTAGCTCGCCTGACAGCAAGACTTGGAGACTATAACATCCGAACAAACACAGAGACTCAACACATAGAACGGAAAATCAAGAGAGTAGTCAGACATCGAGGCTTCGACATGCGTACTTTGGTAAGAACATTTTCTAAACCAGGCTAATTTTTATTTAGAAAGTTGTTGGATCATTTACTAGCTAAAACTATTTTTTTTTTCATTCTCTTTAGTACAACGACGTCGCCGTTCTAACGATCGATCAGCCCGTGTCCTTTACAAAGAACATTCGTCCTATATGCATGCCCGTCGGTGGTAGATCCACATATCAGGGCAAGGTTGCGACGGTCATCGGTTGGGGAAGTTTGCGTGAAAGTAAGTGTCAACACTCGCAAATTAATGAACCGTATCAGTCAGAGCGAAATAATTTAGGAGACAATCAGTGCCGGATTAACCACGTAGCAAGAGTAGCAATTGCTACGGGCCCCGCGCAAAAGGGGGCCCCGCGTATTCAAACCCGCCCAAATCCGCCTGAGCGTATTTTTTTTTGTTAAACTTACTAAGACGTGCTATATCATAAAAAGGTGAAACGTAACACCTTAAGACAATTCAAGTCAGACAATCGAATCGAATCGTTGGCGAAAATAAAACAGAATTTCATACTAGGTAGAATTTGCTACAGGCCCCGCGGTGGCTTAATCCAGCACTGGAGACAATGTGAATCATACAGAACAAAGGCGAATTGTATAACTACACAAAAGATATTAGCATATTTATTTTAACAATACCTCTGAAATTGTTTGGTAAATTTAGGTCGTTTTTGTTAATATTGTTTTCCGCCCTTATGCATTTATAATTCATTGCACTTTGTTTCATAAAGGTGGACCGCAGCCTTCTGTCCTTCAAGAGGTATCGATCCCAGTTTGGTCAAACCAGGAGTGCAAGTTGAAATACGGCGGAGCTGCGCCGGGCGGGATCGTGGAGCACATGCTTTGTGCTGGCAAAGCTAGCATGGATTCCTGCAGTGTAAGTTCTTGGACAAAACACGAAGTCTTTTTTTTTTTTACAGATTACCCTTTGTTTTTAACCAACGAAAAAAAGGAGGAATTTCTCAAGTCAACACGTTTTTTTTTTTTTGTATCACGAATAACTTTTTTATTGATATTTAAACAGGGTGATAGCGGTGGCCCCCTGATGGTGAACGAGAATGGTCGCTGGACGCAAGTGGGCATTGTGTCGTGGGGCATCGGTTGCGGCAAAGGCCAGTACCCCGGGGTGTATACACGTGTCACCTACTTCCTGCCTTGGATCCAGAAAAACGCCAAGTAGATTTTGTGGTACTCAAACCGAGTACATTTCCAACAGCAAAATTTAATGTTATCTTTGACAATTATTATTCCATGAATAATTTTTACGAACAATTATTTTGAGAAAAACAACCTAACGACCTTGCTTTTCTCAATTAGTTGCAACAATATTAACTTTTACCTTTATGGAAATTGTGCCAATTTAGTTTAAGGTTCTAAATTAAATAAAAATTACCATATTTCGAAAGTACAGTTATTTATTATAAAAATCTTAACTATTTGAATGAACACTGATTATTATCACAATTAAATTAATTTTAAATAATAATTTATCTTAAAGGTACTTAGTGAAATGGCATACAGTTTTCAAATCAGTCTATATTATGGATTTGGTTAGTACATAATTGTAAGTAAAACGAAGCAATAATAATCACAATATTAAAAATTGTGTATACGCATTACATTATCACGTTATATGGACTCATCATTCTCCTGCCCTTAGTCCAATTTATTTAAGGGTTATTTAATTTAATTTCATATTGAATGTTATACAGACCTCTATGTTACATGTCGAAGTTAGAAACATGTAAATGTTGTAGAATATTACGAGCTGAAACAAAAGAAAAACATTGAAGAATGTTACGCCGATTGTCTTATGTCATCTAAACTTTCTACAGAGTCTGTTTCTAGGAAAACGCATATCTCTAACTACTGAAAAATATCCTTACACATACTTACCTGATCCCATTTCGATTGTTTTGCTACATCAAAAGCTACATCATTTATTCCCTACCCAAATGGAATGAGTTATTGATATCGTTTATTAGCCAAAAGCACAGCTATCAACGTATTGTCGGGTGAATCTATTCACTGCGGTAGCAATTAAAAAGGGCTCGTGAGTCGTGCCGACACGAAAAATAAAAAAATCTTAAGGTTAAATAAAACCTAGAATTTGGTAATTTCGTTAATCTATACCGATGCAAAGTTTTTGCAAAGGCGACTTGCATTGAATAAAAACATTTGCATTAAAAAAATGGCAACAGAATATTTCAAAGGATCAGTTAGGGATATTTGTATCCAGTCAGTATAAATCGTACCTTGGAAGTAGCCAGTATCGTGCACATCATCCAGGGTGGGTACGAAGGGTGGTTCCACATCGAGTTGGTTGTCCCAGTCAATGTTCCTGAATATCGGCATGGCCCGCACGGCGGGCGCCGCGGGCCGCGCCGCCGGCTCCATCGTCAGCAGCGCCTCGATGGCGCTCATTGCCTCCGGAGATAGGGCCTCGTCGTCTTCCGGCCATTCGATGTCTGAAAGATTATCATAACATTATCTACTGATGATACACAGGCTTTAGAACCCGCCACCTGCGATACTGACTGGACAATCCTTTTACGATGGGCTAAGCCAAGAAAATCACGTAGCGGCTACCAACAATGATAAGTATACTATAGTTATTTATTCATTTGGGATATCCGACAAAGGATACACATACACAATATAAATTACAATAATAAAAACGGATCTTTTATGTGAACATAAATGATAAAATTAATAAAGATTGAGCATTCATATTACAATTGTTTATTATAATAATGATTGATTAGATTGATTGATTGTTTATAGTCATATTAGTCCGTAAAGAGGAAACACAAAATTACGGCAAGCAAGTAGATGTCTTACAGCTTCAATAAAGGATGATAACCATCTATCTTCGCCGACACGTGTTGATGCCGAGTAAAAATAAAAAGTTATTCGACTAATTGACTTCTAGTTTAAAAAATACTCACTTCTGGACAATATATTCTTGAAGACTGCTTGCGGAGTTTCGTCGTTGAAAGGTGGAACGCCTGTCATGAACTCGTACAGGCATACCCCCAACGCCCACCAGTCTACTGAAGGACCATGGCCTTGTCTGAAAACATTTTAAAAGAGAAACATCACGATTCATTCCATCAATATCATGGCATGGATTGGAGAAATATTGTTGTTACTGGGTGGCAATCGTGTAGGTAGTTTAGGTACCATCGCGGACACTGGCGCCTGACCACTGTTCGACCTTATTGCTAAGGCGATAAGGGTGAAAAGTGGTCAGGCGCCAGTGTCCGCCAGTACATGTCGGTCTATTCCGTGAAAACTTGGGTGAAGTGAGCTTAAAGTGAGTTGTTATTCTACCTAATGCTAGGGATTGACACTATTGACAGCTCACTTCACCAAAGTTTTCACGGTGAAATGTTTACGAAATAGACCGGCAGATGTAAGTAGTCATAACTGCCGTCTAACGACATAGAGGTAAGTTAGACGCTAGACTGCTACTTCCTCTTTTCAACAGTATTGGCAATTTATAACTATTAGTTGCTTTAAGCGGAAATTATAAAGTTTTATTAGAAAATAAATAATACTCATCTTACCTCAAAAGTAACTCAGGTGCCAGATAGTCAGGTGTTCCTAAAATCCTTTGGTCTGACACTAAGTTGCCTCGCCTCACGCTTTTTGGTGTCCTGTAAGGCGTGTGCGCAGTAGCCAGTGGAGTCCTACACAAATCTGTGGGTGACCGATTTCCTTCGCCCTGTAACATGTTGATAACTTTAATTTATTGTGGCCAAGGCTTCTTCAGATAAGCCTGTCAGTATTGCGCATGTTTTCGTCGTTCTAACCAGAGGCAGCTGCATGCACTTTCAGTAAGTAAATATTATTTTGGTAATTTTTTTATTTATTTTATGAAAAATTTACTCTACATTCTGAAAGTCAAGACAGTACATAGTTCTAATCACAAATATGCAACCAGAAGAATCAAAACTTCTTATAAAATGACAGACGAAACGAGACGAGACGAGATGAATGATGATGATGCTGGTTGGCTGGCTTGAGAATTTCTTGCGCCTTCGGATACCTTCGATTAACCAACTTCAAACACTAGAAAGTGCTGAAGGTTTTTTGGGTGCACTCTTTTGTAGAATTTGTCATTCAAAAATTAAATAGCAAAATTTTGAATTCAACAATGTTAACTCATAAGGTTTGGGTTGGAAGTGTAGTACTATATAGTAAGTACTTGATCTATATTACCTTACTTAATCTTCTAGTAGGAAATATTTCTAAACTAGTGGAGACATGTTTGCCAAACATAAAGGTTTTCTCCTTAGTCCCAGATGGTGGTTGGTCTTCTTTAGGAAGATTGAACCGAGTCTCCTTCTTCTTTGTTTCCGGCGACTTATTCGATACTGGCGTGGAGAATATTACTCCAACATTGAAATGATGGCTGTCATTTTGCGAGACCCAACTGTGAAAAAAGTGTTAACTATTTTTATTCAGAGTGCAATTCAGTTATTTTTAATGAAGTAATAGATTTCTAATTCTTAGTTACAATCTCAAAATATAACTTTTTTTTTTACCCCTATCCGCTAGTGCTCAAACACGAGCGACACGGTACAGTTGCCTCTACCGTTGGTAACGCGCCGTTCGTATATGAGCACTAAAAGACGACTATGACTTTGAATATTTTTGAAAGTTTGTTTTAACTTACCGTTTTTTCAACACACCCTTTATAGGATTCTTGTGTTTATCAGGTGTAGGGTGTATGGACATGCGTTTAGGCGTATTCTGACTCAACTCCAAGGCCATGATCTCTTGTGTCAAACCACTGTGATTCTCTTTAGACTCTAGTAGACTAGTCACACCCGTAGGTGTGTCTCCATCACAATCCAAAATCCTTTTTCTTTTTTTGGCTCTGAAGCTGCAACAATTTAATGTTTTTTTTTTTTTCAAAGGTAATGAAATAATAACGTTTTTAATAATCAGCAAAATTTTAAAGACGAGATGTCTCTGTTAGTATTCGAATTTGGTGCAGTGATGAAAAACAAACAATGGCGAACGCGGTTCAACCAACGATCGGCTCAACGAGATTTGCGATGAGCCTAAGGTCATAAAAATAGGACGTTTTCGATGCCCAGAGTACCCAAACGTTGATTTGATAGGAAACCAGATAGCCGGAGAAGGCGAGGCCGGCCCAAGCTCAGACATATGGTTGGATGACGTAGACCAAGATTTAAGAACTGTTGTAGTTAGAAATTGGAGAGAAAAAGCCGAAAATTGGTCACAATGGAGAAATATACTCGACCAAGCTAGGGCGAATACAAACAATAAAAACATATATTTTTACTTTGGCCACATTGAGGCGAATCCCGCGTTAGACGCAGGACATAACTGCGTGCGTCGGTAACTTATTTTAATGATTAGAAGTAAAAGGTATGATTCCGAACACGCGGCAGTGCAGTGTTTGACGCGCAGCATCGCTGCTGTGCTCGGAATGTAATCTCATATAAACCTATAGAAAATGTATGGGGACCAGTAGTGACGCAGCAGCACTGATGCGTGCAGCGTTGTTCGGAATCATACCTTAAGGAATCACGCGACTAATCGCGCCAGATTCAACACCTCCATGCAAGTTGGCTGATACAATCGTCGCGAGCGAATTTCGTGTTGCACCCCGGCGCGGGATTCGCTTCAGTTTGGTCAGAGCTTAATAGCTATGCTTCAAAGGAATGTTCGTTTCACAAATGAATGTTTATCGCGCAACAAAAGCTCACGCAGCGAATGGTTACGAAACAAGCATGCTCGCGGTGAGTAGGTACCCTCCTTTTAAGGCAATATTAGAAACTAAAACATATCTGTTGGTCATAAATCATAATAGTAGAGAAATGGATTCAACAAACTAAAAATATTATCTAGACTAGGCAGTATTTATGAACTAGCAACTTGTAACTACCTAGGTATTCTCTTCAAGGAGTGTCCCCTGCACAGTGGAGAGGTGGACTGATCATGCTGGGAATCTGACAGCATGGTGGACTCCCCCACAGAACTGTTGCTACTCGGATCTGTTGATTTGTTACTTCTGGAGTTCGAACTGTTCTTTGAACTCTCGCAGGTGTGGTATGAGCCCGAGTCTTGAGACTACAAAATAAGAAGTACTATAAAAATAACAGGCATGGTTTATTCCTGCCGGGGTTGCGAGTTGTCCGAAAGGGATATCGTGGCCCCGGCACACAGGCAACGGAAGGAACACGGGTGGGTTTTAGTCAGTAAAAGTCATGGTTTAATTATAAAAATAAATGAAATCATTTTATCACCTTCATCAAATGATTAGATTTATTCTGTAAATCAAGTTTCTGGACCACTAGTGTATTGTATTAGAAGAAATTATAATGTCCATGCTATAAAGAAGCAAGAAGGTACTTACATTTTCAAATTTAATACTTTCAGCACTCATAAACGGGTGTATCCCTGACATGTTTGACTGATTCAATAACGGTGAACTTTCAAAACCGCTGACTCCATCAAACAGATTTTTTAATTTACCTGCAAAAAATTCACTTTTATACCATGAATTTATAATGTATAAGATGTTCTATTGAAATAATAAAAGCGTACTGGTTTCTTTAAGCTCATCAAGAAGATTCTCACAAGCATCGGTAGACATCACAGAAGTGTGTGTGCTGTCTCCACCACCTGAACCAAAGGACAAATGAGATGTGAGTGAGAGCAGTTGTCCCGGGGTCCTCATGTTCAGGCTGGGTGTGCAGTTTGCAAAATCTGATATCTCCAAATCTGAAAGGGGAATGTTTATTTGATTACAACACTTTTTTGATCCCCAAGATACAGGTAAATGTCTAGTTTGGGGATCACTATCCAATCTGCTACTGTATATTGTAATTGATTATTAATGAATCATTTGAAATTAAATTTTCCATGCAACAATAATGGCTCATTCAAGTCTTTTGCAGTTGTTATTTAAAGTGTTTTTCAACATCATTCACAGCCAGACTTCGCCCACTGCTGGGCATAGCACTCTCTTTGCTTGTATTATTACTGAAAGAAAACTAAAAGAGATTTAAGGTATTAAATTATGACAGGCTTACCTCGATTAACTTCAATTTTAGATAAACCAAAGTCAGTAAGCTTCACATGCCCAGATCTAGATATAAGCATGTTATCTGGTTTCAGGTCTCTATGTACAATGTTGTGCCTATGCAGGTAGTCCAATGCAAGAGTTACTTCAGCTATATAAAATACTGCCATAGATTCTTCTAAAAACCCATAAACACCAAGCAGTGATTTTAAATCACCACCAACCATGTACTCCATGACCTAAAAGGATCCCAAATACAACAATCAATTCAACAATATCAAAACTTCCCAGCTACTGAAGCTAGTGAGTTTTATATCTTTGTTCAAAAGTAGCCTTGCTAACTCACCAAATATATAGATGAAGTTGATTGCAATGAGTAGAATAAATGAACACAAAAAGGACTTCTTGACAGCGCCAAAGCGTTCCTCTCAGTTACTACTTGTGTGACCATATTTTTGTTGATCATGTCCGACTTTTTCATAACTTTGATTGCATACAACTGATCCTTATTACTTTTTTTATGTGCGAGGAATACTTTTCCGAAAGCGCCTCGGCTTATGGGTTTAATGATTGTGAAGTCATTAATATCTGGTGCCTAGAAAAGGAAAAGTACACATCAATATAATCATAATGTTTACAAATTGCTTGTAATAAAGTTACGTGTTTAATCATTTAAAGTACCTTGGTAACAACAGTGTCGTTTATTGAATTAATTTTATCTAAAATAGTGTGGCATGTAGCTACATCTTCTACTTTAGAATCATTAGTAGCCATTGTAGGGAAAAGAGAACAACACGCTGAATTAAATTCTACTATAAAATAACATAATTCACTTGACCACTTATTATTCGAATCTAACGAAAAGTTCGACAGAGTTCGACACAATCGACACAGGCTGCATTCCGAAATAGACCAATAATCGCTCGCTGCGCTCACATCAATATTTTGCGTTCCGATTTAGATGTCAAAATTATGACAGCTGAGGGCTGTCAACAATTCGAACCCTCGTGAACGCGCTCACAGTAACATATTTCTTTGTGTACTACCAATTTCTTCTTCTTCTATCGTTACGTGGCGATGCTAGACGCCGCAACGGTAGCCAGAATCAGAATTTCAAAAATGCCACGTTTGTATAAACTTATGATGCGAGTCAAAACAAAACAGCACAACTGTCATTTTTGACAACGCTCACGGTGGTATTATTAAAGGGCATGGTGTTATAGCAAGATGGCGAATGTAATGACGTTATCTATGATTCACGGGACATCGATAGCGCGCTCACGCTAATTCGGTACGGGTGTTAGCACGCTCAAATCGATTACAGTGTAACTCGGAACGCAGCCACAGTGGCTCGAACTTCGACAAATCCATCATTACCAATCATCGACTAAAAACCATGGACAAATCGACAATTGTAGAAATGACACAAAATCAAACTGGTGCGTCTGGAAAGCAATCTATTTTGCGAGTACTTACTAATTCCAAAACAATTCATAAACACACAAACAAATGTTCGATTTCCCAACAACGATCCCTTGTCAATGTCATGCAAGCCCCAAAAGATCCTTGAACATTGTACACGGACTGCCATCGGACTGCTCATAACTTTCCTAACTAACTATTCTCGAGCGGTGTGTACGTTGTTCAACGATTAATTTATTTCAGACGACTTCGTTCAAAGAAAAAAATGGCAGGAAATCGCAATTATAAGATTTAATATCTAAATATAATGAGTATGGCTATCTCAGCTAGCTGGGGACTGAAAAATGAGCTTGATTTTGTTTGACCCATGAAATTAGTGAGTAGTACTGAAAAATATGGCGTAACTAAACTACCAAAGAGTCAAACATAACGAAAGAGAAACGCAACGGAACGAAAGACCAGACGTCATATCTCAAATAAACGTAGGTAGGTACTCCAACTCCTTTTACATAGATACAAAAGGAGTTTGTTTTTCATTTTTCGGTCCTGAATGAAAATCAATACTTTTGATGTGATTGAAGCTTTTGGAAAAATCACTTGTCAGAGGAAAATCGGAAAAATATTGTCACTGTCATCCTAAGAATGAAATAATAAGACAAAATTTGCAGAATATATTGTGATTTGTATGCAATAAAAATATTTAAATGAAAGTTAAATTTTAAAATGGGTACTCTTATTAGTAGAGATACCAGACGTATCAGTTTTGATAACAATTTTGCTTTAAGCCCTCCCATTGCACTACAGAAATCTATAGAGGTAGAGAATGCGATAGCTTTTGATAATCTGCCACCCGTAAGTCTTGTTCGTTAGTCAGTTTTGAGTAGTTTATCCGCCTAAATACCTACTGCTACTCCAAAGAGCTCCCGAATTCCCCGACCCACGATTTTTCCAGTTTATCAAGGCGGATAATGCGCCCCGCGTCCTTACTGAAAGCCAATGTTGCTTTTGGTTATGACGCAGGGTTAGACACGCGTTACAGAACGCGCGTCCATGGCGCGTTAAAAACACCGTGTGCATAGGGATTAAACTGTTACCATAAACGTGCAGTTGACCGTATCTCTAATTTCAAGCAGTCGGTTGCAGATTGTTTTATTTACTTAATGATAATATCCAGGGTAATTTGTTTAAAAATCTTGAAGAATGTAGTTCTTCCAAACTTTTATGTCTAATAAATAAATCATGCGTCTTATTTGGGACAGCGCTCAATCGACGATGTTGGTATTGTTTACAATTATCGTTATTTTTAGGAGTCAGCAGGGGAAATCATATATAAGGAAAGGGGCTCAGATTACCAAGAAGATGGTGAAATGGATTACTGGTCGCACAGAATAGATTATCTGAAGAAAGAACACCAGGTTATCAACAAAATCATTGAAGCTGAATATGACAAAAGTATTGAAAATACAAATAAATCATTTGAAACACCTAAAATAACGCACGAAAAAATTCAAAAAATAAAACCTTGTATCGACTGGCGAACAAAGGTATTGTTACACAAGCAACAAGCTTAACACATTTATGTTTTTTTTAATAATTATTATTACAGTCCGTTCACACTTAGATACTTTATCTCTGATTTTGCATCACAATCGAATCCACAGTGATCTTTATTCTCGTGGAAATAATGTTTCTCAGGTCAAAGGTAAAATAACTGAAAGAGCTGTAGTGACAGCACCCTAATTGCGTAACACACTTTCAATCACAATCTGAATTATTTTGAATGATATTGCTAATCCATTTGCTTCATATATATATGTTCGAAAAATTTGTCTGCTCAACAACGTAAATAACGCAATGAATGTTGTTGAACTGTCAAAATGAAAGTTAGTGCTACTGTAATACTGTAGTGTGTTACGGATTTACCCGACAGCTGTTTCGCGGTTGTGAAATATAATATTTTACCAGCAGTTTGATAGCTGTTTAAAATATTAAACTCTCTTCTACTGACAGGTGCTACAATATCTTGGTAAATAAAAATGGCCCTTTTTTATTAAGTTTTTGACATCACAGTTTTTTTATATTGTACACTAGCGACCCGCCCCTACTTCGCACGGTTTTTGAGACTTGACAAATCATCGAGATTTCTTTATTATTTTGTAAGTTTTATTATTAATGTATTATACACATAAATCTTTCGGAATAAATTCTCTAAACGATGGTGAAAACCGTATCAAAATTCGTTGCTTAAGAAGAACAACGCGGTCACACCTTAGGGTCACACTAACAGGCATGAAAATCGAGAATACATTATACAATGCCGCCCATAATCAAATGACAGCCCGTATTTTTCTGAAAATTCATGAAAATTTTAACTTTAAAAGGGGGGTTTATCTTCAATATTTTTCATGTTTTCAATTTTAACTTTTTGAGTACTGTTTGTGACCTTGCTTTACATTTTTTGCCATAACACCGATGATATTGGCTCGATTAAGATTCTGTTTATTTTTAGAAAAAGATAAAGATAGACCCCTTTCATTTTTGATCATTTGTCATGAATATTCAGAAAAATACGGGCGGTCATATGCCCATGGGTGTCATTGTATAATTACAGCATAGCTACTGCACTTGGAATACCGAACATTTTTGTAGCAGTGGAATATACAAGCATTTGCTAAATATTGTAATACTTGTACGGATAGTTACCGCCAGATAAATTGTACATTTTATGCTACAACTACAAGGATCTTTTGATGCTTGAATGACATTGTTAAGGCGAAAGCGTCAAGGTAGCCCACGAAATTCAAATTTTCTTACTTTTTTTGCAATTTCGCAGGTCAGTATCATGTTCTATGTTGACCTAAATATGATTCGCAGTCGTATCAAATGTTTAATTATAGAATTATAATCATAAAAATGATCCATTGAATGACTATTTCATGAAATCATGACATTTGACAATTATGCTAACTTATGGAGTTGTATTGCTGATTTTAATTATTATAATTATGTAAAGTCATATTTGTTACGATCGCGAATCATATTTTAATAAACATAAAACCTGACACTGATCTGCAAAATGCAAAAAACTAAAGAAAATTTGAATCTCGCGGGCTACCTTAGCACATCCCCCTTTAAGTGCTGTTGGTAAACATTTTGTGAAATGGCGTTTAGTTCCAATTTTGGCCACGCGCCATAAGATCCTTGTAGAACAGCTAAAGTCTGTTTATCCCTATAAATATTTTACGCTGAGTGTACAATATGTTTACAGATTGTGAGCTGTTACGAAGAAAATAGTCATCAACCATTGGTGTGTGCAAAGTTAGTGCAAGCTTTTACCAAATGTGTCACAAATTGCAGATTGGAAGATTAATTATTAACAGTTTTTGTCATTTTTGTTGCCATTTTTGATATATTTATTTGTCCAACTAACATGCAAAATAAATAAATATTACGTTCATGTTTCTATTGTTTTTTTTTGTTTGTTAGAAAGACTATTTGAGCCTAGGCAACTGTAAGTTTTGTTTGCTGTATCCAGACCGACCAATGCACAATTTGAGACAGGACCAAACGCGGCCTCAGCTGTTGGTTTCGAGTTCCGAACTTTAGTCTGTATAGTAAAATAGGGGTGTATTGAATCAGGCCCTGCACCTTTGTTACCATCAACCTGATTGAGCTAAATTTCTCTTGGAGTAAACTGTATATTGCAAGATAAAGAGTCGTTAATTGCAGTCGTAGTGTTGATTAATACTTGGAAATCATTATGGTATACAGAGGAGAGGAGAGAATGACAATGTAACAATTTATTTTATTTAAAAGAGTGTCCGTGGAGTTTCTTGCCCGTTCTTCTAGGTACCTAACGCTTTGGAATGGGAAACTAGCTTCATATTTTTGACTGACCGATTCCTTGGCAATTCAAAAGTGCCTGTAATGATTTAATTGAAATAAATGCTTTGAGTTTGAGTTTGAGAAGCAAATATATTGGCAATATTGGTATGTCTATTTTCACCAAAAATTCCGATGCATACGTTCAGGATATGAGGAGTTAAAAACTATAGACCATTGCATTCTTTGAACATTGAGCAAATTTTTGTAATCTCTCTGTTATTATCGAAATGTTAGTGTATAAACTGTGCAAAGAGCCTACATGAGTTCAAACTCACAAAGGGGTTGGTCAGTCAGAAAGATGAAGCTGGTTGCCCATTTCATAGCCAAGGGTTGGTCCTTTATAGTAATTACTAATTCCACGCAGTTGAGCCAAAAGAAAAAAAGTTATTGTCAAAATGTCAAAATTAAATTGACGTATTGATGAAAACCGCACTACAAAATATTACCTGAAAAATAGAATTACCTGAATAAATACAGCATTAGAGATCACTGTGAGTGTGATGCAAAACCAGAGGTCAATAACTGTGAATGGCAGCAGCTGCAGTTGTATAAATAAATAGTGTATTTTTTATGAGCTGCAGTAGTGCTTACAGTCACAACATTAAATACTCCTGGTAGTGCTGCACAGCTTGCTTGTTTACTTGTGTACAATTTATTCGCAGAAATAAGTAAACACAGTGAATTATATTGTAGATTATAGATTAGTGGGCTGGGTAGAATAGATATTACGTTAGCAAAACTCTTGTATGCATAAACATAAACAAAGATGTCGTTATATGACGATCTTGATACAATCAAAGCTCGTACCACCGAAAAGGTAGCAGGATGGTCTTCAGGTATTAAGTTATTACAGTCTCAGCTGCAATTAAAAAAAGCAGCGGTTACCCAGCCCAAGCGTGAGGCGTTAAGACGATCTACTCAGGTAATTTCAATAGCATAGATAAACTGTTTTGTCTAAAAAGGTTTTGATTATAATATTATGAGTTACAGGTTCTCACTCCAGTAATAGACTTAAAGAGTAAACAAAAAGACGATGATGAATCTAATTCAAACAGTCCTCAAGGTCAAGGAAAAACACTGGCAGCATCACTGAATATTCGTGATTTTGATTGGAATGTTGCTAATGAATACGACCCAATGTGGCCCAATGATTATGAAAAAGTTGCTAAAGGTAAGCCAAAACCACATTATGAAAGAAAGAAAGATAGATAGAATATTCTTTATTATGCACACCATACAAATTACAGAAATAAATTTAGAAATTTTACATAAGATGACACAATGGGTGGTCTTATCGCTAAAAGCGAATCTTTTACAGACAACCTTTCGATGGATTAAAGGGAGAAGGAGGGACAATACTGCAGGTAGTCAGTGGTGTACCATTTACATACACAATAAATAAATAAAGCTTAATGTATATATAAAATAATAAACATGAAACAAGAATAAGGAACAAGAAAGAGGAACTGTTTTTTCACCAGAATTTTAAAAGGAGATTGAGATTGATTTTGAAAGTTTTTTTGGAACTGTGATAATATTACTATGTGGGATAAAAACCATGCTATTTAGTGTATTTACGTCATCATCTGCCTAGCCTTTTGAATTTTGTATTTGAATTTGAATTTTGTATTTGAATTTGAATTTTGTATTTGAATTTGAATTTTGTATTTGAATTTGAATTTTGTATTTGAATTTGAATTTTGTATTTGAATTTGAATTTTGACCAGTTTTTTATATGGAGCTACTGCCTGTCTGACCTGCACAACCCAGCTGCTGGGTAACACAATACCCTTGGTTGGTTGTTATTTAGTGTACTTGCATCAATTTAAATAAAAAGCAATGGCAACAAATCTGTATTTCACTGCAGCATTTAAATTCTGTTCAAAAACGTGTTTAAATATAAAATAGTGCTAACATAATCTAAAGTTCTAAATCTACATACATCCCATAATAGGCTTTGGCTAGAATTTGAGCCAACATTTATATTTCAAATACTGAGATACCTTTTTACTGTTCTTGTTCTTTATTTAAATCTTTTATTTTGAGGCCTGTGTGCTCTCTGGATGAATATAGTAGTATAGTATTCTGAAAAACTAATGCCTAAAGATGCTGAAAATTACATTTTACAACATTTATTTATTTAAACTTATCACACTCAAAAAAGTACAAACGCGGACTTTATGCCTTAGGCATTCTCTACCAGTCAACCAAGGGTGGTGAAGAGATTACATGGCAGGTGCTCTATTTGAGAGGAACAACGAAAAAATAAAAAAATATATTCTAATGCATTATAAGTTAACATTTCTCACTTGTCTTATTCTCTTTTCCTAATTATTTAACCCATGGCTGTTATTTTTCAGAGATACAAGCGAAGAGATTGCAGCTTGATGGGGATAGAGGAGACCGATCAGAAAGAAAACGTAAAAGCAGGTTTGGGGATGATGAGGAAATAATACCAGAAAAAACTCTTGTGGCTATGGTAATTATATCAATATTTTAAACGCAGTGTACCTGTACATGTACAGGGTATAACGTAAATGTAAAGAAAGCCCTCTTTCTTTTTTGAAAAATATATCTAACAAATTGGGCTATCAAGACTTTCTTTATTCAAATGACCTTCGACAAACCAGCAATAACCAATGTAATCAGTGTAATATTTCATTCAAATAAATTAATGAGAACATTGGAAAGAATACAAACTCATTAACACAAATCTAAAATCTGTGTAATGTTGATTATTAGAAAAAAGCTTTATCTTTTTACACCATATTTTTTGTTTGTAATAAAGCAACCTGAAGAAGAAGAAGCGGAGGAGATATCAAAGCGATCAGCAGGTGCGGCCATAGCTCCGCCACCATCTCTCACAGCGGAGACGCCTTCCCCGCCACCTCGGCCCCCATCCACACAAACCCCTCCTCCATCTGGGTTCTCTATTGGCGGATATGGCGCAAGCTCCATAGCTGCTAAAATCATGGCCAAATATGGTTTCAAGGTAATAAATTTTAAAAGGCAACAAAAACTATCAGTGTGTATTATATGGTTAAAATGTGGCATTATATACTTGCAGTTTAAAGAATTACACTTTATTATAGTTTTAGTACACACGGCTACACATCAAGCTATACATTTCCAGTATAAGCTGAACTCGTATTATATGGTCATCTTATACAATGCGAGATCAGCATAAACTGGAAATGTATAGCTTGATAGGTAGCCATGTGTACCACACTCATTTATTTTTTATTCAAGACATTCAATAAGAGCTATAAGTTTTCTTTTGTTATTATTATTTCTTTAGGAAGGTCAAGGTTTGGGTAAAAAAGAACAAGGAATGTCCGTGGCTCTGCAAGTGGAAAAGACTTCCAAACGTGGTGGTCGTATTATTCATGAGAAAGAAGTTCCCATTGTAATGCCTCCTCCTGGATTTGCTATGCCTTCCCTGCCAGGACCAGGTATTTGCGTTGGAAATTAAAATTATTATAAGATTCTGAATGGGATGATTATTCACAGAATATAAACTTATTGAATATTAAATCAACTTTATCTAGTTGTAGTTGCTAGCTGCCTGCATCCATCTAATACTATATTTTATTGACATAACTTAAATCTCAGAATTCAGTATATAATATTGATTCAATATGGAGATCAGTTGATGTGCTTCTTTATGAAATCAACCCCTGAATATTAACATGGCTAAGCTAAAAAATGATTATAAAATTACTAATGGGCATGTTATCTTATTAGTACAGCTGGTATTTAATGAATACTAATAGGAATAAGGACCTAAAATAAAAACCGTATTATGTACAATTGACCTTAATCTGTCCAATTTCCAGATTCGCCGCAAGCATCTAATTCTCCACATTCATTCAATCGGGAGCCATCTATTACTGAGATAATGAAGTCACCCAGCAAAGTGGTGTTATTGAGAGTAAGGACATCCCTATCATGAAACAATAATATAAATCAACGTGTGATATAAAAATGATGGTTATATCTTGAAGTTATAAGTCCAAACCATCATTATTTAATTTTTGATGTGTAACATATTCCTCTCGCTTTCCTGCAAATCTTTCCTCTCGCTGCCTTTTCTCTTGCAATCTGTGGGAGTGATTTCGTGGAACGGGACGGAAGTGTGTAACAGGAAGCCGGGAAAGCGTGCGCTATTTGATTTGACCAATGTTTATTGACTGCATGCATTTTGGTCACTAAAATGTTTAATCACACACTCACAATAAAATACTTTTTCCAGAATATGGTTGGACCAGGCGATGTAGATGAGGAATTAGAACCTGAAGTGAAAGACGAATGTAACACTAAATACGGAGATGTTATAAAAGTATTAATCTTCGAAATGCCCAATGCGCCATCAGATGAAGCCGTCAGAATTTTTGTTGAATTTAAGCGTATTGAAAGTGCTATAAAAGCAGTCGTGGATTTAAATGGCAGATTTTTTGGAGGCAGACAGGTTAAAGCCGGATTCTATGATGTAGAAAGATTTGCTTCTCTACTGTTGACTGAATAGAACTTTATTTACGAAAATTAGTCTTTTATTCATCATCATAATATTTGTATTCTTTCCATTTCTTTGACCCACTTAAAGTGACTGCTGTGTGAGATGATGACTAATTGAGAAGTATGGAAGCAAAATAAATAATGTGCCTCCAAATAAATTGGAATATGGGCAAAAGAATAATGATGGTTCTTTGGCCTACTTTTGCTGTCCAGATTTCTGTCTCCCATTAGTAGAATGTAGGTAATGATCCTAACACGAAACAGTCAAACCGTATTGAATAAAATTTGGTAATTTATGAAAAACTCGTAAGTATTTGACCAAAAATGTAGGTATTCCAAAATTGTTATGAAAAGAGAGCTAATGGTTACTAGGACAGTTTCCCCATATCTCATAGGGACTCGGATTTCACCATACTATAAAGTCCCAGTTAAAAAAATACACCCCGGTGTTGAAACAGTGGTGTGTTTTTTAATGGCAAAAACGGAACACTAAGGCTTCCTGTAGAGATGAGTCATACTAGGTAAATTTTGTACTAGGTGCACCTAGTCCTATTCCGTACAAATACTCGATCCAAATACCTGTTCCACCTAGTCCACGAAGTACGCATACTTTACAGTATGCTTAGTCTTCGCGTACCACCGATACGTTTAAGTACGTACGTACGCAGTAATGAATATAGTAATCTTCCCTTCATACTTTACACAAGCTTAGGACTGTCAACGTAAACATTTATCTACATTAAAGATTGTTGGCATATTTAAAAGATTTCAATTCATTTTCAGACTAATCGTTTTTAATTTTTTGTTTTTATATTTTGTTTTTTTTTTTTTAATCACCTGTCTACAGTCATTGTTTTTTTATATATGTACACGTTTTATATATGGTGGCGGTTAGTCTGGGCTGCTATCACTGGAGCTGGATCGTTTCTTCTAACTAATCTTACGAATGGATGTTTACGTTTTATGTGCTTTGTACGGTCTGATACAGAACTTATAAAACTCAATTGTATTTTACTATAGTTGCACTCAGCTATTTGTCGGCCTTTGTCAGTAAAATGATCCCAAGCGACACTACTTCCTTTGGGAGCCATGTTTTAAAACAATAAAAACTAAAACTAAAATCAAAAGCTCTCCTACTTATCAAAACTTCGTTACGAAACCGATTTCAAAATAAGTCCGATACGCGTATCCTATTACGACGGCGGCGAGCCGGGATCACATCCGCACTAGTCTGTACTTGATACTCGACTGCGTCTAAAGTCTTCATACGCATCGAGTATTTACAATACCTAGTATATAAAATCTGCCTAGTAAATTGGTTGATGAAGTCCCGACTAGTGTCGAGTATCGACAGACAAAGATGAAAAGACTGCGGAATAGTGTAGTTAAAAAAGGACAGAATGTATTCTTGGCCACCACGAGTACGCGTTGCATTACTTTTATGTCTACTGAATTATGGTTCAAATTCAAATGACTGACACACGAATGATTTAGGCAAACACGAATGCGCTTTGCATTATTTTTAATTGCATTGAAATATGGTTTAAATTCAAATGACTGACACACGAATGATCTGTAAAGAGCAAACACGATTGAGCGGTAAATAAGCCTTGCTATGCCGCTTCGCCGCGCCGGTACTTCAATGGGCCACGCGGGTGCCGAGTGCGCCGCGTATGCACAGTGAGACTAGGTGGATCGAGTATTTTAAAAGTTGGAATAGGTGCTACCTAGTCTCGTAAAATACCTAATCCCTGGATCTGTTCTAGTATATACGCATCATCTCTAGCTTCCTGTACGACGCCGGAGCCGCACCGGCGAACTGTGGATCGAAAAAAGACTCGAAGACATCGGAGCTTAAGTTTTAAAGTGTTGAGTTTTTGCTTGAAATGGCTTCTAATAGCCAATATTATGCATAAATATAATACTTAGGATACAATCTGGTAGGCAAATCGGCGACTTATATTTTTTGCAGCGGCGGCTGGCGGTTTTGGAGAGCCTGCATCCTATGGGGGGGTTTGCTTGTGCAAAGACGACACCCGCATAGGTCATGATTGGTCGAATGGACGCTGTGTAGATGAGCAAAAGCGGCTCGCGAACGAGCCTGCTTTATGTGCTCAGCGAAGGTGAGATGTTGGTCGAGGACCACTCCAAGATACTTGGCTCGCTTCCCCCAAAGGATCGTCTTGCCGAGCCTGGTGATGGGGATGGGGTTTCCACCTATTTCGCGGTTTCGAAAAGAGAACCGCTTGACTTTTGTTGGGGTTAACTTCGATCCTCCACTTTCTAAACCAGGCGCGTGCTTGAGCTTGTGCTGCTTGTGCACGAGGTATTTAATGTGTAGGAATTCTATAGGTGCACAAGGCATAACCTATTTATAATTATTTTAGTCTGCACAATTATAGTTACTGTGGGCACAATACATTCTGTCTTCGAAATTTTGTCCGTATTTTCATGCCAGAATTGAATGCGATTTTATTGTATGTATGTGCGATTATTATAGGTACGTGCTGTTTATAATTATACAAGTTTCGAACGGCAACTACCTACATAACTTGCTCGTATCGTGCAACAATTTTACGTGCTGTTTATAATTATACAAGTTTCGAACGGCAACTACATAACTTGCTCGTATCGTGCAACAATTTTACGTGCTGTTTAGACGGTGCCAGTTAATGTTGCTTCAATTTTATGGTAAGCCAAAAGAAATTAACTTGCACCGCGTAAATGGGGCTCTAGCAACTCGATCACAGATTAATAAGTTATAACTCGATAGCAAAGAATGAGTGAGATGCAAGGCAAAAGGTCACCAAACCTTAGACCATTAGGGTGCGTTTCCACTGAAGCGGTGAGCGGCAGAGAACGAAAATCGTGATGAGGATCTGAACCATTGTGATTGGTCGATTCCTGCAAGTCTTCGCTCGCCGATTCAGTACAAACGCACTCTTATGGTCTAAGATCACCGAAGGTTTCGGTTTTTCTTATCTACACGCACAGAAAAAATTATGTGGGCGCAATAGCCCATTATCCAGTCAATGGTTCTATTTCATAGACATATTTATAAGATTCTTGTAAGTAAAGTTACGATTGTCCATGGTATATAGACCGTGCGACTGTCAAACAAAGTGTCAAAAATGACAGGTCAAATATCTAATCATTCATTCCAAATGAGTGTTTAGTACATCTTGCGTTAATAATAAACTGAAATTATCAAAAAAAAAAAATGCATTGCTTTGATAATTAGACAATAATCATTCTAAATTATAGTATAGGTATTAAAATTCTGTGGAATCAGACATGGTATAAAGGCGTTAGTGTCAATCTCAACAGCTGCCTAAAGTGAATCGGATGTTATTGAAAAACGCTACCTGGATCGAAATAAATCATTTACATAAAAAACAATGGCATTCTATACTTGTAACAGATATAGATTAATAGTTTTGCTTCTGCTAATGTTAATCATGTGGCAATTCTTCCGGCTATTGCCCAACAAAAACGCAACATTAATATCTGAGGTATGTAATCTAACTTTTGCTAGAATATCAATATTTTATCTTAATCCTTACTAACCATTACTTTAATCTATTATCTATAACGTAAATGGGAATATAGGCAGTTTCAGGTTAATTATATGCAGTAGGTATGCATATTTATATATTGATTTTCCTTATTTGTGTGAACAGTCTTATTCAATGTTTTTGTAGATAATAATGGTTAGTTTACACAATATAACGCCTGTATTCCCACGAAAGGGTAAGCAGAAGTGAATTTTGCACCTACATGTTGCCTGTTATGTTACAAGTCTCATGTATTAGGGCAAGGAGAGCCTATTGCCAGTCCCTGGACACACATCCGGACCCCAGGCTGCTACTGAGAGTTTTCAAATGGAAAATTCTGATAACGCTTCTTCTGACCCGGGGATTGATCTCAGTACCCCACGCTCAGCAGTCATGCTTGCAACCACTAAGCCAACAAAGCAGTCAGGTGAATCAGATGAGGCAGGTGTTTATTTTATTCAGCATAAATGTGTTATGTTCATACTTAAAATCATGCCTTTTAATGGGGTAGGCAGATCTAGAAAATTCCACACGCTACAATCCTTACATAACATACTCCCGTTGCTTCCTCAATGCTCATACATTGTTTTTTTCTACATCATTGAATGTAATGTGTAAAACTTTATGTTTCTAATTTCAACATTTTACTTTTTAAAAGTGAAATCAAGGTTATTAGGTCTAGCGTCTAGCCCATCCTTTAGAAGTATTTTGTGAAAGTATTTAGTCCCCTGAACTCATTTAATGAATTAAAATGTAATTAAATTTATTTTTCTGTTTTATAGTCTGGCATAGTGGAGTTAGAAGATGACAAGTACAATAAGCATAAACAAGACAAAGTGAAAGTGAGGGTGTACTATGAGGCTCTTTGTCCTGACTCCAAACATTTCTTTGTGAGGCATTTGGCACCTGTGACAGAGAAGCTTTCAGAGTTCATAGATGTAACTTTAGTACCCTATGGAAAGGCTACAGTAAGTATATGTGCTAAATTTTACCAGTATTATAACTACCACCAAATCGTCGCCTTAGAGTGAAATGCTCGGGAATGCAAACTTTGACTTTTTATTTTATTATATTTTTGGAAAAAAGAACCTCGCAGCACACGCAGTTTTGTAGCGGCTTCTATATCGCCACATGCTACCTACGTATCATACTGATGTCACGCAAAATCCTGCATCGTGTAAGCAGATTTTACCGCGCGATCAGCATATCGCACCTTTGGTAGAACAAGGGCATAATTGTCATAAATTGCCAAAATGACTTAAATATGCAGAAATGCTTTAAAAAGGCCCTTTGAACTGGAGGGACAAAGACATTCGTTTGGCAATTTATGACAATTATGCCCTTGTTCTACCAAAGGTGCGATATAATAAAACTTCCCAGTTGCCCACCAGTTTTTCGCATATAAGAGGTTTTCACTCTAAGACGACGAAATATAACAAAAGAATAAATAATATTGAGTTTCATAAACATGACTCAGTTTGATTGAATATGTATAAAATAAAGTATGTAGTTATCATTTTAATTTGCTGTAGCATACTTATAAATATTTTAGTTGTGAAACACATTTGAAAATGGTAATATTGTCATAGTATGAAAAAAATATGATGACTAAGTGTTTTTGGATGATCTACATAACATTCTTCTCTTTATTGATACATTATAATAAAATGCTTTATATTTCTTAAAGACCAAAGAAGAGAAAGGGAAATATATTTTTCAATGTCAGCATGGTGAAGAAGAGTGTTATGCAAACAAGGTCCATGCCTGTGCAATAGAGTCTGTGGCAAACATGACTACTGCTGTCAAGATAACAGACTGCATGATCTCAGATAACATGGATGCTGATGGAGCTCTCACCAGGGTAAATATAAAAGTTATTTTAAATTATTCTTGAAGTTTTAATCATCATCATCATCATTTCAGCCGAAAGACGTCCACTGCTGGGCATAAGCCTCCCCCAAATGCGGAGGGGAGTTTGTCATAAATATTGTATATTTTGTAATGCTTAATTATTTTATTTTTTTGTTATGTATTTTTGTGGTGTACAATAAAGTATATATATATAAATAATATAGTCTAGTAGTAGTAAAAAACTAATAAATCCTAATATTTCATTTCAGTGTGCAAAGGAAATGAAAATTGATCCAGATCCAATCAGTAATTGTGCTCAACAGGATCTTGGATCAGCTCTCCTGAAGAAACATGGCGATGATACTCACATATTGAAACCAACATTCATTCCGACAATAACAATCAATGGTTCAAGAGATAACCAAGCAGCCATATTGAAAAATTTCCTATTAGAAGTATGCAAATTGATTGACATGCCCCTACCGCCACCTTGTTTGTGACATAACAAATTGAATCAGCCAAACATGCACAATATACTTCAGCATTTTGAGTAAAATTATCAATTCCAATGTTTTGTCAATTGAAGCTCAAATTCAAATTGCTCATAATATTACTTCCATGCAATTTTCAAGTACCATAACAAATTCTCAATTAATTATACAGTGAAAATAATATATCGACGATGAAGTGACAAGAACTCCTAACTGACATTTTTGCGATTTTACTTTTTTTACGTAGATAGACTTTAAACAATTGTTTGCGTGAGAAGGCAATAGCAGCTAACTTCATATCTTATTTTTTAACGAGTTATTAATAACTGACAATAACTATTAAGCAAATGTGCATCAAATTTGCTGACAATATCATCTAAGAAACTAATAACAATAACTACTAAATAACCCTAACGTAATTCTTTCTGTCAAGACCTCCTATCTTAACTCCTGCTAGATACGTCCATACTTTCACGCAGCTACCGGCCGACTGAATGGGCCTGCTTGCGTCTAGGAAGGTTAATTAAAAATTATTCTATGAAAATCACGCCTTTTCTTTAAAATGTTATAGAATTTCCTTACTAGAAATATCTTCTTTCTTTGCTATTATAATGTATGTTTTCAAAGCCTAGTTTGCAATATCACCTATCTACGTCTAAATCAAAAGTTGATTGTATATACACTAGTCGCACATAGCCCCCTATACCCGCTTCTTATTTAATATATATCTAATAACAGTATTTTTCATACCTTGCGTGTAAAATAAATAAGACGTTTTTTTCGTTTCCTGTAAAATCATGTTCTGGTAGATAAATGTTCTTGTCACTTCATCGTCGATATGTACCTACATTGTATTTTATTTATTGCACATTTCCTTCTGAGAAATGTTTGCTGACAAACATAAATATGCTGTTTTAACGCAATTTCTTTATAAACTAGAAGAAATATGTAAAATAACACATACTCACTTTATTGTATAAAAAACAATTTTTTCGGACTGTTTTTCGAGAACTAAAAAGGCTATCGAAGTATTCAAATTAAAATTTAAAAACAAACATGGTGATATATGTTTAATTTTGTTTGTTATTTTTTAATAATTATTTATGTAAGTTTTAATGGGTTGTGTTTCCTAAACCAATTGAGTCAATGAACAAACTATTGTTTCTAGCATTTGTTTAAATGTGGATCTTTCTGGTTGTTATTGCATTTAGTGATAACTCTTTTAATTTATAAACTGTTGTATTTTTGTACCTCTTTATTTACCAATATTTTTTCTATTGAAACTTTATCAGTCAATTTGTAGAATGATGTAATCTTGACGAATGACTTGTACCAGTCAAAATATGAATTCCAGTAACCATATTAACATATTGACCACCCCAGCACGCGTAGCATGATTACCCTAGAAACGGGTTTTGTCGACGGAAGAATAGATAAACAATCACATGTGTCATTTTGTCTATTCTTCCGTCGACAAAACCCGTAGAAAACCCGTTCTATTGTTGTGATGCTACGCGTGCAGTTGGATTATTACGACAAATGTATACGTGCCCGTATCGCCTCTGTCGTATTTATACGACTGATTACCTATGTTCGCTTTTGTTTTTTATGTCATTGCGCGACCCTATGCGTTGTAGGTATTTATTTGTCGATTTATGAGCAGGGCGCTGGGGGCACGGCAATTGATGTCAAAATGCGGTCAGTAGGTTAATAATTATTTAGTATACGTAACATTTAATAATATAAAGATACATTAGGATTAAAGTCTGAGTATAATAAGATTTCCACATTGCTTAAACATATACATCATTATTTTTCGTGCAAAAACTTGGTTTCCATACAATAACACTTATTCTTACTATTTTAATTGCTTACTAATTGCTTAAGTGTAAATGTGATGAGAAACTTATTAATTCTTTAAAGATTTCACTTATTCACAAGCTTGTTAATTAAATTGTATACCTGTATACCTAACCATATTATGTTTCATAGCATGAGTCATTTATATTTACACTAATTACTGAGCTACCGCACAACTTATCTAGTTGTACATACCTATGTACTGAAGGATTTTACGTTATTATGTATTTGAGGTACTCACATATACCAGAAACGAAAATGCGGACAGAAAATAGTCTAGTATTTATTCAATACTCAAAAATACTAGTATATAACACGGTATTAGGAAGCTGTCTTCCAAACAAACAGAGCAATGTGTTGGAAAACTGGGAACTAAAAGTCTTAGCTACTTAAATTATGTGAAAAGAAAGAATAGAAAGATTTGTTATTATTTTTTTAATTGTTCAATAGATTTGACGAAAGTATTAAAATGAGTAGCACTATTGTTGTGTTTTCACCAGTATTGAAGGTGCTACTTAAAGTCAACCGTGAGGCTAATGTTTACTTCCCTTGGGCTAAAGTCTAAAACAAACTACTATTACAAGCAACTTATGCTGAACATTATTTTTATGAATTATAAAATAGGAATTGGAATGGAAGTATGTATTTTATGAGGGTGTTGGTAATAAATATGTATTTATGTTGTACTGTGTTAAAGTAGAAAAATCTTCGTAAATGTAATAATATTGTCATGTTAGTGTTTGCAAATAGCAACAAGTTATCAAAGCCGAATCCATATTGTAATGTAAAACGAGCCCTTATTAATCTAAAAGAAACCTTACCTAAACTTATAATAATCATAATAAAATAAAATTATAAAATCATGACCCGTCGTATCAGGGAATCGTGTGACGTTTTGATAATAATGTTTATAGTAGTATTCAATAGTAATGGTAGGTATTGTAGAATTACCTAAACTGTCTCTTTGCCACCAACCATTCTTTCGAATATTTTTTTATGATTTGGTTGAAACTGCTACGAAGGTGGGCTACAAAAGTAGCTTAACTCGTCCAAAACGAAACATCTCAGCTAACATCTTTAATATAATTTATGTCATAAGTTACTGAATGTATCGTTATGTGCCAAATTTTGTTTTTTACTGTAGTCAGAAACTTTCTGAAAGGTACAGCGCTGAGGTAGTTTGTAGAGTTAAGCGCACGAATGTGGATTATTAAGTACATAACGAAGCATTAAAAAAAAGTCTGTATAACACTCTTTATATGCAGGAGAAACTGTTTCAAAATTAATTTGACTAATTCCATATGAAATCATAATAGTCTGACAAACGGCTAGTACCTAACGATTCTCTACAAACATAGAAAATCAATTTTCTTACAAATCAGCATTTAAATAATTTGTTCGGAACTTAGTCAATTATATACGTAGTAACTATGGTTATGTATTTGAATAGCGGTAAAACAGCAAACGTTGCCGTTTGTCAGCCTATTGCAATTTCATCCACGCGTTATGTTATACTTAATATTATTATGTTTATTATACTTACAAAGAAATAGTGCGGGGTCGCCTATAGGACTTATCGTAAAACATTCTTATTGTAAAATGCAGGCAATGAAAATAAAAGTAGGTTGTATGCACATGTACGTGTTGTAGGTTTTTTGCCTCTCTTGCCGTCAGTCTTATAATAATGTTACTTTTTTGTGAATGAGAAAGTACCTAGGTAGACACAGCAACATATCAAGCTATACATTTCCAGTTTATGCTGATCTCGTATTGTATAGGTCCGTACACGGTATTTCCGTACAATGAGAGGTCAGCTTAAGCTGGATGTGTATAGCTATGTAGCCGTATCTAAGTACTACCAAGACCAGTGTAATGTTGTCATGTGAAAATAATGTTGAAAATTAAAATGCACATTTTCAATTCCGTGTATTTATTTACCGTAGGTGGGTCTTTTTCAAAAAAAATGTTCATAAAAAAATTGCGTGTCCTACGACTTTAAGCCTCTATTCTTCAGGCAAATGCAGTTCAAACTTAGTGTTTTAATCAGGAAATGACAAAATACGTTCGATATTTATTATTAACATGGTCAGAATTACGAAAATCTGTGTAATATTGATTAAATTAATCATTATCAGGAAGATGAAAGATGATTTTTGACGTGTCCCACGCAGGTTTTGTAAAGTTCCGAACGTAAAATATCACTGTTATCCGACCTTTTGTTCAGTAATTTTATGTAATTTGGCAGGATTATATGATCTAAATTGAATAATAAACTTAATTCTTAAGGTACTAGAGTACAAAATTATTTAAAATACACGTTTTATCTTGTCCCTCAAAATAGCGGTAATGGAAAATTCCATATACGCAACACTGGTTTACTGATTTTGAGTAGAAAATTGAATGAACTAAGAGTATTTTTTTAGTGTTGGCAACATTTTAGAACGCAAATGTCCGCCATATTTGTTAAATGGCAGCAGTTTTGTCAAACAGTGAGAGTGAGCGGTCGAGCGTCACGAAGTCTCGTTCGCATTATCCACTACGAACTTGATTTTATTAAGTAAGTAATGTTTGTTTGACTTATAACTTTTCATAACTAATTAGAAAAAAGTGTCTTTAATCGGAATTAAGTGGAACATTTCGTTAAATTACATTTTAACCGTTGATTTCCTGAGTTGGTTTTTGTGAAGCCATCATACGTCACG
Organism: Agrochola circellaris; assembly: GCA_914767755.1. Lineage (NCBI taxonomy): Eukaryota > Metazoa > Arthropoda > Insecta > Lepidoptera > Noctuidae > Agrochola > Agrochola circellaris. The sequence goes on along the minus strand of OU611841.1, from coordinate 11,411,087 downwards.
TCCATTACGCTACGTATTGTACTAGCGGAACGCCAAATGTGACGTAGTGGAATTCTAAAGCATGGTTTACACATGTCCATATAGTTTTTACAATCAAAACAGTTTAAATAAAAAAAAATGTTTTTAAGTTATTGAGAGATTGATTGATTATTTTAGTGGAAAGTAATTGAGTAAAGCAAAGTAAGTAAAGCGGTTAAGGTTTAATTTAAATAATTAAATCGATCGGTTAGTTACAGATTTTTGTAATAATCACTATTTTCGATAGTTAAAACGTAAATTAAGCAGCTTTAGACTATTTTTCTTTTAACCAGACTATGGCGTTGACGGCAGCGGAGCGGTCTAAAAGATACAGGGAAAAAATAAAACAGGACCCAGTAAAGCACAAACTTCATAAAAAAAAGGAACTTAAAAGACTGAAGAAGCATTTTAAGAAGATAAACGAAGTAACTGAAGAAGAAAAAGACGCTAGACGAAAGCGATGGAGAGAACAGAAAAGAAATCAAAAAGAAAACAAGAAGAAGTCATTAGGACAAGGGGAGGCTGCAGCTAGACAACAGTTGGCTCCAACGGAACAACAGCCAGCTGTAACAGGCAATGCAGCTTCTCGTTCGTTTAAAATAAAATTGAAAAAAATAAGTAAAAGTTATACGATCGCTCTGAACAATATACAAAAATATAAAACAGTTCTAAACAATATAAGGAAGAAGCTCTACCGAGCGAAAAAACAACACGAAAAGGAAATTCATTTACTACAGACTGAAAACGATAAGCTTAAGGCGCGGCAAGAAGTCATGGAAGTGGCAATACGTGAAGCATATACTGACTGCAAGAAAAATCCAGAAAAAAGAGTTATTAAAAGGATAGCATTAAAAGTAGGTGAAAAAATGAACACAAAACCGGAACGAAACTTGTTGGGACTTAAAGGTCAAGTAAGGAAAACTAATTTCAAGAGCAGACCTCTGAACAAAAGTATTGTGGAGGACTTGGAGAAATTTTACAATCGTGATGATATTAGTAGAAGCACTGCAGGTAAACGTGAAACGAGGACGAAGAATAAAAGAAAAGTGCAGATCAGATATCTAGTCGATACCATGCAAAATCTTTATAAAATTTACAAAGATGAAGGCGGTAAGCATAGCTTTACTACATTTTTCAGGTATAAGCCATATTACGTACTTTCACCAAGTGCAACAACCAGAAACACATGTATGTGTATCAAGCACAGTAACATAGAATTCATGTTTAATGCTCTGAAACTCAAAGGAGTCATACCACACAAAAGCTTTACTGAGCTATTAAACGAAATCGCATGTGACACTAAATCTTTTGACTGCATGTACAATAAATGTCATCAATGCAAAATTGCTAAAATTCAATACAATGAAGACAAATTGCACGATGAGGTAGCTTGGTTCAAATGGGGTAGGGTAATTCATACCTATGTAAAATCAGGCCAAGAAATGACGACAAAAAAGACTACTAAACAACAAATAAAAGGTACTGTACTAGATCTTATCGCGGAGTTTAAAAAAGAATTGCCTGCATTTAAAACTCATTGCTTTAATTGGATAGAACAGCAACGTCAGTATCGAGCTTGTGTCACTAGTATGAAAGAGGAAGAAATTGGTATTTTGTGTGATTTCTCTGAAAATTACGAATGCAAATATAGCGAAGAAATTCAATCGATGCACTTTGGTGCGTCGAAAAATGCAATTAGTCTGCATTGTGGTGTGATTTTTGGAAATGAGCATTCGCAGTCGTTTGTCACGGTGTCCGACGATAACTGTCACGAGCCTCATGCCATTTGGGCACATCTTATGCCTGTTTTAAAACTGGCCAAAGAGGAGTTTCCAAACGCACAAATAATTCATTTTTTTTCCGACGGCCCCAGCACGCAATACAGACAGAAAAAAAAAATCTATTTGCTTAATTTGTTCACACACAAATTAAAACTAGCCTACTCAACCTGGTCATTCTCTGAAGCAGGACATGGAAAAAGTATGGCAGATGGCATCGGAGGATCTGTAAAAAGACAGCTTGACAAAAGAATATCGTATGGTCATGATATTACCAATGCGACTGAAGCGTGTCATGTTTTGCAAAAAATTATGAAGTCTGTAAAGTGTCTTTACATAACGGACAGTGACATACACAATTTTAAAAAACTAATCCCTGATGGTTTGCGCGCCGTACCTGGAACAATGCAATTGCATCAAATAATGTCTGTTCAACCCCATGAGATCCAATACCGTGAATTGAGTTGTTTCTGTGGTGAAATGCGAGGTTTGTGCAGCTGTTATAATCCCAAAACACATTTATTGACGGATCAGTTGAAATCAATTACTGTAGCACCTGTAAGTGATGATAAGATTAATGAGCTATCAAACCTTTTGTTTCTTGATTGTGCAGATCCAGGACCATCCTTAATTTCAAGCCCAGAACCGTCTATATCACTGCTTCAAACCGATTTCCTGATTGATGAATGTCTCTTTTTGGAAGGTACAGAAGCCGTACCACTAGTTGTTTCTCCAAAATATTCCACACTTAAACCTCATCTTCTACCGCCACCGACCGTTAAAGGAATTAACAAAAATTTTGATGGCGATTCCATCCAACTTACGTCACCCATTAAAAAAGTAAAGGTGCTCAAACCCCTTCAAATACCCTTTGAAGAATACGCCAATATACCTCACTCAAACCTAAGTAAGATATTACAAGAAAAAGTTGAGAATCAGAACATAAAAACAGGGAAACGTAATGCGTCATCGAGAACATTTCCTTGTCATGTTTGTAAAACTCGCCAAAGTTTCAATCTGCAAGAAATGGCAAAGTGTATGGTATGCAGCAAATGGGTTTGCATATCATGTAGTGGTACTACATCATTTGATTATATTTGTTCAGTGTGCTTAAATGATGATGATGAGTAAATGTCATAATATTTTTTTCATAAATGGGTCTCATAAACGACTTCTCATTATGCTATAATATTCATAGTGTAAATTCGTTCGTACAAATAAATAATTTAATTATTTACGAACGAGTCGTGCTGATTCGTTCGTAAAATAATTAAATTATTTATTTGTAATTATTTATTTGTACGAACGAATTTACACTATATTAACCGGTAAAGCCCTGGGTGACCCTCAAGCACGTCAATTAGCACGTTAATTAGTTGTTTATCAGGCCTTTAACGGTTAAGAGAAAATTACAATAATAATGACTTTTTTATATTTTTTTTTACGATTTTAAAGACATACGTTATTAAGAATACGTATGTTACGTTACATATGTGTTAAGAATTCGTTTTAAATGACTTCTTGATTGTCAACGTCCGTTTTAAAATTGATTAATTCTAAGTAATGTAAACTGTGCCTTATAATTCCTAAACGTGACGATTTGTTCTATTAACGTCACTTGTCCTACTTTCATGGTGATATTTAGATTTAATTTAAAAATATTATCATATGATTACTACTCTGACTTAAATTGTTTATAATAATATTATTTAAAAGTTTTATGAAACAATTTTTTTTTATCATATTTTATAGAAAAGTGCCAAAGTAGAGGCTTGATTGTGCAATGAAACGTGCCATAAAGTAACGTAGAGGAATAGTTTTCGTAGAAAAAACGTTGATTTTATTTAAATTACTAATTATAAGTTTGTGATTTTGTTAAACTGTACTTTGTTGACTGTTCTTGTTAAAATATATTATAATAAAAAATAATCTTATTTGATTTAACACCGAGTTTTAATACCAATCTAAACTTTGTGACGTAACGGAACTTTTTAGTTACCATCCCTCCTTAAAATAAGTATTTCTCGTTAAATTAGCAACATATCATATTAAATTTTATCATTTTTTTAAACATGATATTACTCGTTAGCCGATAACTTGTTTAATTTCAATATTGTTATTTTCTTTCTGGGTGGAATTCCGTTACGCAACGAACATTTTTTTTGAAAACCACCCAGGTACCTTATTTCCTATATTCAATCGGTTTTGTTCAGCACAGGTAAGCAAAGCTCTTACCTCCTATGCGTAGGTACCTAAAAATTGGTATAGAGGTATTATATTTTGTAAATCTGTTCGAGTTTCTTTATTGTTATTCATGAGTCTATAAATAAGGAATTTAATGCCCATTTATTTAATTTACCTACTTCGGTTATTACAAATTTATTTATTTAATTATAATTACAACGGCTTGCGCCAATGACAGTAATTAACAGGTAAAACTAATCTTATAACTAAACATATTACATAAATAAACATAATTCAAAAACAAATAACAAGTCAGAGATCAAAAATACTTAACAATAATTTTATGAAAATAAAATCTAATAAAGTGATAACAACATACAACTTATTTACCTAACAAACATAGCCTTCACAGAACATGAGACAATTTGACATGATCACCCTGAGTGTGTCATTAAAGATGTCACATTCCGGGACTGTCTCCATTAAGGAGGTTATAGCACCATGCATGCGACACAACGGAGATTGCGCGCGCGACACAGTACGGCAATGGGATGTGGCGAACAGTCGGTGTCGTCGAGTAGGCCTATGACGCAGGTAGTTGTCAGGCACATAAAGTGTACACAAAGTAGTGTGTAGCTCTGGGGAATCTAGAGAAATCTAGTAAAAGTATTGTGTAGCTCTGGGAAATCAGATGAATACAGATGGGACACTCCTCAGTTTAGGTATGAAGCTACAAGTAAGTGCGCGGCGGGCTCGACTTGTTGGGCCAATTCAGTTAGTGTACGTAGTCAGAAGATCTAAGAGTTACGCGATAGAAAGAGAGGCAACTTCTAGTCTAGGTGAATATGACTGTAGGTAATTAGCACTGTGCGACATGAATTGCACTTTATTGTGTCGTAGGAAAAGTAGTTTTTTATTGAAATGATTTTGGTGCTTACAGTAATACTTCAATGCCCCCTATATAAGTTTTTCTCTACCTAATATCTTCAAAAAATAATTAGGCACCTATTAATTAGACGAATTAAGTTCTGCCAAAATGTACCAATCCACAAAATATTGAAATTGATTTTATTGCGTCAAACAGGTCCTAATGTTGTAGATATGTTACTATCCTGCAGAGGCACTTAAATAAATATTCAATACTTACAGAAATGAATATATTTCATACTTCGAATACCTACTTACTTCATAAAACACTACACATTGACATAACACAGTGAACAATCCACATATCTGAATATTTTATTTCTATATCTTTGGCATTCTTTTTATTACCTACTGAAGGTACCTACTCGTATTACCTATAAATTTACTTTAACCGCATTTAATGCAACGCTTGCCGTGAGAATAAACACAACTTAATTTTTGTCTTGTTTTTTTTTTTTCGTGAAATTCCAAAAACTGTTTGAAGCATGTTTCTACTTGCTGTAGCAACTTGGCATGAAATTATTAGGATTTTAAAAGTTTTGCGAAAATTTACCTACTTGGTAGGTAAGTAGGTACCTACTTACATCAATCTGCCTAGCCTTTTCCCAACTATATTGGGGTTGGCTTTCAGTCTAACCGGATGCAGCTGGCCCAGTATTTGACATGGAGGGATTGTCTATCTGACCTCCACAATCCAGTTATTGGCTAACACGATACCCCTTGGTAAGACTGGTTATCAGACTTTTTGGGCTTCTGAATACCCGTAACGACTGTCAAGATCTATGAATGACAGCCGGGACCAACGGGTTATCGTGCTTTCCGAGGCACGGAGGGGTCTCGATACCGATGTTAAAGATGGTCACCTACCCACGAATCGACAGCGGCAGCGAAGCGCAGCTTAACATTTTCGATTCCAACCACTTTTCATAGAACTCATACGCCATGCCGCCATACATATTGGAAGTGAACCCTCCAGGAGGGTTACCGGCATTACGTTTGCGCTAAAGTTAACCACGGCGGACGGTCAACGGCATTAGGTTTAACACCGTGTTGTAAAACACTGTAAAACGAAGTAAAATAGTGTTTTTAGGGGGCCTCGACGTTTTAGGTAGTTTCCAACCTTTACATTTTTGTGATATTTGTACCTAGAACAAAAAAAATAAAGCTTAGATTTTAAAACCAAGGCTTATTAATAAATCTTGTTAAAATATTTATCAGTAGTGCTATTCTGTAAAAATCTCACCTTTGAAATTTAGGTGAAGTGAGCTGTCAATATTGTCAATCTCTAGCAATAGGTGGAATGACAGCTCACTCCACGCTCACTTCACCTAAGTTTTCACGGTGATATGGTTACAGAATAGCACTGCAGACTTTAAAATGAACACTCCGCGAGGGCTGCCGACATCCCAAATGCGACTAGGTGAACACTCCAGGAGGTCTCCCGGCACTGAACGTGTTAATCTTCGATCGACCCGTGCTGTTGTTTTTATTACATAGTCCACGAGCCCGTCCCTATAACTATCTACCTAAAATCTACTCTGAAAGTTGGGCTATGTCTGAAAGTAGGCAGACATCACGTGACGTAATAGGTACGGTTAGCGACGAAAGTCGATTAAATTGACCTAAGTACAATTATTGCCTTGCTTCAAAGACGATGAAGGAAAATATCGTGAGGAAACCGGCATACCTGAGAGATTTCTCGACGGCATGTGAAGACAAGTCAGAGGCTCATGGGCGGCTTTATAACTCTTACACCAGGTTTGTCACTAACCATACGAAAAAGAAAGAAGATTTGATATCAATGTTGTACTTAAGTAGGATTTCTGGATTTCATATACTTACTAAGAGTTAATATTCTTTACTTCCGTTCCGATTTTAATTTAATATTTAGCTCAATAATTTATATTAAAAAAACTAAAGTCACCCTTGTCACTGCCTGTAGGTACCTAACTATCTGTGTTACCTAATCGCCATGCGGCGTGCTCCTCGCGGTCGCCGAGCCCGGTGAGCTAGCCTGCGGTCATCAATCATTCGCATCAAGCCCCCACTTTTCCATAACGTGTACGAAGCCAATAAATTAGCAGCTTTCCACCTTTTTCCGTGAGTCACCGTTGAAGGCAAACAAGCGACTTCAGTCAATTCAATTTAAAACCCGCTCTGACAACACCAATTTGCTTGCGTCTAAATGGCTACCTTTTGCTCCGAAAACCATTTCAAACACAACAATAAATCTTCAGTGAAATCACGGTCTAATTTCGTAAAAGCCCCGTCTCGCTTTGCTAATTAATATGAATGGCATTTGCATCCGGCTTTTTCTCGCGTACACCATTTCCAACTATTGTTTTGCAAAGATTCTCGCAATTTATTCCTGTTTTTACCCGACTGCGCAGAGTGAAGGAGTGTTATTGAGATTTATAAAACACAGCTTGTTTTATTGCTCTACGCAAATTAAAGCTCTTGTACTCTTTTGGTAATTAATTGTTTTAATACCTAGGTACTTATTTACCTAAGTATTACGGAACGTAACTGTGACTAACCTAACAAACGCATTTTATTTTTTCGGGCCGAAATCTGACGACTTTCGGACTAGCTTTTGCAAGCGGCTTCGCCCGTGTGGTTATCGGAAAATATCCCACGGGAATGTATACCCAATGTAATCCAGATTATAAACTATCTGTGTGCCAAATTTCATCCAAATCCGTTCAGCCGTTTTTGCGCCAATCCGGAACATAATTCTAGATAAACAGACAAACGGAAAAAAATTCAAAAAACTAGATTTTCGGCGTCAGACTCATTCCCCGTAGCAATCACTTTTTTTTTTAAATATTCTATTTTCCGTTTTGACTTCGTTACTATTTTTACCCGACTTCAAAAAGGAGGACGTTCTCAATTCGACTATGTTTTTTTTTTGTATGTTTGTTACGACGTTACTCCGCCAATTATGAATTGAACTTGATGGTTTTTTTTGGTAGGTCATACTTCAGAGGTGGTCCCAAATAAATGTTATAAACTATTTTTTTGGTAGTTTTTGAGTTTATAGCTTCATTAATACGTATTTTTCCCACGTAGTCTATGTGGATGATGTTATAATAATGTTCCTGCCACCGTTATTTACATAACAGGTAACGGTATTGGAATGGGGGGGAAATTGTGTGGGGTAGGTACCAAAACGAAAAAGTGAAAAATAAAAACTTTTAACAAACAAGAAAATCAAAGGACTTCCAAAAAAAAAACACTAGGTACAAGTAATTTTTCACATTGTACGACACAACTTAGATGTAGCATACATTTGAAAATTTGCATTCAATCATTTCAATTTTACGAATGTATTTGGTTATATGACTTCACAAGTTATTGCGTTTGCGTAATGATCATTTTCACCTAAAGCAGTAATGGTGATTTTGAAGGCGCACTCAGTTCAGATGGTGATCGGTTTTACGAATTTAGCCGATGCTACATCTAAGTTGTGTCGTACTGTACAAAGTGAAAAATTACTTTAATTTCGGAAGTCGGTGTCTTTGGTTTTGAATTTTCTTTTTTTTTCACCAACATAAACGAAATTAAAGTTATTTTTATATATATAGTTTTTTTTTAAATATTATATGTAATAGTTAGGTTATTATAATGGGTTATATGTTGGGCCACGTCAATTTTTTTTTTAAATTTGTTAAAAATTTTCTAACATAGTTTTTTAAGTAATTGTTACTAATACTATATGGATTGTGTGTACTTGTAAGTGTAGTCCGAATTAAAGAATATATTATTATGTAGTATCATATATTTTATTATAAATGTACCTACTATAGGTGCCCCTCTGCCTAACCCTTCGAGGAACACAGGCGTGATGTTATGTATGTTATGTATAGATATTTAGCAAGAATAAAAGTTATTCTCCCTGATAGTGTTTGTCGTCCTGATAGTGAATATATATAAATATCTAACGGATTGATCGGAATTCAGAAAAGTACCCAAAAGTAGTAATCATTTTACATTTAGATATCTCTAAGCCAACGAACCTTAAAACTTTGAATATTGTTTGAATTTGATGCTGACCCGTTTGCGAAAGGGTATTCAGAAGTTTGAGACTAGCAAACACTTGAAAATAATGATTAAAAGTTAAGTAGCAAAATACGAACATCGTCAGGGTACTCCCTAAGCAGAGTTTATTATTTCAACATTTTACTATGACAAGAAACAAACAAATTGTTTATGAAACATCCTCATTTTATGAGCTACCCATCGAACTATTATTTTTTTGATTAGCAATAAGTAACACGTTTTATGCGTCGTAAATATGAACCTCTGCGCTCGATTTTGTTGCTGATATCGCCCTTGGTATTGTTTTGTTTTCCATAAAACGGCTAGGTTAGGTTAGGTTAGAACTGTGACCACACCCAATGCGCGAAGGCGAGCGAGCGAAGCGAGCTTGCCGCGGCTGCGGCCGCCGAGCGCTAGATTTTCTCTTTTGCAAAGCAAGCATGCATGGTAGATTAGGTCTATTTTTGTGAATACAAAAATCTGTATCGTATGATAATATATTAATCAACTGAACTAGCATTGTTGTGCTAGTATGGGCAAATTAATATTATGGTGAATAAATGTTATGGAAAAAACATTATTGAAAATGAAAAATATAGCAAATTAAACATAAATTGTAACTGAACTTTTGCGCAAGTGGATTCGTACAAGTGTCTTCCGCGCAATTGTCATTTGGCGCACAAGTCTATTCGCGCAAGTGTCCTTTGCCGCAAATGTCTTTTCGCGCAAGTGGTGTTTGGCGCAAAAGTCTATTCGCGAGTGGGTTCGCGCAAATGTGTTTCTCGCAAGTGTGTTGCTACCTTGTTGTCATGCATTTGGATCGGAACAGGTACACGAAACGGCAATCAGACTGTTCACCTGTCTATTACAGCTCGGTGATGCTGATAGGAACGCAATAAAGCCGCTTACGCACGGTCAACTGAGGGTTGCCGCCGCCCGGCCGGCCTCTCCGCGTCCACCCCACGTCGTCGCTCGTTAAGCCAATGCACAAATCTAATGGATTTTTTATGTTGCCTGAAAACGTACCGATATGCATAAAATGGAAAATGCACCTTGCCAAAAAGATTTTACCCGCGCGCTATAAATCAGTTTTATTTTTATCGAACTGACCGTTTTAGATAGAAGATTTTAACACATCTATTGAACTTTTAGATAAATTGGTCTGATGGGTAAAACTAGTCTGATGCCTGTTTTAGAGTTTTATATTTTTGTGACGGTAGGTATTAAGTTATTCTTTTGAACCGATTTGGAGACATGTCCATGTCATGGCTGAGATAGCTCTAACAGGACATTTTATCTCTGTGTAAGTGACTCAGTATAATTGAAAATTGTTGATGCTCGCATAATGAATGCCCTGGTTTTTAATTACCCTCGACCCGTATTACCAGGCGTCTTCACTTCGCACCTAATCGGCACATTCACGGCGAAGACTCTATTATTACGGCACAAGAAGGTTATTGTGCATTTCGACATATTATTAGTGCGTAACTATGTATGAAACGATTATAACGAGGCAAAGGCATATTTAAAGAATAAAGTAGCTGCTCAGTTCGAAGAGTCACTTCTCTATACTTACTGAATTTAATTAATAAGCCGATTTTTTTTTTTTTTTTTTTTTATGTGTGTAATTATCAAATAAGTTCTCCCGCTCTGGGCGGAACGGGAGGGCTCTTACTGACTAAAACCCACCCGTGTTCCTTCAGTTGTCTGTACATTGCCAGGGGTCACGGTATCCGTTTTAGACTTTCCTGTGACCCCGGCAGGCATCGGTCCTAGCGGACCCCGTCAGTTATGCTGACATCTCTTTGAGGCGCGTGGAACACAACGCGCCGTCGACCCGGGCCTGGTCCTTATCGGACGGCGAGCTACCCATTGCTCACCGTCCGCAAGCCCGCACCTACGGTGGCCGGGAATCGGCCTGCGATTCCGGACGCCCAGAGCGTCTCCTGCGGCGGCTAGGGGCGTGAGGGCGCGAAATTTGCCTCTCCCTTACGCATTGTGGCGTGCCCTAATTAATTACCCTCAGGTTGTGCTGAAGATATCCTTCCATAACCTAAATTCCTCATCGTTAGCTATCGATACACTTATAAAATTCGGTAGGTAGTGTAGATACGTCTACATTCAATTATGTATTTTTAAACGGTGGATTGGAAAGAAAAGTTTCGTCCATTCATTATACAATTTAGAAATAATTACTATATGGTATGTAGTTTATTTTCAGCCAGAATATTCATGATATCTATAGTCGGAAAAGGGGAAAAAAGTTATGCAACTTTACATCTACGTTTACGAGGCATTTTCCCCGTGAAAGTCCATACTTACCTTACCTTATCTCGGTCCTGTTTTCCATGTTTAGGGACCGTCGTAATTAGATAAATACGCAGTTACCTATGAAGCATGTGTGTAGCCGAGACGGACCTAGATATATATCTATCTGTACGCGAACGAGCCGTGTACTCGGTGTACTCTCATTAAAACTTTCCTCAGGCTGGGCTTGCACGTGTTTTTAATTTTTATCGAGAGCACTCGTCGTTAGCGGGTGCGGGGGCTTGCGGCTTTCGGCTTTGATTGCGGTAATGACGTCTCTCCGACTTCCTCGCCACTTGTCTCTCCTCACTATCTTCAAATGATTATTGCTTTACAAATTAATGATGTCCATGTTTTAGTTATGTAATTTTTTTAATCAAAAGTAAAGCTTTAAAACTTGTTTCCTATTGCTGAAAGCGTTTTCATTAGTCGTTCCTGAACTATGTACTTGTCGTCCTTTGACATTATTTATACTTTTATTTTCTGAGTACCTAACTTGAAAATATTACGACAATAATCTTATAAGTAGGTAGGGAACGACGTACCAATAAGTTAAAATGATTATTGTGTGAAAGCACCTTAAAAATGTTAAGGCTATTTTACAGATTACATAATCATGGGTACCTACTACTTCGGTAGCTGAAACATAGACATAGAGAATGGACTGAGCGTTCCGTATTCAGTTGTGCTGTGAATACAGAACGAAAAGTACGAAAGAGACAAAGCGAATTCGCGGCCATAGTAGTTGTCTCTTTAGTAGTACTACAGGTATTAGCCACACAGTCGTTTTGTCTCTTTCTAAAGAGTGATGGCCACTTTTGTTAGGTTAACGCTCAGTCCAATTCTCTATGTCTATGGTAGGAACCTACCGAAATACGTACTGTAATTGTACACAGTCATTTAATATTTAACCTATACCATATTTATATTAACCATTTTTAATTTAGCGCCCAATACAATAGTTCCCTCAGTCTCCGTGCTGATACTACACCAAGCACACTTATTCAACTATTAGTCCCTGACAGAGTTGCCAGAGCCAACATTTATTGTCAGCGGGTGCAGGGGTCGGAAGACAATCCAATTGCTCTTTCTCGGTTGGTCTGTCCCGTCTATAGTGGTCAAACAATACGAATTTATTGGTTTTGTAAGGCCCATTGTGTTTATGATTCACTGTTAAACTTCCGGTTGTTAACACCTTTAACTATCTGAACAGTTGGACTTATATATCCGGTTATGTTACACGTTATTTGTTAGGTAGATAAAATTAACTGAGGCTTGAAACTGCATAATTATGTTAAATAAATCATCTAGTCAGGATGCAGCCTCGTTTTTATTAGGTCTTAGAGCGTTTATTCTGAAAGTGGGGAACGTCGCAAATATATGTCAAATATTTCGCTGTTTTGATTCAATTGCCAATATTACTGTATGGAAATAAGAAATATGGCTAACTAGCGAACTAGAATATTGATTAACAAATGCAATGATTAATATCGTAACACCGAATATATAAAACTGGAAACTTTCCAAATGCCTTTTTTTACACCTAAAACGGGTATAACATCAAATTCAATGTAATAATTGCAATTCATTATTAATATTCTAGTTCGCTAGTTAGCCACATTTCTTATTTCCTTACAGTAATATTGCCAGATTAATCAAAACAGGTAAATTTTTGACAGCTTATTGCTACTTTGCCAACTTTTAGGATAAACGTTCTTAAGGCCAATAAAATACTAAACCATGTTTATAAATAATTCTATGTCTAATAGTTTTCGGCATGATTAGAGATGTTGTTGACACGTCCATAAGACATCCTCTTATCTCAGCCGGGCGTTCAAAGTTGGTGGTTGTGAACGCGCGTCTACTGCCGCGAATGCGAAAGTTTACTTGTTACCCCGCGTCGGCAATAGTCGGACGAGTTTACATACAATAGAAATATTGTAAAAACTTTCCTACCAAAACTAGTCAACAGTTTTGCCAGGACGTCGTATATCCGAGTTTCACTAGCGAACGTTTTAGTTATCGTGTTTACTTCGTGAACTTAGAAATTTTACACAGAAGTGTAATTTTTTTTTAATGTTTTTGTACTGATATGGTAGTGGCATTAACTTAGTAAGATTTGAACAATTTGTCACCGCTAAGTTAAGTCTCTAGGTGAAGCCAAATTGCGTAATACACGATCAATCAAAAACTGAATCATTTTGAAACAGATTTCTAATCCATAGCTACAAAAGTTCGAAAAAAAAATCTGCTAACGCAATGAATGTTGTTGAACTGTCAAAATGAAGCAGATTACTAGTAATCAATTACGAAAATATATTACGTAATTAGATAGCAGGTTTAATAGCGCTAATAGGACCCAGTCGTCCACTGCAGTGGACGAACGGTAGACGGAAGCTGTACAACGCATTGCAGTGGCTATCATATCCAAATTATTATCCAATATACCGATGACAGTATTGTAGCCTTAAAGACAAACAATAGCTTCATTGTAATAACACAATTCGCATTTTAGCATCGAATGCCCGTTGTATCGAGTTGTCGGACTGCGCATGCAGCTAACGAATGCACAGCTGCATGATGCAACCGACAGGGAAGCAACAAATCCTCTTAGGCACGGTCACTGGCGACGCCTATCGGCCCAGTCGCCGACGCAAACAAGTCTAATGGATTTTTCATGTCGATTGAACACGGCATAGGTATAAATGCGTGGAAGATAATCGAATATTGGAAAAAAAACACTATATTGCTCTACGAAGTACGGATCAGCTTCCCGTTATAGGAATTATTAATAGATAAGATATATATATGTTGTAAAACATGAGTGAACAATACAGGTCTTGTACAGGTATACCTAAATGAGAAAGTAGCTACATGTATTGCCATTTAGGTAAGGCGTACAATATTTTTTTGGCTGTAACTTACTGTGTTCTTAGGTAATATTATTAGTATTTAAAAATAAGTCAAGTAATTTTTCAGTTATTTCAAAATTCTATAATAAAATTTGGCTTAAAGATTTTTTTAAGCTATAGGTTAAATAATCTAGTAGGAATCTTATTATAAATGTTTGGGCCAAATAGTAAATACTTACTTTTGCATGAATTCCGTGTCAAACTCAATGTCAAAGTCAAATCATTTATTTCAAATAGGCCGTTGTAAGGCACTTTTGAACTTCAAAATTTATAATAAATAGAATTTCTTCAATTCCAAAAGGTAGTTTTCGGATGGAGAAGAATGGGCAAGCAACTCCACCAGACCGTGATCGGTCTTACTATCTCTAATCTGTTATTATCACCTGTTATGAGATTGTATGTAAAATGTTTCAGTACCTAATATATGTGTTTAACATTGAAAATCAGATGCATCTGTTTAGTTTTCAAGTCGACGCCTATCTAGCAGGTAAAATACTAACGAACCTTAAGGATAACAAGTTAGTTTACCTACATTTTTGATTATTTGTTTAGTCAATTAATGAAGTACCTAGTGTAAATAATTATTTGTGTTATATATTGTATATAAGCATTTTAATGTATATGAAATAAACATGATAAAAAGGTTGCGTTTTAAGTTCAATGTTCAATAACCTCGCTCACCTTTAACTACAAGTTAAGCGTGATTTTCCAAGCTGTCTTCGGACCATTAATAATCATTAAGTGTGATATCGCCGGGGCGCATTGTGGCCGCTACGTCAGCGAACATAGCAAATTATGACATTAATTTTATAATTATTATTGTGTAGGGCACAATAGAGGGGGCGCACAAAAACACGTTAGATCCCTTTCATTGTTCACGATGGAAACAATGATTGTTCCAAACTGGGAAAATGACTCAGGAAATACTGTCCCTCGTGCGCTTCTTATAGCTAAATTATTGATAGTTAATTGTTTTAGTTACCTGTTTTTATTATTGATTCTGATAGATAAATTGGATAGGTATATGTTTTTAAAATTAAAGTAATTTATTTGTATAATTAAATTGAAAATTATATAAAATCCTGAAACTGTCATTATACAATTCTTTCCCCAGATTTTCAGTTATTAGACCCTGGAAGATGAGTAAAAATAAGCCCTCCCAACTTGGTATTTGGAAGCCATTCAAAGTAAAGAAGGTTATTTTTTATTGCTAATTCAACGACTTCCTACTAATATTTATTTATTTAAACTTCTCGCACACAATAAGGTACAAACACGGACTTAATGACTTAATCTATGTATTTAAAAAGGAAAAAAGAAAATTAAGAAAAATAAAGGAACAGGCGAAAAATGAAAAAAAATGAAATTTTGTCTCACGTGGTACGAGGTTCACGCTGAAGCAATTTTCTAACTATTTATTTAACTTCATTCATTCATCTTAAATATAAAATACAGCTAACACTAAAATATATAAATTATGTACAAGTATTCGTAATTAAAAATAATTAATATTGTGTTTGGATCATAGGTGGTCAGACAGCATCTTTAGTATTATTATTATGTATTTAAAGGCTTCAGCCAATATTCGTAGCAGTTTTGTATTGTACAAGAACATAGCTACCTCTCTTCTATACTTCTCTTTCCAGTAAGCTGTTATGTGAATAACTGTTCCACAAATAAATCTTTCAGAAAACCACAACACGTTCACCTTTCTGATATTTCCCACCGTGTCAGACAGAATACTTAATAAGTTATTTTAAGGCTGAGTTGCATCGTGTATTTAGCTAGTTGCTTACTCATTCATAGTTCGAAAAGTTTCCGCCTCATGATTACCGCTTGTGCTGCAAGTAGCGTAACACCTTTAACTCGTTAATTGCTGGCTTTGGATAACTGCGCGTTAACTATGTGCCTTAACTGTGTGATTTAGTTGGGGTGGAGTTGGCGGTACCTAATATAAGAGAAGTTGGCGAGCGAGGCGTCTACTGGCGCACAGGCAGCGGCGCCATGTTCACAGGAACGCTGCCCGTGGTACTGTGTTTAGTTGCTGTGGCCTATGGCGGTAAAGATAAACCGGTAAGTTTGTAATGGTTATAATCTGTTCAGATTCGAGACAAAATGTATCAGTGTGTTAGTTCTTCTTCTTTTCGTGTGGTTAGTGACTAACCTGTTGTCAGAGTTTTAAAGCCGCCCATAGGCCTCTGACTTGGCTTCACATGCCGTCAAGAAATATCTCTCAGGCAGGTTTCCTCACGATGTTTTCCTTCACCGTTTTTGAAGCATGTGATAATTATACAATACGCACATGAATCCGAAAAGTCAGAGGTACATGCCTTGGGTTCTTAGTTGATGAGACTTATTTGTCACATTGAAATTAAATAAGTAGGTCTTCTTGTTATTTCTATATTATTCTTCATCTTTTAAACTTGAACATGTGATGTGACTTTAATGGCCTAAGTAAGTACCAAGAGTGGTTGAGCTCCTTAAGTTCTGAGATGAGCTCAACGATTACTGACAAATGCTTACACTGACTGAACAGGTCCACTGAAATCTGTGTGGTTCTTTCCTCAAAATACCATTTCTAACACAAAAACTACATGGTCCACATATGGCCTGACCAAAATTCTGTCTAGACATTAAAAGAGACTGCGACCTTTCGTTTGTTTCGGCCTTTCTTCTCAGAGTAGTCAGATAGGAAACGCTGACCTCATCTAGCTTATTTTTAAAATTCATTAATTTGATGTGTAAAAGTGATTCCGATATCCTATTTACAGAATAAACAGGTTCATTTCATTTCAATATTTAACGTCGAACCCAAATGCTTGCCTTATAAAATAGTCTACAAAACACCAAGAATCACATCTATGAGAGTTATCATATTTAAAAGTAGTGCAATTGTCACTTGTAAATATAAGTTTATGAAGTGTTTGCGGAGGTGCGGTGTGTCGGTGTGATGGATGGGTGACGGCTCGGCGCGCGACACTATTGCTCAACGTCGCCGCGCGAATACGTAATGCATCGTGTGCGCCGCCGCCGCGCCGCTAGCCGCCCGGAGAGCATCTCCAATGATACACGACGCTTTCATACTCCTGAAAACAGGTTTAAACCGAAATGAAAACGTCCCCAATAATAAACGATTGTGCACCAACATGACTATTGCAAGACCCGTGACGTTTTCAGTAGTCTCTAACCGCCCTATGTTTAAGGACTTCCATATTTACGCATTCTTCCGCGAAAACTAGGTGTTTCCATGACTATTTAAAAATGTGATGACAGTATCTCAGGAACTAATATTTAAACTAAGTATTAACTTCTTTCACACATCTCGGCTTAGTAACACAAAATTATCACCACCAAAATATGCTAGATTTAAATTTAGAAAACACAGAAAGGCCACAGTGGAGACAGTCCCTCACCATTTAAATTAATATTTAACATTATGATACAAGTTGATGCGCATTGGGTTGCTCCCGGGGGAACCGCGACTTAATATTTTCTTTGAGAATGTTATCTCATTTTTAATATTGAAACGACTTATTTCCCCCCCTTGTTCACAAAGGTAGTCGTGTAGATCAAGAGACCGGGGTGTCTCAGTGGTTCGCCCACTACACAGAAAATGATTTAATAAGGAAATCTCGGGAACTTTGTGGTTCTAATGTGTGGCAAGTTTGTGGAGGTACCTATTTAAGTAGTTTGAGGCATCGCTTGGGGGATGCAAGATGGTCGGATTTGCTCTTTTGTTGCAGACAGTAACTTTACTTTGGCTATTAGAAAGAACAATTGAATTGAGAACAAATGAGTATATTGCGTAAATTGGAATTCGCCACTTTGTTTAACAAATGTGTCAAATTCAGAATTCAAAGTAGGTATATTGAAACATGTAAGTTAACTATATTTTCATTATTTTCATTTCAGATTTTCAGTGACGAAATCAAAGAAATAATACAAACAGTTCACGACGAGTGTGTTGGTAAAACAGGGGTGGCAGAGGGTGAGCGTTCAAAAGAAAATTTTCTTCCTCCTTTGTTCTATGTTAGCATGCGAATGACGCCGAGCAATCGGCGCGGCTCAGCTACAGCCTTAGCAAGCGCTCACAGAAGACATCACTATTTATCGAAGAAACAAAATAATATTCTAATACTTAAACTGTTTAAATAATGATCATACCAAGTTTTGCAGAAACTTTTACTTTTTTCTGCTCACATTATGTCGAGTTCATCTCCCCACTAGCATTGTTTTCAAATACAATGTCTCATGTTTGCGTACATTAAAGAGTCTTTATTCTTACTTGCCCCCAGAGGATATAACGAATTGCGAAAACGGCATATTTAAGGAGGACCCGAAATTGAAGTGCTATATGTTTTGCCTGATGGAGGAAGCGAGCCTCGTGAGTTATCTGTCTTTTGTTTGTTTCTCTCTTCACCCTGTCGTGTACGAAATTAGATACAAACAGGCGTTTAATTTATTTTTAATTCAATTTGTTTGCTTTGTATTTTAACGTATACGCAATGTTACCTTGACTTTTGACTTAGGTACGCTACAACTAGGAATGTCTGTTAATAGATTTTTGAGATACCTGCTATTGTATACTATTATTTGATTATTTACTGTTTTAATTGAAATATTACTTGTGCAGGTAGACGACGATGGCACTGTGGACTACGACATGCTGGTCAGTCTGATACCAGACGAGTACTACGAGAGAACAACCAAAATGATATTTGCGTGTAAACATCTCGGTGAGTGGTAAATGTTTTGTAGGTATTATTTGACTTTTTTTTATACGTGAGTTACTTTCCAATTTTTCCAAGATTATTTTTATTAATTAGTAACTAATCAATTAAATTATCATACAAACTAGACCTTCGTTCTAGTATTTCTCGAACTTATCCTTACGCCCGAGTCAATAAAGCAACATTTCGTTAACTAGTTTGGTGTGACATGCTAAGGGTCCAAATCATTATATTGAATAACTAGCCTATAGCACTCAGGAAGAATGTAGCTATCCACCAGTGTTTTTTTTAAATTGGATCATTAGTTCCGGAGATCACCACCTTCATACAAAACAAACAAACAAACAAATTTTACCTCTTTATAATATATAACGGAACAGGTGGCCGATTGGAGCCGGAATCTTCACCGTTGAACATTTTATTGGGCGTAGATGTGTTGCTGGCGAAAAGAAATAAGTCTGAAGTTGTTTATTGATTTTTAGGTTATATTTGAAATTTACAAAATTTCCAAAACGAAACATTGGACAGTTTCTAGGCACTTGTTGTTCGTACGATGTCCGATGGTCAAAGAGCTGCGCGACGCCACCGCAGCGCCCCTCGTGGACTCGTACGAACGTCAGGCTAAACTCTGTCCGAGTGCGCCAAATTCACACTTGAGTTTCGTTTTCAATTGACATCCCGTGTACTCATGACCCTTCCGATATAATATAAACATATGTATGTATATATAAATATATTATTTATTATTATACTTAATATTATATAATATTATTAGTATAGATTGCTCATGGTTTACTACAATATCAGTATCACTGTGAGAGCCTAGTGTTAGACATTAAAAATGTTAGAATGTCAATCAATCACAACACAAGAAAGCGCCCAAAGTTCGTTCCATTTGATTATTATGTTATGATTGGGCTAAAATATAATAATTGTGTTTTTAGATACCCCGGACAAAGATAAATGCCAGAGAGCATTTGAAGTACACAAATGCTCATATGGAAAGGATCCAGATGTAAGTGTAACAACTACCTACGTATTTTGAACTAGTTACGTATTTTCCAGACGTCAGACAAGGTTGTATTAAATAAAGAAAAAAACGAAAGACAAAGATCCACATTTCTGTGATCTGGACTAATGATATTTTTTCTAGAACAGGTTGTATTAAATTTTAATGTATGATAATATGTTCTAAAGTGAGTTGTAAGAAAGATCGTCATAAAAATTTCTTCGTGTATTATTTAATATCACGAAAAGTTAAATAGAAACTCACATGTCTACCACAGCTATAGTTTATGAAGGTGAATTAGTTTTCACAATAATAAGGTGTTATATCGTGAATTCCTTTTCAGTTATACTTCTTATTCTGAGGCGTGAGCGAGCAACTGGCGAGAAGGGATGATTGTGTTTCTACTAATAAAATAAACTAACTTTATTGTCATGTCGCTTTATTTATTTCTTATTTTTCTGTTTAGCTGTTTCTACAATTTATTATGATGTCTTACTTCTTGTTTTAGACGTGATAATGGTATATGATTTAACTTATGTTATGTTAGGATTGGTCCTGTATCATAAATTATAGTAATAAGTACATATCTACATCTCAATTTCACATCCCATCTGTGGGCGAAAAAAGTCTGTTAGTAAGTTGACATATTGCGACGGCCGTCGGTTTTGTGTGTGTTTTTTATCCCTCCTTCATCTAGACGTATGAAAATACTTCAGTTTTATAAACACACATAAGACTGACTTTGAAATAATTAATCAAGTATGGTCAGTCAGATATTCTCCTTATTTTCGAGTCGATGGCATGAGTGTGCAGGTGATCACGTTAATGCAGGCATTAAAGTGTATGTTTGTTTGAAGTATTTTTTGTCTTTATGGCAATAAATTATACTTACATCTACTCTCCAATGGTAAGAAAATATTTACGCACGCACTTGTAAATAAAGACGTAATTTGCCGCTAGCCGCGGGCCTTCAGCCCGTCTATTTTTTTTATGAAATCTCGTTCAAATTTATTCAGATCTTGAAAGAAGTATAATGCTAAGGAATTAATTTGCTTCACGAGAAATAATTTGTTCGCGGAAAAATAAATGAGTTGGAATCTTGTAAAACGTGTAATTGTGATCTTTAGTTACCCTCCGAAAATTAAATTTAGAAGAACTCGCGTAAAAAGCAGTTCGCGCTACCGCATGCCCCACTTAACTTTTTGTTATTAATATTGCGTTTTTGTGAATACAAAGGCAGACGTAATAAAGTTAAAATACAAATAAATGTAAAGGTTAAGAATTTCATTTGGTTATTGTGGGTTTTTACTTTTATGAAATTATCCCGTAAGTACTTGTGTATTGTGATTTTATTACCTACTAGCCGTTGCCCGCGACTTTGTCTGCGTGTATTTTGTATTTAATACAAATATCCAGAATGAAAGTAGTATGTCCTTATCTAGGTCCCAGACTACCTAAGTATCTCATAACGATCTGTTCAGTGGTTTAGGCGTGAAAAGGTGATAAACAGACAGAGTTAATTTTGCGTTTATAATAATAGCATGGTACACAACCTTTCTTTATTGCGTAAATATGGATTAATAGGATAAACAATCTTGGAATTGTTCATGTCACAACATAAATATAATAAATTAAATTCCTTTGCAATGTTTTCAATTCCACTTAGTACTATTATGGTGACAATGGAATGGGAAGTAGAAAGTAAACTTGCAAACCCCAATTACAATAGAAGAGCAGGTTATTTAACAGCAAAACGACATTCAAAAGACGGAAAAACCGAGGGTCGGAACATCTGCACATAAAGAGGCAATTTGGAGATTGCCGGGGGCGCACAACCGCCACGGAGAATTGTGCTCAAATGTATTCAAAATTAAAAAATGAAGAAAATATTGCAAGGAAATTCATTGCGGTAAAATAAACAGGAGTGGCTTGTTACTGTGGACAGCGTAGGGAGCGCGCCACGCCAACTTAACGCCCTACAAAGACGAACTGTTCACCTTCAACCTTACTTTACAACTACTGCAGGTGCTGTCTGAACCGCGAGCGCTTTAAGAAGTTTACAAGCTTATGAGTTTCAAACTCCTTCTTTCAATTGTGTGAAACAAAATAGTACTAATTTGAAATGAGAAAATTGATTGCGCCAACTACCTGCAAGGTGGGTGCAGGCGGCCAGTCGGCGAAGGCAGCGGATATCGCAATTTGGCGCTGAGCCGCAGTAATGACGGCCTAGCTGGACGTTGCGGTCGCGTACGTGCACTGGCTACACCAAATAGCTACAATCTACTGACATTCTGTTCAACTTATTTAAAGAAATCATTCAGCGAATGTCTAATAAAATGTTCACAAACGTTCAGTTAGTGCGTGCACTATTTAATTTCAGACTTAACATGAATATTAATAAACTTGGGGCCAATTATAGTACAGTCAACATAATCTATCTGAACATAAAAACCTTTTTACATTGTTTATTTGTTACCAGCCTGGTACTTTATAAAATGATAATTCATGAACATGTAATCAAACATACGAATAATTAAACTAGAGTTAACATTATTTTTCAAGGCAGTAAATTTTGAAAATAAAATATTGTTTGTAGACTGTTTCAATTTATTAGTTAACCTAATGAAAACTTTACTAACTAGTTTTCAAATTGAATCAAAATACAAACATTAATTGAACGAGTTAGTAAGAAGTTACTACTGGGCTACGAAGTGCTACGAGCTCGCTACGAGTGTACTACGCCGGACGAATGCACACGTAGACGGCGCGCAGCGTAGCACGGATAGAGGTAGCCGTACCGATACATAGACTCCTACTAATACGACCGGAGCCGAACGCTGGACTTACCCCCAAATTATTCCGCTCCCTATTCAGAATATTAATAGCCTCGACCATAATGGCATAGTGATTTGATAATCACAAACAGTGGAGACGTCCAAACAAACAATAGATTCGAATACATAATGTTTGGTTTATTCCCCATAGATGACCGTTTCAATGTGTTATTTGATATTTCATTGGACATATCCGTTTGGATTTTAGGGCCAGTCAAGATTTGATGCATGGACAGATATTTCTGTGTGTTCGTGTAATTAAAAAACCTTATTACGAGTATTATTAGCATAGTGAGCATTTTCTAAGGTATCTGGGGTTTTAGGTAAAAGAGCATGAGTACATAGTAAACGACTACTATACTTAAGTATATTTGTGCCTTGGTCTCTTAAAATCAGAACCCAAAATACTACAAAGTATGAAAACAAATTATTACATGTTGTTATCAAAAAACTATCGGTATACACTGAATTAATTGATGTGAGTCGAGAATGTTAGTGAAACAAGCCAATTATCCAAATAAATTGAGTTAGCCGGTCGCGCCCCCGGCATAGTTCGCTCAAAGGAAGCGCGTTGTGCTCCTTCGCAAAGGTGTTTGTTTCGGAGGCGCGCGCGCGCCGCAAAATGAATATTGATGACTTCATGGTGGCCGGAGATGATTTGCTGAAAAATTAGCTTCTTTTCATCGTTTTATTGCCCTGCATCGTTCGGAAGCGCGCTGATGAAGACTAATATAACCTTTAATTTTGCTTAGTAACGATCATGTAGATTTATTTGGGGTCATTAAAATTGTGGATTGTGATGGCTTCGTTTATTCTTCGTTTATGTTCATTAATTTTATAGCGTAATTTTGACAGATTACAATAATTAGAAAAATCTGTATATATACAAATGATAATCTCTAATAATTTATTCTATACGAAATTACAGACTTCGTTACCGTTCTGCCAACATGTTCGGGCGTTGATTACTGTGGACATAAATATGCAGTTGTGTTTACCGTAGCGGTCACATCATAGACGCGTGTCATCTTGCTCGCTATGACCAGAAGATACAATTTATATGCAAATTCAGCGCAAGATACAAGCCACTGATGTCAGTGGGTGCCGCCACTGTCGCCCCGCGCCCGTCGCCTTCTGTGATAGCCTTTAAAATTACTTTTGCACACAGAATATTCATGTTGTATTGGTAATACACATGATATTAAAATATATAATATATTGTTGCGCGGTCGGGGAAAGACTTTATTATGTTCGTATCCCAGAGGTTAAATTTTCATCGAGATGCTGTACCTATTTAAAAACAATACTTAGTCACATTTAATATCGTGATAAATTAGAGAAGGCTAGAGAATAGCTTCGTGGTTCTAACATGTTGTTGTGATGACCTTTTATTGCCTGAGACTTAATCGCTACCTAGGTACGCAATACTTATGTTTCAAACGGTTGAAAATGAGAATATTACACGCAAATTACATTTCTGCGGTGTTTGTTATAAACGGATTCTCCATTTGTTTTCTTCAACGACTAAAGCAAAATATAATAAAAAGAAACAGTAAATTATATTTGCCTTGCGGGCGAGCCTGTTGTATGAACCAAATTAAAAATCTACTCTCAGGTATATTGCTTTCTTTAAACAATCTTTGCAAAGATAGTTTATTTTTCTTTTGTTTTAGCTTTTGTTTTTCTTAAACGTTTGTAGTTAACTATGAAGGTCAAGTAAGTGTTGACAGGCCTATGCCTCCAGTTACAGTGATTGCATCTTCATTCCGAAGCTACCCTGCTCGAATAATGCTATACGAAATTAACGAATCAGTAAATGAAATCAGATATGGCATAAAAACGATTCGCAAGTTTAAGATTAGTTTGGATTTAAGAGTTTCTAGAAGCTTGCTTGAACTTGCCAGTAATATTCTTTTAACGACACTTATAGAAAGAAAGAAAAATATTTTATTTGGGATTCGCACAGGAAATACAAATAGTAAGTAATAATAAAAATAAACTATAAAATAAAAAACAAAAAACCGGCCAAGTGCGTGTCGGACCACGCACAATAAAGGGTTCCGTAGTTGGGAGGAATTTATCCCAATAACAAACAACATTGTAGTTGAAAAACTGCAAATTTAAGTTGGTCGATTAGTACTCGTTAACTTGTAAAGCCTACTTAGCTGTGATAGTTTTCCTTTTAATTTCGTTATACATACTACTACCGTGAATTTTTTCAGATTTCCAAAACCAACCATTTAGCTGGCAGGGGGGGGGGGGGGGGAATTGACTCTAACAAAAAAATTCAGTTGTAAGCTTAATATTTTGCAATCGGATCCCTGAATCCAAAAATGGTTTTCACAAACTAAAAATGGGTAAAATGCTTGTTTTACCCATTTTTAATAAAAAAATTCACTGTAAAGTTAAGGAAGTGGTGAAACTAGAAGAAAACAAAAAAAAATTTTTTACATATCCAGGGGGCCAGAGCCAAATAAATTAGGGCTGAGTAAGTAGCAGATGACCCCACCTATCCACCATTTTCGTATGTTCAACGTTCTGCCAAACACCCTGTATAAATAAAAACTGAAACTAAGTAATGAATAAATCACACACATTCACATTTAAACCTTCAGTATTGGTACCAGGCCACAAAGTTAAGGTAAAAAGAGTCATTGCTTTTTTAACTTTTGTCTAAAGTGGCTGCATTGACTAAACCCGTTTGTGTCTAGCAGTAATATACTTTGTTCCCGATCTTATCAATGAGTTTCAGATCCAATTTACTGCGCTCTGTAGCTGGTAAGTTCTGAATTTCGGGGCAAAAATTCCTGACGGAATTATAGAGCATCACAAAAACTATCCAGGCGATCATGTTACAAAGTAACCAAATGCCTCCTCCTGCCCAAACTGTGTTCAAGTTTCTTTATTCCGTCGTGCAGGCGCGTCGGCGACCGCTGGCTAAGCCAATTAGTGTCCACTTGGGTAAACACCGGCTCGTTAGAGGACTTGTGTGTTTTATTCAATTCAATTTGCCAGTTCCACCGCCACTTATTGATAGGACATACTTTTCTTTGTTCGCTGTTAATTTGCTCTGGCTTCGTGCTCGCAACAATGGTCAAATATTAACCGATTATGATTTTGCTTTGATCTCGGATTTTTTGCCGGTTTTTTGTCTTGAATGTGTTCGTTTTGAACGGAGTGCTATATAGTTTGATAACTCTTTTTTGTGTTAAACTTAAGTATAGTCGATCTCGTAATTCCTTTACCACCCTAAGGTTGAATGTCACTTGCACGTCATAAAGGTCAAGGCCAATTTTTACTTTTAAATCAGTTATATTGTTTGAGAGTTCTACCATTGAAAATGCTTTTTCAATCGCTTCGCGACGTTTAGCTCCCAGACTGGAGCGGCCAGGGCTGCCTTGAAACGGCTTCTGCCCAATCTAGGACGTCCAAACGAATCCTGTCGGAGGCTCTATACGGGGGTCGTGCGGTCCATAGCCCTTTACGGGGCACCGGTGTGGGCGCGTTCTTTGAGGCTGCTGCCAGCCCGTCCGTTGAACGCGTTCCAAAGGGTCATGGCCATCATGGCCGTTGAGGCGGCAAGGCGGCGAGCCTCCTTGCCGGATTGCCGCCATGGAATCTGGAGGCAAGAGTCCTCGCGCACATCTGGGAGTGGCGCGAGGAGGCGAAACGCCGGGGCGGAATTCCGCTGCCGCGAGAAATCACGACACAGCGAGCAGAGCTCCGGCGGGATCTCATAGCGACAAGGAGAGTGCGATTGCCAGCGCTGGGCACGCCACAATTGTGCCGATAAGTACCCTTTTGAGGAGTGGCTAGAGAAGCGCCACAGCGTCCTCACCTTCCGCCTGACGCAGGTCCTCACCGGACGTGGTTGTTTCGGCGGGTTCCTGTTCAGGATAAAGCGGGAGGAAACGCCCGGGTGTCACCACTGTGTGGATCGCCCGTAAGACACGGTGGAGCAGGAGGTCTGCCCGGCTTGGGCGCCCCTAGTCGCCGCAGAAGACGCCCCGGGCTTCAGGAGTGGCAAGCCGATTTCCGGCTACTGTAGGCGCGGGCTTGCGGACGGTGAGCGATGGGTAGCTCGCCGTCCAATTAGGACCAGGCCCGGGTCGACGACGCGTTGTGTTCCACGCGCGCCTCAAAGAGATGTTAGCACCAACTGACGGGATTCTTTTAATGCCAATGCCTGCCGGGGTTGCGAGTTGTTCGAAAGGTATATCGTGGCCCCGGCACACAGGCAACGGAAGGAACACGGGTGGGTTTTAGTCAGTAAAAGTCTGACACGCTTTCCCGCTCCGCCCAGAGCGGGGAGAAGTTATTTGATAATTTGATACGCTCAAAAAAAAAAACCGGGCGCCCGTTTTGAATAAAAGTGCGACCGGGGGCTAGCATCCTCAATTATTAAGATAGAGAAATGAACATGATATCAAAAGATGCGTTACTAAAACTGCTACAATAAAAAATAAAAAATAAAGTAAAATGTTTGCCTTTTTAATCACCTATTTTTGACCGTTTCTTTTGGGAGCTTTTTTCAATGAATCTTAAATTTCTCTAAAACTAAAAGATATAACGAAAAAATATAAATAAATGGTCCTGGGGAATGTAAAGAACAGAAAGGAAGAAAAGAAGAGGACTTCAAAATGATACCATTCTGAATTCTATAGGATTATGATGAAGGGTAGCTGTTTAGACCCTTTCGTAGACACCTTTTTGGTGATTTCACATATTTCGTTTAGAATGTGACCATTTTTTATATTATATGTTGATAAATGTCTAATTACGAGTATATAATATAATTATATTATATTATAAAAATATATAAGATTATAATATGATAATGATAATATATATATACAGTATGTTAACTAACGAAGGGCGTTCTCGTTAACCCTTAATAGTGTAGCGTCCTTAAATGAAAAAAAAAAATTAACGACCATTAAAAAAAAATAAAAAAACTTTTTCACAAAAAATATTAAATTGATACAAAACGCGTACTTGACTTAATATATATATTAATTTGGGCCGAGGCACACATAGTGAGTTTTCATAGTAATTTATTCGACCGCTTAACACGACAGATATGGATTTTCATACAAACATTGCCGGCCTGGCGCTCGCATGTATTCGACCAGTTCAGCAATTTCAATTTATCTCGAAGAAGGTTGTCAAAATAATGCTCGAATTTCCAAACATGTTTGGGAAAAGTTACTTTATATTTCATGTATTCTTAACATGAGTGATTGAAATTCTCCCCTTTCTTAACTCCTCTGATTTTTAAGTGCTTTAATGAAATAAAGTCATTTTTAATGTGCTGGAAGGTCCCATGACCATGAGTCCTATGAATTAAAAAAAAGAACGATAAAGGAACTACGAAGTTGAATATACAACGAATGTGTCTTAAGTATTTTTGTTCTAGAACTAGTTTCTTCCCATAACTTAACCTCTACTTCTTCTTCTTCTGTATCCTTGGCTAGAATGCAGCCAGTTAATTTGAAAATAACTTCTGAAATATATTTTCATTCATAATAAAGTAGAACATCCATTCAATTACAACTCCATTCATTTCCATCTGATTATTTCCCGTATCTGCTCAATATCACCGCTATATCGGATGTGTGCCAACCAGTTCGGCGATCGGCACATCGAAGGATGTCGCGGCTCTCGGTAATCTAGTCCGTGACTTGCAAGTGGAATGCGTGGTTTTATTACCTCCCGGCGGGGTGAGGGTGGGGGGGAGGTGCTCCCCTCGTCGTTAGTTGTGCCGCATTGTGCCGGTTATTGCTGCCCGCGACGAACCTCGCAGACAACCCGACGGAACCTCGAACAACCCGAAACTGTATCTCGATAACAGTTCAATTATAGTATTTTATTTAATATCTTAGTCTAAATTGCTGCTCGAGGTATTTTGTTTGTATAAAATATTGCATGTCTTGTCGACGGTCTCTCATATTCTATGCGGATGATAAGGAAAACGGATGGAAAGAATGTCCTATTTCGCATGCATTTCTAGACCGCAGTCTCCTAAACATGCCAGGAGTGTTTAATAAATAAAACATCAGGATAATAATACAGATAAATAAATCCTCAATCACATCTCAGAGTAGAACCTCTTTACCTTATCTAGTTACCACAGATAGCACTTAACATTTTTTAATAATTCCTGCTGTGGCTTAGCACACAGTGGGTTACGTTCATTGAGTAGAAAATTATATGCAAAATCACGATGGAAGTCACGGCTTGACGGAAAGGTTCAGCGGCGAATAATTAATATTGAAGCTTTGTAAAGTTTTTTTCATAATAACGACGCATATTTCCCTCAAAACAGATTATCCCAATTTCACGTAGCAACATTGTAGTAGGGGATTAATTTGGACCACGGCTATGCGCAATCCAAACCCATTTTAAAAACATGGCGCGTCCATAATGATGGCTTGATGAGAGCCGCGTCAGTGTGCTGCACTCCCGGCCTCCCACTCCCGGTTCCAAGCCCTTTCCTGTACATAGCCTTGTAGATTTTTACGTGATCGCTGAAAAGAACTCGTTCTAAAACTTTTTGGGTGTCTGAAAAGGTCACATCGATTTTCTACGTCACGCATATATCCGAAAATATACTTACGATGTTTTCATTGTAAGGTTCAATAACTATTTCAGCAGTTTCATATGAGACTTTTATGAACAAATTATTTTTTGGAAATGTATTATTACCTAATAAAAATGTTTAATTCACTGACAGACAACGCACTGCCTAAACCGTTGGGTCTAGAAGCATGAAATGTAAAAGAGATTGACATCGGTGAAGGTAAACACCGTGAGGAAACCTGGACTTATAGAATAGAATAGAATAGAATAGAATAGAAAGTTTTTATTTCAGACCGGAGTCCATAGGGTTAGTAACAATTTTACTTAAGTTCTAGTGTTAGTAGGTTACAGACATAAAAATATACAATTAAAATTCAGCATGCAGCCGCATCCACCTCCGCAACATCGGGGAGTCCCACCGATCTGCGAATACGCTGAGAATATGTACTGTTGGTGCCGCCGCGATCACGAGTCATCAGGGATGCACATCTATTTCTAATAATGGCTGCAAAACCATCAATATTATTATCTGCAAACATCCCTGACGCACTACTACGCCACGGCAGCAAAATAAGTATATTATAGTTAATATAAGTTTGAAATCACCATCCCGTCTTGAGCAAGCGTGGTGATCAATGCTCGTGCCTTCTCTATGAGAAGAGGCCTTTGCCCTGCAGTGGGATAGTAACAGGCTGGTATTATATTTATAGGTTTAAAGTTTTAGAGTTTGTAACGAAGTTCGTCCTTTATGAAGTTAGACACGTGGACGTGACTTCTTTTTATAAGTAAAAGCTATTTATATGAACATCGATTTTTGGAAACCGAACTCTTGATAAGTTGGCAATGGGAAATCCTAGCGGGCACACCGCTTGTATTGTATAAACCTTCATAAACACTGTACAACACATATTATTTGCAATTCACTGAAATAATACTTCAGAAATAGTGAAAATTATTAATAAGAAAAGCACTGCAAGGAAGTTATCCAGCAAAGAAATGAGCTTCAGTACCTAGACTATTATCAAAACAACTCTCACGTACAAGTAGCTCCTAACTGCTAGCAGCAATTTTCAACTTAATCATATTAATAGCTTTTATACGAGGGGCTGTTTGCTTAGGGAGCGACACGAGAGCATATTCTGAAGTTGTAGGTACTTGTAGTAAACTACATGTTAACATGTTTGTGAGTGGAAATTAGAGAGCAAACTGCGGGACACTTACTAGTTCAGTGATAGACACACAATGGCCGGCTGGAGATGGGAACGTCCTAACAAGTGAACAATCCCAAGTTTGCAGAGAATAACAATGAACATGAACAATTTGTTGACCATTTTTAATTTTTTTCTTAAGTACCTGGTATTTGTTGACGGGTCTACACTGTCCTATCTAACACTGAAATATGAAAATATTGTCAAAGCCAATTATTTAAAAAATAGTAAGAGCGGTAACACACTGGGGCGCCATGGCTGGCTACGTAGCCATAGCTACCTCTGGCTACCTACCGTAGCCAAATGAGGTTGCCAAATAAGTAGCCAGTGACACGCGGGCGTCAGTCCTGGCGATCAGTTGGCCACTGAGTGAGGGAGGCGTAACTTACTTGTATACAAAATACTGGTGACTTAGCTACGCATCGCCAGGTCTGCAGCGTATCCAGTCTCTACTTAGGTCGACCGTAGCTACGCTTCCAAATTGGCGACGTCGCCAGACCGTAACCAAGTGAGTTAACTGTCATGCATTTCAATACGAATTATTTGGCGACGTCGCCATGACGTCCCAGTGTGTTAGCGCTCTTATCGTGGAGTTTCTTGCCAGTTCTGCGCCTAGCTTCTGAAGTTTCATAAGTGCCCATGTAGGTTTATGTACAAAATAAGTAATTGGAATTTGAACAAAAAGCTTCTACGACAACATGTACTCACTTCTTAACGAGATGTACAAATTGTACAATTTCATACGACGTACTTGTACGATTTTCGTGAATTTGTTTTCTATTTTCTCTTGTGAATGAGTAAGAAAAAAATCAATTTAACAATTGGGTATGAAACTTCTAACAAATTAATGAGTTTAAACTTTTATTTTTTATTTTAAGTTCTGTAGTAAATAAATAGAAATATTGCATATTACTGAAGACACCAAAGCTACAATAGAAAAATGTCAATACCACAACAAACGCGCAGAACATCTGACTGATAAAAATATATTATTTTAGTTTTCCCACAAAAAATGTACACATACAACATGGTACAAGTTGAGCGGAGTTTTTCGAAACTTTCCTTCTTTACTTATTTTGAGGACGGTCGGAGCGAGCGTCGAACTCCCTAACTCGTGTTATTGAATTTAATGTACCCTCCCCGTACCTAGCTCTATTCAGTGTCGATAAAATCACTTGGACCTGTTAGACATTACAGTGTGTGTTGATGCCGTACTGTTGTACTGCTGTACATGTATCGGTGTGTGTCTGCCAACTAAGTGCCTTGAATTAGTGTTGCTCGAACGAATGAAAGAAAAGTCTGTTTGCTTTATTCCAAAGAGTTCCTTTTGATGTCTTGTGTTTACGAAATACACGTAAATGATAAAATGACGCACGAACTAGACGAGTTGGCGTGTAATTTTTTTCCTTCGGTTCACCGCAAAAGGTTTATTTAAGCTAACATTTGCATTTGGCGTCGCCTTCGGTTTGAGTGTTCGGAGCAGAGACGCACTTTAATCACAGAGAACAGGTGGGAACAGCCGACAAGCAATTTTAAATATTGGAATTTCTTATCAAATCCAGTTTTTTCCCGCAAATAGTACAAAAAAATGTTTGTTTCGTTCGGGCAATTTCGCGGAAGATTCGTTTGTGAACTTTTTCAAACGGATTCGAGATTTAATCTTTGTTTATCCTGCTGGTTTATAGAATTAGCAATTTATATGTCACAATTTTTTATTTTTTTATTCATGATGCAAATTGAATTTGTGTTTTTAAAATTCTCTTCGGGCTTATTATAGGAAGGTACTTAACTTTTTTTAAATTTTACTATATAGCTAGTGAAAAATTTAAAAACTTAAGTACCTTAAAAAGTTTTTAAAAGTTAGTATCACGCGAATGGACCCATTCGCGTGAAAGTCGAATTCCAACATTGGGAAGCTAATTTTAAATAGGTAGGTAAGTGTTTCAGATAACCATTATATTTTATAGTTTAATGCTTTTTTGTATCTATAATATTCTGTTCTGAATCTGACGATGTTAAGTTGAATGATTGTCATTGTTCAGTGACTCGATATAAATTGCCTTCAACACGCTAAGAAGAAGAATTAAAAATAGATTAGATAAATCATGTCATTGAATGATTCTGTATGAAATACTGTTTCATTTCCTTCAATGTTCCCCTTTACTGAATGAGTTTACTTACCTTCGGTAGCTGGTCATACTTGTCGATATAATCTAAAGATCATTGTATACCACCCGACAGGGCATCGAATACTCTGTGAATGCTTGCACGTATTCAATTTTCTCGACAATATTTCACTCTGCTGGCGTTGTTCGTTACTTTGCGAGGTCTCCACAAGAATGCCTCAAAACATATTTATCTAAGTAAACTCAATTACTACCTAGTTACTTACCTAGGTAGACCTAGATGTCAAATGTGGTAATAATAAAAATTAAAATAAACTTCGGTAAAAATGTTGAAAATGTCAGCAGTGTTTGATTCGTATCAATATCCGGATTAGGTCGAATCAAATTTGGTTTGTAGGATCAGGATTTATGCAACGCTCTCAATTTCCTGCGACGACAGCGGAACATCCGGCATGCAGCGCGCCCCTCGCCCCCGGCCGCCCCCGACGGCGCCCGCCATCGCCGCAGCCGCCACCGGGCCGAGCGTAAAATGGAGCGCGGGCATTTGCATAGCAGCACTCGAGCCGAGCGGACCGGCAAATTGTTGTCGCATCAATGACTCGATCAATACGCCATATCTATCTTCGACTACTCCTGGTGCTTTGTCGTATTGACCAAAATTCTATTGGAATATTCATAAAAAAATGTACATTTCCTAAAAATGTCAAATAGTTTTCCTGGCAATGAAAAGCATACAAGCAAACTAACAAAGCTAACTAACTAATAATTTCGTTTCTGAAAATTAAACAATAAAACAAAGATTGATTCGGATTGATTGGAGATTGAGAACGGTTTTCTCTCTCAGGTCAAAAGCTGCCTAGCAACCACTATTTATTGTAGCTGAATACAATTTTACATGGAATAAGCGAGCGAGCCTATCTGACCTCCACAACCCAAAGCAGTTACTTACTGGTTAACACGGTACCTATATCTACCTATCCCTTGATAAGACTGAAAGGCAGACTTTCGGGTTTCTGACCTACCTAAGCTTGTAGAGGGGGCCCGGATCGGCAGTGCTTCTGACTACCCTTAACTACTGCCAAATTTACCTTCTCCAGTATATTTTTAAATTACAGTTAAACATTTTTCTAAGCTATTTATTAGAAGTAGAAGATTATACTCGTAGTATATGTACCAATCCGCACTAACATACGATATTTCCAGCAAGAACATAAAATTGTATGTAAAATCCACTTGCAACACAAATCATGCGTTTAGCGCTAGACGTATTTAAAACATCGTTCTGTTTCAGTCAATCGTTTGAAGATGTCAGAGACAGTATTATGTTTTAAATATGTTTAGCGTTAAACGCATTTAATGAGTGTTGTGGCGCAAGCGGGCCTAAGTGTGAACTTACATTTTTTATATTCATCACAGCTTCTTCTTTCTGCAAGTGTAGTTCAAATATCCACAATTCCATAACTTTAGGTAAAAATATCGAATACTTTACCTGCGCATATTTTGTATTTACTTATTTCTGATCCGAAATGAGATATTATGCTTGTAAATTATCTACAATAGCTACCCTACTGAATGACATACACGTATCTTTCAATAAACTAGTGAAAATTGTTAATACATATCACGCGAGGCGGCTCAACCAAATGAAAAATGATATTATATGGCAGTAATTGAATACATGATCGGAATATAATATAATATAATACGTCAGTGTCGGTGCCTTCCTGATGTGTAGCTCGTTACTTTGTGTGTACCTAACTTTTAATTAACTGATATCATTATTCCAGCCACCTAATTAAAATTTGTTTTAAAATTATAATTTAATCTAAAAAAGGTTTTGCGTCAGGTTTAGTTTGTTGTGTAACTTATTTTATTCCATTTTAGACAAATTAGATACCTGTGTACACTCATCATCATCATTTGCCTAGCCTTTTCCCAACGATGTTCGGGTCAGCTTCCAGTCTAACCGGATGCAGCTGAATATCAGTATTTTACATGGAGCGACTGCCTATCTGATCTCCACAACCCAGTAACTGGGTAACACGATACCCCGCGGTAAGACTACGTGGTAGGTACCTCTGCACACTAATAGTGGTAAAACAAGCGTCTGCCCAAATTTTTGATAAATATGCTAAGGATATAAATTATAATTTACTAACATAAAATAAAAAATATTTTTCAACAAACTTGCTAGTAAAGTGGCTTTTATTGAACCGCTTTTAAGTTCATAATGTAGTGTATTAAACACGTGTGATTTTTACTTTATAATACTGCACTAGTGCGGTAATGTGCGTCAAAGATAACTAATTTACTAGTCGGAGTAATGACATGGCAGTACGGAATTAGTAAGTACTATCATGGCAGCATGGAATTAGTATGTACTATACTTGGAATTAGTATGAGCTATCCTATACTATTAAATGAGCTATATCGATTTTCACCCGAGTAGAGAATGTGTATAAAATAAAATATGTTAAATTAACATAATATTTCATCAAATTATATATTTTTCAGTTCATATTAACCTTAATTTGCGTGTTCAAAACATTATTTTGTGTTTATTATATTTTTATATAGGGTAGCGGTTTTGCCGGTGCCTTTATTTACACCACCGACCACCGGAAAAAATAAAACCAGCGCGCCGTTTTCCATAAATATTTGTTAATGTTTTCTTTGGGTGTAATTATTATCAAAAATTCGAAATCTAATTTATTGTCACCGAACGATGACGTCGATGTTGAATAGTTTTTAAAAGAAGCTCGGGATAGTCAGTACCTGGCATCAAAGGTCAGTTGAACTTTATAAGTCTAAATGTATCGTCTCTATAATTACGTTATTGTAGCATGAGTTCTTAAAACAAGTCTGTTTTTTCCCTCGTAAGTATGTTGAAAAATGGCGTATGAAACGCGTGTGCATTGATCATTACACACACTAGTATCATAATGTACTATTTCAATACAGCTCGGAATTTAAATTTTGTGCCTGGTTGAGGTAATGGACTTGCAACCAATTGCATGAGACATAGCTTATGCCATAACTGGCGAAATGTTTTGGTACAAGACTTAGTATATTGATACGCCTAACCCCGATACCCTATTAGGGAACACAGGCATAATGTTATGTCATGTTTATTTTTCGGGCTGTTTATGACACTTAATTCTTGCTTAAATTTTTTTTTAAATTATACTTACGAGTTTCCAAATAAGTACATAGTAGATATGTACTTATTTGGAAACTCGTAAGTATAATTTATACCTATAGGTACCTATTCAACTTTTAGCCTAATTCTTCTCTACATATTCTATACTTTTAGTCAAAGAAAGTACCAGTAAAAAGATACTGAGAAAAGTGCCCTTATCTAATGCAAAGTATTTACAGTGATCGCACAGATTTTTTCTTACTACTTTTTTTATACTATACGTTTGATGGCACTACAGCTTTGCAATCGAGATTCAGTAGTGAAACTCGCCTTTATTGCCATACATTTTTTTCTGTTGTGCATGACTGAACGATCGAGCGCTGCGGAGACGTGCGTGGTTCGTTACTCGTCACGAATCGCAACTGGAATACACATTCAGTGCGTTCTAGGCCCTGATTCACAAAAAGCAACCGGTTTTATTTCAAAAAATATTTCATATTGTTCTGTTCCTGAAAATGTTTGAGTTTTTCCTGTACTGGGGTTCACACTTAAAAATAGGTAATCAGACCCAGAAGAGTTCAGAGTTTTCATCAACAGATGTTCGAAGATCGATGTCACAACTTGTAGCGCAGAAAATCAACCGAACGTGTTGGACACTGTATGAACCGGAATTGGGGATAACTAAGCTAAGTTTGGCCAAGAAATAAATGCAATGATTATTCCGATCCAATTTGATATTATGTAGATCTATGCTACTATTGTACGACTACATAACTCGGAATATTTTCGCGAAACGCGACTTAACGTCAGACTCGGGGTCCATTTCGGTTCGTTTAAGTTTGTCATTTGTAAGTCAACTGTTTGTGGAGCCTCCGTGTATGTCGCACGATGACAGAATTTGCAATGAAAATGTACTGTGTCAACGTGCATTGGTATTGTGAAGTGACATCTGGCTTGAAACGGTACGTTCCGACGAACATATGTATGGCATGTCGGGGTTATGTACCGGATATGTCGTATTACTGTTGGTATTATGTTATAGATTGTGGGAATATAGTTGAGTTGGAGTAAGTTCAGTATTGATGTGGTAAAAAGAAGTAGTGAGCCTAATATTTTATCTTACACCTGCTGTGCTAATACTGTTATTCAGAGGCTTCCGGTTAGATTGGAAGCCAACCCAACCTTGTTGGGAAAGGATACCTGTGCTAATTTATAATTTTGAGCTAAAATCTGGCTTACAGTATAAAGTCTATAAAGGTAATGGCCGCTACGAAGACCAATTGGAAACAGAAGAACGCTGCTCCCCATCCTCTTGATGTTATTCGTTAGTTGTTGTGTATTCACGGATGGTGCAGAAGAGGCATAGTCTTTGCTTTGTAAAATCCTCAGATTTGTAACTCAAATAAAAAAGGAAAATTTTTCTTTTCTTTCTATATTTTTCAGTGTTTAAAATAAAAACTGCCTGTCTAGTAAATTATCCAAAAAATCTGATTCACGCTGCAATTCATTTTAGCAGAATAAGAATAAATTTATTATAACTTTTTCAAAATAAATTTAAAAATAATTATAATGTATGCTTACTGTAACTACATGGTTATTTGAACAGTGGTCCTCAAACTAAGTATCGCTGTATCTTGGAGGCCTGAGTTGCGTTATCTTAAATTTTAATTTGAGAAATGCTTGCGTTAACTTAAATTTTATTTCAGGATGTTTTAAAAAGGACAGAGTACTTAATTAAATAAGGGTAGAGAACTATCAAGATAAAATAAAAATAAATTGAATGAATAAATTGAGCAAAATAAAATAATTCTAAACAATGTCATAGTGTGAGTGTGAAGCGTGAGTATGTCTGGTGGTGAGTGAATGAATGTGTGAATGACTTTCTCAGAAGATTTTGGTGTTAAGGCGACACTAAGCGCCTTTTAATGAATTTATGCTGCAGATCACGTCTAAACAACTAGTTATAATTATTTGGACAAAATATATGTTTAATAAGAGCATTTTTTTAATAACTTAGTCTGTCAATATTTTAGATTATGTTTATATTACATAATGTAATTAATTTGTAAAGTTATGTCTAACACGGATAAAAAACTGAGAATCACGCAAAAAATATCAATATCATTGTAAAGATAATTTAATTATTTATCTTTTAGTATACGTGTTTTATTAAAATACCTTTTGATTTATGTATAATAAATTAATAATGCATCTAATTTGGGACAGCGCTCCTTGATGGGCGAGTCCTATTGCTGGCTGGATGTACGACGACGACGACGGGTTGCGTTAGCTCAGTCTAGAACACGCAAGTTGACCACTCAAGGCCGCTGGCATAATATCGGCGTCGTAAGTCACTATTTCCTCAGTTGCATTTTATATATATGGGAGAGAATAAAACTTTTTGTCTTTCTTTTATATGAATGAGTGTTAAAGACCTTTGGTATCACAGCGCTTGCTTATTTTATTGTTAATATGACTGTGTGAGTAAGAGGGACACCCTCTGGCCAGAAGACTGTTTGCATTAGGAGAAGGGCCATGTAAGATACGTCTTTAGAGCAGGCTTTGGTGGTCGGGTCTGTTTTTAATAGATTTGTGTGCATGCAGTGCGGCACAAGTATATACAGTTGACGTACTCGGAGAACCGGAAATTCGTTGTAAAGTAGATCTGTCGGGAACCTAAAGGGCTTTCGAAGCATCAATTTGGTTACGGCTCTTTGAGCTCTTTCTATTTCAATAAATGTGCTTTTCTCGGCTCCTTCGTAGACGAAGATTCCATACTGGAGTACTGATTGACAGAGACCTACTGTATATTGTTTATAGAATTTTAATGGGTGTGCAGTATCAGTCCACAAACAGTCCACAACAACGTACAACAGCTGCTAGGTTTTCATTTGCGCCTATCTTCAATTTCAAATACAAACGACGGGATGTTTGTTGTCATAAACGCACCAAGGTAAAATTGCTACCTAAATATTTTAAATCGTAAAATCTGTTAGTCCTGGCGGAGTGACGGCGTGTTTGAGCTGTGGTCCTAAACAAATAGCGGGGTTTAATGAGGCCAGAGTACCGCGGGAGGGAGGGGGGCGGGCGGCAAGGCACACCAACTACCCTACCACTTGTTATTGTATGGTACTTTCGGGAACAAAACCTCGGTGTTGGCGTTTTTTGTCGCGATCCTATTCTTGGTGCTATTGATAATTTTGTAGTTCAATCTGGTTTTTGTACCTACAAGTAGCGTATGAAAAGCTATGACATATTTCGTTCTTATTTCTCGGAATACCTTACTTACTTCAAACATTAAGTTGTTTTGCCAGTTCTTCGCTGTAGTTGATGAGTTGTCAAGCTTCTTTTAAAATATCAATTTCTGTGAGGTATGTGGAAATAGCTACTGTAATGCATCTTAAGTCTGATTCAATATGAGGAAAGCAAGCAAGAAGTACATGATAATAATATTTATTTATTTATAATTGAATATGTTTCACTGTTTTCCTCAAAATAACATGTTACAAAGAAAAATTAAAAAAACAATAAAGCTGCCAATTTAAGTTAACGTTCTCGTCCACCATGTTTGGTTTTCAACCTTTAGCAAAAGATAATTCAGAAATTTTTCCTAATTCTTATAATAAAACAACTAATGCGAAGAAAGTATCCATGCTGTGGAATAGTAAGGTTACATAACATACATAATCAGCCTATAATGTTCCCACTGCTGGGACACAGGCCTCCTCTTGGTGAGAGGGAGTGGACCGTAATCCACCAGGCGGGCCCAGTGCGGGTTGGTAGATGTCACATGTCTTCGAATTTTTGGTTCTCGGACATGCCGGTTTTCTCGCGTTTTCCTTCACCGTTTTGAGAGCAGTGGTGATGAAATAATTTACCCAAAGTAAAGCTCACGTTTGGGTTTGAACCTACGACCTATAACTCGTAAGTCGGGGCCGTTACCACTGGGCAACCACTACTCTCAATAGAAAGGTTAATAAAGCGAAAAAAACGTGTATGATTGAATGTAATGAAAATTATGAAAATTAAAATTATGATGCATAAGATCGTCAGCGAGCTCTCGGGACACGTCACCACACCCCTCCCGCACGCGGACCTACCGCAGGAACCGTGGCAGTTATATTCAGTTACATTCTAAAACAAATGAGGAAAAAGTGCTTTAGTAACGGTGATAACAGTTTCAATGTCTAATGTATGTGTGTGTGTCCATCCTCGAGCAATTGCTAAAACCCACGTCAAGCGCGTTTGGCACGCACATGACGGGTTCCTTAGCTTTAACTCACATACAGTACCCGAGTGTAAATATGGCACATCGAGTTTGAAGCTACGGTTTCCTAGAAGAGCGGTGGCCGCCACATAGCGTCTGCAATTTACCGGCGAATGACGTCATTGAAACGTTATTTATGAAAGTAAGTTGGTGTGTTTTCCTATAAGAGCGTTTTTGACACCGTAAAGTCAAAACCAGCAGCCATTATTTTAATGACAGGCGGCACTGCGGCCGTAACGGGGCGGCTACCGCTCTCCTAGGAAGCGGTAGCTTTAGGAAGGCACTGTCACAGAGGTGTTAGTGACAGAGACAACGCTCTGGAAAGCCAAACTTTTACTAAAATTAAATGTGCCATATTTACGGATGGTGTCATAGGAGGATAATACGCAAGTATTTATTTGATTGAACTTGCTTTCCCTTGGAGAATTTCAAATGAACAGGTCTTGTACAGGTCCACTCAAATCTATATGTTTCTATCCTCAAAAGACCATCTCAAACATTATCCTCCTCATAAGACAAACAAAAGTCCAAACATAATCTTGGTCAGCCAAGATTATGTTTGGACTTTTAAAGAGACTGTGACCTCTGAGTTTGCTTCATTTTTTCTTCTCAGAGTAGTCAGTTAGGAAACACGTTCGATGTTTTATCTAGTTTTACAACATAATTTTATCCTGACGTATAAAAATGTTTTTTTTTAAACTAATTTACAGACAAAAATATATTTTATAATAATGATTGACGGAGAGTATCAAAACTCTGTGGTAATACTTACACAAGTTCTACGCGAGCTACTTAGCACCAATCCCCTCAAATGAAAGAAATTGTAAATTTTGATGCAAGAGTGCAAACTTTGTCATTGCACTCGAGCCGGGATTGCAGTCCAATATTTATATTTTTTTTCCTTGTCCTTGGTTAACAATAGGATGGACCCTAATCTTATTACAATCTAGCCTTATAAATAGACTAATAAGTAATTTAATTATAACCTGAACTATTATAAATTGTCTTTACTAAGAATGTGTCCAATAGCACTTTTGTTATTGTCTCTATTAAGGGGAATACACTTCGTTCTTGTGTTTGTTTGGCACTTTTGTACTTTATACTATTCACTAACACTAGCTCTAACGGTTTAGTTCTTTTTAGTCTTCTATGTTTGTGTGGTCGTGAAGCTGGAATGCCTCGACGTTCAAATGCTGATGAAGTCTCTTTTCGTGAGCTTCTGCAAGTTTCTCGATCACTTTTCAATGAATTCTACTTTAAGGTACCGGTGGAGGTCATCATTTCGTGTCCAAGGTGCATTTACCATTTACCATTTCCCTTAGCACTTTGTTCTGTAATCGTTGTATTATTAATATATTGGTCTGTTTGATGCAACCACATAGCTGAATACCATAAGTCCAAACTGGCATCAGGACTTGTCTGCAACAGCAACAATTTGTTTTGCAGCCCAATGACAAAACTTTAATGTACGCGATTTTCATCACATTTGCAAATGAAAAATAAATTAAATTGAATGGACATGATCCCATAAATTTAGGCTTAAAAGCGCATGGAGGCTCTTTGCTGAGATAAAAAATAAAACTTAAATGTCTGACCAGTATATCTGTGGCGTACTTTCTCGAACTAGGGCGGGAATATAAAGTAATGCGTTACGTGTTCAATACACTGCATTGTGGACCTAAAAGCGGTAAAATAAGAGGCAAAGGCTTTGAAAAAAAAAGATATAATTAATGTAAGTCAGCCCTAAGTCATTTCGAAGCTGCCCTTGTGTCACTTTACAATATCGCGTTTCTGTCCAGTTCTTAAACTGGGCCAACGACGGTTCCACTTTTCTTTGTTTTGCAATAAAAGCTTATTTAATTAACTTTTCTTATCAAGTAAAGTTGTTGACTTTTAAACATTGTTTTCTCGGTTAATACATACAAACATCTTATAAATGTTATGAGCTTAACTGTCACTAACGAGACACTTTATAATTTTTATTGTTATGGACTTCTAAAGGTAAATCGACAGTTGACCTTTGAAAATGTTATCCGAATATCAGACATTATGTCAATTAAAAACTCCTTCATTTTAAGTGGTCGTCTGGAAGGTAAATTTGTTTGCGGTAAAGAATTTTTTTTATACACGAAACGCATGGCATTATATGGCAAAATACATAAAGATAGAAGAGCATGAAGCTGTTTATTTATTTAAGTAATAAGGAAAAATCTAATAGGATAACTCAATATTTCTAACTTTATGATACCTCCTGTTTGCGCACAGCGTCAAGAGGTTACAGGAGATATAAAATGAAACAGAATGCAGAGTAGATAATGAAGGAGAGCGTGAAGACGGAGCTGTGGTATATGTTCGGCCGCAGAAGAGAAGTACTTAAAGAAACAGCTGCGGCGCGGCCGACGCTGCACGATCCCACCGAACATCGACACACACTTACATGGAGAGGGTAATACCACTGCAATGAAACTGAATAATTGAAATGGTAAATAAATGGTGCAAAAAATAAACTTGGATTTATACTAAAAATAAATTAGCTATGGAACGGAAATTATTTTTCAATAAATTGTAATTGTAAGGCAAGATGATGATAATGTATTTAATGTAAAAAATGATTAAAAGACACGCTTTAATGATTGAAAGTGAACCGAATAAAATGCAATATTACCTGTATATATAGTGTAGTGCGTTACCTATATATATTTAAAATTTTATGATAATAATAGAATACCTACAATACCGTCTACAATGACATACTTGTAACTCGTATTAGGTTTTGTTTAGTGGATAGATAAAAATAAAATTCATAATTATTTATTGCTAATTATTAGTTATACAACATGTTACGGGTGTTAACAAATTCATATAAAAACTATAAAACTTATGCTCCTTTTATGTCTTTAAGAAGTAACAGTGAATATTTTAAGTAAAATTGTCTAAAGTGTAATGAACCTCATTGCATTTACTAAATAAATGGCTTTAGCGTGTAAAACTTACAATTTTAAATGCTGTATAAGTTTCATCGTTTTTCATCAATTTATTAACACCTGTGACATTTTGTTTGACTTATTAATAATTAGCTACAATTATTTTGAAACAAATTAATTTATTACTTTAACGGTGTATTATCATCTCTATAGAATGAATGCAATGGCAGGCTTTCATTAAAATCTTTCGTTTCCGTATTATATGAACGTAGACTCTGAATACTAATGCACGTAGGATTGCACAACTTTATATTAATTTACTCGAAGAGTTTGCGATGCTCTCTCTGATTTATTTGTATTCATTACCGGAGATAGGCATGCCCTCGGTTATTATAAAGATTGCGGTCAGTTGCAAAGGGACTTATTTATCATACAGATAGAAAAATGTTTCTGTTTTCTGGTTACGAGATTGGAAACAAACCCGATAGTGGTTTTAGTTGTAGTAGTATATATTTGGAGTGTTGTTTGATCGGTGAATATAATGTGTTATGTGGATGTAGCAAGCAGTAATGGAAGAGTTTTAAAATGCCAATAAGAAAGTAACCCTTGAATTTTTCAATACGTCGTTAAAATAGGTTATTTTAATTATTAACGGCTCGTGCGTTCAGTCCAGTTAAAACTTTTGAAGGTGTCCTAAAAACTAAATGGGATTGTGTTTTACAAGACTTTTCTCAGCCCTGAAAGTTAAGCGAGAGGTGCAGTGAACCAAAGCCTAACTTTGTTCGTGTTTTCTACAATTTCATTTTAGTTCACACGTTCATTGATTTCAAGTGCTAGGGGCGGTTATAAAACCACTTCAAGTGTTAAATCCATACTCGCTAATAAAAGCAGCAATTGAACATTTTAATTAGTTGTTACAGTTTGATAAAACTTGTTCATTTTTGAGGTGGGTGGACAGATGGTGAGAAGCGGTGCGGATCCAATTAAAAGCAACTGAGTCTACTTCCCATTGAAAGGTCGTACGAAGCACGTAACGTTAGCGGAATACTCTGATGACTCCCGTGCTTAGGGCTGGCCCACGTTACTTTAGGTACTTGCCAGCTATACTAGAAGTATTTATTACAAACTACTGCGAAGAATTTAGACATATTTATTATGCCAACTCTTAGGCAAGTATAGTGAAATGAAAACTGAAAATTAAATAACCATATAAAAGCAATCAATTTTGTAACCCATTCAACATTGCTATCAAATATGAATTGCAAATCTTTTATACTTATTTTCCTTCATATTTTTAGTCTCTATGAAGATTATGTCGTCTCCTAAATAAGAAATACAAACGCAAATGACGACAGCCCTTAAGAAAAAAAGATTGTGAAAGCATTAGCCGTCTCGGCTTGCGCGCAGCCCTAGCTGCGTCTACCGCACATGCATTCATTTTTAATTCGATACAGCCGAAGTTTGGCACAAAGCGTGCGCCCGCGACGTGCGGTGAATAGTCGCGTCAATCTTTTATTTATATTTAGATACTTAATGAGCGAATTGTTATCTCTATTTCATATTATTTTATTATAAAACTCATAATAAAGTTGGAATATGTCGAA
The DNA here is from genome assembly GCA_914767755.1 of Agrochola circellaris. NCBI lineage: Eukaryota > Metazoa > Arthropoda > Insecta > Lepidoptera > Noctuidae > Agrochola > Agrochola circellaris. The sequence goes on along the minus strand of OU611841.1, from coordinate 11,366,503 downwards.
AAAGGACCCACGGAATTAAATGCATATTTTCAAGATATGAAAATACAAATCACATTTTACATCACGATAATATAATGGCATCACAAGAATATTTTTTAATTGTGGCAAGGGCATTTATAAGAGTTTATTTTTTAACTTACATAAAATCCGAAGGAGGCCAAACAGCGCGTAAATTTTCCTTCGGCCGTTTTTCCCGGGAGTGTAGGTTTCCAATCGGCGCTGGCGGGTCAGTCGAGAGTCAATGAAAAGCGGTAAAGTGGTGCTGCGGTGCTGATTAAAGCCTGGAGCAATCGCCCCGGAAAGTATTTATAGGTACACCTGTTCGTTAGCGGCGCAAGTCCCGGCCAACTCCTTGATTAGGCGCCGACGGGCGTTACTTCTCTTCTACAACAAATAAAAGATTTTTCCCCTGCACGCCAATTGAAGAATCGACTGTAAGACAAAAGGATGCGAAGATAAAAGTTCGATTTTCAGTGATAATTGAATGGGGGTGAATCAGTTCTACGTTCTAAGATTTTAGTTTTCTGAGATGTCTGAATAGGCGCTATTTCTAAGTGAGTAGTCGTCGATATAATTCAAGTCCGCAAGAAGGAAATCCAATAGTTGGCATACAGTTGCAAGAATGGGCGGATTTATGGTACACTTTACTTTAGTTACCGATGTCGCGTTTTAGGTAAGGAGTAGATTTTGCATGTGAATGGGTCGGTATTCGATGCACGCGTGGTGCGTGCGCGCCGCGCCCCTTCCATCGCAACCCCGGTCACGGAAGCCCTTAATAACATCACGTTTGATGCGCCTCTATTATTATATTTTCATCTTCAGTCGGTCCCATGACAGGGAGCTGCGGCGCGTACCTAATATAAAAACCTACTACTTTAAATTTTGACACATTTTTTATACTTATCTGATTTGTGCGGGAATTTGTCGTTGGTAAGAAGTCTTGTAACTTTTTAGACGGTTTTTTTAAACTTTGTTTCAAATGAACTACTTCACTCTCTATAACTCTCTCATTTCTCTGTAACGAGATCAACTTAAATCAGATTAAAGATGCTACCAATGCCATAATTACATTATTTACTTAAATTATTTGTTAAATAAAATAGGTTGCAAGTCAACCCGTTGAAGTGAACTTCACATTATTATGTGAGGTTTATAGTAATATTACTTTCCCACCCACTCTCACTTATTCCTTCACTTGTCTAAGTTTCGCGGAACTGTTTCTATTGGATTCTGTGAACGTGCTGGAAAAGTGTATTTTGTTTTGGAAGTCGTCCGTCATGCCCTCTCATCACCCTTAAAGTTTGTAACTCATGGTGACAGTATTTTTTATCTGTCGCGTAAACGGGACAAGCGTGTACCTACAAGTAAGGCCCTGTGCATACTGTAGGCGGATCACGTTCCACGAAAGAAGACGCTTACCTGAAAGTTTTCCTACCCCTTAGCACATTAACCAACCGACGAGGCTCGGCTTTAACTGGCCTTGTACTACTACAACCTGATGTTAATTCGTTATTGCTTTTATTCGTAGGTATAATTATGGTCTTAAATGGAGACATGAAATAGTAATGAGTTTTAATGAGTTGCGTATAACAACGACACCTATCAGAGGTTGACCGGTACTTTCTTTAGACTTTCGTTTTAATGGCACACAGTTCTACCTGGTCATAGGGATACTTGACAACTTATGGCTTTGTCATCAATGATGATTTTAATTTAGCTAAGATACTATTATTCAATATTCTAGTCTTATTTTATAATGCTTAGCTCAGAGGAGCTCGTGGCTATGTAATAACTGTTGCACGGGTCGATCCATCAGGTTAAGCTTCGCTTGCCTGGGTTGGTCTGTGGATGGGTGACCATCTTTACATACAGAGACTCCTCCGTGCCTCGAAAAGCATGTTAAGCCGTTGGTCCCGGCTGTCATTCGTGGATCTTTGATTGTCGTTGCGGGTCGTCAGAAGCCCTAAAGTTTGACAACCAGTCTTACCAAGGGGTATTGTATTACCCAATTACTGGGTTGTGGAGGTCAGATAGGCAGTCGCTCCATGTAAAATACTGGTATTCAGCTGCATCCGGTTAGGACTGGAAGCCGACCCCAATATAGTTGGGAAAAGGCTAGGCAAATTTATTGATTTTATAATGCTTAGCTCTTCTTATCACTAATTAAAACAAAATCACGACAGGCAACTCAGATTCCAAAATGTTAAGCAGATTAATGGGACCGGTGATGGACAATAAACTCAAATTGTAAGACGGATATTCCTCTTCCATATAAGGAACTCGAATATAAAAAGAAACATGTTGACAAATGATTACATTCTGTATATTTACGTAGCGAAATGATAATGTACTCGCACAAAATGCTAACAGACAAATAACTTATCTCAACATTTTCCAGTGGCGGAGCTCAACATTACGTCTATTGTGTTCGAGTAAAGGAATCTCGTATTTGCATCCGACCGTACGAAACGAAAGGGAGCCCGAGAACGTACGGCACGAGACGAAAAAGTAATTTTTCATAAGGATCGAGTCTGGTTTTCAATAACACGCCAACTGAGTGCCGACGCAGGTAAGGATTCTGTGCGTACTTGCAATAATATTAATGGATAACGTATTAGCTTTTATAAAATCAAATATCGAATGCCTCGGTTAGTCTAGTGGTCGCAAGCATTACTGCTGAGGATGAGGTCCTGGTTTCAATTCCCAGGTCGGGCAAAGTATTATTAGGTTTTTCCATCAGGAATTTCTCAGTGTGAAATCTGGATTTGTGCCCGGTTGATGGCAATAGTCTCGCCCCCTATTACATGGCGTGTACTATGTACACCCGGCGTGATGTTATGGAATGTTTTGTAATATCAAATATTGCTCTAATATATTTTGCGTATTTTTTCGTATGTTCGTTCTACTGTTGATTTGTTTTTTTTTGGCCTATTCATGCAATCCTTATCACGCCAAGTATTTGATTTGAGATTCGAGATTAAAATATTGCTAATAACTGTGATGATCGGCCCTTATAACGAAATAAATAATGACAGCACACCATACATTAATCTCACAAAGAATTGAAATTATTTCGCTGAAAATGAAAGCGAAACGAATGAGAACCATAATACGAGTAATTACCCTTCAGCGCACATCGACGGCGACGCCTACGTAAAAGCTATTCGGAAAATAAAACGTGATTTTTCAAAAGAATGCGAAGTTCATACTCATGACGATGGAAAAATATATAATTTAACGGAAAATATAACGTATCAAATTAACTAAATGTAAATCAAATAAATGGAGAACCTAGAGGCCAATCAGATAATGGTCTATGCAAGATTTTAAAATAGGTATGTAAACGATGTACAAAAATCAGAAAACCGATCCTTTTACGTGGAAACAGTTAAACGATCAAGCCCCGCCCATTTTGTAACGTTTTAACTGTCGAGCCCCACGGTTTGACATTGACGCGCGCTTCACGTCACTTTGACATAAAAAAAAACATTGTTGCTTAGTATATTTTGAATGATTTTGTTGATTAGTTGACGAGTATCAGGCCATAAAATAAGCTGCGTAAGTCACCTGACACACGCGACCATATCTTCAAGCCCTGTTGACTCATGGTTGACTCACATAATAAATATTAATTAAAGCGCAGTATCCAATTATTCTTTCTATGCAATAATAGGATCACCGCAGATTCCAACTACTCGTGCACTCAATGCACCTAGATGACAGATGGAGGTAAATTATACGCGACTTATTTACGAGGTGAGAGCGACCCTTGGCGCGGTCGAGGCGAGGCGAGGCGGGCGGAGCGAAGCGCACTGACGAGTTCGTTACGCACGCCCCACTGACTCCGCGAGTGACACCCAAGCCTCTCCACCGCCGAATATCATTCGAAAAAATGTATTAAGTAAAAAACATACCTTTTCAACTTCTCAACGAGTTTGAGAGGACACAAAATTGCAATGTCACCGCTCCACCTTCGAGAAAATTATTGTACCTTGATACTTATTTGTTTGGATTACAAACTTTTCGTGTACTAAAAACGGAGGCTCAGATATACTCTTGTTTAAATGGTGTATAAAAACAAAACGACTGTATTTATTATCTACGGGATTTGAGTTTCTTGTGTTTGTCTACCTTTATGAGTTAAAAGAAACAGTAGATGGATGATCATAAAAGATATAGATGTTTGTACAACATTTATGATAGCTGTTAGACGGGATGGCGGTTTTATCTCACCGTCCCCTCGATGTTACGTAACAAGTTTATCGGCAGCAGCGGCCATCGCCGTGTCCGCCTCGCCATTGATACGATCGACATTGATATTTAACTTTCCGTCACGTCACGTCAGCTAATTCTCATTTCCAACAAAAACGGCCGGAAATTGGATATAAGGATCTGCGCGCTCGGATCCGGCTACGTGACGTTTGTCGAACACGTCACTACACTATGTGGTAATTTCCGCTCTATGCTCGCGGAAAATTACTTTAGCCGCATGAAATTTCCGATAGCATAAAATAAAACCATTAAAAATATAAGATAGCAAACTCTGGATAAAACCTTCAAAACATTTTTAAAGGCGATGGAGTGTTGTGATAAAATCATTTTTTCAAATACCTAACTTAATCTGGATGTAGTAGATTATCAATACCATGCACATGTTTGCCAAATAAGTGAACTTGCCAGTCAGTGAAGCATATGAGCAGTTAGAGCCAAAGATAAGAAAGAAAAGCTTCACTTTAAGATCATTATTAACGTGGTGTTAATAACGATCTTTGACTTTTACGATGAAATTAATTTTGTCATTGTCGTACGTGCTTAGAATGAATCACTCAAATGAACTTTTCGGTCAAAATCTTAATTAAATCTGAAAAAGTGCGGACTCGTTGACAGAATGTAATATATTAATGAGTATCACTATCCACATAGTGAAAAGTAAGTGTTGTGGAACGGACGCGGCCGTCGCAGCGGGCGACGCGGACGCGGCGTGACAGCGGTGTCACAGTCGTGACGTGGCGTCAGTGGCGTGACGTCACGCCTCGCGCCTCGCACTCGCCTGTCGATGAACACGTCACACATGTAACGTGACATGTGGAAATAGTATTGCTTTATTTAATTTTGGCATCAGCTTCTGTTTGTTCACCTTTTACATGCATTGTTGTTGTTAGTAGAAGATATCTAATAACAGTGTACTGGACTAGGTTTTAAATATTAATAAATATCTTTGCTATACATCAAGCCGAACTCTTACCCCATTTAGCTAAAGAAATAATAAGCCCGTTAGCTCGTGTGCTACGCCGTAGCTTTCCTGCTACGAACTCCTTCGCTACGCCTTTCGGCTACGGCTTTCATTAATTATATTTGTACAGTTTGACCAAAAGATTATAAATATAATTTTACTAAATAGGGCCTTATTTAATATCTTCTGTGACTACAGCACCAGCTGTAGGGCCTGTAGGCCCTTTTGCTTATAGTAAGTTCCATTTTTAATGTGTACTGTGTTTGTATTTGCAGAGTCAATCGCACTATACTGGACAGGCGACGTGAAATTCTGAATAAGCAAAGCAATACGGACCGGAACGCACAGCGGGCGCCGATGTTTGTCTACCTATTAATATTAGTGAAACAGAACAGGTTTCCCAGATTACCATAATTTGCTTCGATGCATTTGAATAATGAGAACGTGTTCCCTCGGTTTCTCCGCTCAGCCATTGTATATCTATCAAAGTTATTCAATTGTGAAACGTATTATCACTTGATATAATATCGGATAATAGCATTAGTATCGATCTGTATGTATAGACAGGTTGGTGAGATTGGACACTGTCATCTGATACCATCAGACAAGTGTAATAAAAAATGTAGGTATACCAAATCAATCATAATCATAAATCTTTATTACCTATCTCAATATCATATTACCGGCACTGGTTAATAAAATTCCCAATCTTAAATAGAGAAAGGTGCCTGAAGTAGGAGGGTCCTTGTTTTTTTTTTTTTTTTTTTGAGGATGGGAAATTATCAAATAACTTCTCCCGCTCTGGGTGGAGCAGGAGGGCGTGTCAGACTTTTACTGACTAAAACCCACCCGTGTTCCTTCCGTTGCCTGTGTGCCGAGGTCGCGATATCCCTTTCAGACAAACCCGCAACCCCGGCAGGAAGTAGGAGAGTCCTGAGTTACAGATCACCCGGCTCTCTTAGATAGGACATGTTAATTTACAAAACTATTAGAGTCAACATAATTTATATAATAAACGTCTGAAATTGAAATTAACTATAAGCAGAACCTACAAAATTAACAGAAAAATAAAATCATTTTATTTTTGATGATCATGAAACAGGGACAATCGTCAACAATGCTTGTTGATCTGAGAGCATGTTCGCCTGCGCATGAGTTTGTTGGAAAACAGCAAGGACAACAGAATCAAAATACTTTGTGCCTACATGTCATTGTTATTATGGTTACATCGGGATCACTGACCTATTAACTTGGAACAATTCCGGAAATCCATCATATTACAAAATTATTGATGTACTTCCAAAGTGTCTTTGAAACACAAGCAAATTGAGTCACCTCTACCTATACATATTTATATGGTATTAACCGATCACCATGAACAAAGACTAAGGATGCGACATAGTCACACAGTATTGTTCTGTCTACAGATGAATAGAATACCAAGCAAAATTAATTGAAGATTGTTTGGCGTACCTGTGGTAGACACTCACTTCAAGCCATAAAGGTACTCAGGAGATACGGACGGTCTTAGTTCAGGGAAACAATATGGATGTAACGCAGCACTTTCGATCCTGTCAAGCCAAACTAGTTTACGACTGTATGGTCTTCATCGCAGAAAAGATAATTTTGAGTATCAGTAACACCATCTAGGAATCTTCTCTATATATTTGTTATGGGTCACGAAAATAAGAATACAGAAATTACTGAACACATCGTTTTTTCGTTTCAGTTACTCAAAGCTGATTCAAACTCAGTTGCAATTATTAAAAAAAAAAAATATCAAAATTTTGACATAACAACAGCAAGCTTTTCCATAAAATAATCCCTAAAATAGAATCGAGGTACACCACATATTTCCGAAATTATACTACGTGTATTCATAAAAGTGCGACTGGGTATGTTATATTATAATAATTTCAATTTGAGCAGGTCTCGTGACTGGTGGCGTGTAGTAAGGACGTCGTGCGCTGGAAGGAAAGGGTTATTGTGATATTGCGGCGTCTCATATTGCCGACGAGATTTATGTGCGGGCATCGAGCGCGTGCCGGCTCGGCTACGTCGCGCCGCCGCACCGTCCCGCGGCCACGATCACGACACGACGCCTCTACCCGACGTATTCGTTTAATACATGGAAATTCGAATTTCCTTATTCCGTATTAATAAGCGGCTGTGAACATTTTAAGGAGACTTTAGACCGTGTGGAGGCTTACGTTTGTTTGATCTGTGTTTGTTGTCATGGCTGGTTTCAATATGACAACTTTCTTTGATGTTAGTTTACTCGCATGCAGGCGTTATTGTGACTTTATTTGGCTGTCATCTGCTGCTTGTAATTCGATTCAACGGAAACAGTTACAAACTCATTTGTAGAACCGAAACCTAAGAATTCTAACAAATGGGCACTAAACATTGTATTATTGCAGTGTTCAGTTGGCAGCCACTGCGACTGTATAATTCAAACTAAAAACTCAATTTGAATTCTATGTAAACAAGTTTGTGGGTTTCCAAACATATTCACATAAAATCATAATAAGCGAACTTTATCAATAGCCTCAGAAACTATTATTGAAAACTACAGACTTTTGAAGTCGTTAGTGCGTTCGATGTACAAAAAATACTGGCCAATAATTAAAAGGGTCCACGACAGTTACCGAGACTCGATGGCTTTTGCAAGTTTTAAAAGAAAAACAAATGGTTTAAAACGGAACCAGCATTATGTTTCAAACAAACACGCAGTTTATGCAAGTCGGAATCACAGCATGTATTTTTGGACCATATTTCCGAGTGGATAACTAAGAAGGAGTTCGCTCGTCCTTCTACAACTTTATCCAAGTTGTACTTGGTTGATAAGCAAAATATAAACGGGAGTTGAGTAATATCGATCTACCGAATAAAAGTTTAATTGCGAAAGTTGTTTATAGTGTGCAGACGGCTAGGCGACTCCTGCGATGGTCTCCGAGAGCGCGCGCGCTCTGTGCTCCGACAGACAATTACTAACAGTTCCTTAACTTGCTTATTCAATTTCGATTCAATAACTATCGATTCCTACGTGTAAGAAGTTTACAAACTTGCTCCATTTAAATGTTTGTGAAAACAGAGTGTAATGCTTATTTGAGAATGATTGATTAAATTGAATTAGGCTCCACGAACGGAGTTTGTAAAATACGTCTGCTTCGGATACAACTGTCTTTCCAAGGATCTTTATTTTAAAGCTGTATGTGGAGTTTTGAGTTACCTGTTTTATCACACTCGTTCAAGATTGAACTCTTCCTCATTACTGAAGAGGTGAATCACCTAAATGTTTTGTGATGTTATTTGTATCTTTATTTAGTGGCACTACGGTGTACTTGTGTAGGGAATATGCTGTTACTTTCAGCACTAAAGCCAATCTTTCCATTCCTTTCAGCAATGTTTTTAGTAGTAGTTTAGCCTGAGGCTGCACTTGCTCCGTGGTATACAAAAATGAAACACGGCTCAACATGTGTACCTACCACATTTTATTTGAACTAGGTATTCAGCACCTAAACATCATACAAGTTCTGGGTTGTTTTGTCATCTGCCGTTCATTCGTGTTCATTTTTATTTTTCCCATAGAACGTGCATTCATTGATGAATGTATGAATGAATTTAATTTCAGAGAGGTTTTATTTAGATGGTTTTAGTGATTGGATTTTTTTTAATGCTTTTTTGTCGCCTAGGCTTTGACGAAGTACCTATAACAGATTTTTGTAACATTAAAACGACTCGATTTTTCTTAGGTAGTTTAGTTTTATTGTTTAATTTATTTATAAAAGAGGATAAAATTATATACACTGGATAAACTAAAATTAACTAACATGAATAAGAACAAACAGTTTAAACTTTCGAAATTGTTAACATAGCCATAGAAACTCCTGAAAATAACTTCTTTATAATTTTATCGAAATCTTTATCAAAGAGAGAGAAAAACAAATGAAACTTATAGGAAAACCACGAAAGTAATCCTAGTCGAGACTACCAGCGGGCTCGAGGTTCAAGGCAATGAAATCTGTGCAGATTTATGTGTGGTGGTGCGTTACCGGTTAGCGGTTACAGGAGGGCTCCTCCTGGCATCCCGTGGCCGGGTTTATCTTGTTTACGGGAGCGGTCGCCGCCAGCCGTGTCGTCGCGTCGCCCGCAACCAATATCGCGCCGACATGTTGTGCACGTTGAAAACTTGCCACTTTGTTATCCTTGTTTATTCGACACTATCTGTATGGCTGCTTCATAGAATGAAAGAATTGCGGAACGGCGAATTGCTTTGTGAAATGCTTTTAGGGTTTTATCAATTCTTTTCTTACTACAATATCTTTAGTGGGTTAACTTTGTCGTTGTTATTGTATAACGATTGTGTAGGTACTTTGTCAAAGTTAATTAACAAATACGCAATAAAATCCAAGAAGGCAACACGCCTAGTAATTATTGAAAAAAAAATAGCATAAACGATACCAAGTGCCTATCTAAATAAGTGAGCAGCCCTTGTTTAACACTTACTGCGTTAGCGGTCGCATTACGCTAATGTTTATTTCCAACATGAAGCTTATCTAGTCTTCTCAAACGGCACTAAAATTGTTGGTTGCAAGGTAGTTAACCCTTGCGCGGGCCGGCGAGGCGGCGGCGGCGAGCACCGAAGGGGCGCGGGTCGCGGTCGCCGTAAGCCCCGCAATAGATAAAACAGTGATAGAACATGCACCGCGCCGCCGGTATGAATAATTCATTAGTTTCAGTTGCCACTTTTGTTGGTATCGGTGGATTTTCAGCGCTTCACACCGTCAAAAATATGCGTTGAGGGTCTGGTTATTGTTAGACTCTCCTCTTTACCGTCTCGTTCATTTTAAATGTGTCGTGTCGCGGAGAGATGTTTTATGAATTATTTACGGAACAATAAATTTTACACGTTACACGTAAAATCATGTTTTGGTAGTTTGGAGAACAGATTTCAGCTGCGAGGTTTCGATGGCTATTAAGTTAGGTACCTACGTGTTTGTGTTATACAACCTCTTATATAGCGATCTCACTCATAAATGTTGGTTAGCTACCATTGTCATAACTGTATTTACCCCACATTTATATTTTAAGATTTATTAAAATGTGGTTTATGAAAAGAAAGTCAACATTCTCTGGGTGAAAGCTGTTAGCGAAGGCGAAGGCGAGGCGACGCGACCGTCTACTCTAACCACCCCTGTGAATCCCGTTATAATTTACGATCATCCCGAAAAATCCCGGGATTATTTTTATTCGATAACGATAAAGGTGCCGCAGAGGGTTACCTTTATTATCACTCAGTGCGGGACTCGTGGACTCTTTTACAACTTTACACATGTTAGTAACGCTGAAATGGGCTGACTCTTATGTCACACTTTTGTGCTATGCTTTTAAGGCTGTTTTATAAACTGTACGTGTGTGTTGTGACAGAAATATTAAAGTAGGGAAAGTGAGTACATGTGCTACTTCGAGTATATTATTGAAGAGTGTTTTATTTGATTGTGCATGAGTGAGTCACGGGGTTTTTATCCACAAATAAAAATTCAAAATAGGGTATCTCTTGGTTATACTGTACCATCATCATTCATATCTTTCGCCAACCTCTCGCAAGCTTCTTGATCCCCTTTTATGTTTTACTGTAAAAATTTCTACTTATGGGTTATGAATAAAATGCTAAGTAGTAAACAATGGGTTCGATTCCCGTCGTGTATAGTGTACCTAATTGGCTTTGCTATTTGGAATTTCGTTATTTTGTCCGTACGTATTTATCGCCTGAGGATGGAATTGTGCTCGGTAAAAGGTAAATTTCGTTCTGATGTGGAGTATCGGTGAATGTAAGAACGCATTGCTTTGTGCTTATAGGCTGTCCTTTTTGCTATATTTATATATTCTTCAAAAACGCTATTATGTATATTTAAAAGTAGGTAACATTTTATATTTGGTCCGTAGATACTTGTATCTGTCTGCTAGTCCAGCCACGTTAGCGATCGAGACGGGCGAGGGGCGCAGGATTAGACGCGACCGAAAGTGATCCGTTATAATTTGGAGGGTGGACAGTGACGGCTGGTACGCACAGATTAGCCCCTTCGATAAACAATAGCATTAGTATGCGAGGACGCACTGACCGCCGATCAGCCCAGCCGTGCTCGGATTAATTTGCCTCCTGAAAATTATGGAGGCTCTATGTGGACCGAAACGATCACCGACCCGGAGAATATTGCTTTGTTTTCACTTGTACGCCTGCTGAATTTGTCTTCAATCAGGGTGTGCGCACAGTGTGCCACTTTGAATGGTTCGGCGTATCGTTGTTTGTGCAGGTTACTAGGAGATTCTGGTCTTTCGAAATTCTTGCAAAATATAGTCTAATTTCTATTATACGTAGTGTAATTAAGTCTGCAACGAGTGTTCTATTAAAGTTCAGTGCCAGTGGTTTTTAAATGTATTTTATTAAAATGTTCGACCCAACTCAGAAGCTAAAACTTTAACAAGTATTCTTTTTATAATTCCGTTACTTCGACCGGCAGCATTTGCGACTTTGATTGATGACTATAAAAATAGCAAAGAAAACAAAGCAGAGGATCGAATAGAAACAAATCTAATAAGAATACAATTAGCAGTTTTATACTTCGTATCAACAAGAAACAAAACTCTCAGGGTTCGGCAACACAATTAACAAAGTAAACAACACAACTACTCCATTCGTAAAACCTCCAAGTAGAAGCCAATGAAAAGCGAACCTCTTAATTTGGGGTGCTTTTAGTGAATGGCAATAAGCGTTAATTTTATTTGTACGCCCTGCGATATCCGGTTTCGACGGAAGCACACGCCTACTGCGCCGCCGCTAAGTAATGAGGCTACTGTTACAAACACTGCACTCTAGATGAAAGGCTATAAATTATCACACGATGCACACTGCATTCTGAGTTTTAAGTGAACGTATTAGAGTTCTATATCTATTATTTCGATGACTGTCCTGTCCAAGTATCAGCTGACTATTTTATAATTGAAAATCGACAAGATTCATTTTGTGATCGCTTCGTCTGAAGAAGAAGCAATAAGTTAATTTGCAGGCGCTCATCGACTTATACCCGACATTTAATGAATTACTAGTTTCACAGTACCTTTAAAAATAAAATTTATATAAAAGCATATTCTGCTTCACTTTGGAAACTTTTATTAAGAGTTATTTGAAATAACTGCGTAGCAATCTAAACAGGAAGTGGCTACGAAAACTCGTAGCGACGCTACTTCTAATTTTATTTTCCATTAGATTGCGTTTTTTAAATCGTTGTTTAGGTCACTCTATTAAAAGTGCTGCGTAGTATGTGAAGGAAAGTAAACTGTGAGAATGTGTAGGTATGTGTTAGTTAGAGTATTCTGCTACGTATCTTGTATACTTTGTTTATACTGAAGGATTATAACGCCAATTTCAAACTGTAGTAATAAATCCTCTGTGATATTTTATTATAATTTGATATCCACTGGGTTGTTATTGTAGGACGAGTTGGCTGCCCGACCGAGATGTTAAGAAACTGAGCTCTATCTCTACTCTGTAAAATGTTTCTACGTTCGTTGCTTTGTCCTGCCACTCTTTTCAAAATATAAGTGATGGCTGGAGACGTGAAGTTTCAAGACAGTCAATTTATACTGAGGCATCTCGCTTGTTTGTGAAACACAGCATTGTGTTTATATTTACGATGTATCAGTATTCCTAAAGTGTACGAAGATATCGGAGCGTACACAATTTACGAACTCAACAAACTTAAAGCCTTATAAATCAAAAGCTAATTTGCTCCAGGATTTGGAAGTCGAAAGCGATGCGTACGGTAATGTGTTCTTTATATCAAAAACACATTTAAAAGAAGTTAGATTGGCTTACACAAGTTGGCGTTCGGCCATACGTAGTTGGAGCCTTTTCGGCGCCTCAAAGCCGGCCCTAATCTTCAAAGATTCGCCGCAGATTGTTTGCAAGCATTTCGGTCCATCAAAATATGACGGGGAAAACTTTACCTACATTATTTTGACACCCAGAGTAGCGAAAAATCTAATTGGATGGATTTAAAAATGGGAGCTTAAATCAAAGAATTTAATATCAAATAGAAGTTTTGCTAAAATAATAAAATAAAAAATGCAATGAAGACATTATTTAAGATTTATTACGCTTTTATTACTAGGTTTGCATCAAGGGTAAGAGTAGGACTGAAAGGAATATTAAAAGATTCATGTTTAAAACAAGCTTTATTTAGTTTGTTACCTACTCACTCTTAGTCGTTACGTGTATTACGTAGTAAGGTTACAATCGTCGCCGCAGTGACCGCTATCAACATTACACTCTGTTATTAAAAACACACTCAGTGGCTTTGCTTAATGAATATATTTACAACATTTCTATCTATGTGGCGTTATCTTATATTTAGCAATTTGGCAACATGATAACGGTAACATTTACATATAGGTATGTTACTACAATATATAAACTAGGTGTAATTGACAGAAGAAAATTTGGATTTGTAAAGGATCAATACAGAAAAACTGAAAAAGAAATCAATAAAATAAAGCTACAAATCCAAATGTGTACTATAAACATTAAATACTGGGATATTAAAATGTAAAATACAGGAATAGCACAAAATACATTCATATGAAATATATCTCACGCATCACAAGTTTCCATTACCTCGAAAATATAGTAGGAAGGCAGGCAGGAGTCACATTAGGAATACAGACTGGATCTACACACTACGGCACGGTGATACTGGAAACAATACAATATGCTCAATTTGGAAATTTCGTCAATTCAGTTAATATTTTATCACAGCGAACATGAGGTTTACGTAAGCACAATAAAATAATAAAATTTAAATATCCTCTAAAGACACAATTTTATAATTCATTCAGTCTTACTCTATCTAATTCTTATATCCTTATACTAAAATCAATAACTATGATAATAGTGCACTTTGTATTATATATTAATAATAATATGTGTGCAGTGAATTTGTCTATTACATAAGTTCACGGCCGAGCAGATTTTAGAACTATGTCAACGGTAAAATAAATGTTTTAAGACATCTATATGAAATTCTGCTGAACCGTGAGTAAGTTCGAGGAACTGTTGTACATACAATACCTTTAGTTTATATAATTAACAACAACGCTTATAGTAATTACGAATATCATTTCGGTTATGAAACCTAAACCTCTTAGTCTATTGTAGGTAAATAACGACGGCGATGTGACTACGTTTTATATTCGTTTTTATTCTAAGTTACCTGTTTTCGAGGACAATAAATTCATAAGTATTACATATATATGAGTTATTTTAATGTAACGGGTAGCTGTTCATTCATTGGTCAAAGCTCTAAGCTCAGTTACGTTATTTTGTTATTTCCTTTACAAAATTCGTTATCAGCTGCTTTTTGAATTACGAATTTTTTATGTTGTAATCAATTTTATCATCATAATATTATATCAAGTGTCCTTTTATAATGTAATTTTTGGGGTCATCAACATAATGAACATTTTAGAGACCGGATTATCTGCAGATTCCTTATTTTTTATTTGTAGATTTTAGATTTCACAAAAAGAATATAAACTCGTAATAATAAATACAATATAAGCTTAAATGAACAGCCCCAACAAGGAGTTAAGTGGGTGTGAATTGCTCTCTGTATCGTAATAATTGATTCTGATGGTAAAACTATTCCCGCCCTGCATCTCCGTACTAACGGGTCATGGAATATGTAGGTAATATTATAAGAAAAAGTCCTTCGATACTTTTTGGCCTAAAAATAATCAAAAAAAGAACTCGGTCTCTCCTCAAAGTGTTTTTCATTTTCTCTTTTGTTTTGGGGTAATAGAGTAGATTTTTTATTTCGTTTAAATGTTGCATATAATCCAATCTCAATTGTTAAAAAGCAAGTTACGGCTACAAGCTCGTTGTTTGTTACATTTAAAATGTCCTTCGGCATTTAATACAGAACAATAAAATTGGGTTGTGAGTCACCTACATTCAGGTGAATATTAACTGATACTAGGCAGAATATATCCATGACGTGGGCTAATGAATGATAAAAACAATTTCCTTTTAATTTGCCTATCTCGGGCGAGCCAAGCTCAGCTAAATGTACCTACGTGTATGCAAATGGACAGCGGATTCGGATAAATGATAATACAGTTACATCATTAAATAATATGGCACAGTGATTAGCGAAACTAAAACCCATATGGAGCTTCTCCTCCAGTCAGCGTCGCCTGCAAACAAAATATTTTCATGTTAGTTATTTGTGGGTAGGTACTGAAATAGTGTTTGGTTTTTGTTAAGGATATTTTTTTATTATGGAGGCTACACTCTCTTTTTTATTTTACAGTTTTTATCAGACAAGAAATGGTTAATGAAAACTTAGTCATACTGGTGGTATTAAACTAACTTGAAAGTTCTTAGTTTACTACTTTCAATGTTTGTTTTCCCTTAAAAAATGCGGCAAGAGAAAATATTTTTTCTCGGAAAATATATTATGTTCTATGAAAGGGTAAAAAGAAATATGAGACATAACGTACCTGTAACCTGCGATGCACCTCCTACCCAGTTCAGGTGCGTCTTCCCACCACCTTCATCTGTTTTCTGTTTGCCCTTATCGATTTCGTTGAGGTTCGATTGATACTTAGTACCTGCATAACAGATAAATAGATGAGTTCAAAAATTATTAAAAGATGAAAATGTTTTGATCATCCTAAAAGTTTGTGGAGGAAAAACGACAACGTGAACTGATTGGGCAAAGGATTCAATATGGCAAGGGACGGGCCGTCGGCAGGCGGTCGGCTAACAGTTATTGAAAAGTTGCGCAATATTGTCGAGTATCCGGGGCCAGCCGTAAATTCGTAATGGTTGCAAAAAATAAAACAGTAGCGGCCCCGACGCGGACGGCGCGCCGCCGCGCCACACCACGCCGCCGCGCCACACCACGCCGCAAAAACAACCAGCCGCAAAACTTACACTCGTGCCGGCGCTACCCCTAAATGGGTTTTTCAAGTTCGCGCGAACATGCTAAAATGATATCCTTCGGCTCTTGGGTAGATATTATAAGTATGTACATTTATTGATAGATGTCTATATTGATTATTAACGATCCGCTGTACGTATTTTTTGCAATAAGTATAGTACTGTCTACGGGCAACTATATTTTCAATTTATCGTGTTAACAAAGCTTATTAAGAGTTTGCAACAAGGAGGACGGGAACACTTGTCCGTAATAGGTTGGCGCAAGATGTTGTCCGGCAGCGTGGCCGGGGAAATGCCCAAGTTCCCAATAACGCGCGAGTAATGACGCGAACCCAACAACTTATGACACCACGATATTACAATACACGCAGCTTCCTTACATCAATGATTCTGTCATTACTAGTTCATATTACGCTATAGGGCAGGCATGGTCTATGGAAACAAGGCAATGAAATCAATTATGGACTTGTAATAATTTGTTACCTAGAGAAGACGAAAACAGGTACCTATATACATATTTCGATTATAAGAATTTATTTAAAAAAAATCCGCGATTCCCCGAGATTCCCCGGGCAAAATTAGGTGTTTGTGTTTTCAAGGTGTCCAGTCAGTTACACAACTTCTAATTTTCTATTCTATTTCTAATCATACCTCTACAAAGCACAAATCAGTATAAACTTAAGCTGTTCTCAATATTTTTAAAGTGCCGATTATCTTAAATGAGCAATCATTGAATTAGCATTTCAAGAGTGTCATCTAGTTCAGGCCGGATTATACTTCTAAACGAATATTTCAGGTC
The DNA here is from genome assembly GCA_914767755.1 of Agrochola circellaris. Taxonomy (NCBI): domain Eukaryota; kingdom Metazoa; phylum Arthropoda; class Insecta; order Lepidoptera; family Noctuidae; genus Agrochola; species Agrochola circellaris. The sequence continues at coordinate 11,349,469 of OU611841.1, read as the reverse complement.
AGGTTACGCCGATCAAAGATCGCGATATTTAAAGGGCGATACACTTTACGGCTATTAACTTTGCATAAACCAATTTATAATAATTTGATGTAGAGATTATAATAACAGCACTTCATAAAATGTTTTGTTTGTAAACGATTTGGTCATAGTTTACGAGGGCTCATAACATTCGGAGCCAGTTAACAATCTACCGGCTGGCGACAAGCAGATCGTCGTAACAGTTTACGATCTATAAACAAATATAACGTCCACTAATAATAACTGAAACAGCAACAAACAATGAAAACAAACTGAACGATCTCATGGGGGATACAACTCGTAAAGGTAATGTTATCTCTTAATAATCGAAACCGCCGATATAAAAATGTTGTTTCAATGCGTTTTATTGGTATTGATATCAGATATTGATAAACCCATTCGACCGCGACGTTTGCTATAGTGTAATTAATTATTATTCCCACACACGCGGATAATAAATTGCCGTTATATATATATACAATGCGCTACACATTCATCGGCAGTTGAATCTATAAATTATTTTATAGCATTTTACGCTTCTTTACTTCTTGTAATTTAATTTAAACTACGTTATCGCACAGAAATTGAATTGGTCGATTGTTTTTCTGAACAGGTTATAAATGCCTTGGGTAATATAGGTACGTCAAGTATAAATAATCAAAAAAGGAGCTTTCGCAGTGCATCTTCCCATCTTTCGTATCATTGAACATATTTAATGGAATTTTGCCTTATCATATCCTCAACTAACATATTGTTGGTGTGTCACAATACTTAACCAGAACCTGACGCAGAAGGTCATATAATAGCTCTGTTACTTACCCTTGTCTGTAAGCGGAGTGTCGCGGCGCGGAGGCCTGGAGGGCGGAGGCACGGTCAGCGCGCGAGGGTCAGGAGTTGTGGTCGGGGGTGAAGATGCTGTATTAAAAGTAAGTGTTTAATTGAATGTTACAAAAATACTAAATAAAGCAGTATCGTGATTTACAAGTCGTAGTCTGAAACGCTGATCAACAATTTTTTTTTCAAATGTATTCTAAGAAACTAATAGATGTGCTAGTTTAACTTAATTGTGCTACGTAAACTATAATAAATATATTATACAGTCGAGATAAAAAAAATATACGAAGAGGCTTTGTACAAAATTAGTCATGGACACGATGAAATTTTTTTTTTTGAGTTTACTCCTTAAGAATCGATTTTCATAATATAATAAGGATACACATACTTTATTTTTAGAACCTTTAAGGTAGTTGGTCATTAGATTTGACATGCGATATAAATTTTGGGGGTAAGTAGGTCATTCACTAACGTTGGTATTACATATCTTCTTGTGCGCTTACAAGAATAGTTTGTTACTTTCCGAACAACATGTGTCTTTACTTTCAAGCTGTTAAATCGCACGTCTACTAAAACTTAGATTAGTTGATAGTAGACCATGAGTTCCCAACCAGTGGGATGCGCTACAGTTGGGAGCGTAGAGTGATAAAAGGGGCCCGCGGATGCTCCAAAAATTTACTGTATATTTATATTGCATACGTCGACGAAATAATTCTGAATGAATGGTCAAAAGAAAACTGAACCTATCCGAGGTAGTATGCTTAAATCGTATTAATCAAAACTCGTGTGATGAACTCACGCACGTGTTTTAATATTCAATAAACTACTATTCAGAATATTCTCCTTCATTTAAATTTTCAACACAGAATTATGTCATTTAGAATTTTTCATTGCTCTCTAAGGCATAAAATATGTCCAGCAATATGGCCGTCTTCCTGGCGAAAAAATGATGATATTCAATATTTTCAGTCGTAGGAGCATACTTACTGTATAAGCGAATGGTGCCATCGGACTCTCCCCTCGGATTCTTAGCAATGCACTTGTAAGTCCCATAGTCTTCATTGTTTATGTTCCTAATCAGGAGCCTCATGTGCGTCTTGTAAGCTGGTACCCCTACAGTGTTTTCCATATGATACTTAAGACTTTCATGAATCATATGGCCATCATCCCTGGTCCAATAGTTTAGAGAAGTCGGGTGTGCTTCAGTGAAGCATTCTAGAGTGACATTGTAGTAGAGCGGAGCACCGACGAGTTGATGAGGGATCCATAGCATCGGTGGAACTGGAAAATAATAGCAATGTTTAAGTTCATGATCGAAAGATGCACTTTTTGTAATTGAAATCGTAAATGATTGGGGCCACTTACAATCAACGCTGACTTTGACACGTTTCGATACAGTCGGCGGCACACCGTTGCTAGCAATGCACAGGTAGGCACCCATGTCCAATCTCGAAATCCGAGCCATCTCCAACACTTCACCTTCCCATTCGGAAACTGGAAATTAACGATAGATAAAGTCGGTGCAAAAAGCAAAGCAAAAACCCATTTCGATCATGAACAAATTCGATGTGTCACCGGAATGTCCCTTGCTGATGGAGATTTTTGAGTTGTCGTCCCGTTTCCACTTGATGGTGGGCTTAGGAGAGCCATTAGCGCGGCACGTCAGCGTGACGTTGGCGCCCTCGCGCACGATCACGTCGCTCGAGCTCAACGAGTCGTCGATGGTCGGCGGCACTATAAACAAACATTAATACCACTTTAATAGACGTGCGGTTTTCATGTTTTAATTGACGTTTTTCTTTATTTATATGAAGCTGTTCTGAAAAAAACTGACCGAGAGTGATGATGATTGACATGATTTATAAGTGAACTCGCACGTGTAAATTGTGTTGACCTATTTATGTGTAAATAATTTAGTCTTTCGACTGTTATGATATTAAAATAACGGGAGCGTTAACCTGTCTGGAGAGACAGGTTTTTAAGGGGTTAAATAAGGGATGAAAGTTTGTATGGAAGTTCTTTAATGAGAAGTTCTCGGGCACACGGTTTTAACTAAGTTCGTGGTTAAATACATATCTTACCAACAACATGTAGGTATCCAAACTGTGTCTTGGCGGTGACGGTGTTGATCTGGCACATGTAGCGTCCGCGGTCCTCCTCTCTGACGTCACTGATGTGCAGGAACCATGTGCGGTGCTTGTCGTGCGTGACGCTGACGCGAGGGTTGCGCGTGATCACGTGGTTGTGCACCGTGAGGATCGCGGACTGCTCGAAGTGCATCCACGCCACCTGGTAGGAACAAAGTTAAGAAGGTACAAATGAGGTATTCCAAAGTGAATGCGATTTACGATGATTCCGCTTCAACAATACCGAATAATCAGATTGTGTCTGTATCTCATTCAATTTTTTTTCTTTTAATAAAACGCTGTAAAATTATTTCCCATACCTATTCATTCATTTCAAAGAATTTTTCCAAATATATTGCAAATTTTTAATAATTTCTAGTCTTATTGTAAAACGTTTCTTGAAAAAGTTCTGGAATATAACGAGAAATACTCCCCTAAATAAAACCTTCAGAAAATGTAAAACGAGAAAACTAGGGTGTGGAGTATGCCTCAATGATTTCCAATCGCTCTCCCAATTGGACGAGTGACGTAACGGAAATTAAAGACTTCTCCGAGGACATATTTTTTTATAAATAAAATGTAGGTGTCTATCTCGAATATAATTTAGCTGTCACGGTGTGCGTATTTCAGGTTGATTTTATATGTTGCGATGTTGTTATTATCTATACATATTATAAATTAAAGTAACTTTTCGTGTCTGTATGTGTGAGCGCGCTGTTCTTATAAACGAATTTTGATGCAGTTTGCACCATCATTTACAGAATGTATTCTAGAAGGTGTGAAAGTGTGTAATACATTAATATTAAACTTATAAATCTAATTAATAATAAAGATATCTCAATGTTCTGTCAAGTCGTTAAAACCGTGCAGGGGCCGTTACTGCTACTGAAAATAACTACAACAATAAAGCAATAATATAGATATGGGGAACAGAAGAAATTCTGACGAAGATGGCAAAAGTACCAACACTTTGACTGCGAGATGTTTCAATTACAAAACATCGGCTAATTAGCCGGTGCCGAGCGCTTGAAGTGTCCGCTCACCTCGTTACGAAGTAAAAGGACTTCAAGGGTTTCGAGCGGGCTTAGGCTTACATGGAATCTTTGGACATTTTTGACTGAAAAAAACGTTTTTATCAAAAAAACAACAATCGACTTCCAAAAAAAGCACTAGAAAGTGAAAAATTACTTTAATTTTGGAAGCCTTTGGTTTTTTGTATTTTCGTTTTTTGCCACCGATAAAACGTTTACTTTTTAATTTTTCACTTTGAAGCTAGTTATTATAATATCACCCACATAGACTAAGTGGGAAAAATACGTATTATTGAAGCTAACTCAGAACTACCCAAGCAAAGTTAATAACATTTATATGGGACCACTTAGGAAGATTTTTATGATTTATTAGTTGGAGGTATATACCCTTTCAAACAAAAAAAGTATTTTCCAAATCGGTCCAGCGGTCTTCAAGTAATCGGGGAACATACATAAAAAAACCTCCTCCTTTTTTTGAAGTCGGTTAAAAATAGACAACTTCACAACGATGCTAAAAATTATAGGTTACCTACTGGATAGGATAAATGAACTGTGAACTATTTCAAAATAAAGGAAGATTGGACAGCATCCAACCGAGAGACAAAATCGCAGTATCTTTTATGATTTATTAGTGTAGTGAAATCGGTGTTCACAAATGTATAGTGTGGCGAGTGGCCCCGTACACTCGCGGCGTCTAGTGCGCGAGTCGTCTCCGCGACATCTGTGTAATTGCACGGAGCTGCCATCGCGTCCCCGCTTCACACCAATTTCCACGGCATTAAGCGCTTAAAATGCATTTTACCGAGATTGTTATACTCACTACGAACAATCTCGCCACTTTTAATCTCCCCTCGGTGAAAAAAGATTTAATTCGCCCGTACGTACCTAACTCCATACAATTACGTTAGACTATTTTCATTTTTCAATTATTCCGGTAGATGTATACTAGATCCGCGCTAGAAATATAAAACATGACATTGTTTTGAAAAATTCTCAACGCTTATCATCCATTTTGAAATAAACAATTTCGGTAAAAGGCAATCTACAACTCAAAATGTTTATTGAGAGACAGCGCGCTTAAACTTTCGAACACTTTACAAGTTCTCCATGATTAAACGAAGGTTTGGCATTTTTAAACTTCAAAAGAAACTACACCTATAAAATTAATTAAAGTCGGGTAATCGCAAGAAAAATAAACTAGAGTTAGGTGGTTTTTGAGCTTTAAAAGTTCGACGTGCATCCTTTATCTCTTAATCCTTCTTCAAGTTTGAATCATGGGTAGTTCTTTTTATCAAGATTGCGGAGGCAATATAGCGGAAGTTTGGAAGCTAAAACTCGTGCCGGGTCACATCTTACCTATCTTAAGTGATGCGGCTCTCAGCCGCTGTCTAATTTATAATGGACTTGAGGAAACTTCGCCCATTTTATTATGCAATGGGACGGTAACCCCTCTAATGACGGCGACCTGACTCGTCGGTGTAACCTGGGGCTCAGGGATATTAAACAGGCTTAGTAATATTTCAAACGATTTACATGAAAATAATTTCATGTAAAATTCTTTAAGTAAGTTCTACTTATTTTCTAATCTTCGAAGTTTGTATAAGTAATCTCGTAGAAGTGCTCGGAAGTCGGTTGAGACTAAGTAGCGTGAGGTGGAGCGTGGTGCGCGGGGACACGCGGCGCGAGCGACACGGCGGCGTGGCGCGACGACGGTGTGGCGCGGTTGGCGACGGTAGATGTAAATCTGATCTGCGTAATTGTGGCCGGCGTCTAATCTAATCACGACGGTGTGTCCCTCTGCACCGCACTGATTGAATTACGAGCCGCAGCCGCCGCCACCACGACGCCGGCTGGATGGACAGTCTTCCAACTAATATAGCTACATCGATATTATTATGAGCAAATTATGAAATAATACAATTCCAAAATTATAAGACGTTCAGCTACGTATATTCATTCCAAACCAAAGATTAAACCAGTTATCTTAAATCCGTTATAACGTAAAGAGATATTGCCCAAAGTTCTCTTTTACTGTTCTAACAATTAAGATAAAATTAAATAGGAATCAAAATTTTATAAGCGGTCGGAAGATAAGCGTTGAGTGTTGAACTTAACGAAGTTCTCCAATCGTACCGCGTACTCGGGGTGGCTAGAAACATTTTGTAAGTGCACAAGTGGTCCGGGATTTATATAACAGCGTTCTAAATTCCCGCAAATAAATTATTGATTTATTTTCAGGAAATTACCAACCTAATGGTAAAATACAGATTTTTCTTTGAAGTAAAATGGTTTCCCGCTACGTAAGTGACTAATGAAGCTGGCGGAAGTGGCAGATGAAAATATGATATTCGTAATGACGGTAGCGGCTAACTAATTTCATTCGTCTGCGGATCCTAAACGAGTTAGGTCACGACGTCGTTACGCGAGTTGTTGCCTGCCGCTGCCCCCCCTGCCCCCCCGTCACCGCCTCACCCCCGCACCGCACCGCTGCCGGCACTCGGCCCATTACTTCAAATATGCAAAATTACCTAACCGCAAATTTTATGGACAGGTTGCTGTTACATTTTTGAGTTTAGTGTTAGGTAAAGCTGTTTATGTTTATTTAAAAACGTATTTGATTGAAAGAAATACGATACAGCAACTAACAATGATGAGTTCCGGTGGATTAAGCACGATATCTTAGGTAACTTTAACTTACGGTACTTATTACTGCCAAAATCATTCGTATCGAACACTTTACTATGATAACACCGAAAATCCGTCTTACACTTTACTTATAAAGTTAGAGCGGCCTATTAACTCGTTATCTTTTAACCACCTTTAATTTAGGCCCTTCTTTCTTTTTATCTTAATTGTTGAGGCATTAAGGAGGCAAAGTTGAAGTTCGGTGGCACGGCGGGAGACGTTCTCGTCCCTCAGGACATGCCTGGAAGGCATCGTTTGATTTATAATGGACTCGTTGCAAACTTTGCCCATTCCACCGCGCACCGCACCGAACCTCTTTAACGACGGATCCTATCGCCGCAGGAGATGATTCGTAGACGTGTTTAATAATATTACGACAGATTTAATTATGGAACGTTTAAAGAGCTTCATCTTACGCTATTACCCTAACTTTGTTTGTTTCAAGTTGTGGAATGGTTCATATTTTTTAACTTCATATTCTGTCCGTTAGTGCTATTAACTGTGACAAATGAAGAACGATTTATTAATTTCATAATTTGAGGCATGAGTTTTAGGCATGGAAAGTAGCTACGGCACAAATCTATCTCTTCTTTGAACCTTTGTATATCTCCTGAAGACCTGTAGCGAAGTATCCCTAAATATCTGTTTAAGTCTTTACTACTTGCAAAATCAATAAAATCTTAACACAATGTAAAATGAACCCATAACCTTATTTTATACATTTGTAAAATACGTTGATCCTTGATCCTTGATGCTGAAAATTGTGAAAAAAGCAGATGTACCAATAAATGACTAGGTGTGTGGCATGTTCGTTAAAAACGAAAGTTTATGATTGCACCGCATAACACCCACCAAAGTTCTAGCGTAGCATTCAGTCTCCGACGCCTAAGTACTGCGCGAACATGTTGCACGTTTCAAGGAGCTTCAATTATTTATTTTAGCTTTACGATATAAAACCAAATATAGATTATATTATAGATTACGTATAGCGATGCAACAAAATACAGAAGACACACAAGATAATACCAACGGATGATCCAATAAATTGGATATTATTTTGTGAAAATCTTATAAAAGCGAAGAGAAATAAAAGCTCTCAAAACTACTTATGATACTTTTTGCTGGTCTTTGAAGAGATTTGCCCAGCAGTCGCTTTTGATACAACCTTCATAAATATGATAAATATCTAACTGTGTGTTACGTATTCATAAAAGAAAATTTTACATACGATAGTAGTAGACAAACACAAAGAAAAAACTTATTTTCGTACGAAGTATAAAGTAAATAGATGTAAATGTATTACGTAGTAGTTTTACACGTTTTATACATAATACCTAGGCGACCGACTGGTGAAAATAGAGAATGCTCATTTAATAGTATAGGAAAGTTCATAATAATTCCATGCTGCCATGATAGTAGGTAGTTACTAATTCCATGCTGCTATTATACTAAGTCATGTTATTATTCTACGGTGTCATTATTCTTATTCTGAACTTTGGGTGACCGAGCTCTGCTCGGGTGAAAATACCGAGAATACGAATTTTCCCAGATATGAAACCTAGCTAGATCGATTTTTCACCCCGTAAACCCCTATATTGCAACTTTAATCGAAATCGTTAGAGCCGTTTGCGAGAACGAAAACTAAATATTAAAAATTTAAAATATTGCTCGTTTAATAGTATGGGATAGGATGTATAAAACGTCAAAAAATGCTAAAGAATAAAACAACAACGCACAGTTTCTATCAATGTGTTGTTCGTGGAATACTCTCCACGTCACAAAACGTTAGTACGGTTGACACACTAATGCAATGGCGCAGACAGAAATGAGCGAACATCTTGCACGAGACGGCTTAGCTTAGTTCTGCTAAAAGCCCACTTAGAGATCTCTTCAGCTGCGGATTTGTGCCGAGGGCTCTCCAAGTTTTCACGGAATCTTCGGCCAATAAGTTATTTTGGGGTTGATGTAAGTAGTGCTGATTGAAAACATTTCACTAGAAAAAGCTCTATCGTTATAAAATGTTTTACCAGATAGCTTTTCATTTCACTTCATATTTGTGTACAAAAGGGGTGCATATTTTTAATTAAAACATGAATCGGTATTCCTCAGGATGGTGTAATGGTGAACACGATCATTACAGACATTAGAGCGGCGGTAGCGCAGCTGGGCGGTCGTCGGAACAAGTGCTCTAGGCTCCCCTCATCTTGGGCTCAGTTTGCACAGCCAGCCCCAGTATTAAGGCACGAGAAATATGCCAGAATTTGAACAGGCGGCGCTCGCATGCGGCGCGAGTGTAACATTGCTGCGACTCGTTGTGGCATGTTATTGCAAACCCACATACGTGCTACTGCCGACTACCTATCTGACATTTCATGCCGATGAACCGGCTACGTGCGCATACTTACATACATTTGCATAAAATAGGAAATCTTTTCGTCGAATTGCCTCGTGAATAAAATTTAACATAGGAAACATTTATTAGAATATTTAACAATCTTATACAGTCATATTAATTTAGCGTTAGTAAAATACCTATGTGTATTCTCATTTTAGGTTAACGTTCTGTCATCATCGTAATCAATATTGAAATTATACGTATAGGCACTACAAACGGAAAAACGCACCAAGGTATTGATATAATAATAAAATAAAATAAACTCTATAGTTAAATCAGCCCCACTTATTTCTGCGATGAAACATGATAACTGTAAATATTTTTACTCCTCAATGTTGTTATTCTACAAATAATAACACAGACTCCGAACAAATATCCGTAGGCGATACAAATATTTGTTGTGGCGCGTGAATCAAACGCGCTGCCCTAAACACAAAAGCAAACGCAATTTAGGTTCAAGCTAATGTTTATAAACTGTGTCCAAATTATTATTTGCCTGCGTTTACTCTGAAAGTGGGCAACGTCGCAAATAGATGTCAAATATTTCCCTGTTTTTATTAATTAGGCAATATTACTGTATGGAAATAAGAATTGTGGCTAACTAGCAAACTAGAATATTGATTATGAAAGGCAATAATTACTATCTTAACACCGAATATTTCGTTTTAGAAGTGAAAAAAGTATTTGGAAACTTTCCAAATGCCCTTTTTACACCTAAAACTGTTACAACATCAAACTCAGTGTGTTATCATTGCAATTCATTATTAATATTCTAGTTCGCTAGTTAGCCACATTTCTTAATTTCAAACAGTAATATTGCCAAATCAATCAAAACAGGTTAATATTTGACAGTTATTTGCGACGTTGCCAACTATTAGGATAAACGCTTTTAACTAGCCTAACAAGTAAACTTCGTTGTTTCATCACAATATTTCGCATGAGTCAATAATTCAAAAAAAATACGGACGAAAAGGCAAATCTTTTTAACCGATGCGGGAAACTAATGGCACAGGCGAGGCTTTCGGCGAAATCCGCTTCTTGTTGTCAATACAGGGCAACCGTGATGGCTCCCCCAGTTAAGCCTTTATTTCAGAAGTACGAGAACACTATCTCGGCTTTTATTGCGCCCGCACCGTAGACAGCTTCACAAGTAAGTAAATGCAATAAAATAAAAATAAAAAAGTCGGCCAAACGGAAATCGATAGAAATACTATTGATGTTCAGATGGTTGTACGTTTACCGTCTCATACGTTGTATATTGTTCTAGAATAGCGATATGGAAGTCTCAATGTAAAATAATTACACGAACGTAGTAGTAGACATCGGAACATTTACCTACGAATTGGCTATTACTAACTAATCTACGTTTCTGGTTAACAGTGGGTGCAGGGAGTTTCAGTGCGAACCGAATGAACCTGGCACCCGCTGGGAGAGGGAGCGTTGCGGTGTCGGCAGTTAGCCGGCGCGGCGTCACCTTGCGGCTTATCGGCCGTCCGGTCACCGGGCGCCGGCTGTCGGGGCTCGTCCGTCGCTAGTACTCACTACTCCGGTAGTTGTATTACTCGTTACAGATATATTGCGACACCAAATTGATGTCGTTAAGTTTAATCTTTCATCTAATGTGCAGAGTATTAGTACTAATACCAAACTGTTAAATTCACAAATGAATAAAATGAACGGCTGCGTAGATGCTACGGCGTAGCTGCTACGCCGTAGCTGACGTAGCACTTACATCCTGATGAAGATAATTTAATTTTAAAGTTAAAAAAATAATCCGGATTAGTTTACTTTAATCATGACTATTATAAGGTACACGTAAATTATTTCTCTAAATAAATTAAAACCACAAACTTTACATACTTTCTGAAAATATTTTAGTTTTTAAACCGTCTCAGCCACAAGAGCGATTCGAGGTGCAAACTCGGCGTAGGGGTTGTAAATCATATCTTCCTCCATTTATATGGACACTTTATTACGACGGCGCGTTCTAAATCAAATGATAAAATGCTTCTTATTTTATGTTTCCTTTCGCCGCTCCACGCATATTGTCGTCTATTCACCGCGCTGCCGTCGCTTCCGACCTATCTAGTGAACCCCATTCAAAGATTTGATTTTGTGTTTGACAAAGTTTGAAAGAAAGCAGTCTGGGAGATGTTGTACATGTAGAAGTCAACCTGTTGTGCTATGTCTGTTCTAAGGTTGGGTGAGACAAGTAAGGTTACCTTATAAGAGCCGAGGTTCTTGACGGAGCAGGCGAGGCGCACGCTGCGGCCGGCCGGCACCGTGACGTTCTGAATGACGTCCGTGAACTCCGGCTCCTCCACCACTGGAACAAAAACATTTTTTTTTACTAAACCTAATAAATGCGTGACTTAAACACAAATACATCTTGTACAAAAATAAACACTATCAACCGATTTTTTGCCTTTCGTAGTCTCGCGGCATATTCCAAAAATATAAATTTAGATAAATTGGACTGATCTCCCCTTAGCCTTATCAAGCTGGCAAGATTTTGCAGTTATGAGGACATTTTTGTGTCAAGAGATACGATTTGTAATTCTCAAATTATCAAAGCAGAACGCTTTTAAACAAATTGAGTGGGCGATAAGGAATAATGTCGTCGTTTATCAAGCTCCAAGATAGATGGCCCTTGCTCTGCTCTGCCCATTTTAAATGCGTTTGTCTTCGACTTGCCAAATTGGCGTTCTTTGTTTTCTTCTTAAGTTCTTACTTTTATGTTGCTACACGAGGTGCGGAATGGTTAAGTATTTGATCGCTGCGGTGAAAATGTTAATACTGTTTGGAAAAACCGGGAAGTGTTGAACTGTGCAAGGAGAAGGGGTTATACAGGGGTTGAATAAGCAAGTAAACATTTGTCATCCCGTGAGCGAGGCGGGAGTCTATGTAAAGAAAGGAGCGATGTCTACGACAACAGTATTGAGTCAGGGAACAGTCAAACGTTCGCAGTCAACGTGCTGTGTTTGATTAATGGTTCCAATGTTTAATGTGGCGAATACAAAAATTTTGAGACGAGAGTCAATCGGTTTTATTTAGCTGTGACGCAAAGACTAACCGTGTTGTTTGAGCATAAACAAAAATCGACGAGCCGGTCCGATTGAACATGCCTTCACTTCGACGTGGCTGTACCTACGTTTGTGTTTGGAGAATAAACTTGCTCAGTGGCGATAGTTAGTCTGGTTGGAAGTTGTTTACATATCACTGCCGGATTCACACTGGCAATAGATTTATTTTATTCCGGTTCGGGCAAACTGAAGAAAAAAGTAGTTCCAAGAAGATTTTTAAATAACGTTCTTTTACAAAATAAACCATTTATGTGACCCACCTTCTCACATAAGAAAATGAATGTTTAGGACATTATAAGAAAGATTCCTTGTACCCGTATGTTTATAAGTAATTAATAATGAACTTGTTTAGGAATAACGTTGATATTACTTTTCACTGCCAATTCCCCCTCACGTTGGTACTCATCGTCGCTACTCAAGCGCAACCCCTGAAAATCTTGTTGACCGTGACAAATACACTTGACTTGACTTGACAAGCAAGGTCAAGATCGATTAAATAAACAAAATACTATCTATTGTTTATTTGTAACAAAGATTCATGTTTCCTTATATTAAAACTCAAAACTTTCAGCTCTTCCAAAATATACTTTATTTATACAAAGTTATCTACCATACCATACTAACAAAGTTAGTATACCTTTTTATTTAAACAAAGGAAGCGTATGGTTTACTTTGTAATATTGTCAATATTATACTCACTCAATAGAGTCTATATTCGTTTCAGCGTACGCAGCAGTTCGCCACAGAGCTAACATTTAGATTTACGTATGTTTGTGTGAACATGGCTAAGAGATACCCGACTGAAGATGAAAGCTCCGGTTGTTGCGTGTTTGCTCACCTGATCGTATTAGCTCTAAGCACGATGCTCCATTTTCTGCCCGGGTGCCCCTGACTCAACCGATGTAAATCGCGCATTAACATCTATAACGCACCCTATTAGCTGTGTATGCGTTTCTCTACGTTCATTTCTAACAATGGATACAACATTGTTGGTCGGAGGTACCTTCCCGTAACAATGACGCGTATTCATTACGTAACACCTACACGATGGTAATTTGTAAAGTTCTACAGTCGACATTCCAAACACGTCGTTAATTTTGAGATCGTTACGTTAGTCAATCACGAATAGAGTGCCACAATAATTGAGGAATCAATCCTAATTAAATATTATTGTCGTGCCACTAGATTTTCAATTCACGCTTACAATAAATCAATCTTCAAAATAAATCGCCCAAGCATAATAGTAATAGAACGCCTTCAAAGCAATTACCTAAATCGATGTGTCTACTAGATGAATAACAGAGATTATTCAAGACAAACAACACTCACATAGAAGACTATAACATTAGTTCAGTGTATCAATGGCAGTCGCGTCAACGACCCAAACCAAGATTATGGGCCACGAGACAGTACAAACAATAACAACCATATAACAACGCGAGATACACCGCCTTTATATATGTAATATGCTAATAATGAGTCACAGTAAGAGCATACGTACGTACGTTTAAGTTAATATGGCGCCCGTAGAGACGAGGACTTCTATTTGTTTCAATAATACCGTACATTAAAATTAACAAGGGTAACGTTGGCAATAATCTTACATACCGCACGAGGCAGTGCGGCGCGTGCAAGGGTATTTAGGGGTTAATTAAGAAACCGCAGACAGCGGCGCGGGGGGAGGGGGTAATCCCTTTGTCACCGATGGCAAGACGCTGCCTCCGCCACGGCTCCACGTTAGTACTATTGTTGTGATTACAATGTAGCGACGTGTACACCTTGTCGATTAAATTCCTACATGATGTTAAACCTTATTGCTGTATTTAGTTGCGTGTTGGTACACAACAAACAATATGAATGTAAATATAATAACTTCATTGAGTTTAAAACGAATCGTAGGAATTATAAGAGATTACATCAAGATATTGTATTTCAATAAATTCAATTGGTTTCATGTAAAACTACATACAGGTAGGAAGTATGTACTGAAAACAATTGGATTGAATAAACTTTGTAAAGAAATATTGACCTGGACGTTATTATTAAAACTACTCGATCGAATTGCAATTTACCAACAAGCATGTCATATACGAGTGGCAATTGAAATAATTACGTCCGGGATTGGGTCGACTAAATATTCCAAAACTAATAATGAATGAGACCGCAGTCGCTCCTAACTCGAGAATAATCTCATATTAAAGCTGGCCCTTATGCAAATGAGAAGCGGTCAGTCGGAAGTCATCAGGCACGGACGGGCCGGCGGCGGGACGGCGACGGTGCGGGCACGGCGCGGCTCCGGCCCGCCGCAAATTGACAGGGCCCACACCGCCAAATTGATTGCGGCTACACAGACACCTCGTTATAATACCCGTGACACGCCATCATGACAAATAGTCTATCGTTCTATGGTCTATCTGTTTTGAAAGACTTCTCCAATTATTGTTTTTACATCAAAAAATTTGACGGATCGTGAAAGGGAAAGTGTTTTCAAAACAGCAAGAGAAATTGAGAGTGAGGCCTCGTATGCAGCTACCGTACGTGCAAGTTTAGGGAGGTTTTAGAGCAAACGAGCAAATGTTTACCACCTAAGCACATGCATTTGTGGAATGCAATAAAGTATTGAGTTTCTTTCAATATCATGCTTCAATTATTTTTTTGTATAATCTACCGTTAAATTATTATTATTTTAGTAGGTGATTATAAAGCTATAACAACAATTATTAGGCAAACGAATATCATAAATTAAATTGGTCTTGCATTCGTAACCTTTCATTACCCAATTTAGTGAATATTAATGGTATCCCTTTTGATCGTTTTCCAACTTTAATTATGTCCAGGCGGGTCTTTTTTTTAATCTTAAAACCGATAGTCTGGTTGGTATTCTCCAGTTATTATAAAACATTTGAGGTATTCTCCAGGCATAAATATGTATCGTATTTAAAAATACATAATTAACACGAATACTTACTTAATAGTTTGAGCGAAATCAATATAAAGTTTTGTTATGGTAAGTGCGGTTCTATAGCCAAATATTTAAGTTTATACGTCCCTTGTCACAGATGTGGCTCGTAATATTCTCATATACGATGAAATTCTTTTAAGAGATCCACAGATAAAGAACGTGGCGGCGGGTGTTTGGGCGGTTTCGGACTTTCACTTATTTGTATGCTTTACCCTTCGCCGAGACACGGACGTGACTATTCGAGATACATAAACCCTGAGTGAATACAGAAAATAGAAATAAAGTAACATACATAATATTAGTTTTAGTAGACGGATTGTGGAAAAAATGATGTCGGTACAATTGCTAGTATTTGCTTTTGTTGTTATTCAGCTCGTTTTTTTTTTATTATAAGTTTAACCAGCGATTTGTTTTGCTAAAAAACAAAATGCTTTGTGATTTGAAATATTTCCATCAGTCTGACGTCAGTCTGACGTTATTCTGTATCTGCTCATCAAAGTATGCATAAGTTTTACAGATCATGAGAATATGTTTTATGAATATATAAGCTTGGTACACTGTAGAGACGATTGCAGTATGTGCAATACTTTTAATAAATCTAGCAGAAGAAGCCAATACTTCTTTCTACTTTCACGTGTGTATTTTGAAATGGCTAAAAGCAGTCTGAGATGGAGCATTTAGGGGAGAAAAAAGCTAAGGGTTGCGCCCAGCGGGAGACATAAAATAGATGCTATCAGCAGCATTAAATAAACGTTCCAGTGTCACATATTGTGTGTATAAAATAAAGTGTGTAACACTCACAGAGTCTGGTGGGTAAGAAGGCAGTATGAAAGGACCGTCGAAACATAATCACCTGCTGATACAACGTTTGGTGTGAGTTTGCCTTTATTAACTTTTAATTTCACTTAAAACAATCAGGAAATGAGCTGCAAATCCTTTGGATTGTTTTTAATTCTGTGATAATCCTTTTTCAGCATTCATTATTTGTTGACCTATTCCAACATAGTCAGATCATCACGTAAACATTCGGCTACTCACAGGCCGTTAACCCACACATTTATGTGTATTTATTATTTTTATACTGAAATATTATTTCCTATGTGTAAACTGTTGTCAGAAGAGTTGATATAGTATAGAGTAGCCGGTGTTAAGTACTTTGCTGACTTTTATGAGGTACTCGTAGTTAGTTAATTCTAGGTACACACATAGCCGCTTTTGACATTGCTAGCAATAAATAGGCTGTCAAAATTTGTGTTTCAACGTGAAATTTTGAAATCACGAGCGAGTTGACCGCGACTGTGCGTGAAAGTCGCTGCGTGTGTACCTAGCATTAGACACACGTTTATTGATGAAACATACATATTTGTAGGGTCATCGCGGCCGGGTCATGTTGCGGTCAGTTAAGCGGAAGTACGGAAGCAGATGTTGACAGGTCGCGGGAAGTCGGCCCCTCCCGGCCCGCTCCCCTTATCGGCCCCCATACCTGTCACCGGCGCTTACTACTGTTGCTCGGAACATGGAATCTTGTTGCCCAATCATAAGTATATACTGAAAATTTCGAATGCCATAAATCGTAAGTACCTATAGATATTATCAACTTAAAATGGTAGGTATTTATGAATGAAAATACGTGCATAAATATGTACTGTCGTGTACCTACAACTTATCTTTCACGTCTACACAGACGTGACTTAAAAAGGTAGTTAACGTAAAGTACTGCATTAGCGGTTGTATAAAGTCTATGCCTTAGAAAACGACCCTATCTCCGAATATATTATACGGTACAATTTTAAATTCGATGGTGAAACTGAAAACTCTGCGGAAGGAAAACAAACCGTTCCACCGCAAGACCAGTGAATCCCTGAAATGCTTTATAATGAAAATACCTACCTCTCTACATTTTAATTGAACTGGGCCGCTTATACTGATTGATAGCATTTACCGAATTGATTGACTTTAACAGTGTATTGTTTTATTAGGAACACCTACGCAATCGAAACAAATAGTCTGGTTATTAGAACATTCGTGCCGTATATTTGATGTTGTTTACACACAAACAGCTTCATCATAATGTCACTGTTTGAAACCGAAGAGCACTAAACGTTTGTGTAATAAAGTTTCTTTAAGCTAATCACTAATTGAACAAGTGTTTCGGGCTGACGGCGTAAGTCGCGAGATCTAATTAAAGCACCTACCGTGGTGCGCCGCTCAACCCCAGTCGGAGCCTATTATCACGCCTCCGCCTCCTATTAGCATTGTCTCCTCGAGGGCGATACTTATCTTTATTTAAATTCACTTCTTGGTAATTGGGTTGACGAGTCGACAACGTGATTTGCATTGATGAAAATTGGCCAGTGTACCGGGCCCTCGTAACTTACTTCCTCGCCTAATTTGTTTTATTACATTTGTAAAACGGAGACGGTTTTATCGCCGACGCGATTTGTTTACATCTGGTAATGTACACGGAGGCAATCAACTGTATAAACAAACACGTATCTACGATACACAACATGGTGGATATAAAGTGAAAAACTGCGCATTTCAAGCTTAACAAGTCGTCAGTTATCTGATACTCTTTGTGCGAGAGTTATTGCTCTCGTAATAAATTAGAAGGCATAGATGTCACTTGTAGCATTTTTGCTGGCAGCGCCGTACGAGCGCAGTCAAAGAGGATGCGCTTGGTTATTTCTCATTACGGCACACGCGATAAAATCACACAGAGTCGTTGCCTCATTAAAATCTTCTGGTGCGCGCATCTGTAAGCCTTTTGTGAAGGCGGGAGCGCGCCGCTCTTGACGCCTTTCGCGTGTCATTTCGGGCACAATGCCGCGCGGCGAGGGACGCGGCGCTTGGCAATTTTTGCTCTGACATGCCAGCGTATGCTTTTTATCAGTTTATCGAGAAATATTTTATGCGGATACACTGTTATTATATTCTCCTCACGTTAGATTCGTATTCCGTACTTGAATGACGTGTCATATCTACGGCGTGTGGTGTGCGCTGTGGTTACATAAACATGCGTACACATAAATTATTGTAGTTGTGAGATTACACGTCCTTTATGTATTATCTACCCAGTCGTCTGTATGGCCTCCACGTTTCTTATTACAAATCCCAAATATGTAGAATTCTCAACACAGACATACCATGGTTTGATACACACTTGATGGTTAAAATACGAGATATTACGAGATAAACGAGATAATATATTTTTATTTTACGGGTCGTAGGTAATGTGCGATCTGTGTGACCACACTTTACGTAAAACAGGTGAGTTTCTGAGAATCTCCTCCATTCTTCATTCAAAGTCGGTTAAAAGTAAAATAAGGTACTAAATATTGTTGCTTATTTCTGTCGCAGAAACTATAATTAACTATTTCATTACAGCAGCGAGAGGTCTTCATTAAGGCCAAGTTCCGAGAAACAGTTTGTCGCGAACTGTACTGAAGCAACCGAGTTATTATAAAATAGAATTATAAGTTAGACTCAACTGTTGCTTATTTGATGTTATGAAATAAATTTTATCTATGACAATTCTGGTAGGAAACGAAGCGAGCTCTCTTAACAAAAATAAAGTTTAAAGCGGATTTCCCAAAACACGGTGTTCTTTTTAATCGTATTCCAGCTCCGAAGTCGCATCCTCGTTCATTTACTTTATAATAAACCTCTAATTTGTTCTAATTCGGAAGTTTTTAAGTTGGCAAGTTGCCAGTGTAATGGTAAATTGCGCAGTTTCGCTTTAATAATATACAAATTAAAACTTGTAGATAGTGAGAAGAGTTTAGAATTAAAGCGCACATTTACGCACAATTTGGTACAATACGGTAGTTCAATATTTAACGTGTTTCACTTTGCATATTCACAAGGCGGTCGGCGCCGGGTTACCGTTCGCCGCTCACCTACCGACTTCGAATGGTAATGCCGCCCATTAAGCGCACTGTGCGTTGCGCCCGCCCAGTATCTGCGACTTATTACTTCATTTTTGAATTCCAATATTTGATTATTGCTAAAGGATATCTGGTCATCTTATTATAAGGTCTCTGATTAGTGGAATCGAGATTTTCAGCAGGAAAGAAAACAGGTTTGAAAATCTCTTTTCTTACCTGCTGAAATCCTGCTTCTTGTATCGCCTTATTAGCCCCACGGCTACACAGTTTTATTCTGACCTTAGAGTCAAAATACATAAGGCTATGTAGCGAATTACTACCGATGACCACGACAGTGATCTACAGTCTGTTTTACAGTAAAGCTCACGTTGGCATAGAATTTATCCATCGCAATTTCATTCGTGTAAAAAATTCAAAGCAAAACCAGGTTGAAATCTAAAAAAGCGCTCCTGTTTTGAAATATTCGTGTATATTTTGTTCCGTATTTTAAGCTGAGTCTGGTATGTTTCGATAGTAGTAAGCCATATGTTTACAAATTGGCAATACAATATAACAGAATGGAGGGCACGTCGCCGTATCGTAACGCAATGGATGCAGGTCACGAGCGGGCGCCCGTGGGCCGCGTGCCGGCGCGCGCGGCCCAGGCATCACTGTATGTACGCACACGTAATATGAAACATTTCTATTGCACCTTGCCAGTAAATTAATATTAGCCAATTAGTGTGTATCGAATTTTAGAGCACCACTTCATTTTGTACGTCTGCGGTCTATTGACTACGTATCTGTATAGTAGAACGTTATTTGCTGACATAATATACGAATCGCTCGCTATTCAACATTTTTCAGAAAAGTGTTTAATTTATCAAAAGTAATTTTCTATTATTACATTACGATTATCCACGTCTTCAGAATTTATATTATGTTGACACACGCTTGAGTAATATTGACGCACTTACTGCCAGTACTACTTGGAGTCCTGTCTACTTGCCTACTTGACGTGAGGGTTTTCCCTGAGAAAACTAAGAGCGTGAAGATAGACTTCACTTTATGTGCATGTGATAGCAGACTCGTATAAATAGTAGAAGGTTGCTGAAACCAATCTGAAACAGCAAAAGTCAGCATTTAAAAATGTCAAATAACCTGCTCAACTGTGCTTGTAGAGTTAGAGTCGAAATAATTTAGAAGTCGCGACCCCAACCATAGAATGTCTACAGAATTTTTCCCATAATATTTTCCTCTAACATCCTGCGGACATTGTGAATTTTGCATTGCAATGCAGCGCACGGAAGTATGACGCAGCGTCTCTTAAGGAATCAATGATCCTTCCCGTTCGCATAATAATATGTTTGTGTACCTATTCTCCTGATTTTGTCCACAGAGCTCGCTCACAGGCGCCGTATGAACTTATTGTTTCGGCCATCACAAATCATTGCCAATGCTAGCCATATAACTTCGCGTTGAGCCGCACGTTCTTATCTGCAAGGAGGATAATTGGCGTAGAACGTTGTACGCTCGTGTGATACGCATTGAATGAAGCGGAATATGATCGCGACGACAACACTGACTGAGCACTTTCTCCCTGCTCAATAAAGGGAATCTGTTGTGTGAGATACCTTTGATAGGCAAGCGTTCCGTTAGTATGTAGATGTATGCTTAGTGAGTGCAGTTACGTATTCTGTCGTCGGCAGCGGATCGTTATCTGTTTCCACTAAAGGAAACTGGCTTTCCACGAAAGAACCACCCCAACGGTTTCAGCGTCCCCCTTCGCCCGACTCGACTTCTCCTTTTTGCGTTATTTCATTTTTCTTTGCTATCGTGCACCTGCTAGTTAGCTGCCTGAGGCTCTCATTGCGCCAGCAATGTTAGCTGCCCGCTTCCTCGGATCATAAAGATATAAATTGTATCTTAATGTTAAACGTTTTAGAAAAGAATATAACAACCATCACTTTATATTCTTGCATGAGACGACAAAAGCTAAATAAAAATATTGTACGTGCTGAGCTTGAGCACAAAGTGTAGTAACTGTAACACAAAACGCAGGGTCGGCTATGAAGTTTAATGTTAGATGTCAGTACAAAGGATGGCGCTCAGCAGCGCTAGAACAGTCTCCTTGATACATTTGTATTCCTTACAGACAAGTAATCAATATCCGTTGAACGGCGAGAGCACGGACAGAACTGTCCTATGTTCAACAATTTTTCTTTCTATATCTAACCAGTCTGTCTATTATACACACACAACTTGCACACGGTGAACTATATTTAAACATCAACATATACTTATAGTTATTTGAGTGAAGCTATATCTAACTGAATAATAACGAATAAATAGGGTATTGGTAAATAAATACAAAATAAGCAAATACAAATTACCTACAGTTTTCAGTTCACCAAATCATAATAACGAAAATTATTTCGATAATGTCCAGACTCATTTCTGTCTATACAAAAATATCTGCCGACACAGGGACAATATGATATTCTCGTATCGCGAAAAAAATAAAGCTGGTATGTACGGCGTCACGCGTGCGAAATAAAATAACAACGGCAACATGGTGCGGATGGGGCTTGATACATATTTGAATACATTACCGAACACGCAGATAATGCCACCAACATGCCATACTTATTCATAACGCCTTCTCAAACTGTGAATGAATACAAATACGCCATCTCTCTTCTGTCTCCATAGACAGAACCGAGAATACGAGTGGATTTACTGCTCCAATCTGGTAATTGAGAGGATTTGTAACATGCCCATGGAGATTATTATTATACTATGTGAGCGTTCACAGGGTAAAATTTTGATATTATATTAATTAATAGAGCCAAAAGTGGACGCGTAGACTGTTGTAAGATGAAATTGTGAAAGTCAATACGAAGCCTTGCCAAACTGAATACTCAAAGATTCCTCCCATAATTGTCAAAACGTAAAATTTATCTAATAATAATTCTAAGCACAACTTTATTCAGCGTTCATTAGTAGCAACAAATATATAAATATGTCCAGATAGACAGTCGAAGCTGTGAACTCGTCGAAAAAAATAATGTCCAACTCTTGGCCGCTAAATGCACGCACACTGGAAAAACGCAATCATGTGGCACGAGTGTACGTGTGCGTTACAGCTACGTCTTAGAGCTCGGCGACACGACGCCGTCGCCGCGCCGCGTAACCATGTAGACACAGCCGCCGCCCGCAGCTGTCGCACCGACGCCGAGCCGCCACCGCGCCGCCGTCGTGCCGCTCTACAATCCGCGGTGGCGGCGCGGCTGCGATGCGGCAACTGGCTGGCAACGTTGTTATGCACAGCGAGGCGCGGCGGCGGCGCGGTGAGGCCCGGTGGCGGCGCGGATGCGGCGCGACAACAGCGTCTAGCACTAAGACGTAGCTGTCACCCACACCAGCATAACAAAGTTAGCCTGTTTGTTTTAGTTCTTTTGTAGCGCTTCACTCTATCTAGACATATAAATAATCAAAGGGTAGCAATTGAATGTTGCACCGCATATATTTTTATCGAGAACTCCTATTTGCCGACCATTTGACGACGGTGAATAATTATTCAAGGAACCGCAATAAAATAAACATTTACTTATTTATATTTCACTTTAAATGAATGCACGACGCATTCAAAGAAACCCCGAGTTATCGGAACACTTTGAGCTCGCAATCATTTCATTCTCGACGGTGCGCCATTGGTGATGCACCAAACGTCTTCAATTATGTAAGTACATCCCGAGCGGATGGATCGCTACTTGTTGGTCTCGTTAAAATCACTACTGGAATGTAAGTGGCGAATATTAATTAACAAAGAAGTACTTATTCAACTACTAGATATAATGAAGGAATCAATATTGCTTGTCAGTAGATAAAGTAGGATCAGTAGTAGCGGTAGTGTTTATTGTGCACGATGTTTGCGTGTGCGGTGTGGGTCCCGGTCGAGAAGGCGTTCACAGTTCACGCTGATTTCCTGTAAACACATCTATTGTGTCGCCGACTGCCGCCATGCTGCTCTCACACCCTTCACGAGGGAAAATGTTGCGAATAATTATTTGTGTTACATTTTGTTATGCGTGCTTAGCCATTCAATGGGTGTGAAAACGACAATGCCAATGTTAAATTATGCTTTATTAATGCTTAAAGATAATTTTATGCTTACTTTTTCGCGTCTTAAGCGGTCCCTAGACGATTATGCGGCATGACATGCATTTGTATCATGCTGCATGAAGGACCCTGTAGTTTGCATGTCATTCGCATCAATCAATACAACTAAACGGTCATGCATGCATGACAGCACGTAATGCATGTCATGCCGCATGATCATCTAGGGACCGCATTCTACGTGAAGTTATGTTCAGGTTTCAACCTTTGCCCTGCAGTGGGAGAACACAGGCTGATTTATTTAAGGGATGTATTTAATAGCACTTTGATGTAAACAGCTATAAACTTGTATATCAGCACTTTAAAATAATAATACATCTATTATTTAATATTATCACTTTAATAAACATGAACCAAATTTTTACGAGCAACTTGGAAGTCGCGCTCGCCGGCCGCTACCGCGGCTTCGCTCGCTCGGCTCGCGCGAGGTTGGTCACAGTTCCAACATTTTTTTTTTTTTTTAACCTATCCTGTATTGCCCAGTTCCAAATGATGAATCATACAATCTGCCCGCGACTAGATAATTAGATAATCCTAGGACATAGTAATAAGCTAAGCATATTTATAGTGGAAACCATTATTTTTATAGTTCATTCAATTAATTTTAAAGCTAAACATTTTAAAGTGTGGAAAATCATTTTTAAAGTGCGTTTATATATTCCCCTTTATTTATTTGGTACTAGCTGCGCCCCGCGGTTTCACCCGCATTAGTCTCGATTCCGTGGGAATATCGGTATATAAAAAGTATCCTAGTATCATCCGAACCCAGGTGATGGTCTACCCATGTG
The DNA here is from genome assembly GCA_914767755.1 of Agrochola circellaris. Lineage (NCBI taxonomy): Eukaryota > Metazoa > Arthropoda > Insecta > Lepidoptera > Noctuidae > Agrochola > Agrochola circellaris. Next base: position 11,325,502 of record OU611841.1, on the reverse strand, counting down.
CCAAATTTCCTCCAAATCCGTTCAGTCGTTTTAGCGTGAAAGCGTAACAAACAAACAAACTCACTTTCACATTTATAATATTAGTTAGGATTCTGTTTCTTCCCGCAAAATTACATACTTATGATTAGCAATAAAATAAATTAAAAAAACGTAGCGATCCGCAAAAAAACGAAATTTTAATGTGAATGTGTAGGTGGACCCGACCGACTCAACACCGATGGACAACTAATCCAAAATATTTACTGTCTGCTTGATAGTATTATTATTATATAATTTCGAATGAGTAAATAAATATAATTTTTCCATAGGAATTTTATTTGCTTTAGCTTTGCAGTGAAAACTAATGTCCGCCTGCCTTTCAGTGTTGTCTTAGATTTGTAAAGCAATAATTATTCGTTGCCGGGGTGGTATGAATTCGTCCCGACTGCATGGATACTGCGATAGGGCTCCCACACAAAACTGCGATACGATGCGCTACGACGTCATATCGCAGGTTTTAGAAGAGCTTTGTATTTTAGGAGCTCGCAGATTTTTGCAATGCGATGCGAATTCACGGTTTTGCGTGGGAGCCCTTACAACAACTATGTTCCGAGACCAGTGTATGTATTTAATTAAATATTAAAATTGTGTATTTTAACGGAAAATTAAATATATTTGCAGTGTCAACATCTAGCTATGATTTCGCGTTATTAATGGTAATAATTATAACATTATTAATTACGCGCTATTCGTTGGTTAAGGTAATGAGGAGAGTATTAATTAACCGGTGCAGTTAATTTAAATGAGTGAGATAAAATTGCGGAAATAAGCAGTCAACTGTAGGAATGTTATAATTTATTGCTAGTATTTACTCGCACTTTTACTGTCTTTTATGATTGGTATACAATAATTGACAACATTTTATGATTCAGTGACGAGAGACGACAAAGAGGAACCAAATGAAGATATTGAAAACATAACATTTCTAGGAATACAAGCGTGATGTTATGTTATTTTTATGTTATCAATAAACCTGAAAATTACATTGTAGGGACTACAGGTAGCAATAATGTTAGCGGTGCAAAACGCATGTTCCCCGCGCATAGAGTATAGCGGCCAGTCGTTTTCCCAGCGCCGTAGCAATAACTTGTGTACCGTGTAACTAGAATAGAATAGAATAATTTATTTGTCAAACATAGGTGATTAAAAATGATGCAAATAATGGGTAGAATATGTGGCTTTCGGCTTCGGAAAGTGTCTTTTTACACCCGATATACAAAGATCTCAGCTATGTTTTGCCAATATTGACATACAAATGATTAATATTATTAAAAGCTATTCAATCCTAAGTATTAAATTACAATGTCAACTTTATTACAATGCAAGTACATAATTGTTAAATTAACTCATGCATGCAAATTCAATTTTATTACGAATCAATGTCAATTTCATTTCATGTCAAAATTTAATGTCAATAATTTTTATTATTAGTGTATTAAAGAATAACGTAATGTAACTAATAAGAAGCGTCATTGTGCTTAATATTCATGGTCATCTGAATAGACTTTATCTTGTACACATGAATTTCTTTAACTCTCCATCTCCAACCACGATACTCATAAGGTCACAACAGACATGAAACTGAAAGAGCTTGTTTGACAAGTGTGTTTATAAAAGTTTTCACATGACTGAAGTGAATCGGGCTCCGTGACGACACTCCGCTAACACGCGATGTGTCGTCCACGCTTTTGACACCGCCAATTCAAGATCACAGATATTGGGCTGCCTATCCGCTTTCTAGAAACGTAGTGAAGATTAATAGTTATTATACTAAATACGTATAATAAATATTAATCTTCATATAAGCTAAGCTGCTCTCAAAATTCGCATATCTAGGAGAGATTAAATAATTAAAATTGTATAGATCTAATTAAGTAAGTCTATAAACCATGCACTATTTGGTTATAAATGAGTATAATGCAGATTCCGGCAGAATTCGGTTTTCGGTATAAATATCCATTTTCGGTCGTCTTCAATTTTGGCAGACAAATAAAGTATTTTCCTTCAGTGGCGAAAAAACTTAGGTTACCGAAAAATACTTTTCATTGTTAGGGTTCCGTACCTCGCCACCGGTACTCCAGGCACCGCAGGCTCCGTATCCGCCCTCCGGATACGGAAGCCATTGAGGCGGAGCTGTACGACGGGTACAGAGCGGCGAAGACCGCCCTCCGAGCGGAGATCGAGCGGGCCAGAGGACTGGCCCGCGAGGAGTCGCTGGAGACTCTGAACAGAGATCCGTGGGGACGCCCATACAAATGGGCGAGAGACAAACTCCGCCCATGGGCTCCCCCGCTGACGCAGAGTCTCCGGCCCCAGCTCGTGGAGGACGTGGTGAGCGCTCTGTTCCCTTCGCGGGGGGAATATACTCCCCCGCCCATGGCTCCGCCTTCTGCGGTGCCCAATGCGGACCACTATGGTGACGACGACGACGATACTCCGGAGGTGACCGAGGTAGATTTGAGAGTGGCGGTACGTAGGCTGAATGCCAAGAATACCGCCCCAGGACCCGACGGCTTACCTGGAAAAGCCTGGGTTCTGGCCTTGGAGGCTCTCGGGCCTCGACTAAGGGGGCTCCTAAGCGCATGCTTGGAAAGGGGCCAGTTCCCGCTTCGTTGGAAGACGGGGAAACTGGTCCTCATCAAAAAGCCGGGGCGCCCGGCGGACTCTCCGTCCGCTTACCGGCCCATTGTGCTGCTCGACGAGGTGGGCAAGCTCTTTGAAAGAGTGATTGCAGACCGCCTTGTCGGGCGGCTGGTGCGAGTGGGACCGGACTTGGCGGAGAGCCAGTTTGGTTTCCGCAAGGGGCGCTCTACGGTGGATGCCATCATGCGCGTTCGAGCCCTCACGACGGGGGATGCTATTGCCCGGGGTGGGGTCGTCTTGGCGGTGTCTCTTGACATCGCCAATGCCTTCAATACCCTGCCCTGGAGTTGCATTAGGGAGGCACTCCGGTATCACCGGATGCCGACCTACCTCTGTCGAGTGGTCGAGGCCTATTTGACGGACAGGGCCGTCATCTACCCCGGTCACCACGGAGAGTGGAACCGGCGAGAGATGTCGTGCGGTGTCCCACAGGGATCGGTCCTGGGGCCGCATCTGTGGGACATCGGCTACGACTGGGTGCTGCGCGCCGACCTCCCTAGCGGCGTCAGTGTAGTCTGCTACGCTGACGACACGCTGGTCCTGGCGCAGGGGAGGTCGCATGAGGCGGCGGCCGAACTGGCGACACGCGGGGTTGCGACAATCGTCGATAGGATCCGGCAATTGGGACTCGAGGTGGCCTTGCACAAGTCCGAGGCCATGTGTTTTTATGGTCCTCGGAACGCGCCACTGTCGGGTTCCCGGATAACGGCAGGAGGGGTTCACATCGGTGTCGAGTCGACGATGAAGTACCTGGGACTCGTCCTCGACAGCCGGTGGAACTTCGTGGAGCACTTCCGACGTTTGGCTCCCAAACTGCAGAGGGCAGGGGCTGCTTTGAAGCGGCTTCTGCCCAATCTAGGGGGTCCAAACGCCTCCTGCCGGAGGCTCTACGCGGGGATCGTGCGGTCCATGGCCCTTTACGGGGCACCGGTGTGGGCGCGTTCATTAAGGCTGCGACCAGCCCAGCGGTTGAACGCGTCCCAAAGGGTCATGGCCATCAGGCTGGTACGAGGATACCGCACGGTCTCCCGTGAGGCGGCGAGCCTCCTTGCCGGACTACCGCCATGGGATCTGGAGGCAAAAGTCCTCGCGCACATGTGGGAGTTGCGCGAGGAGGCGAAACGCCGGGGCGTAACTCCGCTGCCGCGAGAAATCGCGGCACAGCGGACAGAGCTCCGGCGGGATCTCATGGCGGCATGGAGAGTGCGATTGTCGCAACCCAGCGCTGGGCACGCCACAATTGTGGCGATAAGTCCCCTCTTTGAGGAGTGGCTAGAGAGGCGCCACGGCGTCCTCACCTTCCGCCTGACACAGGTCCTCACCGGACATGGTTGTTTCGGGAGGTTCCTGTTCAGAATAAAGCGGGAGGAAACGCCCGGGTGTCACCACTGTGTGGATCGCCCGGAGGACACGGTGGAGCATACGGTGGAGGTCTGCCCAGCTTGGGCGGAGCACCGCCGTGTCCTCACGGAGGCGATCGGCGGCGGCGATCTCTCGCGTCCGGCCCTGGTTCAGGCCATGGTCCGGAGCGAGAGTGCATGGGAGGCCGTCACCTCCTTCTGCGAAGCAGTAATGCTCGCGAAGGAGGAGGCGGAGCGCGCGAGGGAGAGGCAAAATGCGCCCCCTCGCGCCCCTAGTCGCCGCAGGAGACGCCCCGGGCGTCGGGAGTCGAGAGCCGACTTCCGGCCACCGTAGGCGCGGGCTTGCGGACGGTGAGCAATGGGTAGCTCGCCGTCCGACAGGGACCAGGCCCGGGTCGACGGCGCGTTGTGTTCCACGCGCGCCTCAAAGAGATGTCAGCACCAACTGACGGGGTCCGCAAGGGCCAATGCCTGCCGGGGTTGCGGGTTTGTCTGAAAGGGATATCGCGACCTCGGCACACAGGCATCGGAAGGAACACGGGTGGGTTTTAGTCAGTAAAAGTCTGACACGCCCTCCCGCTCCACCCAGAGCGGGAGAAGTTATTTGATAATTTCCCATCCAAAAAAAAAAAAAAAAAAAAAAGGGTTCCGTACCTCAAAAGGAAAAAACGGAACCCTTATAGGATCACTCGTGTGTCTGGCTGGGTGTCTGTCTGTCCGTCTGCCACAGCCAATTTGCTCCGAATCTAATGGGCCGTTTAAGTTGAAATTTGATACACATGTATTTCTGCGTCCCAAACATGAACGTGTAACGTAAATAAATTAATTTTGAATATGAGGGTCACTTTTGGGGGGAAAAGAAGAAAAGAAAGTTTTGCAAACTGTACCGTGTAACATATCAAATGAATGGGTTTATTGCGAAGAAATAATATATTGACCCTGTATTTATTTTACTTTTACCAAGCAAAAACCTATCGAAAAACAAAAAAAAAACATTTATTTTTTGGCAGAACATGCAAATAAGGCCGAAAACCGTTTTTGATTTCGGCGAAAAAAAAACCCCCTCCGCTCGGAGTCTATCGCAATGGGCTCGGGATACACAGTAAAAGCAATAAAGTTTACGCGTAGGTGGACAAGACTTTCTATGAAGTAAAATTACTTACTGCAAGATATTTTCCTTACCTGGAATAAAGATGGAAATAAAATATGATTAAAGACCTTCCATGAAGTAGGACTTCACCTTTAATATAAAGTAATACCTTACCTACAACACTCACAAACGTAGCCCCATAAAATATGAATCAACATAACAAATGTACAAGCCTGGCAGTAATTGATCAGTGAATTATCACTGGAAGTGGTTCAAGTGTATCAATGAGATAAACTCGAAGCTCGGAGATTAGACGGCGCTGTCACCTCGAGCCCTCGAACTGGAGGGCCTCTCGAGACGAGCGACCCACGCGACGTTTGTGAGCAAACACGCCTCTCACAAAATATGCAGAACGCGTCCTCAAATTAAGTTTCACCTTCCTGTCTGTAATGTTACTCAAAATAAAGTCAGGAAACACCGCCTGCTATCTGCTGCATATAGTTTGCTGTTTTTCTCTACTTTAATTAGGAAAATTCTAAAGTTCCGCAACAATATTACACGTGTTAATTCCGGGGTTGTTGTCACGATTTTATTATATAAAGTTTGCCGTGGAGGGAGTCGGTAGTTAGTCGTAGCGTCAGTTTCCAAAAACAGGTTCATCTAGCTGATAGCGGATACTATGCACATGTACCTGACCCAACTGAACACTGATGTAGGTGTGGACATGTAATAAGAATTTGGGCTATTCAAAGCGCGGCGAATAATTAGAAATGTTCAGACGCAGCGTCCGCGAGTGATTGATGTAGTGGAAGTCGCTGCTATTGCCGTGCCTGTGCCCACCCCCCCACTCCCGGAGTGAGCCCCCAGCCCCCTCCCGCTGCGACAACTTGGAGACATTAAGAATATTTAAATTGTAAATTGCTCCCCTGCACTGAATACCTATTTACCAAAAGTTTGCCCTTTTATACAATCGCCGCTCAAACTTGTGAGCGCAGTTAACATACATTTTATTCAAATAACAATATCATAACGCACGAGTTGTTTGTAAAGTAAACAAAACAGGAATTTAAGTATCTACACGATTATGCGACTTCCCGTATAGGGAGAAATACGAGAAATACTACCTACTCTACGTATGTACGTTAGTATAGTGTGGAACGCATGGCATTCCACCGCAAGAGTATCCCTTATTACAATCATACCATTTTCGAAATTCCTCTGTGAAAATAATTTGAATACAGATACGATTGTAGTCTACAAGATACAGTATTTTTGATACTTACCTTGAAAAACATTTATTAAGGGCAGTTCACTTCAATAAATACTTATTGGGCTCAAAACAGGGATACTACATATTTGGATAAAGAGGATTTTGTGTGAATTTAAATGAAAGAAACAAATCAAAAGCGTCTAAAAAGTAAAATAGGTTTCTTTCGAACACATCTACGACTATGCGAATAAAAATAGGCACGTAGGTAGGCGTAAGTACCTAGTATACGTAGTTGTGGATTATCCAGTATCCACTTAGCAATACCTAGAAAAATGATTTTAAGAGAGAAAACGCGCAAATGGAGCAAAAAGGCAACGTTGTGATAACAATAAGGCTCGTAGATGGGCTCCTGTAACATGAATATAACAAACTAAAGAACCGGCTTGATTGAATCATCCGCTGTTCTTTGTCATAAATCCGACAACGGGCGGCCGTCTAACAATGCGTCCTGAAATCGTTCCATTTCTCATTTTGTTACTCTCCCCTTTAATCTCGCATCCGTAGAAAAGTGGATCAGCGTTGCAAAAGGGCATTGCAATGCAGACAGCAGACATGCTCTGATTAATCTATTGTGAAAGTATTAGCTGATTTCACTCTCTTAATTAATTAAGTGGAAGAATATTACTTCAATAGGATTGGTCAGCGGTGGAAGCTATTATTAGAATCGTTTCTTTTGTACTCTCGATGCAGCTTTATCGCTGACACACATTTCGTTCCGGAAATAAATTCATATCAGTGTTTTTAGCACGTGCTCTAAAGGCATATGACCACTGATCCATAAAATTGTGGTATTCACTGCTCAAATGCGTTGTTAAACATTTATAAGTCTCATAAAATTCAGAGCGAGTGTTTTCACGACATAATGAGAGCAGATGGGCGTCCATTGACCAAAACAGTGTACCCCGTGGCCACTCGAGGCACCCCTGACAGACGCTCTGAGAAAAACAGGGCGGTTTTTATTTTCTCCGACTAATTTGAGGTTGCTTTTCGAGATCCGGGCCCCACCGGATTTCCCGGGCCAATCTGCCGTTTATATGCAAGTGAATCTTAATAAGCGAGGAAATAATCACGTTTAGATTATATTACGCAGTTGAATGTTATTTTAATAATTGAGTCTATATAATCTAGAAGACTCAATCTGTCTTGATACAAAATACTACTAATAGTGCTTTTGGCTACTTTGTGTGTGTATTTCATTTATGTATTTTTTTTGTAATGTGCCTCTTGTTTGTGCAGAATACACATTTTTTCTTTCTTTTCTTTATTTCTAAGCACTAAAAGTTTTTAGAATAAATGATTAGTATTTAGGAAATAATGTTTTCTTTTTTTTAAATCACTTGAGCTGTAGGTTCCTAAGGCAAAGTAAGCAGTTTTAAATTGCCTACTCAAAAATGTATATTGTGTAGGCAGACATTAGCAAGGAATAGAAATCGATTCATCGGACAAATAAAACGCCGCCCATTTATTAATCCATGTAAAGCGATGACGACAAAAACGGAAGATATAAAAACTCCTCATAAATAAAGCTGAGCGGAAGAAACATGCGAAAGCCACATAATTGTATAATTCCTGTTACCAGAGAGCAGAAAATCCGAGACAGCCGAGATTACAACCGTTAACCAACTGATCCCGGGACGGAAGAAAACAGAATGTCTCGCGACTTGGATAATGTTAAATTTATTGCAGCGCTAAAATGTTTACGGATATCGCGCGGAAACGAAACGCCCCGAGGACGGCGAGCTCTACTCACCCTTGTAAACACGTTTTATTGGCTTTATAATATGTTTTACGCGTGACGTTTTACAAACGATCCCCGAGGAGCGTCGAATTATTTTTACGGCACGTACTCGTACACCGCGCGAAAACACCGGAAAATTCAGTACACGAGGGATTTTGTAATTACACCTTTTAAACAAACAGTTTTTGTTCCATGATACGCAACGGAAACAGAATATGGGATTTCCAACATTTTAATTGTACCAGCGGTTGAGCGTTTCAAATATTCACGTAAAGAACTCTGTCCGGATGAATGATTAGTTTTTTTGGACGATTCGGGCCCTTGCCAGACATGGGTGCTAATTTGTGAAATCACAGAGTGAAATATGTGTTGTATAGAGTGTGGAATGCGGCGCACTGGAACAATTGCACGCCCTAATACCAGTCAACCGCTTGATGAAGGTCCAGCCCCCCCCCCCCCGTACCACCCACGCGCCCCTCTTCGCACCACTTCCTGTCAGCCGAACGTATACGCAAACTGGAACATACCTACGTGCTCTTGGGAAGATTGTACGTAACGTGATGAAACCTCCTGACAAAAACTATAAATATACAAATCGTGGCGAAGTCAAAACTGTACATTGAATATTTTTGAAAGAAAAAAGTAATTGCTACGAGACAAACAGATAAACTGACAAACAGACAGAGTTTGTCTGAATGCCAGTTCCAGCATCGCGCAAATACTACTAGATAGATTTTGTTCAAATTTTACATAGATATGCCCTTTATGTCTGGTCAATCTGTGGGCTACAAATTATTACGCTATTTGCTATGGGGAAGAGCAATATTGATTCGTATTTTTGTATAGTTTACCGCAAATTGTAAAAAGGCGACCTAAAAGGTTAGAATATTGTAGATAGTTACAGATTTAACCTTTTAAACGATTATCTCTATCTCTTCTGATAATTATTTATTTTTATTATAAATAAAAATGTTCGGTTACGTAACTGTTAATGCGGAGTCCCGTGTCTCAACAATCTACTGTTATATTATTTTAGTGAAAGCTGTTCGTCAGGAATGTGTAAGAATGCAACGGTCAGTGTATCTGTGTTGTGTCATTAGGTAGTATATGCAGGAACGCAGGCGTTCATTAATTCACTAAAAACGTTAAACTTCGCAAGCAATGGGAAATTACAACTGAAGGCTCCGGGTGTCCTCTTCAGGACGAGCTGCTTCTCACACAGGCAACTGTACGTCACGACTCTTGCTCCCGCGTCACCAGTCCTGACTCTCATTATATTTTGGCTGCTGAGCTCTAAACTACAAACGTAGTATACAGAGAAGTTTTATAAAAATGTGACTGATATTTTAGTATATAGTGGTATCTTACGACTTCCACGCGAACGAAGTCGCGGGCAGAAGATAGTATTAACATAAATATAGGCACATAAGTATGTTATGAAATGGATGCTCATCTACGGTAGTATTAAGGGAACCTATAAACTGAAAGCTTTATCGTCACGAAGAAAGTTTAAAAACTGACCATTTCCCCCAATGTCATAGTTAGTCACTTAAAGTCTGGAAGATAGCCAAATTTTTTCGCATATTATGACATTTCTGAATAGTGTGACAATACCCAAAGTATAAGTAGGTATACCTATAGTAACCCTATTATTACCGTCCGAAGTTTTCGGAACAACTCGGAGGAGGAGTGCCAATATTAGAGGTAAAAAGCTGTTTATATAAATGCAAAACAGATCGGCAGCTTGTCAGATCGGCTCAGTGCAGATCCTACTGATCGAATATGGATTTAGAGTCGTCCCCATTTCGTCCGCTCAGCGACGCACCCTCCTGCCCTGCCGACGCAGTCGGACACCCGAATAATAATCTTTCGACGTCTTACACAACCGCGAAAAATGTTGACTGTGAATGTTATTGACATTTCGATATTGGTAATTCGAAATATTCGGTAGGTAATCGTAATTATCGAGTTTGGCAACTTGAAAGAAATACCTACTGGTTTCACCGAGGACATTAAAAGTATTACCTACCTGGAATAACTAGGGAGAATGTCATGCCATTTTGCAAATGTAGGTAGGTACGTATTTTATCTTAAATCAAATTGTATTATCTAACCACAAAATATCCAACTCGCAAAGAAGTTAATTTTAACAACGTACAAAAAATCTCGGTAACCAAACCGTCTTGGTCGATTTCCTTATCATTCGATATACGTATTAGTGTTGAATGCGAATTTCCTTTCAATACGGCCGTACCTTCGTCCCCGGCTGCGGCTGAATCCAGTCGGAGGGATATTAAAACTTTCCGCCCGCTGTGCTCCGGCCCTTTGTACTGGAGAGCGCTGCGAGCCCGACTCCCAGCCGACCGATCTCCTCTACTTCTTAAAAATGTACTGAACTAATTTGACTTTCCAAATGTATATAAATAAATATAGATGCAAACGCGATATTTCCTGCGGACCACTTTCCTTTTTAATGTTTACAGATTAAAATGTAGTTGTTTCAAACTGAAAACTTTTGTGTTACCAAAAAGATCTTTCAAAACTGAATAAAACAGAAGCTTTTTTTAATATCAGTCTTAATTTGGCGCAGTGAAGCAAATGTGTTCCCTATTCAGCCTGCAGCGCATAAATAATTAAGAAAGCGTTCGACGCAGCCCGCCCCGGCTCCTCCCTGCTGAGTACTAATTAGAACTTTTTATTCATTTCTTAAATTCAAATATGTATAAGATCCTCTGGCGCCTATGGCAATGGTAAATTTGTTTACATTATGGATTTTTGTTTTGTCGAAGAGGGGAATACCTTTTGATTTCTTTAAAAATATACAGGGCGCTCCACGAGAAAACGAAGCCTTTTCCAACTAAAACCGTAAGATGTATCTATCTAAGGAAAGTCGATGTAAATTCTCCTTCGCAACGAGCATTTTCGAGAAAACACAAGTAAGTTATAAAGTGAATGATTAGCTTTCGTAGATAGTCGCTTTGCTTTTAGAACTATCTCAAATCCAGACGTTGCACACATTAACTAGTTTTGCGCGAACGAAGTCTGCCTCTTAATTTGTATTCGGCCGTCGGACGCGGCGTGCGGAGGAGCGGCGTGTGCTCCTTTTGTAGCTTCAGAAACCAATTTGTATACCAGTAAGAAAATTAAAACTTTGGATGTTTTCGCAGTTACCTTCTTAACGCAATAAGAGCTTTTTTAACCAACTTGAAAAGAGTATTAGCAATTGGACGCGGACGTACGTGTCCGACTTTCAGATGTCGGCGGCTGTCATTATAATGAGGTTTTTCATGAGATTTATTTATATTGTACCAAATCCTTTTTTCGGTAAATGTAGTTGAATTTATTTAATTAAAATTGAACCCTAAACTGAAGCGGTTCACTTTAATAATAATTAAGATTTTACACGAAGAAATTAACATTTATAACATATCTAAAGTCAAAGAATTTCGGAATTAAACAGAAAGTGACATTAAGACAGATGTTAAGAGCCGAAACAATAATTAAGAGGCTGCCGGTTTGAAACCGCGTCGTCGTCGGCGAGATTTAATTAGTGAGCGAACAATCCACGGCGGGCGCAAGCGGCGCGACCCGACTCTTGTACTTTTGGACGCCGTAGTCGAGTCACACTGAGTCACGCCGAGTCACACCGAGTCTCACGGTGCGGAGACATGTGGAGCCGTACGGAGCCGTGTGGAGCCGTATGGAAACGTGCCGAGCCACGAGTCCATGTATAAAAGACTCATTTAGGTTTTATAAACTCCTAAATAGATTCTCTTCTTAATTAAATGCAATTACAAGAATATGGTGTTTCATAACGTAACATTTCATAAAATAAAAACGCTTTCAGTCAAGAAGAACTTGGATCTTTTAAAAATAAAAGTCTTTTAAACTATAGTAAGAACAATCATGATATAAATCTCTAGGTTTTCTATCCGTAAACTGATGAAAAAGATAAAAATGAAGTCCTTAATCTGTTGAATCTCAACGGCAAATCGGTCTGGAAAAGGGTGACAGTGTAAAGGTCAACCCTTGAGGGATAGCTCTGCCAAGTCTCGATTTTCAAATAAAGATCCAATACGATTCCTAGACCCGTATTTATAAAACCCGATGGTGTCAACATTGAAGCGGACTCTTTGCGGTAGGATTTTTATAAAGTTTACTTCTTTGATTTAATTACTCGCATAGCATAGAATAGATTCGCATAGTATAGCAATTAGTATAGATGGACAGATAAAGTACATAATCTTACAGTCACTAAGTTCACTATTGCTAAGCATAAAATGGCACTGTAACTCATTTTCCTATACACTGTCTTGTAATAACTTATCCCTAGAAACCCTTTTTAGTGGACACGATACAGCGGTTATGAAAGACGTCGTATTGGAAGCTTGTCTTATTAAAATGTGATATGTTTCACAAAAAGAGTCCGATAATACGACACGTCTGGGACTACTGGCAAATCCGATTTCCCTATCTCCCCATATTTGTATTCGAAGCCCGATCCATCTAATATTTCCTTCCAACTCCGCCGACGCTATCTGCGTTCCTTCCTGACACTGAATCTAATCGGAATAGATATTAAAACTTTCCTTACAAGTGACTCGTTCTTTCGATTATATTACCGAAATTACATGAACCAGTTCGTGGCTTACTACTTGTTATTGCACGACTACTTTTACGCTCTACTTTAATTTTGTAGAACCTGTACTGCGGAACCAGATGACTCAAAGAGGGTTTACTTTATTTTATGTTAATGGATTGGCTAGCATCCGTAGACTAAATAGAAAAATACCAAGCGGTTTGAAGATACTTTTGTCAAATAAACACTCAAAGGACGAGGTTTTGATTAAATGAAGCGTCCGAGCTTAGAAATGCGAGGCGGGCAGGCAGACAATATTCCGTGTCTGTTCCCAGTGCGCTGCGGTGGCTTAGCTTTGTGGGACTTAAGAGGAAACGATAAAAAGAAAAAATGCTACTTTGATTTCCTGATTTATGTAAAACAGTGCCAATGTTGGCTACGTGGTGCCGTGTGTACAGACATGAATAAATTGTACATGTATTTTAAGGCAGTGCTTTGCTTGATTGTATGTATGCAGTAAACAGTAAATGCATGTCCATAAGTTCATAACCATTGGTAAATCTACAAAACACTACGAATGATAGACAGTGGCATCGATCCGTGTACAAATAACAGCGTAGTGCGATCACCAATCTGCCTGTCAAGCGTGTTGATTATGGCAATATCCCTCCAGGATTGTTCGCTGTAGCGGACTGCTGAATCTCCCGGAGAGGGATGAGGTGCAGCCACGTATATTTACGGACCAATATCATAATGAAAGTACTGCAATTAATTGAGTGGTCTTTTTGGTTTTCATTTGTTTAAAAATAAACGTGAAGTACTCTATTTACGTTTTATGATAACTGCTGCTTTTTATTTTAGCATTTTTTTTTATCGCAAATTATTTCGTTTATTTTGTGTGAATATGCACACTATCTGAATCAGCATAATGGTCAACGATATGTAGATACACACATAAAAGTGTTGACAAAACAGAAAGTTACTAAGTGCCTCCATTGGCGTGTATCCCGTCTTATCTAATTTATTTAACTGTTAGCGGAGCCACATCGAAAACAAGTTTCCTGTGGAAACATCACAAGGGAAGCTTATCCGCATACAGCGATGTAGATATACTTTGCAAATCTAATCACAAGTTTATTAAAATACCACCAACTCTAATTCAAAATGTAATCTCTTTCGCCTATTGACTTTTTCAATACTTATTTTAGCAGTCTTTATGCCAAAATGTCGATAACGTGTAATTTTGAGCATGGAAGTACCACTAGCCACCCTCTCCGCCACAAATTCCGACCGCAGGTTTTTTATCCGGACTTCTTTCAACCGGGACCCTCTCCTTTTTGTAATCTTCCTGCCCTTTCAAAACAAGTTCGCAAAAATTACAAGACTGTAAAACCCGGATTAGCACAGACATTGAACTTAGCACGTATAATGGGCAGTCTATACCTACGACCGCAGAGTTTTTTCAATAGACGTCGATATATATTCAGCTACCAATAAGTTCAAAATATTGGCGATGGTGTACAAAAAGAAACAGCAAAGTGAATATCAATGAGAATCATACATATAAAAGAAAGAAAAATAAACTATTTTAATCTAAGCAGAAAGAGATCGTGAGATACGTATTTTAGAGTAGTGAAGAGCATAAAATATGTATCAAAAGAGTCCCGACTGCTCCCGTCTGCCGGGTAGCCCGGGTAGTCCGGGTAGGTCGGGTGGCTCGGGTGGCTGAGTCTCAGGAGACACCGCGACGACGACTATGCTACGCTCCCCACTACTTAGCACCTTTGAACAACGATTTACTCACTTGTCATTTACGACGAGTTTTAGCGCAACAGTCCTCTGTACAAAATGTGCTCTAAAATGCGCAAAATTATTGAACAGTAGCAAAATTAAGCCAGTTGATATGTAGAAATATAAATGTAAAGGAGGTAAGACATATTTACGAACACCTAACTAATGGATATTTATATAAAAAACAGGCATTACCTGAAATAGACGATGTCAGAAAAGCGATTCAGTGGAGTATTTTTAAACCACAAGTGCATTGAACAACCACCAGTTCAGTGCAATATTTTATTCGACTACTTTTACCTAAGATTTTATTAGTATATGGCATCATAAGTAATAACTTGTGTTAAACTGTTTTAATATATAATTTTTTTTTTTATTGTTTAATACTTAAATTTATAATAATAATTTAGTTTAATGTCATTTGAATTATCTAGTTTAATTATATTTTATGTTTTCTAATATTATTATAATGTAATGAATTGTTAACCTTTTATTGTGTGTGAATGTTGTGCATGCCTTTAAGTGATGTATTTACACAGAACTGAAGACTCGTGATCCTATTGTGACTACTCTTGTAAATATATCGTTGGTGTGCCTTGCTTAATAAATAAATAAATAAATAAATAAACTTAATAAGCAACGTATATAATCTTTAAAAAGAACTAGTTACTAACATTGATTTTTTTACAAGGTCCTGAGCCCGTGGTGTTGAAAAAAAAACCCAAGCAAATGCGCGTCGGTCCACGCACAGTGAAGGATTCCGTAATCGGGATGAATTTTTACTCATGCACAATATTAATTCTATCTACATTAAAAATAAGTTTGTATTTTATAGTAATTCTCAAAGAAACGAAAATATCCTATATGTTAAAAAAACGATATAAACGCCAAATATTTTTTATTGAAACTTTTTCATAAGTTCTACGGATTTAATTTTATCAGAATTTTCCACCATATACATAGTTGAAACGTTCAGGACACATATTTTGTGACTTTAGAATGATCTCGACTATTATTGATTTCAACAAAAAAAGTCACTACACACGCTTAGGTTCAGTTTTTTTTTCATCCGTTCCATTGCATGTATTGGGAGTCATAATAATTAGTAATTAGTTTTCAACAAACTTGCTCGTAAAGGGACTCTTATTGCACTTATTTTAGGTTCACAATGCAGTGTATTTAAAACGCGTGCTTTCATTCATTTAAAGTGCACCACAGAGACATAGACTAGTCAGAGATGTGCGCTTTTTATTAAATCTCAGCGAAGATCCTTCTTGACTTTTCACGTCTAATGTGAATATTAAAATTGAGTAAATAAATAAAATATGATAAATAATCATAATATTTCATCAAATTATTTATTTTTGTCGACAAATTAACATTAATTACGAGTGGTCTATAATTATAATACTAAGTTAAAATGTTTTCTTTTTATATTAGACTGTTTGGCAGCTTCAAGACAGTGCTTATACATTTGTCTTTGTTGATCCGAGCCACCACATCGACAAGTCCCTTGATGTTGCGGATAATCTTTTCTTTAACGACCAGCTATCTAATTGCGTAACACACTTTCGTAAATGATTACGACTAATCTGTTTCATTTTGACAGTTCAACAACATTCATTGCGTTATTTACGTTGTTGAACTGATTTTTTTTCTAACTTATGAAGCAATGGATTAGTAATCGTTTTCGAAATTATTCAGATTGTAATTGATCGTCTATTACGCAATTAGGGTACTGTTCCTAAACCACGAAAACTAAACAAAACCAAAAACAAAGTTGCTTGACGTCTACTCTTAATATGTCAAAGAAACAAACTTCTACTTTCGTATAGATTCATCTAGAAACTAGATCTTCACCAGGTTCGCCTCGGTACACTGAGCATCCCAGTTGCAGTGCTACAAACACTCTTCGGAATAACATTTCGCATGTGAAAATACTAAAACGATGTGTTCCAAAGAATCATTCATGGGTGTGCATGAGTGTAGCATTTATAATATCCGCGTGTTTCACGTGTGCATCAGTTAGACACGTGTATAAAGGCAATTGGAACAGTGTGTACGATTTTGTTTCAATTTAAAGGTTGAGAGGCGGAAAAACGGTGCACCGGAGCGGCTGAACGGTCGGTGCTCTTGCTTTGTACGCCGCTGTTTGGCTGAGTGAATCGCCCATGTTTCACCCTGTTCAAACACGTGACAACTGTACCTAAAATAAATTATTCAAGCTCTATTCCTGTCTTCAATTGTTGCGCTGCGACAATAACCCGACGGAAATCGGAAACTGCAAGCTTTATGTTTCTGTCAGGTCTTCTATCCACCAATGAACGTTAGCAAAGTTTTAATCGTGTCTTTTATGCTGTTTTAAGTTGTCACCAAGCAAGCTTAGGCCTATGATTTTTTACCCTCACACAGGTTTGACTACGGATACAGTATTATCATGCAGCATGAGTCATTTGACAAATAAGCCATTTACTTACAAGTTCTTAAAACCGTGACATACTCGTCAATAAGAACCTAATCGTCAGACGGCTTTGTAAATGTTGTGATACTTTTGGAAACTTTAACCCTCAATTAAAATAGACATAATCCTATTAGCCGAAATAATTGCTCGGTCCCCGTGTCCTGTATGCATCGCATCGTTATGTCGATACCATCCACCTAGACTGACCGCGAAACTATGAATACATTTGTATCAATACGGATATGACATTTTAATTTAAATGCAGAACAAGGTATTGGTAATTCGAATATGAATTATGTATCATCTGGTTTACAAAAATGCGATATGAATAAATTCGAGGGTAGATTTTCAGTCTCATATTTGGTTCATTTGCCAAAGCATTTTTTTTTAATTTGCATTGTCCTTATTCTCAATAAACATGTAGTAAACAGTTGATTAATAAATAAAATACATAACTATCTTCTCTACTTTGGCCGAATTCTTATTTAGGACTCACGATCGATGCTTCTCGTTCAAGAATCAAGTCTGAACTTTTTAATTAGTTTAACGACACTTACACTAGTCTATAAATTATATATTTGCTACGACTGCCATTACTTTAATTGAATTGGCTTATTCACATTTTTGTTATCAATTATTTAAAAGATTTTTTGAAAATAAAACAGGTTGCTCGATAGCCTTTGACGGGAATGAAAGAGGTGGGTAGGTACTTATTGTCCTACACACACATTTTGTCAATATCCGTATTGAGTCCCTTGTGATAGGGGCCGGCCTATCATTATTCATTGGTAGAATACAAATTGTATATTAGAACGAAGTAGAATATGTAAACCCTGGTATTTCTAAATTTGCCAAAGATGTAAACAACAATGGCCGCTCGTTATGTGTTTTAGTGATGTGGTTGTATGAATTTTAAGTTCAAGGGTAATCGATGTTACAATTATAATTATATTATTTCCGCGCATAGAGTAGATTAAATGATTTGTATGTTGATGATATCCGTTTGTTTTTGCTATGGAAAATTTACTCCAAATTAGTAGTTTTATTGACAGATAAACACTAACACAAACAAAAAATAATACACTTTATAAGTAAAAAAAATATTTTATAACAAGAAAATTTCAAAATTCCTACGCCAAAAAGGCATCTTCTTCGCCTTTCTATTATACCCTATTTTTCCAGAAGTAGTCATCTTTTATACGGCATTATATTTTTCTCTTTAAATGTGTATTAAATACTCTTTGTACATATTGTCGATAATTGTTACGTCACATCACATAATACAATGACAAAAATAAATTTCGACGAGACAAAAATGATGTAAGTCCCTTGACGTTTTATATGAATTAAAAAAAACCCAGATTTTCGCTAATATTATTAAATATATAGTATCCTAACTATAATATAATTAAATATAATATAATCTAACTAATATTATAAATGTGAAAGTTTGTATGTTTGCTACTCAATCACGCAAAAAGGCCTGCACGGGTTTGGTTTAAATTCGGCACACAGATAGTTTATAACCTGGATTAACATATAGGATACTTTTTATCCCGGTAGTACGTTCCCGTGGGATAATTTCCGACCTGTACGCGGGTGAAGCCGAGGGTGAAAGCTGTATTTAATAGTTTTCTGGTGATCCACAGGATGAAAAAGTGATTATGATAATATTTGGTTGCTATTAGGTGCGATATTAATCACCGACGCGCAGATGTCGTGTTCTATTCCTAGGCAAGTTCAATGTAATTGGTTTTGGTTCCAGAGCACCACCTCTTGTTTAAGTACCTATTTCTAAAAATATTTAATTTAACCATTATAGAAAGAAAAAGAAAAAAATAATCTTCGGCCTAACAATGTTTAAACAGAACAATGATACTGTGATCAAAATCTCTAACTAAGCTGCTTTACAATCAATATTCAACAAGCATCTTAGCTCTTTTCAATTGAGCACATGTATGTATTGACACATTGTTTTCTACAAAAGTAATGGTTGAGCATTCAAAACTGAATAGTTGTACATGCGGTTTTAGATACAAAAGTTATAACAAAGGAGTGTCAATAGTCGGCAATAGACGTAATTGTTTCACCCATGAACACACGAGTGGATATATAAATGTACAATGTGGTGCTAAGGGCGAGCCGGTGGCCGCTGTCGGCGTGTCCGCGAATGAATGGCCATTGAAAAGTCATCAGTTATGTAGGGCGTATCGTCGCGCGCCATGTGGCCGGCGTCCGCTTCTCTGAGTAATTTTTCCGCGGGCAATTTTCCGCAATTTCCCAAACAACCATCAGCACCGCTTTGCCCTCGCCCTTTATTTAAAACCGGACAAAATGCAAACCTTCAAAACGGACATATCACAGATTTTGTATATACAAAACACGCTGACTGTGCCGCGGCGACGTGATGAATAATACAGCTTAAATTAATATTTTGCTTTAAAAGAAAATCTAGCAAATATGTCAATCGAATTAATTCGTAATACTTGGCAATAATAGTAGATTATTCACTAAGGGGATAAAGCAGTGTCTTAATGTCGCGGGCGATATATTGAATCCCGAACGCAACGAAGGATTCTGAGCGAAGCGAGGGATGCAAGCTCACCCAAGACACAAGACACCTTTAACCCCGAGGAGAATACTCTCCTTTTCGCACATACTGCTAGGTAATAAAAACCAATTCGATTCTCTAATTAGTAGTTTATGAAACTGTTAAATATCCGGGGAATACCTAGTTATGTGCAGAGACATGAGGAACAGGGTGTAAAGTTCACTATCCTCTATAAAAAAGGGAGGATCCTCCGACTAGACGGGTGTCGTGTCTGGTGGGCAACTGCCGAACGATTGATGTCGGATAGTCTTATACATCTCGTTCGTGCAGTAAACACTAATTGGGCGATGCAGGATTTGTGTGACGTCAGGATTTTTGTGTGACGTCAAGTCTTTGATGCGTAGTTCGCATGTGGCGATGTAGATGCAGCCACAATTTCATACAATATTTTATATTCTACTCATGCAATTTTATCAAAAACACTATAATTTATATTGTAAATAAGACGCTCAAATCCAATATTCCAACGCGGATGTATAACTGTACAGTACTTTAGTATACTATGGCAGGGCTACGCGCCACAGCAACCAATCAGCTGTTGCGATGACATGCCGCCATTACCGCCACAGATCATCACATATGGTAAAAGTTTTCATACGAATAATTTAATTGATGTTCCATATTCAAATCACATTATGCTGGGCTAGAGCCTGGGTCTATAATGACTTGCTTTAGGTTAGGTCTGCATGACATATAATTTGACATTAGCGAGCAGGTGGTGTGAAAAGCTTATTCTATTATTGATTATTGAATGCATGTAAATATCTACTACTGAGCATGAGGTCCTAGGCTCGATCCCCAGGTCGGACAAAATGTTATTGGGTTTCCATCAACATTTCCTCAGTAGCCGTCCGGAGTGCGCGTACTGTAGGTACAGTCAGGCTAACCCCTTCGGAGAAACAGGCGTGGTGTTATGATTCATGATAGGATTTATTTTGTAAATTGCATTTTTTAGGGTTCCGTACCGAAAAAGGAAAAAATGGAACCCTTTTAGCATATACATATAGTGAGTTGTCGGTCTGTCTGTCAAGACCCTTTTTCTCAGAAACACGTGGAGGTATCAAGTTAAAATTAACATCAAATACGTAACTCTACGATCCCTTGAAGCTCTAAAAAAATCGAGCTTCTAAGTCAACACATTAAAAAATACGGGCATTTAAGCGACATATTTTGATACTCGCAAATAATTCAAAACATAAAGGGTACTTCCTTGACCTAGAATAATGGGCAAGAAGAAGGTAGCACACATACCTAAAAGAAAACGTCCGAAAATCGTTAATTTGTAGTTTAATCACATAAATAAAATTACGATTACATAATTATTTACATTTGCAGTTGGAGAATTGACCGTGAGTATACCGAAGTATGGGAGAGAGATTTTTTCAACTACAAAGTTGACTTTGTTGTTGAGTATCCTTTAACAAACTTAACTTTACTTAACTAAACTTACACGGAACCCTTCATTGTGCTTGGTTCGACACGGTCATGGCCGGTTTAAAAAAAAAAAAAACAAACTAGATGAGTTATGTTATGTGTGTTATAAATATATAATTATCTACTACGTTTCATTTTACTGATCACCAGAAATACCACTTTCGTGTTTTTATAAACTTCAATCAAATATAGATACCGAAAAAGTGTCATAAAGCCAGCAGGTTTAAAAGGCAGCAACAAAAGTGGTAAAAGCTAAAGCACTCTACAGTGGACAAAAATTCATGCAAATTGAATGAAATGTATTGATGGCACTATGAAAATATTTTTCGTTTCAAAGTGGAATGCCTCATAGTCGCGCTGCATTATTTGTTTCATATACATACACAAATATGAATGTATTTAGGTATTAGCTCTATCATCCACTAGCTGTAAATCCAATTGCATTTTCATCGGCAGAATTTGTCCAATGCAATTATTATTTTCTGTTGTTCATATCACACTGGTAATTAAGGGTGCTACACAATTGTTCGGGTCGCCGACATTCGATTCATTGTTCGGCTTTGTCGTCAAAAAAATACTGCTTTTTGAACAACAAAGCCGACTCGAAGCAACTAGGTACACATATTCGGATTTCATTCGGCTCGTGCCGATCAGCAAACTCCATTCGGCATCTACCTTCGCTGAATCATGTTCTAGTTGGCTCGACAATTCGAATTAAGCCGAGCGGCTTTTTCCCGAACATATTATATCTACATGTGTTCGATTTTGCCGCTCAGTTATGCCGAATCGTTCCGATCAGATCAAATCTGTGGAACCCCTAACAATAGCGTACACAATAAGAACCACACGTTTGAAATATTGTTGTACAATATGCTCCAAGTGGTCTGACATTACTCGTTGTCTCACTGGATAAAGTTGAGTAGCTAAATATATTAGAAGAGTTCGTAACAAAAAGCCCCATAAAAAGTTATGCTCAATTTAGTTTCATCCAGCAAGCCAGTTATAGTTTAGGAAACTGATGCAACATATTGCAAAAGAAAATTAATAAAACGGGGAAATTGGATGGCGGGCTTTTGTAATAACAACGCTGAATTTACAAATAAAATAAAGTCTAATGTTGTGTCATAAATTGACATTAAATTGAAACTGGCCGATAAGACGTATCGATGGTAGTGGGACGATAACATGTACACCTATGACATTATATATTTTTAAATAAATGTAGGTATATTACTGCTCTTTGTAAATTATGTTGACTAATTAATATGCCATATCTGACACACATACTTTCATACTTCTCACATACTTCCATGGAATAGGGATGTTGACTGGGAAAAAAAACGATTTAGTCCATCAATCAGATAATAAAAAAATATTAGACACGTATTTTATGCTTTTATAAATGCAAAAGTGAGTTTGTTTGTTGGTTTGTTGCCGTGCCGTCAGCTCCTTCTGCGAAGCAGTAATGATCGCGAAAGATGAGGCGGAACGCGTCAGGGAGAGAAAAATTTCGCGCCCTCACTCCCCTAGACGCCGCAGGGTCTTGCCCTGGGTGTCGGGCCACCGTAGGCGCGGGCCTGCGGACGGTGAGCAATGGGTAGCTCGCCGTCCGATGAGGACCAAACCCGGGTCGACGGCGCGTTGTGTTCCACATGCGCCTCAAAGAGATGTCAGCACAACTGACGGGATCCGCTAGGGCCGATGCCTGCCGGGGTCGCGGGAAAATCCGAAAGGGATACCGTGGCCCCCGGCAACATACAGGCAACTGAAGGAACACGGGTGGGTTTTAGTCAGTAAAAGTCTGACACGCCCTCCCGCTCCGCCCAGAGCGGGAGAAGTTATATGATAAAGTCGTACTCAAAAAAAAATATGGTAAGACTGGCCGCTATGTATTAGTTTAGTAATAGTTTTGTGGTGATCCACAGGGTGACAAAGTGATTGTTATATTATGACGTGTGCGCTATTAGGCGCGTTGTGCAAATATCACGTTATATGCATACCTACCTATGCATTCAATGTTATTGCTATTGGTTCCCAGGCACCATTGTACCTCAATATAGGTCTATTTGAAAAATAATGTATAGCTGATATCCAAATGACGTACCTTTTCAGCCGTAATCTTACTTGCAAATTCATTACAAACAAGGTAATACATATTGTCATATAATTAATGTTAATAAATTAATCTACAGTTACAGGAGACAAATTAGACGCAGCCTGCTCGACTAACGACGGACTATTTGGATTAAATGGAGGGTTGATGTTTATGATTTACGGAGGCTTGTGTAATTGTGGCGCCTGGCAGTCGCGGCATGCGCCCACACCGCCACACCGCCGCGTGACGTCGCGCGACTGCGCCACTCGAGCCGCCTCCTCGCCCGCGCCGACACGCGCAAATTAACACTATAATTACAATGCTTTCAACACCAATTAATTATCACTTAGCGCAGCTTTATTAAAAATTGTGTCCCGAACACATCATACTCAAGGCCCCACGCCGCTCTACGTCGCTCCTGGAGTTGTTATTACAATACGCTTCGACATGGTGTAACATGATGCTGCGATAGCGCTAATAAAACAATGACGACCTGCTCACAATGCGACGTTGTCGGTATGTTGACTATTCATTAAAGCATCTCGCCATAAGACAAACAATACTGTTATGTTATTAGATTTCCTGCATAGTTGGAGCGATTCAGATACAGGCACATAATTATGTGGTTAATTAATTTACAACTTCGCGTGAAATATACCTGAACTTCGTTAATTAATGTTATAAATAAGCTGTTTCAAATATTCACGTGGTTGATTGTTCGATAAATCACTTAAAATAACCGAGGGGACGGAGGCAGCTATCCTATTTGTAAAGACAAGTAGGTTCGTCGTCGCAGTGTATCGAAGAAACTAAGAGACACAGCTTGTTTGTCCTCGCAGACTAATTAAAAAGTTTGTTTCTACAACTTCCGAACGGAAGTAGCGTCGAAGTGAGCAGGCGTTGATTCAGTGGAGAAATAGATTCAGAGACCGATACGAGAATAGCAATCCAGACGTTGAGAACATAAAAATGGAATGCGATTATAAAAATGAGATCATAACGACGGTGATTTAGTCGTGCAAGCGCGCGACTCGTCGGCCGGTATGAATATGTATGGGCCGGTGGACACGATCCTACAGATAATGGAATCTGCACATGGAAGCGGATCCGATTAGTCGCTACCACAATTAGCAGGAGTGCTGCAAAAAAACTTTAATGTTGGGAAATAAATCATGCGACCATAATTAAACTCAATATAGTTAAACAACATTGTATTTTTATATCCCCCCATTAAAGTGCTGTCCGAGTATCTAAATACCTACCTATTCATCTTGATGTAAATGTGGAAGAATAAGCCTACCTAGTTGGATGCTAATCCAATGCTAAGCGATGGATGCTGTTACAAGTATCTACCTGGGAAGGGGTTTTTCATTCTTTAATTTTAATTCATTTATTTATCTGACAACTTAATTCCACTATGAGTGTGTAATGCTTCACTTCAACTAACGCATGTTGTTTTGTTACCCTTGATGTTTTTAAGTAGTTCGAATATATTGGAAGTAATTGGAACCAAAAATGAACATTATAAAAAATGTTTTTTACTAACTACGTAAATAATACTATACTTCACCAAAAATAAAATTCATTGGTAAATAATACTTGAAAGAGTTCTGCGTAAGTATATAAATTTGAGAATCTTCTATCAAATATTGATATTTCATAGAAAATTCTCGGGTCTAAGAAAATCTCTAAGCTCGTTGTTTTATAGAGCAACATGTTGTTACGGCCTCAATAATTCAGAATGAAAGTATGTTAAAATATTCCGCGGCGCACTCTCGCACGCTGCAAGTAAATATGGGGCATGAATAAAGATTTGTGAATGAGGCTGGAGACGCGCGATAGTACGACCGCGACATGAGCACGCGCGGGCCCGGTGCAAGTGCAGCGGTGTTTGCTTGTATTAGCCTCATGTGCGAGTTTTACAAGCTGGAGATACATATTTTATCTAAGGTCAGAGAAATACTATACTATAAATTGATATCCTAGGTATAAGATATCGAGTTTGCGCTACTAATGTTCGCGTTAACTCGTATCTATAGGCCGCGACCCGTACCATGCGTGATGTGACCGGGTAAGACGGCTCCGGCCAGGAACCGCTACACGCCGGCCGTGCTAAGCCCACTGGTACGCCCTAATAAATTGCGATTTAACTTGTCTCCCGGATAACGCCAACTTTTCCGCGTTTGTTCCTCGCCCGACACTTTTTTCCGCCTCTTCATTTCCTATCTCTTACTTTTGTATTTTCCGTTCTTTCCTCGCCGAGATAAACAGGCGAGAAACGTTGAAAGGGGCTTTACAAATTCAAATTGAACTTATCACACAACTTTTTACATTTGTTTCTGGTCTCGAGTTCGAGGGAAAAGAGCGAAGAGGCATTTAATAGTACAATCTCGGGAAAGATTGATGATTTTGTATCACACCTCGCTTCGGGCGGCTCGTAACGAGTCGGATGGCTCTCGACGTGGGTCGTGCTGCGTCTTATCTGGAATGGGATGCCGCTTTATCTCAAATTACATATTTTACTTGAGACGTTCCTGGAATTGCATACTTTTTTCGAAGTATTAGTACGAATTTAAAAGAAAATTAGTAACTCTGCTACTGCCTTGGGCTCCGAATAATTTTACAATCGGTAAACGCGATTGTCGTACGTGATCTGACGTAGAAGACAGAAAACGTAAGTATTATACTTTTATGTTATTGCAATGAAGAAAGTAACAACACATAATAAAATAAAACAACCTGTCATACCGTTTTATTCTTTGTTTTATTGTACGAAGGTGTTTTATGTCGCCAGGTGACTATCACAACATATTCTGCTTAAATGCGGCTTTAATTCGGTCCTCATAAAACGTGAACTTTGACGTTGTTAGTATGTATGCAGGCGACGCGCGAGTACGCGCGCGTGGCTGTGCTTGGCGCCGCGCGAGCTAAGCGCAGCTCGCGTCGCAGGCAAACATCTTGCATTTAATAAGGTAGATGTAAAGGTAAACATCATCTAGTTAATCAAGCGGGGAAGGAAGTTCCGCCGCGTGCAGTAAATAGCGCTCACTTAATTTGAGGGCCATGTGTGGGCACATAACCGCAGCATATTTATCCCATTATGCACGGCACGGCGGGTAGCCACGGTGATGCGAGTCACGTCGTCTGAAACGAATCGCATGTGACATTATTTGTGAAGATCGTGCTCTATCTTCGTCGGCGACATGGCTGGGACGTGGAGGGATTACTCACAAAGAAGTACGATTTCAACGGTACGATAAAGGGGCGAGAAGTTACACACTGGCTATATTCTCCCCGGGATTAACGCACGGTTAGGCGCGTTTCTTTTATATACTTACTTTAAGGCGATATTGATTCAACATGATAATATCGACCAGAAGAAGATTTGTTAAATAATAATAAGTAGGTACATACATTTATGCTGTGGAATGTAAAATTGTCCCAGAGTAATCAAAGCACCAGCCTGCCAACACATTGTGCTTACTGGGAGAAAACTCTATAAAACAAAACCTGAAAATGCATAATATGTGTACATAATAACCCAAACACAATCTTCTTCCGTCATGAAATAAGTATTTCTCCTTCAAACTTTTACAAAAATATGCATTATATTATAATACAAACGTAAACATAATGTCTAATATGACATTGTTTTCATTCATGCTACGTATGTCATCGCGGCAGCAGGGATGCAATAACAACGAAGTCACGCCACACATCCCTCTAAATACCTACAGACAATGTTATTACTGCACGCGTCATGCATTCAGTTATAATCACATAATTTGGATGTCATCACATACCTACTGTTTATACGTAATCACGTCCTATTTGAATACCATTTCAATTCTAATAGCAAACTTGATCGAACATGTATTCGAAGCTATTGAACCAGGCACAACTATTTACTATTGATTAGTGAAATTGTGGTTTGTGCAACTCTAAAGCAGTTTTCATTTAGTGACTCGTACTTTTATATCAAATGAATCTAGTTTGGTAAATTTTCGTTTTAATATAATTCGCATGCCACATCGCCTTTTAGGCACCTCTTGCTGAGAACAGAACTTGAGAACTTCAGCAGTAATTCTGGTTAGTAACATGACTTTCTAACACAGAGTGGTCCAAATAATGACATCATAAAAAAATACATTGGATTTTTCATGCCTAGAGGTATCCGGAAATACCCCATGTATGTTCCGCGAGTCTCGATAGTTTTACAAGGCTTTTTTGGAATTTTCGTTTTTATGGAATATTCTTTCAGACATAAAATAATCACCTTCCTATCATTAATTCAAGATACCAAAATTTTTATCGAAAACAAGGAATATACATTCGAGTGATATGATACAGTCAACTTTTTTGTGATATTGTGCAAGCTTACTCATGCACAATGCGTAAATATTCATCCCGACTACGGAACCCTTCACTGTGCGTTGTCCGATACGCACTTGGCCAGGTTTTTAGGGTTTTTCCATTATGAACACTATATCTTAGTAATAATAGTACTACTGTCGTCCTACCGAAGAGAAATAGAAACAAATAAAGAAAATACAGGCACTGCTATTCGACCCGTTTCGCAGTTACTTACAACCGAAGTAAATACATTTATCTAGATAAAGGTAACTATTTGTTATAATAATATCAGTACTGAAGAGCTGTGATGTAATACTGGAGTAGACATCTTATTTAAATTATATTTCTTGCTAAAATTTAAA
Source organism: Agrochola circellaris (assembly GCA_914767755.1). Lineage (NCBI taxonomy): Eukaryota > Metazoa > Arthropoda > Insecta > Lepidoptera > Noctuidae > Agrochola > Agrochola circellaris. Next base: position 11,297,675 of record OU611841.1, on the reverse strand, counting down.
TTATTTATGTAGTGACAGTGCCTCTATGTAGTCGTACATTCTACCTGAATCTCATTCTGTGGGTTTTGAATAGCAGATTCATTACCATCCCGTGGGTGGCCAAGGGCACTTTGCTCGGTAGCTTACACTAGTATTCTTCCACCCATCATTTCAGCCGAAAGACGTTCACTGCTAGACATAGGCCTCCCAAGCATCGCCGCTTCGACCGGTTCTGTGCTTCTCGCATCCAGCGGATTCCTGCGGCTTTCACCAGGTCATCGGTCCAAGTGGACCACTAAGTAGTGGGAAGCCTTCCAACTCTACATCTTCCAGTACGCGGTCGCCACTACAGAACCTTTCGGCCCCATCGGCCATCTGTTCTACCTATAGCAAAATCAAATATACATTTTTCCAATGTCATTAATTATATTGGTTTCAACGTTCAAAGTATTTTATTGTCCATTTGATTCACGCTTTTACTGCTGTGATGAAATCCCAAATAGATACTGTGAGTTAAAAAAGTGAGTGAGTGAGTGTGTGAGTTGTGAGTTAAGTTATTAATTACTAGCTTTTGCCCGCGGCTTCGCCCGCGTGGATGTCGGAATCCTCGGATAGAAAAGAATATCTCTCCAAAAAAGTCGGATGTAGTAAATCCTTACAAACTTATGAAACTATTTATTTGGATAAGGATCCATTCTTCCCGTGTTTTATGATAAAATACACCCTATGCTACATGCTGATAATGTAGCCTTCTATACATGAAAGATTTTTTTAAATCGTGTTAGGTTATTTTTATTTTATTTTATCCATTTCAAACAAACATACAAAAAATCCACTCTTTTCTCTTTATAATATTAATAAATGTGTTAAGATGAACCATCTTTTGTAGGTAATTAAGACGCATCACGAAAACGTTGACGTAAAAAGGAAATAAAACGATAAAGGGTGTACATTAGTAAAAGGTATGTGAGTCAGCACAATATTAGCTGAGGCCTGCCGTGAAGTGCGGCCACTGCTTGGTATTCCCGCCGCACCCGCTCGCCGCCCGGCGCGGGCTTAGCTATACACGCTGCAATACCATTCTGCGATCATCTCACACAAAAATATCTAATTAAAAGCTATTTCGTCAATTCTGAAACTGTGTTCAGGTGACACTGGTTAGAGAAGTGCCTAATTGAGAAATAAAAGTTTGATATCATCATAAAGTTCGTCAAAAGTTCACAGCTGATATTAAGTTCTTCATATTATCTAGGTGCTATCATCATTTTTCACAACAGCCAAATGCAACTATTAATTCAATTGCTTCAAAAATGTTGTGACAAATGTTTATTTAAAATTTCAATAAAATGCGCATAAAGTAAACATGCATTGTCTGAGGTCGCCATTATAGCAAAATGCCCATTCATTTTTCCGGAGGCTCGCGGCGCGCGGCGCGCCCAACCATGCGTGATTTTGTTTTTGTGCGTTTGTTCAGTGTCTGTGAGCTTGCGGTTATTTGAATATTTCCAAAACCATTAGTCCTGAAATAAAACTGTATCTTATTTGATTAGCAATTTCTAGTACCTACCTAAATCGATAGAATCGAGTCGCACTACGATATACCTGAGTGCAATTACTGCGCAGAGTTGTATTGAAATTGACTTTTTGCTGCAGGAAATAATCAAACGTTGTTTAATGATTCAATACAAAGCTTACTTAATAATAGTCCCGACAAAAGTGGAGACGTAAAGTGAACGCTTGCGGGATGTGACTGAGATAAAAAGATTGCTCGGTTCAATAGATTCAATAGAGCAGATCCCTTGGTCCCAAATTAAATCATGAAACATCTTTGCACCTGGTGGAAGCCTCGCGAGGCGCGTTTGCTTCGCTCGCTGACTGACGAATCTTTTCCATTATTCTTTCTCTGATTTCATAAAACTGCAAGGAAATATACTAGTCTTGTTATTTTATTAGTGAGATTCTCTTATTTCATCTTTATGTTACAACTTATTTTGGACCTTTATATTATTATTTTCTCTTTGTAAATACAATTTCACGTTTCCAATAAGTCGCAGTTAGAATTTCGTTGCGAAAACTATTTCAAAATCAACAGAAAAGCGAAACATTTTAAGGTTTTACTTTATCAGATCGCTTTTGTAAACATTGAAAGATACGAAAAGTGCTGCAAGTCACTGTGAAGTTGAGTGTTAAGGATTTAGTGTGGCCATTCGTTGGAAGGGACTACTATCTCTATCTGTTCATCGAATGTGAGAAAAAGGCTGCGGCTTTAGTGGGACAAATTCGTTTCGATTCAGTCACGTAGCGGCGAGATGGGCCTCTTAGCAGATTTGGTAAACGTATGTTTAGATTTCACCGAATTGTTTATTGAATGGGATTGAAAATATGTTGTGCAACCCTGGACGCAATATTAGGTACTTATTTTTTTGTAAGCTGTATTTGACACGTCTATATATTTTAATATATTAAATAGTAAGAAGAAAAGTTTAAAAAGTATGAGTATATAATTTAAATAGTACAAATATTATTTTCGGGCTGGGATGGTAGTACCTAAAACCTATAGATTATTAAAATAAATAAAAGGTAAATGGGAACTAACATTTCCATCGGTGTAACAATTGACATAACCTGTGTTTCGCGCATATTACATGTCTGTTATTCGATTTACGGTGGTTTCCTTAATGGCCTATAAAATTATATTCATTGATGCATTGGTAAACGCCATTACACAATAAAATAACTGGTCCCAAGAGCCAGCAATGCGAGACAGATTACAGTGTAACAAAACGTACAAGTATACAAGATTACTAGTTGTACGTCATTTAGCGCGTAATTGCAACACACAACTGACGCGACCGACACGTGCTACGGGCTACGAGGCTACGAGCTACAGACCGCTACGCCACCGATACTATCACGTTACTACGTACGTAGGAGATAGCTCGTAGCTTTAAGCCACCGTATAAACGCGACGTTATATTATACAATTATAAAGTAATAAGGTATCAAATTAAAATTTGTTTCAAGTAAAATAAATTATACGAATACTAGGTACGTATGGTAGTAAAAAATAAATAGAATACATGGTGTCCACCATCACTAAACGTTAATATTCACTTTAGCTATTATAAACCTGCACGCTATGTGACCTGGCTTTAATTGTACCTGGAAATCGCGGGGTATTAGCAGTGGGTTGTAAAGGCTACGATCAGTGTGTGGCCACGCTGTGCGGGTAAAGAGCGTTGTCGTGGAACACGCCGCCGCTGCATTACCGTTGGAACTTATGCAAACATTCGTTATGTACTTGTGTCCACGGAAAATTGCTGTTGCGCTGAGCAAACAGTACAAAAAGTTATAGTAGTCTGTTGTCTCTTGGTATTTTAGTACGTGTTAATTGTGTTAACATTTCATTTTGTACTAAAAACGTACGTTTAGCAATTATTTACTTTACGTTGCTGTGCTTAATTTAACAGTTCACAGCTTTTAGCGTTTGTTTACTTAACACAGTTTTAATAACGTGACATGCGTTTGTATTTTTAATAACTGGAATAAAAACAAGATGGCTCGTTCAAAATAGCGTGAATCTATGTAATGAGAGAAGCACCATAACATATGTAATATAAAACATATGAAACTTTTCGCCGACGTACAAACACAGATAATTAAGGAGCGTGAAACCATTTTGAATATTTTATGAATGAGTATTTCATATGTATGAGAGCGTGGCTACTAGAAGGAAATTATATAAATTTGCATTCCTAATGAATACATTTATCAAGTCATACCGACATGTTCAGTTTTTGTCGAAATATTAGAAAAGCTGGTAAGACAAAGAATGACTGTTCAAGATAAAATTGTGTTTGTATTAACATTCAAAATATTTGAGTCGCAGCCAAATATCAAATAGGAAGTCATTTCGTTGAATAAATAAAGAGCAAAAACCAGACACGACGAACGCGAAATAACTCTGAATTTGGTGGGAGACAATCTGCTCATCGTCCGCAGAGAATTTGTCGCGTTATTGAGTATCGTAAAGCAAATGTGGCGCGGTCGTGTCGGCTGCGTCATTTCGGCGACGCGACGTTCATTCGGCTGATGAACGCAACAAAACCATGATGCGGGCCGGGCTGCCACATTGCGCGTGTAATTGCCGCGAGCGTGCGACGAGCCGCCATTAATCTCGCCAACACTCGATAAAACGCACAAGTCATGCTACAATGTTATAGTCACACCCCTCCCGAGCGAGCATTTTGTTATGTAATGTTATTGTAAATTGTACAGCCACTGCGGCTGCTTAAATGTATTAAAGTAATTAATGAATACGAAATGAAAACTTTTACTGGTATTAAGCCAGTGGAAATGTCCCAGAATGTTCGTACAACTTCAAAGCATGTCGTTCGCTGAAAATATAAATAAAATATTTTAACCAAACCAACAATATTTACCCACTAGCATCCATTAACCACATTCGTATTGAGAAAAACCAAACATTTAATTTACCTTCGCTAATTACAAATAAACCAAGAAGAATAATAAAGAATTTTAATATTTACGTAAACGTCGTCCGCCGCCAACAGCGCAGCACAATCTCGAACGCGAAAACTTTTTCACATTTTCCTAAGGTTTTATCTTGTCAGATGGTCGTAATTTACCAACTTACGTCTATAGACAAATAGTGTGACAGTAATGGAAGGGAGCGTATACACTGAGTTGGTCGCCGTTCCCGGTCGCACGGCGCGCTTCGGCTCCACACTCACAGAGCATTCGAGACAAATTGAATTTGCGCGAACGCCGACGACGAGCCAGTTTGCGCTGCTAACTAGCTGCGACGTGAATGCTGCCACCCTTGTCTTTATATTATATCTGTCTAACCATTTTAGCTACCGGTTCCTGAAATACTAGCGTACCTGTTCGCCTCGCTCGCTGATCACAACTACTTTATATTAAGTTACGATTTCAAATGAACTTCGCGATATCGACGAAGAAAAACAAACTTCATCGATACTCACACTCAGTTTTTACAGTCTCAGGCGTTTTTACTAAGTACCTACTACTAGATAAGACATGTATTGAATATTTTTCGTTATAGGAAATCTACAGAACCAAACATTAATGGACATAAAACGTAAGGTAGAACATCCTATGTTAATTTCTTGCTTAAGACAAAATATATAAAGAGATACATGATACTAAGAGACATTTTAATGAGGGTAGTATTAAAATACCCCTTTGTACATTCTTTAGTAACAGTAAACGAACGACACATAACACCACAGAAGCAAATAATTCGACATAAACGTTGTTGTCACATCGTCTAAAAATCCAATAATAAGCTACCGTTTTCAATCAAGATCCAGGGGGCGCATGAGAGCGGAGCCAGCGGAAAGCTTCTAATAGCAAGCGAGAGAAAACACATTTGTCTTGTCCCGGACCGTTAGCGTATATTACGCCGCCTGAGACATCGCCTGCTGCGTGCTTCTTAACTCAGTTTCACTATGTTAACTTGTGCGTTTTTCATCGTTACACAAAAATTAGCCAAAGTTGTTACAGTAACACAAACAACTTCTGTAATATCACAAACTTTAAAGCTCTTATGATAATTACGACAACTAACTACCTACTAACTTAAAATATAAGTACGTACTTACAGTTTCTGTGGAGAGCTTAAACAAAGCATGTTATGTCGTCGGAGCTTATTAAAAGTTTATTTTTCAAATAGAGGAAGTACGTAAGTCAACTTTATGACAACAACCTGCAACAAGAGTCCCGCCGTAATGAGTGAATAGCCGAAGTTCGGCACCAACTTCTCCGAGTTGACGTCTCTACCGATACTTTATTATTCAAACTATATTCAATTGATATAAGGTTCCTCTACAACAATAGGATCGTTGTAATTAATAGGTAGTCCAAACTGTAACTACATATTGTAATACAAGTTTCTCTTAGTTTTATTATATCTCAGTTTCCGTGAGCTTACAAGTAGCTCACATATTACGTGTTTTTTTCATCCTTACATATTATTAAACAAAGTCCCCTCGCGGCGTCTGTCTGTCTGTCTGTACACGATAAACTCAAAAACTATTCGGATTTTCAAACGGTTTTCATCAATGGACGGAGTGATTCATGGGAAAGGTTTAGGTGTGTAATTAATTAAAGTTTGTGTAAATATCACGATTATCGAAATATCACGATTATTGTTGAAGATGTCGGAAAAAATCATTCCGACTGGGAGCTTTACTGGTGTGCGCCGCGTAAACCGTAAGAGATACATCAAATTAATGTTCTATAGAATAGTACATTTTCCGCTTTTTTTAGTAGTCCGCGATAGCATATCTCTATCATCTAAGGATGACTCACAGGAATATTTTTTCTTATTTCCTTTAGAATTTGATAAAAGTGTCGTTATTTCCGAAACTATTTTGACCAATATTAAATTAATCCTTATCTAATAAAATTTGGCCATTCCACGGCAACATAATCACATAATAATAATCTACTATTTTAAATAGTCCTAATTAAATAAACCGCAGCGCTAATAGGAGGTAGATTTTATAGTATGTAGAATGTAGATTCTATTGCCGTGTGCAATTCCCAAGTCATTCTATTTATTAAAGAAATAAAGATGACAAATAGGTACTTACTGAATAAATTAACAGACTTGGTTTTAGATTAGATCTTTTTACGGTAGAAGACTTTTTTTTACATCTGTGTTTTTTATGGGATCTCATTTCTTTTTGTAGGTAGATACATCGATACTGATACAGAACCTACATCAGTTTAATAAAACGTGTAGGTTTGTGTGTTTATCTGCGGCATCGTAGATAAACAGGTTGTTTTACCTAATTATGATTGCTTCTTCATTCAATTTCAATGCAGTTGAATTGACAACTGATTTCATTTGTCGCCCATGTAACCTTTGAAGAAACTGATTGTGTCTACCATTATATTCCATTAGATAGGTACACTGGGCACATAGGCGATATGTATATGTAATAAGGGCATAGGTACCGCAGGTAATGAATAATTTTACAAACTGTTTGTTTATGTATGGAATTCAATTTTACCTACCTATGTACCTACCTACCCTGTGATGAACAATTGCATGAACTGCAAAAGTAAGTAAACAGTAAGCAAGTAAAAATTAAAATATACCGCAATTTCAGTCTTGTTTTCTAGATACATGAACTGCGTAAGTAACTTTGTAATCCTTTATGAATAATATGCGATTACAAAGTTACTTATGCAGTTCGTATATCTAGAAAACGGGACTGAAATTGCAGTATATTTTAATTTTTGCTTACTATAGGCTAAACACTCGTTGTGTTCAAAATTTGAAACTTGTGTGTCTTCTAGAAGTACCTTAGAATTTTGATGACCGGTGAGAAAGTCACTTAGAACTTTGACCTGGAATAGTTCTTAAACTACAGGTTAAAATTGAATGTAATTTGGGAATATATTTAACCCTCTTGGTCACCGAATATTCCTGGCTTCTAGCTTTATCCACAACGAAGTTAAAGGGGGTCGAAAATGTCTTGTCTTGGTCTCCGAAAATTTCGTTGTGGATGTGGCATCGAGAAGAGATGGTACGGCTGTGCCTTTGTGTTTCTTTGGTGCGGGCACTGCCGTGCCCATATAATGAGATATATTGAGAAACTCAACCACGAAATCTAAGTTAAAAATATTTTGCACTACACATTTTTAATATAGGAGTACACTGGGTCACGTAAGGATGCTACACCACCAAAAGCCAAACAGATAGACTCGCGAAACATGACGGAGATACACGACACGCGAGTATTTCCCGAAGGAGTTAGAGGAATGGGGAGTATTTAACATCAACGTTCTGGTGATAACAATACTTAGTCCATTTTCTTCTGGTAATGGACCCCGAATTTCGGGTCGCTAGTGGGTTTCCGGCAAAAAACCTAATATGTTACTAACAAAATGTAGCCCATTTTGGTAACTCACTGACCACGAGGCCAATGAAACAGATATCCTACAGGCATGTACGCACCTCAAATGGCATATAGTAAGTGCTATTCTACTTATCGAGCTACTCAACATATTATTTAATACAATCGAAAAAAAAAAACAGTTTCCCGCAGCATATTTTTTATACTTAAACGAATCAGATTGACTTCCATTAGACATTAGAACACTTACAGTTAACTGTGTACGGTAGTTATGACAAAGTAGGCAACGTGTCTGGCGCCGGCGCGTCTCCTCACTTTTGCCCCCTCTAAATCTTATAGCACCACGGTGTCATAATGCAAGCAAGACACAAACATGTCTACGTGCGCCAAGCTTGTTAAGTGGTTTGGAAGAAAAACATCACAAAAACTTTTTTATTGTCGTAAGCCATTTAAGCCGTCTGTATTCCTTTTGTATAGGTAACTGTTCTATACAGAGTTGAGACACATAAAAATATGTTTTTATCAGTTGAAGTAAGTTTAGTATTTTGAGTATAATAAATGTTAACGTTTTTCTTCTTTATTCCGGCCTAGTTGTTGCTTGCTTATTCCCTAAGTTTCGTTCTGTTAAAGGGTTAGGTCGTGCCCTCATTAACACGGACCTGCTCCTTAACTCATGACTTTCGTTCCCCACGACGCGACTGTCACCCGACCTTCTTAGCCTAATATTATCAGATTAAGGGAGTATCCTCCTAATCGTAATCCGACTGTACATACTGATAAATTGGGTAGTTTAAAGGGTTATAGTAGGGGTATTGCCGAAAAGATAATTTACTACTAGGGGCAAAACTGACACATACTATTTTATCTAAGTAAGGAAATGTGTGTTAGACCAAATCTTTTACCTACAATAATTCATTTTGATACAAGTGTGCTAAGTTTGGAATTGCACTCGAGGTGGGATTGCAGAGTGATCGCGGCGTAATGGACCTGAGAGTGAAATGAAAAATGCTCACGCGTATCAAACGACGTTTTCAATACACTTGCGAGGAAAAAAAATATCACATACATAATATTTTGTAACAAATGTTTGTGAAAAATGGCCCGCGGAATTTTTCGCATGTCTTGCCTTTACATTTTGAAATAGAGGCAACTGACACAGTTTATTTAAAAAAATATAAAAACTGAACATTGAAGCACAAACTAATGTTAATTTGTTGAAGTCATTTTATGACAAATAATGCTTATTTATCGTATTTTATTTAATAACTTGCTCAGATTATCTATTCACAAAAACTTTAGGCATAAAAAGGCATGGGAACTCTTTACTGAAACCAAAAATCTCTAATCTCTAATTGACAGATTGTGTGTCTGATAGATCTGTGGAGCACTTTCCCGCACTAGTGTGAGAAAGCAAAATAAAAAAGCACGCGTGTTAAATACACTGCATTGTAAACCTAAAGACAGTGCAATAAAAGCCACGTTAAGAGCAAATATGTTAAAAATAATAATAACTACATTATTCTACATTATGCCACATTAATCATATTGTCACAAACTAAAATTACAAATCATTTATTGTTACTCAAACTTACAAAAAGCTATTAAAAATTAGGGGCACCCGAAGAAGTGTTATAACTGAGAATGCAGTGTTTCCCGGATAAGGAATGCGATAAAAGTTTACGGTTGTCGAATAGTCGTAAAAAAATCACCGCATAGAGAACGCTTTTCCAAATCCTCGGTTACCACCCGACTCTCGAGTAGTCACGAGTGATCTAAGCAAATCGATGTTGCCATGGCCATTGCTTTTCTTCATTGAGTTGTTCTTTTTTTCTCTATCAATTTATTTTTATTGTGAACACACGTATTTTAAAAAGTAATCTAAACTAAACCAAGAGACAACATTTTTATTTATAGTGTATGAACATAAATAATAATAATCGGAATTTCCTGTAAATTGAAATGTAAATATTTCTGATAGCAATTTGCCTAATTAGATAACAACAAGGATTCCGATAACATTTCATGGGGATGACGGGCGACATAAAACGTGTCGGAGACGACTGTCCCCCTTGGTCTCCTGTGCGGGACTACATCGCGACGCGACGCTCGCCCGACGCCCGGCCGGAGTCACCCCCGTGCCCGACCCTGGCCCCGCTACAGCGAATATTTTTTGTGGGGACATCATAATAATAGCTCTGTATTACTTCAGGAGAAATTCCAAGAAGTTTATAACTCGAGATGAGTTTCGTGTTCCTTGTCATAAATAATAAAGCGGTCGTGGACTACAACGTTGTGCAGATTTTAAGTGAAGTAAAAATTCAAGAAATAATTTTTCATTTTCGGGTCCCGGGTCAAAAGGACATTGTCGGAAGTTTCGTAAATTAATGAAGATTTCATAAAGAACACGGTGCGACTTTCGAAGCCGGGTTAACCGCACGAAAAGAAAACTCTTCAATGATTTTATACGAACCCTCTTGTAAAAATAGCATATAAAATTTAACGAGGAATACATTAACAATTTGAAACATTCACGCTTGATCGGACACCGCGTGACAGGTATTATGTAAAGGGTGACTCGTGATTCTGCGCTGTCGTATAGCAATTCTTTTCTCATCGACTTTTTCGCATGATAAATTACAAGAAGGCAAAATTATTATATTAAATAGCTGGATATTTACAAAGGAGAACAAAGAGCTTGTAAGTAAACAGATACCTGCCAACCAATCAATCTAATATCATAAATTTCGTTTAACGCTCAAACTATCTGTAACACGACGGCGGAGGCGGGCGAAGCCACTGTTCTCTCCATGCTGCCTACAGATTCTACTTAAGTTAATGGATAAGTTGCGAAGGCACGGAGTTTACTTTGTGTTTTCAGGTAGACGGACTTGATCGAGAAGTTTTCTTCGTTAATTTGAACAAGGAGGAGCTTTACAAAACTGTCAGGATAGTTTCAGGAACAAGGTGCCCTGATTGTCGAGTTTATAATTACCATGATAACAATATGTACTCGGTATTTTTATTAGCTTTAGATTTAACCAAACTGTTTACTCTTTTAACAAATTCTTTTTTGCCACACGTGTCTAAATAAAATGTAGAAATAAAAAATACTACGAATAAAAAAGATACTACCTGTGGGTTTTAACTTTATCCGAGTAAGTAAACATTCAACGGCGTTACAAATTACGACTGAATTACAAGTTATTTTCAAAAAAGTAAGTTGCCCAAAACTTCCTCCGCCTAAAGAATTATGAAGATTAGCATAACAAAGTAACCTGAGACTGCTCAGAGAATGCGTCGCCTTTTGCAACTCACGAATCTGGTGCTGTATTTATTTCTAAAGTTACGACAATATTGTGAAGAATTAAGATAAAGGTTCATATTTTTATGATTCTATTGTCACTGTTGTATTAAAAAGCTGCATCCGACGACTAAAAAAGCCGAGGGCGAGCGCAGCACGGCGCGGGACACAGGCCTATAACTCGCTTTCGCTACCAATTACGCTAATGGAATTTATTTCATTTCAAACCCACGTTGCCGCTGAAGTCCGTTCTATGCGCTCTAGGTGCTTTATTGCAACTTCAAATGGATACAATATACCTTTTGTAAACTTAGTTTAAGTCGTACTAGTTGCACTGGACGTAGAACTTCTTTTGAATGTTCTTAATGTTTAGTACAGCCAAGTTAGTTTAACCAATACTGAATGAAAGATTTATAATTAGAGAAAGATATCTTTAGGTATGTGGGTTTTATTCGTTGTTGGCGGTCAAGTAACTCTACCTTCGGAATTTTTATGCCTCATTAATTTCAATGTCCAATCAGATAAATGTTTTTACGAATCTCTTAATTAAATTAGTAAGTTGTACCGTGGTCACACACTTTAATGTCATATACAGTGTTGATACAAAAATGACACGACTTACATTTTTAATCCCTGCAGGTTTTTAATATTGGATACGCGTTAGTAATGGATCAAGTTCGCGTATTAAAAGTTAAAAACTAGCCCTTACAAGACTCGTACGTGTTCTTTGTCTCAAGTTTTGTGCTCACCTCTAAGGAAGTTCCCCCTCGGAGCAACTAATATTAGTCAATTAGGTATTCAGGACGCGCGCGGCGCACCCCGCTCGCTCCTGCCGCCTGCGTCTAGCTTCAGCTCGCTTTCGCTTCTATTCCACGCTGCAATGCCAATTAAAAAAATACCGAGCCATGTTAGCTAATGTTGCGAACGTCTGCTGGTTCTGTCGAAGAATTTCTTTAGATTGCTCACACAATGTGTATACGATGTGTGTTTTTAGATGACACAAAATTAAGACTCTTTGTTATTAACATAAAAATAATGCTGCTTTGAAAAGTAATTTATTAAAGAGTAAAGTAAAGTCAAATAGTCCTAGGTTCCGCTTATTTAGTTTTCCCAAATTCATGTCAATATTTAGGGTAGTTTGAAATTCTAACAAAAAATCCGAATTTAAATATTTTATGTTGGTTCCCTTATCATATTCTAAGAGTTCTTTTTAGAACACTCTTGGGTGTTACGACTTTTATCGCAGGAAATCTCTCTCCTTTCTGCATAATTCATCGCTATGAAGTTGAAACCGAAGTCGTAAAAGAAATCGTTCTATGATTTCATGTCTTCGGCGGGAAACTTTCTACTTGTCTTTCTTTTGAATCAACGGTCGCTCCGGGCCATGTTACCTATATTATCGACGATTGCACTTTTGATCCTTTATGAATACGTCTGGAACGTTTATAGTAATCGTTTTATGATTCGGCTACCTACCTTTTTAAGGTTAAGTTTAGTTATTTTATTTTATTATAAACATGTGCTAGGTAGTACATTTACTTCGTGACTTTTGAGTATGTTCTATTTCATAATTTATTCGGGCTATTGTTATTTTTAAGAATCTTCAACTTAAAATGCTACAAAACGTCATGTATTATGTTATGAGTTCTCAATTCTCATGTCATAGGTAGGTCACACATCAGTTACAACACAGCCCACGTGTTCAATGCTCCTTTAGAAGTTATTTCTATTTATTTCTAGAACATTCCTCGAACAGTGTAACATTTAGTGCGGTTGTTGCAAGTTTATTTGTAGCCTCATATTTTACTTTCTACATGTTGAGGCCCGTCTAACTCCTGCCAACGTCGGAAGCTTCTTCTTTGCAAGAAATGTTTTAAGACGAATTCCGAAAATTTCCCCTCAACATTGCGATTCAAAGAAACAAACTTATATTAAAGTAATTTAAAAGGCGTCTTTGTTATTCTTTGTCCAAAGTTAGAAGTTATGCATTTTGTATTTTTGGGCAAAACAAATGGAAAACATGTTTATTGTTGTACCTTGAATCGATAAACTACAACACAAGTAAGTGTTAATAAGTAACACAAAAACGCATTTTTTAAAGTGCTTTAGGTAAATAGGTAAGATATGTAAAACGTGCATGTCACCACTAATCAAATAAACAGTTAACCACAGAGTTTCACAAAAGAAAATAAGTTCTAAAGAAACGTTTTTGTCGACAAATTAAAATTAATACTTTAAATTATATTGTTGTCTTCTGCCATTATGTCGCCTGCAACCAAGGTTAATTTGAAATTATAATTTGATTAGCTTTGTGCTGGATACAAGAGGGAGGAAGTCTTTTGCAATAATTGTTATTTACTGCAGTGGCCGCCAGAGACAATATTGTACAGACTATCTTAGAACACATTTTATGAAATCATAATTTGATTATCTCGGGCTTAAAAATTATGGTAACGAAAAAAGCATCCGTCCATTTAAACAAGCTGCTGCCAATATTAAATTCTTAAATCTTGGGAAGATGGTATATTAAATTGCTTTTTGGAGTAACGATATCAAGATAACAAAGTTTTGTTTTTAACAAAAATAAATTAAGCGAGTTATGAGTGCACCTGAAAGCACCTGGAAGCACCTTCTTATTGGTTAGAATGGAACATTGGAACTGTTTATATTGGAGGGTTTAAGAAACACATTTACGAGTATAGGTAATCATGGGCGTACCCAGGGGGGGGGGGCAGGGGAAGACAGTTGCCCCCCCTGGAAAATATACTTTACAATTACAACATGTATATTATGCATTTATTTTTAGAAAATATCGCGCTGCGCGGCCCCTGCAATTTTTTTTAGCAATGCCTTACTTATTCTACGACTACAATTGAATGTTCATCATACCTACATTCACAGACGCGTTTAAAAATGGCTGAGATCAAAAATGATCGAAGACAGGTTAAATGGGCTTTACTCTGTCCGTCTTTGGTCAGTGTCAGGTTGTATTATGATCAAAATGTGATTCGCGACCATAACAAATATGTATTTACAGAATTGTAATCATTAGAATCATTAAAACATCTCTCTCAGTTAAATTTGTTCCATTTAATAACTTTTTCATGAAAACATGACATTTGAGAACCTTCACCTTAAGACATTTCTGATTTGCCTCCCCCGGGCCAAAAACTGGGTACGCCCATGTAGTTAATGAATGACAATCTCTTCTAGGTACTTGCTTATGATGAATATTAGTATTTTACGTCAAATACTTTATACCTACGCGGACATTCTACCATTCAATTTTTCGTGAGTAAAATATCCCCCAAACATTTTACAAATAACTCGGTGATTAATATTCAACAAAGCCGATTTCTTCCCGATTTAATGTGGGGATGGTATTATAATATAAATAAAGCCAATCTCCCCGCAAAATGGACCGTGTGCCTGCCTAATCCTGTAATAAATCATCATTTAGATCGAATAATCATCATAAACCTTACGTCGTCGGTGAGTGAGCGGCGCGCGGCGCGGCCGGCGACCGCGCCCGATCGCGGCCATACATCATGTGGCGATTACTTGTATCAAACAAACATTACGCCGGACTTGCCTTCTCATATTCCCAGAGAGCCGCGTGCCGCTTTACCAATAACGATATCTTTCTTTTTCGGCAACAAATAGATTTATGATTGCATTCATCTACCAATCATTACATAGTTACTCATGTTACACTACACTACACACACAAGGTCACATTAAACTCCGCAAATGTGGTTGGTATTGGTATCAAAACAAGGTAAATAAAAAAAACAATTTTTAGGTCCACTACCGCTGCTGGCTGGTATTGTGGTTAATTGAAGACGAATTGAGTTTTTTTTTTTTTGCGTTATCTTGTTTATATTTTGATACCCATCACGTCTGTGAAGTTTACACAAAATAACTCAGTTTTTATACTGCTATTTCAAGTAACAGTAACAGTACACAATCTACGGTCGTTGACGCCAAACAATTTTTTTTTTGTTTTATTAAGTTTGATTTCGATACCGTCACGTATGCGGAGTTTCACAAATTCATTTAATTTGACCCTGTAGATATGTACGTACAGGCGGTCTACTCTACACAGTTTTGATAATAAACTAACTAGTTTTCATTTAGTGGCGTTCTGCGTGAGTTTATGTAATATGTGTTTATGTAGTTTTCATCTTTACTGATGTTTCCACCCCTCAAATGTGTTACTAAGACAATAAAAGCTTAAAAAGCCTACACCGGAATGCCGAAGTTATGACGAACACGAGATGTGTGGTAAACAACTTTTTTTGAATCGTCAGTGATAGTGAACTTAAAACTAATTTACGCTTGCAGAATGATATGAATTTTAAATTGACGTTAGGGGGTAAATGGACGTAGGGGTTTGAACGGTGTGGTGCAGTACTGTAGTGAGTCGAAATCGGGAGCCCCAGGGCTGCCGCGATAGACAAACGACATCACCGGGGCCCGATTAAAAATTCGACGAGGGGCTGTGCACGATGTTATCGAAGCAAAACCGTTTTGAGCCCAGAGGCCGAGGGCAAGATTTAGGAAGCAGTGCCTATTTTGTAAGACATGCTCAGATTTCATCTTTTTTATATTTTTATAGTGGATAAATAAGCTTGGAATCAAACTGAGTTTAATTGGGATTTTAAGGGGAAAAAAATGGATAAGTGCGCGATTAATTCGCGTGGAGAGGGTACCCTACGATCAATGTGTTATCTACCATGTTTATCCCAAGAACCAACTTAACATTGTATGTAGTTGAAAAACATGTTCTCCCAACATTCCAATCACAATGTCAGTTTGTACTTTTACTTTTGGATCAACGAAATGATGTGTACCAAATTTCAACTTAATATGTTATAGATAAACCTAAATATGTATAAATTTCAGGTTTTGTCATTCCATCACAACTAAAAACGTGCCTATAGGAAAAACAAAGTAAAGAAACAATTTTGTAAAAGCAGCACATCGACACTCTACGACTATTAGACCCACATGAACAAGAAGTTAGGAGAGTTACACACCTCGTTCTGTTTGGAATATTCGTAGGCAGTATTTACCTCTTCATTGAACAACAAAGCCGACCCGTAGCACTTACTACACATAATCGGCTTCCATTCGACTCGTGTCGATCGGCAAACTCCGTTCGGCACCTATCCTGGGTCGGCAGAATTCGAGTTAAGCTGAGCAGCTTTTTCCCGAACATATATCTATGTACATAATATTTAATTATGCCGCCCGGCTGTGCCGAAGCATGCCGACTCGAACAAGTGTGTAGCACCCCATAGCCTAAAAGCAGCCCCAGAAGCTTGCATTTCACCTGCAAAAAACAAAAACCCATTTGGTGTGTAGGTACTAAGTTGTTCTGTCGTGGGTATTTCTGTCAATTTCGCCGCACCATGGGCCGGGTTCAGCCCCCGTGATGTCATAAACCACGCATCCGCGCGCAGCGTGTGCGTGAATGGGGTATATTTAAAACTAAATACAGCCGAGTTTTTTTTTGTTTTTTGACGTCGTATGTAAGGTATACATACGTATAAGGTACATAACCTACAACAAAGTATAATTTTTTTATTCGAGTTTTAGAGTTTCGTAGTAAAACCTGAAATATAGTTTCGCCAAGTCCCAATGTCTGTCTGTCTGTCTATCCCCGGTTTTACTCAACCAATCAAGGGACCACCCTCGGTACGAAAAAGCTGTAATTTGGCATCGCTATAAGTACATAGTAAATACGCCTACAAAGTTGTAAAATAAAAACTAGAAAAAAGTTTTTTTTGTGTTACAGGTAAAGCGGGCTTCAATTTTTTTCTAGTTTTTTCCATTGTAGTTTTATAAAGGTGCCCCTACCACCTGATACAGAAATAACGTTGTTTTGCATAGTTTTTTTTTTCACAAATTTTCTCGGTAGGCGTGTGCTCAATTTCGATAAAAAACTAAACTGCTTAGTAAGTAAATAGTAAATGCCAAAGTTCCTTGGTAAAACATCCAATCATCTATTAAATTAAGCGACACACAGTGCCATCTATTACACGTACGCACGAACTAAAAGATATAAGGGTGTCGTGGAAACATGAGACCCCATTAAATAAGTCCACTCAGCCACATGGGATATGAACGCAAAAGTATTTCGTCAAATAATTAATAGATTTTGCATAAGAACTTATTGAATGGTTTCAAATATTTCAGGAAAAATAGAAAGGAGGTGTTATATCTACCTAGGATAATTATATTTTTACAACACGTAAACTTCGCAGATGTTATCTTCGCCCCAAAATCCTTCATAAAAAAGCTTGTAATAATTATTGCAAAAACAACAAAACAAAATAAGTATAAACCTTTCTGATTCGCACAAAAAATAGTAAAAAAGGCGATCTGTCACTCAAATATGTAATTTAAAAAAATACAAGGACGGTAGCAATACAGGGTACACCCCTAATACCGGCAAATTAAAAGGCGCTGTAGTCTCCAGGGACACCCATTTTGAAGCGGTAAAGATTTGCGAGGGTGCAGGCCATTCTCTATGGTCGGACGTACAATCGATCATTAATTACGTTTAGTCACATTTACGCGCCACATGTTACTGTAAGCTTTCGTGTAATGTCCTTGTAGAGACCCCCACCTTACATATTTAGCAATAATTGCATTCTTTTGTTGCAGTGTATTTGCTCGAAGCTTACAAATTACACTATCACTATCACAAGTAGTGAAGAGTGCAAAGTTATCCGTAATAGGTACCTAGATGCTTAGAATAGTGCATCTTACGTTTCAAAATAAAAATAAATGTGCGATTCTAGACGACAAAAATTTCCTTAAGATCAGATATAACGTTTCTCAATAGAAAGAACTAATATTATTGTGTGGTATAAACTTAGCACAGTAAGTGAAGCAAAAGTACATTATATTTACATAGGTACGTAGAAACAGAATTTGGCCTCCGAGCAGAGCGCGTGTAGATAAGCATCTGCTGAGTGGTCCCCTTGTGTTTTCCGATCGACACACGCTCTGTGTTGCTATTAATTTCTGAACCCAGTCACAAAGCTTGGACATAATGTGATTATATTAGCAAGTAAAATGAGTATACCACTATAATTTTATGCAGTCGTATTATCATGCCTGAGGAAAAATCCCTGTGTGAAAGTTGATGAATGCGTCTGATCAAGATAGCTGAGAAATAAAACCACGACGTTATGTCTGAGCTGTGCCTAATTGAACGTTACGGTTTATATGTTAAGCAGAACCACGCAACTCGAGACACACTAAACACCAGAAACTAACTGACTTGATTAATGAATGGGTCTAGTTATCCACAGCTGGTATAACTAATCGGTCGCTACCTATACACGTACGTATATGATACACAATGTAACCACAACGAGTCAACAGGTTAACCGCAAACTGCATGCTACAACCTTGTGGTCATCGATCTATTTACTATTCACAACCTTCGCGCAGAGGTGCTCAAAGGAAAACAAAAAATACGAAGCCAAACTTTGTCTTCACCTTGACTTGCCAATAAGGAACACGTCCCTAAAAATGTAAAGTGAGGGGAGACGTTAATAAAAATTCCACGCTGAAACAACAAATTAAACGAAGCCGAGCCACTCGAAAAGCCATAAGTACTCATCTCAATTGCTACCGATAAGAAATCCAAGCCTTGGCAATGTATTCGAGGCACGTTTCGGCTCACGGTTTTTTCTCGCTATGCTACTGTGGCGTTTAAAACGAATTGACTCTTAAATTCTTCAGAATGAAATGCTGTCGGAGTTTTATTAAATCGAGTGTAACCATTCCTGACATTACGCAAATGGCGGGCCCTCCCCTACATCTGTCGCAGGGATGCACCCCCTTAATAAGTGTTAACGCTCGCCGGCTGCGATGAACACTCCGTCCCGGCTCAAGCTAAATCTCTACAAATTCTTGATACAAATTAATGCCGTGGGAGGACTCCGCGAGCATCTCTTGTAATTTCATTTTGTATTAGAAATGTGCCCCTTAGACACGCAATGAAAACATTCAGTATGTGAGATGTTCAACATGCTTAATAGTTGATGTTGCTTTATCTAGTTTAAGAGTTGCCTCAAGATCTTGACTTGATTATATTGTTTCAATAGAAACAACGATAAGATTTGTCTGTGAGTTTACGAATATTACATTTTGTAATAAACACTAACACAACGGGCGAGCTGGAAATTATGCGAACCATCAGCTACATTACAGTTAGGATGCTTACAAGCAGGCAGCCCTACTACATCACAACCTACAATCTGTACAGCAAAAGAAAACTTGAATAAATAACTGTCAGCTTATTTACTTAGGTTTGCTATCGACTAGTCACTAGAGGATGCCTGTTGGTATGTTAGAACAAAATAACTGAAGTAGGAGTAACTTAATTCTAGCAAGCTCATTTGCTCATAACAGAAATAATCATAAATCAACTCATACAGGGAAATCCAGATAAAGCTATAAGTTACGTACAACAATAACATCATACAAATTGCGAATCATTTCTATTTTTCAGACCATTAACTCTGAACAATAACACGGCAGCGGAACGGGCGAGAGTAAAATAAACGCCGAGCGAAATAGTTCGGAACTGGTATCATCGTTGCAAATGTAAATGAACAATTAAAGCGCTCGCCGTGGCCAGGGACAATGATGATAATTATTTTAGTTTGCTGTCGGCGCGGTTGTCAGTCGGCGCCGGCGCTCGCCCCGCGCTGGAATGCTCCTCGGACCCCTATTTTCGCCATTAAACAGCGACACTTCTGCTGTTCGTAAATTATTATCAGCTAGCGCTTTCATTACTCGGTTCCGTAACAAAGGAACTCTCCGAATGTACGTAGTGATTCAACTTCGGATCGAGTGCGCCTCCACCACCATTGTTCACCAGAAATCATGACTCATATTAGGCCCCGAGGTGAAATTTTGATTAATTCGTTACACTATTCTCCGTTATCGGTAGTTCAGGCCGAGGAACTTCAGTGAATGGGCGCTCTGAACTGTGGAATAATTGCATCTGGTTAGTTTGAAACGTCGTTACTGCATGACGTCGAGATATTTAGTGCACGCTTCAAGTTTTTATTCGAAAAGCTTTCCAGCACTAACTACTAGAACAGTTGCCATTATGAATTCAAAGAAACCGTTACCTACATCTTAGTATTTTCTACAACTTCTGACATGGAATATAGATCCATTTTCCTACAAAGGCTTATTTCTGCATAGCACTTGAAACCTCTGTCACAGTACTCAAACCTTAATTTAAATTGCTGAAATTCTATTCTTAACCTTCTTCTTCTTTTCGTGTGCTTAGTGACTAACCTAGTGTCAGAGTTTCAAAGCCGCCCATGGGCCTCTGACTTGGCTTCACATGTAGTCGAGAAATATCTCTCAGGCATGCCGGTTTCCTCACGATGTTTTCCTTCACCGTTTTTGAAGCAAGTGATAATTATACAATATGCACATGAATGCGAAAAGTCAGAGGTGCGTGCCTTGGATTCGAACTCGAGACCTATGATTTGGCAGTCTAACGGTCACACCACTAGGCTATCACTGCTTAACCTAAGAATAGGATATTAGTGGTAAAACTTATTACGAAAGGAATGGTAGACGGTATGTGTATCTACCACAACTACCATTTCGCCAAACAGGATTGCAGTGTTCCGGTTTGAAGGGTACAGATGCCGTTGAAATTGCATGCATGTGAGAGTCTGCGAATTTATGTAACGGGCACAATGCAATGATACCTTTGGAGAGTTAGGAATAATACCGTTCTAGACGAAAAAGTTACCGTTTAGCATTAGGTCGATCATCCTTCAGCTCTGCATTTTCAAAATTGGTAATCATAAGCTTCTAGACAAGAGGACACTAGGAGATTATAAGACACGCCCATCTAATGGTTGTCGGGACAAAGCACGAGTGTATAGTAACAGCACCGACTATAGAGTATGAGTAGAAATCGCCAAGATATTAAATAGGCATACAAATGACACTGACACTGGAATACTTAAAGGGTCACAGTATATTAGACTGACTTTGTGTATCGTATACCTATCGCCACTTATGTCACGATTACAAACAAAAATCTCACTTGCTCCATCAGCCAGACCTAGCCGATATGAACTTACACTTTGTGAACTTTTGAAAATTAACTTGAGAAATAATTTGCAGATTAAAATGGTCAACTGATCAGTATTCCTACATGTCCAGTGAATGACTATCATTCTATTACAATGTAGATATCAAGACCACAGTGCATTTCTTGGAACTTGACTAATTTCTTCTTACTAATTATATTTATCAATATTTATACATACAGGGTGGCAGGGACATCGACACGAAAACTGGTACCATGGATTCCCCTGCGTCGAAATTTGTCACCGGTTATAAAAACAAAAACAGCTGTTTCATAGAAAGTGCAATACCTACATGGTTAAAATGTATAAAACAGCAGATTTTTTTTTATAACCGGCGAAAAATTTCAGCCGTGTGTTCAGAATCATGCACTGAATCCTTGGTAATGGTAACAGTTTTCGCGTCGATATCCCTGCCACCATGTATATCAGTGGACGACTTTTGGCTGAAATGATGATGATGATAATGATACATATATAAATGACTAGCTTCTGCCCGCGACATCATCGCGGATGAAGTCGCGGGCAGAAGCTCGCAATAGAACCTTCCGCAAGAATTGGGCTATCCAATGCAAAAATATTTTTACAAATCCGACTGGTAGTCCTGGACATTATCCCTACATACAAACTTACGAACAAACAATATTTACCTCTTTATAATATTATTATAAGTATAAATTAGACAAACACCTCGTGGAACATCCGAATGATAGGCCAGCACTACGTGTATTGTGAGTAATGCAAAACGCTTCCGTCGGAACGAAAAAATGGACTGAAACGCTCGCCTGTACGCCATAACAACAAAGAATCAGATTGTTTGTTGTTATATGTTCATAGTAGAGATGAACATGCACATAAAACTGAGCTGAACATGCACATGTTCAGCAATTGATTTCCTTGAGCGATTGATTATCATGAAGTGTTACAAGATATGTGTTGCCAAAAGGTACACCGTACACTTATTCAAACAACAAGCATTTTCTCAAGCAAGTGTCTTCGACGAGACGGCAAATTATTTACACCTATTAAACCAATCTTTGATTTACAGTAGGTATCCCATATAAAAGCAAAGATTCGTATCACTAAGAAATACGTACAGAAACTAAGCTATTCCTTTTTAAAAGTCGAATATACAATCAGTATTTAAAGCACGCCCCAATAACGAATTAATTACAAAGTTTTTGTAATGAGCGATGTGTTGTAAAATCTGTTCTTTCCCAACGTGAATTTGTAATTACTCAGTTTGATAATTAAATTTATCATACGTGCGCAACGTTTCCTGAACAACAATATTATCATCTCCGAATACAGATGCAAATAAATCAATCGAAGAAGTCAGTTGTAAACTTCGTGTCAGTTGCGTTAACCTCAAACACATCGTCATCATCATCGTGGTTGGTCTAAAGACACATCTCGACATTTATCTTGGTAATGTCGCACATTCGATTGTTTTAGCGGTAACGCGACAACATGCTCAAGTTAACCCGCACAAGTTGCGCCACGCATAGGTACACCGCCAGTCCTTCGTCCATGTACCCACCGAACCATGAGTAACCGAATTGCGTACCAACAAACTGACGGGATTGTTATTAAGATTGACACGTTATCGATGGCAAATGACTCGCAAATGAAATTTCGTTGATTCAAAGCTCATTTGTGAAGTGCGTCGGATGCCTGCATATCAGTGGCCGCGCGAGTAGCATGGGAATGGAAACGGTTCGCATTCGACAGCGGCGGAATGCTTTCAACTCGCGTAATTCAGTTAAACGAGTAATTTATGACTGGCCAAATTACTGGCATCACTATGTCCGACTATCTGACGCAGGAGCCTAACTATTAATGCGATTTTATGTAATGTCGTTGTAAATGTGTTGCTGAAACGTGAATTTTAACTATTAAAGTTACTTGATATCAGTAAATGTAAGTGGTGGCTGGATTTCTGTTTGTAATCTACTATGAATATTAGGGTTCTTTACCTCAAAAGGAAAAAGCGGAACCCTTATTCGATTACTTCGTTGTCCGTCCGTTAGTCTGTCATGAACCATTTTCTCAGGAACGCGTAGAGGCATCAAGTTGAATTTAATATAAAATACGTAGATCTATGTTTCCTTGGAGTTCTAAAAAAATCAAGCTTTTAAAAGTCAGCTCAATAAAAAAATTAAGCCACTTATGTGACATATTTTGATACTCACCAATAAATGAAAACCTTCAGAGTACTTCCCATTGACCTAGAATCATGAAATTTGGCAGGAAGCATGGTCTCACAGCACAAGTAAAGAAAAAAGTCCGAAATTGATAATTTGTAGTTTTAACACAATTTTTTTTTTTGCGATTACAAACTTACATTTGCAGTTGGAGAAGTGACCGTGACGTATATCGATGTATGGAAGAACATGTTTTTCAACTACTAAGTTAAGTATGTTCTTGGGATGAATTTATCCCAACTACGGAACCCTTCATTGTGTGTGGTCTGACATTCACTAGACCGATTCTTATAAAAAAAACACGATGCTTCAAAATTAGGTTTAGTTTTAAACATAATAATTTAATAATTTAAAAATATTTTAAGAACTGGAGAAGCAGGCTGAACACAATTCGTCAAAATATAACAACAGATAAATCCTACTATCCTACTAATATCCTACTCGTCATCATTATCTGAGGCTTCACAGCCGCGGGTGGGCCTTAGGCTGGTCAAGTATATTTCTCCAACATGACCTATTTCCAGCTTTTTCTCTCCAGTTTCTTACTCCAACAGTTCTTAAATCTTGTTCTACGCCATCCAACCATCTGAGCTTGGGCCGCCCTCAATATCTTCGGCCATCCGGTTTACTAACCAGTAAACGTTTGGTGCTCTGGTCTCGTCCATTCTTGCGACAAGTCCTGCCCATTGAAAACATCCTAGTTTGCTTTAACTAATATCCCACTATATAATATATTATATTAATATTATATAATTATATATTATATTAATTATCCTACTATAATATTATAAATTTGAAAATTTGTATGTTTGTTACTCATTTATAACAATTTGAAAGTTTGGATTTGAATGAAATTTGGCACAAAAATAGTTTATAACCTGGATTAACATATAGGATACTTTTTATCCTGGTAGTACGTTCCCGCGGGATAATAAATTTCCAACATCCATGCGGACGAAGCCGCGGGTGAAACCCAGTACTCTTATACTTTATGGCTCCCACAAAACACAGAGGAGTGGGCCATACAATACATCATAATTTATGCTTACAGGACATATCAGTAATTCAATATATATACAAGAACATCACACCCATCAAAAACACTATCGTGACACACCGAACACTAACTGATTTCGTGTCGTAGCACTCGTAGTCTCGTAGCGACTCGTAGAGGTTCGTAGCAATGAGCTACGAAGACAAGAAATGCTGCAACCGTTACCGATCTTCTTGAAACATCGTGCAAAGGTGCTTCGTTGAGCAAACTGCGACTGCTCCTTACAGATTCTATCTTAGGTAAGTTCTGCTATCTAATTACGCAACACATTTTCGTTGACAATTCCGACTAATCTGTTTCAATTTGACAGGTCAACAACATTCATTGTGTTATTTACGTTGTTGAGCAGATTTTTTTTTCGAACGTACGTAGCAATGGATTAGCAATCTGTTTCAAAACGATTCAGATTCTGATTGATCGTGTATTACGTAATTAGGGTACAGATATGCACTAAGATGTGGCACAAAACAATTGAATGGGCTGTATTTCATTAATTTGTACTAGTTTCCGACTAAAGTTTATGTTTCAGTTTCGGCCACAAAATAGAGAAGGGGAGCCGTATCTTCGGTTACGGTTATCGGAAAACATGTTTCCGTCGGACACAATTTTTACCTTAGTATCGCATCATAAACCGTCTGTTATGGCTGATTTAAATTTGCATACGATCAGTAGCAAGTTAGGTATGTGTCCAAACGTCATCAGTCCAGAAGTGTCAATTTTTCATTGAGAAGTGTCACGTTTAGACTTCAAGGGACTTGACCTTTAGACCCTAGATAAAACTAAGTATTTTTTAATATCTAAAGTAGGTACCAAAATGTTACTTTTACTCCGTGGCCTAATTATAATAATATATGACTCACAGACACGACTTGCTTATGAGACACGGATCTACATAAATAATTTAAAATTAATATCTTCATTCAATATTTGTTACAAGATCAGTGTAATAACTTATGACTTCCTAACACTCACGGTTCTATCATTCATTAAATGTTATTTATTTACTATTTTTATGATAGAAAATGTAAGATTTAAAAGCAATACCGTCGTTTTATTAGTTTTTAGAGAAAGAGAGAGATAAAGAATTTATTTAATACACAATACATTTGGTTTTCTTTAAGTAAAGTAAACTGCATTATATTGTTATCTAACTTAAAAGAGAGAATCGTTGCAAAGTAGTATCCATAAACAAAAAATATTTTCGTGAAAAATAAAACAAAATCATACGAATTTTCTTCCAAGCAACATTTATGTGATGATAAAAACGTATATAAGTGAGAAGTACATAATAGGTGTTGTTCTATTTAGACACCGCCCACCGTCAGTCTTACAACATTGGAATGATGTAATTGAAGATTTCGAAAGCAACTGTGATAATGCCTCTAAATATATACTTTTAATCAACTTTCTGTTTATTTTATCTATGTAGGACACTTATATTGCAAATCCGTTGATTATTACTGTAGAAATAATTGAATTTTAAATTTAATTTAATTTGGTAATAAAATTGTCTATTTGGTACGACTGGTAACTTCGTTTTCATTTCATTTTAACGATATTTAATACGGGCATGCATAATCAGCCTGTTATAATGTTCCCACTGCTGGGACTCAGACCTCCGCTCTGTGAAAGGGGCCGTAATCCACCACGTGGGCCTGGTTGATGGATGTTAATTTTCTTCAATTTTTTGGGTCTAGGATGATTTAACTCATACCTATCTTAACTGAAAGTGAACCCCACACCCAGAATTTTTATATTTAGCATATTGTTTTCTGTCCTCCGCCGCGTCTGTCAGTCTGTGTGTCTGAAGGCGATAAACTCAAAAACTACCCAACTGATTTTCAAACGGTTTTCACCAATGGACGGAATGATTTATGCGGAAGATTTCTGTATATAATTCATTAAAGTTTTATGTAAATTGGCTGAAAAATTACGATTATTGTAAGACGTGTGTCGAAGACGTAGGAAACAATCATGCCGACTGGGAGCTTTACTGGCGTGTGCCGCGTAACCCGTAAGAGATACATCAAATTAATGTTCTACAGAATTGTAGATCTTAATAATTTCAACATAAAAATCTGCAATAACATATGTCTACCTTCTAAGGATGACCCACAGTAATCATTTTTATCTAACAGAATTAATACATTGTTATTTCCGAAGCTATTTTGACCGGTATTATATTTATCCTTATCCAGTAAAACATGATATTTAAATTGGGCATTTAATTTAAATTAAAATATGCCTTGACATCATATCATTAAAATGAATACTTTTTAATGATATGATGAATACATTAAAAGATATCACAGATTCAAAATTACGCGTAACAAAATAATTATGGTTGACGACAACGCGGGCGCAGCGGTAGGAGTCAATGACTTTTCCTCGGCTATCTATTCCCGGTAGTACGTACCCGTGGAATATTTTTCGACATCCACGCGGGCGAAGCCGCGGGCAAAAGCTAGTTATATTTTAAATGAAAGTTGCTTTTCGTGTCTGTCTGAAAGACCGCGTTGTTCTTCTAAACTACGTAAAGGATTTTAATGCGGTTTTCACCATCACTTAGAGAATGTATTCCGGAAGGTTTGTGTATATCGCATTAATATTAAATATACACAGAATGAAAAATCTCGATGGTTTGTCTGGTCCCAAAAACCGTGCAAAGCAGGGGCGGGTCGCTAGTTTTATAGTAATTCACAAATCACCTTTACAATTTCCTGAAAAGCTCAAAAATTTCTCTTACGTGTGTACTCTCAAAAATGTATGTACCTATATTGTAATTAATTCGAATTTAGTCAGTTATGTCAATAAATAGAAGTACCGATTTTAAAGCAAGAACTGTGTCAAATAAACTTTTCTAAATACTGCTATCATAACATAAGTAAGAACACAAGGTTTTATTCTAAAACATCCTAGCTTAAAAGCAATGTCATATATAAATATAAATGGAAAACAACACAACATATATCCCAATACATATTTCCATACTTATATTAAAATGTTACTCTTTCTGTCTGTTTGTCTGTTACCTTAACGGCTGAACAAATTTCGATGAAATTTGGCACACAGAAATGAAAATTGGTAGATCATTACCTGGGCTAGGTCATAGGATACTTTTAACCCAGTATTGCTTTCCCGTGGAAAAACTTCACACCTCCACGCGGGCGATGCGCGGGGGCATAAATAAGTAAGTAACATACACACAAAACAGCAAAATAGAAGAATTATTAAAGAAAGGGCTTAAATTTAAAAAATCTGATTATTTATAAAAAGTCACCTTTTCGTTAAAATCATGGACATTTGAGTGGTCAATTTTTGACCTATCTCATAACTCATGACAATTTATGCGTCAAAAATATATATTTTTATAGCATGACAATATAATATTAAAGAAAACATTAAATATTATGCATTTCCATTTTTATGTGTCTAAAATAACTATTATTTTATAACTATCGGATATTTATTTTGAAATACAGAAAAAATTTATAAAACGTTTGCATAAAGGTGGCTACGGCACCTAAAACACCTAGTATAAACCTTCGAGTACCTAGAATAGGGAAATCATTTTATTTTATGAAATGAATAAAATGATTTCCCTACGTTTGTGTAGAAATA
Organism: Agrochola circellaris; assembly: GCA_914767755.1. Classification (NCBI taxonomy): domain Eukaryota; kingdom Metazoa; phylum Arthropoda; class Insecta; order Lepidoptera; family Noctuidae; genus Agrochola; species Agrochola circellaris. The sequence goes on along the minus strand of OU611841.1, from coordinate 11,269,461 downwards.
TTACTCTTAAAGAGACTATGATATTTTTATAATCCACCATGATTTATTATTTATTTTTGGTTGGTTGGTTTATGTTTTTTTCCGAAGGTTTGGGCAGAGTACCTACAGCCACATTTCACCAGGTATGTTTAAATCCCATGAAATAGGGGACAAACCTATTACCACCAATTGGTTTATGTTAATTTAATTAAATTATGAGTTTACCAAATGTGAAATGTCAGAGAAGCCTAACAATATTTAAAAAATAAGAATAACTTATTTTACCATAACTTATATTTTAGATTAACGAACATGGTTATTTGAACAGTGGTCCCCAAACGAGGTAGCGCCTATATCTTAGGGGTCTGATTTGTGTCTCTTAAATCTTAAATTTTAATGAGAGATAATTTTGCTTTAACTTTAATTCAAATAGTTTAAAAATGGGTAGAAAACTTGATTAATGAACCTACTGTACCTGTTAATAAACAGTGACACCATCATTACTATTTAGCATCATAATAAAAATTAAAAGTAAGTGAAAAGAAAACCAGTAGTAAATAAGTTTTTTTTTTAAATTATGTACTCTTTTTTGGTTTTTAGGTACATGTGTTGTTTAATTAACGTGTCAATTAGGCCATGTACCTATTCACTTTACTTCATATTTAATATAAAAAGCATCGAAGTGTATATATGTAATCAATCTAATTCTGCAACACTTAGTCTTGAGAAACATTTAAATATTTGAATGTTTGTTCAAGTTCGCCATATTTAATGTTACAACTTTTCCTATTTAAATAACGGTTAATCAAATACTTTCATTTTAGTTATGAAACCTGAAAGGGGTGGATTGTTTACTTTGTTTTAAAATATACAAAAAACGAAAGTACTCAAAAAACGAACTTGAATGAACAAAATATTCCGCTACTTTAATTGATCAACAAAGTTGTATCCGTACTTACTTCTTTACCTAAGTAATACATATAAACAATATGTGCTCTGATAACTAGAATATAAATAACTCAACAACCATGACATGTTTTTTAACTGATAAGTTTCGTTTTAATATAGGTACCTACTTAGGTTGTTTTTATTGTAACCACGTACTCATGACAGTGTTATCTAGTTTTTTGAACCATTAAGTATATGAGATGTTTTGACTTGTTTGATAGATAGATACGCTGAGTACCTCGTTTTAAAGTATTTCTAGTTGTGTTTTTTTTTAGAACGCCCTTTTTTAATGTTAACCATACTAGGTACATGAGCTTAATTTTCCTTGGCGTATTTTTCAATTACCTTTCTTCAAGAAAACTTTTGTTTATTAACCAGTTTGCTTTGAATACGTTTTAATTTTTTTAACGTAATTAATTCCACAGGAAAACTGATGCAGTTACCTGAATTAGTGAGTGTATTATCACCAAGTCCAGTAGACGTATCAACATCGGCATGTGCTTCCGCTACGACCGAGGCGAGCAGCGCGCATGCCCACGCGCAGCAGGCTACCACCAGCCGTGCGCAACCAGTGTGCTGGCGCCGCCTAGCCATATCACATCACCAAATAAATCTGTTTTTAAATCCTTACTACCACTAATAAACTACGCTTTAAAGTTTTTTAAAGTTTTTAAAACTAATTCAACTTTAGTTTGGGCCTTCAAAAGTAACTTTTAACTATTGCATTCAAAGGGAAAGTTCGAAATATGAATACAGATTCGTGAAAAATAAGTGCCGCACGGCCGTATCGGCAGCGGCGGCGGCGGAGCTTGCGGAGCGTGCGACGGCAGCGTGGCGACGTGGTCGCGGCAGAACTGTCCGCGGCGGCACATCGCGGTCGCGACCGGCTCCTTCGGAGTCGCGGCGTCTCACACCCGGCCGCGAGGAGGGCCGCTGCGCGCGCAACCACCTCGCCAACCAATGACGCCGCGGGGGTGGGACCGCGCGTAAGACGCACGGAAGTATATGCGAAGGCCTATGTACAGATGATAGCGGACAGGTGGTTTCGCGGCCGTAATTAGGCTTCTGATAACTTATTGCTACATAAATATGCTTAAACGCTGGACGATTAAGATAGCGCCCGAAACCATGTCGAAGTACCGACCCTACTCCCGGCTGTTTTACCTGCCAATTTACCTTTCTGCAATGTTATGTACTTTTAGGGTAAATTGTAATATTCCTGAATACATTTTAAGATACTGCTGTAAGAGTCAGCTTAACTTGTAAAATGTGGCTGAAGTATATTCTCTATTTTATATGTAGTTGGTGGCTTTAAATTGCATCATTATGATAACTCTTAATTTAAATTTTATTGTTCACCTGTATTATAATATACAGGTGAACAATAAAATTTTAACTCTGAGTTGATTGATTATCCTATTCACGTATCGTAGGATGATGAGCTGGCAATGGAATCAGATTTTTTGAATTTTTCTCTTTTGTTAAGTTAGTAGTCTCTATGGTAGAGCTGTAAGTAATCTGATAGACTGCACCAAGGCCCATATATCATCAATAAATGACTTCCCCTGACAGAGTAAAGCTAAAACGAGAACTTACTACATGAAGATCTCTACAAAATATTGTTAAAAGAGAACTTGTAGGAGGTAGGTACAACTAAATCAGATTCTCTCGAATTTCCAACTAGCAAACGGAAAAATATCAAGACTAGCTATCAATACACTACAAAAAGAATCTATCTAGTAGGTATCTATTTAAAAAGTAATATATTTTGAAGTTATTCCAACCTAATAAAGGTACCTATAATATTATAAATAAATATATAGGTAGGTATAAACTTGACTTTAAAATAGGTCTGGTGTTATTACTTAGCTCTGTACACACTTCTTTGAAGTAGTGACTACAGATAAAAATACTTTAATACTAGAAGGTCTAGGTATCCCTCAGAAGGTTTACACAGTAGGCTTATGCCCTCTAGCAATACCTACCAAGAGCTTAAGCAATGGTAGGGAATAATTCTAATGAATATTTTAGTGGACGGCGACAAGAGCGCTACACAATTACTTACAAAGGTACTGTAGCACTTAAATGATTTCCCTGGGAAAACTGTGACAAATATACTCACATTTAATTCTCCTCATATTGTAGAACCTTTTCATTGTTTTTTACTATGATAGAACGAAAATATTATAATTTGTCTACGTAGAGAATAACAAAATTTTACGTTACTAGTTGCTATTGACTAGTTATGACTAGTGATGGTAAATTCCCGAGAATATTCTCCTTGCGAGAACTTTCCTGTTAAGTTCTCGAGAATATTCTTTTGGAAGGGAATTTACGAGAATTTGAAATTGCATCGATCTATTTTTAGAGTACCTAATAGTTTTGAATGCATTTGAACGTTTGACAAAGTTTACGTCAAAATAATCTACTTCACAACTTCAATTCTCAGTGAATTCTCCTGAGCGAGAACATTCCCGAGAATATTTCCGTGAAAATTCACATAAATTCTCTTAAATTCGGGTTTCTTTATTAAAACAAACTTTATGAGTTACAAATAAACGCAGAAGTTGCTGGAGAAATGAAAAATTTCGGGTCGATTGCTCCTAATTGTTTTTCAATATAATGGTGCCGATTCTCTTGTCACAAATGCCTCTAAACTAGACTAAAAATCACAAAAATTTTGTTTATTCCGGTCAAACGACGATTTCCAATTTTGAAATAGACTAAAGTGACACAACTTAACTATATTTTAGTTTGACAGCACTAAGATGGCACTGGGTTATTAATTTTGTGAAAATTTTGAATTTGACATTTTTCACCTAAAATTTTGATTGTCTAACTAAATCTGACTTTTTTAATCGCGGTTATAAATGGTGTGTACAATTAGTTGTCATGAACTAAAATTCACGCCAACACTTCGACTTCAGGTGCAAAAACAGTACCTACTGTATCTTTGGACCCCCTTTATAAAAACCATAAACCGCTAAAACTCAACATGTAGTTAATCATTTTCCATACAAAAAGTGAAAAATTCCATATAAAACACGTCGAGGCTGCACCAAATGCACGATACGGCTCTAAAAAAAAATCAAGGGATAGGGCAAATAAGTGGAGTCGCGATTGTCAAATTCGATTATAACTGTGACAAAGTTATTTAGAGATTATTTTTGCAGAATAGCATTAAGATTCTCATAGCCAAAAGTAAGGAATTATAGTGATAGTTTAGTTCGGTGTACAAGAGAATCGGCACCATTGTTTGCCACCACGCAAGGCAGCAACTAATAGGTATTTCTTAACTAAAGAAATATTAGAAATTTCTACTCCGTAACCCAAAACAGTAACGTTTTTTCGAAAGAAATTGACTTTAGACCTTGAAATCAAAATATATTGTGGTCTTCCAATTTTAAACTCCCGTAAATTCTCCGTCGAAAACATTCTCCGTGTCAAAATATTCTCCCGAACCATCACTAGTTATGACTAATTGACTACTTATGACTAGCTCATTATTGTACCTACTAGTCATTTAGATAATTTAACATTACTTAGGGCTGATTTCACCAATGAAACTGAACGCGATCAGCATTTCTAAATTACGTTCAAGAGCTGTCAGTGTCAAAATTGTTATAGAATATTGTACACTGACAGCTCTTGAACGCGTTTAGATGTGCTGAACGCGTCCAATTTCGTCGGTGAAATCCGCACTTAACATCCATGCCTGTAATCCCCGAGGGGTTAGGCAGAGGTTTACCTATAGTACACCCACATTTCGCCTGTTACGTTTAAGTTCCATGTAATGGGGGAGAGGCTATTGCCATCGACCACGCACAAATCCAAACTCCGGACTGCTACTGAGAAATTCCTGATGAAAGAACCCAATAACACTTTGCCCGACCTGGGAATAGAACCCAGGACCTCATACTCAGCAGTAGCGCTTGCGACCTCTAGACCAACGAGGCAAATAATTTATTTTCCCACAATTCTTCCTAGCGCAAAACAAAAGCTCGAGTTCAAAAATGTAAAAAAAAATGAGATAAGTAGGTACTTTTATTGATTATATTATTATATTGATTAGGATAGTTTGTTTATAAAACAAACTAACTTGAGCAAATAGATTTCTGATGTATGAACATGGTAGCAAAAAATAAATAATTCTTACATTAAGCAGATTGACATAATGGGTTTATATAAATACGTTGCTTAAAGTTACTGTGACTGCCTAACCATACATCTTTGACATTTAATCGTCTCTTAACTTTATGTAAAGCTTATGAATAAAGAGGTATAATTAGAAAGCATTTAAAACCATGTTCTACTCTTTTTCTGAAGTTACCACGTAATAGCGTTGTGCTCGAAAGGCTGATTCGGTTTTGGTCTTGTGCTTAACCCACCAACCTGCACTAGGCCCGCGTGGTGGATTATAGCCCACTCCCAACCACAGAGGGGAGGCCTGTGTCCCAGCAGTGGGAATGTTATAAGCTGCGATTATGTTTGCGCATAAATCCGTTATCCTAACTTCCTAACTACTTATCCTAACTTTGTAATATTATAAATGCGAAAGTGAGTTTGTTTGTTGAAAGAAAAGAAACAGCTGAACGGATTTGGATGAAATTTGGTACAAGGGTAAACCAACCATGACCTGGGTTAGGACATAGAATACTTTTTATCCCGATATTCCCATGAGATCGAGACTTATACGGCTAAAAACGCGGGCCGCAGCTAGTTCTGAATACCAAACATAAATTATTTTCTTTCTTCTTATTCTAACCTACAATAACCGTTCATTTTCTCATCAGAAATATAGGATAAATGAACGGTTATTGTTGGTTAGTATATACAAGCAGGATTTTCTTACCCAAATCTTAAATTTATTAATTCACTGACACCCAACGCACAGGCTAAACCACTGGGAATAGAAGGATTTTTGAAAATTCCTCCCCTAAATGAGTTAAATAGGGGATGAAGGTATGTCATGTATGTAAGTTCGTCATTTTTAGGGTTCCGTAGTAAGCAAGGAACCCTTATAGTTTCGCCATGTCCGTCTGTCTGTCTGTCCGCGGCTTAGCTCAGAGACTGTTAGTACTACAAAGCTGTAATTTGGCATGGGTATACATATTAATTACGCCGACAAAGTGGTAAAATAGAAACAAGAAAAAAAGGGTTTTTAGGGTAAAAACCCTTTTTTACCCCTACACGAAAAGTGGGGTTGATTTTCTTTTCCCGTGTATCCTACAGTGTGGGGTGTCGTTGGAAAGGTCTTTCAAAAATGAAAAAAGCCATGTTTCAATTTAGGGATCCGGTTGCGAAATATTAAGCTTTAAAGTGCTAATTTTTGTTAGAGTCAAGTGTGGGGGGGAACACTTGCCTGCCAGCTAAATGGTTGTATTTGGATTTATGAAAAAAATCACGTAGTAGTCTCTTAAATACAGATTACTCAGTGATCTAGCTAGGAGAGCAGCGATTCACCCAACAAATCATTGTACCTACACCATGTTATTAATAATGCATACTTTGTAAGTCCCTCATGTAGGTACTACAAAACCTTTATGTTCCTAAATAAAATTATTGTTATATTATTATTTTAGTTGAAAAACATGTTCTCCCATAAGCAATGTATGGGAGAGGGGGGGAGATCTTGTTTTTCAAACTGCAAATTTAAATTGGTTGATTATTACTCGTTAACCTGTACAGCACCGGTAGTTTTCCTTTTAATTTCGTTATATATACTACTGATGTGAATTCTTTCACAAATCTTAGTACAACCATTTAGCTGGCAGGGGAGGGGGGGGGGGGGGAACTTGACTCTAACAAAAAAAATCAGTTAAATGCTTAATATTTCGCAAACGGATCCCTGAATCCAAAAATGGTTTACACAAACTCCCAATATTTTTGAACTATCTTTCTAACGATACCCCACAACATGGGTTAGATGAGAAAAAAAACATGCCCACTTTACGTGTAGGGGAGACACCGGAAAATCTTTTTTTTTCCTGGTTTTATTTTACCACTTTGTCGGCATGATTAATATGTAGGTATACATATGCCAAATTACAGCTTTCTATTACTAACCGTCTCTGAGCTAAGCCGCGGATAGACAAACGGACATGGCGAAACTTTATAGTTTCGCCATTTTTAGGGTTCCGTAGTAAGCAAGGAACCCTTATAGTTTCGCCATGTCCGTCTGTCTGTCTGTCCGCGGCTTAGCTCAGAGACTGTTAGTACTACAAAGCTGTAATTTGGCATGGGTATACATATTAATTACGCCGACAAAGTGGTAAAATAGAAACAAGAAAAAAAGGGTTTTTAGGGTAAAAACCCTTTTTTACCCCTACACGAAAAGTGGGGTTGATTTTCTTTTCCCGTGTATCCTACAGTGTGGGGTGTCGTTGGAAAGGTCTTTCAAAAATGAAAAAAGCCATGTTTCAATTTAGGGATCCGGTTGCGAAATATTAAGCTTTAAAGTGCTAATTTTTGTTAGAGTCAAGTGTGGGGGGGAACACTTGCCTGCCAGCTAAATGGTTGTATTTGGATTTATGAAAAAAATCACGTAGTAGTCTCTTAAATACAGATTACTCAGTGATCTAGCTAGGAGAGCAGCGATTCACCCAACAAATCATTGTACCTACACCATGTTATTAATAATGCATACTTTGTAAGTCCCTCATGTAGGTACTACAAAACCTTTATGTTCCTAAATAAAATTATTGTTATATTATTATTTTAGTTGAAAAACATGTTCTCCCATAAGCAATGTATGGGAGAGGGGGGGAGATCTTGTTTTTCAAACTGCAAATTTAAATTGGTTGATTATTACTCGTTAACCTGTACAGCACCGGTAGTTTTCCTTTTAATTTCGTTATATATACTACTGATGTGAATTCTTTCACAAATCTTAGTACAACCATTTAGCTGGCAGGGGAGGGGGGGGGGGGGAACTTGACTCTAACAAAAAAAATCAGTTAAATGCTTAATATTTCGCAAACGGATCCCTGAATCCAAAAATGGTTTACACAAACTCCCAATATTTTTGAACTATCTTTCTAACGATACCCCACAACATGGGTTAGATGAGAAAAAAAACATGCCCACTTTACGTGTAGGGGAGACACCGGAAAATCTTTTTTTTTCCTGGTTTTATTTTACCACTTTGTCGGCATGATTAATATGTAGGTATACATATGCCAAATTACAGCTTTCTATTACTAACCGTCTCTGAGCTAAGCCGCGGATAGACAAACGGACATGGCGAAACTATAAGGGTTCCTTGTTTACTACGGAAACCTAAAAATCTTAAAATCATTTACCGATAGATAAAGCACAGCTTAAATCTCTGGGTCTAGAAGCATGACACAAAATGTTATCTTAACCAATATTTACCAATGTAATTTTTATCAATTTAATTAAAAATTTTATTGACCTGTTTTAATCATGTTTTCATTCATCAAAATTTTATTTCTATGTGCCGATATTTTTTTTAAATAATTTACCTACCTTGTTATTAATGTATGAATTTTTCATTATTTATTCTTATCAATTTTTATCAATTTCTATAAATTTTTACCATTTTATTTTTATGCAATTCTTATCAGTTTTACCAATGTTATAATGTCGAAAAATGACAATTATAATCGAGTTTTTTAATTTTTATAATATTTTTACTTTTTACCGATGTTACCAAAGGAGATGACCCATTCTGGGATAACATTTTTACCGTTGTTGCTACAAGAAAATAGTTTTAGGAGATTGTCCTTAACTTTTTGAGATATTTTGATCTGCATTCACAGATTCTGAAAAAATCGTACAGTTAGCAAGAAAATGGGTAGTTTTTGCAAAAAAAAATGTTGATGCCAGTCCATTCTTTTTCTTATAAGGATCAAAAAACTCTACTGAACCTACTGAGGTTTGGTATTTGTGAGGTGGTGCATACGGAATGTTACATGAAATGGCGGAAGGACATAATTTATTTAATTTAAAGATAGTTGCATATCTTTGTTGGTAAATAAATTACAGCGTTGTCTCGTACAAAAAAATGTTTCTACTACTGCCACCATTCAAATAAAATGTAATTCATTCCTGGCCTCCGACTTTTGTTTTTTGGCCCAAATTGCCGAACAAAATGGGTGATCTCCTTTTCTTATTGGCGCTTTTACTAAGTAAGTTAGCTTATTTGTCTGATTTATTGTTTTATGCATGTGGTGTTTACCTATAAGTAACAGATGAACTGTTTTTTTTTTAAATGTATTATGTGTTTGTATGAGTGTAATCAATTGTTGGTGAACATAATATAAAAAAAATAACATTTTTCACAAGAGTTCCAGAAACAGTGTTTTTTTATTACCGGGTCCGTATGGGGTAATCCAAATCCATAAAAGATACTGTCATAGGAAGTATTACCTCATGTTTTATGATTTTTTCTTTGGCAAATTAAATGTTTTGTACGAGTGCGAGTTGTCCATTAAAAGGAGTCAAATTAACTTTTTTTTAATGCTGATGGACGCAGTTCCTTAAAAGGAACATTTAATTTAATAATAAGAACATTTAATATTATAAAAAAGGTTTATAGCCCTGTTTATCTAGAATATATAAACATAAACTTTTTTAATAGATTTAACTTATAAATATGTCAAAAAAAATCATTTGTGTCGCGCGGCGGAGCTGCGATAGGAGAAGTGCGTATTTTGGATAGGATTTGGCACATATTATTTAATAATGACACTGATTAGTATAGGTGCTTCGATATCTAGATTTTATATTCTTAAAGAAATATCTAGAGATAATTCATAATATTAAAACAAATATTATTTTATATAGTCACTGAGATAACTACAATTCCAACTTATTTTAAACGTGTGAGTTCAAATCGGTATTCCCATAATTTTACTTCAAGAGAGCGTTTTTTTAAGTAAAAATAATAGTATAATTTTAATAAATAAGTGTAATAATAAAAATAACAACATTTATTGTTTCCACTGCAGCCACACAGTTCGGTGCACCTTATTTCAATTTTCAAACAATTGCACCTTCCTGCGCATTTTTGTTTGCATCTACATCTTATAAATTCCATGCAAGCAACGGCTGCTGGCGGTACGGTGGTCCACACAGGCTCCCATATGCCATTATTTTTGGCCCATCCCCAATTCCAATAATTACTTAAATCACTTCAAATCACAAAAGCCAACCACCACTTAAGTTACTTGTCATAAAAGGAAAGAGATATGGTTCTAATATTGGCAAAGCCTACTCTGCATTTCCTTCTTTAGCATATTTAAATCCCTCCGTTGCAGTTGCGTTGCAAACTTCAGAAGGAACAGCGCTTTTTCCCTGTACCAGCAAAAGAAGAAACAGTATCACTAGCAGAACTACCCAGAAAAGGCGTGGAAGATTGGCAATACTTATGCCTTTTCTGGTACCTGAATTACTTTCAGATTATAAAGTTTAAATATATTTATTCTCAAAACCGAGACTAGAGCGAAACATGGCACGGTACAAAAAAAACGTGTCACCTCGAATACTAACTAAAATTCCGAAGGGTTAGGCAAATTTCCTTAGGGATAATTCAAACAAACGGGATTTTTCCATTGCCTAGCTCTCCAGTGCCAAGCTACAGAATTTAGCGGCAGAGATAAACAAGCAATGGAACCATGAAGCCATCAGGAAGCAGACACGCGCATAATGGCCCACATTGGTGTGATGCTGCATGCAGCCCAAAGACACACATGGTGCGAACAGTGGACACCGATGTTGTTGTTCTTGCGGTTGCATGTGTGTCATAATATTTGCCACAGCTTGAGAAACTGTGGGTTCAAATTGACACAGGAAAAAATCACTAGTTTCCCCCGTGCTATGCTATTGCAGCTTCGTTGGGTAACCCAAATAAATATAATATATTTACACTTTAAAAGCTGAAAGTAATTCAGGTACAGATAAATTTATTTTCTTTTAGGACCAGAAAAGGCAGAAGTATTGCCACTTTTCCACACCTTTTCCGAGTAGTTCTGCTAGTGATACTGTTTCTGCTTTTGCTTGTAAAGGGAAAAAAGCGCTGTCGAAAGTTGGAGCGCTTATCCAACTGCAACGGAGGGATATACCTATGCTAAAGAAGGAAATGTCAATAACAAAAAGATTTCTCATTGCTTTGTATGACAAGTAACTTAAGTGGTGGTTGGCTTTTGTTATTTGAAGTGATTTAAGTACCTAATTGTTGGACTGCATGTCGTGTAACATTTGTTTTATTTTAGACCGTGTCCATGCACTGATATCAACCAGTGTAGAAAATTTGTATTCACAAAAAAGGACAGACATCTTGAGAATTTACCACCAACTAAAGACGCCCTGCGGAACCATATTTTTGAGAGCGATTCATCAGGGAGGACGTACCTATATGGAGTCAACTTGTAAAACCAGTAGGTACCTACAAGACCGGCCATGTCCTGTTGACTGAGGTCGGGCCAAAAATAATGGCATATGGGAGCCTGTGTGGAGTGCCTACCCTACTGCCAACAGCCGTTGCTTGCATAGAATTCATAAGACGAAGATGCAAACAAAAATTCGCAGGAAGGTGCAATTGTTTGAAAAGAGAAATAACGTGCATCGAACTATGTGGCTGCAGTGGAAACTGTTAATGATATTATTTTTGTATTACACTTATTTACTAAAATTATAATAATATTCTTTACTTCATTATTATTTTTGCTAAAAAAACGCTCTCTTGAAGTAAAATTATGGGAATACCGATTTGAAATATTTAAAATAAGCTGGAATTGTGGTTATCTCAATGACTATATAAAACATTTGTTTTAATATTATGAATTATCTCTAGATATTTCTTTATGAATACTACATCTAGATATCGAAGCACCTATACTAATCAGTGTCAATACCTACCTGTGATACCTACTAAAGAATATGTGCCAAATCTTATCCAAAATACGCACTTCTCCTAACGCAGCTCCGCCGCGCGATGCTAATGATTTTTTTTGTTATATTTATAAGTTAAATCTATTAAGAAAGTTTATGTGTCTATATTCTAGATAAACAGGGCTATTTACATTTTTTTTTTATAACGCATGATGTCGTGGCCCGTGGTTTAATTGTAGGCATAGATTTTGTAAGCATTTATTTCTTATTTTTCTATTTTGCGCCGAACTCAACAGAAGTTCGGCCCAAAAATAGAAAAATAAGATTTTTTCTATGATCGGGTGAAAAGTGTTGTTCCAGAAATGAATTCCTCGTCCTTGAATATACGAAAACGATACCAAACACGACCTTTTTGCTAAACGTTTGAAGATATCGACGTAAGAGTGCAGCGTGGTAGATGGGATTTCCCCCCCACCCCTCTTCCACCCAGGGTGGTGCCACGTGGTTGATGACCACTAGGTATGGCTGTGCCAAGCGCCTTCCTTTGTTGAAGATTTGCAAGGTTCCCATACAAATCATGACACTAAATACCCGGCTAAAAATAGCGATGGGTCATAAAGTGCAGTAGAGTGCAGTGGTTCCCTTCACTCTCACTAAACATATAGGAAAGTTAAAAGCTCCTGTACCAAATTTGTTATTATTTAAAAAATACATTTGATATTGGATTGACAATCAGATGACGACACTTGACTTGGCATCTGTCAAAGTCAATTGTTGTAAACGTCAGAAGCAGATTCCGGCACAGCGAATTTCATATTTCTAGCATGTTTTTACAGCACTTTCATTTCTTGCTCGTGCCTAATTCATTTGTAAAACAAAGAAAAGTATATAAAACCAAAATTCAGAATTCTCATTATTTTCCGGTCATCAGTGACGTTTCATAACACTGAGAACGCGCTTCAGCAGTCAATTTCCGACACAGTATTTGTGCTTTCTGTGATAAGTAAACAATCTGCGAAATGTGTTCCGATGTTTTCTATTAATATTTACATATAATTATTATAAATCAATCAAAAATGGATCAAAGTAATCGCCAAAGGAGAAATGATTTAGATATAGACAGTTTTCGGAGCGAAGAGCCAGGGTTTGACAGGGCTCGAATGCGAAGACAATCAGGTGGCTTCGTGGATTTAGGCAATGAATCACAATATGGATCGGGTGGACACCAAGCTTCAGGGGCTAATGAAATATTTGCAGACATACAGGTAAACATATTCTTAAAGCTAACATTACCTGTTATAGTATATTGGCACACTTTCTCAAGTAATATTCATATTTAGCTACCTATAATGACTGTGCTGCTCTACATTTTCTTAAAGCAAAAGCGTCCTAGATTCGATCTACTACCACAAACATTTTTTATTCTCACAGGTGTTAAACATTGTATTAATATGTATTTGAACTCATAAGTCAACATTATTTGAGGCTGAGTCTACTGTATTCAGTTTCTATTTTGTCACCATCCCAACAAATTCGAAACTAAGAAAGAACTAATTTTAACATCTTTAAGCCTTAGGTATAGTCGAGGATTTTATTATTATTTAGTAGATACCTATACGGATCCTCATCCACATCCTTTGAATGAATCATTTTTAAAGTAATATGATTAGGTTTGGTATGCCATTGTCAAGTTGTGATAATCATTTTCATACAAGATAATATCTGTAATGCTATATTTATCTAATCATCAACTAATATCTTAAGATTAACAATGACTGATAAATAGCCAATTGTCTATAAACCTCATTTGATTTTTCAAATATAATTTCAGGGTGATGTACCATGGTGGAAATCAAACTTTTTTATATCCCAACCGGTGCTGTTTGGTACTTGGGATGGAGTGTTCACATCATGCCTGATCAATATTTTTGGAGTAATTGTATTTCTAAGATCTGGATGGATTGTTGGACAAGCTGGATTAGTTAATGCAATATTTATAGTACTTTTTACTGGTAAGTTTACATAATTAAGACAATTTATGTACTTATAAACATTATTGTCTCTTCAAATGTCTTAAAACTTATCATAATATCAACAATGTATCAATTATAATTTTTATAAAATATGAATTGGTCATATATGTTATCTAAACATTTGCTGTCTAATCCAAAGATTTATTACCTTTTACAGTGGAATTAATTAAATGTGAATTCCCTGTGTTATTTTATTTATGCCTTGATATTGATATAAATAAATTATCAAACACTAGTGAGACCCTGCTTTGCAAGGTTAATATTAATGCATTATACACATAAACCTTTTCCAGAATAAATTCTGAAAATAAGAGAAGAATAAAATTTAAAAGAATAACAAAGTCACACAGGCAGACATGAAAAGCGACTTTATTTTATAATATTTATAGAAATGGGTGTTTGATACTACTTTATGTCTTTTTCAGTTTTCGTAGCTCTGATCTCAGTGTTGTCTGCAGTGGGAATATGTGAGAGATGCAGAATAGAAAGTGGTGGAGTGTACTTTTTGCTCGCACACACTTTAGGATCCAGAATGGGAGGAGCTCTTGGCATGATATATTGTTTTGGTCAGGTAAATAATAGTAATTGTAATAGTGTTGGTTAGATTCAGTGAGAATGTTATGTTCATGGGACGGAAACTGTATATTTTACTAAATATTATGCACATGCAGCGTCTTGTAACAAAGGTTCTTACGGTAAAATGCAATGATTACACAAGTTGTATCAGGTTTTTAACAATTTCGGCGGGAGCAAGCAAGAGCCGTAAGACAAATGCAAAATATTACGAGGATATTTTGTAGCATGTTAACTGTGCGACGGCACATGTTGCCGGTCTGTAACCCTAAACATAATGTGTGCTATAGTTCATTATTCATACTTGAAACAACTACACTTAAGATTGTGTAACCAAAATAACTCAAGTAACCTTATTTACTGTTATTGGTTAATTGAACTATATTTTTTACTTCAAACCAATATGATGCCCATTGTGGTTAGTGTGGTTTATGGAGAAGTACTATTATAAAACCAATTATAATGAGGAAAATACTATAATAACATACCTTAATAACATTTCATTGTTAAAACAGAGGATGTCTGAACTGAAAATCAAATAACCTTCCACAAATGAGTTATTATTCAACTTTCCTGCATCCTATTGTGATTAAAATTGTGGCGGCTTCTACAACGCCACACGCGAACTACGCATCACACTGATACACGCAATCCTGCATCGTGCAAGCAAAGTTCGAGGCGCGACTAGCATATATACAAAGTCCCGACATCAATCGTCGCCGTTGGGCAGTAGCCCACCAGATACAATGCCCTGTCTGGTCGGAGGATCCTCCCTTTTCTATGGAGCATGAGGAACTTTACACGCTGTTCCTCATACCTCTATAGGGGTGACCCTGAATAAGAATAATGAATTTCAGCAAATCATAATCTTCTTTAAATTAAGTTTTTTGCAACAATGTATAAGTACATATCTCATCAAAATAAAGCCATTTAGAACTAGAAGTAAATGAATTACATTTAGTTGGAAATTGTTATATCTAAATAAGCTCATGTATAAATTCAGTATAACAATTACCTTAAAAATATTTTTCAGGCTGTGGGCTGTGCCTTAAATGTGTTTGGTTTTGGTGAATCAATGGCTGGGTTTGTAGTTGAAGACCCACTTAGTGACACCCACAAGTGGGCGTCTAGAGGGTTTGCTATTGCTGCAGTGTTACTACTTGGCACTATCAATGTAGCGGGGGTGAAATGGGTAGTGAAGTTACAATTTCTACTGCTAATGATCATCATGTTGGCCGCACTTGACTTCTTTGTAGGATCATTCACCACTGTACCAATTGACGAAAAACGTGAGTATTATTTATGTAAACTGAAAATAAATATATATACATACTTAATCTATTTTTAACAAAAGACTGAATACTAAAAATTTCTTCTTCTTGCTCTTTTTTCAGTTCAGCTGGAATTTAAAGGGTGGCTCAGTGGAGTAGCAGCAAATAACACATGGCCTGCTTACCAAGATGGTTACACATGGTTCAAATGTTTTGGAATATTCTTCCCCACCATCACTGGTATATTAGCAGGAATTAACATGAGCGGAGATTTGAAGAATCCCTCTGTAAATATACCTAATGGCTCATTAGCAGCCATTGGCACTGGGTAAGGACATCCTGATTATTTGGTAAGTCTATGTTATAAGCAACAATTTATTAATCATCAGTCTTTATTTCCAGAACATTTTTGTACCTGATGTTCATAATAACATTAGCAGCGACAGTGACCAGAGAAGGCCTGCTGCAAAACCTCTCCATTACAGCTGACATCTCTGCTGTGACAATCCTATTGCTTGCTGGTCTATACGTCAGTTCAATGAGCTCATGTTTAGGCGCCATGTATGGAACACCCAGGGTATTACAAAGCATTGCGAATGAAAAAGTTATACCAGGACTTGAGTTTCTCGGAAATGGGGTAAGTGTTTGATGATGTTCAAAAATAACTGTAGTTGTATAAGCATAATATATACACATTATACAATCATATAGCTCATGAGAAGCGTGCGGTGATGATGACGCGCGTTTCACGCTTTTTGTTTACCCAAAAAGTACACATGTAGCGATATAGGTCATGGAAAGCGTTCGGTGACGATGACGCGAGTTTCACGCTTTTTGTTTACCCAAAAAGTACACATGTAGCGATATAGGTGATGGAAAGCGTTCGGTGACGATGGCGCGAGTTCCATGATTTTTGTTCACCCAAAAAGCTCTCAACGCGCCTAAAGAAGTTTTCACTTAAAAAATCGCTAACAATATATTTAATTGTGTTTTAACAAAACAATTGGGAGGAAAAACTATGTCTCCGATATCTATATCTAAGTTTGCGTGCGCGCAAAATAGTTTTTATGTTTGACTTGTAATCACAATATAGATTTTTTATAATTGTTTTGGCTAGCTTAGTAGCAATAGCCCGTAATACCCTTATTTATTACATAATGTTATTATTTCCAGAGAGGTCCCAACAAGGTACCAATATACTCGATGGTTGTAGTAGCCGTGGTCACCGTCACATTTATCATCATTGGTGACATCAACCAACTTGCACCCATTGTCACAATGCCGTTCCTCATCACTTATGCTTGCATTGATTACTCCTACTTTGCTCTCGCCCAAACTTTTGATTTGCAACATAGACGTGAAATGAGGTATGTTTTTTTTTTTTCATTTTTCATTTATTTACATTACATTCTCCAGCGTGGCTAAAAAAGAATGGAAGGCGCCACAGTCACTGGTGTATCTCGAAGAGTGCGACAAAAAAAGATATTTTTCATAAGAGCTTACGTATTCTTAATCATATTTTGAAGAGTATTCTTTTTATATCCGACACACAATACATTTGTGAACGCGGAAATATTTTTATATTTACGAATTGCCTGGTGTTGCCAGAAATTAAAATATTTGGCCTCCCATGGACCTCTTCATGTTGTTTCACCTTAATGAAAATTGCTATAGTCTTTGTTCACATAAATGATTGTCTACAGATATCAAGGTCATTCTCAACGTGATACCCAAGTTTACGGCGCTACTGGTAGCGACCTTGATTTGTTATTCCCGGAACGGATCAGACATAAAAATGTTGGGGTAAGTGTTACATACATTATTATAATTATCTGCTTCTAGTCAACCCATACAGGGTGTAAAAAGACACATTACGAAGCCGTCATCTACGCATTCTGCACATAACTTTGTGCAAATATAATTGCTGGGAAATGACTTTTATTGTTGGTGTGAAAATTCGCTGTTTACGGTAGTGCGCAAAGGAACGCTCGCAAAACATTGTGCTTGTGTAAACAACGGTTCAGGGACCGTGGGGTTATTTAAGTTATAACATTTGAAACTTCTCTACGACCATCAATATCTCTGTAACCAGAAGGTTCCCATGTATGGCCCAGAACAGAAAATGTATCATAATGACGGGAAGAACAAGTGACTCGCGGCTTCGTTAAGCGTATTTTTACACTCGTTATGATATCCTTCTATCATACGGAAAAAACAAAAATAATATACAAGTACAATAAAACTGCATTTTTTTTCAGGACTTCACTCCCTCCCCTACTGACTCTGCCATAATGAACGGACGGGCGTCTAACGGGGATGTTCAGCGCCCTAGCATCAGCGTTCACTCTAAAAACAAGAACTGGTACTCGCATCTGTGTAACAGATGGCTGTCGTTGGCTGGGGTGGGTACTAAATACTACATTAAAACAGTTAAACAACATTTAACTCAATTAATGTTTATTATTAATGCAGTCTGTTCGAGATACCGTTATGAGAATGAAACTCTTATGATATTGTCTGTGTTTTGTTTCAGGTAGCAATAAAATTGTTGCTCATGTTTCTCGTACACTGGGGGTATGCTCTCGGCTGCCTCAGTATCTTGTGGCTGTTCTGGCTTTACATTGGCGCGGCAAATCCCGCGCTCAAGCCCGGCCGCGCTTCGGAGTTCCGTTTCTTCCATTGGCTGAAGATTTCTTTCCTACAGTTAATTGGGTAAGGCCTCCATTATCTACTGATATTGATTAAACAATTCTGGCTATCGCGATACATTATTAAACAATTTTTTATTGTATGTGTACAATTTAAAGTATTTTCTCTGTTTTCTTCTCAGGAAA
Organism: Agrochola circellaris; assembly: GCA_914767755.1. Taxonomy (NCBI): domain Eukaryota; kingdom Metazoa; phylum Arthropoda; class Insecta; order Lepidoptera; family Noctuidae; genus Agrochola; species Agrochola circellaris. Next base: position 11,250,969 of record OU611841.1, on the reverse strand, counting down.
CGGCCATTAGAATATGAACAGTTGGTTGTGACACCGGTGCATGGGGACATATCTGTAGAACAAGAAAGATTGAATGATGACAACGAAGACTTCGCGTCACGTCGGCGGTACCACCAGTCTACCGCGCTGCAAAGCCATCTCGTCAGCGTCGACAGTTAATAATGCCAGGTGAAATTATGAGACAAGATTATTATAATGACAAAATGAACTAAAGTAATGATACATCAAATTTGGCTACATACAACTTAACATTTATCAAATATATCACATAAATTACCTTATCTAACCAATACGTAATAATCCAACATCAAAAATGTTGTGCTTTTTTCTGGACCTAAAGCAGACTCAGCAATAATCTTTGAAACATAGAATAGGATTAATTCTGTGATCTTTTTATTCTCGCATTTATTTTTCGACTATGAATTTGTATTTTTACAGTTGTTGGGATGATACTTTAATTCATCGTGTTTTATAATATTATAATAGTACTTAAATCACGGTTAACTTTAATTATCTCCCAAACGTAGCTTCCAAACTGATAAACAATTAAATGATAGTGTTTAGAAAAATACAAACAATTTTGCACTTGGATACCTTTTGAGACACGCTTCTGATAATACCACAAACTGAAAGCATAATTTTGTGGAAGATTATACTCTCCAATGTAACTAACCTAACCAAATCGCTAATTAAGATTTCACACTTAATGTAAGGCTCTCAACATTTCACTTTTCAAGGGCCTATTTTTCAATGGTTAGATAACTTTCATCTAACGAATAAATATATAATTATTTATAAAGTAGTAAGTAAGTTTGACATATTTGCTATACAAAAGTTGTCAAACCACAATATTTGATCTAAATGTAGAAAAAAAAAACTGTTCTTTGGTAAGAGCATCACTTTAGAGCGGCTGGACCGATTAGGCTATTTTTTGTATTGACATGTTCGTAGATGAATACAGATGGTTCACTCGGCATTTTAGGTATGAAGCTTAGTAGGAGCAAGTACGCGGCAGGCTCGTCTTGTTGGGCCAATTCAGTGGCTGTAACGTCAGAAGATCTAAGAGTTACGGGATAGAAAGAGAGGCAACTTCTAGGTGAATATAACTGTAGGTAATTACCGCAAGAGTCGCTTTTTATCTAAATGATTTTGCGGAGTGAATCATCTGTAATAATCTGTGGGAATAGTTCGAATTAGGTTTTTATGGAAAGAAAAATTGGATACCGGATTTTTTTCTAAACATCCTTGTTTCTATAGAATTTTTGTATGAATTATTGTTTGAACAGGACATCGGGTCAGCTAGTCCGATAAATGTTATTTAACTATTGAAAAATCTGTCCTAAAGAGATTATAATTATTTCGATGAGGACATTAATAATCTAACTTATTTGAGAATCATTAACTAATTTGTAGCATTTTTGACTGATATATAATTAAATGTACATAAATATGTGACGTTTATTATGTCTTTGGTAGACAGTACCTATGTATTAAGATTTAACATTAAGAAATTAATAATAAAATTATATATTTCAGACATACCTGTTTTGTAAGATAAATTAAAAACTAATTGGACTTTATAAATAATAAAATATTTTCATATTATATTAGTATTTTAATTTCCATTACAACCGTAAGACTAACTCAGTAATAGTAGTTTATGAAACTGTTGCGAGGGGTATTAAAATACGAGTGTGTTTAAAAACCGACCCGTAGGCGAAGTTTTTCATAGTATCACACGAGTGTTTTAATACCTAGTTATGTGCAGTTTCATACGCTTCTTTATGTGCTCTCATACCAATGTATGAGAGCACAATTTCGAGGGTTTTTTTATCTTGATCTTTTATTATTTTGTAGGTTCAATCCCAATGGATTGAACCACAAAATACACAAAATAATAAAAGATCAAGAAAGATCAATCAAACACAAAATAATAAAAGATCAAGAATAAAAAAACCCTCGAAATTCAGTACAACTTCACTGCCTAAAATTCACCCAGTGACAAAAATTTTGCTCAAATGGATAAATTTTGCACGCGAAGATTCGTTCTGCTTGCCAGAAAAAAAAGGTGAAAGAAGCAGATTGCAATTTTAATTAAAATAGGAAAAGCATTGAAAATTACAGTAGGTAACTAATAATAGCAAAAGTAGTATTGACGGTACCTTGCTCATTTATGAAATGTGCTCATTTATGAAAATATTATGTATGTAAGAAAAAATCCACACATTTTTAATAAAATAAGTGATAGACATAATTTTAATACAAGAAATAAAGATAAAATAGATCAACCATTTTTCAGATTATCTAAAGTACATAAGACACACATCACACATCACATCATCATCATCATCATCATCATCTTACATCTTTTATGGGGTACTGTGTTAAATGTTACAACAAAATACCTTGTGGTATAATGCAATTAAATGAAAGAAAATTTAAAACTCAAATAAAGGTCGTCCAAATAAATAAAATTGGCTTTATAGTTATGAAGTTCCTTTACGTTAAAATGCCTTCTAATCGACTGTTTTTTATTGGATCTCTAGGGTGGGGCAGCTGCCCCCTTTGCCCTTTGCCATAGATTTGACAGACTGTAGTATATAACAACTTTTAGTATAGATAATTTCTTCATGGGGATGTTGATTTGCTATAGCAGCGCGGACGCACTGCTTGGAACAGAATTTTCATTCGAGTTTCAACTCGACAGCGGGCATGATCGATCAAGAATGTATGATATGGTTGGTCTGCATTCGGCTGTTTTTTTTTTTTAAATCTCTCTAGGGGGGGGGGGGGGGGGCAGTTGATCGCCTCCACGAAGACACGGCGGTGCTCCGCACAAGCCGGGCCCCACCGTGTCCTCCGAGCGATCCACACAGTGGTGACATCTAGGCGTTTCCTCCCGCCTTATCCGGAACAGGAACCTCCCGAAACAACCGTGTCCGGTGAGGACCTGCGTCAGGCGGATGATGAGAACGCCGTGGCACTTCTCTAGCCACTCCTCAAATAGAGGAAACTATCAAAGTTCTTATAATCCTATTAAATTACTATTTCATGAAATCAGGACATTTTGGGATTATTCAATACAAGGACAACTCCTTGTATTGAATAATCCCAAAATGTCCTGATTTCTGATTCTAATTCTGTAAAGCCATATTTGTTACGGTAGCGAATCATATTTTAATCAAGATACAACCTGACACTGATGTGCAAATTGCAAAAAACGTAAGAAAAATTGAATTTCGCGGGCTGCCATGACGCTTTTAACTTTTTAGTACTTACCTATTCCATGTCGGGAATGTAGCGCTTGTTGTTTATGCGTAACTACATGCCACAGATAATTAACTATTATAACAATGGCAATGGCATCCAAAGAGGACTAACCACAGACTAGTACTAACATGGTAATCTGTGATCTCTGTGGGCATCCTTGATTTGACAGATTGATGAAAACGATATTATTTATTGTAATGAGTCAAATTGCATTACTTACTCTCTGAATGAATTCGAATTAGCAAATTGAAGTGGTTGTAGTAATAATTTCTACAATGGCCGATGATTTAAGGAATTATAAATTGCAACTTCAACAGGTCAGTTGATAAGTTTTATCGATTATTGTTTTGCCATGAGATAGTCTGCTATTATTCATGTGGTGTATGTTTTCTTTGTTAGGTAGAAGCAGCGTTGCTCACCGATGGTGAGAATGAGGAGTTGCTGAAGCTAAAGGCAGACTTGGAGGAAGTAATAGAGTTGACACAAGATCTTATAAAAACTCAAGATGGTGACTCCAAAGTGCCCAATATTCATGGTTCTAGTAATGATCATGATGTTACAGCTTCCCTGTTGGCGGCCGAGGAAGAAGAAAACGCAAGCAAATACCTTTCAAATTGGCAAGTTGGGGAGAGGTGCCTGGCTAAATGGAGATCAGATGGACAGTGAGTTATTTTTACCTTTGTGTTGTTATCAATGTCCCAGCAGTTTCTTTGGATTCAAATGATACACAAATTGTTACATTACAAAAACATTTACTGTAAACATACTGCAAAAATCATAAGATTAAAAGTGTAAATGAATATTTTTCCAACTCTTATCCACCACATAGTTCCACACAAACAATCAACTATAAATGATGTTCCCTGCACTATTCAAAAAGCTTCAAGACTTGGTAAGTTGCAGCTGTAGGGTAGTACCAGTACTTCTTGCTTCTTCTGGTTGCGCACTATGGCCTGCTGAAGGAATAAAAGAGTGGTCAGTCTGAAACAGAAGCCTACTAGTCATCTGCTTTGAAGTGAATATTCACAAGTGATTATTATGTATGTATTATAATGTAGTAAGTAGCATCGTTTCATGTGTGCTGGTTTAGTGTGTCACATCATTTGTGATTTACGACTGCCCCACAACAGAATTGCAAGAATTTTGTGTGCAACTAATGTACTTTTCCTCTTATTAGCAATTTTTATAAAAAATAACTCAAAAACATAAAATGTTTCATGAAACACACTCAGGTACACATAATCTTTATAGTAATTGATTGAATTAATTTTATCAGTTAAAATAAATATTTTTATGGAACCATCCATTATTTGTCAAGGACGATTGGGATTTTTATGCATAATTGTAGAATAAATACTATGCAATTATTATTGTATCAACTAAAACAAAATTCCTCTATTACAGATTTTATGAAGGCCTCATTGAAGATGTTACTGAAGATAATCTGAAGATAAAGTTTGATGGCTATGCAACTGCAGAAGTGGTATCTATTAATGATGTGAAGATCATACCTGGATCAGCACTGAAGAGACCTCACAGTGGTGATGAAAGCAAGTGAGTAACACATGCCTCATTAGTTTAACTTAAAAATTGTTATATTTAAGAGAGGAGTTCTTACAGACACCTACAGCAGGAAATTGATGAAACTGAACTATTCTAGCTAAAGCAATATTTCATGTTCTTAACTATGTATATTTTGTTGTTACAGACATGGTAAGGGTTACAACAGAGAATACCTCAAAAAGAAAAAGCAAAAGAAACAACAGAGATTTAAACAAATTGAAGAGGAAAGAGAAAGTGAAAAGAACAAATGGCTCAATTTTCACACAAAGGCTGCAAAAAAACCTGGCGTAAGAACAAAGAGCATATTTGCTTCTCCTGACAATTTGACTGGAAGAGTTGGCATCGGAACATGTGGTATATCGGGGAAACCCATGACAGAGTATACACCTGGAGAAAAGTGGAAGAAAGGTGGATAATACATTTTGCAAATTTAGTATAAGTTAGAAATATTTTATCCTAAACAACTTTCTGTAATTCGTAGATATAAATAAAATCAAAATTTGTGACTTAATGTACAAAAACTGGAGGTGTTAGTTGTACAAACATTTGAAATTGGGAAGATACTGTGTTTATGCTTATAAATTTGCGTTATAAATAACAACAGCTATCTAACAACTTTTATTTTCCCTTTCTTTTGCTATTGTGTAGGATCAGCAAAAATAGATTAATGCTTTTCCGTCTAAACTCGGACTCAACATTATTCAATACTAGATTTTGCGTTAATCCAGGTTATAAACTATCTGTGTGCCAAATCTCATCTTAATCCGTAGATTTTTTTAAACATGGTCTCAATAATAGTGTTTAAAAAAAACTGAAGTGTTAATCGACTATGTTTGCTTTGCGCCACAGCGTCTGATGATTCCCATGCTGATTCTGAAAATAATATAGGCTGTGCTTTTCATAACTACATAATGCAGAAAAAAATAAAACTGGTTTTGTGGGGTTGAAGGCACCTGTCCCACCGCCGATGAAGAAACGACTACCTATCAACGATTTTATCGCTCAAGAAATTTACAAAAGATTGTTCGCTGTCTGTTCACACCGCCGCACAGTGGTCTGAAAATCAAGCTCCATACTCATAGAAACTTAATGTCAGAAATTAATAAATAAAAATATGTTTTGTGTTTAATATACCTCCCTATGTTTTACTAATATAGTATGAAGGGTATGAGTAGCTCCATGCGTGAGAAAAAAAATATTTTAATTTTTTTTGTATGGAATGAAACACTTAAAGGGCTTTTTTTCAAAACTGAATAGAACTGATAGGCTGGTATTCACATGAGCTATTGCACCATACACGGCGATCAAGATGACATACAATTCTTGTGCCTTTCGGTGCCGCTTTGCATGTAGCAAGCTTTGGAAATTTTGAATTTACAGTTGGTGATCTTTCAAATCTTTGATGGTATTTTGTGAAGTTACATATTGCTTTGAATATGAAAATTGTATGTAAACTAATACTCATGCAAGAAGAGACAAACATACACACACACACACCCTCACACACTCACAAACTTTCGCCTTTATAATCTTAGTGTGATTATAAAGGCGAAACTTTGTGTGTGTGTGTGTATGTTTGTCTCTTCTTCACGCTCAAACAGCTGAACGGATTTGGATGAAATTTAGCACACATAATAGTTTATAACCGGGAATAACACATAGGTTACTATTTATCTCGATATTCCCACGGAATCGAGACTTATGCGGGTGAAACCGCGGGGTGCAGCTAGTAAGGAATAAATATGTACTAAGGATATTTTTATTTTTAAATATATGGTTAAAAGTGAAGAAAGATAAAAACATGTATTAAATAGTTAATGTATAATACGTTTGGGGGCTGTTAATGAAATAGTTAATACTAATACATTACAACAAAAATTATGTGCAAGAAAGGCAATAACAATAAAAGTAACGTCAAAATTGTCAATTTAAGACTACAACAACTATTTACAGCTCCTATAACTATGATATATTAAATATTACTGTTTAATTATATTACTAATTAATTATATTAATTAATTTAATTATATTCTTATTATTATTTTATTATAATTATTTGCTATAACTACTTATACAAAAACGATTAGCAGAGAGTATCTTTGCTGTCGTCAGTCCTCTAAATCCGAGTCCAGCATTGACGCGTTAATATCAATAAATTCAACATTCTCTTTGTCTAGATCTGCATCGTCACCAATAAGAAGAGATTTCATATCATCAGTAATAGGTGTATTTACTGATTTTCTCAGCACAGGTCTTATGCTGGACAGGTAGGGATCTGACGAGACAAGGAGACCATTGAAAATGTCTTCGTTTGTCGCTTTTCGACAAAATTTGCGCGAATGCTGTTCTCGGATTTTCTTGAAGTCTTTGTTTCTGGCTTCCGATGCCTCTTCAGATAATTTGCCAATGGGCATAATATTGAAGTGTTTAATAACTTCAGCACCGTGCAGTAAAAGTTTGTGGACACTCGAAGGCATGTAATACCAGCCATAGAGCTCCACATATAATTCTGCTGTTTGGCGCGCAAAGTTTTTAAACGCCTCAACATTTATGGGCTCCCCACAGGCCATCACACGCAAAAGTGTTGCAAATCTTTGGATCAAACTAGGATCCAAGCCTGTAATAGCTGCAGTATTGGCAGGATTACCAAAAAATTTCCTCGCTGTGTTTCCATCGTTTGTGGTTCCGGAACCTGAAAATTATAAATGAATCAAAACTAATCTACAACTTTGTAAAGAATAAATAGAACTAACGTTATTTGAAAAAATAAGATTTAAGAACAACGACTGTTATCATAACTCACCTTGTTTAACGATGTCTACTAGGAGGCCCATTTCATCACGAAACTTCTGCTGTATAGTTTTTTTTCTACTCTTCAATGACTCTTTGCTGTCTGCATCTCTGGCTTGCCATGTTTTGAAGTCTAGTCTATACGAAATATGGAGTAGGCACTCCATACATCTAATCCAAGCATGAAGTGTAGACAAACCATACTGATATATATCTGTTGAAACAGGTTTTCTGGAAAGAAAGTGAATTAATTAATAAAAAGATACACAGCATTACGGTAATCTGAAATATAACAAATTATTCAAAACTTACTCTGAGATCTTCTCTAACTTATTCATTTCCGAAGGGGTAGCTTTACAGATGTCACAAGTCTGCGTTGAAGTATTTGACAGTTGCGAAGTGATTTTACCATCTATCATGGTCATAAGCATTGAGTGCTTAACAGTATGAATTCCCATAATAGACGGCTCCAGTGCTGCAATCTCAGCTTCAATCAAAGCCTGTTCTTCCTTAATATTTAATTTGTTTTCATTTGCAAATTTAAAATAGAGCGGTCTGCAGAACATTGTGGAAGATGGCTTTGGATTCTCCCATAACTTTTCTTCACCACAAACTAAGCGCAGAGGCACAAAAGAACACATAAAATTGCTTGAATCATCTTCACCCGCCATAGTTTGTTTGTACAAACTTTGCCCTGAAGCACCGTCAAAGCCCCACTTGCATATCAATGTTAGCTCTTTGCCATCTAGCGAAGATTCCAAACGTAGGAATTTCCCAAATCTAGCAACAGTTTTGTCCAAAATCGCTTGAAGCTTTACTTTTACCCCTCTTTCGGTAATTTCTATGGTGTCTTTTGGTGGGTAACAGTCCTTTTTCGCCTCTAAGATAGCAGTATATGAAGGATATAGTAGTATTCCTGCTTCTTTTGCACAAGCTCTTAATATTGTATACTGCCATTTTGAAAGCTTCAATGAAGTCAGAATTCCTAAAGCTTTATCAGCGGAATATATGGGCATAGCTTTCTTGGACTTCAACAATTCCTTTATCTTTGTAGCCTCTTCGGGATGCTCTGTGATCAATTTTATTATATCTGCTACATTTTTGTTATCTGCACTTAAACCAGTTGCATAAGCAAGGCTTTCAGTGCTATGCGTGAGGAGCTCTTTCACTCTTCTTCTCTTCTGTAGCGGGCTTAGCTCCGAGAACACTTTTCTTGGACTCACAACAGTTGATGTTCCAACACTGTACGTCTCCGGTTTGTATGATGTTGATGCACCCTCATTTACACCGAAGTCAAAACTGGAACATGGTTGCTGCTCTTCTAACATTAAACAAGGTGTCATCTTGTCCTTCATGAACTCAGGCCATTTTATGTCTTCTTGCAGCCATGTCTCATACTTTTTTATGAAAGTATGTCTCGTGCGATTACACGAGATCCATTTGTTCCTCAACGAACACACACGAGTCTGACAGAATTGTTTCAATTCTTTATTTTCGATTTCTGACAAATCAACGGCATTGACAAAAACTTCATATAATACACTGGGCTGTGAGAAACGGCTATTGTTAGCCACAAACATAAAAATATCCAAATTGGTACTAAAAACTTCCATCATAACACGAAAACAAATCGAACGTAATAAGTATAGTAAAGCACAAGTGCAAAGAGCTACTGAGTGAAGTTAGTTTAAATGTCCTATTTATATTATAACTACCCTCATTAACACTCGCTGTCCCATAATGCTTATTAAATTAAAATTCAACAATAATGACGGTGATTAACAAATGAGTTATTTCGTGAAATTAATTTTGTAGTAAAATGTAAATAATCTACATCGTTTTCTAATATTTTCATTATAAAAGTCATTAGCAGGTTATTAACTAACGACAATATCAGTTATGTGGTTGGTTACTTCATTTAATTATATACCTGTGTGTTGTTAAATATATTACCTATGTGTTATTCCCGGTTATAAACTATTATGTGTGCTAAATTTCATCCAAATCCGTTCAGCTGTTTGAGCGTGAAGAAGAGACAAACATACACACACACACACACAAAGTTTCGCCTTTATAATCACACTAAGATTATAAAGGCGAAAGTTTGTGAGTGTGTGAGGGTGTGTGTGTGTGTATGTTTGTCTCTTCTTGCATGAGTATTAGTTTACATACTATTTTCATATTCAAAGCAATATGTAGCTTCACAAAATACCATCAAAGATTTGAAAGATCACCGACTGTAAATTCAAAATTTCCAAAGCTTGCTACATGCAAAGCGGCACCGAAAGGCTCAAGAATTGTATGTCATCTTGATCGCCGTGTATGGTGCAATAGCTCATGTGAATACTAGCCCATCAGTTCTATTCAGTTTTGAAAAAAAGCACTTTAAGTGTTTTATTCCATACAAAAAAAAAGAAAATTTTTTTTTTCTCACGCATGGAGCTACTCATACCCTTCATACTATATTAGTAAAACAAAGGGAGGTATATTAAACACAAAACATATTTTTATTTATTAATTTCTGACGTTAAGTTTCTATGAGTATGGAGCTTGATTTTCAGACCACTGTGCGCCGGCGAGTGCTCGTTTGTCGCAGCAACTAGAGCTATCAAAGAGAATCCACTCACTTGGCGCGCGGAACACTCGCTGTGAGACTCGCGCTTGAAAAATATGCGTACGTACCAGCGAGTAATCGGTCGTCGCACTCGCTTCTCGGTGCTCGTTTTAAGTTGTTAACTCTACTCGCTTCTCATTAATCGCCGGCGGTGGGAGAGGTGCCTTATACTTAGGTACATAAAATAAATTAAAAGTTAAATGTAGGTATTCTATGATTAACATAAAATATAGATAAAAATAAAAGATCTGGACAAACTTATGACGTAAATTACTTACATAAGTCAATCCCAACTTGATCCGCGGTCTTTGACGGCTGCTTTTGATTCTCACAACATGGGTAGGTAGCAGTAGCTACCTATCGTACTTCGTACTTTTTTTTTATCCTTTAATTTTTCCATAGTCGGGTTAAAGTTTTTTAAAGAAAAGAAAAAAAAAAAAATCTTTTCCCGTTTAACACCGCGATTCAGAAAAATTACGTCACAGCACAACGTCATCTATGGGCCTAATATTGACGAAAAAATCTTTACACCGTGGTTCAGAAAATAATATCATTAGCACAGCGCCATCTATGAGTTTATAGCGGTTAACTCCTATTTCATTAAAACGTGACCTGAAGAAGATTCAATAAATGGTATCATAGTACACAGTGCCATCTAGCGACTAATAGAGGAAGATTACTGGTCACTGCACCAAAACAGCGCCATCTATTGGCATAGCAATATATAGCAAGTAAACAGGAAATTAAATTCCAATAGCAGTGCTTAGTGCCTTGCAAGGCACTGCCTTGAACCCATAGCGCGATTTATTTCAACGCTAACACCATTTATCGAGCTTTAAGAAATCCAAAATATAAATATTTCGTTGTAAGTAGGTACTTGTTATCTGCCGCCGGTCGATCCATCAGGTTAAGCTACGCTTGCCGGGGTTGGTCCGTGGATGGTTGACCATCCTACTTAACATACCGAGACTCCTCCGTGCCTTGGAAAGTACGTTAAGTCGTTGGTTCCGGCCAAAGATGTATTATGATAAAGATGTATTATGCTGCGATGCTATTGGTTGATGGGATTTCTATAGCGTCCGAACGCTGCAAGCAGAAATAGTCCTTAGGGTGTACAGGCAACTCACATGCAGATACGCTGTTTAGTACTGATCTCATATCAACTCTATACCTACTGCATTGCAGAACTCAAAATGCTGATGTAGGTCCTTCATATTTAAGTCACACGGGTGCAAAGCTTTAGCACGAGCTTTGGGCGAAAACAACCACAGTGGATCCCCAACGGCAGGAAACGACAGCGCGGCAAGCCATGCAAAGCATGCTTACCATGACCACAATAGAAAAGTCTATAATCTTCCGTCGACAAAACCCGTAGAAAACCCTTTTCTATGGTTGTCATGCTACGCGTGCAGGACAGCCATAATGTGACGCGACGAAGTCGACTATTGCCTCAAAACGCAATAGATATGGAGAGGTGGAAGGAGGGGACGAAGCGAGGTATTTGCCTTTGCTAATTATACAATGAGAAGAATCCATGTAAAATGGGAAAATCCCGGGGTGGGGATTTTCCCATTTGGGAAAATTCATGGGGTTTGTGCCCGGTTCAACCAGGCCCTTGCTACCCACATTTCGCAGGTTATGTGTAAGTTCTATGTCATTACTTGTGCTCTAAAGATACATCTCTGCCTAACTCTTCGGGGAAAACCCTTCTGTCTTCTGTCTAGGCTTACTCCCAGACATAGCAAGCGCAAGAAAAATGTACAAACGAAACGTGTGTGTATACACGAAAATCTGGAAATCCACCACTCATTCTGGAAAACAAGTTTTCGTAGTCGGATAGACTGCTATTTTTTTTTTTTATCTATCTATCGCTATCCTTTCATCTTTTATGTTTTTGGTCCACTGACAGATGTCACTTGATGAACTAGGTACAATAACACTTTTTTCTTTTCAAACCTCTTCATCTTCCGCCCGGTCCGTTTTGCTGCACAATTAAATAAAAATTTCTAGTTTTTGCGTATCAGTGCAAACACGGATCTTTGACAAGTCATATAAAAGGCAAAAACAATCGAAAATGTGGGAGGGTCGGTTTTTTTATCCACATCTTATGTCTTTGTCGAATAAAATCGTTAAATCTGTTATCATGGGTACACCAGGTGCAACAACGTCGTAAGTAATAAATTACGTTTTTTTCAGGAGATTGATTTAAAAGTTATTGTTTTATTAAAGTATTTATAATCCTATGATATATCGATGACCAAAATATTGTTTATACTCAATATTTTCAAATTAAATTTGATTCAGAAATAAATATGTTATGTAAGTGGCAAATTTTATGTTTTTCATCACGATACCTACATTTATGACGTCGTTGCGCAAAAGGTTAAATTAAAAATAGAACTTGTCTGTGCAATAACGTCCTAAAGGTCGATCTAAACAAAAAATCAACACTCTACTACTTAGGTACTACTTATATAAAATGGCACTTACATAAATTTTTTGGGTAACAATATAAGGTATTATTAAAAGGCTAATTATTTTCCAGGTGACTAACAACTTAAAGGGCCACTAACTATTTGCTACTAAAAATAACTTGGTAGCGATTAAATATTTTAGCAATAATTTTATTAGATGACCTTTAAAATACAAGGAATTATAAAAACTAATTAATGGCTGCTATTTTATGGTACGAGATACTATAAATAATAACATGGCGACTAATATTAACAGTGGTATAACAAACATTGTATTATAGGCAACTAATGGCTTCCATATAAAAAAACACTTTTGCAAGCGTTTATTTTTGAAGAGAGGCTAATGTTAATTTCTTTCATCTTTAGCCGGCTAAACTTAAGTGTAACTAATTTTTAGCCAAGGGGTACCCTTGGCTAAAAATGAAGTAGTAAATGAAAATGGCTGAAAGGTAGGTTAAGTTAGGTTAAAACTGTGGCCACACAACCAGTGTCAAGTGTTCGCTCAGACACGAAAAGCGACGTCAATTTATTTATAGATTCTGTAGGTACATTTATCAAGAAATTTAGTTATCAAAACAAAAATCCGATGCCAATTTAAATTAAAAACAAAGCTAACAACTGATTATTAAGCTGCTACTTTCTACTTAAAATTATCCTTCGCTGTAGCTGCCAACCTACTATTTTTGCTACCGGCTTTAATTATTTTTTATTCCCAAATTGAAATTAATTTGTCGCCGCGTTACATACATGCCTTATTGAAATAAATGGCATAAGTAAAATTATGAATACTTAATTACTTTTATTAAGGTACCCGTAATCTAACTTTTATGAGGAACTAACAGGCTAGAAATTCTATCTGTATTTTATGTAGTTTTATACTCAATAATACTTATTAATATCACAGGGCTTTATAGGTAAATGATATAACTGTTTTAATAGACTCTCCAGAAACATTTTTTGTTGTACATATTTTTATATTTAAGTTATCTTTAATTATTTTACTATAAAGGGTTTTCCTGTCTTCTTAGCGTTTCTGATTAAATATATTTACTTATTTTAGCTAAAAATAAGAATAAATCGTATTACATTTTGTTAGTACCATATATACACCTATCATTTATAATTACAGTGGAATAAAATTTGACTTCATTTAAAATAAATAATGACAACGGTTTACAGGTTATGTTTAGTACCTTTCTAGGACAATATTGAAATAATTGTAAAAAAAAATACCGTCATTTCAGTCAGAACTGTTCAGTTGTGGCATTCTTGCCTCAAAATTGTATGAAATATCTGTTATAATCACCTTTATGACGTTATTGCCTACACTCAAACCCTTTCTGCGGGGCGCCGCGCGCAACTGACCAATTAGGACGTTCTCTAACTAGCGCTTACAAAACCATAACGACATTTATGTCCTCAGTGGGTCATTTTAAGAGTGACATTTAAGATATTGCTGCACCGGATGTAGACGCATGTTTGTCATCATTTGTGATCAAAAACTTATTTTACCAATTTTAGCATTTATGACGTTATTGCACCCGGTGTGCGATATAGTTATTTAATTACAAGTAGTCAACTAAAAAGATCCGCGCTTGGTTTGCTGTAACTATCGTCTAAATTAAATAGTTTCTTTGTGCAATCATTCATAAGTCATTTTAGTTTTATTGACACGTTACTGACACCACCATAACACTTTATCATGAACCAAAGCAACTACTACTAGCTAACTAAAGGTTAATTGAAAATGTTTCATTTTACATTACAATTTGGAAAAACAAACTTTCTTTGCAAAAACAGTGCGTACGCGGCCAGCTTCGTTGAGCAGGTATGCTGACCAAGAGAGGGAGTATGAAGAGCTTCTTCATGACAAATTATAAAGGTCTTTCCGTCTTACCTTTCATTCCCTTACTAGCTGAGTAATTCTAAACACTCATCTCAAAGGCATTAAGCGACAGTATTTTCTTCTACAACTCGAAAATAACAGCTTTTTCAAAAACTTTATGACTATACTTATTCCTATAGACAAGAAATTGCGGTAACTGAGAAGTGAGGAAACAAACACTTAATTGACTAACATAACTTACTGATATTTAGTTGGTTTTGAGAACGAAGAACTTCTTGTTACGAAATATTCGAAATTACAGAAGAAATTCGGACTGAAGAGTAAGGAGTTAGTTAGCGCAGAAGCCATGGATTAATGATGCAACATCTATGCCACGACACCGAGATTTTTCTGCTTAAATAAGTTATTTAGTAATGTGAGTCACAAAAGTTAATATATCATTTGTCTACGATTAATAGAGACCTGTGCCTATTTCATAAAAACATGTTAGATCAGTTCGTTAGCAATCAACATCTTGCCGCCATATTTGATCTAAATGTTGAATAGGCACCAACATGCGAGTTAATGCATACCCTAAAAAACAAAAAAAGTCGTTACTAAAAACGAAAAAAACAATAATTATTTAATTAAATTATTTAACAATAAAAATGAATGAATACGTCTAGTAAAAAACTCGTAGCAATATGCTACGAATTTCATACTTTTGCGTAGCACCTGAATTTCTCAGGAGGCTGGATCAAGTTCAAATTAACCTATACAATAATAGATTCTTTACACACCATTCAATAAGACTGGATGGTATTCGAGAGTGACCACGGCACTAAAACTGTAGCATTATTACAAAAATAAATTAAAAACATTGCAAAATTTACTACGGCGTAGCACCAGTATTCTGAAAATTACAATAGGTTTTTATTATAGAAACCCGGGTAGGTTCTTCCTACTACTGTGTACTGCTTATCCGTGTAGGAAAAAATGGGTTGATTTTCAAATTAGTCACAGACATCCCATAACATTAATAGGTAGGCCAGGTTAGTTTATGTACATCATTCAGGTTTGAAAAGGGTATGCTAAGCTGACCCCGAATAGCATAGCTAGCTGATTAGGTTAAAACAAACAGAGCCGAATCAGCCAACCCGGACTAAACGCAAAAGGCACGCTTGTCTACCCTATAGTGGAGTGCTCTAGAGTAGGCAATACGGGCTTTTTTGACGGCAACCCTTTTTGCCGAACCACTAACCTAGTATTTGCATTCGAAATTCCCCATGGCGTGTGACGCTACCATATTGGTGATTTCACCGGGAAGAAACCGCTTGGATGACGCAAAGTCGTGATCATCAAATGTGTGATCATTGCTTTCTTTCTTCTCCCATAAGTCATAATTAATCATTCGGAGAAAGAAGGATATACTTTCCATCCATCGAACGTCTTTCTTTTCCAACCTCTGTAGATATTTATGTGCAGTAGTTAAGTAGCTAAAAATGGGTGTCCTATTCTATAGCAGGTACCTAAGTTTGTATACACTATACAAGCATAACTCTCTATTTTTGTAAAATAAAATCCTAGGTGTTTAATATGTAACAATTTGTGGCAAATTAATCATTTGTTGCTAGTATTTATAATATGAAAGTGTATTATCGCGCTGGCTGGCACTGGCTTTGAATCGATTTTTTCAAACTTCACCCCAGAGTAGTTTAAGCCGATTATTAGTTTGTTTGTGAACAAAGTCACTGGCAATATCTATAGTTCTGTAATAATTTCATCATAGGGGTGTTGTAGGAAGGTAAGCCATACGGCCTGATTTCCCCATAGTCACTTTATATAATTCCTATGGGAGGAAAGGAGTGGCATATCCTAAGCCGGGGTCGGGCATTACTTTCACCGGTACATATGCCTATGCTCGTTGGATGTACCTAAATTGTTGCTAGTTATAAATAGTTGACCGAGCGAAAAAAGCGTCTCTGCTTCAAGTCTATCAAAATTTGCATTCGTGTGTCAGTTTCTTGGTACTCCTCTACAGGTCGTATTTTACAACTGATCAACGAAACTTGATATACAGGTTTTACAACTTTATGCTTTTTTTTTGTCGTCGGGGACTTTTGATTGGAGGGGTACTTCCTCCAAAATAGGGCAAAAAGGGGACTACGAGATATCTTTTTTTATTTTTATTAAGCAAGGCACACCAACGAATTATTTACAAGGATAGTTACAATAGGTGATTACATATTGTAAAAATGGTTCACGAATATTTTTTCGTGTGCCGTGTCTTTGCATTTTGAAGGAGAGGCACTGACATAAGTAGATATATGCATATACGTATGTTTATTTGTATATTGGTATGTTTATTTATATTTAATAATATATAATAAAGAATATACATAATTATATATTTATTTATATACAGGGTGTCAGAATCATGTACTGTATACATGGTAACAGTTTTCGCGTCGATGTCCCTGACACCCGTATATATATATTATACACTCGAGAGCAATGAATCCGGGTCTCTTAAAGAATCCTAAAAATCTCGGAAACTAAAAATGCTAGGTTAATGCAATAAATTGTATTTAATAGACAATGTAATACTCCTTAAATGAAGGTATTAAAACTTCTTAGTTATTGTAAAGTTATATCATAAAAAAATCAAATTTGAAAAACGGCCACTTTCGAAGATGGAACTACGAAATTACAGCATTTGGTTTTGCTTTTGTTTGTAATCTGTCATTTATGTGGGTACATAAACCATGTTGATAGTGCTCTATATTCATTATTCAAGCTGAAATTATGTCGCTTACGCCTGAAGAATGCACCAGAATACTTACAATGCTGGAAACCAGCCGGAGTCAGCGCGATACAGCCAGGACTGTCGGTGTGTCGCTGTCAACAATACAAAGAGTTCTCCGACGTTACGAAGAAACTGGTTCTAACCTACGCAGACCAGGAACGGGCAGAACCAGGTGTACCACAGCACGAGAAGACCGATACTTGGTGAACACCATGCTTCGAAATCGCTTTCTCTCAGGAACTGAACTCACAAATCAGTTTCGACGCCTCGGAGGAAGTAACCCAAGTGCATGGACAGTAAGACGTCGGCTTGCTGAATCTAACTTAAAACCCCTTAGACCTGCAAACGGCCCTAAACTGGAGCGTGGGCATCGTATTTCAAGACTAAGATATGCCCAGAGCCACGTAAATTGGAGTATTGAAGATTGGTCAAAAGTTATGTTCTCCGACGAATCAAAATTTATGCTCTACAAGCACGATGGAAGACACAGAGTGTATCGAAGACCAGGGGAAAGATTCAAGCAAGCATGCATCGAAGAAAAAGTAGCCTACGGTGGTGGGTCTGTACTTGTGTGGGCCGGAATTTCTTCTGAAAGTCGCACAGAGCTGGTGATCATAGAAAACGGCTCTTTAACTAGCGTAAGATATGTGGAAGAAATCCTCAATGATCACGTTGGTCCATTTATGGTCAATTTAGGTGAGGATGCTATATTTATGCATGACAATGCCCGACCTCATACAGGTAGGATTGTGAATTACACACATTTGACATTACTCGTATGGAGTGGCCAGCGCGCAGCCCGGATATCAACCCGATCGAGCATGCTTGGGACGAGCTAGGCAGATGCGTAAAACAACGAAACCCTCCCCCAATCACGCTTCGTGAGCTCAAAATTGCTCTCACAGAGGAATGGGAGAATATTCCCCAAAATCGTATAAGGAACTTGGTGTACAGCATGCCAAACCGCGTAAACGCAGTAATGGAAGCACGAGGAGGCAATACGAAGTATTAAAATTCAAGAAAATCGTAATAAAGTTCAAAAATTTCATGTTTCCTATTTTTGTTTTAAGGAGAGATCAGCAGTTTTTTTCTTTATGTAATTTTGTGTTAATAAAATGTATGGTGACTCATATTTTTTTTACTTTCATTTAAGGAGTATTACATTGTCTATTAAATACAATTTATTGCATTAACCTATCATTTTTAGTTTCCGAGATTTTTAACATTCTTTAAGTGACCCGGATTCATTGCTCTCGAGTGTATATATGAATATTTTGTTACAAAGAACACAAATTATTGTTAGATTGTTGACAAACATAAATAATTTGCTGAAATCTAATGTTTATTTATCATATTTTATGTATTTTACTCAGTTTATAATATACACAATATTTTTTTGCAAAAATCATGTCGTTCATTGCTGAGATTTAAAAAAAGCATACATCTCTGCCTAGTAATAGTTATCTGTGACGAACTTTTCCACACTAGTTCGGGAGTGCAAAGTAAAAAGCACACACTGCATTATGAACGTAAAAACAATGTAATAAGACCCACTGTCTGTTGAAAAATCCTTTTTTTTATACCGGAAAGCAAAGGGTTCCCACGGGATAGAAAATAAACTGTATTTTCGGAATGACCAAATGGAATAAAGTGAAACTTTCACAAGTGGATAGTTTTTGTTGATATTGCATGGCGGGCTCACCTCACCAGCCCCCGCCAAAAGGCCGACTATCTCGTAAAACTGAAGAATCTGTACTGTAGTACCAGAATAGAGTGGTCGTCTAATAGAATCATGTGGCGGCAAAAACTTATTTGACCAAGCGAACCGCTAAATGTTTCAAGGAATTCCAAAATGTTCATCAGGGTCAAGTAGCTGGTAAGCTACTTATGTTGACTATACCTACAAGTATTACTTATGTCATATTCGCTCATTTGCGACAAGAACGTGTTAAGTCAGATAACCTGGTTTCTCAGAAAATGCATTTGAAAGTTTTGAAGTCCCATAACTTTGTAATTGTGAGGTTTCAAATATGAGGCTCTTTAAGAGGAAAGTTCATTAGCTATCCTTTTTAAAAAAAAAAAAAAACTGATAATTTTTCTACGTTATTATTCAAAAATGATAGTTTTAGCAGATCGTGTTATCTGCTAAAACTCTTGTCGCAAATGAGCGATGTACAACATCGAACGGAAATTCTTACTCGATAAGACATAACAGTGATAGATAACACGCGATTGCGATCTTTACTTACTGCAAAACAAATCGTGTCCACCTCTCTCCTTCCTACTTACGATAACTATAATAGATACCTGCGCGACCCAGTAAAAGTTCACACTTAATGTAATGTGTCATTATAGAAAGTACCATATTTTTGTTGGAGACACGAAATGTAAGTACCTACCATCACTAACTACGATTTAATATTTCTACACTTAACCCCTCGAACACTGATCGCATGATAGCGTGTAAAAAGGCAACGTTAACCCCTCCTTCATTAATATAATTGCTTCGCTGGAGAAACCGTAATTAATCGTTAGTTGATTATCGATAAGTATAATCAGAGTGCAACACAGACTACACGTAACTTTAACTAATAGGTGGGTAACTAATACACGGCACGCGCGTAGGCGTTAATGTAAGCAAATCAGTTCTGTGCGCCTCATTGTTTACAAATACAAGTCGTAAATTAGTACCACTCCAATACAAATTGTAACTAACGCCATCATATATTTTAGTATTATTACTTAACATACATAACTTCTACAAATAACTGTGTTAGGAAATGTTAAAAATCTCACCACACTCATTCATGTAGGTACTAAATAATACTTATTTATAGTAATTATCATGCTTGCTGCTTTTTGATATAAATAGCTAATAGCCAGATTATGTTATTCATTCTGGCACAACATTCACTATTTATAAACATTCTTCGGACGAAGATGAAAACAGTACAGTACCTACGTGAAATCCTAGTAATGTAAAATATACAAGTGAATATAACTTAGATATTTATAGAAGCATCGTTACCTACTTGGAAGCTAGTAGAGAATAGAATGTGTCGGCAACTTATCATTCGGCGCAAGTCGTAAACTTGGAGGAAGGGTTGCCGTTGTAGTATATGGGACGGCAATCTTGTACATCGTGCCTTTTATGAACCTTTAACGCACCATATTTATGCCATGGGTCAACTCGCCAGGCAATATACTGGATGTATGCCTAAACCACTAATTACAAGCTGATTATAAGCCACTGCCTAGCTTCTGACCGAGGTTTCCGCCGCGTGTATGTCGGAAAATATCCCACGGGAATGTACTACCGAGTTGACAAGTACCCTGAGTGTTAATCCAGGTTATAAACTATATGTCTGCCAAATTTCATCCAAATCCGTTCAGCCGTTTTTGCACCAATCCGGAACATAGGTACATCCGGACAAACGGCCAAAAATTCTAACTTACTATTTTGTAATATGTTAATCAACCGCCTAGCCTTTTCCCAAACATGTTGGGGTCGGCTAACAGTCTAACCGGATGTGGCTAGATACCGTATTTTACATAGAGCGACTGCCTATCTGACCTCCACAACCCAGTAACTGGGTAATACGATACCCCTTGGTAAGACTGGCTGTCAGATTTCCGGGTTTCTGACGACCCGTAACGACAAAGATCCACGAATGACAGCCGGGACCAACGGCTTAACGTGCTTTCCGAGGCACGGATGAGTCTCAGTATGGTAAGATGGTCACCCATCCACAGACAAACCCCGGCAAACGTAGCTTAACCTGATGGATCGAACCGTGCGACTGTTATTACTTAAGTTAGCCAAGAGCTCCTGTGTTATATGTATAGAAAGACTATTTAATACTTTATCTACTCTCATATCGTAATATTTGACTTATAAACTTCAAAACGAGTTTATATTGACATACTTTATAAACACAATACCGAAATTTAAAAATAGAATATTTTATTTAAAAAAATCTTTAACAAAATAATGCTCTAAAAACACGATACAGGGCAAATCCAAGAAGTTAATACCAAGCAGTTTCCATCAACTTTTGTAATGGAACATTAGCGGGGTACAGCAGCACCGCTCTAGCGCATGCGCGGTGATGTGCTGGGTGCAGGCGCCATTCATACGTGAATTTGGGAATTTTGAATTGTGAATTGGGAATTTTGAATTCTGTCTTATGTTGTGTTTTGTTGTAAGTAAATATTTTATTTTAATATGTTGAGTAATCTTTTTTTATAATAATAATGACTAATTTTATGATTGTGTGTACACCTATATGGTAGATTTTTGAGGAACATATTATTTATTATTAAGATCTCATGTAACATGTACCAAAAATCACACGAATAAATGAATTTGAATTTGAATTTGAATTTGAAGTTGAATTTCTTTTATTTAGTAGGTTCAATCTCAATGTATGAGAGTAGATAAAGTAGTGTATGAAACTGCACATAACTAGGTATTAAAACACTCGTGTGATACTATTAATATTAATACTCCTCATTATGCACCACTTTCATAATATGAACCCCCCGCCCTACCCCCTATTACATGGGACTTAAACATAACTGGCAAAATGTGGGTGTACTAGGTACACCTCTGTCTAACCCTTCAGGGAATGCAGGCGTGATGTTATGTATGTATGTTTATCACCAAACGGTCTTTCGTACACGTAACCGTGCACGGTTACGTGTACGGACGTGTGTGTGTATATTTGGTTTGCCACCACCACCGCAGGTGATGGCAATGTCCATAAAGTCACAACGTGTACTTGACAGTCGACATTAACGGACTCATTATGAATCCATTAAAATTAACTAAAGTATTTAATTTAGGATATTGATCCAGGCATTCACTTGACGTGTACGGACTTCTGTAAAAACTTTGTATTTCAGTCATGATTTTTCTTATTTTTCCATAATATTGTAGCAGGTCTCTGAAAGTGACATTACCGAGTAGGTAAGTGCTGGATCAGGTGGAAATGTACGAGTAGCAGCAGCCTGTAAGTAAAACTATACAATAAAACTGAAAACATATTTAGCATAACGTAGCATTGTTAGTGTTGAGATAGCATGAAGCATTTGCAGTTATTTTATAAAAACAAAGCAAATTTTCAGTGTACCACTAACGTTTGTAACAAAGAAATCAATATAATGTACCAATTTGAATACCATTATGACCGCAGTAGGGAACTTACTCGTAGATAATTACAGCGGCGCTCATGCAACCTGTAACGCAATCATGACAGTCACGTCTAATACTGCATGTTATAGCATGCAGGGAAACTTTAATAAGTAGATCAATAAAAATGAGTTCATAAGTACCTCGTCCGTGGAAAACCAACATTATGTACAAGGCCTCTATCTGTGTCCGTAGACTTCGTGTGGCCTTTTACTTGTAAAGTCCAATTATAATTTTAAAACGCCTCATTAAATCATAAGGAGTTTGAAAAGCTCCCACGTGCGGCTTTAACCCGGTATAATACAATAATGCCACAACCACTAAATACACACTCTGAACAAACTTTCCCAACCTAACTTACGATGTTAGAGATCGATAGCTTTAACCGAGGTTTTTAAATAGAGACATATAGGTAGGTACCTACATTAAAGTTTTCCAAAATTATAACTTCTTATTAAATTATCTTAATGTATCCACTAGATATCACTGTTAACTCTAAGGCGACACCTAAAAATTCGGTTACAATTACGAAAAAGTGGAGTAAAATATTTGAACTCGCAACCCACACATCAGAACGGGGGTCGCCCCATGGGGTTTCCCTTTGCTCCATTAACACGTTTTTGAACCTCACAAAGTTTGTACGTTACACATACGATTGTTTACTTTTGTGCACAGTGTTATAATTTAGTTAGAACCTATTCAGATCGATATAAAAAGTCTTACAATTGGTTTTTAATTCTTGGTAGCCCCGCCGTCTTCTCTAAATAAAAAATCTACCGGTTTAACTTATTCGCTAGTAACTTTTTATGAAACTGAAGGTGCCTACGTAATCTCGACTTGAATTGAATCACAATATTAAATATGCAGCTACGAACTGGGTTTTTCGTTGAAGAAAGAATTCACATGCAGGTACGATGACCTGGATCGTCAGAGGTGGCCAGCAATTAGAATTAGAGGAGTGCGGGCGGGTGCTTTGGGCGGGCGGCGGTGGCAGCGGTGGCGGCGTGGCGTGGCGCGGGTGCGGGTGGCGCGCGGCAGTCGGCGTCCGCGTCCCGCGTCAGGTGGCCGCGCGCGCCGCTGTCAGATGAGCGCCGCGTACTATGCCGGCGCCGCAGCCCCGTTCCGCCCGCTCGCCGGCCGCCGCCGCGTGTGCCGCGCGCCCGCACACAGTGCTCGGCACCACCGTCTACAGCGACCGCAGCGCCGACAACATAACGCACGCTATTACACGTCTCACGTCTACCGGAATGTAAATATTTATGGATGTCAGTTTTCAGTTGTTTAGATTGGCTGTGAATTTTAAGGTACGTAACTAATGTCTGGTGTTTCGATTTTTGCACGACATTATTTAGACAACGATTGTGTCGATTGAATACACTATATGGGTCGATTATAAAATTAAATAAATAGCATGTCTGTTCAATATCGCATTGTGCTTTGTGCCTTTGTACATAATTGCTGACGATGACTTCGATATTAATGGCGTTCGGAGTACCTACCCTTCTATATTTGGATCAATAGTTTACCATTAAACGTTGGTGGCATTAGTCGAACAGATTTTTCGCATTACATTACGTGATTAAAATATGACGGCGGCAAGCGACAGTGCGCCGCCGCGAACATGCCAAATTGATATTCATAACAATTGAAAAGCATTTCCAAGTAAACTTTAATGAATATCAATCAATATCTATTAGCCTCACCAGTTGATCTTTTATTTTTTACTAGCTTTTGCATAACTTTATTCATAATTCTCACGCTATATGCACACCACTATAAAAGTTAAACTTTTTTCATTTCTTTTGAATTTCTTAAAGTAATTTTATTAAATTTAGTCTTCCAAGTGTTGTATCACCGTCAGTTGTCACATCGCTACGTTCACGTTGTTACTTTACGTGCACAGCCAAGTTTACGAGCTAGTGACAGGTACAAACAATACATACGTGACTCTATATACCTACATAATCACACACTACTACAACCCCACGTACTTTTACTGTCACATCCAAATAAAAAGTTACTTCAACTGCAAAACCAACTAATAAAATAAAAACTACATTATTATTTAAAATAACGTATTGATTGGCATAAAATGTTTAGGTGAAAATGAAATCGACAAGGCGTGTTCGGGTACATGAAGATGCTATACGCCATAGGTAATATATTAACTTAATTTTATTTTTTTCTAATAGTAGTCCTTGCGTAGCCAAGATAATACCTCCTACCATTTTATTTACCACACCTGAGTTATTTTTGCCCTTAGCTGAAACATTTTAACTTGAAAATAATTCTTCTTACTTAACATCTACCTACTTTTATTTGCTGTAGTAGTTAGTACTTATAAAATCCGTTATAAAAACTACTGATTAGAAACACATTTTTTATTAACCCATAAAAAATTACCTACAACAAAATGTGAAAAGTACTAATCTAATTTATCATTCTTCAAAGTTTCTGTGTCAATATACTATTTATCTAATCACTGTTGTACATAAAAACTATAACTATTCCAAAGCTATCAATCACTTAATCCAATACTTTTCTTCACAGTGTGTTTTCACTTCCTAGTTTACGTATAAATAAAAAATTATAAATCAGCAATAAACTTTAACCCGAAAAACAACTTACGTAGCCCAAAACTAAACAAAGGGTTTGTTGTATATATTCTTAAAAATATCAATCAAACTCACTTCAGTCATAGCACATGTTACCTAACAGTACAGGACCTACGTAAACTAGAGCACACGTTTCCAATACTAGAACTATCACATAGGTACTTCCAACGAATTAATTTATAAAACGATTCATTTACGCAAATACTACATAAATTCGTGGCTGTCAAGTATCTCGTACATAGTAGACATATACAACACTATAATAGGTACATAATTTATTGGCGGGGAGGCTACTATCCTTATAAATATGTATGAGTATCTACCATGAGGGTTTGCTTCACCATTCGCGAAATATCAGGATTGCTTATGGAAACAATGTTGACGTCAGTAAAGTACCTATAACCAGTAGATATTAGAGAATGAATAAAGCTATATATGCTTGTTGTAGTGGTCGTTAATTCGAACACACGATCTCACTGTTGCCATCTAAACAAATCAAACCATTTGGGCTCTCCGCTTTGTTTCAAGCATTGCGGTAAATCGAATTAAAGTAAATTAGAAATGTGATCCCTAGATGAGGGACTCCGTAAGCGAAAGATGGGACAAACCCCAGATCTTAAATTAAATAATTCAACTTTCAAGTGATTTAAAAACCGTATCAAAACCGGTTTGGCTGCTAAGAAGCTACAATGGCTACTACGATGACAAACAGAGTGACAAGGCATCACTCTTTTTGCGTCGGGTTTACTTTGTGTCGGGTTTTCTTTGCGTAGGTCCAAAAAATGTATACAATTCTTTGTTATAAGGTATAATGTTGCGTTCCATGTGCTCTGGTTTCCTGCACGTGTGCATGAACACCATAGAAACGGGTTTTCTCGGCGGAAGCATAGACAAAATGACAGGTTGTGATTGTGAATCTGTCATTTTGTCTATTTTTCCGTCGACAAAACCCGTCGCTATGGTGGTCAAGAACAGTCCAAGCTCTGTCTGCCCATGGGTGCCGTAAAAACGACTTCTTTATCAGATGGACGAACGAAAGCTCCACTGATTATATCTTTTTGCGATTACCAATCTGCCTGCCAAGCACCGTGATTACGGCATTATCCCCCCAAGATCGTTGTGGAAGCGTTTTATGGCCGAGACCCATATCTAGCACAACGGACGTTTATAGGATGCGATTGTAATTTTCAGCGCTTTAATTAAGCAAAATGGAACAGACTCAATCAAAAAATGTAGCTATCAGATTCAGCGTTCGAAATGTATTTATATTCATTCACATATAGAGTCTAGACAGCCATACTCAACCTTTTTTTTATAGGGGCTTCAAACACGTTTCAGTCATTGTGTCGAGGGCCGGAAGCAAAAATTATTTAGATCTGAATTAAAACGTAATTCCAAATTAACGATGTAGTTACTTTACAATCAATTTCTAGCTTCAGATGGGCCAATAACAAAGGTCCGGCGGTCCGCAGGTTGAGTATAGCTGGTCTAGATTTAAACAATACAAAAAATTACTTACGCTTCGAATAGAAAATCTTCTTCGGATTTATTGAAAGTCGGTTAAAAATTATACCCTTTTTTATACGTATTTTCATAATCTTCTAAGTCCCCTCTCGTAGCAGTCGGAAGCTCTCCGTCAGTTTAGGATATTGCCGTAACGATAATGCCCGCTGCATAACAGACTTAGATGTGATCGCTGTTAGATACAATTTGTTCCTAATTGCCAGTGATAGCAGCTGCCAATCCTACTAACATTGTACGTGTGGGTAATTTCTTAAAGCTCCCATGGGAAGAGGCTTATTCGGAACTGGGCACCACGGCGCTGTACATGACATGTACCTCATAAATATTGGTTACGAGTGCTTTAAGTTATTACTGAGAAGAGGTCTTTGGGCTATTTATGAAGTAAGGAATTATTTGGGTATTCTGTGCTAATATAGAAAATAATAATATACTAATATCCATAGAAACTAAACAGAATAAATAATTATGACATGACGTAGTGTTTGTAGCAATTAGAAACTATAAACGTTTGCCATATATCATCACAGTTAACTGTTTTGCTAGTTGTACATACTTATAAACAATCATCTTTAACACACATACAGTATTTCAGACATGTTAACCAATACACTGCCATATTATTTGTAAATAATTAACAAAAGTGAACGCTTTATCGAAATTCAATTTGGCAACGAACAATTTGTCACAGGTATAATTTGTTGACGTTCGTTCCACCGAAAAGATCGTTTTGCCGATAAATCTGTTTCTTCATGTAGTGAAGTGTAAAACCAAATTGATTTTCCTTGCGCAATAATATGACGAGTTCAAGGAAATAATATCCTCACTGGCCAATCACAAGGGGGGGGGGGGGGGGCTAGCGATGTTTGTTTCTGACGTTCTTTTACTCATAAAAAGGGGTGCTCTAGAATTGTAGGAATTGTTGAATGGCGACCCGTCAGCACTCGACAAGTCGTCCATTGGAAAATGACTCTTTCAGTGAAAACTTTCTCGTTTCTCGAGCAATCGATGCTTGGGTCAGTTAAGATCCAACGAACTGTTGAGAATATAAAACGTTCTTGATGCAACAATACTTTTAGATGCTCTTTAACATTTACATATTTTAGATTCATAGTTTTTGTAATAGAAACATGTTAATAGTTAAGAAGAAGAGTACAGGCGTAAGTATCTCTCTAGGTAACTTATTATGTGGAATTGCCTCGACTGGAAAAACATCACACAATATTTAAATTCAATTCTGTGAACTAATTATTATCATTTATGAGCATGGATTGATCGTAGTGTCCATTCAAATCGATTTTTGACTACTCGTACAAGACTTAATAATAGGTTACGATTTTAAGAATTGATCTATTCCTCATTACCTACTGTCTGCATAATAGGTGTTGTCAGGTGACCTAGATCACCTCGTAATAATAACGTGACCATCTGCAAACAATTACTGCGGGTAAGCACAAGATGCTATCCAATATAATTTATGGATAGTAAAAATAAGATTGGATCAAAACGTGATCCCCGGGGATCGCACCGGCACGAGGTCATTACAACCATTGAGTCGTGTCTGTTTTATCACTACCTACGCTTTAACTCTGTTCCCTCAAGTATATCGGGAAATAATCTATTATTTCACTTAATTTTATTTCGACTAATGATTTATTTTATTGAAGACGTAGACAGAATCAATTTGTACAATACAATAAAGTATTTTCCAAAATAAATGTTACCACATCGAGCGGAAATAATCGCACGCTCCATGAAACGGATAATTTTGCCAATAAAATGCATTAACACTGCGAGATGCGTGGAAATTATAATCTTGATGTAGCAGAAATAGCACGACAGGTACGCCCGCTAGTCCTGAAGGTTTTGGCAGAGGTGAACTAAGGTCCATATATAATTCTATAGTTCTCCACGATAGTATTAGCTAGCCAACCTAGTGCCATTTATAAGCCAACATTACAATATACCGGCTATAAATAAGATTTTTTCTTACAGAAAAATGCAATTATACTTTTGCCAGTCCTTGGAATCAAACTCAGGATCAGAAACTGCAGCCCTGCTCGCTGCCACAAGACCAGAATCTACGTAAATAAAAGTAGTTTAAAAATATGAAAATGTTACTGCTAGACCATTAAATGAGCTAATTGGAAGCGAATATGACTCTACAGTATTTACCATCAGTTACGAACAAGCCCTAGAGAATGCATATCTCACATCAATTAACTACAATTACATTAATTCTCTTCTCTCGTACAACATTGTACTTATTCTGAATTCTATATTTACTCTACTATTAAGACCGTCGAGGTAATCTTTGAAATGCTGGTAATGTAAACGATTGCGCTAATCTTAATGCCCGTTCATAAACAATAACAAAAATGTCAATAAATAACACTCACGCACGTACTATCGACATCTGCAATAAACTACAACATATGCACGCCATCACCGAAACTCATTTAGCAGCATGGCTAATTTTCACGCCAACGTAATTAACTCGCTAGGTATACACGATATTATTCATCGTGAGCTGAATTAAGGGCAAAACTTTGACACGGACTTTGATGTCGGCTTAAGTAAGTATACCGTCTTCGTCTTATAACGTCTTCCTTAAGTATTAGGATGCCATTCTCGAAGAGGGCTTACCTCCTATAACTGTCACCAGAAAGTTTAAATAGATATCCGTTTAATAAACATAGCAACTATGTAATTAAATCGCCAAGGAGCCCATATATCTACAAACGGGCCATAGCAGCAAGTACCTAAATTTTCGTAAGCACCCACTGAATAAATTCCTGCCATAAAATGTCACGACAACAGCTTTTACTTAACCCAAAATTGTTCCTAATTTTGTATGCTTAATTTGACATTGAGGTCACGTTATAAGTACCTACTTTCACTACTAAATATTTACACAATAAGCTATCCCATGGGGAGGAAAACAAAAAAACCCCTATACTTATACTTGAGGTAGGTAAAAAAGCTGTTAATTTAAACACTAGTTGGGATATGCACAGAAAATGTACATCCATTATATTCGAATAGATTAAATCCGAAATCGAACGAAAAGCTGATACAAAGGTCACATAACACGTTGGTAGTGATTATTGCAACTTTGCAAGAGATCTTGATTGTAATGACTTACGTATTTTGTACTATGATTTATGTATTTTGTACTATAATTAGAATAGATTTTAATTTTAATAGGGTGCGGTATCTAACTCCCACTCGACTAGTTCATTAATATGTGGGTTGAGTATCCAATTCCTTTGTTCTTGCTTCGTAGGCCTGATTGTGATCGTAAAGCTGTATATTAGTGCCAGTTTTTGTTCTAAATATCTGTGTAGATATAATTCCTGTATGAAGCGTACCGTAAGTGAATCAAATTAAAAAACTGATGAAACCAATACCTATAGAACAACATTTTTTCTGAAAAAGTATCTTGCAATATTCTGACGAGAAAGTATTTTAATACAGCCGTGTATATTTATACAGGTATGTTACGTTACGCTTCGTAAAGGGTAGCAACTATCCAATTTCATAAAATGAAAGCTGACGCGTAGCGGTTGGTAGCTAGAAGTTATACGATGTTTGTGGATAGGACCGTCTCCACCGGCGAGAAGGCAAGTTTATCGTCGCGATTTCATCGCGTTTCCGCCGTGTTGATAAACTGAACTGTAGTCGCGCCAACGAGCGTTTACTAAGCATAACGCAAGCAACTTGCTATCGTATGGCTCACTGCATTAACGAATCAACATTAATTTTTGCTAGAACAGCATAATTGAATTTCATATTTTAACTTGTAACATAAACCTAAAGCTTTGGATAACATTAACAACCGCTTTCAGTCAGTTTTCCTTCTAAACGATGCATAATGTGGTGGTAAATATTGTTGTATTCTTAGTACATGTTACAAAAGCATTAAGTTTGGGTCGGTGTGGTGGTAATTATCTTTATAGCTATAAAATTACTGTAGGGGTGGTTTGCTTAGTTTTGTGTTTTGTATTTGAGTCGCACATCGGACGCCGAGGCAGCGGAATTGTTTTGAACAAAGCACTCGGACTCCATGGCACGCGATCTTATTGAATTTTACTCTGCAAAAAAGCTGTTTGCGCCGCAAACACAACTTTAAAGTAATGTCTTTGAAAAGGGAATACAGGGAAACTGTTAAGATTAATTGCATAATATTAATAAAATAAAATGTTAACTTGTTGTCGTTATGGACAATCGTAATAAAAAAAGAAAGTAGAGGTACCTATTCAGAATTCTGATTTAAAAAAACCGTAGGTGTTAAATCACGCTGCAAAATATACATAATATTATTAGTATTTCTACTCGTACGATTATAAATAATAGATGGATAATGTTTTAGTTTAAATATATAAAATATTAGTATATTTTGATGCAAGTGTACGTACACGAGTATAGGACGTATAACGGCGTTTTTCAACACACGAGAAAAAAATTATAGAACACATATATATGTTGTATTATATACGAGTATATAGTCTAACACTAAAATATATAAATTATGTACAAGTGTATGTGAAGGAAAAAATAAAAAATATGGAAGAGCTAAACTTATTTTGTTAATGAAATATTTATAATGAAACTATCCCTTATTTTGCTTTTAACATGGAATAGATACTCCATAGCGTGGTAGGCTTGTATTTTAGTGCCAGTTCCTTGCAGAAACACAAAAATACATTCTCAGAAAAAATACTGTGTATTTTTGCTGTTCTTGGATGAAATTTTCGAAGGTTGCTGTATTTTTCTTTTGATTTGATGGCAAGACTATCACTCGTATTTTGAGCCTCAGTAAGTATAACCGGCGGCGTGTATAGAAACTAAATTACTATTTTACTCAAGTAATGAAGAAGAGTTAATTTTTTTAAGTCGTAATTTTTCTAAAATAATCTGATTAGTATAATATTAGTGAATACTTTTTGCTTTCGAAAGTTGAAGGAGAGGCAAATATGCTTTAGGCATAGTACCTACTTAAAACATGAAGGGTATTTGCTGAGATTTAAAAAAATACACGCATTTTTACTAGTTTTTTAGGGTTCCGTACCTACCTCAAAAGGTAAAAGAAACCCTTACAGGATCACTCGTCGGTCTAGCTGGCTGTAAAAAAACACAATGGTTCTTTACTGATAGATTACCTACTAGGAAAACCTATAAGAAGTCTATGGTCTTAAAATAACATGGTATATCTCACAATATTGTGCGTAGAAACTTACATTTGCAGTTGGAATGTATGGAAGAACATGTTTTTCAACTAATAATGTTAAGTTTGTTCTTGGGATAGATTTATCCCAACTAAGGACCCTTTCATTGGGCGTGATCCGACACGCTCTTGGCCGGTTTTTAGTTATCTGTGGCGTACTTTCCAGGCTTAGAGCGGGAATGCAAAGCAAAAGGCACACGTGTTCAATACCTTTTTTAAAAGAAATTTTCAACACACTTGCTCGAAAACTGGTTTTTATTGCACCGCTTTTAGGTTCACAATATAGACAGCACTACTAGTACTAAGTAGTCAAAGATTCGCAAAATATTATGTTTATGAAATATGAATTGTTGTTTCCTCGCAAAGTGAGTTGAAAAAGGCAATTTCATACGCGTGAGTATTTGTCAATGGCCTGCACTTTTTTTTTCTTTTTTGAGGGTGGGAAATTACGAAATAACTTCTCCCACTCTGGGCGGAGTGGGAGGGCGTGTCAGACTCTTACTGACTTAAGCCCACCGTTTTCCTTCAGTGTTGCCTGTACGTTGCCAGGGGCCACGGTATCCCTTGCGGACTTTTCCGCGACATTAGACTGCACTTGCATCTCAGTTTGTACCGCCCGGATTTTCTACAACATTGGACCAGATTTTCTAGAAACCCTTTTTGTTGACCCTTATCCTATAATCTAACCATATTCTGTGGGCTGCGTAGCACATGTCTATACCACAACTTGCGCCCCTGAAGCCTATCCTGCTACATGCAACATCACTGACTATTCAGGTTTTCAGTGGTTTGTATTCAATTGCGTGAGCAGCCCAAACGCTGCAGATAGTGTAGCGTTCAATTTGGTACAATTCCTCTTTAGGTCAGGTTTCTGCGATTGCAACTACCTACTCGTATACCTTATGCCATTTTGCCTGAAGTGCTTCAATACGGGCCTAACAGCTGTCGGCACCCTACCCAATTCAGGGATTGACCATTTTTGAAAACCCGCCTTCCTACCGCACCATTTACCGTCATATAGGTAGGTACTAAACCTAACCTTTCCTCCTTAGTCATATTATTGCGATCGCCAATGCATGGTACATTCTTACATAGGTATCCACCTATTTAGACCAGCATGTTTGACGAAATGGTCTTACAACAGGGTGAGCAAAATTGTTATACGGAAAGATTTAATTTCGGTACCAAACAAGTATTATGTATAAGAAAAACGTTAAATAAGTAGAAAGCACACATATTCCAAAAAAAATCTTGAGTAGTTCAAAATAAAATATGAGTACCTACTTAAGAATATATGACACAAAAATGTGTTTCAGTATATCCAGTATCCACCACTGCTGAATAAGGACCATTCCGAAAGACCGCTATAGCTTATAATCCTGGGAGAACACGGTTGTAATAAATTACCGACGTTAAAATTATTTTAACTGCCGCGATTTTAGCCCACAGTTGCCCTTCTAAATATTTATACCTAACTAAGTCTTTGAGTAGTGAAAAGGTAAGGGCACCGACAGACCGACCTTACCTACTGCGCGCATTATGACGGTCTGCTCGTTTGCAGTTAACAAGCTACAGTTTAAACAATATAGAATACATAAATTGAACAGAACTTGCGATAGTTGCAATCTGAGGTGGCCAGCAAAATCAATCTGTTCGTGCTCTGTGATATTAATTTGAATCAATTGCCAGTAAATATGTACTTGCAATTGATACAAATTCTATTTTTGTGAAAGTGTGATGAGGCTCGGTACAGTGTGGCTGCGGTATCGTTGCAAAGGTGCAACACCGGCAGCAATTGATTTAATGACAATTGACATTTTAGATGAAGTGTGATGTGGCTCGGTTGAGCGTAGTTGCGGTGTGGTTGGTTGCAGTGAGTGTAAGAGTGGCGGCGACCGGCTGGCGACGCCGCGGATGTCGCTGCTTGGCAAACCGCTCAGCTACCGCGCCACGCGACGCGACGCGCGTTACCGCCGCCTTCAGTCCAAGTTCTACAATTTTCTTGAACGGCCTCGAGGTGTTAAGGCTGTTCTCTATCATATGATCGTGTAAGTCTACCGAATCCGCATGTCAAGTAACTTTCCTAAAGCGACCGAAATCACAAATATTTTGTATATAATTAAAGCGTGAGATGTTTTAAACTGTTCTGTTTACAATTTAACATGTGCCGTGACCAGATACTTTATCTGTTTTTTTTTATTAATGTTTTGCTGAAAAAATATCATATTTAATGCCACTATACCGCCATATTATTTTGATTAAAATTACCAATGCAATGAGGCACGCTGTTTAGTAGTCCGTCCCGTTTTTTGTGAAAAGGTACTAAATCATAACGTTCCGATCGGATACAGACAATAAAGCCTGGGTTCGAACAAAGCCGGAAATTCAACAGTGAATATCAATTTTTATTAGCATCAATCATACCTAAAGCAAATGAAATACACAGCCTAAAGGTCGACGTACACGTATAATCACTGCACGGTATGAAGTCTGATAGAAAGAATCCTGAAAGCGCGAACAGCTCGAGTTGAAGCGATGCTGAACTACATTTCTATTACACACATCAAAAGTTCCATACTATCTATATTAAAGTTTATTATGAATATTTTATACACATAAACCTTTCTCTAAATGATTTTTTTTAATGATGATGAAAACCGCATCAAAATCCGTTCGTAGTTTAGAAGAACAATGCGGTTACCACAGAAAGACAAGAAAAACGGCTTTTTTAACACTATTTACTAGCTGCTAAGTACAGTTTCTACGACTTGTCAAAACAGAGATTATTTGCAAGTTAATTATTAATATATCACACACATAAATCTTTGGGAATACATTTTCTAAATAATGGTGCAAATCACAAAAAATTCCGTTGCGGAGCTTAGAAGAACAACGCTGTCATACATGAACACGAAAATATGTTATCTTATAGATACCTAGACTGGCGACCGGCTCCTGTTTTGCACGGTTTCTAAGACTTGACAAAATATAAAGATTTCTTTATAATACCAACGCATTATACATATAAACCTTTTGGAATAAATTCACTAAATTATGGTGAAAACCACATCGAAATCCGTTGCGTAGTTTATAAGAACAACGCTTTCACACAAACAGATCTACACGAAAAGCGAGTTTTATTAATAATATGTATAGATTATAGAATAGATATTGTAAATAGATACAAACACAAAATTTGCAACAGCCTTATCTTATTATAAATTCTGAGTTTTAAACTGTAGATAGTTTAAAACTCAAAATTTGTAATAAGATAAGGATTGGACAATCAACATGAAACGATTGATAGAAGACAACGACATCATGAGTTTTGCATTCAAACTTGAATAAAGGAAAAATCGTGAACTTACATATTCGTTTATTAATAAATCACAAAAAAATAGGTATAGTACGAAAATGGCGGTTATAGATGGTACTAAAATCATTTCAAAGCATGAATAATTTTACAGAACGTTTAACTTAAAATAACTCACGTTTAATTAGTATACCTAGTTACCTAGTATTTTTTATTCGCGTAGATTTCCAGAAATACAGTTATGAGTACTAGTAACACCATCTTAATAATAGATTCGGCATCTTTCCATGTAATCACATTCGTGCAGTTACACACTACAGCGGCGAATTAAATCGTACGAGTTAAATAGGAACATTCGTAATCCTATTCGACAATCAACTAACATATTCAGTGTCGAAATTCGATTACGTCAGATTCTGATAGCTTCACCAGCAATCTAGCGTTCTACACCAACCTATCGCCTAAATATGTGTTAAGGTTACACATTCGTTTTAAAGTCATATTTTCTCTGTTCAGGTTTCTGATGGTGTTCATGTGTTTATCGCTGTCAGTTTTCTCAACAATTGAAGAGTACGAAGCAAAAGCAGGAATTGTCCTTTTCTATATGGAGACAGTAGTTGTAATTTGGTTCGCCATCGAATTCTTTTTAAGGTAAGTAAAATTTAAATACATTCTGCTATTGATTGAATGTGATTAATATTGTGGATTGCGAATGTTGGCTACGAGAACACAAGTCAAATCGCGCAGGATAGTTCTCTTCCAATACTATAAACGGTACACAAAGAGCTGCCAATCTCTGGTTTCAATTCCGCTATCGTTTTACAGCGGCTGTGTGTTGTATGCGGAGATACACATAGCAAACAACACTCTCATAGATAAGTTCCGAAAGCTTTGTGCGCGTGAAGTAGGTAATTCGTCACTCAATGTAGACGGATTACTCTGCCTACAGTGGGCTCCCAGCCCATTATTTTCTTTTGTTTTATTTATTTTATCTATCTATCAAGCGCAAGTGTAACACGGGTCAGCTGCAGAATGACAGGACACGTCAATGAGCTCGATACATAATAAGGGCGTTTTTTTCTTTTCGATCAGCTATTTAATACGAAAAGAAAAGTAATATTGTGTTACGTACGATAATTAATAATTTTATGTATCTAGAGGTGTGACCAGCAATTTCATTAAAATACATGATTAAATTGAATATTATGTAAAATACTAAGTAATATAAGCTGTTGCTAATTATTAAAATTCTTTATTTCCATATTTCACTCGTTGGCTTCCTTCCATTGTTAATTTATTGGCATACTCATGTTTTTATGATTGAATTTTTATAACGAGTAAGTAAGTATTTCTTTAAGCACCGCAACTTGAATTTGTTATGTCTTTCTGATATTTTGTCTGTTTCTGTAGGTTATGGTCGTCAGGATGCAGGTCCCGGTATCAAGGCTCAATAGGTCGCCTCAAATTCTTGAGGCGCCCGTTTTGTATTATAGGTGAGTAAATTATAATTATGTACTTATATTAACGAAGGAACTTACGCAATATCTTCTCGTCCCACATACCACAGTGTCTCAAGACGAAAGTCTTTGACCAGTGCGTGTTGCGATGTGTTAGTGATGACCTATGGCACTGAAACGTGGTCGCTCACAATGGGCCTTATCAGAAGGCACAAAGTCACCCAAAGAGCAATGGAGAGGGCTATGCTTGGAGTTTCCCTACGTCATCGAATCAGAAATTAAGAGATGCGCAGGAGAACCAAGGTAACCGACATAGCCCGAAGAATTGCCAAACTTAAGTGCCAATGGGCAGGGCACATGCTCGCAGAACAGAAGGCCGATGGGGCCGAAAGGTTCTGGAGTGGCGACTGCGTACCGGAAGATGTAGCGTAGGAAGGCCTCCCCCAAGATGGACCGATGACCTTGTGAAGGCCGCAGGAATCCGCTGGATGCGGGAAACACAGAATCGGTCGGAGTGGCGGTGCTTGGGGGAGGCCTTTGTCCAGCAGTGGACGCCTTTCGGCTGAAATGATGATGATGATGATAAACGAAGGTAAAATTTGAACTTAGGAACGTTTAATAAAATTAAAAGTAAGCCTTTTAAATAAATCCATGCTATTGATAAATTAAACAAGTTATCAAAATAGCCAACCAACAAATAAAATGTTAAGCTATGTGTAGTTACTTCTTGTATTTTGACGCCTAAGTGTCCATTTTATGTATAATAATAAACATATTAAAAATGAACAAAGCGCAAAAAAATATGTAAATGACTAGGTATCATTTCAGCGAGTAATGTGGACTGTCGAACCATTTACTGTAACTAGATGTCCTTCGGGAGTTCTCGATTACTCAGTGAGTTGGAGGAATTTATAACAAATTATACCTATTCCTACAGCTTGCGTTGTTCTGCTTCACATATTTGGAATGATATTTACGTTTACCTACGTAAATATCATTCCAAATATGTGAAGCATACTCGTATTAGTGTTGAGTTAACAAAACAATTTTCGTTTTGTTTTCACTATTTAAAAGTGCTCCAGTGGTCTGAAAAAGACAAACAATATCAAACAATATCCTAGACAAAACTTAAGGACGGTATGAAATAAACAAACATGGCACACAAAGAACAAAACAGAAGAAACATAATTTTCAACGACCTCCAAGAATCGTCAAAGAAAATGTCTTGAGAATGCCAAACAAATATCATAAAAGAAGGCAGTTGTAAAAAATGCCGTAGTTCTGAGTTCTATGTACTTTCATCTTCAACATTTCGAAGTAAAAGTCACGTTTTGTCTATAAACCGTGACGGAGTGACCCTATTTCAGGTGCGAGCAATCCGCTTTGACCTTCGCATTTTCGGTCTGCGCTCCCTTGACACCAGTTTCGTGCGACCGCTTTGCGCTCTCTGGGGAGTCGGCCGCACGAGACCGTAGTAACCGCCACACATAGCCGCACGATACACTGCCGAGGACAATAAAACGGACGCTGCCATCGTCCCCCAATTATATATTAATGTTGCAGCACCAACATTCGCGTGGTGAACCATTGCCGCTCGCTCCAAATATAAAATTAAAAACTTGATTTCTGTTGCAAAGCCAATTAACTGAGAATGGGCCTTTGATAAATTTATGGAGGCTTAATAGTCAATCTTAATATTATAAAAGGCATACCCACTTTACTCAAAAATTTGATAGCGTTTGGTACACGTAACCACTGCCAATATTAAATAAACTTTTGATGGGAAAGATCTTTTCTGGATTCGACCAATTTATTACTTGAAAGAAAAAAGGGGTTAAAGTGCTTTGTTGTTTTAAGCATATTCAATTTGTTACTTACTAAGTAGGTAATTACCCCTTCTTCCTTTTTCGTGCATGCAGGTAGTTAGATAGATACGAAGTGGGTACCTCCCGGCTCCCTGTATAAATATTAAAACACTCCGTGTAACTTTCCTTTGTTTGATTTTTTCTTTATTTATTTACGGGCAAGCTATAAAATGTTTAAGTTGCTTTTGCAGAATGATTGAGATTGACCTCCAAAAATATTAAGAATATAAATATTCCAATCAAAAAGAATGAAGCTAGAGGACTAGTGAGGTAAAAAAGCATACTGCAGTATGCTTTACTTTTGGGCAGAAATTTTATGAGCCTTTTGAGTGCCCTACCTTTGGTTCCACAGTATAAATTACAGTTGAAATTGAAATTGTGATTCACATTTCCAGTTAAAAAAAAAGAATAATAAACAGCTGCTTTTGAACATAGATGTGACCACAATACTGGCATCTGTGGTGGTGCTGGGCATGGGCTCATCGGGGCAGGTGTTCGCTGCGTCTGCACTGCGCGGACTGCGCTTCTTCCAAATCCTGCGCATGGTGCGCATGGACCGACGCGGCGGCACTTGGAAACTACTCGGCTCCGTCGTGTACGCACATCGACAGGTAATTCATTGACCGGTACGATCATGATAACAAATAGCTTACATTCATTCCCTTACCATAATGACAGGCCACAGAACACACAAAGAGATAATGGAGTGAGTCACGAGTAACAAAGAAAAAATGACATCGCTTTGTCGAATAACACTGGGTGTAATAAAATTGGATTAGCCACTTTCTCTATCAATTGTTCTCCCCTGAACGCAGATCTTTCCTCTTTTGTCATAATTTGAAAACGAGCGATGACATTATCTAACTAGACGGTTTGTCTTGATTTTATGCCACATTTGATAGTGCGAAGGCATTGCATTCTGAAGCTATGGAATAGGAAATGAACCACAGAAAAAGTTTGCATAGATAACTGAGTATACTGGTGCTAAAAACATTAAAAACCCCGAATATCCGAAAACTAAACACAGTGAACGTATCTCTGCACAAAATACTGGTATACAATACAAAGCGCTACAGGCACAGCTCTAGGTCCGATGAAATCTCCCGCTGGGCACACAGTCCACCCATCATACTCGTAATCTAATAGAACTGATTCAAACGGATTTGGACTACACGTATCTCACTGCAAACTAGTTCCATATGTACCCCTTCCGTAGGGTAGACGATATTGAGAAATTGATAAAGCTGGTTATAGATGAAGATATTTTTCATTCCGAAGAAAGACGTAAAAAAGCGAATGTCGTAATCAACCCCGTCGGTTCGAACAACAACAAAAACATAAAATAAAATGTCAGTCAATAGATCTATAGAGCTGTACACTAAAGCACAAAACGTGTAGCCATTAAGTGACTATAGTTATACGCGTGAAGGCAGTTCTTTGTGGAAGCGGAACGTTTTTCAAGAAATTTGCATAGCTAGGCCGCGACCGACTGCGGAAAAACGA
Organism: Agrochola circellaris; assembly: GCA_914767755.1. Taxonomy (NCBI): domain Eukaryota; kingdom Metazoa; phylum Arthropoda; class Insecta; order Lepidoptera; family Noctuidae; genus Agrochola; species Agrochola circellaris. The sequence goes on along the minus strand of OU611841.1, from coordinate 11,210,935 downwards.
ACGGAACCGTAATCTAGTCTGCTCGGCGTACAATAGGTTACATTTATAAGTTTCACCGTGACGAAGGTAGGGCCAGCTTCGATACACAACCTCGACACGTGTTGTGCGCAGGTTTCGGGTTCTAACATAAATACAACGGCTTATATAGGTATCTGTATCCAACAGGAACCCTTTTTGTTTTAGCTAACTTTGTTTCGAAACAAACAATAAAAAGGTATTCTACGTTATTTTCTCGTTAAATTTTAGATACATGTGACGTATCATATTTTCAATCATCTTGGGATTATGAATTCACTGTCATATAATCTGCTCCAAAAAAGTGTAGGTACACTTGTATATAATTACGAATGGGTCTCTTTTTTAATTAATCCTCATTTTCCTCGCTAGCTAACAAAAACCGAGGACCGCTTTGAACTGAGTAGATCCGGCTGAGCTCGGTCTCGCTCGTCCACTCCTGACAACACTAACATAAAACTAGATGGTTATGCACATAATCCATTAAACACTTCCTACTTTAAACGCTATACGCAAAATATTTTGAATTTTTTAAACATGTTTGCTCAGCTTGAACTTTAACATTGTAAGTTCGTTGTTTCTCCATATGCAAATTAACTTTTGAGTTTATACCACGTAGGATTATATGTAATTCCTTCTCCAGTGTCAAGAAAATGAATTACATTTCACAATAGATACTTGTGTATAAGTATTGCTATGTTGATCCGCTTGAAAATTTGGCATGATTGAGTGACAGGCATTGAAAGTTATCGCTTACCTACAGCGACAGCCTTTCCCCTCAGCGGAATTTTACGACATGTTCCATTATGATAAGCGCCCGATATCATTCATTCTAATTTTGATTACTCACAGCTCCGTACCTTTAACAGGTTTATCTTATCTACTTATTCAATTATTTCATCAATGCAATATACTTACAAATAAACATTATCATTAATCAGAATTTACCAGGCCTAATAGCTTAGCCGCTGGGGCAATCGTTTATCACAAAACTCTTAATAATTAGAGATTAACTTTGCCTAATTTATCGAAGTAGGTACTAACTAATTAAAAGCAGACTAATATCCGCGTCAAACATCATACAAAACTATACACCTCTAACAAGATAAATACGACTTTACGAACGTAATTACTTTGATTATCAGACGTAAAATATAAGTACGCCAACACTATTCCCGATATTCTTACACTCACGTACAAACTGTTTTTCTATTCGTGAGTAATCGTAAATAGATTGCTGAGTGGAGCACTTTTATATGAATTTACGTAACGGATATTTAACGAGATACTAATGAGCTGTAGTGATCCAGACCCTAAATAAACATAATGTTAGGAAAAGCATAAAAGTGCCAACGTGATTTTATTGCTGATATTTGATCGTAACAAGTTACTTCACTAAATGAATTTTGCTAGATACATATGTTTCCTCAGCGATTCCATTACGAGAGCGGAATAATACACTTCGTGCATCTCAGTTAAGATACATGCAGTATCCAGCTTAAGGTTTTAGTTATTTGATTATCTTTCGTGTTCCATTAAATAAATTACCATTTACAAAATCATTTCCATATTTCGAAGTACAAAAGCAACATTTATTTCATTTTAAAATCATAAATCTTTAGAAATTGCGAACGTGTAGTAAGAAAACTACTATAGAAAGAAATAAAGTGTATATCTGTATATATGTGTGTAAATCTTGTCAGTTGACACGGAGCTCACCTTGTAATTTTGCGGTGGAAACTCGATCTATAATAATAGGCATATTTTCCCCCACCCATGTCTTTCTGATGCGTTTGATTCTACGAATAACTTTCCTATTATTAAAGTTTAATGCTACAGGCATAAAAGCGTCATTCGACGACACAGCCCATGCATCATACGTGTAGTACACACGTATGATGCATGGGCTGTGACGTCAGGACGACCGTAAAACTCGTGGGGCCATGAAAATTTCATTTACCGATACCTACACCATTACAGAACTGGCGTATGAGTGCATATTTAAAAAACCTGACCAACAAAACGTTTTTTATAATAATTCCATTTTCAAGCGATTTATTTTTCACTGGTAACATACATAATGAACATTAGTATGTACATCGTACATACATAGCACCACGCGCTTTTCCCGTGAGAAACATACTATTTTCACTTTATCTACATTCATGCATATTTCATAAACGACCGGCGCTTGCAAATATGGCGCACCTCACCTTTTACCTCACTTTGAAAGGTCATCAATATTACGTTCTCATTGCTTACTTACAGTGATTATGTTGTTAAGTTTTCATTAATATTGATGGGTGTCGCTGATGGAAACCTATTACTAGGCCCACACCGTCTGTCTTTCTCAGGGTTGTATCAGTCAGTTTACAGCAATAGGTATCCAGTTGACGTTTCCATAGCATACGTATGGCCTCTATCATGTGAATAATAAATATATAATAGTTTCGGTGGTACTGGTACAGAACCCTTAGCCCGCGAGTCCGACTCGGATTTGGCCGGTTTTTCTTTAAACTTCTCGACTTTAAGTAGAGATGCAATAACTGAATATAAAATATTTATATATGCTGCGCTTTACATACATTTATGTCTGCTGAGCGTGCATCTGGAACGAGGACAGTCACAAAAGCTTCACATCAGCTCGTTGCTCAGCGCTCCTCGTTGGTAATGTCCACTCTGAAATAATGGTATCCGTCAACATTAAATGCATTCGAGTTAATAAATGAAAGTGAAAAAGAAAGTCGAAAAGAGCGTTGAGCGTTGAGCCGGGATAACGCTAAAAAGAAGAATGATGTAAATTAAGTCCCCACTGTTTTTTTTATTTCCGTGTTACGAGTATTTTTCTCGTCACTAAGTTATCCCCTTGCGAAATGATATTTCAACGACGACGGCAAAGCTAAATGTTTTTCATGAAAGCTTTTAATCATTTAAAATTAGGATGGTTTTTAATATGTCAACAACCTCAAAAGAAAAATATTATGAACGTAATGAGTACGGTCCCAAAAATAACTTGTTTAATACATTTTATTCTGTTAAACGCAGAAGACATTTTTATTCTTAAGTAATTATATCTAAATACTAGTAAATACTTTTTGCAAAAACTCTCTCAGCTTTTTCATAAAATTGTGCCGATATTATTCAGAAAGACGTCCAAGTTGTCTCGCCCTCTCCATCAAGTTACACTAGCTTAACTGAAATAATAAGTCACATAACTTTATTCATTTCACACTTTCAAAACTTTGTAATATAAATGAATACCTGTATTATTCGTATATTGAGTAACTACTTTATGGATAGTAGGAATGTAACATAATAATAATACTCGTTATCTTATATCATATAAAATTCACGAAGCACACGAATACACAGTACACAACATTAAATTAAGTAAGGAATACTCCATGCCTACAGTACTATGTAGTCGCATTCGTAGCAAACGTAGCGGTCCACGTTCGTAGCGCCCGCTCGTAGCAGTCGTAGCGGTCGTAGCAAGCGCGGCGTAGAGGATCCGTAGAACATGACGTAATTAATAAATTATATTATGAATGCACTTTTTTTCACTTAGCAACTCAGTTTTAACGTTTGTTTAATAAGTATAGTAATATTAATGACAATATTTTATAGGTGTTATTATTAAATATTTTGAGTATTTTATAAAAACATAATCCACTCTTTGCTGTCGCGCAGACGGGTAAGAAACGTCTGATATAAAAAACCCATGTCTCGAATGAATATTATCAAAACTTGATCGCCCAGACCTACCTGGTGTAGGTAATTAAAGTGGTGTATACAGCCTTGCTGAGTAAGCATTGCCGACGCGAGTCGCAATTTCCTCCGTCCAAGTTGTGTGTAGGTAGTCAGGTGGCGGGCTCAATATCTACTCACAATCACTTCAGGTTAAAGTTGCATGATCACAATGCAGAGCAAATAAACCGGAGCAACCGGCGCGTTCCTCGCTGCTCCTACAATATTGACTTTTGGAACGCTTCGTTCTAAAGTAAACACAAGCGCTGGCATCTCGTTTCAATGCAGGCGGGTGCTAATTTAATATCTAATATCAGCTTTAATACGGACGACTTTTATTCGCCTGTTTACGTCATGCATAGTTTATACTTGTGCGGAGTGAACCCCCGGGGGTCGCGCCGCTTCCACGCTGCTCGTACTATATTTTAGTGTGAGTAACAATTTCAGCCGCAAAATTACGCGTTTCTGACTTTATAGCTCTAAAGGTGTGCGGTCAGGAAACGGATATAAATACTTGGTTTTATTTCCAATTTTACTACATCTCTATAAAATGTTCAGACTACATCTATTACTTTTGCGGAAAATGTAGCTGCCGAGAATATTATTATAACACAAACTTGCTTGGTCAGCGTACGTAGCAGCAATGAAAATTTATAACAGCCGTGTCAGATTAATGAACAAAAGCTTTGTTACTTAAGATTGACTAAGTTGGTCAACATTTTTACTCGGTCTATTGTGACTAATATCTTGTCACAAGCAGCAATTTGTGCTTGTTTTGTAAATAAAACGTCTGGGTTTATAGAACAAATCAGTATAAACAAAGTATTTTGCAGAGATATAATGGAACAGAGTAATAAAAGTAAATATATATGAAACGATTAAATAACAGACGAAAGGTCGATATGCTTGGTATTTACAATTCCTCATATTTCGTATCCCTCCTGACATCGGCCGGCACAAAGCCACATTCTCCGGTACATATTTTACGTGCTCCAGAATTTCTTCGAAGACGTGCAAACTCGTAATGTTTCCTTCGCCGAAGAACAAGTGATAAATATTCTGTATGTGTTGGTTTCTACCAAAACGGCCACTTCCTAGACAAGAGTGTGCACGATCTAGAAATCTAATCAGAATACTCCTACACTATGCAGGTAATGGTTCGGAATGGAGGCAGGAAAGTTCAACAAAGATTTTGTACTACATGTAATATTAAAGAAAGTGTTTTCACAACCTCGGATCCTCGAAAATGTACAATATATTGCCACTTTCAGCCGGACTTTAGAAGCTTAGTCCTGAAACATTGATGACCCCTAGGCCTGTTGGAGTTTTACAAACTTGAGAAACAGATTGTCAAATAACTGCGATTAGCCTTAACACCCAAACTTAATATCCAGTAGTTAAAGAGGTGCTTGAGTCTACAATTCAACTTCGGTTTGTGTAAACTTCAAAATAAAAAATCAGATGAAGATAATCTGATGGAAGCCTATCTCAGTTTAAGAGCCCTTCTTCGGGAATGGTTGCTTTCGGCTAAATGAACATCGAATATTAGACTTGAAAGCTTAAATAAAGTCGACTTACTGAGTTGTTGAAATCATTAGTAGAATGATATCAATAAGTTTGCAAACGGAATGGGATCTTTGACCCGTGACCTTTGCGAGGAACGTCCCCGACAGGCATTGCTACGGAGCTACGATGCTACGTTGCGCTACGGCTCGCCCTGCTACGTCACGCTACGCTTCTTCAATTAAACTTTAATTTCCTTGTGTTAGAAATGTAAGAAATGATTTATGTTTGTCCACTTGTAATTGATAACGGTTACAGGCTACAGAAGAAGTAATTGCTAACATTGTAATAAAATATTTTCGTTCCAGGAATTAATAACTACATTATACATTGGGTTCCTCGGGCTGATATTCGCCTCGTTTTTGGTGTACTTAGCTGAGAAAGACGTCACGGACACAAAGTTCAAAAATTTCGCCGAAGCTTTGTGGTGGGGTGTAGTAAGTGTTTCCTTTTATACTCTCATCAAAGGAACTACCAAATTAGATTATATTTTGAAAAGGAACCTTTGGTATTCTTTCATGTTATTAATTTTATTTTTAAAGAATCTGTTTAAAGAAAAAGTTCAGTTTTGCATTATCATGATTCAGCAATACAGTGAATACGTTTCGATACAATCTTAGACAAGTATATGTTATAGCGTATGCGTCAAGATGTTGTCACGCTGTAGATCACGCTGTGCACGGTGGGGTACGGCGACATGGTGCCGCAGACCTGGCAGGGGAAGTTCATCGCGTCCTTCTGCGCACTGCTGGGGATCTCCTTCTTCGCGTTGCCCGCCGTGAGAACCACTTACACTACCTAATCCATTCATTCGATTATAATAATTGCTATATGTTACTAAAGTGATTTTTCCTCAGTATTGATTCAAGTGTCACTACCATATTAAGCAATTTTGTAAGAAATCGTTTGATGTAATCTATATACATATTTATATGTTATGAACAGGGAATACTGGGCTCTGGTTTTGCGCTCAAAGTTCAGCAGCAGCAACGTCAGAAGCACATGATCCGTCGCCGGCAGCCGGCCGCCACGCTCATCCAGGCGCTGTGGCGCTGCTACGCCGCCGACGAGCACTCCATGAGTATAGCCACTTGGAAAATACACCAAGTGCCACTTCCCAGTCCACAAGCGAGGTAATTATTCACCCGTGGTCAACGTTAATAGCTTTTCCAAGCAGCAACTCAAACGCGTTTCCATGAAGTTAATTACTTTGACTTTTTCCTTATCAATAATAAACTCCACAATCAAAAGTTTTCATCGATATTTAAGTGTAAGTGCGTTAACGTTGTAAAACAAAGAGTTATTCTAAATTTCCTCGATGAAAACATCAAATAAATTCCGACATTCCAGTGCACGCTCCCACTTGCCATAAAACGTGCTGGAGGAAAACTTAACAGCGAGCAGTGACGAGTGTGTGTATATTTGACAGCCGAGTGATGAGTGCGTCGTTCAAGAACAATGCATCCTTTGTGTCGCGGCTGCCGACGATCCGCCGCCACAAGAGCACCTCCCTGCACTCCCCGGCGCCGCACTCCAAGCCCGCGCACAGATACGATGTCAATGCCAGCGCTGAAAATCTTGGTAAGATTATTTGTGGCATACTCATTATTCTCATTCTCTTTCCTAAAGTTTGACTTCATCTTATATTCCTACATTTTAAGCAATGATGATAACTCCAAATTTTACAAAATAATTTAAAATTATCTTTTACTATTCTATCTAGGTACATTTAAACATACATCATATAACTGCGATTAACAGACCTTTTATTCACTTCATTTATGAACAACACGGGAAACCCTTACTAGGCACCGGACGATCTCACTCATTTTCATTAGAATCAACACACAGCATGGATGATGATCATAAGAATATAAGTTAAACACTAAAATAAATGATACTATTAATGCAGACAATGTTCAGATTAACAAGATTATAATATTACCAACAAGAATCCAATTGGCAGTAACTATGAGATTATAAACAACACGAAAGAAAACAAAAGAAGAGGAAATTCGAACAACAAAAGACAACGCATCGGCTAATATAAAAAGCGAGGAGATCGCTAAATAAGACAAGTTGGGAATAAAAATCAATTGAATACATAATAAAATGTTCGCCGCCACATCCATCATGTACATACTACAAGCCATTAACGTGGTGCACTCGAATCGCAACTTTTTTCAATTGCTAACACAACAAAAAGGACAAATATTCATCAACACTGTAGATTGACGAGCCGTTTTAATTAGCGCAGTGATGTGCAGTGTGTGTGACATGTGAAGAGTTTCGTGGAATGGAGTGTGATGTCATTTATTGCCCTGTTCCGTAGATAATCATACGTCGGGAGGGGACCGTGCGTGTTGTCTACTACATTGTTGGAAAAGCTGCTTTAAAGGTTCTGTTATAAATATTTTAGACGGCACTATGGCATGACAATATTACAGTCGATAAACTTCCGCTGCGTTTCTTGTTGATTCTTATTAGTAAATACTTTCCAGAATATGTGAATACACGAAAAGCGAACATGTTGACGTAGCTTTCAGCCCGGACTAAATGTCAACCTTCCGGCGATAATGGCTACGTCTCTTAGCTCCAGACACGATTGCTGACATCCTACTTACCTTCTACTTCTTTCTATTATTTTTCACTTTTTTTGGAATCAGAATGCACCCGCGTAGATTAAAATATCGCTTCGAAAACTTTACAGTACTTACTTGTACTTGTATCGCAATCAGAAGCTTTATATACCTACATTTGACGGAGTGGCTTCTAAATAACAATTGCTTCCGCGTATTTTAACTGCTAAAGTTAGAGAGATGAAAACATGAAATGTTATTTTCGTTAATTTCTACCGACTGCAAGACTTGCGTTCATTTAGCATCATAGATCGCGGTTCACACAATGAATTTCCAGATTATACAAGCGACCTCATGTTACTGGAATGGCTTCCTTAAAGAGCTTGTAATTTTAAGTTCGGTTACGTATCTTAAATAAATAATAACTAAGTATTTACACTGCTTTGCATTTTTTATTATGCATGCCAGATAGTTCATAGGAATCCTGTAAAATATTTATAGGTATTTTATCATCACAATATCTTAAGTACCTACGTGGGTGATGATAGGTGAGAGGTTCTTAATAGGATTCAAAATGTGGGATATATTTTCCTATCTTTTCCTAACAACTGTAGGCATGTTGCAGACTTCTTTGTGTCGACATCCGCCTTCACTTATCATGATTTCAAATGTTTATTGACTCTGTTTTAAGATAGATTATGATATTCTTCTAGGCACTAAATATGACCTAGATTTACTTAGGTCTTAGGGTAAAAAGTGTGAAAAATATTTAGTGTTATTTGGATTTTAAGTACAAACAAGCTTCAAATGTTTCAAACAACGATCATAATAATAATATTGATCAAACTAGACTGATCTTCAATATATAGATAACTAAATAATAAGAAAGTTATTTTTTATTACTTACCTACATATTAGCCTAGCCACCATACTTTATACACAATAATTGTAATTGTGTCTTTTGGGAACTCAGTTCATCGGCAACTGTGCATGTCAATATTGTCAATGGGTAGGTACTGTACTCTCTACTGAATTCAATTCAAGTTGATCTTGGGGGAATTTACAGTCGCATTCTGTTACTAATGAAACGTGGATAAAATTACTTCGGACTGCGGGATCTAAACCTATTTCTGTCTAGAAAACTTTTATAGTAGCACCGTTTGTAATCCTGAATAAATTGAAAAATCTTAGTGACATTTTATCTGATATTACTTAGCATACCATTTTCGCTCTTTTTAAGTAGGTTAAATAAAACCAATTATTCACTGTTCTCATGCGAAGGGCACTTAATAAGACATGAGCGGTGTCAACAACTAAAAGATTCTGACGTGTTTGTGTTACTTGTGAAGTTAATTCGTAATAAAAACTTAGATAACCAACCCCTAGTGGCCATTCGGTGATCACAAAAACATGAAGCGCCTTTAGTGTAAGTAAACAACTTTTGCTGTCATAAAAACAGTCAGTTCCTGTATACCCATTCCCCCTACACATTCCCGCGCGTTTTGTTTATTGAACTTATACATAGAATAGTGAGTTTGTAGCACTTGTTTATTTATCCATGTTCAAGCCCGTGTCGCAGAATAGATAAACAGTTCTTCATACTACTATGCAAGTTCATTAACTTGTAGGTACCTATAAAATAATTAAAATAGGCACAACTCGCTACTACAGGTAGCAAACGGTAGCAGCTAATAGGAAGTGACCTGCTCATAACTGTCCATCACAACCCCAGGTTCAGTAGTTCCGTACAGTAATGATAACGAGTAATTTGGAATATTACTGTAGGTATATTATTAAGGTACAATGAGCTAAATTCATAGAGCGTTTGCATATTAGTCAGAAAGAGACAAAGAATGGATCAATAGTTTGCCCGAGACATTAAATAGCAACCGCTGCATTGACCTCATTATTTAGGTGTTTCTTTGATGCAACTTTAACAAATATGCAAATTAGTAAAAAAGTATCTCTCTCTCCCTCTCTCTCTCTTATCTCTTATCTTACTGAATTAAAGTATTGATGTAAACACTTCTACATTTGTTACATCCGTTAATTGAATCGTAAATATGAAACCTCTTATGTCAGTCACTGTATCGTTATACTGATCCTCAGTACTAATGCCAAGCCTCCTCTTCAAAGGAGGTATAAAAGGATTCCCCATCCGAGACGTCTCCCACAGCCCTGTAATATAAAACAAGATGAAAGACGAATCCTACTTAGCATAAGCTATACGGTGCGGAAAATTTAATTTAAAATATATTAGATATTATTATTTAAGACCATTTTGCATTAGTTGAAATTTCAAAAATCAAGAAATAGGATAATGCAAAACAAAATGTTCAAATTTTCTAAAATATATGTATTATCATAATTAACCTAAATAATAATAATACATTTTAATGTTTTCGCTAGAAAGCGTCAGTTTTATACCTACTACATTTCTAAATCTGCTATAAATATTCATAAGGTTTAATACTTATGGTAGGGGAGCCCAGAGGGTTTTTCAGCAAGCATATTCAGCTCAATAACTTGGTAGCTATGTAGGTGGGGTGACGAGAGACCGCCGAAAATGTATTGAAAATGTAGAATTTGATTCCTAGCTATTAAAATACTTCTTCGTCAGATTTGCCGATTTAATCGTTTTGCGTCGGGCCCGTACGATGTGTTGAAAATCAACGGCGCTGAACAACACGTAATTTTTTGTCCTATTTTAAAATCTATAATTCAAATAAATTATATCATCATTTATTTATTTATTATCATTTCAAAAAAAAAATCGGAGTTGTCTCACCACGCCTCGACTTACGCAGCTATCAAGTTTCCGTATGAAGAATCCTCTACCTAAGAACAGAATACAAACAATAAGGAAATAATAGGTAGCATATTATTATGGTACCAGTAGTAAACATAAAGACACGTGCCCTTAGTATACTAAACACTTCCAACGTGATAATAAGTTCAAATAGACATACAAATGTACAAACAATATCATAGGTATACATAAACTATGAAAAAAACGTTCAATATCGTCCCAACAGAGAAATTTACATTACAAAAACACTCAGCTGGAAGGCAGGCAGTTTGATGTTTATGGCAGGGGAAAACCTGATGGCAGAGGGCGTAGATACCCAGTAATTACAATCAATCACTTGGTGTCTTATAAATATAAATATTACATGAGTTATGGTAATGATAAGAATATGTTCGGGGATCATCGGTACGGGGCTGCGGGGGTAGGCCGCGCAGGCAGCTAGACGAGGTAGATGAGTGTGGGTGCAGTGTTGAAGTGAGCGTGTGTGTGGGTCGGCAGGCGCGACGGCGGGCCGGCCTGCGCGTGCGCAACCCGCGCCCGCAGCGCACAGCGAGGACTCGGTCGCAGAGACACCGCTCTCCAAGAAAAACTCAGATGGTAAGAAGTGGAAAAGCAACAAATATCTACAAATAGCTGTATTTCGTATTAGACAAGACTGTTTGTCTGAGATGCTCTTCCTGTCGCTTTCGAGTAGATTAACATTTCTTCACTAGGTGTATGTACATACGTAGTGTATGTGGTTTGATGAGATTGTGTACATTAGAAACATATTCACTACTTTCCGACACCTAGATTATTGAGTAATGTATCACTAAAGTTTCCACTTAGATCTGTTATTCTGTACAGTATTTTTATCTTACGAAGCGACGCGCGCTTTACTTGTGTTAACTGTACCGAGAGCTCCTGCCTTTCCCACACATTCACAGCGTGTTCGTACACTTGGTACAAGTAAAATGCGCGTAGCTTCATGAGATAAAAATACTATACAAAAATATAAACTAACTAAATCGCTATTGACACGTGCTTTATATACATAATATATTCTAGACATCGTCACCATTGGAAACTATGTATGTATTATATAAAAAGTAATGTCAACTCTATCGGATGCACCTGTTCCGGTTAGATTATAAGTACAAAACTAGTAGTTCTGTAGCTCATTGCATTAAAACAACATTATATATAATATTATGATTTAATTGGCAAACACTTTATTTATTTTATTTATTCCTTTAAAATGTTGTCACATCATTTTTACTGTTGTTAAAACTTATATGTATATTAATATGTTAACTTTAAATATTAGATATTAAAATCTTTGTATATATAGCATGGTTCGACGACCTTCCTAGGCACAATAACGCATGCTAAAATATGGAAATGCAATGTGTGGACTGTGAACGTGAACATTATAAACCATTAATTTCCGTAATAACCAAACTGTACTAATCTTATAAGAAAATCTTCAGTTTCCTCCTTGTAATAAACAATAAATAATTCGTGCACGCGGCAAAGCCTTCAGTTGTTGATTACATTAACCTATTTATGTTATAGTTGTACGTTACTTGGAAAAGCCAAACAAATAAAATATCCTTTTATCCGTATTACATTCATCTCTACGGCCTTCGTGCCTACACAGCATATAAACCATGAAGAATCGACCGTAGCATGAGGAAAAATCTTTATCTTTCATAAACCTGCTCTTTGTAGTTTGAAAGTCTGAAAAATAGGGATGATCTTATTTTCAAGCTTAATTAATCTAACCTATTAACACTATTATTATTGTTAAACAACGAACGACGACGAGTCTTCAAAATATTCACTATATATTTGATTGTAAGAGAAATTTATTTTAAATTCAGACACATAGTCCATAACGACGACCTTCAGCCATCTGTTTAATGGATGAAAAGTATTTTATATCAAATTTAGCAAGTTAAAAAATATATCGCGAGTGGTAAAAAATTCCTGGCCAGACTATGATCAAAAAAATTAAAAAAAATCCGTTTTTTTTAATTGCACCCTTTCGTTTAACGATTAATTCTTTTTAGCAACAAATGTTTCTCCTAAATATCACTATCCATTGATATATAACTCGTAGCTATTGGATGCCAAGAACATTCCTAAACTTAGGTGGCCAAGTAGTCACCTATTTAGGTCATTAACTCCGAATTGACTAACAATTGGCAAAAGTCGAGTTAGTAACAAAGGTTCTCCTTGAAAAGCTCATTCCATTGGTATATATATCTTCCAATGTTTAAAAAAAAGTTATTTTTGATGTTTTTATTAATCACCGTCTGGGTAGGATTTTTTTTGCCAATCCACTCGCAATATATTTTCTAACATACTAAATTTGATTTAAAATACTTTTCATCCATTAAATAGATGGGTGAAGGTCGTTCCTAGGTTGGATCCTCTACTAAAATTGTTACAAAGAAAGAAGGTGTTAGTAGGGTTGTTAGAAGTACAAAAGTTAATATAAAATAAATTAGAATGGTGTTAATAATTTGTTAGTAACAAAACAAGTTACACAATAATTACCTATGTCTATTTCCTATTCCTGTGCAGGTTTACACCTGCCCAGTAAATGGACTATCAATTTTGCACGCTAACGAAATAATCATCATCTTTTAGGTTAATTTTGTATAGTTTGTCGGAAAATTACTAACAATACTTTTATTTCCTAAACAACTATTTAATTAAAGAAAAGTTCACTCTGCAGGTTTCAAAAAACGTATTCTGGTGTAAGGAAAAATGGAAGGGTAAATATAAATGGGTAGAAATTGCGTAATATTAACATATGGCGCACATATGGTACATTTATGTACATAACAAAGTTCGTGAACAGGCACTTTGCTGACAAACGCACTCCACATGTTCGGGGTATATTGTACTCGCCATGATAATTTTCCGACGAAAATTCTGATTATGTATACGATAACAAGTACCAACAAAAAAATTAAAACAAAGAGTGTACGTATATTCGGTAATAATTAATCTTATGTCTGTGTGTGTGTTATCTTATCTTTGTGTTTGTTAAAATAGTATGAAAGAGAAACTTACAATAAATAGATATAACTGGTACGTATATTTATATACATGATGTGTATCTTCTACTTTTCTTCATTCCCTTATTGTATTTGATTACGAAATCAGCCACAAAGTATGTTCCAAGTATCGCGTAATTTTGTTGGGATAAACTCGTGTTGTAGTCTCTAAACTATTTTTTCTCATAACTCTCACGAAGACTGAATTATTTGGGTATACGTAGGTACCTAAATATATTATATACATAGTTGGACGTGGGATAAGCTATGCTCAAGGGCTTTCGTTCCCGAGACAAGGGAAGAGTTCCTCGTTTTTCTTCAAAGCTAAATCCTTTCGACTGCGACTAACATTTTCGTGCAACGAGTATTTTCTAATCCATGTGTCATAAGTTCATAACATTTCTTTATCCAATTTATTTCCTTCACCACGATACTCATTAATGTGTTTACATTTAAAAAGTTTGTTTGCTCCTGACTCTTACGAACAATTTGCCCTAGTTTAGGAACCAGAGCACATTACTGTATAAACGCGGATACATCTACATACATTAATAGATCATAAATTACTTACTTATTTATTTATATAAAATGTATTTATTTTGATACCATCTCGACGTCAAACAGTGAAAGGAACTTGAATCAATGTGAATCCTAGATATTACGAGGTTGGTTCTTAATCACATTGTTGTTGACCTGATTTTTAATAGTATTTATTGAGGGGCCCACATAAATAATCATATCCCAGCCTTCCTATCCTGTAATTGTCACAAGAGACCACCAGAGCTATAGGATCGGTATATTTTTACCACTATACGATAGACTCTTGACAATTGGCCAAGATAATATCAGGCTGAAGATTGATTATAGTGTTTTATTTATTATTATAACTACTACTTTTTGGGCCAAGCTCTACTAGCCCCGTTAGTTTTCAATAATAACCACCTGTCAATACGTGGCTTTGCTGACTAGTTGACAACAAATAAATAGATATTCTATATGTAGGGTACACAAATAGTGTTACTTATCCATTAGACACAGTACATACAGCGCTGCGTAACTTCGGACCCAGTTTAGAGTGAAGTAGAGCGCACCACTAACGCACGCCGCGTTCTCCCGTTGAACACTTGATTTCTTTAGTGGTCATAGGAGGGAATGGCTTTCGAACGGCTTCGTTTTTATGACAGCTGATAACAAACTAAATGAGCTTGCTATTTAGAGTAGTCGTTGCCATTTGCCTTCATTAATTCATATACTTACAGGCTACAGTAATGACAAACTTATGTATTTTATATTACCCACTCAAATTCCCAAAATTATACAGTATAATATCGTACTATGAACGGGGCCGCATAGTTTGCGCACAATCATACAAAATAATTCCACATCATTTTTGTGAATTTATATTATAATATCTCAATTCCTGATTCCAATTGAGCAGTTGAATATCTTTTACCAATTGGTCTGAATCTCGTGAATTTGGGTTGTGTTACTTTGTAAAAAAACAACTTACAGTCTAAGTAATTAACTATAAGTAAAGAAATTAATTATAAGTACCGAATGTTATTGTCTGCGAAAGAATTTATGTGTCTGTGTTGTTTTATGACATCATTGACCGTTATTGTTTGACCAGAGCTCCATTGTTATGGGGCAACGCCGGATGCTTTTAAGATCCAGAGCATAAAACAATACTTATTTAGACCCGATTGTACGACGCCGAGGGCGGTTGAACTCTGACTCTATTACAAATTATATCGAAAACATCGGACTGCGGGTCGAAATTGTATGAGAACAGACTGAAGCCGCCATTCACTTGTAACCTGTTCGTACATTTAATAGGTTATTTATATGAAATCAAGTAAATGAATTCATTAACGCGCACATCGTTTAACATGAGCGTAGTCAATTAAAATAATAACTTTTTGCTACAATCCAAGTGTTAACTCTAAAGCCCCACACAAACTGTAAACCGCATTGCGATCGACTGGGCCGCTAGTACATATGTGTTGGTATACATCGTGTGGTCAATTATGCGGTTCACCAATTTACTACTCTGTGATGTCGTGAGAAATATAGCGTTGCTACTCAATTAATTGGGTACCCATTTCCCTACAAATTGTAATTAGGGATTGCCTTTTGATGTTATATATAATGAAACCAAGAACATGTTAATTGCCATTTTGAGTTAATGAAATAAAATATCTATAACCATACATAAGCAATCATTCTATGTAGCAAAACAACTGCCACATCCTTATCAAAAAGTGTATTAATTGAAAAGGTCATGTCTAAATAAGCTTTAACATTAAAATTTCGCCGTAAACACATACTCGCTTCGAATGGCAGTCACAGCTGATAGTGTCACTCGACACATTTATCTAAAACCGAGTTTTTTGTGCAGACGAGGACGAGGAGCCGCGCTGCGTGACGTTGACGCCGCGCCACAAAGCTGCCATACGATTTATAAGAAAGGTACGTAACGTTCTGCTGAAATTTTCAATATCTATATATGTAATAGCTAAAGAGTATAAATGACTGACGACGCTTTAGTAAATACATAGTACATTCCAAATACTAATCATAAGGTAATACTAGCAGCGTGTTGTCATATAATAACACAAAGTTTATGATCACGAATACCTACGTTCGCAAATTAACAGAGACAAACAAAATGTGGCGTATTTTTAATAAAATTCAGTTCAAGGTCCATGATTTCTGGCGCTGCAGAAATAACTACACAATGTTCTCAACAATCTAAAATTATTCTTATGTTAAAAACAAAAAGCGATATTTTTTCCCAGGCTTTCCTCTTTTGACGTCTCGTCTGTAAGAGACTAATGGCATCTATTAGCCAATTTGAAACTCCCAATCCAGTCTGACAGAGTTTGTAAACATTTTCAATGACACAGGGCACATTATAGAGTGAGATGATCGCATATTTATAATGCTCTTAATTACACTGAAAATGTAATTACAAAGTCATCATAGGAAATAGATACCTTAAATTAGGTACAGGTTTACTTTAGCAGTTAAAGAAATAATAAGTATGTAGGTACATAACAAGTTTTTCAAAAAATATTATTACTTCTAATCTTAAAATAAAGAATTGAGAAAGAAGTTTCTCATTATACCAGGCACCAACCTAACTAAATTCATATGAGGAAGTAGCTACCACAGAATATTGAATTTCAAAACTTGTAATTCTTCAGCGTCACTTTTGTTTCGGTACCTAAATAACGAGCTTTTAATGACGACATCTTACATTTAATTTGAGTACTCAAGATAGCGTAAAAGTTTAATTTAAATCTGAGAATAAGCCCGGACTTTGTGTTAGTGAGAGTTTTGTGATAAATATCAATTCGTAACTTACTGACTTGTTAAATTCTAACAGATGAAGTATTTTGTGGCCCGACGTAAGTTTAAAGAAGCGCTAAAGCCTTACGACGTCAAGGACGTAATCGAACAGTATTCCGCGGGACACGTGGACCTGCTGGGCCGGGTGAAAAACGTCCAGACTAGGTACTGCAGCCACCAGCCAACCATCCACACCATGCACTACCATTTACTTTCTACATACCTACCTACTGTACTTTTCGTCTGGACTGTGTACCGACTGTGTCTTGTAATCTTCGTAGTCAACGTTGGCATCGTACTTAATACCTTTATACTACCTCCGTAGTTAGTGTGTGCAACGCTATACATAATGCATAACTACAGTACATTACCTGGCTGCCTCGAAATCGCTAAAATCTTTTTTCTTACCACTTCAAAGAACACACGTATTTCCAGTGTATGTTATTCGTTTGAGTGATAATAACATTTTCTTACAGAATTATTAAGTTCACCAAAGAAGTTCTTTGGTGTCAGTTTAATTTTGATTTATTCCAGATGAGGTAGTAATATAAATTCCAACATAAGGTTTTTAAGTATTAGGTCGGTTGCGTTCGTTATTAATTTTCAAACATTTGCAAATGTTGTTTGAATTTAATGTAGAATCATGTTCGACTTCCCTATTGAAAATGGTTAGTGGTATAGTATAAGGCTGGCCACATACAGACGGAATTCCGTTTCGAAATAACGATTTGAAATATCCATTCGAGATTCCATATATATCACACACATACGTTTATTTCCTTTCGATACAACAAGTCTCAGTTGAAAGACACTAGAGAGTAGGCACTAGACTGAGTTCAGACGAACTGGCAGCGAATATGGACTTTGACGACGATTTTCTGATTGCGATTGTATTGTAGCTCTATCTTGCTAAGGAAAAGAAAAGAATTCGCTGTTTCTGGATGCATCCCCTAAACACCCAAAGATTGCAAGATAGCCAATTTTATATAAAAAAGAGCGGAACTACGAGCCAATCCAGAGAAATTCTTAAAATATTTATCTCCATTCGCTTCGATTGTGCGACGCACACTGAGCGTGTTCCGTACAGAATTTACGAATGTGCGAAGCGCCCCATACGAAATCTTTGGAAGATTTGTATTCGGAACGGCTTTTTTCCAAATCGATATTTCGAAACGGAATCAATTCCGAAACGGTCTGTATGTGGCCGGCCTAAAACAGCCTTAAATTGTAGCGATTTTGAAGCGGTCTCTACACTGAAAACTTTAAATGAGAACTGCTCCCTGCCTCTTAGTCTAGATGCCTGATAGTTTATGTCAAGTCTTACACCGAATCAATGAGACATACTGGTCAACTTCAAGAAAATTTTCAGTGCCTTAAAAGACAGAAGTAAAGTAAAAACTAAAGATTTTAACTGTTTATTGTAATCGACAGTTAGACTTTATTAACAAATAGTTGCTCGGTACCAAAGCCTACTGCATGACCGCCTATTTGATTTAAGGTAGAGTCTTAAGTGATACATGTTAAATATGTATAATCCTAAAATAATCGACATGTTCTTCTTTTTATATAACTAGTAGGTACCACCCAGCGACTAAGTATGTATGATAAAATAAACCCTGTTAAGTACATAGTTCATAATATTTACTTCGTGCATAGTACCTACTAAGAAACAGTGCCCTACATACGTATACTGATCACCTACTACGATGAGCTTAGATACTCTCTACATTTCAAGCATTACAAGTAGTAGGAAAACACACGGTTTTCCTATTAGGTGTTATTACGCGATTTAGGTACCCAACTCAGTTCGCTCATAACTTGTCGTATTTTACTGTATGCAAACCTAATATTTGCAACTTTAGCTATCAGGATGTTTTATTTTGGTGTAGCTCAAGTATTTTGTCGCACGCAAGAGATTTAGAGAAGCATTGAAACCGTACGACGTCAAAGATGTGATAGAGCAATATTCGTCGGGGCACGCGGACCTGCTAAACAGGACCAAGAACCTGCAGTACAGGTGAGATGAGAGAGCCATGCGCCTGGCGCACACGCACTGTCGTCGGTTACCGCCGCCGCTTCATTCACTGATCATCATCAGCTCGACCGCCTCCTTGTACAGCCACTCGCTAAGCAAACTTGTTTGAATGCTGACCGTACGGGTCTCCAGTAACCAAGACATTCCTTTCTAACTAATACGACCACCCATCCATATAGGTAGGTATACCACTACTTATAAGGAAGTGCGACCTTTAACACTATGATGTATTTTTTTAAATGTGGTTTGAATTTATAATTATCATTTTTACTGTATCTGCGTATATCGTCACATCCTTGTTTATGTGTTGTAAGTAGTTAATATATTCGGTTAGATTAATTTAATTTAAAGTAAGATTATATTCCTTCATTGATTCACATTTTTAGGTATAGTTTATTTTATACTTTTGTCATGTCAGTAAATTCAATGTAAGGCCCATCGTCTACGACGCGACTCAAAAGTAACATGTAACTTAAATCACAAATGAGTCGCCAGAATGTTATAGCACTAGTATTTCAATGGCGGTCCAAACACTACGCGATTTAGGTACTAACGCGTTATTAATTAGTTTGTAGTTGGTTGCGTCGTGTACGGACTACCATTAAAATACTAGTGCAGTAAAATAATAGAGATATTCTAGCTACTCATTAATTGGTAAAATAAGTTTGTAACGCCGTTGTTGTGGACGATGGACCTTAGCGTACCTAGCTAAGTAGGTACTTATACGTATTTCGTTTTTAATAGATAGCAAGAAATCACTTCAGTGACTATATTGTCCCTAATGAATTATCTAGTATCTATGTAGATGATGATTGACAACTTTACACTTAGACGTAGATACAGCCCGAGGGTGCAAAGCAAAAAAAAAAGTCAAATAGGTACTCAGTTGTAGGGAAACCTGGCTCCGTCATGGATAAAAGATTTTAAAGATAGTGTAGATATATGGATATGTAGGTGGATGGATTTTACAAAGCTAATGTTATTTTGAGGCATGTGGCGTACGTAATGCACTTACACGTTTATTGTACAATCATTATAGGGACAGTTCTAGGGGACCGGACAATTTTTCAGAAAGTGTTTAAAATTAACCACAATGGATATTATATAGCCACGAAATTGTTTATTTTGTATAAAGCTTTATTTATGAAAAACTAGCTGCCCGCCCCGGCTTCGCTCGAGTAGCACTAAGTACGTATCTACGGCGCACCTACCTGCCTACCCTACCGACCCTACCGACCCTACCTACCCTACCTACCCTACCTACCCTACCTACCCTACCTACCCTACCTACCCTACCTACCCTACCTACCCTACCTACCCTACCTACCCTACCTACCCTACCTACCCTACCTACCCTACCTACCCTACCTACCCTACCTACCCTACCTACCCTACCTACCCTACCTACCCTACCTACCCTACCTACCCTACCTACCCTACCTACCCTACCTACCCTACCTACCCTACCTACCCTACCTACCCTACCTACCCTACCTACCCTACCTACCCTACCTACCCTACCTACCCTACCTACCCTACCTACCCTACCTACCCTACCTACCCTACCTACCCTACCTACCCTACCTACCCTACCTACCCTACCTACCCTACCTACCCTACCTACCCTACCTACCCTACCTACCCTACCTACCCTACCTACCCTACCTACCCTACCTACCCTACCTACCCTACCTACCCTACCTACCCTACCTACCCTACCTACCCTACCTACCCTACCTACCCTACCTACCCTACCTACCCTACCTACCCTACTAAAAAGTATCCTATGTCCGTCTCCTGGTTCTAAGCTACCTCCCCACCAATTTTCAGCCAAATCGGTTCAGCCGTTCTTGAGTTATAAGTGGTGTAACTAACACGACTTTCTTTTATATATATAGACTATATCTTAATGTTATTTTCTAAAAAGTGTCACTCAAACGAAACAAAACGTCACCTCGGAACATGAGCCGTCAGATGACATCAGCTAAGTAAATAAAGCAGATTTCAGACGTTTCACTATTTGTTCAGTTTTATGTTTTACTAGAAGAGAAACGTATGAACACAAAATGAAACAAAAGCGAAAAATTAATTAATTATAAATTAACTGATCCAACCATGTTGGATTTCGGCACTCGGCATCAATTACCTACTAGCCTACCGAATGATCGACATGAAATGTGCAGATGCACGTTCATTCCTATTTAATCTTGCAGGTGTCGAGTGATCGTGGAATGAAACAAAAATGAAAATTCAGTCGAGTGAAGCGTCTGATATTAGCTTATTACAACAAATTAATTGAAAAATGTTAATTCACCGATTTAGTTTTGTAAGGATCATTTCGATGTAAGAACATAATAGACAGTGAAAATAGATTTAAGCAGAAGAAGGTACAAATTTAGGTTATAGGCTAACGAGACAAGATGTGCACTTATTAGAATTTTTGATCTAAGTAATATTATTCTTGTCTCAATACTTTTATAGTTTTCTTTACAAGAGGAATAATCGTATATAAATCACCAAGTTATCACATTCGGTAATGTTTGTTTACACACGAATAACATAACTGCCCTGTGGTGTTTAGTTTGAGGCGAAGTACAAATTAAATGTTAGAATTATTTGTTATTTTTATTTAAAAATATAAATCTTTGTTATTTCGTAAGGCTACATAATATATTATATTTCTGATTAGTGTCCGGTTGCCTATTGCGTAGACGATCACTATGTTCAACACTACTTTCTTTGTTACTAATAAAGTAGGTACCTAACTAAAATATGAAATGAAAACTATTTTCAAATTATATGTTTATTGTAAGACTACAGAGCCGGGTGTACCTATATAACTACCATTTGCATGCAAAATTATAGTTTAATTAATAAAATTGCCGTTCGCAGAACCTACATGTTTCTCGGGCGATAAAGATCACTCATTCGAATATTATGCATGAAAAGATTCATCATTAGATATGGCAACGACATTTACGCATGGACTGTTAAATATTCTGCATATTATGTTCATGTTTGCACATTTTTTTTATTCTTTCACCTCTTTAATTTTTCTTTCTAAAGAAGCGGTTACTCTGCGCGACCGCGGAGCTACATGCGCTTAATGTTCGTCGCCCGGTGTTCGTTAAGTTTAATACTGAGTTTTACGTCAGAAAGTTGCTGGTTGTGCTCTGCAGCCGCTGCATCAAAACATATATCTAAGTTGCATCACGTCTGCAGTCCGTAAAAGAGATTGGGTGTCGGGGATGTTAAGGAATAAACACGGCCGATTGTTCTAAACTTGCACATTAAAAGGATTGAGTCAACAAAGAAATTTTTTATAATGAGCTTTTATAAAAGACTAGTTGGAGGGTGTTGTTATTGAATAGGTATTGATCTTCTCCACCTTGTCCAAAAACTGTGTATGTTTGTGTTTACTACATATACTAATATTGGAAAGAACTGGTAAGATTGGCCTCATAGATGTAAATGCTAGTCTAGCATTGACATCTATGAGGCCAATCTTACCAGTTCTTTCCAATTTTAATCAATTTAGTAAAAACAAATTATGAACACTAAAATGACGTCTGGATGGGCGCACAGGCGGCCATGATGAAATTAAAAGGGTTCCGGTTTTGCCATTTGGCTACGGAACCCTAAAAAGGGAGTTAGTAACATATAGTCACTACTTTACTTTTAATAACATTATGACATTGTAACGAAAATTGAGGTTATAAACATAACCTTAATTTTATTGTCAAATAAAAATATCTTTAGGGTACTATAAATTTATAATTTCAAATGATGTATTCTAATAATCAAATCAAATCTCTAAATTTGTAAGAAGCACTGCAAATTGACACCCACAGGTACTTTTACGATTTAGTAACATTTTCATCAAATTGTTTCCGAACAGAGTATATTACACCCGTTAGTTTCGTTCGCAGATAAAGTTGAGCAACACTTGTTTAATCATAAAAAAGACTTATTTTGGGGTATAATATACGTGATATTAATTTTCAAACACACGGTTTCTGAATTTTGAATTTGAAGTTGAGAACTTTTCAAACTATACTTTAGCATTACTTAAGTAGCCTCGTAATCCTTCAATGTAGCTCACGAAATTCAAAAAATTTTATGCTTTTAGCAAAGACCTTTTGAATTTCTCGGCCTACATTGCAGGAGTCACCTTAAGAGGGTGCATTCTGAAAGTAAGCCACGTCTCAATAGCTGTCAAATATATCGCTGTTTATTAATCAAAACAGCGTTAATTGCTATTTGAGACGTTGCCTACTTTCAGAATGCACACTTGCACAGCCCTAAGAAATGCTAAAGTAGAGTTTGACAAGTTCTCAACTTCTAATTTTCAAGTCAGAAACCTTGTGTAAGTAACATACATAGCGCTTTATGTGCTTACTCTTGCTTAAAATGTGTCTGAACGCAAGCAATAATAAAGAACTTAGATATAACATTTTCTTATGCCTGCAATTCCACTTCAACCAGCTTCCAAAGTGATTTATCAATAGTTGGACATGGTTCAGAATTTCAGATGCAAGCAATTTATTTTCCCTAGAAATAGCTTTGTTATCCATCATTTCATTTGTATTTTACACACACATTTTAGATGTCACAGCTATTATATACATTTGTGTGTTTTTGTCGGCTACCTAAACCTTTATTCCGCGAGGAGAGTAAAATAATGATTAGTAAGTTTTTTTAATTAGTTGAAGCCGCATGAGTTTATTAACATAGGTATATTATTTTACTCCTCTCGCGGTGTGTGTACCTTTGTGTTTGAAGATAGGTAATATTGGAACTTCAGATGTTGGAATTCAATTTAATTTATGGTTAATTTTTTTTAAAGGCTCTTGTGAATTTGATCCAATGCAACACTATAACTACAATATTATTTTACCTACTTATTTTGTTTATTCTGAGTTTTAATTATTTACTTAGGTACTATAAAAATTGTCAGCACGCATAGCATGACCACCGTAAAAAAACACGTAGAAACGGAAGAAATGAAAGACGAAATGACAGAAAAAATCTTTACCAGATTTCAACGGTGTGAAAGTCATAAATGAAAAAAAATATAGAAATATTAATATGACTATTCTCCGTCGTAGAGCAGATTAGAACAGAAGAGTAATTGCGTAACACGCATAAAATTACCTACACTTGATCGCAATGGGTTTCATTTTGACAGCTCACCCTCATCAATTGCGTTTTTGAGTTTTTGGATTTTTTGGATTCCTTCAAAACTCTCGGATTGTGATTCAAAATGTGTTACGCAATTAAGGTGCAGGTCATGCTACGCTTGCAGGCTGCAGCCTGCGCTTGTAGATTTCAGCGTTGAATTTTCTGAACATATTTATTTTCCAATTCAAGGCAAATATACTTAGGTAAATTTTATCTATATGATTTTCATGTGTTTTTCTTCCTATTGGCCATTCCGATAATGAACAGTATCTACATTCTACATCTAGCCGACTAATGAAAGGCATTAGGTACTAAACTTCCTTAACAAAAGCAGTTTAGTACCTATGGATGGATGTATGTAGGTACTTCTATGATCTACCCACAACGAGCACTTTTCCGTAATTTCTGCAATTCTTTATGTACGGAAAAGGGATCGTTTTTGGTTGGTTGTGGTTAAGTTGGTGTTTCTTTTTTAATATGAAATGAATATTTACTTATAGTTTTTTAAATATGCCAACAGGTTAGACCAAATACTTGGAAAACAAGGATCTAAAGCTAAAGATGTCTACGCATCAAAAATCAGCCTAGCTTCCAGAGTAGTTAAAATTGAAAGACAAGTAAGTGCTTTTGTAACTCCTAACGTTTTTTCATACTTTGGTCTTACGTTCGTCTACTTTGGCTAAAGCCGATATCAGACACTTTACTCGAATGCACAAATAATTCACTCAAGTTAGGTTCATTTTTGTTTCATTCCACGTTCACACAACACTGACAAAATTATATAGGAATAATAACGTTGATCTGCTCCTTTCATTTAATTTTATCATTTGGTTGGCGAGTGCAAGATGCCGCCGCCGGCCGCCGGAATGAAAGTCAAATATTAACAAAAAGTCGAGTTAGGCAATGACAGATTACATATTCGTAAAGTACTTACCTATTTTGGTAATACATATACAACACGAGTAATCGCTTTCCTGTTGGATCATCATACGCATTATTTGGATTAATGCATTTAATCCAAATAATGCATATGAAATCATCGTTAAATTAAATGAGAAGGAACAGTGGGAGTCATTGATTGGTTAGATTATTATAGAATCATCTCATCAGTTTGCTTAATAGTATTCTTATACCTAGTGAATATAATTTGTTTCAGGTAGATGATATAGAAAGTAAGTTGGATCATTTGTTAGAAATGTATAAGGAAGACAGAGGGGCGTCACGAAGACTACTAGGAGGTGGTTCTGGCGGAGGAGAGGGCTCGGGCGGCCCGTCCGGTGAAGGGGGGTTGGTGGTGCGGCACCGACCGGCGCTGGCCGACAAACAGTGTTCGGAGCCCAACTCGCCGGTGTCGCGTACCTTCGAACCGCCCCCTACGCCGGTCGCCGCGCCGCTTATGCCGTACTTGAAGCGGCCCATGAACCGGGGCTATTCCGACCTCGGAACCAGATTCATGAAAAAAAAAGTTATAGTAAAGTACGAAACTATTATACCCAAAATAAGGTTCTACACCCTCCATTAACATGTCTGATGTTGGCTTTATGTTTATTTCTTCATAATTTTGCAGTATATTCCTAAGTTTTTATTTCCCTAGCATGAAATAAATACCTACCTGTGTACGTACCTAAGTAATTATAATAATGTACTTACATAAGAATAGTTAGGTGCTTCTTGTAATCTTGTAAATTTTGCTAAAGTGTAGATGCATAGCTGAATAATAAATGTTAACAGGACAGCAAGTACAAGTCGCAACGGTGATTCCCCAAGAGACGATGAAGTAGTAATCGTAGTGCCGGACCGCGAGGTCACGCCTCCCCGTCTCGTCACTGACAGCTCAGGTCGGTATCTGTCCCACGTACCTACACGTGTATATACTGGAACATTAGCTCATCTAACTGCCCACACAAACCTATATTTACCAACTACCTTACTATACCTACGATTCCAAAACAGTCACAAATTAGTAGAATAGTAGAAATTGTTTGGAGTATTTGACGCATAGTTGGTAGGTTCCTAATCATCCTACCATTCATGTTTTTGATGTTCTATTGTATTAGATAAATAGTATCGTTTAAATGAACTCTATCAGATGCTCTAATCAATGTCTACATTGTTCACTGCGCCCTATGGAACCACTGAAACATTTATAGTCGCCACGTAGAGTCACACTCGTGTGAATAGAATGCTGTAGTTAATGTGATGTTATATAACTTAACCAATGAAACGTCGTTGCCATAGGTATAAATATGCGAATATTACAAAATTGCAGCATCTTATGAAGATTATTCGTCGTCGACTTCTCTCTGACCGATGACATGGGAGAGCCCCATAGTAAACGGCCGCCGCCGGCTCAGTGAGTCCTACACCCTACCCCTATCGATGTGTGGAATGTTTATCATTTAATAGTGTCTCTCTGTGTCCTCCTAGACCCTCCTACAACTTACTCCTCCCACATGAATGTACTAATGAAGGTGTCGTAGATTTAGACTTATCTTTATCTGATCTTTTTTATCTGGCAATACAATTCATTTGCTACTTTATCAAAAGTCGTGTATCTACCTTTTTTAAACACTTAAGTCTCTTTATATTTAAGAAAAAGAAATGATTATTTAACCAAAGGTTTTAAGTAGGTATCAGATGTTTCTGTACGCAAAAAACATGCAACAAATTTTATATCAGCTCTGACAACTCCATAAGTACAAAGTACCTATCTATAGACGAATGTAAACAACGATTGTCTCAGCTGTTTATGATCACACACGATACCACTGTTACGATCTATTTATCCGACAAGTTCCTGCTGAACGTGGCTTTGACCAATGCATAAAAAGTAAGGAAAAATTGCCCCGCAGGACGTGTGAGTGATATAGGTAATAGATACTTACCATATCTAACATATACATAAACGACAAAGTAAGTCATTTATATAGTAAGTAATTATATAAACTCAAATACTTATCCACAATTTTTTACTATTGCTTTCTAATATATACGTAACTCTCGGTTTTCACGCCTAAACCATTGAAACGATTGTTATGGACAGATAGGTAACCTGAGATCTGGAGAAGAGCATAAGCCACTTTTTGTCATGGATATTTGTAATAAAAAAACATGAAATACGAAATACACGCACAAACGAAGTCGCGGGCAACAGCAAGAATGATTTAACGAATTAACGACTTACTTTGTCAATCCTCGATAACACCGCGGCACAATAATAGGTATCTTAATGCAAATCAAAAAACCCAGCTGCTTCAAGCTTCTTGCTTAAAGTTCAATCACAGATTTGATGCCAAGATCACTTTACTGCAGTCGGTGGCGTCGGTGGCAAGACGTTACTCATTGACGACTAAAATCCGCAAATTTGAATTTGAAAAAAGGGCTAAGACGATTCCAAAAATATAACACACGAAACGGTAGATAAAAAAATCAATAAGCTATACTGCAACTAAAAAGTTCAAAACAAGATCACTTTACTGCAGTCGGTGGCATCAAAGTATTATAAAATCGAAAACTAGCCATACCTAACCATCGCACGACCAAGTCGATAGACACCTCATGTATCAAAACCTATCGGTGTGGCTAGCGTTGCCAGGTCCTCATACCGAAAAGCCGGACAGAGCTGTGAGTTTGGCCTAACATTTGGGTCAAAAAGCCGGACATCCTGCATTTTCAACAATTTTAAATATTCGTGTAAAAAATAATTTTTTTTTTGGCCTAACATTTTGGTAAAAAAGCCGGACACTGCATTTTAGGGGATTTTTTGGTATTAATGTAGAAAATTAATGAAAACCAAGCTTTTTTGATAATTTACAATAAAACTAATGCCAAATTAGTCTAAAAGTACTTTATTATTAATCAGTCTCAATAATTCTTTCCTTAATTCAAATTAAATACAACATCAGTCTAAATTATGTGTCTTAAATTCTCAATATATAAAACAAAACAGAACTTATTCTGTAAATAATCAAAACAAAACAAAACTTCTTCTCTTAATAACCAAAACAAATCTCTACTCTTATTAATCAAAACAAAACTTCTTTAAATAATATAAACTCGACACTTCTTCGGGTCGATGCGCGCGAATTTTGAAATCTAAAAAGCCTAACAAAAGCCGGACAGGCCGGACGACGCTTATTTTGGCCGGACAGGCAATCAAAAAGCCTGACGATGTCCGGCTAAAGCCGGACGCCTGGCAACGCTAGGTGTGGCAACAGCGGTTTGGATGCTTCGAGGGTATAAATAAACCCACATACAAAGATAGTACAAAGATACACGTGAAAAATATAACTCTTGTCGGAGTCAGGTGAAAATGATGAGCCAATTCGTAAAACTTGTCGCATGTTTGAGACTTCGTGTCTAAAAAACAATAACTAGGCTGAAATCTGTAAAGCGACGTAACAATGTTTTCGCAGAAAAGATTAAGCAAATCAGAAAAGACAAAGGTTGTGCGACACTACTTAACACTAAGAAATAATTTAATATCAATAAAAGAGATTGAGTCTAAATTAAAATACAGCCAGAACTTCTTAGTAGGTTCCTACTATTGTTAGCCATTAACTTATTTTCTTTATTTGTCTTGGTTGGTGCATGTTGAACTTGGGTACAGCTTAAAAAATAAAATGTCTGACCAAATGGAAAACAACAACAGTAAATATCAGCCAAGATTTTAAAAAAAAAATCGATTAATATCAATCGAATAATAACGCACGCTAGATTTCAGCCTAAGTACCTACTATTTTTATAATATTAAAAAACAGCAAATATAACCTCTATTTTTATTTTATTTACAACACCTCCCATCAATTTCAGCATGTGTCTGTAATGTAGTTTTCTTATGTATTTATTTAGACATGTGTTATATTTTGGTACTAATTATACAAGTGTATCGAATGATAAATGTGGTAAATACTATTATTTTAAGTTATTTCATTAATCCAACAGCTTATTATTTACCTTTTCCTTATTTTTATCGGTATCTAGTAGCGGCGTAGCTACCGCCGTATCAGCCGTATCAAAGAAATGGAGCCACAAGCTACAGAGGGGCCCCGGCAAAAATTCGTAAGAATTTGAGGCTCCATTCAGATTAATCAGACGCCCGTAATGAATGAATACCAAATGAAAATTTACGTAATTCTCAAGCTGTTGCATTCATATAGTAAAATCACATAGACAATTAACCCATTCGAGGCATGGATCGCTTCGCTCGCTCTTGCGTTCTCTTATTAAAATCACAACGAGAGCTTAACCTAAACCTACGAGTCAGAATGTTCCAATTTTCTAGCTCGCTTCGCTCGCTTTTGCATTCTCTGGGTGACATTACATTGAAGAATAACCCATCTCGGTCAAGAATGCTCCAATTTTCTAGATCGCTTCGCTCGCTCTTGCATTATTTTATTGAGGGCACAGTGGTAGTTTAACCTTCCAAGTCCGGACGCTATTTTATTTATTTCGTAAAAAACAATACTCTTTGTGTTTCGCCACTATCGGGTAAAATGGGCTGCGTACAAATTTTGATACTGGGCACCTTTAGAATTAGCTATGTCACTGCTAGTAGGTATTTTCGGTTTCATTGAGTAAGGTACCTAGGTAAACAGACCTACTCCACAATACATATGTGGTATTGTGGAACCAAACCATTTACAGGGTTCTTTACAGGGTGTAAAGGACATCGACGCGCAAACTGTAGCCATGAATTCAGTACCTACCTGATTCTTGACCAGTATTGAAACTTCCCTCGGTTATTTAAAAAAAATCGGCTGTTGCATACATTTTGACGGTGTAGGTATTGCACTTTTGTATGAATCAAAACAGATGTTTTTTTTTTTACAATAAATGTCTAGAGTCATGTGCTGAATTCATGGTAACAGTTAGCACGTCGATGTCCCAAACACCTTGTAGGTATATTATGGAAACTGCAACACAATATACCTACCAAATAAGTAGGTACAATAAATCTAATCCACATCTTTGAAACAGACACGATGAGCGACTTATTCGTCATTGATATAAGGTTAAGCAGCTTATTTCAGGATTTACGTTCTGTTTGTACCTTGTCTAACATAAAGTGTGACACCCCGGCGCCGGGCGCCGCCCGGGCCACATCAACCAACCCATCTCACAAATAAGATTATCCAACTAAACAAAGACACTAATAAAATACCCGTCAATCGAGTTAAATAGGCTGGACATTCAGATCTCAAGAATTGAAGCATAAACTTGAAACAAATAGATTTCAGAAAATATTTAAATTCAGACATGTTTACAGAAGTTTGCGGGAGCGGTTCCGCGGGCGCGGAAACGGAGCCCCGGTCGATGAGCTCGGGCTCTGCGTCATGGTGCGAGGGCGACGCAGCTGAGGAGCGCGGCTACGGCTCCGGGGACTCCCTAGCCGAAGACGCCGCGCTGCTCGGCGGCGCCGCGCACGCATCGCAGCCGCGCGCGGTGCGCAACCCGCGCCGGGACGTCGCCGTCGATCTACATCTGCTACGACCTGACGTCTAACACATACTTTTCAGTGTCTTCAGATCGGCCGAAGGAAATAGGCTTTCCATCAAAATACCTAATTACCATCGTTATGACTTATGACTGTAAATACCTACTACGTGTTCGCACAATATTGACGAGACACAATGCTGTCCATTCACATTAATTTCCTTATTGATAGGTGCTTGTAATGAGAAAATGAGCAATCATAGTTTAGGTTGAACGAGTAGATAGGTAGTCGATAAGGTGTCTTGTGCAACTCCAATAAATAAAGTACATATACAACGAGTTGATGTTGTGATGACCACTTCCACTCGTTTAGGTATGTATAAAGACCAAGGACTCGATGCGAGTAGTTCGTACCTAATATTATTATTACGCTTACATTGTTTAATTACTTATTGCTTTAAAAGATTATGAGATTTACCAATAAATAAATAGAAATCTTTACTTTACCTATAAAAATGTACCATAATTGTTAAGGTGTACATATTTTTGTAATAAGTTGTTTAATAATTATTATAGATCTATTATATTGTAAAGTTATTTAGGAAATGTTATTAGCAGTGAACGAAAACCGGATAAATCAACAATCCTGAAAGATAGATAGGCTAGATATTATAAAAATGCCTAAAACTAACAATTTATATTACTACCTAGACATTTTATAAGTGGAACATCCAGGATTAGGTATGACGTCTGCAAATAATGTAGGTATTATACTTAGGTATATAATTATATTGTTTCTATACGAATAGGTAAGTTTAAAAAGATAACATAATTGACAAAGAAACTGTGATAGACATTCAGTTTTCCCATCACGCCGAACAAAGCAGACCATAAGATGATAGTAGCCACTACAGATCAGACTTCAGTAATAGGTAAGTTAGGTAAGCAATATCGAGATTGACTACCGGTACATACCATATCTATCTATTTATTTTATTTATCACTAAAATCCTATTCTTGAACCAATTTTGAAATTTTGGACATGTTTCTTAATAAAAGCAGGGTAAACTATTGCCTGAAAAACAATATAAATAATTAATAAGATTATAAATATTGGTATATATATATATATTTTAAAAACATTCATGTTTAGAACTGTGTAACAGACTTTAGAATGTCGTGACTGATGCTGTATGTACAATAACGTCAGCAGAAATCACCATCGGCGTAGTCTATTTTACCTATAGAAATACAAATAAAACCTAGTTGCCTCCATAATTATTTCATAATGTATGCCTAACTACATCGAAGAAGGCTTCCCCTCTCTTATCAGATGCGGCTTTACCACCTTTTTAATAATGACGTCAGAATACGATTGTAAATTACTATTCGAAAGCGCATTTATTTGTAGGCAAGATAATTCATCAGTTCAGTAAAATAATAAATACAATGGGACCTACTATTGCCTAACTGTTAGATCTATAAATTGTGATATGTTTATGAATTACTTACCTAAGTCAATTTACACTGTATATAAATCAAAATAATTACTACTATTGGCAATATACTGTACCTATAGGTATATGTGTATATTACTGTGAACGTTCAAGCCTCAACAGATTCCGAACATTCGATATTTTCTATTCGCTTTTAAAACAAAATCAATTTGGAGCGCAGACACGATAAAGGTTACCTATTTACAATTAGGTACTAAATTGCTTTCTGTCTAGACTAGACGATAGCCGTCCGAAAATGCATGTCACATACCAGTTGTTACAGACAGTACCTACCTTGCGAAAAAAAGCCTGTTAATATGTATCACTAGACCTACATGTTAGTCAAACTCGGTTTGGTATTACTCACTACGAATGAATAAGTAATTAAAACTGAAGTACTTTTGGGTGAATCCTAATTAACACCCAGGACCTTTGTTCATAAAAATGCAGTCCTACTAGATGTTTGTTTGGGCTTTCACAGTAATATACAAAGGTCAATACTTAACAGAAAAGCTTGTTGCAGGGATATGGCCTAATTATACCTTAAAATCCCGAACATATCTAGACTTAAAGCACGTACATACTACTAACCCTTCGCTTGTCAAATACAATGGTCGAAACCGATTGAATCGTTTTAATCGACTCAAGTAGCAACAAGCCCGCACAAATAAATTCATCACAGACAACATTTGCGTTTTCTCTAATTTTTATTCCTTTACAATGGCTCTTCATTCTCCACTAGTGACTAGTGTTATGCGAGGCCAAGGGAGCAAAGCTAAGCTGTAGATACTTACGTACCTACTTTTTAAGACTCAATAGTGCCGGTGCTAGACTAACGGGTTTATTCATAAACGATGATTAAAGTTAAGAGACATTTAAACGTCAAAAATGTATAGTTAAACAGGCGCTAATCATTACTTAACTTTAAGCAGCGTTTATGATTAAGGGGGTAAATGTGGACGTCGGCGACATCAGCTTTGCGAGCCCTGTTTCATTTCCCATACGAAAGAAACACGTTAAATTGAATGAGCTGAATTATACACTAATGTATGAGTTTTATTGCTAAACAAAAGATGACAAAAATTACATAAACAAATTAAAAGTAGACGAAATTTTCGGGTTTTAGCCATACTGTCATACTGTATTTTTCAAGATTATTTCATAGGTAACACCAGCCGCTTTTTCTAATGCAGAAAAGTTTGAGAAGCAGGACGCAAGAGCGACCGTAGCGAGCTCTATTTCAGCACGCCGCCGCCGCCACGGATCGTTTAAATTAGGTTGCATTTTAACCATTCTTAAAAAATAAGAGATATTTTGTAAAGTTATACAGAAAATATTGAGAATTAGGAGAATGCAGGACTCAAGAGCGAGCGTAGCTAACTCGAAACGATAGCACCCCGCCTCGGAAAGGTAAGGTTTTCTTTTGAACATTTATACAGAAATAGGAGTTATTTTGTCGACCTATGCTGAAAAGTTTGAAAACTAAGAAAATGTATGATGGTAGAGCAAGCGTAGCGAGCTCGAAAATTTTAGCATGCTACGTTTATATTTGCATACTTAGGGGGGCCTCCAACTACAAATTACCTCTTTGTTACTGAACATATTTTGGACTTGTTTGGGATTTGATTAAAAAGTAATTCTCGAGATTTGCGAGGACCCCAGAACCGGGGGGCTGGGGGGTGATTAAATACGAATAAAAAAACTTTTAATAACTTGTAAAACTTTTTTGCGAGGCCCCCACAGGCGCGAGGCCGTCGGTGGTCGCCGACGTCGCCGACGCCTGACGCCGTCACTGCTCAATAATATGTGCGAGGATATCGTGGTGCAACCTTGAAACAGGGTGTATACCCTGTAGACATCACTTGCATTAATTTCTACGCGACGTTTAGATATACCTAACCCCCTCTGTGGTCTAGTGGTTAGACCACCTTTCTCGGACCCAGAGGTCCCGGGTTCGATTCCCAGTGGGTGCAAAGTTTTCTGCTTGGTTTGGTTGGTGGTAGGGCTTGTTCTAAGTACGCCTAGTAGATAGCCAGGCGTCTTATCCACCATCTTATCTAAATCTGTCGCCATAAGAATAATGTTAACAACATTGTTGTGTTTTGGCAGTTAGAGGTAAGAAAGCCAGTTTCACTGTGGTTGAGGATTCCGGGTGAAGCTCGCTTCCACCATCGGCCTGATCATCACTTAACATCAGGTGAGGTGCAGGTCAAGAGCTTCCAAGATAAGGTTAAAAAAAACAGGTTTGGTTCGCTACCTCGCAAAGGGACACCACTCTCATCCCTCACCTCGGCGTGTACTTAGGCAAAAAAATACCTCTCTTTTCTCCCACAGCTCGACCGACTGTACGAAGTCCGAAACAAAAGTCCTAGTTTCCTCGTAGGTACCTACAACAATTTTTTAAAGTTACCGTCATCCATAATTTAACTAAGAGGGATAGGCACGTACCGAGTAGGAACATCCATAAATATTAATATTAAAGTAGTAATATTTTTTATTAAAGTACTATCTAATCATCATCATCATTTCAGCCGGAAGACGTCCACAGCTGGAAATAGGCCTCCCCCAAAAACCGCCACTTCGACTGGTTCTGTGCTGTTATTAAAGTAAATACTTTAATAAATATAACTTATGGGCATTTCAACAAACGTTCGAAGAATCATACCTATGTAAAGATTGCCATTTAAAACTGCGCGCGCCCACACTGTTTCAAATAAGTATTATAAATGCGAAAGTGCGAATCTAACTGTAATCTGTAACTTTCTCACGCTACCACTAAACCGATCGATGTTGACAGATAGGTAGCCTGGGACCTGGTTAAATTTAAGTAGATACGCTACTTTTTGTCCTGGAAATTTAAATTTTTCGATTTTGGCCACACGCTAAAATATCCTTGTACGTACAGCTATAACTAGTAATAAGGCATTGTGAAAATTACCGCTCCCAGGATATTAGGTAGAGGAAAAATACTCGGTGTATGGCGGTGTCGTTTATTTAGATGATGATGTATGTAATAATCACCAAGTCAAGCAACAATACGTCTTAGGGACTAGTTATAACAAGCGCCCGA
The DNA here is from genome assembly GCA_914767755.1 of Agrochola circellaris. Taxonomy (NCBI): domain Eukaryota; kingdom Metazoa; phylum Arthropoda; class Insecta; order Lepidoptera; family Noctuidae; genus Agrochola; species Agrochola circellaris. Next base: position 11,175,607 of record OU611841.1, on the reverse strand, counting down.
GGCGCGCGCTCAGTACGCTGCGTTTTGGTCGAGCGCCGAGCGCGCGTTTGATGCTCGTCAAACGCAACAAGATTTCCACATTTTGTTATAACTTTTGAACTCTCAACATGCTCAGTATAACTGTTTCTTTTTAAGTTTATTACTGATGCAGAGAGAATGACAAGGAAAAATTGTTAAAAAGCAGTTTACGTCCACGCGTCAAGGCGCTCAGTACGCTGCGTTTTGGTCGAGCGCCGAGCGTGCGGAGGATGCTCGACAAACACAGCGTACTGTGGGCGCGCCTCGGGCGCTTGTATAACTAGTCCCTTAGGTACGATTCCTAAGTTGGGCTTAGTGCTGCGGAGATTTCCTGTGAAAAGAATGGATCCCTGCAGAATTCATTCAAATTTAAAAGTCATTTATTCAATCTAGGCTGAGAATCAGCATTTTTCCATCGTCAAAATGACATAAGACAGTCCCCCAAAACGCCTGACCTTCACCACGTCCTCGTGCTTTAGCTGGGAAGAAAGGAATAACGAAATAAACCTGTGTTTTCAATATACAAGTTGATGTTTCAGTAGCGACTCGCGATATCTATTACAATTTGCAAGGTTCTTTCTAACAAATTATACGATACGACAAAGAAACGAGACGACAAACAAAAACTGATCTAACACACTAGAAACTGAGCATAAAACGTTAGGTTGTGAATGTTAGATAAAAGGTACCTACATGCAGGGCGGTCTGAATCGATACTAGGCAAGCGATAGGCAATTCGAAATCTGAGTGCAAAAGTGCCTTTTATCGGCTAGCGTGGAAAGAGTTTTCAAAATTCGAATCTTTCTATTCATTCATTTTCTATACCCCCAGTCCCTTTATTGCCCATGGTCTAACTGAGCAGTCCTACTGATTGGACCATTGCCAATTTATTTATTCCGTGGTCTTACTGATAGGACCATGGACCAATGTTTTTTTCCGTGGTCCTATTGATAGGATTACGGACAAATGTTATTTCCGTGGTCTTATTAATTAAAGATATACAACTTCCTTTAGAAATGAAATGTAAACTTTTTCAATTCAATGATACTCATTGAGGAAAATAAATAATATATGTCATGTCATTTTGTTGCTTAGTCTTCATGATTCTGTTTAATAATTCATAAAATGGAATTTATTAAAAGAAAAGGCGGCATTGTTCTTATATCTGGTGATTATCAGTATTATAAATTAAGACAGTATAAAAATGGATGTGTTGTTTGGAGATGTTCTAATTACAAAAAAAATAAATGTACGGGCACCATCACAACTAGGGTATGTAAATAGCATTTTTATTTGTTTTATTTAAGATATAAAGCGTTTACTTTGTATTTTTTATTATTATTATTTTCCAGGAGAATAATGAACAAGATAAAAGTAAACCGCATGTATGCGAACCAAATTATGCAAAAAATGTCGTTGACAAAGCAGTAGCCAAGTTGATGGAGACGGTAACGAGATCAGACAGACCAGTGCCACAGCTTTACAATGAAACTGCATCGTCTCTAGAAGATGCTGGTTTAAATTTTGTTGTCAATTTACCTTCTCTCCCAAATATCCAGCATGGTCTGTATAGTAGAAGAAATAAGTCCATGAAAGTAACCAAAACGGTCTTCAAAAGTTTAGAAGAAGTTGAAGTTCCAGATTTATTTTCCTTCTTCGTTTTGGCTGATTATTTCTACGATGGTGCACGTATACTGGTATTTTGCTCAGAGAAAGCAAGAGAGTTGTTACAAAATGATAATATTACCGAATATTTTATTGACTCAACTTTCAGTAGTTGTCCAAAGCCTTTTGCGCAATTGTTTAGTGTACTCGGTGACGCAGGCAGTACGACTGAGTTCACAAATGTTCTGCCGTTAATTTTTGCATTGTTGCCTGATAAGAAAGAGAGCACCTACAAGACTTTATTTCAACTTATCAAGTCACAATTACCTGACTGGTCACCAAAAAAATTGCACTGTGACTATGAAATAGCAGCAATAAATGCCATTAGAGATGTTATACCCGATGTACAAATAATTGGATGCTTCTATCATTGGAGTCGTGCTTTATGGCGAAAAGCGAAAATGTTAGGAGTTGTAAAAAGTAAAGCACAGAAACGTATAATATCGCTGACGGTGGCATTAGCACTCTTACCACAGGAATATATGTCGGAAGGGTGGGACTATATTAAGACTGAAAGTGAAATAGCCGAAATTGACAGTTTTACAAAATATATAGAAAAATTTTGGATAAAGAAGAATTTATTTAAAATTTTAAATGTTTTCGCACAGCGACATCGAACAAATAATGCTATCGAAGGATGGCATTCGAAGTTAAATAAAATGATTAATAAAAACACAGTGACGCTACTGCGACTCCTAAACATACTAAAAAAATTTGCGGCACAAGCAATTGCAAAACAAAATCAAAGGAGTCGAAGGAAAAGATGCTTGACCCTTGTGAGAAATGACGAATTTATTATGCAAGTACAATTGGAACTTTTAAATTCTGATATTAATGTCGGACATGCGTTAGATAAATTACGCTGAAATGCTTTAATTTTTAGGAGAATAGGTATAATTTTGATTGCTGAAATGCTTTAATTTTAGGAGAATAGGTATAATTTTGATTATCTAGTTGTTATAATTGACTAGGAAAACCAAACGTTATTTCTTTGACTAAAGTAAAAAAGTGAATAAATAAAATAAAATAAATAAAAATGTTATTGTATTTCTTTGACTAAAGTAAATAAATGAATAAATAAAATAAAATAAATAAAAATGTTATTGTATTTCTTTGACTAAAGTAAAAAAGTGAATAAATAAAATAAAATAAATAAAAATGTTATTGTATTTCTTTGACTAAAGTAAATAAATGAATAAATAAAATAAAATAAATAAAAATGTTATTGTATTTCTTTGACTAAAGTAAAAAAGTGAATAAATAAAATAAAATAAATAAAAATGTTATTGTATTTCTTTGACTAAAGTAAATAAATGAATAAATAAAATAAAATAAATAAAAATGTTATTGTATTTCTTTGACTAAAGTAAAAAAGTGAATAAATAAAATAAAATAAATAAAAATGTTGTTGTATTTCTTTGACTAAAGTAAATAAATGAATAAATAAAATAAAATAAATAAAAATGTTATTGTATTTCTTTGACTAAAGTAAATAAATGAATAAATAAAATAAAATAAATAAAAATGTTATTGTATTTCTTTGACTAAAGTAAATAAATGAATAAATAAAATAAAATAAATAAAAATGTTGTTGTTGTTAATGTTGCAAAACTTATAAGTGGCGGTCAAAATGTTAATTAGACAAGGGAATAAATATTTGGTTTGTGGTCCAACTATAATAGATAAGACCACGGAATAAATAAATTGGCAATGGTCCAATCAGTAGGACTGCTCAGTTAGACCATGGGCAATAAAGGCCCCAGTCCACTGAAAATACAATAATACTTATTTCACGTCAGTGCGCCAACCTCATTTTTAGAATAATCCAAATCGCACTGGCCAGCACGACAGCAATTTTTTTTTTTATATCTTCTCTTTATTTAATGTAAGATACGAGGCTTTTGTAAAGTGGTTTTGTATTTTGTTTTTATTTTGTAATGTGCGTTTAGTTTGTGCAGAATAAATACTTTTTCTTTCTTTCTGTTAAGCTGTTTTTCTTGCACCTAACATTGTCCTCGCTGTAGTGAAGTGAAAAGTTGTGTGTTTCGCTCGACAGCAAAATTATTTTGCTTCTCGTACCTTTGAAACCCTCGCTACGCTCAGGATTCTCATTTGAACCCCTCGCTTCGCTCGTGGTCCTAAAAACCTTCACTTGCTCAGGTTTCAATACAAGTACTCGCTCCAAAAAACAGCTTTGCATAACAATTTTTGTTTTTCGTTGTTTTTGGATAATATTATTATCATTCTCAATAAGCGCGAAAAAAATAATGGACACTACCACATAATATTATGACCACTGTTAGGTATAGAATCAATACCGCACTAACGCCTCATCTCTTCAAAATCCGTTCTGCATCAACGTATAGTATGCGATGCAACTGGTTTGCACACTTGTCCCATGTATGCAACGTAAATTGTCATCAGACGCTGTTGTAATTTCTCAGAAGGTGCTCTAGTGCGTCTGTAAGTCATATTTTCTGATTCTGATAGCAAGTTTGAGAATGATTTATTGACTTTTATTTTTTAATGTTTATTTCCGCGCTACAAAAACAAAAAGAAAAGTTAAGAAGAGAAGATATTGGGTAAATAAAGATAAATAAACAAAGGGAAAAAGTTGGAGAATACCATACATTAATGCAGAAACGGGAATCTATGAAGAACGATTCTTTATTAATTATTTATTCTATTGAACAAAACCCGTCCACCAAAGGTCTATTTGTTTTATGACGTGCTGCGCATAAGGTCTAGAAACCAGGTCACACGCGTGGGAATAGCGTACGAACATTCCCTCCACCCCCCCATGCCGAACTAGACATCGCAGGTCGACGTTGCATGTGAGGCGTTTGATTGCGTTTTATACGGTAAGTGAGTTTCTATTGCATAGTTATTCATATGAAATCAAGAGTCCAGATATCATAATACGTTGCATACGTTGCGTACGTAGGATCAGTTTGTCTTTAGCTTTACTCTAGTCTAGGGAGAAGCGGTATAAATAATTTAGGTACTCTGTGGGTATAACAGTTACAAGTAGGTACGTACAAATAAAATGGTAGGTACGGTTTTTGGCTTCTCCTGGTGGACGCACCCGAAAAGTCGCGAAAGCAGGAAATTCTAAATCGGGTTTCTTTAAAAACTCAAACTCAAAGCATTTAATATTTCCTAGAGTACCTACATAAATGGTACAATTAATCTAGAAAAATGTTTTTATTTATTTTCCACTGTGGCGCGGCCAGGGAGTATCACACGTGAAATAGGCTACGTGGGGCTGGTAGGTACTTTTGACTCCACAGGCAATCCAAGGTTTTAAAGGTTTACCCAATGAAACGACCGCGCCTGGAGACTCAGCAACAGAGCTGTCTCAACGCCTCATCGAACTATTTTGGATAGTCTGGATCTCTGGTTAACATATTTTTTTTTAAAGGATAACTTCACCATAATGTTATAAAATCTCGATATACACCATTATTTTGTGCACTATATGTACTTACTTGACTCCCACCGTTGTCGCGTTAGTTTCGTGTTCATGAGCGTTCCGAATTGTTGATAGCCCTCAGCTGTCATAATCGTGATAACTAATCGATACGCAAATTATTGAATGTTCTAATTCGGCAAGCGGCCGTAGTATCTTTTTGTTTAATCTGTGGATAGAACAGAGAATATTGACAGCAATGACGTCAGTCAAATTCAAACAAATGTCAATGTCAATTTTGTTTGAGCTGCGGCGGCTGCGGCTCAGTGGCGTCGTATGATCGTATCTTGATTACATACATTTCATAATTCATTATTGTTTCTTCGCTATTATTTTGAATATCTTAAAAGCTAATTTATATCTTACATACAGTGTCGAATTATGCCTAGCCAATATGAAGAAGAGCGTACGTGGGAAGCCCCAAATCACAATCAATATGAAGTATGTTGAAATAAATTTCTTGATTATTTTGTAAATGACTAGTATTTTATTTGCTAATTCACAGTAACCGTGATATCTATTTAATTAGAGCAACCAAACCGCTTTCACCACCTAATTATAACACGCAGACCTCTCAAAATACTACCTAGACTAGACATTCCTAAGAACATAAAAAAGGCATACTGATAAAATCTTCTGATATATTTCTTAATGCATTTTTCTATAATTTAGGAAGAAGGGAATGAAGATGTCATTGAAAATCCTGAAGAAGTCTTACATGAATGTCTCGAAAAATTTAAAACACCAGATTATATTATGGAACCAGGAATATTTGGTCAACTGAAGCGATACTTTCAAGCTGGAGGCAATCCAGAACAAGTGATAGAGCAATTATCTATAAACTACAATGCAGTTGCCCAAATGGCTAATTTACTAGCAGAATGGCTAATACTCGGAGGTTAGTTTATAAATGATAGGAGTTTTACTGTTTATTAAGAAAATTCTTTATTTATTTCTATTCATATTATAGTATAAGCACAATAAATCTGAATTCCTAAAAAGACATTAAATATTGATAATTATCTAAATTTACAGGGGTCAAAGTGACAGAGGTACAAGCAATGGTTGAAAACCATTTGAAAGATATGATTTTGAAAACATTTGATCCCAAAAAAGCTGACACTATATTCACTGAGGAGGGTGAAGTAAGTGTGTCAACGCTGTTATATTTGGTACTTGTGTTTTTATAATTATAAGACAAGTTAGTGTTACAAAATATAACTTTTTTTTTTTAGACTCCAGCTTGGTTGACAGAAATGATTGAGCATCCAACATGGCGGTCTTTAATTTATAGATTGGCTGAAGAGTATCCTGACTGTCTCATGCTTAACTTTACTATTAAGGTAAGCTATCTAAACACAACTTAATACAAAATATATTTTCTTAAATTTAAACTCTAATGGTTTTAGCCAAACTTGAGTAAGACTTATCCTGCAAATAAAAACACTTTTTACTCTTTAGAATTACTGTAGATCAGGGTTTCTTAACGTATTCATTAACATGGACTACTTGCAATATTTAAACAATCTGATGGACCCCTTATAAACTTAAATGTAGGGAAAAACAGGACATTTAAAAAAAACTCTTTCATTTATTGACGCAATAAAAGATAACACTAATGTGACAGTTGCTGCTGCTTCTTTTCAATACATACGTTGAATTGTGGGATTGTCTTAAACCACCGAAACGTATATCATGTTTCACGGCTAGTTGGTTCCGTTTATTTTATTTTATTGTAACTATAATGTTAAGAATTAACTCAGAAAGATATGTAGTAGCAAATGGCACTAACAACGACATAGCTCTTGCCACTAATAGGGAAGAATCCCTGCTCTAGATCTTAGAGTGAAAAGTGTTTCTTTTTTGCAGAATCAGACTTGGCAGGTTATTCAAACTAATAATTTTAATAAATATCTATGATTTCCAGTTGATATCAGATGCTGGGTTTCAAGGAGAAATTACTAGCATATCTACTGCAGCACAGCAAATTGAAGTATTTTCAAGGGTTCTCAAATCTGCTATTGTTGGATTCTTACAAAGTTCTGATGATTGGCAAAATAGTGTTAATGAATGTGCAGTATGTATAAACTTTTTTTTTTCCTTTGTAACAACAACTGAGAGAGCACTCTTTCTATTTATCTTTTTATGAATTTCATCAACGTCATGCCATCTAATAAATATGTTGATAAAATGTACTCATATACCTACCTAAGAATAAAACTTTAATAATAGGTACACTTCACTATGTAAACATCGTGAGGAAACCGGCATGCCTGAGAGATATTTCTCGACGGCATGTGAAGCCAAGTCAGAGGCCCATGGACGGCTTTAAAACTCTAACACCAGGTTAGTCACTAACCACACGAAAAGAAGAAGACTAAGTAACAAGATTTATAATATTACAGAAAATGGTCTGCCATGGTGCCCACACATATGTGTACAGTCAAGTCATTGTGCATATACTTTCTCAAGAGCCTAGAGGAGGTGCCATCATGAAAAGACTTGGTCAAGAAATAACTCGTTGTGCGCAACAAAGGTAAGTATTTATTTAAAAAAATGTTTAGTGTAACATCAGCCTGCAGCTGTCTCTCTTAAAAAGGCAAAGGCTTCTTCCCATATGGAACTCAACAATGCAAATCACCTCACTAGCACAATGCATTTAGGAGACCAGACCATAAAGCACTCACTCATCCTTCATTCTTTGCTAACTCCTGTGAAAGGAAATAATAAGACATAAACTAGGTACACAGCTTCATCAACTAGGTACCCCAGCAAAAGACATACAAGTTCAAATTCGACATAGCTGAATAATAGCCTTTTGTCTTTTTTACAAAAACATTTTTTAGTGATATCGACAAGTAACGATATAGAAAATTATAGTAATATTTTTGTATTTGTCTAGCAAGCTCGATATGACTGTTGGTTCAATTTCTAGAAAAATAGTTTTAAATTTTTATTTGACATTGCAAACTTAAGAGCGTTTACGTCTAGCGCGGGCAGTCAAGTTTAGGTAAATTCTTTGCAACAATCACTCACACAGAAGCACGCGTACATGTGTGCGTAGAGTTGGCGCGTTCGCTCTGTTTATAGTCAGACTAACCCACTTTGATCCGTTCAATTTGTAGTAAATATTTAATTGGAATTTAAATACTATTTTAAACATTCCGTCAATAACGTAATATTGTTAACTTTTCCACCGTGTCCTACTTTTCAAGTAAATGTAGGTATTTACGAGGGCGGCACTGAAAATTTCGGGAATCAAGGAAGTGACACAACATTACTATTTAAAAATGTATTTATTGCTTTTCGAAGTATTCTCCGCGAAATTTGACACATTTTTCCATACGATGGAAACAATCACTGAAGCAACCATTCCATTCGGAAGTTGGGGTCTCCAAAATGGCCGTTTTGTAGGCGTCCACAGCTTCTTCAGGTGATGAAAATCTCTGTCCACGCAATTTATTCTTTATTTTAGGGAAAGTATAGAAATCATTAGGGCTTCGGTCGGGGCTGTACGGCGGATGGTCTAATAATTCTATGTTTTCTTGCTCTAAAAACTCTTTTGTTCTGTGCGCGGTGTGAGAACTCGCATTGTCGTGATGGAGGATGATGCGGCGGTTGCAGTTCTCTTTACGGAGTTCAGAAACGACCTGTGGCAAACAAATGCTAGCATACCATTCTGCATTAACCGTTCTTTGTCCCTCAAGAGGAATAGTCGTAACATGGCCGGTTTTGGAGACAAACGTGGCCACCATTTTATTTGCAACAACGTGAACGAACAATTTTTGTTGGCTTTAACTCATTTTCGAACACCCAAACTCGTGACTGGTTTTTTGTTTAGAGTTCGTACGCGTATATCCAGGATTCGTCACCTGATACAATGTTGTATACAGCATTTGAGGATCCTGCGTGGAATCTTTGGAGAGTTCTGACGCACCAAGTAACGCGAGCCGCTTTTTGCTCTTCACAGAGCGAATGCGGTATCCATCGGGAAAACAACTTTTTTACACCTAATTGTTCATGCAAGATTATTTGTATTTGACTCATGCCAATGTCTAAAGTTGCCTGAATTTCGCGGTATGTCACATGTCGATCTTCCTCAATCAGCTTACGCACAGCATCAACGTTTTCTTGGGTGAATGCAGTTTTTGGACGACCTTGACGGGGATCATCACTGAGCTTGACACGTCCACGTTGAAATTCAGCAAACCAGCGATCAATTGTGGTTTTGAATGGGGCTTCATCACCAAATGCAGAAATCATCCGGTCAACACACTGTTTTTGTGTTAAACCACTTCGAAAGTCATAATAAATCATCGCTCTTGAATTTTCTCGAGTCAATTCCATTTTCTCAACGACTAAACAAGTTTGACAAAACCTTGTGACAAGACCGAGAATCTTTTTTTAAATAAATAAATGGTATTCGATTTTTAAAACCGACTAGTTTTCAATTAAAAAGATTTTAATATGGCAGGAACAGTGGAAATATTCCATTCCCGATACTTTTAGTGCAGCCCTCGTAACCTTATAAGAAAAAGACAAACTACAGTTCAGTTTTCTCTTTCAAGACCGAGTTTTTGATGTTTGTAAGCATTCCAGTAGAACTAAAATACTAATTCCATGAGATCACCTCATTTATTTTAGTCCGTGTAGGGTATAAAGAATCTCACATAGCTATAAAAATACGTGATACATACTAACATACCTACTGGGGAAAAACTGTAAAAGCTGTATTACAATAAATAGTAAATCCTACAAAGACCCATTTCGATTTGCAGAGTCACTTCCATTTTCTATGTTTGTTGTTGCAGTGGACATGATGTGACTCCCATCACATTGGCTCTTACATCAGGCGAATCCTGGCGCAATGCTCGTACGGCATTGGCAGCCATGTTGTCACGCGGTGCACTCAACCCTGCTGATATTTCAGTATTATTTAGAGCTTACACACAACCAGAACCACCACCAGTACATTTATTAAGAATTCCTCAGTTTTTAGGTATGTTACTTGGATTAATTTCTATTTATTCATTGTTTAACACTGCATAGTCTGTCAATTTATCTGAAATGGCACCACAACAAGTATAATGATTATTGAAATTTTGATTTGACTTTTTATTTTTGCGTTTCTATATAATTATGTTTTTTTCAATTTATTATGAATGTTTAATGTTGCGATTCTAAGTATTTGCATCAGATATTAATAAGATATTAATTTGCACACCTCATTAGGTTATAATACAATGTACCTTTTATACCTGTAACACCTTTTTAACATGTATTATGCAAATAAATTATTTGATTTGATTTGATTTGATTTGAATCACTCGGCCGGGTTGTCATCGATTATGAATAACCGTTCTGTTTAAGACTGACCTGTCTAGATAATTATATTAAGAGAGAAAAATTTTGTACACACGGCTACACATCAAGCTATACATTTCCATTTTATGCTGATCTCGCATTTTACAGGATTTCCGTACAATGCGAGGTCAGCTTATAGAAGATGTGTAGCCATGTGTACCTGTGTGGCGGCATCTACACCGCCACATGCGAACTACACATCAAAGACTTGACGTCACACAACATCCTGACGTCACTCAAATCAAATCCTGCATCGCTCAATTAGAGTTTACCGCGCGGTGGACATATATACAAGCTCACGACTTCAACCTCTGGGCAATTGCCCGCCAGACATGACACCCGCCTGGTCGGAGGACCCCCCCTTTTCTATGGTGGATGAGTGAACTTTACACCCTGTTCCTCTTACCCCTAAACCTGAGTGTCTGTTTTACCTTACCACATTTTCAACTTTACAGAACTCCTGGTCGATGCATTGTTTAAATTAGGCAGCAAACTAAATCCGGAACATAAATCAAAATATATGTATTTATTGGCGTATGCTGCAAGTGTGTGCGAGGGGCTCACTCCCGGCAGGCCTGTCAAGGATGAATTAAAGGCTACGGTTCAAGCTATTGAAAAAGTACATGCCGTATGTTGCAGTTCTGCGAGTTCTAGTGAACTGATTGCAGAATTACCTACGTTGTATCATTGTATAAGGTAATCATTGCCGAATTAAATAGACTTTATCATTAGTATCCAAGCAAACAGCTTTTGTAGAATTAAATGGAAGGTATGCACTGTAACATCTTCATATTTCAGGTTTCCCGTCGTTGGAATGGGCGTCCTAGTTTGGGTAGAATGTGTTGTGACCGAGCCTTCATACTTCAAGTTGTGCACAGAACACTGTCCCGTACATTTGGCTCTCCTAGATGAAGTTGCATCCTGTCACCAATTATTGCATCACCGACTCCTGAGATTACTTGTGCAATTATTTGAATCTCCACAAGATGAACTAGAAATTTTAGTTCAGGTATAACTGTGTATAATGCAATTAGTGTGCTATATCTTTCTATAATTTATATAAACTTTATTACTTATAATCTACGTTAATACAACAATTAGGCATACACAGTCAACCAATATCAACTTGTGTGTATGAATAAACACGCCGCGGATAATCTCGCTTCTGGTCGTGGTTCAGTCCATGGCCGAGAGCGAGAGCGCGTGGGACGCCGTCGCTCCCTTTTGTGAGGATGAGATGGTCGCAAAGGAGGCGGGAGGATACAACCTCCCTCCCTGTCCGAAGCAGACAGATAACCCCACGCAAAAAAAGGTATAAATAAACGCATACTATACCTACTACTATTTATTTTCAGTTGGAATTGAAGAAAATGTTACTTGATAGGATGGTGAACTTACTCAGCCGAGGATGTGTTGTGCCTGTCCTGCGTTATATAAAAGAGTGCTGGCGTCGAGATGACACCGACATTTCTTTAATTAGATACTTTATTACAGAGGTAAGTTAATAGATGAAACCATCGTCTTTAACTTAGGCCCCTTCTTTTTACATTTTTTTTTTTTTTGGTGGGGTATTGTTCATATATCGGACCTAAAAGATTTTACTGACACGATTAGAATAAAAATAAGACAAAATGTAGTAAACTTTACACAAAATTATGGCGTATTGCGCCCCCGCATAAGTGCGGACAGCCGTGAGTTGATCGTGTGCACGTCGTCGTTCAATTTTATTCATCACTAGATCACCCGCACCCTAATTGAACACACGATCAATCATAATCTGAATCATTTTGAAGGATATCGCTAATACATTGCTTCACATGTTCGAAAAATTTGTCTGCTCAATGACGTAAATAACGCAATGAATGTTGTTGAACCGTCAAAATGACATCATCCGTCGTGGTCTTGTCACTGCCGGGCTGCTAGCTGTTTTAGAACCCAATGTGTTGGCACGCGACGATGGGAAGAGACCAGACAGAATGACCATAATGCCTTGGAAGGTAGGTAGAAGGCCTTTGGTGTGGGATGCAACGTGTGTCGACACCCTTGCGCCATCCCATCTTCCTAGCACGGCGGGCTGTGCTGGGGCTGCAGCTGCAGGTGCGGAAAATCTAAAACCAAACAGCGCAAATACTCCAATCTTATTGGGACTTATATGTTCGAGCCGTTTGGGGTTGAAAAACTAGGGTCATGGGGTTCTAGTGCTCACTTAGTTTTTCAAGACATCGCCAAGCGGTTGGTCGACTCTTTACATGACCAAAGCGCTGGCCTATTTTTCGGCCAAAGAATCAGCATTTGCAGCATTACAACATTGCAATGCTGCCAGCCTTTGGGGCACTTTTCCTGTTGACAGTGATGCGGACGAATTTTTTTATGGCCTATAATTATTTCCCCCCTTTTTATATACTTACTTGTACATATTGTTATTATTTTAAGGCTGTTAGTTTTTAAATTAAATACGTGTCTATAAATAAAAATCAGGATAAGTAATTTTCTTTCTTTTCTCCATATAGCGTCAAAACAAAATGAAACAGATTGTGATTGTTCGTGAACTTAGTACACACGGCTACACATCAAGCTATACATTTCTAGTTTATGCTGATCTCGCATTGTATAGGATTTCCGCACAATGTGAGGTCAGCTTATACTGGAAAATTATAGCTTGATGTGTCTGTGTCCTTGTTGTGTACGCAAGACAAAATTTCGATTTTTAAATTTTACGACTTGGTTTGGGTTTTTATTTATTTTATTTTATTAAACCTGGTTAAGTACTTAATAGTTTTTTTTTTTTTTTGTATATCTTATGATTCGATTAGTTGAGGTATGTACACCCGCCATATTGAATCACACGTAGACCGATTAAAGGATCGGCAGCATGCGGTGAAATTTGTACTAATCTCATTACAAAAATATATCCATATTAAACCACAGATAAAAGGAACATTTTTTGTGTTCCGTATCCGACTTTTGTACCGGTATGATATGAAATTGCAATAAATACGTTCGATATTTTATACCATCTAGCGATTTAATAAAACAATTAGCTTCAGCCAGCATGGTCTTGCCAAGTATTCGTTCGACCATTGTTGCAAAATTGTTGTAAAAATGTACACACGGCTACACATCAAGCTATACATTTCCAGTGTATCCTGACCTCGCATTGTACGAAAATCCTATACAATGCGAGATCAGCATAAACTGGAAATGTATAGCTTGATGTGTAGCCGTGTGTACAAATTTAAACTATTTTATAACATCTAAAAATATAAGAAAATATCCAAAGCCGTGCCATAAATTACCTGTGCCATACCTTTTTTTTTTTTTTTTTTTTGGGTGGGAAATTATCAAATAACTTCTCCCGCTCTGGGTGGAGCGGGAGGGCGTGTCAGACTTTTACTGACTAAAACCCACCCGTGTTCCTTCCGTTGCCTGTGTGCCGAGGTCGCGATATCCCTTCCAGACAAACCCGCAACCCCGGCAGGCATTGGCCCTTCCGGACCCCGTCAGTTGGTGCTGACATCTCTTTGAGGCGCGCGTGGAACACAACGCGCCGTCGACCCGGGCCTGGTCCCTATCGGACGGCGAGCTACCCATTGCTCACCGTCCGCAAGCCCGCGCCTACGGTGGCCGGAAGTCGGCTCGCGACTCCCGACGCCCGGGGCGTCTCCTGCGGCGACTAGGGGCGCGAGGGGGCGCATTTTGCCTCTCCCTCGCGCGCTCCGCCTCCTCCTTCGCGAGCATTACTGCTTCGCAGAAGGAGGTGACGGCCTCCCATGCACTCTCGCTCCGGACCATGGCCTGAACCAGGGCCGGACGCGAGAGATCGCCGCCGCCGATCGCCTCCGTGAGGACACGGCGGTGCTCCGCCCAAGCTGGGCAGACCTCCACCGTATGCTCCACCGTGTCCTCCGGGCGATCCACACAGTGGTGACACCCGGGCGTTTCCTCCCGCTTTATCCTGAACAGGAACCTCCCGAAACAACCATGTCCGGTGAGGACCTGTGTCAGGCGGAAGGTGAGGACGCCGTGGCGCCTCTCTAGCCACTCCTCAAAGAGGGGACTTATCGCCACAATTGTGGCGTGCCCAGAGTAGTAGAATTATTACCTACCATTTAATGGTAATTTTTTTATAACAGGTTTTAGATGCGATAGCTCCACCATATACACCAGAATTCGTCCAGTTAGTGCTACCAATGGTTGAGAATGAGGAAATTACTGGAACAATGAGAGCGGAAGGAGAAAATGATCCAGTTTCTGAATTCATAGGTAACAATAATTTATTAAAACGTGTCTTCTATTTTAAAAGTTTATTTTTGTTTGTTTGTAAACAAATGTTTTATTTTTTCAGTTCACTGCAAGGCGCATTATGTTGGACCGTAATCAGCTATGAAATAAACTTTACTTAGTAATTAAATCCAAAGTTTTTTTTCTATCTATTCGTTCTAACATCCCCTTGCAGCTTTCCTTTCATAATATCTCTTTAAAGCTTCTTCAAAAACTGTTCCAACAGTTCTCTTCTTCCAAATATCAATTTTCTCTTTAGGTTCTTCAATATGATCTTCTTTATTTTCATTTGATTCGTTTTTATCGTGTTTAAGCTTACTGTCCTTTTCAGCTGGACTATCAGTGTCACTATCTTTGCTATTACTTTTCAATTGTTTTATATCTTCTTCTTTACCAACTTTATCTTCGTCACTTGATTCATCTATTGAAAAGTCAGAGTCGGCATCGATATTTTCTTGCTTATGCTTTTTAGCCATTCTGATATCGTCTAAATTTACGCGATTAATTTCTTCATCAGTGTCCTCTATTTCTCCTTCAGATAAACGAGCCCTATCTGATGATTTTCTCTTCCTGTAATTTCTCTTCTTTTGTGTATCAATAGAATCAGATGTAGTTTTTTTAGATGAATCTTCCGTCTCATTGTCTTCAGGCGGCAATTCAGGTTTTACTACCTCATCATCTTTTCCTAGCTTCTGTTCATACAGGTGACGATAGAAACCACCTGTGAATGAAGGGAAAAGTCTTTAAAAAAATTAACACACTTGCTCATAAAGTGGCTCTTCTACTTTTACGTTCACAATGCAGTGTATTTAACACGGCTTCCACTATAAGCTGACCACGCATTGTACGGAAATCCTATAAAACGCGAGGTCAGCTTAAAAAACAAAAAGAAAATACCAGCAGTAGTGACCCCGTGGAAACGACCGCAAGTTACCGAGTTTTAGGTCATAGGTTCGAACCCAGGTACATACTTTATACAAATTATTTCATCAACACTGCTCTCAAAACAATGAAGGAAAACATCGTGAAGAAACGAGCAAGTCTTAAAACCAAAAATATAACCCCTCAAGTCCCTCTCACAAAGAGGATGCTGTATCCCAGCAGCGGGAACATTATAGGCTGTTTATGTAATAATATTATTTTGTAACAGTCACCTAAATCCTTTTGTTTCGTAACATCTCCGATTTTTTCCAAATACTCTTCACGTTTTTCTTTCTCTTCTTCTAAGCGCATTTCCTCCAATTTCTTTTTATAAGCAGATGTTACAAATACTTCTTTGTCCTGGAACTCATCACCTTCCTTTTCTCTTTCCTTTTGTACCTGTAAATATGATACATAACATTCTGATAAAAAATAAACTTTATCCAAGATCCTTATCTTACTTAAAGAAATTATACTAGTGGCTCTAGTTCCCTGCTTTTTACAACTTGCACGGTTTTTACGACTTGAAAAAGCATCGAGATTTCTTTATTATAGGTATATGTAACTTTAATAGTAGGTAATGTAATATGCACATAAACATTCTGGAATGATATCTCTAAATGATGCTGAAAACCGCATCAAAATCCGTTGCGTAATGTAGAAGAACAACATGCAACAACACCTAATTTGAAATTAAATTAACACTGAATCTATATTGCAACTAACATAATGCATAATTGCAAAAACAGGGTCAAATTAAATTAGCTAGCAAAACGTTGCAGATGTGATGTGATGGTTTAACTAAACACGATAAAAATAATAGATTGGACTTCCAAAAAAAAAAAATACAAAGTATGAAATTACTTTAATTTCGGAAGTTGGTGTCTTTTTGGTTTTTTGTTTCGTGCCACCCACTTTCGTAGTTAAGTTACTTTTCACTTTGAAGTGTTATTTTTTCAACAAAATCTTTTTTTTTTTTTTTCTTATTCAGCTAGTGAAATACATACATTTTAGAATACCTAAATACTTTAGTTCTATTTTCTAAGAAAACTACAATTCATTAATTGTGACAAATCAATCTAATACAATCTAACACTAAATTAAATGACTAACCATACAAATAAAATATAAAAACAAAAGGCCACTTAGGTGTTGAAGTACTTGTCTGCATTGAGGATAATATTAATTATCGATAATTATAATTATGTAACTTACTTGTCTTTCAATACGGCGCTCATTCTCAATTTTCCGTTTGTTGGCAGCCTTCATTAAATTTTCTATGTACTGTGGTTTTTTTTCTTCTTTAGTCTTAACCTTAACCTTTTCCTTCTTGCTAGCCATTTCTTCATAAATTTCATCATACTGATAAACTGTTGGATCTTCTGTCAATGCTTTTTCCTGTGTTATTTTGGCCTGTAAGGTTCAAGTTTTGGATCAATGAAACATTTTAACAAGTACTGGGAAGTCTTTGCCATAATGCCTTAATTGAGTTTTTGTAGACAGTAAATCTGGAACAAATTTTGTCAAACACAATGTTACCCTTTAAAGCCAAAGCACGAGGGTAACATTTTCTTGCATATTTGCAATCTGCAGGTTAGTATTTAGTTGTATGTTGATCAAAATATGATTCACTAGCTTCCACCAGCAGCTTCGTCCACATGATATCTTTATAAATTATAGCCTGTTACTCAGGGATAATATAACATTCTAGGAATTTTTGAATTTAGGATCAATTTGATGGATTAATGAATCATTACAAACAAACATACAAAACATCAAATCTTTAAAATATTATTTTAGACAAAGATAACAAATATGTATTCACAGAATATTATAATCATTAAAATCATCAATACTATATATTTTATTCATTGTGTGTATTAGTTTGACATACCTGTCTAGTTGTATTATCACTAGGTCGAAGCAAGGCTGGTTTTTTCTTGGATTCGTCTTCTGAATCAGAATCATTTCCAAAAACATTCCTTGATGCCTGGAACGTTGGTTTTTGTTTCCCCACATCAGCTAATATAAGACCATATCTGTAACACATGTAGAACATAAGTTTATGAAAAAGAAACTACATACATACACATCTATAAAATTACGCCAATAAAAAAACTAATTTCGTTAAATACGGAGTGTATTTAACGTTTTACAATTTGTATTTAATTTTATTACGAAATTTTACCAAGTTGTATCAAATGTTAAATATACTATGTTCACAGTCCTTCAGCAACCATTTTAGGTTCGCCATGGAATATTTATTCATTATATAGTAGAGTTTTTAGATAAATACTGATAGAAACACACTTTTTATTTGACATTTCGTCCAACTTTTATCTTCAGTCTTTCAAGCTAGCCCAAACTCAGCAACAGTGGACCTCAAGCTGTAGATATTGGAAATATTGCATAAAAGTATTAATTAATTAATCGAGCTCGCCGTTGGAAGGGATAGAAATCGATTAAAAAATTCAAAAGCTTAGCACATGACGACAAACAAACGGAACAAATGACATGACAGCACAGCAGATGACTGCAGATAACCAACAGCAAACAGACTGAAACAGATCCATCCACTGAATCCATAGAAGACCACAGAATACATAAAATACCTGAAAAAAAAAAACAACTATGGCGGCTTATCTATAGAGATACAACAAAAATATTTAATTTCGAAAAAAATGCATAAGAAGTTGACAATAGCAAAATAATTTCATAAAAAGACTCATAACAGCCGTAAATCTGCTCAGAACTGAAAAATATCACAATCGATGAAAGGTTGCCTATGCAAAAAACATATTTTAAATCGTAAAAAAAAATGTTTACCTAAGCGTGCTGGACATAAGATACAACAAAAATATTTCGTACAAACATGCATAAGAAGTTGACAACAGTTGACAATAGCAAAATAATTTCATTAAGACTTGTACAAATCGTAAAAAAAAAATGTTACTATTTCACCAGACGCTTTCACGAAACTCTGCGGCGGGTGCAGGCTCTTAATGCGCCCAACAATTTATTTTGCGTCCGTGCGAACTTGGGCATAAACCCATTTACAAGGCAGGTTTATTATCTCCTACCCAATACGACAAAAACGCCAAATAGAAACACTTTTCGGCCGGTGTCCTTTGCTATTTGCCATACAGAAAAATAGAATGTAGTGCATGTGAGAATGACAGTGAATGCCATCGTCATGTGATTGTCAAATGTCATTATTGTCATTAAAAAAGTGAAATGTTTGATCCAATCTTTGATCACCGTCGTGTTTACTTTTTAAATATTATTTTCAGTCAAACTGCCTTTTGTTTCGTTTAATTGGGATGATATGGAATCGAAGCGGAATAAACCAAAAGCTAATAAATTTCCTGAAACTGCACTAGGTTTTTATATCAAACTATATTGTAAACAAAAAGGCTCATCTAAAACTAAGGTTAAAATAGTTTGTTTTCAATACTTTCATTAAACCCAGTACTGAGCATTCCTTGGTCACATTGGTCATCTTGGACATCGTGGGTCATTATGAGGATTGGGCAACCAGCAACATGGCTGCCAATCACCGGGTACAACAATGCAGAAAGGGCAGATTAGTGTACAGTTTTTGTGTCGAGGAGCTTTGTTTTCTAGAGCTATAGTCCAATATTTAAATTTAATTCTGCGACCTATTTGTAACCCTATCATAATTGTTCCTATAGCCAGATCCAGATTAAATGTCGAGAGCGCCCTAGGCCTCATTTACAAGGACCTCATCGACGCCCCGTTAGCGGCCATATATATTATATAAATTTAACTACTTGAATAATGCTAATGCTGCGCCACGCGGTTTCACCCGCGTGATGCCCCATCCTGTGGGAATTTCGGGATCATGGGCGCCGGCTGGTTTATTTCCAGGGAGGTGCATCTTCAGCTCCACAGATCTTCAGTTCACCTCAGATATGTTAGGTTATCGTTTGTCCATTCATACAAGGAATAACTTTGTTGACCTAAGCAGAAAAGCTTAACAAATAAGAGAATGTAGGATTCAAGAGCGAGCAAAGCCAGCTCGATAATTTTTGCATCTCGCTTCGAATGGGATGGGTTTTATTTTGTCCATTCATACAGAAAGAGGACTAACTCTGTCAATTTATACAAAGTAGCAAGAAGAATTTATGCAAAGAGAAAGAATTAAGATAGAGTAGGATGCAAGAGCGAGCGAAGCAAGCTCGATAATGTTAGCATGCTGACTAGGGCCGATAAATTTTTCGAAAATAGGAGTGCTGTACAGAAGCTTTAGAATTGAGAGATATAGATAGCGAGCGAGCGAAGTGAGCTCGAAAACTAAGATCTTGTCTCAAATAGGTTAATTTCTCCATTATTGTGTTAGGCGTTTTTGGAGATTTCTTTAGTTCTGAATGTTTTTACACCTATATTTTGAGATCAAACATTTTAAATTTATATTTCCAGTATGGAAGTAATATCATTGAAGCAACCAAATCTTGGGTGTCTTTGACTGAAGAAGAAAAACAAGAAGTTCATGAATCATACAAGGAAAAAGAACATAAATTTAAACTACAATGTTTTGATCAGTTGAAAAATGCAGAACCTTTTATGAAAGTTAAGGATCAAACTGGGTAAAAAAAAATTTACTTATAATATTATGAAAGAAGCTTATGGCCAAAATTCCCTTCTATATTTTCGGCAATTCAATAATTGTACTAACTAAAAGCTGAATGTGGACAAGTCTTAGGGGTCGTTCATTAATTACGTGAGGTGATTTTCGATCCCCCCCCTTCCCCCTTGGTGAGATTTCATGAGATTTGGCTCAACCCCCTCCCTCCCTGACTATAATCTCACGTGAGATTTTTTTTATGCGTATTTTTGTGGAAATTCTTTAATCTGTGCTTGAATGCATTGGATTTATTTAAAATAAAACATAATTTGATCAATTATTTTTATTTAAGACTAGTCAGACTAGTATTTATCTCTGTCTCTTTCTATTATATCCGAGTGAGTGTGTGTGCGTGCGAGTATTTTGTTACCATTCCTTCTTATATTTTTCATTTAGTTGCTCTAAAATGATGTTAATTTATTCATTGAGCCTGTTATTTAAATAGGTAATATACAGCGAATTAGGAACTTCGTTCCAACCGGGTGTCCCGTATCACCTCTCGTTTTTGTGTAGGATTTAGCCATATCTTAGTGGAGACATGTTTTACTTAATTTAACCCAGTTTTCTCGCAATAACACGCTGTTTCATGCGATAAAAAATATTACGTAATATTTGCCGAGACCCTCCCTCCCCTCCACGTGAAATTGAGTGAGATTCCGCTCGACCCCCTTTTCCTTAAACGCGTCACATAATTAATGAACGACCCCCTTACATAGAAAACAATGCTCATACATTATATGCAACATAAATCACTTGTCATACACATAAAAATCATTATATGTATATCATTGTATGTGTGTTGTTGGTATTGACCAACTCCCAAATTTTATAATCAGGATACAGTTAGCCTTAATTCGGACCCTGACCTCTACAGCGATCTAGGATTACGATGGTGTTTTTTAAGATACCTACATGAAACAATCACTATGTTAGTAATAATTGTTCCATGAATCTTACAATCACATACCTACTAACTTTGCTTACAAGAATATCTTATGATCTTATTTTCATCTACTATTAATGATTGCAGATTGAAAAATGTGGACTTGAACAGCAATTCAGGTTCAGTAATTCAGGAACCCGAAGAGCATATTAAAGAAGTAAGGCTACCGACAGAGACAGAACATGCCAATCAAATAGTAAATGATGAAGACATGAATTTAAGCTATGATGGGGAATTAGTAGGAACTGATACGTAAGTATTGCTGTGTCGGTATGTAAATATAAATTTCATAAATGGTGCTGTTTCTTAATTCTTAATACTCCAGGCAAGCTGTGTCGGCCCATAGTTTTACTTGGGACAACTCTTTTACATAGAACTAAGTGGGGAGCAAAACCCAATATGCTATTTTTGGCCTGCGCACACTGGCGGACGAGACGGCAGAGGATTTTAAATTTATCAATTTAATTTATTACTTGTCCCATGGAAATAAGGTATATATTGCAGTGCTCGCTAACACTGCGCTGCGATGCTCTACGCTCGATCACCGAGCTTTGAAATATATAACTTATTTCGATTGGATAAGTATTAAATTCAATTGATAGATTTAAAATCCTCTGCGGTTCCTTCCGCCAATTTGCGCAGGCCCTTAATTAGTAATATATTATGATTTTATTTGCAGTGGGCCTGAGCATGACCAACATGAACACAATGAAACTATAAGGGAGCCAATACAACATACCAATGAAGAGTCACCCAGGACGTTTCTGGTAGAGCCATTACCTCCCACGTTAAAGTAAGCTTTGAAGTTTTTAAATTTTTTTAAGAACAATCTGAAATGCCCCGTATCCTTTTGTGCCGACAACGTCGAGTTACAAGACGTTAGGCGAGTAAAAAAAAGGAATGCATTTACTTAAAAAATAAAAAATTATAATGCATTGAATCGGTTCATCAGCTTCAGAGCTTTGATGCCACAGACGTAAACAAAAAATGGACTGTTACCCATCATTTGGACAAAAAAAGGATGAGCCAATATTACTTTAAAAGAACAATATTATTTCAGGACTAGCAAAGATTTATTTTATATGCTCAATCCAGCGGACGGAGCCGAAAGTGTATCTTGGACATCATTGCCAACATCAGAAAGAAACCAATACAGCCGTGCAGTGTCTTTATTGAAAGCAGATTACATTACCAAATATAAAGAATATTTAGAGAGTTTGGCCCCAAGAGAATTATTCGATTATTACAATAAAAAAATATTTTAACTGAAAATTGAAGTATTTTTTGCCACGTTTATTTTCATCATGCCTGAGCGTGCCGCCGTTCCTCCCGGCAAGTATATTTAAATATCTTTGCTCCCGGCACTCACATATGCTACTCCGACAGGTCAATACAACGTGCCACCCGCCGAAACAACGCGAAAGTAGTACCTAGGTAGTATTGATCAGGATCAGGAAGTAGGTACCTAAATGACTCGTTAGGTCTTGGGTGGGTAATACACTATAACATATAAAATACAATATACGTCGTCTATTGTATTTTATAATGGTTTTCCGCAAAGTCACGCCTGAATCAATTAACTACTATACCATATATATCTAAGATCACAGATATAAGAGTCTTATTTATATAATATGATAATGTAATACAAACATAAAATATGAATGAAATCGTCTTTGATCAAAGATTTTTGACATTTATTGTTAGTTATGATCATAGAAACAGTATGTAATTATGTAACTAATTTTCGTAAACGATTACGACTAATCCGTTCCATTTTGACAGTTCAACAACATTCATTGCGTTATTTAGCAATGGATTAGCAATGTTTCAAAACGATTCAGATTCTGATTGATCGGGTATTACGCAATTAGGATACAGATCTTGCCATATTGAGTACCTATGCAAATACGCACGCACGCGCGCGTATGCCACAGGTAATAATATCGCACCGTATAAATGAAGCTGTATTAAAACGTTCACAATAAAAATAAACATTGGATGTAAAGGAAATGGTAATAATATTTTACATGTAAGTAAGTAACTACTAAAGGTGTACTTATTAACGAAGTAAAACGCCTTTATAAAATAAATTATAATTTATTAAAATAAAGGTTATATCTTACAATTGTTGATTCCTATTCTAAACGATCACTACAAACTTTATCACCTACTAACAAGTATAATAATCATGTTCGATTTTAAAATATTAATACTACATTTTGAATGAGATACAATCTGCGAACGCATAGGTATAAGATATATTTTATATAGTACGTATGAAGCAGGTAAGGCAGGTTTTAGATAATATCCAACTGTATAATACAAGACTATTATTATAATGTTTTGAACAAAACTTTGTCAACATGTAGGAAGTAGTTACCGACCTATACATTACCTATGTATTTGAAGGATGTAGGTACATCAGAAATTAATAATTGATTGAACTATTTTCCACAAAGGAGTCCAATAGCCATTCCGGCAACAAACGATGCCATAAAGACGTGAGATTCGGTAGCACGATAGTGTTCTCCTCCTGCAATGTTGTTAACCCAGCGTTTTGCTTTAACTTCCTTTTTCTTCAATAGGTCTTCTGCTTTATCCAGTTTACGGTCCACAAATCTCTCAACCTTTAACAAAACATTTTCGTATGTAGATAAAGGTTCACTTAACTTGGTACATATCGACACTTACATAAAATCTACAAAATTAAACAAGTACGGCCGTATACTTTTCCTTGTTAAGGCAGATAGTGTAGTGTATCATTGTGTCATTTAACTATATCAATTAAAAAAAAACGAAATTAGGACCTACTTCTAGCCAGTGTTGGGCAAAAGTTTATTTGATTAGTTTTTAATCTAAGTTAATTATTAATCATGACTTCAATTTCCATGAGTCATTGAATAATTAAATTCTTGAATACCTACCGAAAAATTCAAGGTATATAACCAAACCTAACGATTGTGATTAACTTGTGAGTCTCCCCTGCTCCGCACGGTTTTTAAGACTTGACAAAACGTCAATATTTCTTGACTATAATAAGGAACTTAAATATCAAAGTATTTACACATAAACCATCCAAAATCAATTCTCTAAATTATGGTGAAAACCGCATCAAAATCCGTTGCGTAGTTTAGAAGTGCAACGCAGTAACACAAACAGACACGACAAGCGACTTTAATTTAAAATATGTATGTAAATAAATAGGACTAAATTAGTCTTAGTTGACTGATGAATTAATTGAAAAAAAAAATAGTTGATTGACTCAACACTGCTTCTATCAAACCTAGGAAAATGCAAACTACTGTCTCTTCCTACTACAACAACTAACTAAACATGATTTTTAATAATAACTATCTGAAATGCATAAGACACCAATTTTAGGAAAAATAAAGATTTATATACCGTTCACACCCGTTAAAATTTAAGTTCAAACCAGCTACTGAATTAAAATAATTATAATAACGAATAACGACATCCGGCTGTCCGACTGCGTGCAAAACTCCGATGCACGCAAAATCACGACACTACCTAATCACCTCGATAAAAGCTACTGATGAAACTTACGTAACTGAACTAGGTACCTCTAGTACAGGAGTCTAGCACAACCACGTTACGTATTTTTTGTATCTTTGGTTTTGTACTGTGAAGCAGATACGTTACTTAGCACGTACTTTGGCTAAACGTTATTCCTGTCACTGTCGCACAACTGTCAATCTACAACTACAAGACATGCACCCGAATACTGAAACGCCACGCCACTCAAAACTTAAGCGTTACTTAAAACTAGTTTCAACCAATCAAAAGGCTTTAAACGAGTCATAAGTAACGCTTAAGTTTTGAGTGGCGTTTCAGTATTCGGGTGAGAGACGGGAAAATGTCTAAGCCAGCCAAAGCGTTGATAATAGTTCTCGAACTGATCTCTTAATTCGATAGGTACCTTGTGAAAGCCGGAGTCTTTTACGGCTCCGGGATCCATGAAAAGGCTTTTAATTACATATTAAGTTGACGTCTCTCCGCCACTGCGTCCCTTGTCACAGGAACTGCCCTATGTCACTTCTCATTTTTCCCCGGACTACAGATACACAGTTGTTAATTTAGTCGAAAATTGATACTTAAAAATATTGTGTGTACGTAGGACGTACGTACATTAGTAAGTAGGTAAGTACTTTTACTACAGCCGTTTTTATTTCTACCATTGGTTGGCCACTTTAGTTATGTAAATGTAATACTACACATTCGGATCGGTACATTCGATTTGGCAGTACGCCACTTTTCTCTATTTGATATACTCATAGTTTCGGTGTTCTCATAAACTAGGCCTGTAGTATGTGAGTGACAATATCTATGATCTCCTATTGGTAATTGTAGGGTATGAAAAACGGAAAAAAGATAAGCCATAAGTTTTCAAAACTACTGAAAATCTGGAAAGAATTTTGTTGAACAAAATATTTTCCTCATTTGAGCCTACTTTTCTTCTAAACTATAAATAATTGCTGAACATAAATGGGGATGTTTTGGACCCTTGCGACCCTCAAGTCCTTGGCGATAGGCTACTAATAATCGTTTTGGACCAGACGAAGGAAACCTCCTCCTTTTTGAAGTTGGTTAATAAAACTGGGTTTATTTTGCACCTCCGTTTATTACATAATGTGAGGTTGGTAAGTATGACCTTTAATTTCAACTCGAGTATATTGGAATTTAAATATGAATACAAAGACTACATAGACTTAATCAAAATAATCACAAAGAAGGAATACAAGTATATATAATATAACTTTACAAACTCACATTCTATTTAAAATAAAATCATGATGAAGCAATACCAAAAAAGAATCCTCCAGTAAACCCTGCCGAATAATAGGTATTATTTTTGACAAATAACAATACCTGTAACAAATAAACTGCATTTGAAATATATATAAATGCTGACTACTCCATACTAAAATTTACTTTGAAGTACCTAAAGTACCCTACAAAAGTTTATTGAAGTTTATTCACTTTAGATGTAATGTCACAATATCATATCAAATTCCAGTTTAAAATGTTTGAACTGTAGGCTGATACAGTTTTTATTGACAACTATCTATGATAGGTAAGGTCTAAGGATATTTTTATTTATTTGATACTGGTTTTTAGAGAAAACGATCGTCATTTCGAAACACCCATGAAGAGGCAAATGAAGTAGGTACAATCTGGCGATCTCGCTGAAGCGCAAACTTATCGACATTGGTGCCGATTCTCTTGTACACCGAACTAAACTAACTTAAACTAAGACTAAAATTACTTACTTTTGGCTATGAGAATCTTAGAGCTATTCTGCAAATAAAATTCTCTAAACTAAAAAATAATTTTGACACAACTAAAATAGAATTTGACAATCGTGAATCCACGTGGTACCCGTGGTTTGCCCTAACCGGTGATTTTTTTTAGAGCCGGACGTGCTTTATATGGAATTTTTATTTTTTTGTATGGAAAATATGAAAAAAATATTACCTACGTGTTGAGTGTTAGGTGTTTAAGGGTCTTATAAAGGGGGTCGAAATTTTCATTATTTTTGCGATAGGACGCACCATTTTCGAGATATAAGCAAAAGAAAAAATAAATACAGTACTGTTTTTGCACGTGAAGTCGAGATGTTGGTGTGAATTTTAGTTCATAACAACTTATTTTATACCACACCATTTTAATCGCGATTAAAATTTGTCAGGTTTAGTCTGATTTGGTCTTTTACAACCAAAATTTTAGGTGAAAAACGTCATATTCAGAATAGCAAAATTGCCATTTTCACTAAACTAAAAACTCAGTACTATCTTAGCGCTGTCAAACTAAAATATAGTTAAGTTGTGTCACTTTAGTCTATTTCAGAATAGGAAGTCGTCGTTTGACAGGAATAAACTAAATTTTAGTGATTTTTAGTTTAGTTTAGAGGCATTTGTGACAAGAGAATCGGCACCATTGTGTATCTTGCCTGTCCACGCTGCATTCTGGGCATAAAAGACATAACTTGAAACACTACGAAGACAAGGCCCTACCATACAAGCTGAAAATCAACCTTCCTCAACGGTGCTACTCCCTAATGAAATCCTATTTGGCGGAAAGAATATTTCAAAAAGTATGTTTGACATCGTGATTCTGTAATATAATTGCCGGAGTAGGTTCTGCAAGTTACTGGGACCGTCTTGTACACACTGCAGACCTCCCACAGGTTGATGAGGTTACTACAGCAACATTTGCTGATGACAACGCAATACTGGCAACCACACAGATCCTACCATGGCCTCACACATGCAGCAAGGTAGTTTCGACAAAATAACGGCTACAAAACTGGCGAATTATGTCGAGCGGAAGCAAATCGGTCCAGATCACATTTGCGCTGCGAAAAGGTGACTGTCTACCTTTACATCTCGAGAATGTCACACTATCCCACCATGACAGCGATAGATACCTAGAGTTACATATCGGCCGACGTCAACGTGGAAAATATTAATAAGACCAAGAGACACGAACTTAATATACCTTACACGGACTTACACTGGAGCATGGAACGAAACAGTAAACTGAGCACCAACAACAATCTTTAAATAATTGTTGAAAGTGATATTGAAGCTAGTGTGTGACTCTATGGAATTCCACTGTAGGGTAGCGCCTGTCACTCAAACATAAACGTTATACAGAGAATGCAGAATGCTATTTTGTGCTCAATTAGTGGCGTTCCTTCGTGTTCGTTCGCGTTCACGAACGCTGAAATTCACAAGGAATTTACTATAGATACCACCATGGTCAAATAAAAAATATCACAAAAACGATCAATCATAATCTGAATAATTTTGAAGGATAATTCATTGCTTCATATGTTCGAAATATTTGTCTGCTCAACAACGTACTCGTAAATAACGCATTGAATGTTGTTGAGCTGCCACAATGAAACAGATTGTGATTGATCGTGTGTTACGTAATTAGGGTTGCAGGAGACACGCCAACGATCTGGCTGCCGCACTAAAAACAAGAAGTTACAGAAAAAGACTTAAAAGGAGAGACATTGTGTAGGCCACCCACCTGTGGGGATAGGAGACGCAATTTGTTTTTGAATTGAAACTTTTTAGTTGACGATTCGATAATAGGACGAATATCGAGGGTGAAATTTGGACGCGTCACGTCAGGAACATTTCGTTACATGAGAGAGAAGGAACATATTACTTCGATTCCACGGGAGTAGAGTAAAAGAGAGCGACGTATACACTCATTACAGAGCGATGGAATAAGTGCTCTCTTATTAATTCTTTATTTTTTAAGAAGTTTCACATGGACGGTGCTGCACGCGCAATTTTTATAAAGTAAAACCTCTTAGGCGGCGCGTCGCTTCGATAGTTGGACGAGAATTGAGTTGAAATTTCAAGGACGCGTCACGTTTAGTCATATTTCGTTACATGTAACGAAATTTGACGATGTCGATGATGTTTCTTCTCTCTCATGAGAGAGAAGAAAGATATAACTCTCTCTGTCTCTCACGCTAATTCTCACTCTCTTATTCTTATTTTAAGAAGTGAAAGTGTAGTGAAGTGCTGCATGCTGTTTTGCCCTGGAAATGACTCAACCTAATTTAAAAAATATTTATATTTAATTAAAAATAATATTACAACCCTGAAAATATTGTCAATAAGTAAAATTATAAACTTTTTGATAAACTTCAACTGTATTATGGGAGCTAGAATTCAAGTAGTTAGAAAAAAACAGTAAAAAAACCAGTTATCAAATAAAATAAAAATATCAGGTAATCCCTCATCAATAAAAACGTTATAGTGTAGGTACAGTTTAATCGTTTGATTTTAAATAACTATGTGACATTACAGCTGAAGTGAATACACTTCAATTAACTCTTGGGGGCACTGTAAAAGTATTATTAGAAAATTACAGTTGAACCTGATGTGCAAATAAAGAAAGAAATAACACTACCTAGATTATCAATAATAAAGAAATAGGAGATTATTAAAAAGGGCCAGTACATAAGTTGTAAATTAAGGGCCAGTACATAAGTTGTAAATTAAGGGCCAGTACATAAGTTGTAAATTAAGAGGGTGCATTCTGAAAGTTGGCAATGTTGCAAATAGCTGTCTAATATTTCTCTGAGTTGATTAATTTGTCTACACGAAAATAATGATTGTTTATTGCAATAATAATACTCAATTAAGTGCTGTCACAGTTTTAGGTTTACAGCTAAGACTAAATATTCAGTGTCAAATATTAAATACAATATTACAATTCATAATCAATATTTTAGAGCACTACAAATCAAATACATCATAATTCCATTTAGGCTTGAATCTTGATTTAAACAAAACAATGATTATTTGACAGTTATTTGTGACTTTGCAAACTTTCAAAATGCGGGTGCATTTTGAAAGTTCTTAACAAGGAAAATATGCGCTTTTTACATTGTTTGTTATCAGTGCATATTGTTTGCTTGTATGATCTATGTCTGAAATGTGCCTATTTTATTTACCAACTTCCCAGCAATTCAGAACAGCAGGATAACTGATCCCAGTGGCTTTTTAATTTAGTAAGTTCAGCCACATTCACTGTGTTATTTATGTTGTTGAGTAGCCAAATTTTTCAAACCTATGAACTAATGAATGTTCACATGCATTGTGATCAATTGCCATTTTATATGTGTTATGGAATTACCCCACAGGACTTCTCCAAGAGGTTCACACCTTCTGATAACATGTTTGTTCCGTTTACTGGGGCAATACATACTGATAATGGTGTGCCCCAACAAGTATGAAGTAGAGAGAATTTTAAAATACCATACCAAAATAGGTTAAGAATTAGAAAATGACTAAACTGATATATACCATTGCTTCTGGCGGATAGTATGCAATTAGTGAGAAGTTTTAAACAAATTTAGAATAAGTGCTTAGTTTAAGCACCTAGCATAAAAAGGGTGAAGATAAAGAAAGGTAACTTACTTTCTCAAACCAATCGGGCGATTTTCCAGTTGCTTCCTTCTCAATTTTGTCACTGATTTTATCAACTTTCTTGTTGATTTTATCCCAATTAATATCAATGTATCCTTTCTGGCTGGCAATATGTAATAGTATAACACTGCCACCCAAACCAACTGCAGCAACTTTTCCAATCTTCATAGAAATAAAACCAGTTATCCTGAAAATGTTATAATTAACTAATAAGTCAACAATCAAATAGAAAAATCGAGAAGAGGATTAGATCATACATTATGAATCATAGCAAAGAAGGCCATTTTATTAAGATTATCCGAGATGTTTTTAGTTTATCAAACAAGAGTGAGTCTTCATTTTATCAAACAGTAAAGTGAGCAAACAAAAGGAACATCGTATTATAGGTACCTATACGTATACCTTCAATTAAATGAAACGAAATAGATCTAGAGACGAATGCACTTACCATCCTGACGTAGTTCCTAAAATTAACTGCTTTGTTGCCGATGTTTTCCCAATATCTGATATCGCTTTTTCAATAAAATTCTTGGCATCGTCTACTATTTTCTTTGCATCTTCTGAAGCGTCTTCTTTACCTGGCCGTGCCATTGTTGTAAAACAACAGACAATTTACTACTTTCCTTTAAAATAAATTACTGCAGATATTACGACAGACAGAATTGGACAGACAGAATCACAGAACAAAGAATGCAGCAGATCACACTCACTGTCACTAGGCTTGTGTAGTATATGTACTATGTACTATTAAGAATTCATTCATGACACTGTACTAGAATGATCTATTCCGTAAGCTTATTAGTACTTCGGTCATTTAGTACTTCGTTTCGAACAAGTTCTGTCCGAGCGACCGGGTCGGACTTGGATCCACAGACTAATGTCAGTCACGCATATTCTCGATGCTTGGATTGAGCGGGAAACAGACCGGTCGGCAGTCGCCAGGGAGCGGCGCGGCGGGCTCGAAATTGCGCCGACACGCAACCGAACGCATAGCGACCGAAGGCGAAGGAACTAGATGTACTCTTCACTCCTTGTTGCACTCTGAGTACTCAAACTTACGACATTATAACTCTGGATTTGCCAAGGTGTTTAGATCTTTATTACGATATCAATTTCGGCTATTTTGCTTTATATCTTTTGAAACAGAGATATGCTGGGTAGCCGATTATTTTAATTATTTTCTAATTTCTTTAAAATAATAAGTACTTTCTAGATATTTTCCATTTTGAATTAAGTACTCTGCTATTATTATCTGTGTCTGGTAGTAATTGCGATGGTTTAATAGTTCATTTAAAGTTTTGTGTTTTTTTTTGTTTTTGGTGTTTACATACTAAGAACTTAAGTGTAAATATTGTAAATAAATGTAAATATATATTAAGTGCTACGGTGATTTGGACAAACAAAAACGAATAGTCTTTTATTTTTATTGTGATTACGTTTGAATATCAAAAATGGCGCCAAATAGATGTAAGAGGAGCAATATCTGGTTACATTATACGGAGGAGAAAAATTAATGTAGGGCAAAATGTAACTATTGTTCGCTGTATTTGAGTATCAAAAGTGGATCATTAGGTAATTTAAATAGACATTTGAAAAATAAGCATCCCAGTGTCTTTGTGCGTTGTAAGACAAACTGCGCCTACTGACGATGACAATAACTTAGCTGAGCAATGTC
Organism: Agrochola circellaris; assembly: GCA_914767755.1. NCBI lineage: Eukaryota > Metazoa > Arthropoda > Insecta > Lepidoptera > Noctuidae > Agrochola > Agrochola circellaris. The sequence goes on along the minus strand of OU611841.1, from coordinate 11,143,648 downwards.
TACCGTCAACGAGTGCCTCATCATCATCACAAATCGGTAAGTACATCAGGCAGTATTCCGAGAACTACGCCCAGTGTCAGGGGAGAACAACCACACCCAACAACTGTGCCTATTACGAACTACATTCGTAAACCACCTTCATCACGCAAAATTGAACTTATAGATAACCAAGTCGTTAGGATAGTGGCTAAAGGTCACCATACACTCCGCTTGGTTGAAGAACCAGAATTTCGAAAATTAATAGAAATGGTCTCAAATTGCCCAGGTTACAAACTTCCTACAAGAAAAACTCTGTCGACCACTCTAATTCCTAAAACGTATGTAAACACATTTGTGGCTATTCGCCTTAAGTTAATGAAAGCACAATACGTATGTCTAGGTACTGGTGGATGGACATCTGTAACGAACCAAAGCTATATAGCTGTTACGGCGCATTTTATAGACACCAAGGGCGAATTAACTTCAGCCCTGCTGGGATGTATTAATTATAATGAACGGCACACTAGCCACAACCTAGTCGCTTTCTTAAGGCAAATGATAACTGACTGGCAAATAACTGGAAAGGTTGTTTGTATTGTCAGTGACAACGCAGCAAATATTTTAGCAGCCATCAGATTAGGGGAGTGGAGATCAATTGGTTGCTTTGCTCATTCTTTGAACCTTGTGGTTCAGCAGGCAATCAATAATATTAGCCAAATTGTTAACAAAGTGAAGAGCATTGTGGAATATTTAAAAAAAAGCACGGTTGGTTTAACCAAACTTACAGAAATTCAAAAACAAATGGGTTTGCCGCAGCTTAAATTAAAACAGGAATGCCCAACACGGTGGAATTCATGCTAAGTACGACATGCTGAACCGAATCGTGCGTGTCAAAGATGCCGTAATAAGCACTTTGGCACTATTGCGAAATGACCTATCGTTACAACTACAGGAGTGGGTGGTCATTGAACAGGTCATTCCGATTCTTGAACCATTTTATGAAATCACAAATGAGCTAAGCTGCGAAAAATATGTATCGTTATCGAAAGTCCTCATATTTGTACAGCTGCTGTCAAAACACGTCACAACCATTATGTCGGAGCCCCATGACCAGGAAGTACGGAGCTTTATCGAAATGTTAAATACACAGATTCGTACCAGATTTCACGACCTGGAAAAGCAACCCCTCTACTCAGAGTGCACTATTTTGGACCCTCGATTCAAAAGGAGAGGCTTCCGAACTCTAGAATCTTATAATAGAGCCTGCGATAGCTTGAAGCGTAGGATAGGCGAGATACGTTTACCAAATGAAGCTTCAACACAGAACCCTTCGCAAGTAGTCGACAATGTCGAAGAAGCAACCTCAGCGACATCTGCAATCACAGCAAATAAAACAAAAAGCATTTGGGATGATTTCGACAGTGAAACAGATAAAATCACAAGACCCGAAAATCCTGTTGCTGCGGGAATTAGACAATTTGACAAATATTTAAATGAAGAATATGTTAATAGAAAAGCAGCCTGCTGCAGTGGTGGAACAGTAGGAAACATATTTATCCACACCTACATCAATACATGTTAAAAAGGTTGTGCATACAGGCTACTTCAGTGTCCTGTGAAAGGATGTTCTCAAATGCGGGTCAAATATTAAACCAACGCAGAACGCTTTTAGAGCCCGATAAAGTCTCACAGTTGCTATTCTTGCATGGCAACTTGTAAATAAATCATACTGTACATATTTAATTATTCTATGTAGATATAATTGTGTGTAATTGTAAATATTTAAAATATTTCCATGCTAACATTTATACCTAATGTAATATACGAGGGCGGCACTGAAAATTTCGGGAATCAAGGAAGTGACACAACATTACTATTTAAAAATGTATTTATTGCTTTTCGAAGTATTCTCCGCGAAATTTGACACATTTTTCCATACGATGGAAGTATGGAACCAATCATTGAAGCAACCATTCCATTCGGAAGTTGGGGTCTCCAAAATGGCCGTTTTGTAGGCGTCCACAGCTTCTTCAGGTGATGAAAATCTCTGTCCACGCAATTTATTCTTTATTTTAGGGAAAGTATAGAAATCATTAGGGCTTAGGTCGGGGCTGTACGGCGGATGGTCTAATAATTCTATGTTTTCTTGCTCTAAAAACTCTTTTGTTCTGTGCGCGGTGTGAGAACTCGCATTGTCGTGATGGAGGATGATGCGGCGGTTGCAGTTCTCTTTACGGAGTTCAGAAACGACCTGTGGCAAACAAATGCTAGCATACCATTCTGCATTAACCGTTCTTTGTCCCTCAAGAGGAATAGTCGTAACATGGCCGGTTTTGGAGACAAACGTGGCCACCATTTTTTTTGCAACACTCCGTGAACGAACAATTTTTGTTGGCTTTAACTCATTTTCGAACACCCAAACTCGTGACTGGTTTTTTGTTTCGGGTTCGTACGCGTATATCCAGGATTCGTCACCTGATACAATGTTGTATACAGCATTTGAGGTTCCTGCGTGGAATCTTTCGAGAGTTCTGACGCACCAAGTAACGCGAGCCTCTTTTTGCTCTTCACAGAGCGAATGCGGTATGCATCGGGAAAACAACTTTTTTACACCTAATTGTTCATGCAAGATTATTTGTATTTGACTCATGCCAATGTCTAAAGTTGCCTGAATTTCGCGGTATGTCACATGTCGATCTTCCTCAATCAGCTTACGCACAGCATCAACGTTTTCTTGGGTGACTGCAGTTTTTGGACGACCTTGACGGGGATCATCACTGAGCTTGACACGTCTACGTTGAAATTCAGCAAAACAGCGATAAATTGTGGTTTTGGATGGGGGCTTCATCACCAAATGCAGAAATCATCCGGTCAACACACTGTTTTTGTGTTAAACCACTTCGAAAGTCATAATAAATCATCGCTCTTGAATTTTCTCGAGTCAATTCCATTTTCTCAACGACTAAACAAGTTTGACAAAACCTTGTGACAAGACCGAGAATCTTTTTTTAAATAAATAAATGGTATTCGATTTTTAAAACCAAGGAGTTTTCAATTAAAAAGATTTTAATTGGAATATGACAGGAACAGTGGAAATATTCCATTCCCGATACTTTTAGTGCAGCCCTCGTATGTACAATACCTATGTATATTTTAGTATCGTTGTAAATATTTTGTTTTTAAATACGCCATTCTAAAATAAAATAATGCATGAAGTAACCTAGTAAATCAAACTTTGACTTTTTTGTAATGTTTTGTAAATAAATGAACGGGTATTAGAATGACAGTCCTAAGCCTGCAAAGTATGAAGGAAAATCAAAATATGTAGGTTTATTGCTGCCATTCGCTTATTATAATATTTAAAATGTTATTATTTATATTAGCTTTTGCCAGCGACTACGTGGAAGTTTTAAAACAACACAAAAACTAACTGGCTTAATCTAATAACATTGATAATAACATATATTATGTGCCTGTGATATGTCAAAAGCACTCTTTGTTACAGTCCGCGCCACCGTCAGGGTCAGGATGACTGGACCAAGAGCGATTTTTGAAGTTTGAGCAATACCAAGTTTTAGTACCTATTTGGTACTATTTGGTACCAGACATCAAATAATTGGTACCTCGCTAAAGACGGAAAACTATTGCGAGGAAAGTGGCCAGCCATTCTGACTTCAGAATGGCTGGACCAAGTCGACTCGACTTCACCTAGTTGTAGGTGTTATAACTAGTTCATCTTTTCATTAAAATTTAGTACCTCATTGGTACCTCAACATATGTTTTTCTTAATTTTTTTCGTTAAGCCAAAAAAAAGTTACACCTACAAGAAGTTTTGCATAATTATATAGGTAATAATGTTTATTTTTGGACTAAGAAATAAATCATAACACATACATATTACGTACATTTATTCATTGATTGACACATTAATATTTTTTTACATATATATAACAGTGTGCATACATTTTGTTTTTACTAATTGTGATGTGAAGAGAACAGCTTGTGATTTAGTTAATGATTTCAAAATAGTCCTGTATTTACTGTTCATTAGTTTATCCTTACTTCCGCAAAACTTCTGTTATCTAACACTTAAGAGCGTTTATTCTGAAAGTTGGCAACGTTGTAAATAGCTGTCAAATATTTACCTGTTTTGATTAATTTAGAATTAATACTGTATGGAAATAAGAAATGTGGCTAACTAAGTTACTGGAATATTGATTATGTAATGCAATTGTAACATTGAATTTGATGTTGTACCCGTTTTAGGCGTAAAAAAAGCATTTGGAAACTTTCCAAATATTTTTTTACGCCTAAAACTAAATATTCGGTGTTACAATGGTGCCGATTCTCTTGTCACAAATGCCTCTAAACTAAACTAAAAATCACTAAAATTTAGTTTAATCCTGTCAAACGACGATTTCCCATTCTGAAATTGACTAAAGTGACACAACTTAACTATATTTTAGTTTGACAGCACTAAGATAGTACTGAGTTTTTATTTTAGTGAAAATGGCAATTTTGCTATTCTGAATTTGACGTTTTTCACCTAAAATTTTGATTGTAAAAGACCAAACCAGACTAAACCTAACAATTTTTAATCGCGATTAAAAAGGTGTGGGGTAAAATAAGTTGTCATGAACTAAAATTCACACCAACATCTCGACTTCATGTGCAAGAACAGTACTGTATTTATTTTTTCTTTTGCTTATATCTCGAAAATGGCAATCGCAAAAATAATGAAAATTTCAACCCCTTTTATAAAACCCTTAAACCCCTAAAACTCAACATGTTGGTAATATTTTTTTAATATTTTCCATACAAAAAGTGAAATATTCCATATAAAATACGTCGAGGCAGCACGCCCTGCGCGCCTCCGGCTCTAAAAAAATCGGGTACCACGTGGATTCGCGATTGTCAAATTCGTTTTAGTCGTGTCAAAATTATTTTTTAATTTAGAGAATTTTATTTGCAGAATAGCGTTAAGATTCTCATAGCCAAAAGTAAGAAATTTTAGTGATAGTTTAGTTCGGTGTACAAGAGAATCGGCACCAATATTAATTATTGCATATCATAATCAATATTCTAGTAACTTACACCCGAATACTGAAACGCCACTCAAAACTTAAGCGTTACTTAAAACTAGTTTCAACCAATCAAAAGGCTTTAAACGAGTCATAAGTAACGCTTAAGTTTTGAGTGGCGTTTCAGTATTCGGGTGTTAGTTAGCCACATTTCTTATTTCCATACGGTATTAATTCCAAATTAATCAAAACAGGTAAATATTTGACAGCTATTTACGACGTTGCCAACTTTCAGAATAAACGCTCTTAAGTGAGTCTGCAAATTCAATGCTAAACAGTGACAGAAATATGTCGAGTTGTAGACTTTCTGGTTGTCAAGGCATAAGGTGCTTAGATTATAATTTGAAAGATATTGCTGCTTTTGAGCCCAAGTCTGACGTCGAAATTTGCATTAATGGTTTAATTAGTTTTACCTAAAAATATAACATTAAAAGGAATAGAGTACCACCTTTTGTCTGTTATAGAATTTGTACCACCTCCGACTCCGAAAGGCGTGGGACATTACAAATCACATTGCCGCAGAGGGTCCAAATGGCAATGTTACGACGACATGTCAAGTAGAATCACAATTAGTAAAAACAAAATGTATGCACACTGTTATTTATATGCAAAAAAATATTAATATGTCAATCAATGAATAAACGTAATATTTATATAATAAACGTAATACGTAATATTTATGTGTGTTATGATTTATTTTCGGTAATTTTCTTAGTACAAAAATAAACATTATTATATATGCAAAACTTCTTGTAGGTGTAACTTATTTTTGGCTTATATCTAAGAATAACATATGTGGAGGTTCCAATGAGGTACTAAATTTTAATGAAAAGATGAACTAATTATAACGCCTACAACTAGGTGAAATCAACGTGCTCCAGATTACGTGCAAAATTTCTTCTAGGTGTAACTTTTTTTTGGCTTAACGAAAAAAATTAAGAAAAACATATGTTGAGGTACCAATGAGGTACTAAATTTTAATGAAAAGATGAACTAGTTATAACACCTACAACTAGGTGAAGTCGAGTCGACTTGGTCCAGCCATTCTGAAGTCAGAATGGCTGGCCACTTTCCTCGCAATAGTTTTCCGTCTTTAGCGAGGTACCAATTATTTGATGTCTGGTACCAAATAGTACCAAATAGGTACTAAAACTTGGTATTGCTCAAACTTCAAAAATCGCTCTTGGTCCAGTCATCCTGACCCTGACGCGCCACCACTGAAGTCCGGCGGAAAGTAATGGAACTAAATTTTTTTTTATCACTAGTGCTGCGTATATCGGATTTGAGCGGTGGCGCGGACGGACTCTATAAACTCTTCATTCGGTTAGTGTACTAATAGTACTAGAAGACTGAACTAGTACATTTTACAGATTGTACTAGATCGGAGCGCTCCGTTCAATGACCGAGCAAGAACAAGTCTAACTGTCACAGATTGACAGATTACACACCCACGCACAGATTTCTATTTCGATTGAAATAAGCACCACAGTGAGCAGAGCAGTGTTGCCAACCCTATCAAACTAAAAAACAGCAAATCACAACCATAAAAAACAATAGAAAACAGGAGAATAGTAATTTTAGAACAGTAGTTCTGCTGTTTTGCTTATGCTATAGAATAAAATTGTTTAAATTATACACACGCACTTGTGTTTGAACCCAGAAGGGGGCTGTCCAGCTTGTGGCTGAGCACGCTCAGGATGATGTTGGCGCTCCCACGTGTGCGGAACATTAGCGAAGCGATGTGGCACCGCAGCACAATGTGAAAGCCGTCTGTGTGCGCATGCGCAAACATCATAGACGCACTACAGTAACGTGGAAGCCCCACCAGCACCCTGAACGCGTTATTATATTGTATTCGAAGAGCGTCGATGGCCGTGTAGTTGACCCACAGATTGCAGGTGTAGAGAGTTTGGCAGAATGGCTTAAACATTGTTATCATTACCTCTAAACTACATCTAGCAAATCTGCGTGCCAATCAACAGCGGACCGCCATCGCTCTCGGATCTCGGATTTGAAAGACGATGGGATGGGATGAAAGGGAGAGCCTTTCTATATCCCCATCGTCTTTCAAATCCTCGGTGACCACATGACTGAGGTATTTAAACTCTCTCACTCTTCGAAGAGCGACAGTGTTAAGCAGCACAGGGACCGCATCCCCAAGTTTACGACCCCTGGCTTAAAATAGCAAGAGCCACGAGTTCCTCTTTTTCCTCTCCATTTTTTGTATTTAGATTTGATTTTGTATAATTTCTAGGACCCTGCGGTATCATTTAGCACTATGTAGTCTGTGCATTTAGCTCTACTGCTGTCTGTTGACAGCCATCAGTCTTCCCAACCCGTACGATAATTATGGGGGCGTACGATAATTTGTCCAATGGTACGATGTACGATAATGAATGTATAACGTACGATAATTTAGAGAATAGCAAAATAAAAAATCTTAAGTTCCCCAATCTGCCCCCAGCGAATCCTTGAGGTAAAGCAAAAAAAAAAAACTCCCTTCACACCCCACTGTATCCCCAATCTATTTGATTTGAATTTAGGGCTATTTTTTTGTACGATAATTTTGCCCAAAAAACGATAATTTTGACGTGGGAACTCGATAATTTGAACTTTTGGAGTTGGCTACACTGACAGCCGTGCGTGCTGTCACCTGTCCTGTCACTGCCTGTCAGTCACTCAAGCTGTCAAGTGTTTGTATTGTTTGAATGAATTCGCCGAATTTATTTAATTTTGTATCGAATGGACGAATCGAAGTTGAAAACTGAGCAAAAATAATATTTTATCTCACCGGCTGCTTAAAAAGAATATAAATAACAATTAATTTTCATTTATAAAGAGAAGAAACTGCTCGTTCTCGAGAAGGTTAATCATTTATTGACGATTGTATTTCGATAAAAATTATGCCAATTCTTCAATTGAAAATACTTCAAACTTACAATTATCCGAGATCAAGTCTATTTCGTAATTATCTGTGTTATGTTTTCAGAAAAAAAAGTAGTTTAAGGTTATGGGTAAGAGTTAATTTATTACATATTTTTATGTTAATAACTTATTCACTTTGAACTGTCTGTCTAATCATCCTTAAAAATGAACACTTGACTAAATTTGCATTGCATTCGCATTGTGAATGTCAGTAATTATTATTAAAAAAATTGTGGTTATTGGATATGCTCTCCAAATGCAGCCTCCACTTTTCAGAGTCTTAAAAGACGAGCATCATCCTACAGTTTACCAGTAACAACATAAATATATGATCACCATTGTATCTGCCAAGTGAACAACATGTGTAAGATAGCTACGCATGTCCAGCAGTAGAATATTTGATCACTTAGATCAACATATTGCTTTCATTTTATGTTTATATTGAAATTATAACTATATTATTATGTCAGGTCAGTTTAACTGTAATGTTATTCTTAATTATTGTACACAGGAAGAAGATATAAGCACAGAAATCAAACTAAATATAGAAAAACATTGGTCAAATGATGTTGTAAAAAGATCAGTAAACAGTTGTGATAGTAAGCCATGTTATGTGCTGCCAATGTTTCCATACCCATCTGGGAACTTACATATGGGACATGTACGTGTATACTCTATATCAGATACTATAGCAAGATTTGAACAGCTGAATGGAAGAAATTCTATTCACCCAATTGGGTGGGATGCCTTTGGTCTGCCAGCAGAAAATGCAGCTATAGAACGTAATATCCCACCTCAACATTGGACAAAATCAAACATAAATTCAATGAAAATTCAGCTGCAACAATTGGGTTTCAATTTCGATTGGAATAGAGAAATATCTACATGTGACCCTAACTATTACAAATGGACACAATATATATTCTTAAAGTTATTTGAAACAGGTTTAGCTTATCAAAGTAAGGTAAGAGATCATATCATGCATATTTTTACCTAGAATTGATTACAAAAGCGGCTAACTAAAGTGTGTTGGCTAAAAAACAAACTTGATTCATTTTTAGGGTTCCATACCTCAAAAGGGAAACAAAACCAGAATCTCTTTGTTATCCATCTGTCAAGAACCTTTTTCTTAGGAATAGGTAGAAGTATCAAGATGAAATTAATATGAAATACTAAGGGCTCATTCATTAATTACGTGAGGCGTTTAGCCGGATCTCACCCAATCTCACATGGAGAGGGGGTGTCTCGGTAAATATCACGTTTTTTTGTTTCACCAGAAACAGTGTACCTGATATTGTGAGACAACTGGGTTTAATTAAGTAAAACATGTTTCTCCACTAAAATATGGCTAAATCCTACACAAAACGATAGGTGTCTCGCACGAGACCCTCACGGATTGTCACGAGTGGCTAAATCAGACAGGCAGATGATTTTACTGAAAGTCACATGGACATATTGGTTCCAGTCCCTTAAGATCACACATGAATTCCCATGGATTGAATTAGAAGGAATATTCTTTTACGAATTTTAGCATCAGCCCCGACCGTGAAAAAAATCTCCCATACATCGTTCTAGATGTATGGGAGTTTTTTCTCGGAACGTCTAAAGCTCATCGCCCATTATAACAGCACCGCTCCAGCACAGTAACGCACCGGCACCGTCTCCAAAAATCTAGTTGCCAACGCGCCGTAAGCAAGGCGACCGCTAGTCGCCAACGAGCCGTAAGCAACGCGACCGCTAGTCGCCAACGAGCCGTAAGCAAGGCGACCGCTCGCAGCCGGCACGCCACCGGTGAGGTGACAGCTTGTTTTTAATTAACGAGCGAGGCGTCACCGCGCGGCCAGCGAGACAGCGGAGAGCGGGCTCCTCGCTTGAAGCGTGCTTGCGGCACGATGTGTGACGGCTTGCAGGCCGCTCACTGCCCGCGAGCCGTCTACTAATCTGTATGGCCATCGTATAATAGACTAATGCATTTGACTCATAACTTGAATGACGAGTTATTTGGCGTGTCGGAGCCGTGCTGCTATAATTAATGCATTTGACTTAAAATACTAACTTGAATGACAAGTTATTTGCCGTGTCGGAGCCGTGCTGCTATAATAAGCGATGTCCTGTAGGCTGTGTCACTTGAGGGGAGCCGCGGGCAGCGGCGCCCAGATTTGAGGCGGAACTTTCAGATCTGCCAAATGTGACTTCCTAAATTAGCCTAGGCTGATAATTGATTATGTTAAAATGAGTGTTTAGGTCAACTTCGCTGTGTTCTACTTTCCAGGCACAAGTGAACTGGGATCCAGTAGATAAGACTGTTCTGGCCGATGAACAAGTTGATGATTTTGGGTGTTCATGGAGATCTGGTGCTAAAGTTGATAAGAAATATCTTACTCAGTGGTTTATAAAAACTACGAAGTTTGCCAAAGACTTGTATGATGGACTTGACAATGGAGGTTTGGAAAATTGGAAAGATATTATTAATTTACAGAAACATTGGATTGGCGAGTGTGATGGGGTTGTTGTAACTTTCAAAATGAAAGTAAAAACTGAAATTAAAACTTTTGATGTTTGGACCTCCGAACCCTATAAATTTATTCATGGTAATTTTTTAACTATGAATTCTAGTCATCCATTGGTGCAGGAATTAAAAGGCCATGAAAATGTGGTTCTGACAAGTTATAATCCAATATCAAATCGTGAATTACCTGTATATATAACTGATAACATTAATTACCCTTTGGGTAGAGATGTATTTATTGCATGTTCTCAAAGTAATAAGGATGACAAACAAATCGCGTTATCATTAAATATACCCATTAGCAGTGAACAATTTGAAATCGATATTGAAAACGATAATCGTAAGGCAATTGATATGGCGCTTAGCAAAAACGTGGGCGGACATTTTGTTAGCTCTAAACTCAAGGACTGGCTTATATCCAGGCAGAGGTACTGGGGGACACCTATACCAATAATCCATTGCGACAATTGTGGTGCAGTTCCTGTTCCTTCTGGAGAACTTCCTGTAGAGCTGCCTGAAATTCATTCTTTAAAGTCAGGTATACAAACATTGGAGAAATTAGAGGACTGGATTAAATGTAAATGTCCTAAATGTCAATCCAATGCTAAAAGAGAGACTGATACTATGGACACATTTGTTGATTCGTCATGGTATTACTATCGATTTTTGGATTCAACCAATCAAGAAAGGCCTTTTTCAAAGGAAAATATTCTTGATCACATGCCAGTTGACATATATGTTGGGGGCAAGGAACATGCCGTATTGCATTTATATTATGCTAGATTTATGAGTTATTTCTTACATTCACTTGGATGGACACCAACTAAAGAACCATTTAAGAAACTGGTAGTACAAGGAATGGTTATGGGACAATCATATAAATTAAAAGGTTCTGGAAAGTATATACCATCAGAACAAGTAGAAAAAGTCGGAAAGGAGTATAAAGACAAGGCCACAGGAGAGACTGTGTTGACCCAATGGGAAAAAATGAGCAAGTCTAAATACAACGGTGAAAATCCTGAAAGGTTGCTTGCAACTTATGGATGTGACACTACTCGGTTGCTGATCCTCGCCGATGTCCCGCCAGCGACACCCCGGCGCTGGTCCGATGCAAGTAAGATTTATACGAGCTTGATATCTAAAAATTCCACAGTGCGAACTTTACGGGTGTGCATTCACATTTCACAAGTTACACCACAATTCAAAATTTATAGTCATTTTTTCAAAATAGGCTGAGATTCAGCACTTTTCGAATGTCAAAATTACATAAGTCCAGTAGTCATAGTCCCAAAAACGCCAGCCCTTCACCACTTCCTAGTGCGTTAGCTGGGAAGAAGAAGTGGCGCAACAAACTCCCCAGCAACACAACTGTCTGTTCAGTTAAAAAAACTTTATTCTATACAATAGTACTTATGCAAAATAATGTAGGTACATCACGCAACACAAAACATTCAAATAAATTAATTGCTATTTAATTTTATGTTTTGTGTTTGCACCGTTTTCTGTAATCAGAAATGAATGCACTAGGAGTCCGCCGTTGGTAGCTGCGCCACAGTTTTAACTATTGCAGCTATCATCGTTTAATTTTTTTGTCTTGTATGTATTTGGTTTTTGTTCCCAATAAACGATTTACTTTTACTTTATTCAACCTTAGTTTTTGTTTACCCTAAACCTTCAGCATTGGTCCCATAGTGAAAGTTGTTCATAATAATGAGTACAATGACCCCTTAAGAGGTTGAGGGTAAACAAAAACTAAGGTTGTATATACAAATATTGCTCATTATATAGTATAGGATGTATGTAGGATTTTGCATAAAATCGTTGACCATAACCCTTCTGTGGGTCTGAGATCTGAGGGCACGTGAAACCTTCGTATCAGACTTGAGGAACTTCAACATATTTGGGAACATGACAATTAGTATGAGGCAGATATTATATTGCATATTCCAAAATGAAACTTACCTGTAACATACCCAATTTTCTGATCTGTACAAATTAATTAGCCTTTAAATATTGTCTTTTGTTATAGCATTACCTGGCGTGTTAAATTGGCAACACCGGTTGTGGATGACCATGAGAGAATTTTTGCAACACCGAAATAATATTCCTGACAAAAATACTTTGACACCTGAAGAATTTAATAAGTATGAATATAAAATATGGGACTCAAGAAACTATTTAATTGCTACCACAACATACCATTTTAAACACACTCAAAAACTAAGTGTTGGCATTTCAAGACTACAGAGTTTAACCAGTGTGCTAAGGGTAATAAATTTCAGTCAACTTATTAGTAAAGGCAAAAAGTTTATATTTCTGTATCAAAGTTTTATTTACATTATAATTGCGGCAATTTACAAAGAAAAAGCTTAAGCTATAGGTACCTAATAATAATAATTAATTGGGATTTTGGCTTTATTTAAACATTAATATTAATTCAAATCACTCTTTTTTAATTTTAGAACAAGATACCACCAGAAGTAATAGCCAAAAGTAAGGAATTTGAAAAAGCCTTAGCAGTTTTAATAATAATGCTGGCGCCAGTGACTCCGCACTTTTGTTCTGAGCTTTGGGCCGGTATCCAGTCTGCGCCACATAGAATTTGTGACGGATCTAATTTGGTCGATTGGGAGAAAAGTGTCCTCGAACAGACATGGCCAAAAGTAGATGAACAATATGAATTATCATTTTTATGCAAAGTAAGTATTTATTCAAGATTCATTACCGGATACCCATTAACATCAATGTACCTACAGTCACAGTAAAAAACGTTCGTCACCTTAAGATCTACATTTGTTTGCTCAGTACACGATACGATGTGCTTTACCCACTCAGTATTATACAGGATGTTAGTTTTAACGAGGGACTTAATTTAAGGGAGTGTAATAATAATAATTATGAACAACTTTTACTTTAAGACGGAATCTGAAATATGAAAAAAAAAATACAGTCCAAGTGCGTGTTGGACCACGCACAGAAAAGGGTTCCGCAATCGGTATGAATATTTACGCATGCACAGTATTTAATATATCGGCCACAAAAATTAGTTTGTATTTCATAGTATTACTCGAAAAAACGATGAAAAATAAAGTTAAAACCAGGTTGTAACCGAAAACATCTCAGAAACTATTGACATAAATAGCAAAGTCACTTAGAAACATCATAATCTTTTAAATTATGGGATCCAACAATACTCGAGTGCGTTTTTTTTTCTGGGTTAGTACCACAGTAAACGTTGTTCATAATTATGAGTACAATGACCCTTAAAAAGCATTAGGTTTAAACAAAAACTAAGGTTGTAGTTTTATATGTAGTAGTCTGCTCCGTGCCATAGCTTCAAAAGAAACTATGTATTTGACCTGAATCAATAAAGAATTAGAAAATTGCTAAAGTTTTCGGAAAGTAGCTGTATGATGTGATGATTTATCATATTTACGCACAGGCGGCACAGTCAATGTAGCCATACGTTCAGAACTTCAGACTGGGCGCTCCAATGGATTACAATCACACGGACTAGCAATCTTTAACACTACGTTACGGTAAATAAACTCGATTGTTTCAGGTTGACGGGGCAGACAGATGTGAACTTAAAATAAAGGCGAGCGAACTCCTAAATCTTAGCCACGAAAAGGCATTACAAATTATGCTGAATGAGGAATCTGTCAAAAAGAGACTTAAAAGTGATATACATAAGACGAAATTTGAACTGTATCCGTATTGTCGTGCAATATTACATATATACCCGAAAAAGAAGGCTAGACAAGTTGAAGTAGAGGAAACTGTTGTAGACAATTAGTTTTTCCAAGATAGTTTTAATGATTGATGTTGTTTCGTTGAATAAAATCAATAGCTTAAACAAACATCTTTATCAATCATATTTAATAATATACCTAGATATTTATTTACGGTTTATAATTTACAAAGTATTTTTTCTGGTGCTTACGTATCGATTCTGCCCTGCTAAGCCAAAAGGCGCTATCTCAGAGATACGCTCTTGTAGTTTTTTTTATACCATTCATTAGCTATAACAATTTCGCATCTAATGGTATAAGCCAAATATCGCTATCTAACTTAAAACATTTAAAAAAACCACTCAGTAGTTTTTTTATATCCATATGTTTCCTTAATTTACAATTAACAAAAAGTCAATTTTCTCAAAACTTACTCCGATTGAGATAGCGCCTTTCGGCTTAGCAGGGCAGTATTGTAGTCACTAACAACAGAGTAGACAAAATCTGATTATATGAGCTTCATGCATGACAAAAAATTACCTAATGAATAGTTGAATATTACAAATAGCAAATTCATTCAAATCATATTGTAATATTTTGTAAACACTGTTAATGTTGCTCAGTGCCTCGATGTGTACACTAAGCAAACCAAATATTTAATTTTATTTGCAGAAATCAGCTACTATAATCCACATAATAATAATAATATGTTACCTATCCACATAATATTATATGTTCCCTATGTAGGTAGTAGTAATTATGTTGACTTGCCAACACATTTAAATAAAAGTACCAAACCGACTACCGACGCTCGACGTTATAATTTAAAGTTCTTGTACTACTTAATATTAAATCATAAAGTCTTAATAAACAGAGACATCTTTACAAAAAGTAATTCCTTAATATTCCCATGCATAAGTCATTCAATTATATGATAAGCTATCTTGTGCTTCTGGCTTTCTTTCCTCGAAATATTTCGTCCTTGTACATTCTCATGTTGGCTGCTGAATCCTAAAAATAAAATGATAATAAATACAATAAATTAGTTTCACCATCGCTTTGTACCTAATATTATCGAGCACGAGCTTATTATTTTTTGTACAAATTGATTGAATTAGCAATCGATGTGATAAAAATAATTAATATTAACTGTTACATATTTTCCTTCATTATTTTAATGGGCCTTTTCTAGTACAGATAAAGCGAGAACTTTCTAGATAGGTAAACCTGCATTGTTGGAGATTTCAGTCTAGGTTTTCTATCGATGAAGTTTTCTTTCACCGTTTGCAGATGGCCAATATAAGTACTTAAAAAGTATATAATTGATGAACTTTACGTACATAGGTACGTCAGATATCTACGTATTTTCCATGTTGTCACTTTGTCTCGCGATTGAAGCGGATCATTAAATTTTCCACCATCACAATAATTAATCAACTAGTAAAACCTGTTACCTTCCTCGCTTCCCGCCACTCTAAATTGCGGAGTCGACTCAATCCTTTAAGGTTACGGTCGAGTATTTTAAGGAACTCAGCTCTAGTAATTTTCGGTGTCTCGGTGGTACCATTGTTTGATGGATCTGGAGTCGTCGTCACGGCCTGTATTATTTTTTAAATCATTATCATATCATTTAGTACCTACCTGCCATAACAATTTACTAACAAAATACTAATACCTAGGTACATACAACTGCATGGACTATAGAATTATGTTTAGAGTCTAAACATAGATCTATCTAGGTATGTATTGTCCATGCACCAACGAAAAAGTCGGCTTATAATCTAAACTTTACACTCTAAAGTTTAGATTTTATGCCGACTTGTTCGTTGTTTTCGTTGTTGATGACACTCCCATGTTCCTAGCGGGTGAAGGGGGACGTGGGTAAAAGTAGAAAAAATCACGCGCACCTGAACACATCATGTACATATTGCGTCAAAGATGGATCTACAGATTTCTTTATACCTCTATTATTTCGTAATTTACTTCCACTTAACGGTATAAAACGATTTCAAATATTAGTAGGTAAGTATGTAGGAAATTTATTTGCGTACAAAAAGTGTTATCTATACTTAACGACCCATGCCCACGACTTTGCCCCTGTATAAAGTTAAGCAACACCTAGGTACCTGTTTTGTTAACTAGTATAAGTCAAGTGTACCTACAGGTGATTACTATCTAATGTTAACACTGTTATTTGATTAAATAAATAAATAATATATTATAAATTATAGTAGGTACCTATAAATCTATATCTCTATATATTATAAATTAAGTCGCGTTTTTGTGTCTGTGTTGTGTGACCGCGTTGTTCTTCTAAACTACAGCAGTCTAATTACGCAACACATTTTATTTCTGATTACAATTCTGAATTTAAACCAACTCCAGTTTTAAACGCATGCCATAATTGGAATTACGATACAAATTTTTTAACAACAGACGGAAATTGGTTAGGGATGTTCTAACCAAAAGGCCATAATTTGTTTACTCTGTGATTTTGTTACACCATATAGGAATGATTAATTTCCAAATTATTGTGCAATTTTTTTATTTTTTTTTAGTTACAACTGATGTTCTACTACTGCTTATATATGAAAATGGACAATGATTGCAGAAAAATCTAAAACCAAATTTTAAAACACTATCTACCAAAAACTACCATAATTGAAATACGTAACAAAACGTTTTTCTTTTCACGTTTTTGTTATCTGTGGCCAATGACAAAATCGTAGAAATGCAGTGTTGTCAACTTAGTAGGATTTCCACTAAACCTGGGGGTTTGGACACCCCTACTGGCGGAGAAATTTTGCTTTCAGATGTGGTTTTGTCTAGTGGTTAGTTTATTCAATTTGTAGAAAACAATACAATCAATTACAAAAACTTTGACTCGAGAAAATATTAAAATAACACGATAATGGCATGTTTTATTGTTTGTGTAAAACCTGTGTTAGGTTAGGTTAGACTGACACAGCATGACGAATATATTGAAGACACACAGGGGCTCCGCCCGAGAGATCGAAAAACAAAGTCATTAAAAAAAAACCCACGGGAACATACTTCCGGGATAAAAAAATATGCCGTTAAGCCGTTTGAAAACAAACATCTTTTCATTAATTATACTGCGGCTGCCATTTGTCATACCGCCAACGAAATAGAAGTCAAAATCGGTTGAACGGACTGTAAAAAACGTTTATATAAATGTCTAATCTTATTTTATTAATCGAGTATAGTTTATTTCTGGTGGTTTGAAGAACTACCACTAGTGGACTAGACATGGGCGTTTCTGGATTCTTACGCAAACAGTTAAATATCCTATTTCAGATTTTGAAATTGTTTTCAAAATTCGTTTTTAAAAATCGATTTCAGGAGAGGCTCCGGCTCGCAGTTTCGATCGTCTCTAGTAATATTATTCGGTTGTAAGTGCATCGATCAAAACTATTCAAACATAAACAAATACTTCCTTACGCAAAGCTACTCTTGCCGTGGTTTTGTGAAATCGGTTTGTCTAGTTTGGATAATCAATACTTTAACACTAATCGATTCGACACTAATCGATTTCTGACTGAAATCGGAAATTCGTTTTGATGTATCTGACGCATGCTTATATTGGACTCAGGGAAAAAAACTGGCAGCACTGACTTAACGATCTGCCGTTTCATTGAAACGACGATGCGAAATATTTTAATATTGCCTGTCTAAAGTATACCTTTGCTGCTCTTACTTTATCAGTGTGTAGGGAAAAGAACAGGATGGGCATATAACATTACATGTTAAACATTCAATCATTCTTTGAAATCTGTGGAGAATATGCTATCAATCATGGATGTTTTTGTTTATATTTTTCAACATACAAAATTATATTTACTATTCTCTTACAGAAACATGGGCCTATGCTAAGCAGTTTTGGAACATTTTTCTTGTGGCTTGTGGAAGTCGGAAAAAATCTCTCGTACAAGACACTGCGTGCTGTTTTCGTTTTTACTGGCTGCACTAAGACTTTCATAGGCTGTTTTGCTCAATTGCAAAAAGTACCTAAGTGGATATTATCACCAAGTAAGTAAGCCAATATAAATAGGAATAACCTGTGTATCTTCGTATCTCATTCGATTATTGTAGTTGTAGGTATTGAGGTTAACTATTTATTGTGATTTAAATAATTATTGAGTATCTTTTCTATGTCCGTCAACCTCACATTCTAAGTGAATTTTTTAATTGATATTTATGTACATAAGTAGATGTTGAAATAAACTATTATAACCACTAACCAAATAACAACTAACTACAAAACATATTTATAATTTATTTTCACAGGTGGTGTCTCGAGCTGAAAATACAAGAATACCGCTACCCAACATGAATCTTGTTGATCAAACATGGATTGGTTAACCAATCTTCTGTATTAATCATTGAAGGTAAGCTTTTTGACACATAGTTAAGAATCAAGCATAGCAAGTGACTTAATTATAAAATTATGAATATATTTCCTTGGCCGAACTTACTAGATACATCATACATTTTGTGTGCCTAACTACTGTTTACTACAAAAATGTTGTATTATAAAATATCTGGAGACTGAAATATCAGCCCTAAATAAAGAAGAAATTATACCACCAGCAGCAATGACTAGGCTGATGGCTTTTGTCCAGCCATGGGCCTAATGAAGGCCTAGTTGATATGCCTACTTTACTTAGCCACATAATGTTTAAGTACTTTATTTGAGCAGAAAATAATAAGATTTTGTTTTAAAACTAGAGTTCCTGGGGCGTTTCACCTATGAAGTCATGAAGGCAGCATGAATGATGTCACCCATGCTGTGTTGTCCTGTTGCTCTGCTACTTCAGTTATCAAGCTTCTCAAGAACTAAAGTAGAAACTGAAGATTGATAATGAACGATAATCTTTTTTTTTTTTTAACCTGTTCAGTCTTGTACGACAGCGATATAAATGTGTGTTCCTAATTTGTTAATTGATAACAGTGTAAACTTTAATAAAGTGTTTTAATTATGAACTATAGAGGTAGAAATAAAAATAAGAATTGAATACTATGCTTTTTATTATAAACACAGCCAATTGATTATTATATTGATACTATTTAGAGGTATTTGCCTAAATTAACTGTCGTTTTCGTTCATTAGGTAACAATAAATAAATTAGGGTAAACAAAAACAACTTTTATTATATCTTCAATAGCATTTATTCACATTATTATGAAATATTTGGACATGGTTCAAAAAGAAATAGGAACAAATATATTACAAGGATTAGTGGAATTTGGGATCTAATGTCTTTCTGTGAAATTCATGGATTATGTATGTACTGCTTGCTAATTTCGGTGAAAGTCATCATGGATTATGTATGTACTGCTTGCTAATTCTTGCTGTAAGCGCATGAGAGTTAAATTTTTTCCAAATAATGTAGATGTATAATGTGACTGACACCTGAAATAAAAAAAAAGAATTTAAGTAAATTCTCAATATATTCCATGATCCATTACATCCATCCACAAAGTCTAATAGGCCTCTCCCATTAACACTTCAATGCACAATCTATCTACTTTATAGAACAGCAATATTCTGCTATATACAACAATTAGGTGCCTACAATTGACTTTATTTAAATGTATGGTAAGTTTACGTTTGATGGTGCATTTCATAGTCAAGTCAAACAATATGATTGTGTGTAAAACTGTTGCTGTGCAAAACACACATTCAATGTTCAACACTAAGTAAGAAAATAATATTGATATTAAGTAGGTACCTTAAACAGACAATGATGTGGAAATAGATCTATGTATGGTGATGTGATGAGTATGTTCATTGATGTCCTTACAGAATCCATTGACATAAAATGCTTTAAAGTATATTATAATATTTGTTCTTCCTCTATTATATTTGCTTTTCAAATGAAGTACAAGCTCGACTGGGTTGCTAAGCTTGTGGCATATGATAAGTTTGTTAGGGTACGAGGTACGAATTTGTCTGTCCTTAAAATGCCACCAAAATACCTCGTTTCTGAAATATCATATTATACATCTTTAATTAAGGTTGTAAGCACTTGTAACAGAAGAAAACTTTCACAATTATTATTAAAAATCCACCTCGCTGCTTCAATATTTTACAGACCACTAATATTGATTTATCATTGTGATTTTACACAAAAACACATTCACAATTAATGAAGACGACGTTCACTTACATAATTTTGTAATAATTAAGGATATTAAATGAGTAAATCCCAAAAATATTGCAAAGAAAATCGAATGCGACCAGTAAGCCGCCTTCGCTTTAACTTGACAGCACGAAATCGATTTCATATAAATTTTAAAATGTCAAAATGGTAACGTAATTCGAATAATAGCCTTTTTAAACGATTATCGTTCACTCTTAAACGTCTGAAACAGAGCGCAGTTGATATCACAGATTTTAGAGTTACGTAATTCCAAAATTTTAAAATGAAAGAAATTGTAATGAAATGGAAAGAAATTTTACTGAGTTGCTTTGGGAAAATGTGTTGCGTAATTAGATAGCAGGTTGACATAAAAGAGTCTGTGTGAAATGAGGGCGCCACTATCGCACTTAGTTGGCTTCGAATGGCAAATTATGTAAAAGAATTTAAACAAATTGTTAAACACGCTTCTTGTGGGTTACTCAAAACCAACTAGCACTTGTTGGCAAAGTAGTGCCATCATCATAGGTCTGCATTACTTAAGTAAAATATTTAGTTCCAAATGTCAGGTCACACGCCAGGTAACAGATTTTGTATGCGGTTTCTACCATCATTTAGAGCGTTCGCAGACAGCAAACAATCGGTGGCAGATTTTTTGTAGGACCTAAATGAAACGAACGGAGCTAAGTATGTGTGAGTCAGTCACTAAATCGGTGATTAAACTCGGCGAAATAATCAGACCGATTGTAGAACTACGTTAGTAAGTACTTAGTACTAATATTTATTCCGTAGTAGAACATACAAAAAGTATGCCGTGTGCGAGCGCGTTTAGAATTTTTTCCGGTGGGTTTATTTACCTATTTAACCATTCATGTACTTACACACATATTTAAACAGATAGAAGAATAGAATATAAAAATACGTATAAAGGTGACACTTATATCATAAAGAATTCTCTTTTGGAATGTAGATAAAAAGAGATGTAAGTAGACACTGGTGCCGATTCTCTTGTCACAAATGCCTCTAAACTAAACTAAAAATCACTAAAATTTAGTTTATTCCTGTAAACGACGATTTCCTATTCTGAAATAGACTAAAGTGACACAACTTAACTATATTTTAGTTTGACAGCGCTAAGATAGTACTGAGTTTTTAGTTTAGAGAAAATGGCAATGGTGCCGATTCTCTTGTCACAAATGCCTCTAAACTAAACTAAAAATCACTAAAATTTAGTTTATTCCTGTCAAACGACGATTTCCTATTCTGAAATAGACTAAAGTGACACAACTTAACTATATTTTAGTTTGACAGCGCTAAGATACTACTGAGTTTTTAGTTTAGTGAAAATGGCAATTTTGCTATTCTGAATAGGTATGACGTTTTTCACCTAAAATTTTGGTTGTAAAAGACCAAATCAGACTAAACCTGACAAATTTTAATCGCGATTAAAATGATGTGGTATAAAATAAGTTGTTATGAACTAAAATTTACACCAACATCTCGACTTCACGTGCAAAAACAGTACTGTATTTATTTTTTCTTTTGCTTATATCTCGAAAATGGTGCGTCCTATCGCAAAAATAATGAAAATTTCGACCCCCTTTATAAAACCCTTAAACACCTAACACTCAACACGTAGGTAATATTTTTTTCATATTTTCCATACAAAAAATAAAAATACCATATAAAGCACGTCGAGGCTACACCACATGCGCACCACCGGCTCTAAAAAAAATCACCGGTTAGGGCAAACCACGGGTACCACGTGGATTCACGATTGTCAAATTCTATTTTAGTTGTGTCAAAATTATTTTTTAGTTTATAGAATTTTATTTACAGAATAGCTCTAAGATTCTCATAGCCAAAAGTAAGTAATTTTAGTCTTAGTTTAAGTTAGTTTAGTTCGGTGTACAAGAGAATCGGCACCAATTTTGCTATTCTGAATATGACGTTTTCACCTAAAATTTTGGTTGTAAAAGACCAAATCAGACTAAACCTGACAAATTTTAATCGCGATTAAAATGGTGTGGTATAAAATAAGTTGTTATGAACTAAAATTCACACCAACATCTCGACTTCACGTGCAAAAACATTACTGTATTTATTTTTTCTTTTGCTTATATCTCGAAAATGGTGCGTCCTATCGCAAAAATAATGAAAATTTCGACCCCCTTTATAAGACCCTTAAACACCTAACACTCAACACGTAGGTAATATTTTTTTCACATTTTCCATACAAAAAAATAAAAATTCCATATAAAGCACGTCGAGGCTACACCACATACGCACCTCTGGCTCTAAAAAAAATCACCGGTTAGGGCAAACCACGGGTACCACGTGGATTCACGATTGTCAAATTCTATTTTAGTTGTGTCAAAATTATTTTTTAGTTTAGAGAATTTTATTTGCAGAATAGCTCTAAGATTCTCATAGCCAAAAGTAAGTAATTTTAGTCTTAGTTTAAGTTAGTTTAGTTCGGTGTACAAGAGAATCGGCACCACTGTGTGTAAGAGTAGAAGAGAAAATAAAATCAAAAAACAATTCATATAAAACAAGGTTATAATATGAGAATATACTTACATATTTACTTTTAAAATAAATATCACTAAAATATTAATAGTTATGTATTTGTAATACCTATATAAAATGTAATTAAAAATAATAAACACATAATTATGCAACTATGACGAAGTGGAAATATAGTGTGTTGTGTTTATGTGTAATACATAGGTATTAAAAATACACTTATTAAAGAAATCTCCATGTTTTGTCAAGCCATGAAAACTGTGGGAAGCAGGGTCGCTAGTCACAATCGCCTTGAGGGAACTCAGTATTCGTCAACCTGTACCCCAATTACGTCATACACAATCAATCAGAATCTGAATCGTTTTGAAACAGATTGCTAATCCATTGCTTCATTAGTTCGAAAAAAAATCTGGACAACACGTAAATAACGTGATGAATGTTGTTGAACTGTCAAAATGAAACAGATTAGTCGAAATTGTTAACGATAATATGTTACGTAATTAGATAACTGGTCTAAATTGCCGTTCATACAGATGAACGCCAATTGGATTGGTGTAGATGGATTGTCGAATCCGCTGTTTTACAAGTTTAGTTATTTTACAAAACAGCTCCGTTATGTAAAACAGCTAAACAACGTTCAGCTGGATTGCCATTGCGCTACGTTTAACAAAACCGCTACCCATGTTTATACGTAATGCAGAATGGCTTAGCTTTAGCTGTAGTCACAATAAGCGTTTGGTGTGGCTTCTAATGCCGGAGTGTTCGCAGTAACTCAACTAGGGCACCCTGACCAATTGGTTTAGGTTAGGTTAGACAAGTGACCAACCGTCTAACCTAACCTAAACCAATTTATTAAGTATGCCATTCTGCGTGATAAACTTCAGTAATTATGGAAAATCGCTAAACGTCGTTCAGCTGTTTTACATAACGTAGCTGTTTTGTAAAACAGCTAGCGGTTATGTAAAACAGCAGATTCGACAATCCATCTACGACATTATATATTACACTAGGTAGGTACGTAAATTATTGCTGGGAGACAACTTTTATTTTTGGTTTGAGAAAACGCACGCAAGTGCTTTTGGGTGTATGTAACGATGCAGGAGTTGTGAGGGTATTTAAAGTTAAATTAATATCTCCGTAACCAGAAGGTTCCCAGGTATCAAACAGTACAAAAAAAAATCACGACGGGGAGCGCCTTTGTACACCCGTTGTAATGTATCTAAAAAAAAAAAACATTTTGGAAACTGCCGCCCCCGCGGTACGTCTCCACTCTCCAACGTGAACTATCGGACTGTCACCAACGAAAAAGTCGGCCTATAGCTCGGCTCTCTTTCAAGCAATGTCCTTTTTGAGTAGGGGTCGCTTAGCGGGCACTTTGACGGACCGATGGATACCTGCAGAATAACCTTACCTACCTTTATGACTAAGTATACCTTTTATTGTTCGGCCTGTATTGTCCCACTGCTGGACGAAGGTATCTCCTATTATTACCTTCCACTTTTCCCTGTGTTGCCAGTTCTGATAAATCTCCCAATCTAATAAACATATAAGTCGTCCATCACGCCAACAGCGTATCTTAGTCTAGCCGGCGACGACGATGTCGCCGTCCATTACCATGCGGAACCTTTATTTCTAGTTCTTGGCCTTGTCTGACACAAGTCCATGACGAGTACCTATTCAGACCCTGATAATGGTTCTTACCTGAGGACACCAGCTTTTATGATCCATCCCGTCGGCGCAGAGCGTACTTGGAGAAATGTTGACTCACGGCGTCTGACTAACTCAGCTTAATACCTTAATCTATTTCTAACGATGTAAGAGGTATGTTCGAGTCAATGATGCAACCTAACTTAATTCCTTCAATTATAGAGGAACCTGACTTATTAACAAATAAGTTAATTATGTACTTATATAAAATCGTAATTTGAGTAATTTCTAATTAGGAAGCAGTTAACGATTACACTTGTTTTGATTGTAAGTACCGTCATTAGGCATCGGATATTCATAAAAACCTGCCACGTCGCACTAACCTATCTACTATATACAGGGTGTTTGGCAGAACGTTGAACATACGAAAATGGTGGATAGGTGGGGTCATCTGCTACTTACTCAGCCCTAATTTATTTGGATCTGGCACCCAAAAATGGGTAAAACGAGCATTTTACCCATTTTTAATAAAAAATTACACTGTAAAGTTAAGGAAGTGGTGAAACTAGAAGAAAACAATTTTTTTTTTTTACATATCCAGGGGGCCAGAGCCAAATAAATTAGGGCTGAGTAAGTAGCAGATGACCCCACCTATCCACCATTTTCGTATGTTCAACGTTCTGCCAAACACCCTGTATATTTCATCTAATAATATATTTTTTACAAAATAACATTTTTTTTATGAGTTTTCCTCTAACCGAACTAGAAGTAAATACGTACTAGGTACCAAACTATTTTCCTTTCCCTAAATATCCAAAGGGGGGTTATGAGAGTCTACTTTCGTACTCTCAACTACCATATCATCACTTTTTACCATTGCTTTTAGTAGTACCTAGCATTTTTCATCATTATTATATTTGTGCAAGCGGTTAAGGTACCTAGCTATTGCCCAAAAGTTCTCTGACATGCAACCTGGGGGCCAACCACCATCTCATACAGTAATATTTAGTCACAGAAGGCCCATTTCCGAAATTAAAAACGTTGTCGCAACCTCATCTCGACAAACAAAAATGTAGGAGAGGATTTTTAAGCGACTTCAAAATGGAGGAGGTTCTCTGTTCGATAGTTTGTTTTTTTTTAATGTTTGTTACGCGATTACTCCGCCAATTATGAATTGATTTTTATGAATCTTTTTTGTTTGGTAGGTCATACTTCAGAGGTGGTTCCATATAAATGTTATTTTAACTTTGCTTAGATCGTTTTTGAGTTACCCTTTAATACGTATTTTTCCCACTCTGTGGATGATGGTATAATAACTTCCTGTCACTGTTATTTACTTATCAGGTAGTATTCGAATTTGTATGGGGAAGGTACTACAACTTAAAAGTGAAAAATAGTAAACTTTTACAAAAATTCAAATTAAACCCCAAAGACATCGATACTAAAATCATTTTTCACTTCTTATTGTTTTTTTCGACAGATTGAGACTAAGGTTGGAATGCGAACGTTAATAAATACGGGAATTGTCTGCATAGTAAGTGGGGTGCCACAAGGTGGTATACTTTCTCCCAATTTTTTTCTTAGTCATTAGTTACGAGCACAAACATTCATGTCAGGTAAGGTCGCTGTCGGTCGGTATATAGAGCAAGAGAGTATTACTTACGTTGTCATCGGCAAATTGATTGTTTACCAATTCAGATATTTGACTGTATGCGCTTTTTGTGTCGTTGATTTGCTGCAAAAAAGAAGCATGATTAGTTGGTTATCGTTGGTAAGTACCTTTTACTAAATATGATAAGAGAAAAAAAATACGATTACGATAGGTAAGTATTCCTATCTACCGAAGCAAAAGCACTTAGATACTTAGATAGCAAAAGCACTTAATTAGTTAACAAATGTTTTAAGTTAAGCGTTTTCATAATATTCATTAATTTCTTAAACATAATATTCTGTTTTTTCAAAGGAATAGTATCGTGATGCGATGACCTTCATAGTCGCTTTTACCTTTGAACTTTATGTAGTCAACACTCACTGATCAATGATCAACGGTTTACGGTAGCTAGCATACACCGGTGCACGGAATAATAACTCGCGTGTCTTTATATCACAGTAAGTAGTTATTATACAATACATACCTCTAATATGACGTGAAAAATTGTTCCAAAAAAACCCCATTTTGGAGCTGCAGCTATATGTCTACCAGTTCTAATCGCCGCTGCCCGAGCAGTTCGGTCTTTTTCTATTACATCATCTGCTGTGGGCTGAAAAAATTACATGACGAGTGCATTGTTCCTGATATTAAATTAATACTGAGGGTTACGTTTTAATCACTTTAAAAACAATAGGTACAATATTTACTTAGTTAAATAATGTTAAATAATATTTTCAGGACACCTGCTCGAAAAGTGGCTCTTATTGCATCCCTTTGCGGTTCACAATGCAGTGTATTTAAATCACGATGACACGAACATTCCATACCCGTACTTGTGTGGGAAAAAAGCTCTACGCTTTGATATACATTGCTACTACGAACACCTACACACACCTACATACACCTACTAGGCAGAAATCAGCGATTAAAAAAAAAACTCAACCAAGTAACTTCGACATGCATTTTAATGCCAAATTTTTTTGTGAAATTGTGTAACTTAATAAAATATGATAAATCAACAATATATTTTTCAACACACTTGCTCGTAAAGTCGCTCTTATTGAACCGTTTTTAGGTTCATAATGCAGTGTATTAAACATGCGTGCTTTTTACTTTATATCACCGCACTAATGCGGTAATATGCGCCACAGATAATTATTATAAATACTAGTCGGAGATGAGCGATTTTTTAAGTCTCATCAAAGCGAGACTTCATGTTTTTTTTTTTTTTTGTAGTGTCGGAAATTGTCAAATAACTTCTCCCACTCTGGGCGGAGCGGGAGGGCGTGTCAGACTTTTACTGACTAAAACCCGCCCGTGTTCCTTCCGCTGCCTGTGTGCCGGGGTCGCGACATACCTTTCGGACAAACTAGCAACCCCGGCAGGCATTGGCCCTTCCGGACCCCGTCAGTTGGTGCTGACATCTCTTTGAGGCGCGCGTGGAACACAACGCGCCGTCGACCCGGGCCTGGTCCCTATCCGACGGCGAGCTACCCATTGCTCACCGTCCGCAAGCCCGCGCTTACGGTGGCCGGAAGTCGGCTCTCGACTCCCGATGCCCGGGACTTCTCCTGCGGCGACTAGCATCTGAGTTCTTCTGTGACAAATCTAAAAGTGAACCTGACATATTTTTTTTTAAACTTATTAGCAAGCATTACACTACCTAAAGTGCAATCAATTATCATTGGATTGTCATCAATTATCCTTAACTTATTAGGTATTATGTTTTCAAGTTTTTTTTTCCTATAAAATGATTTGTTTACGTGACGACCTTTGAATCCACGCGCCACTCATTCTGCTACTCACGTTGCCCGGTTTGGCCGCCATGTATATTCACCG
The DNA here is from genome assembly GCA_914767755.1 of Agrochola circellaris. Classification (NCBI taxonomy): domain Eukaryota; kingdom Metazoa; phylum Arthropoda; class Insecta; order Lepidoptera; family Noctuidae; genus Agrochola; species Agrochola circellaris. The sequence goes on along the minus strand of OU611841.1, from coordinate 11,115,599 downwards.
AGATTTCTCTGGTAGTCTACAACCTAACGAATTCATTGAGGATTTTGCGAAAAATAATCCGAGGCCGACAACATTTTATTATGCGATAAGCAAAATAAAATGTTTTGGCCTTTTTTAGTATTTACTTTGCTAGAACGTCAATCCCCGTCCAAACGATAATCCTGGATCCCCCCACTGTCATGTAGTTGTTAGTTTTTATGCTCTTAATACCTATTCGACTGTTCGACGGCTTCGTACCTTTGCCTCTCCTTCAACCTGCGAAGACACCGCGATAAAAGGAATCCACGGGCCATATTTCACAATATTTTTTTACATAGGTAATTAGTTCAATACTTTATTTATATTTTGCCTCGCAAGAATATTGAAAACCATCGTATGAAACGCGTGTTCATTGATCATTATCATTACACAAATTGTATCATAATGGACTATAATCAAATTATTTATTTTTGGGAACAAATTGTCATTAGTCTATAAACAAAAATGTTCAGTTTTTATATATATATATATATATATATATATATATATATAAAATACTAGGCTGATTGGCGGCTTCAGGTGCCTGCTTCTCCTTGAAAATGCGAAAACAAGGCGAACGAAAAAAAAAATGCATGAAGCAATTTTTCACAAATATTTGTTACAAAATATTAGTAAGTATTAGGTACTTATGTTTATGAAATGTAAGTAATTTTTTCTTCGCAAGTGTGTTGAAAAACATAGTTTGATACTCGTTATTATTTGTCTTTTTCAATAAAATGTATATATATACGTCATAGGTACCTACCTAAGTACCTCGATCAATTTATGTAGATAGGTACAATAATAGGTAGGTATGTAGGTAATTAATATTTCGATTAGATATTCCTATAACATCGTTTTAGTATACGTGAGGTACTTACCAATGTAAAATCAATGGAGGTACCATTGATTTTACATTGGTAAGTACCTAGAAACATACTCACGAAAAACAGTACCCTCCTTCTGGGGCAGTCGGGTAATAAAAGTATTATAATCAGTGATTTTTTAGTTGTTAAACTGCTTTTTCATTTATAATATTAATTTCACAATAGAACCTTGTTATGTTAATAAAGTATATGCCTTAGTAGTAAAGTATAGGTAATAGTACCTACTCTCTACATTTTGTTTCATTGTGTGATGACACTACTCTATCTATGCTCATAGGATTATAAAAATAATATTATCTCAGATATGAGGAAAGCAATACGTACTTAGAATTTTTTAAAGTAAGTGCTTTCTGATATTCCTTCGTCAAGCAGTTAGCACACGCGCATAACCTCTCTATTGTCAATTATTAACGTAACACCGAATATTTAGTTTAAGATGTAAAAAAAGTATTTGGAAACTAATGCCTTTTTTACACCTAAAACGGTTAAAACATCAATTTGTGTATTATAATTGCAATTCATTATTAATATTCTGGTCCGCTCCATACAGTAATATTGCCAAATTAATCAAAACAGGTAAATATTTGACAGCTATTTGCGCCGTTGCCAACTTTTAGGATAAGCGCTCTTAAGATGTGGTAGGTATATTAAATTTACTTGATGTCACAAAAACGACAAACGTAACACATTTTCCGACTAAGATAATCCACGTCAGAAAATTGGTATACGATTATTTCGTTAGCGGAAATAAAACAGAATTTCATACGATAAACGCACAAGTTCTACAAAAAGTCGCTCGTATGTACAGAATTTGAATCGGACCTATAATCGGCTGTACAAAAAGTCTGACGGGTGCGAGTACCCTTACTCGACACTCAGTGTGAACAGGGCCGGACTAGCCACGTAGCAGGTGTACCGTGTACAAAATACTACAGACCCCCGTTTTGGGGACGGAAGGTTCAATGAAATATTATGTAAGAAGTAGTAAGAATGGTCGAAACAAATCAAACCTCCGAGACACGGTATGCAAAAAAATTTCGCTCACTCTTGAATCCTAGTTTCGTCAATAAAGCAACTCCTATTTCCGTATGTATTGTCAAAAGAATCTCTCCGAGGTGAGGTACTAAACATTTGAACTCGCTGGGTTCGCTCTTGCATCTTGTCTTGCAAGTTTCTCTTCTTTCATAAAGTTTTTTAAATAAGCTATTTCAATATTTATGTTCACGAAACAAATAGGAGTTTAAAAAAAATCGACATCGCTTCGCTCGGTCTTACATCTTACTTTCTGTTTCTACATAAACTTGTCTACATTAGTCGATAAAGTATCTCCTATTTCAGCATAAATGGTCAAGTCTGATTTGGCGTGTGTAATTAATATATCTATACCTACTAAATACAATAAAATTGATTTATAAAACGTAAATGAACGTGTAGGTACTTACTGGCTGTGCACTGAAGCAGGGTAATATAATACCGACGAATAATATCGTGACTAGGACGAAGTGCTGCACTCCTGGCGCCATCGTCATTGCTGATCCTCGCCGCGGTGCTGACGCCTTATCTGGATAAATTATATTTTTTTTTACTGAGAACTTAATACAGGGAATTTTGGGATAAACTTTTTATGAAGACAAAAATGGATAAAAACCACTTAGTAACGTTTATTTATTTATGTAGGTAACAATTGCTTGCTGCACTTACAGTTTACACCACAACGTGCAGCAAGCCAACAACATAACATTTAACTAAAAAACTTATACATGAATATTATGTCTACTCCTGCGCAATCAGGGCGTTCAACAGATTGATCGGGTTGTGGGAGCTTATCGAACAGTAAGGGTACGTAGGTACAGGCGAAGCCGCAAACAGGCACCGCAAGTTTATAATACGATAGCGAACCACAGGCGGGCGATGCTATACGATACGTCGCCGTATCTATCTAAATCTGTTATGTACTATACAAGTGCACCCAAGGATAATCCCTAGTTGGTACAGAACTATTGCAGAATATGGAAACAAAACATAGGTATTGGGCGGTTTAGATGGCTAAACTGAACTGGTTATCTAGAACTATGGAACGACTATGGCCCCTGCCTGAACAATGTCTAATAAATATGTACACGGATAAAATAGCAGGGGGTGATTTTCACGCCCAATAATGGGCCCCCGAAAATTGTCTCTAGCACATAGTAACTTAGCGACAAAGGGGCAAGAATTCCTGAGGTGCTTGTGGAGTGGAAAGGTATTCCACGGCTATCAGAACAATCCCGGAAGTACGGTCAAGATCCGCATCTTACTGGAATACAAACTTCCTCCGAGTACGTTTGCTCTTGCAAATCTCCACTCAAACCGGCCAATGTGTCCTATCTTAGAGAGCCGGGTGATCTGTAACTCAGGATCCTCTTACCTCAGGCACCTTCCTCTATTAAGATTGTGCATTTTGTTAACACTAGTAACAAAATGCACAATCTACCTTACATGTAAATGTTGAGATCAATAAAATATTTTTTACAACACACTCGTAAAGTGGCTCTTATTGAACCGCTTTTAGGTTCATAATGCAGTGGATTAAGCTTTTTACTTCATATTAACATACTAGTGCGGTAATGTGCGCGATAACTATTTAGTAGTGAGAGATGTGCGCTTTTTAGATCTCATTAAAAAGAGACTTCTTGCCTAATTTTTCTAACTGAACGGACAGCAGTGCTGCTGGGGAGTTTGTTGCGCCACTTCTTCTTCCCAGCTAAAGCACTAGGAAGTGGTGAAGGGTGGGCGTTTTGGGGCACTGTCTTATGTAATTTTGGCGCTCGAAAAGTGCTCATTCTCAGCCTAGTTTGAATAAATGACTTTGAATTTTGAATTTTATTATTCCTACTGTGTAAATAAATAAAATATGATAAATTAACATAATATTTCACCATATTATACATATATTTCTCACTACTTATAAACCTTGATAAGCGTATTCAAAACATTATTTTGTGTTTATTCTTTTTTTTTATATAGGGTGTTTTGCGATTTTGCCAGTGCTTTACGCCTACGCGCGCGCATCGCTAGCTAGCACGGCACGCGGGAAGAACAAAACCAGCGCGCCATTTCCATAACATAAATATTTGTTAACGTTTTCGTTGCGTGGTTAATTATTATCAAAAATACGAAATCTAAAGTATTGTCAACAACCGCCGTAGAAAAGTTTTAAAAAGAAGTTCCGGATAGTCAGTACCTGGCAGCAAAGATCAGTTGAACTTTATAAATCTAAATGTATAATTTCTATAATTACATCATTGTGGCATAACTTCTTACAACAAGGCTGTTTCTTCCTCGCAAAAAGGTCGTATGAAACGCGTGTGCATTGACCATTACACACTTGTATCATAATGTACTAATTATTATTTAGGATTATTATACCTAATAAATGCAAGAAAAAGGTGGGAGTCAGTATTCACTCCAGCCGGAGTCCAGCTGGCCAGTAACAGCCATCCAGAGGTGAGGAACAAGACTTCTCCCGGGAGATAAGGTCCGTGGGGTCGCTACTACTCAACTGCTTGCTATATACTGCCCTGCGGGTTTATGTATCTCTCTTGGTCTGGCTCCTTCCTCACCCTAGACCTGCCGGTTGCTGCGATGCTGCGAACAACTTATGATGTTCACTGAACCTGCACCGTTTTGTGTGTTTCAGCAAAGTAAACTCTACCGGCACAGACCTTATCAAACCTAGATTCAGGAGCGCGCAAGCCCCGCCACGATATCAACGAAAAGATCTGCTATCCAATTACGCAACACATTTTCGTAAACGATTACGACTAATCTGTTTAATTTTGACAGTTCAACAACTTTCATTGCGTTATTTACGTTGTCACCGTCGCAGCGCCGGCGCCGGTAGAACAATTACCGAGATTAAAACAAAAAACAGTTCCACCAGAGTCGCGTCGCGCCTGTCTACGGCAGCCTTAAATAAGAAATGTTTCCTTTGAGTAAAATATGTTTTAACTACAATATTTAAGGCCCGCTTCAACTTTCCACCCTAAGGTACCTACCTACTTTATAATACTTATAATCTAGATATTTTTGTACCTACCTATAATCTCAGTATAAACCTACCTACCTACCTTCTGTGATAGGATATTATATTTTTGTTATTAAGAGGGCGCCTAAAGGTCCACTAGCGCCACTCTTTAAAAAAAATATTATCTCGTGACTGAGAAGGAATTATGAATAACGGCTAGTAAGGACCCTCGGTAAGTGTGTCTAGAATTTTCTAATACCTTTTATAAAGTTTCATATTGAGACACGGAGCAACAAAATACGATCTAGAGGAATGTGGCCGCTTTTCTTTAGATCGTATTTTGTTGCTTCGTGTCTCAATATAAAGCTTTATAAAAGGTATTAGAAAATTCTAGACACACTTACCGAGGGTCCTTACTAGCCGTTATTCATAATTCCTTCTCAGTCACGAGATAATATTTTTTTTAAAGAGTGGCGCTAGTGGACCTTTAGGCGCCCTCTTAAGAGCCATTCACTTCCACGATCATGGATAGAATGTATAGTTACGCGTAGAAGGCGACATTTACTTATTGCTTGCGAAAATTACCTCCGTCATTGCGATGTCGCAAGTACTGCTGTCGCAAACGCCACGGGCGTCTGAGCCGGATAGCCAGAGGTAAGAACTACGTATGTACAGACGCCAGCACATCAAGCTACTACAATCTGTCAGATTTCTTCAATAGATTTTGAACTTTATTCCTATTGTATAAGGTTCAAGGTTGATTGGGAAAATTTGACAGTTTCGGGTAGCTTGACCTGCTGGCGTCTGTACAACCCGGGCGCAATAACTTGACACCTGGCTCGAAACTCGACTCCCCTCCCGCTAACCCGCGCGAGGCCCCGCTCTCGTCCTGAAGGACGTCAGCGGGGCCTCGCGCGGGTTAGCGGGAGGGGAGTCGAGTTTCGAGCCAGGTGTCAAGTTATTGCGCCCGGGTGGTTGTAGGTAGTAGGTTAACGTCTCTGTCTGCGGCTATCTCCTAATGTTTTCAATACCTAGTCATGATGTTCAATAATCGGAATAATAATGATTGGCGAATTTCAATTGACCTGCACTTTGCTTTGGCTTAACGAGACTATAACCGACTTTTAATGATTTTATAGGTAGGGAAGATTACGTCTAAACGAATAGTGTAAATAATTTGGAAAAATATATGTTAAATTAGAGCATTTTTCTAAATATTTTAGATTATGTTTTTATACCTAGTGTAAGTAATTAATTTGTAAAGTTATGTCTAACGCGGATAAAAGCCTGAGAATCACGCAAAAGGTTTTTCTTAGCGTATACAGCATAATAACCCGTGAAAATAAAATCTGATGAATATTTTAACAAGATTTATTAGTAGATGCGTTGGTTTTAAAATCTAACCCTTTTTTTTCACGGTTACAATTATTAAAAAAAAAAATTAAAAGGTTGGAAACTACGTATAGCGACAAGACCCCCTGAAAACACAATTTTAGTTCGTTTTAAAGTGTTTTATAACACGGTTTTAAACCCAATGGTATTGACCGTATTTAGTGCTAACGTAATGCCGGTAACCCTCCCGGAGGGTTTACTTCCAATATGTATACGGCATTGCGTATGAGTTCTATAAAAAGTGGGTGGAGTCGAAAGTGTTAAAAAAAAACAACTGACTTCCAAAAAGAAAATGTGAACAATTACTTTAATTTCGGAAGTCAGTGTCTTTGGTTTTGTATTTCGTTTTTTGCCACCGACTTCCGAAATTAAAGTTATTTTTTACTTTTAGTGTTTCTATTGGAAGTCGGTTTTTCCCCCTTTTTTGTGGTAACTACCCCACACAAGTTCGAACACCACTAAGTACCTGCAGTGCTATTCTGTAACCATCTCACCGTGAAAACTTAGGTGAAGTGAGCGTGGAGTGAGCTGTCATTCCACAGGGATTGACACTATTGACAGCTCACTCCACGCTCACTTCACCCAAGTTTTCACGGTGAGATGTTTACAGAATAGCATGGCTGCTATGTAAATAACAGTGACATCATCCACATAAATGTAGACTAAGTGTGAAAAATACGTATTATTGAAGCTAACTCTAAAACTACCCAAGCAAAGTTAATAAAATATGGGACCACCGCGCCAGCTTCCTCTACCAAATGAAAAAAGAATTCGCAAAATCGGTCCACAATTGATGAAAATATCGATGAACATTTTTTTATTTTTTTTTATGTCATAGACGAACATAGAATCTCCTCCTTTTTGGAATTCGGTTAAAAAGATAAAAAGAGATAGTTCACTAGGTGACATCAGTGGACCAAAAACAACTAAGGAAAGTAAAACAAGAAAGAATAAAGATAAAAGCGATTAAAAAAAAAACATTAATGCTGGAAGAGATTTCTTTAGAAATAAGCATCACCTTTGTAAGTATTTTTCTGTTCTTTTCTTCATGTCTGTATATATGTGTGTACATAAATGGTTAAATAAAATAAATAAATTAAAATACAAAATACAGACGAACATAGAACCTCCTCCTTTTTTGAAGTCGGTTAAAAAGGAAAAAAATGACAGTTTATTCGGCAATGAAAACATGTTTTCAGAATCAAGTAGGTGCAATGTCCAGATTTTCACTTATACAGAAGGTCCAAATAGTGACGTCATAAAAAATAATTGTATCCTCATGCCCAGGGATATCCGAAAATAACCCATGTATGTTGCGCGACTCTTGATAGTTTCCGATCTTTATTTTAAGGTTTCCGTACCTCAAAAGGAAAAAACGGAACCCAAGGAGGATCACTCGTGTGTCCGTCTGTCACAGCCAATTTGCTCCGAGTCTAATTGAACGATTAAGTTGAAATTTGGTACTCATCTGTATTTCTGTGACCCAAATACGGACGTGTAATATAAATAAATAAATTTTGAATAATTGAATGACCCCGCAGTCACTTTGGGGGGCATAAAAGAAAATTAAATTAAATATTAAATAAACCATTAAATAAAAAAAGTTTTGCGAACTGTACCGTGTGACATATCAAATGAAAGGGCTTATTGCGAGGATCTTAAATACATTTTTTAATCATTTTAAAATAAAGATATTTAAGAAAATAGATGAAAATTGACCACACCCCCCCCCCCCCCTTATCTCCGAAACTACTGATCCTAAAATATTGAAAAAAATACAGAGAATAGTTCTTACTTATAGATTACAGGAAAACTTATAAGAGGTAGGTATATTATGGTCTTAAAATAACATGGTAAATCACTCAATATTGTGCGTACAAACTTACATTTGCAGTTGGAATTTAGGGAGGAACATGTTTTTCTACTACAGTGTTAAATTTGTTCAACGGAACCCTTCACTGTGTGTGGTCCGACACGCACTTGCCCGGTTTTTTTTTACGTTCGAGTGATACAGAGTCGCAACTTCAAATCAAAATTTAAAAAAATACTAAGTACCCACCTGTTTCCTAAATCATTTCATAAACCTAGGTGGAATGTAGCCGAGTACAATATCACAAAAAGTAGACTCGAAAATTTCGAGTTTTATAGTTCCTACTCGTGTAAGTAGCAGTTATATCGTCTAAGTAGGTATTAGGCACTTATCTACCTATTCAATTTCTTTCGTAACACAGAAATGCGGAAAATCAAAACCTGTCTTACAAGATCCACTATTGGTAAGTAGGTACTATTCCGAAGTTAAACTATGATATACTTAGGCCAGTTCTAAAGAACATTTGCTGAATAGTTTGACAGCTGAGTGAAATTATAGTACAGTCAATCACACAACAGTGGTAACAATTTGACATTGACAGCGCCTTTATGTCGTAGCAATAAGGACGATTTTCGTATCGCACGTACCTAGTGCAAGTGTTATCACTGATGTGCAATGACTTTACAGTTGTACCCAGACCCAGACCCAGAATAGTTATACTACATAAGCAGGTCTGGGTACCTACCTATTACATAGAATAGGATTCCGCTGAGTGACACCGGTCGCGAAGCGTGTCAGTGTCATGTAGTACTTGTCGAATAAATAAGGGTTGAAGGCTTCGATCATAAATCTCTAGTATAGTCAGGATCATATCCAACTTCTTCTTCTTCGTCGTTCCCTCAATGCTGTGGATCGCGACCACATATGACGCGTCTCCAAGGTATACGGTCTTCTGCAGTGTGGCTGTGGACCGCTGGGTAAATACTGCCTCCAACAGCGTTTTTGATCGCGTCTGACCATCTCACCGGTTTGCCTTGCGCGCGTTTTCCTTCCACCGGCCTAGTAACATAAGCCTTTCCAGACCATGCTCAGGTGAACGCATAATATGTCCGATAAAGCTGAAGGTACGCTCCTGGCATATTGTAGATAGCCGCTTGGTGATGTTGAGTTCCTCCAGTATGGATTTATACGTTCTCATGGCGGTCCATGGTATACGAAGTAGCCTACGCCAACACCACACCTCGAAAGCATCTTCCTCCTGCTTTCGCGGCTTTTAATGCACCACGTTTCAGCGCCATGTAAAATAATGGAAGAAACTAGAGCACGGGTCAGTCGTATTTTGGTATTCCGACGGATGTCACGATTCCTCCAAATTTTCCCTAGACTGGTCATTGCACTATTGGCCATATCAGTACTACGGCGGATTTCCCCAAGGCAGCGGTCAGTCGTGATCAAAGACCAAGGTACACGAACTCCCCGACTTTCACATAGCCGTCAAGTAGATATGAGCTCAGAAGAAGATGAGCACTTTCTACCACCATTACTTTCGTCTTGGCATAGTTGATCTTGAGTCCAAGTTTAGCGCTCTCTGCTTTTTTACGCTTCAGCAGATCCGACATCTCTGCCTCGTTCGACGTAACTGTAGTGGTACGCATATCTCAGGTTCGTGACTCTTTCACCGCCAACAACGATTCCGCAGTGCCAACCATCCAGCGCTCTCCTCATGTTATTCTCCCTGTAGATATTGAATAACTTTGGCGACAGAATACAGCCTTGACGCACGCCCAGTTCCGTATGGAAAGCCTTCGATCTTTTGTATCTACATACATACGTATATATAATACGTATTTTTCAAACTTAGTCTATGTGGATGATGTCATTGTTTTTTACATAGCAGATATTCGGTTTTTTTGGAAGTCCGTTGTTATATTTTTAAACATTTTTGACACTTTCGACCACCCATTTTTCATAAAACTCATACGCCATGCCGCCATACATATTGGAAATGAACCCTCCAGGACGGCTACCGGCACTACGTTTGCGCTAAAGTTAACCACCGCAGAAGGTCAACGGCATTAGGTTTAAAACCGTGCTATAAAACGAAGTAAAATTGTGTTTAAATATATGAGAAAAAAAAAGTGCTTGTATTTTTAAACCAACGCATAATATACTACTACCTACTACTAAATCTTTTAAAAATATACATCAGATCTATTTTTACGGTTTATAATGCTGTATTCGCTACGAAAAACCTACATTTAAATGAGCCCTCCGCGAGGGGTCCCGGCATCCCATATGCGACTAGGTAAACCCTCCAGGGAGGGCTTCTGGCACTGAACGTGTTATCTTCATGTTTCTCCAGTCCGTTTTGCCTTTTGACATAAAACAGATTCTGGTTATTACTATTATATCGCTATCGTCCACTTAGTTTGATATTAGTTCAATCTTAAGGTACGCCGATATATGCCAGTGGTCTTGAGTGGTTAGCTGGCGTGTTCTGTGCTGAGCTCACGCAACACCCAACGGGTCGTACGTCCAGCCAGTAATAGGACTCGCCCATCAAGGAGCGCTGTCCCAAATTAGAAGCATTATTAATTTATTATACATAAACCAAAAGGTATTTTAATAAAACACGTATACTAAAAGATCAATAATTAAATTATCTTTAAAACAAGTTAAAAATTTCAGAAAAATACGCACAATTTTTTGCTGCTTGAACATGATCTGAGATTTTTCCTGCTATTCTTGAAAGGCTTCAGAACATGAAAAAAAAAATACAATTTACGTAGTTGCAAAATTAACAACTTCAATTAATCATTGAATTTTAGTTTTTGATATATATATAGTATTTAATGATCCGTTTTTTTAGTATCGGAAGCTGCATGGAAATGTTTTTTTATTGCTTGAAAAGTTGTTATAAATATTATATACAGGGTGGCAGGGACATTGACGCGAAGCCGGTTACCATGGAATCAGTACATGATACGGAACCCCCCCTGAGATGAAATTTTTCGTCGGTTATTAAAGAAAAAATCTGCTGTTTCATAGAAAAGTGCAATACCTACGCGGTCAAAATGTATGCAACAGCAGATTTTTTTTTTAATAACCGGCGAAAATTTTCAACGCAGGGGGGCTCAGAATCATGTACTGAATCCATGGTTACCGGCTTCGCGTCGATGTCCCTGACACCCTGTATTATTTTTTTTGGATTCCTTGTCTTTAATGCAAATATTGTTATTTTTTAAATCCTTCCTTAAAAAATATATTTATTGCTTAAAAACTTATTTTTTAATTAAGTACTTAATTTTTTTTTCCTACACTTATATAGGAACCATATTTTTTTTTGTCATAATTTAAGTTGCTCTTCAAATAATATAAAAAAATGTTGTTATTTAATTTTTCATTGTTTATTTATTAGGTACCTATATCATTTGTTATACTGAAACAAATACTTTTTTAACTATTTTTTTTTTGTAACAAAACCAAGCGTGATTTGGTTTTTGGGAATAAAATTAATTTATCGAAAAAATGCAGCTTTCGATGATAAAAATACGGATCATTAAAAATGTCTAAAAAAAATAATTTTCTTTTTCAATGTTTTATTGAAGTTTTAATTTTGCAACTACGTAAATTGTCCATGAAACAATAAAAATTTAAAAAAAATATAGGGGTCTATTCTGAAGCCTTTCAAGAATCCAAGAAAGGAAAAAAATCTCAGATTTACAGTTTAACAATTATCACACTAGTAATGTTCATGAACAAACAGCAAAAAATTGTTAATTAGCTAATGCATAATTAATTGAAAAGTTGCGTTAAAAATAATTGCCGGCGGATTATTGTTCATTCATCTATCCAGTACCTGAGTGCCTGAATTTTTTATTGTTAAAATCTCCGAAGTGCGCGTGGCTTGCGCAAGCCAGTAACCCGTTTTCGGCCATTTTTTACTCCTCTGGGAAAATTATAAATATTCGTCCTACAATTGCGGCAGCTGATACTTTCTTTTTGGAAATTTCCTCCTCTTTTTGATTCTTTTTTTAGATTGAAAAAATATGAATTCGTTTTTGAGATATTTGCAAAAAACTGAACCCACTTTTTTTTTCGAGCGCATCTTAATTTTTTTCCAAAAGTATCTAAATGCTATTCCGAATCGAATGACATCCTGTTCATATTTTTCCGAGACTGGCTGAATAAAGTTGAACAAAAGCACTTGTTGACTCAAACTTAATTTAATTAAAAGTAAGTACCTACCTATACAAAGTTAAAAAGCGCTGCACGCTTTTTGATTTAATCATTGGATATAATAACCCTCCTTTTTGCTTCACCGAAGTCGGGTAAAAAGAAGTAACAAGCTGCATATGCACCTACATCGTAATTAATACTAGTCAATTTAATTATTTTATATTTTTTAGTTTTTCTTAATACATTTTTGAAAGTCGGTTTTTGTTATGTGAAATGTTTTTTGATTAAACTTTGTTTAAGATCGATTAAGTTTTTTGATACGCACCACGTAGGTAATCAAAATACCACAATGGAAAAATTGCTTTAACCAACTTTAACGATAGGTTAACCTACAGATAGTTTTTAAAGAGACCCAACTATTTAAAAGACACTCATTAATTTAAAAAGGCGATCATCAATTTCAATAATTTTTAGACGTTTATTGAAATATTTTCCACCGATAATACCGCGACTATTTCTTGAAATCATGACATTTGATGCCAAGAGAGTTGTATTGATGATTCTAAAGATTATAATTCTTAAATACATATTTTGACCTGACACTGGCTTGCTAATTGCAAAAGAATTTCGCGGGCTACTTTAGCACATCCCCTTACCAACCATTTAGGGCTGATTTTATCTTGGTTCTACCAACACCTCAAATATTAGACCGTAGGTACTTATCGCGTTGCGTACAAGGTCGTCGAAGTCTCAGCACTCAGGCAAGCAAGGATACAATATGAATGTGTTTTTTTTTATTTGGGCGTTTCCACATTTCAATTTACCTAAGGTCACAAGTTGTATACAGATAGATGAGACAGAGTACAGTGTACCTACGTAGCCAGCAACGAAAGTCTGAGGGAAACATGTCAGTTTTTAAATGATCATTGAACATTTATTTTGTTTGTAAACGGAATTAGGTTCCTACCTATTTCTAGGCAGGTAGGTACATTTTGATTCAAATGGGCAAAGTTTGACAGCAGTCTACACTCGAGACGGGATTGCAGCCCGAGCCAAGGCGAGGGCGTATGGAGCCGAGTGAAATGAAAAATGCGCGTATCAAACGACGTTTTTCAACACACTTTCGATGAAAAAAATATCATGAACTTATTATTTTGTAATAAATGTTTGTGAAAAATAGTTCCTATATTTTTATTTCATTTTCATTTTGAATGAGAGGCACTGCCAAACAGGCTAATATTAAGATATAAAAACTACTTACGATATATTTAAACTAAGTAAGTAAATAAATACTTAAGTATAACAAATTAACATTTTATCAAATTGTTTATTTTTGGTAAAAAATAACATCTAGGTCATACAAATATTCCGTTTTTATATTTTTAATATTAGGCTGATTGGCGGCTTCTAGTCAGTGTCCTCTTCTTTCTGTCTCGCCTTCAAAAGGCGATAGCTCGACGAACGAAAAAAACATCTACGAGCAATTTTTCACAAATATTTGTTACGAAATATTATGTAGGTATACGGAATTTTATTTATTATTTTCTCGCAAGTGTGTTGAAAGACGTTGTTTAATACGCGTGAGCATTTGTCATTACATTACACTCTTGCAAATTTGTATCGTTCCATCAAAATGTAGGTATATATATATGCACTATAAGTATTACTAATTAAAAGCCTACATGAAATAGGTAAGTACCAACAACAAAAGCTGTAAACTTTTCTAGCTTTGTGCACCAATTTAGATGATTCGCTGGGTTAACCAACTGTCGTTGCTGACCGTACCTAACTACGTTTTTCGACCAGTCTAGGAGTATGCAAAGTAAACACACACGGCCAGGCGACTCGTGTAACCCCTAAAGACTATTTTGTATTTATGTGCTTTAGTGGTAACAAACTATTATCTAGTTTATAATAAAATAGGGACCACGATAGGCACCAACTCGTTATTTAGACTAGACAACCATCTACAAAAGAATGGGTAGTTATTGAAACCCATCCGTACTAAGTATTTAATAAACACACACACAAACAGGCAGATTAATTCACTTATGCAGGTGACACAATCATTCACAACCATAGATTATATTTCTATGTTCACAACAATAACTTTTTAAGGTACATTTTGAGAATCTATAATTATCACTGAAGCATTTAACACATTTTTTTACCAATATGATGTACAAGGTTTTAATCGAAGCGATTGCACCCCGGCTCCGCGGACTAAGTAGACGAGTGCACTGTATAGCACGGTATTCACACTAAGCGCGCGAAGCCCGCGCAAGCACAAGCACCATCGGTGCCAAGGCCATCGCTGGCGCTGATTGCGAAGCAGTTATGTCAGCTTGTGTTCTACTTATGCAATGCTTACTACCATTACGGTGCAGTTCGATGGCCCGATGATTCTTCAGCAATATTAGGTGTGCTGCTATTTAAGGTTGGACTCATTGTTTTGGTATTCTCACATTTGTTACAACGACTGCGCGATAGCAAAGACAGGACTAATGCCGTCATCGTTTTGAACTTTTTAGTTGCAGTCGGGTTATTTAAATCTTTTTTTTTAAGATAACTACTTAACTTTTTTTTTATGAGCTATTTAATGCAACTAAGATTTTTTACTTGATTGAATATGCCTGGAAGATCGACTAATTTACATATATAAGAGTTCATGACTGGAAATTTTCCTATCATGATTTTACGCACAGGGTCTGTGCGTAAAATCATTGACATGTGCACTCTCCCGTTTTGACTTATTGGTCCCAGACTTGGTCTTTGACAAACATTCTAAAGTCCAAACACAAGGTATGCCAACGTATCTTTAAATATTATTATTATACTAGGCGTCAAATTACATAATAGACCATAATTATATTCACAACATCACACTGCGCTCCAAAATATAAATCATTGCCATTGCAGGGAGCCGCAAATTGAAGTGGGGCTAGCCACGTCTGTCGCATGCCTATTATATAAATAATAAAAATAAAAATTCTGTCAAGACCCATAATACATAAAATAAAATTTCACAATACTGCAACAGAATAAATCACAATAGAATAAAATGTCAATGCAATTAAAATACATAGGTACAAAATATAAAAAGGTTACAGAATTAAAATTAAAATTAAATGTCAAATGCAATTAAAATAAACGAATGAGAATTACAAATTTTAAGGGTCACAGAATCGAAATTAAAATTAAGTATATGTCAAATTACATGGGTCACAGAATTAAAACTATTAAAAATAATGACTCAATGCCAAAATAACCACTATGTGGAGCCCTGACACAACCAGAACCAGAAGGCGTCGCGGCCGACCACCCAGAAGATGGCGGGACTAGATCGCAATTTTTAGATAAAATGAATAGTCAGTGGTCCACACTGACCCTGGACTGAAACAGCTAGCAGTCATGGAGGGAGACCTCTGCCCAGCACTGGGGTGATGCCAGTAGCCATACGTAACCAATTGCATACCCTGGTCCCGGATGCAAATTGTATACTGCACAGGCAGTTTACCTTGCTGCAAGAAGCTTGCTTAAGGCGACGATAACCGACTTTTAATGATTTTATACTGAATATCACGTTTAAACGAGTAGTGTTAAGGATTTGGAAAAAATATAACTAGGTTAAATTAGTAACTTAATATAACTAAGTACCTAGTTCCAAAGGAAAAATGCCCTTACTTACGACACGTACCTACCTAGGGAGCGGTATTTTACCAGTAGGTAATATTGTGTCCTTCTAAACAGAATTGAAGAACCTTTGAAAACTTCATGAAAATCAATTTTGAAAATGCCAGAAATAGTCATAAATAATAACCAAGGTCAAACATAGTCGCATTATGATTCCGAGGTTAAAGCTATAAGTTGGTGGGGATTGTGGAGTGAACGTCACACAATCCTCACCTCAGTGCAAGCAAACGGAGTATCGACTTGGTTTCAATTGCAACCAAAAAATAGTCGTAACGCTATGCCAAATCTCGAATATATTCAATAAGGGATGCCAGAAATATAAAGATGTCTTGGTGAGGATTACGTGTTGAGCCTTTCTCGCCACAATCCTCACCTTATTGCCGCGGAACGCTTACATTTTTGAATTTGAATTTGGTGTCAAAAAATTGTCAAGAAATAGTCGTGTCAACCATGATAATTTCGGCCTGGTTTACTATGTAGAAGTATGTTAAACTTCCATGTAAACTTCTACATGCTTTTTTTTTCAAGTTCAAGACAATGTTTAATAAATATTTACCGAGCTAAATTTCACTGTACTATATTCCTCCAAATACCCGATTACGGCGAAGCAAAAAGGAATGTTATGATATTGACCGGTATGTCTGTTACGTCATAACTTGTAAACTCCTCATCATAATTTGACAAATGAGGTACCTATTGTTGGAATTGTCTTGATCCTCCGCTGCTATGTGACGTCACATTAAATGGCGCCCTGTAGAGGACATAAAGTAACGTTTTTTTTTTAATGATGCCTTGTATCAAGTGAAAGGGAAAGGAAAGAAAAATATTTAGCACATTTCCAATATATATGTATATATATAATTATATTATAACCCCAAAATAATTTAAATAAAAATAAAAGTTGGTTATAAAAATCTATTTGATTTACAACACGTGTAACTCTGGCTTTTTAATTTGTCTATCTGTGATGTCTTGCTTATACCTTTTTAGTTGACTTTTCTGTCGTAGTTTTTGGGTTTTCGTTTTTATAACTTTGAATAGTTTATAATTTGTACTATTTTGCAGGGCCGTACCTAGGGGCTGGCCTGGCGACTGGCAGGGACCCAACCTTTTGGATGTGCGTTTCGATGGCGCGGCCACGGCGATATTTAATAAAAAAAACTATGTCAAGATTTTGTAAAAATTTGTAAAAGTTGATTCCCAAAACCATAAATTTGTCAGTTATGGTTAAAAAGTTATAAGGGTTTGAACGTGGCTGCGCCATTGAAACGCGGAGAACCGCGCGGCCATGGAGATCTTTACAACTAAGCGTTGCAGAGATCTGAAATTTTGGTAAACAACAGTTTGAATTTGTAAAAAATTTGTAAAAATAAAGAAAAAAATCTTAGGCTTATATTTTAGGAGCTGTAAGACTAAAACCCCATGGCCGCGCCATTGAAACGGTGAAAAACACGTTATCGCCGATATCTCGCTGAAAAAGCATCGTAGAGGTCTGATTTTTTTTGTAAAACCTAGATTTGAATTTGTCAATATTTGTGAAAATTCACAAAATAATCCTACAATTATAGTTCAGGAGGTGAGAACCTAAAACCCCATGGCCGCGCCATTGAAACGGTGAAAAACACGTTATCGCCGATATCTCGCTGAAAAAGCATCGCAGAGGTCTGAAGTTTTTTGTAAAACGTAGATTTGAATTTGTCATTATTTGTAAAAATACACAAAAAAGTCCTACGTTTATAGTTCAAGAGCTGTAAGCCTAAAACCCCATGGCCGCGCCATTGAAACGGTGAAAGACACGTTATTGCCGATATCTCGCTGAAAAAGCATCGCAGAGGTCTGAAGTTTTTTGTAAAACCTAGATTTGAATTGGTATTTTTTTTTATACTCATACAAATCCTAGTTTTCTATTTCAGGAGCTGTAGTAAGGTATCGCGTAGAAATAGGTCGTGATTATCCATCGAAGAAAGTAAGTATTAGCATGATCTTTTTTTGTAAACAACACCTATTAATGTGTAGAACTACCGATAATAGACAATTTTTTTTATTTATATTATTATACCTTCAATAAGTTTTGAATGTTTCGATAGGGTGATCATGGCTTATTGTTTTTAGAAAACTTTCCACCGAAATTAAATTAATGAAACGATAAGTTACAAAAATATATGTTTATTTCTTTCGATATCACATATTATTTAATTATCCCTCCATTGCTTGGTAGCTAGCGTACCTGTGCGAGCACCATAATAGATAAGTTTGCACAACATTCGTTCTCATCACATCGAAATAAAGCAAAAAAAATACGTGTGGCACTCGAGGACTGCCGCGGTAAAGCTATTGCATAGCATATATTCAAAAATAAGAAGATAATATTGTTGATTTAAAATATTTTTTTTAAAAAATACCCCTATACCCCCCCCCTAAATCGCAGAATTTACACAACCGTCAATGACGTCTGCCCTCACGCGTCTGCCCGCGTTCGGGTCGCGCACTCGGCGATCGCGCGTCATTGCCTATCCCGTCCCTCCACCCTCGTTCTGCGCGCCCGCCGTCGACTCATCGCAGGTCATTCTTATCGTTCTAACTTTTAAAATATTAGTCCAAATTACTTAGTGTAAAAGACAAATTTTATCTACATTAAATACCGAAAGCGATGAAGGTATTTATTTTGATACGAATTAACTAAATACTCTAAAATATGCAACTTAAAAAAAGTATTCAATTTAAATGTATTTATAGCTCACTATTTTGGCTATAATGGCTTCCACATAAAAGGTAGATATATGCTGTCGCGGACTTTTATTTAGAACTCTTTAAGACAAACAACCCCACAATACATTCTTTTCATGTAACTCCAGCGGTTTAGGCAGCGCACGCAAAGATAGATCTCAGAGGGCAGGATTTTTTCCGACTTACTGGATACTTATCGTTATATTATGGCTAAATCACATAAAATCTTTATAAATTGTAGCCTATGTGTTATTCTGATATATAAGCCACATTACTGTAAAGTTTCATTAAAATCCGTTCGGTAGTTTTTGCGTGAAAGAGTAACAAACATCCATCCATCCATCCTCACAAACTTTCGCGTCAGGTTTTTTTTTCGTTACGGAATTTCTACATTCGGTCGCCGCGCTCAGAGTCTCCGATAAAAGCTATGCAATAGCTTAAAAAAAATAGACTGTTGTTAGGTGCTGTGGAATATGTTCCCCCGGTTGTAGGTCTGATTGGTCATTACAAGTGTCATTGATTATACAAGCTTGCTTAGCACATCATTCCAGAATGATTTGTCATGACGATAATAAAAACGGAACGCGACGGCGAATAACCTGACTGCGAAACGATTCTGCTAATATTTTTAAAAATCCGTGGATTTATTTGCTTGTGCGTGTATCAAACAAAAATGGGTAACTTGGTGTGACGCCTACTGTACCTACGATATTGTTTACAAGGGGTTATTTAGTCTTAGACATAAGGTATGGGCTTGAGTATACAATTATTTATAAAAGAATGCTATCTTACAGGAATTCCGAATGTTGTGCAAACTTATCTGTTATGGTTCTCGCACAGGTACGCTAGCTACCATGCAATGGAGGGATAACTTAATAATATGTGATATTTAAATAAATAAACATATGTTTTTGTAACTTATCGTTTCATTTTAATTTAATTTAGGTGGAAAGTTTTCTAAGAACAATAAGCCATGGTCACCCTATCGAAACATTCAAAACTTATTGAAGGTATAATAATGTGAAAAAAATAATTTTTTTTTTCCTGTTATCGGTAGTTCTACATATTAATAGGTGTTGTTTACAAAAAAGATCATGCTGATACTTACTTTCTTCGATGGATGATCACGACTTATTTCTACGCGATACCGTACTACAGCTCCTGAAATATAAAACTAGGATTTGTTTGAGTATAAAAAAAAAACGAATTCAAAACTAAGCTTTACAAAACACTTCAGACATCTGCGATGATTTTTCAGCGAGATATCGGCGATTACGTGTTTTTCACCGGTTCAATGGCGCAGGCATGGGATTTTAGGCTTACAGCTCCTGAACTATAAACGTAGGACTTTTTTGTGTATTTTTACAAATATTGACAAATTCAAATCTAGATTTTACAAAAAACTTCAGACCTCTGCGATGCTTTTTCAGCGAGATATCGGCGATAACGTGTTTTTCACCGTTTCAATGGCGCGGCCATGGGGTTTTAGGTTTTCACCTCCTGAACTATAATTGTAGGATTATTTTGTGAATTTTCACAAATATTGACAAATTCAAATCTAGGTTTTACAAAAAAAATCAGACCTCTACGATGCATTTTCAGCGAGATATCGGCGATAACGTGTTTTTCACCGTTTCAATGGCGCGGCCATGGGGTTTTAGTCTTACAGCTCCTAAAATATAAGCCTAGGATTTTTTTCTTTATTTTTACAAATTCAAACTGTTGTTTACCAAAATTTCAGATCTCTGCAACGCTTAGTTGTAAAGATCTCCATGGCCGCGCGGTTCTCCGCGTTTCAATGGCGCGGCCACGTTCAAACCCTTGTAACTTTTTAACCATAACTTTGACAAATTTATGGTTTTGGGAATCAACTTTTACAAATTTTTACAAAATCTTAGCATAGTTTTTTTTATTAAATATCGCCGTGGCCGCGCCATCGAAACGCACATACCTTTTGGGGGGAGCACTTTGCAAACTGTGGGTATGCCCCCATTTCTGCATGGGCGCGCCGCATATGCGTTCTATTAGAAAAAAAATATTGATGGTAACTCCTTGGTTATTTATTATATATATTTATTTATTAACTTCTTGGATTTGCCCTGTATCCGTAAAACAAAATGTTTTTTTATCACATCTATATTCAAAAAGAACTGGTTTATTCTTCGTAAACGTGTATCATGTGTATGTCAATATAAACTCATTTTGAAGTTTATAATTTGAATTTTATGAGAGTTATGTTACGTTATGAGAGTAGTAAAAATAATTTTGCATTACAAGCCGTGTGTCCCATGGGATTACCTATCGGCAACTTCTCAGGAGTTAGGTATACAACATATAAAAAAAACCTTGTCCGACCCGTGAGTCGGACAAGGTTTTTTTCACATGTTTGTCTATTCATGTGGTCAAGAAAAAAGAAAAAAAAAATCGCCACTTTTTTTCCAATGGTGCATTTTATTGAGTTATTACATGGGGCGCGGGCGGCCATTGTATATCGGGTGTCTGTCTAGAAGTCACAACTTATGACCCCTGTTAAAAAATTTGCATAAGTACCTATTTTAATGGATTTGGGGTAATTTTGGACCTAAATGAATAATAAATGGAAACAAAAATGGAAATTTTTAATAGCAATAAGTTTTTTACATATTGTAGAGGTGTGCGCCGATGCCTCGGATCTCATAATGGCGGCGGCGGCGTCTGACGTAGGTCGGCGGCGGGGCGGCGCGGCGGCGGCGGCGGCGTCATCAGCATAATCGGCGTGGATGGTTCAAATTCTCTAGTTTTGTGATGTCCCAGGGTCCCAGGTGCTCCATCAATCCCTACCTAGTAGTTAAAGGGCCGTCCATTGGTAGAAATCTAAAACTGAGCAATTTACTGCATTTTAAGGACCTATTCTGCTCATTACGCCGAAGATCCTCATTAAATCTTCACCAAAGTACTCCTCCAATAAAAAAAATCTATAAATTCGTAAAACCTGTATACCAAGTTAAGTGACAGGTTTAAGTTTAAACCTCTAAAGCAGTATTATTTTAATATTACTTTAGTGTGAGAAAGATGAAGCTCTACAGGACGTATAGGTAGCACGTTAGGACGATAGCGTGGGCTGGTGGTAGGCCCCAGATCGGTTGTAAAATAAGACCTGTAGAGGAGTAACAACAAAGTTACTGAGGAAAGCAAATTTTGCCAGTCAATATTTTGTTTTAATGAGATAAAACGACAAATTAACGATTTCGGACTTTTTCCTTTACTTGTGCTGTGAGACCTTGTTTCCTGCAACACATGATTCTAGGTCAACGGGAAGATCCCTACCCAGTAAGTTTTGATTTATTTGCGAGTATCAAAATATGTCGCTTAGATGGGGGTATTTTTTTATTGCGTTTACTTAAAGGGGTGATAGACGCACGAGCAAGTACGGTTAATTATGGCTCGACGACCTAACTTGCCCGTGTGTACGCGTACTTAACCGCTGAGTATGTTCGTCGGAGATCCAACAGGTTTGAAATTTTGCTTGTAGCCCGCCTTGTATCGTCCTTAGTTTCGTAAGTGTATCGTCGGGGTTCCGCCATTTGTGTAATGTTTTTTTTAGTTTCGTTCAGAAAATTCGACAACATCGCAATACAGTGTGAGCAAGCTTCACGTGTGTCACCGACGGCGAGCCGAGTAAGTTGGCGAAGGTAAAATCCGCGTAGATACTTACTATACTTCGTACGTCTATCACCCACTTTAGAAGCTTGATATTTTTAGAGCTCCAAGAGACCACGTATTTAATACGAGGGCGGCACTGAAAATTTCGGGAATCAAGGAAGTGACACAACATTACTATTTAAAATGTATTTATTGCTTTTCGAAGTATTCTCCGCGAAATTTGACACATTTTTCCATACGATGGAACCAATCATTGAAGCAACCATTCCATTCGGAAGTTGGGGTCTCCAAAATGGCCGTTTTGTAGGCGTCCACAGCTTCTTCAGGTGATTAAAATCTCTGTCCACGCAATTTATTCTTTATTTTAGGGAAAGTATAGAAATCATTAGGGCTTAGGTCGGGGCTGTACGGCGGATGGTCTAATAATTCTATGTTTTCTTGCTCTAAAAACTCTTTTGTTCTGTGCGCGGTGTGAGAACTCGCATTGTCGTGATGGAGGATGATGCGGCGGTTGCAGTTCTCTTTACGGAGTTCAGAAACGACCTGTGGCAAACAAATGCTAGCATACCATTCTGCATTAACCGTTCTTTGTCCCTCAAGAGAAATAGTCGTAACATGGCCGGTTTTGGAGACAAACGTGGCCACCATTTTTTTTGCAACACTCCGTGAACGAACAATTTTTGTTGGCTTTAACTCATTTTCGAAAACCCAAACTCGTGACTGGTTTTTTGTTTCGGGTTCGTACCGTCACCTGATACAATGTTGTATACAGCATTTGAGGATCCTGCGTGGAATCTTTCGAGAGTTCTGACGCATCATGTAACGCGAGCCGCTTTTTGCTCTTCACAGAGCGAATGCGGTATCCATCGATAAAACAACTTTTTTACACCTAATTGTTCAAGCAAGATTATTTGTATTTGACTCACGCCAATGTCTAAAGTTGCCTGAATTTCGCGGTATGTCACATGTCGATCTTCCTCAATCAGCTTACGCACAGCATCAACGTTTTCTTGGGTGACTGCAGTTTTTGGACGACCTTGACGGGGATCATCACTGAGCTTGACACGTCCACGTTGAAATTCAGCAAACCAGCGATAAATTGTGGTTATGGATGGGGCTTCATCACCAAATGCAGAAATCATCCGGTCAACACACTGTTTTTGTGTTAAACCACTTCGAAAGTCATAATAAATCATCGCTCTTGAATTTTCTCGAGTCAATTCCATTTTCTCGACGACTAAACAAGTTTGACAAAACCTTGTGACAAGACCGAGAATCTTTTTTTAAATAAATAAATGGTATTCGATTTTTAAAACTAAGGAGTTTTCAATTAAAAAGATTTTAATATGACAGGAACAGTGGAAATATTCCATTCCCGATACTTTTAGTGCAGCCCTCGTATATAATATAATAAATTTTAAATTTCAACTTGATACACCTCGGTGTGTTCCTGAGAAAAGGGGTCTTGACAGACTGACAACAAAGTGATGCTATAAGGGTTCCGATTTGAGGTACGGAACCCTAAAACCGATAAAAAAAACTTATAAACAGAAGACTAGCCTACCAACTTCCAGTTTTCTAATTTCAAAAAACGTACGACCTTCCGTTCAAACTTTCATCCCATAATTAACCCCGCTGTGACAGAGGAACGGATAGATTGACTGCATTGTTTGTTGCCATGCTCTGTCAGATCAATAATTGCATCGTCAGTCGACCTACCACGTCTAAATCCATATTGATTTTGTGCTTGAATTTTGTTTGTAGGTATTCAGGAAGTTCACTAGACACGCGTTGAGTGCTTTTCTATAAATTTAAAAATTGTAGTCAATACTGAAATCGGTCTGTAGTTCTTGACACTGCTTCTGTCCCCACTCTTGAAGATAGGAAGCAGCACAAGAGCTCTCTTGAATAAATCTCCGTATTAAATTAATGGAGGTACAACAATGAAAATAGATTTCCAATTTTAATGTTCGCGACTGTACCAAAACAAAATGTATTTAGAAGTTTACATATAAGTTTAACATAATTCTTCATAGTAAACCAGCACCGTAATTGCCTAACAGACGATCAATCACAATCTGTTTCATTTTGACAGTTCAACAACATTCATTGCGTTATTTAGGTACGTTGTTGAGCAGACAAATTTTTTAAACATAATTACAATAAACGTAAGAAAAATTTAATTTCGCGGGCTACCTTAGCGCATCCCCCTTAAGTATAAATATGATCTCGTTATACATTAGCGTCTGGAAAAAATTGGGTAGGTATCTATAATAACAGGACGTAGAAGCCATAGCCGCAGATTTCGTTTTTCTTTTTTTTTATGTAGGTATACCTAATCTAATAGGTACTCTAAGCGCGGAAATAACAAAATTATAATTTATATCATCGATTACCCCTGAACTTAAAATTCATACAACTATAATAAAAAGCTACCAAACCGGCGGCTATTGTTCTTTACGTATTTGGCAAATTTAGAAATGTAAGGGACAGGGTTTAGGTACCTGTCTTTAGACCACAAAAAAAATCCCACGTGGACTGTTAATCAAATTGCATTATCAGTTAATCAAGTCTCCTTTATTAGCGTATTTGCTTATTCAATTAATTTACAAAGATTCAAGAAGTTACTAACTCCATTTTTCTATATTTTTTTCTGAGTGTTGAAACTGGGTCTTTAAATAATATTGGATCTAATCTTAACACGGATCGCATAAGTGGCATGTAGCCCCAAGCAGTTGCGAATGTGTTGAGACAGGATTGTCTTTGAACAAAGTGCTCAGGGTCGCTCCAAGATGATCTGTAATATAAATAGTATTATTCTATAGTTAAACTCCATTTACATGTTAAGAATTATTCGGCTGCCCCATTTGAAAGTCCCAGGAGGGCGCAAGAACATAGATAACCTTTGGGAAGTGGGTTGACTTATGAAAATGATATAAACGAGTACTAAAAAATGCTTAATTATGTCGCAGATGGAATGTCGAAACCGCTGTTTTACATAACCGCTAGCTGTTTTACAAAACACCTCCGGTATGTAAAACATATAGCGGTTGACATGCGTTACGTTACGTTTAACAAAACTGCTACCCACGTTTAGACGTAATGGTGAATGGCTTTTGTGCAGTCACAATCACAATAAGCATTTGGTGTGGCTTCTAATGCCGAATCGGTCGCAGTAACTAAGCTAGGGCACCCTGACCAATTGGATAGAATCTAACCAACTAACAAGTTAGATTATGTTAGAGAACACTAACCAAACGCGCGCGAGCCGAGCGAGCGGTGCGCGGTGCCGCGGCAGCGGCCGGCGAGCGCTACTTCTTGTACTAGTTGATCGCAGTTACTTGGGTATTTAGCATTTTTATGTCTGACTGTCATAAAACTCTGATAACTTTATATAAAATTGTCCTTAAAATCACTGTTTTCACTTGAGTTACGGTAATTTTCACTCCTATTACTCGTTTTATTTATTTCTGTTTCGGGCGCCCTTATTGTTTCTATGACACATAGAACCACGAGGGCCAAATTTTTTACTAAAATCTACAATCTGACGTCATTTCACGCTGTTTTACATAACCTCTAATCGTTGACCCGCTGCTTTGATAAATGTATGTAGTAGGTAATTATGAAAAATCGCTAAATGTTGTTAATTCGTTAAAACAGCTAGCCGTTATGTAAAACAGCGGATTCGACAATCCTTCTACGACACATATTACTTATATCAGAAATATGATAATAATAGTGTACCTAACACTGTTATTTTATGCCTTATTAACTTTGAAAATTGGTTAGTGGGTACCTACGTGATTAATTCAAAAACCTAATAACCCACATTAACAATACAATTAACCATTTTAAATCCTAGTCAATTCCGGATAATAACTAGGTTTTGAAATGGTCAAAGTGATTTAAGTACTAATACAGCCGTACAGGTTTTTTAATAGTTTTAAGAGTTGTGGAAACTTACTAAGTTTATCGGTATTAATACCTATCTCCGTTTTTTGCAAAAAAATTAAAACAGGTGGATTTCGTGGTAACGATTATGTGAAAGAACATTTTGTTCATGTCCCTTACTAGGTTTTTGTCATGGGGCAGCCGTATTTTAGACTAATGAAGATTTACTTGTATCGATGATGCGTTGCTTTATAGCGTCGACGCTGTGCTAGTTTAAGTGGTGGGCGTCGGGTGAGATGTGAAGCGAGACAATTGAGTAGAATATCCTCGCAATTGCGCGTGCGGCGCACGGCCTGGCGCAACGCCGGCGCCGCGGCCGCGTACTGCGCCAGCACCGCGCGGTGCACAAGCGCCGCGCCCGGCAGCACCATGGAGTACGAGTCACCCCACTTACTGCTATAACCCCATGCGCCCTGTGTCGAACAAATAACCATTAAGTACCTTAAAGTTATTAAGGAAAATAAATCCTAGTAGATAACCTATACATTGTATATGTACCATCGAAGAAGTTCATATCTATACACCGTAAGGACTATTTCTGCTTGCAGTGCTCGGCCGCTTTAGAACCGGGGCGGCAACAGATGTGGTAATGGTGTTCACGGGATTTTGTTTTCAAACTGCTTAGATATGAAGTTCTTCGATAGTACATGCTAACCTTTGCCTCGTCCCAGAAGTGAGTTCGAGCCGGATAGCCGACTATCCGCTCCGGAAAATGTTGCCACACGCGAAAAGCGAAATCAAGCTCTTCGGCCAGTAGAGGAGCATCGCCGTCTAGAGAAAATACACCAGCCGTTGGAACTGCCCATAGTGGTTGCCACCTAGCCGAAACACCTTCCCTAAAAAGAAATTCCAAGTAGTTTGTACCTAAGAAATTATGATAAGTGGTTAGTAATTACAAGTCGAAAGGATTTTCAAATTACCCAGGATAGTGAGTGGTGGCGTCAACAACGAGCACGGGTAACGGGTCGCGCGTGTCACCAGCTATGCGGGATAATGATTTTAGCGAAGGAGCGGCACGCTCGCTATCCCACACTAAAACGACCTACAAAATAACATTTAAAAAATAAATATCATAACTAGTATATTTATATATTACTCTTCTCCATATGAACCTATTACGCTTTGGAATGAGCAAATAGTTTCATCTTTATATTTCATCATTAAGTATGCAAGGGAGTCCACTGTTCCATGTCAGTTTAATTAAATTATATACAAAAAATGTTCAATATTAATCTTTTTATATTTCTATGTTAATTAATGTAATTGGTGTTGTACCGTTTTAATTAACTATAAATAAATAAATCTTTCTGACTGACTGATTCCATTTCAATTCAAAATAAATGTTTTGAGTTGTTTGATAACTTCACGCCTGTTTCCGCGAAAGGTTAGGCAGAGGTGCACATAATAGGTATTTCACAAACGTTATTTCATAACTTAAATATTAATATACAAATAAGGCTACTGGCTAATTTCCATTTTACCTTCTCACAATATTCACTGCTCGCTATGTTGGCGAGTAGCTTATGTAACGCTGCTGATGTAGCTTGGACGTATAATAAGGCTGTATACATATTTCCCGGTGTAGGCGGTGGCGCTGCCAGAGGCACCGACGGAGCAGGGAGAGGAGACAGCGGGGCGGATGGACAAACCGGGGCTTGGAGAATGGGGGCCGCAATAGGAAAATGAACTCGGGAATCACCATAAGTTGTTAAAGTTCCCAGGGCACCAGGAGATGCATTCCAAATTAAAGCTTCTCGTTGATTCGACAATCTGTGTTCTAACACACGCTCCAATAAAATCTGTAAATATAATAAACATTACGTTTAGCTAGCAGACCCAGTTCTAAAATTCATTAGGTCAAGATATTGTATTGCTAAACTCTCATCAAAATCAACGCATTCTTGTTTCTGGTGGTATAAGATTTTCGCTTTCTTTTTGACAAATAATTTAAGTCGGTTGGAGATAAAACTGTCGGCTTAAGCAGATTCGACGGAGTCTAGTTATCGGTCATGTATAGCTCCGACTGTGTCTCGCACTGGAAAAATGTAGGAGTTGTTCTTGTAACCTGCATGCAACTGAAGTCTCCGGCACGGGGTCGCTGGGGTCCGGAGTTTTGGTCCTTGTGTAAGGAGCTTCACACACCAAACGCGATGTGGTGCGGCACAGTTTGTGTAGGTACCTACTGTTTTTTTGATTATTCTGGACCGTCCGTCCGGTTTTGTATAAAAGCCAAGCCGCGCCTCGCCACGCCGCGCTGCACCCCACCGCACTACACTTGGTGTGGAGCTCATTACCGACACTGTGGTCGTCTCAGAAAATAATTACCACAGACAAGTGCATTAAAATATAAACCTATATTTTGACTTAGGGCCGCTCACTGGCGGCACGGCCTATATTTATGCGACAACTAGAAATATAACGACAATAAAATTGAAATTAGCGATGCCGCAGTATCCTTAGTATCCGCGACGTCTTTAGGCAGCATCATTGAAATTTCAGTTTTATTGTCATACATTCGTTGCATAAAATATCCTTTGCCGTGCCGTGCCGCCAGTGAGCGCCGGCCCTTACACCACAAATATTAATCGAAGAATAAGATAAGAAATTTGTTTTTTAGGAACAAATCAAACTTATAAAGATGTGTTCGCTAAATACATATTTGTTATAGTCAACCGGATACAACCTGACACTGACCTGCAAGTTGCAAAAAACGTAACAAAATTTTTTTTTCGCGGCTACAGCTCTCATTCACCATAGGTAAGACATAAACGTGTTTATCTTTATATGAATTTACTTCAAATATCTGCTTCGCATTAACATTTCAACACATTAATTTCCTCAAAATCGTTATCTCTATACGCCAATTTTTATTAACCAAATAAGTAAAACAAATAGGGGTTTATTTATAATAAACGTTGCTTAAAGTAGTGAAATTCGAATGTCAAAAATGTATGGTTAAACAGTCGCTAATCATAACTTAACATTAAGCAACGTTTCTATATAAACCCCCCTAAAGAAAAATACACTTTAATTAAGTATAATATATACCTACCTCTATTGTAGTGAACACAATTTTTTCGATTGAAGAAAAATACTGCTCCCAGAGAAATTGAGTTTGTTGTCGCAGAGCAAGAATACGCTCAGGAGGAACAGAGCGCACCAGCTCAGGAACCTAAATAATAAAAATTTAAGGTTATGGACTATAAAAAACAATGTCCGAGATTGATTTTTCTCAGTACTTAGGTAGATCGTATATTTGTTTGTACCATCGAATAAGTTCATATCTAACCACCAAGGACCACCAAGGACTATTCTTGCTTGCAGCGCTCGGCAGCTATAGCACCGGGCCGGTAACAGATGTGGTCATCGTGTTCACGTTTTGTTTTGAAACTGGTTAGATATGAACTTCTTTGATGGTACCTACGTGAAAGAATTCGTTCAGAAGTTCAGATAAAGTCGTTGGGTTGCTTCCCTGGACGGAAATATTATGTGTTGTGATTTGAATCACGGTTTGAATGGCATAAATCGTGTGATATACAGGGTGATTGGAAGATGGGTGCAAAGCTTTAAGGCGAAGATAGTACAGACAATTTAGAACCATTTAAGCCATGGTTGTCTTAGACGAAGTCTTACCAAATATTTTTAACCAAATTTTTAAGTTTTTTTTCGGAAATTCTCGAAATTTAATGTAAACTGCATAATTATGGCCAAATTGAATGATAAATGAATTCATTTTTTATTTATTTAATTAAAGTAATGTGTAAGCAATCAAGCAAAACATGTTTAAGGCTTCTGTGTCATTAGACATTTTTTTTACAGACATCTTCATTTAATCAGCTACCTAACGAGGTACAAAAGTTAAAAAAATATGTAGAGGTGCCGATGAATTCTGGGAAATTTTCAAAAAAACAAAAATATGGTTTTCTCGAATCCCATTAATTTTTGCCTAGGCTTTACGGGGTGCTTAATTGTTGCAAATGGGTCACACTATCACTTCCTGGAAGGAATACGTCACATTACAAGTCACCCTGTATAATATCACATACACAAACAGGTAGACCCGCAACCCTGTAGGCTACGAATATTGTTATCAGTCTTTAGCCCGCACAAATATATTACGAGTATGTTCCGTTCGGATATATCGAATTCACGACACGTAGCCTATCGCTCCGTCACTGCACCAAGCGTGCCGTCACATTGCACTAACCTGCAATAGGAGTCGTTCATCTGCCCAAATAACAGCACGCCGCCAATCGATGCGTTCGTCAAAAGGTAACCGCCAACCATTGCTTAATAAAACGGGTATGCATCCTGCTGCTAATGCCTCAAGAAAGCGATAAGAACCCAAACGCCGTCCTCGTGCCACAAGGCAAAATGTTGAGTTGGCTAATAACTGCTCATAATCAAATCTGCGAAAAGTCAAATGTACATACTAATTATATAATTATTATGTAACAAGCTGTTGGCCGCGACTTCATTTGAGTGTCTTTTGTATTTCATCATTTATTTGTCAATCAAATCGCGGGCAGAAGCTATTTTTAAGGCTCATGCAGACCAGCGCGACGTGACGGCGCGACGCGACTCGAACATACAATTTCTAAGAAAACCTCACGGTATAACGCGTCGCGCTAGTTTGCACGAAGCTTTAACATAAATTTATAACAGTCGATATTATGCTATGTCATTTAACGGGATACAAAGTATATTATGAGTTATTCAGTTACTTTATAACCTGGATTACTCATAATATACTTTTCATCTGTGTGCCAAATATCTAAATTCGTTTAGCAGGTTTTGCGTGATTGAGTAACAGACATCCAAACATTCACATTTATAATAATAACAGTCGTTAAGATATGTCATTTACCGGGATAAAAAGTATAAGTTATCCAGGATATAAACTATCTGTGGGCAAATATCTAAATCCGTTCAGCCGATTTTGCGTGATTGGGTAATAAACATCGAAACATACGAACTTAAACAACAAGTTAGTTAGTTTTTGCTTACCCTAAACCTCTTAAGGGGTCATTGTACTCATTATTATGAACAACTTTTACTATGGGACAAACGCCGAAATCGAGAAAAAAAAATCTGCTGTTCCCTACATTTATGTTCGTATATCTCGTTGAAATATAGGGAACAGCAGATTTTTTTTTCGCTAAGACAAAGTTGACAACGAAACAGAGGCTAAGCTTCTAAAGAGCGAGCAAAATTTATACCTATTTGGTAGGGTTGGCACAGGAGAATAAAATTAACTTCCTTTTTTTTTTGGTCGGGGATATCATCAAATAACTTCTCCCGCTTCTCTCCGGCGGAGCGGGAGGGCGTGTCTGACTCTTACCCGTGTTCTTTCAGTTGCCTGTACTTTGCCAGGGGCCACGGTATCCCTTTTGGATTTTCCCGCGACCCCGGCAGGCATCGGTCCTAGCGGACCCCGTCAGTTGTGCTGACATGTCTTTGAGGCGCGCGTGGAACACAACGTGCCGTCAACCCGGGCCTGGTTCTTATCGGACGACGAGTTACCCATTGCTCACCGTCCGCAAGCCCGCGCCTACGGTGGCCGGGAATCGGCCTGCGATTCCCGACGCCCAGGGCGTCTCCTGCGAAGGCTAGGAGCGTGAGGGCGCGAAGTTTGCCTCTCCCTCACACGTTCCGCCTCCTCCTTAGCGAGCATTACTGCTTCGCAGAAGGAGGTGACTGCTTCCCACGCCTTCTCGCTAAATGGCCTAAACCAGGGCCGGACCCGAGAGATCACTGCCGCCGATCGCCTCCACAAGGACACGGCGGTGCCCTGCCCAAGCCAGGCAGACCTCCACTGTATGCTTCACCGTGTCCTTCGGGCGAGTGGACAGTGGTGACACCCGGGCGTTTCCTCCCTCCTTATCCGAAACAGGAACCTCCCGAAACAACCGTGTCCGGTCAGGACCTGCGTCAGGTGGAAGGTAAGGACGCCGTTGCGCTTCTCTAGCCACTCCTCAAAGAGGGGACTTATCGCCGCAATTGTGGCGTGCCCTTGTTGCACCCCCGGGTTGAGTTTTCTTTCGATATTGAGGTATGAGGTATCTATCTACTAATAAATTATAATCAAGTCACTACTTACCTAGTGGAGCCTTTGGAGTAGTTAAAAAATTCTATGTAGTGGTATAGGTAGTGGGGCGCTTCATTTCAGACTGGGCAAGCTATACTTATACCGGTAGGTCTAATGTAATATTATGTGTCAATAGTGAAAAAAAATCTAATCCCTACGAGGCGGGATTAAAATTAGCGAGATTTAAAAAAATCGGGCTCGCTAAGCTCGCTCTTGCGTCCCAGTTTCTCTTAATTGTTTAGCTTTCTTGCATAAGTCGACAAAGCAAGTCCTATTTCTGTATTAAATTATCAAACGAGATCACACCTCTCCCAGGGGGGCTGATTAAGATTGTTGAGCTTGCTTCGCGTGCATCTTAATTGCTCTTAATTCTTATACCAAAAGCAGAAAAGTATAAGAATTCATACAGTAGTATGAATAGTCAGTGGCGGCGTTAGGCGTCGGTGACGTCGCCAAAAACCGACAACCGCGCGCCTGAGGGGGCCTCGCAAAAGTATTAAAGTTTAGTTATTCGTATTTATTTCCTCCCTGGCGCCCGGTCCTGGAGGTCCCCTAATCTCGAGCCCATAATATGTTCAGTAACAAACAGGCAGTTTGTAGTTGGAGGCTCGGAACTACATATGCAAAGTTCACCCATACACAAACGGAGAACTGGTGTACCTCGACACTGGGCTGCAAGCAGTCCAAGGAGGCTATGCCATCCTTGGATAGCAGGATAACCAGACGCTTATTACGCCTGGCCAGGAACAGCCTGCATCTGGTGACGGGGACCATCACGGGACACTGCTCGCTAAACAAACACTTCCACACAATAGGCACAACGGACAGTCCTCGAAACCGTCGCGCACGTGCTCTTTGAATGCACAGGCGTCACCCAGATTAGAACAGAAACCCTCGGGTCACCCAGATCTTTCACAGATGTTCTGAACAGACCAGGACTTTTAATTAACTTCTGGAGGGAGGTGGGTTGGTTGGAATAACCATCAAATGGCCGCCATGGCCAACGCACAATGGTCCACCTGACGGACTAAGTGCGGAAACCAAACCCCATAACATAGAACGTCTTTGTTTAGAAACGTCGATTTGGCTAGTGTTAAATCCAGAAAAACTATTTTTTTAAAGTGCTGTTTTATTTTTATCTCCTAAACTTTAGAATCTAAAAACTAACCAAATTCTACCAAGTAAAACAATAGGAGTGTAGATGTCGTGGCCAAATCTTAGAATTGATCATTTTATCAAGTTTTCGATCATTTCATGAAGTGTTCAATAATTTCATGAAATGGTTGTGTTTTACGAAATGGCCAGCTAAAATTGACTATATCGTTTAAGGCGAAAGCGTCAAGGTAGCCCGCGAAATTCAAATATTCTTACGTGAAATATTCTTACGATTTTTGCAATTTGCAGGTCAGTATCATGTTCTATGTAGATCCAAATATGATTCGCGGCCGTATCAAATTTTTATTTATGGAATTATAATCATAAAAATGATCAATACAACTCTCTAAGTTCATGTAATCCCCTTGAATGACTATTTCATGAAATGATGACATTTGACAATTATGCTAACTTATGGAGTTGTATTGCTGATTGTGTTATGATTATAATAATGTAAAGCCATATTTGTTACGGTTGCGAATCATATTTTAATAAACATAAAACCTGACACTGACCTGCAAAATGCAAAAAACTTATCGTAGCGCATCCCCCTTAAATGTCAACGTTTAATGATATGTCAGTCGACGTTTGGCCATATCATTAAAGTAGGGTGGATACCCTATAACTACTTAAACCATGGATATGGTTTGAGTAGTAAAAGCTGTAGTAAAAATTGCCAAGTAACTGCGATGAACTTAGAAGTAGCGCTCGCCAGCCGCTGAACTAATGTTTGGCCACATCATGAAGTAGTTGTGCATTTAACTGTTCATATTGTTAAATGTTGAGTATTCAATGATTTGGCCAGACCACATTATGATGACCAGATGACTTCATGAAATTCAACCATTTCATGAAATGATCAATTCTAAGATCTGGCCGTGGCATATATAAAAGTATATTTTGATTATGGTTAATTTTAGGGTAATTTATTTTAAATATCAGGCTCTTGCCCTTTTCGTGACAAATGGTTAGTTAGAATGAACATTAAGCTTATAATAAGGAAAAATATACGAACTTATCATATTCTCTGTTGTCTTCATCACACCTTTCATCACGTAAATCCTTCCAAGATTTTCCATGACGGCATGTGGTAACCAGAATTAAATGATTACCATCATGTAAATGCCACAGTGAATTCCTTGTTTCACTACCAATACCATGAACATATCTCTTGCCTTTAAACGCCAACAAATGTCGCCTTGGTGCGGGGAATGGGTTGCTAGTAGCAGCAGGTGGAATTCCACCACGCTCTGGATGTTCTTTGTGAAACAATGGTAATGAAATATCAAATTCATCCCTAAAGAATGCTTCGGATGCACTAGCTCTCGCTAAAATTGCCTCTCCTGGGCTAAATCCTAGTGCACTTTCAGCATAGTCAGGCCATGTCCCAGCATACAAATTAAATATGAGATGATTTCGCCCATTATTCCAATAAGGTAAACGAGATAGGCGTGATGCCACATCTGGGGCATGCTCAGGAGACAGTGGATCGGCATCTAACGTATCTATGGCAGGCACATAAAGGCAAGCTTCATTTGGATCTCTTGTGGCATACCGAGACTCTCTGATGACTGATAGTACTTTACGATATGAAGCACTAACTGGGCCGTCACTAGGGTAAACGTAAATTTTTGGATCTTTACCACATTTGGAAAAGTCGAAGCAAGTCTCCATTCTACAAGGAATCGTTCCTATTGTCAACTTTCTATGTGGTTGAGAAGGCAACTCGGACAGCTCTTCCAAAGAAGCAAAACTGGGCAGTTGACTCAGTCGGCTGTTTTGAGTCCGTTCTGACTTCAAATGATATGTACCGAAATAACAATATACCAAAACTCCACAGGTAAAAGAGAGAAGAACAAAACGTTTTTTAGCTTGCATAATTAACACTATTAAAAATATTGCTTAAAGTTGAGTTTCCTTAGCAATTATCATAGCTATGGTAGTTAATTGTTATGGAATATTTATTCCTTGCGATACAACGCCCGTTTAATCTTTCGATCACTCGTAAAACAACCAACAGCCAACACAAACAAACATATCGTTTTGAAGACTTGACAGTGACACACTGACACCTGACACCTACAGACCTGACAGTGACACAGAACAAAAGTATTCCACATCCGATTTTTAAATTCCGTAGGTTGACGCTGAAATGCTCGGAAACTTGTTAGACTAGAAAGCACTGAGTACTTTGTGTATTATGCGGACATTTTTATCGAAAAGCATGAATTCGAGAGCAAGTCAGGCGAGCTCGAAATTTTTTACAGCACGTCTCGTAATTCTCAGCTTAGTTTGTTTTGATCAAATGGAAATAGAAGCTGCTTTGTTGACTTATGCAGAAAAGTTAGAGAATAAGAAGAACATAGGTTGCAAAAACGATTTTCGATTTTTTTTCACCTGGCATTAAAATTTTGCACATCCCAAGGGGCCTCCCAAATGCTTTCTACTGAATATATTATTTTGGTTGAATAACTGAACGAATCGATTTACTCAAAATTTTATTAAGTTGAATATAATTCCTTTGCTTGACAAGGACCGAGAATCCGTAGAGTAACTATGTCAGAAGGCAAGTTCAAATATCCGTAGATCTACGAACAAGTCCGTAGGTCTGGCAATACTACAGCACAGAGAGAACTTAAAGAGAAAAAAGAAAAACTGACTTTAGTCTATGGAAAAAATACTTTTTTACCAATTCTGCGTACACACCGGCCCAACGAACGCCAACAAAGGATAATCAGCGTTTGCTACTGTTAAGACATAAAGCCTTCTTACTAATTATAATCTATGCCTATCATAGATTGTTGTTTGTGGTGTTGTGCAAAACAACCGATCAAGTAAAATATATATTTAGCTGATTGCAAATATTCTGTTCTTTAATTTGATTCCTTATTCACACTAAAGTTTCCACAACTTAGCTATCACACGCTCGTTGGCCTTCGGAGGTACGTCCAAATAAAATAGTGGTCGAACAAATGATCGTTGGCATCTGATTCCGGGTCGCATTTGCAATTTGATCATGGACGACGACGAAATAATTATAATTGCTTGTTTTATATACCTACCATAACGAGTTAGCATGGACAAGAAAAATTAAACGAAAGCACTGATTTTCTCTTTTTTCTTAGAATTCTCTGCGTAAATCGATAATGTAATTGTAGATAGTAAATATTTTCGAGCTTGCTACGCTCGCTCTAACATCCTATAATCTTCTGATCCTCTTGCTTTACTGTATTCGACAACGTATCCCCTATTTCTGTATCAATGAAAACCAAATGGTTTTCATTGATACATAAATAGGGGATACGGTGGCAAAAGTAAATACTTTTGCCATCCCGTGCCTTCGACAGGCTTAGTCCGCTAGAGTGCGCCAGGGTATTGATTGATGCACACGGGCGCTACATGGGCTACAGCCTATAGTAGGTATATAAAACTGGAGAAGCCTGATTCTGCAAGCGTTATCCGACATTCCCCTTTGTAAAAGTACAAGAACAAATGTTATACACGTTGTTATAGACCACTATTTTATTTTGACGTTCAAAAGTGCCTTACAAGGGCCTATTTGAAATAAATGATTTGACTTTGACTTTGACTTTGACTTTGACTTATAGTACGTTCATAAAAACTACTTTCAAATCAATTCAAACGCAGTTCGTAAATCGTTCTATAACTTTGATCAAAGATCTTTGATCAAAGTTAATATGATGAAGTTTATTATACCATGTGATAGTGTAATACCCACCATAGACAATAGTATATTACTCGTAGAGTATATTATGTTCTGTGGTATATTAGCTATGCCTCTATATTATATTCTGTGGACTGACTGTGACTGTTACATGCTCTATGCTCTGTGACTGTGACCGTAGGGCATCCGGAATAGTGTGCTGTGCTTGTGTGAATCATATTTCACAAAAAATATTGTGCAGTGATTTAGAGTTTATATCTTATTTTTGATAATAGACGGTAAGTTAATCGTTAATTATTAAAATGACTTGGTATTATGATAAATCGGTATCAAATCCAGCAATAGTGGCAGAATCAATTCCAGGCGTTCGACGCCATTTTCCGTAACAAATGAAGTGGCTGCCCGGTGCCGGTGGTATTGGATTTGCGTGGTTTCACTAATATGAACATGAAATCGAACCGAAAAATGATTTCATAAATATGCTTATTCTTGAAAATTGCTATTTTAATGACTTGGTATTGAAAATTTTGAAATAACCTGCCCGACCGACCCAACCTGACGCGACGCCGATGTATGTATGTATGTACGTGGCTGTACCTTTTCTATGCCTAATGTGTTAGTTTACTTTTAAATTCATGCGCGGTCGCGGCTTGGGTTTCAAAGGTGGGTCTTACATGGAAAACTTGCGTCGGGGGATCTATGTCTCGACATTTTCATTTCCTGATATACATATCAGGAAATGAAAATGTCGAGACATAGATTTAAAACTAAGTTGAAGTGGTGTCAGAACAATGGAAGGCAGATAAAAATGGATATCATTGCAACCCTTCACGAAGAAAAGAAATTTAGTTCTTTTTGGAAGCAAACCAACTCTTTGAATCCTCGGCCTAGCCTGCCATCGAACTTCGATGGCTTATCACAGTTATCACATAACAGTGATATAGCCAACATGTTTATGAACCCCTTTAAAGTCTATGCATTTAGGCGAGGCATTCGGACCCCGTGTGAAGGTGATCCTCATGTATGATTTAACGTGAAAGATCTAAAAGATGCGTTAAAAAGTATGAAACGAGGCAGGGCACGATGGTTGTGTTTGAGCATTTTAGGTTCGCTGGTGTAGATTACACACACACACATATGCCAAATTACAGCTTTCTAGTAGGTACTAACCGTCTCTGAGCTAACTGCAAAGCAGTAGTATATATAACGAAATTAAAAGGAAAACTATCTCAGCTAAGTAGGCTGTACAGGTTAACGAGTAATCATCGACCAACTTAAATTTGCAGTTTGAAAAACATGTTCTCCCATACATTCCGCATGTTTTTCAAACTGCAATGTTAAGTTTGTTCTTGGAATAAATTCATCCCAACTACGGAACCCTTCATTGTGCGTGGTCCGATACGCACTTAGCCGGTTTTTTTTTTTTAGTTTAATTTTTACCTCAACAGGGAAGCTCTTTGCCGAGCTCTTTGCGGTATCACACCTGATTTGAACTGATTTAAAACGTGGAAACGAGGTTCACACGGAATCTTCATTAGTATCTAAAATGAAAATGCGTCAAAAAATTTGACAACCATATTTTTAATTTTTACCTATAATGAAAAAAGTCAATTTCTGGCCCAACTTGTAGAAAACAAATAAGACGAATCATGCATTCTTTTAGATTAATAAAAGAAGATATTTTCTTATTATTTGGTGATTCTATGTTTATGCAACATGCGGCACAACATAGTTTTAGGCTTTTAGATGATATGGTTTATTCAGACAATATTATTCAATTATAGATGTCATCTCGAGGAAGAGGCTATGGAGGTAGGGGCAGCTATAGCGGTGGCAGAGGGAGTGGCTATAGAGGATCATACAGAGGAAGTAGCAGTCGAGGCTCTTATGAGAGTCGAGGTGGGCGCGGTGGAGGTTACTCCTCATACAATAATGATTCGCGATACAACAGTGGCAGTGCAAGCCGATACAATTCCAGTCGTGACAGGATGGAGGACTCCTATAAAAAACCATATAGATCTGTAAGTATGCCAACGAAATCAAATTCTTAATCATTCCAAAAGATATGTGGGGAGCACCAAATAGTACTTGTTATTTTTCATTATCATGCAATCAGTAAAATGACTAAGAGCAGTGTTGCTGGAATTGTTGTACACTAAATCTGGCTTAAATAAATCCGGAGAATTAACACAAACAAAAGTGAGACTGAAAGAACAAAAAATGTATACTAACACTACTAGATGATAATATGATAAGTTCTAAGACAATACTAAAGCTAAATTCATAAAAAAGGTGTATTTAAAAAAAAACTCAATTACTTTATGTAATAAAAATAAATGGTTATTTTTCTGGTATTAAGGGCATGATTATCTACGAAAAACGTAATAAATTTTTCCCGGATAATTCTGAGTGTTTCCTTGCTTGTTTAATAGAAAGTGTTTTTTTTTTTAGGAAAGTTCTGCTAGTTATTCCAACCGTGATTACGGTGGTCGCTCTGGGTCTCCAGACCGAAAGCGGATGAGGATGGAGGTCAGTATATTGTGATTACAGGTTATTTTGACTTAAAACTTCTACAAACACTATATTACTGTATATTTCGACAAATCAACGAAAACCTGAAAGTTTAAATGAAAGTAATGGCCGTCACAGCAACTGTATATACAGTAAGACTTGCTAAAACATACAGTTAATAAACAACATGCTCATAGAATCATCACAGAATTTTGAAACATAAAATATAGCTATATAATATCTTCCTTAAGGAAATCAAATTTAGAGGAAAATTAAAGATACATTCCTGACAGGCTATAAAATAAGAAATATTTGGCGAAGTTAGTGATTTATATAGCTATGTATGGGTTATCTTGAATCTAGAGAAAATGAGAAATATTGTGGTATAATCACTTGTTGGATTTGATATGCAGATCTTTGGGTAAGCCATGATTTACATAAGCAGATAATATAGAGATGCATACGGGCGTGAACTATTACTTCAAGAATTTGACAAGGATACCGATAATTTTGAACTATTCAAGCTGAAACAACTATGAGTATGATAATGCTATACACAAGGACTAATGAATAGTTAGAATTATTAAACTTCCAGACTTTATCTAATTTAGATATGGACCACCCCTATTCCTCTAATATCAATGTGAGCATGTGTGATGTAAGACTATTTTTTTTATTCATGTGCCTGAGCATTATTTACTGCTAGGCGATAACAATCACAAAGGAAAGAAATATTTAAAAAATTGTAAAAGTGAGATGGTGAATCTAGAGAAAAAAAAGATTCAATCGCATTGGACTTTGGCAATAACTTGTAAAAGGAATTTATTGGTGCCTAAGACTAGTGTGTTTACACTTTGGCGAGGGCTAGAAAAGAAGAATAATACAATTTCCATCCTCATTAAACACTTTTCTATTTCATATGTAAAGCGTGTCGAAAGAACCAAAGAGAGTTATGTACAGGGTTCCTCGAGCGATAGACGTAGCCATGATGGAGGCGGCCATTACGGATCATATGGCGCTCGGCAAGAGAGTTACAGCAGCGAAAGGAGATCGTTCGGTGGCGAAGATCGGAGACGCTCGCCAAACCGAGAAAGCTACCGCAAGCCGAGCGGAATGGGCCCGCCGCGAGAGGTGGCCAGGACCGCGACGCGCCCGCGCGCTGTCCGCCGATCCTTCCGCGGCCGCACCATGCGCTCGCGGGCCACCTTTCGAGGCGCACCGCGCTCTCGCGGTACATTTACCTCTAGGCGATACACCGAAAGAACGCTCGGTTACACCCGTGCGTTCCGATCTCTCAAGGGCCGAAGGTAATTCGATACACTGAGTATGTACCCATTGCTTACATTTAGTTTATTTTTTCACAAACCAACGAGAGTACCAGAAATGAGTGAGGCCGAAATCGACACCACGATTGAAATATTATGATGGTAAAATCACTGACGGTGAACCGATATTGAAATTAACACCCGTCCATGTAAAAGGAGACGCTCTAAGAAATGTAGAAATGAGAGCTACTACGATGGTACAGCGGCTGTTGTAATAAAAGTAGAATAAATAATTGGATATTGAATTTTATAATGAAGAATGTGTATGTATTGCGATGACTATATAACATCTTCTTAAATTTGAGTTTAAATTACGAATAACTATGTACACTAATATATTTTGAATTATCAACAAGCAGCTCTGTCAAGTCTAAGGAAGAGGACGCTTCCTCGACAGAAGAGGATTGGGATGCTGAAGAGAAGGAAGAGGCTACTGAAGAAAAAAAAGAGACCAAAATCAAATCTCCCAAGGTAATTTTTTTTTTATAAATGGGTTTAGGTACCAAGTAAGTGGTTCAAGTGAATAATATCATGTTAGGTTAATTCAAAATTGACTTCTGTAAAAAATTATGTGTATTAAAGTTCTTTTTTAGTTTCGAGCTGTACAATTTTCTTTTATATTTTTTTTAATTGATTAGCAGGTTATCTTTAAAAAAAGTAGAACATGTCACATAGTCCTACGTAGGCAGCTTTGGCCTGCTTGTTAATCGACAAAGGAACTCAGTGGCAGGAGGCTGTAATTCTTGAATGTTCCTCGTAAATTTTGAAGAAGGATTCAAGAGACTTCTTTTTATGAGGCAACTTACGTTTACTTTAGAAAAAGACTAAACATAACCGTTTTTTACTAAATGCATATGAAAGTTTATACGGTACTTATAAAAATATACAATTTATAAATTTTTTGTCTGTTTGTTCCGGTTAATTTCTGAAACGGCTGGACCGATTTTGCCGGGACTTACACTGGCAGATAGCTAATATTATAAGGAGTAACTTAGGTTACGTTTATTAGAGAAAGAATTAGGGCCCCGGCGGGCGAAGCCGCGGGCAGTCATAATATTAGTACTGATTATAACTTATTTTTTCATGGAATGAGTTACAAAAATGCTTCATAGTACTAACTAGAGTTACCACGCCTGGCTTCGCACGGGTAGCACTAAATACATACATACCTACCTACCTATATAGGTACATACCTACCTACCTATATACATACCTACCTACCATATATATCTACCTACCCTACCATATATATCTACCTACCCTACCATACATATCTACCTACCCTACCTACCTACCATACATACCTACCTACATACATACATACCTACCTACCTACGTACCTACTAAAATAATCTTCGCATTATTGCCTTTCTAATGAAACCGGTTTGGGCACATCGGTTGGAGGGTTTCAAAGTTTGTAATGGACATAGCGTCGTCTTAGAG
This sequence comes from Agrochola circellaris, assembly GCA_914767755.1. Taxonomy (NCBI): domain Eukaryota; kingdom Metazoa; phylum Arthropoda; class Insecta; order Lepidoptera; family Noctuidae; genus Agrochola; species Agrochola circellaris. The sequence goes on along the minus strand of OU611841.1, from coordinate 11,073,087 downwards.
TGAAAACCTCATAAATACGAAAAACTGGGAAGTTATATAAATGCTGATCGCACGGTAAAATCTGCTTACGCGATGCAGGATTTTGCGTGACGTCAGTATGGTGTGTAGGTCGCATGTGGCGATATAAATGCCGCCACAAAACTAGGGCGTGCGTTGCGAGGTTTTGTTTTCCAAAAATGTTATAAAATAAAAATTCAAAGTTGCAATCCCGAGCTTTTCACGCTAAGGCGACGTTATGTAGAAACATTTTTTGTGTTTTATATAGAGGGTGTCAGGGACATCGACGCGAAAACTGATACCATGGATTGAGTACATGATCCTGAAATTTTTCGTCGTTTATTTAAAAAAAAATCTGCTATTTCATAGAAAATAGCAATGTCTCCGCGATCAAAATGTATGAAAGCAGATTTTTTCTTAAAAATCGGCTTTTTAAGCTATTGCATAGCTTTTATCGGAGACTCTGAGCGCGGCGACCGAATGTAGAAATTCCGTAACGAAAAAAAAACCTGACGCGAAAGTTTGTGAGGATGGATGGATGGATGTTTGTTACTCTTTCACGCAAAAACTACCAAACGGATTTTAATGAAACTTTACAGTAATGTGGCTTATATATCAGAATAACACATAGGCTACAATTTATAAAGATTTTATGTGATTTAGCCATAATATAACGATAAGTATCCAGTAAGTCGGAAAAAATCCTGCCCTCTGAGATCTATCTTTGCGTGCGCTGCCTAAACCGCTGGAGTTACATGAAAAGAATGTATTGTGGGGTTGTTTGTCTTAAAGAGTTCTAAATAAAAGTCCGCGACAGCATATATCTACCTTTTATGTGGAAGCCATTATAGCCAAAATAGTGAGCTATAAATACATTTAAATTGAATACTTTTTTTAAGTTGCATATTTTAGAGTATTTAGTTAATTCGTATCCAAATAAATACCTTCATCGCTTTCGGTATTTAATGTAGATAAAATTTGTCTTTTACACTAAGTAATTTGGACTAATATTTTAAAAGTTAGAACGATAAGAATGACCTGCGATGAGTCGACGGCGGGCGCGCAGAACGAGGGTGGAGGGGCGGGATAGGCAATGACGCGCGATCGCCGAGTGCGCGACCCGAACGCGGGCAGACGCGTGAGGGCAGACGTCATTGACGGTTGTGTAAATTCTGCGATTTAGGGGGGGGGGGGGTATAGGGGTATTTTTTTTTTTAATATTTTAAATCAACAATATTATCTTCTTATTTTTGAATATATGCTATGCAATAGCATTACCGCGGCAGTCCTCGAGTGCCACACGTATTTTTTTGTTTTTTTTTCGCATTTTGGTTCAGAATCATGTACTGAATCCATGGTAACAGTTTTCGCGTTGATGTCCCTGCTACCCTGTATATAAAACAAAAAAACTACTGTGCGCAAATTCGAAAATGTACTTTTTTTTTTGTTTTGCAAACTACTCTTAGTTTATTAATTCATAGGTCGAACCTGAAGTGTCAGACGGCGAGCAAGTGGAGGGCGGCGAAGATACGGACAAAGAACCCGATGCCGCTTCGGACACTGCGCCGCCACGCCCACGCCCCTATGTGCATCTAGCCTGCGTGCACTGCAAGGAAAAATGTGCTACTTTCGCGGTAAGTTCTTAAATGACTTCATCGACAAGGTCGGGACAAAGGCTAATAGCAAATGATGATGAACTATAATTCATCATCATTTGCTATTAACCTTTTCCAACTATGTTGGGGTCTAGGCTAACTGAATGCTGCTGTGTACCTGTATTTTCCATAGAGCGATTGCCTATCTAACTTCCGCAACCTAATTGATGGGTAATCCAATACCACTTGGTCAGACGTTCGATATTCTGACTACCCGTGACGACTATCAAAGATCTAAAGCAAGGCTGCTCAACCAATTTGAAAGGTGGGCCAAAAAAATTATTCCGTTACAACTGTCACAGCCGCGGCTGGATATCTAGTTTTTTTTTTCTTATTATATTTAAGATGTAATAATATATGGTTTTGGATTTGTAATTCCAAGCTTGATATTGGCTAATTGAGAATGGGGCAGCCTTGATCTAAAGGGTATCCAGTGGAAAATTGACTCTTTTATTATTCTCAAATTGATTCATACCAACTAGAGTAATTAAAGTTGAAGCTATTTCAATAACATGAAATCAGAAAGAAAAAGCTCCCACATAATATGTCAAACAAAAGTGCCTCCGACCGCAAGAAGGACAACATAAGATAACGACGTGACGTTACTCACCAGGCGTACGTGAAGCACCTGGTGTCCAGCAAGCACCGCGCCGCCATGAGCGCGGTGGCGCGGCGCCACAAGGCGCAGCTGCTGCGCATGCGCGTGGCGCAGCGCGGCGCGCAGCGGGAGCTGGAGGCGGCGGCGGGCGCGCAGCTGGCCACGCGCACGACGTTCTGCCCCGTGTGCCGCCTCAACCACCGCACCACGCGCCACGCGCACAACCTCACCGACACGCACCGCGCCATGAAGCGCTTCCTGATGCCTTTCTGTCAGATTTGTCGACTTACCTTCCGCTCGCCCATGATTTACGAACACCATATATGTTCTCTGGAACATCTTAAGGTTAGCTTCGATCTTCGATTATATCAGGTGTAGTTGAAATAACTGAAAAGCTAAATTGGGGTGGGTCATTGTGCACAGTTAATGTTCACCCAGCTTATACATATTTTTATAATTTATAATCCTTATATTAACATGTTTATGATTCAGAGAAAGGCTAGCCAATCAGCCCGCCGTGTAAGCCCCAAGGCTGAAGCTAGCGGCGACGAAGGTATGGATGTGGATTTGGACAACTTCATGACTCTTGACTCAGTGGGCGATGTAGATGGTAAGTCAAAATAGGATCATACGTTACGACAATAGTTATGGCTTGGCAGTGCCTATCACTTATTTACATTTTTTTTTACAGAAGTTGAAGATGACGACTCCGGGGGCGAGAAAAAAGATGAGTCTTCTCCAAAAACTACTAAAGTTGAAATTAACATTGGCAGTGAACATATTAAAAAGATGGAGGTACGAATTAAACTACAAACCGATAAAGGGGGATAACCGAATGCATAATAATAACGAGCTATGCGAACATAAGTGTATGGGGGTCGATTTCAAATTTGGGGCCAAAAGCATATATTTTCATTTATTTCTCATGGTGTAGAATTTATCGTAACCAAAATAATTTTAAATCATGTAGTCTTATGAGACGCCCAAACGCCAGTTAGAACTAATCTTTTATGATTGTAACTTAAAAAGATAGATCTCAAATTAGTACCTATTTCTCATTAGTGTTAATGCTCCAAAATCATATTTTTTTCTTTATTTATCTAAAAAGCTAAAACGCGTCGTGGAAATTAAAATGTTATCGTATTACTGTTTTGTAAACACTTTAAAGATGAATAATTAGATATTAAAACCAATATTGGCTATAAAAAACATAGGTTTTTTTAGCTTTCTAAAACTGTTCGTTTTTAAAGTATCATTTGTGTGACCGTTTGAAAATGTACCAGTAAACAGAATTTGTCCCTGATTTACCCTGCCCTTTACCCCGCGCGCATCCCGTGTGTTCAGTCGTGACCGAACGCGCGTGGTCCACAGTTGTGTTTGTCGTTATTTTAAGAGAAATTCCAAATTTCAGGTAAGATTTTGACTTTTGTAACAAATTTATATCATTAGTGTTATGTCACAATATCGTGCTTAGTTAAATGTGTTTTTGTTTTTGATTTAGCTGCCTAATAAACAATTGAGAGCATATTTGGTTTCTAATGTAGGTACATATTCTAGAACGTTCCATTTACGAAATAAATTCGAATTACTACCAAAAATCTCATTCGTGTCACTCTCATTTGTATCAATTCACAAGTCACACGAATTATATTGAAAGTCACACTAATGATATTTTTTTTACTTTTAGATTAAGTATTAAATAATTTAATATATATTTATTATAAAATATATAATAAATATATATTTTATATTTTAACCCAATTAAGGAATGACTTCCCAGAATTAAAACTTGTCAGATGGAATTACCAAGAAGCTGGGCACGGCAAGGGTGCTCCTGATGGCATTGGAGCAGTGATCAAGAGGACTGCGGATTATGAATTAAGGCGTCATCAGGATGTCGGAGACTTTGATGCCTTTCATTCGAACAAATATAAAAAACGTAGAAATGGGTATCATTCAGGAGCACGAAATTAAATTAAAGGAATTAATTTAGCCTAAAGATAATTGCTACTTTCAAGGGGACTATGACAGTTCATCAGGTAAATTTTATACAAAAAAATAAATAAAAAAATATGCTGATGTTATCATACAAAATGTAATAATAATATTTTTTTTCTTTCAGGTCGTCTGGGCTGCCGATTCTGCTTATCTAGAATTTAGAAAACCGAGCTGTTTCGAATGTTTAAATGCTGCTTGTATACATGGCAAGCATATGAATTTTTTTAAATATATAATACTCCTATTGGATCTACAATGGAAAATGTCATCCCGGAAACTAAAAAAATTAAGGTCCTTAGTGATGTTACCGTTCGCTATGCCAATAATACCGACCCAATGTTACATGACAGCGCGCCATCAACTTCAAGTCTCCGCAGTGTTCGACACTCTTGGACCAACAAATCTTTTATAAATAATTATACAAAAGCGACAGGTCATGAACAAGAATTCCTTGATTTTTTAAAGAAATGTGAAGATGATGATGATTAATAATATGAATATTGTTATTATATCCGCAATGAAAAACGATTAGCACTAATTTTGAAGACTTGAATCAGAAATGTATACTATTGATTAGCTTAGTTGATTAAGTTTTTGTTTTGTTTTGGAATTAAGTTTAAAATAACTAATATCTGTCATACGGTGGTCAGCACATCAACCTACCCCGTCAAAGTTTCCTAATGGAACTTGACACTTTTTACACTGTTGCAGTAAATTGAAAATCATTTAAAGAAATTTGACATTAGGTTCAGGGTAGGTTGATGCGCTGGCCACTGCACCTACTACAAATAATGTTAATGAAAAATATTTTATGTAATGTTGATTATTTATTTAGGTAAAAAAAAAAATATATACTTTCATTAGTGTAACCAGAGATCTCATTAGAAAATCACAAAATATCATTAGAGAAATTATATCGCTCATTCGTGTCACTTAAAAAATTGTATTTTCCCTGTTGTTGGAAGAAATTAAAGGTTTGTTTGATTAGCACGTGTTTTTTTAACTAATGAATGCACCTAGGTATTTAACCATTATTTATTTTTTCATTTTTCAAATATCATGCAATTCACACTTTTTTGGCCCCAAATTTGAAATCGACCCATGGAACAGCAGATTTTTTTTATCGCGGTTTTAGGCTTGGCCCCATAGTGAAAGTTGTTCAAGTTGTGATGATTACAATGACCCCTTAAGAGGATGCAAACGAATAAAATTTCACATTGATTGAGTGGTTCAAAAAATGATTGTGTTTGGATAACTACGCCTTTTGTTTTTTTAACCAGGAAAATAATCCGATAGTTTTGCAAACAGTAATATGATCCCCACCATCAAGTGCCAACACAAAGAGGGAGGAAAAAATGTATCTTATCAAACATTGTGTCATACATAAATGCTGATCAGAATGTTTTTTGTTATTTTGATCTTAACTATTCAGTAATGGTTTTTTTTTTACGATCGTATAACAACAGGTCTTAGTATATTTATTACACTTATGCATACCTGGATGTGCGTTTGTTAGATTTTTTTTAAACTTCATATCTTATAACAGACGGAGCCTCAGCGCGAGCATTCACTTCACTAATTTGTTTTGCCACCGTTGCGTAATAAAACCTCGCGCAATGAATGATTGCAAAATTCATTCGCCATGCGAATGCTCGAGGTGTGTACGGTCCTTAAAGAGTTGTTACAGTTATAAATTACTAGCTTTTGCACGTGGCTTCGCCCGCGTAGATGTCGCAAAATATCCCACGGGAACGTACTACCGGGATTACATACCTAATAGACGAGGAAAAGGTCATTGCGCCAGCGTAGCCGTCAACCATAATTATTTTGTTACGCGTAACTTTGAATCTGTGATATCTTTTAAAATATTCATTTAAATTATATGATGTCAAGGCATATTTTAATCTGAATTAAATTCCCAATTAAAATATCATATATAACTGTTTAAGATGAACCATTCCGTAAAACATAATTTTTCTGTATCTTTTACGGTTTACGCGACACACGCTCCCAGTCGGCTTGTTTTTTTCCGACATTTTCAACAATAATATCGTCATATTTCAACCAATTTACACAAAACCCTAATGAATTGTATACTAAAACCTTCTGAATGAATCACTCTGTCGATTGATGAAAGCCGTTTGTAAATCCGTTCGGTATTTTTTGATTTTATCACGTTCAGACAGACAGACTCTGCGGGGGACTTCGTTTTATAAGGATAATGTAGTTTTTATTTTCTCTTAAATAGACATCGCCATTCCCTAAACCTCCATGCTTTCGGATTTCGCCAGCGAAGAATGAGTTTTTTTCTCATACTCAGAATATTTTGTAATCTAGGTTTGGTGGTGCGAGTTATGCCGCGTGTACTTGCCCCGGGTGGAAGCAGGTGGCACGGAGGAAGCCGAGGCACTGCGCCGCCACTGTCGCCTACGTATTCATCTGGGTCGCTACGTACAGCATCGTGACACTCGCACTCTTCGTAAACACGCTGAGAGAATTCATCGCCAGTTACATCAACAAAAAGGTAGGGCGTCGTGTATATCACTTTGCGTGCTTATATTGCTATACAATATAATATAAGGTGTTATTGAAGAAAACTCAATAACTGGTAGTAGTTGGTTCAGAACCGATTTCTGTAATGATTATACAGGCTGGCGAAAAAACGCAAAAAGTAACGGTTTTTATGTTATGCAAAATTATCTAAAATATCGAAATAATGAAAATATCCGTTTTAAGTATTTTTTTCACATCAGATTGAACGCTATTTTCATTAAACTTACGATCGAGTTCAAGATTAAAAGTAAATCTATAAAAATAATTCACGAAAACTTCCCAATTTTCATCGATATAGTGCAAATCATCTCCGAGTAAAATAGCCATGTTCTTTAAACGTATTGCTAAAGAGCATTTTGGGTAGTTGGACGTTTTGCCATTAGACAGAAAATACGTGTGTTTAGAGTTTTTTCAGGCTGTCTTTCAAGCAGAGCAGCGAGAGAAAAGTTCCACCAATAGAATACGAGTTTTTCATGACGAGTTATTAAGTCTTGTCATTAATTTTATTTTTAGAAGAAGAGAAAGAAGCTACTGCTGAGGCTGAGGACGTAATTAAGTCAGAAAATATTGAGGCTGTTACTGAAGAAAACAAAAAGAAACTCGACAATGGTGCTGATAATGCCGCTGCATCCGGTTAGTAAATTCCTTAAACACGTAATAATAAAGTGGAGCACTCCACACTTTAGGCACGAAGCTACAAGTACAGTGGGTTAGCCTGGGCGGGCCCATTCGGTGGGTTGCCGCGTCCCGCCCGGTGTGCACATAAGCCCGCTACACTGGCCGCGTCGTCGCCCAGAACATGATCACAATAGATACGGGTTTTGTCGACGGAAGAATAGACAAAATGACTGATAAACAAACACAATGTCATTTTGTCTATTCTTCCGTCGACAAAACTCGTAGAAAATCGGTTTCTATGGTTATCATGCTTCGCGTGCTGTTATTGTGATATACAAAAATGAAGGCGAAATCCTAGTGCATCGCATTAGGTTTATTAAACACCAACAAAAATTCGAAGCCGAAACTCTACGTTCTTACTTCCGAAGGAAATGTACGCCTAAGGTTGACTTATATTATCATTAGGTCCAGTATGTATATTACCTATGTACTCACTTACAGTACGTGTTCGTTAAGAAGGATAGTCACGTTTCTGAAAAAGTTTGCCTAGAATTACCTTGAACCTGTCGTCACTAGTTGCCCATACAATCTCCCGTTACTACGCGCAAGAGTTGCAGTAGAAAATAGACAGAAAGAAAGAAAATAAATTTATTTGACTCAGGTTTCACGAACACAGTATTCACACAAACCAAAAAACTTTAAATCAGTATTGTGCGCCTCACAGCTGCGCCAAATAAACGCAGATTTATAAAAATGATCTTATCTTTTTATTACCGGGATAGATTTTTTGGTCACCATAGTAAAAGTTGCTTATTGACGATAAGATTTTTAAATGTGCATTGGTCGCATCTCTGGGCAGTATATTTTGGTTAAAATGAATGTCTTACATATTATTTATTCATCTGAAAACACGACACAACACGTAAAAAAATTGTTTGAACTTTTTTACAGTGCGTCTGGTCAGCGGAGTCCAACCCGTTATGGCGAAGCAATATAATCAATTTTAGCGAAAGATTCACCATAATAAGGCACTTTTCTTTTTGTTTCTTTTTTTTTCTTGTTTGCAAAATCGCGGAGGTCATTTGAACAATTATTGTAATAATTTATGTACCTACCTTTTAAAATTAAACTCCATTCATTTTATTTGTTCTTTTTCTTCTACTTGTCAGGATCTTTAAAGTAAAGGGTCATATTCAAATAGTCATAACTTCTAAACTATTTGACTTAGAGCTTAGGTCTCAGACAACAGTTCTTTGGTAATATCTTAGTGCATCTAAAATGTAAAAAAAGGTATGTTAACAGTCTAGTTTTTTTGAAAAGATTTAATAAGTAAAAAAAACAACGACACTTTTTCACACGTAAGGTTTTAATGGGACTTTTTGATAAACTTTTTAGTGTCAACTTATTGCCTTCTTTTGTAGCTGAACGTCGACACTTTATTCCTGTAGGAATGCTCCATATCGGTAGATATTGCAAAATAAATTAACCCTCGGCGGCCATTTTTATTTTATTTTACTGAGTATGGGTCTTAGTAAAATAAAATAAAAATTGCCACCATTTCAAAACAGTTGGGGCAAAATGCCTTATTATGGTGGATTTGACGATAAAATTGATCGTATTGCTTCGCCTTATAGGGTCGGACACTGGTGACCAGACGCACTTTATATAAAGCGGCATTTTCATAGGTAAGCACCTAGTATATTATGTATGTTTCAGGGAGTGAGGATAAATTGTGGGCAGATGTTGACAAAGACATTGGAGAGTTGCTTCGAGAAGTAGACCCCCAAGGCAATGAAGGCAGTGACGACGATGAGGACCTTGGAAGGTACTTAAACATTTTATAATTAAGATCGTAATCACAAGGCGCAAGGTGGTGCTTGGCAGCAGCCGGTATGCGCTAGATTTACCCAAAATCTTCTAGTAATTCATCTATTATTATTGACACGTCTATTCTCCTTCCGCGAAAATTGATATTAACACTAAATCCCAATCCACAATTATGAAATGAGTTTCACACTCTTTCAAAAGCAACTTTTCGACTGCGTTGTCGCTAGTGGAATAATCAAATCCCGGCGAGCGGTGGCTACTCGGCGGATGCTGCGGCATACCGGCGGATGCTCCGGTAAGGTGGCGGACGCTCGCGGTATCGCAGAGGATTTTTCTTGTCAATGTACGCTGGCGGATACAGGAATCCTCCTATTGCTCTCCCCTGCAGTCCGCCAATGTGCGCAGGCCATAAGTCGCAAGTTTCTGCGGGTTAATTAATATGCAAGTGACGTGTTCTATTAGTGCCCAAGTTTTTATCCTAGCATTCATCATGAACTGAAATTGGGCATTTGGGCGGAAAAACCGCTCCATTCCGGTCCTCTTCAAGAAAAGATTCCACAGTTAAATTGCCCGGTCAATAACTTTTGTTTCTGTTTTTAGGTACGATAAATTTAGGAAGAGTGACAAGAAAACCAAAGCTGGTGAAAATGGAGAAAATCCCGTTGATGCTACAGATGCCGTTAGTGAGAAAAGCAATATCGAAGTTAATATAAATGCCTAAAAAAATACGTTATTTTAAGAATTAATTAGTAACTTTATTGTCTTTATGATTTGCAATGTATTCATTACTGCAACACTCCTGTATGTTAGTCAGCTGACCTAAATTAATTAAATACATACTTGGTACAAGATGATTTTTCTTTATGTATCCTATACTATTAAATGAGCAACATTTGTATGTGTATACAAGGTGGCAGGGACATCGACGCGAAAACTGATACCTTGGATTCAGTACATGATTCTGAACCCCCCCTGCGTTGAAATCGATTATTTAAAAAAAGTGGCGTTTCAAAATTTGCTCAAGATGTAAACAACAATGGCTGCTCATAACTGTCTATGGTTTAGTGATGCGGTAGTATATGAGTTTTAAGTTTTTGCTATCGATGTTACGATTTTTTTGTAGTGTTATCAGTTTTGTTTAAATTGAGTAACTTTCTAGTCAAAAGCAATTTTTATTCCATTGAAATATGTTCATACTTTAAACCGTGAAAACGAACAAGATATAAATACAATCATATTTAGCACTGGTTGCAAAACGCATACTTACCAACTAGGTAATCGAAATAAGTTGATAAATATTGAAGACAAATAATTGCACGCACAGACTGACACTGGCATGGCCACCATCTTTTATCTTAGTTTAATTTAGGTAACGCCAAAAAATTGTCTACAATTAGTCGAAATTGTCGCCAAATATTAGAATATGTCGGTCACTGGTTCAAAGTTAAGGGTTTATAGGTGTCCGGTCTGGTTCAAAATTTATAAGGGTACTAGCTGCCCACCCCGGCTTCGCACGGGTAGCACTATGTACTTATCTACGACACACTTCCCTACCTACCCACCCTACCCTACCCTACCTACTCTACATAACCTATCTACCTACCTACCGTACTCTGCTAAATTCACATTCATCAAATGCGTTAACTGTCCAACGCGCGAAGTTAAAATAGTCGTTAAGTTTTGTGAAATTTTCCAAATTTCTGCGCAATTTTCTGATTTTTTTCTTTCCGTAAGATTCCTCTCCTGACAATAACGACCACAACAAACAAACAAAATTTGTGAAATCGGTCCAGCCGTTCACGCGTGATGGCGTTACCGAGGGAAATAGGGATTCATTTTTATAATATAAGAAGATAGATAGTCCAAGCTTAGAGTATATCACAAAGCCTCATGCACAATATTCCGAACAAAAAGGTCTCACTTTTAGCGTGGGATGCGGTAGCTACTACAAAAAATAACAAAAGCCGCTCGCCCGGAAAGAGAACCCAAGGTGGACGCTCTACTTTATATCACCCTCTATGAGAAAATAAGTGCAACTTTTTCTCGCGCGCGGTTTACCTTATCATTCAGCCTTGCAGCCTGTTACTTGTTCATACAATATTCGTGATTGATCACTTTGGTGATTGCAACTTTTACTAACAATATCCAAATTCAAATCACTTTTAGGCCCTAGGGATTAAAGAGCTATTTTGGTCCCTGTTTACGAAGAATAAACTAGCTCTTTTCGAATAGATGTGATAATAAACATTTTATACCATTCCCCCTCTAAAAAGCTTATTTTATTCACTGTTTTCAGTGAATAAAAAGCACTTTTAATCACTGTTTTGGTGTTTGAATTTAGAACAAATCTATATGTATATGCGATCTCCATCTCAATGCTGTACAACCTCCTTGCAAAAACATACTCGATACACAGGAAATAAATGACGCTTCACAAGTTGATTATTATTAGTAATAATAAGAAAATTACTTTTAATTTTAGTAATTGTTCCAATTTTAATGTGCATTTTAATTAATTCAACCTTCCTTTTTTCTTCATTAAATGTCTATTTTCGCTTAAATCTTTATTTTTCTCGTAGTCATGGTATAAAGTATAGTATGCAACTCTTGAATAAAACGGATTTATATCGAGGGCCATGAATTACTCGCGTCGCTCAGGATTCTAACACTTGAATCACTCGCTACGCTCGTGATTCAATCGTCATGAATCCTTCACTTACTCGTGATTCATCTATGGCCCTCGCTTTAAATCCGTCCTTTATTCACTAATTGCATAATATACTATTGTTTTACCAATACGATACAGGGCAAACCCAAGAAGTTAACATTACCAAATAGTTTCCATCAATTATTTTTTACTAATGGAACGCATAGGCGGTCAACGTCATATTCTACAGATTTAAGAATTTCTTAAAATATTTAAGAAATTCTTAACCAATATCTTAAATAAAAATTATTAACCCAGAGATAGTAGGTACTTACTGAGATTTAAACTATGCCACTTAATGCTCGCGTCTGGATTGAGGGCCCAAGTTATTTAATCATAAGTTTTAATTCAAGTTTTTACTAATTTCCCTATAGGTCTTATTTCGTTTCGCAAGGGTTCAAAAAATGGGCTCTCAATCCACATGCGGCATGCGCGATGGTGTGCTAGGTTTAGTTGACGCCATTCATATTTTGCTGCAGGTACGGAATTTCGTGTGAGAAATTATCTTACTCTTTTAACTTTGATCTTTTATTTAGTACTAGCTGCCCGCCCCGGCTTCGCTCGAGTAGCACTAAGTACTTATCTACGGCGCACCTACCTGCCTACTCTACCTACCCTATCTACCCTCTATCTACCCTACCTTTTCATTGTTTTTAAGATGTATTCTGCTATTCGGGGCGGAGACAAATCTAACGAATCAAAAACCATGAAAATTGGTCCAGCAGATCTCGAGTTATAAGTGTTGTAACAAACCCGACTTTCTTTAATATATATAATGTTCAATCCCAATGTATGAGAGTAGATAAAGTAGTGTATGAAAATACACAACTAGATATTAAAAACACTCATTAGGCAAGTTTTCTAAACTACTAATATTTTAGGTTGTCTAAAAAATCTTTAAAAATAAGTAAGGAAATCCGAAAAGGTAGACAATTACAAAGTGGAAAAGTTAAAAATAAAGAGATTTATATGCTTATACATTTATTTTTTATCATCACTTCTTAGCTTTAGTTTCTTTCACTGCAGTAGGAGCTTTAGTGACGTCATCTGGATTTTCCGCTGCGTCCTTCAGACGCTTGGCACGAATACCGACCAGTTTAGCAATTGAACGAGCCTGTGAAAATAATACAGTTTGTTATTATGAGAACCAATTTACAGTCAAACAACACAATGCAAGATTGAAAAATAAACATACCCCTCTTAGGTATTGGTATGCCTTGAAGTCCTTTTCTTCTTCAGTAATAGCACGAGCAATAGACTTAGGTGCTGGCTGCTGTACCGGCATAAGTGGACCGCGGAGCTGAGTGGCCAACTTGCGTTCTTCTTCATTTGCTTCTCCCTTCAATACCTAGAGGATAACAAATAAATAAAATTAAGTTTTACAGAATACAAAGATGAAAATGGCATTATACAGGGATGATTGGTAATTGGGTACATCCCTTGTAAAAGGTTATATTATTCGATCTAAATTTAACCATTTCGAACCACATAACTTGGGGTCTAAATTGGATAGTTTTAGACTTACAAACTTTTTATTTTTTTTTGGAAATTATTCACCTCTATCAAAAATCGCTAATAATGCGAAATCGCCTCTGCATGTTAGACTGACAAAAATATTTCCTTATGGACAAATTACCTACCACACCTTTGAAAATTATACGTCGTAAAGATCATGATCATGTTCCAAAATTTTCTTGAACTTCTTTTTTGTTTATCCAGGCAGTTTGTTTAAATTAAATTGGGCACTAACGATTACAGGAAAAATTATTAACAGTACCCACTTTTAGTATGTGTTAGATAAGAAATCTGTTGTTCCTGACAAGGTAATATTTTGATAGTACTTAGTAGAACACATTTTCAATGCATGCCATGTTAAGATTTCTTGTTACCAGTACGTGATGTTGGCAATTAGATTTAATGCAACAGGTCCTGGTCAATCATATCAGTCAAGATCTATCTCTATCAGGCGTATTTTTACCTATGCTTTCAAATAGTGAAAGTAGTCTGTCTTCTGTTTGACTATTGTCATCAGATCGGGACCAGCAATGGAAAATTTAGTGTTATCTAGTCTAGTGCCAACTGCAATGCGTTATGGGTGGCAGTTTTATAACATACCTTCTTGCCCTTCGGGAACAGGATCAGTCGTGCACGATATTCCTTTAGCCTTTGAACATTGACTTGCAGTGACTCCACAGATTTATTACGTCTGCGAGGATCCACAGCAATGCCAATAGTTCTGGCAAAAGCAGGATTAAGACCAGATGCCTGAAACATAAACATGGAAACCATCAAACTTTATGTTATTAATTAATTTTGAATACCCTTTTTGAAGTTGTATTAGCAAATGCTATCACTATATCAGTAACAGAAAAGAAAATAGTATAGAATCTTCTTTAGGAAAAATGTAAATTCAAAATGATTTGAATTGACTGAATTGTTTTATTCTAAGCATTTTGTCAGACACAGCATCTTATTAATTATTATGTTATGTACCATGTAACTGGTATGTCTAGTTCTGTGGTCATAATTAAAAAATGGATTAAACTTCCAATTAACAGCCATTCATTTAAACTAATGTCTTCTGCAGTACCTGGTTAATATAACATACAAAGAGGTGTGAGAGGGATATGAAACTATCAATCCGTTCGTGGCTACATAGCAATATTGTACCAAAAAAAAATAGTTTCTCATGCCATGTTTTACAAACCAATTTCATAAAAAAATGTTTCTGTTTGAATGTTGCATCACGTTTTATACACACAGTAGGCGCTCAGTAATCCAGCACCCTTTTTTTTTCGCCAATGCCAGATTACTGGATTTCTAGAGAAAATTATAGCTAGCTAGTAAGAGATACTTTTAACAAAGATAAATATGCAAAATTAAAAAATCTTTATTAGTTTACATATTACCTACTCATAGAAGATGAAACATCTATCGGACCGGACTGCAGAACGACAGCGATCAATGCGCGCTCTGTAATCACCACTTTTGTATTAAACCTGCCACATTACAGAGTAGGAGATGGATATCTATGGTAGGAGAGCCAAGTTAGAAAATGCTGGACAATTGGACGTGTCAGATTAGTGAGCGCTGGATTTTCGAGCGCCTACTGTATTTCAATGTTCAGTCTTATTTGGAATACACTAAGCTTAGCACTAAACACAAGCTATTGACAAGCAGTCTTATTTGGAATACACTAAGCTTTGCCCTAAACACAAGCTATAGACAAGATGTGAGACACAAACAAACAACAATATGAACATCAAACAGGATAAATCTCTACACAAAACATGTCTATTGAATAAGTTTCTGAACAGTGAGAACCCAGTCAACAACAAATCTTGCATTCAGTCAAAAAAAATATTCTGTTCAATTTAACAAAAGAAGTTCTGAGATTTCTTTCAGGGGCAGCTGGGCAGTTGGCTCAGTAGAAAGTAGCGTATTGCTACTTTCTACTGGGCAATTGCAGCCACTGTGTTTGTTAATTTATCGGCATTTCCTATGTTCGTAGTTTATAACTCGTAAAAACAAATAAACTTACTCTGATTTCACGAAGAGTAAATCCACGACCCGCACGGACCTTCGTGTGATACCGAATAGTTGGGCATCGGACAACAGGTCTCAATGGGCCAGCAGCAGGACGTGGAGCAATGGCCTTAGCTTTCTTGATCCTGTTTTGTTTTCTGCGGTAACGTCTTGCTGGTTGGTTGAACCAAGTCTTCACAAAACGTTGCCAATCTTTATGGAAATGCCCATTAGGGATCATATTATTACCCTTCCCCATGTTTGGATAACCACAACTTCACCTAAAACACGAAATAGACATGTAAAAATCTAGCACATGAATAACAATTTTATGAACAAATAAAAGATTTGCGATAACTTTCAGGATTCCCGTAAAATACTTTGATTAATAAAAACACTAACCGGTGTCAAGCAGAAGTAGTGCTAAAAGAATATCAAATTCGTTTGACACATTGATGGCAGACGAGAGCAGTGTTGCCACATGATGATGATGTTTTGTTTGAGTTTGAACTTTGAAGAAAATTGATTTTTTTGCGAAACTGTGGTGCAGGATGAAATAGCTATAATTCTAGACACAAACGCAGTGACATTGATCACCGGTGACTCGTTGGCGATTATAAAATCTCCCCGTCCGCACACAAATTTTGACATAGCAAGCGGCAAATCGTCTTGCAAAACCTGTGTGGACGAGAAATTTTGAAATAGCCACCGAGTCGCCCGCGACAAAAGAGGCTGCGTGTGTATGTAGAATAATATAGGATATATTATGCTACATACTGTAACACTTCGCCCGCGAGGATTTTTTATGTATTCTACTCTAAAAAAAAAAAAATACCCTCAACACGCCTCTTAAAAGGTAGTTTTCGAAAATTATTATTTGCGATTTTTATCATTTATTTCGATAGATAAGTATTCGGGCAAATTTTCAAGTATAATGATCAAACGAATATGTAAGAATTTCTTAATAAACTTTATTGTGTCCTGCGGCCTTTTCACCACGACATGCGACAGGGCTTGTTTTGAAAAAATCTATTGGTGCCTATATCCAAAGACAACGCTAGAGTGATTGCTTGAGACAGTACCCAGTACATACTATGAAGTCTGTGGCTCTGTGCCCAGTACCAAGAACATAATATTTATGTTACGCGAAATATTACGGTTCTCAATTTATACAAAATTATCGTAAATTCTCTACCTTGCATCAGATTTTCACGATCTTGATAAGGAAAATTCAGTTTCTAGTATATTCATTGCTTCGCATTGCTTGTGTACTAGCTTCAGTCACGAATAATCTCGTAACTAAAGCTAGTACACAAGCAAAGACTGAGTACGTGTTAGTCGTACGTTTAGTTCCGATGCCCGAAAATAATCCGGGCGTGTTGAGATTTTAGAACACTTTCGTGCATTGAAAATTAAAAATGGATGTAGACAAAATTTACATAATTATATAAACGGACATAAATGTTTCTGGGATCAGAGTGATTCAGTTGTGACTTCGTGAAATTCACCGAATTCAAGTATTTTTAAATATATTTTACGCACCCATTCGGTTCTACGACAGCAACGACACCGCCCCAGTCTCCGAGTTTTAAGAGAATTATTATCTTGAAAATTAATACAGATTATTCATCGCGCTCCAAATGTGATAACACCAGAACACTCCATAATTAACGGAGAAAAACGTCTTCAGAGTGCGCACTCAAGTCGTACGACCACGATCATACATTTACAGATTATTAAAGTGAGCGCGGCCTTAAGGGCGTTAGACGATGTGACCTGACAAACAGACTCTAAGTTAGATCTAAGAAGATCTCATATGGTAAAGCTCTTATGGAACAAAATCTAACTTAGAGAGATGTATTAATGATTATAATCCTGTAAATACATAGTTGTTATGGTCGCGAATCATATTTTGATCAAGACACAACCTGACACTGACCTGCAAATTGCAAAAACCTTAAGAATATTTAAATTTCGCGGGCTACCACTGCGCCAACTAAAGCAATAGCGCCAAGGTAGCCCTAGTTTTCATTTTCGACTTCCAATAGAAATTTTTCAATTTGTAGTGTTCTATTGGAAGTCGGTTTTTTATATTTTTATGTATTATATTTTATATCCAAAAATGTCAAATTACTCGAAAATGGTTGACATTTATTGCTTAGGGTTCATAAGGGATCATTTGGTTGCAAATGACCTCTCCTATTTATTATACATCACCTTAATGGATAGCCGACACAATACTAACACCCCTGTATATTCACCCCTCATATGTTTATGTGAATTGGAAATATGAACGTACTTTTACCTACCAACCTTGTACATACCATAACATATCTACGAATAAATATCTGCGTTTTGGTCACCGGCGACTAAAATCGCTGCGTGTGTTTGTAGCATAAGGTTAAGAAATAAAATAAATAAAAGGAAGAAGCGATATTTTTTAGATACGTAAAACTGCATTCAAAGGTTTTGAAAAGTCGCTTTGCGGAACCAGAAATTTAACAACTCTTATCTCTTAAAATAAACGTATCATGATAATATAAGACCATTTATTTTATCCTAAAAGTTCGTAACGTCGCAAATTGCTGTCAAAAATTTATCTTGTTCGCCAGAATATTACACATTTCTTATTTCCATATAGGTAGTAATATTGCCAAATTAATCAAAACAGCGAAATATTTGACATCTATTTGCGACGTTGCCCACTTTTAAACGCTCTAGGAAGATCCACAGGAAGATCTTGCCAACAGTCGTGCACCCCAAGCCCAACGGCTTTGCGCAGCGCTTATATCGCTCGGAAAAAAGCCACATTGTAGCCTTCGCTAAAAGACAGAGTGTTAAAGTAAAGAGTCTCTATTTAAAAAAATTTGGTCATTCATTCATAGTCATAGGAAATTGAAATTCTCTGAAATTTTAGGTAGGTAAATTATCTTTTAATTCATTAAGTTGTGTGTAATTATGGAAGACGCCAAAGCTACTCAGTCTAGTGATTATCATAGAGAAAATGAGGAAAAGCATCAGAAGAAGAAAAGTAAAAATAAGAAGAAGCGTAGCGGCGGGGATGGCGACCACGGCGTTCCAACCTTGCCCGATGGTCTAGTCAGTGTGCCTAATTCTAGTGATGTTCATCAGAACATATCTTTAAAAGATTTGAAAATGGCAATGGAAGTTTTAAATCTCCAACAAAAACCAGCTAAAACTACCGAAGAAGCACTGCACAAGTCATATCAATTTTGGTCCACCCAACCTGTTCCAAAAATGGATGAAAAAATTATGTCCAATGAACCTATAGAGCCTCCAAAATCTGTTGAAGATATAAGGTCTGAACCTTACACCTTGCCAGATGGATTTCAATGGGACACCTTGAATTTGAATGAACCTTTGGTATTAAAGGAATTGTATACACTGCTTAATGAAAACTATGTTGAGGATGATGACTCTATGTTTCGGTTTGATTATCAAACTGATTTTCTCAAGTGGGCCCTTCAGCCACCTGGCTGGAGAATGGAATGGCATTGTGGAGTTCGCGTAGTGAAGTCTGGTAGATTGGTTGGCTTCATATCTGCAATTCCAGCACAGTTAAGAATATATGACCATATGCAAACAGTTGTTGAGATCAACTTTTTATGTGTACATAAAAAACTTCGTGCCAAGAGAGTTGCGCCTGTTTTAATTAGGGAAATAACACGTAGAGTAAATCTGACAGGTATATTCCAAGGAGTTTATACTGCTGGCATTGTATTGCCAAAACCAATAGCTACTTGTCGTTACTGGCACAGGTCTCTCAATCCAAAGAAGCTGATTGATATAAAATTCAGTCATTTGTCCAGAAACATGACGATGCAAAGAACACTAAAACTATTTAAGCTCCCAGATTTACCTAAGACTGCCGGATTTCGCAAAATGGAAGTTCAGGATAGTGAAAAGGTGGTAAAATTATTGAATGATTATTTGGGAAAGTTTGATTTAGCTCCGATATTTTCAGAAGAGGATTTCAAGCATTGGTTTATGCCGCAGTCTGGCATAATTGACAGCTTTGTTGTTGAAGCCTCTGATGGCAGTATAACAGATTTTGTTAGTTACTATACTCTGCCTTCCACAGTTGTGTATCACCCTGTACACAAAACTTTAAAAGCGGCTTATTCGTTTTATAATGTATCTACTAAGACTCCATGGACAGACTTAATGCTTGATGGATTGATTACTGCAAAAAATTCTGGTTTTGATGTTTTTAATGCATTGGATCTGATGGAAAATAAAGAATTTTTGGAGCCTTTGAAGTTTGGAATTGGAGATGGGAATTTGCAATACTATTTGTACAATTGGAGATGTCCAAGTATGACACCTAATAAAATTGGATTAGTTCTGCAATAATACTAAATAGAACATGTATTCAGTGATAACATTAACTGGTTTATTTTGGTATTTTTCACTTTGTGTAAAGTGTTTTATTGGTTGGAAATATAGCTTTAGTTCATAATAAAGTGGTTGTTATTAGTAACTGTTTTTAAACATTGAAATAATTATAATATTTACATAATGCAAAATTGTAAGCAGAGTTTAAAAACGAAATATACAGCCTTTTCCAAGTAACTACAGACTATGATTTAAATGTGTTTTCTGTAGCTTTAGGCTGAATTTAAGGGCCTTCTGATGTAGATTCAAATGGAGACGTTCATGGGTGCTGGCAGGATTATTTTCAGGGGGGTGCATCTTCAGGTACATTAGAAGAGGTCGCACCCCGCGTCAGGCAGTTCAGCTCACCGGTATCGGAAACAGGGTCCAAACCATCAGTGGTCAGCACCCTCGTAACACCATCAATCACATTCTGTTTTATTTTGACAGTTCAACAACATTGATTGCGTTGTTTAAGTTATTGAGCAGACAAATTTTTCACAAAGGAATGGATTAGCAATTTCCTTCTAAATTACTTAGATTGTGATTTAAAGATAAGATAGAGATAAGATTGATCGTGTATTACGCGGTGTTGTTCTCGGATAGCTGTCCTATGGAACATGATCGTAAGCCCGACTCGAAGACATTCCCATCCCACGGCTGTTTATCTTGGTATAGAAAATTAGACATGGGCGTTATTTCACGTCACTAGTTACAATAACTGGTTACGGGGCATGTAGCCGAATAGCTAGTTTTGACTCAAACTGTAAACACGTTTTGTTGTAAGTACAGTCAAATCTGGGTAAGCGAGAAAAATCTATAAATGGGAGGGTACTTGCCAGGTCCAGTCATTTAAAACCTCTATAAGTGAGAAACAGAAACCTCTATAAGAGAAAGTATTTTTTCACTCGGTAGACCTCTTTAACTGAGATTGCTAATTGCCTGTAGGTACCTATAAGTGACAGTCGAGCGTAATTTAACATTGCTTTTGTATCGTATTCTATTCGAATAGCCAGATGTGCGTATGTATCGACTTATTTGTCGAACTTACTACAGTTGATAAATATCAATTGCGAAGAAAGGTTCGGCGCGGGTTTGACGCATTTGGTGCACTTCTCATATGGCACACTTTGCAACTGGTGCACTTCGCAAAAGGAGCACTTTTTAAGATGAGTGGAGATTTGGAAAAATTGTCTAAAAATGAAAGAATCTTTGGTATTGCGTAGGTAATTTTCTTAAAAATACAATCAACAAAATAATTTTAAATTAACTCTACATAATCACTATAAAAAAAATATTTTTCAATAATAAAAAAAGTCACTGTAATAATAAAATATAATTATGTAAGAAAAAATTAGATTTACACCAAAAAGTTATCATAATAAAGACATGATATAATATCATATTATATCAATAACCTTTATAATATTATAATTTAAACTGTAGGTACTTCTTTTAGTTATAGTTATTATTATTAATTAAATAAAAGCTTTAAATTAAATTACATAATCACTAATATAATAATTAAATGCTCGAATACCTAAACATCCCAACTTGTACATGTTTGTACACAAATTAAAAATAGAAAGCAAGTATTGGGACAAGTGTGCGCATAACATTTTATTTTACAATGTCAGAATAACCGTAAACAGCGTGATGTGATGTATGACCGAAAATATAAGAAACTATTACGTAAATTGGAAGACGGAAATCTAGCGGTGGAACATTTCATGAAAAAGATCACTTTTCTCCAATTATTCAAGTAATTTAATTTATAGCTCTTTACCAACTTAATTAATAGTAACAATTACTAGGTAAGAAACAAAGGGTTATCTATTTTATTTATAACCTGTTTTTGAGAAAAAGGTAAAGATTTAATTTAATGCTTTTATTTAATTAATAATAATAACAACTATAACTAAAAGAAGTACAGTTAAATTATAATATTATAAAGGTTATTGATAAAATATGATATTATATCGTGTGCGTTACCCAGGCCAGATGTTGTCGAAAATGGTCATTGGAATCTAATAGATAATTAGTTTTGCGGCTTCTGTAATTGTTGCGCACATTTTTAAATTTGTTGCGCTTATAGTTTTTTAATTATTTCACAAAAACATTTCCTGCTGGGGTAACGTTATCCCAGCCAGACCTTTTTCTTTCTAATGGGAATATTTAAATAAATACTAGCTATAAAATTAGTTGTCTAGATGAAGTAAATGTTGTGCCTTATTTTGTATTTGTTCTTTCATCGGTTGCGAAGTTATTCGAGATTTTGCTGGGGTAACGTTTTTGGTTTTGCTAGATCTTCGAAACGGTTAAGCGGATTCTTATCATATTTTGTACATGACTTCTTAGGAATTAGTTTAAATTTATTCTGCAATAAAAAAAGCAAAAGTAAAATTTCAGCGTAGTACATTCCAACCCGACCAAGTTTACCTAAACTTGGTCGGGTTACCTCGGTCATTCACTTCCTAATGACTTTAATCGTATTATCTCATTAATTATCCAATGTACTACGCTGAAATTTTACTGATATACAACTGAACTAAACAACTAATAATTGATATAATATTCAGTTCATATATCCAATCCAGTGGCCAAATAACACCGCGCGCATCAAGACCGTGCTCGTGAAGAACTGAATATCATCATAACTTGTTAAATACTTACAGGATACTAATGAAACTTCACATACATTTGAAGGCAGTTACAAGCTTTAAAATAACGTTTAAAGTAAGTCTTTAGACCTCTTATTGAGAGTGCTGGAACCAATTGAAGTGTTTTTCTATTTAATGAAATAACCTTTAAACTATGCATTATTTTGTTTTTTTTATTGCAGAACAAATTTAAACTAATTCCTAAGAAGTCATGTACAAAATATGATAAGAATCCGCTTAACCGTTTCAAAGATCTAGCAAAACCAAAAACGTTACCCCAGCAAAATCTCGAATAACTTCGCAACCGATGAAAGAACAAATACAAAATAAGGCACATTTACTTCATCTAGACAACTAATTTTATAGCTAGTATTTATTTAAATATTCCCATTAGAAAGAAAAAGGTCTGGCTGGGATAACGTTACCCCAGCAGGAAATGTTTTTGTGAAATAATTAAAAAACTATAAGCGCAACAAATTTAAAAATGTGCGCAACAATTACAGAAGCCGCAAAACTAATTATCTATTAGATTCAAATGACCATTTCCGACAACATCTGGCCTGGGTAACGCACACTATTATATCATGTCTTTATTATGAACTTTTTGCTGTAAATCTAATTTTTTCTTACATAATTATATTTTTATTATTTCTGAGTGACTTTTTTATTAAAAAAATAAATAAATATGTTAGTGATTATGTAGAGTTAATTTAAAATTATTTTGTTGATTGTATTTTTAAGAAAATTACCTACGCAAAACCAAAGATTCTTTAATTTTTTGTCAATTTTTCCAAATCTCCACTCATCTTAAAAAGTGCTCCTTTTGCGAAATGCACCAGTTGCGAAGTGTGCCATATGAGAAGTGCACCAGTTGCTAAGTTCACCATTATTGAGCATGGTGTACAAGTTGAGAAGTGCACCAAATGCGTCAAACCCTTCGGCGCGTACCTACTCATAATGCGAAACGATAAATCAAAGTGTTGTGTTTAAGTGAAAAACTAATAAATTTGAATGCGTTTGACTGCGGGAATAATATCCATACAATACATACCTACATGTTTATCACTACGTATTCGCTGTCATTTTTATAAACATTAAGTGAGAAAGGCCTCTCCTGAACATCTATAAGCTAGAAACTGGAGTTAGTGAGAAACCTCTATAAGCGACAGAGACCGCGGTCCCTTTAACTCTCGCTTATCCAGGTTCGACTGTAGTCACAATTTTATTTCGAAACTGCATCTAAAATGTAACTACTTATATTACAAAATAACTGTCTTATGCTTCAATAAAGTATGAAGAAAAGTTTATTTGTGTTACTTAGTATTACGTTAATGATGTAACAAAAACTTAAAGCTTGTGTTAGGTAACGTAGGTAACCATCTATATTTTCGTTTCGCAAATAACTGTAGCACTTCGATAGAATCACCGTGTTGAATCACCGAATATAATTTGAAAATTTTGAAAATATAACTAGTTAGTCACCAGTTATAATCACTAGTTTACAAAATAGGTGCGGTAGGGTGTGTGGGTGTATACTGTATAATACTTATAATCTAGATATTTTTGCTCCTATTTCTTCCGAGTCTTTTTTCGATCCACAGTGCGACGGTACAAACCACTTTTTTTGGCGTTTTAATGACGTAGTATGGTATTGATACTGGTATTATTAGAGCGTTTTCACATATCCGGTACGATATCAGTGTCGGATGCCGATACGATCTACCGGACGACAATGTTTGTATGTGTGCTATACGTGTACCTACATTTTCTCTTGTGTGCGTGCCTGAGCCGGCGGGGGATGGCGCGGCGGCCATTTTCGCAAATATCTTCGAACACACGTAAAGATTTACTTGCGCCAGTAAATCCTTACGTGTGTGGCTAGAATTATTTGAATAAAAAAAAAAACTCGACTCATACATAAGGTACCTACCGGTGCCTGTGACCAGGAAGCCTGCGGTGAGCATTCACGTTCTCGTTTATCTGTGCCCGGTTAGACAAAATGGGATTGTGCGGACGTACCTACGAACACCGAACACAAAACAGGCAAATCATCCAGACCGCTGCAACGCTCACACACTGAACAGATAGATAGGACAGACCTATAGCAACGAGGTGCAGCGGAAATTCTCACAGGTGTGCCCACGGGCAAGACCGTAAGGCTGCGTTTCCACCAGAGATGAGAGAGGATGCATAGCGAGGGACGTGTGTGACACTAACCAATAACTTGGCTCAAGCTATGACAGTGAAGCGATTTAATTGGTTAGTTTCACACAGATCGCTCGCTACGCATCAGGCGCGGATCCAGCTCTCATTACAGGTTGTGGTCACAGCCACCCGAAAATCGGCCAAGTGCGAGTCGGGAGTATGAACTCGCTCATGATCGATGTAGTGCATTCCTACAATTTAAAGGAGATGTTTATAAAATTTATGACGCCCTAACCATGATTTTGTACAGTTCCACGTGGGCTAAGCCGTGGTGCGAACACACATAATAAACCTGTAAAATGTTAGTTTATTCGCATTCGAAAATTACAAAAGTAAATGTGTGTTTGTTTACACATCACAGTGTCACGTTTAGACTCTAAACTACTGAACCGATTTTGATGAAATTATTCGATTTAAAACGATTCAAGTTAGGTTACATAGGTTCACATATATTACAAACTACTAACGTCAGCACCACACCACCAAAGAGGAAGACAGTTTTGGCGGCAATATACATAAATTTAAATTAGTAGATGGTTGCGCACATGTATTCATGTGCCAAAAAGAAACAGTTACTAGTATAATTGTTGTAAAAAATGTGACATATCCTGTCAGCATATCGATACTTCGCTGTGTTCCGAAACACGCATGATTCATTGTATTATTTTATTTTGATATATCAGCCTATCGACTGTGAAAGGGTAACGTCACAAGTCTGTTAGGATTGTGGGCATGCCCGTCGTGCCCCACAACCGGTGGATCCGCGCTTGCTACGCATCCTCGCTCATCTCTGGTGGAAACGCAGCCCAGTGTTGTTGTTTGCGACATTCGACATTGTACGGACCGCTATCGAAATAATAGAACTGTGACAAACCAAACAAAAAACCAAGACAGTGTTGGCAACGTGCGGCCGGTTTCATATTCGCAAAAATGTATGCACAAAAACTTCGGTCACACAGAGTATACTCGCTAAGGATTGAACTCGCCGTGAGTATTCGCTGTGTGTCACAGGGTACTCGCTGCAAGTAGTGTCGAGAATATCACGCCGCACCGGGCGACCGCGGAGGGAGCGCTCGAGCAGCGCGCGTGCACAGCCTGGCTCACCACTGCGTCTTTTACCGATATAGAACGTATTCGCGTAATCATTCTCGCCAATTACACTTCAAATTGTAAACAGTTTGTTTTCCAATAAAAAATCTTGCGCGCCGCTGTAGAAATAGCTGTGTGACAGGCAGGCAGCGAATACTCGCTGCGAGTAGCCATTCCACTCAGCGCGCCGCTCTATCGAAAAACGCGTGTAGAAATCGCTGCGACTAGATTCATTCGCCGCGATTACAATAATTGAGCATGTTCCATTTTACTCGGCGCTCCGTTCTGTCGAAATTCGCGTGTAGAAATCGCTGTGACCGAGGCTGTGAGGTGTAGATTGATAGTAAACGTGTGCATGTGAGCGTGTATATACAGAGCGGAGGTTTAGTTTTGGCATGCTTCACTATATTGTTCGCAGAGCTGTCTTGGTTTTTTATTTGGTCTGAGACGGACATTCTAGCTACTCATTGGCGATTTGAATTTGTAATTGGTAAACTCGAATAGCGTCGTGGACGACGGGCCTGAAACTCGTCGCGGTTCCGCTTTGATGTAGGGTCTGTCGAACTTCAGTCGTTCTCCCGGCAAAAAATACATCTTTGCTTGGATGACTCACACACAGACATTGGGACACGTCCCATCGGCCTGGTGATGGGTCTTTTTGCACCCGTTATAATCGTGCCGATAACAGACTCAAGTTGCATGTAGGGCAGGGTTCGGCAAGTATTGGCGGACCACTGAGGGCAAAACTGAACCTTTGTTCGTCTTTTGGCATCTCATCATTTTCTTTTCTAAACTCTAATCATTTTTTAAATTCCGACCTCATTTGCCAAACCGTGGAGTAGGGTAGGTACCGAATATGAAATTAAAAAAACAACTGGTTAATGTGCTTTCACAGAATATATGTAACAAATCATAAAGGAATATTGAATCAGCTACATGAGAGACCAAGTTTACAATTCATGGTATCATACAAATGTAAAACCGATTTTAAAGATAAATAAAAGAATGAAATTGAAAGAACATAAGCCAATAACTCCTCTTCTTGAGGTACGATTGAAATAAAAAGCTAATGAAAAAACTAAAACCAAACTTCTGTTATTGTAAAAAGTCTACGAGTTTAGAATACTCTCTCAAATATAGAAATGTTGACAGTTTCTTATTTTTGTTTGTAGATTTGCACTCAAGTATTATGTATAATAATGTTATTATATAATTATTTGGAAAGAGTGCAATCCACTTTTTGTATTTTTTTTCAATTTTTATTTATGTATTTTTTATGAGCGGGATTAACAATGTAAGATGTTCAAAGCATTAAAATTAACAAGAACATTTATGGGTTCTTGTAAAATCTGGTCAACTATATTTTATTTTGGCCACTATTGTTGTGGATATCTTACTCCTTTTTAGTAGCTTGCTGCTTGGCCTGGTGGGCTTGCAATACAGCAACAGCTTCATCCACTTTTGCTTTGAGTGACTCTCCATGTTCCAGCATATGGAGAAGTTCTGAATTATCAATTTCCAAAAGCATTCCGGTAATTTTGCCAGCCAAATCTGGATGCATTCTTTGAATTAATGGGAACAAACGCTCTCCAAGCATTTGCTTTTGTTCTTGAAGTGGAGCAGCTGCCAACATGGTCGATGTTAACGGTTCTTGACCCTGTATGTGCACCGCTGGTTGAGGCGCTGGTGGGTTACGCATGTTAGCGGTGTACTTATAACCTGCTGGGCGCCCACCCTGAGTTACAAGTGGTGCACGAATAGAGGCTGCAGTAGCAACGCCTTGCTGACCTGTAATAGGTCTAGCTCCAAGAGATGTTCGAAGAGCAGCTTGAGTAGGAGCCCTAGGTGCTGGACGGAATGGCGCCTGCATATTAGGATATCCTGATGCGGCAGTTTGAGTGCTGGGCCTAACTGGTGGCTGTGCGGTCCAACGGGGTGATGGTCTAATTTGTGTCATCTGAGCAGGACCATAGAACCTTTGAGCGGGCGGGATGGTTGGCACAAAATATCCCCCTGCGCCGCCTGGTTGGAAAATTTGACCCATTTGCTGCATACGCATGCTGGCCATTCTTTGCATATATTGAGAAGTCAAATGGGCTTTACGATCTTCTTTGCGCTGAGCCAAGGCTACATACAAAGGTTTAGTACCAACAATACGACCATTCATTTCTGTTACAGCTTTCGTAGCTTCCTCTGGAGATGAGAAGCACACAAATCCAAAACCTTTACTACGGCCATCCTCCAACATCACCTGAAATTAAGTTTAAATATGAATAAACAGGAGTCTTATTACAGTGTGGGGCACCAGGGCCAGCGGTGCTTGGGAGCCCCCAAAACAGCGCGGCCTCTCTGTCCGACCCGGGAGGTCGACTAAGTCAACAAGGCACCGACCTAGGGCTCAGTCGGCGAAAGGGTTTTAAAGTAACATATAAAGGTAAGAAAGTGCACTGTAAACCAAAAAGACATGGAACCCCTCGCAATTCATACAGTGAATGGTCAAAAGATGATATAGTCAATCCAAGGACCCTCCTTGGATTGGTTAAATATTCGTGCTTGCTCTTGCACCCTAGATTGTCTTAAGGGGAAGTGCCAGAGTAGCCCGCGAAAATCAAAATTTCTTAAGTTTTTTGCAATTTGTAGGTTAGTGTCAGGTTATGTGTTGATCAAAATATGATCCGCGACCGTAAAAAATATTTTTACAAAAATATAATCATCAATCATTAGTTCAAATCAACCTACTGAATGATTATTTCGTGAAATCATGACATTTGAGGTCAATACTAATTAGTATGTTTTTTTGACGCGCTGGGATGCACTCTGTTGGATTCTTACTGCTCGGCTTAACACAGAGACTTGAAAATCCAGTGCGATAAAAAATCAATCGTACCTACTTGGGCTAACTCCGGACATGTTCTTTTATTTATAAATAACGAAAAGTAAAAGAGGCAATCGCTCGGCGATTTCACGATAAATTCCCACAAATACGCGCACGCTCAGTAATTTAATAGAAGGGCCCGTACATCATCGTGAAAGCACGGTCGTCGCGCTCCGACACTTTTTGCTTGCGTGACGCGCCGATATACTCAATAATATGTTAACCGCCTATGGATTGCGAAAACAAAATTCTGTTCAGTACCCGCATCAATTAACAATATAAATCGGTCGAGCGTCTAGTCTACATATGCCTGGTTTTCGATGTAGTTTTAACTATTAGCATGTGCTATTGGTTCGATATTTTGCATTTCTTAACACGCAGTAAGGCCTACAATGAGATTGTGCAAAAATACTGTGAAATATTAGCTTGGGCGGGGCACCGCCGTATCCATATGGAGGCGATCGGCGGCAGTGATCTCTCGCGTCCGGCCCTGGTCCTGACCATGGTACAGAGCGAGAGGGAGTGGGAAGCCGTCACCTCCTTCTGCGAAGCAGTAATGCTCGGGAAGGAGGAGGCGGAACGCGTGAGGTAGAAGCAAATTTCGCGCCCTCAGGCCCCTAGCTGCCGCAGGAGACGCCCTGGGCGTCGGGAATCGATGGCAGATTCCCGGCCGAGGTAGGCGCGGGCTTGCGGACGTTGACCAATGGGTAGTTCGCTGTCCGATAAAGACCAGGCCCGGGTCGACGGCGCGTTGTGTTCCACGCGCCTCAAAGAGATGTCAGCACAACTGACGAGGTCCGCTAGGACCGATACCTGCAGGGCTCGCGGGAAAGTCCGAAAGGGATACCGTGGCCCCTGGAAACGTACAGGCAACTGAAGGAACACGGGTGGGTTTTAGTCAGTAAGAGTCTGGCACTGCCTCTCGAGCTCAGAACGGGAGAAGTTATTCGATAATTTCCCAACCAAAATGGGGGATCGGTCATGGTAGACCCGCGAAATTCAATATTTCAATATTCAGCGATATGTGATTTGCACAGTATAATTGACAGTCTTAAATCAGTCTTTGGTTAAATATATAACTTTGGAGGACCTGACAACCTAGTATCTCAAACTAATAATAAGTACGGCATTGAACTCTAAATTCGACATATTGACTATTTTTATCTATTTCATTAAAAAAGGCCATGAAATCACAAACAAATCCTTGTGCGATTCTTAACCCACTAATCACTTACCTTAGCGGAAGTAATGGTTCCAAAGGGAGCAAATTCTTTACGAAGACGTTCATCATCAATTGTGTCATCTAAGTTTTTGACATACAAGTTAACACCTTGATAACGAGTCAGTCGCTCAGATTTCAACTGCTCGAATTTACGCTTCAACTCCTTTTGACGTTCAGCTTTCTTTTGAGCCCGTCCTACATAAAGAGGCTTTCCTTCAACAAGTTCTTTTCCATTTAATTCCATGCAAGCTCTCTCTGCTGCATCTGGGTCTTCAAATGCAACAAATCCGAAGCCTCTGGAGGATCCGTCATCTTTATACATTACTTTATGGCTGGTAATGCGGCCATACTTTTCAAACATGTCTTTAAGCCCTTCATCGCTAAAGTCTTCTCCAAAGTTCTTAACATACACATTTGTGAACAACTTTGCCTTCTCACCAAGTTCCTTTTCACGCTCTTTGCGTGGGATAAATCTACCCACGTAAACTTTTTTTCCATTCAACAGCATTCCATTTACTTTTTCAATGGATTTATTAGCTGCCTCCTCAGTTTCAAAATGAACGAATCCATATCCTTTGGAGGCACTGTTTTCATCTTGAGCAACTTTGCAACTTAAAATGTTTCCAAACGCAGAAAAAGTGTCATACATGGCTTTGTTGTCAATGGTTTTGTCAAGATTTTTAATAAAAACATTCCCAACGCCAGATTTGCGAAGAGATGGATCTCGTTGGGACCACATGATTCTAATAGGTCTTCCTTTGATCATATCAAAATTCATAGTGTCCAAAGCCCGTTCAGCTGAAACAAAAAAAAAAATATTGCTATGGTGTCATAATCAAGAACGATACTAACCAACTTAGACTATCTACGTTACATACCACTGAATGAATGCAAAGCAATTCAAATAGCTGTATGTGTCTAATAGTAGATGATGTAAAACAGACAAGCTTTGATAGGTTGACTACTGTAAGTAACATTATCAATGGCAAGCCACTGCCATGTGATGGTCGTGACGCAGGACGTTCGACTAGCAAAAGTTCCGGTAAAAAAAATCCGATTCGCATAACGTTCGGTTTTCTTTTATTGTTTAAAAATTTGAAAGAAATGCAAGAAGTAACATGTTCATGCTTACACCAGGTTTCTGAAATGAAAATTTGAAGTTGAGGACTTGTCAAACTACAAAGATGATTTCTTTTTTCCTTCGATGAAGCCCGCGAAATTCAAAATTTAGTGTTTCAAATATATTTTGAATTTAGTGGGCGTTCTTCTTTCTCCTTAAGTAATAGAGTTTGACAAATTCTTATTTTTTATTCAGAAACCGGATGTTAGGCTGTTATTTTTGCTTGATTTTTAGGGTTCCGTAGTAAACATGGAACCCTTATAGTTTCGCCATATGCGTCTGTCTGTCTGTCTGTCCGCGGCTTAGCTCAGAGACGGTTAGTACTAGAAAGCTGTAGTTTGGCATGGGTATACATATTAATCATGCCGACAAAGTGGTAAAATAAAATAAAGTTTTTTTTTTTTTTGAGGTACGTAAAGTAGGGATGTTGTTTCGTCTATCCCAGGGTGTGGGTGTCGTTAGAAAGGTTTTTCAAAAATATTGAGGGTTTGTGAAAATCATTTTTCAAATCAGGGATCCGTTTGCAAAATATTAAACTTTAAAGTGCAAATTTTTGTTAGAGTCAAGTGTCCTCCCTCCCTGCCAGCTAAATGGTTGTACTTGGATTTGTGAAAAAATTCACAGCAGTAGTATATGTAACGAAATTAAAAGGAAAACTATCACAGCTAAGTTGACTTTACAGGTTAACGAGTAATAATCGACCAACTTAAATTTGCAGTTTGAAAAAGATGATCTCCCATACATTTCATATGGGAGAAAATGTTTTTAACTACAATGTTAAGTTTTTTCTTGGGTTAAATTCATCCCAACTACGGAACCCTTCATTGTGCGTGATCCCATACGCAGTTGGCCGGTAAAAATCGAAAATAAAAAATAAAAAAAAATAGTTTTATTCAACTCATATTGGTGCCGATTCTCTTGTACACCGAACTAAACTAACTTAAACTAAGACTAAAATTACTTACTTTTGGCTATGAGAATCTTAGAGCTATTCTGCAAATAAAATTCTCTAAACTAAAAAATAATTTTGACACAACTAAAATAGAATTTGACAATCGTGAATCCACGTGGTACCCGTGGTTTGCCCTAACCGGTGATTTTTTTTAGAGCCGGAGGTGCGCATGTGGTGTAGCCTCGACGTGCTTTATATGGAATTTTTATTTTTTTGTATGGAAAATATGAAAAAAATATTACCTACGTGTTGAGTGTTAGGTGTTTAAGGGTTTTATAAAGGGGGTCGAAATTTTCATTATTTTTGCGATAGGACGCACCATTTTCGAGATATAAGCAAAAGAAAAAATAAATACAGTACTGTTTTTGCACGTGAAGTCGAGATGTTGGTGTGAATTTTAGTTCATAACAACTTATTTTATACCACACCATTTTAATCGCGATTAAAATTTGTCAGGTTTAGTCTGATTTGGTCTTTTACAACCAAAATTTTAGGTGAAAAACGTCATATTCAGAATAGCAAAATTGCCATTTTCACTAAACTAAAAACTCAGTACTATTTTAGCGCTGTCAAACTAAAATATAGTTAAGTTGTGTCACTTTAGTCTATTTCAGAATAGGAAATCGTCGTTTGACAGGAATAAACTAAATTTTAGTGATTTTTAGTTTAGTTTAGAGGCATTTGTGACAGGAGAATCGGCACCAATGTATGAATTTCACTTTATAGGTTGTTCGGTTTTTCGTGCAGACAGAGTGACATCGGATTTTAATGGTTTTTAGTAAAAAATATTGGAAGTTTTTACTCTTCCCGGGGAGTGGTGTCCCCTGGCAACACTCCCATGAAAAGGTAACGCACCGTTCTTGAGAAAAACAAATAATTGTAACCTAACCTCAAAACACTTTCATAGCCTTTGCGGGTTGCGTATTATGGTTGGGGAAAATCACGTGGCGTATCTAAATTTATTTCTAATCGAGAATAGCGACGGCGTAGCCAACGGAGCCCCTCTTGACGGGGCTCCTATCAATTCTGAATGGTTTAAATTAAAAAAATCGAGTCGGGGTGCCCCATGTCGCTCAAGCATCTTAAGTTCTCCTAATAACAGTAGAAGTAACATTGTAGTTACTAGTCGACGGCGCCCCGCTCTGCGGGGATCCTATTTTTTTAATAAGTAAGCTAAGCACGAAGGGGATATGTTCACTCGCTTACTAGACCGCGCCATCTTTCGAACATAACCTGTACCTAAGCCACAACAAAAACACCACGATGCACAGAAAACGCATTCACGCAACTGGGAGAAACATAATGTACGAAAACGAATGACACATGGTCGTAAATGCAAGTGACGTACTGTTTTTTTTTTTTTTTTTTACATAGTCAAATAATTTATTTCAATTAGGCACTTTGAACATCTAAATTTACAAAAAAATAGAATTGATTGTAGTCGCCCTTTCCAAAAGATAGTTTTAATATGGAGAGAATGGGCATGAAACTCCACTGTTACTCTTTTAAAATGTTTTCACATTATTATGTATTCATTAATTATGTGAAGACAGAGGAGAGAGACACAAGAGCTCAAATAAGATTACTATACCACAATAGGTAAAAAAAATAAAAAATTAAGCAATGATAGATAAATTGAGATAAAAATGTGATAGATACCTACGATACATGGTGCTCATATATTTACAAACATTGTAAAATTATACGATATTCCAAAAAAACTAACAAGTAATACTAAAAAGTCAGTGTGCGAGTTCAAGTAATCACAGAAAGTAAAATGTGTGCGAGTTCAAGTAATCACAGAAAGTAAAATCAATGTTATAAAATATCCAATTAAACTATTAACCAGTTTGATTTTGTCTAGACTCTAAATTGTCTAAGGAGCATGACCAGCGTGTTTCCAAGCATTCTTATCTTGGATATAATCCTCTAATTTATAAATGCTTATTACATTCAGTTTCATCGATCTGGCATGACATTTTGCACCACAAACAGTATACTGGGGCAGATTTGGTTATCAATCGGCCATTTTTTAGCTTTTTATATGATTAGAAGTTAGAAACAATTTTTATTAATTTCTCGAAAAATACGCATTACCTTTTAATAAGACTGGTAGCATTATAATATAATAAGGGACGCAACCCCTACCAGCTTTAACCTCTTTTACCCCCTTACAACTGCCAAACGATACTGCCGACAATATAAAATAACTACATAGGTACTAAAGTTTGTATGCACAATTTAAGAGATTTGCCATGTTTAAAACCATAGACTTCTATAGGTTTTCCTGTAATCTATAAGCATAGAACTATTTTCTGTATTTTTTTAAGGGTAAATAAAAAAAGGCAATGTAAATTTTCATCAATTTTTTTTTTATAACTTTAAAACAATTTATTAAAAAATTATTTAAAAAAAAATTGTGACCCTCACAATAAGCCTTAAGAATAAGCTTGAAGATTTCAACTCCTAACCCCATATTCAAAATTTATTAATTTAGGTTACACATCCATGTCACAGAAATTCATATATGTACCAAATTTCAACTTAACCGGTCCATTCAATTCGAAGCAAATTGGCTGTGACAGACCGACACACAAGTGATCCGATAAGGGTGCCATTTTGAATTTGGATGTATGGAACCCTAAAAATGATTCCTTAATTGATAACTACAATTTATGATGATTGTGTTTTTTTTTCATATTTCCCCACATTATATGGTTTTTTTAATCAACTTATGGTTTTTGCCCATACATTTAGGAGCATTCATCTTTTAAGTAATATCATAAATAAATATTTTCGGCAAAGTTTTGTGATTTTCTATGAGATTTCAGAAAGGATAGCTGTGTGATGTCATAATATGTCATTACTTGTATTTCCAAAGTTGGAAGTTTGTTTGGAAAACATGTTACAAGTAGTTGGGTCACAGTTTTACCTTATTTTTCTTTGGACAGTGAATAATTAAGTAATTAAATAAAATTAGGTTCAACCTTAGATGCAACACTGATCTCCAATAATACATTCAATATTTATCTTCTGTCTGATTGAGGAAAATCCCTGTCTATTGTAAAAAAAAAGAAGTCTTATAACAAATAATAGTTTTATGACTTATGTTTTTTTTGTGTGTTATGTTATAAAAATATAAATTTTCACACAAAACGTATTTAGAGTTTTCTTGGGTTACTAATAACATTTTTACAGACTCTATTGGCAGACAATTCCTTTCTTTACCCAACTGTGCATTTATAAAAATGCCTGTATCAGCTTAGCCACATGCCTTTCTTAACCATAAAATGCCTGTCAAATGCCTCTCAGATGGGAACCGTATGTATGTTAGGCATGTTTATGTCAAAAGTATCATACAATAAGACAGTACAAAATCAATATTTAGAAATAAACCATAATGATATTTCAATATTCATGGTTTCATTCAGTTGTTTTGGATACTTCTGATCCAGGGGTTAAATTAATAAGCAAGGCTTTTAGAAAGACTGAAAGGCCAGCTCAACATGAAATTAATAATAAGTGTTGTCACAGGGCTCAAAATACTAAAATTTCGTCGATTAAAGTTATGTCCCAGGAGTTTACATAGACTGAAGCCATTATTCATGGTTTAAATGCCAATACCTCTGTGTATTATTAATGACATGATAAGATTGTAAAAAAAAAATCAAACCTACTTTTTCCACTAAAATATCAATGTTGATAAAAAGAAATAGGTTAGATTTTTTGTTTTTCTGGAACATATTCAAAAACACAAAATAATAGGTACTTAAACATTATATGAAATAGGTATGGTGAAATAATTGTCAAAGAGTCACCAAGGGGTAGTCAAATGAAGTGTCATTATGAAAAGTAACGAACAAAAATAAAATGAATAAAATTTTACTCACCATCTGCGGGCTGCTGGAAATTAACATAAGCATAGCCAAGGGATCTACGAGTTATCATATCGCGACATACGCGTATAGAAAGAACCGGACCAGCGGTAGAAAATTTTTCAAACAACATGGCCTCAGTAATATCGGAGTGTAAATCCCCGACATAAAGAGATGCCATCGGGTAATTAGGTGGACCAGGATTCATTTTTAAATTTCACTGCAGCGGTTCACGTCGACATTAACTTTAACGTAGGCAAAGATCAACTTCACTTTCTCTTTATAATGACTATCGCATTCCTCAGACCACGTTGCACGCTTACGTACACTAACTTAAAATCAAGTGATTCCCGTTAAATTTTTGTTATTTTACTATTTTTTTGGGTTTTATGTATTTTTTTGTTTTTTTTTTTTATTTTACAAGAATATTTCACGAAATTCTGAGGATTGTGTGACCTATTAATGAAGGGAACACACAACCTCACGTGAACACACCTTGCTCACCAAAGGAAAGGGTGACGTTTGACGAAATTCAAGATGGCGACACCCGGCTATGTCTAGTCTAGCCTGCCTCTATGCCACTATGCCTTTAATGAATGCAGTGATGCCAACATTTAAAACTGACGGAGATTGAACTGACTATGTATTCTAATTATGCTGCGTACACAACGGCCTAACGAACACCAACGAAGGATATTCACCGTTTGCTACCACATGCTCATTGGCCTTCGGAGGTACGTTCAAATACATTTATTAGTCGAGCAAACGACCGTTGGCACCTGATTCCAGCTCGCATGCCCAATGAGATTTTAAACGACGACGAAATAATTATAATTGCTAGTTTTAATACCATAACGAGTAAGTAAGGACAAAAAAAAAATGAAAGCGGCGATGGTGGGCAATTAAAGAATAGAAATGTGTATAGTGGAAGTAAAATTGAGGTTCAACTGAGCGTTCGTTGCCGAACGATCGCTCAGTTTGATGAGTTTGATCTAATAGTTCGATTGCTTTGATGTTACCGCTACGCTTCGAACCGCCGGAGACGCCGAACACGCCAACGAACGATAGTTGGCATTCGTTAAACCGTCCAGACAGCAGGACCAACGAAACTCATTCGTTGGCGTTCGTTGGCCGGTGTGTATTTAGCATAATAATGATGTGTAGAAAATAGTTTACAGTAATAATCTACCTCATGACATGCATATTCAATGTTAAATTAAATAAAACTCGTATGTTTTTTAAAAGAACTACATAGTGTAGTCAGTCGAGTAGTGTAGGCAGTCTAAAAAATATTTATTTTTTAGACTGCACACTACTCACGAAGTTGAGCGAATACGGGAGTGTGGAAGGGCACTTCGGCGTCGTTTCGCTTCGTGCAACCTCCTCTCTCCTTGGGCGACGTCCAATCGTTGTCGGTTTGTGCGCCCGAGTCAAAGGACTCAAAGCGTATTGTAGTTCTTTGCACGAGTGAGTAGTCAGCGAATACGAGAGTTTATAAGGGCACTTTGGCTTAGGTTCGCTTCGTAGAACCTCCGCTTGCCTCGGGGGACTTCCAAACTTTATTGGTTTTTGCGCCCGAGTCAAAGGACTCGAAGTATCCGGTAGTTCTTCGCACGAGTGTGCAGTTAGGTATGTCGGACTTCGGTCAATTTCGACGAGTACTTCGTCGAAGCAATTTCGCCAGTAGTGTAGTGGGGTTTTTTATTTCACAGTATTTACAAAACATTTTTTAAATATACTGTCCGTGATCAAAACTGTTCTTTGTGTAGTACAGGAATCTTTTGGGGCGTGGCCAGAAATGAAAGTAACGCCGCCATCTTGTTTTTCAATACATTACTTTACAACAAAACAATTTCACATTATGGATAAAAACTGCCACTTGCTCACTTCATGTCGCTAAAGTCACTTCATTCGTCAATAGCATTGGGGATACCCATTGCTATTGACGAATGAAGTGACTTTAGTTACTGGTGATTCGCTGGCGATTTCAAGATCTCAAGTCAACACACAGATTTTGACAGCCGATTTGTCGCTAGCGACGTTAGAATCTGTGTGTGGACTATTGAAATAGAAAATATATGCATTGTGGGGGTGGCATTATGCGCTAAAGTAGCCCGCGAGATTCAAATTTTCTTTAGTTTTTTGCATTTTGCAGGTTAGAGTCAGGTTGTATGTTTATTAAAATATGATTCGCGACTGTAACAAATATGACTTTACATAATTATAATCATAACAATCAGCAATACAACTCCATAAGTTAGCATAATTGTCAAATGTCATGATTTCATGAAATAGTCATTCAATGGGATTACATGAACGTAGAGAGTTGTATTGATCATTTTTATGATTATAATTCTATAAATAAACATTTGGTAAGGCCGCGAATCATATTTAGATCAACATAAAACATGATACTGACCTGCAAATTGCAAAAATCGTAAGAAAATTTGAATTTCGCGGGCTATCTTGACGCTTTCGCCCTAATTTGCAATAAAACAACCAAAAATATGACTCTTCCATAAAAACGTCACGATAACTTAGAAATTCATATTTAACTGTCGCGGATATGTAAGCTCGTCGGTTTCATTCATGTACAGACGCCAGCAGGTCAAGCTACCCGAAACTGTCAAATTTTCCCAATCAACCTTGAACCTTATACAATAGGAATAAAGTTCAAAATCTATTGAAGAAATCTGACAGATTGTAGTAGCTTGATGTGCTGGCGTCTGTACATCATAATATATTATTTATTTCATTTAAATACTTACAAATTACATTTTTAAATATTAGAATATAATCAGAGGAGGCGGGGTCGCGGCAGACCACGTACACAGAGCATGTAACTTTAACCATGTAGGAGATGGCGGGACGAGCTGGATAGATTCCGTCAAAACTGAAAGGAGGACGCACAGGCTCGCGAACGATGGAAGGAGTGGAGGGAGGCCTTTGCCCAGGAGTGGGACAGCGTAGGCTAGAAAAAAAAAAAAAGGAATATAACAATAATAAAAAATAGTAGCCCACCGGTATCGGGAACAGGGTCTATATATATTGGGCACGCCACAATTGTGGCGATAAGTCCCTTCTTTGAGGAGTGGCTAGAGAGGCGCCACGGCGTCCTCACCTTCCGCCTGACACAGGTCCTCACCGGACATGGTTGTTTCGGGAGGTTCCTGTTCAGGATAAAGCGGGAGGAAACGCCCGGGTGTCACCACTGTGAGGATCGCCCGGAGGACACGGTGGAGCATACGGTGAAGGTCTGCCCAGCTTGGGCGGAGCACCGCCGTGTCCTCACGGAGGCGATCGGCGGCGGCGATCTCTCGCGTCCGGCCCTGGTTCAGGCCATGGTCCGGAGCGAGAGTGCATGGGAGGCCGTCACCTCCTTCTGCGAAACAGTAATGCTCGCGAAGGAGAAGGCGGAGCGCGCGAGGGAGAGGCAAAATTCGCGCCCTCGCGCCCCTAGTCGCCGCAGGAGACGGACGGTGAGAAATGGGTAGCTCGCCGTCCGATAGGGACCAGGCCCGGGTCGACGGCGCGTTGTGTTCCACGCGCGCCTCAAAGAGATGTCAGCACCAACTGACGGGGTCCGGAAGGGCCAATGCCTGCCGGGGTTGCGGGTTTGTCCGAAAGGGATATCGCAACCCTGGCACACAGGCTACGGAAGGAACACGGGTGGGTTTTAGTCAGTAAAAGTCTGACACGCCCTCTCGCTCCGCCCAGAGCGGGGTTTTTGATAACTTCCCACCCTCAAAAAAAAATAAAAAAATAAGGGTCTATATATATATTTATTATTATCTAAGTTCTGTTTTTCCAAAAGCATAATTATCCGATATTTACTTTTTGTTATCATTTTCGAAGGGCCGTTATCGAAATCTTTAAGAAGTACTATATATTAGTACAACTGTGGGTTCGACCAAGTATCTAGAAAAACTGGATGTTGCGCACAATCAATCAGTTTCATGTCACGCCTGTCTGACACTTTTGACAGGTTCCCGGACCTGACGTCTCAGTGCTGCCACATATTGAACGTCATTTCAGAAGACCCTCATTCTGTTCATAGCGACTGCAGTTGCACTTAGTGTTTCGGTAGTTTTTGTAAAACATTCTAAAAATTGTGAGGAAATTCCACCGTCATGTCGGTTGTCCAACAACAATAAACACACTACAACGAATTTGCTATCGAGTGAAGTTGGCTGCGTCCTAACCAAACGTAAGCGTCGGATAAAAATAATTAAGTTGGCCAACGACCCTATACACCACTAAACAAGGCTATTTGTCAGCAATCGGCATCGTCTGATGAGCGCATTTTGATTGATGTATAGTGTTAATCTCATGTGCTGCACACTTCTGTTGGGATATGACCCGGAGGGCCTCAAGGTCCTAACCGTCTGGTCTGGCAGCCGGTGTTTTCCACGTTGAGGTGCAGGTGGTGGCGTCGTGGGCTGGGGGAAATACTCGTCGCTCAAGCTGGACGCAACATCAAGGGTCTGGGCGAAATAGTGTATTTAAATGCAAGCCTTACAATGCAAGTCATTCAAGTCCAACTGATCCAACAATCGTGATTCGTGATTAGCATCACTCTCTGAACTCTCTCACGTAGAGTGCGCGCAAGATAAGTCTGCGCGTGACTGATGGCGTCCTTAATTCTGTACTGTAATATTTAAAATATATAAATTTTAATCTATAATTAATCTTATATAATTATTTATATACTTAATTTGACCTTACAAAATGACAAGACGGTGCACAGTGGATCGAAAAAAGGCCTGAGATATAAGCATTCGATTTTTTTTGCAAAATTAAAATGTTGCCTCTTTGTCTACCATACCATACAATTGTATCTGATATAAATAAGCATGATAATGGCTATTAGAAGACATTTTAAGCAAAAACCGACAATTTAAAATTTAAGCTCCTGTCTTCGAGAGCTTTTTTTCGATCAACTGTGCGGCTCGGCATACGATTAGTTCAGATTTCAGCCGCGCGCTGACTTGCCACCCCTCTGGTATCTTTGTGTATGTAGTCTGTGGTATCACTATTAAATCTGCATAATCTGTGTGATTGATTCAAAGAATATACGTGTTCTGTGGAGTGGTTTGGTTGGCAAATTTGGCAATACCCGGAAAAAAAATTATTACAAGATTGTTGTATTGAAAAATTTGATGAAGTTTTCCTACTTCTTTGAAATTTTGTTGCAGTGAGGTAAGAATAATTACATTTATTACGATGAATTGGATATATTTTTTCTGTTATAGTATTTTAATGCCTTTTTGTCGTAGTGAAAGTAGGTAAGTATACTGTTTACAATATTTGCTAATATGTTCTGATTTCTCTTGCTTACGCGTCACGAATTGTTTCAGGCAAAATTTTCAGGATATATTTTTGTGATAATCAACAGGAATGGTCATTTAATTTTACAGTACGCTTCTTTAATCCTTAGCCATAAACTGCAGTTTTCCAACTGACGATACTACCACTACTAGAGTACTTACCGATTACCCGGCATTTACGTTGCGGCAGGTACATAAATAAAAATATTAGATATATCTATTTTCTAACGATCCTCTTAAATATTTCGTACCACTAAAATTTTATACGGTTCTCTAGATTCCAGCCGCCAAAGCTGTGTTTATTTTGAATATTTAAATTGAGTATTTCTAAGCTTCAATTATATTAGAAACAGTAATAATTCATACAGTGCGACCACATATAACGAAGAGAATTCTGAGTATTTTTCCAGTATAGCTGTTTTTATAAGCACACACCCT
The DNA here is from genome assembly GCA_914767755.1 of Agrochola circellaris. Lineage (NCBI taxonomy): Eukaryota > Metazoa > Arthropoda > Insecta > Lepidoptera > Noctuidae > Agrochola > Agrochola circellaris. Next base: position 11,031,451 of record OU611841.1, on the reverse strand, counting down.
AGAAGTATGCAGTAGAGATACTTTTACTTTTTCATTTTATATATATACATATCACATAGAATAAACGATGTTCAATTCTATTTTTTACGTTTATGAGTCTGGGAATTTAGTCTGATCATGTACATATTATTATTAGCGTGCAATTTATTTAGTGTAACAAACTGAAATTGATTACATTGGGTGCATCCCTGATACTATAGAGAAACATAAAAAAAAAGTTTTTTTCATCTGACTTGTAACAAGCTGAAGAAATTTTCAATTGATATTTGTTACTTTAATAAAGGCTGGTGTGAAGACTTAACATACTAGAAGGAATGGGGAACTTATACTATTCTAAACTTGCAAGCCACAAAGCTGACATAATAGTTTAACAACTAAAATGCATTATTACGGTTAGGCTATTTTTACAACATTCTGATGCAGCATAAGGTCAGGGGATACAGGCGTGATGTTTTTATGTGTAATGCACTATAATATCCCTTGTATTACATGTGAAAAGTAGCACCAGAAACAGATATTATATGCTATGACATTTTACAAAAGTTCCGTCTCTACCCTAAGGGGGTACCTACTAGCCTAAGGCCCCTGGCGTGATGGGGGAGTGGCGACTAAATACCAGTATTTATTTATTTTCATTCAATATGACTTAAGAATAAAAGAATTTTGTTAAAATTATCAAGCTCGATTTGCTTGCTCTTGCACCCGGTTATCAAAATTTTCGATATTTTCTATGAAAGGCAACAAAGTTGCTTCTATTTATGTACCCATGAAACGCCAGAAGAAAATGTAACCTATCCGTTGTGCTACAATATATGAACTTGCATCCTAGATTCTCTTGATTCTTGAGCTTTATTATTTATTATGTCGACAAAGTAACTGCTTTTCTGTATGAATGGTTAAAAGATAAATCTGCTAAGTGCGTGTCGGACCCGCACATTGAAGGGTTCCATAGTTGGTATGAATATTATGGTACTGATTTTAACGATCGCAAAAATAAGTTTGTATTTTATAGTATTTCTCGAAAGAACTGTTAAAAACCATTTATTACTGTGATTGTAACCGAAAAATATCGCACAAACTATTTCAATACTACTATTTTTTTTCAGTCCATAAAACAATTTTTTCGTAATTTCACTACAGTTGAGTGCATAGAATTCATTTTCTTTCCAATTTTCATTGATATAGTGCAAATAGTCTCCGAGTAAAAACGCTGTGTAACTTCCAGACGGACGGACAGACGAACATAACGAAATTATAATTATTCCGTTTTTAATTTGTGTCATTTGGCTATGGAACCGTAAAAACTAACCTATCCAAGGTACTTACGACGACTCGACCATGCTTTGCTCGCTGTTGCATCCTGGGTTATTTTAGTAATATCACTGCTGCACTGTTTAAAGGAACTTATGCCAGTTTTCACTAACACTAGGTGACACCTAAATGTAACGCCTAAATAAAAGCGCATTGCTGCACGTTCGTCTCAGTGCCGAAAGTTATAAATCCAACAGTGCAATCATTATTTAGCCATTTCATTTACGTGTCGCCTAGGTGTTTGGGAAAACGGGCATTATGTTGACTAACCAACAGCTTCAGTGGCTTCGTCAGACATAGATCCTAATGTAGGTTTTTTTTTTATTTATCTGATTTATCACTTCCATTAAATTGGTTTTACTGGTGATATGCCGAGATTGCCCTTTTACGGCGATTTAGAATATGCATAGAAATTAGCATATTCCACTTCGTTCCACTTTTTGAGTAAGTACCTATTTTTGGTCTAGTAAATTGCACTCGATGACTCGACTAGTATACCTACAATACAAAACAAAATGTTTTTAAAATAAATAAAATTGTAGTTTAAAAAAAACTAAAAACACGCTTTTTACACGAACTAAAAATGATAAAATAATTAAATTTACTTGTACTAGTTACGATTAAGTACCAATCCAGCTTGTCACTTCTTTTATTTCCAATAATTAAATCAAAAGCGTGGAGCGCTTTGTTTAAATTAATTAAAAGTATACATCGCTAAAAAACGAAAAGCCTCCTGGCTCCATCATCAAACCCTCGACACCAAGTGCAATATATTGGACTCGTCAAACCCAATCATATAAGTCCAAACTTGAGGGATTTACTAGTAGCCACTGAAGAATTCCACTATCCACCTCCTAGGTCCCTCATCAGACCTTTGACACCAAGTGCAAATACATTAGACTCGTCAAATCAAATCATATGAGCCCAAACTCGAGGGGTTTACTAGTAGCCACTGAAGAGTTCCACTATCTACCTTCTGGCTTCATCATCCGATCAGCTCCAAGATAATAAAGTATTGTATTGTCATCGGTCCTTGATACGTGTACAAATTTTCAAGTTAATCGAACATCTTGATGTTGGTGAAAATTACGTTGAGTGATTCCGTTACATACATAGATAGATAGATACAGGTCAAGCTAATAAAAGCGTATTAATAAATAAAATCATTTAATTCGGTCAACTAAAAGATCCATAACTTTTTATTAACAGGTTTGCACTTAAATACTATTGTTAGTAACTTAACTTAAACTAAACTAGGGTACCAGTCTTCAAAACGGTGAAGGAAAACATCGTCGAGGAAACCGGAATGTCCTAGAACCAAAAATTCGAAGACATTGTGGCATCTACCAACCCGCACTGGGCCCGCGTGGTAGATTACAGCCCACTCCCTTTCGGAGAGAGGACGCCTGTGTCCCAGCAGTGGGAACATTATAGGCTGATTATGCATGTACCAAAAAAATACACATGTTTTGCTCCCCCTACCCAAAATCACGAGTATTTTTTTGGTACAAAATATTTAAAAAAATCAAAGCAAAGAGACCGAGCAAATCGTCGTGCCAATATATTACCACCAACACTGGGCAATGTTGCAGAGCTATCGCTGTTAAATTAGGCGTACTATAAAGTGTCTTTAGCAGTCCTTTTTTTGCAGGTATCTAGCTATGGCTGACAAAGAGCAAGTTATCCAAGCATTGAGAGCTACTCTGATATCTGTTAAAGGAGCATTGACAATAAAACAATGTAACAGTAAGTTTTATTTATTATTTATTAGCTTTAGCCCGCGGCTTCGCCCGCTTAGCGTCCAGAAATTGTCCCACGGGAACGTACTACCGGGATAAAAGTATCCTATATGTTTTTCCAGTTTATAAACTAGCTATGTGCCAAATTTCATCCAAATCGGTACAGCCGTTCATGCGTGATTGCGTAACAAACATCCAATGGAAACATACAAACTTTCACGTAGGTAAAATATATGTACATGATTTCTGAACCGTCGTGCCCGTAGGCTCTACCGGTATTCCGGATTTATCAGTCGCATATTGGTGATTGCTGGTAGATACATACTTTAAAATTTGTCGACGAAAGTAACCAGCAAAGTTATTCATGTATGTATATAATATATATAAGTATAGTAGGATTTGTTTAACCTGAGAGGGTGCATGCAATCAGAATATCGGTAACGTCGCAAATAAGCTCTGTCAAATATTTTGCCGTTTTGATTTATTTTTCAATACAAATGAAACTATGAAATATCGATCTATAGTGTACTAAAATATAGATTATGAATTGCGCTAATTAATATCGTAATACTGAATATTTAGTTTTAGGTGTAAAAAAAGTATTACTGTCCTTAACCTTAGCTAAAGCGAATGCCGCTTTAGCTTATAGTCCACATTATATTCCGAACTTTTAAATTAAAAAGAGTCAGGAGACTCTTTAACTTCTTATCGTCATCATGCGAGGCAAAGGTTTCGCTGTTGAATAATAATAAAAACTTGTAGGTTTCAGGAAAAGTTTTGTTTTGAGAAGCAATGAAAATATAGTTACAATCACACAGTGAGATAGAACTAAGTTAACTTTATTAAAATTGAATTTTGTTATACAGGAGACTATCGAGAGCTACAAGGAGAATGGATACCGTTCAAAAAACTTGGCTATCCTTCGTTAGATAAATTATTTATTGATGTTCCCGGTTTTAAAGTGACCCAAGTAAATGGTGAATGGTATGTTGATGCAATAGCTAGTCAAGAAACACAACATATTGCTACTATGGTCTCGCGACAGAAACCAAGCAAAAAGGCGACGCCGAAATTGAGCTATCTAGTGAGTTTGTGATAATTTTAACTATTATGGTTGGACTATTTGCATTCAGTAACTTGGCAGTTAGCTCGCGTGGCGCACGTCCTCTCTTTCCTCAGAGATTTTGGAATTCATAATTTATACGACTAAGAATTAAAAAAAGAAAACTTGACAGATTACAGATTTTAACCACCTAACTCACCTGAGTGTAGTCGAATTCTTGGCGTTTAAAAAAATACTTTTTTTAAATTTTACATTACTTTTAATCTTTTATTGAGTAATATTATTGAAATTGTGCCAACGAGTATTTTATTTGATACCAAGTCATAATAAATACAATTGGTCGCTAAAAACAGCCAACTAGTTTTTTTTTTTCAAAATGTTTTTACCGTGACCAGCGTCACTCGTGGTGTTTAGACAAATCCAAAGATACTGCATTTTTTTAACCAGTTGAATTGCTTTTGTTAAAATAATTGCTACATAAGTAAGAATTTACATTTAGGTATAACTTATTGACAGAATGACTGACTGATGAAAAATCAGATTTAATAGACTATTCAGTTACATATGTCTCATTAATGGTGAACATGTGAACCACATTAGCCCATTGTCTTTTATTTGAATTCATATTTTTTTACCATTCGTTCTTTTTGCCAATTCGTTTACTACCCCAACACTTTTAGTTGTATGGTTACATTATTTTCTGTTGAACTGAAACATTACTGAACTCAATTAAAAGCCAACTATAAGTAGGTTTTTTTTATGGTGCTCTGTCCACACTGAAGTGAATCCCACGCGGTGTTATTGTACGAAATTTGCTTGCGCAGATTGTGTCAACTAACTTGTATGGAGCAAACTGGCGCGAATAGTCGCGTGACTTCTTAATCATTAAACCATGAACGCGTGCAGTCGCGGGATTCGCCTTAATGTGGCTGAAGCCTAAAACAATATTGTAATTTGTCAATCTTTTGATAATTATATTTAACCACTTAAACTCAAATCACGCAAAACGTTAAACTTTTCTCAAAGACATAATAATTAATAATCAAAAGATCAGTCGTGATGAAATAAAATGCACAAAGCTGCCCAGTATTCTTTGTAACAAGTTCGCTGCCTTATACCTGAGCATAATAATATTTCTTTTTACAGAATCGATTCCCAAAAAAACAAGGATCTTGGCGTAAACCAGCTTCTGGCTACACACCTAACTATAACAATCAGTACTCCAATCAATATTACAGAGCAAAGGGCAATGCCCCATATAATAATAACACACAATATTATAAGGTAATTATAAATTTATAATTACCAACAAGAAATTTTTAATATTTATATTAAAAATTTCTTGTTGACAGGTTTTTGATTATTCTACCTTTTAAGCCGCTATTGTAAACAGTGTGACTGCGTAGTTTATAAAATTATGCCGTTTTCACAAAAACTAAGAAACACCTAGACAATATTGCACTGTTGGAGTTTCAACTGTCGGGGCTTAGCCGAGAGTTGAAAATCCAACAGTGCAATAGCAACAGGGTAATTTTGGTAAATAACTTCAAATTCGAAATGTTTAATTTTTTACAGATTAATAAATACAATTCAAAGTCGAACGAAACGAAATTAGTATCGAATGTGAAACAAACTACAAAGTCGTTGAGCGACCATGTAGAGAAGGTATCGAAAAGTTCAAATTCATCATCACAAAGCTTGAGAGAAGCTAATAATATACACACAGAAGAGGTATGTATAACGTATAACTATATCTTAATCTTAGATAATTTATGTAAACAAAGAAATATCACTGCCAAAGTGACACGACCCTGGTGCAAAACATTTTGTCAGCAAATACAAAAGAGATATTATTTGACTGAAACAAAAATACGCAAGGAATGAGGTTTTTCATAGTCAATTTTAAATGAAATCGTATAATTCCAACATACTAACTTGAGGCCGGCCGTCAACCGGTCCGGTTAGCTTGAGACTGCGGTGCAGCGTGCCAAGAACAAGGGCAAAATTTTCAAAAAAAGGATAACGCTCTATGAGAGACCGTCTTAAACTGTCCATTGTCGCGTCGAGTATCCAGCAAAAGGGGTATCAAATCTTTTTGTTTGTACGAATACCTTTTCCACTAGAATATAAATAAATAACTGCAGCGACTTTTTCGACCTCCGTCTTTTGCAATGTTTCAAGAAGCACTGACCATTGCGGCAGACCGCAATAGAACCGAGATGATACGGCTAGCCTGAGTACGGCGCGCCGCTTTGCGGCTAGCCGGTAGAGCGTTGAAGGCCTAATAGGTTATTGGAAAAATACCTAGTGGGCGTGGATGAAAACATCAAATGTCGAAACTCATTATCTGTTGTCAGTGACGTTAGTATTCACTAACATTATAATGAGGAAGTGAATATTCGGTTACTCTGCGAGTAAGAACCCCAAGCGTTACATCGGATTCCGATTGGAATAAGCGATTTTATTATTAAGGCCTTAGGGTTGATTAAATTATAACCTACATTCACAAAAACTATCGGAGATTAAGTTTTTTAGAATAATTAGATTTTATTTTGTGTTGCTGTCAATTTCTTCCAGAAGACGTCCTGTATACTATGTTATTATGATCCTTGCTATTATGTTGTTGCATAAACATTTAATAAATTATCTTTTTAATCAATTGGGTTTTCTAGTCATTAGCTTGTTAGAAAAGAAAAAAAAAGTTTTAGTTTTCTCCAAAATCAAGCTTATGACATAAATCCATTGCAATGATAAAGTGGTGACAGGTCGCCGCTTTACTTAATCATTGTTTCGGATTTCGCCCTGAAGTTCCATCAGGTGCTGCACCTGCTCGTCGTGTTTTAATTGTATTTTTTTGACACTATGGATAGTCATAACCTGTTTTTTATCTTCAGTTAAAGCAATCAGCACGCACGAACCATGAATTGGATGTTAAACACAGCGGCAAAGTTTCAGCGTCACAAAGACTTTCAAATTTAAGAGATCGTCTAAGTACGGTGGATCTTATTCCTTTGCAATTTCCAGCTGCTAGTAACGAATGTTTGGTAAGTAGAAAAACTAAAAAACCGGCCAGCGGTTCCGTAGTCGGGATGAGTTTATGACCATCCACAATATTGATTTTATCAGCAGAAAAAACTAGTTTGTATGTCATGAGTGCGTCACGATTGCCCGAAGTTCACTTATCCGAAGAACGTTCACTCGAATGATGTTTTCACCGATTAACTGTCGTCGGTCGAAAGAAAGCATTAAAGGACAACCCCCGGTTGGTGCATAACTATTGCATGCCTTATGGACTTTGGGTTTGGATGCCCAAGGTGAACTGAGTACCTAGATCTATGGAAGGAGCTTGTCCGCTGCTTGACCAATTTATAACACACGGATAAAATGGCAATCAGTGACTTGCATACTAAAAAATTGGCCTCCGGAAGCGGTCGCTAGCACATAGTGACGTAGCGACAAGGGGGCAACATAATACCCTGAGGTGCTTGAGAGTAGAGATAAGGCTGTTAGGTTAGGTTAGCGCGGCGGCGCTGCGCCGGCGACGCCGTCTGTGGCGTGTGACGCGGCCCCAAATCTTTTCCCCTTAGATACGCAATATACAGGATTATTGGCAATGTGTCAATACATGCAAATTATTTAGAATTATATATTTATCAATCATTTACAAACTTGATACGGCGTGTTTTCAAACGGGACTACAGGTTGACCTTGAATGATACTCTAAATAGTTAAACACTGCGCCAGTTCTGCCCTCTATCGCGAAAAGTTTTAATCAAAGAATTTAATCCTCTAAAATATTTATAATAAATACAAATAGCATAAAACCCAGATATTTGCAATAAAGTGTAAAAAAATCGTTTTTTTTTTACATTTGACCTTGGAATTTCTGTAGTCGCGGGACACTCGATAAGTAGGTTTTGAGACAAGTTTTAGGGTGCGAAAATAAAGGTTTATGCAGGTTTATAGCTGACTATCTCTCATTCCGAGGTGAAACTCCTAATATTCGGAGCAATCAATCAATTAAAAAGAAAGAAAAAATAACATTTATTTGGCAACAGTTCGTGAAACACAAAATACAATACAAAAGAGAAAAAAAAAAACGATTCTTCGAACTATGTATTTTTCTTGAAGTAATCTTCTAACAGATTTATTTATTGAATTGATTAAACAACGCAAATCCGCTTATGTGAAAAAAAATTCACCACTCTTTCGTTCTGAGGCGTTCATAAAATATCTTTAGGTATCTAAAGCGACCAGCAGATTAGTGGAGTTGAGTTGTGTCTTGATCCAGGATAGACCCATAAAACGAATTTGTTCAGCAGTGCGTCATACCATAATGAATTTTCATTGGCTAACACGTGTCAGAAGTCGTCACGACACAACACAATAATGTTAATCTGGCTTAAGTATTGTATTACTCATAAAGAGCCAAAACCTCATTTTAAAAGGAAACAACTCAGACTCAGTATGTAAAGACCCGAGTCCACCCTTCCTTGAAAATCTGTTTTCTTTCAGGAAAGCAGTGGTCCTGTAACAAATGTTGTGCCGGCTCATAACTTAGAACCTCCACCTGATTCCACATCATCCGTTGACAAATTGGAATGGACTTGTAAAAAACTTGGGCTTCCAGAACCTGTGTATAAGGTACATGAGATACGGCCTAAACGGGGACCTGTAAGCTACGACTGCACAGTGAAAGTAAGTATTTCTTATATGTACGAGCTTTGAGATTAGAATATTTAACGTACTTACGACATTGCATGTTCTTCATTTGTACCCAGTGTTGAAGTTAATGTAGGCACGCAGTGAAAAAGTAACTACCTATCTTAATAAAGGACTCGATTATAGTTGTACGCGCATAGCCTTTTAATTGCGTTTTCAATCCTCGGTTGAGGCAGGCGTCAACGAAGTATTGCAGTTAATTTGAGGCATGTAATTTTATTGTTTTGGACGTCACCGTCAGCGTTTTTAAATAAAATACGCCGACGGTGCCTTTTTTACTCAAAATAAGCGGACGGAGATATTTCTAAAAAATATTGCACCATGTCTAATTTACGTGATATTTTAATGAAATTTTGAAGCTTGAAATATTTTGCTTATGACCTAGTTTTTTTTTATCCAAAGGTTGGAGTATCGTATTCTACTTGCTCGTATCCTGACTCATCACCATCCGAAGAATTAGCGAAAGAAGTAGTTGCTGTAAAGTTACTTGCGTTCATAGAAAGTTCCGAAGCTGGCGGGATGCCTACTTCTTTAAGCAGCAATGCTATAGCATGTCTCACAGAACTGGTGTCGGAACATGAAGCTGGACTTTGGGCTAGTACAGTACCACATCTGTACAGGTGAGTGCTTTTATAGATAGATCGATAGAATACTCTTTGTTATGTACTTACACCATAAATTATATCTGTCGGATCTTTCATGAGTTTGCACGTAATCAAACACAAGCGCCTTTGTTTAGCGTTGTGTTGTGCGGGGTGCCGGGGTCTAAAATTAAGTTTAGTGTCCGATACGGACCAATCGAGCGACAGCGACCTGCGACAGTGATCGTTGAGACCACAGGTTGAGACGTGGTCGCGACACATACTAACCTAGGAACTGGTCAGTGTTTCCTTTTAAGTTCAGAGTATTAATTAGTACGGTAGTGTTAGTAATTGACTCTGTAACAACAAACTGTGAAGAGGTTAAAGGCGCTATTTCTCTCGTTTACACGTATCCCAAATCTGCGTCCACAATAGTAAATCTGACACTATGTATGTCACTAAGAGTATGTCTGATCACGATCCTATGTACCTGGATCTGACAACAGAAGTGGGATACGAGCGGGCTGAGAAATCTCCTGATAGTGAAAAAAGTGCTAATAGACAATGGCGTGGACTGTTCGAAAAACAGAGCTGCAACATGATTGCGTTGATAATTCTCGCGTCAAACAAGTGGCCCGAGCCACAGGCTCGTTCTACTTGGGTTCAATTCCCATCAGACACGCGTGCAGCACGATGCACAATTATGATGAGGGTCTTTGATAGCATGACTTGATGAGTATCCGCTATCATGCCCCATACTGCTTGTCTAACAAAGACGTGAAATAGAGTGTTTGAGTGAGAACGAGTAAAGGTGTTACATCCGGTGAATCGTTACCATTTTATAACCTACCCATGAATGAATTTTCCTGATGAAACATTTATTGTTCTATAAGTATTAATTTTGTTCTAAAAGTATTTACCGAATTCGTGCAGGGCCGTAGCCAGGAATTCATTTCGGGGTCGGGGGGTTAGGGATGCCAACTTATTTTTAGAAGAAATAAAGTATTTCTGGTTTCAGAGAGGGTAAATACATTTATTTATTTTTGATATGGCACCTCAACAACTTACTCACTAAATCATACACATACTTTAAACACATACAGTTTTAGGTATTGTGAATTCGTCACTTACAGAAGTGCACAGCACTAGAAGAGAACTTTATGATTATAGGACGTTTTAGTTATCGTTAGTTTATTTAGTTACAAGTTACAAATAAAAATTAAATATGTTCACAAATACGATGGAAAGTACAGAAATATTTAATTAAATAACAAAAAAGACCAAAAAAGGAGGAAATGGAAGTGAATACAATTAAAATACATATGGAGATTTAAAGGCAATACGTCGTCTTCAGAAAAGGTCTTATTGTCTGTTATGCGTGGGTTTGCGGGCTAGGAGATGTAATTAAATGAAACACAATAATATTCTAAATAATCACATATCTCTGATCACATTAGGGAATGAACATGATGTAAACGACATTCCCCCAAGTACATAAGACGCAAGCGCGAGAGAAATATCTGTTGTTTACCCGTATCCCAATTCTGCGCCCACAACTGTTAATCTGACACTATGTATGTCACTAAGAGTATGTCTGATCTCGATCCTGTGTACCCGGATCCGACATATCTATCTAATCTTCTATTTATTTATTTTTTACCCCACAACCGCAGAAAGGGTTCTAAATGACACCGACAATGTATTAATAATTATTATTTATCCTCAAACCTACATCAATTACACAAACCAAGCGAACAAGTACTTTACCGAAGACTTAAGGCCCGCATTACAGAACCTCACTCATAACTCAAGCATTACTCGTTCACTCTTGTGTGGACACTCATATGCACAGTACGCGCCACTCAAAAGAAATAGATTGCCAACCTTTTTGCGTTTGTAGTTCGGTTCAAATTATAGAATTTTGAAAATGAAATCGTGCGCAGTTTGTAATGTGCAGTTAAACGATGGCGTCCAGTGTGGCAGTTGCAAGAAACACCTGGACTTTGGATATGCTAACATCTCAGAAACCGGATGGAGAAAGCTGGGTGTCAATAGGATGGCACAATGGAAATGCAGAACTTCATCACCAGTTGTGCCTACCCCTGAACCTGCGTCGCTGGATACCATATTAAGCGAGATACGTGACATGAAGCGGCAGCTACTTAGCTTGCCGATCTTGGTAGATGATATTCGCGTGATCAAGGATGAGTTGGCTGAGCTTAAGTTGACATGTGGGAGACTCGACGATTTTGATTCAAGACTCGTGGAGGTTGAAGCAAAAGTGTCTGAATTTGATAAGCTTCAGGAATCAGTGAAATGTTTACAGACCGACTTGGCGAGCACGAACTATCTCCTCTCGACTTACGAACAGAGATCCAGGTAAACAACGTTGAAATTAAGCGGTTCCTATAAAGAAGGATGAGAATTTGTACTCAATTATCGACGCAATCGGCCGTAAAGTTCCCAAAACCCAGGTGAACTATATTTCAAGGGTCCCTATTTTTGGTTCCAATGAAAAGCTGATAATAGTGAGGTTTTTAAACCGGTATGTAAAGGAAGATTTCATTTCGGCGGCACGCGCCAAGAAGAACACCCACTTGTGACATCGTGTTTCAAGGCTCATCTCAGCGTGTGTATGTTAACGATCACCTCGCGCGTGTGCTATCGCGTGGAGTACAAAAACCTTGTAACCAAAGTTAAAATCATTGCCAATTCATATTCTGAAAACAATAAATCGAAAGTTATTATTATAAGGAAGGAGTCAGATTAAAACAAGATTGTCTAATGTGGTTCTTAATTGTTACACTTACTTACCTATTTTGCTATAATATTTTACTTCAATGGCTCAAAATGCTTAATACCATTTGGGTCACAATAACTTTTGCAAAATGTTTAACACCTCTGCCGTACTAATAATAATAATAATAGCTTTATCATTTAATTAGGTATTTTTATCATTTGGTAGGTAGACAATACAAACGTACATAAATGGGTTCCTGCACTTAAAGACTAACCAATAATGTGATATTATATTTCTCACCTTTCTAACGTCTTATATGTGTTGTTCGTTAAGTACTTACGTCACATGATAATTATTTAGTACGTATTTAAGCACTAATCACTCGCCAACAATTACTAACACTGATATAGTTATTTAGGTTGTAGCAGTCGATTCTCGGTACAGAACTACATACAAATAGAATTCCACTATTACTTCACAATATTATAATTTAGTATCTTTGATATTATGTTCCAATGTAAACAGGTAGGTATCAGAACATCTTGCATTATTTACGAAAAGAAGTGATCACAAAGGAGGTAGTGTTAAAATAAATTTAGTATATGCAAAGTTTACAGACAATCGTTAGATTTTTCTCGTATAAGACTTAATTATTATTTTCGTGGGAACTAAAATAAGAATTAGCATCGTTTATTAACTATGCTTATGTTAGTTGCTCCAGGCACAAATACTAAGTTTAGAATTTTAGATTTGAATCATAAGTTAATGTTCAAGCAAGAGATATGAGTGTGTGTGTGTGAGCGTGATATGTTGAATATGGGTTTAGATGTTTGTAAGGTGTGGTGTGTGCGTTATGTGCTGTTTGTTCGTGTGTATATGTGTTTGTTTAAGTCAAGCTCTTCAATAGTTTCTCCGTTTTGTCATAGTTAAGTTGTTTTAAATATTCAACGAGAACTACAGGCAAATGATGTCATATTTCGTAGGTTGACGTATTGTGATATCTTATTATATAAGAATGGACTTAAATATTGCATAAATTTACCCGCAAATGTGGTTTTATAATATGGGATTAAGTATACTATGTAATTTCTTCGTTTTCCTTTGTAATAGGGGGGAATATTGTGTTGACTTAGTGTTACACTTAATATGAATAACTGTCTCACTGTTAGTACAGGCAATTCACTGTATAGTAATTCAGTTGAGAATCTATACCTCTTAAATGTCATAACTTTCAGTATAACACGCTGCTCGAGTGTTCTAAGTTAATCATTGTTGACTTAGATGAGATACAATATGTTAAAATTGATTGACAATGTGCATAAGAAGAAAAGTGTTAGTAGTAATTTTCTGTTACAAAAGTGGCGGATTTTTTTAAAGACATAATCATCTTTCTGACTCTAGCTGTTGAGGTCATAATGTGTTCATTCCAATTTAAATTTTGATCAACAATAAGTCTTAAAAGATATTGTGCTTGGGTGGCTAAAGTTGACTGGTGACCTGGAACTATGGAAGGACTATAGCCCCTGCCTGATCAATGTTTTATATGTACACGGATAAAGTGGCCGGGGGGGTGCAAGTCATTATTTTATTTGTTGTTATAGCGGCCATAGTAGTACACAAAGATAGAGCCCTCCGCCGAACGACCCTCAGTTAAGGAAGAAATCTTGCTTAAATTGATATTTTTGACTAATGAATAACTATTATGAGGTTATTGAGGACCTCAAATCAGAAACCAGACTTTAACCCTACTTTAGTGCAGGCGGGCATTATCTTTTATTTTACTCTTGTCTTTGTGTTATCTACTACTGAATAAATGTTTACTATTCAATTATAATTAATTCTTAAATTGTTTGTCTTTTTAGAGAAAAATACCGTGAAAATTTACCAAGTAACTGGCAAGAATTAGTTGAAAACTGTCCGAAGATAATAAAAGATAGAGTTGTGAATGGACTTTTAGTGCTTCTTCCCAATAATGAGGTACGTATTATATGAGTTCATGAACTTAAAAAAATGTCGTCGGCATATTGTATGATTCGTCATTATAGAAACGGCATTATCCGTTTGCAAACGCAGTTTGTGAAATAGGGAAGGCGAACTGTAAAATAGCGAAGGCAAATTGTTAAATGGCGAAGGCAAATTGTAAAATGGCGAAGGCAAATTGAAAATGTCAAAGCCAAATTGTAAAATGGCGAAGGCAAATTGTAAAATGTCAAAGCCAAATTGGCAAATGCCTCGTCATTTTGTAATGACATTAATTACGCGCAATAAATTAACTACAGCACGCCAGTGACCGTCCGACAGACTACTCAGTGTAGTTTTGCTATGAACCTTAATTTTATGAGCCCGACTCGCTCTTGGCTGGTTTTTTATTGAAATGAATATTTACATTAATAAAACAGACGTGATAACAACTATGTTTTTTTTTTTTGGTTTCCCTATCACTGACTCTTGGCAAAATGAATACGATTACTTGCATCATCAATTTGCCTTCGGCAGTTTGCAAACAGATGTCGTCGTTTGTATAACGACGAATCATACTATTTCGCGACGACATTTACACGAGTCGCGAAATCATAAGTAAATCTCACCTCGCAGCTTCAGAACAATCACCGTTCACAATAATTGCTTGACGAGTTTTGCTTGCGATAATCATCAGGCGAGTATCTCCTACGAAACTTGCATGGACTTTCTCCCCTCAAAACGAATAAATTAATCCAATTATCTTTAACTTATACACTTTGAAATCAAAATACCAGAATATCAGAATACCAGCGCTGCGGTATTTATTTTTTAAATATCGCCGCATTATGCTGAGATCCTTTTTGGGAGGAGCCTTTTTGGCCTCGCACAGGTCGTTATAATTCTTTTTTTTTTTGTTTTTTTTTTGTAATTTTTTTTTTTTTGTTATTACCTACTTACTGTTTGTATTTCCTGTGCGTGTCCCAAATAAAATGTTTTTCTTTCTTTTCTTTTCTTTCTTTCTTTGCCAGCAGGAAGTGTTTACTTCACATATCGAAACAACTGTATTAGACGATTCCATGGACAGTGACTTGCCACCATTGCAATTTCCTGATGATGACTTCTGGAATGTCTTCGTGACCGTCGCTAATTCGACTCTTGAAATTTGGCTTCGAATAATTGGAGTACAATATAGTGTGAGTGTTGTAGAAAGTAGTATTACTAAGCTTGAATGTAGAAATTACATTACTCAACAAAGTCTAGGGAACAAGCCAAAGATATCAACTTCTTAAAAAAAAAAACTTCAGTAAAAGTACTGGCCACTAAAATTAAATGTACCATCGAAGAAGTTCATATCTAACCACCGTAAGGACTATTTTTGCTTGCAGCGCTCGGCGCACAGTATGAAAAATGACCTTAAAAGCGGTCATCCTCTTTTTATTTGTTTAATGGATACTACAAACAATTTCAATTGTCAGAGTACAACTCCCGAAGTGCAGATGTACTTAGAAACGAAGTTAAGGCGATTTTTAGTTTTCCATAGAATTTCGAACAAATCCAAAATTATGTATTTAAAAAACATATTTTTATTTTTTCACTACTATAGCCACATAGCAATGATTTTTTGGCACATATTAGACATAACAATATAAAAAATGCTTTTAATAGAAGACGTAAATAATTTTTTTTGTATTTTTTCTTATTTATTTTTTATTTACTTAATCTTAGCGAATATGGATTTTATATTAATACGACATATTCTACAGAACTATATGTATTATTTAAAAAAATCTCGAACCTTTATCTTACAAGATTTTGCATTAAAATGCTTCTAAAGTTTCATATTTATTTCTATGGTTTTAGGGTGCTCAACTGCTCTATACCAAATATTTTTATTATTATTTTTGTATGCGATAGAGATATCGTTGTACATTTTACATACCTATCATATGATAGTTCAATAATCTAAAACACATTTATTTAAAAAAATCTGTAGAATTCTTCTTCTGTTAAGAACTATCGACAGACCACTTTATCAGCATGCGTGTTATCATAAATTTTATGAAAACTCATACTTTTTCACAAAAATTAAACAGAAAAAAATACGATTTGGTGACAGCCCTGACACAGTTAAAAAAAACTTAAATATCTCTGAAATCTTGCAAGATTAAAATTAGATATTTTTATGGTTTATAGAAATTATTCTAAGGAACCTCTGGTTAAAAAATAAAATCCACATTCGTAAAGAATTAAGAGAAAAAAATTATTAAAGAAATAACACAAAAACGGCATAGTTTTGTTATTATTAGGGATAAAACTATAGGGATTGGTGGATAATGTAGATAATTAATCTTTTCATAATATTACATATAAAACAACTGTATCTACCTATTACTTTTACATCATTGGCGTTTCAATGGGTTTTTTTTTGTTTCCATAGAAAATAATGTAAATGGCTGTAATTCTGGTTCCAAAAACATCTAGACTTCGTGAGTTCTCCTCTTACAATTGAAATAGTTTGTAGTATCCATTAAACAAATAAAAAGAGGATGACCGCTTTTAAGGTAATTTTTCATACTGTGCGGCGGCTATAGCACCGGGCCGGTAACAGATGTGGTCATTGTGTTCACGGGATTTTGTTTTGAAACTGGTTAGATATGAACTTCTTTGATGGTACATAGGTTAAAACTGCGTTAAGTAATTTTTCCAAAGTAAATCTCCTGACTCTAAACTAATACATAACACAGTACAGTGTATTTACCATTATGCAGAATAATTGGTCGTCCGCGGAATTATCTAATAATATAGATATTACAGTAATGAGATCTGCAATTTTAGTTTATGAATCTGTTACATGGAATCCGTGGCCTCCCAATGGAGAAGTCCAATGGATTCGGTCCGGTAAGTATGGCCAGCACAAGTCTCCAGAAATTAACCTCGAAAAGTAACTTTGTAAAATATGTTGTTACCTTTGTGAGATGGCCCCGAATCCTGTTGGAATGTCCAGTGGCTTGTGTTAATTTGGTGTCGTGCGCGGGGTATCAACGCATCATTTTACACATTTTGTTTGTACACCTTCTGATTTACCTTGATGCCCTGGTTGATGAAAATGAATCGTGACTGCGGCCCAAAACATTACAGAACTTGGTGCTTGCTTTTGAACCGCCACTCTATCCAAATTGTCGGTAAACTTATACCGCTCTCACAGCCAAATATGATTATTTTGTGCGTTCATGTATTGTTGATACCGACCAATTTTTTTTAATCTGAAGAAACCAAATCTTCGAGTTAGTGTAAGGTTCTTAGGTGTCCCAGCTCTTTGAAGTTTAACTGCCTTTTGTGCTGGACTTAAATTTTCAAATATTCATTTGTTCATATGCAAACAAGAAAGCAATCTTGCGTTCTGCCAAATTTCGTCGCGCTGCCTTTAATAAATTGACTGTTGCAGCAGTGTTAAGGTGATATCACTTACTGTCTGATTGTCAGTTATAAACTCACGTAGTCGTATACGGAGTGGGCGACATTGAGCTTTTTGAACCATTTTAGATTCATGTTAAAAAACCTACTTGAATAAGAATTACTTATTTCTTCAAAGCATACTTCTTCGCAAAATCTAGCATGGAGGAAAATTGTTTTAGAGCAAAAATTAGGTACCCATTGCAATTCCATCTCAAAAAATCAACCTCTATACATAATAATTTGTAAATTAAATTAATTTATGTTTCAGGATACCTTCGAAAGCCTTTTAGCTGACATGTCTAAGTATTATGACCATTCTGGTTCACCTGTGGATAAATCTATGATTATTAAAAACGCTTGGTAAGACCGCTTAGTTTGTTTTGGATAAACGATTTGCGTTTTAGCATGGCAATAGAGGTTATTGATCCACCTAAATTTATGACGTTCTTGATTTAAAAAACGGAAATAAAGCTCGTTTACACACTGAAATGTGCAAATCTATCGTAATCCTCAACATTTTCTAGTAATGAAAGACGATATAGTATTTTTTTGAGGTTCTTACTAATAAATATTAGGGACAGGGCAATGGCCGCTATTGCCATCTTAAAACGCAAATAGTATAGGACAGGGATGACGAGCTTTTAGCAAATGCTGGGGATTTTTTATAAAAAAGTGGATAGTCGATATTCAGGAGTCTATAATCGACCGTTGGTTGTGGTTTAACCACAGATTAATACGGATGGTTCACTCCGCAAAATCATTTAAATAAAACGCTACTCTTGCTACGACACAATAAAGTACAATTCAGGTCGCACAGCGCTAATTACCTACAGTTAATATTCACCTAGAATAGAAGTTACCCCTCTTTCTATCGCGTAACTCTTATGTCTTCTGACTCACAAGTCATAGGTCTCGAGTTCGAACCCAAGGCACGCATCTCTTACTTTTCGGATTCATGTGCTTATTGTATAATGATCACTTGCTTCAAAAACGGGGAAGGGAAACATCGTGAGGAAACCGGCATATCTGAGAGATATTTCTCGACGGCATCTCAAGCCAAGTCAGAGGCCCATAGGCGGCTTTAAAACTCTGACACCAGGTTAGTTACTAACCACACGAAAAGAAGAACATTCACGTCTTGTCGACCTTTGTAGCTTCATACCTAAAATGCGGAATGAACCATCAGTATTCATCTGTGGTTTAACAAAATAAAGTGAAATCTAAAATCACCACTGCGCTTCACCATCCCTGGCCTAATGGAGGCCTAAGCCCTACAGTGTATTTATGTCCTAATCGATCATACGAGTTTGACCACTTGGTTGGGTAATTTTGATTTTTATAAGGAAAAACTTACCTACTTAATTTTAATTTGCAATGCATACTGTATGTATAGGTATATTTTTCAAAACCTAGTATATTAGCGTAATATGTACAAGAAAAATCCTCATTATCGCGTCACCAAAACAAGTGTCTATATTGTCGATTTAAGTGAACATAAATTTATGGAGCAGCAGATTTTTCTTTTCACGATTTCAGAGTTGGTCCGTAGGAATTACCTCTTTTCAGCTTAGAGTATATAACACTGGACAAGCCTTACGAACACTTCCCCTCTGTAAAAGTACAAGAACAAATGTTCTAGTACGTTCATAAAAACTACTTTCAAATCGATTCTAACGCATTTCGTAAATCGTTTTAAAGGCGCGCGGAGCTCCGTGAAAATGCCTAGCTGTGCTGTTAAATTCTGTAAAAAGCGTTCAAATACGTCAAACTTACATAAAGAACTGAATAAGCTTCCTTAAGGTAATTTTTTAAAATAATATTTAGTCATGTTTTTATTGAAATTTAAAATCCTAACCTCGTAATACATTTCGATTTTTTATTCGATTCAACCATGATTCAAAATTTACACGCACTTGACATGCGATTATGTCCTTTAGTAAAATGTTAACGAGAGTACCGTAGGGTTGAGGTCATGTTTGAAACCAAAATTGACATGTCGATCATTTGTTAGTAAGAATTACTTAGTCATTATTTTTGTATTTTTTTTTTTATTGTGCTTTATAACTTTTATGTGTCCATTGAAGTAGTTGAGTGGTTTTATGTATACATACATTTCTTTTTTTTGAACTTGACCTAATTTATTATTGAGATTACTTACTTATTACAAATTTAGTTAGGTATTTTTATTTAATTGTAGTTATTTTCTCTTCTTATTATAATGTAACTATTTTATGCAACAGCTGTTTTATTTCATGGATTCAAGCAAAATTCCGAATAAATATAGATATCGATTAAATAAAAATTAAGGGTACGGACTTCTCTTTCCGGGCGAGCGGTTTTGTTGTAGCTACTTTTTGTTCGGAATATTGTGCATAAGGCTTCTCCAGTGTTATATACTCTAAGCTTTTCAGATTTCGGGTCGACAAAAATGAAGCTTGTATAAGCACATACAAACATAATCTCACGCCTTTTTCCTATAGACATAGGCAAACTATATATTTGTTTAGGATAAAATATTGTTACATGTGAAGCAAAGACGAAAAAATTATTATAACATTAAAATTATTGCTAAACATCAGCCATCTCCCGTCTATATCAATTAAATTATAATTTTTACAGGTATGCTGTAAATCTAGATGATGGAGGCTGGCAACGTGCTAAAATATTGGAGATAGAAGAAGATACGGCGACCGTGTTCCTCGGTGATCACGGCGACGATGACGTCGTGTATATTCACAAAATAAAGATATTAGAGCCGCAGTTCCGAAAGCTCCCAGCACAGGTGAGAATCAATAGCGCTTCCAACTCACTTTAATGTATAAATGCATTAAATAATTCATCATCATCAGAGACTCATTTCCTCTTGAACAATACATAACAAGCTTGCGGATTAAAGAGCAACGTGCAAATCTGTTTGAAATACTTCTGTTCGTGTTTTTAACCTTTTCGTATTATGTAACATTTTATAAATGTTGTCACATATATGTTAATAAATGTACGAAAAGGTTAACAGGGATAAAACTTAGCCAAAAATATTGAAAAAAGGTTTGACATCTTGCTTTGTATACGTTATGTTTAGGTGACGCCATCTGCGCACGATCTCGATCGTACTCTGGTTGAGATCTCGAGACTGAGTGCGTCCGACTTAGCACATTACGCTTTTTGAGAAGGCATTTTCAAATTTTCAACATAATAATTAATGGATTTATTGTGTGCGTCATGAATGTGTGTTGATTTATCAATCATATCATAGTCAATCGATCAACTCAGCCTATCGCAGTCCCCTGCTGGACATAGGCCTCTCCCCTGTCACAACCCTGTCCTCCGCCTTCCGCATCCAGTCTGTCTCAGCCATTTTTTTAGGGTCGTCGGTCCGTTTAGCTGGGGGGCGTCCCACACTACGCTTGCCGATACGCGGTCTCAACTCTAGGACTCGTCTGCTCCACCGGTCATCGGTCCTTCGACATGGGCAGCCCACTACCACTTCAGCTTGCATACTTTGCAAGCTATGTCGGTAACTCCGGTTCTTTTCCGGATAACTTAATTTCTGATCTTATCCTTCAAAGAAACTCCGAGCAGAGCCCGGTCCATAGCGCGCTGAGCGACATTGAATTTGTGGACCAGCCCGACTGCCAGTGTCCACGTTTCAACACCGTATGTCATAACGGGCAGGACGCACTGGTTGAAGACCTTAGTCTTCAAACACTGCGGGATAGCGTGGTATGCGTAGTGATTATTACATAAATAAACATTTACTTTTTGGTTAGGGTATTACACTATCATATATCTAGGATCCTATTTTTTGTCATATGTGGTTGCAATCGTTTATTACAACAAAATACTGATGCACACATTAAAACAATATAACTCGATAGAACACCAATTAAGCCAAAACAATGAACTCCCGGCCGCCCGGCAGCAGTTCGCTTTTTTTTTCGTACAGCAGTGCTGCCAACAATAATTTTAGAATTCCACTAAGCATATTGTGATCTGACGCCAAAATTTCGTTTTACTTACTTTTTATACGGTTTGGGTATGGTTTCCATTTCTGACTCAGGCAGGGCGGGGTTTCTGAAAAATGCAGGTAAATTTTTCCTCCAAAATCGAGGTCCTTTGACCATTTCGGAAGTCTGATCGATAACACTCTGTATAAACTGATTTAACACGGCTCGGACTAATTTTAAAGCTTTGGCGCCATACAAATTTTCGCTCGTTATGTTATTTTCTACTAAATTGACAAAATTTCGTTAATGGCCACCGACAAAAGAAAAACTTATTTTGCATTGGCTTTACGGTAATTCAACGATTGTATAGAAATAGTCAAGGATGGCGCTATTTAAATTGCCCGTGTAAGCGCACTGCTATGGAAATGGAGCAGATCATTTATACGTGTGCCAGCACTAACGGCGTGGCTTTGGCAGGCGATCCTGTGCCGCCTGGAGGGCGCGGAGGAGCTGGCGGCCAGCGCGCTGGGCGCGGAGCTGGTGCGGCGCCGCCTGCCCGGCGAGGTGCTGGTGGCGGCGCCCGGCCCGCGCCACGACCCCGCCGACCCCTCCGTGGCCGTCGTGCTGTACGACACCTCCACGCAGCGTGACCTCAACCTCAACAAGGAGATCGTGCACGACTTCTGCATCGCTGGAGCCTTTACCATTACGCAGGTACCCTTTTAAATAATTTATTCTTATGGCTGTAGGGTTTTGCGCCAACAATGTGTAGTCACGAGCATAAATATATTACTATGGGTAGTTCGGCAATAATCTTTGATTTCATGATTCATTCATAAATATCTGTTTTCAAGAAGACAGCAATTATATGTAATCATCTGTGAGAGGCATATAAGACAATTAACGGCATAAATATGTGACATCGAAGAAACACCATAACGCGACATCGGCTTCAAAAACTATGTGTCACCTCTCAGAATGCATAAATAACGGATATATCTTGCGTTATAAATATATATCTGCCTACTCAGTTAAGAAGAATGTGATTCCTCAATGTGATCAAAAATATCTGACATCACTTTGGTGTTGTTTCAAGCTTTCTTCTATATCGCAATCAGTGCCGCTCATATGTGACATCCCACTGGAAGCGTAAAATTTTAAGTCACAAACAGGTAGGGAATTCAATACCTATACCTAAATCAACAAAAAAAAAAACGGTAATTATAACTTGAATTAAAAGAAAATCGTAGGTAAATATGGCACGCAAACCAGCAATTCAATGCTTATTATAGTCATCAGTTTCGCCGTACGCGCTAGCGGTCGGACGTATTCAGTGACGTAGTCTCGGGCGCAATGGCCTCGAAAGTTATTAAATGTACGACTTGTAATATCGTTATTTGTGAACTATTAGCGTTCATTCAAAACAAAGTGGACGTGATGGACGAGGAGGGTCTAGTAAGACTATGTATTTCCGCCTTTTCGGAGGAGGATATTGAAACAGGCAAGAATCTACTTTTTGCCTCAGTGACAACGCAGCAACGGAAAATAGTGAGGAAGAATAGTGGTAAATCACAGCGAAATATCTATGACATGATATCATTATTCAAGCAGACGGATCCTGAGCAGGTACCAATATTTGTAGCAAAAGATTTGCATAAACTCCCACCAGTGACATTCGATCATATTGACGCAACCAGGACACTAAGTAGACCAGGGTAGAAGCCTTTAAAAATAATAAAAAGTGAAAAAAAATAATAGTAGGATGAAACCCATTAGAAATGGAGGGGAATATTATAAAAATGAAAGGAAAAATAATTTACGGGCGATCTGAGGTCGGGAAGGGGATGGGGGTGAGTTTTTAAGGGTAAAAAACGGTTTTTCTCGATTTCCGGCAAAACTAAAAGTCCTATCGAAAAAAGTCAAATGGCAAAGTTGTATGTAATAAAAAGATCTAAAACTTTTGTATTTACACTTTTTTCACATAACCTCAAAATGTATGTGAAAAATTCAAAAAACCAAGTTTTTGGTTTTTTATTTTTATCTTTTACAATTGTTTTTTTTTTTTAACGAAATTTGGTGAAAACTTACCTTTTTATGTCCCAAATACGCTGTAATTTATTTGATTAAAAATATTTATTTTTTCACCTTATTTTGAATTAATATCGAAAAAACACCCTAATTTTCAATCGAAAATTCACCCGTCAAAATATCCGCTTTTTTCAAAAAGTTGGTATGATTTCTATTCGTTGAAATCTCTACTTTCCGACGGTGAAAAAAAAAAAAATGTTACTACGGTAAATCTTCTCAGAAAATGCAAAAATTCAAAAAAAACTTGAATTCGATTTTTTTTTTTAAATAATTATAAATAATTTTGAGCTATTTATTAAAATTTACACTTTAATTACTCGAAAAACGTTAGATTACATGTGACATTGATAACAAAAAAATTGCAAATAAAAATATACTACTATAATTAACAAACAAATAAGTTAATAAAATTAATATTTAATAAGACATCTACAATATTTGGAGAAAGTTGTCGAATCTTCTTTAAATTATATGCGTAGATGCCTATTTATAACTATTTTAAGTTAAATTATATATACCTGAGTAGATATACCTGAGTGACCTACGAAAAATTGTAGCCCATCAAAAGGTATTTCGTGGAGAAGTGGGGAAGGGGCTAGGCGGGTCTGGGTCTTACTACATACATACCTACTATCAGGGCTGGATTTAAGGCAGGGCAACAGGGGCCATGGCCCCGGGCCTCCACAAAATAGGGGCCTCCACAGTTTGATTTTTTTTTATTAAAAAAAAGTATTGTTGGTCCAATACGCAAAATTTACCGTTTTGAATAAAAATGATTATCAGAAAGATCAATATAAGGAAATCTTCTATTAGCAAATACTCGAAAATTCAGAGCTACATTTCGAAATTACGTTGAGAATGTACTTACTTGGTGTTGATGGCGCCGAACTGCACTGGAGAATGCTCATTTTAGAAGATAAAATTATGAAAAAATAGACTTCGGACTACAATGACACAGAACCGCGAGTTCGGCGCCATCAACACCAAGTAAGTACATTCTCAACGTAATTTCGAAATGTAGCTCTGAATTTTCGAGTATTTGCTAATAGAAGATTTCCTTATATTGATCTTTCTGATAATCATTTTTATACAAAACGGTAAATTTTGCGTATTGGACCAACAATACTTTTTTTTAATAAAAAAATCAAACTGTGGAGGCCCCTATTTTGTGGAGGCCCGGGGCCATGGCCCCTGTTGCCCTGCCTTAAATCCGGCCCTGATAGTAGGTATGTTTGTAGTAAGACCCAGACCCGCCTAGCCCCTTCCCCACTTCTCCGCGAAATACCTTTTGATGGGCTACAATTTTTCGTAGGTCACTCAGGTATATCTACTCAGGTATATATACCCAGATATGTGCATTAGCCGCGGCGGAGAGGAAATCGTATTTGCATTTGTACTACGTACAAACTGGTACTACAGCTGATCAAGTGATTACTCACCTACGAAACATCTGTGTTAATGATAACTGTTCAGTGGAAGCATTAAAGTCGCGAGGTGATTACGCGTCATTTAAGTTAACTGTGCCATCAAAACATATTGAGAATTATATGAAGCCCGAAAACTGGGCAGAAGATGTCCATATTAAACCATGGAGAAGTGGATTTCGAAAGTCACAGTAACATGAGGGTTAATAAAAAGCGGAAGACATACGATTTTTTTTTACCAGAATGTCCGTGGTCTGCGATCAAAGCTGGACATTTGTAAAAAGGCCATATTAGTTGAATCAGCTGATTTGTTTGCATTTACGGAGACTTTTCTGACTAGTAGCGTATGCGATGCTGAATTGTTTCCCCCGGGATATACAGTCTTGCGTCAGGACCGTGCTGGCAATGTTGGATGGGGTGGTGTACTGCTCGCGGTACGTAATCAGTATAAAGTGCAGCAAGTAGTCGATATTGACGGCTACTCGAGTGATATTGAGGTGGTGATTGGTATCATAACACTAAAGTTTAATAAAATTATATGTTGTGTCGTGTACATACCTCCTAGTTCGAGTGATAGCAAGTACATTGATACCTTTTGTGTGTTAGAGAATGTTGTTGCAAAATTCGATAAATTTGACGTGTTAATATTAGGCGATTTTAATTTAAATTCTTGTAGCGAAAATGTTATTATGCATTATAATTATTTGTTATCTTTTTGTAAACTAAAGCAACACAATTCCGTTTGCAATAAATTTGGTAGGATGTTAGATTTGGTGCTGAGCAATTTGGACGTTGAGACGATTGAAGTAAGTGGTGACGCGGAGCCAGTGGTCCCGGCTGATGCCTATCACCCGCCACTATCAGTGAGTGTGCAAAGTAAGTGTGCTGTGCAGACGCGGGGTCGCATGGCGCGGGGTCGCATGACGCGCGCGCATCATTATCAGGTTTGTGAAGATGATACTAAGTCGACAGAATGGAATTTCCATAAAGCTGATTTCAAATCTTTATATGGTGAGTTCTATTTAACAAAATGGGACGATATATTTTCAGTAGCAGACGTTAACGAAGCTGTCGCATTATTTTACAGCAGGTTGCATGAAATTTTTGATAAACATGTACCAAAAAAATGTAAAAAAAAACAAAATTCGAAATACCAGTATCCGGCATGGTTTACACCCGTCATAATTAAAACTATAAAAGATAAATATTTTCATTTAAAAAAATTCAAGCAGTTTAAATTAGAATTCAATCAGGAACTATACAAATTTTACAGACAGCGAGCTAAAGAGCTAATCGATCAGACGTATAACGAATATATTCGACGAACAGAGGTGGATATAAAGAGGGATCCTAAAAGTTTTTGGAATTTTGTTAAAGGTCAGCAGGCTCCTAGACAAGCGTGCACTGAGTATGAATATGATGGACGGATCGTGGTTGGGGTAGATGCTGCAAATGCGTTTGCCAAATACTTCAGTTCGGTGTTTCTGCCGTATGACCCTGTTGTATCCTCAGCCAATGCTGAGCTGAAGGCAACAGAACCACTGTGCTCCTCGCGGATCGCCATAAATGTAGTGGACTCAGCCGACATATCAGTTGCAATTCGCCGCCTAAAAGCCCATTCATCTGCAGGGCCTGATGGAATTCCACCCTTCATTCTTAAGGACTGCTCGGAAATATTTAGAGAACCACTTCTATTTATCTATAACTTAGCCTTACAAACAGCTTCCTATCCTGCAGAGTGGAAAATTTCACGGGTTACCCCTGTACCCAAGGGTGGCGCCAGGTCAAAAGTGGACAATTACAGGCCTATCGCGGTTCTGTCAACCTTCGGCAAGGTTTTTGAGTCTATACTTAATCGGTACATCACCGTCGCTGGACGTAAATCTACCCCTTATATAACTTCCTCTGGTGTAAGCCGGGGTAGCACCTTGGGGCCTACGCAGTTTATTGTAATGGCGAATGACCTGCCGAAGGTCGTCAGGACGGCACGATGTCTCATGTTTGCGGATGACCTGAAATTATTCTTGGGTATTAATAGCGAGCGTGATTGTGAGGCACTACAGAGGGACATCGATATGGTGGTAAAATGGAGTAAAGCCAATCACTTAGAATTTAACACTTCTAAGTGTAAAACTATTTCTTTTACCCGTTTGCGTGCGCCCATTCAGCACAGCTATCTTATATCGGGTGTCCCTCTGGAGCGCGTCTACGAAATAAAAGATCTGGGACTGACCTTAGACGTGAATATGACCTTTAATCAGCACATTAATAATATCTGTGGCAAGGCCTTCCAATCACTTGGTTTTGTTATGAGACAGGCAAGTAGGTTTAAAGACAGGAATGTTATACTGACTCTTTATTATTCGTTTGTGCGTAGTAAACTGGAGTATAATGCGCTGGTATGGGATCCACATGAGCAAAAATATAAGCTCATGATAGAACGGGTCCAACGAAAATTTGCTCGCTACCTATATAAAAAAATATATGGGTATTATCCCTATTTGTATCCGTCTCTGTTTGTTGTGGGAATGGTAGGTATTAACACGTTAGAACTGAGACGCAAGTGTGCACTTTTGATGCACTACTACTTATTGCTCAATAATAAGATCGATGACGCGACTACTCTAGCTCGCTGTTCATTGTTTGCTCCGGACCGGCTGCGGCGGTCGCGCGCCTGTGCCTCGCGGTGCCTGTTCGCGGCTCCGCCTGTGCGTACCCATACTGCTCGATATGCCCCTACAACCCAGGCGATCAATCTGCTGAACGCCCTGATTGCTCAGGAGCCCGATGTTGACATATTTATGTATAGTGGTAAATTGATGTTAGATGTTTGTATTAAGTTTTTTACCTAAATGTTGTTGTTGGCTTGCTGCGCGCTTTGGTTTTTTACTGTAAGTGCAGCAAGTAATTGTTATATAAATAAATAATAAATAAATAAATAAATATATAATTTAACTTAAAATAGTTATAAATAGGCATCTACGCATATAATTTAAAGAAGATTCGACAACTTTCTCCAAATATTGTAGATGTCTTATTAAATATTAATTTTATTAACTTATTTGTTTGTTAATTATAGTAGTATATTTTTATTTGCAATTTTTTTGTTATCAATGTCACATGTAATCTAACGTTTTTCGAGTAATTAAAGTGTAAATTTTAATAAATAGCTCAAAATTATTTATAATAATTAAAAAAAAAAATCGAATTCAAGTTTTTTTTGAATTTTTGCATTTTCTGAGAAGATTTACTGTAGTAACATTTTTTTTTTTTTCACCGTCGGAAAGTAGAGATTTCAACGAATAGAAATCATACCAACTTTTTGAAAAAAGCGGATATTTTGACGGGTGAATTTTCGATTGAAAATTAGGGTGTTTTTTCGATATTAATTCAAAATAAGGTGAAAAAATAAATATTTTTAATCAAATAAATTACAGCGTATTTGGGACATAAAAAGGTAAGTTTTCACCAAATTTCGTTAAAAAAAAAAAACAATTGTAAAAGATAAAAATAAAAAACCAAAAACTTGGTTTTTTGAATTTTTCACATACATTTTGAGGTTATGTGAAAAAAGTGTAAATACAAAAGTTTTAGATCTTTTTATTACATACAACTTTGCCATTTGACTTTTTTCGATAGGACTTTTAGTTTTGCCGGAAATCGAGAAAAACCGTTTTTTACCCTTAAAAACTCACCCCCATCACCTTCCCGACCTCAGATCGCCCGTAAATTATTTTTCCTTTCATTTTTATAATATTCCCCTCCTTTACTAATGGGTTTCATACTACTATTATTTTTTTTGGTTTTAAAAATTATCGACCCTGGTCTAAAGGGATATTCTGACTATTCAAAACGAAATACGAATTATGAAGGACACATATGTTACGGAGAAACAACTAAGTGAGATTAGGAATGACTTGCAAAACTTGAAGAAAACATCGATCGTTAATAACTTTGATTTGAATGTAAATCAAAAAAGAGGCGGTGGTGGTGGAATTGAGAGTTTTTGTTTTGACAGTGGACCGATGGGACTACCTCACTTTATCGAAAAATCTCAACAACATAACGGTGATAGTGAGTCACAATACGTCAATATTGTGACAACAGCTGATGAGAGCGGAAAGTCGAGTCTGTCAACTCGTAAGCTACAGGCATCTCACTCGCCCATAAGTGTTTCTAAAATGCCTGTCTCGTTCACACCTATTAGCAAGACGAGCGAACCTCGACAAGAAGATTCGGCAACGGCGGCGGCCAAGCCCGAACGTGACCGAGACGCAAGCGCACCAAGCGCGAGCGAGACGCAACGATTAACCGGTCCAGCGAATAGCGGGTGGTCCAAGCAGAAAACGCTAGCGGAAATTGTCGTTGCTGACGGTGAATGGCAAAAAGATAAAGTTTCTGAAGAATGGCAAACTGCTCAACGAAAAAGATCGAGAAATCGCCTGCAGGGATACAAGGGCAAAGCTATAACACAGCCCGATGTTAAGTTTAGAGCAGCCGAAATTAAAATTCCGCTTTTCATAAATAATGTAAGCACAGCGACCAGCCCAGCCGATATTATTGAGTACATACAACAGAAGACGAATGTATCTGTGACTCTAAAGAAAATTAATATGGTTAAACAAAAACGCTATGATGCATACAAGATCTTTGTACCACACGCAAAACTGTCAATGTTTCTTGATGATGGTTTATGGCCGGAGGACATTCAATTTCGGAAATTTATTTACTATAATAGAAAAACTTATGACAAAAATAAAGAAAATAGGATAATATGCAATGACAAGACTCTCAACGACGATGGATAGAAATATCAACAGAAGCAACATGTCCAATAACAACATAAAACTTGTGAGTTTCAACTGTAGGTCGATCACTCGTTCAATCGAATGCGTGAGAGGTCTATGCAGATCAGCTGACATCGTGGCTTTACAAGAGACTTGGTTGCTACGGCAAGATATCCCTTTCCTGGGCACTATTGACGCAGATTTCGAGTTTACGGGAAAATCAGCGATAGATACCGGCGTCGGTGTATTGCGTGGAAGACCATACGGTGGTGTCGCCTTACTTTGGCGTAAACCATCTTTCAAGCGGTATCTGTCATACAGTGTACAAGTGCGCGTATAGCTGCGATAAAAGTGACGTTGTGTGAAAGTACGGTATTAGTGTTCTCAGTTTACATGCCAACGGACTCGGCCGAAAATCTTGCCGAGTTCACGGAATGTCTGGGCGAGATTGCGGCTATTGTTGAGGAATATAGTGTAGACTCTGTGTTTATATTGGGTGACTATAATGCGCAGCCTAGCGCGCGGTTTGGAGTTGAACTTCTGGACTTTTGTGTTGAGCAGCAATGGCGTTGTGCCGACATTGAAATATTATCTTCGGACACATATACGTACGTAAGTGACATTTATGGTTCTCAGAGTTGGTTAGACCACTGTGTAGTATCTGAAGCAGCGTGGCTGTCTGTGGTCGATGCAAAGATATTACACAACGTTTATTGGTCTGACCATATACCATTAGAAATAACGTGTAACTTAAATGTACTTAGAATGAAGGCCAAAACTGTTATTAGTAAACGCAATAAGGTCACGTGGGGTGAAAGAGACTTGCAACAAACTGACTTATATAAGAATTTATGTACGACGAGACTAAGACTGGTTGATTTTCCTTCCGAATTTAGAAAATGTAGTGATAAATTGTGTACGAATGTAGAACATAGATCCATTATTGATAAAATGTACTACGAAATTGTTGAAATATTGAGCGAAGCGGCATGTGTTTGTTACTGTGGGCCGGATCAAAACAAAAGAAAACCAGTGATAGGTTGGAACAAACATGTTCGACAAGCACACTCGGGGGCGCGGCTAGCTTTTCAGAATTGGGTGTTATGTGGTGAACCGAAAGTGGGTTCTGTGTACGATACCATGAGAGCAACAAAACGGGTTTTTAAAAGTAAATTAAAGTGGTGTCAGGAAAACACAGAACAAATAAAAATGAATATTATAGTATCTTGTCACAGAGAGAAGGATTTTAGCAAGTTTTGGAAGCACACCAACAAACTGAGCGGCAGGCCGAGTCTACCTGCGAGTGTGGAGGGTGTTAGTGAGTCTGCCTCCATAGCTAATCTCTTTAAAAATCACTTTGCAATGAAGTCCCCTCTAGGGTTAATTGGCGAGTCATTGTCAACGTTTAGGGAGCCAACAACGGGATCATCACTGGTAAGGGTTACAGCTAAAGAAATAGCTGCAGTGTTGAAAAACATGAACCGCGGTAAATCACCTGGGCACGATTCTCTAAGCATAGAGCATTTACAAAATTCAGGGGTTCATATGCCCAGAGTGCTGGCAATGTTTTTCAACTTCTGCTTCTCACATTCGTATCTGCCTGAAGAGCTTATGAAAACTTTAGTTGTGCCGGTTATAAAAAATCGAACTGGAGACGCGTCGGACATAAATAACTATAGGCCCATATCGTTGGCTACGATTATTGCCAAGGTTTTGGACAGTGTGCTCGACAAGCAGTTAAATAAACATCTGTCGCTTCACGATGCCCAATTTGGCTTCAGAGCGGGTCTTTCAACAGAGCAAGCTGTGCTGTGTCTCAAGCACACTGTCAGATACTATACGGACAGGAAGACCCCCGTATACGCGTGTTTTCTTGATCTTTCAAAAGCCTTCGATCTGGTGTCCTATGGTGTTTTATGGAACAAGCTGTATGAGGATACAACACTTCCGGGTGAGATGATTGAGCTGTTTAGGTATTGGTACGGCCATCAGACTAATATGGTGAAATGGGCAGGCTCGCTATCCGATCCTTACGGGCTGGAGTGCGGGGTCAGACAGGGAGGTCTGACTTCGCCGAAACTCTTCTGTTTGTACGTGGATCGGCTGATTCTTGAGCTCAGCAGCACTATGGTAGGCTGTTCCATTGACGGAACACTAGTCAATAACATAAGTTACGCCGATGACATGGTGCTGCTGGCCCCATCGATCAGCGCCCTCAGGAAACTCATATCTGTTTGTGAGCGATATGCGGAGGCCCAGGGCCTCAGATATAATGCAAAAAAGAGCGAGTGTCTGATGTTCAAGGCAGGCACTAAAGACTATCAAGAAGTGCCGCCTGTTACACTCGGTGGGACTGCGTTAGAGTGGGTAAAATCTTTTAAATATCTGGGGCATTGGGTCACCGCAACGCAAGCGGATAATGTTGATATGGAGAGGGAGCGTAGGGCGCTGTCAGTCAGGAGCAATATGTTGATCCGTAGGTTTGCAAAGTGCTCGAGGGGTGTAAAAAGTACTCTATTTAGGGCATATTGCCAATCATTTTACACCTGCAGTCTATGGGTCGACTACACGCAGAGGGCTTACAGCGCCTTACGCGTCCAGTACAACAACGCATACAGGGCGCTGTTGGGGTTGCCACGACACTGTAGCGCATCAGGGATGTTCGCAGAGGCACGTATAGACGGCTTTTCCGCAATCATACGAAAGCGTGTCGCCTCCCTGATGCGGCGGGTACGGGGCAGCGCCAACAGCCTCTTAATGACTGTGGCTGATAGGATGGAGGGTATAACACTCAGGCACTGGACCAGCACACAGGTATTACCTTCAAATCGTGCCTTGAAGTAATGCTTTGTTAATGATTGCTTGGGTGGTTATTGTCTTGTTAGTGATTTTGACATTATTGATCGTGATTTTGACATTATAGTTGTGATTTTGACATTGTTATTATTGATGATGATTTTGACATTATTATTAATGATGATTTTGACATTATAATTGTGATTTTGACATTATTATTGATGGTTTTGACATTGCTAGTAATTATGACCAAAATTTGCCCAATATTATTATTATGTACTAACACTAGTGTTTAAGATGTGTATGTAACTAACTAACATATTGGATTGTATGATCTGTAAATAAATAAATTTGATTTGATAGGGTTACGAGGAGTTACCTACTAAATAATAAATCGAAGATATTATGTGTGACTCTGGATTTTTCATTTGTCGTTTGTTTTTAGTTGACTTTTTTGTCGTAGTTGGGTTTTAGTTTTTATAATTTTATTTTTATAAAAAAAAAATTTGGAGTATTTTTTTTTTAATAGCTAATTAAGCCTTTTCGTTTGATACCCAAGATGGCCTTCTTTTTTAGTTCATGTCTTTATGTCCTCTAGAAGGCGCCATAATAAATTTAATGCCACACGCCATATAGCCATTATTATATTACCAGCGGACGACCAAGACGCTTCCTACGATACCTCATTTGTCAAATTATGATGAGCAGTTTAGAAGTTATGAGGGAACAGATGAATATACATACCGGTCAAAGTCATAACCCTCCTTTTTGCTTCGCCGTAGACGGGTAAAAATTAAAAATGTTTTTGTCAAGTTTCATTGAAAAATGCTGCGCTAGGAAACGAAGGTTTTCAAACTAGTTACATATAATGCGAAACCGTCCTCTTTTGAATAATTAGGAAATTCTCGCTTACGTTTTAAGAGCGTTTATCCTAAAAGTTGGCAACGTCGCAAATAGCTGTCACAAATTTACTTGTTTTGATAAATTTGGCAATCTTACTGTATGGAAATAAGAAATGTGATTAACTAGCGAACTTGAATATTAATAATGAATTGCAATTATAACATTGAATTTCTTGTTGTACCTGTTTTAGGTGTAAAAAGGTGGAAAGTTTCCAAATTTTTTTTTTACATCTATAACTAAATAATCGGTGTTACGATATTAATTATTGCATTTCATAATCAATATTCTTGTTAGCTAGTTAGCCACATTTCTTATTTCCATACAGTAATATTGCCAAATTAATCAAAACAGCGAAATATTTGACATCTATTTGCGACGTTGCCCACTTTCAGAATAAACGCTCTTAAGATCGATCGAATAACCTGCTGATCCATTCTGTTAAAATCTCACTGTGAAAACTTGGCGATGTGAGCTCGAAGCGAGCTGTCAATTGTGTCAATCCCTAGCATCAGGTCGAATGAAAGTTCTCTTGAAGATCACTTCACCTAAGTTTTCACAGTGAGATTTTTTGCGGATCGAACGGCAGTATCGGTAACGTAGCTCAACCACGTGCGTGACTTTTGTGCAGAAACCTTGCGAGGTGGAGGTGGGTTGCGTGACGGAGGAGGGCCGCGTGTGGGTGTCGCGCGCGGGCGGCGCGGCGCTGGTGCGCAACGCGCTGGCGCTGCTCACGGCCGGCGCCTACCGCCGCCCGCTGCCCGCCGCGCCGCAGGCGCCCGCGCCCAACGCCGGCACGCTCTACATCGTGCGCACGCTCGCCGGAGACTGGTACGTGCCCTGCTTGTCATTTTTTATAACTGGCGTTTCCAGGTCAACCTGTGAGGTTGTCGGCTGCTGCATAACCGGACTTTCCTGTGGGTGCTAAATAAACTAAAAAAAAATCAGCTAGGTCATAAAACTTAAAAGCTAAGCGACTACCGGACTACCGGACTTTCCTGTGGGTGGCTCAATAAATTAAAGCTTTCAGCTAGGTCATAAAACTTAAAAACTAAGGGACTACACGCTAAGGGCACCCCCTGTGGGGTAAAGGCCTCGTATTAAGGCGTCGCTGGAGGAGGGCAGCAAGGGTCAGGCTGGATCGGATTGACATTAAATTTAAAGCTACAGGGTCGGCGGCGTGGGCTGGCTCGAGCAAGGGTCGGGGCGGGGATGAACTAGGGCGTCCCAGCGGGCCTCGGCGGGGAGGACGGAAGTAGATCAGATTTTATCATTATCATGCTAAATTTTGGACATACGATGTCATACACTGAAGTTATCACCCAACAACGTTAGGATGCCAAAAAAACCGACTAGCGCGCTCTTACCATGCCTTTTGTTTTTTCAATAGGGTTCGCTGCACTATTATAAGCGGGCTCGACGGTGAAGGTACTGTGAGGACGCAGCTTGTGGACAGCGGTCTCATTTTGAGAGCACCTTTGTCGTCGCTCGTGCCACTACAAACTTTTTCACCAGCTCTTAATGCATTCCCATATCAGGTTAGTACACTCCTAATGTAGATCAGATTGTTACGATTCGGAATAAACACTACCCAACAGAGTTAACATTACGTAACTCGAAAATATTCTCATTAGAGTCGTCTATATTATTTTATTGGACAGAGTCAAATCAAATGATGAGCAAACGTCAATCAACGATTAAACTGGCTTTTGACTATCTTTTCCCACTTGTGCCCGAGCTTTATAAACTGGCAATACTTATGTTGCAATATGTGGCTCCAACATTTTCAAGTACAGCCGAGTCCTTTGTATGGTAGGGCAGCCCAGAGGGTTTTTGAGCAGGCATATGCAGGGCGAAAAGTTGATAGATGAGTAGGTGCAGCATGACGAAAGAACACCGAAAATATATTTGAAACGTTTCAGTATTTATTATTTACTCAAACTGATGTCTAGGTACAGGGTGATGGTTAATTAGTTGCATTCCTTGAAAAGGGGTTATACGCATCTTTGAGGCTTACGCTTATTAATTGAGGACGCTAGCTAGAAATATTTGTTTCAATATTCCACCCATCATTCAAATAAATGAAGTCGAAGAAAATATTTGATTTAGACAAAGATGTAAATTGTTTAAATAAACAAATATTTTATTAATAATTTTCTTTTTTATATAATTTTCAGAATCAGAATTATTTATTAGTAAAACAGAGGTTAAAGGTCAAGGTCTTTTAAGATAATTATATGTTGCGCTATGTTTTGTCATTGATGACATACAAATATCGTTGAGGAATGTGAGGATTATATAAAATAAAGACAAACAAAATTCACCATAGAAAACAAAACAAAAAGATATCAAAACAAAAGAAAATACATGCATGCAATATACCCCATTTACACTCAGCTCACTTCCACGGCAGTGAGCAGGGAAGTAGGTAGGGAAGTGGGCAGGGCGAGAATGTAAACACGATACTTCTCTCGGTCCTGCTGCAGTTTGCGTCAAATAACTTTGCCGCTCTGAAGTAGGCTACCAATGACTGCGTAGTAGTCAATCTTCCTTATAAAACAGTGGCGCGTATGCCAGCGCATACATTCTCCTAACACCATCTTCTTGTAGCGACAACGGTTAAGGTACCTGCCCTTATTGGGCAGGTACCATAACTTAAATGTTGCTAGTTAACTAATTAGGTAACAATTTATGACAAAGTTGTTGGATAGATACTCCTATAGGTAGGTACTGAATAAATTAACCGACTTGGTTTTACATTAGAACTAACAACTTTTTCTGGTAGAGAACTGTGTTGCAAGACTTGCATTTTTGGACATGTTATGTTTTTGATGGGATTAATTATTTAAATAATCAAATTAAAGTACTCAATTTGTAGACTACTACACACTATAAGATGGCATAATTATACAGGTACGCTTTATTTAATCCATTTGTTTACTTTTCATCAGATAATTTTCAAACATACCATAGAACCTAAAGTAAAACAGTAGTCCGGCAACATATTGCAGCCACATATCGACGCAAATCGAACGAGTATGACGTATGTCCCCCCCCCAGGCGCTGTCGGTGCGGCTGGGCCCGGCCGAGCGCGCGGCGGGCGGCATGGTGGCGCGCCTGCGCGAGCTGCTGCTGGGCACGCGCGTGCTGTGCCGCGCGCTGCCCGCGCCCGGCGCGCCGCCCGCCGCGCCCAGCGTGGAGCTGTTCGTGCGCACCGGCCCGCAGAACATCCTCGCCTCCGTCAACAACGCCATCCTCATGGAGTACGATTACCTGCAGCAGTGCGTGTCGCATCGTTCCGATCTCTACGAGTATTCGCGATTCGTTCGATCGAGATCGTTGCCGGCGTACGCTTGCCGTCTGCGGGCGCGAGCGTACTCTGCATACCGCTCGAACAATATTTAAATTAAACAAGCTTTATTTATGGAACTAACTTCTAAAAAACAAGCAAATAGCTATCGATTTTTTACCTGTTTTGATTAATTTAGCTATATTAATCAAAACAGGTAATAATTTGATAGCTATTTGCTTCGTGGCCAACTTTTAGGAAAAGCGCTTAATGATTTCCTGAAGTATTTCTTTTAATTTGGAGTGCGCGCGGATTCATATCGGCGACGGCCGCGGCTAGAGACAATATTGTCAACATTTTCCATACCAACCAAGCGTGCCAGTCTATGTCACCATTAACTCATTAAAATTGAACGCCCGTGACAATTCTGACAATGCCTCTGACAGCTCAAATTGCGTTCAACGTTAACTGTGCGGGCACGAATGTTATTAGTATTGGCGTCTCTAGTCGCGCTGCTGGCGCGACAATAGGGGAAATGCATGTATTTTTTTTTCACTTTCCTTGACACTCTATAGCAAAGTTTTAAAGGTGAAATTCAACTACTGATTGTTCCAATTTTTTATTATTTATTTAAGCCATTACTTGACGTCATTCTCTACGATACTGCTTTGATTACATCTCTTTTTTAGACCTTCATATAAATTACATTATTTTTTGTGCTTTTTTAAAACAGATAGCACTTACCTTACTGAGATTTTAAGCAGTTCGCTAAGAATAGATTCACATGACTTTTTACGTCAGTTTCGGCATTGTCGAAGACAAGGCATTTCTAGTTTGCGTTCCGTTCCACCAAAAAAACGCAACATAAAATAAGGAATTGTAAAATAAGTAATGCATTTAAAAAAGAGCAATGTTTTTCTTGACTCCTATACAATGTATATTTGGACAATGTTATTAGTTACATATTCCCTAATGATGTATATGACAAAAAGTTTTGTATTAGTTACATATTCCCTATTACGTGCTCTGTGCGGTGCGCCTTGATGTCGCGCCGATTCGTGCTATCAGTGTAAGTCGTGGACTTGGACATGATTAGTTTTTATTTTTCTTTTTAGTGGCAGACTAAAGGAAGACGAAAAGGACGCCACGGACCATGTGGAGGCGCTGCACAAGAAGAAGGAACGCATTTTCCGCAGTCTGTCGGCGGCGGGCGACGAGCGCGCCGCGCCGGGCGCCGCGCTGCCGCCCGCGCCGCTGCCGGCGCCCGGCATGTGCTTCGACGTGTACGTGGCCATGGCCGCCAACCCCTGGAACTTTGTGGTGCGCGGCCTGCTCAGTGCATACTCAGTATAGTGCACTCCATAAACGTGCATATAGTCTCTTTAAAATATGCTTTGTCAAAGCTACACGGCTTAGCCAGCCACATAGGGCCGCCATCGACTTTGTGAAAAATTCCCGCAGCGTCGTCAAACTTGCTTTAGGTTAAATCTGCG
Source organism: Agrochola circellaris (assembly GCA_914767755.1). NCBI lineage: Eukaryota > Metazoa > Arthropoda > Insecta > Lepidoptera > Noctuidae > Agrochola > Agrochola circellaris. The sequence goes on along the minus strand of OU611841.1, from coordinate 10,993,156 downwards.
TCCAAGCAAAACAGTAACTTATTAAGAGCGTTTACGCCATCCGTGCGCTGTTTGGCTCAAAATCAGTACTTTTCGACCCAGTTAATATCCATCAAACATTATTTTAAAAACAAATTTATTACTAATCATTTTAAGAAATATTGTTGTCTAAATATGTACTTAATTAGGATTTTTTTTAGATTAATAAAGTGTTTGTGAATTCTATCAAGATAACTGAACAGAGGTTTTGATAATTTCACTTCGAGCGTCAATTTAGAAACTTAAAAAATCTTAAATCACTGATCAACCTAACTAACAATATTTTTTATCTAACTACAAATATCCTTAGGAAAAAACTTAGTTTAAAAAAAAATACATTTTAGGTACCCCACATGAGAAACAAAAATCCAAACAAAACGAAATTATAAAGAAATTTTGGTCAATAAAATGATTTTTTTGACCAATATATCTTCATTAATTTAATATAATAATTAGGTTACTGTAGTAGAAGAACAGTTTTTTTTTTGCGGAATAAACTCAAACTCCAAGCATTTATTTCAAATAAACCAATTACAGGCACTTTTGAATTGTCAAGGGGTCGGTCAGTCAGAAAGATGAAGCTAGTTGCCCATTCCAAAGCGTAGTAGGTTCCTATGGAGAAGAACGGGCAAGAAACTCCACGGACACTCTTTTAAATCAAAATATTCTTACATAATATTGGTTACATCATTCATGTTGAAATTATACATGTGAGAACAATGTAGAAAGACGAAAAGATAATAAACAAATTCAAAAATTAAAATACCTTACCTTGTCTTTGCTGTCGTGCAGTAGGGTTGTCAAGTCATGAACTGTATAAATAAATGCAGCGGAACTGACGTACGTCTATACGTTGTATTATGAAACGTGCAGCGGTACGCTGTTGATCTGAAAGTCATTCTGTAGAGATCTAGTCAAAAAAAAAAAAACAAAGTTGGCGTCTTTTTAATAATCGTTGCGTAGTTACTTTAGGCAAATTTTTCGTTGGTGACAGTCTGACATAGTCCATGCGGGCGACAGCAGGGGGACGTACTGCGGGAGTGGTTACAAGAGATCGGACGGCCGGACCGCCTGCTGGGAGTGTCGGTCGCGCGCCAACCCGTACTCACAGATAGGGCTGCTCATCTCAAAACGCACATGATATAACTATCCAAAAAAAAAAAAAAAAATTGGAGGTCAAAACAAACAAATTACAATGTAGATATATAAAAATGGAAAGATAAACCCATGTTCATCTGAACATAAAAATAACCAACTGTAACCTATAGCGAGCGTTATGAAAGATGTATTAAATTAAAATTAAATGCTGAATTGAAGCAGGATGAAATATTATGGTGTGTTCTCTCGTGTAACCCGCAAAATACAGTTTTTTATTTTGTTATTTCTATTCAATACAATAGGATGGGGGCTTGTGGCTAAGTAATTACAGCCATACGGGTCGATCGATCCGGTTAAGCTACGAAAAAACTGCAGAGTCATCCTTGACAACGCAATACCTTGTGCGGTCGGGTGCGCGTCAATTGTTTTTATCCGCGTCTCCCTTCACCTGCCAGGACCATCGGACTATCACCAACGAAATTGACGGCCTATAAACGACTTCATTCCGTCACGTTTTATTTACAGGTACAACCAAATAGTACGAGACATACTCTCCAAACGATGATGGCGACATTACAAATAGAATGTCCGAAATTGCCCGAGTCGGATGCACCCGCCAATCCAGCTAGTGGAGAACTATACACAGTGTTCTACGAAAAAGATTCATCGTGGTACAGGTACGTACTTACTAAGCAATGAGTCAAATTAATTAATAATTTATTGTAATAGCGTACAGTTAAAACAGAAAAGGTATATCCTTCGGTAATCTTCGTGTTTCCGAATTAGTACGAACGTCGCGCCATGGGCAAAGAGTTATACCCCATTTACACTCGGCTCACTTCCACGGCAGTGAGCAGGGAAACTTACGGGTTCGGCGCATTGTGCTACATAAAAATGAAATTTAAATGCAATCATTTAGATTTAATTTTTATGTATCAGAATGATGATCCTAAGTTTTATTGTAGTAAAGTAAATCCTGAAGTATTATAAATAATATCAAATTTCTTCATATTTTTTTCATGTAGTCAAGAATTGGACATCGAAAAAATAGAACGTAATATTACGGGATAAGCGCTACGGACATTAGCATCAAAACACGGAATATTACGGTGACGGCAGGGAAAGGGTTAAGTTTTGTGCTGCTGCACCTATCATTGCAAGATTCTATGAGATTACTCTTTGTTACCTACCTCGGTCGCACCTCGTCATAGTCAAAAATTTTACAAGTCTTGGAATTGTTAATTTCTAATTTTGTACCCATGTTAATATGAAAAAGGTAAGTACTTCCATGGTTGTCTGCGCGCGTTCGTATTTATGAAGTTAGACGATGATTGCCGAAGCTCATGCTTTTTTTGCGAGATCTGCCATGCTATTCTGTAAACATCTCACCGTGAAAACTTGGGTGAAGTGAGCTGTCAATAGTGTCAATCCCTGTGGAATGACAGCTCACTCCACGCTCACTTCACCTAAGTTTTCACGGTGAGATGGTTACAGAATAGCACTGCAGTATTATATTTTGCACTGTTGAAAATATCAGTAATTTTTAATTTTTTCGCAGAGTGACAGTTGCTGGGACAGTTTCATCAGAGATGGTTTCCGTTTATTTTTGCGACTATGGAGATTTGGCCTTATTCGCCACTAAAGCGTTGCGGCCTATTCCTCTGGCTGCTCCTTTAGCACGCTCGCTACCACCTCAAGCTATAAAAGCGCGATTATATGGTAAGCACTAAAGAATTTTACTTGCTTGTCCGTATTAGTTATTGGTAGGTTGAACACGGGTACAACGGTGTACCAACTCGAATATCTATCGGTCCTTATTTCCTCTGGTAGATATTTTTCCTACGAGTTGTTGCAATACAGAATCTTACGTAAAGCTGACACACGAATACGTAAAGCTGACACACGAATACGTAAAGCTGACACACGAATAGACACCAGGGGGTCTAAAACTGCCACTTTAGCAATTCAGCCAAAAGCGATTCGTTTCCTGAATTCACAGCAATTCAGTCAAAAGCGATTCGTTTCCTGAATTTACAGCAATTCATTAGCAATTCTTAAAATTTTCGTGAAGTGGTGACACATATTAGCTGAATAATATCTCAATTCAATTTATATCTGAATCATATTTGGTGTAAATATGTATTGCCATATTGGAGGAAATGAATCGCTTCTAGCAGAATTGCTAAAATGGCCGTTTTAGGCCCCCAGGTAAAAAAAGCAAAGTCGTTCTTAGTGAATTAATGAACGCCTTCATTCCTGCACATATATGTTTTATTATAACCATAGATGACAGAAAGAGGCATAAACTTCATGATTTTCTGTTTACGTTAGATAAAAAAAAAACATAAACCGACATGATGGAAGCTGGGTGCACGGTTCCAATGGGTCGTTTCCTATAGAGAAGAGCCGGCAAGAAACCACGGTTACTCTTAAAAATAATTGGCCTTTACACTGTTTTCAAATTACAGTGTTAATAGGTAATAGGGACGGCGTAGGCCTGTCAACAAGTACCAAGTACTTAACAAAATAGAAAATGGTCTACAAATCTACAGTCCATTAAGCCTACAACGTTCTCACATTCACAAAATATAAAAGAGTCTATATAATATAAAAGATAAATAAAATCCTATTTAAACCAAATGACTGCCATTCCAACCACATGATTGCCATTACAACTGTAACAAACCTGAATTAATATCCTGTCCACGAAAGCCACTAATTATGCGAAAACTGTCGCTAGCACATACTGATGTAGCGATACGACATACGACGAGCGGGGCGTCATATTCTGAGTTACTCGAGGCGAGGACAGGTATTCTACGGCTATCAAGACAAGTACGGTCAAGATCCCTACCAGAATCTTACTGGAATACTGCCTTACTCTGAGCACGTTTGCTCTCGCGTATCTCCACTGAATCCGGCTAAGTAAGGCAGAAAGAGACGGGACCTCTGTTCAAGTTGATAAAGACAAGCCTGAGGTGAGAAACAAGACTTCCCCCGGGAGATCGGGTCCGTGGGATCACTACTGCCCAACAGCTTATTATTATCCCAACACCTTGTATTTTTCGACGATGGCGCCGATGCGGAAAATTTCGTGTCTTGTCTAATTCCATCCCGTCACTTATTTTAAGGGATGGAATTAGACAACGTATTACAATTAGTACCTATTTAATTTGTTAAATTATTGTTTTATATTTATTCCAGATGTTTGGCCTTTGCACCAGGACTGGACTGTAGAAGACTGCATTAGGTTTCAAGAATTATGTGTAGAGCAGCAGTTTGTTGGCATTTGTAAAGATGTTGGGAAGGATCCATTAAATCCAAACGAGCCTTTACTAACGCTTGACCTCATTGATACAACAACAGATGAAGATATATATTTAAACAAACAATTGGTTGCTGAAGGTAGAGCTCGTCTCACATCTGCTTCTTAACTTAAATTAATTTATACAACAATGTTAAGTTTGTTAAAATACAAGGTGTAACAGACTACTCTTTAAGATACTATTCATTGTTAATTTCGTTATTATGAGAGAGGATAGCAGACTGAGTTACGAAATCAACAAGACAGTCCCTACATAATATACCTTCTGAAATTAATATAAGTATAACTAATCTAACTTTAAAATTGCGCACCCCTTCACTGCTTGTTCCGTACCTCCATATTTAAATTGTTTGTAAAGAAAATATAGTGGACGTGTGCGCCATTTTAAATACGGAGATCTATACCTGTACCTATGTATTGATTAATTATTAATATGTACAGTAGCAGAACGAAAAGGTTAGGCAATTTTCAAATACATTCCTTTTGCGTAGAGCGAGGCATGTCACCTTTTCGAACTGTCATTTCCATGCAAAATTTTGGCAGTATGTAGTCAGAAAAATAAGGCTCGCTTGTACCACAAATCACTGAATACGTTTAGCGCAAAAATATATTTAATCACCATTGATTGACAGAAACAGCGATGTTTTCTATGCGTTTAGGGGTAAACTTGTTTAGCGATTTGTGGTGCAAGAGAGCCAAAGGCAAATGCACGACTCAAGTAAAAATTGACCCAAATGTGCTTGACGTTTTCATTCTCTGACTGTACCTATTCCATTATTGAGTCATTTAAGATAATTATTGCGTTATAACTATAAGTTTACTCTTTACTAGGCATAATTATTTGACAATCGGGACAAATGTTGCCGCTTTACAATTCACTACAAACGTATTGGTATTGTTCATTCTAAAGAAAGCAATAAAACCCGCTCGAAGTTAGTTGTGTTAGATAATTCAGATTATTTCGAAGAAACTTATATACCTAATAATATTGGGATTTAGTGCTGATTCGTGCGGACTATTGTACATAGACAAGGAGAAAAAAATGTACGAAGTTCTCTCATACTACGATCAATTTTTTTAAACATTAGCGCGTAATTGGATTCGATGCACTCTTAGCGGTTGGTTGTGGATACCCTAACTTAATAATAATAATCTACCGATAGAAATTTACTCATCCACGCTAATAGTTTCGTGGCCAGAGCTGGCACTGAATCACTATTACACAGCGATGTATACATAGTATTTCACACATTGAATGTTATAAGATTTGCTAATTCAGGTTATTAGTCGTGGTAACTATCATATGGAAAATAATATAATGACTGTATTAGAATTATTTTGTGACTGAACCCATCGGGTGTGGGCTCATTAGATGTGTCTTAACGAGTCCTGTTCATTTTACCTGATGACTGACCTGGATACTAGATAGCCAAACCATTGAACGGGTACTAGTACCCGTTCAATGGTTCACGCATTCACGCATCTTATGTGGTGTCACATCAATGACGTTGGAACATAAATGGTTTTTAAACTCAAATGGTCACCACCATTCGAGTTTAAACACCATATACTACGCAACGCTACGTCATCCCACATTACTTTAAACAATAGGTTATCTTTTCTTTCTTTTTTTTGTGGGTGGGAAATTATCAAATAACTTCTCCCGCTCTGGGCGGAGCGGGAGGGCGTGTCAGACTCTTACTGACTAAAACCCACCCGTGTTCCTTCAGTTGCCTGTACATTGCCAGGGGCCACGGTATCCCTTTCGGACTTTCCCGCGATAATAGGTTATCTAGTATTTTTCATTGATTCATGATTTTAAAATGTAAATGTAGTGTTGGACCCGAAAAGGGGTCATTGTACTCAGCATTATGTAGGCTCTTACTATTCAACGAAAACTGAAAATGCGAAAACAAAATCCACACATTAATGTACCTATATAGATATATTATATTATTTCTTTTTCACGATTTCAGGGTTGGTCTCATATGAAAAGTTATTCTTAATGATGAGTACAATGGCCCCTTTTCAGGTCCAACACCATTTAAATTACACCTTGTGTAATGCATGTTAAAATCATAAATTCACTGGAAAATGAAAGGCTCTTTCTAGATTAGGTATCTATTATTCAGGCTTCAGCGGTTAGGTTTGAAATAACGTGGGATGACGTGACGTTGCGTAGTCTTTTCAATATAGCGCTGTAGTGTTAATTACACCATACTTAAACTCGAAATTTCATATGAGTTCTATTCTAATTTTGTAGGTTATGTTATGAGGTACCCTAAATATTTTTATGTTAGAAGCGATCTTTTCAGTCACATTTAATTTGCAGTGGTGTACCGACGAAGATCATGTAAAATGTGTCATAAAACACAAGTTGAATATTGTAATCAAATAAATGATTTTATTATTATAAAGCTTTGAACGAAACGAGCTAACCTGGTCACAAAAGTAGAGAAAAATACAGGCTCCACTATCGCTAACGTAGCAACCCAAATATTACCTATCTCAGCGTCATAATCTTCAATATATCGTCGCGATATATCTTCAGGATGATTCACAGTACACCGTGCACGGGCCGGGATATGTCTTAGGACGAGGCACAATCAAAAGATCTTGTGTCCCAACACAAGATCTTTTGATGTTGACTTTTATAAATTTGTAGCGACTGAACAAGTTATGTGACCGTATAACATTTTGATCGTTCGTGACTGCGTAGTTTCCATAATTATTTACGAAAGAATTGGAAATGCTTAATGTCGATTTGTTTCGTAAATAATTATGACCTAAAATTTTTTTTCATTATGGCACACTTAAAAAAAACTAGCTGCTTTATTAGCCGAATAAACTAACTGAAGTTTGTTATTAAAAGCAGTCCATGAAAAGAAAATAAATAGTTAAGGGTATTCACATCATTCTACTCGAGACATCAGACCACTAAAGCAGAAGCTCGGTTTCTTCATAAGTAAATTGTTGATTAAAATTAAGAATATTTTGTTATACCTTGAACATACTCATTTGTTATGTACCTAGGTATTTTGTTATCGACATACATATTGTAATTAGTGCATATAAAAATACTCTTAAAAAACAAAAAGACAGCAATATTCTTTTAACTACAGTGACAGTATAGTAGTTAGAGAAAAGTATTGTTAAGTGAGAATTTTCCAAACAGCTTATCTTTGATAATTCAGTTAAGCCATTGTATGTAGGTAACTCGTGCACGATTCGTATACGTGTAAGTTCAACAGCAGCAGACAACTTGACAATTTTGAATATAATGTAGACAGTCGATATTATTATTTCAATAGTAGGTAGGCATCCAATGTACCACGATATTTCTTGTGTGATATCTATTTTATCTCTGTGAAGTAGTTTTAAATACCTACCTATTATTCTTTAAAAATGTATCAACATAATAATTGTTGTATCATGTCTACTTAGGAAGTAGTTTTAGTATTACTTCAAACAACTGTTTGAAGTAATACTAAAAACTACTATAAATATATTGATTATATCCCAAGAAGTAGCAGTTGCTACTTCTTGGGATATAATCAATAGTATGAATACTGTAATACCTATCTGTATTAATTACATTATAATCGATTCCAGCTTAACAACATTCAACCATTGAGCCAATATGCATGCAAAATAAACATGTAATCTCAATTTGTGTTTATTATTTCTTATTCCGACCCATGATAGAATAATAGTCGGCCGGCGAACATGTGGCCATTGTGTCAGACGCGCTGTCGCGTTACCTTTGCCTCTGGCCGCTTCAATGCTCTAAAGCGTTGTCACTCGCACGCGGTTCGTCAGGACATGAGTGAAAGCATGTGCGGCGGTTTTACCACCATGAATTTGCAGTTCACTGTTACAACTGTGTTATTCCGTTTATCCACTTTAAGGCTGTTTGTCCACCGTACCGTGAACGGGACGTCAACGAGAATGAGATGACGGCGTTGAAGTAGCGACAGTACATTTACTATGACCGCGTAATCTCATTTCTCGTTGACGTCCCTTCACGGTGCGGTGGACAAACAGTGTAAGCTTATAAATTCCGTTTAACCATCCTAGGCCTAGGGTGATTTCTCGGACAGTAGAGTATCCCGTTTAGTAGAGTACGTGTTTCAATACTAGCTAGCAGTCACACGAGTATCCTGCAAAAAACCGATCCGTTCGAATTTGACATTCGGTTTTGCAACTACAAACTGGATCCAGTTATCCAGTAAAAAGCAGGATCACTTTAATTACACATATTTTTAATGGAAGTGTTCCCACTTTTATTTGAATCCTGTTTTTTTATTCACGTTTTTAAAAGGTAAAACGTCATGGACATCCTAAAAAAAAAAAAGATTTATCTTGTTTCAAATCGCCCATGAGATTACGAAAGGGTGGGTACCCAATGGTGCCGATTTTCTTGTCACAAATGCCTCTAAACTAAACTAAAAATCACTCAAATTTAGTTTATTCCTGTCAAACGACGATTTCCTATTCTGAAATAGACTAAAGTGACACAACTTAACTATATTTTAGTTTGACAGCGCTAAGATAGTACTGAGTTTTTAGTTTAGTGAAAATGGCAATTTTGCTATTCTGAATATGTCGTTTTTCACCTAAAATTTTGGTTGTAAAAGACCAAATCAGACTAAACCTGACAAATTTTAATCGCGATTAAAATGGTGTGGTATAAAATAAGTTGTTATGAACTAAAATTCACACCAACATCTCGACTTCACGTGCAAAAACAGTACTGTATTTATTTTTTTCTTTTGCTTATATCTCGAAAATGGTGCGTCCTATCGCAAAAATAATGAAAATTTCGACCCCCTTAGTATAACCCTTAAACACCTAACACTCAACACGTAGGTAATATTTTTTTCATATTTTCCATACAAAAAAAATAAAAATTCCATATAAAGCACGTCGAGGCTACACCACATGCGCACCTCCGGCTCTAAAAAAAACACCGGTTAGGGCAAACCACGGGTACCACGTGGATTCACGATTGTCAAATTCTATTTTAGTTGTGTCAAAATTATTTTTTAGTTTAGAGAATTTTATTTGCAGAATAGCTCTAAGATTCTCATAGCCAAAAGTAAGTAATTTTAGTCTTAGTTTAAGTTAGTTTAGTTCGGTGTACAAGAGAATCGGCACCAATGTCGATCGTTGTTTGAGCATTGGGTGGACCCAAAATCTTTTATTACACTGCCGGCGCACATAGGGGTATTTGACCCAAAAAGCTGGCCAAAATTAATTTTTTAAATTTTTGGTAATATTACGACTATGTCTCATTAAAGTAACAAAGTAAGGTGGATTGGGCTAGTTTGACAATAATTTATGTCTGTTTTAGTCACTTTATGAAAAAAAACTTGAGTATGTAAAACTAATTTATGAATTTATTTACAAATATTTACAAAGAAGAGTACAAATATTAATAGATTCACTCCGATGACAATTCCCATCCTTCCTCATCTGAAGTGTCATCGTTATCATCATTTGTAGTGTTCAAATCAGGTGTTTCTTCGTGGTTGTCATTTTGGTGAATGGTAACTTCAGGCGGAATCATCATTTCCCTGGCTGCTTCACTAAAAGGCTTAGATGTTTTCGGTGGCCTGGGTCTGATACTGCTTATGTATGGATCAGAAGTTAAAAGCAAGCGATTCAGAATGTCCATATTACATTTTTCCCTTGAAAACTTTCTGGAAAAGCTCTGCCTGTAGAGTCTAAAGTGTTTATTACGGGCCTCTGCTGCCTCTTCTGACAAGCTTCCTATTGGCAATAAAGCATGCTTGATGACTATTGGGCCGTGGACTAAAACTTTATGTACTGTGGGAGTCATTGGTTTCCAAGGATAAAGTTCTACAAACTGCTTTGCTGTGGCATCACAATAAGCTTCGAATTTGTTTAGATCAATGTTGTGGCCGCTTGAAATGACTTCCAAGACTGTGGCGAACCTTTTGATTAAGCTGAGGTCTATTCCTGTAATTCTAGATGACACTTCGGCATTGGAAAAGAACCTTCTGCTTGTATTGCCATCATTACTTGTGCCAAAACCCTGTTTAGGAAAATCGACTATTAGTCCTAGCTCTTCTTTGAATTCTGTTTGAATCTTTTGCTTTCTAGTTTTGATGATATCTTTTTCTTCTTTTGTGAGTTTTTTTTGCCACTTTTTTATTGGTAGCTTGTAGGAAAGGTGCAATAATGTTTCAAAAAACCGAATCCTAGCATGCAATATTGATAAGCCGAATTGCAGATTGTCGGTCTCTGATTCCTGGGGTTTGATCAACTTATTAAAATTTTTAGAAGTGGTATTACAAATGTAACACCTCATGGTTGAGCGTGTTTCGGTGGCCGCATTACACACCTTTCCGTCCACCATTGTCATAACCATTGAATGTTTCACAACAATTTCCTTGTTGCTTCTTGTTATTTTAGTGTCTTGCAGCTCGTTAATCTTATGACCGAAATAACTCATTTCGTCTTTTGTCACATCTGAAGTTTCATGGATGAATCTTATCCTCATTGGCCTGCAAAACCGTGGTGAAGATGGGGTTGCGTTTTGCCATATTACTTTTTTGTTTGTATTACAAATGAGTTGAAGAGGCACCATAGACGACTGAAATATATTTGCGTCGGAGTCAGTGCTGGTTTCAAATTTTTGCTTGTACTGCGCTTGTTGCGAGCCATCACAGCCCCATTTCACTATCAGGTTTAGAGAACCTAGCTCTTCTACAGTAAGAGTATCCAATACTTCGTCCAAATATAACATTAAACGTTCAACGGTGTGATTCAGTAAAGCTTGCAAATCCACTTCTGCACAAGTAGCTGTCACTCTATATGATTCTTGAGCTGGATAACACTCCTTCTTTGCCTTCTGTAAAATGCTATAGCATGGATATAATTTCTTACTGCTTGAGCGTATGATTTCGTACTGCTTACGTGTCAAAGAAGCTTCCACAAACATGGAGAGGGCTTGTGTAGAACTTATTTGTGACGTAGGATTGGGAGTGTCACTTTTCCGAAACGCCTTTTGGTATTTTTTACCTCTTTTGGGTGATTGTAGTATATCTTTAACCACATTGGCACCGCCCAAATTGCCGGTTTCCCGAAGCACCATCTGGCCAGCATAAAGAAGCTCGGGGCCCTCATGGTTTTTCCTTAAATCCTCCGTTTTGCGGCGTTTACTGCGTTCACTTAAGTCTTGAAAGTCTTTTTGCGGACGTCCAGCAGCAGAAGAATCACTTTTGCGATTTCCGGGAATTTCCAATGTCCCTTGTAACCAATCATGATTCTTTTTTAAAAAACCGTGCTCAGTTCTGTTCGCATTGACCCATCTGGTTTTCATTTCAGATTTTAATCGCGAAAACTTGCGAAGAAATTCATCTTTCTCTTGTTCTGCGAAACTTGCATTACTGACAATTTTAAGCTCTACTGCATCTAACTTTTTCGAAAAATCACCTTCTTGAAACTGTTTAGTCATGCGAAATATAGCTTCTCTAGTCATAATTTTCACCCCTGAAGGACCTGTTGGCAACAAAACCAATAATTTAATACCATGACTGCAAATAAAGTTTGTTTGGTAAACCCCTCAATTGATTAAAAAATTAATTAAAAATATGTTTCGGCAGTTTTCGGCACCAAATTTTTTTAATTATAGTTAGAATACTAAGAGCTCTATAAGGCAAAAAAAGAAAAACAGCCGGGGAATGCCCGGAAGTACAACTTTTTAACGATTATTTGTGATAAAGGTAAATAAAATCAGCATTCAAAAGTTAAGTTCAGAAAAAAGTCCATATTAAGAGTACTTGACAACATATTCCAATTCAAATTTAAGTAGTAAATTGTACATACCTGGAGAACTTAAATCCCTTGCAGCCATCACTGAAAAACTCGTGACTTCGTATTTTAAAAACTTTTACAAATTAATAATTATTCACTCTCACTTTTCCGAATTGCACGTACATTCAGCAAAGCGCTCAAATGACGACTGACTGTTAAAAAATTGCAAAGCTTATCGAAAAAAGACTTCCTGCTTAGTACGCGCAAGGTTATTAGCTAATGAGGGTAGGCATGTTTTTCCAGGAATGCAGTACTTCGTCTGTTTCTAATTTTGACCGGTTTTTTAAGCCAAATACCCCTATGTGCGGCGGCGGCGACAATACCAATATAATAGCGTGTTCACGTCCATCACGTCTGAATTTTCTTCTATGACTAATCTAATATTCTAATAACTGTTCGTTGCTCTACCGCAAAAAACGGGATGGAAACTACTGTGTGTGAACGCGCCAATGATTTTTGCAGGATCCAGTAAAAAACCGTTCCCGCAGAACTGGACGGCCGTTACAAATACAGTAAAAAACAATTGGACGTAGTTATGCAGAAATGTTCCAATCCACACGCAGGTCGAACTGAGTAAATCGCGTTTTTGTAATTTTGTGGTACGCTTTTTTTTGGTAGCGAGTACAACTAAGTAGTATGTATCACATCAACTAAATAAATAAACATTATTTTATTATATACTTGTCATTAAAATTTATTAATATTTCTTATACAAATTTTGAAAAAATGCACTTGGAACGTTTTTGAAAAAAGGCTTTTTGTATGGAAGTAGCTTTTAACTTAATTTGCAAAAACGATCCAATATCTGAAAATTGGTATATTTTGGTAGTTAATATATATTTTTTCTAAAACATAAGTATAACAATGAAACAACATTATTAAAAAAATATTTATTAAGAAATAGTTGTATCAAAGCATGGAAAATCATCACAATTTATTCATCATACAGATCGAAATCCAGCTCCTTACCAAATCCATCGACATCGTCAATGGCGTCATTAGACGCTTTCAATGTTTTATAAAAACTAAGGCAATCTGCTGGAATAAACTTGTAAACAGATCGTAAATCAGTCAATTTAGCTGTATCAATCAGTCAATAACTACTATAACTTTTCGGTATCTTGAGTCAGGGCATAGTTTCTTACCTAAAAAGCAACAACGTGTTTATACAGCTGACGAATATATAGAAATTATGAAAAATGCTAGAAGAAAATAACCATTTCAAGTATATAGAATGGACAAAAATGACTTTTATAGCACTGAAGATATTGAGAAAAACATAGTAAATCGTAAGAAATGCACAGATAAAAGTAAACTAAACTGGCTGCTGGCAATGGAGATAAAGATTGAAAAAGCTAGATTATATTCTATTTTTATGAAAACGTCCCTTGCTGAGGATTATAACGAACTTAACATTAAAAAAACGACAAAAGGAGAGATTTCGACTATACATAGATCTGATCTGAAACAGTTATGGCCTAACGGGAAACCCATTGCTCCAGCTAAATTGACTGATTTACGATCTGTTTACAAGTTTATTCCAGCAGATTGCCTTAGTTTTTATAAAACATTGAAAGCGTCTAATGACGCCATTGACGATGTCGATGGATTTGGTAAGGAGCTGGATTTCGATCTGTATGATGAATAAATTGTGATGATTTTCCATGCTTTGATACAACTATTTCTTAATAAATATTTTTTTAATAATGTTGTTTCATTGTTATACTTATGTTTTAGAAAAAATATATATTAACTACCAAAATATACCAATTTTCAGATATTGGATCGTTTTTGCAAATTAAGTTAAAAGCTACTTCCATACAAAAAGCCTTTTTTCAAAAACGTTCCAAGTGCATTTTTTTCAAAATTTGTATGAGAAATATTAATAAATTTTAATGACAAGTATATAATAAAATAATGTTTATTTATTTAGTTGAAGTGATACATACTACTTAGTTGTACTCGCTACCAAAAAAAAGCGTACCACAAAATTACAAAAACGCGATTTACTCAGTTCGACCTGCGTGTGGATTGGAACGTTGTAGCATAACTACGTCCAATTGCAAACAAAAGACGACGGAAACTACCTCTTCCACGACGTTTGTTTCAATAATGACCGTTGCGAACTCAAATAAGATTCAATGTCAAAAAGAAAATACTCCGTCTCGCTTGCACTAGTAAAAAGTTATTGAAAGATGCGTTCCCGGTTGGGCATAACTTCGGATTAATGTCATTAGTATTTTTTTTTTGTCTATGATATTAAAAGTTTCAAGTAATATTTTATTGGTAAATAACTACAAAGAAAATAAACTTTTTCTTTATGTGTTATAAATATTTATTTTTAGTGGTCGTGTATGCAAACAGTTAAGGATGAAGCTAATTAAAGCGTGTTAAAAATGAACCCTTTAAAGTTAAAAACATTTTTTTTTCGAAACAGGTTTTTTATTTAGGTAAATAATAGTACAAAATTCATGAAACCTTTTAAGTTTTCAAATTATGGTATTTAGGTCTGAAACATAACGTTCCACAAATTTTGGAACGTTTATGTGTGTCGCTTAACTTCAAACTCGGATAAATCCAATTCTGAGATTTATTAAGATTTTGGTGTCAAAAGAAACGGAAAAAGAAATGCTTTTGAACAATTTTATCAGTTGTGTATAAATCCGCATGGTTTTTGAGAAAATAAACCGTTAAAATCATAAATTTTATCTAAGTCAGATAGATCCATGAGACAGTTTTTTTCAAATGTAGTTAAGTCCATGAGAGCCAATCAGGTAATTGCGTTTGTTCAACATGGCCGTCAGTCCACGTAAACTCTGCGACAGTAACACCGTTCACTCCCGCTTTTGATTGTTTCTTTTTATTATTTGGACAGTTCCCATGGATAATTCCATTAAAATTGTGTCACCAAGTAAGGCCCGCAAGCGACCTAATATAAAACTTCGCCGTAAGAAAGAGGAAAGAGCGAAAATTCGGTAAGTTTGAAATTCCTATACCTATGCGTCGTTTGGAATCTTGGGTTGGCACTAGTGTTGTGTTAACCATAATCATTATCGATTATTATTATTTTGTTGTTCTACTGTTACAGAATGATTTGGATATAATAATAAGTATGTAAGGATATAATATTGAGTACATTAATTTAATTTAATAAATTAATAAAGAATTTAATTTCAGGTGTTGCTAAAATAATCAATAAACGCGGCCAATCGTTTGAAAATTTTAGTCCAGAGAGACTGCCAATTGGAGTTCCAGTAAATGAAGCAAAACTGAGTGATGTTCGCAAATTGCTGGAAACGCACTTTGGCCAAGAGTGGGCATCATTGGTGGAATTGAAATATTATAAAAAAGTGCTTACCAGTGAAACCGGATAGGGCGACTGAAGAAGATGACTCAGAAGAAATATTGAATTTTGTTTAAAATGATTATATTAGATACCTCCTATTTTTGTAAAATAAAACTAGATTTCCTTATTTTGTTTGTATTATTTTAGTTTTATTCAGTTAGCTGCTACAAATTAACTGTCGATAGTAGGTATACCGTGACTTCGCCACTACCACATCCCTAGTTCTAATCGTGTTTTGTCAAATCCAGATAAATCCGAATCCATTAAATCAAAATTCTATAAATCCACACTGAGTTTTTTCAAAGATAGATAAATTGCATTCCATTATATCAAATGAAGGTAAATCCAACTTAAATATTACATTTTTGAATGAATGAGTGATTTAAATACTGAATTGGCTAAACAGGATCGTTTTCTTCAATAATGTTGCCATAATAAAAAAATACTGTGTTTTAATTCATGAAATTAAGACTATTAACACTTTTCTTTAAATATCTCCTAACAGGGTCGGGTGGATTTATCCGAGTTTGAAGTTAAGCGACACATGTCTCGCTATTGTAATTTTGCAAAAACATTCCAAATATACATGGAACATTTGTTCCGAAATAAAATGGTTTAACATGGTTTTGCTAAAACGTTACAAGATTGTTGTGGCGTTTTAACAAAATAAATATACTGTTTCGTAAAACATTAAATGTTCCTGTCCTCATAGTACGTTCTAGTTAATTTACACAAGTTATTATTTGATAAAGGTTGTGGGTTGGAACGTAAGTGAAAAAAATATTTTCTGATATAAGACTTAAAACTTGGAACCTTATTGCAAATCTGACTCTAAGTGTCATAAAAGGTAGTTTGATCACATTATCTCGATTTCGGGTGACTTGTGGGTTGGAACATTTCTGCATAACTACGTCCAATTGATAGTTAGCGCACTTAACATAATAATTTATTGTAGTTTTGTCTTACTGAATATAGGCACGAAAGTGACTAACCTACCAAAACAAATACTGATGAAATGCTAAATATTCAGATATAAGCATTCGGCAGCCAAAAAATCAAACAATAATATTTACTTAGGATACATTTATTTTCGAAGATCTTCGCTTGAAATACCATATTTCTTTTTCAATGCATCTATCTCTTCCTGTTTCTTTTCAATATCCATACCTTTGAAGGCTTTGTTTGACCTGTAGTACAATACTACTAGGTACCTATTGCAAACATTAAAGCCCGATAGGTGATCACATGCATTTTTGGCATCAAATATATCTTCATATACTATGAAAGCAGTGCCTCTTGTCTCCGGAGTATTTCCTCTGCAAAAAAAAATTCATCATGAATTTATTGCAAGTAAAATGTTCAAAAGATTAAAATAATATAACTAAAGTCAACAAATTTCGGAAATAAATGGCTATGTTATTATATTTTGGCTGTGGTTTGGCTTGGGTGAAGGTTGGTTTTACCAACACAGAAAACTTTACAGTTGTGTACCAATTGAGGTGAATGGTAGACATGTAGTTGACATACATACCATTCACCATAATCAGCTGAATCACCAGGTTCTAAAATATTGTCGCCACACTAGTAACTCATTGGATCAAATAATATAGCTGGGGTACTTACACACGTATCTGTCGTATTGCACCATATTTTCCAAAAATATCATACATTTCTTCAGCAGATATTTTGTATGGTAAATTTCTCACATACAGTATTCTGTTTACTTCAGGTGGTAATCGAACCTAGAAGTAAACAATAAAATTATGCACTTATATGTACAGTTTAATAAGTTGTGACCAATTTATGTAACGCATGTTTGAATAAAAGCTTTATTAGCATGTTTTCTGAAAGGCCGCATTATCTGTGGTTGTAATCTGTATGATCTGGATCTAAAAAACATAAAACTGAAGTGATCTCGAAATTTGAAAGGATTTGACTGAGACTGAACTCCTCTGCCTAACCCTTCAGGGATTACAGACGTGATGTTATGTTATGCATTGACAGAGAATAAGTTTATAATATGTTTAAGTTATTTTCTAGTTTAATTTTGTTTTGCACCCCTACATGTATAACCCCTAAGATATTTATACAACACCACCGCTGCTCAGTGTGTGTAGGTATACATAACTAACTAACACATTGATTTGGTGCACAGCTACAGGAGTACGATGTAAATACCTTCATTTCTGTACAAATGTGTATGTTCCAGCAATACACTACCGTATTTACTTTCCTTTAACAAAATTATATTGAAAGTTTATTTTCTATTATTTATATCTAAATCACGATGATTTCCATGTTATTGTTATACAGTTCAAGTAATTAGTTAACATTTTAGCAGGTACTTACATTTGCTCTTCTTTGGAGGGCTAAAGCCATATTTTACAACGGCTCAATTTAACTCTATTTATAGAAACCACATACGATATAGTACCAGTATTTATCTTTCTATTGCTAATATGCTATTAATAATATGTAGAATCACAATAAGCTGAAAAATAAAATGCGGTTTTTAGCGGACGCACAACAGTGGTGAGTGACAGTGACAACCATAGACTAATATTTTTAAATGAGGTTACAACATTACAACAACACCATAGCCCATAACCAATGACTTATAAATCACGATTTAATAGTCATTGCCCATAACAATCATTTGAAATCACCTTGTGTCAACCTGACACCAACCAATGATTTCAAAACGATCTTTCTTGTTTGTTAGGCATGATTAATATCCAAATTATTGTGCTATATTTTAATTTTGTTACAACTGATGCTCTAGTAGTGCTTATGAAAATGAAAATATACAATGATTGCCGAAAAATTAAAAAACAATTTTTAAAACACTTTCAACCAAAAACTACCATAATAATTGAAATACGTAACAAAACATTTTTCTTTTCAGGTTTTTGTTATCTGTGGCCAATGACAAAATCCTAGAAAAACAGTGTTGTAACTTAGTGGGATTTCCACTAAACCTGGGGGTTTGGACACACCTACTGGCGGAGAAATTTTACTTTGAGTGGCCAGTGGTTTTGTCTAGTGTTTAGTTTAATTCAATTTGTGATTGTAAATCAATACTACCAATTACTAAAACTTTGACTCGAGAAAATATTAAAATAACACGATAATGGCATGTTTTATTGTTTGTGTAAAACTTCTATGTTAGAGATTTTTCGATTTATTTCTTTCGAATGCCGAAACCACTGCGGATTAGAACGCTGATTTGGAAAGACTGACACAGCATGACGAATATATTAAAGTCACACTGAGGCTCCGCCCGAGTGGAGACCGAAAAACAACGTCATTTGAAAAAAAAAAATCCACGGGAACATACTTCCGGGATAAAAAAATCTGCCGTCAAGCCGTTTGAAAACAAACATCTTCTCATTATTTTTTTCATTATTAATTATACTACGGCTGCCATTTGTCATGCCACCAACGCATAGAAGTCAAAATCGGTTGAACGGAATGTAAAAAAGGTTTATTTAAATGTCGAATCTTATTTTATTAATCGAGTACCTACCTATAGTTTATTTCGGTAGTAGGTTATTCAATATTAACCTACTGTATTACCACATGGGGTGGAGCGGGTAAAACAATATTGCTAACCATAGAGAGAGCTCAAAGGGCGATTCTCAAAGTGTCTACATTCCGCCCTTTCATTTTTCCTACTAACCTCATATAAAAATCTTATGAAGTAGGTATTAACAGTTCGACAGCTATTTATAATGGGCATAGTATTAAAACAACACACAGCTCTACCCTGCAGCACTGCAATTACTAACAAAAGACGTAAAGATATAGTTTGTCCACAAAATACAACAAAACATGCTTTTGTATCCAAATTTTACCTGTAGGTACCTCGGTCCTCTTCTCTATAATTAGTGATCTATTGTCAACCTGTTGATTATTTATTTATTTTATTAGGCTATTTTAGCTCTTCTCTCCATATTTTTCCCCTGAGGCCACTATAGACATGCGTCAGATTCATCAAAACGAATTTAAAATCCGATTTCAGTCAGAAAGCCTAATTGATTTCTGACTGAAATCGGATTTTAAATTCGTGTCGCATCGATTAGTGTTAAAGTATCGATTATCCGCACTAGACAAACCGATTTCACAAAACCTCGGCAAGAGTAGCTTTGCGTAGGGAAGTATTTGCTTATGTTTGAATAGTTTTGATCGATGCACTTACAACCGAATAATATTACTAGAGACGATCCAAATTGCGAGCCGGAGACTCTGCTGAAATCGATTTCTAAAAACGGATTTTGAAATCGATTTCTAAAAACGGATTTTGAAATCGGTTTCTAAAAACGGATTTTGAAATCGATTTCTAAAAACGGATTTTGAAATCGATTTCCAAAAACGGATTTTGAAATCGATTACAAAATCTGAAATAGGATATTTAACCGTCTGCATAAAAATCCAAAAACGCTCATGTCTAGTCCACTAGCGGAATTTCTTCAAACCACCAGAAATAAACCACTAAGGAGCCGGAACTTTTCGTTTCCTGATGCATCTGTAGCGTTTGCGACGTTTGCATTTTTGTGTGTCGATATTTACTGGGTTAATAAGGGTTCCTGATCTTAATTCGGAACTCAAAAAGTGACTTCGCGATCGTTCCTATAGGTTGCGGCCGCATAACTTCAAGTCAAGCTTGTGACGTGATTGGCCCCCCTTTCCTATAGAATCGGCCTCCGAAAGTCCATCACATCTAGTCGCCTTCATTGCATTGCTTTAAGGCAGATGTATTTAACATAAATAATAAAATACATCATAGTCGGTTTAAAGTTTATTTTAATCTTACATATTAATAAAGTACTAGTGATGATTTTCATCATCAACAGTAAATCGCCGCGACTTTTGTCTGTGCAATATTATAGCACATACAAGCAGGAGTAACAGGAGTACTATTGTGACTCCACACATCGCAAACACACCACCTCGAAGTCGAGTTTCACCTAAAACAAGACGTACGGCAATTATTAATACAATTATCTACGTCAACACATACCTAATGACATCATACCAGGGTATCCACCTACTACCACCTTCCACCTACCACGCTTTCCTGAGAAAAAGGGTTTTGACAGACTGACAGACAAACGGACAACGAAGTGATCCTTTATGGGATCCGTTTTGACGTACGGAACCCTAAAACAGGACAAAAATAACCGGATTTTCAGCGACGTTAATCTCATCACACAGGGCGTCACTCAAAACGACTTACATAGGCTAATCTGACGAAAATATTGTGGGCTTGACTAAAGTATTCGTTGTCCGATAGCGATAGCCTATATCAATATCTGCCGGATTGATGGAGCCTCTTGGCAAATCTGACGAAGTTTCATAAATTCAGTAAAGTACATAGGTACTCAAAAGTGGTCATCATTTTATATTTATGTCTGTAAATCAGCGAACCTCAAAGCTTTGATTAGTATTTGAATTTGAAGCTGACCGCTTTTGTGAAGATTTGTCGCTATTCAGAACTTCAGAAGTTTGAAAATAGAAATAAGAACATCGTCAACAAACTCCGACGATGTTCTTATTTGCTTTTAGGTAATCATTACGTTCAGGGTTTGGTATTTTCATATTCACTATCAGGACAACGAATACTACCTACGCTGGGTCTTTCCTCACACTTCCCTCCTTTCCTCTTTTCTCCTACTCGCACTTACTCGTAAACTGACACAACCCACCCTAAGTCCTAGCTCAACACAATTTTGACAAAATTTGAAGTAGGAGACCTACTTACTTATCTTTTAGGGACCTACTTACTTATCAATTTACCAAACATACCTTTCAAATCTGTCAGTTTTCCTGTTTTCTCTGCAGAATTTAGAAGATTGTAAAGTTGTGGCAAATATTGCAGCCAAAATTTGACGTCTCTGTCAGCGCTGTGGTAGTCAGCGTTGGCACTTCTTGCATCACGGATGTCATATATGTTTGCATCACCCGTCTTGTATCGTTGCCATTCTTCACCAGGTGATCTGTTTTAACGCAACCTTGTTCACATTGTAGGTATAGCTGTACCTACTATTTAAATAATAATAAGACTGGGCTCATAAAGGTAAGAAAGTACCTTATGCAAGTATAGTCGACTGCACGTCAGTGGATAAAACCAGTATTAATAACAGCATTATTAGCTGTGCTGTCCTCTATTGAAACTTCGTATAGGTAGGTAGGTACCTACTACGCTACGCCAATTCAAGGTCAAAATGTTACCGTAGACGGACAGTCAACTGTACTTAATAACGTTGTAAATCCAAAGGAGACTGAGGAAAAGCCATTGATCAGAACTGGCGCCTTTTTCTTTTCGTCGGCCTTTTAAGAAAACAGTGTAGGTACATTTGGAAAACTAGATATCCTCGAAAAGTGTCAGCTACCTGTTAGCGTCAGAATGGCTGGTTGTCTATGGCAATCAGCTCTGAAAGTATATTCAAGAATTGCTACACAATTGCTTATATTTGCTATATGTGTTCGATAATTGCTACATATGATACATTCAGAGAAATACGAATATTTTTTTGACCAGCCGTTCTGACGTCAGGATGGATGGTCGCCTCCGTGATCAGCATGAAAAACGCAGAATTTCTAAAAGTATGTAGTATCAATAATTGCTTACTAATTGCTACTTTCACGAATTTAAGTTTGAGCTTCGTACATACATTAGGTAATAAAATATAGCTTTTATTAAAATTTGTATGAAAGAGCGCCTAATAATTTGGAAAGGCAATGTTTTACTACAGCAGCGTCTTGTTCAAATCGTACAGGCGTTCACAATTATGGGTCACCTACCCCATCTGTTGACGCGGAATCGAATTAGTTAATTGAAATTATTAATGACAAACAAAAAGACAACATATTATGCGTGTAGCTGACAATGGTTTGACCACCATCAGGGTTCATTGGTGGATAAGCCATTGTCAGCTACACAACTTATGCTTAATCAAGCAGTACATACCTACCTACAAAAGCATAAATATGAAACACGAGAAATGTATGAAAGAAAACAATCGTAATACTAGGCAATGAGGGATCATCTTCTTTGGATCTAAGTCCAAAGAAGATGATCCCTCATTGTATTTTATATGTTAAAAAATAGTAATTTGTTGATTTTGTGTACACGTAGAAATAATATTATATAAAGATTTAACGAAGTATTACGATTGTTTTCTTTCATACATTTCCCGTGTTTCATATTTATGCTTTTGTAGGTAGGTATGCACTGCTTGATTAAGCATAAGTTGTGTAGCTCTTCAATTAACTAATTCGATTCCGCGTCAACAGATGGGGTAGGTGACCCATAATTGTGAACGCCTGTACGATTTGAACAAGACGCTGCTGTAGTAAAACATTGCCTTTCCAAATTATTAGGCGCTCTTTCATACAAATTTTAATAAAAGCTATATTTTTTTACCTAATGTATGTACGAAGCTCAAACTTAAATTCGTGAAAGTAGCAATTAGTAAGCAATTATTGATACTACATACTTTTAGAAATTCTGCGTTTTTCATGCTGATCACGGAGGCGACCATCCATCCTGACGTCAGAACGGCTGGTCAAAAAAATATTCGTATTTCTCTGAATGTATCATATGTAGCAATTATCGAACACATATAGCAAATATAAGCAATTGTGTAGCAATTCTTGAATATACTTTCAGAGCTGATTGCCATAGACAACCAGCCATTCTGACGCTAACAGCTACCTACAATAGAAACAATAGAAATTAGAGCCATTAAATTCGATATTATAGATATTAAATCGTGTTGGTTGAAGAAATTTGGCCCAATTCTCTAATAACATAAACCGCGCTGTTCCGGTTTTTTTTTTAAAGCTAGTGTCTTCTTAAGATGTTCTCATAGGTCCATTGTTACTGAACAACGGTTTACTAACAAAAAAAACTCAATTTTACTATTTTAGGTAAGTAATGGCTTGTAATAGTATAATTTCATATAACGCTAAACTTCATGTATTTCATTCTTCATTGTACGGAAATCCTATACAATGCGAGATAAGCATAAATTGGAAATGTATAGCTTTATGTGTAGCCGTGTAGTACCTAAGGTAAAGGTAAACGGTATATTTTATTATTAAACTAAAGTTTGGATTTTAGAACATTCAACAAACCCAAATTTAATGAAGTTGATTAAATGCCTTCTTAAAAGCAACGATACTCGTTTCTCGTCTTGAGTGGCGGGTCGACGAGCTACTTGAAGCATCAAAGCATCTCCTAACAGAGATACTAAATCAGACCCGTGGACAGCCCCTGTCGAAATAAAACAATTTAAGTACTATTAAAATAATAGGTATAGTCCGGGAGAAGCGAACCACCTTTATGTATTTATTTTTATTTGCCTGTACTGTCCCACTCCCAGTCCTTGCAGGAAGTCTTTTCCCGCGTCACCTTAAACCAGAGGGTGGCAGAAGATGGGTGGCGCCGCCGAGGCCGGCCCAGAAAAAGGTAGTGAGATGACGTTTTAATTTAAAATGGGTGTATACAATTTGATTGCTTGACAGCTCAAGAACTTTTACGAAGCTCTGTACCCTAATTACGTAATACACGATCAATCAGAATCTGAATCGTTTTGAAACAGATTACTAATCCATTGCTTCGTACGTTCGAAAAAAAAATGTGCTCAACAACGTAAATAACACAATGAATGTTGTTGTCCTGTCAAATTGAAACAGATTAGTCGGAATTGTCAACGAAAATGTGTTGCGTAATTAGATACCTGATCGGTACCATTTGCTAGTGCCAAAGATAGGTATAATTAAATTAAGCTTTAGACGTAAAAAAAAACGATTCATGCATGTTTGAAATCGCCCCAGCGCATGGGATATATTATTAGATTAGAGGTATCCCCATATGTATATATTGTATGGAAAATATTGACATTATATTGAAAAGTAGGTATCATAGATCACTATGGATCAAATCTCCCTATTTTTTTTTTTTTTTTTTTTTTTTTTATCGCTGAGAAATGCGTTACGCATCCCCGGCTCGTGGGGGACGAGTCGGGGTATGTGGGACTCCTGTCTAAATGCAGTATACCCACTAAAACTCAGCGGTGCTCCCGCATCGCCGTGATGGGAGGGCCATGGGAAACCGGCTCAGCCTTTACATCCACAGCCCTCCCGGCGCATGCCCGCCTAGCTGGCGGGCCCCACATGCCCCCCACCTGGATGGTGGGGGGCTACGGGAATGGCCGGGAGCTCCTGGCCACTCCCGTCCGGCACTGGTGGAGGCCTGTGCGATGCAGACGAGGGTGCCCCCGCACCCGTTGCCTGCTGGCCTCCACCTGGGAGGAGGAGTCGGAGATGACTGTCGAACTGACGTCTCCTTCGACCCCTCCTCCGCCTTCGGAGCGGAGCCGCGTCGGGATCGTCCTCCCGCACGCGCTCCGCCGCCTCCTTCTGGGACATGACGTGCTCGCAGAAGGAGGCGACTGCCGCCCAGGACCCCTCGTCCCTCAGCATGGTGTTAACCACGCCGGGGAGCGAGAGGTCCAGCCCGATCGCCGCGACGAGACTGCGGCGCGGCTCGGACCACGACAGGCACACCTCGAGAGTGTGCTGCGCCGTGTCCTCCGCCGCGCCACAGTGGTGGCACGACGGCGTCTCCTCCCGTCCGATCCGATGCAGGTACGATCCGAAACAACCGTGTCCGGACAGCACCTGCAACAGGCGGAACGAGAGGAACCCGTGCGGCCGCTCGAGCCAGTCCCGCAGGACCGGCCCGATCGCGTCGAGGGTTCAACGGCCGAAGACTGCGGTGGCGAGGTCCCTCGTCCAGTGGACGACGATGGCGTCCCTCGCCTCCCGCCGGACGGCCTCCCGCTCTTCCGGGGCGAAGCGTTGGCCTAACGCCCTCCGCCCCGCCTTCCAGGATCAAATCTCCCTAACCTAACCCTTCTTCACTACATCGTTTACAGAAATATGACATCTTATAATATTAAATAAACCTGACGTTTCTTATTAACTATCGGAGTAATGTAAAAACAACAAGAAACTTTTTTTTTCTGCAACCAAAACCTTGTTTTTTTCGGTCCCTCTCAAACCGACGTAATGGCAACCAGCTATCTAATTACGCAACACATTTTCGTTGACAATTCCGACTAATCTGTTTCAATTTGACAGGTCAACAACATTCATTGTGTTATTTACGTTGTTGAGCAGATTTTTCTTTCGAACGTACGAAGCAATGGATTAGCAATCTGTTTCAAAATGATTCAGATTCTGATTGATCGTGTATTACGTAATTAGGGTACAGTTATTGAGCTAGGTAATGTGGCATCGCGCATGAGACACAACGAGCGACCGAGCATGCTATCATCGTAACCGATGCCGCCATTTTTAAAATGATTTAGGCTTAGAGTATATGTATAACACTGGAGAAGCTTTACGAGCAGTTCCCGGTTGTAAAAGTACAAGAACAAAAATGTTCTAGTACGTTAATAAAAACTACTTTCAAATCGATTCCAACGCACTTCGTAAATCGTTTTAAAGGCGCGCGGAGCTTTTTTTGTAGTAGCTACCGCGTCCCCCGGTAAAAGTGTCAGACTTTTTTGTTCGGAATAAGGCTTCTCCAGTCTTATTATACTCTAAGGATTTAGGCTATATAGAGCATCACTCCTACCTGGCCAAATCTCCCGGTTTTCCCAACATATTATAAAATGAGGTAGTGGTTTCGATAAGTACCTACAAATAATTAGGCGAGTACAGGTTGTGCAACATTTACTGAGTGGTGCGAACTATTTACCTAATAATTAAAGTGCGAAAAAAATTACAATGACTCTAATGCTAGAGGAGAATCTTGTGTTAGGTACAGAAGGTCCCCTGAAATTCCTGTAACACAGGATTCTCCTAGCTGTATCATAATAAACCTGTAAAATTATACTGCCGTCCCTCTAAGTCGACTCCTGCAGGTTGTGAGTATCTATAGACATACAATCGGGCCACTCTCCTTGCCAAGCGAGCTGCCATCAGTGCAATTCCCGCGTTCCATTTTGCACTCGATTCCACTCGGCCAAGGGACTCTATATTATCAAGAACGTCTTTTACATTTCTTGTTTTATCTTTCCAATATTCCCATCTTACTGCTTCCGTCAACTGTGAATCATGTTGCAATTAGTAGTCTCCATTAATAAGTACTTGCCTATATTTACTGTCTTTATTTCATGAAAATAAAACTTTAATTTACCATTGGGAAAGTTTCCGATCGGTCCAAAGAGAATAGCTGAAGGCTTTCGGGTATGATCTTATGATTCGCGATTTCAGACGTGTACAGTTTCCCTTGTTTAATTAATTCTTCGTATTTGACACCTGGAATAAAATTTACCTCGTTAGTAGGTCAATATAATTATATAAAATTTGTGTATAGGTCGACTGCAAAGTAGGGTTTTTCCGAGCAGATATCTTATAACTGTTTATGTTTGTAGATCTGTAGGAGGTACATATAAACTAAAAAACCCGAAAAGGAGTAGGTGCTTACCTACTCCAACAATGATGAGTCCTTACTCATCATTGTTGGCGACGACAAGAAGAACGAAACGACTGATTAGTAATTAAGAGATTTGATTAAACAAATAAAAACCATTTTACATAGATCTAGATATAAGTAATTCACTATGTTGTATTCTAATAAGCATAGGGATAGTTTTAAGTCTGATTGATAAATATGCCTTTCATTGAATTAAGTACCAAATTAGTTATAAGAACAATGATAATTAAAAACGTAGATAGCACTTGGGGTGCTATCTACGTTTGCACATCCTAAAGGTAAACTGCTTGCAAATCACATGCTTGTACATAAACGATAATGGTATTGCCCACCAAGTAGGTCCCAACTTGACAAGAACACACAGGTAAATCACTAACAGTCACTTAGAGACACATAAACATAATAATGTAATCACTCACGAACAAGTCGCAACTTGTTGACGAGAAACGACTTAGGTGACTACTCATCCGCAAAATATTTCATCCGCGGATGAAACGTTACCCTTTTAAAATTGTAAGGCGACGAATCATCCGCAAGTTCGGATGAGTCGTCGCATAGTTAATATTGATGTGGTCATATCGGCCAAAGTTAAGTTCTAAGTTTAGGGGGTTTGGTTTCCGCACTTAGTCCTACAGTGGACCATTGTGCGTGGGCCATAGCGGCCGTTGGTGGTTACTCCAATCAGCCCACCTCCCTCCAGAAGTCTATTAAGTCTCCTGGTCTGTTTAGAACATCTGTGAAAGATGTGGGTGTCCCGAGGGTCTTTTTTTTTTTTTTTTTTTTTTTTGGATGGGAAATTATCAAATAACTTCTCCCGCTCTGGGTGGAGCGGGAGGGCGTGTCAGACTTTTACTGACTAAAACCCACCCGTGTTCCTTCCGTTGCCTGTGTGCCGAGGTCGCGATATCCCTTTCAGACAAACCCGCAACCCCGGCAGACAAACCCGCTGTGAATGATCTGGGTGTCCCGAGGGTCTGTGTTCTAATCTGGGTGACGCCTGTGCATTCAAAAATCACGTGCGCGACGGTTTCCTCAGCCTCCATGCACGCCCTGCACAGAGGACTGTCCGTTATGCCTATTGTGTGAAAGTGTTTGTTCAGCGAGCAGTGGCCCGTGATGGTACCCGTCACCAGGCGCAGGCCGTTCCTATCCAGGCGTAGTAAACGCCGGGTTAGCCTGGTATCCAAGGATGGCATGGCTTCCTTGGACTGCCTGCAGCCCGGTGCCGAGGTCCACCAGTGCTCGGCTTGAGTGTGGGTGAACTCCTGTAGCCACCTGCGTATCTGGTTGAAGGGGATGGGTACGATGGGCTCGGGTCCACAGACTGCCGTGCTGGATCCTCGTCTGGCAAGCTCGTCAGCTGCATCGTTACCCAGCGAACCGCTGTGTCCTTTTATCCATTGCAGTGTCACCGTGTTGCGGCTAGATACCGTTATTTGTTCTAGTGCATTGTGACATTCTAGTGTTAGCTTTGAGGTAATATGTTTTTTCCGTAAGGATTGAAGAACGGAGGCGCTGTCGGAGAGTATGCGTATGTTTGTGTCCGTAACTCTCCTAGCTTTTAGGGCGTGGACCGCTTGTATGATGCCCACACACTCCGCCTGATAGACAGTGTTGAACATTCCCAGCGGTCTGGATATCTTTATGTTAAAGTCATGTGAGAAGACTCCAACCCCAGTCCCGGAGTCGGTCTTCGATCCGTCTGTGTATATTCTCATCTCTTTCGAGCCTGAGTAGTCACACTGTACTTCTGTAAGTATTATGTTGTAGTGCCTATGAAAGTGGTGTGTTTTTGGGGCTTTATCACAGGGTGATGCCATCATTGGTCGTCGTTTGATCGCATCTTCCTTTATACGTGTGTGCTTAACTGTAGAGTCTTTGTTTACTACAACAGAGAACACAGACCCTCGGGACACCCAGATCATTCACAGCGGGTTTGTCTGCCGGGGTTGCGGGTTTGTCTGAAAGGGATATCGCGACCTCGGCACACAGGCAACGGAAGGAACACGGGTGGGTTTTAGTCAGTAAAAGTCTGACACGCCCTCCCGCTCCACCCAGAGCGGGAGAAGTTATTTGATAATTTCCCATCCAAAAAAAAAAAAAAAAAAAAAAAGACCCTCGGTACACCCAGATCTTTCACAGATGTTCTAAACAGACCAGGAGACTTAATAGACTTCTGGAGGGAGGTGGGCTGGTTGGAGTAACCACCAACGGCCGCTATGGCCCACGCACAATGGTCCACTGTAGGACTAAGTGCGGAAACCAAACCCCCTAAACTTAGAACTTAACTTTGGCCGATATGACCACATCAATATTAACTATGCGACGACTCATCCGAACTTGCGGATGATTCGTCGCCTTACAATTTTAAAAGGGTAACGTTTCATCCGCGGATGAAATATTTTGCGGATGAGTAGTCACCTAAGTCCGAGAAACTACACAGATGATATCGCCCGAGAACAAGTTGCAACTAGCTTGTCGAAAAGTAACTAGGCAAAATGGTATCATTCAGGGAGCTGGTTACAACCTGTCGAGAATCAAGTTCATGCTTGACCAAAATATCCAGGCCTCACTTACCTATCATTGTAAAACATTTATTTCTAATTCTAGAACTACCCACTACTTGTACCATAGTAGAATAGTACATAAGCGAAACCAAAATGTAAAACCATACTCCCTCCCGTTGAAGACTTTGAGAGTCCTCTGCCTCCGGTCACACCGGACCGGACGAAGTGCACGACATCATCAAAGGTCTGAAAATCCGAAAAGCCCCCGGCTCAGATGGAATCACCTATAGGGTGATTCAACTATTCCCAGCGCTCCTGATAATGCTTCTGACCACCATCTTCATCATAAGCAACAACTTCTTCCCACAAGTATGGAAAAACGCCACCGTCATCGGTATCCCTAAGCCCGGCAAGCCCAAGGCCGAGCCGTCGAGTTACCGCCCCATCAGTTTGCTCAAGGTCCTCAGCAAGGTCTATGAGAGGCTTATTTATAAGCGTCTCAGAGACTACGCTGAGACCAAGGACCTCATCCCCAACGAGCAGCTTGGGTTCCAAACCCAGCACTCTAGCGTGCATCAGGCCCACCGGATCGTCGAACACATAAGCGCTGGCTTCCAGCGCGGTTTGTTGACCGGTGCAGTATTCTTCGATATAACGAAAGCGTTTGACAAAGTCTGGTACAACGGCTTGATATACAAGCTGTACCAACTCGGTGTGCCAGATCGTCTCGTACTCATCTTGAGAGACTTTTGTTGAACCGCACTTTCCGCTATCGCATCGAAGGAGCGATATCCTCTCCTCGTCCCATCCGCGCAGGAGTCCCTCAGGGCTCTGTGCTCGCCCCCCTCATATTCACTCTATTTACCAGCGATATCCCGAAGGGTAAAAAGGCGCAGTTGAAGTTCGCAGACGATACGGCCATTTACTACAAGGGCGCTGGCCCCGACTCGATAGCCTGCACTCTCCAGACCGCAGTCGACAAGCTCGGTTTAGAAAGTGGAGAATCGAAGTCAACCCCGACAAAAGTCAGGCGGTTTTATTCTCGAAACCGAAAACACGTAATAGACCCACCCTCCTTCGACCCATCACCATGCCCGGCAAGCCGATCCCTTGGGAGAAGCGAGCCATTTCGTTATAGAATTTTAGCCTATTTCGTTAGATACTTGAATAATGATTATAAGTTGTAGTATAAAAACAGACGTTCTTAGAAAATATAATGCTTACACAATATTACTTTGTAAGGCCAGAATAGATTGTTGTAGGTTATAGTGAATTCGACTCACTATTATCGTCTTATTGCTTAGTTCATTGATTGCCCTGTGCAGATATTGGAGTATCTAACTAACATCCTTCCATCCTAGCGGCCGCTAGGCCGCTACATAACGGCCTGGATGTTTTTAAGCGGCCGATATTTAGCGACCGTTATATGGCGGCCGTTGCCATCATTTTCATGACGGCCGTCATTGCGGCCAGCTGTTATGTGGCGACCGTTATATGGCGGCCGTTATAACAGACAGCAAATACCCGTCGGAAGAATAGTGTTCGTCTATTTGGTTTGATCTGTCAACATTTTCGGGTTTCGTATTTGTGAACAGTATTGAACTCCTTTGATTACATTGATGATTGATGTTCGATTCGGCAAACACAAAGAGAAAAGAAAGTGAGTTTGTGAAAACCATTTTTGGATTTAGCTATCCGTTTGCGAAATATTAAGCTTTTAACTGAACATTTTTGTTAGAGTCAAGTGTCCCCCCTCCCCTGCCGGCTAAATGGTTGTACTTGAATTTGTGAAAAACATCACAGCAGTAGTAACGAAATTAAAAGGAAAACTATCAGAGCAAAGTAGGCTGTACAAGTTAACGAGTAATAATCAACCAACTTAAATTTTCAGTTTGGAAAACATGATCTCCCATACATTTCGGTATGGGAGAACATGTTTCTCAACTACAATGTTAAGTTTGTTTTTGGGATAAATTCATCCTGACTACGGAACCCTTCATTGTGCGTGGTACCACGCACTTAGCAATTTCATTGTTATTTCCGTAGCTATTTGACCGGTATTATATTAATCCTTATCCAATAAAATATGTTAACTATTTAAATTGGGCATTTAATTTAGATTAAAGCATGCCTTGACATCATATCATTTGAATGAAAAAGATATGTATCACAGATTCAAAATTACGCGTAACAAAATAATGATGGTTGACGGCTACGCGGGCGCAGCGGTCGGTAGGAGTAAATTACCTTTTCCTCGGCTATTAGGTATGTAATCCGGGTAGTAGGTGCATCCACGCGGGCGTTTTTTGGGTGATTACAAATTTATGTATTGTGCAATCGTAGAAATGACCGTCATATAAATATCGATTTATGGAAAAACTCTCTCAACTGCAAAACTAAGTACAGCTTCAATTCTGAATTGATTATTACTTAGGCTTGAAGTAACATCTAGTCTTTATTTAATTCCATTCGGTCCACTCTCCACTACTTAAATCAATAGTTATTTTTTTAACTGTAAAGTTAAGTTTGTCCTTCAATACAGAATTGAAAATTCATAGGCCGTGTCACATGAATATCTAAATAAATATATAATAATAATATATAAATATATTTTAGATCCTTCACGGAAAACACAGGATGCTCCTGAACTGCACAACGAACTGTCCCATCTTTTTGCAACGATAATCTATAGTAACAGGAGGCACTAATAGTTCGCTGTGCCTCGGAGTCGAGCCGTCGTCGCTCGAGCCGAGTCTCCTGTCCTTCGCGCACTCTCTCAACGCTCTCAAGCCTGACTGTGATCGCTGATGAATGGAAGACGATAAAGGAGTTCTTATGTTCGCGAAGCGTGTGACTGTCGAATACCTAGTTGAATGCCTTTTTTATTGTTCTTAACTTAGGTTTGTGTGTC
The DNA here is from genome assembly GCA_914767755.1 of Agrochola circellaris. Classification (NCBI taxonomy): domain Eukaryota; kingdom Metazoa; phylum Arthropoda; class Insecta; order Lepidoptera; family Noctuidae; genus Agrochola; species Agrochola circellaris. The sequence continues at coordinate 10,960,597 of OU611841.1, read as the reverse complement.
TCTTTAACGAATGTAATTGGCCTTGGCCGTTTTATATTAAAATGGCAGAGGTTTGAAACGGAACCCTCAGGTGCCCTTACTCGGACTTGTCCGGTTTTTTAATATCGACTTGCTTTGCTGACCGTACCTACCTGCAGCAGTACTAAGCACAATAGAAGTTAATTTAATTATAAAGTACCCACCGTTGTCATTTAAAGCTTCAAGGTCGTTCGCTCCTAGAATTACGTCGATTTGCATATTATTAGGTTTCGTAGATGTGGATAAAGCTGCCAGCAATGAATTTGGTAAGAACTGTTCAGAATCTGGTAAAAAAACATCAGATATCGGTTGCATAGCTCCGCTCCAGGTGTTGTTCTGCAAAAGTAGGTTTCATTACAGTCCAAACTACTTATCAAGTTTTAATTGTTTCATTTAAAAATTCCACATAACCTTGAGTATTACCGAATATAATGACGTAATTTCCGACAAAGGGCGTTCCCGCATACAATGTAGAATTTCATGATCTGTGTCACTGTTACAGCCGAGCAAGATTGCAACTTCACGAGATATTCGTTCAACTTCAGAGGCTTCAACAACTTTTTGTTCATCTATTGCTTTCCAGATATCAAAAGGGGACATTATAAGTGCCTTTTGAAATAAACCTGTCGATGAAAACCTTAAATAAATGAAAGCTCTGGGAGCCTACCACCACCCCTAAAGCAGTATTATTTTAATATTACTTTAGTGTGGGAAAGAGATGAAGCTCTACAGGACGTATAGCTCCATCTCTTTCGCCCACTGAAGTAAGATTAAAATGATATTACTTTAGAGGTGGTGGCAGGCCCCCAGTGCCTAATAAGTATATCAAGTAACTTGTGTAAGACAGTGTCGGTGGAATCTGAATTATGGCATATGTGGCGCTATGGGAACTTACCGATAGATCGAGGCGATGTAATATGATGCAGTACACTGTCGGCACCAGCTGAATGGCCAAGTAACGTTATTGCAGTAGGGTCCCCACCAAATGCGGCAATATTGTCACGCACCCACAGGAGTGCCAGGTACTGATCCAACAGTGCAAGATTTCCGCGAGCCGATAAAGAACGTAGTGTGAAAAAGGCAAGCAAGTGTAAGCGATACATCACTGTGACTACCACTACGCCTTCAGCCGCTAATTCTTGACAAGGCAAAGATACACCACCCCTTATCCAAGATTCGCTGAATAATATAACAACCACTGGTACAGTTTTACCATCGGAACGCTACCTAGAACAACGGTACAAATTGGTAGGCTTTAACAACATTTGAATACTTATCTACGAATAATATGTGAATAAATACAAACAATAATAACAAACGGTCCCACGAAAATGTGATATGGACGGTCTGTTATCTGTACCCGTGCAGCGGGCATAAAATTAAATGTAAATAATTTATCGGAAAAAATGACGGTCAAAGAGGCGTGCAATTTTATCAAACATTCCTTACAATTTTGCCCACCTCAATATCTCACGTAAATCAAGCAATGAATATTTTTGAATTGTCAAAATAAAAGGCTTTCTCATTGCTAGAGCCCGTTCACACGTACGTACTACTACACCAAATCGCAGCGACAAAATGTGGGCAAGCAGTGGTTACGTGTGAATAGTGTCGCTGCAGCTTTTTACAGTTGCGTTGTCACTAGTAGTAGCAAAGTGTTTACGTTGTGGCTAGTGTTTACAGACAGATTGTGTTTGCAATGCGGCCTACCGCTAGTGCGCGGTCTCTGCGTTGTAGCTGCGACGTGGTCATGATGTGGTCGGTATCGCCCACACGGTTCATTTTGATGGCCAAATGTGGTCCGTGTGAATAAACTATACATTTCGTACTCGTTGGTCTACTGGCCGCAAGCGTTATCGCTGAACACGAGGTCTTGGGTTCGATTCCCAGGCCAGGCAAAGTGTCTCTGTAGCAGCCCGAAGTTTGTTCGTAGTAGGACAACAGTGCAAAGTTCGGTCGTGTGTCGGTCGGTCTCGTACATTCGTATGTGTCATTTCAGAGTAGACCCCTGGATTTGTGTCCGTTTGATAGCAATAGGCTCGCCCCCTATTACATGGAACTTAAACATAAGTTGTGAAATGTGGGTGTACTACAGGATAGGGATACGTCTACCCAACCCTTCGGGGAAAAGGCGTGCTATGTTTATGTAATTTTCATACAAATTAGCGCCCGTCCACGTGTTTTTGTTGAGGTGGGGTTGTGGAACGTGTGATCGGGTTCTTAGTGTGTTACACAAATTAGCCCGCAGGTTCATAAAAAGTTCAAAATAAAAATACCTTTGGCCCCACCTTAGTCAGGTAAAAGAAAAGTGTAACTTTAACGCAATAAGTAATGTTAGATGCAAAGGTATACAAAAAAGAAACCTAACCCGAGGTGTCCATATATTCAGATATAGACAATCTTCACTGTAATTATCGTTACCACCATCTCCGACGTGAGGGCAATGTGGAGGTATTCGATGGGCAAAAAATGTTCGCCTCCAACCCGTGTGTCGTTCTGGAGCCTATAACAAAAATCCATACTATTATTATAATAGCCGATTTTTCAGACTTTCTACTTGTGCTGTAAATCGGGAAGTATCCCATAGGTGTTGATTTATTTGCGTGCGTCAAAATATGCGGCATAAATGGCAGTTTTTTTTTTGCGTTGAATTAAGATAAGTACTTATTGATTTTTTTTTTTTTTACAGCGCCAAGGGATCGAAGATCAGTACTTATTTGATAATAATTTCAACTAAATACATCCACGCATTCCTGAGAAAAAGGGTCTTGGCAAGCAGACGGACGACGAGCGCGACGCGACAAAGTGACACTATAATAAAAGGGTTCCGTTTTTTACGTTTGAGGTACGGAACCCTAAAAAGCGGCAACCAGTCGAGTCCCGCTGACTTTGTAAGAAAGATATTTTTCTATTTTCAAAGTCCTATGTATTACAAGAATGAATGGACAAGCATTATTTATGATGTATTCAAATTTATCAAGTCTATACAATTGGCACCCAGTTCCTGAAATAAGTAAGTAGCTGCGCTGTGACAAAACAGACAAAAGGGCGAAGTCGTACCAGAAGGGTTCCTTTTTACGTTTTGGGTACGGAACCCTTAAAATAGTATAAAGACATACCGAAAATCTGTATCGGCCTTTTGGGGGCGTCGCATATGGTACTCCGTAGTAAATTTCCACCGGGGTGGCGGAACCTTCCGTATAAGCTTTTATCTGTAATTAAAATCAATAGGTTCATCCGTATCTTGGTAAATTTAAAATAACTTATTAATATTACGACAAACTTCAGGAGTCAGGACGAGCCGCAACAACTATCCGCCTAGTTTCGGTGGATGTAAGGTGGACCGAAACGTCCCAAAGAGAGCCCCGTCTCATAAACCAGCTGTACAATGTTTTGTTTTAAATCTCAGCATAATGCTTGTACATACGGCTACACATCAAGCTATACACTTCCAGTTTATGCTGCTCTCGCGTAAGTACCTATAGGATTTCCGTACAATGCGAGGTCAGTTTATACTGGAAAAGTATAGCTTGATGTGTAGCCTTGTGTACCTTTTGTGAATTATGTAAACTGTGTTAATAAATTAAATATACATGTTCAATAAACATTATATTTCATTAGATTATTTATTTTTATCTACCCATTACCTAACATTCATTAAATATATTCAGTTTTATATTTTTAATAGTAGGCTGTTTGGTGGCTTCGAGTCGGTGCCACTTCTTCTTATTGCGGAAAGCGGCGCGGCGGCGCACGGCGGCGCACAGTGGTCCGGATTTTGAATATGGTGGACTTAGAACCCAAGGTCAATATTTCACGCTGAAAAAAATCATGCGGGCAGATAAATGAACGCTCATCAACGTTTGTTCTAGCGATTTTTAATAAACTGTTTATGTTCGCGAAAAAAAAATATTGTAAAAAAAAATGTATGGATCAAAACTGAAATATTTTTTTTTCTCGAAATGTTCAATAGTGTTAGCATTGAAACCTTTTGTAAATTATTCTATTACATTTATTTGTTCATTTCACAAACAAATCTTTTGGATGCACTTGCAGCTTTGGCGTTTATGCGTACTTTAACTTAAAATATTTAATATAAAAAAATTACATTAAAACACTACTTTTTAGGTCTGTTAAGTGGTTTCGGGAAAGTATAATACTAAGATAAAATTGTTTATATCACCACAGACATAAAATTGCAAAATGCAAAAAAAAAAAGCTTTGCTAATGCAAAATTGTTTATTGCACAATTCTTACAGTAGAACATAATAATCTGAATAACAATATAAAAATCGAAGGTGGTTTACATTTTGAATAAAATTTAACACATTTGAAAGAAAAAATTGTATTCGAAAACAAGAATAATAAAATTATACATAATTATAAATAGAACATACAAAATAATACAAACTAATAAATTAATATAAGAAAACTTAAAAATCATTCCAAAGGATCTGGCACATTTCGTGGAGCTTCTTCAACAATTTCTATTTCTTCTTCTTCTTCAGCTTCTATTACTTCTTCTGTTATTAATAACTGCAAAGCTTCTGGAAACATGCACACACTTGATGATTTAAAATTGGTGTATTTAGGTTTCAGATGATCTATATATAAGGATCTGAAGATATCAAAAAATTATGCGTAATGTCTTCATTATTTTGCAATCTTCCTGTTTTCTTGGTGTGGCGCTCTCTTGTATTTCGGAAGTTCTTATTTCTTGCTTCTGCTTCTTCTTCTGACAAAATTCCAATAGGAAGGCAAGAAATGTTTGCATATGTCAGCGCCATGTATCAGCATTTTGTGTACGCTGGAAGGCATGTTGTACCAGGGGTAGTGATGTACAAAGAGCTCAGAAGTCTCCTTGCATTATCCACGGAATCCATCGATATTGACAGCCTGTCCAGAAGATAACACTTGCAATATGACTGCGAAGTGTTTTATCAAATCAGCAATCAAAAGTCCCATCTGTTGTTTGAATTCCGATTGCACCATGTCCTTCCGAAACTTTTTAAGGTTATTTTTTTCACCTCGTGCACTCCTTCGAAATTTAAATTATGCGAAATGTGTAAAAGACACTCCATGACGAAGGCACATAATATGGAGTGTTGACAATCCATATTGATATACATCTTCCCGCACAGATCTTGAAAACATTTGAGAAAGATTATTCATCTCGCTTGGTTTTGCAAGACAAACATTGAAAGTAGCTGCAGATGGAGTATTTGTAATTATTGTAGTCACTTTCCCATCAATCAATGTCATGTGCAGCTCATGAGTAACTTCCAAGTTTCCCTAACTTGAAATAGTCAAATTTCGTATTTCTTCCTCCATTGCCGCTTGTTCTTGTTCAAAGTCAGTCGTTTCCTTCGCAAATTGAAATTTAATAGGTCTGCAATAAAATGTTGAAGATGGCTTTGGATTATTCCAAATAACAACATTTCCTGCCTCTAGCTTCAGAGGAACGAGGCTCGTCATGAACACAGAGGAGTCGTCGAATTCTGCCATTTCACTTCTTTGCTTGTAGTTGCTCTGTTCTGATGAACCATCGATTCCCCATTTGCAGGTCAGCTTTAAGTTTCCACTGGAAATATTTAAATCATCACCAACGACTTGCAGAATCCTTCGAGTTGTGACCTCTAAAAATGCTTGTAGTTTCACCTTCACTCCATCTTCTGATATTATAATATCTCTGGCATCTGGATAACACCTTTTCTTAGCTTCTAACAACTTGTGGTAAGACGGAAGCTTCAACTGTTGTGTCAATGCAGACCTTAAAGTGAGGTACTTCCACTTTGACAGATCCAATGAAGTAGTAAGGGCCAAAACTTGATCTTCCTACATAGTCAAGGAGACTATGTAGGAAGATCAAGTTTTGGCCCTTTTCGTTCATAAATAAAAATGATTCGACATCTTCAACCTTTTCAGGTTTCTTCATAAGATGATCAATGATGCGAGCAAGAACTTCTTTCCCATTAGACTTAAGCTTTGTGACAAAAGCAAAAGTCCGGATAGTCGAGTAATGTACCCGATCGCCTTTTCTTCTGCTTGTTTCCCCAAGTCTTCAAATGGCTTCCTTGATACGATGTCTGTAGAAGTGCCCATGTCACTAGTCGCCTTCGAAGTAGATGCAAACGGTAGAACAGCTGCTTCTTCTTCTGTGGAAAAATGATCCACATTTTCGTTCTCTTCAAAAATTCCTGAGAGATTCACAGATTCACATACAGGCCACTTAACTTTTGTTTCTAACCAGCTCATATGCTTTTTCATTAATTTTTTTTGCACCCTGTGTGCTTCGGTCCATCGACGATTTAAGTTCACAGTGAGAGATCTTGCAAAATTCAATATTTTTGCGGAAATTTCAAGCAAAATTCAGTCCAAAAATGCAGTCGTTTGTAGTTCTTGAGGTCCCCTTTTCGTAGAAACACGTAAATGTCCAGGTAAGTACCAAATCCAGCCATGATTAAGTAGGTAGTTTTCTTCACGTTAAAATTTCCAGGTATGTTGACTCTTCAAGTGTTGAATATCTGATGACACGCTCCAGCAGGAGCTCAGGATTCATAACCGCGCAAGGGTCTTAACGAGAAAAAGAGATAGCAATATTAGGGAATGGGAGGGGAAAATTTGCAGGCAATGCGTCATTCGGTCACTAACTGCGCTTTTAGTAAAAGCGCTAACCACTAAGAAGTAAAATATGAAATTAAATTGTATCTATTTTTCAAAATCATTCAAAGGCAAGAAATAATGAATTTTAATGTTTATGGTATTGAAAATATATATTATGTTACTATAAATGAATAAAAACCTTTTATTGTCACAAATAGTTGGAATAAAAACATTGAAAGTTCCGATGCTTATTTCGGCCAAGGCTGCAAGTGTATGCGAAAAAATTCTTTGTGGAATTATCGAATAAGTGTAATGCAATAACATACAAAAGATTTCATTGCTAACACTTTTAAACATTTGGAGAAAAAAATATATTTCAGTTTTGCTCCATACATTTATTTTTTCAATATTTTTTTTTCGCGAAAGTAAACAATTTCTTAAAAACCACTAGAACAAACGTTGATGAGCGTTCACTTATCTGTCCGCATGAATTTTTTCAGCGCGAATTATTGACCTTGGGTACTAAGTCCACCATATTCAAAATCCGGACCACTGTGCGGCGGCGCGGTGCGGCGCGGAGGGCGCACGAAAACAAAAATCCGCGAGTTATTATACACAAAAAATAGTATATTATGCAATTAGTGAATAAAAGACGGATTTAAAGCGAGGGCCATAGATGAATCACGAGCAAGTGAAGGATTCTAACGACTGAATCACGACCGTAGGGAGTGATTCATGACGATTGAATCACGAGCGTAGCGAGTGATTCAAGTTTTAGAATCCTGAGCGACGCGAGTAATTCATGGCCCTCGATATAAATCCGTTTTATTCAAGAGTTGCATACTATACTTTATACCATGACTACGAGAAAAAGAAAGATTTAAGCGAAAATAGACATTTATTGAAGAAAAAAGGAAGGTTGAATTAAGCTTCGTGCAGACTGGTGCGACGCGACAGCGCGACGCGATTCTAACAAAACAATTTCAAAGAAAACTTCACGGTATAACAATGACCGGTGTCGTCGCGCTGTCGCGTCGCGCTACTCTGCAAGGGGCTTTAATTAAAATGCACATTAAAATTGGAACAATTACTAAAATCAAAAGTAATTTTCTTATTATTACTAATAACAATCAACTTGTGAAACGATATTTATTTCCTGTGTATAGAGTATGTTTTCGCAAGGAGGTTGTATAGCATTGAGATGGAGGTCGCATATATAGATGTGTTCTAAATTCAAACACCAAAACAGTGATTAAAAGAGCTTTTTATTCACTGTTTTCAGTGAATAAAATAAGCTTTTTAGAGGGGGAATGGTATAAATATGTTTAGATACTTATTTCAACGGCCTCAGGCGGTATTGCTTTTGATGCAAAGAGAATTATATAGTCATTGTTTTGATGCCACTGACTTGTGGCCTACCGTACTTTTTGAGTAGGTATGTAACTATTTCTATAAAATTAAATTAAATGAATTTAATATGCAAACACAACTTACCCCTACAATTCGTCCTTGTGGTAAATTGGCCACTGGGTCTTGAGCTAAAACAGTACTTAAACGTAACGTACACCAGATACTAATGATCGATAGTAAATTGCACATTGTGCCACTAGATAAGGCTAAAATTTCCGAAGCAGGTATTGTATTGCACAGACTTAATTGCCAGCTATTTTTGTTTTCGTACTAAAATACCTAGGTAATATCACAGACAGTGTTGCGTTGCGTGTAGTGCCCATTTGACACTGATGGTGTGTCACTTTGTATTCATTATGTAGGTATGTAGAGTATATGTCTGTGTTATCGACACAAAAAAAATTCATCATACAATGATTGTGCTCCAGTCCATGACGAGAGAATTGTAACGATGACTGGTCACTATTGTTCTAATTTCACCAGGAATTCACATTTGAGTTTATGACAAAACAAAAAAAATACGTGTGGCACTCGAGGACTGCCGCGGTAAAGCTATTGCATAGCATATATTCAAAAATAAGAAGATAATATTGTTGATTTAAAATATTTTTTTTTTAAAATACCCCTATACCCCCCCCCCCTAAATCGCAGAATTTACACAACCGTCAATGACGTCTGCCCTCACGCGTCTGCCCGCGTTCGGGTCGCGCACTCGGCGATCGCGCGTCATTGCCTATCCCCCGCCCCTCCACCCTCGTTCTGCGCGCCCGCCGCCGTCGACTCATCGCAGGTCATTCTTATCGTTCTAACTTTTAAAATATTAGTCCAAATTACTTAGTGTAAAAGACAAATTTTATCTACATTAAATACCGAAAGCGATGAAGGTATTTATTTTGATACGAATTAACTAAATACTCTAAAATATGCAACTTAAAAAAAGTATTCAATTTAAATGTATTTATAGCTCACTATTTTGGCTATAATGGCTTCCACATAAAAGGTAGATATATGCTGTCGCGGACTTTTATTTAGAACTCTTTAAGACAAACAACCCCACAATACATTCTTTTCATGTAACTCCAGCGGTTTAGGCAGCGCACGCAAAGATAGATCTCAGAGGGCAGGATTTTTTCCGACTTACTGGATACTTATCGTTATATTATGGCTAAATCACATAAAATCTTTATAAATTGTAGCCTATGTGTTATTCTGATATATAAGCCACATTACTGTAAAGTTTCATTAAAATCCGTTCGGTAGTTTTTGCGTGAAAGAGTAACAAACATCCATCCATCCATCCTCACAAACTTTCGCGTCAGGTTTTTTTTTTCGTTACGGAATTTCTACATTCGGTCGCCGCGCTCAGAGTCTCCGATAAAAGCTATGCAATAGCTTAAAAAAAAAGTGCCATGAGCGAATCGGGCTCACAGAACTTTCGGATCCGAACTAAAGTAAGTACACTGAACAGTCTGTAAAACGGTCGTTAGCCTGCTGTACCTAATTAGTAAATAAACCTGCGCTAAATAAATTATACCTACATATACATATTATGTATAGTGTCGCGCAATAATATTATTATAAATAAAAACTTTAAATATCATTGGTATCGAGTAACACTAGTGCACTATATAATTGTGTAGCCAACCATTTCTATTCGATATAATTAGGTTATTGCCAGTTTTGACTTACACAAGGGGACACCTAAATGAATGCCTAGCGCGATATTGTTTTAACGCTCGGCTCACCGCCGAAAGTTGGTTACTTACCTACTTAGTAATGTGTAAGTACTAACTTATGTGACTTCATAAGTTAGTACTTATTTTTGTTATTTTTCAGCATACCAATTAAAGTGTCGCAAACGGCTACAACTTTCCTGTAATGGTTGAAATTTTAATTTTAATAGAGTTATTAGCTATTGATCTAATATACTCTATTGAAATTAAAATTTTATCTTTAAAGACCTATTCGACAAGGGGGGGGAGGAACAGTATTTTTATGCAAACTGAGCTATACCAAGGCCATTAAGGCCACTAAACCAAACATTACAAAATATATTTTTATAATCCTTAACACTTTCAGTGCCGGGAGCCCGCGTGGAGGGTTCATTTTAAATATAGGTTTTTCTTAGCAAATACATATATAAACCGTGAAAAAAAAATCTGATGTATATTTTAACAAGATTTATTCTTATATGCGTTGGTTTTAAAATGCAAATTTAAAAGGTTGGTAACTACATACAGCGACAAGACCCCCTGAAAACACTTTTTTACTTCGTTTTACAGTGTTTTATAACACGGTTGTAAACCTAATGCCGTTGACCGTCCGCGATGGTTAACTTTAGCGCAAATGTAATGCCGGTAACCCTCCCAGAGGGGTTCACTTCCAATATGTATGGCGGCATGGCGTATGAGTTCTATGAAAAGTGGGTGGAGTCGAAAGTGTTAAAGAAAGCTCTTTAAGCTCTTTTAAATGCTATATATTTCAGAATTGCAGCAGGAATCTTAAAAGCTTGAGGCTCATAATAAAGTGTAAGAAGAACGTTCACGCCTCAAGCTTTAAAAATACCGCATGAAATTTTTTACCGTCTCGAGAATAATATGGTGTGTTGAGTAAATGGAACAGAAGCCATACCCGGGAATATTTGCTTAGTACCATTGAGATACAAAAGTTCCAAATATCCTTAAAAAAACATGAAAACTATCCATCATATATCATGATAAATTCCGCGCATCTAGTAGGGTGCGTATGAGGGTAGGGTTCTTTTTTATTTTCAATTTTTAATGTTCTGGAATGAAAAGTTCACTTTATATGCTTGGTATTTATCGATAAATCAATTTCATTCTAGGTTATTGAAAAAAATTCAAACATTAAAATTTCTATGCCATAGGCTTCTACTCCGTTCACCTATTATCCCCTATTTTTTTCGAGACGGTAAAAAAAGTCATGCGGTATATTAAAGTTCCATGTTTACGTAAGTTTTATTAGTAAGTACTTTTTAGTTCATTAAAAACTTGTTTTTAAAAAGGTATTTACTTAAATTTAATTTTCTACTTTATAGCATTAGCATGATACGGACTCGGACTGATAAGTCATAGGTCTCGAGTTCGAACCCAAGACACGCACCTCTGACTTTTCGAATTCATGTGCGTATTGTATAATTATCACTTGCTTCAAAAACGGTGAAGGAAAACATCGTGAGGAAACCGGCTGAGCGATATTTCTCGGCGGCCGCCCATGGCGGCTTTAAAACTCTGACACAAAGTTAGTCACTACCACCCGAAAAGAAGAAGAAGAAGAAGAAGCATTAGAATTTGTTTAAATATCTGGTCCATCGCCGTAAATAAAATCCAACGAACCCAAACATGCCTTTATATAAGTCATAGTGTGAAGCTTACCAAGTTGTACTATCCAAGCTATAATTTAGAACGGGCTATCAAAATTGAATACGTATATAAAATTAACTATCTTTGCTGTTGACCATTTAGGAGATCTCTCGTCTGGAGTCTGGACCCATCCCTGGGTGCAGGACCGAGATCAGGGTGCAGGCTTTAGAACGGGTTATCATAATTGAAAGGAAAATACAAATTTGCGTCTGTGCTGTTGACCGCTGAGGAGTTCCCTCTTCTGGAGCGAATCCTGGATGCAGCAACCAGATCATGGTAAACTTTAGAACGGGCTATCATAATTGAATGCGTCTATGAAATTTAGTGTCTCTGCTGTTGACCACTAAAGAGTTCCCTCGTCTGGAGCCAATCCTAGGTGCAGCAGCTAGATTATGGTGAACTTTAGAACGGGCTTTCATAGTGCAATCGGGGGACCCCTATCAGGAACGAGGTTTCTCACGTATGATAAACAAAAACAAAATTTTCGCAGCCGCCATCTTGGATTTTCATTTTGACTTCTATCTATTTTAGCACTCTCGAAAACTATGAAAATGACAGCCACAGAAAAATAAGTCCCCCATTGTAAGTAAACCCTTGGCATGTATCTATGTATCTTGGCTTGTCATGCACAACTTGGCAAGTGGTGCCAAGTTGTGTGCACCCGTGTGTTAGTGTGGTGTGGTGAAGTTGGTAGGTACCTACTTATTTTTCTGTTTACAAGTAAAAGTTAAGTTGTACTTATCATTGTTGTTTGGAAACTCATTGAATCTCCAAAGGCTTCAGGAGAAGTTGCTGATGAAAAATCCCATAGGCAACACGGCTTGTAATAAAAAACATGGAGGTAGGTACAAAATTTTAATATTATGAAAAGTAGTTTTCTAGATTATAAGCAAAACACTTTCAAAAAATATAGTTTCGCAGTTAAAAGTACTGAAATTTCAATTTAACTTCATTAATCTAAAAAAATGCTGAGAAAAATGACAGTAAGGGACCTCGCGCACTAGTGGTCACGACCGCGCGCGGCGTGGCAGACGGGTAAGCTATAATGTTACAGCCAGCCACACACTCGACGGCTGCTACGGGAAATAATGAAGGAAGGAGGAGCAGACGTAATTTGGCTACGTTATTCTTCATGCCGCACTTCATCCCACCGCTCCCTTTTTTGACGGTTTTTGTGCATGACTCAAAGGACCGGTAACCGATAAAATGCGCGCGAGTAGCCAGCGGAATGTACAATCGACGAGTGGTGTGGGAAGTAGCGAGGAAAGAAGGCAGAGACTTAGATTAATAAGGCTACGGCGTGAGGAGCAGCCCGAGGTAAAACATTGTGTGTGCTGAGGGGGACGACCAACTTGTCGCACGACCGGTCGTCCGATTATTAGCGGCCAAACTTTGTGTAGGTACTTTAGTATGGACGTCCGCCTCTTGGTTGGTCTTGGTCTTAATTGATTTATTTCTTTTGCGACCAAGGTTGCGGCGGCCATCGTGGTCGTGATTAGAGCATGGATTGGATTAATGAATATGAGCTAATTATGATGATTGATTGATTATGAATTTGAAATTATTTAATTTGTGGTGAGGTTGTATTTATTCGTTGAATTTATTTGTGTGATTTAAAGTTTTCTTATATGGGTTATGTGGTACCTGAAATAAATGTTTTTTTTTTTTTTATGGATACCGGTATCGGTATTACCTAAAACTGGGATACCGACCGGTTATTATTTACCGATTTTTAAGATCGGGCTAGAAAATTGTAAAACCGGTATTTTTACTTGTGATTAAATATAGTACTTACACGACTTTGTCCTGCCCAAATTTCAATAAATAATTCGTAGTCAAAATTCCCATAAAAAATGCACTTTCAGTTTTCCCGAATTTGCCAATTCTTCAGGCAACTTTACTTTACTGTCCGTAAGAACCTGACTATTACGCTTTTAAAACAAAAATTTGATTATCATTCAACTCATTATTTAATTAATATTGTTTCCCAGTGTTTTTCATAAATTTTTAATCACAAGTGTCACTTTTATTAAACCAATAGTTTCGTTAGTCACTTTCTGATTGATGATCTAGATAATTATGTTTTATTTAAGATAATATTTACATATTATATAAGCTAACAGTCTTAAAATAATAATATGTGCATGTATAAATAACAGAGGGGAAAGAATTTCCGGTTTACTTTGCCATTTCAAATTTACCGCGCACGAGTTAACTTTGTTTGTACTTATAGTGTTGGCAGTTTTGTGATACTTTAATAATTATTGCGTAGTTAGAAGAATGATTCTTGTTGATTATTTACTTTAAAAGGAAAGTTTGTTAAAACTTGTTTATTCAAATTTGTTTTTGTTTCAATAAAACAAAAGAATATAAAAGGGATGCAACGATACCGATACGATAATCGTATATGCGATTATCGTAAGTTTTTACGATCATTTGTTATCGTAAACATTACGATACGATATTTACGATTCATTCTTTCAATATTTTTTACAGTTTCCAGTGAAACAAAATGCATAACTCGAAAATTGATGGTGGATCCGCAGTGGTAGACCAAGATATTCAAGTTTTCTTACGTTTTTTGCAATTTGCAGGTCAGTATATTTGTTCTCAAATGTGATGATTTCATGAAAGTCAGTCAATGGAACTAATCTAACTTAGAGAGATATATTTAATGATTCTAATGATTATAATTCTGTAAATACACATTTCTTAAGGTCTGGTCCACTGCCGGATCTACCTTAAAATGTTTGTTTTTTCAATATAACTATAATTAATTAAGAAGAAAGATAAGATAAGATTGTTAATTAAAGTAAATAAAACAATTTAAAAAGGTAACTTAATTATTAAATGTAATTAATAAAAAATGCGTTACCTATTTTTTATTTTTGTAAGTCTTAATATTGATGTAATAACACGCAAAGTAATACAAACAAAGCTTCAAATAAATTCAATAAAATGCTATTAAACAAAAATCGTAAAGCATTCGTATCGTAATTCGATAACGTATTTTGGTAATTACTGTGTATTCGTCATTCGTATTGGTGTCGTATTAGTCGTATCGTTGCATTCCTAAATAATAACAAAAGGGAAAGAAAGAGGTGTTTTCACTTCAGATCAATAAAAATAAAAACACCAAAATACCGGTATCCCGGTTCTGATTTATTAATACCGGTATTACCATCAAACCCAGTACCGCATAGCCCTAGTCGTGACCGTGAAGTGCGTGAGGTCCCTAAAGACTCTAAAAAACATCACACTTTTACAGAACTGTATGCAATATCTAGCTTTTTTAATAGTATTTTGTAGTAATAGTGGATCGGCTGATTGTTTGCGAAGCCTATGGTTGCCAACATTAATCCGTAGCCAAGAAGAATGGAAAAAAGCTTGTGCCTCGCAAGCCATTGACGCAGCCCTCCAACTGAAATTACAAAGCGAAGGTAAGGTTACAACGTAAATTAGAAAGAAAAAAAAAACTCAACATTGTTTCAGCAACATGTTTTTATGGACATAATAATATTGCAGTGTTGCTGGCAACATGGTAATTTTTCGTATATAAACAATATTTGCGCAACATTGTTGCCATCAAAAGGACATCATTCAAGTGTCGACCATTTTGTACTCAAAAACTAAAGAGCCGGCCAGCAAAAAAAAAACGGTTTTCTTATGGGAAATAACACGCTCAACATTTTTTACTATTACAATGAGAGTATTCAATTAACCCTTCCCCTGCTATTTAGGTTTGAATATACTAAAAATTATATTTTGACTTAAAATGTTTCCAGTATTACATTAATGTTTAAAACGAGATTCAACCTAGCTACATCTTCATCATCATCAAGTCAACTGGACAGTCGTCCTGGGTAAATGTAGTCGTCCACAACTTCAAGTGTAGTGTCTCCGATCTCCATGAGGGTGGGTGTTACATGAGCATTTGACATGAACTTAGTTTTGTCCATGTTAATTTTAAGACCTTCTCTTTCGGAAGCTCTACTGAGGTCATCGAGCAGTGTAGAGAGCTGAGCTGAGTTGAGATAGTCTCAGCCATGACTACTATATTGTCGGCAAACCGAAGTTAAGTGACGTTGTTGCCATTGAGTTTGATGCCTACCCCTTTCCAGTCTAGAACCTTGAAGACATCCTCCAATGCAGCGGTGAACAGTTTCGGAGAGATAACGTCTCTCTATCTCACCTTACCTCGTTGCAGAAACCCTTCTGCTGCGAGGTAAGGTGAGACAGAGAGAAGAGAGAAAAGAGGTTCTGGAGTCGGACCGACATCGTAGTAGTGTTAGTGTAGCACCTCGATTTACCAATAGTGAATCTGGCACCGTTGAAAAGACTGCAGTGCAGCCCAAGTCTTTATCGAATCGAAGGCTTTCTCGTAGTCCACAAAGGCTAAGCAGAGAGGCAGGTCATACTATTCGATCTTCAGTATAACCTGTCGCTGCGTATGTATGTGGTCTACGGTGGTAAAGCGTTTACGGAATCCAGCTTATTCGGGAGGCTGGAAGTCGCCAAACCACTGCGCGAGACG
The DNA here is from genome assembly GCA_914767755.1 of Agrochola circellaris. NCBI lineage: Eukaryota > Metazoa > Arthropoda > Insecta > Lepidoptera > Noctuidae > Agrochola > Agrochola circellaris. The sequence goes on along the minus strand of OU611841.1, from coordinate 10,944,649 downwards.
GTTTGTGATGACTCTGGAAAACAGCTTGTGGACATGGCTCAGAAGTGAGATGGGGCTATAATTCTTACGCAGAGCATTGTCACCCTTTTTTAAAGAAGAGTATCACCACACCTGTCTTCTGTCCCTCTGGGTCTGCCTGTGGCGTTTTAACCTCAAGTATGACGGAATCAAAATTCACCGGCCTAGCTACCTGCTATTGTATAAGTAAGAACATTTTCTTCAATCTTTTTCTCGTTATTTGTTTAATACTTATCATACTTTATTATACCTAACGCTCAATGCTCATGTCCATTCGTATCATGGTCAATAAATGTGTGCGTCTTTAAACGTAAAATATTGTTGGCAAAAATATGATGCTTGGTACTTTCAAACTCAAATAGCAGCCAGGGGGTTAATAGTAGACTTTCGTTGTAATATAAAAAAATGTTAAAGATGTTATTTCCAACAAGAAAACAGCATGTTTTAGGGTTCCGTACCTAAAAAGGAAAAAACGGAAACCTTATAGGATCACTTTGTTGTCCGTCTGTCTGTCTGTCAAGACCCTTTTTCTCAGAAACGCGTGGAGGGATCAAGCTGAAATCATATCAAATACTCAGGTTTACTGTCCCTTGGAGCTGTGAAAAAATCAAACTTCTAAGCCAACGCAATCAAAAGATAAAGCCGTTTATGCTGCAAATTTTCGACACTCGTAAGGGAATCAAAACCTACAGGGTACTTCCCGTGAACTCAGAATCTTGAAATTTGGTACGAAGCAACGTCTTATAGCACAGATAAAGGAAAAATTGCGAAAAGCATACATTTTTAGTTACATCATATAATAAAAATAATTTTAATAATTTTAAACTTACTTATATACCTACAGGTTTGTACGGAACCCTCGGTGCGCGAGTACGACTCGCACTTGGCCGGCTTGGCCGGGTTTTTTTTTTCTGGCTTAGGTACTTTAGTTTTTGGGTACGAAATGAATGATGTCCTTTGATGTAACGAAACAATTTTGAACAACTGTTCTGTTGCGTAACTATGTTTCCAATGACTACGGAGCTTTACCGGGAATCGAACCTGAAACGATGCCCAAAGGTACCTACCTACTTAGTGCAATGCAACTTGCAAGGTTTAATAATTACTAGTGGTCGCCCAGAGGTCGCAATTCGACCATAATTCATAAATTAAATTATTTATTTCCAATGTATATTATATAAAAATATTAGCTTTCTGCAATCCACACATAAAATTTGGCACAGTTAAAGTTTATATGGAGAACCATATAAACTTTAACTGTGCCAAATTTTATACTCCTCCGTCCGCGTAATTTTCGTAAAAAGGAGTAGGTACAAAGTTTTTGCTTCGCGTAATCTATACTTATAATAAATCTGTAGAGAGGTCAATTCTGTACATGATATATATTTTCAAAATAACTATCAGGGGGTAATTAGTGATCGATACTGATGCCAAAAATGCAATCAGTAAAATGTTTGTCTGTCTGTCTGTCTGTCTGTCTGTCTGTCTGTCTGTATGTTCCTTATAGAAACAAAAACTACTCGACGGATTTTAACGAAACTTGGTACAATTATTCTTCATACTCCTGGGGAGGTTATAGTATACTTTTCATCACGCTATAATCAATAGGAGCAGAGCAGTGAAGGGAAATGTTGGGAAAACGGGAGAAGTTGCTCCATTTTTTAAGCTTCCGTCGCGTGTGAAGCCTTAATGGTTAAAGCTACATAGAAATCATTTATGACGGAAATGTTCTACATAAAATTATCTAAAAAATATCCCACAACAGCATATGTCTATCTTTTATGGTTGACTCACAATAACACGTGTAACTCCCGATAGCTTAGCAGTTCGGAGCTTTCTGTTTATATTTGTTTACTCTTACGTTTATAATACTCTCACTCATCCCTAATTAAAAGAAGTTAATATTATTACCTATTCAATAAAAAAAGAATCATAGTAATCGGTATAGAAACACCAAACTTATACATGAAATACGCTAATAAGCCATCGCGCCGTCGCGCGTTAATACTGAATCATGCCATAAGGATTATTTTTGTGTAACGGTTGCCGCGCTCGACGCGGGTCGTGGCGGCAGGGTATAAAAAGGCGGGAGGTCCGAGCGCGAGCTTCATCGTTCAATATTTGGCTGTTGATGCGTTCAGAGCGTTCGACCTTATTGACAGACAATAATTGATATTAACAAACTATTTAAAGACTAAAAGTCGCGCTGATAAGCACTTATCAGCGCGACTTTTAGTCTTTAAATAGTTTATTTGAATATCTTTTGTTGTTATTTTATAAAATAGGTATTAGGTAGTTGTTTTGGTAGTGTTTAAATATTCGTTCAAATTACAAATTATTAATAGTTTGCATTTTATTTCTTTTTAGGTGAAGTAGTAGTAGAAGTAGAAGTAGTACGCATAGATTTTTAGATACCGATAGGTAAGTTTTGGCAAATTTATGTTCAATTTTATTTTTGTATTACGTAGGTAAAAGCGTAGATACTTTTATTAATTATAGTAGTTAGGTAAAGGTATTTATTTTTAAGTGAAGTAGGTATAGGTAGGGAACTCGGCTAAAAGTAACCCAGTTGCAACAAAATGTAATCGAGGCTCAAATTTTAACAGGCTGCGGGTGCAGGAGAGACCGTCTTTATTCCCAGAATTCCCATAATACCAAATAATTTTCCATTCCAATTTAAAAGAACGCAATTCCCGGTATCGGTGTGTTATGCAATGACAATTAATAAGGCTCAAGGGCAGACTTTTCGTGTTGCTGGAGTAGATCTCGGTGTCAGTTGTTTCTCGCATGGTCAGTTATATGTCGCTCTTTCCCGGGTTAGCAGTTCTAGAAATCTTTATGTTCACGTGCCGGACGGGTCAACTTTCAACATAGTTTACCCGGAAGCTTTGCGCTGAAGTATTTTCGTTCTATAGGTACTTAAGCCTCATGTGAAAGTGATCTTAACAATATTACCAATACATTAACTTAATAACATACAAGGAGTTACACGCTGACGGAGTCGCGGGCACAGCTAGGTACTAATAATAATATTCTGCGGTTCCTTATTGCGATATTTTTTAACAGTATTGTGGATTGACATATTACTTATATTTCCCGACTAAAATACGAAAGTTAATCTGTCTGTTACATCAAAACCACTAAACCGTGAGGAAGGACATATGCTACTTTTTTACGAAAAACAACGGCAACGCGGACGAAGTCGCGGGCAAAAGCTAGTAGTATAATAATAATAATTAATACACGGCCCATACAAAACTTCAATACCGACTCGATCCAAATGTATGGACTATGGCGATTACGATGTTGTTCCCACGGAGAAAGTTGTTCAGTTTGATGGTCTGTACCACACCTTTAAAAATGACCAGACATTTCTGATACACGATGTATAATGCTGAGTCGGTAAAACAGATTCTTTCGTGCAATGAGCAGACAAAAATAGCCCCTAAGAGGGCTTATAGTTGGCAACGTCGCAAATAGCTGTCAAATATTCACCTGTTTTGATTAATTTGGTAATATTATTAACAATATTAATGGCTGTATGGAAATAGGAAATTTGGCTTACTAGCGTACTAGAATATTAATAATGAATTGTCATTATAACACTGAATTTGATGTTGTAACCGTTTTAGGTGTAAAAAGATTACGTTAGAAAAAAAAATAACCACTCAGAAATAGGAGCCCCGCTAAGCGGGGCTCCGTCGACTATACTTTACTGAAAAAAAAATATGTACCCTATCAAATAGCCATAAAGTACCTCAAAATAAGATCGTTAAGTATTTATTTTTTTTAAACTATACGTTTTCTAAGCTTTCCCCATGACGGTGGGGGGGTCCCCGACCCCCCCTTCACAAGTATACGTATATATATATATATGTACCCTTTTATAATAGTCCTTCCGAAAATTCGAAAGTTAGGTTAGTTTATTAAAAAAATCATATCTCAAAAAGGGAATTTTTCCTTGCTCTGAATTTTTTCCTTCACAGGGGGGTTCTACACCTCCGCCCCCCCTCCCCCCACCACTCCCACCTCTTAAATCGAGGGATGATAAACGATACAAGGACCGAGTTTTTTTTTTTTTTTACGCGTTGTGTTCTCTCCTTTTTACAATTGACTGCGAGGAAATAAATAGTAGTATAATATTTATATTTATCTGTCGCAGTTGTAGTATTTATATGACTTTCTCGTTGGTCTAGTGGTCGCAAGTGCTACTGTTGAGCATGAGGTCCTGGGTCGATTCCCAGAGGTCGGACGAAGTATTATTGGGCTTTACCAACAGGAATTTCTCAATAGCAGCCCGGAGTGTGGAATTGTGCCCGGTTGATGGCTTAGGTTCACCCCCTATTACATGGGACTTAAAAAAATTACCAACCCACCCTTCAGGGACACAAGGCGTGATGTTATGTTATTTGTATGTACCACATTTTTTCGGCAACAAATTTTCTACCATAATTGCTGCTTCAGAACAAAATGATCCCGAAGTCAGTGATATTCAGTGTCTCATTTTCGTCACTGGAAGATCTCATTTTATTATAATTATGTTACTAGATTTTCCGATGACATTAAAACAACCACGATAACAGATTGAAAAGAACCTAACTAAAGTTGGCGGGATATTTATAAAACAAATAAATTGTGTAGCTTCTAAGGAATAGCTCCATCTAGCCAGCCAGTATGTACTTTCAGTACGTTTCATTAATTTTTTGTACAATGTTTGTATAGTTCGTGCTTGTCCCAAATTCAAAATGTTTTTATTCACTCGTGAGTAAAAGAGAGTTTTATTCACTGTTATCAATAAATAAAATGCCCTTTTTCGGGTGGCAATGGTAAAAACATATTTTTGATGTGACTGTACCTACCCCACCAAGAAAAAAAAAATTGTATGTACTTACTTATTAAAATCATTTAAACATACCATTTCTATTGACGTTCGCTGTGGGGAACCTCATCGATGCGGGCTGTTTGGCATACACAAGCATATATCGCACTCTGACTAGATCACAGTTAGTAACGATGTATTGAGTCGTTTGTCCGTCGCAGCCTTGCTCTGTTAATAACTTGCTTTTCTCATCTTCATATAAACCGTCACCTGAGATTCGAAACCATTTCATAATTTAATAACTACAAGTTAGTTTGTAATTGGAGGCATGCTAAATATGTAGTTTAGGTAGGGTGCTAAAATTTTCGAGTTCGGTACGCTCGCTCTTGCAACCTAGGTACATCTCTTTTTTCTCAGGTTTCTCTGCGTAAGTCGAATAAGTAACTATTATTTATGTCCGAATAGTCAAAAGAAAACCTTACCTATCTGGAGTGGTGTGCTAAAATTTTCGAGCTCGCTTTGCTCGTTCTTACATCCTACATTTTCAAACTTTTCTGTATACGTTAATTTCTGTTTTAAGTAATTCCTATTTCTCTATAAATGTTCAAAATAAAATTTATACTATGCGTAACTACCGTAACTATGTGTACTCTAACTTTTCTTTTGTCGACGTTCATTCCTGGACCCCATTTAGTTTTGCCGCCCCCCATTTAGTTTTGCCGCCCCGGGCCCTCGACAGGCTTAGTCCGCCACTACCTACATTGAAGTTTAGACAACAATGCACTTGGAGAGAACGAACCCAGCGTAAAGGCAAAACACCTAGTAGGTAGGTCGGTACCTATAATGTGATCCCGAAATATTAAATACCTTCTCACCTTCATTAGAAACAGGCTTTTGATAATTTATTCCTTCTGGAGCGTCAATGACTTCGCACATGGCTATGCAGGACAAGTGACCACCAATGCAGCTCGCGCCCCATCCGAATCCTCCATGACTGTACGGCAAGCTTATGTTCAATTCAGGTGACAAGTATACGCCATTACCCAGCAGTGTGTTCTACACGGTGAAGAATGCGTTGAAAGGTAATCGGTTAAAAAATAAACGTGAAGAGGAAGGGTGCATTCTGAAAGTTGACATGTCGTCGCAAATGCTATCAACTACCTAGATCACTATTTACGTAGATGATGATGATTACGTAGACAGAGAATTTCATACTCTAAGCACTGTTTAGATACTTAATTGCAATTCATAATCAACATTTTTGGTGCACCACAGGGCGACGTTGTTGCCAACTTTCAGAATGCACATGCACACTTTAATATGTATATTATATGCGCAGCGCGTACCGGTTGTGTCAGTGGCGATTAAAGTGGATGAGACAAAAATTACACATAGGTACTCAACTGGTATACTTTTACTAAAACGGAATAAATTTTGTTAAATCATTAGTGGTTTTAAATAACCTGGTTTTAGGAAAACCAAGTGCGTGTTCGATCATACATAAATAAACTCACGCCATTTTCCCGTGGGGGTTAGGCAGAACCTATAGACCGCCGCTAGCTACAATCCTGTCTCTCTTTCTTTCTTCCTGTCTCTCTCTCCCTCTCTCTTTCTCCCTCTCCCTCTCTTTCTCCATCTCTCTTTCTCTCTCACTCTCTATCTCTCTCTCTCACTCTCTCTCTCTCTCCCTCTCTCTCTTCCTCTCTTTACCCCTCTCTCTCTTTCTCTCTTTCTCCCTCTCTTTCCCCCTCTCTCTCTTTCTCCCTCTCTCTCTTAACGCTTTTCCGCGTGCTGTCACAATTCTCCCTCTCTCTCTCCCTCTCGTTCTATCTCTCTCTCTCACTCTTTCTTTCTCCCTTTCCCTCTTTCTCAGTCCGTGTCTCGGTGTTGACTTGGACTTGGTTTTCGTTACAGCTCTGTAACGAAAATCAAACTTCAAAGTCAACACAATAAATAAATGTGGTTATTTATGCCGCATATTTTGACACTAGCAAATATCCAGTCTATTTGGTACAAGCTTCCTGTTGGCCTAGCAGCATGAAGTTTAACGGGAAGCAAGGTCAAATAAAGAGGAAAATCCGCAAATTGGTAATTTATATATGAACTGCAAAGTTAAGTTTGTTCTTCAATCTAGTATCAAAAATTCATAGGCTTGTCTTGAAGTAACATTTAGTCAGTATTTTATTAGGTACGTACTCTATTAAAAGTTTTTTTTCAATCGATTTTAGTTTATTCTTCAATCCAGGTTTGGAAATTCGGCCGACTGAGCAAGCTCAGCTTTGAGACGGAACCCTCAGGGCGCTAGTCCTACTCACACTTGTCCGGTTTTTTTAATAAAAAAAACAGGTTTATATGGTTCTAAATGCCTTACTTAAAAAACTATGACTTTAAATTGTAATAACTTTTGACAGAGTGGGCTGATTTTAATGAAATAAAGACTAAATGTTAATTCAAGATACGGACTATGACTATATTTCCAATACCTTAATGCACTTCAAAAGAAGACAAAAAAATCAAAAATCATTATAACCCCCTTTGGGGGGTGATTTTACAAAAACACTAAAACGTGTAATTCTTTATTTCTTACCAAAAGCATAAATTTGAATTTTCATATCTCTAACTTAAGAAATGCTGGATTTCCCATACAAACTTTCCTCCCCTATATCACCCCCCCTAATATTATTTTTGAGACACAAAGTACCCTATGTCCTTCTCCAGGACACCATCTATCTCTTTGCCAAATTTAATCGAAATCCGTTAAGTGGTTTAGCCGTGAAAAGGTAACATACAGACAGACAGACAGAGTTACTTTCGAATTTATAATAGTAGTATGGATGGATGATTGTGGTGTGTATTTGAATGTTTAGTTACTAACATAATTCTTAAGTATACTAACAAAAATATGGATCACTAGTGTCTGAAGTAAATAAATAAATAAAATTAAAAATTAATTATAGGTACTCGTAGGTACACTTTTTTACAACCACACTGCCGCGCAGTCACATGAAACTTGCACAGACTTATACTTCTTCTTTTAGTAACTTCGACTCAAACTTGATAGCTCTTTTCGCAAATTTATTTTAAAAAGATTCATAGATTAGTTGATTTTTAAACAAAATCAACTGCTTTATCTCCTTAAAGGTACAATTCCGAAGGCGACCGCCGCCAGTCGCGTCGCTGCGGTTCGCGGTTGCGGTCGGCTTCGGAATTGTACCTTGAGTCTCATATTCAGCTGAAAATAAAACGGAATAATAATTATACTGACGTACCTTATTCAAGTGTTGTTGCAAGCCAAAATTAAGAATAGTGTAAAAATTTTCCAAACGGTTTCCATGATAGGCGTAAAACACGTGATGGTTCTTAGCCAGCTCTTTCCATTTACTTTCTGCAGTCGACTTACAGGTACTTGTAACTTGGAATATATATTGTGGCTTCGGTGCACATATTGTAGAATGTGCGTTGGCTAGGACGGTATCATGCTGAAAGTAAATATTTATTTTAGTTAAGAGGAAACGAGGTACTGAAGTGTCAGTACGAAAACCCCACTATGTCAGTTCGACTACAGGACCACAGACAGTGCCGTAGCTACTAAGCTGCAAAGCGGTGCTTGGCACCAGTGCCGGCGGTATTTGGGGGCCCTTTCAGTATCCGAGCCGGGAGGTCTACTAAGTCAATAAGGCCTCAGCCTAGGGTCTGAGTCGGCGAAACGGTTTTAGAATAATTTGTTAAGCTAAGTAGGAAGACCACCGTGATCCAATAAGGCATGGGCCCTCCAATTCATACTACGAATGTTCAAAAGAAAATTTATTTTAATATTTGACTCGAGATGCTAAAATTTTCGCGCTCGCTACGCTCGCTCTTACACCTTAGGTTGCCTTAATTCATAAACTGTTCTGGGTAAAACGACATAGTAACTCCTATTTGAGTATGAATGGTCGAAAGAAAATCTAACCTATCCGAGGCGGGTTGTTACAATTTTCGCACGGCACTAGGGTTACGCGATTATCAATTGATGATTTCTTATAGAAATTCCATTTAATTATTAATATTATCTGAAGAAAACAACAAAGATTGACAGAGAGATAGAGCTTGAAAAAAAATCACGCTGGAGAGATCGGTGACAGGGGCCCAACTTCTGTTTGCACCAGGGCCTCTGATCTGAAGTTACGCCACTAGGACCAGACCTCGAAACCTATCCTTCTCCAGCGATATTTGAGACAGGGAGACATTATCTCTCCGAAATTCACCGCTGCACTGGAGGATATCTTATGGGTTCTGGACTGGATCTACTCCTCCCACATACCGCAGTGTCTCAAGTCGAAAGTCTTTGACCGGTGTGTGTTGCCTATGATGAACAATGGTACAGAAACGTGGTCGCTTACAACGGGCCTAAAGGGCTAAGAGGCACCCAAAGGGCAATGAATAAGGCTATGCTTGGAGTTTCCCTACATGATCGAATCAGAAATTAAGAGATCCGCAGGCAAACCAAGGCGGCCGACATAGCCCAAAGAGTAGCCAAACTTATGTAAGTGGCCGCCCGGGCACATTGCTTGCAGAACAGATGGCCGATGGGGTCGAAAGGTTCTGGAGCGGTGACCGCGTACCGGAAGACGTAGCGTTGGATGGCCTCACACAAGGTGGGCCAATGGTCTTGTGAAGATCGCAGGAATCCACTGGATGCGGAAAGCACAGAACCGATAGAAGTAGCAGTGCTTGGGGGAAGCCTATATTCACTATGATGAAGAGGAAACGCGGGCGGTGAAACATTTTAAAAATATGTTTTTAGCGGACTATTTCTTTCAACTCCCGCAAACTTCCCCGTTATTGACCACGAAAGACTTAACTGCAGCTTGGACTGATTATTCCTTTGAAAATAAACGAAATCATAATCTGTACAGTTTACCCATTTCTCGTTCTTCTCGAAAATGCCAACGATTTTAATAATTTTTTCAAGAATAATTTATAAATACTATGGCTGTGTCTTTTATTTTTTTATCGTCCTAGATGTCTGATAACGGCCGGACAATTTTGATTAATTGAGGTTTCTAGTTCTTAGAATAATTAATGAATAATGATGAGCTCGTGGCTAAGTGATAACAGCCGCACGGCTCGAAAGAAGGGTTTAGCTACGCTTCGCTACTTGGGTAATACCTGGGTTACCCAAGTAGCGAAGCGTGAGATTGTCAGTGACATCAAGGCGTTGCTGGCCTTCTTTGAGGAGCTGGGGTGGATCCAATAACCGATTTTCCCACCCGTACGCAAAATACGCGGTTTGACGTGGAGTTGCAGATACCAGCCCGTATTACCTACCTATTAGCTAGGTACGCTTGCCGCGGTCGGTTCGCTGATGGGCGACTATCCATTACATATCGAGACCCTCTGTGCCTCGGCAAGCACGTTAAGTCATAGGCCCCGGCTGTCATTGACTGTAGTTACGGGTAGTCAGAAGCCCTAAAGTCCAACAACCCAGATTTACCAAGGGGTATCGTGTTATCCAGTAACTGGGTTGTGGAGGTCCGATAGGCAGTCGCTCCATGTAAAATACTGGTATTCAGCTGCATCCGATTAGCCTGGAAGCCGACCTCTACATAGTTGGGAAAGGCTAGGCATCAGGGGCGCAGCTAACCAATAACCCGATTCCTGTCGGCTTCCCTTAGGAAATTATGACAGTCAGTAGTTCTCAGCAGTGTTTAATAATCACACTGAATGTATTATTTAATACTTACACCATAAAATTAAAGTATTACAAAACCCTAACCTACATTAAAAAAATTGTCTTTATATTCCAACGAAAACAAAACATTTAAAGTGCGCACCAATTTTGCTCTAGTGCCTCCAGTATAACTCGTTGTCCGCCCGGGTTATGAAAACTTAAATTTCTATACAAAATAATCTCGTTATGACGTCACTTCAGGTCACGTGACACGCTGTTTTTTGAGGCAATAGTAAGCCGTAAAAAGTCGAGTTATGATAGGTACAGCAGTGTAGGAATCCATTCGCTGAATTTCGTAAGCGTTCGGTTTAGTTCGGGACGGGGGGAGGGACAAGCTCCACGCTTCACACACGCAATAATTTTAAATGTTTGTTGACGATGCGATTGACGTAAATAGTTAATAGAATTTATAACCTTTAATTTTGTTGATACTTGTAGTTAATTAGCATTTTGTTCGTTGTATTCATATAAGTTATTAGTGTAGTATTAGTGTAACAATTAGAATTGGATAATCGTGAGTTTTTTGTGAAATTGTGCGTTCGCCGTCGTTGTAATTAGGAATTTGTGGTAAGTCGATAGATTAGCAAGTTGAAATTACTTTTTTAGAGTAGATTTGAAAAGTTATTAGTAGGATGGCGGCATTAATAGTTTTAGATTGTTGTGTGACAGATTATTTGCTTCGTGAGGAAACATGCTTTTCAAGGTTAAGTTTTGAAAATAAGAAACAATAAGAAACACATAATTAGGCTAGGTCGTGCTCGACCCAGATATGACTATAAACTACAAACGACGTGATGGGTTTTTCAAACATTTTAATGTGTCCCTTTACGATAAATATCAATGGCTGACTGGTAGTTGTAAATTAAATAAGATGTTTGGTTTTCCATGTTTACTTTTCTCAGATTCTAGTAGTTTATGGAATAAAGGGGGTTTTACAGATATTAATAATCTGACGAATTCATCAAAAAAACATGTGCAGACTGAAAAGCATATTCGTAGGTAGCTGTTTAGATTTACATGACTTCGGGAATTAGTAGGTTAGAACCATTTTTCACTAATTCGCTTGAAGCTCATAATAGGAAAGTAGCTCGAAATAGGAATTTAAAATGAAACGGTTTATTGACACCGTTATTTTGTTAGGTAAACAAGAAGTAGCTTTTCGCGGCCACGATGAACGTCCGAATTCTGATAACCGCGGTAACTATATTGAAACCTTGTTATATCTGAGCAAGTATGACAACGTAATGGACTCTCATTTGGAACTATGTTCTTCAGTTCAGAACCCCGCGTTTTCTGGTCTTTCAAGTGATATTCAAAATGATTTAATACATAGTATTGCATCCGTTTTACGAGACCACATTAGAATCGAGATAGATAAAGCTCCATTTCTGTCTGTAATGATTGACGAAACTCCCGATGTCAGTCATAGGGAGCAATTGACTGTAATTTTTCGATATTTATCTGAAACTGGAATCGAAGAACGATTCCTAGGTTTTTACGATGTTAGCGGAAGTCGAACTGCTGAAGTTTTATACAAATATTTGTTAGAAATACTTGACCAGTATCGTTGTAGGAATAAGTTAGTTGGTCAGTGTTACGACGGCGCGGCAGATTTTTTTTTTTTTTTTTTTTTGTTTTTGCTCCGGCTTACCTTTCTCTTAAACTCACCCTTCGCCACTGCTAGGCATATTTTTGAGTTCAAAACAAAACAGGAACACGGCTTACATTTGTACAGTGACATTCATTATCCAGGAAAGAAACTAAGGCAGACGTTTGTATGTACTAAACGTCGCCCACATTGCCTCTCAAAATAAAATCTATTAATGATATTGATAATGTTCAGTTTACAAAACAAACTATATTCAAAGCTTAATTACATCTAACCTTTGCGCCATTTTAGTCATTTGAAGTAGGTAGGTACACGTATAGGTAGGATTGATGTCTTGATGACGAGAAAATAAAGCTTTTGCAACATTCTTTCATCCAGTTGAAAATTCGTTCGGTATACCTACCCTAAGTGACCCCAACGCGCTCTACATGTCTCCGAAGAAGGGTAAACATTACCCTTTCCGGGTCAGTTGAAAATAATAACCTAGGAGGTAATTTCTGGTAATTTCAGTCGGGACATTATTCACCAACACCATCCTTTCGTTGTAACTTACGAAAAGGGATTCTTATTACTCTCTAGGTATAAAACATTTTAATTAGCTAGAAGAAGAAGAGAACAAGCTTAAGAAGGTATTTCAATATTAACATACCGCCTCCGAAGGTACTGTTTTCAAAGAAGGTTCCTTTAATCTTACGAGCACGTAAAACAGCAAATCAATAATATCGCTGATATTCGACAAATTATCTAAGTTATCAAGCTGCTGTAAGACCAAATCCAAAGCAGGCACGTCGGTTATTACGCAAAGCTGAAATTTAACAAGTTATTAGTGCTAGATAAATGAATTCAAAAATAGATAGGTATCAGGTTAGGTAGGGGTTCTGTTAGGATGGCCTTGTTAATGGTGGCTCTGGCTGTTGGTTAGAGGGCATTCATTAAGTGAGGTGATTTTGGCGATTTTTCGACCCCCCCCCCCTCTCCCCTTGGTGAGATGCGCATAAAAAAAAACGTATTTTTCAAAATGCGTATTTTTCGTGTAGGTAACATCGTTAATCTGTGCTTGATGGCGTTAATTAGAAAAAAAATATATTACTTTAGCCCAGTTTATTAATTGAACCCAGTTTTCTCGCAATATTACACTGTTTCTTCCGTTTTTTTTATTCCGCTAGAATTAGTGTGTACGTGTTATTTACTGAGACTCCCCCTCTCCCCCACGTGAGATTGAGAGATTCAGCTCGAAAACGCCACACGTAATTAATGAATGACCGCTTACTTAGATCATCTTAGCGGTGCACAGAATAGGTAAACCTTCTTTCCAATTTTCATCGAGTAATGCCAATACTCTCCGAATAAAATGGCTGTTTGACTTCTGGAAAGACGGACGGACAGACGGACATGACGAAATTATAAGGTTTCCGTTTTGGTCATTTGGCTACGGTACCCTAAAAAGGCACCTAATGGCCTTCTAAAATAAATCTACATTTGATATTTCCTTTTATTACTTATTTAGTATGCTATGCTTACTTAGTTAAGTACAAACAACAAAAAAATTAAATGTGCCACCGAAGTCACAGTATAATAAAGTAACAGTATTACATCTCGGCAGTGACCTTGAAATAATTACCTACTGCCGCTGCCGCGTCCGTGCGTAATTTCCGCGTCCTTGCGTAACTACCGCGCACTCGACACTGTTAAGTGTTGTTTCGAAGCGCGTCGTTTCGGCCGTTTTCTATGAAGACGTAATACTTTTACTTATTTATACTGTGCTGAACTCAACCCAATGAAACGCAGTATGAGAATGACCGACGCGACGCGCGACGTAGGTACCTACACTATTAATTTTTGAGTACAAGAACTTATAAATATCTTTTAAAGATAAGCATACCAATTCATCCATATCCTTGATTCCATTTTTCAAGAAAGCAGGTGGAAACGGTCTCAAACAGCTTTCATATCTAAAACTAAAAGCTGCTGCTACAAATAGACTCCATTTTATATCTGCAGCTTTAAAATCCTTCTCCAATGCTAATCTGAAATAAAGTAAATAAAAGAAGTTCAAGTATATAAGTAGGGTATGCGAAGACATCCCTCAATATAAATAGGTGTTGTGTTCTTTATTTAAATAAACTACGTAGGTAGGTACTAAATGTTGATGTAAAATAAAATTATTTGCACATAAGTATGCTTTGTTGTCTGTGTTTGTGCACAATAAAGCATATTTTCTATCCTGTCTATTTGTATGCACTTTATATAATACTTTCATTAATTAGGTAGGTTATATATACTAAACAAGACTTTCACTATTATTACACAAGTGACTAATAAACCTTAAATGAACAGCTTTCTTCTCTAAGGAATCTAGTTTTGCCTGATTATTTTCCGACAACGTTTCAGACGCAGATGCCAAGTTACAGTTGGTAGCTGTATCAGATAACACTTCATGTTCGCCGTCCATAATTTTATTTGGTCTTGCAGGTCCAGAATATGTATAAAAATATTAAATTATAGGCATAATTTTGAATTCTTTCAAATATATTTGCAAATCATTTTATTTCATTACGTAAGTCCATACTTGTCAAAATCATAAAACAATAGACGGACAACCAGCCAGTAACGTGGTGTCTATGCAGTTAGGTCGTCAACGTCAAAGTCAAAGTAGATAAACACAAGTTTTTTTTTACATTTTTGTAGCTGTACCCCACAAATTTTTATACCACTACTTGCTATGTAAACAACAATGGCAGGAAGTTTTATAACATCAAAGTGGAATGGGTTTACTAACTGAAAGCTCGTCATAGTGGGCAGCACTGTTGTTAGTCCAGAAACCGCCATTGCACGGCGGTTCCGCCTTAGGGCATAAATGCAAAAATTTCATCATCCCCCAATTTAATTATCTATAATGATTTACCGATAAACAGGCTACCCTAAAGTATAAATATGTCACCCATTTTACCTAATTATCACTTATTTTTCTACCTCCGAAGTGAACACATCATTACGTTGCGCTCGCCTTATCAGTAATTATATTCATTAGCACTAGTGTTTGTGTAACTGTGAATTCTCAGAATTGCATTGTTTTTGAGTGGTGTTTGTGACGTGAATTTCCAAGATCAAGGTATGTTATTACTAATTAGTTATATTTTTAAGTTTTATTTTACTTATTATGACGTATTTTTACGTGCTACGCCACACAGTATTTCTAACAAATATGTATCTTATAGTTGACTTCACATAGACCACCAAAAAATTCATCCATAATCGAATACTCTCACATATCTTATATTAAAGATTGAACTGTCTATTTTGAAAATATAAAAGGTTTTTTTGCGCCCTTTTACGCATTTAGTTGCTATATAGCCTCTACGACTGCGTAGGCTCTGGCGTAGCACGGTCTACGAAACATACGTAAATTATTAATTTTAAAAAAACAGGTACTTTGATTAAATGTTCTTTCTCAAGGAATCTCAAAGAAATGCATCTTTGAGATTTGGTCTGCCATAACTGGAACTGTTCGTCAGAAACATCAACACGTGTTGGAAACTATTCTAGCTTCTAGCTTCACTGGATGAGGTCGAAAATGTAGACATTAGGAACTTAGACAGTAAGATACTCCATTTATGTAAAAGTCTTGTGTGTGTCTGGATTGAGGAGCCAATCTCATATCGGAACGAGGGTACTACCAATATTTAGTAGTAAATTAGCCGATTTTGTAGGCCGGATCCTGGAATTTGTAGTAAAACCCTTAGAAAGTTATACGACGTTAAAGGTGGCTCCTCAATCCTGACGTCTGGATTGAGGAGCCACCTTAGAACTCGAAAACTAGCCAACGGATATTTTTGAAAATTTTGTAGGATTTAGTAGTACTTTTGCGTAATCTCTACAAAAAAAATGGGGTTTGTACGGTCGATTTTGAGATAGCTACAACGTTTTGATTTTTCATAAAAAACCATAAATTTCACCGCGCTGTATCTCGGAAAGTTATCAACCAATTACAACAGATTTTTTGTATGATTTAGTAGTAAATGTGCTCGAATTTGTACAATAAAAATAAAATGGAAAAGCTATATAATTTCGGTAACACAACACATTTTATGTGGCTCCTCAATCCTGACGGTCTATAGAAATGATATGTACGTAGCTACTAAAGTAGTTGATCAAATCGGATAACAATAACACCAATATTTAGTAGAAATTTCTACTAAATATTGGCGTAATCCAACATCCTGCGCATTCAGTATTTCAAAAGATATTAATAAAATAAACATTCCTTAACAAATTGGTGAATAGGGTGACCATAAATAATTCAAACTATGATCATAAACAGAGTTTTACTTACACATGAATAATTCTTCACCAATCAGTACTTAAATTATGAACACAATATTAACACCAAGAATAAAAAATAAAAATAAACTAAAAGAGCAATATCCCATAGAATAAACAAACACCAAGAATAACAAAAGAAATCACAAAGAATTTTCAGCATCAGCACTAACTCCGAGCGACGACGCTCTAAAGAGATTCCAGCCCAAACTATAACATATCCACTGCCAACCGGCACTTTTTCCTCAAAACAAGCTGGAATAAAGTCTACCCCTGGCCGTCTGTAGACTCTTCGCCGCCCGTCACTTGCACACAGCATAAATCTGGATTCGTCAGAAAACATTACTCTTGCCCATTCTTCGTCTCCCCATTGTGCGTGTTCGCGGGCGTAACGTAATCTTGCTACCCGATATTCCCATAAAATTTTGGACCATTTGCGGGTCTATGCCCCCCCCCCCAACTTTAAATTTTGCCATATGTAATATGAAAATATTTTGGTAATTTTGTACTATTGCGAATTTTGGTTTCATAATCGTCATAGCAAAAAAACTGACTATCCATAATGTAGTGACATTTATGCCCATGCCAATTTCACTGAGTGCTGGAATAAATTCTATAGCTCCAATGAGAGAGTATGTTATACCTTTAACTATAATGTGATGCGGATGATGATGTATATGTTCTAAAATAAATTTGTCACTGCCATTTAAATCAAACGACACAATATTGGATGGCACATCATTGTGAAGAAATTCAAGATGGAATTCCCAATTCAAATTATCTTATGTTTTGTGCAATTATCTGCCCGGTATCCATATATGATCAAAAAGTAAATGAAAAAAAACAACAACCCGACTGCGTAAAAAATGAACTTGAATGAAAGGAGGCAATAGGTTTTTATTAAAAAGATGTTTCCGACTGCATGAGATTGTATATAGTATTAAGTGGGATTGGAGACAGAAATAGGTCATCTTGTTTCCATCTTTTTTTGGTATTTTGTTTAGATTTTTTTAAATTTACTTTTTATATTAATTTTTTTAGTTATTTTATCATTTTTAAAATTACTTTTAATCATATAATTTGTTTATATTTTGTAATCAGCTGTTAAAGCCCTTCATTTTGAAACCCCACTCGATAGGCTTTGAGAGTTTTTTTTTACATTGACAAACATTCAGTGTTACTCACGCAATAAAAAAGAATCTAACGACATATCATTCATGTAAATCGGTTCAGCCGTTTAGTAGTTACGAGGGAACATAGGGACGGACATACATAGATAAAAATTCAGCTCAAACACATAACACTCCTTTTTTGGCTTCGCCACAGTCGGGTTATACAAAAAATTTAACTCTTTATAATCATTCTTACGACTCAGTTTAAATTGTCCAAATACTGCAACGAAATCATGCCATTTGAGGCCAATTCTAACTTAGTGAGTTGAATTGTTGACTCTGGTGATTATGCTTCCTGTAAATACATTATTTGATAAGCCGTCAGTCTCTTTGGTACATTATCAGTCGACAGAGATGCGGAATTTTAAGACACTTTATTTTAGTTTGTTATAATTTTAGTTAGGTTAAGGCTAATATATGTATTGTTATTTTATTTATTAATTAGGTATACAACCTGGTTGTAAAATACTCCACGTCGTTCCATGTAAAATACAGGTATTCAGCTGCATCCGGTTAGACTGGAAGCCAACCCCAACATAGTCGGGAAGAGGCTAGGCAGAATGATTGATTTTGTTTATAACCCGTTTGTATAGTAGGTACTAAAAAAGTTAGAGGCGCCTGTTATGGTTCCTACACACTATGCTGGCGGCATGGCCGCCGGATTTTGTGCCTTCATTTCCTTTGCGATCCTTTGTGCGGCAGGGCAGTGCATTACAATGATCTGTAAATTTTCTATTCAAAAACTGTTAAAATGCTTAAGCGTTACCCTTAAGCATTTTAATGGAGTTTGTATCATTTATGTCTAACCGATTTTTTTTCTAATTTAATGCTTGTCTATTACATTCTTTACGTTACTATAGCAATAATGTTGTGAAAAATAACAGCGAAACAATAATGAATTTAAAATCATAACGTATGAATAGAAACTTTGACGAAGACAATTTATTTTACTATACACGAAGAGGTCATGTTTCTGCGGAGATTCCTATCACCGCGATTCAGCGGAGAGTGCTAAATGTACAACGCCATCTATCGGTACATCAGGAACTAAAATATTGTTTAAATAATCAAACTAAACATAAGTTTGTATAAAATAAGTATCATTAAATTCATCATCGGTTACTGAATTTCATTTCATTAGGTTCATTACATAAATATCCTAACTATATAATATTATAAATGCGAAAGTGAGTTTGTTTGTTTGTTACGCTATATCGGCCGAACGGATTTTAATGAAATTTGGCACATGGGTAGAGCATAACAAGCGAGCATAGGGTAAGGACATAGAATACTTTTCATCCCGGTATTCCCACGGAATCGAGACTTATGAAGGTGGGTCCACGGGGCGCAGCTAGTATTTCAAATAATCTAAAACCACAATTACATAAGTTACACGTAGGTAATCGTACTTGTAGAATGATTTATATGCAAATAAAACTACTTATTTCAAACAATGGTCTTCTTTGAATTATTTATGGTCACCCTATTCACTAATTTGTTAAGGAATGTTTATTTTATTAATATCTTTTGAAATACTGAATGCGCAGGATGTTGGATTACGCCAATATTTAGTAGAAATTTCTACTAAATATTGGTGTTATTGTTATCCGATTTGATCAACTACTTTAGTAGCTACGTACATATCATTTCTATAGACCGTCAGGATTGAGGAGCCACATAAAATGTGTTGTGTTACCGAAATTATATAGCTTTTCCATTTTATTTTTATTGTACAAATTCGAGCACATTTACTACTAAATCATACAAAAAATCTGTTGTAATTGGTTGATAACTTTCCGAGATACAGCGCGGTGAAATTTATGGTTTTTTATGAAAAATTAAAACGTTGTAGCTATCTCAAAATCGACCGTACAAACCCCATTTTTTTTGTAGAGATTACGCAAAAGTACTACTAAATCCTACAAAATTTTCAAAAATATCCCTTGGCTAGTTTTCGAGTTCTAAGGTGGCTCCTCAATCCAGACATCAGGATTGAGGAGCCACCTTTAACGTCGTATAACTTTTTAAGGGTTTTACTACAAATTCCAGGATCCGGTCTACAAAATCGGCTAATTTACTACTAAATATTGGTAGTACCCTCGTTCCGATATGAGATTGGCTCCTCAATCCAGACACACACAAAGTCTTGATAGATTTTGGAAAATTGTCTCTATAAGTAAATCAAAATTTTTGCATAAGTACTCAGAAGGGGTAATGAGAAGTGCATTCAAGAAAACGCGAACCAGCCCGGGCCATCTTGCGAATGCGGACGTCCCAGGAAAGATTTTTCAGATTTGTCTAAGCGCTCGAAACGTAGAAGATTGGCAGAATTATCTCAAGTAGATGACTGCTGTGAATGCACAACTCAATACTTCTGATACGTATAATACTAGTTTAAGACTATTGAATATAAATGCGGACCAGGTCTTATCCGTTTTTGTTGAGGCTAAGTTGACGAAGCATCAATATTTATTAATTAAGAACTTCATTAACAATAAAACTGCATGTGACATTTTACCATCTTACCAAAGGGTTAAAAAGCAAAAAAGCAAAAAAAAAAAAAAAAAAAAGAAAAAAAAAGCTGCTAAAAAGAAATGCTATCCCGAAGACTATTTAAATTTATATTAAACAGTAGGTACATATCGTACAGTTTATTGTATATAATGTATTAAACTATGTAAATAAAGCATTAATGTACATTAGTGAAGTATTTTTTATTATTTACCCTTCAGAAGAAATCCCATTTAACAAATTTAATAAAGTAAGGTGTTTATGACCGCGCTTGTAGGGCGCTTGGACCACCGTGCATTGTTGTGTTTGTAGTAAACACTGTGTGTTGTGTTGATCACGAATCAAACGAAAACTATATAAAAATATAATTATGCAACTTGGAGTGTAGCACAATTAAAAACGAGGAGAGAAAAATCATCTTTCAAAGTAGCACTGTATAAGAAGCACTATTGAACGTCAAAATTTACAGAATAAAATATAAGTAAAAATCTTTTATTAAACAAGCTTATAACGAACTACTTATATTTTATTTTGAACTTTTTAGCAGTAGAATATGTTTAAATATCAGAAGGCCAATTCTCGTACATAAAAAACGTTCACATTCTAGTCGCAATTTGTCAAACTTGTCAAAAATGTTGGTAAATTCATTGTATTTTTGACAGATTGCGAATGTGAACGTTCATAAAAATTACAGGAATTGCCCCTCTGTTCGATCACCTTCACAAATCCAACGAGCCTAACACTACAGGGCTATCCTCTAAGCTGGAGAAGTACCTGTGGCCACCATCCGCCTCTATAATCAGACCCTGGACTACACCTTTGGCTATAGTTTTTGTCAAGACAAAACAACCGAACCCCAACACAAAGAGGCTATCTTGTCTAGTTGAGGAAATCCTACTGCGAGCTTCCGATCATATGATCCTGGACTACAATTTGGTATAACTTACCTACATGTCAAAACAAATCCAAATGGCCGAAACAAAACAGGGCTATCTTGTTTGGGTTGAGGAGTGCCCGTGACTACCTTGCGGCTCCGTCATCAGGCCCTGGACACTACCTAGTGTAATAAAACGTGTCAATACATATCCAATGAGTCCAACTACGATGTTGTTATCTTGTTTGATTGAGGAGTTCCTATGGCCTCTTTCCTGCTCCATCATCAGATCCTGAACACCATCTTGGGCTATAGTTCCTGTCAAGACAAAACCAACGAGTTCAAACTTATTTAGTTGAGGAATTCAACTAAACTCCATCATCAGACCAGCTCCATGGTATTTTTTTTTTTAAATGTCTTCGTAGTTATACAATGTGAAATTTAATTCGTTTGCATCCTCTTAAGGAGTCATTGTACTCATCATTATGAACAACTTCCTCTATGGGGCCAACCCTGAAATCGCGAAAAAAAGATCAGCTGTTCCATACATTTATGTTCGCGTAGCTCGTTATAATGTAGGAACAAAACAGCAGATTTTTTTTACGCGATTTTTAAATTCACATTGCATAAGTATGCCAAGTTTCAGCTCAATCGGATTCCAGAAAGTGCTTGATAACAATTAAAAAATGGATAACAATTGCAGTAACTGGAAACACATACGAACGAAGCAAGCTAATATAAAACTTGTAAAAACTGATTCTATTTGCCCCTTCCAAAAGGAAGTGTCGTATGGAGACGAATGGGTAAGAAACTCCACCGCTATTTTTTTTGAAAGTTTTACAATATTTTGTTAATTATATATTATTTTATTCTGGGTGCATCGTCTTCACATAGGTATACCTATGTGCACCCAGAATAAAATTACTACATCACAATAGGTAAAAAGAATTTTCAACACACTTGCTCGTAAAGTGGCTCTTACGAGTATTGAACCGATTTTAGATTCATAATGCAGTATATTAACCGTGCGTACTTTTTACTTTTTATTACGCCACAGCTAACCATTTACTATTCGGAAATGTGCGCTTTTTTATATCTGAACAATGAGACGTCATGCCTTTTTATGCCTAACATGTAAATAAATAAAATATGATAAATTAACATAATATTTAATCAAATTAAATAATTTCACCACATATTAGGGGTGTGCAAGATTGCGAAGCGTACAAACATCAACACACCTAAACAACTGTTTAACTTATGGAAGGTTATTCAGTTCTTTAGGCAAGTTTGAAGTATTTGAACGCTTTTTACTGAATTTAACAGCATAGGTAGGCATTTTCACGGAGCTCCGCGCGCCTTTAACTGCCCCATAATTATACACCATTTTATCTGACATATCGCAGGAAAGAGACGCATCATCGCGGCATATGACGTTGACAATTTTATGAACCCTAGCCAGTGGCTGTGTAACATATCTTAATTTCGTCGGATAATTAACAAATCGGGCAAAATCGGCAAGAGTCGTTTCTTTTCGTTTTACCTTAATGCGACGACATTTAATATTTCTTCAACTCAACTCAAATTATTTTATTTCACATAAACCTACTTATAACACGTCAGAAACTAGGTGCACGGTTCAAATTGGTCGCTTCCTATGGAGAAGAGCCGGCAAGAAAGTCCACGGTTACTCTTTTAAAAATAATTGGTATACAATATTTTCAAATAACAGTATTAATAGGTATGGGAGGACAGTGTAGGTCTTTCAACAAGTACCAGGTACTTAACAAAATGGAAGATGATCAATAAATCTACAGTCCACTAAGTCTACAGCGTTCTCACATTCACAAAATAGAAAATAATCTATATAAAATTTGAATAAATTAATTTAAAAAAAAAAAATTACATGATTGCTATAACAACTGTAACAAATTTGAATAATTATCATGTACTCAAAAGCCAATAAGTACTTCAGTCGTAGTAGGTAAGTAGGTACCTACTGCAATTTGATAATTCATTTGGTTTGTAGTTTGGTAAATTACAAAATCAAAGTCTATTCCAAATTATTTTGTTTTTAATTATTTACTTTTCATTAGTGGTATTGTAATGTTTTATTATAAATAAATAAATAAATAAACCAAGTATATGCATAAACCATGGTATACAATGGTGTTAAAATATAATTATAATGGCACAAATTTCTAAGATAAAACATAGCATGCAAAAGGACATGTCAAGTGGGGCAATGGACGATTGCCTAGTTAGTCAAAATCAATGTTCAGTAATGATAGTTATATTATTATAATCGTCGTATTTTATAGTTTATCAATGAATAAGTTTCAGGAGTCAGGAACTTGTGTAGGAGTCAGAAACTGGTCAAACTAAGATTTATACACCGGGGATTTTTCTTATTTCTTTATTTTATTATAACGACATCTGTGAGAAACCACAGGTATTAATTGGTGGTATGCCTTTGTGAGGTTAGTGAAAGATTTAATATTTTGTCGGTCTGAGATGAGATTCGGCAGTTTTTTTTAAATATATCTATTTGTGTAACAAAAATGAAAAGCACTTATTACTATATCTATTAAATAAGTGTTTAATTTTTTTTTTATTTAATCACAAAGTGATCTTATTCTTTATTGAACAATAAATACACTTGTCATCTTTATTAATCCCATATTTTGGTTTCTACCCTCAATACCCATAATATTATTTATATTAACATACTTGTTGGTATTGAATTGGGATTAAAATAAATAAAACAACGTATTTATTGCCAAACAAATTTCTTTTATTTTAGGTTTATTTTACATACTTAAATAAAATGATTAAAAAAAATAACTGTCTTCTAGAGACACCAAAACATTGTCCAATAATGACGCTAGTGCCAGCAGGTTATCTTGATGGCTTGCCCAACCAAGATACCTTAAATGTGGTATAAACTTATCTAGGTAATAATAAAGATGTTATCATACATTTTTCAAAGCTGACTTGAAGGTGTAGAAAGGGCGTAAATTTTTTTTTGCATATCAATGGCATATATTGGCCCAAAATGGTACTAATGAATCAATATTTCTACATACAATAAAACAGATACTTATAACATTTTTGAATTTTAATTAAAGTCCTATTAAATTTGTAAAAAGTATATAATCACGATGTAACATTTAGTTTTTGTTTCATTGCAATCGTCTCATCCATTATAAAGATTTGCTAATTTATAGTTTTCAAAGTGATACCCATACCACCATATAGCATAGATAGCATAGAAAACTTATTCATAAAATAAAATAAAAAGATCTATGGCCTTATCCCGTCCCTGCTCAAACTACGACAGGACGAAGGTATTGATAATTATTTTCAATGAAAAAACGCACCAACTCTGATGGTTTTTTAAGGTCTTTTTATTGTTTCATTTACAAAAACAAGAGCCTCAGTAAAAAGTTGATGCTATTGGTTGATGATCGTAGGAAGCGTTACAATAGCGGCCGAGCGCTGCAAGCAGGAATGGTCCTTACGATGTACAGATGTCCGCGCCCGCGATAGTACAAACATAAAAACAAGCATTCGGGTGACGCGGGTCGGGATTTTTGTGTGCATAGTTTAGTATTTTTTGTTTTGGTAGTGTGTTTTATACAATCGCAGCAGCCTGAGGTGAACAGCGACGAGCTCGAAGTTGTTCCGCGTCAGAGTTGGAGTTAAACAACGAGGAGCGCCAACAGATTCACTTGTGAAGCTTGGACTTGAACGAACCTGGCGGAGAGAGTTATCATGTGAGACTTGATTAACCACGCTAGGAATAAACCAAGCCGAAAGAAAAAAATATGAAAATAATGTTAGACGGAAAAACCGTAACCAAAAGCAGCAGGAATGTGCCAACTCACACAGGCGCACAGGCGCCGCAAACCACACCAGTAACATGCAGAACAAGATCAAATCCAAGAAAGCCGGACGACCTATTTACGCATGCTATGGCAACTTCGAACAGGACATGACTTACTTCGACAAGGAAATCATTTTTTGGATGGACACGACTGAAGACCGAGATAAGTTTAAGAAGACTTTTAGCGAGATTTACAAGAAACCTGAAACAGCAGCAAGAACCTCAGACGAAGACATTGGAAACAGCACAGAGCAGATGCACCGATGAAGCTGGACATGCACCTGAACCAACGGCGCCGTCGTAAAAAGATGCCCATCCTTAGATAAAAATAACCCGTCTCTCCAGTATTCCATTGCCTACTCAAGAATGCATATCCGGTACTGCTTGCAAATCCTTCCTTATCCTAAGGGCACGTCTTTCCTACCATTACCGCGCGCCCCCTGGTCTACTCCTTGATATGCAATGGCCTCTGTAGCCCCATGAAGCATGATGCTTCAGGGGCTAATGCAAATCTTGGGGTTCATTCGATTTATCGAGTCTGGTTAAACCACGCTGGGGTCGGTGCATTTCATTCATTCATTCATTCATTCAAAGTGATACCCATACCACCAACAAGCAACAAGCACTTCGTTCCAGGCGGCAAGGGGTTACGGAGATGTGCAGCATCATAAGCAGCATACGATATTCTGCCTCATATATTAAGCTGGGCGGTCACACACAGTCCATACAGGTGGTACCCTGTAGTACCAGCCTCGAAAGATCTGTGATCAACCTTGGTAAAAAAAAAAGCAAAAGGGCAAATATGCGTCTTGCTTAGTCCTTGTACCTCACCAAAATTTTCCTGCTAACATTTTTGCCTCAATTTATTTTTATTCACAAAAATGCGTTTTTGTTTTTTTTTACATTGATGAAAATGAAACAATTGAAAATGTTTATTTGTCTATTATTATTTGTAGAACTATGTAACTTCAAAAACACGATTCAAGAAAAAAATCGCTGTTAAGATATAGGCAAGGTTCAAACCTAATTTCCCCGGCCTACAAAGTTAAGGACAGTCTCTAAGACCATTTTCCTGTAGCTAAATCGATAAAGGTACCTGTCCTTACTGCCCGTCTCAAAAATCCATCCTTTAGATATTAATATTTATTAGAAAGTAGGATGATAAAGAAGTTGCACAAGTTGAAGGAAGGACGTCTTGTCTACACCGCACAGTTTGGTTGTACAACGTGTTCAGTCAGTGTTGACTTTTGGGTAACCAGCTGCGACAGCGTTCCACATACCTTCGAAGTTTCGAGTTTCGATTTAAATAGTAGAAAGCAAAATATTATTATGGCAACATTTACATGTGACGTTTTCGTGTGAATTGTTGCAAATGGAAAATGGCGTTTGTGTTGTATTGAAGAGCTGTAAACATACGTATTACTTTGTTCGTAAATGAACGTATTTATTGTGGAATTGAACAGCTTTATGTTTTAATATTTGCTAGTGATACCTATAACGTGGACTAATGAGTTTACTGACCGATGTCTGCCGTGGCTCCCACTATCCCCGGTTGGTAAAAATTTTGTTGCTTTTTAAGAAATCCACGCATACTAATCTAAGAAATTAATGAAATATAAATCACTACTTAGATTGCAAATAGTTATGATACTTTCTTTATTTAGAACGATTTTCGCATGGGTACATACATCCTAAAAGTTATCGACCTATTTTCAATTTGACAGTGCACCGCGTGACGCGTTGTTAGTAACTCAGCAAGTTAGAAATGGAAATTTAATTATAGCAAGAATTAAAGCATTCCACGGGCTAAAATAATATTAATAGGTATATTTACAAAGCACCTCTGATTATAATTCACAAAATATTCACGACAAGAAATTTCAACCACAGTAGACCAATATTTTTAATATATTTTGCTCATTTCCAGAAAGCAGTTAACTTTAGCATTTCGTTTTCTTATAAGGCCATATTTATTTATAGATTGTGTACACAGTAGAGCCCTGAATTCAATATATTTTGTGAATTAAAAACTTTATTTTTTTAATTTATTATCTTTTTCGGTGCATTTGATTTATTATATGGCTAAAATTTGTCAATTGTAATTTCTATTATTTAGTTTGTCAGCTGATTAGAATTTAGGTCTTGTCAGCAACAACACCAGTGAGCTTTATTACCCTTGTAGGTTTTTCATCGAGCCATAAAACTTATACAATGCATTTTATATGTTAGCCTGGATAGGTACATGGTTTTGAGTAACTATGAACTTATAAGAATATATCATTGTGTTTATTAATATATTAATCTTTTCCTTAACCTATTTTTTAAATTAAGCATCTTGATTAAGTTATGTCATATTTAGTAGAAATCTTAAAATAAATTTAATGGTATTTATAGGGGCTGACCCATCAAAGGATATACAAAAACGCCGTGCTGGCAGTGTTGGGTGAGTTTCTATGGAATAATATTCTAAAATTCATTTCTAATTTAGAAGGGCTCCAGAATTTTAAAATAAAACCCAATGCTTAGTGTGCAACATACATTGGATAATGATAGTGTCTGTATTGTGCAGATTGAGCCATTTTATCAGCATCATTTCGGGGAAGAAAATGGTGTCCCACACCCGTGCTTTACCTTACATGAACTATTTTGAGCTAATTTCGACCACCCTCAAAATCAAAAACGATTAAAACTACAAATTTACAATTTTGCATGCTTATGGACCATAAACAAACACCTAATATCATCAATCTCTTTCCCTTATACCTATTTATTTGGGTTTGGTACGTCATTTCTTTTTCTTCAGTCTATCTAAACTAATATTATAATATAAAGAGAAAAGATTTTATTTTTTGTATCTTTGTTTGTAATGAATAAACTAAAAAACTACTAGACCTATTTAAAAATTCTTTCACCAGTAGAATGCTATATGATCACTGAGTAACATAGGCTGTAATTTAAAAAGATATCACGCAGGCGAAACCGCTGGCGCAAGATAGTTCTTGATATATTTCCATCCAAAAATCAGCTTCATTCTGTATTTGCACTACTAGCTTTATTCTGTTATTGCACTTACCGATAATGTAGCTGGTAATTTAAAGATCGAATGCTGAAAACAAACATAATGTGTCAAATCAAAAGCAATTTCTTTCGATTTTATGTAATTTATATAATAAAAAATAACCTGTCACTTCCTTGGATATTACAAAATGAAATAATGTTCCTTTGCAGTATATAATCCTTATCAATAATACTATCACGCAGTATTAAAATACAGGGGGCTTTTTAGGGTTCCGTAGTAGACAAGGAACCCTTATAATTTCGCCATGTCTGTCTGTCTGTGGTTTAGCTCAGAGACGGTTAGTACTAGAAAGCTGTAATTTCGCATATGTATACATATTAATCACGCCGACAAAGTGGTAAAATAAAATCAAGAAAAATATTTTTTTTAGGGTACCTCCCCTACACGCAAAGTGGGGATGCTTTTTTTTCTCATATATCCCATTTTGTGGGGTATCGTTAGAAAGGTCGGTCAAAAATATTATGAGTTTGTGAAAACCATTTTGAGATTCAGGGATCCGTTTGCGAAATATTAAGCTTTTAACTGAAAATTTTTGTTAAAGTCAGGTGTCGTCGTCCCCTGCCAGCTAAATGGTTGTAATTGGATTTGTAAAAAAAATCACAGCAGTAGTACTTAGCTCTGATAGTTTTCCTTATTTCGTTATATATATTATAACGAAATAAGGAAAACTATCAGAGCTAAGTAGGCTGTACAAGTTAACCAGTAATAATCAATCAACTTAAATATGCACTTTGAAAAACATGATCTCCCATACATGCCGTATGGGAGAACATATTTTTCAACTTCAATGTTAAGTTTGTTCTTGGGATAAATTCACCCCAATTACGGAACCCTTCATTGTGCGTGGTCCGACACGCACTTGGCCGGTTTTCATTTTACAAAAGGGATTAGGTTCTATTCCTGGCCAAATCAGAAGCTTTTGTAAAAAATAATTAAAAGCTGTTTTATTTTCCTCCAAATTCGAGGTCATGGTTCCTTTGACCACTTTGCTCTACTACCCATAGTTTCGTACCCGAAGGGTGCCAAACTCAACCCTATTACTAAGCTTCCGCTGTCCGTCTGTATGTCTGTCTGTCAGCGAGCTGTATCTCATAAACCGTAATAGGCAGACAGTTGAAAGTTTCATAGATTATGCATTTCTATTGCCGCTATAACAACAACAGCAATTAATAAAAAGCAAAGGGGGGTCTCCATACAATAAAAAATTGATATTGAAAAAAAAACGTATCCTGGCATGTGGGGTGTCATTTTTCTAGAGCTCATCATTCTGTAATGATGCCGTGATGTAAGGGGCCGTAAAAGTTGTCAGTTTTAGACCATTTTTGTACGAGCTGTATCTCAACAACTAAACAAGTTAGGAATTTGAAACTTCTGTATATCATGTACCATATACTATATTATAATCAACAAATACTATAAACGCCGATTCGTAAGGTATTTATTTAAATGTGGATGATTTTCTGCATCTGCAAAAATAACTTTGTAATTCATAGTGTCATTATGAAATACAAATGTTTGTTTGCGATTTTGATTCAGGTGAAAAAAAAAAAAACTTCGTTTAGTATTCTAATTTATTTGCAAAATAATGTAGGGAGGTACGCAACCCTTTGTGTGCGAGCCCGACTCGCACTTGGTCGGTTTTATTATTTATTAAGCATAACCACCGTATAAAATTTCGTTTGTTCGGTTAAACTAAAAAACTGACCTCTCACTATGACATTACAGGCTTGTAAAGTAAATGTATAAAGTTATTTTTAATGGCCGCCAGAATGGCCTAGTGTTCACCTCCATAGTACTTGGCCCCTTTTTTTTTATTACTTTTTGTCCTTGGTGCCAAGAACATTAATATCCCAAATTGAAAATACATTTCAAAAGAAGTATTCCCCAATCCAAAACACTCACGCCGTCTTCCATAATACCATTTAAGAAAATAACAAAATGATCCTCTTAAAACTGGGGGTGCATTAAAAACCGGCCAAGTGCGAGTCGGACCACGCACAGTGAATTGTTCCGTAGTTAGGAAGGCTGTGTTTATTTGAGGAACTTCAAACTAAAATGGACACCTAATTTTTTTTAGGCACCACTAACTACTGGGATATCTTTTATTGCGATGGTCTCTTAAAAAGATATATATTAACACTAGATTTTACCCAACTTTGATTATCTGGCAATTAATTAATTTGTTACAAATTATTTGTATTCTCATTCTCACTGATTTGAATTAAGAAACTGGATACGAATATGTAGAAAAAAAAATAGTTTTACTTGCCTGGTCTCAAATCCATATTTAAAAAAAATATATTAATTTAATTTACCACTGAGGAATTCAAGATGAGCTACCATAATTTTTTCAAATTCAAACTTCTTACTACACTAACTACATTACAATAATCAAAAGTGCTTTGTAAAAAGGGTAAATGGTTGTATTTACCCAGCTGCGGCGAAACCCATAAGGAGGGTAACATTGATATTGTTAAAATTATCTAAGGCCGTTTGTTTATTAAATTATGTGAAACCATTATTATAAAATAGGTTGTATTTTTTTTTTCGTAACGTCAGTTATAAACTTTAGTTACTTAAATAATATTTTCACAGCAATTTTTTTATGGGTCACGCATGATTACTTTACTATACAGCTATTCTTTAGTGCTGATGGTCTCATGGCCTAACATAAAATATATTTTTTTGTATTATTAACGCATTCAAGGACACTAAACGAGACACAATAGAAGTTTTATTGTTATGACGCCTATGGAAGTTAAGCGTCCCTCAAAGTCGAAATTGTTATGGAATCATCAGCTGCCTAGCGTTTCCCCAACTTTGTTGAGGTCGGCTTCCAGTCTAACCGAATGCAGCTGAATACGAATTACGTGCTAGTATTTTATATGGAGCGACTTCCATCTTACCTCCATAACCTAGATGCTGGGTATCGCAATACGCAATAATTGTCAGTTTCGTGTTTCTGACTACCCATAACAACTGATTGTTATTTATTTATTTATTCTTCGGAAAGCTTACAGTCTAAATATCTATTAAGTATGTACAATAGCGCTTACGATTGCCATTTAAAGGCTTCCACAAATTAAAAATTATGTACCTAAAATAAAAAAAAATAAAGAAAAGAAACATACAAAAATAAAAACAAAATCTTAAATATGTATACTTAACTTAACAAATTCTTCTTAAAAAAGACAAAAAAAAAAAAACTTTTTAACAAAACATAAAAAGATTAAGATATTATGAATCATAATAATTAGGTAGTATCTTATAATCGTATCGTCTTTATTTATTGTGCTAAAAACAGTAAAAGAAAATGTACACATTTGTTACATGATATTTAATTAAGAATAATGCTACTCATTGGGGTGTTTATCAAAGTATTCTTTATTTAGATCAAATCAAATCTTTTTATTGTGGGCATAGGTTATACAGACAGATGAGACAGATGTTAGGTAAATTGCAGTTCTATTATGTCCTGCCTAATAGGTATAAAACAATTATGTCAACATGCAGTATAAAACAATTCTTAGGTATCACATATAAAACAATTCTTACAAAATAAGAATTAGGCAATTAGGTTAATATTTAGATCAACATAGAACATGATACTGACCTGCAAATTGCAAAAATCGCGGGCTATCTTGACGCTTTCGCCTTAAAATGTTTTCCGAGGCACGGGAGGTATGTAATAAAAGGTCACCCATCTACGGACCGAGCTCAGCAAGCGTAGATTAACTTTGACCGATCGAGCCATGCAGCTGTTATCACTTGGCCACAAGGTCCTGTTTTATTAAGAAACTAGCTGTTGCCCGCGACTTCGTCTGCGTGCATTTTTGTATTTCATTATTTTTAACCGACTTCCCAAAAAGGAGGAGGTTCTCAATTCGGTTGTATTTTTTTTAATACAAATATCCAGAATGAAAAGTTGCCTATAACCTCCAGGTCCCAGACTACTTATCATCATCACCATCATTTCAGCCGCAAGACATCCACTGCTGGATATAGGCCTCCCCCAAGCACAGCCATTTCGACCGGTTCTGTGCTTCTCGCATCCAGCGGCTTCCTGCGGCCTTCACCAGGTCATAGGTCCACTTTATTGGGGCAAACCATAAAGTGGACGTAAGCTTCCCGCATCCAGTGGATTCCTACGGTTTTCACAAGGCCGTTGGTCCACCTTGAGTGAGGCCTTCCAGCGCTACGTCTTCCAGTACGCGGTCGCCACTCCAGAACCTTTCGGCCCTATCGGTCATCTGTTCTGTGAGCGATGTGCCCTGCCCACTGCCACTTAAGTTTGACAATTCTTCGGGGTATGTCGGTTATCTTGGTTTTCCTACGGATCTCTTAATTTCTGATTCGATTACGTAGGGAAACTCCAAACGTAGCCGTCTCCATTGCCCTTTGGGTGACTTTCAGCTTTCTAATGAGGCCCATTGTAAGCGACCACATTTCAGTAATAGATCATCACTGGCAACACGCACTGGTCTAAAACTTTCGTCTTGATACACTGTAGTACTTATATGAGTCGAGAAGATAGCACGCAGCTTCTTGAACGCCGCCCAGCCGAGTCGGATTCGACGATTGACCTCTTTCTCGAAGTTGAACCTACCTAACTGGACAGTTTGTCCTAGGTAAACATAATCGTCCACAACTTCGAGTGTAGTCTCCGATCTTCATGAGGGTGGGTGTTACATGGGCATTCGACATGACCTTCGTTTTGTCCATGTTCATTTTAAGACCCACTCTTTCGGAAGATCTACTGAGATCATCGAGCATTGTACTGAGGTCCTCCATAGTCTCAGCCATGACTACTATATCGTCGGCAAACCGAAGGTGTGCGATTTACTCGCCATTGATGCTTAGCTTTTTCAGTTCAGAACCCTGAAGATATCCTCCTGTGCAGCGGTGAACAATTTCGGAGAGATTTTAGTCTACCTCTTGCGTCGTTTGCCAGATTCGTAACGGGGTTACTAGTTGACGTATATATAACTGTCTGTCAGACTACCTATATGTCAATCAATTTCATAACAATCGGTTCAGTGGTTTAGGCGCATAAAGGTAGAAGACAGGGAACAAAGGTATTTTCGTCCTAATAATCGAGAGAAAAAATTACTCAGGACATACGTACGGGTAAAATTTTATAATAGGTTGTAATTTTCAGACAAATGTTGTAGAATTTTGATATTGAGACTACAAAACATCAACGCTAGAACTTATTGCTTAGAAATAGGGATTAACACCTTTTTTTTGTCTATCTGTCTGTTTGTTCCGGCTCATCTCGGAAAGGACTGAACCGATTTTGACTGGCAGATAACTAATGTTATAAGGAGTAACCTAGACCCAAAAATAATAGAAGCGAGCACGGAACTGTGATTCCTGAGTACCTACCGCTGCTTAATACGAGTCTATTCGCACTGCCAGCAAAATCACTTTTCCTTCAATTATTTCTAGAGCAGCAGACTTTTATGTGTCTCAAAGTAAAAGTTATTTATTTAAAATACTTTTGGTTTTGAAATAATGAGTACAATAAGGGGTTAAAGAGGTTTTTAGTTATTTCAATTACACCTTGTATAAATTAGTTACAAATTAAACAAATAATTAGCATATTATTATGGTGTATCGTAGAGCAATTTCCTAAAACATTATCTTCTCATCATAGGTCAGATGAAGACGACGCAAGTGGTGGGAAATATACAAGGATGGAGGAGGACAACATTCAGGATAAGGAAAGATTTGCAAGGTAAGGAATGTACCGTGTAATTTAGCGGTAAGCGGCGGCGATGGGACGGCGGTGAAATCCAACCGTCCAAACTTACCGCAAAACGCTACTTGATAACACCTAGCAACTCTAAGAAATCCGGGTCTTAAATAGAATATGACAATTTGCTCGAAAAAGACCTATTGGACCTCAGTCATTAACCCTTTTTCGTTAGCCTAATTTACAAAGATATTCGGGTGAACAACTACGCCCATATCATAACAAAAAATCCGACTGCAAAAAAAAATTAAATAGTTCAAAACAAAAAGATCATCTGCTTGCAGGTGTGAAATTATGATTACTTTTGGATACTCTTCTGAATTTATGAAACCTCGTTAGATTTGCCAAAAGGCTCCATCAATCCTTCAGATATTTATATATTTGGGATATCAAGACAAGGAATACTATCAAGTAGAACTTTTTTCGTTTTAGATTTCCTTTAAAAAAATAAATATAATGATTTCGGAGTCGAGAAGATTTAGTTTAAAAAAAAGTTTAAAGACGATTTTAGATATCTACGTCAGATTTGCCTTTTTAGTCGTATTGAGTGAAGCCCCCGTACAATGAGATGGAAATCAACGGCGCATAACATAAAATCTTATAAAAACCAGAGGCCCGCATGGCTCCTATCTCAAGCTTTACAAACATATTTACCCTCGGGGCCTACCAATAGTAGTAATAAAGCAAATTATGACAGGAATGGCTGACTTCAAGATTACGGTTTCATACATTTAAGCGTTTACGTCTGTTTAGAATAGAACGAACTTCAAGTTTGACTCACCTGAACTCTCATTCTCTCACTCAACTGAACAGCCAGTTGTCTTTACAGAAAAGCCTTAATTGTGCCTTAACCGGTAAAGCCCTGGGTGACCCTCAAGCACGTCAATTAGCACGTTAATTAGTTGTTTATCAGGCCTTTAACGGTTAAAGTGTCTTAATTTTAGATATAATTTCATTTAAAATTATGAATTAAAAGCATATTGAAAATGTATGAAATGTTGTCAATTACGTCCTTTTCAAGGTTCAGTCGTCAAAAAAGGAATCCCTATAGTTTCGCCATGTCCGTCTGTCTGTCTGTCCAGGTCTTAGCTAAGAGACTCTTAGTACTAGAAAGCTGTAATTTGGCATGGGTATACATATTAATCACGCTGACAAAGTGATAAAATAAAATCATGTTTTTTTTATTTATGTGGGGATGTTTTTTTTTCTCGTCTATCCCATGGTGTTGGGTAATATTTTGAGAATGAAAATATTGTGAGTGTGTTAAAACCATTTTTGTATTCAGGGTTGTTTGCGAAATAATAAACTTTAAAGTGCTAATTTTTCTTACGAGTCAAGTGTCCCTGCCAGCTAACTGGTTGCTTTTGGATATATGGAAAAATTCTCGGCAGTAGTATATATAACGAAATTAAAAGGATAACTATCACAGCTAAGTAGGCTCGTTTGTTCAATTCATCTCAACTACGGAACCCTTCATTGTGCGTTATCCGACACGCACTTGTTTCTTAGAACCACAGTAGGTATACATAACAATGAATAGCTTATTGCTTGAGCAGTTTGGGGTAATTGAATACAAATCTTAACATCAAGGCCTGTGATTTTCCCATAACCACGACACTTCTCACTAGGTTACTGTGTGATGATTGAAAACGTGTCTTATCACGCAACAAGTGCGCGCTTTTCCCCTCAAAACTCATATTTTAAATTATCCAATTTTGCTCACACCTCAGATGTGAAATCCTTTTAATAAAGAAAATAAAAATATCTGATTGAGCTTTTTAAAATCATTTCATCTGTCATTCGCTTGCCCTTATCGTTAATACATTACATATATTAAAATCGTAGCGAAGTCAAAACTGAACATTGAATATTTAAAAAATAAAGTAATTGCTACGAGGTCTGGGAACGATTCTAATGCCGAAAATATAGTTTTTAGAAATATATCTGTTTGTCTGAATGCATGTTCCAGCATCACGCAAATATTATCGGATAGATTCTGTTAAAATTTTGCATAGGTATTCCCTATAAGTCTGGTCAGTACGTAGGCTATAAATTAACCCGTTATTTGCTATGGGGGATGAGTAATATTGCATTATGTTCGTATTCTTCTACAGAGCCCTGCTGCTACGGAACCCTTCATGGGCGAGTCGGACTCGCCCATGAAGGGTTCCGTAGCAGCAAGTAACATAATATAAAAGTTCTTGTAGTTCGTTGTAAGTTTGATCGATGTTTAGGATTTATGACGTATTAAAAAAAAACTACTTACTAGATCTCGTTCAAACCAATTTTCGGTGGAAATTTACATGTACATCATATATTTTTTTAGTTTTATCATTCTCTTATTTTAGAAGTTCAGGGGGGGGGGGACTGGGCACGCCACAATTGTGGCGATAAGTCCCCTCTTTGAGGAGTGGCTAGAGAGGCGCCACGGCGTCCTCACCTTCCGCCTGACGCAGGTCCTCACCGGACATGGTTGTTTCGGGAGGTTCCTGTTCAGGATAAAGCGGGAGGAAACGCCCGGGTGTCACCACTGTGTGGATCGCCCGGAGGACACGGTGGAGCATACGGTGGAGGTCTGCCCAGCTTGGGCGGAGCACCGCCGTGTCCTCACGGAGGCGATCGGCGGCGGCGATCTCTCGCGTCCGGCCCTGGTTCAGGCCATGGTCCGGAGCGAGAGTGCATGGGAGGCCGTCACCTCCTTCTGCGAAGCAGTAATGCTCGCGAAGGAGGAGGCGGAGCGCGCGAGGGAGAGGCAAAATGCGCCCCCTCGCGCCCCTAGTCGCCGCAGGAGACGCCCCGGGCGTCGGGAGTCGCGAGCCGACTTCCGGCCACCGTAGGCGCGGGCTTGCGGACGGTGAGCAATGGGTAGCTCGCCGTCCGATAGGGACCAGGCCCGGGTCGACGGCGCGTTGTGTTCCACGCGCGCCTCAAAGAGATGTCAGCACCAACTGACGGGGTCCGGAAGGGCCAATGCCTGCCGGGGTTGCGGGTTTGTCTGAAAGGGATATCGCGACCTCGGCACACAGGCAACGGAAGGAACACGGGTGGGTTTTAGTCAGTAAAAGTCTGACACGCCCTCCCGCTCCACCCAGAGCGGGAGAAGTTATTTGATAATTTCCCATCCAAAAAAAAAAAAAAAAAGGGGGGGGGGGGGACACACATTTTACCACTTTGGAAGTGTCTCTCGCACAAACCATTCAGTTAGAAAAAAAAAATATTAGAAACCTCAATATCATTTTTGAAGACCTATCCATAGATACCCCACACGTATGGGTTTGAGGAAAAAAAAAATTGAGTTTCAGTTTTAAGTATGGGGAACCCCTAAATTTTTTTAATATTTTACTTTTTGAGAGGAGAAATGTTAGTAAGGCTTCTCCAGTGTTATATACTCTAAGCATTATAGTGTTGAATTATTACAAAAATAAACATCCACGAACATCCAACAGAAATAGAAAGAATATCAAAACCTATTTTAGGAGAAAATTATGAAAAAAAAATATAAAAAAATACCTTAACTACTTATAATCGCGGAACATACATGGGGGTGACTCGGATGCCCCGCAATAAAAGGCATCAAAATTGTATCTTTAGACGTCACTTCTCCGGCCACCCTGTATGTATAGACTAGCTTCTGCCCGTGACTTCGTCCGCGTGAGATTTTTTGTATACAATAAGATAAATATGACCTCGGCAATACTGTAACATCCCATTAGTGAAAGAATTTTCGGAATCGGATCTGTAGCTCTGAAGACCCCCTACATACAAACTCACAAATTTTACCTCTTTTAATACTAGTATAGCTACCTACATAGTGTTATTTCCTGGGAAGTAATGATTTTAAAATTACTAAGTATTTACCAAATCCCTACATTTCCAGAAAGAAATATTATGTAAGTACCTAGTTATTCTAATATCTACAAAATGTATTTCCCGCGACTACATTTTCCTATAATAATATTTTTTTTTTACAGCCGTGAGAACCATTGTGAAATTGAACGTCGCCGAAGAAACAAGATGACGGCGTACATTACGGAACTGTCTGATATGGTTCCAACATGCTCCGCCCTCGCGCGGAAGCCGGACAAACTTACTATACTGCGTATGGCAGTAGCGCATATGAAAGCCTTAAGAGGTATGCCATCAAGTTTATTATAACGTAAATACAGCAGAGTAAAGAAATAAATTGTGCCCAAGTTTCTTATTATTTCTTTCTCTTTGTAGGCACTGGCAACACTTCAACGGACGGTACTTACAAACCATCCTTCTTAACTGATCAAGAACTAAAACATTTAATTCTTGAAGCAGCTGATGGGTTTTTGTTCGTTGTAAGTTGCGACACTGGACGTATTATTTACGTCAGTGATAGTATAGCTCCAGTACTGAACTACTCTCAGGTATGTTACATTTATAAATCACTAGATAGTGTTTTTTTGTATTTCATAATTTTTAGGGTGCCATTGCCAAATGGCAAAAACAGAACCCGTATAACACGACATACGGACGGACAGGGAGAAATTCTCCCTGTCCGTCCGTATGTCAAACAGCCTTTCTACTGGAGAATAATAGCACTACCTTCTATATCAATGAAATTTTAAAGGACGGTGTATTCTATGAACCGCTGAACAATGGTTTATTGATATAACGAAATATAGAATTAGAGTTCATTTAAAGTTCGGATCCCAAAAAATTACAAAATTATCACTGCCATTTTCTTTTTTACATGCATTTTCTTCATAAGATACATTATCGGAACCTAAGGCCCCCCCCGTTCCCACTATGTCGTAGCGACAGATTATCGTGTCGTTTAAAGCGTCGTGGCTTGTGTATTTAAATGGTATACCTTCACATATAGGACGACGCGCGATTAACTGTAAATACAACGATAAATTAATCGTCACGACATAGTGGAAACGCGCCCTAACAGAAACAAAGATGCCCCTCTAATGTAGCCGCCAAAGAAGACACTTGTGTTTATTGACATTTGAACTACTATTGCGACACGCTATGATGGCCATTTTGACGCCTGCCCGCTCATGAAGATCCATCATAGCCTGCCACAACATAGTAGTATATTTTTGTAATATACTGTATTGTGTGCTTCACATAAATTATTTTATTTCAGGGAGAGTGGTACTCTTCTTGCTTATTTGACCAAGTACACCCAGATGATGTAGAAAAAGTCAGGGAACAGTTAAGCACTCAAGAACCTCAAAACACAGGTCGTATTTTGGATCTTAAGACTGGAACAGTGAAGAAAGAAGGTCACCAATGTAAGTAGCTTATTTTCTTCATCCTAAAAATACGAATCAAGTATTCAATAATCTACATAATCAAAAATATTTTAATATCAATTACAGCGTCCATGCGTCAAGTAATGGGTTCTCGTCGTGGTTTCATATGTCGCATGCGCGTTGGTGGAACCGCGGAAGGTGCTCACCTAGGAAGACTGCGTGCTCGCAACTCACTTGGGCCCTCACACGATGGTCATAATTACGCCGTGGTGCATTGCACTGGATACATAAAAAATTGGCCTCCTACAGGTAACATTGTACATCCGCGAAAGTGTTTGATTCTAACCAAAACATTCATTTATACACAATGAAAATATAGTCACAGATTTAAAACAAATATCGTGTGTTAGTTTGACTACTTCTTGGTATAGTATGTGTCACGCTGACGCTGTTCCAAGCCTTATACTTCGACGAAGTAAGTTTGGTTAAGGTACGGAAGAAATTGACGAATATATGCATTAGGATTTATTACATGTAGGTAAAGTCACGGAAATTAATTGTTAGGCAAATAGATATTATCAAATCACTACTATCTTTCTTCTACAATTTTATGAAATTGCCATAACACGACAAACTGACGTAGGGTATCAATTTGCTTAACAATGAATTCCCCTGACTGTACATATAATTACCATGTTAAAATTCCGAATAAAGTTATTTGTTACACATAACATTTGCTATGAATTCTATCTGAAAACATGAAAGAACATAGTTTTATATGTATGTTGGCATATCAGATCTTTTTCCAGGTATGCAGATGGATCGTCCCATTCAGGAAGAACTTGACACATCTCATTGTTGTCTAGTTGCGATTGGAAGACTACAGGTACCTATATTTAACTGACTTGGAATTATTAATATAATTATTGTAATAGTCCAAATTCATGAGTCATTGTTAATGTTATTAGGTCACATCGACGCCTAACTCTTCAGAGAACAGTTTATGTAGCGGCGGAGTAGAGTTTGTTTCGCGTCATTCAGTGGACGGTCGTTTCACGTTTGCCGACCAACGTGCAACACAGGTAGTCGGGTATGCGCCTGCCGATCTACTGGGGAAGCTTTGTTACGAGTTCTATCACCCGGAGGACCAACAGCATATGAGAGATAACTTCGACCAAGGTACTTGATTTTACTTTAACATAAACATAAATAACATGGAAAAGCAAACAAACAAACAAACACACACACACAACACATACACACACACCCCCACATGCACAATCACACAAAAACATACATTTATTTACCTTAAAATTAAAATTATTTTATTTTTACTTTTAATAAAACGTATCTTAAAATTTAATTGTCCATCTCAATACTCCAAAATTGTAACAGTAACATCACAAGCACTAGATAACGTTTACGTAATTATGCCTTAGGGGAACGGACTGCCTCTCCTTAACACGGGTTTTCATAACCTAGTTAGGAGAGCAGTGCTCACCCACACGTTTGTAGATATAGTACTTATTTTGTAAAACAGTCTTTTTTTTTACGTTAGTAGACGTAAAAAAAAAAACGATGCCTTGTTTTGAGTAAATAAATAATATTTTAGGTTTTAGGTTACTTTAACTTGCATTAAGGCTCGTGCACACCGGTAATTTTTCTACCGTGAAGTTTTCTAAGTACTTAATTGTTATATTAGAGTCGAGTCGCATCGCGCCGGTTTGCGGAAGCTTTTATTGTTTAAATGATATTGTAAATGAAAGGCAATAACCATGTTCAATTACTTGTTACAGTGTTGAAATTGAAAGGTCAAATCATCTCACTGATGTACCGGTTTCGTACCAAAAGTAGAGAGTGGGTTTGGTTGAGAACTTCGGCCTTCGCCTTTTTAAACCCTTACAATGATGACGTGGAATACATCGTTTGCACTAACACACTGGCTAAGTATGTGTATAAGTTAGTACGTATTGTTTTTTATTTTCATTAAGATTTCTTGACTTAAAAGTTATGTTTGTGTTACTAGCCGGTCGTTAGGAAGCACTACTGGTGAACCGGCTCCGGAAGAAAATTACGATTATCATCTACGTCACCGTGACGTGTATCAAGCGCAAGCGCCTAATCTTCATCAACAGCACCACGCTACACCAGGTAATTATCGTCAAATGGAAATCGCTCCGAGAATTCGGTTCTTCTGAGAACCATACCCGATTACACGCACATACAACATGTAAAAAAAACCCTGTCCGATCCGTGAGGGTGTTGTTAAGTATCGTACTGAGAGCCTATTTACCTATGTGTTAATTTTCAAAAACAAAGAAAAATAAATCACAACGTTTTTTTTTCAATAGGGCTTTTTACATGGGTCGCAGGCGGCTGTCTCCAAGTCATAACATATGACCCTTGTTGAAAACTTGCTAATTATTAATGGATCTGGGGTCATTTTGGTACAAAAAATGTGAATTTTAAATAGCAATAACTTATTTTCAATCAAATAATAACATATTTTATTATTTTTTGGTAATGTTATTGCAGTACCTATGTGCCCCTTGCGGATTGGACAGAGTTTTTTTACATATTGTTTATGAGCAATCTGTATAGAATAATATATAGATAGTTTTAGCTTGTTAAATGTCAGATTGATAGTGCAATGCTAGATTGACGCAAAATTTCCATACGCAAGATTTGTCTCAATCAAATTAATCGTCTATAGTCTCCCATATGACGCAACCGAGCTTCGTCAGGGCGGAGCATAATATTAAATGTGTTTGTGGCAGTGAGCGGCGGCGGCGGAGTGACCGCGCGGTCTCCGGGCGAGGCAGGCGTGGCGCCGGCCGCGCCCGCGCCGCCCTACGCGCCGCACTATGCGCCCGAGTACTCGCCGCACCGCCCCACCAACACCCCGCCGCACACCACCTGGACCACCCTGCGCACCGTAAGTATTCCATGCATTAACACTTGAGTAGTTTAGTCATTTAATAAACATATAGGCCTTTAAGCGGTATTTTTCAGCTATAAACGGCTCGATTGAGTTAATAAAAAATCCGATGAATATGTATTTACATGGATAATGTTTTTTACGAAGTATTAATTTTGGCAGAGCGGTGGTGGCGGCGGCGAGAGCTACGCGTACAGTGGCGAGGCGGCAGGTAACGCGACGGGCGCGGCGGACGCGTCGCCGGCGCGCTCGCCGCCCGCGCCCGCCTACCTGCCGCCCGCCGCGCACTACCACCATAACCACCACCCGCACCCCTCACACGGTGAGTACCACTGCACTAGCACGCACGAGTCACACGTGTACCGCGGCGAGGCGGCAGGAGGCGCGGCGGACGCGTCCCTGGCGCGCGCACCGCCCGCGCCCGCCTGCCTGCCGCCCGCCACGCACTACCACCACAACCACCACCCGCACCCCTCGCACAGTGAGTACCACTCCACTAGCACGCACGAGACAAACACTTACAGCGGCGGCCGGCGAGGCTGCGACCGCTATCCCACCTCATTTGAAGTCAGCTCTCTTCATCATTCTTTGCCAGACGTGTCTACTGGGTCGTCGGGACGTTCCCTTGTGTCTCCTAGGGCATCGTTATGTTTGTTCATTTTCACACCACCTGCTGATATATCATGGAAACCTACCCTAAAGTAACTCATTATAACCCTAAGGTCTAGCTGGGCAATAATATTGAACTGAATTAAATTATAACCCAAAGGTTCATTAAAGGGATTTGAATTTAGTACCCCAATTAAAAATTCCTAAGTTTTTTTTTTTTAATTCCTAAAAAAACGAATATCGTATTGCTTTTTATTACCTTGCAGTGTAAAGAATAGAGTATTCTCATAAGGGATACAGGTGTCTTTGTCTTGTCTTGGGCTGCACTCATGATTCTATTTTCGGGATTCAATATAGCGTCCGTGACATAAAACACTGCTTTATCCCCTCGGTAAATAATCTACTATTATACAACCTTAGTTTTTGTTTACCCTAAACCTCTTAAGGGGTCAATAACTTTCACTCCATAGTGAAAGTTATTGACGAACGCTGAAATCGCGAAAAAAAAATCTGCTCTTCTCTACATTTCGACGAGATATACGAACATAAATGTAGGGAACAGCTGATTTTTTTTCGCGATTTCAGCGTTGGTCCCATAGTGAAAGTTGTTCATAATAATGAGTACAATGACCCCTTAAGATGTTTAGGGTAAACAAAAACTAAGGTTGCATAAAGCCAACTGTCCTTGTTAACATTAATGTAAGATTGTGAAAAACTTATCTGCGGACGTCCGTACTTATTCCATGCTAATTCCGATGGCGGGCTTGGTGTCGCAGGCATGTGGTCGTGGCAGGGCGGCGCGGGCGGCGCGGCGGGCGCGGGCGGGGCGGAGGGCGCGCATGCGCCGCACGAGCTGTCCGACATGCTGCAGATACTGGACCAGAGTGGGACTGCCACCTTTGAAGATCTAAACATAAACATGTTCAACTCGAACTTTGAGTAATGTTAGTTGTATAAAGTATGTAC
This sequence comes from Agrochola circellaris, assembly GCA_914767755.1. Taxonomy (NCBI): domain Eukaryota; kingdom Metazoa; phylum Arthropoda; class Insecta; order Lepidoptera; family Noctuidae; genus Agrochola; species Agrochola circellaris. The sequence continues at coordinate 10,901,149 of OU611841.1, read as the reverse complement.
CTAATTTGACTCGTGAATTTAAGAACTGAGAATATGCTGCAGTTTCAACAATTATGTTGATAATAACGATAACGACATCATGGCGTTATAAGTTGCTGCATATCTCACTTCAGCGAAAGTACAGACTGTCAGAAACTTCGGATATAATTTTAATATTTCGATTGTTGAGTCAGGTTCAGGATAGTTGACTAAAGCTACTACTTATTCTTAATAGTAAGAAAGTGTAACATACTTTTGATACAATAATATGAACAGCTCTGTCGAAAAACGTAACGTATAACTTAAGTATAAGCAGTGCCTAAATTATATGAAAAATGTTCATTAAGATAGTTAAAATATGTTAATAATTTTCTGGTAAAAATAAATTCAATGACAGTGAAAAGAATTCATAATTTTATTTAAAATCATCTTTTAAAGAAAACACACCACACGTAAACGAAATAAAGCTAGTACTTTTTCTCAATTTTATTCTACTGACCCTAATCGAAATATTAAATCCGTAGAGTGAAGGTGATTCTGCATAGTCTTTTCTAATTGAATATTACATTTAGCTAGGCTACAGTTGAATGCTTAAATCTTTACTGTGTAAATAGTATTATTTGGCAGCTACCTTTATTTGAACAGAATGTGTGGAGATTTTTAATCAATATTTGACTATACAGAGTTAGCTTTACTGGTACATCGTTCTTGTTAGTTTCCGTGAAATCACGCGTACCATATTCAAAGGTCTACGCGATTTCCGTTCAAATGGTGCAACTAGCTAAATTAAGTTAATTAAAATTGTTTTGTATTAATGTTATAGGTTGTCTTTTAAGTTTTGATTAAGACTCATTTAGAATATAGGAATAAAAATAAGTATTTTTTTTTTAGATAAAACAAATCAAATGCTTTCGGTTGTAAGCACTGTATTCACCATTCCACTATAACGTCACTATAAGAAAACCTGTTATCTGCTCGGTGTTGAGCACTGACGGCAGACTACACAGATTAGAAAAATTTAAATAATAGTGACGCAATACTCATTGTATATTCCTTATTTTACCATCATCTTTTGAAATTCAATACAGTTTCCGCTACGAAACCAAAGACATGCGTATTGTGAAACCTTATGGACAGCACCTGCGTCTAACGTCACAAATCAATGCGTGCCGAAGCTTCGCATGTTTTGCTCGATTGTTATCGTGGCAACGCTGTGGCCACATTAGCGGTTTCGTAATTAAAGTAAAGCAATAAAAAAATTGGAACACTACAAATTGGCATAATAATGATAGAACCGTTTTTTACTACAAAAGTTAATAACTGTGAATTCTATGATGTATCTATATGTCACTCGTGAGATAAATGGGGCGCTGTCAGATCTTTTGCTTCGATAGCCAATAGTGGTTGGTCACATCTACGTGTAAAATGCACGAAGTTTTTTTAACGATAGACGCAGTTGGGGCAGGGGTAGGACCCAGCATTACATCGAAATGGTTTTGCTAGTTACATGATTGGGCAGATGTGTCATTTTGTATTTACATATTACAGTCAGGCTAGAAGATGTAGACGCTTTCAGATATTTTAAACGTTAAGAAAATTACCAACAGACTGGTTTCTGTTTGGTTAAAATTATGCACACTCCTAGCCAGGTAATGTTTTTTATTTAAATATTTATAAAACGGTCTAACAGACAATTTCTCTAACAAAATGATCGCAAAATTAATGTAACACATTGTCAAGCTCGCGAAACTGGGCGTAATAGTTGCAAACTTTCGCCTTAAACAAGCGGATAGATACAACAAAAAACATAGCCAGCTCAAAAAATTGTAAACGAGCAATTATTGCTCTATAGTTTGTTTCCCGAATATAAATATATTTTATTATTTAAAATTATACTTACCTAATTTAAGATATTATTGGATTATATTTTTATGTAAGTAATGCATTTACGAGCTCGTATTTTCATCGTAAATAAATTTTTATTACTTTTAATTGGTTGAATAGGTATACCTGAATTTTGTAAAATGAATTTTTCATTAAATATTAACGATAAGGACATTAATTTGGTTTTTATTATTAATCGAGCAAACTTATACTTTAATTCCTATTTACATGAGAGGTATGTTCCTTGTATAAACATAGTTAATCACCGAGTAAGGGCCGGCGCACATCAAGTGAAGCGCGGCGCTGCGCGGTTTTCAATGGCAAACAAATATTAACCTTGTGAACGTTGAAATTAGGTTAAAAATTAATAAGCTTCTATTACTCCGAGAGAGCATCAACGCGGACAGGGGTTTAAGGATAGTTGCACGTCTGATAGAAGATGAGTCGGGCGTAACTTCGTTAGTGTGCTCGACGCACTAACGCATCATCGGTTGAGTGTGTAAGGTTAAATGTTTTATTATATACTTGTCCGTTCTGGCATTACGTGAACGACGATACGCGACGCATCCTCCGTCAGATGTGCGACCAGTATACAATAGTCTTTGTGTGCGACCATCCTAAGAGTTGCCATGTTGATATTTGTGTACAGGAAAACCACGCTCCGTAAAACCAGTTGCATTTGCAACATGTTCGAGCGCGTGCTGCAGGTAAACGGTATAGTAAGCTTGTTTTTTAAGGATCTGACAGGATGGCTGATCGTCTGTTTCGCATAAGGGTCAGCGCAGACAGAGCGGCAACTGCTCGAGTAAAATCCGCCGCGTAGTCTCGGCGGTCGCAGCGAATGTTCGCGTGCGCTATCGTGGACAACACGACAACTACCGGCTTACCTTCGGAACAACCAATAATGTCTACTATTGCCAAATAATACAGTACCTACACACCTGTGTGTATCACATTACAGGTATTATATGATATCTCGTGGGCCGATCGTTTAAATGGCCAAATTGTGATCTGCCTGGCCATTTCACGATACGCCGCCATTTCATGATTTGTCAATCTAAAGCTATCTACGGTTTCCTAGAAGAGCTGTGACCGATCACACGTCCGACATGAGGTGAGTATGAGTGAGAAAACATGCGCGAAAGTTCGTAAACGCTCATAAAAGGTGGTTACAAAAATATATACCAATTATATTGTAATTTGGAATGAGAAATGATAAAAACTAAAAAGCTAAAAATAAAAAAGTTATTAAAAAAACAAAAAACTTGGAGGAACTCGTATCTAAGTAATAACAGCCGCATGCACGGGTCGATCCATTAGTTTAAGCTACGCTTGCCGGGGTTGGTCCGTGGATGAGTGTCCATCTTTACATACCGAGACTCCTCCATGCCTCGGAAAGCACGCTATGCCGTTGGCTATGCCGTTGGTCCCCGCTCGCCGGCCGGTCGTTGGTCGTGGATCTTTGACAGTCCTTACGAGTCGTCAGAAGCCCGAAAGTCCGACAATCAGTCTTACCAAAGGGTATCGTATATTACCTAGTTACTGGGTTGTGGAGGTTAGATAGGCAATCGCTCCATGTAAAATACTGGCGCTCCATGTAAAATATTCAGCTGCATCTGGTTAGACTGGAAGCCGACCCCAACATAGGAAAAGGCTAGATTGATTGATTAAAAAAACAAAAAAAAACAACTGTAAAGAGAAAAGCATTAGGTATAATATCAATTTTATACATAAGTTTATACATATAAGTGGAAACTTGTAATTGGCTTTCTTCTACATATTACTACTGACTACTCGAATGTATTAGCTGTAAGTTTTCTATTTTGGTAGGCGCAGGATCTCGCAGGCAGGGACAAACAAAAGTTACGCCTTATTTCAGATTATTGGTTTGTGTGTTTTAGCACGAGGGCTGCACTAAAAGTATCGGGAATGGAATATTTCCACTGTTCCTGTCATATTAAAATCTTTTTAATTGAAAACTCCTTTGTTTTAAAAATCGAATACCATTTATTTATTTAAAAAAAGATTCTCGGTCTTGTCACAAGGTTTTGTCAAACTTGTTTAGTCGTTGAGAAAATGGAATTGACTCGATAAAAGTTAAGAGGGATGATTTATTATGACTTTCGAAGTGGTTTAACACAAAAACAGTGTGTTGACCGGATGATTTCTGCATTTGGTCATGAAGCCCCATCCAAAACCACAATTTATCGCTGGTTTGCTGAATTTCAACGTGGACGTGTCAAGCTCAGTGATGATCCCCGTCAAGGTCGTCCAAAAACTGCAGTCACCCAAGAAAACGTTGCGTAAGCTGATTGAGGAAGATCGACATGTGACATACCGCGAAATTCAGGCAACTTTAGACATTGGCATGAGTCAAATACAAATAATCTTGCATGAACAATTAGGTGTAAAAAAGTTGTTTTCCCGAAGGATACCGCATTCGCTCTGTGAAGAGCAAAAAGCGGCTCGCGTTACTTGGTGCGTCAGAACTCTCGAAAGATTCCACGCAGGATCCTCAAATGCTGTATACAACATTTTATCAGGTGACGAATCCTGGATATACGCGTACGAACCAGGGCTCGGATAACGGTATATTTTTCGAAACGTTATCGTCTTCGGTCTTATAAACCTAAAGAACGAATTGTTTCGGTTACGTTCGAACGGAACGTTATTAAAACGTTTTTGAAGAAGAACAAAATTTAATTCGTTCTCGGTTAATAAAACGTTTTTAACCGTTTTTAATCATTATTGGGTTGATCGATAGGAAATTCGCAACACAACCCTAATCAATACGTAAGCAGCAAATGCATTGGAATAAATGAAGTTATAAAATGAAGTTAAGGTACAATTTAACTAAACAAGTTCATCCTTGTCGGCGCAAGTACCGTGCGCGTTTACGTCCTGCGGAATAAACCGGTTTTTGAAAATGTTCTCATTTCGTTTTCCTTCCGAACAAAATGTTGTACAAAGAAGAACGAGAACTATTAGAGACGTTTTAAAAACGTTATTTTATATAACGTTTCCGAGCCCTGGTACGAACCCGAAACAAAAAACCAGTCACGAGTTTGGGTGTTCGAAAATGAGTTAAAGCCAACAAAAATTGTTCGTTCACGGAGTGTTGCAAAAAAAATGGTGGCTACGTTTGTCTCCAAAACCGGCCATGTTACGACTATTCCTCTTGAGGGACAAAGAACGGTTAATGCAGAATGGTATGCTAGCATTTGTTTGCCACAGGTCGTTTCTGAACTCCATAAAGAGAACTGCAACCGCCGCATCATCCTCCATCACGAAAATGCGAGTTCTCACACCGCGCGCAGAACAAAAGAGTTTTTAGAGCAAGAAAACATAGAATTATTAGACCATCCGCCGTACAGCCCCGACCTAAGCCCTAATGATTTCTATACTTTCCCTAAAATAAAGAATAAATTGCGTAGACAGAGAGTTTCATCACCTGAAGAAGCTGTGGACGCCTTTTCAGAATATACGGTATACAGCAGGCCTCTCATTGCCGTATCATGGAATACGGCAATTAACTATAGTTAAAACGAAACGTTTTTCCACTAGCTTACAGAATGAAACTAAAAAAAAAAAAAGAAAATTAACCTGAAGAGGCTGTGCGCCAAACTAAGGTATTTTTTCGTCAAACCCAGAAACTACCACGAATTATAAAATGTTTAAATGATCTTCAAAAAATCGATGACAACTGATTCAAAATCAAGGACACTGTACCAAGTGCGACAAAATGGGAAGCAAGGGCAAGTACACATTAGATAAACATGAATCTAAAGTAATCGAAACAATAAGAAACCTTAATGGAGAAGAAACAATTTATGAATAGACAAAAAAAAAAAAAATAAGCAATTTAGTTTTTTTCCCCATAAATATGGCAAACCAGACTGTGACATACGGCAGTTCAGATTTTTATTACGATAACATCACTGCTGTCAAATAAGAACGAATCACACAACAGACATTCACCGATTGCCATGAAAAACAATTTTAAGATTTACTTATTTGACTCAGCTATTTGATTTATTTTGAAAGATTATTGATTCTGTATTTATTTAGTGTTCTTTTGGTGTTAAAAAAGTTTAAGTGTGAAAGAAGCTATAGTAAATATGGCTAGAGTGGGAAAAACGGCGCAGGAATTTATTCAGGATTCGTTTTCACCCATAATCGCAGTTCTGTGCAGTCCAAAAGTGGAAAATGTCGTGTCCAAGAATAATTTGTCCTTTACTGAAATGTTACTACCGTTCACAACAATGGACTGGGAAGGTATCCTTAATGTTTCTTGTTCTATTGTAGTTCTACTGGGGGTGTTGTTCCTGAGTGTTCATTTTACTGACAGGCTGATAAAAATGTTTTGTTTTATAACTTTTCTTTGATATGATGTTGAGGAATTGAACCCTCTGTCCAGGATCCCTAAGATGACCTTCTGTCTAGGAATTGGTTAGTGTTTTTATTGTGGGTGAAATAGTATTGAACATTCTGAAAAATCAACCACTGTCCATAGTGTAGTTAACTTAAATTATTATTTTAATTTACAGGGCAATTCAAAATATAGGTACACAATCTTAGATCTAATATACAACGAACACTAAAATATATAAATTCTAAACAAGTATAAAGAGGAAAAAAATAATTAGAATAAATACCGTACATTTCAAATTTGTAAGCCTAACCCATTTTGTAAATTGCAAGCCAGTTAAAAAAATGAGACAGCTCAATACCGCAAGATAAAGCTTTTCAGCCAAATTCGAATATTCCCTTTTTGATCTTTGGTGATGAAACACAGGCTGACTTACAGGAGTTGTATTGTAACTTGCAGGTGGCCTAAAGATAGGAAGGTAGGTATGGTATAACAAAACCAAAAACAGGAACTGGCATTAAATTAAGGTCTTCAGCATTTCATAAGTGACTATTGAGTAGATGCAGCTGGGGCGAGTAGCTATTAGAGATGATCTAAAATGTTATCAAAATAAAAATATTAAAAAATTGTTTTTAAATTGCAGGCCAATTTCGAGACTCTAGTGGAAACACATGTTCTATTAAGAATTGGAAGTTAATTGTGAGAGATGTAAATTGGAAGCCATTACAACCTACAGAAGCAAGAAGACAGTTAAACAATGCTGTATTACACAATTATCATGACAGAACTGTATCTCTTGAAATTGGTAGGTATTGTGCCAGATGTTTTTTTTTTTTCGTGTTATAATTAAATATTAAAAACTTTTATTTATTTATTAAAGTGGATAAAAAGTTATACACTAGATAAACTAAATTAACTAACAAACTATTCAAATAAAAATATAATAACCTAACTATAAATAAACTAAAATATGGCATCAAAAAATTCTTCTGCAGTGCTGTCAACTGGTAATGTACCCAAGAGACTGGCAGCATTGCCACGTTGTATGGCAATGAGTAGCCTCTGGTCAAGGTTAAAGCCAGCTCTTGGGTCACAGGAAATGTCATCAACCAGCCGTTTAGAGATTTCATTGAACAAACCATGAGCACATGGACCCCACGGCCCGAGGGTTTCAACCCCGAAAAGGCTCAAAAATATAATTACCGATAAGGTTCTTATACTTTCGCCGCTTGAGGTTTTCCGTAGCCGCAGCAGCAGCGCCAGTACAGGCCGCCGAACCAGGAAGATGGGATGGCCCAAGAGTATCGACACACATTGCGTTAAGGCCTACCCACTTTCCATAGAAATAAAGACACGCCGTCCGGTCTCTTGCCATCGTCGATTACCAATTGGGTTTTAATACAGTTGGAACGACGACGGTGACAAGAGCTCGTCGGATGATGTAATTATTGTTCGCGTGCTGCGCTAAGCCACCTGCACTTCGACTGCAAGACTGTGGGCAACTTCGCCAAAGTGACAGCGATGAGGAGACAAAGAGCTCCTAGTCGCAGGGCAGCGAGGCGGAAAGTAGTGTAGTCAAACAAAGTGCCTATGTTTGACGACAGTAGTGCCTAAAGCCAAATACTCCCACTTACCCTCAGCCAGCAGGCGCGCACGCTCCGCAATATTAGCAGACGTGTCAAGTAAATTGTTCTGTACTACTCTGCAGTATATACTTAATAATACTATACATAATCAATTAAATTTTAGTATGGTAGATACATATATAACTTCTAATGATTTTGACTTTATTGTTTGCAGATGGCCGAAAATTTGATGTTCCTCAATCAACATATTGGTTTGATGCCTGGAGGGAGACTTATTTAGAAGTCCAGTTTCCCTCAGATCATGAATTTACCAAACATTTTATATCTTGTATTATAGTAGGCACAACATTGGATGAGAATGTGATAGATAGTTTCAACAATTTAAATCAACAGTATGCTGTGTTACAAAATGTTGCTCCACCTAAATTACCTAAGTGGTTTAACAGTAGTGTATTGAAGTCTTATCTTCTTCTTCATGATGTTTCTGCAGTCTCTAAAGAAAAGTAAGTCTACTGTTATTACAAAGAAACTTTTGAAATTGATGAAAAGTAATATTAATTTGTATAATTTTGTTACAGGGCAGATGCTACTTTTGAAACACTGAAACAGACGTTTGGAGCAAACAACTGCTTTATGCTATCAATAAACTCAAAAAGTACCTTAGATCAAAATGTATCAACAGATTTGTGGGCTCAGTTTGTTAAAAGATCATCACAAGCAAATGTAATTGTTTTTATTCTCATATTTATCCTTTTTATTTGGAGGAGTTAGTAACAATTTTTTATTATTTTTCAGAATGAAATGTCTTCATCACTCACTAACCTACCCACCACACCAGCTGAACCTCAACCAGTATTCCCACCGACTGCAGCAAATAATATGTCAGGTTGTTATTAGCCATGTATTGTGTTCTAACTTAATCATCATAAATAGCATGTATGTGTGAGTACTATGTACATAAAGCTCTTTCTGACCAGTACAATCCGATTCCGCGTCCATAAGTGTGGTCACTCCCTTAGCTACCGTTAGGTATGTCATGAAGGACATACCTACTTGAATGTGTACATTGTAGAGAGAATTTTACACTCACTCAAATGTCTCACAGATGGTGGCGCTTGTGTTGGATCATTCGGTTCACTTCAAAATGGTTGAGCTAAATGGTGCTAATCCATGTGCCATGTTCGTGAATGGGCGCCGTCAGTTGGGACTGGTCATCTCTTAATTGCCACAGCTTTTTTTATTTTAAAATCTTTTTGAAATGATTTTTGTTTTTTTTTTTACGCTGGACCCTTTTAACATGCACTTCTTTCTACATTGTTCTCACGTTTAGTATAATTTCAACATTAATGATGTTAGCCAGATTTTGAAACATAATTGGTTTGATTTAAAAGAGTGTCCATAGCGTTACTTGTCCATTCTTTTCCATAGGAACCTACAACCCTTTGGAATGGGCAACTAACTTCAAATCTCTGACATTGGCTACAGGTTTTACACTAAACTTTCTTATGTTCGCTAGGGAAGTCTTTATGATTCGACCCATGCAGAGGGGCAGACTCGAAGCACCAATTTAGCTGAAAGTCGGTCTCAACACACGTGTAATCTATCTTCCCTCGCACTGGTTTATGCTAAAGTCGCCGATAATCACGAAAGTTGAAGCTTGTTGCCCATTCCAAAGGGAAGTAGGTTCCTTGACAATTCAAAAGTGCCTGTAAATGGTTTATTTCAAATAAATGCTTTAAGTCTTGGGATATATCCATTTGCATTATTCTTTTCATTTAATTACAGATGAGAACACAGTTATTTCTTCAATTAATTCAGAAACTGCTCACCCACTAACAGCTACTGAAACAGATGTTTATGATAACGCAAATAGTTTGCAGGTAATATAATTACAATCACATTATTTTAAAAGATGAATGCATATTTATATGCATATTTATAATCATGTTGAATAAATAAAATAAATTATTTACAGACTCATTCATTCTCGGGCAGTTCCGAAAGTATGAACGTAGCTAGTAAAGGCCTAGATTCTTCTACAGAAGTTCACGGCACGGCTCTGAATGCAAGTGATATTGAAAGCATCAAGAAATTTTTGCAAGAGTATGCCTCTAAGGCATTGTTACCTTATATGGAGAAACAAATATCACAGTTATCCGAAGTTGTGAGTTATACAATTTTATATAATGAACCCTATTGCATTTATTACAACTATTAACTGTATTCTAAGACCTATTTTAAAAATAATACCCATTCTAATTGTAAAATCGCAAAGAAAATCAAAAGAGTAATTCAGCTGGGTGCTATAAGATTTTCGTTTATTTTTTTTGCCTAGATGCTTCATGGCACATTTAATATTCAAATATAAATTACAGGTTGCAAACAGGAAGGGTGTGAGTAGATCCTTACTATCAGCCACAAAACGGTGGTTTGGCACTGGAAAGGCCGGCAATACTACAGGCAACAGCGCTGTCATGTATGTGTTCATCAAAAGAAGACCACAAGCTGCATTTTACACACATATACATTTACTATGCAATTTTTTTCAGATATACAACGGACTGTCCTGAATTACAATTACGTCGATTAGGCGACCTCTGGTTTATGTGTCGGCAATGGCAGCGTGCGTTCGATGCATATCATACCGCCAAAAGAGAGTTTTACGCCGACAGTGCTTGGCTTTGTTACGCAGGCGCGCTTGAAATGGCGGCAATAAGCGCGTTCATGGCTGGAGACTCTAATCGGAAAACTCACGGCTACATGGAAGAGAGCATTGTAACTTATCTGAATACCTGTAGGTTAGTAGTGTTCTTCTACATTTTGTTAAGTTCATGAATGGAATAGCCATTCTGCACATATGGTCTGTTGCAAAAGTATCTGATTAATATGTAAATAAATGGGTCAGAAAACGTACCTGCGGATGCTAATTTGTAGTGTCACTAACAAAATGAGTGCTATGATTTGATTATTTGAATAATTATATCCGAATTTCGAATTTTAAATCACATTAATTTTGCATTTTGATGCAAGTGTGGAAAGTTTTCGGTATTTATTTCAAATAAACCATTTACAGGCACTTTTGAATTGTCAAGAAACCTACTACTATCCTTTATACAACTAACCTTTGGAATGGGCAACTATCTTGAACTTTCTGACTTTCGAGTTTACCGGCGACCTTAGCATCCACCAGTGCGAGGGAAGATAGATTAGACGAGTGTTGAGACCGACTTTCAGCTAAATTTTTGCTTCGAGTCTGCCCCTTTGCATGGGTCGAATCCATAATGACTTCCCTACCAAACATAAGTAAGTTTGGTGTAAAACCTGTAGCCAATGTCAGAAAGTTGAAGCTAGTTGCCCATTGCAAAGGGTAGTAGGTTCCTATGGAGAAGAACGGACAAGAAACTCCACAGACATTCTTTTAAATAAAAAAATTGGTTACATCATTCATGTTGAAATTATACATGTGAGAACAATGTAGAAAGACGTGCACGTTAAAAGAGTCTGTAATACAAAGATAAATAAAATAATTTAAAAAACCTGTAATGATAGTTTAAGAGTTTTAAATAAATAAATAAAAAAAATTGTGAAAATGCAAGTTCAACAATAACGCGATACAGAAATTAAGTAAAGATACCATTATATTACAGGATGGTTCAGTATGCTGTCAGAGCCACTTTACTGTCCGTGCTTTGCTTAAGTGGCTCAGGGTTGCATGGTGAGGCAGCCAAGCAATTGATCCGTATGACATCAGAGGATAGCGACTTGCGTAGTGCTATGTTACTGGAACAAGCGGCGCTATGTTTCTTATCTGGCCCCGCATCTAAAGGCATGTGCAGAAAATACGCATTCCACATGGTACTGGCGGGCCACAGATTCTCAAAAGCAGGCCAAAAGAAACATGCATACAGATGTTACAAACAGGCTTACCAGGTGATATTTTTTTTCTGTATTTGAACGTATACGTATTAGAGCGAAATAAATAATAATCCTACAAAAACATTAAAAATGTAAAACAATTTACAACATTCCCAATTAGGTTCGCCTTAAAAAATATAAAGATCAAAAAATGACAAAATTTTATACAGGTAATCAATTTCAAAGTTAAAGCAACAGTAAACAATAAATAGTTCCGGCTGCAAACATTTTCATTTTGTCCATTCTCAATTCAAACATAACGATAATTTTAAATAACTATCATAAGTGTAGAGATCGTCGTAATTTAAACTGCACGCCCCTCCACAAAAATGCATGCACATCATCTATAGATGCATTTGAAACGTGTACGCAATAAGCAGTGGAGAGGCGTGCAATTTTAAATTAGACTATCTCCAAGTGCGGGTAAGAACGGGATTAAAAAAAAAATACGTGTGGCACTCGAGGACTGCCGCGGTAAAGCTATTGCATAGCATATATTCAAAAATAAGAAGATAATATTGTTGATTTAAAATATTTTTTTAAAAAAATACCCCTATACCCCCCCCCTAAATCGCAGAATTTACACAACCGTCAATGACGGCGCACTCGGCGATCGCGCGTCATTGCCTATCCCGCCCCTCCACCCTCGTTCTGCGCGCCCGCCGTCGACTCATCGCAGGTCATTCTTATCGTTCTAACTTTTAAAATATTAGTCCAAATTACTTAGTGTAAAAGACAAATTTTATCTACATTAAATACCGAAAGCGATGAAGGTATTTATTTTGATACGAATTAACTAAATACTCTAAAATATGCAACTTAAAAAAAGTATTCAATTTAAATGTATTTATAGCTCACTATTTTGGCTATAATGGCTTCCACATAAAAGGTAGATATATGCTGTCGCGGACTTTTATTTAGAACTCTTTAAGACAAACAACCCCACAATACATTCTTTTCATGTAACTCCAGCGGTTTAGGCAGCGCACGCAAAGATAGATCTCAGAGGGCAGGATTTTTTCCGACTTACTGGATACTTATCGTTATATTATGGCTAAATCACATAAAATCTTTATAAATTGTAGCCTATGTGTTATTCTGATATATAAGCCACATTACTGTAAAGTTTCATTAAAATCCGTTCGGTAGTTTTTGCGTGAAAGAGTAACAAACATCCATCCATCCATCCTCACAAACTTTCGCGTCAGGTTTTTTTTTCGTTACGGAATTTCTACATTCGGTCGCCGCGCTCAGAGTCTCCGATAAAAGCTATGCAATAGCTTAAAAAATATTGTCTTTCGCGTCATTTCGCACCCATTATGATCGCGTCTGCTATGAACGTTGTGGTATACAGGTTAGATTATTGAGATGAGGCAATAAGGGCAGTTACCCTCACCGTTATAGCTACAGGAAAACGGTCTAAGAAGACAAAATGTCTTTGACCATTTTATAAACTTATGATAGACGGGACTAAGCAAACAAATAGTGGGTGCCCAGGTTATATGGCATTGTTTTTTTCTATGAAAATTTGTATTTGTGTTTTTAATAAACCGTTTTACAGTAAATTGTTAAATTGTCGTCGCCAACGTGTGTTTTATGTTAGTATAGAATAGGCCCATTTTTTTTTAACCAAACGATTTATATCTAGATTACCGAAATTAATGAGAATTATTGATTCTTCTTTTTATTTAGGTGTCGACTAGTTTTAGTGAAAACGGGCATATGGTAGGTATGTGAGCCGTGAGTTAGTCTTCCAATTTTGTCAATCACATTAACAAAGTTGGCAGACTGAGTTAGCTTGGCTTTTGTCTACCTCCCCCGTCTCACGCTCACATACAACAGGCGGTGACTAGCAGTCACGCGCGGACTATAGTTAAGCGAATGCCACAAAAACAAGAAAGTAAAAAAATAGGTAAACATTTAATTATTTGCCTAAAAACATGATGCAATAGTTTTTGAAGAGCTAACGCCCCTGACTGAAACCTGCACTGAAACTCCTAATCTACTTTCTTTAACCAACTAGTCAAATATCGCCGAGTCTAGTTCTATGACAAGTGTCATGCTCACATGACAGGTCACTTTGTGTGCTAAAAGAAAATAATTTATAGCTATATCTTCACGAAAACCAGATCCTATATGTTATAAATGTTGTAGATGGATTGTCGAATCCGCTGTTTTATAAAACAGCTCCGTTATGTAAAACAGCTGAACGTTCAGCTGGATTGCCATTGCGTTATGTTTTTCAAACCGTTTATGCAATTCTGCGTGTTGTTCAGTAATTATAGAAAATCGCTAATCGTCGTTCAGCTGTTTTTCATAACGGAGCTGTTTTGTGAAACAGCTAGCGGTTACATACAACAGCGGATTCGACAATCCATCAGCGATATAAACATGGCAGGTGTACGAGAGCAGCGGTTGGCGGTTAGCAACAGACCACGTGCAGTTCGCGCTGGGCCGCCTGGCGGGCGCACTACGTCTGCCGCGCGACGCGCTGCGCTGGCTGCGCGCGCCGCTCGCGCCCGCCGGCCCGCAGCCGCCGCAGCAGCAGGACGCCTTCCTGCGAGAGTACATGCTCGCGCACCAGGTCAAGCTCACTGCCGCACACTGATCGTGCAATTACAGCCCCGTGTTCATTTGAAAAAATGTTTTGCAACATGTGCTGTTACGAGATGTTCTTTTGTTTACCATGAATACGAAGCATGTAGTCAACAACACTGCAACATTTCACGTTGCCACTTGCCACCAACATTGTTTACTGCAATACAAAAATATGTCGCTGAACAGTCAAATGTTGCACAACTTTATTTCCCAATGAATACGCGACATAAGTGCAGACACATGCATGTCTAAATTGAACTCGTGCATGTCTAAGGTGTAACTAAAAGGTCACCACTACCCACCATATCCTAACTATAATTACAAATTCGAAAGTGAGTTTGTTTGGTTGTTACGCGTTCACGCTAAAATGGCTGAGCAGATTTGCATGAAATTTGGCACATCGGTAGACCACCTGGAATAGGACATAGGATACTTTTTATCCCGGTAGTACGTTCCCGTGGGATAATCTCCGACATGCACGCGGGCGAAGCCGCTTGCAAAAGCTAGTAATTAATAATTCCTATGAAATAGTCTGCCATGTAATTTAACAGAATGAATTTGGAGGTACTGAAACAGGCTCTTAAACTTATGAAAATGTAGTGTAGTGTAATAGATTTGTCGCTCATCTTCAAGAAGGACACGTGTAACAATGCGGCGACCATATCAACAGCAATGGGTGGAAAGTAGCGAGGAGCCTCGGGAGCAGCTGGAGGTGCTGCCCCTGCCGCTGGTCGTGGAGCGGGCCACGAGCGTGCTGTGCGTGGGCCCGGCGCCGCTGGGCTCGCCGCGCCGCCGCGCCGCGTCGTCGCTGGCGCTGGCGCCCGAGCGCGGCGGGGGCGGCGCGGCCGGCGCGGCCGGCGCGTGGCGCACGCTCGAGGAGATGCTCGTGCAGGTGGCGCAGGGCGCGGTGCCCATGATATTCAAGCCCACCGTCGACCTCTACACCGACGCCACCGACTGCGAACCGCTTGTGCCGCAAGGAGGTATTTGCAGCATTTAGGGCTTAAATAATGATTTGTTATTTTTATTAAATGAAGATCTTTTTTACCATTGCCACTCGAAAAGGGGCATTTTATTCATCGATAACAGTGAATAAAACTCTTTTACTCACAAGAGAATAAAAACATTTTGAATTTGGAACAAGCACGAACTATACAAACTATGTACAAAAAATAAATGAAACGTACTGAAAATACCTACTGGCTGGCTAGATGGAGCTATTCCTTAGAAGTTATATAATTAAATTAAATTAAAAAAATCCCGCCAACTTTAGTTAGGTTCTTTTCAATCTGTTATCGTGGTTGTTTTCATTCTAATTTTGACGAAAATGAGACACTGAATACCACTGACTTCGGAATCATTTCGTTCTGAAGCAGCAATTATGGTAGAAAATTTGTTGCCGCCAAAAATGTGATACATACAAATAGCATAATATCACGCCTTGTTTCACCGAAGGGTTGTGTAGAGGTGTACCTTTAGTTAACCCACAATTCGCCAGTTATGTTTTGAAGTCCCATTAAATAGGGGGTGAGCCTATTGCCATCATCCGGGCACAATTCCAGACTCCGGGCTGCTATTGAGAAATTCCTGTTGGAAAAACCCAATAATACTTTGCCCGACCTGAGAATCGAACCCAGGACCTCATGCTCAGCAGTACCGCTTGCGACCACTAGACCAACGAGGCAGTCATATAAATACTACAACTACTACAGATAAATATAACTATACTACTATTTATTTTCTCACAGTCAATGGTAAAAAGTAGAGAACACAGCACGTGAAAAAAAAAATCTAGGTCCTCGTATCCCTCGCTTCGCTCAGTTTCAGCTTCGCTGCTCTCGGGATCCAACTTAGTCCCTCGAGTTAAATTCCCTTTTTTTTATTTGTTGTATAATCTACTATTATAATATTTGGTTTGATGTTAAGTAATTAAGTTCATTTGAATAACCACTTAAATGTAATGTTGTTATGTTTATTCAATTTCAGAACCAATTCAAATCTCGGTCACTTTATGGAATCCCCTGAAGATTTCATTAGTTTTGAAAGATGTGGAACTATTGTGGCGATTCGTACTGGCTACTGACGATGATACGCTGGGAGACGAAGAAGTACTGAGCAATGAGCAGGCGGTGTCTGCGGGACAGATGTTGGAGAGCAACATTATATTTAGTCAGAAAATTAAATCCGTTCTTTTGGAAGGCGATTGCAAAAAAGTATTAATTTTCACTTTGACACCCCTTAGGGTTGGACGACTTAATATTCATGGATTGGCTTACAAGTAAGTGGGTCTGCTGTACGTTGATTATTATAAAACTACGTTTTACGGTTAACAAACCCTCCTGCTGGCAGTTGCCAAAGCTTCTTGGAATAAATGCTGTGTGTGTACTTTTAATGATAACGTTTAGGACAAGTCAAAATGCACATTCCCCATTTCCTAAAATACAGATTTGATTTTTATAGGCTTATCAATACCGGCGAAGGTGGTACCGAAAACGTAAACAATGTGGTAATATCAGGAAAAGTGAACCTAACCCCAAGTGGCAGAAGTCCCGATAAACGACTACAAATTACTGTAATTCCAGAAGCTCCTTGTTTACAAGTAAGTCATTTTCGTAGAAAACTCGTTTCGACCAATGAACTCGAAAGATAATATCAGCACTACCCAGTGCTGATATTATCTTTCGAGTTTCGAAACATTAAATAATAGTCTCTCTAACACTTTATCGCTATGTAAGACACCCGTCTTACATAGCGATAAAGTGTTAGAGAGACTATTATTTAATGTTTTCAATACTTCGTCATAAACTTGTATCTATTAATTTTACAATAATTACAGATGACCTTTTCGGAAACCAGTCCGGATATCATAAGCGGGGAAATGAGAACTGTCGACGTCGAGTTTACTAACGTAGGACCTGTCGATATGAACAACCTCTTTGTTGCTGTCTCCCATCCCGATTGCGTCAATCTTATCACCGGAGACGAAGAGGATGATTTTAAAGTTTTATATGACGAGAAGTATCGTAAACCGCCCGCTTACTCAGGTAATAATATTTTGTTGAATCTTAAACTTGTCAAAACTTTTATCATCAGTAGAATCTATTTTGCTTATACTTTATGGTGTAGAATTTATAATTATCGAGCCTGCTAACTACGGCGCATGGTATCTTTAAGTTGCGCCGCGTCAAATCGATTCGTAAGAGCGATCACGCGCTTCGTGTGAGCCTGCAGCCTAATTACGTAATGCACGATCAATAATAAATTGAAACAAATTGCTAGTCCATTGCTTCATAAGTTCGAAAAAAAAATCTGCTCAATTTTTTTTTCGAACTTAGGAAGCAATGGACTAGCAATTTCTTTCAATTTATTATTGATGGTGCATTACGTAATTAGGCTGCTGCTGCACGACGACTCATATAGTAGTATCAATATTAAAAGATCTTACTCGACATAAGATATAATGTAAGACACGTGCGTGTGGCAGACGAGCGGGCGGCTCGCGCGGCTGGCTGGCGCGCGGCGGCGGCGCGGCACGTGCGCGGCGTGAGCGCGGGCCTGGCGCGCGGCGCGGCCGTGCGCGCGCGCCTGCTGCTGCGCCCGCGCGCCGAGCTGCTGCTGCTGGCCTACTACAGCACCGGCCTGCGCGCGCGCCCCTACCGCCTGCTGAGGCACGTCTTCCGCTTCAGAGTCGCCGTGAGTATGACTACCCTCTGCGATACTACTCGGTGCCCTGTGGCCTGGCGCGCGGCGCGGCCGTGCGCGCGCGCCTGCTGCTGCGCCCGCGCGCCGAGCTGCTGCTGCTGGCCTACTACAGCACCGGCCTGCGCGCGCGCCCCTACCGCCTGCTGAGGCACGTCTTCCGCTTCAGAGTCGCCGTGAGTATGACTACCCTCTGCGATACTACTCGGTGCCCTGTGGCCTGGCGCGCGGCGCGGCCGTGCGCGCGCGCCTGCTGCTGCGCCCGCGCGCCGAGCTGCTGCTGCTGGCCTACTACAGCACCGGCCTGCGCGCGCGCCCCTACCGCCTGCTGAGGCACGTCTTCCGCTTCAGAGTCGCCGTGAGTATGACTACCCTCTGCGATACTACTCGGTGCCCTGTGGCCTGGCGCGCGGCGCGGCCGTGCGCGCGCGCCTGCTGCTGCGCCCGCGCGCCGAGCTGCTGCTGCTGGCCTACTACAGCACCGGCCTGCGCGCGCGCCCCTACCGCCTGCTGAGGCACGTCTTCCGCTTCAGAGTCGCCGTGAGTATGACTACCCTCTGCGATACTACTCGGTGCCCTGTGGCCTGGCGCGCGGCGCGGCCGTGCGCGCGCGCCTGCTGCTGCGCCCGCGCGCCGAGCTGCTGCTGCTGGCCTACTACAGCACCGGCCTGCGCGCGCGCCCCTACCGCCTGCTGAGGCACGTCTTCCGCTTCAGAGTCGCCGTGAGTATGACTACCCTCTGCGATACTACTCGGGGCCCTGTGGCCTGGCGCGCGGCGCGGCCGTGCGCGCGCGCCTGCTGCTGCGCCCGCGCGCCGAGCTGCTGCTGCTGGCCTACTACAGCACCGGCCTGCGCGCGCGCCCCTACCGCCTGCTGAGGCACGTCTTCCGCTTCAGAGTCGCCGTGAGTATGACTACCCTCTGCGATACTACTCGGTGCTCTGTAGGAGACGACCACCGTGTCGCGAATCCTTTACAAATGTTCTACTACGGAGTGGTTGAAACTGTACACGATTATACACCGAACCATTAACTAGCATTTCAAGACCTTTCATTTCAAATAGTTTTAACGAAGTCATAGTTTCAATGAAAAATCTATATTTCCATTTTATCACATTTAGACATGTCGTTTCCAGGAGGCTGTCGAGTTGGCTGTAACTCCTCGTCGAAGTCTTCGGCGTGTCGATGGGGAAGTCGTCGAAAACATGAGTTTGGCGGTTGAAGTTAAAAATATTTTCGCTGAAAAGAGCGAGGAGCTGAACGTAGAGGTGTTGGAGGCATCTCTGTTGAGTCGCCAGTGGAGCCTGACGGGCCTGGTGGCGGCGCGCGGGGCGGCCGACTCGCTCGGCGCGCGCGAGAAACTTCACTTCGTGCTCCGGGCGCGACGTATACTTGCAGAGCCACCGGAAGGACAAGTTCAATATACCCGCGTCAAAATCAACGAGAACCACCCCGACGCTGTGGCCGATATTAACGTGCCTCCCTATTCTAAATTCGTGGTGGACGGTCAACATTCTTTCATTGATGCCCCCGACGCAGCCATGGCTCAGGAAATATCTGGTATAAGAACAGGACTTATACAGTCCATGTTTGTTCTTCGTTGGAAAGTGCATGAAAAAACCAAAGGAAAGGCTGCAGTGGGACAGCATTGCTTATGGCTGGATTGTTTCACAAAAGCTATGTCCCGAGAAAAGGAATATGTGCCTGGAGAAGTGGCTCCCATACAACTTGACGAATTGGAAAGCAAATTAGATTTACGTGACTCCAACAACAAAAGTAAAAAAGACAATGTTGTGATATTTAGATTGGAACATTCCAATCACATTAACCATAATTTTAATGAAATGAAGCTATGCTTGATTCCAATTACTTTAAATATTGTCAACTGTTATGGAGTTCCTGTAAAAGTTTTTATAGACATGTCAAAGCAGAAAAACAGGTAATTGACATTTTATATTTGTTTTAACATTCAATGGTGTCGTAACTAGGGCTCAAGAAACAAGACAGGCAGACAGAAAGATGAGGTAGATACGTAATAGCTGAGAGCACTATTTAATACAGTTATATTTAATTTAAAGAATATCCTTGTCTGTTCAGAAGCATTAAGTACTGACACAATAAACAATTACATGTAATAAAATTTCGTTATTGTTTCAGAGAGTTGTCCGGAGAGCTTGGTTGGGCCGGTGCACTTAGTCACGGATGCGACGTGGAAGCTAAAGAGCTGGGCGTTAGTGTCAATCTAGACAAGTTTGAGTCCAAGCGAGTACAAGTGCGCGGCGTTTGTGCTGCTCCCGGCACTTATCTGGTTGGCTCGGCATTCTTAGTCTCTACTACGGCGGAAGATGCAAATCTCAATGTTTCAAATGTTTCCAACAATACTTCATTATTGGTAGTTGAGCAAGCCGCATAGACTTTTATAATATTTAATTATACTTAAAAAAAAATATCGTTTTCAGTAACTTGACAGTGCGAAGCAAAATAATGTTACGATACTAAAACTATAGTATTTTAGGGTAGTTAGTGAACGAAAATGCGAAAAAAAAAAGTTACGGTAAAGTAACTATGTGCATGTACATAGTTTTAATTGAATTTAATAACCGTAACTTTTTTTTTTCGCATTAGATTATATTTTAGTTCATTTAATTTCGCACATTCTTTTATTGACTTCTACCTTTTTTTTGTCAGAAACTGGTATCCCGCCAACTGTCAAGTTACTAAATACGATTAAAAGTCCAAGTATAGGTGCTAGTACTTCCTTGAGTTCTTCAGGTACCTATAATTTTGCAGAGAATTGCTTTAGCAAAGATTTCGCCAAACTGGCCAACATATTATGACCAAACATTGTCGTTTGTCAGGTTACTTTTACCGGGGTTTTTTATTATGACTATAATTAACATGATATTGTATTCCATGTTAAGTACGAAGTAGACTGTATATTATTTACTTCGTAGTATTACTTATGTAATCATAGGCATGTAGGTTTAATTTGATTGCTAAGTGTTAAGCGTTTATGTTTTAAGTTATGTATGTAGGTACAATATTATTGTTTTTAAATTGCAATCATTATAAAAATTCCATATAAAACTTATTTTTCTTACCACATCCACAAACACTACTTCTGTGTAAAGGTGCAGTTACATCTATGCAACAACTGGCGATTTTGGGGAAAGCAACATATTGTTAGCAACACTTGCCATTTGTTGAATGAGTCTTGCAACAGAGTGTCGTCCACAAAAAGATGAATAACTTTTTCATCATTCCACTGAATTTCCATTTTTAAATACAAAACGAACAAAAAATATGGTTTGTAGAAACAATATTGTTGAATAAACGCATCAGATGTTGCTTGCGCAACTGTTGCTTCCCACAAAATCGCCACTTCTTGAACAGATGTAAATGTACCTTTAGCTACAAGTTTATGACGCAACGTGTAGGCCAAATGGAATATATTTTATTGGTAGCAAATGTTAATAACTAAACACAATTTTATTGTTTTCCCCAACGACTGCACAATAACTCTTATATAAATCTTTAAAATAAGCATGGTAAAATATTATTTTTACTGTGAAAAGAATTATTTTCTTATTTTATTATGTGGTAAGTTTCTTTGGACTATATTAATTTATATTGACCACGTTTAGCCCAACTCGACATTTTCTCGTATGGTGATCGTTGACCGATGATAATAATGCGCCTTCTAGCTATATTATTGGTAATTAGTTAATACCAAATTATTAAGATTTCGAAATCAAAATGGAACCTTTATAACATCACTTTTTTGTCCGACTGTCAGAGGGTTATCT
The DNA here is from genome assembly GCA_914767755.1 of Agrochola circellaris. NCBI lineage: Eukaryota > Metazoa > Arthropoda > Insecta > Lepidoptera > Noctuidae > Agrochola > Agrochola circellaris. Next base: position 10,879,313 of record OU611841.1, on the reverse strand, counting down.
CGAGATCTATGCAACGTCGCGTAGGAACTAGGAATTTGAATGTTTGCTTATTTAGGTCTGGTCGGTGACGCGCTTACAGATCGCCAGTTAAAGGTCGCCGCAAAATGTTTTGTTTTAATTTTTCACTGATCAGTTGTTAGGAAAAAATATGTTTTTATTTTTATAGTTTTATAAAAACTCCCTGTACCTATAGTTTTATAAAAACTATACAGGTCGCCCCTGCGTTGAAATTTTACGACGGATATAAAAAAAAATTAAAAAAAAACAGCTGTTCCATACATTTTGACCGCGTAGGTATTGAACTTTTCTATGAATAAAAACTATACAGGGCGCCCCTGCGTTGAAATTTTACGACGGATATAAAAAATTAAAAATAAACAGCTGTTCCATACATTTTGACCGCGTAGGTACCTATTGCACTTTTCTATGAAACAGCTGTTTTTTTTTTTTATAACCGGCTGAAAATTTCTATTTCATACACTACTCTGTATGCGAAAAACTGGTAGGCAACTTGGAAGTTATTTAAATGCTGATCGCGCGGTAAAATTTGCTTACGCGATGCAGGATTTTGCGTGTCGTCAGAATGATGCGTAGGTCGCATGTGGCGATGTAGGTAGATACCGCCACAAAACTACGGCGTGCGTTGCGAGGTTTTTTTTCCAAAAATGTAATAAAATAAAAAGTCAAAGTTATATTCTCGAGACGAATTAGGTTAGAAGGCCTTCGTAAATCGTAAGGAAGCACCTATTTTCAGTTTTCATACAGTAGGTATCGAAAGGCGTTCCCGTTAACCCGCAAAAAAACTAATTACCATAAAAAACATTTATAATAAACTATTCACAAAACAAAAAAATTGATACGTAAAAGAAATATTCACTCTACTACTAATATCTTTGTGAATATTTTAAGCCTAATATTTTTTTTTTAAATATACTTACTGTATTTTGTATGTATCTACGCTATACCATCGTGTGTTAACTTGAACGCCTTTCGTTAGTTAAATGTATATTTATTATTTTCAGCAATGATAAGTGTCGCAAACCGCTATAATTTTCTTTTAAAATATGCATCATTATCTAATAATTTTATCAAAATCAAAAATTTTGCTTTATAAACCAAAAATAAAATGGGAAACTGCTGTTTCTCCAAGGACGCTAAACTAAACATTTTTAGGGTACCTACCCCCCTTACACGCACCGTAGGGATAATTTTTTCTCGTTTAAAAAAAAAAAAAATATATATATATAAAATATATATATATCTATTATAGAGTGAGGTTGAAAAAATCCTGTTTAATGAAATTAAATTCATCCCAACTACGGAACCCTTCATTGTGCGTGGTCCGACACGCATTTGCCCGGTTTTTTATGTGTAAGATCTTTCCACTCACTTTCCTGCAATCTGACGTGTATAACAGGAAGTCGGGGTAGTGCGCGCTATTTTATTTGACCAATGAGCGCGCGTGGTGCTATAGAGTTGGCCGTCATAAACGACCTTGACGAGACCCCGCCCCATTAATGTTGCTTATTACCAAGATGTTATTAACATAAGCGACTACTGTAAGGCACGCTCGTTTTTTTATCATATAGATTTTTTTTAATGCTGGGGTGTCTCCTATCATTGTGCTGAATTCATGGTAACATTGCACCCTGGATATTGGAAGTTACCAAATTTTATATAGCATGACTTCAAGAACGTTTTTGAAATGTCGCTTGCCTCAGCTGGTAATCAAACAGACACAATTACGGTTAAAATACATCCTGTATTGTTATGGCACCAATCGGTGGGGTCCATCGAATATGTTAGGGATCAAATCTCTCTGCTATTCGTTGAAAGTGTTGCCCGCACGAAAATTTTCTTCGACGCGCCGGTATTCCATTCTCCTTCCGATCGCGACCAGTGACGTGGCTAGGGGACGAAATTAGGGCAAGTCGACATAATAATACGTATAGTAAAATTAAAAAAAAAACACTACCTATACCCGGGTGGCGGTAAAGCGTGGCGCGTGGTCGGACTAGCGTTGGTCACTTGGACTGTTGTTTCCGGACTGTGTAAATGCTCTGTCGAAAGGGAGAGCCATCTTGGATTATTGCACGATAATTTTCACTAACAATCAAAGCATTAGCGCGATAACGTTTTAGCGAGCTAAACATACGAAGCTTCGGCACGCATTAAGCTTTCTGCAGACTAGGGCGACGCGACAGCGCGACGCGACAACAACAACGGTCAACGCGACAACGGTTATTGTTATACCCTGAAGTTTTCTTAGAAACTGTATTGTTCGTGTCGCGTCGCGCTGGTCTGAACGAGCCTTTACTCTGGCACGTTTGACGCAGATGCGGCGGGGCATAAGCACCAGTCGCTACGGACAAAAGAATCAATCCGGGTACTAGATGGAGTAGATGGCACACATCACACATGTTGACAAATTATTGACAACCGATTTCCACACAAGTTTTCAGTAACCGGTGCCACTTTCTGACTTCCTCTCATGTATTCATTTTTTATTTTATCCAGTCGCGTAACACCACACATCCCTCTTCTCTAGCATTCTCTGAGTGATGTGTACCTGCCGGTGCAATAATGACCAAACAAAATCATGTAAAATATAGGTATTATGTAATCTATAAAAAAAAAAAACACCATAAAATGTAGTTGTTCATTTTATGGTGTTATTTATTATAAAAAACATTTTTAAATCTATTTGAAATGATGATGGTAATTGGAAAAATCAAATATTTACGAAAATCTTAGGATTATAATATTACAAGGATTCCAATCGTTTTATTTTTATCTTCATTTACAACGATGCAGATTTCTTGCCTGTGGCAAGTGCCATAGTACATACTAATTCCATGGGCAAAAAAAATCAAAATGTTGGTATGGTAAGCCACAGACAATTAAATCGCACAGTGTAAATAAGCTTAAAAATAATGTAAAAAAAATACATGGCAACATTGATGGGAATAATGATGCTGGTAGTACTGGTAGGGTAGGTAGTAATTTAGTAAAGTAGTGGATAGGTGGGCGTCCATCTTGAAATTTTACTGGGTTTGAGCCGGTTTAGTTCTAATAAAAGTGTATTTTGTAGCTCGGAGTTCATATTAATCGTTAGTTTTCAAGAAGTTTTACGTATGCCGAAACTATTTATTGTTTAAAATAGGATTAACTACAGTTATGCTTTAGGTATGAACGTCTGCTAAAACATTTAATCGTTTGACGAGTAATGGCGTGCGTTTTTCTCTTTGAAGACACTTTCATATTTTATTCCATGTCGTCAGATCCTATGAATAGTAACATGAAACGCATGTGATCTATAATTGTGTAAATGTCTTCATTATTAAGAAATATGCTTCAATAAATATGTTAGTTGGACAGTAATCGTAGCTGGATGTCGTTTTTAGGTTATACATCACAATACTTTAATTGAATAGTGACTTGTAATCATAACCGCCTATGATTCGATTCGTCTGGTCGAATCATTATGCATGAACACATTGCAATTAAGTGGAGTTCTTCACCAACATGAATTTATGAAAGTGACGTAGAAAATATTTATTCGCAGTATCGTTACTCAAGACATACGCGATTTCCGGAAAGACTATCGCTGATAAAAGCTTAAATTGGCGGAGGCATAGCACGATGGCAGTGCCGAGTAGAGCGCGGGTATATGCCGATGTGAACTCACAACGTCCGAGAGAATACTGGGACTATGAAAGCTATGTGGTTGACTGGGGCAACCAGGAAGACTACCAGTTGGTGCGTAAGCTTGGGCGTGGAAAGTACAGTGAAGTATTCGAGGCAATAAATATCACAAATAATGAGAAGTGTGTAGTTAAAATATTGAAGGTGAGTCACATTATATCATATTATAAACGCCTTGAAGTCTAGTTCTTCATTGTTTACATTGTATGCATAATCTAATGACTATGTCCTACTATGCTTCGACTAAGCATAAAAATCACTGTTTTATATGCCCTAATTACAGAATTTTATTCCAGCCTGTTAAAAAGAAGAAGATAAAAAGAGAAATAAAAATATTAGAAAACTTAAGAGGAGGCACAAATATAATTACTTTACAAGCTGTAGTCAAAGATCCTGTTTCTCGTACTCCAGCACTCATTTTTGAACATGTGAACAATACTGATTTTAAACAGCTGTATCAAACACTGTCAGATTATGATATAAGGTAAAACTTTCATATATATTATAGTGGCATTGGAGGAATTGCTCAGATAGCAGACTGAATCTTAACATAATTAATTAAATAATGCTATTGAGTTATATAATTGTACAATCAATGTTTACTTCATTACAGATATTATTTGTATGAACTGCTGAAGGCATTAGATTATTGCCACAGTATGGGCATCATGCATAGAGATGTGAAGCCCCATAATGTGATGATTGATCATGACCACAGAAAGTTGCGTCTCATTGATTGGGGGTTAGCCGAGTTCTACCACCCTGGGCAAGACTACAATGTTCGTGTTGCTTCTAGATATTTTAAGGTATGTTACTTAATAATGATCTTGTTATGATGAATTAAATTTTTCTTGTTGATCTATATAATTGTTAAAATAAATTTATTTTATAGTTAACATAAACTTTCAACTTGTTTTAGGGTCCAGAGCTCTTGGTGGATTATCAAATGTATGATTATTCTTTGGACATGTGGTCATTAGGATGCATGTTAGCATCAATGATCTTCCGCAAAGAGCCATTTTTCCATGGCCATGACAATTATGATCAACTTGTGCGTATTGCTAAAGTGCTGGGCACTGAAGAGCTATTTGAATATTTGGATAAATATCATATAGAATTGGATCCTCGTTTTAATGATATACTTGGCAGGTATGTTGTCTGGTGACTATATTGAAGGAATTTACAAAAGAATTGAGTTTATACATGTTCTTATTCTATCTTTTTTTAAAGGCATTCTCGTAAGCGATGGGAGCGGTTTGTGCACTCAGAAAATCAACACTTGGTGTCTCCTGAAGCATTAGATTTCTTAGATCGTCTTCTACGCTATGATCATTATGAGAGATATACTGCTCGTGAGGCAATGGAGCATCCGTACTTCTGTAAGTAAAACTTGATGAATCATGTTTAAATTTATCACTAACAGTTCGAAAACCACTAGACATACTAAGTTTAAGAGTACAATAAGTTATACTTCCTAGTATGAAAATAGTAGATATTCTTGATTTTTGTTAACTCAAGCTCATTGTTTACTTTAATGCAATTTATATTTTTTCATAAATCATAAAACCGCTTCTAGAAAGGTTTTGCTTTAGGTACTTGTTACTATACTGGAGACCCATAATTTTACTAAGATAGCATTGTAATTTTTTTATGAATATTGATTGCATAGTGTGCACAAACAGACATAAGAAGAGAAAGAGAATACTTCATCGTTGTAGGCGACGCTACAGTAACGTACCCCTGGACCTATTATTTTATTGAATCTATATTATGCACATCCAGATTAATGGGCTTGCTAGGGTGCTAAGGCGAGATCGACTGTATCACACAAATAAAAAAACTATAAATCGCCGCCTGCGTCCGCAATTAAGTGAGTAAGGCGGAGGCGGCAGTCCGAGGCCTAACACCGGGCAGCGAGTGTGCGATAGTTTCACACATATATCTGCTCCTCCTTCCAGCCATAGTGACACGTCTTGCTAACAACTGTAAACAAAACACTTCTAACTAAAGCCTCTATTGCCTGCTACAACAATTCGCAATGCACCGTAGTCGCTCGTGCCTCCGCACGTTCACTTTGGCCAAGGCCTAAATACTATTATTTGGAAGATGTGACAAGTACTAGTACTCATAATCGCACTGGTCTGAAGGTCAAAATCACTTTGTCAAAGGAAATAGCTAAGTTACTAAGTACCTTTTTCGATCATGTGCTATCTCTGTCCTAACCTCATGACAATCAAATCAAAGGCCCGTGTGCGTCTGCAGAGATACTCGTCCTGCTATTTAATTGTTTATGATAGCAATCATTTGTAAATTCTTTTGTATTACAAACGAATTTGGACGTGAGCATCCGTAAAATCACACACCGTCGGAAACCAACTTTAGGTCGGCCACATACATACCGAATTATGTTTCGGAATTCCGTTTCAAGGCAGCAAATCCATACAAAAGGCTGGCCACATACAGACAGAATTCCGTTACGAAATTTCGAATCGGAGATAATTTCGACGTGTGTGATATTGTATGGATTTGCTACCTTCGAAATACCGAATCGATATTTCCCTTACATGCTAAATAATACTGCTGTAAGTTGAGTAATAGAAAAGTTATATTTTGCTAACGTCGGGATTTATTTGATCCTAGCGAGCTATAATACTTTTATGGAAGTGAGTGAAACTACCAATAATAATCAGTCAAGATAAGCCACCAAACGTGGCGTTTACAGCTACTGTCAAAATGTAAAATTGTATTTATTTTTGTATTTTGTTGCTTCAGATCCGATTGTGAAGGAGCAGGGGCGAATGGTTTCTTCCAATTCTCCAACTCCCAATGCATTGCAAGGACCAATAAGTACTACAGAATAATTGTTACAAAGAGGTGTTAAATGCTCTTTATAATGTATTGATATGATATACTTGTACAAGATTCCGGAAGAAAAACACTGTAAAAATAACACCATAAAGAGGCCACTGATGGTGTAAATACATACACAGGGACAGTGAAGGACTCCAATTCTGTTTAACAAACACTGATAATATAATTCCAATGCTTGATATAAATGGAATAATTTGGAAAGACAATATAATTTAGTGTTTAATATTAGTAAATCTGGTTTATTCATTGTTTTAAAAGTGTTTTTATCTCTGGTATAAACTGCTGACATACATTTGTGAAAGTGCTCGTGTACTCAAGCTGAGTAGATATCTTGTGGTGGGGAGGGGTTCAAATTGTCAAAGTAAATTCTGAAACATCCATTTTTATATGAAATTCGATAATAATTAATTATTGAGATAAAGGAAAATGCATCGAGTTTCATTGCACTTGATCTTTTGCATTTATTAACCTATGGTATTGATATTGTAATTACTTGTATAATATATTGGTAACACCTGCATACCATTTGCAAATACTGGTTAGCAGCTTTTCGTTGGTACTCTACTTATTAAAATTTTGTATTTATGTAATAGAAGTAAAATGTAGATAATGTGTGATATAAATACAAAATTTTAAGATGATTAATTAATCGTTTTCTTTTATTACGTATTTTATAAAAGAAACCAGCTACTTCTAACATTATTAGATATTGTCGGATTTAAACATTGTTTTCTATTAGTATATTTTTAATAAGTTACGTTAGCTGTCCTCATAAATATTATACATAGCGAAAATCAAATCGTATCTTCAATTGGAAGGTGAGCCTCATGGAGTATAATTTATTTTTAGTGTGATAACTTCAAGTTGTTGCATAAAATTTTCTGAATAAACAATACTAACTTTGCCTGGAAATGTTTTGGATTATTTACGTTCGAAGATCAAAAACTTCGCATCCTTATAATATTGATTGTTTGTTCTGTTGGTGTAAAAAATACTTTTGCAAAAGGGCGTAGACCTTAATAAATGGTTGACATAGATAGATACGTTTTCATTCCTCAGCAGCACTGAGTTTAAGGCTTTTTTGTATCAATTAGTACCGGTTGTGAGTTACGTTATGAGGCTATTACAGGCGTAGGCAAGCCCTATCAAAGAGTCTCAAGGCGTGAAAACGTGACAGACATACACAGTTACATTCGCATTTATATTATTATTAGTAGCGATAATTCCCCGACACGGCACGCCTTAATGGGGGGGAGACACTACCAATTGATCCTGCTAGGTAACGCATCATAGCTGGTGTTGCCCGTCAAACACCATCATATTTAAGCTTGTTCGTGTTATTTAAATAATCATTTAATTATTCAATATAATGCCTGTAAGCCGCTACATACACTGCATAACTGAATTGTAATAATAATATTGTGCAATCAGATACTGGTCCTTGAAAACATTCAACTGACAGGCAGCTGACCGTTACCAGCAAGGGTGGCGTCATCTGTAATGAGCTTTGACTCATCCTCGCGACTCTGTGAGACAGACGTAATGTGCGTCTGCACCCCAATTGCATGACAGACTTTCTATCGTAATCCGAAGGTTTTTGAAGTTACATTACTTCATGTATTGGAACAGTTCGTCTCCACAACCAGGTAAATAAAGAAAATCAAAAAGAAAGGCATTGCGATTGTTAGTGTGTTACGCAATTGGATCACTGGATTTAGATAAAACATCGGGTAAACAAACAACATTATAGCTCAATTTACATAACCAGGGAATGGAATAGAAGCGATTTTTGTTACAATAAACTAACTTTGTAATTTGTGAAACTCGAACACCAGAGACGAGCTAAAAACGTCGCGCGTCTTCCGGAGAATTGTCGCGCATTCTCGGGAAATCCTTCAGCTAGCAGTTTGTTTGTTAAATTCGCTTCCATTTATTTAATACTTAATGCACACAAATCTACAGAGGCGGACATAATGCCATGGGCATTCTCTACCAGTCAACCTTTGGGTGATGCAAAGACAAACTGTTAGGTGTATTAACGATAATTGAGGACTAAATATTTCTTTAAATATAAAGACATATAGGTATATATACCTATTAAAAACTATAAATATAATATACAACCTTAGTTTTTGTTTACCCTAAACCTCTTAAGGGGTCATTGTACTCATCATTATGAAAAACTTTCACTATGGGACAGACGTTGAAATCGCGAAAAAAAAATCAGCTGTTCCCTACATTTCGACGAGATATACGAACATAAATGTAGGGAAAAGCTGTTTTTTTTTTTGCGATTTCAGCCTTTGTCCCATAGTGAAAGTTGTTCATAATAATGAGTACAATGACCCCATATGAGGTTTAGGGTAAAAAAAAACTAAGGTTGTATATACCTTATTTATTATACTTACACAAATACATTCAAATAAAACAAACATGGGAAAACATTACTGCTGAGACGATACTGCCAGCTTCTTACGAATGTGCTCGCGAGTTTGGTTGCTATCCTGATTTCCTGGGGACCGCATTCCACAGAGAGATAGACTGAACGAAGAAGGAAGAGTGAATTAAGTCGGTGCGGTCAGTGGGACACTGAAGAAGATGATTATGATGAACGTAGATTCCTAGTGGTTGGCGCGAATACACTGAAAGTGGTGGTATAGCTGTTCCTTTCATTCCCGTGACACCACAAGTGGTGGTGGTGTCACGGGGAATGAACGTAGATAACTAATTGAAGAGAGTCAAGAAATGAAAATACAACCGAATTGAGAACCTCCTCCTTTTTGGGAAGTCGGTTAAAAATACGTGGTCTGCGATCTTTGCGCTGGCGTATGGGCAACCACTTTAGAAGCGACCGTTGCGCAGAGACATGATCATATTTACCTACACAGATTGAAAACGAATCACCATAATCGATGATAGGGAAAATAAAGGACTGCACAAGCGTTGTCTTCGTACTCGATGGTTATAATTTTTTAAGTCGGTGTAGAGCCCGCAGCGTTCCAGTAAACTTCTGGCTGACCCTAGCGACTTGAGTATGCCAGTTTAGGGTACTATCAATGTGCAAGCCAAGGTCCTTCACATCAGCGTCAAATGGAACGATCGTGAAGAGAATTGGTGGCAAGGTTGTAGATACCATCCACCTTGCTAATACGACGAGGACTCGTCAAATGATTATCGCCTGACATTTTTTATGGCTATCAAGTGCCTATTAAATTTTTCAATAGCGTCAGCTATTTTATCGACCTTCCCAAGGGAAGGTGCAAATGACTTGCAGTTGTATGTCAAGACATACAACTGCAAGTCATTTGCATATAGATGATCGCACACTGAAGCTCGGAATTTATGAGATATATGAGAAGAGAATCGAAAATAGAAGAGTACGCCAGATTCAGAATCACCAGCATGAAGAAGAATCCGAAACAAGAACGGACTACTGACGTTCCTGAAGGTAGGTATAAGAGGAGACCCATAACAACGTATCGCCGCGCAGATTTCTCTGCAGCATCGAAGAGCTCGCTTGAGGTTACCACGGTGGGAGGCGGCAGTATGCACTGGAGTCTGCTAGATCTACTTATCAAATCGAAATAAGGTATATATTTTCAATGCTTGGTGATCGACCTTGGACCATAACGAGGCGCATGCCATAGCAAGGATGCTCCGGTAAGCTGGCGGACGCTCGCGGTATTTTTCTTGTCAGTGTGCGCTGGCGGATAGAAGAATCCCCCTCGATGCTCTCCCCTGCCGTCCGCCAGTCTGCGCAGATTGCAAGATTTTCCAGGAAACTTCCAATTTTTCTTTCCTTAAAAACCTAATTCTGACCATTACGTACCTACTTTAAAAACGAAAAATGAAATCGGTCCAGCTGTCGTTCTCAAGTGATGAGCTCATCAATGAACAGCATTTCATTTTTATTTTTAAATATTTTATTTATGTAAGTATTTTAGATATAAATAAATATCATAATATAAATAATAATAATACTATAAATCATCACGGAAACTTAACGGATTCTGAAAGTTGGTGATCGTAATTTCTTATTTTATTTTTAGGAAACAGGATTACGCTGTATGCTACATTTCTCATCTGAATTCCAATTTCCTATGAACAATCGCGTAGCGAGGCGGGTGCGCGGGGCGGCCCACACGGTGGACTGAAATCGCGAAGTACCTACATTTTTGAAATCTACTTAGTAATACAATATTTTTATGTTATGTGACTTTTTTCATAAATCAATTAGGTACTTTCAAAGTTATAGGTAGTTACAATATTGTTTGAAAAAACAAAATTGATATACTTATTAGAATTGTATTGCAAAATATAGTCAAATTAATCTGCGTTCGCAATTTATTTGCCAAACATATAAACAAACTAGAGTTTTAGGAAAAACAACTGTAATGCCGACACATAAGATTCAGTTTGCGCTACTTCATATTTTTTTATGAATTAACAGTACTAGTCAGTCTAAAATCAACTGTATTTACACTTTCATAAAGTTGATGTTTGTTTAAGTGAAAATAACATCAATTTGAATAGACATTAGACTTAGTTGTAAGTACGGGCAACGATATTCCACATAACTTCCGTGACGTCATTAGTTCGTGTCCAAAACACAGCCAAACCGGTTTTCTTATTAGTAGAGAAGCGCAGTCAATTGGTGAGTCATTAGCTGCGATAATAAAAATCAAAAGAACCGCGGCGGTCACGGGTTATCCCACTAATCCCCACTGACAATCCCCATCAATGATTGGTGGATTTGTGAACTTTCTTGTCCACAAATCCCCATCGTTTCAAAAATAAAATGCAAACAACATGTTATATATGAATCATGAAGTCTTTATTTACGGAGGTCAGGACCCATTGTTTATTTTTATAATCAAACAAATTATATATATATAATGGCTAAATTAATAGCCTAATCCCTCGCTGAAAAGGCCAAACCTTTGCTATTACGGAGATATTAGCTGATGATAAGTATCAGGAGAATTTGTTTTTTTTTATGTAAGTAAACCCATTATTGCATAATGAATATACTTCTGATTAATAAATGATACCTTTGTCAAAGGGCTACGGTTGATTTAAAAAAAACTCGGCCAAGTGCGCGTCGGACCACGCACAATGAAGGGTTCCGTAGTTGGGATGAGTTTGTCCCCAGAACAAACTTAACAGTTAATAGTTGAAAAACATGGTCTCCCATAAATTCCAACTGCAAATGTAAGTTTGTACGCACAATATTGAGAGATTTGCCATGTTACTTTAAAACCATAGACTTCTTATAGGTTTTCCTGTAATCTATAAGTTTAGAACGATTTTCTGTATTTTTTTCAACATTTTTAGCTTAGTTCTTTCGGAGATATGAGTGTACTTATGGTAAATTTTCATATATTTTCTTAAATAACTATAAATCTATTTATTTAAAATTATAAAAAAAATATTATTGAGACCCTCACAGTAAACCCTTTTATACTACACGTTTCCTATAGGACCCCTTAGTTATTATTTAACTTTATTTTATTAATTTCAAGGGTCTACTACAGTTCAGAAGATACCCTGCGACTGTGACAGACGGATGAACAGCGGAGTCTTAGTAATAGGGTCCAGTTGACATCCTTTGGGTACGGAAACCTAAAAGCAAATCCTATATAGCCTATAACATCGCACGACCTATTCGAGTCTCTAGACATCTTACGCTTAGAGGTTAAAAATAATCCCACATACAAAGATACATAGATAGGTACGTGTGAAAAACATAAACCAGACATGATTAATTTTTTTCACGCGTGCCTATGTATTTTTGTATGTGTAATATGTGTATGTATCTTGCTTTCGCGCAGTCCGCTAAAAAGCATGCTACCACGAAAGAAACACCTATTACTCATTTTCGTTGTATCTATAAATGAGTATAAAATACGCGGTTTATAGGTACTAATTACCAGGTCTGACCGCTTAGTTCATCTAAAGTCTAAACATACATAACACAATGGAATTTGATGCGGTTTTCATTATCATTTAGATAACATAATATTTAAATTACTTATAGTTATTAGTATAGAAATCGGGTCGCTAAAGGTATAATTCCGAACAAAGCCGCACGCGGCATTGCTGCCGCGTCACTACTGGTCCCCCATACATTTTCTATAGGTTTAAGTATATGAGATTACATTCCGTGCACGGCAGCAATGCTGCGCGTCATTGCTGCGTGGCATTGTCGTCTAGCCGCCGTGGCAGACCAGTAGTGCGGGGTTTCATCACAGTGTTATAAAACGTGAATGTTGACAACTGTTGGGAAGTAAACCACGAACAGCAGTGCAGCGCTGCCGGTGCTCGGTATCACGCGGCAGGAAGCATTGACGCGCAGCAATACCGGTATATGCGGCGTTTTCGGAAATTACCTTAATTCAGAAATAAAATACATGTACCTCCATCTTGAACTTTTTATGACTTTATAACTTTTTGTATATGTAGTGGTAATTTAGATTGACTCATTTCTAAATGATTCCTGCTGCAGCCATAACAAAGATATTTATGAATTAGCGGAAACATGGAGGGATTGACGTCTTGAAGATTGTTGAGAAGATCTGGATTATTTTCTAAATCTTGCTTTAACTGAGTATTCCCAAATGAAACGGTTCTTGATAAGTTAGTTGCTTCAAGAGCTGATAGTTTCATATTCTTTGTGTGCAGGTCGCTCTGCAAAAAAATAATGCAAATAAATTACCATTTATTGAAACTCCGTACTAAGGCCGTTTGTCCACCACTACGTCAATGGGGCGTCAACGAGAACGAGATGACGGCGCCGAAGTAGTGATAAATACATTTACTACGACCGCGTGTCCACCACACGTCCGTCAACAGGACGTCACGTTCGGTTTAAATAATCTCGTTTCTCGTTTTCGTCCCGTTGACGGACACGGTGGCAGCAGACAGAGAGTGAACGCCAGTTCAAGTATTACGACTGACGTCCGACCGTCGACTGTACAGGAATATGAATGAAATAAATGTGAAAGTGGTGCCGTCATTGTAATGGCCGTAAAATGACGTTTAACGGTGTAAAAAAAAGCTCTTTTGGGGTGGCCGATATATGTACGACGGCACCTTGAATTTATAATGCATTTGAAAAGAGAGATTCGCTTCTTTAGATTCTTATAGTTCCGTTGAGCGTCTGAAAAGGCGCCTTTTAATGAGGCAGACATAAAAAGTTTAAATTATTTAGAATGTCATAACTTTAAGCTATTTAGATTGTCATAACTTTAAGCCTTTATTTGTACACTAGCAGCGCCCCGTGCGGCCGTGGTTTCACCCGCATAAGTCTCGATTCCGTGGGAATATTGGGATAGAAACTAAAGTATCCTATGTCCTAACCCAGGTCATGGTCAATCCATGTGCCAAATTTCATCCAAATCCATTCAGTCGTTCTAACGTGAAAGCGGATCAAACAAACTCACATTTATAATATTAGTAAGGAGTATTCCGCAATAAATGAATATAAAAAAAAGTTTTGATATACCTCACAGATAATGCATCTCTCATGTGTTTTGTATTCATTTTTATGATCACCTATTTTGTCAGCAGTTTTACAAACAGTTGATATAGTGGCCTGGAAGTTCTCTTGAAGATCTGATACAAATGAAGAGATTACTGACTGCAGGCTGTTGTTCTTTATATGGCTGTGGTACACAGGAGTCAATTGCTTTATGTCAACATAGTAGTTCAATTCCTCATTACTGATATCTTTTATTGGTTTTATTATTTTCACATTTTCATCACGAACATCACAGAAACCCTGGAAATAATTTCAAATTAGCAAGTTTATTATTTTTGTGTTCTACATTCATTATTTTTAAGGAAAAATTTCAATTTATTGCTTGAGTATAGCTTGTATGTAGCCGTGTGTACCTCACGGCTACATATCAAGCTATACTCTCATTGTACGGAAATCCTAAGCAATGAGAGATTAACTTATACTGATAGCTTGATGTGTAGACACGTACTAATCTACATACAAATATACCTACATTTGTATTAACTTCTGGATTACATATATATTTATGATTAACCATGAGATTACAACTTCATGTTTTTGTTTTCTATCTGAACAGACAGCACTGCTGCTAGGGAGTTTGTAGCGCCACTTCTTCTTCCCAGCTAAAGCACTAGGAAGTGGTGAAGGATGGGCGTTTTGGGGGACTGACTTATGTAATTTTCATGTTCGAAAAGTGCTGATTCTCAGCCTAGTTTGAACACATGACTTTTGAATTTGAATTTTGAATGTGTTACCTATAAAAAGTAGTATATGGTTACTTACAATATCATTTTGAACCTGTGATCCCCTACCGACAGCAAGGTTGGATAACAAGTTAATTGCCAAAGTATTTGTTGTTTCTGCAGTAAAAACAGCATTACATTTCAGTTGCTTTGCATATTCAACCAGCAAATTGCGTTTAATTTTCAGCAGAAAATCTGTAGCTGCTGATGGAGGCATAGTGTTTAACATATCATGAAATGCTATTGTTACATTTTCTTCAACATCTGGTATGCAGTTTGCTTCAGGTAACTGATAATTTGTGTTCATATACACTGCAAGGTGGATTATATAAACATTGAAATTATACTTTTGACATTGTTTAATTACTGATTCTGCTAAATCTTTGCTGTTGTCATCTGCAATTTAACAAAATAAAATTAGTTTTATTTTTAAACACCTTAATATCTAAAACAATACATTGACATATAATTTAATTACTGGAACAAGTATTTGATAAGTCAAGGAAACTTGAATCTTTTCAGGGAACAACTGAAGGTTCCAAGGTTGCCTGGAAGAGATAGCAGAAAGTGATAAGGCCGCCCATTGTATGTTTTGTTGTGTTAAATTTATTATTTGCTATGTATTTTCTGGTGTACAATAAAGTATATATAAATATAATATAATAAACTGACTACTGCTTACTAAACAAACAGCCATGCAATGCTAAATAGTGGAGACTATCAATAATTCAATACTTACCTATCAATTTATTGTTTTAGGTTTTCATGTACCTAATTAACATTTTAAAACAAAAAGTAATTAGAAAAGCTGTCTGCTTAGTTATACTTACCAAATAAATGTATAAAGAATGGAGCTATCCGTAGTTTCTTAGTATTATCTAATGATATACCATGGTGCACTAAGTCTAATAACACTGTAGAACCCACGCCTCCTGAGAGACCAATTAAAACATTTTCATGCGGTGACAAAACTTTATTTTTGCCAATACATGCACGAAATTTGTGATTAGTGCTAACCATAAAACAATCATCACAATAATAATCCTTTTTTCTCAATACAACTGTTTTAGGAGATTCACACTTTTTACAGGCCATGTTTATATCTTTTAAACCTTATATTGTAAGCATTGGAATACATCCCAATTCCGATTGAGTGATTATTAATGTTTTTAATGTACAGTAAGTTGGGTTATTAAATTGTGCAGCAGTGACATTTATTACACCCGTGTGATACACGTATGATTGACATTGACAAAGAATAGACATTTGACACTTATTGTCAAATTTCTTAAATCATAGGGACTTGAAACATGGAATTAGTTAGTACCATGATATTCATGAAACCACTCTCTTGTGAAACACTTGACTTGAAATGAGTGTTGCCATTGCTGATTCCATACATTTTGGTGATTGGCTTCTATAATAATGTAATGTACCATTTAGACGGGGTCAATCCCCGAAACAATCCAGTAAAATAAAAAGGCAAAACGGCTTGAGGACAATCCAATGCAGTGGACTGTCTCTATTTATACAATGCTAATATTGGATTGGCTTACAGTATTGTGTCGGTGATTGGCTTGTCTAAATGGTCCATTAAAAAAGTACCATTCATGTTCAGTTGTACGTTTTTATTTTTGTTTAAATTTGTATTGTTTGTAGTTATTATATTATGTAAATACTATAAAAATGTAACACGTGTAATGAAACACGTGTTGCATAAATATAATACTTCAGCGTACTTTACGAACTACAAAGATGAACACCTGTTATAATATAACAGACGTTCATCTTTGTAGTTCGTTGTGGCCAGATTATATTCATAACTGCAATAACACCACATCTGGCTATGTATCCTTTAATGTTCCCATCAGTGGGACTCGGGCCAACTACTCTCACAACTAACAACTAGTAAGTAACTCTCACAGAGAGGACTCTGTGAGAGTTAGTGGGCCGTAATCCACCATACAGATATTAATTACAATAAAACATGACGTGTTTTATTGTAAGTATATTGAATAATTGATAGAGAGGATTGCGGCATAATAATATATATATTAAAACATTTTGTGAAGCAAAACATTAGTTTTATTAATATCTAGCAAGACATTTCAATAGAAAGACAATTTGTAGAACCTGTCATCAGTGAATTTGAATATAGGCCATAGAGCAACATGACGGCGGCATTACACCTTCTAACACCTTCTCCTGATGTGGACTCATGTGGCTGAGGCACGGCGCTATCCACACATCAGCCTTGCACAGTGTCTGGCAAACTTCACCTTCGACAACGGCTTTGTCATGATGTCAGCTAGCTGTACCTCTGTCGGACAGTAGCTGATGTTGATGAGTCCATTCACGAAGTGTTCGTGAATAAAGTGGTACCGAACATCAATATGTTTCGATCTCTTGTTAAAAGAACCAGACTTCACCAATTGAATCGAGCTTTGGTTATCTACATGCAGATTCAACTTTGCTTCTGAATCGATTATTTCTTTTAACAGTGACTTCAGATACAACGCCTCTTTGCAGCAGTCAGCTGCTGCTATATACTCGGCTTCGGTCGACGACAATGCGACAATGGGCTGTCTCTTTGATGCCCATGATATTGGTCCATTTCCAATCATTAAAACGGAACCAGAAGTGCTTCGTCTCGTTAATGGGTCACCAGCATAGTCCGAGTCGCTGAAAGCATCAATATCCTGTATTGGGCAATTTCGCTTGAAGAGTATGCCCTTATCTTTGGTTCCAACCAAATACTTAAATATTCTCTTCAGCTTTATAACATCTTCTTTAGATGGATTCTCAACTTTTCGGCTGACTTGATTTACTGCTTGAGCGATGTCTGGTCTAGTTCTGGTAGACAGGTACAGTAAACTTCCCACTGCTTCCCTGTAGGGATATTCCTTCTCCTGGGCAGTTTCCTGTATCGACTTGGCATCGTTACTAGCAGGTGTCTCACATGGCTTCGCATTTTGCATGCCATACTTTTCCAACATTTCATTGATATAACTCTTTTGAGTCAGCCTTATTCCTTCTTTGGAGTTCTTTATTTCCATACCAAGGTAGGTGCTTGGATTTTCATTCTTTTTCATTTCGAATTTGTTTTCAAGTTTTTTCAATAAACCATCGATCTGTTTTCTATTCTTTCCTATGACCAAACCGTCATCGACAAACAGCCCGATGATTATAGATTTGTCTTGGTTCACGAAAACGCATCTTTCGGTATTGATTGTCTTGAATCCCAAATCAAACATCGCTCGGGTAAAAGTTTTGTTCCATGTAAACGGGGCTTGTTTTAGACCGTACAGTGACTTCTTCAGCCGGCAAACTTTTTCCGTTATATTACAGTCAGTATTGTAGCCAACAGGTAGTTTCATATAAACTTCATCTGTCAGTTCCCCGTACAAGAAAGCAGTCTTGACATCAAACGTCATGAAGTAATAATTTTTAGATGCGGCAACGGCTAGTAAGGTCTTTAGAGCAGATTGACTTACGACTGGGCTATATATTTCTTCGAAATCCAGGTTTCCTTTCTGTTCGCAGCCTCGTACGACTAATCTGGCCTTATATGTTCCGTCATCTTTTATTCGAAATACCCATTTATTAGACAAAATTTTGTGTCCTTTAGCTTCTGACCTGTCAACTATTACCCACGTGTTATTCTGCTTTAGTGAGTCCATTTCAGATTGTATCGCCTTCTCCCATTTTTCTTTGTCGGTGCCTGTCACAGCTTCTTTAAACGTAAGAAACGAACTGTCATTGCTTTCTTCAGTAGTAAGCATAGTTACGCATCGATTTAGCTCATAATCCTTTGTCCATACTGGTGGTCTCACTTCTCTTTGTGGTCTGCCACTTGTAGAGGGTGATTCAGTTGGCTCTGGATCAGGCTGGAACGCTTCTTGATCAGATTGGACAGTAGAGTCAGAAGGTAGATCAGTATTCTGAAAAGGTAAGTTTTTATTATTAATTTCTATTTCTATTTTTTCGGTTTCAGGTTCCTGTTGTTCCGGTTTACAATCTTTGTACATCTCAGTAGGATTCTTTTCATAGTGCATCTTTTCGATTACTTTTACATCTCTACTGATGATTATGTTTTTCTTCTCCGGTACGTATATTCTGAAGCCTTTAGCGTTTTTCGCATATCCTACAAATACTCCTTCCACAGCTTTGGCTGAGAGTTTCCCTCTTCGGTTTTTATTCAATACAAACGCTCTATGACCGAACACATGCAGATGTTTTGCTGACGGTGTTCTTCCTACCCACTTCTCATAGGGTGAACTTCCTTTTAGAGCTCTTGCTGGACTCCTATTTATCAGATAGTTTGCAGTATTTACTGCCTCTGCCCAGAAGTTTGTAGGTATATTGGACTCAATCATCAGACATCTAGCCTTTTCCATGAGCGATCGGTTTTTTCTCTCACTACAACCATTTTGCTGTGGGGTGTAGGGTGCAGATAATCTTCGACTAATTCCATTTTCCATGAGTAATTTATCAAATGCTTTTGATTTGTATTCGCCTCCATTGTCAGATTGAAGACTTTGTATTTTCTTCTTATGGAAGAGTTCAACGTTGTTCTTATACTCCTTGAATTTCTCGATAACTTCGCTCTTTTCTTTCATGAAGTACACGCAACAGTATCTCGTATAATCGTCAATGAATGTGACATAATACTTTGATCCGCCCAGTGACTCATGTTCGAAAGGCCCGCATACATCGCTGCTGACTATTTGTAGCGGTTCGGTAGAGAATATTTCGTCATGGCTTTGGAATGGTAATGTTGTCATTTTTCCTTTGATGCAGGTTTCACACGTCTCAAGTGTGTTTTCCTTAAAGTTAAGTCCTCGCATCATTTCGTTTCTTACCATCAGCTTTAGGTCTCTTTCATTCACGTGACCAAGCTTTTTGTGCCATTTCATTATTTCGCTTTCAGCTCTAGGCATGAAATTTGCTGTCTCTTCCGGTTCATCAAGTTCAAGAAAGTATAATTCATTTTTTCGTTTAGCTTTTAAGACAACACTATTATTTTTCAGGACTTTAGCTTCATTTCTTTCGAATAGTACTTTATAGCCATGATCCGTAATTTTACTAACTGACATTAAGTTATTTGTCAAGTCTGGTACGTATAGTGTGTCTACTAAATTATTTTTGCAGTTTTCGGTGTAAAGTACGACTTTTCCTTTGCCTTTAACTTCGGTAGTGTGCTTTTCCGAAGCTAATCTTAGCGTGTCGTTCGCAGGAAATAGGTCTGTGAATAGCCTTTTTTCTCCTGTCATATGTGACGTGCAGCCACTATCTAAACACCATGAACCATCTTTGGTTTTGGAATTTTCTGTGGTCAAACACGTGTTGAAATTTTGTTCTTGACCTTTATTCACGTTGCCCTTCGGCTTTTTCTTTGACCAACAATCGTCTGTCGAGTGCCCCTTTTTGTTGCAATTCTTGCACAACAATCCCTTTTTCTTTGGCTTGACATAGAATGCCTCTGAAGTTTGAGGTTCGACTTGCCTCCTTGCTTCATATTCTTCTATGATTTTTACCTTTAGGGTTTCTGGACTTGGTAGGACATCTCTGGACTCAATAGCTGTTCTAAAGCTATCAAAGTTTGCGGGTAGACTATAGAGCATCATAATGCTTAGTAACTCAGGGTGAATTGTGACATCCATATCTTCTAGTTTACCCACTACGTCCAGAAAATTATTAAGATGGTCTCTTACGTCTTCTTGAGGAGTCATTTTCTTTAGAACCAGTTGCTTTAGCAGCGTAGCCTTCCTCGCTGGCCCTGAACTTTGGTGGACTGACTTTAACTTGTCCCATACTTCTTTTGACGTACTACAGCTCTTAATTTGCTTGAGTTCGGCAGGAGAAATAAGCAACATTAGCTCTGACCTTGCCTTTAAGTCTTCCTTTAGGTAAGCACTCTTTTCTTCGGTAGTCGCAGTTGCCGCTAACGTTTTTTCTCCACTCGCGATGTCCCACAAGTCGTTTCTTATGAGGATTGCCTGTGCCTGTAGACACCAGGTATCGTAGTTCGATTTCGTCAACGGTTCTATGCTCCGAAAATTTGAGCCCATTTTGTTTACTCACTTTGTGTTATTAATATAAATAATTTTCTAACCACGGACTGCTACCACTGATAGAGAGGATTGCGGCATAATAATATATATATTAAAACATTTTGTGAAGCAAAACATTAGTTTTATTAATATCTAGCAAGACATTTCAATAGAAAGACAATTTGTAGAACCTGTCATCAGTGAATTTGAATATAGGCCATAGAGCAACATGACGGCGGCATTACACCTTCTAACAATAATTAGGTACTTACATTAATAAAGAAAAAAGTTTTAAATTACATAATAAATTTAAACCAGAAGTTTTGTCAATCGGACTTTTCTTTTCAACCGTACGCTTTGCGAATAGGAAATTCTGCGTAAAGACAGTTTTTTAAACGCTGCCAGTCTGCTACCGTAGAGTATAATGTTCTGTGCCTGCCACTCACACGCGGGTGACTTATGCGCCTACCACACGTGCATGCTTGACCACAGTTTTACTTGCGCATGCCAGCTGGTACACTGAACACTGTGCGTGTAGTTGGTAAAACGGTAGTATGCGCAAACCCCAAAGCTTGGCTTGATGGTTTTTAAACTTGCTTGAAATTCTGGCATGCGCAAGCTATACTTGTACAAACTTGTATTTGTATTTTGTATTTTGTATTTTTCTTCTTTTTCTTCAACTTTTGTATTTTCTTTTTTTTCACTAGCAAACACTTGAAAAATAATAGCAGAAGAAATAGCTCTTCATTGGGAAACATTGTTTCCACGCCGACGATGTCGACAAGAATGTGCCTTGCGCGTACTTAACTGTGCCGTGTGGTAGACACGTCCGTGTTCAGTCTTTTCATGCGACAAGCATGCGCAAATAAAACTGTGGTCAAGCATGCACGTGTGGTAGGCGCTTTAGTTGGGTATTAGGGGGTATTACACTATCAAATATCTAGGATCCTTTACAGGATCCTATCTTTTATCCTACATATTTGACGTCTAGAAATCTAGAATCATATCTGTGTAGGTATTACATTATCATATATCTAGGATCCAATTTTTTTGTCATATGTGATTGCAATCGTCTATTAAAAGAAAATACTGAAACCTTTCGGCACACAATATAACAAATAGAACTTAGAACACTATTAAGCCCAAACAATGAATTCCCGGCTGCTCGGCAGCAGCTTGCTTTTTTTTAGTACAGCAGTGCTACCAACAAATTATTTTAGAATTCCAAAGCGTATACTTACGCCAAAATTTCGTTGTGCTTACTTTTTATCCGTCAATAAAACCGTAAACTTAGAATGTGGCAGTAGCAAAACTGAAAAGGCAAAATCACATAATTTTATGGACGGATTCTGTATCAGGAAATTATGAAAATAAATGTGAAAATTCAGTATATAATATTCAATATGGCAAGACCTGTTTCTATAATCCTATCTAACAAAAACATGTCAAAAATCTTTGATCAAAGACGATTTGATTCTTATTAGATTAACATATAAAAATGACTCAATAGATCTGTGATCCTAGATATTTGATAGTGTAATACCCCCTTAAGATATATGATAATGTAATACACAGAAATGATTCTAGACGTCAAATATGTAGGATAAAAGATAGGATCCTTTAAAGGATCCCAGGTAATTGATAGTGTAATACCCCCCATATGTTTGTATTACATTATCACATGAATATGACTCAGAGATCTGTGATGCTAGATATATGATAGCATAATACCCCCCTTACACTATGGGGGGTATTACACTAACAATCATCTAGGATCCTATCTTTTTGTCATATGTAGTTGCAATCGTCTATTAAAACAAAATCTGAAGCCTTTCGGCACACAATATTATAACAAATAGAACTTAAGAGCAGTAATGAAGCCAAAACAATGAATGCTGCAAACAAAAACAAGCTGCTGCCAGGCGGCCGGGAGGAGTTCTATTTGTTATATTGTGTGCCGAAAGGCTTGAGTATTTTATTTTAATAGACGATTACAACCACATAAGACAAAAAATAGGATCCTAGTTATATGATAGTGTAATACACAGATATAGGTAATTCTATGGGTCATTTATGTAGGAAATGAGATAGGATCTTACGTATGATCCTAGTAATACCCCCCTAATGCTAGTATGAGTATGTGCGCTGGGGGTGGTGTTATCAGCCCATTTTCACTCTATTTTAAAATTAAACTTGAAAACCTAGGACACAAATTCACTATAATTCTACCAAATTGAGGGATACGTTATTTTTTTTCTGAGATACAGTCAACTGCACATCAGTGGTAGCAGTTTGAAATTGGCAGTGCTGTCGTAGCAATGAAGGCCATTTTCGTAGCCCAAGTGTTACCGCTGATATGTGGTTAACTTTACATTCAAGCTAGGCAACATTATTTTGTGATATATGGAAATAAAACAAAACATTGAAAAAAAGGCACATTTATTATCAGTTCGTTTTGTAATTATCTGAACCTACCAAGGTCTTGTTATACTTTATTAAAGGCAGCAATGTCAACACTTTGAACCTGTAACAAGCAAACATATACAAATAGCATACGAGGCATAGTAGCTCAAAATTATATTTATAGTAAAGTTTACAATGACCTGGTGGTAAATAAA
This sequence comes from Agrochola circellaris, assembly GCA_914767755.1. Classification (NCBI taxonomy): domain Eukaryota; kingdom Metazoa; phylum Arthropoda; class Insecta; order Lepidoptera; family Noctuidae; genus Agrochola; species Agrochola circellaris. The sequence goes on along the minus strand of OU611841.1, from coordinate 10,855,804 downwards.
CCCTGTTGTGGTTAATTCCTTAAGCACTCAATCAGTCATTAAGGGAATCAGTAACACTTTCGTCTGAATTCTGCCCCGTCGTTTTCGTCGTCTTTCGTCAGACTTTCGTCTGAGATATTAACTAAGTACATATGTTTATAGTATATTATTAAATGTGAAGTTCTTTAATCATTTTAATTTACCTCTGAATCACTATTGCTGTTAATGTTTTTCTATTTTAGGAAATGTTTAAGAAAATCAATCTGTTGAATGTACAACAAATACATACATAAACTCACGCCTTTTTCCCATGGGGGTAGACAGAACCGACAGAACACCACCTTCTACTATCCTTACATATTCCTTTTGCTGTGTTTATGTTCATACATGTGGTCATACTTGCACGCCGGTTGATAGTACTACGTACCTGACAGGTACTACGTACCTGAAGGTCACTATGATGTCTTTCCAGAGCATCCATACCCGGCCCTTTCACACTTATATGCCTTGTAAATACCTTACCTCTCAACAGGAGCCCTGTACGGGACCAAACCATCTAAGCATACTCTTATAAATTTTTGTCATTACATCTTCACGTAATTTATTCAACTTTCATGCCGCTGTTACGTTGCATCAATAATGAAGAAAAATAAAATCTCTCAATTTCGTTTCTCCCATCAAGAAACTCCACAAAAAAAATTACAGTCCGCAATAAGCTTAGTACCACATTTTTTTGCCAATTGCACTCACCTATGTATATCCATGTTCAAATCCCAAGTTTTCAGTGTTTTGGGACCGAGACATGGCATATACATAGATTATTTAATAACTGCTAGTAAACAAACCAAAAAATAATAATATGTGTATACTAGCAAAATATTCAACTTACAAAGTCTTCAACTTTTTCAATTTCTTCAGTTAACCAATCAATAGAAACTTTGTCATCTTCTACGACACAAGATATCTGTAGCTTGTGAATTCCATAGGCTAGTGGCACAAGTTTAGCTGCACCCCACAAAAGGCCATCAGTAGTAATTACTCTTACTGCCTTTTCCAAAGCTGCCATGTCTGTTTCATCATCCCATGGCTTAACATCCAAAATAATGTTAGATTTTGCAATGAGAACTGGCTCTAAAACAAAGAATTAAAAACAAATATTATAATAAATTGCTTGTTTGTTTAGAAATTATTTAGTGACTAATACATAATTACTCTACAAACTTTTGGCTTTCTTGGCATTATATGCTGCTAGGCGCTCCTCCCTTATTCTTGCAGCTTCTGCACTCTCTTCTTCATCATCAGAGCCAAAAAGGTCAACACCATCATCATCATCATCGTCTTGAGCTTTAGCAGCTGGTGCCTTGGGTGCTGGGGCCTAATAGATATATTATTTATTAAGTAGGTATTGTGTATTATATGTTTTTTTTTTATATGTTAAAAATGGAACAGCAACTCACTTTGGAAGGTTCAGTCTTGGCACCACCACCTGTTGATTCCAAAGTATCTACTCTGGCTTGAAGGCTAATGACCAAATTACGCAAGTCATTTATAGCTTTCTTCAGATCACCATTTTCTTTCTCCAGCGAGTTGACTTTGTTAGTGAGTTCTGTGTTAGGAACTCCTGCCAAGGTAGCAACACTGTCCATCTGGAAATATTTAGTAAGTATTAATTAGTTTGTGTATAGTAAACTTCTTTTTTGTATAGAAAGCAAATACTTTGTCTAGACTACTTAAAGATCTTTAAAGATCTATGAACCAAAATAATTTTTTAAAACAATTTTATTTAAATATGAAGTGAGCAAACTCTAGCAAAAAAATGTGTGAATATTAATCAAATTTGTGTACTCACACATTCTAAAGAATCTTTGATATGTTGTCTAGCCTTAGCAACTTCACTGGCCAAAGAAGTGCGAGCTACTGAAAGTGGAGTAGCTTGGACCTACAAAGTTTTAACATAATAATGTTTTATCAACTTTGAAAATGTAAATAATGTCATTTCAAAATAGGTAATTTCCTAGGAGAGTAAGGTACTTATTACAAGTTGAAAATAATACAAACCTTTGATAATGATTCATAATAATTTCGTTCAGCATCACCATAGATGTTTTTGTCCAACCAAATCTTTTCATGTACTAAGGCAGACATTCTGAAAATAATGAATAAAACATTGTTCACAATTTTTGGAGGTAGTACATAAGTAATGTTTCTAATTTCCTTTAGAAAATTATTAAAATAATCTGGTAAGGTTATGATAATTTAGTGAAGATAAAGTTCTTAAACTGAAAAGTCTGCAAGGTTATAACAACGAAATTATAAATTACTTTTTACTACATAAACCACGATAAGTTTAAAACATATTTTGGATTATGTAAATCTTGTAGTTGGCAGACTGAAGGCGGGCAGATAAAACTTTCAAATTTCGACAACCTTTAGAGGTTATATTACAATTGAACATTATAATATTCATGTTATAATTTAGATAATTATCGATACAAAACTTACTTAAATGTTCTTAAAGAAATAAATGAGTTTTTAAATTATAAATGTATCACAAAACTATTGAATTCGAATCCGAAGTTTACAACAGGAATGAAAACCGTACTCGTAGGCTTTTGGTGGGCGCGAAAGAAAGAGACAGAATAAAATTAATGAAAGGGATACACAGTCTGATATATTACCCAATCATAGTGGAGCAGTAAGTTCCACGACGACACTTCGCACACGTTGACTCGTTGATTTTGTTGATTCTATCTTTGCACAGAGTAAAAACAAATTTTATGACGTTGACATTTATTATAATTTTTCCCGTTGGTAACTAGTAGTGGCTTTTATTTTCGACGATTGTAGTTTTTATTACTACAGCCGGGACCAAAGTTGTTTCTTTATGTTAGCGCCCTGAGCCGTTGGTCCCGGCTGTCATTCGTGGATCTTGTGTGCTTTCCGAGGCACGAAGGAGTCTCACCCCGGCAAACGTAGCTTAACCCGATGGATCAACCCGTGCAGCTGTTATTACTTAGCCACGAGTTCCTCTGGTTTTAATATCAGAGTGCTCGTAAGATAATAATTATGTTTGCGCGCGGCTGAAATCGGAACTAATAAGTATGCCGCCGTCTTGTCGTTTCGTATAAGTAAGGTCAATTAAAGTAGAATGGAATTATTTAATATTAATATAAAATCAATAATTATTAATATATTTAAATAGATAGAATAGATTTCATATTTCAAATATAAAAATATAGAATTAAGCACGCCAGCGCCACCTGTCGCGGGCAGACTTATCTTGCGCGCACTGTAGTCCATGTATGCATTTTATTTCATGTATAGATTAGAAATAACAGGGTGGAGCATATATCGTCAATCGTTATAACTTTGCATAACATCACGACTGTATTTCCTTAAGAATCGAGAGCTTCGCACGAACGTATTTTTATCGCGGCGTTTTTTTACGTACTCTGGATTTTCAACTCTCGCTTGAGCCGAGCATTGAGTATCCTACAGAGCGAATCCAGCGTGTATCCCAGCGCGTACTATTGAATATTCAACTCTCGGCGCTAAGCAGAGGGTTGAAAATCCAATACGCGAAAAAAAATCGCCGCGATACAAATACACCCGTGCGTACCTGTGCTTAGGCAGAGGTGTAGGGGAAGGAAAGGCAGAACGAACCACTTATCCAAGAACATAAACATAACATCACGTCTTGTTTCCCCGAAGGATTGGGCAGATACCTGTAGCAGGTACACTCACATTTCGCCCGGTATGTTTAAGTCCCAGGTACTAGGAGGCGACCCTATTGCCACCAACCGGGCACAAATGCAGACTCCGGGCTGGTACTGAGAAATTCCAGATAGAAAAACCCAATCACACTTTTCCCGACCCGGGAATTGGACCCAGCTGTCTAATTATGTAACATATTTAATCTGTTTCATTTTGTACAGTTCAAGAATATTAATTGCGTTATTTACGTTCTTGAGCAGATTTTTTTTTCGAACTTATGAATTTATCTATGGATTAGCAATCAGTTTCAAAACGATTCAGATTCTGATTGCCGTTTGTTACGCAATTAGGGTATAGGACCTCATACTCAGCAGTACCTAGCGCTTACGACCACAAGACTAACGAGGCGCTCACTAATGTAGAAAAACAATATTCGTTTAATTCAAAATTTTCCAAAGTTATACTGATCAACAACCTTTACTCTATGATAGATGATTTCTAAAGACTCAAATTGGCAGTGGCGTATTTACACATTTTCCAACTAGCTGCTGCTGGGGCAGCTACTTTGAAAATGTGTAAATCCACCACGGCCATGTTTGCCGCCCTTATTTCTACAATTTTCAGTTTCTAGATTATTTACGATCCAAAAATTTGGTGACCTTGCACAATAAATAGTTAAAAAAATACAATAGACGACGTATATTTAGTAACCTAATCCGCATTCGTAACTGTTCTAAAGAGTCATAAAGAACCCTGTAAGAAATTGACACGTGTTTCACCTCTCAACGAGGCATCCTCAGGAAGACGATTGACTTGTTGCGAACTCGGCCCCGACATGTGGACACGTCAATCGTCGAACGCAGTGTGCACACTGCGCTCGACGCTTTCAACAAGTATGTTGCTACATATTCCAAATTTTTTTGAAATACTTGCAAGATAGCTAAAGCTCTGTTACGAAATCGTTGTTACGAAATTGTCCTAGAGTAACTAAATAGTAAATGTATAACTACATATTATTCAACATTCACTGCCAAATTCGTAACAATTTTTATGAATTTGGCAGTGAATGTTAAATATGTTTAAGCTGGCTGTAACCGTATAACATCTAGCTCTATATTTTTATTTTCCAAACGTAACGAAATTCATAAAAAAACGTTACGAAGTTATAATAAGAATTAGACAACATTTGGTTCTAAGAAGTTGTTAAGGTTGAAGTTGTTTCTAAGGTTTGTTATATCCTGGACTGCAAATAGTATATAACCTTTAATGTTCGTACTACACGTATTACAGTAAAATATATAAATCAAGACTTATTGTATTGTGTAAAACATTTTATACACAGAGAAACACTGCCTCATGATCATCTTCGTCACAACCAGTGCAAATACAATGTACCTGTATGTACCATATGTACCCATAAACGAAAATCTGGACATTGCACCTAGACTTGATTCTGGAAACTCTAGCTATTCATCGTTGGAAAAATTGTAATTTTTCTTATATTTATCTATTTTATCACTCCTCTTTCTGATTTTCCCTTTTCTAGAACCTTTATTTATTAAAACTTTTCGCATTCAAAAAAGTACAAAGGCGGACTTAATGCCTTAGGCATTCTCTACCAGTCTGTGTCTGTGTTGTCTTTACTGTCTTAGATGTCACCAAATGAACATTTTGTTATTCTTTTGAAAGCTCTTCCTATTCTTCCGGTTCGTTTTCCCCTTTGGCATAAAACTGCATATTGCTATCTTCCACATGGTTTGATATTAGTTCAATCATAAGTCACTTGGCATACAGAGACCGCCAGGACATAATAATCATGAACCGAAGCAAACTGTAGGTCGATTGAAAATCGCCAACCCCAGTATCCAAACATGTAAAAACAAACTTAATGAAAGTTTGTTTTTCTACTAAAAGAGTGCTCACGTGGACGGCGGCGTTGAGTACGGTAACCAAGAGAGAGAGCATGAAGGTCTTCCTTATGACACCACTCGTTCAGAGATGCCGTTATTGAGTAGTCGTTTCAAAATTATATATGTGTACCTTTGTACCTGTAGGGGCCGTCTTACCTTCCTTTGCTCTACAAATAGTTAACTTCGTTAATTTTTATTTATTAATATTAATTGGTATAAAATAAAAAAAAGTCCTAGAGATATTTTTAGAGAGCAGCGGTGGCTCAGTGGTAACGGGCCCGACTAGGTCATGGATTCGAACCCAAACAGGCGCTTTACTTTGTGTAAATAATTTCCCATGCACTCTCGCTCCGGACCATGGCCTGAACCAGGGCCGGACGAGAGAGATCGCCGCCGCCGATCGCCTCCGTGAGGACACGGCGGTGCTCCGCTCAAGCTGGGCAGACCTCCACCGTATGGTCCACCGTGTCCTCCGGGCGATCCACACAGTGGTGACACCCGGGCGTTTCCTCCCTCAACAACCATGTCCGGTGAGGACCTGCGTCAGGCGGAAGGTGAGGACGCCGTGGCGCCTCTCTAGCCACTCCTCAAAGAGGCGACTTATCGCCACAATTGTAGCGTGCCCACCCACTGGGACCCTACGTAACAAAATATAAGACTTGGATGAACCCCTTCCCCGTCGTTCAATTTTACCATATTGTTTTTGTGGGTTGGAAACTTTGGTTTGGAAAATTTTGAGGGTTGGTTGTGAAAATTGTCAAATAACTTCTCCAGCTCTGGGCGGAGCGGGAGGGCGAGTCAGACTTTTACTGACTAAAAACCACCCGTGTTCCTTCCGTTGCCTGTGTGCCGGGGCCACGATATCCCTTTCAGACAAACTCGCAACCCTAGCAGGTTCAATTTTACCTAAGATCAGTATTTACCTAAATTACAAAGAAAAAGTTGCACAATTATCCTGCGGGTGTGTTGCCATTGATGTAGGTAATACACTGCCGCATGATCCGCGCCTGTGCGGGTCTGCGCGCGTTTTGAAATTATAATTTTTTGCTTACTTTTGTGATCTTACGTAAAAACAATCTGGACCCCACCCACCCCCAAGTAAGAAAAAATAAGACTTGTTCGGACCCCTACCTTACCTAACAAATGAACAGCCCTTCAGTCAGTCATTTCTCTTTAGGTATAGTGTAGATCTTTCAGGTTGTGAAAGTATTCAGACAGTATTAGGTATTTAATCAATTATTGTCTTAAAAATGCTAAATGTTATTTATAACGGCATGTCATTAAATCGAACTTTCGTGAAATGGTACTGCATCTACCCTGTCCGACGTCCGTAATGTGTTACACACCTGTTTTGTGTAGCTTTCACCGCTCATTTAAACAATTCTTGGAAGTTAAATAAGTATCCGCGGTCTTGTGTTGGTCGCTACACTGTTTCGAGATGCATATTAAGATTGTCTATAAGTAAATTCAAAAGAGAAGAAACTCTGTTAATTAATTACAGAGCTAGAGAGTAGTAGGTAGGTATCATTGTTTTCATAAGTCTCCATTACCGATAACTAGAGAGCGGTAGCGAGCAACTCGAAAATACAGGTTTTAAAATGAGCCCTCGCGTTTTATTGAAAATTTGTATTATTAAGCCTTTATAAATTCACTTAAAGAAAGAAAGACAGAAATAAAATACGTTTATTTGCGGTAAACATGACGCAAAGAACACAATATGTATTTTTTTGGGCTAAGACGCGGTGTAAAGAATTTTTTATCGCTGAAGTTTAAAAAAAATCTGTTGATCCATACATTTTGACCGCGTAGGTATTGCACTTTTCTATGAAACAGCAGATTTTGTTTATAACCGACAAGAAATTTCAACGTAGAGGGGTTCAGAATCATGTACTGAGTCCATGGTAAAAGTTTTCGCGTCAATGTCCCTGCCACCCTGTATAGTTGCGAAGGGTTGCCCGCAAGCGGGTGTCCTCTCGCCTCTTCTATGGAACCTGGTAGTAGACAGCCTCATTAAAACATTCAACGACATATATACCCGATGACATAACCATAATAATAAAAGGGACCCGAGAAAACATTCGTCAAGCCCTGAAAATAGTAGAGGAATGGTGCAATAAACACGAACTCTCGGTGAACCCTACAAAAACCGAACTGATTATCTTCACAAAAAAGAGAAAATTGACGAAACTACAACTACCACGATTCTTTGGAATAACCCTAAACCTATCAACTGAAACCAAATACCTGGGCATCTTTTTGGATAAACAGCTGAACTAGGCAAAACACACCAACTACATCACTACAAAAGCCAGCATATCCCTGTGGCAGTGCAAGCGACTGCCTGGCATGAACTAGCCTCAAGGTCACCTACTGGTTATACACCACAGTCATTCGTTCAATTATCACATACGGCTCACTGGTCTGGTGGCCCAGGACAGATCTGAGCTAAACTCAAAGAGATCTCGAAAAGCTGCAGCGGTTTGCTTGTGTTGCAATCACTAGCAGTATGAGCTGCTGCCCTACAGTCAATGCTTGGTCTGCCACCTCTGCACTTTATCGTGCGGGAGGAGACGGCCCTGGTCGTCTTTAGATTCCATTTATCAGGAACCCTAAGCAAAGACTCCAGAGTTAAGCACACACGCATAAAGGAGGATGTGATCAAACGGTGGCCAATGATGGCAACACCCTGCGATAAAGCCCCGAAAACAAATTGCTTTCAAAGGCACTACAGCATAATACTTACAGAAGAACAGTGTGACTACTCAGGCCCGAAAGAGATGAAAGTATACACCGCTGGATCGAAGATCAACTCCGGTACCGGGGTCGGATTCTTCTCACACGACCTCAACATAAATATATCCAGCTCGCTAGGAATGTTTAATGCCGTCTATCAGGCTGAGTGTGTGGGCGTCATACATGCGGTCTACGCCATAGAAGCCAGGAGAGTTACGGACACCCACATACGTATACTCTGCGACACCGCCTCAGTTTTCTAATCCTTAGGGAAAAATATATTACCTCAAAGCTAACCCAAAATGTCAAAATGCACTAGAACGGTAACGATATCTAGCTGCAACAAAGTGACACTGCAATGGATAAAACGACACAGCGGATGACTAGCTAACGACGCAGCTGACGAACTTGCTAGAGATGCTTAAAGAGCATCCAGCACGTCAGTCTGCGGACCCAAGCCTATCGTAACCACCCCCTTCAACCAACTACGCAGGTGGCTAAAGGAGTTCACCAACAAACAAGCGGAGAAATGGTGGATCTCGACAGAACAGAAACCCTCGGGTCACCTCTCTATGAAAGATCTATCTTTCATAGACGTTCTGAACAGACCAGGAGATTAAATTAACTTCTGGAGGGAGGTGGGCTGGTTGGAACAACCACCGATGGCCGCCATGGTCCACGCATAATGCTCCATCCGAAGGACTAAGTGCTGAAACCAAACCATAGTAGTAACATAGAACATAGATAAATAAATATGTGTGTTTATTTATATATTTATAAGAAAGTATTATGGAAGTTAATATGTACCATCAAAGAAGTTCATATCTAACCAGTTTCAAAACAAAATCCCGTGAACACGATGACCACATCTGTTACCAGCCCGCTGCTACAGCCCCCGAGCGCTGCGAGCAAGAATAGTCCTTATGGTGGTTAGATATGAACTTCTTCGATGGTACCTATTATCTAAAGAAAAAAGAAAAGAAAGAAAAAGTGTTTATCAGTGTTTTTTGTTTTTTTTTGTGTTTGTGTGTGTTTGTGTATAAATATGGATTATTCCATTCATGGAAAGCAAAAATTAAAGATCCCTTCCTTTCGCTTATATATGTTTTTTTTGACCTAATATACTTTGGCATTTTTTTTCTTTGGCTTTCGTTTATTTATCTATTCTTGTATTTATTTATATTGTATTATATATATAGGTTAATAGGTATATGTAAAACCTTATATTTAAATAAATATTTATTCCACAATTTTCGATATTGCACCTACCACTGGCATTAAGCCCGCCTCTGTACATTTGCGTGCTTAGTGTTAAATAAATATATAAATAACTATTCTGGCTTTTTTTTTTTTTTGGTATATTAGTACTTTGCCCTAATTGTTTTTGGCATAAAGTTTATGTTGACATAATTATCTTGTGGGCTAATTTGTTTTGGCATAATTTGGAGTTGCATAAATTTTTAAGGTATAATATTTATTCGTCTATTAATCATGAGCCATAAATATAAATATTATTTATTATAATTTGGGAATTATTCTATTGGATTAGTTTAAGGTGCGGCCTGAGCCGCAAACATGTTTGTTTTTATATGAGTTTTATTAAGGTTTATTATTTTTATTACAAAGAAAATTATGTTTAAATATCATTATGCGTACCTAAATAAAATGCTTTAAAATGTTATGTTTGAACATAATTATTAGTAGTGAAATTATGCTTAAAAAATTATGCATAAACTTTTATGCGTTAATAATGTTATACGTAAATATAATTCGGATAAACAATTGTATGCCATGTTATATTATGTCTTATAATTTTATGCAAATGGATAGGAACCGCTTAAATGAGATCCACTATCGTGGACCCCCATTTTTTTTCTCCGCTGACATGGACCCCTTGCAGGTCGTCGTCGACCCCTGGGGGTCGATATAGACACTTTGGGTATATCTCTGCCTTACCCTTTGGGAAATAAATTTAATTACCTACATGTTATTATGTTTTGATGTAAAGTGATTGTTGTTCTGTTTGATTAAGGTGGATCCGCAGTTGTAGCCCGCGAAATTCAATTTTTCTTATGTTTTTTGCAATTTTCAAAAAGCTGTGAACAGTTTCAGTGTCAGGTTGTATATTGATCTAAATTTAATGTTAGATTTGTTCCATAAGAACAAATCTCTTACGGAAAAGTTCATATGGAAAAAAAATTGGTTAGAGAGATGTATAAATACATTCTAATGATTATAATTCTGTAAATACATATTTGTTACGGTCGCGAATCATATTTTGATCAAGATACATCCTGACACTGACCTGCAAATTGCAAAAAACGTAACGTAAAATTTTAATTTCGCTGGCTACAACAGCGGATCCACCTTAAGAACGAACATATAAAATAAAAACTGTTCACTTTCTTAATAAGGCCCATTCGCAGCAGTATGCTCATTCATATACGGATCCAAAACCTTTCTTTGATAATCGCCGTTCTACATACGTTGTGGGAATGCAGCAGAATCACGCTCAGTGAACGCGAGAGGGTCGATCAAAATACAAATTCATAATGACGTTATCGGTAGCAACGGTTTAATTTATCGCAAAGATCAAAGATAGATATAGTAAATAAATAAATGCAAATGATTTTTTTTTTAAACAGTGATTCATCATATCAGTCACTCAGTTGTCTGTTACAAACAGATTTACTTTATGGTTCCCGCTCACCTACCGCTATAGGTTCAGAACGAAATATTTGTATGAAGTTAAACTCCTATTACATTACACAATATTAGGATTATGTGTTTTTTTTAAGAGGAACCCACCGCCATTTCTCTTATTGCACCATCCCATTAAGGGAAAGGGTCCCTGAATATCGGTTGGTGTATATAAGGCTTTTAAAGTATACAAAATTTGAAATTGTCTGTCCTGCCTAAGACACGTAAAAATTATGCTTAAAAGAATATCACCTATGAAGGAGCATAATTTTATAATAATTTACCATCCTATATAAAAAATATAAACTCTTTCAGCGGTTTTAAATAACTATCGAATTATATAATTGAAACTACTCACTAATAATGTTACTAGCCTATTAGTTGAGAATAAAACGGTTGAACGTGTAATCCAACTAATTTACAAAACAAAAATAATAATTTTAAGCCTAGTACTGTATCGGTGACCGTTACGTAGAATAAGTTTTGTGGCGGCATCTACATTGCCACATGCGAACTAGGACCAAACAAAGACCTGACGTCACACAAATCCTGCATCGCGCAATTAGAGTTTACCGCGCGATGGACATATATACAAGCTCCCGACTTCAACCTCTGGGCCGTTGCCCGCCAGACACGACACCCGTCTGGTCGAAGGATCCTCCCTTTTCTAAGGTGGATGAGTGAACTTTACAGCCTGTTCCTCATGCCCCTAACGTTTATTACAGTATGTTATCCTATGTTTTCATGTAAGTGGCTCTTTTGTCTTTTTGAGAATAAAGTATTTAAACGTAAATACCTAGTGGTTTAGGTCATTATAGTGAGAACTACATAATAATTAAGAATAAGAATAATTTATTGGTCCATTGTTACAAAATAAATTTCAATAAAAAATAATGATATTGTATGCTTACTGTACCTAACTAGAATACTTAACGTAGTATTAAAAGAGTGGTCCCCAACCTAGGCAGCGCCTGTATCTTGGGGGCCTGTTGGAAAATGGGGAAATGTTTCACCCTACGCTGTTGCCGCGCCCTTTGTACCCTGATAAAGCTCTTACTTCAGTAGTGCCAAGCCAAATAGGTAGCTACTTCAGTTTTCTGAGGGATAATAGATATTCGTGAGAAAATCCGAACCGATTGCTCCACGTCTATTAGGTTTGGAAGAGTGATATTGGAATAAAAAAGACACCAGTTCAGCACATAACATTAAATGTGCAATAATTATTGTCAGATTGAGCAAACAGCGCGATTGTTATTTAACCGCAGGGTCCTCCAGTATGGCCTATATTTTAAATATACACCACATATACTATAAGGTATACCAGCAACCTTACCTGCAACAGAACTGCTTTGGTATATAACATTTATAGATGTATACATATTATAAATTAAAGTCGCTTTTCGGGCCTGTCTGTTTGACCGCGTTGGGTTTCTTTAATTAAGCAACGGATTTCGATGCGATTTTCACCAATATTTAGAGAAAACAAAACCAGAAGGTTTATGTATATAACTGTATTATACTTTAATATTAGACTTACTAATAAAGAAACCTCGATGTTTTGTCAAATCGTAAAAACCGTATGTTACTTTGAATTTTTGTGGGTGTTCCAAATTTGACTGCTGATCGTCTTCTGTGGTTCGATTCCCAGGTCGGGCAGTGTTATTGGGTTTTTCAATCAGACATTTCTCAATAGTAGCGCGGACTCGGGATCTGGCCAGTTGATGGCAATAGGCTTGCTTCCTATTACTATTACAATCAATTTGCCTAGCCTTTTCCCAACTATGTTAGGGTCGGCTTCCATTCAACCCTGATGCAGCTGAATACCAGTATTTTACATGGAGTGTCTGCCTATCTGACCTCCACAACCCAGTCACTGGATAACAAGATGCCCCTTAGTAAGACTGGTTGTCAGACTTTTGGACTACCCGTAACGACTGTCAAAGATTTACGAATGACAGGGCCTCATATTACATGGTACTTAAACATAGCTGGTAAAGAGTGAGTCTGCTAAACACCGGTGCCTACACGCCTTGAATACAGGACACGAGATGTTATGCTGTATTTTTTTAATCTAAAAAGGTCTTAATGTGTGTTAAATCCATATTGTTAATTATGATGAGTACGTACCAAGTACTATTAATTACTGACCTTAAAAAGGAATCTTATATGCTGTAAGAAATTAATTTGTCGTTTTTTTCAGAACTTTTAACTTACGTTGTACTCAATACTTTCAGATAAGTCCAGGCCAGGGTGACCCTTTCTGTGATGAGAAACGCTTTCAGTAGACCTTGAAAAATCAGTTTTATTTTATTTAATTATCATTATTATGGTATCCTCACCAAAACAGAATAAAACAAGTGCGTGTCAGACCACGCACAAAGAAGGGTTCCGTATTTGGGATTAATTTATCCTCAGAACAAACTTAACATTATTATTATCTTTTAACTTGCGATCTTCGTATCATCTGTATGCAGATGACTTGCAGTTGTGCTGTCAAGGGAGGGTCGAAAAAAATGCTGACGCTATCGACAAATTAAACAGGGACTTGATAGCTATAAAAACCTGGTCTGATAGATTTCAGGTAGCAGTAAAGCCTAGTAAGTGTCAGGCGATCATCATCGGAAGTTCTCGGGGTATGTGTAAGGTGGATGGTACAACCTTGCCCCAATTGTCTTCAATGGTACCGTCGTCCCATTTAGTACTTATGTAACGGACCTAGGCTTGCACATTGATAGTACTTTGGATTGGCGTACTCACGTCGCGAGGGTCAGCCAGAAGGACTGGAACGCTGCGGGCTCTGTACCGACTAAAAATATACTATAATAATATACCTTCAAGTACGAAGACAATGCTTGTGCAATCCTTAATTTTCCCTATCATCGATTATGGTGATGTGTGCTACTATGACCTGAATGCAGATCTCCTCGACAAACTTGACGATCTTCTCAATAACTGCATTCGATTCGTTTTCAATCTGCGTAAATATGATTATGTTTCTGCATATCGGTCGCTTCTAAAGTGATTGCCCATACGCCAGCGCAGAGAGCAAAGGGCGCTGACCACCTTGTTTTCATTTCTTCACTCTCCCACTTCCCTTAGTTATCTAGCCCCCCACTTTCAGTACATTTGTGATAACCACAGTAAAAATCTATGGTCATCAAATAATCGCGTTCTTCAATGTCCCACTCACCGCACAGACTTCATTCACTCTTCCTTCTTCGTTCAGTCTATCTCTCTGTGGAATGCGCTCCCCCAAGATATCATGATGGCAACCAACCAATTCATCTTTTAAAGTTAAAGTTCGCGAGCACATTCGTAAGAATCTGGCAGTATCATCACAACGTTAATGTTTTCTCATTGTTTGTCTTATTTGTTTTAGTATATTCGTGTATTTATGTAAATTTATTTGTGCTTATATGTATATATAATTAGGCATATATATTATATTTATAGTTAATAATAGGTATATTTGTATCTTTATATTGACTTTTTTTTATTTTTTATTCTTCCATTTTTCGTACCGCTTTTTGTCTCTGCATCAACCAAAGGTTGACTGGTAGAAAATGCAATAGCATTAAGTCCGCCTCTGTACATTTCTGTGCTTGAAGTATTAAATAAATAAATAACATTGTAGTTGACATGTTCTTCCACATATTCCATTATTGCAAATGTAAGTTTGTATACGCACAATATTGGGAGATTTACCATGTTATCCGAAGACCAGACTTCTTATGGGTTTTCCGGTGATCTATTGTGATATAACTATATAGTATAGAACTATTTTCTCATTTTTTTTCAAAATTATAGGGTCAGTAGTTTCGGAGATAAGGGGGGAATGATCAATTTTCATCTATTGTCTGAAATAACTTAAAAACGCGAAGGGCGCCCCCCTAGGAGGATATATAGTGACCGATGTTCGCAACCGGCTGGCGTGTATGACCAGATGTATGAACGTAAACGAGGCAAAAGGAGCATGTAAGGATCGTAGTAGGAGGCGTTCTGTAGTTTCTGCCTACCCCCCATGGGCAGAAGGCGTCAGTTCATGTATGTGAATGTAACTGGAAACACACTGGGTCACAAAAATTGATACGTGCCAATTAAATCAAGTTAATCGGTCAGACAAACAGATTTTCCACGCAAAAACACAAAGGCACACAGATAGTCTATAAAACAGAACATTGTTAAATATTAAAACTGTGATTATTTTGTTTAAGGCCATGGCGTTGGATGGGACACAGAAAACAACATTGCTCCTATCTCGCAACGTGGTGGCAACCGCCCGTTTTTACATGAATTTGGTGGCATATGTTTAACAGCCAAGGAAATAGGTGGTTTGGTGTGGTATGGGCATGTGATGAGGAGGAATTATATGAAAAAAAAGGGAGTAAATGATATCATGAAGGTTGACAGGGGAGATTGGAAGAAGAAAACATGATACGACGACCCCAAGTAACAAAGGCACGAATATGTTGATGCTTCCCAACCCATTTTTTTTTTGCTTGGAAATGATCTAATAACTTCTCCCGCTCTGGACGGAGCGGGAGGGCGTGTCAGACTCTTACCGACTAAAACCCCCCCGTGTTCCTTCAGTTGCCTGTGTGTTGCCAGGGGCTACGGTATCCCTTTCGGACTTCCCCGCAACCCAGGCAGGTATCGGCCCTAGCGGAGCGCGTGTGGAACACAACTCGGCGTCGACCCGGGCCTGGTCCTTATCGGATGTTTCCCACCCCTGGTGTCCAAGAAATATTTTTACATATATTTTGTTTTTTTAAACTTAGTGATATTCTAGAGGAGCTCGTGGATAAGTAATAACAGCCGCACGGGTCGATCCATCAGGTTAAGCTAGGCTTGCCGGGTTTGGTCAGTGGATGGGTGACCATATTTAATACCGACACTCCTCCGTACCTCGGCAAGCACGTTAAGCCGTTGGTCCCGGCTGTCATGCGTGGAACTTGGGCGGTCGTTAAGAGTCGTCAGAAGCCTTAAAGTCTGACATTCAGTCTTACCAACGAGTATCATATTACCCAGTAACTGGGTTGTGGAGGTCAGACAGACAGTTGCTCCATGTAAAATACTGGTATTCAGCTGTATCCGGTTATACTGAAAGCCGACCAGTTGAGTGACATAGTTGGGAAAAGGCTAGGCAGATTGATTGATTGGCTTAGTGACAATGAAATAATTTTATTGTTTTTATTTAAACATTGACATTGATATTTAATATGTAAAGCCTATATTATTATTTAAATTTTAAATTATTTAAAAATGGAGTGGTGAGGTATTCCACGGCTATCAGGCCACTCCCAGAAGTACGGTCAAGATCCCTACATATTACAGCAATACTTCCTTCGTCCGAGCATGTTTGCCCTTGCAAGGTATTCTATATTATTATTATAATTATTGGGAATGTGAGGAGTATGTAGGCAATAATATCACGGATGGATTTCATGATTATCATGGTAGTTTGAGTACCTAATTAATGCGGCCTACCCAAATGTCCTTATTACTTTGGCGGATCGTTTTGAGTTGAGCTACATTATAACTGACACATACGTGAACTGCTTGGACAGATCCACTCAAACTCGTGTGGTGCTTTCCTCAAGAGACCACCGAAGACATTAACCTACATGGTTCATATATAATCTCACCTCATCTAAACTTATTAAAAAAAATTACGTGTAAAAGTGTTATTTTTAAACAATTTACAAAATGAATATAATTCATCATAATCATTTAAATAACAAGCCGTTGATCAGTGGTAGTAACGATACTAACGATATGTAATGTTTCCTTCTCGTACAGTGCACGTATTGTAAAGTCGACCTGTGTCACCTGTGTACAGACTACAGACTTATGCCGCCCGTTGTTTTGCAAAATCGGAGGTCCGCATACACATGCAATCTGGAGTCATAATTATCAATGGTCTCGATATCACACAAAACAGTGAGTAAGCCCACATTTATCCGATATATCCTTGCAGGAAAGTTCAATATGGGAAGTTGCGTAAAGTTGGGCAATTACAACGTTGCAGGTCGCATATTTTGTAACGGCTGTAACCGACGTCGCTGCGGGCGCGTCGACTCGCGACCCATCGAGACGCGGCGGCGTTTCTTGCCCCGGGCGCTGCCGCCGCCGCCGCGCCGCCCCGTCGCTGCGTCCGCTTCACAGCTACGATGTCGTCGGTTACAACAAGTAAAAAATATAATTCCATGTAAACAAAGAACGAAGCATTCTTATAACTTGTCTTCTCAATCAAATTTGAATTTTACTGATGCACCGACATAAAATATCGAATGAATTTCTGTTAAGGAGCCACCCTGGGCAACGTCCTCGAGTAGGAGGGCCAGCAGGCACGGAAGATAAATTCGTCGTTTTGGTGCGTGCGAGAGCGCGGCGCGGGCGGTGCGGGGAGGCGCGGGGGCGGCGGCGCCGGCGTGCGGAGGCTGCTGCGCTCAGAGCACCTGCGCCCGCGCTCCGTAGCGCCGCTCGCCGCGTGCTCGTGTACCCGCGCTCGCGCACCGGCCCGCGCCGTGCTCAGCGTCGTGACGCCGCCCACGGTATGTGAAACGCCGGTGGCGCGTCGGGGTCGGGCGGCAGCGCGTCCGCCACTGCGCTGCGCCGCTTGCTGGCGCAGTCGGTTGCGCCGCCCGGCCGGTTTTGTAATTTCGCCTGGCGGGCCGTGACGTCACGAGACTAGTTTGAGGCGCGTGCGTGACGGCCTGCGCCAGGACGCCCGCGCCGCTGCCGCCCCCGACCTTAGCACCAGTGCAATGACGTGCCCGCTTGTCTCCTCCGCTAGAGTTGCTAGTGATAACAATAGTGCATCTGTATTCAATACGTTTTGCATCAATGGTTTGTCGAGATGTCCTCACTTTTCAATTTCCTACCGTTTGTTTTGAAGTTTTGCATGTGCGACTTAATTCGAGATGATCAAATTTCGTTAAATTCAAAAGTCTCTCTCTCAAATTATGTAGATACTTAATTAAAATGTTTTGTAGATACTTGTGTCTATAACGTAAATGTGTGTGCTGTTCGTATACTATACGCTAGCGTACAGTCATGACCAATTCACTTCTGCGTGTGAGTAAATTATGTGCGCTTATGTCTTGTAACGACGTGTTCGGCGAGCTTCATCTGTCTATGTATGTGTGCGCGCACACTTTGACGACTGCGCTCAGCGGCAGAGCCTTTTTGTAATTTTATTTTTCCTCCTTCAGTTCAGCGATGTAATGCTCCTCACAAGCAAATTTTTCGATTGGGCAAAGATGGTGTCTTTATTTTATGCGTAAGCTTAAACATAGTTAAAAATATATGTTTAAATAAATAGGAGTATAGTAACTGCCTACATTCACTTAATTGTATATTCAAGAGAAAATATTATGATGGAAAATTGTAACTGGAATTTAATAATGGATATGGAAAGATTCGTTTTGTTTGAGGGTAGTTCAAAAGTTATGTTGACAAATTTTTATTTACGATACAACAACACATAAATTCGTAATGGCATGGCAGGTACCTACCATAGGTATATTTTAGAACATAGCCAGTATAGCCTCACATTAAGAGCTATTTTTCAAATTAAAGGACCAGGTTTACGATGATTTAAATGGGTGATGGTCAACAGACGAAAGACAATGTTTGTAAATTTCATCCATATTATATGTAAATGTAAATAAAGTCACCTATCATAAAGAGACAAAGAGCAAAGTTTTATATCGTGAAAAATTCCTTAATGCACACTCGCACATACGTTTTATACCTATAGTAGTCTCATGTTGGACACTTTCAAGCTCACGAGTCGCCCGTATCGCCTTCTCGCTCGCGCGCTCGAGCCGCAGCCTCCGTAGCAATGCACCGAGAACTCAGTATCCCTCTCAGTACAGCTTCTGAACCAATACGATTCTTTTTGTCTTTTTACAAAATGAGAACGAAAGCTAGGTTTAGTGTATCCAGGAGTTGTGAGTATGTTTTTAAGCCTGTCTGAGTTTTGATATTTTCGTTATTTCGTTTATCAATACAATATTAAATTGTTTCATTTGGCTTCCTTGCATGATTGTAACAAAGACCGTTTTGCGTAACAGAAAAGCCACTGTCAGCGTTATTCTTAGCGTAACTGATTTGTTTGTAAATAATTGTTTACTGACAAGTTTGACAACCACGTGGATACAATAGTTACCAGTTTGTACCGTTTGGTGGTGCGTCTCGTTTCGTACGGCGCCGGTCGGAGCAGGGGGCTGCTGAACAAGTTCGGGCGCTTCTCGGCGATCAGGTGCCACTTGATACTCGTTCTTTTCTAACTGGATTTGAATCAGCTGTTTCTTACTGCTTGCCCTTGGCGTCTTAGACACGCGCTCTTTGCAAAGAACCTCTTTAGAATGAATTTCGTTTATTTTACCAATAGTGGTCTGCTGCTCAACTGGTCTATTTGTATTATTTCTGATGTAACATGAATGTTCCTTGGTTTGTGAAAACAAATATTTGAGACAAGCGAGCGTCCTTCACTGGTTGTTACGATTCTATATGATCTTACATACTGCCACAGTATTCACAAGAGGTTATTTTTCAGAAAGTGAAGTCAGGGGAGTCGAGTGTTGAGCGGGGTGCTCCAGTTCGGAGCCTCCGCCCTCACGAAGACGTCGCCAACCGTGTCTCGGTACGGCGGTATGTCCGCGTCGGCGTCGCCGTGCGAGGAGCGCGCGCGCTCGCCCCGCGCCGGCGCATCGCCCTCGTCCGCGCCGCGCTCACCAGCGCCCGCGCACGCCGTGCTAGCTACCATGACCCCTGTGCAGCCCGCGCACGAGTACTACCCGCACAAGGTCGAAATGGACTCCGATGACGGCTACCCCCCGGAGGCGCACTCGTACCGCCACTCGCCGCACGAAATGGCAGCATACGCCCCTGATAGCAAAGTGTCCGTGCATCCCGATGTCTACGATCAGGGCATGGAGTCCATGGACGAGAAGACTCCAATAGATTTAATATACGAAGATGAAAAGCAGACCGTCATATATACAACGACCCCGGATCAGAAGCGCGTCGAGATGATCAGCGGGCAGCTGGACGACGGCCATCTGGTGAGCAGCGGCGGGCAGCTGGTGGACGGCGGCGTGTCCGTGGTGGTGGGCGCTCCCGGCCAGCCCACGGTGCTGGTGCTGGCCGACCACGTCGTCGACGAGCTCGGACAGGTCATCACCATTCCCAGGTAATGCTAATCTTTCGATCCGTAGCACGCCGATGTCATTGTGCAACTCCACACACCTTTTTGTGTTTCGATTCTTTCCTACTAATATTTAACATCTTATAGATTATGTGTACCTACATTTTATCGAATTTTGTCTAAATGGCTATTTCCATAAACATCGATGTATCATATCGTATTTTATAGCTTCGAATGTATAAGATGATATGGAAATATCGCGCTGCCACTGTTGCCAGGTGTCTTTAATAGTGGGAAATTCCACTATAGTCGAATACAGAAATTCCTTCAACGAGTAAAATACAATCTTTATAGTCTTTTTGTGTTAGTAAAATATAGTTGTAATAAACATAGTCTAAACAAATTTTTTACAATACTTTTGGTTATTTATGCTTAATTGATATCTAAATTATGTTGAGTATTAGCGTAGATAAATTAATTTATATTTTACATCCAATAATTTGGTGGGTGTTAAGAGCGTACGGGTCACAAGTCACAACGAGTTCGTCTAATTAATTCATTAACGTGTTAACACGTGATCGTGAAGATTTGGGTGGTTAGAAACAATTGATTATGTGTGCAAGTGAGTGGTGTTTGGTTAGCTTAGAAGAATGAGGTGTTTGTGTCGGAGGTCCAGTCTCGGGTGTAACGGTTGTGCGCGTTAGGAGCGGCGCGTGTGGGCGGAGCGACGCGCTCACCTTGAACTTGCCGCGAGAGCCGCGTCCGCGCCCGCGCCCGCGCCACTGCTATGCTGCGATCTTGTATCGACACCAGCTTGCCATTACAATGGTAATCCCAACCGATCTTGCCTTACAAGACATGACAACCCTAGTGGTCCCAACTTTGCTTCAGAAAGACCATTTTCCGCGACTATAGGGCAAATGAAAGGAAGGGTTAGGAATTCCACAGTCTTATACCAATGTAAGTGAGAAGTTACCTCGTGTTAGGCCAGACGAGGTATCTTCTCACTCTAACTAACTAAATGATTTTCCAATTCTCAAGTTCTCAACGAATGCGGTGTCTGTAATGTGGATTTTTTTGGATCTGGATGTATTGTTATGGTTACAGTTCAATATGGTAGATGTTACACTTTATTATGTAAAATTCCCTTATTTATGGGTAAAATTTTCACTACTTTATTTTTCCAATCCGAACTTTATTTTTCATAGCGTTATATTGGTCAAATAAAAGATTATGAACTTTCTTTGTCTTTCAAAGTCTCTTCAGCCCAGTTCGACATCTTCATGCTTGTTCCCCACTAACAGAAATTATGAGCCCTAAGTTTGTAACACTTAAAATGGTCTGCATTCTTAAATCAGTCAACTTGAAAAGCCATGGTGATTAGGTACTGTTTAATGTTTAGGCTTTAGAAAAGGCCTAAATCAGACTTAAATCTCCGTAAGACATATTGCGACTTTAACTCAATTGTTTCTTGTCTAGTGAGCTACTGAAACGAATGGAGGCGTCATTAAACACGGCGGTTACCGAGTTGAACGTAACCGTCGCAAAAAGCCTCCGCCATCGCCATGTGCTTGCATGTCATTCATATCGCATGACGTTCGTCTACATCTCGCGGCGCTTGTAGTAAAATTAGTTACGTCTGTTTGCTGCCCAGACGAGTTTCATAACCGGCACCTGTGTATTCGTTTATTCTAATGTAGAAATAATACGGGGTCACGCCGCAACCATGTAATACGGTAACGGGAAAATTATGAGCGCGTACAATTGATCAATAGCGTTAGTCTAATAACTAATAAGACTTAATATCAATAACAAGAAATAAAATGATAATACCGACTCGCAATCATGCGGGAAATGAACATATATTAGTGTTCTATTCAAACCACCTAAACTTCTAGATTAATATGTAATATGAATTCATTCAAAACAGCTTACAAAGTAGGGTTACGTAAGTAAATCTTGATACTGAGCGCTTACGGAACGTTAAAGCCGTGCTACGTCACTATTTCAACACTGTAAGGCATTCGAACGACTGTCCGTAACTGTCTCCCAACTAAAATCACTTACCATAATCAAGTCTTCCACTAGCTAATCTATAAATTTTAGATATGTTATCTCTTTCTACAACCAGTTTTCGGAATATATTAAGAAAATGGACTTAAAAATAGGAGGGAATCTATTTCATGTTCATGAGATATCGTGCGTGAGAATGGCGAATGGAATGACCAGAAATGATTTTTATTTTTGTTGTTGAATCAACGTTGATAGAGTTCGAAGCAGTTTTATAAAAATAAAAAGTGACGTCATTGTTATTGGCTGATAAAATAATAATATGATATTCGTATGTTTAATAAAAGTGTGTTTTGATGAGTGTTCTTCGATTATTATTTATAAAATATACTTATCCGATATGTTCTGTATCGGATTTCTGAAAAACATATAGGATGTCAATCTGTATATATCATGATTGTATAGTTTCGATAGTATTAATGCTGATAAGGGAAATTAAAACGGGAGAGCTCTTAGTAAAAATGAATAAATAAGCTCGATATGGATTGGTAAGTGATAAAAACTCGGCTGAATCGTTTAGGACGGAGCGAGAGGCTGCGAGTCTCACCCGCCGCGCCTCCAAGACTTTAATGATGACTTTTTGTTGCATCACGGTACGCGCCAGAGGCGGCGTGCGGTACTATAATATATACATTTTAAGAAATTAACATTTCTCTGGGTTCTCATCGGCAGTTTATTGGCTCACGTATTTAGTGCATGGGTTGTTTAGGAAAAAAAACATGATTGCTACTAGCATATTTATTTTTAAAATAAAAAAGCCACGTCTAAAGTAATTCAGAACACCATTGTTGTAATAAAACAATAAATTACACTAATAAATAATATAGTAAAATTTTACACTAATGTTAATCAAACGTGGTACTTAAATTTTCATTCCTGTGTGTAATTTGCCCAAAAGTTGCAAAACACAGTGTTTAGGTATTGAGGTATGTCATCCAGCTTCAGTGTTTTTCAGAAACGCGTCATCTTATGGCTTGGATCCCTGCAAGGCGACAGGCCTCGTCCCCCGCGCCCCCGCGCCCGCGTCCCGCCACAGCCTTATTTTATTACCTCGCTCGCGCTCGTTGCGGCGAGCCCTCGAGATGAGCTTACCATCGCTCGGGTTCTCGCCCCAATCATTATTTAATGTAATTATTTGGCCGGTAAACTGCTTTTTTGGGAATCATAACAGTTATATACACTTTTTATCGGGCGGCTTCGGCTTTAGTTGGTTTCACGCAAGTTGCCATATCGTGAGCATCACAACGGCTTAAATTGTAAATGTAATTTGTTTTAAAGTTTTTTTAATAGTATTTTAAGGGTATAGTATTTTATCGTTAAAAGATTGCGTCGTTATTCGTTTCTGTTTATGATATCTGATGATCTTGCATACCTGCAATAAATAAAAATGGTTCCATGGCATGGCATGGTAATTACAAAAAGTAAGCAACTAAGTATTGATAGACCTGAAATACGGAAATTAAATATAAGTAAAAAAATACTTATTTATAGGTACTTTACAAGTGAGTACATATAAAGAAAGAAAGACGGAAAAATATTTTATTTGGGACACGCACAGGAAATACAAACAGTAAGTAATAATAAAAAATTATAAAAATAAAAAACAAATAGGAGCATTTAAAAACTAACAGAATAATAACGACGTGTGCGAGGTGCAAGGCCAAAAAGGCCCCACAACTAACTAACTATCATGATACCGTCCAGTCTACAGGAAAAACATATCTATGTATACTTAGTATAAAACAAAGTCAATTTTCGGTCTCTCTGTATGACCGCTTAGTTCTTCTAAACTACACAAAGGATTTTGTTTAATGCGGTTTCCACCATGACTCAGAGAATTTATTCCGGAAGGTCTAAGTGTTTATTACACTAATATTTAACTTAGATATAGTACGAATGCTGCTGAGCTGTTCGACCTCGCAAAGGACGAGGAGAAATATTCGAAGTTGATAGACAACCTGCGGTAATGTAGGACGTCAAAAGAAGAAGAAGAATAGCACAGAAATCTCGATGTCTGGCATGTCACCACATCAGTACATTGCATACGTGCGGAGAAAGGGTATAAAATAAAATTCTTTCAATTCATCACGTTAAAACTTACGACAGTATTTCGTAGCCGAATAACATCAGTCGTAGTACCTACTCGTAGTTCAGTATGGCACGCTCCATGTGTATCTGTAATGCTGATAAGTGATAAATACATAATATACGTATGTTTGTAAGTCATAATCTGTGTAACAATATTCATCTGACAAAGCCTCGAACGTTGGACTATGTCGGCTACGACGAGAAGTCAATAAACTCGTGAAAGCGCGAGATATTAAAAGCTCTTAGCAAAAGACATCAACGGGCGCTCCAGCACACTCCCGTAGCGCGATGGGATCGATTCGTAGCACTTGCTGAACTGAACTGAAACTGAGAATTTTTTATTTTTGCGTATTTAGTATTAATGGTTTTTTGGTATTAGTGGTTGGTTTAATGTTGTTATTTGAAAAACATGATTTCGAAATATGAGTTTTTTTATTTTGGTTCTGTTGGTAAATAACAAGAAGAGTATAACATTTTCCGAAAGTATTTTTTTATAGTTAATCTAATGTAGCTTAGTATGTGTGTTCCAAAAACGCATAAATAACACTCGCAGTTTACCTACCTCATATTGAATAGTCACTGTTTTTAAACTCAAAGATCAGTGTGTCCTTTAAAAATTAACGATCATCCTTTCTACCTGATGCCGCTGTCCGAGTGCAAATAAAAAACGGTTTCCCCGCGTAAAGGGTTCACTTCCCATCACATGGAGGTTGAAGGTACCCGCACGCACACACAGACACACACACATTCACACGTTGCTATGTAACTTTAGGCATCGACGAGCCAGCGTCCGACAGAAATCTCAACGGGGGATAAAATTTCTTCAGAACTAAAGAACATTGTGGATCGATTGATCAAAAATATATTATTTTTAGATGTGTTTAATACAATTCTGATTATTGAGATTCTATTAGATATGGAATAATGACGTAGCTCGGAATAAGTATATCTATATGGAGTATATTTCCACAACTTGCTGTGGATGACGCATTTTGTTTGGATCAATTTATAGTTTGACCTTTTGTTGACTTTTTATGAAGGTTTATAAAATAAATAATATTTCGAGCACAAACAATCTCGGATAAAAATAACGTCTTACGAGTAAAGTTTTTAATGGTAGCCTATAATCACTATTGTTTTTTATGAAGTCAATGATTTTCGAATGGAAAGTATCACATCCACACCCAGAAGTAGATAAATATTTCATTCTTTTTTTTGTAACCACGACTACACAACAGCAAATCCATTATGGGATTTTATTATCTTACATCAAGGTTTGGAATCGAACATCAACGTAGTGTAGGGTCACAGCGGCAAATGAAAACAGCTTCTATGGTTGCATAGCTTACGACTGAAAATAAACCTTCGGCCGGGAAGGGAAGTTAAATATTCATATAGATACGCAACTTTTTTTGTGAGTTAGGGGATTCCTTTGTGGTTAGCCTCTTAGTCGGTCGTGGTCACATTCAGTCCCGTTGTTTACCCTTTGTATATAGTGATTGTGCCGATAATTAAACGTGCTCTTATTCAAGACTGACCAATTAATACAAAAGTTGTATTTAAATACATTCCATTTAAAGGCCGTTGTTTATTTTTATCGTAACTAATTTAAAACCAGTTTGTTTGTGACAATCTCAGTTAAACATCTGAAGAGATTATGGTCATTTCTGTGGTCTTAGCTTGTGATAAAACAAGAATCAAAAATGACTATAAGACGGTTTTTGCTTTTATGTTGGAGCTTTTATGATCATACGAGTTCAATAATGGACCGTGCTTGAATTAATTTTCTAAAGGAGCTCTTCTATTATTTCAGCCACCACGTATGGCATATTTATAATGTGACGGTCGGTATTATTTTTGCTCAGTCATGATTTAGGTACGCTAAGGCTGTAGGGGCCTCCTGTAGCGCCAACAAAATACGTATTCGGCTTTGAGATCGATCGATCAATGTATTATAATTTTATTTTACATCAACATTCTCAGAAATTACGAAGAGCGGTTGACCGTTAATTAGAATGTTTCTGTAAATTGCCGCGCGACTTTTTCTGTTTGATTGCGTTTGTAAATCAACATTGTGATGGGAGATCACTCGATATCATTCTATCAACGCCAGTTGATGTAATAGTTAATAGCTGCAGGCTTTGTTCAAGTTTAAACCAATGTTACTGTCTTCACAGTTAACCTGTAGAACCTTTAGTGTTCAGTTACAATTATGAGATTACAATAATAGCTACCGACAATAGTAACGTAATTGTCTAATTGTTGCGTCAATATATAGACTGTTTTATTTTTTTATTCTTTCCCAAGACCACTTAACTATTTCAAAATCATTAACCAACTTTGCATAGATAGGTATCTATAATCATTGAGTCGTAAAATTGGAGAAACTGTTTATTCATCACATTGACATCGATGTACACACACAATGAAACATTGTGGACGAGTGCGTGGAGGCTGCGCGTGTGTTGTAGCTTATTAGTGTGATAAGGACAGAGCATGCTATGGATCTGTGTGTCAGAGAGAAACAGACATCAACAAGGCTAGCTTTACCTTATAAGTATATGAATGTACGTTTTTATTAACTTGATTCGTTATACGGCTTGCCATTATAATAATATATGGGTACGTATAATCACAATTCAGTTCAATTTTAAGATTACAGTCTTATAAAAAATATATATAAATAAATGTAAAGTATGTCTTGGTTGACGTTTTTAATAAAACATAAACAAGTTATGAGGAAAAATCATATTTTTTATTCAATATTATGATTGAAAAAATTGGATAAGATTCTTTAGCAAATCTTGGAATTCTTTTGACTTTGGTCAATAAACATCAAGTACCTATAACACCAACTGTCGGTTCTCCAATACAACTATGTATCAGCAATTTCATGCGTTTTCTTAAAAAGTTGGTCCAATGGGAAAGATTTTATGACGTCACCTCACCGAATCATTGGACTCACACAAAGCCGAACTTTTATTTGAAAGGAATGTGCATCTCATTGCTTTGTTTTCATATAAATGATTCTAAATATTTAAATCACTTTATTAATTTTCGACACGCTACAAGGTGAAGTGGCTATAATAACCGTTATTTTCTGTGGACGTCATAATAAACGACTAAAAGATTTTGGTATTGTGCTTCCTTCTGTATTCTACAACTTTAGACTGCAATCACGAATGATATTGATTTTGGATTATCGCCATCTCTCAAACTCTCAAGACATTTTATTGACGCGGGCTGTTATGAGGCCAATGTTCTATAGTGGACGTTTATGGGCCGATATGACATCACTCAACAGTATTAGATACCTTTTATATTATGTAGTGAAGCACTATGTAGTTGTAGATCCTAGAACTTGGCAAATTATAAACGCTGAATACCATTCACTTACTAACCACGACGTCTCAGGAATTAAAAACCTAAAAATTGTAGCATTTTGTGTGGTGTCATTGTGGCGTTGTAGTATTACTTAGAAGGTACTTTAAATGTTCTAGATAAATATCACGAGAGGAAAGTCAAAGGAATAGCTAGTATTTATTTATTTGAATGTGCCATTGAAGTATTGCTTATAGATTTATTATATTTCGTAACTTTAAACACCTTGGAACTTTGTTTTGGATAACATGATATAGATGAGTCACATAACATGCCACAAATGGTCGGTGCATTTACAAAGTAATTAAGTTATATTAGCATTTCGGCGTTGTTAATTTAATATTGATGTAAATTACTATTTGTAAAAACTGTTTCATTCTTTAAACAATACCTACACAAGCGGTTGACTCTAAAGTCTGAATTGGCTTTTCGAACTTAATAATTTGAATATAAGTTTAAATATTAGCTTGCTATGACTTATTGCTTCCATAAATAACTTAGTATAATTGGGTTCGATTCAATAGGAATCAGACGGCGAGTTTGGCTCATTAAAATTATTAATCGGCTCGTGCAAATATGTAAAGTTCTGTAATTTGTTAAAGCACAGGGTATTACAGTCTTTCCATTTTAATATTTCTACCACTTTTTATAATTTTATGTATTAAAATAAAATACAGCTTTTTGTATGGAAACACATGTAATTTTATTAGATACTAGATGACGCGGTGAACTTCGTACCACGTGAGATAAAATTTTATTAAAAAAATAATACTGTTGTTCCTTTGGGTTTTTCCTAATTCTTTTTTCCTAAACCTCCGCAGTAATGAGGCAAACAAAACACAAAAAAAAACACATCGATCGAACAATTTTCGAGTTTATGCGAGACTAACGCACGGAAATTGATTTTTATATATATATATATATCACCTAGTTTAAGCATGACTATTAAAGAAGGTATATTTTTTAAATAACGACATCAGCTACATCTTTTAAACTATGTTCGTCTTGTAATTTTACGTAGATGTAAACGTTTTCTTTTGTTTTACAATTCTCTTCCTATTTTACGATCAGAAAAAGCACGATGGAAGTGTCGTTAGCAAAATCATGGCGTAAAATTATATTATCAAATTAAATAGAGAAGTGCATCTATCCATAAGAGCGTTTATACTGAAATTGGGCAACGTCGCAAAAACCTGTCAAATATTTCGCTTTTTTGATAACTTTGGCAATATTACTGTAAGCAAATAAGAAATATGGCTAACTAGTGAACAAGAACATTAATAATGAATTGCAATTATAACACTGAATTTGATTTTGTAACCGTTTCAGGTGTAAAAAGGGCATTTGGAAAGTTTCCAACTACTTTCTTACTTCAAAAATGAAGTATTCAGTGTTACGATATTAATTATTGCATTTCATAATCAATATTTTAGTTGACTAGTTAGCCATATTTATCAAAACACCGAAATATTTGACAGCTATTTGTGACTTTGCCCAGTTTCAGTATAAATGCTCTTAATCACATCATTTTATCTAGGTACCGACTTGTTCAGTTTAACGATAAAGTCACTAGAAAACAATGTTTCACAATATCAATGTTTCACAATACCAATGTTATAGAAATAACATAAAACACCCGAACTAGCGACAACGTCTCGGATGAAAACGCCTATAAGCGTAAATTGTGCTTATCTGACGAAGATAACAGTTGTACGTAATAACTGTTAATTAGGAAGGTGCAGTATAAAACTATTCAACGGTTTATACAAATATATTCCCAATTTGTACATCCGCATCGTAAAACCCATTGTATCAACAGTTTCAACCTTTCTGATACTTTATGAACAATAAAGAAACAGTAAGGGCCACTTTTGTCATTGCATGTAAATATCGGTGAGAAATATTTGGAAACGTTACTGGTGCGGTTTAAACTTGAAAAATATATAAACGTATGCATCAATGATAAGTCGCCAACGTCAGTGACTGTTGCACAAAATATAGTGCGCTATAAAACTGTATAAGTTGTTAAATAAATTTTGTATATCGTGGACCTAAATTGCGAAAATAATGAACGAGTGTATATATGTAGGTATAGGTCAATAATATGACTTACAAAATTATGAGTTTATTTACAGGGCAATTCAAAATATATACACAATCTTAGATCTAATATACAACTAACACTAAAAAAAATTATTAAAATATATAAATTATAACAAGTATAAAGAGGAAAAAAATAAATAAAGGAAGAGCTCATTGGGCATCAAAAAATTCGTCGGCATCGCTGTCAGTGGGAAAAGTGGCCAAAAGGCTGGCAGCATTGCCACGTTGGATAATAATATGGTAAATAATATCATGTCATGCGTTCAATATTATGCACCATATCATACCCTTCTCTTATCAAAACAATTCAATATATATTATAAGTTTAAGACACACTTACTATCTTTAAAAAAAAACGGAGAAAAACTTCTAAATTTCTTGAGACTTCATATCTTTTCGTGACCTTACAGGTTAGGATAGCTTACTGGTTTTTTATTTTATTTTAAGTATGATTAGACAAATCTTGTGAATGACTTGTTAATTAAAATATGTTTAATGCTCGGTTTAGGCGAAGATAAAAAGTTTTGTTCCAATAGGTCTCCGATTTGAAAATGTCTTGCCATGATTACTCTTCTATTCTCTTTTAATCGCTGAAAAAAGAATTGAAGTCAGCAACAAATATTAGATTTATATAGTATATTAAGAGGCTTACAACAGCTAAAGCGTGGTCACTGTCGGACTGCATAGAAATGAAAGAGAAGCGCGATGACACGACGCAGGTAATTTATTGCAAAATATGAAGCAGTTAGCGATTTACAGAAAATCTATTGATTGGACTGGAAAATTAAAACACTATTATGCTAATATGTAGCTTGTAGAATAATCTGACAAAAAATCAGAATGATTGCATGTAAATTAATATGATTTTTAATCGTTAAAAGAAATTTTTAGAGGTATCTTCATGATTTTTTTCTATCGTATCAAATTAGTTGTATTATGTTTTCAACACACTATCATACTAGCATATATCCTGAAGAATATCATATATTTTTCTGATTTTGTTTACTGCAGTGGATCATATTCTTTTAGGCATTATATAACTTGCGTTTAGGCACGTTTAGGTCCTGTAGTCCCCTTAAAACATCACATAAACAATCAGTAAATGTATGATGGCTTAAGAGACTATTAAACCATCATACGTTTACCGATTGTTTCCAGAAATTACCTAACTTTGATGTCAGTTAGCACCTGAAATTATTAACAGAATGTGCCGTGTGCTGGGATACACTAAACTAAGTATTTCCATTTCCTGTAGCACGTGTTATGCTAAATTTAAGCTGTAAATTGATGTTAATGTAATGCATTTCTGATACCGATTCATAATTATTGCGTTTGTATCTATTTTACAATTCCCGTGGACAGCTAACATAAACTATTCGTTATCTGTGTAATTGGAACTCGATAAAGGCGGCAAAAATATATGGAAATTGTTGGCGCAGGTAAAATGTAGGGATAAATGACTTTATACTTCAACTGAGCTTTTACGTTTAGGATTTCACCTGGAATAATTAATTTAGTTGCTAATAATGGTGACGAAACATTCAGTATACGGCTTTTATATTAGTGCAGTAAAACCGCATCTTAAATAAATGAAAAATAACAATAATTTGTATGTCAAGCATCTTTTGAGATATGATCGCTTTCTTGGAAGCCCCTGAGGTCGTTATGAATTTTATAAGTTAACGTTAAATAAATTTAACGGAAATAATGTAATCAATTTCTCCTGTCTTGTAAAACATGCATGTAAGAATATTTGATTTGCGAGGGAAACGAAAAGTTTTAGATTGTTAGTCGAGATTGTTGAACGTTCCAAGGTATAGCAATGAACCTTATCTAACGTAAGCGTAGGCGATTGTATATGTAATTATATCTAAATATGAACTAATGGATACCGTGGTCGTGCCGTGGTCAATTTAATTGTTGATCGATGTCTGCTAATTGTATACAGTAGGAATATTTTTATAATACCGTGTAGTGAATGCTGGCTGCCTAGATTTATATTTTGTGATGGTAGATGATAATACCTTCATCTCTGATGTTAATAAGCTAGGAGAAATTGTTAGCACTAGATATCAGAGATAAGTATGATGATTCCTACTTTCTTTTAATTATTTATAAGTGCAAAAGTTTTGTCTGTAAGGCCGCGCGTACTTTGGACGTGTTTTCGTACGAATTTCACTCGTGCAAACGCGTACGAACACGCACGAACGATACCGACCGATGATTATAATAACGCATACTTAAAATAGCTACATAACTAACAATAATACAACCAAAAAATAAGGTGACGACCAAAAATACGTACTTAATAATTTTGTGCTCGACTGTACCAAAACATAATGTATGTAGAAGTTTACATGGAAGTTTAACATAATTCTACATAGTAAACCAGGTTGAAATTATCATGGTTGGAGACGACTATTTCTTGACTATTTTTTGACACTAAACACAAATTAAAAAACGTAAGCATTCCGCGGTAATCAGGTGAGGATTGTGGCGAGAAAGGCTCACCACGTAATCCTCACCAAGGCACCTTTATATCTCTGGGATCCTTTCGAGATTTGGCATAGCGTTACGACAATTTTTTTAAATTTAAACCAAGTCGATACTCCCAGCCGTTTGCTTGCACTGAGGTGAGGGTTGTGTGGAGACGTTCACCCTATAATCCTTACTAACTTAGCTATAACTTCGGAGTAGTAATGCGACTATTTTTTTAACCTTGCTGACTGTTTTGACGTTGACTATTTTTTGGCGTTCTTAAAACTGATTTTCATGAAGTTTTAAAAGGTGAGGATTGTGAGGTGAAGGACACATAGTTCCGACGTCCGAAAACAATCCGAACTTGTTAGGATTTTTCGTGCATTCAATGCGATACCACCGGAACACTACCTATTTGACGGAGAAAAACGTATTCAGTGCTCAATTCAACTCAATTCTTATGACCACGATCGTACGTTTACGAACGATACAAATTCGTGCCCAAAGTGCGCGCGGCCTAAAGCTGTCACTCATCTTGATCTGATAATTATTAAATTTAACGTAGGATTAGTCCGGAAAGTTGATCACTTTTCACGCGAACGGAACCCTTAGACGCTATCAAAACCTATAGATAGGTAGCAAACAGCTATGAAAGAAACATTAATATATTTTAGAACACGGTCACGGTACTCACGGTCGAAATAACGACAACTCGTACTTGACTCAATCGACATAACATGAAAACATTTATAGAGAGGACCTACCAAATATAGAACATAAAAGTCTCAGATTCATTTTATAGTTTTAATGTCGGGTGTGAGGCTGGACTTAAGGTTATACATTCTCTCAGATAGCTCGACCTCGAGAGCAGGGTGTATGGCCGGGGTCCGAACTTACGACGACATTGTGGCAAGGACCGAGGCAAGGGCGCGCCTCTCACTCGCCTACATACGTCACACGAATGTTTTTCGGATGCCAATGTAATTATTAAAGTAATCGATATTGCTGGAGTTGCCAATAATTAATGACTTTTACGCATGTTTTTTTTTATTCAGAGAAGTTGAGTTTCATTTTCATATAAGTAAACATACATGGTTAATCACAATCTGTCACTCTAGGGCTGCCACTAGCCAGTCGCTTGATTTCTTTATTTTTAAAGATTTGAACTATCATAAGTCTTTTAATTGCATGAGCAACGTAAGACTGCCATCATTCTGGCGTAATATTATCCAGAACTTGTGGGAGTAATTGTTTAATTTGAATGTTTTGTTATGTTGGGCCACATACCCCTTCATTTGAGCTATGTGGGCTTTCTATAGGGTTGAATTCGTAGCGATTGGGTGGTAGGCGCAATACTGAAATACCCTTCTCTCTAACCATCTCATCTGGCCTCTCATCTCTTTCTCTCTCCTCATCTCACTCTTATCTAAACTGGAAGTTTTAAATAAAACTACTATCGTTATGTTGGTATACTTAGCACAGTATCTAGAACTGCGAAGTTTTTGGTTAATGATGAAAATGCGGGTTGGTTAAATATCAGTTATATAGACGGAGTATCAGTACATAATAAATACATTTCTTGTGATGGCACATCTCTCTGAATGAGTACCTCTATAAAGATAGTAAGTATCAAATGTATTTTCTCATTAATAAAAGTATTAAGTACCTACTCATTAAACCTTAGTAACCCATACGTCGTCCATTACGGGTTTAATCTTAATGAGTAACGGACTAAGAAAAGACGTTATCATTTCTCAGTTACCTAGAAAATTATAAATTAAATGTGTTTTGTTAGGAGAACCACTAACTACGGCATAAAGTACGCAGTACATTTAATGTAATGTTAGTAGTCTATCTAACAATAAAAGAGGGATTGTGTGCCCTTAGCCATCGTTAGTTGGTTTGTCCATTACTTAGATTGCGTATTATTACAATATTATATTTACCTGCTACTGTATTAAAGATTTTCGTTTTTATAGTTATTTACTTTTTTGTACAAATCAATCGCCAAGTATATCTTTAATTTACCGTTAATTGTTAAATAAATTACAAAGTTTTTTATAGAACGGTCAATACGAAAGAATTTTTTAAGTTTTTATCGGCTACCTACTTGGTAAAGATAAAGTTTATCTTTTAAATTGAATGCAATCTATGGATGGACGTTGTGTTGGATCATTAAGCGAATACTTGGAGTATATTTAAAAAAAAGAAAGCCACAAGGAGCAATATGGAAGGTTTTTTGTGTGGCGCAGTGGGTTCCGTACGTGCCACCGACGAACATACAAGGAGTTGCGATCCACCACGTCCGCTGCGTCGCGATGTAAATGATCCCCTTGAATAATGTATCCCTTTCCCGGCCATCTCTCTTCTACCACCAACGTATAAGGCACACGACAATCAACCGTTACTTCTAACTGCTCTCCTTCTATGTTAACTTATAATTAAATAAGCAAATTGTCGACGTCATATCAATAACCACTCTTGGATTTTGTACGTCATGTTTTGTCTGCTTTGGATAAAGTTTTTCTACCTATGAAAATGAGGGATAGGTTATTATTATATATTAAATAGTTTAATGTTTGGTATTATATTTTACATGCTTTTTTATGTATTCGTTTGTATTTTTATGCTTGTTTTTTTTTAATTAAATGATAATAAGATTATGCCTTTATTAAACGCAAGTCACATCGCAAGTCAGCATCGCGATAGTTTACGAGCTAAGCGCAAAGTGTATTATTGCAAAGGTGCAATCATTTCGCGTGACGTTGTCTTCAGACCCGAGTTCATGGCCTTCGGAGGAATTCAAATGCATTGTACATCTGTTCAGTTTAGTTTATCTTTGTTCCGGTTTACGATTCAATGAATAGAAATACTAAGATACTGGGTATGTATCATAGGGTTTGTGGCGACATCTATATTGCCACATACGAACTACATCTGATGTAACTCAAAAGCTACATCAAAGTTTTGCACCGTGTGACATATCCATAGATAATACACTACACTTAGACATATCAAATGAAATGGCTTACTGAGGCTTACTGCGAGGGTCTCAAGTTTTTTTTAAATAATTTAAAATAAATAGTTTTGAAGTTATTTAAGAACATTGATGAAAATTTACCATTCCCTACCTTATCTCCGAAACTACTGAGCCTAAAACTTTGAAAAAAATATAGAAAATGATTTTATATTATAGATTACAGGAAAACTTATAAGAAATCTAACATGGTAAATCTCTCAATATTGTGCGCACAAACTTATATTTGCAGTTGGAGTGTATGGGAGAACATGTTTTCAACTACGATGTTAAGTTTTCTCTTGGGATAAATTCATCTCAACTACGGAACCCTTCATTAT
This sequence comes from Agrochola circellaris, assembly GCA_914767755.1. Classification (NCBI taxonomy): domain Eukaryota; kingdom Metazoa; phylum Arthropoda; class Insecta; order Lepidoptera; family Noctuidae; genus Agrochola; species Agrochola circellaris. The sequence continues at coordinate 10,820,137 of OU611841.1, read as the reverse complement.
GCGTGGTCCGACACGCATTTGGCTGGTTTTTTAAATTATGATACTCTAATCTAAATACTTTTCGAAGACCACGATGCATGATGTCGCGGGGGAAAACATGTAGTCAGTACTGTAATGACGATATATCTAAAATGTTATTTGTTTCTAGACTAGAATGTTTATATCTTATAAATATTCTAACAGCAATATAGTTATTATGAAACTTAGCAAATAAAACCGTCTATGATCTCAGCGAGTCGCTATTTAGTGTAGGTTCACACTGACTCATTTTTGGTTGCGGAAAACGAATTCGTTATTTTACTATTGCGAATAAGCACGCTGGAACCTATTATGTTAATGATAGGAAGAACTGTACGTAGCTATCAAATTATACAAATAAGGTATCATAACTTAATTGCCTCAAAATTACTAATTGTTCTAATGCAAAAAATCGAGACGGTAGGTTCCAACGTGATCAAAATTCAGTCGTTTATAAGATTCATACCTCGTCACGATTCGCGATTATGGAATGTTCTATCTTGTCATGAATATTAAAGAAAATTTATAGTTTATAGTAAATCGTTCGATATGAATTGAATTGATTATATGACGCATGCAGTTGCCCTTAGAAAAGCATCTGGCTTGTCTAGAATTAAGAGGCGATATGCCCTAGGAGCGGGCTAAAATACCGCCGGTGTCGCATTAGATACAGCCGAGACATTGTATTGAGACTTAAGTACAAATGATTGTGTACTCTATTGTCATTTTCATTGATACTAAAATTGCAGAGTGTTGTGTTAAGCAAGGCGCGCGAGCGGGTCACGACTGACGCGCACGCGCGTTCGTGACCTTGCCGCGCGCGCTTCGCAGAGGTCACACTCTTGTGTTGATGCTCACCACGCTTTCCATAGTTTCAAGCGCATCTTGTAACAACCGCAAGCAATCTTTAGGACAAGGTTTTTATGGTATTAGAACTAAATAAGGAATTTGCGTTTAATAAAGTGAACGAAGCATTCCAGAGTTATTTATTCGCGATATAATACGTAACTGTTAATATTGAGTCTATCACTGTTTCATCGTTTAAAAATAAAGACTAAATAAGTAAAGATTATTTAACATATGATAAGTTTATTACTGTGGTCTCTGAACACCATCGTAATTATCGTACCTTATTTGCACTTAAGTGGTTTCAATTAATTTAGTTTAGAACAGTTCCGGGTCGATTATCTACCTTAGGTACATTGTTAGGTTGATATCTTTAGTATCAATATCTAAAGAATGGTGCTACTGATATTAACTTGCATTATAAGAAATTATAGCTGTACTTGCAATACCGAAGTGACATATTTACGCGAATAATGGGAGAAAAGGCACTGGCGGAGGAATGAGAAATGCCGCCATAACAGGGCTTTGCGCACTTTCTCCAGTCGAGGCTCTCACTCGGTGAGTCGGTGCACCCTTTAAAGAGTAGGTACAGTTAGCGTGAGGGCTTTATGAAGAATAATCAATTAATTACATTGGTTGTATCATTTATTAGATTTTTGTGTGGATTTGGGTAACATCGGGAAAAATATCAGATAACAATCACAACAAAGAACAAAAAAGACGGCGAAGGTAAGAGGTTTCAAATAGTTTACGTTTGCAAAATAAATAAAGGTTTATTTAAATTAGATTTTTCTTGTGTACTGAGTGAATCATAGCTGATTAGTTAACATGTTATTACTGTTAGACGGAACTGAAAGTACCGTAGTACCTAGGTAGAGTAGAAAATATTACTCATGATAGTAATAAATATTCTGGGGACCCACGTCAGATCTGTAACTTAGCTATAAAAAAATTATAAAAGAAAAAATTAACAGCGGCTTATTTTTTGATAACAAATTATTACAAATTACTTAATTGATTGCGGAAATGCGTCGTTAGCGGTGGATGCCATCTTTCGCTAAATAACCTGCTTAAGAATTTCGCAATGACTAATTACGGCTCAAAACGAATTAAGTGGAAGGAAGTTACGTTTCTACTCATGTACCTACCTGGGTATTGCCTGATACGTTATATGACATTCTTAAGAGGGAGTCGCACCGCATTCATGCCTATCTGCTCTTAACTTATAGTCCGCGCGCGACTTCTAGTCACCGTCTGAGGTATGTAAGCGATGAGACGGGAGAGGTAGACAAAGGCCAAGTTAAGACCCTGTTCACACACTGCGTTGCGGCAGCGGAGCGGATTTTGCCGCATTGGTGGTCACACGGGCGTTGCGGCGCCGTAACGTTGGTTACGCCGCAGCGGCTCCGCACCGCAAAGATTTCGCCGCATTGGCGGTCACACGAAGAGACTGAGAGGTGCCGCTCCGGCGTCGTCGCAACGCGTCCCCCCCGCCTCGTCTCATGGGTTGCAATAGGGATGATGACAACTTTTTTTTGTCCGTCTTGCAGATTATTAAAAAATATTAGACACGTAGTTTTTCTTTTTTTACGTAATCTAAAGATTACGGAGATACATTGAGTTAAAATGTGCCATGACGTCACAAGTATGTAGATTTTATACTTACTTGTGACGTAGCGACTCCCACTCCTCAACTTAAAATGCGTTTTATCTAAGTATTTTTTTACCCAGGCATCATTCCTATTCCGGTGTACGTGCGGGTGCGACGCCGGAACGCACAATGGGCCATACCATGGATATTTATATGTGGGACGCCGCAATGACGCCGCTCCGGCGCCGCGCCACCGCCGCAACTTATCGTGTACATCGGCCCGAGGAACTCAGTCTGCCAATTTTTTCAATGGCGCTCTCCCCCGTCTTATCACTCATATAGCTCAGGCAGTGACAAGCAGTCGCGCGCGGATTATAATAATTATAGCAATGCGTCAAGTCTTCATATAATGTGTAAAGTTACCTTAAATATTTGTACCTACTATTTTGGATATATGTGTAGTACATTTGTTCGTATCCGTATAGGTATATCCATACAAATAATGTTTTCTTGAAACAATTGATATCATATGTAACACTTAATATGCTTATTTTAAAACGTACCTACATAATAAAACAATTAAACAACAACAAAATCAATAAAATCTAATATTTGCTTTATAGACTTATATTCAAACCTTGAACTTTACAAATGCAAAATCGAGTGGCGAACAGACAAAATTATTTGTGATATTTATTGTTATATTTTTACATACACTAGATATGCAATTTTAAAAGTAAACATTAATATGAAAAGATATTTCAGTAAAACTATGTATCTTAAGACTGAAACAGTTGAACAGCCAAAGTAAGAAAAAAATACTACTACATTCAAGCCCAAATCTAAAGTTTCTCAGTTTCTTGTATTGTATGCTATGGACATAATAAAAAAAAAATAAGATTATATTTTACAGAAAAAGATAAAGTAAAAGCAAGAACAGAGCGAAACATAAATAAATACAAGTGGAAATACTTTTGCAAATGAGTTTTGTAAATCATGAAAGAAAAGCGCTCACCGTTACTGCCGTACTTGGTCAAAAGTTGTAATGAGAGCCACAAATGGTATCAGTCCGAGGCACGTCCACAGCTTGCACACGCTAATGTTCCTCATTAAATACTGGAACATCAATTTGTATCTGCACCACGTAGAAGAGCACCGATGCCATCCATTTTTATTGCGCTGTTCCATCGGGACATTCGCAGACACCGATTTAAAAGAATATCATCTCTTATCTGATGTTATTCATATAAACGTATTTTATGCAAATCCAATCATTATTATTCTTGATAAATGATTAACTCCATGACTTCTTCAAATTATCAAGAGTTCAAGGGCAACAGCATCATGAATTTACTTCGGAGAGGCTGTTAATACAAATGTGTGTAGATATTATGTTTGAAAAAAAGTATAGTTTGATATAATTAAAATAATATCCGTGTTGTTTGATTTATGAATTTAAGTTGACTCTATTGGATATGTTCGTACAGTACGTTTGAACTGGCGAAACATTCATAACAAAATATCGCACCTTTGGTAGAACAAGGGCATAATTGTCATAAATTGCCAAAATGACTTAAATATGCAGAAATGCTTTAAAAAGGCCCTTTGAACTGGAGGGACAAAAACATTCGTTTGGCAATTTTTGACAATTATGCCCTTGTTCTACCAAAGGTGCGATATGTTGAAATCTCTAGTTCCTGTCAAACATTGTATGGGTGTTCCATACAATGTTTGACAGGAACTAGAGATTTCAACATGTGTTGTTGTGAATGTTTCGCCACCGCAAACGCACAGTGACAAGCAACAGGTTTCGATACTATAATAAAGTCGATAATTTTTCTGATGCACCCCACGAGATGCGAATATTCCGGTTAGTTCCGTTAAGTCTTCAACTAAAGTGGAATGTCCACTTATTACTTTACGTTCATATAAAATGTAAGTTTCACCCTTTAGTTCAATCTTGCACAAAGTTGTTGTGAAGCTGCAGTCATATTAAAACGTTTAATTATACTAATAGAGTTTTGGATTAGAAGACAAAGCTGTCCAGAAATAATTTCATTAGATAATAGGTGTGTTAGACACCCAAGTGCTATTTGTTTGCTTTGCAAGAATGCACCATACTTAATGTAAAAATGGAAGTATGGTGTATTCTCTTGTTGCTATTAATTATGAATAATGGTTAGCTGAAGCATATTTAGTAGTTTTGTCAGGTTTTGCAGTTAATTCCCATAGCAATCACTTAGCACAACACAAAATAGCTAATTAAGCTTGCGCTGCGGGTGGTGTTTTATATGTTTCCACTGCCTGAATATTATTGATGCCAGCTAAACTTTAATGTCAATAATATATTGAATTCGGGAAATGTTTACGACTATGCGTTTAAGCTATAGGTAATTTATATTTAAAAACACTCATAACTGGCCTTCGTGTGAAAAACAACGATTTCATGTCAGATAGCAGATTCTGTTTTCAAAAATTAGACATGACGTTTCGTGTACGAAGTTTTTGCCTCGTATTCTGACCGTGAATCGTACACGTAAACATTAATTATTTAATAATTTTATGAATCCATAATTTGTGTCTTAGCAGTTTTTTTTGGAAACTTGAGAATTTTTTTGACCAATAGATATAGGTGACCTTACCTACTGTTAATGTTTTTTTTAAATATAATACGGTTTATGAACTCATGACACAAAGGCCGGACGATTATTAAAAATAACTAAATTTTTCGTAAACAATCGGAATGCACTTAAACCTATTAGGCATTACCTACTTAGGTATATCCTATTCCAATTATTTGTTAGAATTCTTTTATTACCCATGCATTAAATTGTAGGTTGTGGAAGTTTTTACGAATATGACCTATGCCAAGTGTCTGTTTATTGACGTGTTTTGCAATAAACAAATAAAATTATTTGTTATTTCCGACGCTCTGTGGGAATTTTAGCTTCGCGAAGCGCAATGGCAGTAGCTGATGGAGATTAGAGTCGCAGTAGTCGCCACGAATGACGTCCTGCGTCATTTAACTACACCCTTTTAAGCTGAACTCACTCCAAGTAAGCAGATAAAATTTATTTTTAAACTGCATACATAGATGTAAAGCCAACAGGTTCTGTATTTATACCTGATCCAACATTTATATGCAATCTGCAATGTTAGATTCGTAATGGATTTGATTATAAATGCGTTAAGTAAAACTATCATACAAGTGAAAGCAACTTGTATGAAATTCAATACATTGGTTTATAAAAACTGTCTCGTTTTAGCTACTAAATCATCTTCTTATTATACTTAAATTCGGTTGTCAATGTTGTTTTTATACCTAAATAAGGCAATGAGACATCATCGACCATTATGGGCGTTTTTGGATTTTTACGCATATCCGATTTTAGATTTTGAAATCTGTTTTTATTTGAAATCGATTTCAGAAGAGGCCCCGGCTTGCAGTTTCGATCGTCTTTAGTAATATTATTCGGTTGTAAGTGCATCGATCAAAACTATCCAAACATAAACAAATACTTGCTTACGCAAATCTATTCTTGCTGTGGTTTTGTGAAATCGGTTTGTCTTGTTCGGATTATCGATACGATACGATTTGTAATTGAAATCGGATTTTAGATACGTTTTGATATATCTGACGCATGTCTAACCTGCAGCCCAAACCGCTTCGGGTAGGAATTCGGTTCCCCTATTATTTATTTATCATTTGCACACCAACAGCACTTACAATTCAAATTAAATAACATCTAAAATTAACATTTCAGTGACCATACAATTGTCAGGTATGCATGACATTCACATATGAAGATTAGAGACAAAGGAGAACAATATAAATTGTGTCTAGTAGACCTTAGTCTAAAACACTTCAAAAACCAATTTGAGCTAGATAGACGGGCACTCATCACACTGTTTAAATAGGGAGCGTCTGTATGAAGCGAAAGTCATGGAGAATATATCAATAGAGTAATCCGTCAAGTTGGACCGAGCTCTATGAGACGTCAATGGGGATTTGTGGAAGAAAAGTTCAATAATCCCCATTGATGGGGTATGTCAAAGGGAAACTTTTGACATATCCCATCACCCATTTTGTAACAATATTCTGACTTAAAAGAGTGTCCGTGGAGTTTCTTGCACGTTCTTCTCTATAGGAACCTACTACGCGTTAGAATGGGCAACTAGCTTCATATTTTTGACTGACCGACCCCTTGACAATTCAAAAGTGCCTGTAATTGGTTTATTTGAAATAAATGCTTGGATTTTGACTTTGAAACCCTATTGACATACCCCATCAACTGCAATAACCCCTTTTGTGAACCACTAAGAAAGGACGGGCGAGAAGAAGGGATTTCCATTGTATGAAAAATCTTATTGCTTGGGTTTATAAAATTGAAATTTGGACACAAGCACCTATCTAGGTAAATAATAAGCATTGTATTCATAAATTTTCCAAGGCTACCCGAACTTCACGCGGACGGAGTCGCGGGCGAAGAGCTAGAATCTATCGTGTTTGAGCTAAGTTTGATCGATCACGTCGTGTTGATAATCTGATGGGTTCATATTGAGAGTAAAAAACGTAGGTAATCTTGTATGCTTACCTCGTCCTTGTATTCTAAATAATTAATTTTGGTACCTGCTCAAATGTCTTGTTATTTTAGTAAGATGTTTTGTGAAAATAAATAAACAAAAATAACGTCGTATTTTTTAGTCATCGAAAGGTTTATATGATTATGTAGGTATATCTGTTGCGAAAAGGACAACGCGATAACAAATAATGGTTGAATGGTTCGATAATATTTTTATATAAACTTTGTCTTATAAATAACTGAGTAATCAGTGTATATTAAATTAAACTGATAGTTTGAACAAAAAGAGCTTTACCGTTAATGTGTGCGGTGGATCATGAAAACTACATGACTGTGCGCCGCTGTGACTGTCGTACTAAGTTTCTCTTCAAGTTAAACGGTTCAAAAAAACACAGTCTTAATTAACAGCCAAGTTTTCTATTTAGGAAGAGCTATAAATCACTTAACGTGCGCAATAATCTGCAGGAAGTTATATGATTCAAGTTTGAACATTTAATATGTTAGTGTCGATGAACCGTGATGTGATTGAGCGAAATAGTCTCATAACATAACGCATGGTTGGGTGCAGGCATCAATTAATTTAGCGAAGTAAACAGGATAATAATCAGGAGAAGAAATAACTACCTACTTATTAATATTTTACTTTCGTTAAACTTTCTTGCATAGAGTTTTACGTAGCCAGTAAGATGATTAAAATCTATTAGGATAGTTTGAGTACAATCAACATCGACAAGGTCAGATAAGCATTTGTAATTCCTGCAAAAAATTCAAAAAGTAAAATATTATATACTACGCATGTGCCGCATACCTACATGATACAGTAGTTTACTTGGCGGATCTACCAGGAAAACATTTTTGTCTGACTTTCCTTTATAAGCAGGAAGTTTTTAACTGTTTTACCAAGTTGCGACTTTGTTAGAAGATTACGTTAAATAGTATTTTGACTTTAAGGAAATAAGAAACATAATAAAAACCGGGCAAGTGCACATCGACCTACGCCACGCAGTATAGGGTTCCGTAGCAGGAAATAATGTAATGTGCAAAACCAAATAATAATTAGCTATATTCAATAGCTAGTAATATATATTTTTTAATCCATAAACTTACTAACGTACCTAAATTGTTATTTAAAAAAAGCCACCGTCACAGTTAAAAAGCCATCGTGTCATTATTTTGACCTTTTGAACGTGACATGAAGGTGTTTGATTTTTTTTTGGTAATTTTCCTTCATGCAATTTTGTCGGTTCACAGAAGAACATGTCTGTCACAACAAAAAATCAATTAAGTAGGTAGGTTATTCGACATTATCGAACTTTTAACCTAATAGATTTTTAAGACGAGAAAGACACAAGAGTAACTTTTCTTTCATAAGTTTTAACGGCTTGCGCCGTAATAAGAAGAGGCGTAAAACGAATTACTAATAGGTTCTAAGAGAAATACCTCATTTGAGCAGGAAAAAATAAAAATAAAACTGAACTGTTACTAGGTTTAATAAATGAAACGTCGTGTTCACGGTACAAAGTATAATCTTGGACTGACCCACGGATATCTAATTATGCAGATACCGACATTACACCTCCACCACTAAATTAAGCTATATTAACATTCATAAGGATAAGTACATACATAAGGATCTTAATACATAACGAATTAAGCTATACATTTATTTTACAGAGGAAACTTAACTTTAATAATAACATTATTCTAATCGAATTCGAACCCATATCTAATCACGGGTTTCCTTTGCCGCTTAGGACGTGATTGTATCAGTTCTGGAAGTGGTGAACCCAGTGTAGTGGGTTGTTTACTTGTAATATCGTCCCGTACGACGGGCGCGACCATACATTGAGTTGAAGGAATATCTCTAGAATGAGATTCAACCGTTTCTTTACGTGGTTGGTCACTTAACGCACCGCTACTCTCATTCTCCACTTCACTCCCCTGCGAGACGGCATTCTCACCCCTATTCGTCGATGAATCACCGGTATCAGCTTCAGGACAGGTAACATCTGATAAACGCGATCTACGACGCATTTGATCTATATGGCGTTTCATAAATTGACCGTTATCACTTTCCACAACGTACCTGCGAGAGCCTTCTTTACTATGTATCTGCCCTTTAACCCATTTGTCTTGTTTACCGAAGCCCCTCGTCCAAACCGAATCGCCCTGCCCAAAATCACGCTTAACACCACCTGCATACTGTGCCTGGCCGTCTTGTGCGGAACGTACTTTGTCCAACAAGGTTTGATCGTTCCTTAATAGATCTAGACGTGAGCGTAATCTACGTTTCTGTAGCAACATCGCTGGAGTTTCGCCTGTTGTGCTATGTATTGTGTTTCTATAGGTTAAGAAAAAGTTTTGGAGGGCTAGATCTACATCAATGTTGTCCCTATGCGCTTTTTTAATCGTACGCTTACATAACTTGACGGCGTTCTCCGCAGCCCCATTCGAAGATGGATGGTAGGCTGGTGAGAAAGACTGCTTAATCCCATTGTTCTTTAAAAATTCCGAAAATTCTCTACTTGTAAACGGAGGGCCCTGATCCGAAACTAGTTCTAACGGAAGCCCGAATCGCGCAAAAGTAGCTCGCAGAATTTTTATAATGACTGTCGCATTGGTTTGTTTAGTTTCAAAAGCCTCGATCCACTTCGATGTGGAATCTACTAATATTAAAAATGTTTTACCCTTAAGCGGTCCCAAAAAATCAATATGTAAGCGTGTCCACGGTTGGAGTGCATAAGGCCAATGCTGCGGTGTCGCACGAGGCGGCGCGTCTGCCTCGAGCGCGCACGTCTCGCAGGCACGGCACAGCGCCTCCACATCGTCGTCGATACGCGGCCACCATACGTAACTCCTAGCCCAGCTCTTCGTTTTAACTATGCCCATGTGACTACAATGTAACTGTTTCAATACCGTCTGCCTCAAAGACTCTGGTATAATCATTCGATAACCCCACATTATACAGCCGCTTTCGATGTATATCTCATTACGCCTATTGATAAATGGTTTTAGCTCATCTTCACTACAAAAATGCGGCCAGCCTGATTCCACGTAAACTTTAATTTTAGTAAGTAATACATCCCTAGCCGTAGCCTTACTGACATCAGAGTTAGTTACCGGTAAAAAGTTTTCAACAAAATTTACATACGTAATTTCTTTAACATGCCGTTCGCTAGCCACTCTGCACGGTAATCGCGATAATGCGTCTGCGCAATTATTTTTAGATGAAACATACTCAATATCATAATTGTACCCTGATAAAAGAACGGCCCAACGTTGCAACCGAGACGCCGACATAACCGGAATACCTACCTTGTTACCGAATATATAGGTCAAGGGTTTATGATCTGTTCTTATGGTAAATTTCCTTCCGTACAAGTACTGATGGTATTTGCGTATTGCATATATGATTGCTAATGCCTCTCTATCAATCTGTGCGTAGTTACGTTCAGCAGGTATGAGCGAGCGAGAGGCATATGCGACAGGCCGCTCGCCGGCTGCCGTTAGCTGTGACAGCACCGCGCCCACCCCGACACTGCTGGCGTCCGTCGTCAATATCAGCGGTAACTCAGCAGAGTAGTGCATCAGGACTTCACTACTCGTTAGCATTGCCTTAACTTCTAGGAATGCCCTTTGACATTTATCATTCCAGTTATATTTCGCCCCCGACTTTAGCAAGTCGTATAAAGGTGCTAGCAGTGTACTTAAATTTTTAATGAACTTTGCGTAATACATAATCATGCCTACAAACGACCGGAGTTCTCCTACGTTCACGGGTGCTGGTGTATCGACAATAGCCTTTACCTTGTTGGGACACGTATGTACGCCCTTTTCACTAATTATATACCCCAGATAGCTGATCGACTTTGCAAAAAGGTCACACTTCTCTGTTTTTACTCTTAAACCATACTTTTCCAAACGTTGGAAAACCTTGTGTAAGTTTTCCAAATGTTCCCTAGTCGATAATCCTGTAATTATGACGTCATCTAAAAATACCCCTACTCGGGGTAAATCCGCAAACAGTTCTTCCAGGCGTCGCTGAAAAATTCCCGGACTTGATGACAGTCCATATACGAGTCGATTGTACATAAACAAGCCCTTATGGGTATTAATTACAGTATACTTCTTTGTCTCATCCAAGAAAAATTGCGCATAGGCCTGTGATAAATCAATTTTACTGAATCTTTGGCCCCCGTGCAAGCGAACCAGTAAGTCTTCTACACGTGGCAGTGGATAACGGTCAACCTCTAAAACTTTATTTAACGTCAATTTATAGTCTGCGCAAATTCTTATGTTACCGTCCTTCTTCACCACTGGTACGATCGGCGTAGCCCAGTCGGACCGCTCCACAGGTGTGAGTATGCCGTCCCGCACGTGCTGCTGCAGAGCTCGCTCCACCGGCTCGCGCAGCGCATACGCCAGCGGGCGCGCGCGCATATACACTGGCCGCGCTCCCTCCCGCAAGTGAATGCTCACCGGCGGCCCGGTGAAGCCGCCTAGTCCCTCCGCGAACACATTATAATATCTGGAACTGAATTCCTCTACGTTAAACTCCTCGTCCGATAATTTATTTACTGACGTTAATTTAACAGTCGGCAACTGAATACCTAATTCTAACATCCATTGCCTACCGAGCAAGGCCATTTTACCCCTTCTTATGATGTATAAGTCGAGCTCCTTAATTTTATTATTATACATAACTGACGGTGTTATTACCCCCACTGGGTACACTAACTCTCCCGTATAATATCTTAAGACAATGTTACATTTGTTAATTGTTAAATCCCTGTATAGTTGCTGGTACATTTTGTAACTAATGCACGACACCGCACTACCTGTGTCGCATTCCATAATTAAATCTTTATTATGTACCTTCAATGACATCATAAACGGTTTGCACTGACTTAACGTTAAAAGATTTAAATTAATGTCAATTACCTCTTCGCTGTGATCACTTTCATAATCTACATCGCTATTAGTTGTTTTTGATCCCATGTAATCTTGGTTCGATATTATGTTCGGACATACACGCCGAAGATGACCTGTCTTGTTACACACGCGGCATACGTAACGGCCGAATCGACAAGTGGACGTTTCATGTGTCCCGCCACACGCTTGACATTGATGTCGGCGCCCCGATTGTGCGCCCGACGACGTCGACGGCGCCATCCTCGTCCCACTACCATGACGGGGCCCGCGTGCCGCGTGCCCGCCGCGCGGGCCGGCCTCTCGTGCCGTGCCCCTTGCGTACCGCGTGGCTGTCTTCTCGCCTGCCCCACTTGCGGTGTCCCTCCTTTGCCATCTTGTACCTTCTATTGCTAGACAATCGGCCGCTGACGCCTCCCCGTTCGTCCTTTTTTGACCTTGAACTACGGCCGCTGCATCTTTTTCCGCTGATTCCAAGCTAACCGCTAAGCTATAGGCTCTTGAAAAATCTAGCTTGGGTTCAGCGAATAATCGTTGGCGAATCATCTCACAGCTGATACCACATACCAATTGGTCCCGTAAACTTTCTTCAAGCCCTGCCCCGAACTCGCACGTTTTGGACATTTTCTTGAGAACCGCGATGTACTCAGCTATTGATTCGCCACCTTGTTGAGTCCTCTTCCTAAACTTGTACCTCTCAGCAAGCTCACTCGGCTTAGGTTGCAGATGTTTTTCCATGATATCCACTATTTGTATAAACGTCTTCGACTTTGGTTTGACTGGTGTGCACAAACTCACTAAAAGTTCATAGCTTTCCGCGCCCATAATCGTTATTAACGTCGGTACAAATAGCTCACTTTTTACGTCGTTGACTACGAAATACTGTTCTAAACGTTCGATATATAACCGCCAATCGTCTTTTTGCACATCGAATTCTGTTGTTTTACCGATCGTCATGTTTGGTACTTTTAATTATCGCACGCTGAATTTATATTTTAATCCTCGTCGCCACTGAACTGTTACTAGGTTTAATAAATGAAACGTCGTGTTCACGGTACAAAGTATAATCTTGGACTGACCCACGGATATCTAATTATGCAGATACCGACATTACAGACAAGTGCGTGTCGGGCCACGCACAATGAAGGGTTCAGTAGTTGGGCTGAATTTATCCCAAAAACAAACTAAACATTGTAGTTGAAAAACATGTTCTCCCATACATCGATATACGCTGCGGTCAATTCTCCAACTGCAAATGTAGGTTTGTAATCGCAAAAACTATTATGTACAAATTAACGATTTTGCTGTGAGCCCTTGCTTCTTGCCAAATTTCATGATTATAGATCAACGGGTCAACTAGAGAAGTACCCTATAAGTATCAAAATATATCTCATAAATGGCCGTATTTTTTATTGCATTTAGAGCTCCAAGGGACCGTATTTTTTATATAAATTTCAACTTGATACCTTTACGTGTTCCTGAGAAAATGGGTCTTGACAGACTGCCAGATGGACAACGAAGATCCTATAAGGGTTCTGTTTTTCCTTTTGAGGTACGGAACCTTAAACATTACTAGAATCTTGCCTGTGTAATGTAACAAAGATTAAAAGCTATTTTCTATAATTGATACAAACCGTTGGAAATAGTTTCTCTTAGTCTTTTATTATAGTCTCAGTCCAAGCTTAGAACTTAAGATTTGATCTACGAATTACCATAATAGGAGTAGCTATATTGATTGAATGCGTTTTTATCTGATCGATCGCAAGAAGCGTATATGTAAGCAACGTCTTTATAAGGATAATGGATTCTAGCAAAATCTTGTCATTTCCTTAGCATAATGAACAATATTAAGAGGCCCGCTAAGTGTAATTGGGGCTTGAGCAGCAAAGTGCTCGGTTTATGCGGCCGCATAATTACGTATAATAGGCGACTTTTGCAACGCACGCGCATTCAGAATGTTTAACTCCCCTGAGACAGAAGTTTTGAAACACTGGCTAATTATAAGTTATAAGGTGAATATTATGCGATTAACTTAAATATTGCCTTTGTATTTACCGGTTTGGTTAAAAAATATTAAATCAATTATAGTTTTTGAGTACACTGTTAATTTTTGGTATAAATAAACAATTTTTCAAATCCAACTGGTAGTTCCTGAGATTACCCCCTACATACAAACTTACAAACAAACAAATACCTCTTTATAATATTAGTATAGATGTCAAGATTACAATTATTTCATTTGCACATCCTAACTAATATTATTAATGCGAAAGTGAGTTTGTTTGTTTGTTACGCTTTCACGATAAAACGGCTGAAGAGATTTAGATGAAATTTGGCACGTGCGTAGACCATGACCTGGATTAGGACATAGGCAGCTAGTGATTTTATAATTTTCGTGTTAATTTCATTATAACCTTCAGAGTTTGTGTTATTTAATGATAATATCTCCGTTCGAACGTTGCTTTGAATTCATTGGAATAACCTTTTGTTTTCGTACTACGAGTAGTACAATTATGTGTCATATTAATGTACTGGTTATTGTTATTATTTATTTATTTATTTATATATACTTTATTGTACACCACAAAAATACATAACAAGAAATAATAATTATGCACTACAAAATATACAATGGGCGACCTTATCGCTTTCTGCGATCTCTTCCAGGCAACCTTAGAATGGACAGTGATTTGCCTGGACATAAAATGGGGCTGTCGTTGGTGCAAATAATATGTATACAATATACTAGAATAGATACACAGATAAATACATATCCTAAATAATAGATACATAAATACATACATACTAAATATATAAGCAAGGAAAATAAATGAAGACTATAGATAATTACAGTATAGGTAGGTATAGGGGTGGGTATAGGTTATTACTGACTCTTTTAAACACTGAACAATATTTTATAAAATAAGATCACTCGATGACTCTTCAAGAGGACCTTAATAACTTAAATAAATAATTAAATAATAATAATAATACCAGCCTGTTACTGTGCCACTGCAGGGCAAAGGTCTCTTCTCATACAGAGAAGGCACGAGCATTGATCACCACGCTTGCTCAAGACGGGTTGGCGATTTCAGACTTATATTAACTATACTATATAAGTCCATGTTTCCTCACGGTGTTTTCTTTCACCGATATCAGTAATGTCTAAGATAAACTCAGAAAGTACCTATGAATTGAAAAAGTCACATAGGTGCTTAAACAATTACTTAACACTTCTCACTTAAATTTAATAATTATTACATAAAAAAAAGATCACAGTAAACGTCACAAAGTGTCAATGTATTAGTTATACACGTAAAAAAAACCCAATTGCTTACTCATATAACTTTAATGGAATTGTCATGAATAAAGTCAAGATAGTTCGGGATTTAGGAGTTATGTTTGACCATAAATTAACATTCTCAGATCACATAGACTTTGTTAGTACAAAAGCTTATAAGAACTTAGGCTTTGTTGTCATTTTAGGTCATGTAAGGTATTTAAAAACATCGAGGCTCTTAAATCGGTGTAATTTGCATATGTCCGCAGCGTTTTAGAATATGCGTGCCCAATCTGGTCCCCCCGATACATTATTTATAAGAACCAACTAGAACGGGCTCAAAGAAAATTTATTAACCATCTTAACTATCGCCTCCATAAACTTCCGATGGCTTATGAAAATAGTTGCCGAACACATGGTCTGCTAACACTCGATTGAAGGCGTAAGGTTATGGAAATGTGTTTGATTTATGACATACTTCATGGACGTCTCGATTGCCCGGAGCTGGTCACACAGGTTACTTTTAACACTCCCCTACTCGTCACACTACGATGCTACACGTGCCTCGGCACTCAACTAATTACGCCAAAAATTGTGTATTGACCCGTATTGCCCGAATTTATCACATAGATTTCTCTCAAGTAGATAAACTTAACTGTAATACACCTACATTCAAATATCGAAATAATAAAAACCATTAACGAAGGCAAATGATAAACTATTAGTCTCTTAATTTCCAAACCGTTCTTTTTTTTAAATCGTCAAACTTTTTTTGTTTTTGTTTTTCTATAAAATTTAAACTTAACTTTTAATATACTTAAAATTGCACTATTTGAATTTATATATTTCTAAGTAGGTAATCCGTTCGCATGTTTTATACTTATCCTAGATAAACAGGGAAACCTATTATTAGCCATACAATACTGTAACACACATAAGTAACATAAGTACTATATGTATCGGTGCTGGTTGCCTAAATAAATAAAATAAAATTACTGTGTTATCAATTTGGATGTTCTCTAATTGTCTTTAAAATTAGTATGACTAATTTCTTCTTTAATTAATCTCCACGGCTTTGTATTTATTGTCATTATTATTTATATACTTGATATTTGCGTTCTTTTTTGAGGTATAGATACATTTTTTTAATAACTTTGAATATGTGCTTCATATGTACACGTAAAGTAGCAGCAACATAGATGTAAGGGAATGCAATACTGCACATAAATTAAGCGGGATCCCGCGGGATCTGCGGGATTGTGTTTTTGCTTGCTTATTTGGAGACACATAGCACTGATGACACTTCAGGGCGAACTTGATAAGTTTGTCAAACTCGGCTAAACTACTTCAATCAATCAACAGCCTTGAGCGTTTAGAGCTAGTAGACACCCCCGTTATCAAGGAAAGAGATTTCGAGTCGAGTGGCCCATACCCCCAATTCACCTATGAGTCGTGGAAGCAGAGCGATACCTTACATCAGGAACCGTAAAAAAAATCGATTTAACATCATAGCTAAGAGTTATTTCTGTGATGCATTTACCTCTGAAGGAAATAATTATAGTGTAATGCATCTCAATACCAGACAAACTCCGTTGACGCGGAATTTATTCGACACTTCAATGCTATAATTATCACTCTCTTCGCTGTATAGAGATAATTTAAAGATGTTAACTACCTACCAACAATACTTTACGACTATTCATAAGAGTACCCGTTGATTAAATAAGAATTTGTTCCAACATGCTATTTAGTTTGATTAAACTTGTGGAAAATCTTGGATGGTAATAGGGTACTTTCATAAAACCATAACAAACTACTAGAGTTTTATGCTACCAACTATTATACTGCCTGTATGAAAGTATTTGTGAATGCTGTAGGTAGATGTGCTATTGACTGATTGCCAGCTTGGCAAAAAAGCGCAGCTCCATCAAGAATCAAGCCACCGGTTCCGAGGGCTCTGCTCTCGCGATAATTAATTTTGTCGCCTTTTTCGGATCATTGTTTTTGCTCGCATATTGTATCGAGGCCAGTACTAATCGGGACACAATTACGAAGAACTCCGTCAGTATTTCATACGTTTCGTTAAGTTCCAGTAACATAAATCGAACTATGCGACTCTAGAATTAATAGGTACGTGTATTCCTCGAAATATTCATAGTGGCTCGTAGCATCGCCCTCCTATTACGGACACTAGTTATACGGTAAACAGAAAAAAACTGAATATCGATGGGCTTTAAACCGAGGATCGATTGCAGATATCTTCTAGAGTGGTATCTGGTATGATTTAAAATAATGATATATTATTCTTCCATTCGTATTGGTTATCAATAACACTTATCACTGTAGAAGTTTTGAATTGCGACATTATATCATGTGTTTACTCTGAATTCCCGTGTTTGTTAAGTATGTTTATGTGTAGATAACTCGAAACCGGTTTCATTATTTCTAAAGATTTTACCAAATAAGTATCTGATTAGGAAGAGCAGTAATTAATGACTCAAAATGCCGAATGAGGACGCGTACAACCTAAGGGGTTTAACGAGATGGTGCGCTCCGTCAGTGCATTCGTTTTTGTACCTACAGATAGCATTTTATTTAAAACAATAGTGGACGTGGTCAGCATATTTACGGCGGCGACCGCGACAGACTTGTCTTACTCCGCCAATCAATGGCTGGCTTAACAATCCTTGTTGGTTTTATTTTTATATACTAAGAGGATATAGGCCCCAGCATAATTTAGTACCTAGGCATTTACCCAATAAGCGGTGAAACTGAGCCGCTGATTGATTGATATAGTCATTAGGTAAAAACTTAAAAAGTAATGGCATTTTCCTCATTAGGACGTGTCTTTTTTGTGGGGTTGTTAAAGAGAATACCTCGGTATTCTCTTTAACGCTTACATGCCTCGGCATGTCAGCTACTTACAGTAATTGTTGATGTCACTGTCTTCGCTCTAGTATCTATTAGGGTAAGTTTTATATTGGTATAATTGGAATTTAATTTCGAAGTCAAGGTCTTCTATGGATAGTAATAGGTACCTATCTACCGAAATTTATTCCGTTTTAGGTCAAGAGTACGCGACGATACACCGCGGCTTTACCTACAAGACACTGTTTTATTTTGTCTTTCCCAACCCCAGATACTTTCGACCGTAAATATATCAAGTTTTTTTTGCGTCTATATCTATTGCAACCAAAACTAAACTACTTTGGTAAACCTCTGGCTTAAAAGTCGTGCATAAAGTCAAAAGCTTCTATAACTACTCTATGTCGATAGAGTGGTACTATAAATAAGTGAAAGTTTCCCCATAGCCATCATAGATGTCTCTCGCGTGCATGGACATCGTTGTAGTTCTTTTATTCGACAACAGGTGGCGCTACTTGTAGCATTTTAAACATCGATTTGAGGAAACAAGACAACGTCGAGTTAATTTAATGAAACATAGTATACTGTTCAGAGTCCATGCTACCACATAGTTTTTTGTTAATAAAATTTATTACTGACGAGTGACGTGATAGAGTTTGATTTATTATTAAAGCCATCGTTGTTCATATAAATGATACCTACTCGTCTAAACTTTAAGAAGTAAATTGGATATTAATTAAGATCATAACCATAAGGCGAGGCGTAGATGAGCTAGCGGCCACAGTGAGGTACCCGAGCGACTAGCATTTCACATGCTTTTTCATAGGTACGTTTTGTATGGATTCGTCGCACACGTGTGGCCGGTGGCGGTCACCCGCTACAGCAGTACTAAACACCACAGCGTCCGCAGCAAGAGGCGACAGCCACCGGTAGTTGTGATCGGTGGCTCCTTACCCTTTTCAGAAGAATAAATATGGCAGTTTGACATTTTCTAAACAAAACCTGTCAAACCACAACTTTGTTCCTCAGAAAGTTTTCTGAAGATTGAAAAATCGGCCCTAAATCTGTTATTGATTCGGTATGTCTATTAATTACATAATGTAATTTAATGATGGTGTTCTCTGAGATTGAAGTCTTTCTCTGACATCTTAACATACTTAAAAAAATTGTTAATATCTGGGTGCCATAATAAAAGGCAGTAGAATTAACTATTTAAGCAACAATTAGGTCCAGGTACATTAGTATCTCGTACCTACTTATACAAAAATAAACCAATAGTCGAATGCTATGTAGGTCCTTACCTACCCACTGAAGTTGTACCTACCTAGCAGACAGGTACAGTTTAGGAACGCCGCCGTTTTCCGTCGCCGTAAAAGGACACAATAAGATAGGTATTACCGGGTTCTATTTTACCCTTTGAATTATTTATAAAATCAATATCTGCAGAAACCTATTAAGCATGCTTAATTCGCATGTAATAGTTTGAGATATTATTAGACTATTAAATTGCACCGGAAACTCTGTAATTGGTGTCTATTATAACTTTATAAGCGAGTACCTACGATACTTTATCGGAATCGTAAGTACATAGCGCATATCGCGCCGACACCTGAGCCAGGCGCAAAGTGCATAAAGGTGCGTATCGAACTAAACCGTGCTTTACGTTTTCTTAGCAGTTATCATATCCATCGCGTTATTGACCTTAATCTTTACAATTTATGGTCATTCAGTACATACTACCATAAACGTTTTATTGACAGTCGTTATTTGAACCCGTGGCTAAGACGGTTTTATAGCGATTCGCTGTTCGAATTTTATTAACGCCAGTGGCAGCCACGCAGTCCCCACAGTGTGCAGTGCATGCATATTCAGTATGCTCCAAATGTGTCCGGCGTTCGGCAAAAATATTCACGAAAGCACTCGAAACCAATTAAATTACGTAACACCCAAACTTAATTTATGCACGGTTAAGATTGCAATTCTTATTGACGTAAGTTATAAAAAAGGCCAGTGCACGGTTCTGCAAGAGTAAAAAAAAGAGAAAACAGGCTTTAGGTAAAATCAATACAAACAAAGGAAAACATTACCAATCTGTTACGATTTAATACAATGAATCTTATTGCAAAAGATTTGTTGATATACTTTTCGCAGATAACGAAGTATTTCTCGATATTTCGGCGATCGACTCCAAAGTGAACGCTGTAAAGAGTCAATGTGACGGTTGTTTTAGTGCCTTTTGCAATATTGCCAATATTTTAAGTTCCGAAGGAGAATATCATGTTTCAAGAGTTGTTTTTAATAGTTATATATTTATAAGCTTGTGGTATTTCCTTATCGAATGAAGAGAATGTACATTACATACGGGTGTTATTCTGTACGCACGTTGTACAGTCAATGTAATAAATGGATTGCTATGTACCTCCACCTGAGCCCCACAGGTACGTAGTGGTCAACGCAGAGGACGCAGCAGTAATAATACATCGGCGAGATCGCCAGTACAGTCACGTTTCCATTGTTCGTGGGCGGCAGATAAAAAGTTCACAGAGAACTAATAATTAGTTTCAGGATCGAGAGTGAGCTCGAGAAACAAGAAGCTTAATTAGCACTCATAAAATAACTCGCAAGGGCCAATAATACAGGGCTGCTCCTAACTAACCACGCACCGGTCACCAACAGCTCTGTAATTTCGGAAGAATCGGAATCTACGGAACATTCGGTATAAAGTTATTCAAAATTATGCCTTGCGGTCTGGTACAAATATACCACCTCAACGTAGCATGTAGGCTAGAAGGTGAGATGTAGTAATTTTTTCCTATTTATTACTTATGTTGAGATATCGGAAATAATTTATGATTGGTAATAAGAACTCGTATTGCTCGTAAGTACTCTGTTAGCTGCTTGCTTTGTCTGCGTCGTTGGTCTAGCAGTCGCAAGCGCTACTGCTAAGCACGAGGTCCTGGGTTCTATTACCAGGTAGGGCAAAGTGTTATTGGCCATCTGGAATTTCTCAGTAGCAGCCCGGAGTTTGGATTTTGTGCTCAATGGTGGCCTATTGCACAAAATCCAAACTCCGCTCGCCCCCTATTACATGGGACTCAAACATAACTGGCGAAACGTGGGTGTACTATAGGTACCCCTCTGCCTAACCCTTCGGGGGAATAAGGCGTAATGTTATGTTATTAAGGTTCACACACGACTGTTAGTATTGTTCTTCTATCCTAAAAGCACCTTTCCGGTCGCTGGTCTGTTGAAAGACTTTTTTGATATTATCATTTTCTAAAGCTTCCCCTGTGCTCTACTATTTTCTCATAATTTTTACCTTTAAGCGTTTTGTGGCGGTACATAATTCAATAAATAAATAGTAACATTAATCTAATATAGTTGAGTATCATGTATCAATGAATAATAAACGATCCTTTCATCGTATTTCCAGTAGATAAGTTGTAAAAAAGCATGACCATTACCTGTGAATCATAAAAGTAATTAAGGTTTTGTAGTAAATTGCATTCCTATAGACTTATATTTTTCTCTCAAAACCCATTAATTAGGTAGGTACGTAGCTTATGTCATAATTTATGCTCCGAACACCAATCATTGTCCTGATACGCAATCGTCTTCAGTATCTTCTTAATTTAGGATTTTAAAAGGGTCTACGAAAAGGCTACGAAAAGGCTACGAAAAGCCTACGAATAGTCTACGAAATAAGTACCTAGTGTGATGGTTACTCGTATTTTTAACCACTTTATCTCATCGTCTTCATTAATAAAATAGTTTTTTGGAATTGGATACGTTGATGATGTAAAAATAACAATTTATTGAATCATTCCGTTTATTACTTTCCCTTACTTATCTTATTGCATTATACTAGGATATTTTAATGCAAGCTCATTGTTTTGCTCTGTAAGTTATGTATTAACAAGGTTGTTATATTTGAAACGTTCTTTGTGTTTAAAACAACTCGAAGGAGGCATTAACTTGTAGGCATGTCAGTCGATGACTATCAGTCCTACACACGACTTTGGCTCCAATTGTATGACATTGTGGGAGGTGCCATTTGTAATGTCGAGCAAAGTGCAAGCGCGGGCGCATGTCGCGTATCAAGCAGATCGCTGTAGTGATAGGTCACCGCAAGCACGCGACTGTCGCTCATCTATGGCGCTATGCTCGGGCCCCGTTCCGCCCTTCGCGCTAATTTACTCCGAGCATAAATCTCGGAAGATCGAGTGCTGCATGTTGTCGCCATTCGTCACCGTTGTACGGTCGTGGACTGAAAAACGAACGTGATTTGGTTATTACAAAGCTTTAAACGAACCACTTAGACGGCTCATTAAATAAATTTATTCAATTCGATACGATTGCAAGTTAGCCGTTGGACGATGTTTGATTAATATGGTTTGGGGCGGCGATAGGTTTTCGAGTTATCGAATATGTATAATATGATAACGTTAAGGCATTCACGTAGATACCGCTATTCAGTTCTTGTCTTATTATCTGTGAATTTTATGCAAATTATTTCATGTGTAATAGAAATCTTAAGTTTCGAGGATCGGCGCACGTTTGAGTCCGCCCGGAATAATTGCGTGACTAAGTTCCGAGACGTAGGTTCTGTATCAGGCTCGCAATTCATTCATGTCGACGCGGCTCTGTAATTAATGAGACAATATATTAGAAACGAATTCGTTTTGGATCGATAACTAATGTTAAAATATATCTTTAAGTTTTCTAAAGATTGTACGCAATGAATGAATTAAACGACACTGTAAGTTATTATCAGACAACTTTTCAGAACAATTTGAATAATGAAGCTACGCTGTGCAGCTAGAACTAAATGTTTATAAATAAAATAACGTGTTCGTCTAGGAGTCCCTGCCATGTTTGAATTTTAATTGGATTTATTGTTGAATATAAAAGTTAGTTCGTCATCTTATTGACAGTTATGTCTTGTATTTGCTTGATCTCTAATCGATCTTGCTAATCTGATATGTTAATTTACCAATTATAAAAACAAATTTTATGACAACATTTGAAATGTTCCTCATTAGTTGTGCTACCTTTTCTCTAATAAAGTAGTTTCATACCTACGTAAAAAGGAAAATGCTTTAGTTACCAGGCTCTTACTAAGGCTCCAATATGAACATATTGGAGGTTAAGTAAGAGCTTCATAACAATACTTTTACTGTATTTGTTATTTAAAATAGATGCAACAGCCATCATAGATAGTATTTTACAGTGAGCACTAACTACCGTGAGTCGTGGTGTCCGTGATAAGCGGCCTGACCGTGCGGCGCCGGGTCACTATAAATATTGCTGTGTTGAGTCCCGTTTAAATTCTCTATTAATTGGACATGCGCGTCATTAATACTTTGGCACCTATAACTTTCATACACACATAGGTATTCGTCTACTTCCAAACGGATGTCGTCTTGTCAAAGACTAATTGAAATAAAATAGACCAATTTGTGTGGTAAAGTAATATCGATGCTAATTATGGTGCAGTATATACCTGCAGCTCAAATTACTTGGCCAGAAATTTTATCACTCTCTCACGATCGGACTTTTCTAACGGCTATCACAATTTTTTTAATTAGCTTCCAAAATAGAGCTCCCATAAATTTTATAGCAACACCGAGGTGTAATGTAGCGTCGGGCTCAGCCCGCTGCGTGCGCTTGCGTTGCCGCCGGCGTTCATTTGGGTATCACAGTTTTACGATAGCATTTATGATTGATTAATCAGTGATCCCAAAGTTGATCGCTTCCGCACTTATTCTTCTGATTGCAAAACATTTTATTTCGTCTACGTCTATGAGTGACTGTAATTTGTCTGTTTATGAGCATGATCTTAAAATTACTGCCTGGGGATATTGACATCGTAAAATTAAAACTGTCGTTCCATCAGATTGTTATTCAGTGATTTCATAAACTGTTTAGTGAACAGTATCATATATAAAGGGGGGCGGGAGCTATGTGTTGACTCGTTACTTCAAATAAGGCCAAGCGCTATTGTTCAGCTATTGTGTCTCATAAACGGCAAATCGAGTTTTCGTTACGTAAGATTAATGGCTCGTATTTACATTACATTTGTTAGACGAAAATTGACTTATAATTCAACTTTGTTCTACTTTTGAATCATTTACAT
Source organism: Agrochola circellaris (assembly GCA_914767755.1). Lineage (NCBI taxonomy): Eukaryota > Metazoa > Arthropoda > Insecta > Lepidoptera > Noctuidae > Agrochola > Agrochola circellaris. Next base: position 10,795,889 of record OU611841.1, on the reverse strand, counting down.
TCAGTAGGTAACTAGTCTGATTCATTTAGATTGTTTGAGCTTGCTTTACGATACTGGCTTTCGTAATGCAACTGTCATACGTGAAGGTAAGTCATAAATAATTGAGTTCAAACATAGCTTCCAAGATAAGTATCTGGTCCAAAGAATAAAGGTTCGTCGTGCTCTGCGGCGGCTGTGGAATGAGTGACGGCTACCGAAAAATATGTGACGAGGAGATAACACAGCTCATCTCTGTTAGCTTAGTTCCAGTCGTATTTGCTAGATGAAATTCCATTTGATGACCGAGAATGACCGAAATAGATATAAATGTGCAAAATATTCATAAAATGAAATTATAACAAAAGTTTGTATCTAAGCAGCACGCTAACGGCTCCTATCACTATCATAGGATTTTTATGTTTAACGACAAACACTAAAAAGTTGTAAAAACGGCAGGTCTGGTCAGTGTAATAATATAATGTTCTCGTTTTCTAAGAAAACTGAGATGTTTGATAAGCGGCAAATGTTAGGCATCATACGATGTACCCCCTACAATTTTCTTTGACCCTGTGTATGGTATCTTCTGAGGACAAAAATTATACAGTAGAGAATACGTTGATATCAGTCGGGCATCTGACCGTATAATATTGCAATAGCCATTACGGACACACCGTAGCATCTTCAAGTGCCTCGTAAACGCGCTACACGGCTACTAGAAATGTAATTTAGCGGTACTGAGAAAGAAACGATGGCTATCTTCAGATGAATGAAGCAGTGTTAGTGCACCGTCACACTTTTTTTTACTGCTTAAGGTGTTCTGGAAACTTATCTCTCAATCACTTGCCGTAACTGTATGTTATAAACTTATTTTTCAGATCTGCCCGCCTTGTTCTCGCTCCATAAAACTTTCGCAACTTGTAACACATACGAGTACGACTCATACGCAATGCGCAACGCGCATGCCACTACTAGCTGTATATATACATTTATGATTACTGCCTCGTTGTTCGTTATGTGATATGATTGTAACGTCATTTTCCTCTTTTTTGCCTGGTCCGTACATAAAGGAGTTCAAAACAGGGCTTGAATTGGTAACTAATCAACAATTTTTTTTTGACATTCGTTATTGATTTTATGCATATCAGCTTTTTTGCAATAGCTGTTCTGCGATATAATTATTGGTATTATTACTTCCTTACGGTAGTATTTTTATCGAGCCACTGTCTACATACTTGAGTATATTTTTGGACCTTAAAAATGCGGGGCTAGAATATCTTGATATAAAAAAAACAATACTGTACCTACATGAAACAAATATTTCGAACACAAACAACGAGCAACGCGACAAAAACTAGCGATACTTTAATTTTATTTTAATTGGTTCGGGCGAGAGTGACATTCGAGGCTGTCAGATTTAAGTCGTGTTCAAGGTGATAGTCTCTCTCGCGTCGAACTAAAATGGCGACCGGGTTGGCATTTAAATGCCATGCATTTTTAAATTCATTCGACGTACGCAATTAACAATTCGAGTTCGATTACTTTGTCATAAACGTGCGCGTGTTTATCGATGTCGCCCGTTAGGAAGCTGTTTAAGAATTCATGACACTATTAGTGTGGAAATTAACTTTATGATTTCTGTGAATATCGAAAACGTTAGCAACAAAGTTTACGAGAAAGATATTAGTCTTTTACATTCTTTGTGCATAGCAAAGCCTGCATAACTAGTGTACTTACGTGCAACGACGGGCGAGTTCAATAAAATAGGATCAATTTAACATTTATGTTGAGTTGAGTACTCGCCTACAAATAATTTTGCTTTACACTTTATTAATCGTGGTGCATAGTATATGCGTTGAACTCCCGTTAATTATGATTATTACGTGTGATTTAGAGCTTGTACAAGTGTCTGTATTAAAGTAAATGCTGGCTGATATTGTTATAAGTTTTGAAATACGAACATGCTGAACGAATACTCAACGGTTCTAGTCACGAAATCGAATTTTATCTGAACCAAATGTTTGAGTGCCAAAATAGTATCAATAGACTGTATTGTAAACTATTGTGGCAATTAATGATATTGTTCGTATGCACATCGACCGTGTGCTAGTTGATAATAATCGTATAATGTGGGTTGTTCACTCCTAGGACACGTGTGTATATCTATATAGTTGACTAAGTAATCTAAGTAAACTGAGTTTTACCTACACGGAGTGAATTCCTAGAATAAACTTAAATGCTAAGAGTCTGGAAGTCAATTCACCACGCAATGATGCAATAATATACATCTTTAACGTTGCTTCTATGTATAAATAAAACTCGTCGTCTCCTCGGATACATAACTGTATCGCGTATGCTTTTAACCCTTCGTCTTGAATAAGTCTAGCACCAGGTATTTAAAACACCATAATAATATTTTCAGCCACATCTACTTACTGGTTTTAAACAATTTCAACTAAGGCACCTGTTTGGTAAAATTAATGTCTAACGAAAACAAGTTTTCTAAAAAATTCATTAAAACTTAAGGACACTAGTTTTTTATGTTCATTTTCATCTTCTAGGTATATCCAAGTTGTATAGTGATCCATTCCTTTAGTATCTTGAATGCCTATGAGTGATCAGAGTATAATAAATAATGAGTTAATTAGCGTTAATGGCACTATGTCCTACGTTGTGACAATTACCTAGTGCATAATATTTGAAAGTTACTCTTTAGTGAGTCTGTCCAGTGTTACAGTGACTTTCTTAGACTTATCTATTTAAATTATTTTTGTTTTCCTTCAAGGATTTGTGTTTTTGATAAAGCTTACGAAGTAAAACAAATTCTATAAACTATTGGTATATAAATCCTGACGTCAACAGTACATGGTCAGTCCATAGGATGTATTTTAACTTACAGTGAATCATAAACATGTCAACTGCTTTTTATTTGTCAGTGATAAGATTCAGAGCCCTGATGGTTAAGAAATTATTACTTATGCGAGCTTCCAGAACCGTTTATCCGTAAACATTTTTATCGTAGAAGCTCGTACTATATGCATTCATATGGCGCTGCAACAATTATGCTAAGTCTGTTTATCATCTGTGTCTGAGTCACTACAGCGTTTCCTTTTATGGTAAACGCAATTTATTTAGTATTTTACAAATTCGAATGGCGCCGAACCGGCAACATTAATAGTACTAACATAATACATTGACATAGTCCATTTATTAGTAAGGGCTTACTCGCGGTTATAAGTAGACAGTCGCCGCAATTTAACACCGAGGGAGGATGGCCGCGACACATCCCGTCCTCGCCGACAATCAATTACCCACAATCCATAATCACGAACAATTAATTTTTTCTCGACGCAGTTAATAGGACTGCGCTTTCGTCGGTTATTTTCTCGATAAGGGTCAAATTGATCCGCCCGCGGCCTATGTGAACAAAACAAGCAATTTACGGCACTCGATACATTACAGTTTTTATTATTATTCTACTCTGTTGCTTATCTTGTTACAGCGGGTTCCTCGCGGTAATAACAGTGCGCGTTGAGCAGTGTCTGCTCATATTAGTATGCCTGCTGGAATTCTAAGCAGCGCTTCATCTGAGTTAGTCAGGCTAATCCTATATATAGGTACCAACCCAGTTGGTGTGTACTCGTGTAATTTCACTACAAATACCGCTGAACAATACACAAACCGTGACCGTTTGACCCGCTTGTAGTGTTTCTCGAGAGAACATAGATCGTCACGTGTACACAAAGGGGGTCTTTTTTGATAAATCGCTGAAAAGAAACAAAGGGCGCATAAATTTATCGTCGGCTGGTGGCTTATCATGATCACGTCGACTTTCTCCGAGTGTCGATACAGCGCGCGGTGTATAGCAGCATCACACACAGCGCCCCGCCTGCGCCTGCGCCCCGCCGTTGCGCCGCTTGCACTTGCGCCCTGGCTCGGCTCTCAGAAAGCTACATTGATGATAGGGTACCTAAACTACCACACCATGTAACTGGCAGTTGCTTGAACTTGTACCTTTAATCCCAACCTTTGATAACAGATTGATGGTCGTATTCTAAAAGTCAAGCTCTTTAGGAAGGTACTGCAACGATTTCTCTATCTCACTGTCACTTGCTGCCTCAAGTATGCTGGCAAGTAATTTGTTGATACAATCAATGAGAAAAGATGCAATAAGAATTCAAAGTATTAGATTAGATTCTAGTTGAATAATATTTACTTAGATTTTTCGTCTAATAGCTTTTCCGGTCCTCCAAAACTATCCCAGTGACATTATTTTCTTTATTTTTTTATTTTTTTTGGAATCCAAATTTAATTACTTGACACTTAAACATGAAACGTGTAAAAGCCTAATCTGATAATTCTGTATCAGTCATTTTTATTTAAGAAATCTAACTAAATAAGAAACCGTTCCTATATAACTAGGTAGTATGCACTCTGTTACGATCGGCCGGAACCATGCATCGGGTACAATTTGAAAAATAATGTAGTAATGCTACACCAAGTGTCTACCTGCATATTAGAAGATGAATGGCGGCCGTTTGCACAATTTAAAGGGGTGTCGCACTCCCAAGTCTGTCTAGCAATATTTCAAAAGATATAATCCATTCAAAATGAAAAGGGTTGTTTTTTACTGAGGAGACAATGTCTACACCAAACATTCGATGACCACCGATGACCGGTACCCGTGAATGACCAGTGTGGGAAGCAACGTTTATTTCTCTGTGAAAGGTTGACCCTTCCTTTGTGTCACCCATTATAGATGAAGTTCCATAGTGCAAAAGCAAAGGGTCAGTTCAAAAAAGAATAGTCGGTACCAACTGTGATTGTTTATTTTTTGCACGACTTAAAACGGTTAAGTGAATTAATAAGAGAGATAAAAAATCTCATCGGAACTTCCCATGCATGTATTTTTCCACCTATAATTACGTGAACTCGGCATGGACTCCTCGAGATATTTTCGTGCGCACGACGTGAAGGGCTTGCACAAGAACTGTTCAGGCGTTTCGGAGAACAGCAATGTGATAAATCGGACCCTCCAATTATTATTGCATTCGGTACGCGAAAGTACTCACTATACTTATGGCGATTATTGACCAAATCGGTACTTGTTCTCGTTACGCCAATCACATACTTGATATATACGGAGCGTTTCATATGACTACTTGCAATATTACAGGTAGCAATACCAATATAGGTACCTAAATATTCGTGAGGTAGGTAATTATCTAGTGCCTATATAAGAAAAAGAGTGCTTAATTATGCCGTCATTATTATATATTTCTAATATTGTGATTATCAAAATAGATCAACAGACCAATCAAGACCCTCTACAAAAGTATGAACAATTATGTGGGGTGTATGTTTAAGCAATTATGTAAAATTGTAGAGGTTTGAATGAGTAAGAAGTAAATCTAATTAAAAGCAGTAATTATATTTTAATTTGACTCAGAATAATGTCTTAAATCATTCGATTATATGAAAGCTACAACTACAAGACCTACTCTGTTCGTAAGCAATGATTTTATTTTGTTTACTTATCCAAACAAAAGTCCATTATACCTACCTACAATAGTATGGGTACGTGATACAAAATCTATTAAGAATCATATCGGACGGGCCATTAGCGATCTGCTTCACTAGTTAGTGTTATTTGGCTACTTAAAAAACGAACATGACACATTATCTGTGGCCATCCGTCTCGATCAAGCGTGCTCCTCTAATTCTCTTATTCGCCGCTTGCGAGTGGGCGCGCCGACTGGCCGGTACACACACGTACTCATAAATATAAGGCATAATTTTGTAATTATGTAAAACGGTAAAAAAACGAAGTCTAAATCGTTTGCTATCTGTAACGCAATATAAATTAATGGCCGTTATAATAAAATTCGTAGACGGCAAATGTTTGAAGCATTTTCGGTTCCAATCAATTGATGTAAGTGTTCTACTTTTATTATTTTATTAAAATTAGACGATATATATTTGACTTGTTAGACGTAATTATAAGACGTAATAGTATAGTTGCAGTTTTACTGTTTTACACACTAATCAGGTTAAATTAGTCGCTAAGCAGGCAAAAATATAAAACAGTATCTGATGAGATACGATCACTCATTAATCATATTTTATATGGAGTATTAAAATACAATCAAGTTGTCAATTATCTTGGAAATTATTACTTTTAATTTTATTTAACTACATTCTCTCAGTAATATTAATAATCCATAAAATCCGAGGTTTTATTCGCGAAAAATATATGTACGAGTAAAGCCGGAAGGAGACATTCCAAAATTCCAAGGACTTGTTGTTTTGTAAGCGGCGGACGATAAATGTAGATCTTTTATTGTTTTGTAATGATAATGCTAAGTACGAATGGTATGGTAGGTAGGCATTTCCAGATGTCGGAGGTTTGTTGTACAGTGGCGCTATAGCATAATCAAAGTAACGCCGGTGACTTCCGCGTCGCGGACCCTCCACGCTTCTCGACTTCACTCAAATTTGACTTCTAATTACTCGACCACTGCCGACATTTTATGTTTCCTTAGGCCATAACTTTAATTAATTCTTACATCGTCCGAGCTTTTCTCACGATGTATTATTGTAATTAAATTGTAGTGTTAAGGTTCCTTATTCCATTCAATTATACCTACCTATCTACAAAATATTATAATTTGATTTGGTAGGTTAATCCCCACAGTTTATTTTTCACTTTTGTATTAAATCTTTGTACATTAATTAATTATGCTCTTTGTCATATTGTACGGCACTTGTATCATACTGGTTTAGCTTATAAACCTGTAGGTGATCCAGTTTATAATTCGTGGCTGTCCTTTAGGCAATTATGCTCGTGCTACGACTACGCTACGCAGCGAAAAAAATGCGAAATTGGAGACTACGCGTTCTCGTAGACTCGTAGCAAGCAGACAAAGCAAAGAGATATAACTATTTAAGTGTACTTTCGCTGTAAACTAAGTAAATAAGCTTATAGCAAACTTCAAAGAAAACAAACATTTAAAAATTAAACTTAATCCAAACTTGGCATGCACCTTTCCAGTGTAATAAGTGCTGGCTACGAAGCATAATTTATGTATAGTCAATGGAAATGAATGGTATTTTTGTTGACTTCCTTCCTGTGTATGTACTAGCTAGCATCTCTATAAAAAAGAAAGCTCTTGTGTCACTTAAATGAGTTACGATTATACTATCGACTGTCATTTAACTGATCGACCTCGATCAATGTAGATATACATATCGCGTGGCTCGTTGAACTCTAATGTATGGAGATTTGGACTCGGGCTTGAGATTTTGATTCAGATAATTCGAAGATTAGAAAAATATTAATAAATGATTTATACCCATAATATATTAAAAAATAAATGCATAAAGCGTATAGGGAAGGCCTTCTTATTTTTTCTTTAACGGTTTCGACGACTAAGACATTACAAATAAAGTTCCATACAAAAGCTCCTGTTCAAACAATCGGCAACCCTTTATCAGCGAACAAAGAGGAAGAGCTGCGATGTCACCCTTCTCCGAGCGGGTCGAGTGAGCGTTCGGCGGTCGTGTGGGGCGAGCGGCCGGCGACGCAGCAGTAGCGAGCGACGCCGCACCCGGACCGCACCACCGCCGACCGCGCACTGAACCATCCGATCACTGTCCGCCGCGAACCTGTTCCAAAATCGAACCCCAACCGACGCTGGCCGTGGGGCAGGGTGGACCGGACACTGTATTGTGCACAAGTGACCCCTATTGGACGAGCGTGACAACTGACCGGTACCTGACCGCGTCATGCAAAACGCCCTCGGACGTTGATGCGGGGTTGCCCAGCTGCCCCCTCGGCGACCAGTTCTCAACTTGTTCCACAGGTATTTTCGATTATTGTCGTGACCTGTTCTTCTTGCCCATTGCTCAAGCAACGTATTGAATCATTATGATAACATCGTGAGCCGTAACGTACCGATGTGCGATATCAGACGTAAATAATTGCTAGTTATTTGACACTTTATTTCCCGCAACCTGCCGCTGAATGTGTAACGTGTACTGGCTACTTGTTATCTAGTGTAACGTTATACTATAAAGCAGACAGGTCTGTGTATAAAAAACAATGAACATTTTATGTACCTACTACAACTTCATTGAATCTGATCAATACGATTATTTCTTTCATGAGATAATGTCACTTTATTTTAGATTACATCTCGTTCATTAATCTACATTTATGTTAAAACCAGCTTTAATGCAATGTATACCTAATTATGTAACCTTAATTGAAATTATTAATTATTTAATTAAAATAATATTATCAATCAGTACTTTGCACTTTTTAACTTATGAAGGAATTTTGAATGATTTTGATTAACTCGGAATGACTTTAAAACGTGATGTAGTAGCCTAGCTGACGAAACATAACGGGGGTGCTTTTTTTTAACGTAACGTCAAACAAGTTTTTTCAGTAACTTTTCTGATTCAGTGAAGTTTCAAACATTCAATCAACTCAGGCTATGAAGAAACTCTGTTGTGGTGGTGGGTGGCTTTTTCAAAAGTTAAATAAAGATTATTGTAATGTGTATAGTATGTAATCCGTAAAAGATTTATAAGCCCCGTTGAAAGTAAGGTTTGGCAGGATCCTATGCTTTATATTCCACTACCAACGTTTTCCTGAAGAAAGTATAATGATGCGAAATCTGAAATAACTTTTACGACATTAAAGAGATATCTATTTTGTCCTTTTTGAATATAAATTCTTTGACAATCTAATTCGTCCTTTGCGTACGATACTAGGCATCTATCGTATCGTTCGCAAAGGACGAATTAGATTTCGCACAGTTAATACTAATAACTGCAGTGCTATTCTGTAACCATCTCACCGTGAAGACCTAAGTGAAGTGAGCGTGGAGTGAGCTGTCATTCCACAGGGATTGTCACTATTGACAGCTCATTTCACCCAAGTTTTCACGGTGAGATGTTTACAGAATAGCATGGCTGGTGTGATAATATGTTTGTCACAATATATTATCGATTCCATTGAGCATTTTATTTTACTCCAAATATTACATAACTGTTTTTTACTTAAGCCAACTTTTTGTGACTTCTATTTTGATCCAACAGATGATTGGAACAGGAAAACCACACACACAGAAACCTGAACCTGTTTTTATTTGATGCTCGTAAAGAAAACGGGTTGATTTGTTTCTCTTCGTCTGAAGTTAGTCAATGTATTCACTAACTTCAGACGAAGAACGTAGAAGATAGAACCATCACAGATAAATACACTGCAGCAAAGTCAAAGTCAAAAAGACAAATCGTTTATTTCAAATAGGCATTTTTGAACGTCAAAAGTTAACCAGAAAATTGAATTGACTCTACTTCCAAAAGGTAGTTTCGTACGGAGAAAAATGAGCAAAAAACTACACAGTTACTCTTTTAAAATATTTTACAATATTTTGTATACATTAATTATATCATTATGAGTGAGGACGATGCACCTAAAATAAAATTACTACACCACAATATAATAACAGATCAATTAATTAAGTGATAGATACATGGTGCTCACATATTTACAAACATTGTAAGAGAAGACGGTTTACCTAAAACTTTAATAAGTAATAAGACAGTGTGTGAGTTAAATCACAGAATATAAAATCAATGTCATAAAAATAATAAATTATACAATTAAATTAGTAACCAGTTTGATTTTGTCTAGACTCTAGACTGTCCTATGGAGCAGGACCAGCATGTTTCCAAGCATTCTTATCTTAGATATAATCCTCTAATTTGTAATATGCTTGTTTACAAAGTATACTTTAAATATGAGATTTAAATTATATCCTAATTAATTTTCTTTTATTTAATTGCAATAAGTATATCACAAGATATTTATTTTGTTGTATCATTTAACCCAATACCTAATAAAATATGAATATTCTTTGGATAATCTGAAAATGGTTGATCTATTTTATCTTTAGTTGTAGTATTAAAATTATGTATATCACTTATTTAAATTAAAAAAGATGCAGATTTTTGCTTACATAGATAATGTTTTCATAAATTAATTGGCAAAGTACCGTCAAAATATTAATCGTTATAAATAGTTCCAGATTCGCGGCGACGTAGATTATAAATGGCTCTCTTTAGTAAAATCAAGATGGATTCAATGTCAAAGCAGCCCGACCCCATGGTAAAATGCCATACGATATAATGCTGTGGAGGTAGCTAAAACAACTTAATGCGAAGTTTCTACATCTGTTAACTATTTCTAACAGCATAAGCGGCCGAACTTAGCCGCCCAGCAAGAGATGGCATATGAGGTCCCCATTGTAATTTCTCGTCTAGCGTGATTCCTAGGAATACCGTTTGATTAATAAATTCCAGATTTTTTGCATCCAATATGATGTCACATTTGCTACTTCTAACATCAGGTAATTTAATTCTAATGCAATCACCAATCTTAGGCCTGAGGAATAGAGCTAATCACGTCGTCAAGATTTTGTGACCGTCGATCTATTTTAAACAAATAATACCATCTTCGGTTAATTTTGATGTTATTGGGGTAAATCATTAATGTAAACTAAAAAGAGGAATGGACCCAATATCGATCCTTGAGGAACGCCCATTATCATTTCAGACACTAACGAGTTTATGCCGTTAACTTGGTCTTTAATCTTTATATCTTTCAGGTATGGCCTGAGTAATTCGAGAGTTTCCCTAATCCCATGTGGTCTAGTTTTAGCAGAAGTGTCTCATGGTTTACGCAATCGAACGCCTTAGAGGGGCCGCAAAAGATTCCAATGGCATCTTGTGCTTCCTCCCAGGCGTTAAATTTTTTCTTTATTAGGGTGACACTGGCGTCAGTGGTAGTGGTGATGTAATTTTAAGATCTTTAAAAGCCTTTATAATAGCCTAGGGGTTTGTTTTCTGAAATATTTAAACTCCAAAGGGCATGCCTTTACATTATTTCTAAGTAAGGCCACAGAAAGCGCAGGTGAGGAATTTAAAGCTTCAGTTTAAGGGGAATATTAGCAAAAAAGTTATCAAATTCCTTAAATATTTCTACATCTGCACCCTAATTGCGTAACACACGATCAATTATAATCAGGGGGCCTACCACCACCTCTAAAGTAGTATTATTTTAATATAACTTCAGCGTGGGAAAGAGATGAAGCTCTACAGGACATATAGCTCCATCCCTTTCCCCAGCTGAAGTAAGATTAAAATAATACTAAAATAATAAATAATACTGCTTTAGAGGTGGTGGTCGGCCCCCTGTTTCATTTAGACATTTCAACAACATTAATTGCGTTATTTACGTTGTTGATCAGACAAATATTTCGAACAAATGAAGCAATGGATTAGCAATATCCTTCAAAATGATTCAGATTATGATTGATCGTGTGTTACGCAATTAGGGTGCTGATTTGATAGGGCCATGTGCAGTCTCTAAATTAAAGTCAGTATTACGCTGTTTTTCCTACTTCTTTCATTATTTTATTAGTAGTAGCTGAGGTAAAGATTTTTTTTCAGAAAAAAAAATATATATTATATATAAATAATTCGCCTGTCAAATGAGTTTATTTTATTAGAAATTATTCATTTGTGACTGGACTGTGATCTTTACCTTATTCTGTAGCTACCTTATTCTTAAGCTAAAACAAAACTGACAAAAAAAAACAATTTAGGTAATAATAATTTAAACTTGCAATAATATGGGACCTGACCCATGCACTTGCACACTAGCAATATAAAAATCATGTGTATATCTGCACTTGTTGTTTGAATTGTATGAATTGCATTCAATGAAATTGTGGGAGAACATTTTTTACATAAGCTTCCAACGATTCCTTATGATTAGCAAGATTGCCGCGTGTTGGGAGTAACAAAAACACGCGTATCCATTTAGTAGTGACGCATAATTCGAAATATATTCGGATTCTCGGTTATAGCAGATAATTAGGTGGTAATATCGCGGCACCACTTCCGCGTCGCGCCGCGCAGCGCTCGTCAACAGATTTATAGCGAGTTTGACCGTGAGACCTCAAGCGTAGCCGTTTTTTGCCTAATGCGTTATTTATTAAAATTTGATTATAAAACAACCGAAGTTAATTTTATAAGTTGGACTCATGTCAAATCTTAGAATATAATACATAAATATCGTCAACTATTGGGTGCTTGATGAATATGTATGTGCAATGTTAATATATTTGTTTATTCATAACAAGAGACCTCAATTTAGCTAATTACGATTTCAGATGTGAATAAGGCTGAAGGTTGATCATAAATGTAATTGCCTACATCTAGGCATATAGTTTGACCGTGGTTTTGACTGTGTAGTTTTTATGTTGCCAGTAAAATTAATTACCTACGAGTTTTTGTTAAAATTCCTCGGAGATACATTCGTCGAAATTATCTTCCTTTATATAGATAAAATATATCTGTCTATATTCTAACGTACCTATAGTACGCGTAACAGTATACAGCATTAGTGTTGCTAAGCGATTGATGTTTTAACGTTAAAATGTCACGTAATAATAATACAAAGACCAAAAGAGCCGCTAAAGAGCTTGATGCCTCGAGTGGTGCCATGTACCACGACATACATTAGAATAGTATTTTCGAATATCAAATATTGGTTTTGGCGGCGGTCGTTGTGCAAACAATTAATGTTTATTTCTCTAAAAACATCGGCGCGCGACCGCTCACGTTTTTGTTTAGATAATAATTGATTTTTTATTTACTCCTTGAGTGTTGCCGCACGAAGACAACGGCAAATAGCGTCAGGCACATTTTCTCACGGAACGCGGATAAGCAGTATCACTGTCCGGTCCGTTATACTTTTCTTGCGAAAAACTCTCGCAGCGAATATTGCGTGCGGCGCGCGGCGTGCGGGGCGCACACGCCTGGTCCGAGCGCGCTCGTGTGTCACACGTCAGATCAAATACACGAGATAAAACTAAAACTAATGTACACTCTACTCAAAGCTTTTCACAATCACCGGTGAGGGCAATAAATAAAGCTTCGCCGAAGAACGGGAGCAATTAATATGGGCGCGCCCGACCCGCGAGAAAGTAGCAGACGCGGACCACATGTGTGGACCGTGGACGAGACGCCCGCGCCTGCGCAGACGTGTGCTGTGTATACTGTCAATAGTATAGGTACACGACACATTTGTACGTGTAGGTGGAGCTCAATTGCATCGCGAGATATATCATATTATTATTTGTTATAATATGGTAATACTGATAGAATACATTGTACATATTGTGGAGGTGTTACACTTCTAGCATTTGAGAAATAAATTCCATATTTTATAAGTTTATAAGGTACACAAAGTCGTAATGTCTTCCAAATACGGATACCGGTCCAGTGCAAATAGTATAATTATTTGTTGGGGAGATTGTGTTATTGTTATTGTGACATTTCCTTGTCATATCTAAGCTGCACCGAGGTGAGCTTAAAGCCACGTTTACATGAAGAGATTTTCTCGACTGCCGTTGCGACGCGAGTATGTCCACACGAGACCCGTAGGTGAAAATCACCCGGTGATATCTCGCACTCATCTTTTTACATAGATATTTATGGATATTCTCGCCTCTCAACCTAGAAACTCTTCTCGTGTAAATGAGACTTAAAGCTAAATAAGCTAAAGGAACATATTAATGTAGGTACCTTATAATTTATTGTATAAGACAATAAATTAAACTTCGCATATACTAACTAATGCTGTTGCGAGGCTACAAACAAAATTTCAATCTAATGCGTGCATGATATCCAATCAGTCACTAAACATATGTTTTATCTTAAAAGAAAGTTAAACAAGAAATGAAAGGCTAAACATTGCTATTAAAAAAAAAGCTCGTACGTACATTCAGCTACACAAATGAAGTCTGAAGTTCCGCGGACAGATATTTAAGGCAGCTGATAGGTTTCTGATCAACAAAAGCTCATTATTAGCATATATGGAAGCTAACTATAACTACGCGTCGTAGCTGTAAACTCGAGATGGCAGTATGTACCCGGTGTACACATTGAAAGCATTTATCTTTCTAAATTGCGACTAATAAAGAATAAATCATGAACTGGTATCATAATAACAGACTATGGTGCAGTAAAACATAAACGGCGCATAGGTGTACAATTACTTCCACATCCAATTACTTTGTTGAGCTGATATTCGGCTGACCCACATTTAAACATTTTGCGATAGTGCCTCCTACGCATATGAGCGACATGTCGATATTGGCGTATCGGTGATTTCAATATGGCAACGTGGAGCCCAAGCCGAGTCACCGAGTGTATGCTAATATGTGCCTCGGGCGAGCGCGGCAGGGCGCGTCGCACTCACTATGTATGTAACAGTGTACACATGCTATGCAATTACCATTTTATTAGTTGGTTAGCTGCCTTCACTACACTTGACGGAATTTCACTAAATATGTAGGTGTATCAAACTACGGTCAATCGTTGTGAGAATATGATGCAGCTAACTTTAAAACGTGTTTAATTTTGTTTTCGGTTTTGAAGAAGATAAACACTTAATTGAGCTTTTTTAAGAACAGTTAAGTAATTACTTCATATGGTACATGCAAGTAATTAGGTATCTTTAATATTAAGGAAGGTCTCCGTTAGTTGAAACAATTTTATGAAAACATAATAATATGTTGTCTATCGGCATATATCGAGCTGCTACGTTATAACTTCCTCAATTCTAGTTCAAGTAGTGTCGTGTAAACGTTATATTTAAAGGTTTATAAAGTAAGGGTATATAATTACGTGGGTGTTCATTGTATCCTTATATAGCGTGTTGTTTTTGTGTTTATTTAGCGTGTTCCCGGGAATCCCACGCGCGCTTTGTAATTTTTTCTAGTTATGATGCGTGAGTGCAGCGTGGAATGCGGCCCACAGGACTGTGCTCTCTCGGTCGGATTCAAGGGTAAGCAAGGCTCGAAATGTTCTTCATTGGTCTTTAGAAACCGTATATTAAGTGGATTGATGTTTACACACATATTGCAATAAAGAACCGGAGCTTTTAAAACACTGTTACAATTACATTAAAAGAAAGAAAAATTGCATGAGAAAGTTGTAAAATCATAACTGTTGTTTATATTTAAACATCGATCAATTTTCACGGTTGCAAGGATCCGATGGTAAACGCAACGCCTCGCACGCTGATACATACGTGCAGAGCGCGGCGCGGGCGCGGCGGCGTGGCTACGGGCTACGCGCCGTAGATCATAATCGGACGAGTATTTATTGGTGCGCGCTTTCTAAAGCCCTGCGCCATCCAGCGTCTTTAAAGCTGAATACTCACGAATGTCAAGTGACACGCGATATTACATCCAATGTATTTTATTGCAACTTCGGGTCGTCAACATTATCGGCGTCTAAATGTGAATAAGCCTGAGTGGCAGGTGTTCGTTTGGATTTATTACGAACTTCCTTTTTAGTAAAACGTTCGATGGCAGTTATTGTTGGACATTACTCATTTATCGAACGTAATTAAAAATAATCGGCTACCATGGGTTACAGTCCGAGTGAATTTTATTATTTCTTATTGAGTAACTTTAAAGCTAAATAAGAAACACAGCTAACTTTAAAAAGGTCGTGCTGGTATAATCATTTGAATAGCTATCATTGCCACGGTGATAGCTGTAGTTATTCACACAAGAAGTCATTTGTAACAATTAATTTTAAAGTAATAGATAATTTTAATGTTGTAAAGGTAGGTATGATGCGGCTCTTATAACGGAACTTAAAATTTATTGCTTTCTTTTACTTAACGACTTTCAATCTCTTAAGATCCGACATGTCGACTTTAGGCGCGAGACATCTAAACGTTATAAATAAATAAACATTTTTACCCGTTACCTGAGAGGATTTTACAAAATACATGTTTGATTACCGCGTGCTTGGTCTGAAATAAATATTTTCAAATTCCTTTTTTTTTATCATTTATTTATACAATTTATCGAACACTAGCTGTTGCCCGCGACTTCGTCCGCGGACCAGGATGATAGCCTATGTACTTTTCCAAGACATGGTCTACCCATATGCCAAATTTCATCCATATCCGTTCAGCCGTTTTAGCGTGAAAGCGTATCAAACAAACAAACTCACTTTCGCATTTATGATATTAGTTAGAATTAGATGGACATGGCAGTAAAAGTGCGAATTATTGACTTAGTACAAAGAAATCAGTGATGACCTGTTTCTATACTAATGATTTTACAGTAAGACGATTTTATTAACATGATCATCACTGACATCATTAATGTCATTGATCGTATTCGGAATCGAGAGAAAACAACTCCATTAAAAAGTCATTACTGAAATAGTCACGCTTGCGAATTATTTGTGACACGTATTTATTTATTTACTAGCTGCGCCCCGTGGTTTCACCCACATAAGATCCGTTGGAATATCGGAATAAAAAGTATCTTATGCCCTAATCCAGGTCATGGTCTATCTATGTACCAAATTTCATCTAAATCCGTTTAGCGGTTTTAGCTTGAAAACGTAACAAACAAACAAACTCACTTTCGCATTTATAATATTAGTTAGGATTTTGACCATTTATGCACACACATATAAACAGACAAGAAGATAGGAACGAAAAATACGCACAAAGGTGAATGCTTATTTTTAAAGAAATCTCTTTCAGCATACCTGCGATAGGAAAGTAGATAAGAAGAGATGTAGACAGCGTGTGTAAGAGTAGAAGAAAACCAAAATACATAAATAAAAAAATAATTCAATAAATTTAAATATAAACATATAATATGAGACTATACTTACATACATACATACTTCTAAAATAAATATCACTACAATATAATAATTATTATGTAATTTAAAATAACAAATACATTACAAGCAACTATGACGAAGTGGAAAGATATTGTTCTTTCACTCTTCTTTTAAATACTGCAATAGTTTGGCAGTCCCTAGTGTCAGGCGGAAGTGAATTCCACAATCGAACCGCGTCACAGTGAAGGAGTAGCAGTAGAAGTCGGTTAAGAGGGGAGGGCATTTAAGGAGATTTCTAAGATGTGCCCTACAAGGCGTTCCCGCAGAAAGGATGGCGTTTTGGGATTGTGAAGGATGTTAAATAGCAGACACAATATCAGAGAGTTCCTGCGAAGTCGGATAGGGAGCCACTTGAGTATCTTGCGAAAGTTACAAACGCGATCTGAACAAAATGAATAGAGATATTTTGCAAACGCTCAAGTTTATTTAAAAGCTCCTCGTGGCATCCAAATTACAGGCATCAACGTAGTCTATGATGGGATGTGTGAGAGTTTGAGCAAGGGAGAATTTGGTGTTCATCTAGGGCAAGAAGTTCTGGAGGCATTTGCCTTGCACTTTGCGTCTGACTTTAGCAACATGGGCAGTCCACGGGAGTCCATGGTCACACCAAATTTTTAAGTATTCAATCTGAACTCCATTCACACAGAGTGCAGACAGTGACGCAACATCGAGCCTAGTCCGCATATACCTGCCGCCAATAACTATGGACAAGAAGAAATTTAAAATGTGGGTCTAGATGGGAAGTCATGTGGGGAGAATACGAGAAATCATTCTTGAGCAAAGATTATCATAACCAACTGTGGAGGAGGAAATAGCGTAAATAGATTTTTTGACTTCACTTTCACCTACAGAACTTGGCTCGAAAGAAGGACACTGCGGCACTGGAAAACAGGAAAATTTATTTAAAGTAGCTGGTCTGACGTGTGGATCTAACCTAATAGGGGGATGTGAGAAATGTTTGTTAAGAGCACACACGTCAGTATCTTTACTGGAAGCAACTGGAACTTATGAATGCCGATTTTTTTTTAAACTTCCAGACTTTTGAAGAGTTACGGTTGTCCAGAGAATTATGGAAGTAGCGTCTCTTTGCATGTTTACACATACGACTGCAGCGATTACGCTGCACCTTAAACGCATTCAAGTTGCGGTCGTATGTTTATTGCCTCACAACAATTCATTTTCTATCACATAATATTGTTAACAATTGCTGAAAGTCCAAGGCACGATTAAATTAAACAAATCATCGCCAATTTGTATTCAACTCTATAACATTAGTACGCAACTAATAATAATCGTATTATTAGCAATCACGGTGTATGAATAACGTTATTGCGAGTCCATCAAAATACTACACCTGACCAATCTTGACACTTGCGTTTTGAATATCCCTCGATATTATTTAAAGTGACATATGGGCTGTACTGTAAGCACCAAAAGTGTCAGTTGATTTTTTGTTTTGTTTGAAAAGTTTTATAAAACCCTATATTAATTAATGCGTGCGAATCCGCGAGAATATTCTTATATTATTTAGGTTTGAAAGACTTTTTTTTTTCATATTTAAGTAATCATTAATGATCGAGGTTATAAGCTAAAAAGCACTTTTGAAAATCAGATGCGACTTAGTTATATAAAAATAGTTTATTTTTACCTTGTCTATCTACTAAATAAGTAACAGCAATCAATAAAATATTAAATATGTATGATCGAATATAGCTAAACAAAGTATATTTTATAAATTCACTAAAGTAACTTTACATTTCAAATTTTAATATTTTAGAGATAATTCAAATATATAATTTAAAAAACAAAGGATTGCCAAAATGTATGTGAAGTGTCTAAACATGTAGGTCGCGGTAGAGTAGCGCTCGGTGGCGGGCCCGGGGCTGCGGCGCGGTGCCTCGGTACCTGCCGAGAGCGTGTGAAGTCCGGCGCAGGCAGGGGGTGCGCGCCACAAAGGAATATTCAAATGCGCTCCTGGACGTGGCTCGCATGAACGTACATTACCCTATGACCATATTATTTCTAACATGCGAAGATAATGGCTCATCGGGGCGATTCTTAATTTTTTGTCGCTTTCTTATACGCGACCCTTTATTAGGGCCCGCAACGCTTTAGGGTTTTTGTGCAACCGACGAATGTTGTCATTAAAGCGAAAATAATTAATTATTTAGTCGCACCGTTCCAATATCTTCAAGCGGAACATTTGAATCATGTCGAGAATGAACGCTACATTTTCGTCAAATCATTCTTAAACATCAGGTAAGTAGTACATACAAAACGTATCAATAATAAATCATTAGAACCCATGTAAACAAAAATGGCAAAATGCCAGCCATAACACCGGGTTATTAATAACGATAACAAGTTTTTTCAGTTAAACAAATATATGTTGGATGATTATATCCATTAACACTGATTAATTATCGCTGTTTGCGGTCTTTAACTTTAGCGCGTAATTAATTCCCGGCGTTAGATAAAGTTCAAATGCGGTAAACAACAATAATGAATTAAACAGTGTCCCGTCGGTCCACAACCGGTACTTATGACACTTTACCCTGTAATTTGGCAATCAGTGGTGTGCCCACTGGCTGCGCACCGGGCTATTGTGCGCTGCGCCACGCTGACATCAGGAGCCTGTAATTTGCGGTTACTTGCAGGTGTTTATTACATTATAGCTGTGACGTGAGATTAAGTGAAACGAATAAACTGCACAGGACACGTCGGTTAGGCTTTCCGAATGTCGTACCTACTTCCTTCAAATTAACAACTAATGTACTACCTACCGCGCGAATACTTTATTCATAATTTATATTTTTTCTAACTTTGTCTTGGACATCATTGACATCGGTGAAAGAAAACATGCTAAGTTTGAAATCGCCAACCCGTCTTGAGCATACATGGTGCAATGCTCAGGCCTTCTCTATATGAAAAGAGGCCTTTGCCTTGCAGCGGACAGTGATAGGGTGGTATTATATTATTATTTTATTTTATCTTTTTATTTCTATATACAACGTGTTCGTTTTGATATCCCATAACTCTAGGGTAATAATGACACCATGTAAAAGAATCAACTGGCATAGGAATTATTTTTCAAAAAAAAATTGTTTTATTTTATTTTCTTTCAAAATAATTCGACAAAGTCACGATTATTTATGTAAAACAGACACGAAATAACAAAAAAAATTAAAAAAAATTGTCCATTATAAAGACAACGTCGCGTTTTCTTAGCTTTAAATATGAATGATTGGTTTGAATGAAAATTATTTACTCGTACTTATCAATGAAACTTAGCATCGAGAGTCTAGCTAGTGTTGTGTTATCTTCGAAATTATGTATTTGTGGAGCACATGTTGTAGGACTTTTTGTATTATTTTTACATAAAGCATATAACCAAGTTATGGGACATGAAAAGGAACACGTTGTATATAAAAGCGAAATACTACTCTCTCACTGACTGACAAATCACAAAATCTCAAGAACTATTAAACCTACAGGAAATCCTTCATTTTAAAAGTGTAGCGCATAAAATGGTCCTGCTTATTTTGTAGTTGATACAAGTAATAAAATATTATATATACAATGAATCCATACTAATATTATATTAAATCCGAAAGTAGCTCTGTTTCCTTACCTTTCCATGTTTTACGGAAATAAATGTATTATTATTATTATTTCCCGTCTTATCGGCTTAACGGAGGCACACGGATAGACCATGACCTGGGTAAGGAAGGACATAGGATATTTTATTATCTTGGTAAATAAGTAGTACGATTCCGTGAGATAATTTCCAACCTCCACGGGGTCGAAGCCGCGGGTAAAAGATAGTGTCATATATGAACTTATGAACTTTAATTAAATAATAACATCGCAGAATTGTATAATTTCAACTATTAATCAAGTTATTATACGCGATCGTGACAAAGCTCGCATAAGCTTATCTCGTAGAAAAAAGCGTATTAATTTATTCCGTTACTTTATAAGGCCATCTCGCATATAAATAGTGTTCGGTGATTTCACACGGTGAGCGGTGCACTGACCATTGTCTCCCCTATCATTAAAAAGAAAATTGCGAACCGCGCCATTGTTGTATCTTCAACCCTTTCTTTGCCCTGTGTCCATGAGCGTCACGGCGGCCCGAGGTAATATCTCACAGTTTTGACAATCGCCCGATGGGGAGACACTCATTGTTTTGCAGCATCCGAGGGTCCCGCAGTGAATTTATGCTCGCCTGTCATAACAGAATGAATTTACGCATTGTGAATCAATACAGTGATTTCATCAATAGACAGCCTTTGTTTCTGGGTGTCGAGCTTACGTAATGTATTAGGATATGTCAGCAAACAGTAATGTGTAAGTGGATACTTTTAGTTGAGACAATGGCCACTCATTTATATTGTGCCAATATTTATGATAAAAAATCTGGTCAGCTATAAAAGCTCGACATCGCATTGCGACGACTCTATGCAGAGTTGGACAAGTATTTGTACCTATCAGAACTAGTCAAGCTAGTTTTATTAGATTATCTAAAAATAAATGACTTTAATAATGAATTTATACTGTTATAGCAGTATAGAGAAAATATAAAATATAGATTTAATTAATTAAGTCTGCAATTTACTAAAACCATACCTAGTGAACATAAAAGTTCGCGACACGTAATACAAAACATTTCAGCTCAATTAGAAAATGATGAAATATAAACAAATCTATTATGGTTATGTTACAAAAGACTGAATCCATTATCATTAATTGGGTTATATTTGAATTTATTACAGTAATTCCCTGATTGTAGGTATAAAACGACATAGGTACAAGCCGATTTGATGGCAGTCCGACTCAATGTTTTCAGTGAATAAATTGTATGTAATTTATTGAATATGAGGGTTACAGTATAATGTATAGATGCAATTTATTGCGTGTGTACGTAAAGTTTCGCTTCTCAACAATTCCTGTTTACACTCAATACTGTAATTTCATAATTCAAGCGTTTAAATGCATAGCTTTTCGTGAGCGAACGCAAAAAAGCGCAGAGGCTCGCTGGAACGGCGATTACGGCCCTTAAAATAACATCGTACGTTTAAGTTAATGACAGACACACCGACAAAATGCACTTATAATTGCTTTTACAAAGAGTTTTGGTGAAAAATTATCATGTATATGGTATTACGACGAGGTGCTCCCACGGGATGCAGAGGAAGCGCTTTGTCTCTCCTACGCGCGGTAGGCTTAGGTACTATACGAGTATTACAATGTAATTAATATTGTATGGGATTAGGCTGAGGCGAGGCATACCTCGAGCTACTCGTACGTTTGTGTTGAAATAATGTAGGTATCGGATTTACAGATTCCAATCGTGCACAAGTACTAATATTAATTAATTTATTTACACTGCATTAATAAATAAACATATATATCTTTTATGTTATGAGCCAAGGGCGCCGTCTGTTTTGCCACATTAAATACCAATGTGACACTCGGTCTGTATTCTTACTAGATTTGTAGTCACGAGAAATATCGATTAGAACCTTTAATGAATCTTAAAACATGCGTTACTATTACAAATTAATAATATTTGTGATTATAATTAACTACTGGATAATAAATATTTAAATTATGTATTGATTTTATTAGATCACAAATTATTAGAAATCTCTTGTAAGTAATAAGGATTTGCATGATTTAAATTGAATCCACTTGGTTACAAGAGATCAGCTATATAGACATTGTGCATGATCTAAAATAAAACAACTTGGAAATAAGTTTAATCTTTCAGGGTTAGTATTTGTCTAATTGTAAGGGAGGAAACTCTTTGGTTCTTCTGCAACCTTAAATGAAAAGCATATACTTATTGGAATTTAAGCAATTAAGGACCCTTCGACCATTTAACTTATATTACTACAAATTACTATTATGTTGTATTTGGAAAGTTTTGCTCTTCAAATTCCATTAAGAGATGAAGTAAGAAAAGTACATTGTTTGAATTTAAATACCTATTTGAAGTGTTTTTACTTTACCAGCCCTTATTTTTAAATGGGAACTTTTCGAACTCAAGTCTGCTCAACAGCCCGAGAATCGATCTTAATAGCCTACCAAATAATAGCGAGATATTTACAAGTTAGTTCCAAACACAATTTTCTAATAACTGCAACCAACAACCGACTTCAACGAACAACTGTAATTAATTATGTGAAGAATTAGAATGCTGACAGCTACAGTTACAGGTGTCGATAAACAAAACTTAAAATTTTGCCATTATATAATGTCGCAGAGATATTTAATGTTTGAAACATTGCTTATGCAATTAGCAGCTCTTAGTCGTGGACATACATCAGTAACAGTAGCTGTGGGTAGCGGCTAGCGGCTCGGGTGATAAATTCCCGCAACTAGCCGGTGGTTACTAGCCAATAATCGACGTTGCATATTTGCATAATTGTGCCCGCTAAGTGTCTGTATCTACATAAAATTGCGTCTTTTTCATGACTCCTCTATATTTAACCATGATGAAAATCGCTTCGATCAAAATATTTCCTCTGAACCTCAAGCCTTTTAATTAATATTTATTTTGAATAAATTTCGACGACGATCATTTTATATAATGACGGAATGATTTTGATAATATCATTAGTCATTATACATATTTTGTTCAACGTGTATCATAAAACTTTAACTTTATGAAGTATTTCTGTGAATATCAAATAACAGATAGGAATCTAATTTATTATTACGTACTTCCATTTGATTCTTAACTAAGTCTTCTGCGAGCGGCGCTGGCTTTACTAATAGCTGCTCTTATTGGTTCCATTGAACTGTGAATGACGAACTAATTAGACTGTCGGAAGTTGGTAATAACCTTAAATCCTTTTTAATACCAATAATAAACTAGAACATTGGTATAAAGTTAAAGGGTTATGAGTTTAAACTTTTATGTTAATATGTTATGTTTCGTGTTTTCATTCCACACGCATGTGGATTATGGAGCTGTTGATGTAAGCAGGTTGCGAATTAATAAATAAAATATAATAATACCAGCCTGTTACTGTGCCACTGCAGGGCAAAGGCCTCTTCTCATACAGAGAAGGCACGAGCATTGATCACCACGCTCAAGACGGGTTGGCGATTTCAAACTTATATTAACTATAAGTCCAGGTTTTCTCACGGTATTTTCCTTCACCTATGTTAGTAATGTCCAAGATAAACTCAGAAAGTACATATGAATTGAAAAAGTCACATTGGTACTTGCCCGGATTTGAACCCACAACCACGTGCATGAGATGCGAGGCCTTAACCACTGGGCCATCACGACATTAATTTGTGTGCGAGTTAATATTTATCAATTTATAATGGCCTGAATTGAGATGTTAATTAGAGTAAAGGCACAGTAACAAACTCTTCGAGTGTAACTCGTTGTTTGGTGAGGATAAACATTTCTTAAATCATTAAAGTATAAATACTTGAAAAAGTTATTAAAAGTCTCGAGAAAAGCTAAAGTTTACGACTTAATATAAAGTGCAACACATAATTATGCGGCATTATTAGTAATAGATTATGTGTTCAATGACATCATGACACGACATGCGGTAAACGAGAACGGAAGATAGAAAAAAAAGTGTAACAGAAAACAATTTTATTACAGAGACATTTCCGTTCGGCTCGATCGGAGATAATTTTTAATCTTGAGACTTGAACACAGCTAATCTAATTAGATTCCAACTAGTGGAACTAGTCGATAAAAACGGTTATGAAGTTGGAATGGACGCCGCTACCGAGCGACAATTATGTGTGGATATCTGATTGCAAGTGAACACAGCTTTTATGATTCGATACTAAAACAAGTACATAGAAATACTGCTTATTACGTCTAGTTAAAGGCAATTGTTGATTTGTACACGTAATGAAAGCAACATGAGTATACAATAAGTTGCAGGACCTATTCATTTATTTATTCAGGATTAACATAATATTGTACGTAATGTATGTTACCGTATTAAAGTACAAAAGTTTTTTTAAGCTATTGCATAGCTTTTATCGGAGACTCTGAGCGCGGCGACCGAATGTAGAAATTCCGTAACGAAAAAAAAAACCTGACGCGAAAGTTTGTGAGGATGGATGGATGGATGTTTGTTACTCTTTCACGCAAAAACTACCGAACGGATTTTAATGAAACTTTACAGTAATGTGGCTTATATATCAGAATAACACATAGGCTACAATTTATAAAGATTTTATGTGATTTAGCCATAATATAACGATAAGTATCCAGTAAGTCGGAAAAAATCCTGCCCTCTGAGATCTATCTTTGCGTGCGCTGCCTAAACCGCTGGAGTTACATGAAAAGAATGTATTGTGGGGTTGTTTGTCTTAAAGAGTTCTAAATAAAAGTCCGCGACAGCATATATCTACCTTTTATGTGGAAGCCATTATAGCCAAAATAGTGAGCTATAAATACATTTAATTTGAATACTTTTTTTAAGTTGCATATTTTAGAGTATTTAGTTAATTCGTATCAAAATAAATACCTTCATCGCTTTCGGTATTTAATGTAGATAAAATTTGTCTTTTACACTAAGTAATTTGGACTAATATTTTAAAAGTTAGAACGATAAGAATGACCTGCGATGAGTCGACGGCGGGCGCGCAGAACGAGGGTGGAGGGGCGGGTTAGGCAATGACGCGCGATCGCCGAGTGCGCGACCCGAACGCGGGCAGACACGTGAGGGCAGACGTCATTGACGGTTGTGTAAATTCTGCGATTTAGGGGGGGGGGTATAGGGGTATTTTTTTAAAAAAATATTTTAAATCAACAATATTATCTTCTTATTTTTGAATATATGCTATGCAATAGCTTTACCGCGGCAGTCCTCGAGTGCCACACGTATTTTTTTTTTACTTGTGACCACAGCAGAATTAGTATAAAACCCTCGCTGCACGTGCATTTGGTGTGACGTCCGAGAATGCTAAGATGCATTGCAACAACGTATTTGTTAAATGTTTACTCAGCTACGGTAATGGATACAGTCACTGGATACTAGCACCAATGTAATGTCCGTTTGCGCTTGTACTACACTAATGATAAATGATTCTGGGGATTGCGTTTCCTTAAGCACCTTTTGCATTTAGGTTCACTTCAAGGCTCTTGAGAACAGACATAATTCTCTTGTCGCTATTAGTTTAACTAATATCTGTTACAAATACAACCAAACATACTTGTAAATAGACTTCAGTAATGGTCCTTAGTTCTGCGCAGGTTCTTGTTATTGATAATACACAGTTTGAAGTTTCTTTTTTGCAGTAGTGTCGTTATTTGAAGACCTATATTTATCTGTCTTTGGAGTACATGTAATTCTTCTGAACCTAATTATACTCCATGTAATTTGTGTTGGCATAATTGCATTGTGAAATGGTATGATAATGTAGTGGTGCGTCGCACGGTCGCGCCCGAGGGCGACTCGGACGGATAACGGAGAGCGGCCCGTGAGGCTGATTTATCGTAGACATCCACCGAACCTATCCGATTTGCATTTAGATAGCGCTGCGGCGCGGGCGGCGGGCGGGGCCGGCGCGCAGCGACCGAACACGCCGCTTTACTCTATCGCACGTAAATTAACTATAAAATTATATTTCTGCAAAAAACGACAACGGCTATTCATCCCACTAATAAGATTTAAACGTTCTCCATCGATACTCTATCATCTAGCTTCGTACCTTTAATAGCGCAATTAATGATGTTAGAATTTCCTTAGAAAGTTGAGAAAAGTTTATTAAACCAAGTGACGTCTTCTCGGGCGCCTAGACTTAATTAGTAAAGTTCCACCTATGTATACGATACCAAATCATGACTTTTTCTTATATATTCAGAGTAAATTGATAGCCGATAAACATTTAGATTCATGGTTTTTGTTTGTGACCATTATCCTGGAGTGTAATTACCTTTTGCTGGCACATTCCTTGAGGGCCGTTACGTAGTGGTGGCGGAAGGCTGACGATGACGGCGCTAGGTTATTCAGACTGCTCGTAAATTATCTACCTCCGCAATTAGTAGGCGCCGATTTGGCGCATTATACGTTTCCTTTACTAACAAGCAAATATCGACTATATTGAACAGTCACCAACTTTATCACTTGATAGTTTTCTTAATATACATAATCTGTCTTTATCTACATAAACTAGAATTGGTACGTAAATATCTTTACATAGTATGGAATCTAAGTAAAGCCTAGACATGGTAATTTCTTGGTAGGGCTTTTAGAAAATAAACAAAATAAGCAGGATATTAAAGCATTTTATAATATAGCTACCCACCTCTCCAATTTTCCAAGCTATCAACAATATTGCATAAATTAGGCCCAGTAATACCTACATTATAGAATATGAAAAATAAAAATTAGGTATTGTAATTTGGAGCTTCCATCCAATCTAAAAAATTCTGATCAACTTATATTCATGGGATGATATATGATCGATTTATTCAAATTATTGTAACTAAAATAAAATATTTAAAAAAAATTGTGAGCCTCGATTTCAATTACAATATCTAACAAAACTTGTGTAAACAAGATAGTTAGCGATGAAACGCTAAACATACTAATATATGCAAACTTATTTCAGATTTGCACACTACTTTGTAAAATGCAAATCTTTTTCCATACAGACGTACATATACCTACGTATTAATCGAAACTCGGAGTATAAAATATGGTGTCAGTGGACGTTGCTAAATGTTTTACAAAATGGAAATCGCAATTCAAACAGCTCGCATGTGTGGCGCGCAGCTTATTGCAAATTTTCTTCGTGAGAGCATTTAATCTTTCCGTCAAACAGATGTTATCCATTGCAACAAACCCAACCACTCTCAGGCGTAAAAGGAAGAAGCACACGCCCCTAATTGCGATATATCCCCGAGTATCTCCTACAATATGTAAATAGGCGTTGGAGGTAATTAAAAGCTTATCTCGAGCCCTGCCATCGTGGCCATCACGGCCATCGCTGATTGCTTCGTAAAATGATTGACATGCTATTTTAACAGTGTACCGATAATGAAAACGTTCCTGCGCAGTTTAATTCATACTTTATTTATTGTTGACAATTACTATTTGCACAGGATAATTGATCGCGTTCTCACAATTGTCAGGCTGCTGACGAGTTGTTTGCGATTTTTTAAAAGCTGCGTAGCCGCGAGGCGCCTGCGCCGCCACCGGTTGATGTCCACGCATCGCCACTTACTACGACTACACTACTTTTTATTATTGGTGTCACTTTTTTCGTACAGAATTCCCGATAAATTATCAAAAAACGACAAATATTTACATTCGTTTTACAAAGCTTATTGACTTGTCTATCTGTAGGTACGGGTATTTCTTAATCGTTTTGAAGAATATTTTTTAGGCAGTGGTTAGAACGCTCGAACGGTTTTACGTATTAACTGCTAAATGACGGTGTTTACTTAGCGGTCCGGATGATCGATCCGAGCTAAGAATGGAATTTGTAAATAACTTTAAGTGTTTGGCTGATAGGTACCTGAGTAAGACATCGATTAAAATCGTGTTTAATCTGTTA
The DNA here is from genome assembly GCA_914767755.1 of Agrochola circellaris. Lineage (NCBI taxonomy): Eukaryota > Metazoa > Arthropoda > Insecta > Lepidoptera > Noctuidae > Agrochola > Agrochola circellaris. Next base: position 10,767,560 of record OU611841.1, on the reverse strand, counting down.
CAGCTGACTAATAGTTGCTCAATTCTTCAGGTCCTTAATAGCCTCACCAGTTCATCTAAGTAAAACAATGCGATAGCAAATCTGAATGCATTAAATCAGCATTGCCATATTTACGTGGGCAGTGTCGCAGAACTTGTAGATCTTTGGGGAATAATGGCTTTGCGGTTTAATTATAGTCGCAGGAGTATAACATAATCGGGTATAAATCACGTTATATAGATACCTGCCAACCACAACCTGTTTCAATTGGCACGGCACAATGCGCGCGCCGTATTGTGCGCCTGCGCGGACCGCGGCGCTCCTAATTTATACCTTCATGGTGATTTAACGACAGCAGCCAAATCTATCCAAGAATACGTATCAAAGTTTTTACTATTGCTGCTTTATAGAATAAAATTCATTTGTAGTGTCATTTATAGGTTTTTTATTCGTATAGTTCGCATCATGAAATTTATAGATATGGTCTCTTTGTTCAGTTGGTCGTTCGGTGAATATCACGTTTAGCACACAATCGAGAGCATTAACATTTCCATTGAAACGTGCAGACTTTAATCAGCCGATGCGAGTCGCTCAGGCGCTCACTCGCTCAGCCCAAACATGACTAACTGACAGAACTGCGCCGCGGACTCAGCTTCCCTTGAGAATATTGTTCTTCATTTGTTTCTCGAGATAACGACACAACCATCCCAACTTATTACTTCACGAAACCATTTAAGCTATTATTCGTTTACACAATTTATATTGTTTACAGATTTATACCGCTCGTAGGTCTGATTTATAATAAAGGCTCTACAAGCTATTAAGTAACGCCTTCTCGATGAACATGGACCACACACAGCATTCAAATTAGAAAAGTCAGACAAAACGGAAACGATGCATTTATTTTGGGTTTAGAGAGGAGCGGGCGCCGCGGGCGTGCCTTCTTTCTAAGCTCGTAACTCTTCTAATAAGACACTTTACGCGAGCTTAACTAGAGCTTAATGCGTGCAACTTCGATTGTATATATCATTTTGATTTGTAGTGAAACCGAAACATTTGTACGTCCCGCGTCTCGACCGTTAAGACGATTAGAGTAATATTTTTATGTGGTCGTTCGTGGTTAGAAACATTCTCAATTTACTTCTTTATGGTTTCCAGATAACATAGTAATATTTACCTCGTACGCTTTTTAAAACGGGATGTTTATTTATTGTTAAATGGTAGTTAAAGATAATTCGTTTTAAAATGATCGATGATAAGTGCTTGTTCAGTTTTTTGTAGTGTTCGCGCGGTGAAATAATTGCGAGCATATTCTTATTCGTCGCAGACAGACGGCCTTCAATACCGTCTCTATTTCCGCACTTCCCCTCACTGCTAAATGGCACAAATTATCTTGTACATGCATGCCGTATGTAATGTTCATTGTTTTGTTTTTATTCCTAATGGCGTGAGTTCAGGGTTTGTAATTTAGGTTATGCGCGTAGCCTCTGTTAATGTGAGCTTAGTGTTACTGAATAAAAGAAGGCCTTCAAAGTAATGTTATTTGGCTTTACAAAAAAGTATGTAATGAAAAAAAAAAAAAAAAAATCTAAGAAGATAGGTATGACAATACAGATCCATATAGACTGAGAGTGAGAAGTGATGCACTTATAAAAATACAACTTTGAAAAGTGATATATAATTTATAATTACAACAATTATTCTCCTTTGTAAATGAAGTGCGTATTGATCGAGATGTCAGTGACGGCTTCACGCGACCGGCGACCGGCGACCGCGCGACCGAGCACGCACAATACAAAGAACACTTCTTATAAACGCGAGTTAACGTCGCATTCAACCGCCGCGTCAACCTACTGAGCGTTGTCACTCAACGGTCACTCAACGGTTAAAAAAAAATTTGTGAATAACAATTTTATGCGCTCTGAATTAATTTTTATTTCCTGCGAAATGTCAGATTTTAAATAAAATGCTATGAGTGACTCTATAAAGAGACGTGAATACGGTCAACCGTATTTAAAAAATAATTTTGAATTCTTATTATAAGTAACGATTGGAGAAATAACGGTCTTAATCTTTGAATAGAATATAAACAATGATTCAAACTTGACAATACAATGTATATTTATGGCATTCGCTAATAAAGAGAGAACCCCAACAAAATGGTATCGATGTGTCAATATCACCCCTTTTATTTATAGTCTTACGTTAATTTAAATCGAAAATTGAATACGAGCACACCTAATAATAATTCATAGATACCGAAATTCTAAATGTATGTAGATGTAAAGCCTATTGTTGCTTGTTTAGTGCCAGTAATTGTAAGCTTCAGCGCGTAATTATAGAGCGACGTTAAACTTTCAGAGTTGAATGCTACTAGTTACGCAGACAGGAGACATGACTTATTTAGTGCCCATGTTGCGTTTCCATCTTTAATCTGCGTGGGCGCATATTTCTGAGAAAACATTTCTTGTTGACCGTACATAATGCTGCCAAGAAAACAGAAGTAATAATGTTGGCCATACTTGTACGGTGAAGAACTCCGTAAATGAATCATCGCATATGCGTTCCTCGTCAGGACGCAAAAAGAGGTTTGTCGAAAATGCTCCTCGTTTAGTTGAGCTCGGCGTGGCTGCGTTCGCGCTCGCTACTCCCTGTACTCATCCCTTATTTATTTATACTGGTATGAAGAATGTACATTTTTTGTGCTGCCATAACAGTGTGCGTCCAGCGCTGCGACAATCCAAGCCAGCGAATTCTTTAATTGACAAAATGCAGCGAAGTTACATTCCGCCTCGAATCGTTAGCTTTAATGTGGGAATACAAAATGGATTATGAATGATACATTTTGACTTTTGCACTAATAGGAACAATCCTTTCTTAAATTAGCAATTAGCATGAAATATGTTATTGCAACTAATTGGAATTTTAGTTTTCTATCAATTTATATAAATGTAGTTTCCTACTTAATAACCTTGAGAAACACTTAATAATAATGATGTATGTAGTTATTCGTCGTTGTTTTAGTACTATTCCTACCTACCTATTCGTAACATAAATTCTAATGCTTATGAGTACCTTTATATAGATTAATACCATATCGATGCACCACTCAATATTGATTGAATTCGTTGAGCTTCCTAAGAGTTTTCAAGAAGCAAGTTTTAATTAAAAGAGCATTGAAGAGCTGGTTTCAATGTAGGTACCTGCACACTTAATATATAGGTAGATACTACTTACGATGTAATTTATGATCTAATGAAAAATAATCGTTTAAATCATCAGTTTCTATCACGTCTCGCTGAGCGCTGGTAATGAGTCGTTAGTCGCGATAGGTACTAGTTTCTCTTATCATCGATGATAAAACATGCGTAGATTTGAGCCGCGCCCTGCACTTTCCCTTGAAGGTAGGTACTGCACCTGCCGGGTGAGCGAGGTGAAGCCGCGCGGCCTGTTCCGCCGCCACGCATGATTCAATATATCTGCAGTGCGACAACAACGTTTATGGATGTATATCTACGTGAGGTTATTGCATATGAGACAGGTTAAACAGATCTACGTGAAAGTTTGCATCGTTACACCATGAAAGGACTACATGATGATAATGGCATTTTAGAGTTATGCACTAATAGACTGGGTAAAGATAATTTAACTACTTAGTCTATAAAAAGAACTTACTGCGCATACTATTAGGGAACTATCGAGTAGTTCCTTTATCATACTTTCTCGGATTTTAATGAAGAGATTAATAATGAAGCCGCGAGCTGCGACTGCAGTGCCAACGACCGGAGAGGATAAGCTCGGCAGGCGGGCGGCGGGCGCGCGGGCGCACGCAACCCTGCGAGACATGCGTGCCGCTCCGTTACGACACCTACACCAAATTTTTCCACATGCCCGAGCAGCAGATAAGCGGCGAGCGACGCCAACGTGTTATTTATTAACGAACCGAATGATCGATAGTTGGACGCGTCACCGGACGTGGACGTGGACGAGCGCCGCCTTTCGAAACTCGCCGCCGCCGACTGATCGTTTCGCTGTAGGTACGCTGTACACCTCCAATAAATCCATCCCGTAATGTCTCCGACTCGACCGAGCATGAAATTCATATTCTTTGAGACAACTTCATAGCCGAGCTTTCACTCAGGCGTATCTTCGGAAATATGTCATGTTTTTGGAGTGAATAAACATTTCAGGTTCTAGATTCTAGGAAGTGCTTTCATTCTAATTGCAAACAAAACAACAGCAAGACTAAGATAATATTTACACAATTTAAAAACTTACAGCTTAAAATAATAGTAATAATATGTACAAGTATATAAAAAAGGAGGAGAAATAATCATAGGGCGTCATAAAATTCATCCGCATCGCAGGAAAAGTGCCCAAAAGAGCACAGCAAGACTATGTCTTTACCAACATAGATTTTGTAAGATGTCTGAGAAAAGTCGTGCGTGCAACGTCCATGTCTAATGCATTGTTTGCGTTACCAAGGCTTCTCCATCTCCAACCCTTTGCCAAAGTCATCCGTTCCGCTCTAGCATACGTCACGTCTCGTCGTGACAGCTGTGCGTGATACTTTCTAATCGCTCCATTCAATAGTCAACACCAAACAAATACACAAGGAGTAGGCAACTTGCGAAACATTAAATGGCTCGAACAATTGACAACCAGAAAAGAGTAATCAATTAATTATTTATAGAGGTGCCAGTCAAGCGAAGCTTTGTCAAACTGGTTGCACAACGCCATGCTCCGAATACTTCCAGAACGTAGGCAAACGAATGAGCTTATAATGTAAACAAGCTCGTGTGTTTACATGTATCGATTCGAGGCAAACGTGATAGGAAACGATCGGAAATTCGAGGTTCGGCTGCACAGGGCAGGTTAGACCAGTCCCGGTGGCCTCGCAAGGACCCCAGCAAACCTGTTAGATTCGTTGCACGATTTTTACGTGCGCACCTACCGGAATCTCATTCACGTGGTGCAGCCGCGCCGCCCGCCCGGCCCCCTGCGCCTCCGCCTGCCAGTTAACTCGTCAAATGACTCACGCTTCGGCTGGTTAAATGCCAGAAGCTGGCTTTTCCAGTTCTCTGATCCAATTCGCACATTCTATTCTTACTTGACACTAACGCGACATTCTATAGCCTGGGTTAATTCATTGATTAGGTAATGATGTGAGGTAACACGATAATGACATATAATTGGAATACCCTAAATAACCTCATTTCATAGGTACAAAATTAGCACTGGGTTTACGTAACTTTTGCTGGAATCTTAATGGTAGCTATTTCATCTAGATTATTTGATATCTTCCTATTACTAACTATATATCATTTTTTGACCCGGATAAAACTGTCAACTTGGTTTAGTTTATGGGGAGAACCAGGAAAATCTTTCATGTCGTAGTTGTCCACAGCGACCGTACCGTCGCAGGAAAGTGGAAGCATATAAGTATGTCACATTTCACACAACAAATGCCAAGATGTATTAACACACCAGGAACAGGAATCAGGTAGAACTACGATCCGGTCAAACCCGTCCGACGCGTGCTTCCAACATTTTTTATTTATTTGTCTGCATCGTCGGATACCGCTGGGCGTGACGTCAGACGACCTAAACTGGTTAGCGAGGGAGCAGGGATTTGCCTCGTATCCTTCCGGTTCTGCGAGTGGTTCAGACCTGTTCTACATCAGGTTGCGCCAGCAGGCGACCCGGTGGCCGCGGCCGCGTGACGTATTAGTACTACGGCGAACGTGCATAAAATCACCCGAATTAGACAACGCCCCTGCGTGTGTCGAAGCCCGTTCCGATAACTAGTCATTTGACTCTCGCACCAGACACCAGCAGTGCTGACTCATGTTCTGTGTGCGCAACAATTAGCAAACGTAGCGTCACATTATGCGATGACCGCGGTGGGTACCATCTAAGGTCAGTATCCGTACCAAAATGGTCACGCCTAATAACTGGTTCGTAAGTTGTAGTCGACTCATTCGTAAAACTACAGTGGTTTTGTATACCAGTATTTTACGCTATGTTTACTCGATTTACTCTAAACTCCGGACTGAATGAAGCATTACAAATAGTGGAGTGATAAGTTTAGCTATGAATGTTTTATTCGGTTGATGAATGTTTTTGTTGGGCATTTATATAAAGTATGTTGTATTGTTGCAGAAGACGCAAAGAGGTGATGGAGGTGAGCGGCGAGTCGTGGCGCGCGTACTATTCCAGTGCGGAGCACCCGCTGAGCGCGGCCACGTCCGTGCTGGGCGCCGTGGCGGACGACGGCCAGGGCCAGCCCATCGAGTACTACAAGCTGCCACCACTCGGCCAGGACACGCACCTCAACCTGCATAAAGATGCCAAACTTGTCGATGTCTGGCCGTGAGTTCCACACACTTTGTCTTTCTTATTGTGAATCTTGCATGGACTGCACAACTCATTAGTCATCTTTTTACTAATTGGCTCTAGAGTTTTTACACATTATCAATTAACTAACTGTTACTTGGAAATATATGATCGTTGTAGCAGTTAGGCGTGTCACATTATATCTGAAATATGATTTTTTTAAACATTAATATTTATTATAAATACAGTGTTAGATACTTTAATCAAGTATTCTTCTAAACACATACGCATCGACCGTAATTAATTACTCATAAATACTAACATATATATCAAGAATACATAGAAAGATAATCGAATATGCAAATCCAATCCCAAATATCGATACCTAACAATCAAGTGGAATCAGAAAATGATCGCGGAAAATCAATCGTCGATTCTCACGGCCGTACATCAAATTGAACGTTCGTGTATCGGAGCAATTATCATTATAATCGCCGAATTTCGTGGCGCGGTGAATACGGAATGAATTCGCGTAAAATTTATATGTAAACTATGATAATATGCAATCTTTGTGTAGTAGAGTTTTTGTGCACGTTGATAGGCAGGCGGGGCCGGGGTTGTGTGTTGCCAAGTCTCACGGACGAGTACACTGAGACAAGACGCCGCGTGGCTTCCGGCCCCACCGAAAGGTGTAAGAATAACAAATAATAAAAATGTTAATGTTCCACTCAATAAATCATGAGCGCTCATTTGAATACCTATGGCAGGATTAACGAAATGGCAGTTCGCAACCCGCGAACCCCCCGCGCCCCCCGCACCCCTCGACCTGCCTGTGTATATCATTTCGAAATTAACATATTTTGGCTATTTTAAGCAAAAGAAACATGTGCTTTTAAAATAAAAATTTGGGTTTGCTGAAAAATTATGGCTTGTGACATCGTCTTCTATTAATTAATTATTTATTAATAACTAAAAAAGGCTTTAAAATAAATAAATGAAGCCTTTTTTTGTATTTTTATTGCAATTATGAAAAACAAAAATTTGATACTAAATAAGATGTAAATCCCCAAAAGAATGGAACTGAAGAGACACATATTTTTATAAATCTTCAAAATAATTTTATTATAAATACAGTCGGTGCATTCAAAGAATTCCCATAGAAACGCGACCCCGATCAAATTATACTCGCTCTTTGAAAGAGGTTGTTAACAGCATCCTTTGAATAGCGACGCAAAAATGAGCAAACGCCGTGTCACATTCTTAATACAAGGAGTGCATAATGTTAACTTGACCCTATACAGGCCATTTAAACTTTTATGAATGTTTTATTATGTTCCATAAACACTAGTTATAAAGGAAACTAGTTTTGAATCCGTGAAAATGTTAATTTCTGAATTAAATTTTGCTGTCAACAAAAACTTCGTTTAATATTGAATAATGTGAATAACTGGTATGTGTAGAAGTTGGCGTTGTGTTATGTAAGTTATTCACCTAAGAAAAGAGAACTGTCGAAGTGGTAAAAGCCTCCCACGTGTCACCACACACGTCGGAGCCGCACGCCTGCCGCCCGGGCCGCGGGCTGCGCTCCAGAATGTGACACTTGGTCGACTCCATATCGCCCGTCATGCTCGTCACTGTTTACGGGAGTGCATAAATACAAATAATGACAATAGACGGATGTGGCTGGAAGCGGCTCACATTGACAAGGACGCCCAGGACTTGTCGCGAGTCATTGTCGGCACGCGTCCCACGCGCTCGGTTCAACGCGCGCCGCTATTGCTCATTCATACATTCAAAATTATAACGAATGCTCTCAGTCGCCCGCACCCATACGCGCGTTCTGTCTCCGAATGCGTTTGTATGCTAATAGTTCAGCGCCAGTGCATCGTCAGGTTTGAAGCACACTATTTGTTGTCTAAATCGCTCGTATTATTTGAATTGAATGCTCGATAGATGTAGAAATGAACTAGTTCTGTCTGTATTCCTTCGAGATTCGTTGACGTAGGCGTGAAAGCGTTTCGTAAACGCATTGCGAAGTGCGCGGGCGCAGCTAACCGCGCTCTAAGCACAGGAGTACGCGGATGTTACGGGTATTAAATGGAAACGGCGGCTATAACCATTAATAGTTGTCGGAGGCTGTCGAATGCTAACGCTAAGATTAGCATAGAAACGCGCGGCGGGATGCCTCTGGGGAGGGCCTCGCCCTCTTGACCCTGTCACTGTTCGCACTTGCTGTACTAACGGGAAGTCGGTTTCTCCACACTAATGCACCTAACTTATTTTACGAGCTAATGATAGAAATTATCTACGTATTTAATTACTATGTAGGTAAGTAAGCAGATAATATTTAGTACATACAATTTAATTACTCGTCGTATACTACTTTAGGTATATCTAACGTCAATTTGTATTAGATTCTGATACCAAAGTAAGTGCAAAAATAATAAACCTATCTATATGCTATAAGTAAGAAGTGAATAGTGTAATTTAGCGAGCAGGCTGAGCGCATGTGTCGTCAATGTCGCGGTGGTTTAACAAAAACTCAGGGAGTTGGAACCGTGTGACCCATTTAGGACTAGAACCGGTTTCCTCTTGAAGATACGTCGTTATTGTTAAAGACACAGTAGTTAATACCATTCAATTCCCTTGGATATAACGGACCCTCTTACGAGGATAATGCATAAAAAGATTGTAACATCGTTATGTCCCTGACAGTCGCGGTCATCACGTAGCGAAAAATGGAAATGGGGATTGACCATTCTTTCTTGACCATTCTTTATCATGCGAATATATTCACAACAGCTGCGCAAAGAAGTCGTTAAAGAATCGTATGCCAAAAGTTCAGCATTAGATTATTATTACAAACTTTGTCGTTATAGATAGTTAGTTAATTACGATTAAGGGAATAACTTGTCGGGAAAATAATGGCCAGAGACAGTTATGTGTAATCAAACGCCCGATTTAATGACTTAGACAAATGGCGAAATCGTTTTCAATTAAAGTTTTTGATAATGTATTAGTTCCGTGAGAAAAGTAGCAATAAACCTACATTAAGTCGAATGATATATTCAAATAGAATGAAATTACGTTGGTCGCATCCGCTGCAAGCACCTCCTTCGTCTCGTTTATCGCTCGGTAGATTGTAATCTATTCGTCAAACGATGGATAAACTGTCGCCGCTTCAGATTTTGATATAGATAGAGCCCGCTGCGCATATGTTAGCTTATTAAGTTATTATCAAAGGTTCCGTGGAATCACATGAGAGTTTTCAGTATTAATGTCTGAGATAACCATATTTGGAATAAGCTATGAAGCAAGAATAATGCAGAGCAGTAAATATGGACACTATCTTAAACATATAAATAAAAATAAATTGGTACCTATCTTACTTTATAGTGTGATAACTAAAAACTAAAACACCAAAAATGTTATGATTAAGTTTCGATATAATGATATCTATACCAAGATTTTTTTTAAAGCATACAGATCAAAAATAAAAAGTATTATGAATGGTGTCCTTTGTATACCGTAAGAGGTATTTCGATTAATGCATTGAACGCATGTATGAGCGGCGCGACCCCTGCACCCTCAGCATGGTATTGTCGAGATCTCATCATGTGTGAAAGGGTGTTAAGTAAACATTGCAAATAATTATAATGGCAATTGCATCCGAGCGACGAACCGATCCCGCTTCGATAAGAAAATTTATATTTGCATGTAAAATGTAGCACACAGCTAGAGATGGTGATCATTCTTACCTTTTATTACAGTTACTGTTATGTTAATCGCAAGCAACATGACACTGATATCAGATTAACAGTTTGGGAAATTTATTCCGCTACAAGGCAATTCTCGCGCATCTCACACTCGTTATTGTCGCTCGATTCGTACTTTTCCCTCGTGAAAATCATGTTTTCGCTCGTGAAAATCGCGTAGAGCTATTCTCGCCATGTCTATTCGACGATTTCTCGCAGGAAAGCACGCGAGATGTCTTAATTTACATGCGACATGCAAAGAGTGGTCGGGACCAGTCGAAACGTTCATGACGTCATGTCGACCTTCGTACCAACGTCAAACAGTTGTTGTGTCATTCATGATTAGTCAATGCGGAAGAAAATAATAAATGTTTTTTTTACAAAATGTGTTACACGAGTTCATAAACATCTCAGAAACGCTGCGATCGCCACAAGAAGGAAAAACACACGAAGAAAACTTCACGCCTTCGTCAAAGTTGTCAAGCAGTGGATCTTGTGCGGCGTCGATTAATAAGACACACATCTGAGATATAGAAGCGGCAGGCTTCTAAAACCAGTCAAATGGACGAAGACGGCTTTACTCTGGTTGACGGCAAGAGAAGGCAATCGCAGGGCAGCCACAATAAATACCGTACCACCACTCCTGCAAGCGAGGATTTTTGAGCTACAGTGCTCACCATCCTCATGCATATTTCCCGGTGTTACCCACAAACATTAAGAGAGAAGGAGCCAAGGTCTTATCAGTGCAGCAGCAAGGGCTTTGCTGAAGCTGTCGTGGATGAAGTCGAGCTATACTACAAATTTAAAGTCCTTCATCCTCGAGGTTCCCGCGCTGCAAAAGGCTATCGTCCATAGCCCATAATTTTGCCAGGCACCGTGTTGCATGAAGATGTTACAGGGAACTATGACCAAACCTAAGTATTGTGTGATAATAATTATGTTGTTGTGTTATAAACCCAAGTCTAATTAGTCTGTGATATATTTATGTAAAGGGTGACAAAAGCAACACTCGAATTATAATATAGCTATTATGATTTTATTACCACAGGTCCAAAAACATGATGTAGAATTTCAAAAGCATTTCAAACAATAAAGATTTCAAACATGTATAATTTTATTGTTTTTCAATATGAAACTCAAACTAAGAAAAATACTACACTTAAACAATATAAAATCACTAGTTTACACGATTAGTCGGCGTCATTATACATATGTGGCGCGCTGTTTAGTAGCCAACTTAGGAATCGCCGGATCATTACACCTCTTGCCCAAAGTCTTCATGAATCTCGACAGACGTTGTCCAGGACTTTCACCCCAAAAAGAATTTAATTCGTGTTGTGACGAGACTCTTCCGCTTGATCCTCAGGGAGGAAATTGGTTTTTGAAAGGATTAACAATATTTTCAGACTTTGTAGATTAATGTAGCCGTAACACGTTGATACAGCTGCGTCGTTGGAACGGTAGGACGCAGGAGCCATTATGAGAGCATTCTGAGAGCCCGTGATTCAGTCCGGTCTTTACGACAATCACGTTTCCTCTTCTCCATCTTGATAAACCTTGATGTTATTTCGGTATTCATCAGTTTACTCAGTTTAATCATTAGCAGAAATTCTGTTTCTATTTGATTACTTTATTGTGACGTGACTAAAATCGTTGACATTGACAAATCAGCATCAGCCATGCATTCTGTTGTAGGTACCAAATACAAAGGAGAGTTTATTTAAATATTCATCTATATCTTTCTATACTATTAATAAAGCTGAAGAGTTTGTTTCTTTTTTTGTTTGAAGGCGCTAATCTCTGAAACTACCCGTCTGATTTGAGAATATGCTTTTTGCATTTGATAGTCTAATACTACGAAGAACATCATTAAAATCACGCTTCGACCCTTAGGAGCCAAGCAAAAAGAAAAAGTCAGAAAGAAGGCTAAGCGAAAACGAAGTAACGGGAGGCACAGCTAAAGGATATGCGAGTATTTTATGTTAACATAAGCAATTTTACGCGGACAAAGGGGGCGGGGGCAGAAGCCAGTAATTAAATAAAAATTGAGTTACGCAATCAATAATTTGATAAATGTTTATGAGATACGTAGATAATAGTGCTCGAAACATTTGTTTCACTTTGAAATAATTTTTCAAGATTGTCGACTCCTTAACCAGTCAAATGGACTCGGAGGGTTTTACTCTGGTTGAGGGCAAGTAGGTTTGATTGTGACGCAGCCACAACAAACGCGGTACTGCTCCTGGAAGCGAGGATTTTCGAGCCGCAGTGCCCCACCTTGCTCCTGCACATTTCCCGGTTGGATCCACAGACATCGATAGAAAACGAGCTAAGGTTTAATCAGTGCCGAAGGAAGGACGATGCAGTCGAACGAGATTTTAATTCTGACATCCTCTAGGTTCACGCGCTGCCCAGAATTTTGGCCGGCTGGAGATGTGTATAGATGTTACAGAAAAGAATGACCAAAACTAAATTTCCATGTGTGGTGTGATAATAATAATATTATTATTATTATATATATTATTTACACCCAATTATAATCCACAAAAGCATATTATGCTTTTGTGGATTATAATTGGGTGTATACTGAATTTTTTAGAGTCTGTAAGGTATTTATGTAAAGGTTATTTTGTCACTAGAATTAAATGATATACCTACGCACCTATTATTATTGTTCCACCAACATGATGCAGTATTTCAAAAGTATTTCAAACAATACAGATTTCTAATGTTTTTATATTTTTTTTTTCAATGCAAACTTATATATCTAAAATAAATACTATACGTAAACATCACAAGTTTACACGAATAGTCGGCGTCCTGTATCGTATCGCTATCCGTGAGCTTAGGAAACGCTGGACCATGTCCCTTCTCGACCAAATTATTCATCAATTTCGAAAGATGTTTGTGCGGTACTTTGACCACAAATAAATTTGAATTCGTGTTGTGACGACGTGAAATTTGTTTTCGCTAGGATTTCCCAACTATCTTTTGGGCCTTTATAAAGTATTATAATCGGGACACGTAGGTACAGCAGCGTTGATGGAACAGCAGGACGGTCTAGTTGTTGCAGTACCACACTTGTTACGACAACCACACATCCTCTTCTTCTTCTTTTTCTCCATCTTGATAAGTCTTGATCTTATTGTGGTAGTCATCAGTTCACTTATAATATCATTGGCAGGCATCCTGTTTTTATTTAATTACTTAATTTATGTAGAGATAATCAATGTAAATAAACAGAAATTATGACCTTAATAATTTGACGTGACAAATGACATGACACATTAAGCATCAGCCATGCATTCCGTTGTAGGAGAACTTATTTTAATGTTAATAATAAAATAAAAATGGAGTACCGAAATCAATAATGATGATGGTATTCATAAATGTTTATGAAATACATACGTATAAAATGTTGCTCAAAACCTTATAGATATACGCTTAAAAGTCATTTTTAATAAACTATAAGAAGTACCTCTACGGTATCGATTAAAAAGTAGCATCATTTTGTGGAATGGATCACTTCACGCGACGTATAATGACAACATTTTTAGGGTTCCGTACCTCAAAAGGTAAAAACGGAACTATTATAGGATCACTCGTGTGTCTGTCTGTCCGTCTGACACAGCCGATTTGCTCCGAATCTAATATACCAATTTAGTTGAAATTTGGTACACATATGAATTTTTGTGACCCAAACACGGACGTGTAACGTAAATAAATGAAATTTGAATATGGGGGTAACTATTCGGGGGCAAATTGGAAAAACAAAAGTTTTGTAAACTATATCGTGTGACAGATCAAATGAAAGGGCTTGTTGTGAAGATCTCAATATTCTTTTAAATAAACTTTAAAAAAATAAGAATATATATGAAAATTGCCCATAATATGCCCCCCCCTTATCTCCGAAACTACAAGGCCTAAAATTATGAAAAATATACAGAGAATGGTTCTTTACTCATAGATTACAGGAAAACCTATAAGTCTATGGTCTTAAAAAAACATGGTAAATCACTCAATATTGTGCATACAAGCTTACATATTTTGCAGTTGGAATGTATTCCCATACTAAACATGTTTTTCAACTACAATGTTAAGTTTGTTCTTGAGATAAATTCATCCCAACTACGGAACCCTTCGTTGTGCGTGGCCCGACACGCACTTGGCCGGAATCTGGATAATGTCACCATTTTATAAGCGACATAGGAAGTCGAGCGGCAATTCGAATGTGACTTGAACGAGTGAAAACGCGAGAATTGGCCTCCTGATCGACTTCGAGAAATACTTACACACCGGCAACGTTAGGGGAATTTGTGAAGATGCATCTCTCTAACATTAATTTTATAAAATCAATCTTTTAAAAACTGTCTTCGGTTTGCAAGTAAAATATCTCATGAAAATGTGAAAAATATGGTAAAGTAAAAAAGAAACTTATAGCAACAATAATTTGCATAGATTAACTATGATGCATCGTATCATTGAACTTTATTCGATTAGCCATAAATACTAGAGAAATGTTTGGCATTTATTTTAGATGCTAGCAAGTGTAGGTCTGTTTATGATGTTGGGGCACATCACTCGATAAGAAGTGGGTGGATTTACTTATCAGCATTAGTTTTTAGGGTTCCATACCTCAAAAGGAAAAATCGGAACCCTTAGATCACTCATGTGTCTGTCTGTCTGTCTGTCCGTCTGTCACAGCCAATTTGCTCCGAATCGAATGCTCCGATTAGGTCGAAATTTGGTACACATTGTATTTCTGTGACCCAAACACGGACGTGTAACGTAAATAAATGAATTTTGAATATGGCGGTCACTTTTGGGGGGCAAAAGTTTTGCAAACTGTACCGTGTGACATAATTATCAAATGAAAGGAGGATTTCTTAATAATTTTAAAATAAATACTTTTAAAGATATTTAAGAAAGTAAATGAAAATTGACCATACCCAACCCTTATCTCCGAAAGTACTGAGCCTAAAATTTTGAAAAAATACTGAGTATGGATTTTATGGACCTATAAGAAGTCTATGGTCATAACATGGTAAATCTCTCAATATTGTGCGTACAAACTTACATTTGCAGTTGGAACGTATGGGAGAACATGTTTTTCAACTACAATGTTAAGTTAGTTCTTGGGATATTCATCCCAACTTCGGAACCCTTCATTGTGCGTGGTCCGACACGCACTTGACCGGTTTTATTAAATTAGGTATTTAAACGTGTTAAACGGTGAGTTTTAGTAGAGAGGTTTTTTATATTTTTAGGAAAATATAGTTTCTCTGTGGTAGTAAAGGTCCGTTATCTTTGATATCGATGAGTAGGTACTCTGTAATAAGTTAAAACAATTAATATTAAAAAATACTGTCTCGGTGACTTATCTTATCTAATTAGCTTCAAGGTGTTATGTTTTGCTATAAGATCAATTTTGAATGTAAATATCAGATAAGAGAGACTTTCGTAAGTAGCTCGGTACCTACTCGATAGTGGCAGCTCCCATAGGGCTCGAAGCGTCAGCTGTCAACGAGGCGCGCTTTGTGCCGTTTGTACAAGCGTCAACAATGAGCGACAAGCAAACACCGTATTGTGCTCCACGCATATGAATAACGATATCTACGCGACGCCGCCGGCATATCAACCTCGGATTAATACCAATAATTTAATTTGCATGAGTCGCAAAAAAGTTGGCGGGTTAAACCTTCAAAATATCACAGAGCTACAACTCAGTTTGTTTCTCGTGAAATTACAAATTCGTTTCACTTTTCGCATGTCGCGTTGTTAGTTACTCGCACTGCGGAAATTTGGCGATACATACATACAGAAATATTTTATACGGCCGAGCTTTATCTTATCGAATGAGCGATTTCACACTCGTCGCGTTTCTCTTACAAATCGCGTGCATAAATCGTTAAGAATGAGCAAAGCGAGAATTGCAATCGGACACGGGCGAGGAGCGTCTGCGGCTCGGCTCGCGGGAGGTCGCGCGTCCCGACCAATTCGGACGCATGAAATAGTGCCGCGAGAGTCTCTTATCTAAAATAAACATCTGAGCGCCGGTGAAACATGTCTTCAATTATCATAAATCGGCGCGCACTGACAACGGCCGACGAAAGCCGCGCCCCGCGCCGCCACCGCGCCGCTCCGCTCGCGAGGTGCGCGCTTACATGCAAACAAATCAAAACGCTCCCATGTAAATGAACTTGCAAACGCTATTACATGTAAATCGTCCTACTTGTGCCGTTCATGGTAAATATTGCAATTGCTTCATATTTATGGTGACTTCGTTAGTTTCAAACATAGGAACCGCGTCACAAATAGAAACCTTCCGTTTCCAGTTGCCCATTTCTCAAGAATTCCCAAATCACTTATTTTGATAGAATCACGATGATCATACTGTGAGACTGTCGTTTCTTTAATTTATCCATTGCAATAACAATAACACTTTGTATGAAACTTGCTCTCTAAAATATTTGATTTAAACCGCCTAAACATTACCTATACTCTGTTTATTTGTGCAATTTAGTGGGAATTAAGATGGTTCCATTAAATAATGACATTCCACCTTGTTTGTAGTGTAAAAATATACTGTGCTGCCACGAATGTATTCGTTACGAATCGGATCACATCGGCTACCGTTGTTCCATTTTTTTATTCTTGTGGCAATCAAGATTGTATACCATAAAAAGAAAAATTATATATACTGAACCATACATTATATTCTAAGATAAAACCACGACCATGCCCCAACAAAGATGCCATGTCGTAGTTATCGACTTTCACAGAAATAATTAGTAATTACGGTCTATGAACTGCTACGAATTTCGTAGAACTTCGTAGCACTTCGTAGAACGTAATAAGGGTAATTTAATTAATCGTTTTTTTACTTTTTTCACTTATCAATTAGCGCCTAATTTAAAGAACAAATTGTGATTAATAAGGCAGATTGTGACTGTTGACATAACTTAGGACTTAACATGGCTAGGCGTAGCACTCGGCCCATCCGCAATTGCTCCGGAATTTTGGCTGGGTAGCGCGTTTTCTCTTAATTTCCAACTATAACAGTATAAGTAGGTTATATTTAAAATGCCTGTGTTAAAAGAGAATATTTTGTCATATATTGGAGTTTTTAGTTGACGGCAAAAAAAACATGAATAAGTATTAAAAAAAAAAAACAAAACGTTTTTAAACAAACTATAATGTTCCGTTCTTTATTATGACTGTTATGTACCTACATGTAGTCTTTCATTTTTGTCACTTATTATTGTTGTGGAAACAATTCGCGTTCGTTTTTATTAAAAAGTTCCCATCCCTACTCATAGAT
Source organism: Agrochola circellaris (assembly GCA_914767755.1). NCBI lineage: Eukaryota > Metazoa > Arthropoda > Insecta > Lepidoptera > Noctuidae > Agrochola > Agrochola circellaris. Next base: position 10,750,169 of record OU611841.1, on the reverse strand, counting down.
GGCAGCACAGTGATAACTTCAGCTTAAGAATAGTGATAGATAATCTAGAAACGAATAACAAATCAATAGTATTATAATCTTAAAAAATATGTTGTAGTAAAATAAATACTTTGAATAATTTTTTTTTTATTGTTTATGACAAATTCCGAAATGTGAGACAAAATGTGGTATGTATAAAAAAAATTTTACGTGCACCAAAAATAATATCGACTCATCACACTGATTGCTACACAGCAAAAACGAACAAAAACAAAGGCCTCAAAATGACTTACTTAAATTTTTTGTTAAAATAATCTTAATGTAACATTTCAATGACTATAAATTAAGCTTAAATAAATAGTTGTAGTGATAAAGTGTCAATAAATGTTAATAATTTTAAATTATACGGTTTGAAAGTAGGCTTCTATCTTAAAATACCTTTTTAGGACTGAGTAGAGCGTGCGGACCAGATATCTGTAAAATAACTTTATCTAGGATTAGATATTTACTAAGTAATATAAAGTAAACCTTGCAATCATGTAAATAATATTGCAAACTGCAACAAGTATGATAATTTTATTTGTATTTTGATTGTTAGGAAAATACCATGTGACAATTTGACAGTGTGTAACACCTAGAGCGAGAATGATAGTATGACGAGTTAGCGCGCGCATTGCGAGGTCGGGCGGACTCGTAGCGGCGCGCGCGCACGTCGCCAATCACGCCTGTCTCCCCTCCGCAGGGCCGGCGCGGCGCTGAAGGCGGCCAATGGCGCGCATGGGGCGGAGCTGGCGGAGCTGTCGGGGCTGCTGCACGCGGGGCTCGTGAAGCGCGAGCCCGAGGACCTCAGCCGCAAGGTGGTCGACGAGCCCGAGCACGCGCTCAAGCCGCCGCGACACAAGGTGCGTCACACGTCCGCACGCCGCCGCCGCGCGCGCACGCACTCACACACTTACTGTACCGGTCACTCATGTATTATTTATCGCGCTTGTCGTACGATGCGCCGAGCACCGCGCTCGCGACGCACTAGCCGCGCCCGCCCGCGCCCAGTCAGGCCGGCAGTGCTGCCCGCCCAGTGCATCGCCGACCTCGGCGACTACCAAGGACCATTACACTTTTTCGGGATTACACACATTGATAATCGTGAACGTGATACGATCGATCAACATTAGTGTACGTGAAGCTGTGAACTGTGCTTTGACGCGGCATGTACGCGTCGACGTTACGGAGCGGACAATTGTCGTGGGAGAGCGCGTGTAACCGGCGCGTGTGTCCGCAGGTGGCGGTGGGCGAGCCCGGTGAAGCGGCCTCGCCGTCGCCGGCGCCGTCGCGCGCCTCCTCGGCCGGCTCGCTGCTGCCGGACGCCGCCATGTACGCAGCCCAGATGTTCGCGCCACCAGGCACCCCCAGCCCCACCCCCTACGGTGACCAGTACTCGCGCCAGCCGGCCACTTTCGCCGGCGAGCCCTACTACAGAGAGTACTTCGTCGGTGAGGGTTACCAGCAAAGGGCTGCACCTCCTTATGCTGATGCGGAATCTGCATCCGCTTCTGCCTTTAGCGATCGATACGCGACCCCTCGCTATCACAGCAAGAGCGTAATCGCAGCCGCTGGGCTCACAGTGGACCTGCCGTCACCTGATAGCGGCATCGGAGCCGACGCTGTGACTCCCCGAGACCACGCATCCGCCGTTCAGCAGGTCGGTGCACGCCACGGGCGCGGGCGGGCGGGCTTCACACACACACACGACAATAACACTGCACACTAATGTATCGATGTATTTACAGATCGCTGCGATACTATCGTAGGACTCATTCATGCATTCAGTCACATCCTTAAGATGCTGTGAGGAATCACATCATATCTCTTTCTGGCTTCACATAGACCATTAATTTAATACCATAAGGGAGACTTCATCTCTATTTTTCACTTTGAAAATATGTCTAGGTACATTTATACATTTGCATGTAAATATCGAGACTGTAACCCATTTATCGTTAAAGTTGTAAACTGACCCATTTCTTTGAAGTGGTAGATTGCACAATCGCCAAAGCCCACCCGCGCTCAATATTATTGTCATTTTGTATGTATTTATAATAAGTAAGCTAACTTTCTTCCATGACACAACCATCTGTTTTGGTACTAAGACTCAAATGCATCACTGTAGTGAGAACAAGAAGCTGTGCCGAGTTGAATACATGAAACTGCATTGTTATAAGATTTTATTCCATTGCGCCAATGATGAGCTTCACATCTTTTTAAAGGTGATTAGGTACATGTAAGTACAATGAAAATGTATCGCACGTTTTCAGCGGGAATGTAATCGGTTCGGCAAAAAACTTATTAAGAACAGACTTCCTGAGATTTTCTGAAAATTGTGTTAGTAGTTTGTAATTGTGGGAAAGTTCATCTCTGAAAAAAAATTGCTACAGAAATAAACGATTTACCTATAAAAATATAAATCATAGGTGTTTTCTTAGGTTCATAGGGAATTTAAGTTTGAAAAAACTACTAAACTTACCATTCTAACTAGACTGCTTAACCAATATTAGTATAATGAACAAGCCTTATTAGAATACCAGCAGTGAGTAATTGGCTAATAGATAACATAGGTATAATAGCTAAGTCCACTAATTGCTGTGCTTCGATGTACAGACAATAGAGTCGAGACCTTCAACCAACACAATTGCGAACACCTCGCATTTGACTTGAAATTTATGAGTTTACATATTAAAATAACAAATTGACATGACCGGTAATCTGGTTGAGCTAAGTGGTTTTGAAGGACTTAGCAGTTCCTAGGGCGTGGCGATCACGAGCATTGAAACTACTTACTTACCACCCGAGTGATCTAGATTGCACCTTTATTATTTTGCCTTTTGTTAACTCGACGCAAAAGAACGACTGGACTGTCAATAAATAAATTAAACTTGACACCTAGCTACTGAACATTGTTCCGAACTTGTTCATCGACTTCAAACATGAATGTTACATTCCTATAGAGCTGAATACATTATCTTGGTCAAACACTTAATTCCTTATTTGTTATCAGTATCCCGAGCCCAACATTTTCACGACATAACTGTAATTAGTTTCAATGTTGTGAGCACAGGTAGCGACGATGACGTAATTACAATGATATTTTAATGTGTAACCATTATCATAAATTAGTTGCCAATTAGATTTAATTTATGGGAGATTGCGACATTAAATATCTCTTTACAAGTTTTGTTTTTACTAAAATTTTTAGATCGTACCTACCCTGATCGAATGCAAATGACATAAAGGTAGAATTAACAATTTTAAGCAATTTTGAATTCGTTCAAAAATAAAATGAAATATAATAAGCACATTTCCTTAAAATTTTGTACTACAGTGTCAATCTAATAATATATGCAAATAAGAATGTGTTAAATGTCATAAAAGATGTTGGGTGTCATGTTACGTTGGAAATATTTTTCTAAGCAAAAGTTCGCTAGAGATGGGACCTAACTACCTATATTGGATGTTTTTGTTAGCGCCGTTGATTACAATGTTTGTTATTGTCCGCGCAGTCGTTCGACTACACGGTGATATGCCAGCAGCCGGGCGTCGGCGAGGATGGACGAGGGACGCCGTCGGCGCACCACTCACCTGCGCAGGCACCGCGTACCAGGCCCTGGCATGACTTCGGCAGGCAAAACGATGCCGACAAGATACAAATCGCCAAACTGTAAGTACTTAACTTAACCCTCCAAGTGTGGCGCTCTAGATCCCGCAGTAGCATCGATGGTGTAGATCTTAGAATGTACTAATGCGACCTAAAGGCACGGGAATGTAAGACCAATTCACATATAAAGTAATACAGCATTCATTCATACCCAAGCGCAGCAATGTCATTTTTTATGTACGGTATCGAAAACAGGCTGCCGTTTAATACGAGTTCGACGAATTAGCATTTTATTATTTTTACCTAAAACGTCTCAAAGATTCTGGGTAAATTACGTATTCTGTGAAATTATTCAATATTAATTATATATATTGTGATACTCGTATCTAATTTAGACAGTTACTTTAGTAAGTCCTCAGTCATAGTTACATTGACAAACATGAAACAATTTATGAATAAAAATTCTCAGAGTTTATTAGGTACATCACATTCTTAAAAGGGAAAAAAAAGTTTATTTAGCATCACAATCCATAATGTAAATTATGTTAATGGAGGCAATTAAGCAATAAAAAACAAACTTAACTACAATTTTAATTTAATTGCGAAACATCTATTCATGTTTTCAAAGTCACAATGTTATTTTGATATAATTTCGGTGTGTATTTTCTTCCGTGAGTTGTTACATACAAATTGCCCCCGTATAGTTTAGGACAAAAACCAAGCAACACGCCGGCCGGTATAAACACGTAACGTAAACAGTCAATTCGTTTTGATCAAACCTTTTTTGTAATATTTAAGTAATTTGCTGGTGTGAGTGGTCCGAACGACAATATTGACCGAGCACTTTGCACCTCCCCGCATGACGGTTATAATGTGGCCCTTTCTAGGAAATGTAGGCATTTTGTGGTCACTGCGGACACACACATTGAGCGAGACAATGTAACTGCTTCTAAAACTACACAAACGGTTTAATATGTTCAACTCCTACATTGTTCGCATTTATTACCGTTTCAAGTGAAATTGATATTACCTTAGCAAACGGCGACGGATTGTGCTTTGACAAAATTGCACTCATAGCACATATTCCATTTAGAATATACCAAAAAACTTGAAAATTACAATAATAAACAAATATTTTGAAAAAAAACATCTCTGTGAACTATTTACAAGCGATAACCATCAACATGAAAAATTATGCTTAATCCATCCGAACAAAAGACATCAACGACATCTTAATTATGATTATTTTTAATCATTCACTTTTTCATTTATTTTCCCGCAACAAATTGACTAATTTGATAAATAAAGTTCTAGATCAACAAGAACCGCTTCTTAACACCTACAAGTACGTAGTTGTTGTATGGGTGTATACTAGGAAGCAAAATACTATAGCACAAATAACGAACGAATTATTTATATTTTCAGTATTTAGTTTGTAAATTAAGTAGCAACAACAACACCAGTGCATTGTGTTGCTTTGTCTTTTTTTCTTTTTATGAGTATTTTCTTTCACTACACTGTGTTTTGCTTTTCTTGTCTACCTTAATAAAATAAAACACTTGCGGTTTGTGGTTCTCATGGTACCGACACATAACTGTCTAGATTTTAATACCTAATTTAAGTGTTAAAAATTACTAAACCCAATGTGATATAATTTAGTAACAAAAAAGTTTTCAACATTTATGGTTTAGCTATGCTCTACGTGCGTTAGAGCTTTAAAATTCAGTGACACGTATTAATGTGCACCTTGTTCAGTTGCATTATTTTATTCAAATCTTATGACATTTAATTAATATAAAAATAAAACACGTATACATTTTATTTATATTATACCAGTATTGATATAATAAGCTGTTTGATTTATATTTAAAAGTACGCAGACCGCACGCGGTGCGTAGCGGACCGACACAGCTAAGGGGCAAACATGTGTGTTACTGTGGGAACCTATTATGTGTCTATTCATATTAAATTCATGCTATGCCCTAGTTATTTTTAAAGATTTCACTCATGTGACGATTCTATACAAGTGCTACGCCAAACTAAATTTTGTTACAAACTTTCATGTTGAAACTGTATGATTACCAAAGATGATCGCTTATAGCGAAAAGGCGGCCCATTGTGTCACCCTATGTAAAATTTCTACATTCATATCCCACATACTTTCGTAATTTCATTCGCAATTTGGATAGGGTAGATAATAAAGAGTATTCTATGATTCATCAAAACAAACTTTTCAAGCAATTCTGCTGATTTTAGTTAGAAAAGTGGCACTAAAACATTAGTAGTCAGACATATTGAATCACGTGTACAATGAGCGCCGGCACCGACTGTTTTCTTCCGTTCCGTTGTTAAGTTGTTACCGGGATAGTTTTTTAAGAGGTGCTAACTCACATTTCGTGATCTTTGAATACAACCAGTAAAAGCAGGTGTGAATTAGTAATTTCCTAACTGACAAGTTAATTTGCTCGAAGGGTACGTCTTAATTATTTTCCTCGAAACGTACCGTGCCTGCCTATGTTAGGACGTGATTTGTTTACTGGTTCAATGGACTTGAAGTAAACAATGTTTTTATATTATTTTGTATAAGTTGTTTGTGTCCCAGTGTAGTTACAAGTGCATGCATAAAGGTTTTAGTAAAATTAATTTAAATACATACATAGGTAAAACACATACACAAATGAAAACCTTCTTGTCGATTTGTTGCGAATGCTCGGTATTCCAAGACAACGCAAACCTTACATAATACATATGTATGGTATAAAGGGTTGCAAATTCTTAAGAGGGTTTTTCCTAAAAATTGGCAACGTCGCAAATAGCTGTCAATTATTTACCTGTTTTGATTAATATAGCAATATTACTGTATGGCAATAAGAAGTGTGGCTAACTAGCGACCTAGAATATTAATAATGAATTGCAATTATAACATTGAATTTGATGTTGTACCCGTTTTAGGTGTAAAAAGGCTTTGGAAAGTTTCCAAATACTTTTTTTACATCTAAAACTAAACATTCGGAGTTACGATATGAATTATTGCATTTCATAATCAATATTCTAGTTCGCTAGTTAGCCACATTTCCTATTTCCATACAGTAATATTGCCAAATAAATCAAAACAGCGAAATATTTGACATCTATTTGCGCCGTTGCCCACTTTCAGAATAAACGCTCTTAATTGCCAAATGAAAATAGATGTTTAATACCTACATTTTAAATGAGTGTGGATGTGCTACTAAGTTATCAAAGGAAGTACCTATCAGTAAGTGTTATTCGCACAAGTACGTACTCGTATAAAATTGTCATTTATACAATGACTAAAAGTCGATACATTTAATTAAGATTATTTCATTTTAAGTTTAAAATTAAATTACCTCGAGCATACCTAAGAATACCTTAGCATCAGCTTATTTTGATAATTATTCTTATTTCTAAAAACTTCTTGTGATATCCTAAGTAAACACTAACATAATTTAAATAAGACAAACTGAAGATTTCGTAGAAAAATAAAAAAATCTATCATATTACTACCACAGTCCATTTAAAAAGGTAGAGAAAATTGCATGAGCAGCGGTTTTTAAATTATTTCAGTAATCGCGCCACGATCGACACTGTGCATGAATTATGTCCAGCACCATATTTATGAGTACTGAAAGCTGTATTTTACTGTAATATTTTGGTGTGACATTGCGCAACAGTGCACTGGGCACTGGTAGCGAGCTCCTCGCCTACGAGCCAGCAACTTGTTTCCCCAGTTAGTACAATTTGCGCGGAATGATAAACTGCTGATACTGAATGTTTTTCTTCCATTTCTAGATCAAGATGTGTTCCCACATAAAACAATTATCGTAGGAGTCAGTGGTTTTACCCAAGTCCCTGGTGTCGCGTAGTACCTACTCGTACCTAGTAGTTATTTTTCATGTGCATGGTTCTTTGACAACTGGTCTTGTTACGGCGTCGTTCGTCACAATATGCATTTTCTACTTGAGTACTTGTTAATGCTTCTATTGAATACTAAAATGATTTTATTTACACGCTACCTAATTGGATTGAAGAAAAGGAACGGATGTAAGTAAACTCAGCAATGATAAGTAGTATGTTTATTTACCTGTTATTAGTGATCTAGTAACTATATTAAAAAGCGACCATTGTTTTTGTTCATTACAATTAAGAAGAAAATGAGTCGTTGACTCAATTTATAACATAGCAATAACAAACCTTTTTAGCAAATTAGGATCCAAGTCAACTCCTAAATTATTTGTAATATATGTTCTAAAGTCACTACTTATGCTTTTTAAAGTTTAATTACAATAGATTTGTAAATAAATTGTACGATTTAACTTAAAAGACAAACATCAAAATACCGTCCAAATGAAATCGTTAAAAAAAACATCGCGTCGCCGGCGGAAGCACTCGTCGACATGATAAGTGCATTAGCATTATTATCTCGATAATTACTTGCTTGCATTTGGCCCAAATAGCGCGGTCGCTTCTACCGTCTTAAATTACCTTCGTCGTCGATACGAGCTCGCTCGCCGCTCGCCACTCGCCGCGCGCCGCGCTCCGTCCGATTACCAGCCCTCGCCAGCGCAGCGTCAGTAATTCTAACGCCCTCACAAATGTTTGGTCTATTACTTACCGGTTAGTTAAGTACACCAATACCTTTCGACGTATCAAATATACACTTTATTTACCTCTCGAATTTTCAACACAGGAATGAGCTTTTAAAGGAATAGTAACCAAATCAAGGAATGTGTGTGTATTTGATTATCACTTGAAAAGGCAACAGCACACATACTTATCTATATCACAGAATTAATTAATAAACAGATAAAAATAATATAACGACCTTTTGTCTTTAATTTATTTCTATAAATATGTATTTCCATTTTACATTTGATAACATTAATGCGCATAATGTTGTAAAGTTAATATTTAATGAAAAACGCCGTTATTTTTAATGTTTCTTAATATTACAAGTTCATTACCAGAGCGTATAAATGTAGAGAGCAATATCGCAGCAATGTTTCAGGATTGCGGTATACACGCGATCCTAACATCTGTCCGCTTTAAGCCAAATGAATGTATACTTTAAACGGCATTCCTCTGCCTCTGTTAAGTATTGAAACGACGTTTTCATTCCGATTGCTCGATCACTTGGAGAGTTGCAATCTACTTATTTGTTTTATTGTCTCATGAACAGTACTTTACAGGCAAACCTTATTTGCCTTCATTATAATTTTCACATTGAGTAGCGATTAAAACGTTTGGTGTTGGGACAGTTGCAAGCGCGTGTTTGTTGCAATTCTTGCAAGTGTGGTTGGTAGGACAGTTCCGTGAATCGTTTGCGGGAATAGTAGCAGCAAATAATACTAGTTTGGCTATGATGATAGGGTTGCGTCGCTGCGTGTGTCGGTCGTCAGCCGCACCCGGCAATCAGCGCGGCGCCATTACGCTGGCTAAGCGTTCTCATTAAGCAGCCGCGTGCATGGTGCACCAGCTCCGTGCCACCGCTCCGCGTAGCGTGTAACGTGCTATCTCCTATACACCGCACACCGCCCCTAGTATTAAAAGATAATATCTTTTAATTTCAATGATGTTTCGAACAAACCTTCATCATCCTCCTTCACAAATAGGCCTGCTAGTCTATAGCTTGAAGATTGCCATCGATTTTGAAAATCAACTAAAATATTTTTAAAGCGTGCCGGAGCAGCAATATTTTTCAGAAAAATATTCGCAAGTACCTTTGTTGCGAGAATTTTTGCGATTTGAAAACTTTTAAAGCTTTGTGTCCCTCACAGTAGTATTCATCTCAGCACACAATGCTGTTCAATTTCCATCAAAGAATGATACTGAGCGATGCGGCGCGCCTCTGTTTCGTATATACTTGTGGATGAACTACATTTACATTCTATAATTTGTTCAAGACCAAGTGTCGTTTCAGATATAAACACAGTTTTTATCATTATTTATATGGGAAACAAAACCAGTAGTCTGTCGACAATAATTAAGAAATATCCGTATAAGTAGATACATAGACTTGCATACATTATCCCTGGGTCTGATGACAAGGGAAAAAGAGTAAAAATGTTAATCGCCACTAACGAGTCATTTTTACGGGGTTTTAATACCAACAGTGTCGCCCTGCTGCGAATCCACTTGGTTTCAAGTGACGTACGTAGTCAGGAATTTCACAGTTGATTCCAAAAGAGTCGAAGCTTTTCCAGTAATTCTAAGAACTAGACTTGTTTTTCTGCTCATACATTGTTGTTTTACTTACGAGTTGTGCTTACTGGTAAAGGACCAGTAAGATTATGTTATTTCTGAGATGGTGGCTTTCCTTTGTAATTGCTTGTCAACGAGATAGAGATATGATAATTATATTATAAGTGTTGTTGAGCGTTACCTAGGCTGACGCTGAAAAACTGCAAAAAATGATTGTATGCTCCAATAAGTGTTGTTTTTGCCACAAGTGTATACGGTTATAGAGGGTTCGTATTTATGCGCATCTAATTTGGGCCGGCGCGCCCGGAGGCTCTGCGGGACGCGAGCCTCTCCGTCTCTTATCGCGGCATGCGTTTTTATTGCGAGCACTTTGTTGTCGCGACGTTCCAAGACTTTTTGCGCACTCATCAATTTCCGCGCCTCGCCGATTGATTTATTCATGAAAGGCAAGGCTCTTGTCTCAACTCAGGAAGTGTCTTTTTTTGGCTGCTTCGCCACTGAAATTTGTAATGAAGCTCATTCGAAAACAATGTGTTATTTATTACTGAATACAAAGAATTCATGTACACACACGGCCTGCACTTTATACCTACATAAATATCTATCTTTCTTTTTGTCTTTTACCCATTGCTTTTGTATTTATTGATCGGGAAGTATTGCAAAATTATAATCTTGGTAGTACTACGAACAGTCCATCAAGTGTAAGTAAACAAAGGATAAGGGTAGTTGAAATGACAATACAAAGCAACATTGCAAATGTAAATTGTGTTCGGAATCACTTAGAGAACATCAGATAGTCGAGCGCCCGCGCCGCCGCGACCGATCCGTCACTGTCGGCCTGCGTTTGCATTACACGGCTTTTATCTTCACAAGCTCGGTTCAAATCGCAAACATCAGCGGGGCTGTTTACCAAATTGTTTTCAATAAGCTTAAGTAATGGTGTAACCGTAGAAGTAAATCGACGCAAACTGCTTTATCCGCATTCCTCGGACAGATTTAAAGGATTAAACGTTCCATAACGATTTATTACTTTTTATCATGTTACATAAGTTAAGTCTGTGCCACAATAGGCTGCTCCGATAATGACTAGTTAGTTTGGTGGTGCAGTTTGTAAGCGCAAGAGTGGCGAGTGTGGGCGTCGAGATCAGCACAGTGACAAGCAGCGCGGGGTGAATGCGCGGGGTGCGCGGGAGTCGTGCGCGTCGCGCGGTGTCGCTAACGAGCCGCGGCACGCGATCTCCGCTAAATTAGCGGGGTTTTCCTTCCGTCGGTCCAGCACTCAGGAAATCGCGAGAAAATACAGTTTTTCATTGCGCACTACGAACTGGATCTCCGCGCCTTTATGTAACGACACCGCTGACAAGCTGTACCGCCGGTGCAATTAAGATTTCCACTTTTTGCACACTTTTATTGCTTTACTTCATGGAAACTTTATTGTCGAGAACGTGTATCCGTAGATAAGTATCTCAAAGAAGAAATCGCACTTTTTCTAAATGTTACAGAAACCAGCTCTTATTGTGCATTTTATGTTCCTATAAACATTAACGACAAGTCGCCTACTGCGCTACTCCGTAATACGCAAGTTTTTGTGTGTTTATCTTAAATCTTGAAGTCGCAGGTGTCTTACATGTCATAGCGACTCGTCGTTTCTCGGTGGCGATATAAACACTTATTCTTGTTTGTGGCAGGTTTTCCCCGTACGGCTTCAAGTACCACCTGGAGACCGCGAGCAGCAGTTCACAGAGGCGCGAAGATGACCGGATCACGTACATCAACAAAGGCCAGTTCTACGGCATCACGCTCGAGTACATCCACGATCCTGATAAACCACTCAAGAACCAAACAGTCAAGGTGAGTCTTTTAATAGTATTGAACGAATGCTAGACATTCTTAGTTTAAAAAGTCAATGAAATTATCGACGTTAACGGTTAAGTGGCCGGATGTTTACTTGTAGTGGACCTTAGAAAGCTGCGGCAGTGGTCACTAAACGTACTCGCATAGGGAATCGTAAAACACGCCGCGCCTCGGCGTCGCACAGCCGCAGCCGCTCCGCGAACATCTCAATTTATAACTCCACTGCGTTCTACTGAAATAAAATGAACAAAATTATTGCTCCCGTACGGAAACGTAATCAATGTACTTTGTACAATATTTACGAGCAGAATGCAGGTAACATATAGGTATACTTCATTTTATTAGATACACACATAAATGATTGCTAATACTCACTCTACCAAAGTTTTGTAACGTCAAGGTATGATGGATGTATAAAATCGATGTTTCTACTGAAAACAGATATTGATTGCATAACCCTGACTCGATTCTTCCGACTATTTTAAAAAGCCAAAAACAAATACGTTTATCCATTTAAACTTACGATGTGCCTTCTAATATTCCGTTCTTTACGATAACATTAAAATGAAAACGAATAATGTGTTTTATGTAACTTAATTATCAAGTACATTTACGTAATAGTCGGTAATATGTTGCGAGATAATTGTAACAAGGGCTACTGTAAGAAGTGTGTAAGTAAGTGGTGGTAAGTAGATAAGTGGGAGCGGTTCGCCCGGGAGACCGCAGGCGGCCGGCTCAGGTTAACCCCGCTCCCTAGCACCCAGTTCACCTTCAAGTATTCACTTTCATCATATTTCTTTCTCCAGCTACTTGAATTACCAAACATGCAAAAAGATCTCGTATTTATTTATATTGAGTACTTGCGGTGAATAGCAATCGTTCCGGTGCTTCACACTATTCTTGGAACATGTTTTCACATGAACGCACTGAAAAACCCGTGTTTAACCCTGATGACTTGGTTTTCCATATTCACAATCTGGTTTCTTTCTCTAACAGATTTTCAGAAGTGATACAAGTGCCGACGTAATCCAGAATATCAAAAACTTTACTTTTTAGTTATTTTAAACACGTTGATTTCCTCCCTTTCGGCAGTACATATATTATCAGCGGTCACCTTGATATGCCTGCGTAACATATAAAAAAATTGCTGTAGCATAAATACTGACAATTCAATATAGAATCTAATAATACAATGACGTGACTAAATTAACCATTTAACTCGTGAGAAACTTTGTTGAGACAAAAGATTAACCGCAACGATTATACCCACGTGGTATCGTGTCGGCGGGTCGTGGAAATCGGAAATCCCATCATTATTGTTTCCTGACACTTGCCTGAAAAACATGATGATGAATAGTACTTACCGAGAGAAGGTTGACACAATAAAATTGCACCATAATACACATTAACTATGTAATCTTGATAAACCAGAAATTCCACATTTGGTAATCTGGTTAATCTGGTTTAGATAATTGAAGTAGGTTTTTTGTATTGTTTTGATTTTAATGTTATTGTTTGTACTGGTTATAAATCGGAACGTTACTCATACTACAGTAAGAGGCGTCATAGACGTAGGTATACTTATCAATTTCGTTTTTATTCAATGTTGAATTTTCCGTTTTTTGACAGCGCCTAACATATTCAAACACGTTTTATCTCTATTCAATGGCTTGGATCGGAATAATCAGAGATACAATGCGACATACGTTTGAAGTTATTATTAAGGCAGTAAGTGGGCCGCGAGTCCGGCCGGCGTATCGCATTCAATACGGACTCAGATAGGTGTACCGAGCTTATCTCGCCGCAATCGAGTCCGCATTGTATAGCCGCGCCCGATAATTAAGACGACGCTTTTGACATTCGCCATATAGGAATACAATGACCGCCCCGGGAGTCCGTGGCTCCGCTCGGATAATATCGCTCCCTTTAAACAATAACCATACTGCATTATGATAAAACAATTTCAATGCGGCAAACATCGTGTTTTCTTAACGAGAATTCTTTTATGTTTCGAAAAAGAAAATGAAGGTTGAAGAATCTCATGTTGTATGCATGCCTATGGGTGAAACTATGGCATGTGCAGGTGAATTAGCTTAACAATTTGGAGAGAAACCCGTGTGAAATCTTCCTTTAACCTACAGTATTTTTCTATAATCTTGGGTTTCATGGCGTATTTTATACAAATAAATAATTGTTAATGGCTACATTTAAAACCAAACGAACACAAATTGATAACCATGCCTACACTATATCTACGAAACAATTTTACCGCGTTATCAACCGTAACTAAAAAAGTTTAATCCACACGCGATGCGAATTGAATACGTTTTGCGTGCCAAAAAGCGGTTAAGAGATTGTAAGAAATTTTTGTAAACAGAGAGATTTGGCCTGCGAGTGGTCGGCTGTGCGTGGCGGGATTGTAATTACGGCCGGCACGCCCCTGTTTCGGCAAAGCTTTGCCTTCGTCGACGATACCATCGCCCCGTGGCTTTCCACCGACGAACACACGACACAACACGAATTCCAGATTCTGCACTTAATTAAACACCGTACAAAATCACGATTGACTTAATCTCCTCTTAATATTGGAAGCGTTCACACGCCACGGCCGTAACATTTCCATAAATATTTAATGACAAATATCATTTTAAAATGTTATCTTAAGACGTTAGCCGAGTTGAATAGATTGAAATGTCGTTCCGCAAAAATAGTTTACGTACAAAAAACATTATGAAAAGAGCTCAATCAATCACAGCGCATAGTGGCAATTAATCATCCCGCTAGTAACACAGAGTCGTTGTTTGTTATTCTGCATCATTGCAAGGGTTGCGTCGCCCGGTCGCCCTACATCCTCGGAGCAAATATGTTAAGGTGTATTTTAATGATATCCGTCGTCATTAATCACACCTCATACTAGAGTAGAAATAATACAGATGACTTGTCTTTAAGTTCAACCGTCGCATGGTAATATGATAAATCTAATTAAAAATTAACCTCGAGTGATTTTTTGTTAGTTTTATGAATACGAATGAGTTTAGCTTATCATTCTTATAATCATGTAGGTATCCGGGATAGATAGGCGTGTTAAAACAACACTATAATAAAGAACAACAAAATAAAGTTAAATAAATGTATAATTTACATGCTGAAATTATGCACGTTAATCGCTACTAATAAAGTTCCGTTCGATCTGTTTATTGTGAACTACGATGAAGCCATGTGTTGCGTGTCCAAAGCGCTTCTACTCATTCAGAGCATTTTTTACTCGGCTTTTTATTGGCGCACTGACATCATTGTGTTCACTTTCGTAGCAACGGAAACTCGCGTAACGAGACACGTCGTTGTTTATTTTCTTTTTATAATATTTTGCGACTTTAATGATTGCTCCCGTTTGCCTTTTTAAGGCAATCGTTAATGATGCCTTTTACACTGAACATATTACGCTTGATGAGGGATTATAACGGTTCACATTCTGAGCGCGGCTCCTACCGCGCGCACCTTTCGGCCGACTACATACAGACGAGTGAAGGGCTGTCATACGAGACCGACTGAATGTTTCTCACAGGAGGCACTCAGCTGTAATGTAATTTTCGTACTCGAATTCGCGAGAAAGGTTTCACAATGTTATACCTACAAAAAATGTATGCAAAAATTTGCATGCGCTCCGTTGAGAGTTGCAAGTTGCCAATCACGGCGGCAATCAATCACGTGTTGAGATGTCTCAATTTAGCTTGCACCCTCTCGTCTCAAGTTCGGCGCGGCGAGCGCACCCCGCGCCCGCTCTCAGCCCTGTCGAATCAGAAAAACGCTAATGATTATAAATTACTGAATTATACAACAGAAAGCTCTTGATAACGGCATTTCTTTAAATCTTTAAATTACATGCGATAGACATTCTTTATCAAATTAAATTTAACCAATTTTTTATCATCAGTAAAATGTATGGTGGGTTATTTATCCAAATGTTTACTCATATTTACATTCTATTTTGCAAGTACATATTAATTATTAGCACCTTTGAATAATCAAAGGTGCTAATAATTAATATTTACTTAAATAAATCAAAATTATTCCGGCATAAGGCGAAAATGTTACTCAGTAAACTATAGGTACCTACCTAGGGATATATCAATAAGGTTATTTATCAGCGGAGCGGTCTCCTCTCAAGTTAATGTACTTTTTCTGCCGTTCTTATTTTTTAAAGAATAATTTATGGGATTTTAATGTACCTAATTGCTTTTTTCGCCTTTTTTGTTTCTCATACTAATAAAAATTTCGGTAATTTCATATTAAGATAAAAAACGGATAATTACGTTGTCTGCAAATGAACAGTCCCGTTAACGGCAGAAATTCAATTAGTATCTACAATATGTGAGTATATTGCATCCATTATTGAATTATTTCATTCATATATTCAGCAAGCGAGCATTATAAATACAATGCAATTAATATGCTTTGGTAATCAAAGGTTTTATTTTATTGAATGTCTTCAACGCCGAGCGGCGCTGGTCGGTCCGCTGCACACACGTGGTTAAACATGGGTGTGTAATAACGTGTTACATTAATTATAATCAAGTGCACATGTAGATATATAATGACACGTATTTTGTATCCGAGCAAACAATAAAAAACAGCCGCGCACGCTTGCAGTGAGTGCACGGCGCGGCGCGGTGCGGCAAGCGCGCGCCGCTCGACCGAGCGTGAATTTTCCACGTTCGGTTTCAGGTTCGCATAACGCCACTCGATAACTATTACACTTTCGAAATATTACGTATTATTCGGTAATATGTTTATACGTAACCGCTGAAACTGCATAACTAGTCGTAATTAGCCCTGTAACATTTTTTTTGCATTTATAATAGAGCACTTTCTTTGAAGTGCGAATTAATATGCAATTGATTTATAGAACAAAAAGTAAAGTAGACTTTTTTTTTATCACTCATTCTGATACAATGTTACTCTTTGTAAAGTTAAACGCACATTGGGAATTTAGAATATTATTTGATCTTATTTCTAGCTGCTGGAGAAGGAATCAAGTTATCAGTACACGGAGATTGCCTCTCTGGTATTTAAGGGCATTTTCATTCAGCGCGACTTTCACAAGCTGATAGTCGTGTGACAGTAGAGCTAGTTTAAGTAGCGTTACGTAATCCGAGGTCCGTCATTGTTTCGATATTGGTAGTGTCACGGCGCGGGCGTATTTAGCGTCAATCCTCGATACCATCGGCGGCTGACAACCGCCTGTAATCAGCGATATTAGGGTGATATAAGATACGATTATGCAACACCAGAGTGACTCAAAGCTTAACCCAGCTGTTTCAACGATACTTATTCAGTTTTATGGATTTGAGGCCGTACACTATTAAGCTAGTTTTCATTGAATTGTAGAAAAAGCTTCAATTACTACTGAAATGTGAGTGAACCTTTCTTACATTTCAGTAAGTAATACTTTTTTTCAAGAGTTCCACTGAAGAATGCAATATTGACATGGATTACATTCGAAATTTTCTTACACAGAATCACTTAATGATTTGATTAGTTCCACCGTTACTGCGAGAAGTGTACCTCCGTGATTGAAAGCTGTGCCCTCAGCGGTAGGTACCGCATTTTAAGCCGCATCACGCCTCGCCTTGAGCCCTGCACATTACAATCTGACATTTCCTTTCGACATTTAAGCAGATTAGTGTTACAACGCGGCTTCGGATGTTAATCCGACGCTCGACGTGTCGCGGGAATTGCTCCGATTTAATCGAGATTTAGCGGTCAGCGCGCACTGCGCAACGCCACTATTGAAGCTATCAATACTTTCTGTAACCATCTATTTGCAACAGCTACTTCTATTACGCTGCAAATTCAAATGGTCGATTTAATTTGTTAAAGTATACAGGCATGAATCTGTCATTACAGAGGTATTGGTTTACGGATAAGCTGTTCTCACGCGATCCTGATAATATCACGTTTGCGAAGACATATTGCAGCTAATACAATCTTACGTGGTTAATATTCAATTATAGTAGGTGGCTGTAACTGCGGCGGATGTGCGAGAACACTGGGCAATTTGTCCGGCGGCGGAAGCTGCACATCTCTAGCAATCTCCCGTAGCTCGCGGCGCGCTGCAGACGCCGCCCCGCGCCCTGCCAATAGACGCACGCACAACATAATGCGCTCTTTAATATCCCCCTCCAATAAAGAGTTTTCACTACATGGTACCATACTTAATTTAAATATTCCTGAGCTTTTCTACAATGTCTATCTATAAGTAATTGCGAAGCCTATCTTTTCATCTCAGATTGAGATTAGAAAGCAAGGCATAAAGTCCTACATGAATATTATGCTAGTTAGCGCCTACGAAGGCCCGTTTGAATAAAAGTCCGAGGAAAGGAAATACGTATACTGTTATCGCTTTGTTTACGGGGCAAAAATGGTCATTGATATATTTCACCTGATGTGAAATAAATACCGACACGTAGGCAACTGCGCGGCAGTTACACCCACAGTTTCGCTCAGAATTTATGTCGAAACCGACATTCACTGCGGAGAACATTCACAGCAAATAACCTAGGCGTTAAAACAACTAGCACAGACAACTAGCGCACTTAACAAACAGACGTATCCGTATCAGATATAGCCTATCGAGACGGCAGGACATTACTTCTGCGCTATCGATAAAGCTCAACGGTGAGCGAAATAGTTTTGCCACGCAGTGAACATAAATAATTATCATAAAATAGATAGGAGCTGATGGATGGGCGCCGCGCCCGGCCGCCTCCTAACGAGGAAGCGTTCGTGACGAGCCAGAACCGACCAACTGCCAACCCGTGCCTGCCGCGTGAACACGCACCCACTCGCGGATTTACGTATCTGACGCGTTTACATAACTGAACAGATGATGCGTTGACGAGTGCGCCTAACTACGTTCCGCTGGTTATCGCTATGCACTAGTTGTGCGTTTATGTACAGAACGTAACTCAAGATTAAATCTGAAGTAATTGTTACGTTAACGATGCTATTAAGTCACGATTTATAGGTAACAATAAGACAGGTGTAGACTCGGAGAGAGGCCCTTGTGGACTTGCCGACTATAACAACAGCATCAATGAGAAATAGACATCGATATAGAAATAAAGTGAATACATGTTCGGGCGCTATACTTAATTAGATCATTTATCTCCAACACGCGAGTGAACCTTGTCGCTTGATATTATGAGTTTACTGAAACTTGCATCTATATAAATAAGAATGAAATGCTATTCGTTGGTCAGCGCATCACTTGAGAACGACTGTACTGATTTGGCATTTCTTTTTAAATTTTCGTAATAGACTGAATTAGGGTTTTATGGAAAGAAAATTTGAAAAGTTTCAAGCAAATCGTTCAAATTCGAAGAAAACTGAACGTCTTTTTTTCTATGGGATTTTTGTATGAACTATTGTTTACACAGGACAACGTCTGTCGGGTCAGTAAGTATTTAATTTAACATTGAATACATTTTGTAGACTTTTGTCTTGTACACTTCTTAAAGTACCTATGACTAAAAATAACTGTGCTGAAATTCAATACTTAACTAATTCTATGGATACCTGAATATCTAAAATAGCTGTTTTATTTGTCTTAAAATCATACATTCGTGAGTGTTGGTCTCCCCAAATGCAATCGTATCATAATTTTAATAAAAAGCAAATAAAGAAATGGCATTTTCAACCCCCACGCGATTTCGTAAGAAGAAATATTCACTGTATTTTCTAGAATGGAAAATAGAGTGAATATTATAGAATACTATGGTGCCGAATAGAATTCTATTGTTTATTAAAATTCAGTTTGAATAGATAATTTTAAGAAAAATCTTTATTTAGAGGCTATTCTCAATAAGATTTTTATGCTCGATAACTGTCACATGAACAGTCCATCTGATTGCGTGTATGTGATATAAATATGCAATCGGTTATTTATTCAAATAGAGTGACGAAATTAAGGCAGAGTGGTTGTCGGAGCGTAATGGCGTCGGCGCGGCCGACACTTGGGCACAACAGTCCCCGGCGTGTGTGACACACGACGAGAGAAAGCGTGCTTAATCAGATAACTCAGATTGTCAACCGAGCTCCTGAAATCGGGTCGAATGTCGATACACTCGATTAATTAATTGACGGTCCGAAAAGTTGGAAGTAACTGGTCCACGAAGCCAAAACCGTAGACGTCTTGTGAAACTTGCGCGTTGCAGTCATACCAATGAAAAGATAATACTACATCATTATTTTAAGACGATATTTAGGACTGATTTTGCTTTCAATTGATGTAATTTATTAAGAAAATCCAGGAGATAAAGCCCATGTGCACAATATTACATATATAAATAAATACCTTTTAATAATTATTTAAACCGGATGCGAGAAACACAGAACCGGTCGAAGTGGCGGTGTTTGGAAGAGGCCTATGTCCAGCAGTAGACGTTTTTCGGCTGGAATGATGATGATGATGACGAATTATTTTAAAAATAGTTACTCTTTCGCCATAAAATAATTTATGGCTCTACAATTTCAAAATATTCACAAAACCTTGCATCAGTATTCCACGAAATAGTCGGTTTTATTACATTATAAATGTGCTTAAATTGTAGTCCATAAATTTTAGTCCATCTATATACTCTATGTACATATACATATAATAAAATCTTAGCGAAGTTAAAACTGAACTTACATCGAATATTTTTGGAAAAAAGTTATTCCTACGAGGTCTGACAACGATTCTAATGTCGAAAACGATACTTAGTTTTTAGAATTTTTGTCTGTTTGTCTGAATGTATGTTCCAGCATCACGCAAATATTACCGTATGGATTTTCTTCAAATGCTCAAATATTCCCTATTTATTTATTTATATATACTTTATTGTACACCAGAATATACATTACATAAAGAAAATGTACAAAGGGTGGCCTTATCGCCCTATACGTCTGGTCAGTCTATAATTATCACGCTATTTGCTATGGGGATTGAACAATATTGCATTAAGTTCGTATTCTTCTATAGTTTATCGCAAAAGACGAGCCAAAAGTTTAGAATATTGCAAATAGTTACAGATTTAAGCTTTTAAATGATTATCATCATAACACCGTTTATCCACAACCACCGTCAACGGGACGTCAACGAGAAACGAGACTATTCGAAGCGAACGCGACGTGCCACTGTGGATCGAAAAAAGGCTCTCGAAAAATTGAAGCTTAAATTTTAAACTGTCGGTTTTTTGCTTAAAATAGCTTCTAATAGCCAATATTATGCATAAATATATCATAGGATACAATCAGGTAGGCAAATTAGCAACTAATATTTTTTGCAAAAAAAAAAAAATAAGGTGCTAATGCTTAGAGATCTCCGTAACGGAGAGAATAACCGTTATATCCTTGCACACGGTGATGTAACTATTTATTTATGATTTTTTTGCTTAAAATAGCTTCTAATAGTCAATAGAAGATTAGAAGCTATTTTAAGCAAAAAATCGACACTTTATAATTCAAGCTCCTATTTCTTCGAGAGCCTTTTTTCGATCCACAGTGCGTGCCAGTGACGTCGATCGTTTGTCCACCGCGACCGAACTCGGCGGTTTAGTATGTTATGAACTTATGATAGACAAAACAAAAGCCGGGGAAACGGCGCCGGAGAGCTGCTGCCTGTGCTGATAGTTCATAGAACTTGCACAGAAAAACATGATTAAGGCCTCTTCTGTCATCCATGGTTATAAATATCTATTGTTAGGTGCACCGTTAATGAGAAATCCCATGTGCTTACAATCGAATGTTATATTAGTTTAGTGATGTCCGATCGACATGAATAATCTGTAGGAATGCACCAGACAATCATATCAATGTTGTATCATTACGGAGTGTATGCAGAAACGCAGACCTTCATTAATTCACAAAAAACAAAAAACTTCTCACGCGGAAAACTCGCTTGCTCTCGCGTCACCAGTCTCTGTATATTTTGGCTGCTGAGATCAAAATTACAAACGTAGTATACCGGGACGTTTAATTAAAATTTGGCTGTTATTTAAGTATATTGTGGTGTTTTATACGACTTCCACGCGAACGAAGTCGCGGGCAGAAGCTAGTTTTATAAATAAACATTAGTTACAGTTATGAGTTGAACGTGATATAAGTTTGTGGTACAAGAACACATAATTCTGTCATTTCGGATTAAAAATCCAATTAACGTGCGGAACAAGCGCGGCGCCCACGCAGCGCGCCGCTCACACGGCCATAGACACCAACATGACGGAGCCATCCGATCACTCCGATACCTGTCCAAATACTTACCATCCGAATCACAACTTTCCGTCGAATGATAAAACATTTTTTACACGATAATAAATAACTTTTAAAATTCATTAGTCGCGTCGTAAAATATACAAATCAAGTTAAAAGGAAAAAAATAAAAAAATAGATTAAAATCCTTATGTAGTTATTGATTAGCTAAACATTTATCATGTATGGTTTTAATTATATTTAATTGTGAAAACCGTGTGTCGGTATTGCAATCAAAACATAATTGACGGTGTTATATTTTTCTCTTGTTTAGACAGTTTGTCAGTTCTAGGTCAGAAGTGAGGGCCATATTTTCTGTCAATAATTATTTAAATATTCGTATTCAGTTACCTAGTAAAACTGCATAATCACTGAAATACCATTTGTTTACTTTTACTCAATATTAATCATCAATATCGTAGCTTTTATCTATACTTTTTTTCTTAAACATGTAAATGTGAAATATATAAATGAACGCTATCTAATCTTTAATTGAATAACATACATCTACATTACATTCCAATCCCACGGAACTTCTCAAATGAAGTGAATTAACATACAAGCAGCGATTATATAGTACAATCTTAATGCAATTGTTGGCGGTCTTATGGTTTTCGCAATAAGCTCCACAAACTTGTACCTACATAATGTCAAATTAAAGTCGTTAATGAAATCAAAATAAAGCCTGCCTCTGATAAATTGTGCGGTAAGTCAAACAATTATGATTGCCAGTTATTACAATGTATCTTTGTCATGCAACAATAGCCAACATTGTTCAGTACCAATTGCAACCAGAAAATAGCCACTAAATTACGTAAACCGTTACCAGTTGGACTCTAAATTAGTTAGCAAGTGCTTATGAATCATTAGTTCCAATACAATAAACAAAAGTGGCCAGTTAAATCTGCGATTAGCTACAACACATAAATAAACAGTAAGCATACAGAACAATAAAAACAGAACAGTTTTGGAAACCCCACATTTGATTTGGCTTCAATTTGAATACCACTGACGCTTTATATATTAGCTAATTTAAGTTTACAGTTAACATTATGTATTTCGTCAAATGCTTACGGGCGCGCGGAATTCTAATAAAGTATTAAATGTTTATATTTATTTATTATAAGCGATGAGACGGTTGGTAGAGGCGGTGTTAACCGTTACAATTTTATACATGGGCTATCTATTAGTATGCACGGTTCCGTTGGGTTTACGCGTCGCGCCCGATCTCCGGAGAAAGCCCGTGTCCCGCTTATAGAGTCGCTGAACTATTCGCCGACACAAATTACTCGTAAATTCATCGATCTCCAGTAAAATTGTATTTTTATAGCCCCGAGCCAACACTGTAACCGCGGGTCCTTGCTGTATTTAATTGCATTGCGAGCTTATTTGCCGTGTGCAGACGCCGAATACTTCATCTTATTTCGCTTATCTTTTCCTATGCATATTCATGATTCGATAATGACGTCTAAGTCACAGTTAAGTTGTAAATAGATATTGGAGCCAGGGACGGTTATAGAGTCACTTCTCTAAGTGCTGCAGTTAACCGGGAGGAAGGGTGCGTCAATGTATCTACATACGTCTGCACTCGGCACTCGTGCTATCAAAAATATACATAGGCGTCACAAATGACATGGACGATTGCAACTTAACTAGATTAACTCATGAGCAAATAAATATAGCTCTTGTATGGGCTGGTCTATGAACTGACTAGACGTTTTGTTACCATGAATTCAAGAAGAAAGGAAATGAAGCACCCAATTCGGTCAGCAAAGGAATGCCAAGATCCGATATTCAATCGAAGATAAGATAATTGAATAAACTCCTGTAACTAATCCATAATATTTAAATATTTCAATGTATTCGCCAACATGCATCATGGTAACTGACATTCGTGAATGAAGATGCACTGAAACAGTTTAATAAGTATATGTTAATGGGGAAATAAATATTAATATGGATCGAACAAACTGATTTTAGATTTTGTGCATAGATTTAGCTAAATAATAGTGAATAACTTTATTTTATCACTGCCGTAATCAAATACCTTAAATACAAATGCTAATGAACGGTTCAACTTGGAGACAACGGTACGAGGAGGAAGGAAGGAGCAGGCGCGGCTGGGCATGATGCCACGTCGCGGCCATCCATCAATCCGAGGCGACGATCGGAGGTGCTTTCTCGTCGTTAGCCCTATAAGGCACGGTCGGTACCACGCCTCGCGCAAGCCACTTCTTTTTCACTTCATTTTCTAACGCGTCGATAGAAATCGTCTTAACAGCATATTTCACTTTTTCATCTGAACGGAAACGGTCCAAAGGTTTCACGTTACTTTTTTAAGAGCATTTAAATGCGTATGAAATTAAGATGCCCGCCGTAACGACGTAATCGCTCTCGTTTAACGTAATAGCTGAGAAACGCACGCCGGTAATCGCGTTTTGCGTATTCGCGAAATGCTCACGGCGCTTCGTCTGTACTTTCGCCATTAAAAGTTGGCAATAAATAAAGTAGAGGCATAGCTGCCCGATGTCAGGTGTTTCTAATGGCCACCCTGCATGTTAATTTATATACCGTCTTATTTACAGAGGATATTACTTATTTAAACAGTACTACCCAACAGATTTATGGTATAGCTTGAAAACTAATTTGTACTAAACATTGTATCTATGATTTGTTTCAGAGTGTAGTAATGTTGATGTTCAGAGAAGAAAAATCTCCTGAAGACGAAATCAAGGCGTGGCAGTTCTGGCACGGCAGACAACACTCGGTCAAACAGAGGATACTAGATGCCGGTGAGTATTGTTTTATTGCTATACCAACATTTATAATAATCCTAATCAACGCGTTCAATCTTGCGTGAGTGATGATAAGTGAGTAGGTATTTATGTAATTATCAAATAAGATAATTTGAAGAACAATGACTGTTCAGTTTTTGCTAAGTATACGCTGTATAGTAGCGCATACAAGGGTTTAAGACACGATACCCGTGCAAAAACAGAGTCGTGCTCGAGGCGACACAGAAACATGGCGCAGAGGTTGCGTGCGGTGGCGGGCGGTGGCGGGCGCTCGGCACGCAGGACCTAATTACCGAGCTGCAGGCAGATACCGCGGAGACGCACCCGCGCACCCCGCGCCACCATTATATCTCGTTAGGACATTTGCATAAATAACGCGCACGACGGCCGCGGCCCACACCGACCGGTGAACCTATCAATCGCTGCGACTAAAAATAAACACCTCTGGCGCCGCACCACCGCACCGCCTAGCTGGACGCATCGCCTGCGCCGGACGCGCAGCGCTCTGCTCGCAGCTTTATATTACGCTACCTGTAATGACACATTCCGACATTAACCAGATTATAGATATAAAACTAAATGTGAAGTTTCCCCGACGCAGGCAAATGAAACTATGTAATAAAGATATCTGACACGATGAGCTCTATGAGACCGAGTAACAGGAAATCGTTAAAATTCGTGAGAAATCTCTTCTACGCAGTAGAAACACCTGCCTGTTTTGTCGCTGTTCGTTTTGATAGGCATAAAGTGGAGGTTTCAGAGACGTAGCTCGGCTACCTTAGACTACGCGTGTCGAATGTCTACAAAAAGGATAAGACATATAAGCAATCTTACAATATAGTCGCGCGCGGACATAATTACAGCGATGATATCGGGGAGCGCGCTCATTAGCATGTTAATTGCGCGATGGGCCTCGGCCAGCGCCAGCGCAAACGCTCTGCCTTAGAAAATTATTGTTTTGATAATTTTACAAAGTCGCGATTTTCCTATCTTTGCAATATCAATAAACTTTACAGCGAGTTGAAGCTACGCTGTGCTGTTGCTTAGGATTAGTAATGGAAATCAATTATGGTGTTTTTTAACCATTGCAAAGCGAGTTAAATAATACATGACTCTTATTTAATAGATATGCGTTAACCGATTACTTAGTGAGTTACGTCATCAACAATACGTTTAATGCCTCGAAGTAAACAGCGCTGATATATGACACTTTACACATTCTAACATTACTTAAGTGAGGCCTGTAGCATTTGTAATGAGTGACGCCGCGGCCACAAGCACTGCCTATAAATTAAATCTCAAGGAAAATAAAAACATGGAAGCCATTAATTCGCGCGGTCGAGCCAAGTTTAATGTCAAGGTTTTTTAGCTTATCTCGATGTTAGTTAAGTTTTATTTTTTCATTTGTTGACGTTATTACATAGAATGAATTAATGTCTAAACACAAAGGAATTTTGTATTTTATATCTCAAAATACTGAGTAGTATTTGTTTTTGTTTTATTATATACGTAAGCGGTTTGGCTCAGATTTCATGGGCTAATTTGTTAGACGTTCGGACCATAATTTAACATAGTAGGTATTTTTATCAGATACATCTGATTGCTATACTCGTATATTTATTTGACGGAAGTACTAAGATAAGAAGTGGCGAGGGTAGGCAGAGAGGTAGTGCACCATGAATGTATGCGACGAACTTGGGAGCAGCGTCAAGGGCGACACCGGACACCTGTGCGCAGGCGTGTGAAAGCGCGGCGGGGCAAGGGGTGCGGGCGGAGGGGTGCGGGGGGATCGCAACGCACTGCGCGCCCGCACAATGCCTTCTCCGATTACCTACATGTCTTCGTATATCGCGTGTCCACGTTCAGCGCAGCTTCTTTGCCTCCACACTTATTTCTTTTGACAGTTTTCTTATATACCACGCCTCACTGATTCGACAGATTACTCTTCAGTAAGTCGTTGTTTTGACGATATTAAGGAATATCCGTTTGTATTTTTATACATCGATGGTCATAAGCATAACAGACAATTTATTTTCTTATTTACATTTATATCGTCCTCGATTATTCTCCTGCCTATTTATGAGAACCGTACAGTATAAATTAAATATTAAAAGTCAATTATAGAGTTTTTTTTCGTTGATTTAGTTTTTAAAAGCTCTGTTTAACTATCACTATACCTACTAGTACCAAGGTAGAATCCATAGCGAATACACATTTGAATATCTTGTAAAAAGTTATTTTCTGCCGTCCTATAGCTATACTTTGTTTTTACAAGAAAAATGTATACCTACTTATAAACAAATCTGTGTACATAGGAAGTTTTTGTGTGGGCGGATTTATTAGCACATAGCAGGATGTTGCGTGGACTCGTAAATTTGTAAGAGGCTGTTAAAACAATAAGGTTGTCGGAGGGCGGCGTCCCCCGGCGGCTCATAAACACGTCAGTGGCGACGTCGCCTGCGCCCGCACAGATCGCCGCGCCAGCGCCCGACTGATAGCCTCCGCCCACGCGCAGCAGTCAGACACTTACGCGCCGACCGACTAACACCCGCGCAAACCTAACACACTGCTCCAAATAGGTACCGACTGCAACACTGAAAGAACTAATACTTGTAAAATACAATAGACGACGTCACGCCTGAGTCAATTAACTAACTCATATTTGTATTCAAATAACTCATAAATAGGTATCCACATCGCCAATGACCGTAATATAATTAAGTAGTAGACGTTTAACTAACCGCGATTGAACTATATACTATCTAATGACAGTCATTTTGCAAACTTCTAATGAATTTACAATTAAATTCTTGCAATAGAGAATATGAAAAACAGATATACCTAGATAATATTTATATTATTAATAACCCGATTACCTCGGGTAACATGACAGGACGTCGTGAGCATGAATGTTGGCATACCTTTTATAATAAAATAAAAGCTAAATAAGTACAGCAGGATTTCATTCAATAAATAACAAAATAAGATACCTTGACGCGTAGGAGAAAAGATTTCCGGAATATCAACTGGAATTTATCTAGTCCATGTGCAATTAGATAGTGCAAAATGCAAATCTGCTAATTACTGCCCATAAGCCTCAATCTAGGAAGGGCAGAAATGGAAACATTGCAGTCGTCAATAAATTGATCCTATCATGTGATTATTCACGCCCAGCAAATAAATTTCCGTCCTCGATGACGTATTGTGCGTTGATATCTTAATCGAAATCTCCGCCGCCATTACTGCACAGTTACCCGAAGACAAGATTAATGACAATTTGTTGTTTTGTTACAGACACGAAGAACAGCATCGGCCTGGCGGGCTGCATCGAGGAGGTGGCGCACAACGCCATAGCCGTCTACTGGAACCCGCTCGAGAGCGCCGCCAAGGTACGTCCGAGCACCACGAGCATCCTTCCCACAGAGCACTGGACTGTCACAACATTACCACACGAGCCGCACATCTTAATCCCTCTCAACATTTTACCATAACGCATTAAAAATGAAACTAACTTTGTTCATGTACAAACACTAATGGGCTAATGTGTCTTCCTGTCAGTGTGACTGCGCCGAATGACGACTCAGCTCACTGATGCAAAAATATGTGCATATTTAAACTGCACATATATCGCTGCCAAGCATCGTGATCATTAAAGACGTTCAAAATTAAAACGCAGATCATGATATTACACTTATTAAAATGTAATTAAATAGAGTCCTGCAACCATATTTAGTCGAGTGGCTTTACCAAATGAAACAAAAAGCGCGTGGGGCGCGCGGCGGTGGCGGCGAGCGGCCGGGAGCGCATGCGCAGGGCTTCAGCGCTCCACCGTGAACACTCATTATATTGTTGAATAATAAACAACACTCTGTGTTTTTAATTGCTTACATAAAATTATACAGTATCTACTACTAGCGGCACAAAAACGTATACTTCATTGATAATGTTATGTATGTACATAGCCTTTTAAATATTCATCAAACAATTAAAAGTCCGCGTGAAATAGCCTCAATTCTATGACAGTATGCTAATGTTACTCGACGGAGCAATTAACGTTTAACGACTTCTACACAAATCACAATTTTCGATTTAATCATAAAGTTGATAGTTGCTTCTAAAAATTAACCTTGCTGCTTTAAAAGCATTTCGAATGGGATTAAAGTTGTTTTTTTCATTGATTTAGATAATATGTTACTGCTGTTAATGAGTTGGAACATAGTTGCGGCTACTGGTCGGTTGTCAATATCCGTAATCATTTATTGTTGGGAAGTAAATGCGAGTTGTTTGCAACAGTTAATATGCGTATGGACAGCCATCGTGACGGTGTCGGCGGCGAGTAAAAACGCGAGAGAGTCATTTGCATAGACCGCGGTAATGAGCGGGCAGCGCGCGTACCGCCCTCCGCGACCACTCGCTAAGCTAAACACGCCCTACGTGACACTACACTCTACAGTGGACACTGTAACTGCACACACCACAAACTCAATGAGTTTCATTGAAACGCCTCTAGCAATGTCCACTTTTTATTCATACAGTTTTCTACGCATATTATTTTCTTGTTGCGCATTGCTCACGACACGACTACCGTGGCGCCCTGTCTTTGTACTTGAGATATATGCAAACATAATATTTATACACATAATTGGTTAATTGTTATTTTTAACTTATTTTTGAAAAAGTACTTATTGCGTCTTTATTTATTTTTTACAGATCAACATTGCAGTTCAGTGCCTTAGTACAGATTTTAGCAGTCAAAAAGGAGTAAAGGTTAGTCATCTTTCAAAGTACTCTAAACGGATTGTAGATATAAATCTGTTGGCTTAATTAATAGATAAATCACTATTGTTACAATGGTAGATTATTTTAATGTATGTAAATGCACGTCGATGAAAATAAATAAAGCTGTTTACATATTGCTCTTGAGTCTTGTTGAGGAAAACGGTAATTTACTTATATATATTGCCGATCGTAAATAATTTAACATTTTATTTCAACGCAGTGTTCATTGAATGCGTTGTATGTTGTATCCATAAGGAGTAAATAAGTCGTTAGGTAGCATATTAATAGGCGTGGGAAATCGAAGACGAGTAGGCAGTAGGTACCCCTTTACAAATGTCATTTAATTTATTTTGTATTGCAAAATGTTAATTAAGTTTACCACATTGAAAGTATGTAAATTAAAGTAACGATACATCGACTTCAAGGCATGAGGTCGGTAACCGCGTTGTCGCC
Organism: Agrochola circellaris; assembly: GCA_914767755.1. Classification (NCBI taxonomy): domain Eukaryota; kingdom Metazoa; phylum Arthropoda; class Insecta; order Lepidoptera; family Noctuidae; genus Agrochola; species Agrochola circellaris. Next base: position 10,720,151 of record OU611841.1, on the reverse strand, counting down.
GGAGACGCCTCGATAACCAGGGAAGCGACGCACGGGCATGGGCGACGCGGCCGGCGGGCGCGCGGCGCGGTCGCAAGCCACAGTCGCACCGCGGCGGCGCCACTGAAACGCTTCCCATTCTCAGTATCAAAAAGAGCTGATAGCATCTTGTTTGTGTCTAACGACCGTTTGGCACTGGCCTCTACAAATTAGTCGTGTGCGACTGATCACCCCCTGCATGTGACCCGCTGTAAGCGTCGGTCCCGAGCCCCGCTTGGCCATCGCCTGATATGAAACCAGTCCGCTATCAGCCTCTCAATTACCTAGCGAATGCGCAGTGACGCCGCCGCAACACCGACCTCGAACGAACGCAATTAAGACGTTTTAACGCGATTCGATTCAGACACGTGCATATTTTTTCCTTATTCGTAAATTTATCGCAATTATCCCTTATGAACGTTTATTAAAACTGTTTTTTTTTTGTTATCATTCTAAGATAAGTGTAGACTTCAAGCGTGAAATTGCTTGACTCAAAATATTATAGTCGATTTGTTTATATGACTATTTATGAGATCATATGGATACCAAATAGCGTGAGAGATATGTCTTCGAGTAATTGGTCAATTAGTCCTAACCTTCTTTCTACATTCCCATTTGGCTACAATTTACACAAATGGATTAGCATCATTTTGCAATTAGAAATCAAATATACGAAAGCAAGACGATAGGTATGATTGTGTTAAGCTACCAAACTTAATGTCTATTATTATTTCGTTACAGGGTTTACCGCTTCACATACAGATTGACACGTTTGAAGACCCCCGGGACCAACAAGTTTATCACAGAGGCTACTGTCAAATCAAAGTGTTCTGTGATAAGGTAAGATGCAAAGCAAAACCACTGACACTCTACCATCATCATTAAAATATTAACCAAATAATCAGCGTACAATAATGTAATTGCATTACTTTTAAATTGAAGGGTGCGGAAAGGAAAACAAGAGACGAGGAGAGGAGAGCAGCGAAGCGGAAAATGTCAGCGACGAATAGGAAGAAGTTGGACGAGATCTACCACCCGGTGACGGAGCGCAGCGAGTTCTACACGATGGCGGACCTGGGCAAGCCGCCCGTGCTGTTCAGTCCGGCCGAAGACATCGATAAGCTGGCGGGGATGGACATCCAAGGCTTCTACGGACACGACGACTCGGCGCTGGCCGAGGCGCACCTCAAGGGGGCGTCACCCTTCCTGCTGCACGCCGCCAAGCCGCAAGCGCCCGCTCTCAAGTTCCACAACCACTTCCCACCCGACGCGCCAGGGTATGTACTTTATTTACGTTTTATACGTTTTATTTACGTTTTGTTTTTTTACTTTTGCTTTTACTTCTGATTTTACCGGCGACATCTTTAGAGAACAATATAATATAACTTAATTCAAAGTTATACGTAAATAGTTTGCACACAGATACCTGAACTTTTCGATAAAATTAAGTCACTCGGTAGGTATATGCAATCTACAAATAATACTTTTAGAAAATTATGCTATTCTTGAACAAATGACATCTGAATATTCTAATAAATTCAATTTATTGTTATTATCTTATTTATTCATATGTAGTCTGTGTTATGATAATATATGGACAGAATATGTCGTAGAATAGTTATTAGGAATATAGATGAACATTAATGAATGTCATACATATGACAGAGGTCTAACGATTACGAGCTCTTTAAATTATCCGTGCTTAACTCCTAAAATCAATATTTGACTATTTAATTGTTTTACGAGCTGCATTGGCAGCTTAGTTTCCAGCAGTAAAATTGATTTTTATTCGTTTTATATTGAATGTTTTATTGATTATTGTCTGTTTTATAGAGTTGTCTAACGGCTTATAAATAACACGTATAATTAATATGTAAAACCGATTTACTCGCTACCTTCAAACTGTCACCAATGCTTACCTAATTTTATATAATCTCCGTCAGCAGTTCTTGTATGTAGCAAGAGGATGTAATCTGTAATTACGATCATGTCTGTCTGTTATCATTATCACATAGGACCTTAAATAATATGCGGTCAAAGGTACCTTCCTTGGTAGAGTAGCTGTCTTGACTACGATAAATATTAAAAATATAGTACACCTCAACGCAGTACTAGGGTTACGACAAAAAATAAAGATTAATAAGATTCATATAAAATGTTACATCTGTATAGTTACCGGGAGGTGGGAGGCCTCTCGCCGTACAGCGACCGCAAAGACTCGCTGGAGCTGGAGGGCGTGCTGGGCAAGCGACCGCGCGTGAGCACGCCGCCGCTCAGCGAGCGCGTCATGCTGTACGTACGCCAGGACACCGAGGACGTGTACACGGCTCTGCATGTCGTGCCGCCCACCACGCAGGGTCTGCTGCACGCGGTGAGTACCACACCTTACCTCACACTTATTATGTTATTTATTTGCTGCCGTGCACCGCGATACGTCACGCACTGAGCTTGTGTGTGACGTCTCCAGGTGCACCTTCAATAACCTTGGTGATGTCAGCTAACCATAGAACACGAGCGAGCGAGATGGACTCCGTCGCTTTCTCGGTTTCTCGTCGTTCGTCAATGAATTCATTGTATACTTGTATGTGAAGTAAACGCAAGAAATCGAGACGCTTCGTCGGCGCGCGGGCGCCGGTCCGCTTGCCGGCCGGGCCGCCGCCCGCCGCTGTAACCGATTGGACGCTTTATAACCCCGTCTAATAAACACACGATCATCATAACCGCATGTTGTAATTAACATCCGCACGGCCGGCCGCCGCGCGTCGTACCGGACCTCCGGCGGTCCTCGCGCGTATTGTCCCTCTGAGTAAGAAACCACTAGACCGGTTACTGAACTTTCGGTTCCGTTAGACGAGACGTCTCGGTTCAAAATGGCGAAAGGCCCATTTGTAACTCTTTTGTTTTTTGCTTATTTTCAGATTGAGAATAAGTACAAAATTTCAAGTTCGGCAATTAATAATCTTTATCGAAAGAACAAGAAAGGGTAAGTGGTTTTCATTGGCCTTAGACAAATCAGATAGCGTAAACGCACCGGCCGCCTCGCGTTAATGCAGCATCGCTTGTCCCGAGGGCGCGCCACTAACTGATAACTACGCAAAGCTTTACAACGAACACTCCCCTATAACTATCTAATGAGCTTCATAATAGGTGCCAGTCACTTAATCGCCTCCCCTGGTTCGAAACGACACCTTAATCTGGATCCAAACCTAAGCTGCATTGCTGGCAAGCACTTGCACCTAATTAATGTTAATGAGCACATAATTACTTTAATAATTTGCAACTTAGTTATTATTTTCTTATCATACTGCAGCTCTTTTGAAGAATCATCCAATTAATTTGCACGTGTTTTTTTTTGTCGATTAGTCAGTACCCCACCCCGAGTTGAAAACCACGAATGCACTTACTGAATAGTGTTGTATTTCAGGATTACGGCCAAAATTGACGATGAAATGCTGGCATATTACTGCAACGAGGACCTGTTCCTGCTGGAGGTGCGGCCGGCGGGCGCCAGCGAGGACGAGCGGCTGTACGACATCACGTTCGTGGAGCTGCCGCTCGACGCCTAGCGCGCGCGCTCCCGTCCAGCCACGTGTCTCGCCGGCCTCCAGCGCCCTCTGGACGGCAGTTTTAACTATAAGCGTTCCCGATTTACACTCGTTACGTGAAAAATCTTTATGGGATAAGGTTGTATCAAAAGTGTCGATCTCAGGTTGAAATTTACTCATAAGCGATTCATCCTCTCTATTTTGTCTGAAACGAAATGTTACAGAAACTTTCAGTTATCGTTGTGAGCTAAGCGATCGAGTCGAAATCGTTGTGTAAATATCTATTTTAGTGCCTTATGAAATTACATCGTGATTCGATTGCCCGGTGATGGCGAACAAAAATTTAGATGTTTGGTTATCAGAAAAACGTAATGTTTCGTTAATTTAATGTAATTTTATTGTAAATGACGATGATCTGTTGCTGAATATGAACGCGTGTGCCATTCACTCGGTTATCATAGGTATGTAGTTAACATTTCAACAGGTACCTTTTATTCTTGCCATGATGATAAAGTAATAAATTCTTGTCACAAACTTACACGTAGGTATAATAATATATCTACACTGAGAAAAGCATGAAGTGCCTTCGTCATAATAATTAATGTTATACTAGCATAATGTAAGTGAGTTAAGTCAAATTAAATGCCATCCACTTTGTTAAGTTTTGTAAGCCTAAGTTTGCTTTATAAGCTCGCTCAATTCTTACAATTAGTAAAGTTGATATTAGTTTTAGGTTCAAGCATGCGTACATTGCTTCCTCCAAGTGACTAGTTCCGTTTAATTATTACTATTTATTGAAAATGTAAAACTATTTGAATTGTAATAAAGTAACCGGATGTTTGTATCTTAATTAGTTTCGAGCAATGCCACGAATCAATCAATGAATCATTAGAAACGGAAGCAATGACGTGAATTACAATTTTATGAGATAGAGCCGAGGTTCCGCATAATGTTGGATGTATAATAGTCATATAAACATAGTCACAAAATCGTCCATCCGAACAACATTTACATTATCATCGATGGGAGTGGTTTGTGTATAATTTTAAGATTTTATTAATAATACATTTGTTATAATAAACGAATTTCGATACGTAGGTTATCGGGCCATGACAACAATTTAGTTTATGAAGTATTTTATGTCCAAGACTTATTTATATTATAAGATTTCGTGCCGGATAGGACCATATCTTTCTGTAGCGACTTAAGTTTTATTTGTTTTTAAAAGCTCTCAATGATTACATAAAAAATACCGTAATAATTCGATATCAAAAATTACATAATTATAATATTAATCATTTCTCAAAAATAAAGCATACAAATATTGTTAAGTTATTTCCACCGATTATTCAAAATCCAGAACAAGGTTCTGTATCAGTGTATGCGTGGTCGCGCGTCGCCGCCGACAGCGAGTGTCGCGCGTGTCGCGTGTCGCATGTCGCGAGCGCCTCAGAGCAGGCCGCGGAGTAGCGCGGACGGTTCGAATAACTGCCATATTATGACATAATTTAGAGTACTTAATGTTCTTAGGCGTAGATTCTTTAACATATGTTAGTTCTTTTTACTGTCTCATGTGACTTGCAGATAGGCATCGAATTTTAATTAAGATATAGTTCATATATAATATAATATGTAACGTGTTGTTTTTGTTTCATTCAGCACTAGCTGCGATTGCGTTGTGACTTGTTCCGTCCTTCGCGTTAATCTTATCTTCCATTATTTTCGCTTTCGTACACTTGTTATATCTTCACAACTGGAGTTTTAATTTCCTTTAAATGTTATGTTTTGGTTACGAATCCGTTGCTCAATGTCCGCTGCCGCGCTTGTCGGCCGGATTCTAACAGCATTGTTTTTATACTCATACGTATGCAAGTAATTATATTTATTTATATACTTATTAATATAAATTGTGCAGCTTTAATGTTTACTTACAATGATGTTAGCTCGTGATTCAGAATCTCGTCATAAGTCACAAACGTCAGTAGCAATAATACAGTGTAGTAGTTAAAATGTTAGCGTCCGCGGCGGGTCGCCACGCGCAGCCTCCGCCCAGCAAGGTTGTGCAATGTATAATCAGAGTTTTACTATAAAAGTTGTATAATTATATGAAAATGTGGACGTCAATTGGATTGATAATTATATATAATATAAATGTAGGGAGAGCGTTGCGGTGGCGACGCGGCGCGGGCGCACGGCTCGCGGAGATATTAGTCACACTAGTTAAAACACAACCCGAAAGTGGTAGCACATTTTCGTTATTAAATTGTACTGTACTTAAGGTTTAATTGAATAGATGTTACGTTATTCTTTTATATGAATATTTGTAAGTTGTCATAAAAATATTATTAATATAATTATTTTTATCAAAGTTTATAATCTAAATAAAAATGTTTTTCTTGAAAACATCACTATAGTTTCAATGTTAATTATAAATACATACCTTATGATTGTGCGTTATATTATTTAAACAAAGCATGCATCAGAACCGCATTAAGATCTGTAGACCCCTAGGCTGTAGCAGTGGTGTCGGCCGTACTGGATTTTACCAGGAGAGATCGAATGATTGTTTGTGCTAGAGCACAAACAATCATTCGATCTCTCTTGGTCTGTCCATCCTCCAACTGTCCATATCCCAGACGGTTCGAGGGTTTTTTCAAAGAAGACTACAATTAAACTAACTCCAAACGATCACTTATCTTGGAAGCACAGACGAATATTGACACTCCTGGAACAAATAAAACAATAAAAGTATGAAGCAAATAAAACAGCATTGCAACTTCGATAGTTACTTTTATTGATTCTTATTATTTTACGTTAACAATTGGTAGTTTTCATATACTGTACATTTAGAAGCTTCAAAGTTCACGAAAGCGTCGAGACAAAGACTTGAAGTAAGACTAGGGACTCGCCTATAATTATCTGTTTAGATAAGAACAATTACTTACAAGTAGATAATTATAGCAGAAGTTACTATTAAAATAGCGTTTTTAACTTTCCTTTTTTTACTTAGCTGAACTTTTTATTATTAAAAAATTGAGGGCAAGTTTTGTTGCCCTTACTAAGGTTTATAGCTTGAAGTCAAAAAACGTCTCTAGGTATAAAATATACTGCACAGACATGAAAAGCAAGCTAGAGTAAAGTTTTGAGAAACAGCTAATCTGAAGATCAGTCAATTATTCATAACTTCGACATCCACTAACTATAAACCACCGCAGAGTGACTTAGTTCGAGCACTTTTCTAATTCAGTAATGAGTTAAGGGTTGAAACAAAATCATAAAAATGTAAAGCGTCGCCCAACGTTCCAACAGGCACTTAGTGTGAATACGAATTAACACAAGTGTGCGATATGCTCAACTAACAAATAACAATAACGTAATCACGTAATCTATATAAATCGCTGCATAAACTATTGCTTGTAATATACCACTCATTTAATTAATAATAGATCGAACAAACTAACTTAAAAGTAATATTTTAAACAAAAGCCGATTATTCTGATAACCGCAGAAGCCTGCTTACTAAAGTACAATAAATTATTAATCATTTTAATAAAATCACGTCCACTTAGTATAGAATTATGGATATAGTGTTATTAGCCATACGTTTAACCTTATATGGCAAAGCCTAGATTGCATTTTGTATTTCCTAATTACCTTCAATCTAATAAGATATCTTAAAAAATAAGAACATTGAAGTGATGATCTAAATTGTATAAATAATAAGTACACAATACTGTTAGTAAAAACCAACTATATCATTTATATTGTAATTTCTTACTACCAGCGGGACTACATAATTTACTACGGCTATAATCATAAATTATTCGTACGTATTTTTGCGTCACGAGGCCACAAGTTAATGGGTCCACGTTATTGATAGTTATTCCATCTCCCACGCGATTATTATACTTAGCGAAAAACTTTGTTTATTGAAATTGATCGGTAATTGCTAACAACACTTTCACATTCCAAAACAAGAGAAATATTTTACTTTCTATAATGGCACATTAAATGCAATGCATTTTACTTAATTGTCCGAATGGATTTTGAAATATGGAAGTAACACGCAGTACTGTTGTTACTGAAGCGCGCGAAGGTGGGACGGAGGTCGCTTCTTCTTAGATCTGTATCTTGAACCGTTCCCCCTCGGAGCAGTTCTGGAATGATTGCTATTGAATGAGAGGCGAGCTCTGACTGTCGCTGAAATCGAGCGTGTAGTACATGTCGGTGGTGTCGAGCGCGGCCGAGGGCGGCGCGCCGGGCGCGGCGGGCGCGCGCTTGTCGTGCAGCCAGTGCGCCGCCGGGCCCGGCGCCGCCGCGCGCGCCAGGCGCGCCAGCACGCGCGAGTACGTCTTGTTCACGCGGCAGTGGCACGCCGTCACCTGCACAAACATCCTAAATGTAGATAAGACGCTCAGGGCGAATTCACCACCATTAATTAGTTAAATTCGCCATCATCATCATGTCAGCCCGGTATCATCCACTGCCGGATATATAACTTCTTTTATACAAGTGCATAACAGCTTCTAGACGTGCATCGTGCATGCCTCTGTTATTAACGCTGCAATGAATAATCTTGTGTAATCATTTCATAATATCAGGCAGGCATAACGGTTACGCACGCATATTACGTTACATTGCTAAGATTTTTATCGCGAGCAATAACTTTATACTGATAAATTGAACTATGCCACAAGAAAAAAGTAAAAATGACATATTGACATCGACTAAATATCCAGTTCTTTATAATTTCTGCATTTTCTAGTATGAACCATTAACCACATGTAGCTGAATATTAGTTTTCAGTTCCTATTTTTCTAACAACAATAAATATTATGAAAATCCCAAAAAAATATTTTGTTGTCCCCTTTTTAGTGCTACGAACCTGCGACGAGGTTGTTACAATCGTGATTAAAATATATTCCTTTTTATATGCTCTAATGAGTGCAATTGAAACTAACTAAAGAATTACATGAACTTGTGCAATTTACGTAAATGATGTAATTTACATAAATCGATACATTTTGTCGTAGCAAAATGCTACGAAATCGGGATCTCGTAGCAGCGTAATCCGCAGCAGCTCTTAAATGTAAATGTAACCAAAACAATATATCTGAATGTTATGAGTGTTAATGTAGCCTACAATAGTTTTATATTCACTTCTGCAATTGAAGTAATGCGTACATCGATAAATTTAAGTCGTAGCAAAATGCTACGAAACCGGGAGCTCGTAGCAGCGTAGCCCGTAGCACCCCTAAAAGTGTTTTGAGGATAACACATTTCTAGTGTGTCTCTTATTTATTTACATATTTCAATATTAACTGTAACTGCGTGTTCGTCGGGTGGATGGGCAGTGGTCTCATCCCATGAATCTGCGTTTATCAAGCGTAATGTTTTGCAATGATAATTAATTATAGCCTAGTAAAAAATCCTCTATCAGAAATAGACGTTGATTGTCTGTTGTAGTTCTTGGGTAGTTTACCACGACTCCGACGATCGCAATGGCCGCGCCGAGCGTGCCGGCCGCGATGTAAACGTTGTGCAGTCGGTCGTGGTACAGCCCGAGCGGCATCCGCACCTCGCGCACCGACCCGCCGCCGCTGTTCTCCAGCCTGCCCCTGCGAGGCTCCACGTCCATGCCAACCTCGCTGCCCACTACTGATTCTAGTATGAAGTCCTCTGTAGAAAAAACGATAGTATGATTTTTTATAGTTAGAAGTAAAGCAGTTTTAAACCAGCCACTTACTACTGAGTAGAAAACTGCACACTTATTTTTTATTGTCAATGCCGTTTTCTTAAAGGGTTTAAAGTAGCTACGTAAGTTCTACGAAACGAATGAAAATAGATTTTGCTCCTGTTTAACAACCATGTCAAAAGGTATTCTTTTGGTCACTTTAAATTCTAAATAAGACTTAAAAGATATATCAAGTAATTGGAGAAAAATAATGCAGCTATTATTATAGGAATACATTTATTTTCATGGCGAATAGTAAGTTGCTGAAAATTCATGTAACCCAAGATCTACGTGGAGTTTTTAATGAAATGTTTCGGTTCAGGAGTAGCGTGACGTAAGTGTTTCTTATACGAAAATTAATAAGAATACCGTAACAGTATCGTAGCCTAGCTAGCCTAGATTTAGACGCAGTGACATTCTGTCAGTGATAACAATGATTGATGGAAAAGAAAAAAAAATGTATTGACAGTAGGTACCAAAAACTTGTCAATCCTGTTAAAAGTCGTTGTAGACATATGAAATACTTTGACAGCGGTTGCCACTGATCTAGGCCCTCTGGTTTCTGAGTAGGAAAATTTTGAATAAGTACCTTCGCATAGTTTGCCGGTATACCCTGGTCGGCAAGAGCAGTAGAAGGACTCGATGCCGCTCCAGCAGGTGCCGCCGTGCGCACAGGGATTGTTGTCGCAAGCCTGTAATTGTACCAGGAAAGTTGAGATTAGTCGTAAACAAGGGACGTATCAAACTCTGATTAAAAAAGGTAATTAATTATTGTTTTAAGTTGTAACAAAAACATCAAGACATATTTATATAAGTACAACTTTATTAGGTTTAAGCCATTTTAACCTAGCGGAAGGAAATACTTAAGAAATAATTCATACCAAGTTTGTACAAATTATAACAAAAAGTCGACCTTCAAACTGATTAGCGTTATAATTGAGAATAGAGTATTGTTTTTGTTAAACAACATAAGAACCTTGAAACGATTGTCTCTAATTAAGTTTAACATTACGCAAATTATTGATGTATAACATCTTTCCTCTCGCTTTTCGCAATCTGTGAGAGTGATTTCGTGAAAAGGGACGGAAGTGTGTAACAGGAAGCTGGGAAAGCCGCGCGCTGCTAGATTTGGCCATCAGAAACGACCTTGACGAAGCCCCTCGCCTTTAATGTTGCTTATTACCTTAATGTTTCCTATTACCAAGGTGATATGTCAGATGTTACTACTGAGATGTTATTACTGCGACTAATGTAAGGCTCGCTCGTATTTTATTGCTTTTCACTTAGGTGATGATATTTTTGTGTAGCACTGATTTCTTACGTAGAGTTTGGAAACGATCCGTTCGAATTGCGTTCTACTTTTAAACTCAATGAGAAAACACTGAATAGCGGCAATAAGTGTACTTTTATTTAAACATATTAATAAGTTCTTGTATATGTCCAGTTTAGGGCCAGCAGGCTCAAGCCTCATATACCTAGAAGCGTTGCAAGCAAAGCTGTATTGTAACACAGTGAGTACTCACAGATCTAGTGGGTATGTGGCATTCGTCGCCCACGAAGCCGAGAGGACACTCGCACGCGTAGCTGTTGCCGCGGTCCAGACAGATCCGGTGTGAAGGGCACGGACTTGGGGAACATAGGTCCACCTAAATAAACATAATAAATTATTATCTAATTAATTGTTCGACATTACTTTGAATATTTTGAAGTTTGGTGACGTCAGAAGTGCGTTATGCATTTCAAAATGAATAAAACATGTCTACATAATCATAATTATGTGATCACGGAACAGGAAAAGGGTTCAAGTAGAGTAGGTATAATTATTCGAAAATAATGACAAACAATATAACTACATGGTAGGACTCAACGTCTCAAGGTGGAGTGCACTCTATAGCTATGAAACCATACTAAGGGTCAACTGAACGAGATCACATTTAAAGCGGGTTCAAGAGGTGCTTGTGTCATCATGGTTGTGGAATATTGACACTGACAGCCCTAGAACGCGGTTTAAATGTGTTGATCGCGATCAGTTTCGTTGGTGAAATTCGCCCTAAATCAGTGATGTCTGTTTTGCATCTTAGTTTTGAGAAGAAAACTTTGCATTGTTAGGTCTATATGCATGACAACATTAGATTTATGTATAGAAATGAACAAAGCTAATGCACTCCGTTCATCCGTTCGTGGATTTCAAAACATTGTTGGCATAAAATATATTCTTGAACCCGCATTCTAGAACGATGCTCAAGCATGAACCTCGATTCAAGCTGTCAGATTAATTATTAGTTTCTAAAATTGGACCATAACATGATACATAATACATAAGTTTTGATCCATAATATTTATACAATAAATACGAAAGCATATTGTTTGTTCACTCTCTCCTTCGATCAATGTAAGAAGCTCTGTTTAAAATAGAATTTTCAAGTTGTATTTCATACCAAAACGGTTATGATACTGCACAAATAGTACACACCAATAGAATATGAAAAGTCACATTGCGTTGTTGGGTACCATTATATCGACATAATTTCTATAAAAACGTTCAAAATTCAGCTGAAACTGAAACCTATATTATAAGATAGTCTAAATGATTTGAGCAAGCCGAAAAATATTAATATTCACAAAGCTTCTTTATCCTTTAAAGTACGCTTCGCCTATTTCATCTCAACTTCTAGTCGCGGATAAAGCCACAGTGATATCTTATTAATATAAACTTAGCGTCCGTGGGTCAGTCACCGCCAGACTCGAAATTAAGAATAATAATGACAAAAATGATGCAAGAAGAATTTTAATCTTTGTAGAAAAAAAAAATCGACGATGTTCATTGAATACTTTTACAAATAGTTCGCTACTTCTTGTGTTTTTCCGTGACTATGGATACTTAAATGAGCATGACAAAAGCCACTTGATCCCCTGAAGAGCTTACTAAGAGCTAACAAGAGGAAACACGAATTCGAATAACTCCCCAAGGGTTAATTAACTGCACCAAGCTTCACTAATCGAAGAGCCTACTGCCTCGGTAATTTGGGATAATAATATACTATCATTGTTCTTCAAACGCTATCGATATATCTATATGGAATATACTAGCAGACATAATAATAACAATGAGACGTAAAATTCCAATCAATATACATTTTTTACCAATATTGTTCACTAAATTGGTGACAAGACAACCGGCGACGACATTCGTTATCATTATATCATTAGTATGTGAAGAGCGCTCGCTGACCTTGAGTTGGCACGTGTTGCCGGTGTACCCGCGACCGCAGGAGCACGAGAACCCACCGACGCGGTCGGTGCACGTGCCCCCGTTGGCGCACGGCGACGACTCGCACTCGTTGTACTCTAGCTCACAGCGCTCGCCAGTGTAACCTGGATCAAGAAGTTATTATGTAAGAAGGTTTACGACATAACAAACGGACAGGCTTTTAGAACAATCGACAATCTTAAGTAGGTAGTTAGTATTTGCCCAGAGAGCACAAAATCAGTAGATATAAGTGCGAAAGTGTGTACAGCGTCTCATCAGTGGGTATTCGCTTATTTACCATTTCATTTAAATAACTGAATTATTAGGAGCATGATTATACAGTTTAGGATAATTTCCAGTTCAATCTAAATGCGAGCAAAAATAAGTATCTCAAGCAAATGGTAATCTTCTAAGGAAAAAAATAGACGTAGAGGGGAGAGTAAATGTACAGAGAAAAAATAAAGTCCCAGCTTCTATAGGAGAAGACGCAATCTGTCCCAAGGGCTGTTTACTTGCAACCCGCAAAGAAACGTTCCAAGAGTAGAAAAATACTCTTGATTAATTCACTCCGATTTATTTGGCGTCGTAAAAAGCTTATTTGTGTATTCCAGAAGTTAAATACATATTTTTCTCATCAAATTAATAGTCAGAACAGAATATATTTGAATTACAAATTTTCAATCTTTATATTCTTTTTGGGGCTTGATTAAGTTTTGATATATGTATGTATATATACGAATGATTGTTTATTGTAAATGTTTTTACATTATGTAAATTAATTCCTAATGACATCACATTTGTATCTTTAATCAATTATAACAGTAACATCCTATTAGCCCTGAGGTGCATAATGGTTAATACATAAATTATTACAATACATTTGACGTACAATACATGACCTTAACGTTTTTTAGTGATATGGACGCGAACAACGTGATAATTATTTGAGTTTTATGAACCTGTTACAAGCTACAGGAACACGATATTTTACACGCCCTCGACGGTACATTAATATTTAATCATTTCAGCTCGTAAAACCTACATTTACGACCTAGTGTAATCATAGACCTGCCGATTCGATTAGGTACCTACTGTTTTCAAAATACACTATGAACAACACCACCGACATCATAATAATCACTCTTATCAGGCTTTGCTGCTTATCGTCTTAATACTTATTATCTACCTAATTTCACAGTCACTTCGTTATTTATTACATTAGGTATAAGCAAATGTATTTTTTACGTTGTCTAATCAAAAGGCTTGTTAGAACTAGCTGGCTGGGAAAAAACGACCTTAAAATAATGTGGATACAAAAAAGTAATAACATGGTCGCGCTAAAATTAAGTAGGTACTACATATGCTGTTCAACGCGCAATGACTTAGTGTTTGTTCTTGCTGAGGGCATTCTTGATTTAGTTCTTAAAAAGTACTTATATTTTTAACTGACTTCAAAAAAAGGAGGAGGTTCTCAATTCGGTAGTTTTTGTTTTGCACGATTCACAACGCTTTAGCGTTGGAGAGTATCGACTCTCGATATATCGCCTTGTCAACATTTTCCAACATAAAATCGCTTCTATACTCTCAATTAAACATGGAATTCATATTAGTCGGAAAGTTTTAAATTATAAGGTTACTAGCTGCGCCCCGCAGTTTGCATAAGTCTCGATCCCGTAAGAATACCGGGATAAAAAGTATCCTATGTCCTAATCCAGGTCATAGTCTACCCATGTGTCCAATTTCACCCAAATCCGTTCAGCCGTTTTAGCGTAAAAGCTTAACAAACAAACTCACTTTCGCATTTCTAATATTATAAGTTAGGATTAGGAATTAGTAATATACATACCGCATGAAATTTTTTACCGTCTCGATAATAATATGGTGTGTTGTGTAAATGGAACAGAAGCCATACCTGGGAATATTTGCTTAGTACCATTGAGATACAAAAGTTCCAAATATCCTTAAAAAATCATGAAAACTATCCATCATATATCATGATAAATTCCGCGCATTTAGTAGGGTGCGTATGAGGGTAGGGTTATTTTTTAATTTCTATTTTTAATGTTCTGGTATGAAAAGTTCACTTTATATGCTTGGTATTTATCGATAAATCAATTTCATTCTAGGTTATTGATAAAAAAAAATAAAAATAAAAATTCTATGCCATAGGCTTCTACTCCGTTCACCTATTATACCCTATTTTTTTCGAGACGGTAAAAAAAGTCATGAGGTATATAGCAAAAAATTTAATAAAAAAATTACGAGTAGTGCTTTTCGTTGGAAAGTGTGTCGGTCTAATCTGTGAATCTAAATCTTTTTCTATAGGTTTTCTTTCTTACTTCTGATGAGCCCTATTGATTTTTGTTATCAAACTCGTATCCGTTCAAAAGATATTAACAAAAATCGATGAATTTTCTTAGATATTTTTCCGTAAAATTTATCGTCAACATGTTTCTGTCCGTGCAGTTTGAGAATTTCCATTTTTATTTTTATTACCGCAGAATTCCGTCATTTATAAACAGAATTAGAAAAAAAAAAAAAAAATTGAAAAGACTTTCTTCCAGATTGGTTTCATATAAAGTTCTGATGAGTAGTTTTTGAGTTAGCTTCAATAATAAGTATTTTTTTCACTTAGTATATGTTGATAATGTTAAGATGCGTCTAGATATGTTCTTTTGCCGTACCGTACCTCCGTTTCGTATTAGCGTCGCGATCCAAAAACTCTGGATGCTGTATCGTATCGCTTTTGAACGGAGCGAAAAAACCGATTCGCGATGGATCGGACCGTACCTGTATCCGTATCGAGACGCCGTACAAACGTACCGTACAAACGTACCGTACCGAACGGGCGTCCAAACTAGCGTTCTTGGATCGCGAAGTTGATACGAAACGGAGGTACGGTACGGTCAAAAGAACATTATATCTGGACGCAGCATTTTAATAACTTCCTGTCACTGTTATCATACTCATATCTTTACATCACACATACCTACGAATTATGTGGCGTAGGTACAGTGGGCTCCAAAGAAACCTCAACCCCTAGCAATGTAAAAAACAATGCAATGGGGTGAGGTTTCTCTGGAGCCCACTGTATCACAGCAAAAAGTTTTAAAAAATCCAAAAAAATAAACGTATTTTTTGTAAAAACCTTTTTATCAAATAACAAACATATTGGATTCAATGAAGTACCCAACAATAAATAAATCTTGTTTGTTACTTTAGTACAAAATCTATAACAAATATAAATACAACCCACTTTGTAATTATATACTATGAACAACACTATCTTTGGAATTACATCTTGCAGATGTAATTCTATAATTATATTTAGGTCCTTTAAATAAACCATGAATTTCTCCATACATTTTAGTTTTAAAAGAGAGACCCTTTAGAGATACAATAACAATGTTCACATAAACTCTATTATTTTCTATTGTCGTGAATTTCCTCTAAGCCCAGTTTCTAACGAAGCCTCCGGAGTTAACAACGAGCGGACGAAACCGCATGAAACCGCACGACGGATAGCGGCCGTGGGCAGCCTTCCAACTTAACTTCAATAAATCACTGCGCAAATTTGCTCTATAGTACCCACATACAAGTTTCAACCATTATTAAATTGACCTAGCTCCAACGCTTTATTTGACCTCCAACTTAGCTTAAGCCTTCACACAAAAATGACTTAATATGTTACTACTTCAGACCTACCTTTCTTAACCGTAATACCTAGTTCCTGGCAATGCAGCATTCATAATTGCTAATAACAACATACTGGAATCACGAATCCACCCGCCAAGCGTGGAGATTTTGGTAGACCTCCAGCGCCACTGAGCCACGTGGTGGTCGCCTAAGTTTTCACCACCACGTAGTATCGAACACTTATTTCACTTTATTACGACTTGAGGACAATAATCTTTACAAACACCTCTCGTTTATGTGCAACTGAGAATTCACTTGAAATACAGTCAAATGTTGGTTTGTTGGTGGTTTTTTTTCTTTTGTTTTTCGTGTTTAAATATCGATACCAAGTCTGCGGAGACTTGCTAGCTAATTTAATTTATATCATCTATTTTGAACTATTATATCTGGTTAATAAGTATAGCCACATGACACCACCAAACTAGCTATACATATGTGTATGCGTTTACGTGTACCAGCATAAATGGCGCCACTGATTTGTGGAAATAGTCTGTCATTAGATCCTTATTGTTCCGGACGTATTCACGTGTCGTTGTCCCAGGATATGTGGCAAACACTAGTAGCCGATTTATCTCACTTCAGAACTTTGCGATGACGGATATTACAGAAATGGTATTTAAATATTATTTATAACCATAGACGGCCGCCATGGTCCATCTGAGTCCTTCAAGTGGACCATTGTGCTGTTCACTAGTTAGCGATATTTGATATTGCCATACTAATATTGCCTACTTAATCAAAACAGGTAAATATTTGACAGCTATATGCGACGTCGTTAACTTTTAGAATTAACGCTCTTAAGTACATTTTTCAGTGATGCAATGCTTCAATGATTTCAGTACTATGTACTCATTGACATGGACTATAATAGACATTATGGCCTGTTATAGTCCTTCTGCGCACTAATAACAATATGCAGCTTGCCAAGCGCAATGGAGGCATTGAGGTAGTTATACTTAATCGCTTCTATCTGGTCTGTATGAGTTTTTTTTCATTACTGTCGCGGCCGGCAACTAGGTTTTGAAAGACGATAGTGAAAATGTGGGCCGAGGCGAAGCCGAGTCATACGTGAGTCCATCAATGCCTGGTTGCGGCTAAGGCTTGTATAGTAGCCTCAAAGAGATGCAGCACAACTGACGGGGTCCTCTAGGACCAATGCCTGCCGGGGTCGTGGGAAAGTCCGAAAGGGACTACCGTACTACCGTTGCCCCTGGCAACGAAAAGGCAACTGAAGGAACACGGGTGGGAGTCAGTAAGAGTCTGAAACTCCCTCCCGCTCCGCCCAGAGCGGGAGAAGTCATTTAATAATTTCCAACCCAAAAAAACAAAATAAAACGGCTTGTATAGTACTTTTTTCAAATAATGCGCGGAAATTCAAACTAATTAAATTAATTATAAATTCCAGAATCACTGACGAACAATGATAATTTTTCACGCGCCATTATGTTCATTTGTTTCTTCTTTACTTTAAACAGTATTCGCAAACCAAATCGAAATTTAAATCAAATCTTTATTAAGTTACCTCTTGGTTGCCATGTATTGAAGTAAAAAGTTCGTTCTATTTTTAAATAACACGGCAGATCAGATATGAGTTTTCATGGTAATTTATTTGGCCACTAAACACGACAGATAGGGATTTTCATACTAATATTGTCGACCGGGAGCGGGCATGTATTCAGTCAGTACAGCAATTTCAATTTATGTTGAAGAAGGTTGTCAAAATAATACTCGAATTTCCAAGCATGTTTGAGAAAAATATGTTACTTCTTGTACCTGAATAATACATTTGCTACCAAGCTCCGTTTTAAATAAAGCTCTTTTTATCCAACTGCGGCAGTTAAGTAAGGAGGGGAATATTTTAACCTGTATGTAAGTATGAAGTATAATGTAATTAAGCTATCAAATCGAGATATAATATAAATATTTAAATATCCTCACCTGGTTGACAGAAACAGCGATAATCTTGTCCTTCAGCGTCGTTATCAGTCTGCTCAATACAGATACCCTTGACGCAAGGATTGGACGCGCACGCGCCTCCCGTTATAGATAGCTCGCAGTGCGCGCCTGTCCAGCCGTCGGCGCATGCGCAGTGGAAAGTAGTCGAGCCATTCATTGCCATACTCATGCAAGATCCACCGTTCAAACATGGCGATGAGGAGCACGGGTCCCGCTCACATTTTCTGCCCGTAAAACCTATATGGAAAATCGATGAAATTGATTGTAAGTACCTACAAACTTTTTAGATAAACTTATTCATAAAAATACAAATAGGAATCCCAATAAATATAATAGGTAAAATACCAAAATTGTTTATCAAACTCTAAATCCAAATTCTTAATATCAAATTACTTTACAGAAGTTTTGCAAAGCTCTTGTTTGAGTTAAAATGTTCAACGAAAAATAAAACAGATTTATTCAAATTAAATCTAAATTGAAAATAATGAGGGAAAACCTTCGCGGGCCATACCGTGGCTTTCGCCTGTATTTATACAGTTATGTGATGTAAAGGGTATGCATACGGATGTACCTACAATACATGATTCATATATAATATTATTTATAGACGTGCAAAACGATTGCATAGATACGTTAACGTAACACAACGCGCCATGCGGTCACCAGATTGCGTCACATCGAGGCTTCGTTCACCAAAAACATTTTTTATTAATATCTTGTAAAATCGTTTTTATCTGCTAGTACCGAGTGGGTAGATGTCATACGTTTGCCCTCCAGCGTTAAACGGTCTAAAGTCTCTCCTTTCACTGATACATTTTGAGGTCAAACCGTGACTTTGTATTCTGTCTAGATGGCTAGAATTTGTCAGATATCTAAGTTTCTCTAAACATATACGACAAGTTAAATCGTATAACAAATCCTGTCGAATCCCTTGCGGACATCGACTCTGCAATCAGAATACAATCTCTCGCGTCCTCTACTTTCTTACGTCTCTCCACACAAACACGCTAGCATTGGACGACTCTATTTAGGTACGGGTCATCTAGATATAGTCGGTTACTCCTTATTCGATTTTCGTATTATGTAAGGCCGAAATCGAAATGGAGTCGGAGCGGATGAATGAATGAAACCGACTAAGGGAAAGCTTACTGTTGTCTGGTGGATAGCCGATTCACCAAATAGGGGACTCTTCTTAGAAAAGATTTATCATTACATAATCTCGCTCACAATAATTGAACCAATCATATTAACGACAAGTGCTACGACACTTGTCAATATCCGATAAGATAATGATTATGTTTGATTTTTTTTAGGTACCTCTTAATATTCTTGGTGAATATCAATGTCTCACATTAAAATAAACATACTCTACTTTCAGGGTAAGTATCCATAAACTCCAACAAAAATATGGTTGAGTGTGACATGATATATACATTTTAGAGCATAGTAAATGTTTATGTGTACCATAAGGGCAGAGACAGCGGTAGTTGGCGCCGTTTAGAGGTTGCGTGAGGTCGACACATATGCCGTTGTTGAGGCACGGCGATGGAGTGCACGCGTCGCGCTCCTCGCAGTGCGGGCCCACGTAACCTGGGCAACACTGGCACTCGTACCCTTCCTACGAACACACCACATCGATTACCCTGTCACCCACATTACCCTCATCACAAGCTACATCCATCTAATACGTACCATTGAAACGTTAGTGTAACACACACCCTTTCCTGAACAGTCTTGAGACTCGCCGCAATTGTCCGATTTCACGGTTACCTTTAGTCGCACACATTGAGTCCTCCAGTTTTCAGACACAACTGAAACAGAAACAACAGATAGAAACCACGTTGTATGTTTAACGACATTTCCATAAAACATTCTCTAGCAATAAAACTCGAAAAGATATCAAATAGAACGCGTCGATGAGTTTCACACCGCTTACTTTGGCACGCAATGCATTATACGGTGAGAATTCCGCACATATCTATTGTTCGATCGTAGAATAAAACCGTCCATCGTCGTTGACGTTTTTTGCCTCGAATTTCCTTCCGTTTTCCGGTCTATAATATACACATCTGAACCGTTTCATCGCTTCAATTTTTAATAGCACCTACTTTTTACGCAATATTTAAGCTGAACAAAGTAAATCGTAACTTTCCCATCAAAGTGTGACATTTACATTGTAAAGCGATGCTCTGTATTTTGATACCTATAAGTAAATTGACGCCTTCAGTGAGATCCTTATCGTAAAGCGTGAAGAGCTTGGCGCCGCGCTCGTCGAGCGGAGTGATGTCCAGCAGCATGCCGTCGGAGACGTCGCAGTGCTCGTGGCCCTGGCGTGTCACCTGGTACACGGCCGGCTGTAGCAGCGTGCGATGTACCCTGGAAAATCAATCGCTATAACGATTCGCCGAGCTGGTACAGGTCACTGCCTAAAGCTGCCGGTGGCGATATAGGTCACAGATTTAGAGCTCTATTAATAGCTGACCTTTCCCCATCGATGTGTGAAACGTTCGTCTCAGGAGTGCCGTTTTTGACGTCGAGCTGGCCAAAGGTGTCGAGTAGCAAGGAGTCCGCGATGCGCACGATAAGGATATCACCGCTCTGAATGTCGGCGGAGCCCTCCCAAGACACGATGACCGGGGGGCACTCCTCCTCGGCCGCTCCCGGCGCCGCGCCCCCACTGCCCCCGCACTCCTCCGCCATCCGCACCACAAAGTCACACACACATTAATTAATTATCAAGTCAACCTCTGTGAATACTAATTGAAATGGCCTCTGTCATATTTACTGTATCATTCAATATACATCAAAGCGGTCCTTGACTGCGAGCTTTTAGTAACAGCTTAGAACGAATGAATTTTAAACTAAGAGGTGAGCATCAGACATGTACCGCTACAAAATATTACCACGACCGACGATATGGTCGTAAAGAGCAAAGGTCAGTAACGTTGACATAAAACTGTTATACGTGTGGATTTGTGCAACGACACTAGGAAGTATAATCTGATCTCTGAGCTTTTTATGTTAGTCTTCAATTGAAATGAAAATATTAAATGATTGCCTTGCCTAAATAAAAACAATTCCATTAAAGTCAAAGGTGTCATTTCATCGTCACGGAGACACCACAACAGTCCAATCGTACATAAATAATGGATTAGACGTTTTCCTTAACAGAAGTAATGAATAGAGTTCAACCACTGGAGCAAAAAAGCTTTTTCCTTATTTCTCCTTCAGTAAGACGATTTATGGTTTATGTATTTGACCTCGGCATGCTCGCTGCTGTCACGATCAAAGTTGCGCGAACAAGAATATTATGCTCTGAAATAAGGGAGCGGAAGAAAAGACATTGTATTAAATTGCCTATGGAGATTAAGTTTAGTACATTCATGTCTTGCGTCTTATTTATGGCTGATACAGCTACAAGCTTCATTACGCCATTACGAGCGTATAATGTGCGTTTCAAAACAAAAACAAAACATTGAAATAGGCATAAGAGCATAAGAGTTGCAAAACAGAAATATATTGGTAAACTAGCTGACCTCGCAGACGTTGTCCTGTCCAAATTTCAATAATTCATACGAAAAAGGATCTTTCAGTTTTTCCCGAATTTGAAGATTTTCCTGGAAACTTTTCCAATTCTCTTCTTTTCGTAAGAACCTGATTCGGAGTCTTACAAATATTATTAAAACAAAAAATTGCCAAATCGAACCAGCGATTCTCAAAAAATGCGTTTACCAACGAACAGTATCAGTATCATTTTTATGATACCTATAGATAGATGGTAATCCACAATATTAGTTATATTGTTAACAATCATTCACAAAGAGTTCACGATGGGTATAATCGATTGCAAGCAAAAGACAACTTGACCTGACAAATGTTTAACCTTGCTGGTGATCGATATGCAACATAGTATGGAAAACTTTTGCTATGCTTATTGCAATAACACAGTATGTAGAGTCATGGGGTCTGCGAATGCTGAGTCAAAATACCGGAAAAAGAGTGACGAATTGACGATGCTACGAAAATATCTGTAAAATGAGAGAAAGATCTATTAACTGAGTCTGTTACATTAAGGATATAGACAAAAAATATTTTGTGTCCGTCAGGTAGATTATTAAAAATATATTGGCCACGTATTTTTTCTTTTTTTACGTAATCAAAAGATTACGGCAATATATTGAGTTAAAACATGGCATGACGTCACTCCCCGGTAGATTTTATACTGACTTGTGAAGTAGCGAGCCCCCACTCCCCAACTTTAACAACAACTAAAAACTATACACAACAAACTATCCACAACAACTATACTATCTATGTTTCGCCATGTCCGTCTGTCTGTCTGTTTGTCTGTCCGCAGCTTACCTCAGAGGCGGTACAAAAAAGCCGTAATTTGGCATGGGGGTATACATATTAATCACGCCGACAAATTGGTAAAATAAAATCAAGATAAACATATTTTTGTAGGGTACCTCCCCTACACGTAAAGTGGGGATGTTTTTTTTCTGTCGTCCATCCCATGGTGTGGGATGTCGTTGGTAGGGTCGTTCAAAAATATTGAGGGTGTGTGAAAATAATTTTTCGATTCAAAGATCCGTTTGCGAAATTTTAAGCTTTAAAGTGCAAATTTTTCAAATCAAATCATTTTTATTTGCATTAAAACATGGTATTACAGATGTTACTGTTGTTGATCCAAAAATTGTTATATTAGGTGACCAAATGGTACGAGGTTTTGCCAGTCAAATAAAATTACAGAGGGATGCAAATAAGTGGAATAACGTGTATTCTGTATCAGGAGTGTCAAAGCCAAACGCAACAAGTACCCAAATATTGCATAACATAGACGATTATACAAAAACCTTGCAGAATGTTGATATAGTTATATTGGGCATGGGAAGCAACGATAAAAACCCGTACAATTTTCTATCAGAATTGATCCCAACCCTTCATAAACTTAGAAAAAACCGAGTATTCTTAATTAACATCATTAATAATCCTTATTTAAATTTTAATTTGTTGAATCAAAATATAAAAATATTTTTGCTTAATTTTCCTAACTGTAAGTTCATTGATACAACTGAGAATATGTATAGTCATAATAATCTTCACGACAAATTCATTGAAACACTGTGTTATAAACTAAACATAGAAATTGATAATATTAATCTTAAGAAAAGTATGGACACAGCTTGTACATTAAAACACTCCCGCACGTTATATATCAGAAGCTCAAACGTAAATAGTAGTATTTGCACTAACAAAAAAGGCACAATACCATATTATTTTAAGGTACTAGTAAAGAATCCCCACCCGCCATTAAATGCTTATGACGTCAATACAACTACACCGAACACTAGTACTTGTAAATCCACATTTTTTCGAGGTTAAACGTAAATTTAGATTATTTCACCAAAATATTGCCGGTATACTTAATAAAAAAGATTTATTAGAAATAACTTTAGAAGAACTAGATACAAACGGGTCAGTTATTGATATTTTATGTTTTTCTGAAACATTCATTAGACGAGGATCGGAAAGTAATTTAATACTCAATAATTACAAGCTAGTCTCATCTTTCTCAAGACCTCATCAGCGCCGAGGTGGGACTTGCATAATGGTTAAAAAGGATCTCGAATGTAAACCTATCCCCAACTTGGTTACGCCTTTAGTATATGATTTTGAATATTGTGCAATAGAAATTATCACTGTTAAGGTCTTTGTCATCTGTATCTACCGTACACCAAATTCAAATTTTAGTTTGTTCTTAAAAAACCTAGAGGCTATTTTAAAGAAATTAACAAAACGAAATAAAAATAATATAATACTGTGTGGAGATTGGAACATTGACGCATTAAAGCGTAATAATAATTTTAAAGAATTAGAATCTATTTTACAGAACTATAACATATCTAACCACATTATTAAACCCACTAGACAATCATCATGCATAGATCTTATCGCAAGCGACATATCAAACGTTCAGCCTCAAATACATACCCTTGGATTATCAGATCATGAGACCGGTCAGTCCATTTGTTTCAAAGCGTATGTAGAAACTGCAAGATGCAGGAAACAATTTTGGTTCCAAAATAAAAGAGATTTAAGTCAAAACAACATAGCAAAGTTTATATCATGCATATCGTCTCTTTCGTTTTCAGAAACATACGACTCAGATGATACTGACATAGCATTCAATCACTTTCATGATACACTGTCCCTTTTTTATAATCTCTGTTTTCCCATACTAAAAGTAAAAATTACAAACAAGCCGCCGAAAAGTAAATGGATAACAAAAGGAATAAAAAGATGTTGTGTCAAGAAACGAAGTATGTACCTAAAATTCAAATTATTTAACTCCAATAAAAATCAAAACCTAAAAAACTACAAAAAGTACACAAGTATACTAAGACGGTGTATATTACATGCACAGAAAATTGATAATACGCGCTATATACTACAGTCGAACAACAAATGTAAAGCTGCCTGGGACATTATTAAAAAGAATAGTACAGATATGGATGATAACGCTGAAATAAACTGTATCAAAATTAATCAGTGCACTTACACTCACGCCGATATAATTGCCAATAAATTTAATGATTTTTTTATAAACATGACAAACAAACCTAAAACCCCTGACTCTGAAACCCCTATCAACTACAATCATACCATCACTGACATATCAGATAGCATTTACTTGACTCCAACTAATGAAGACTCGGTTCATAAAATAATAAATTCTTTAAATTCAACTAACTCAACCGGTTATGACGACATTAATACGAAAATAATTAAACGTTGCTCTAAATATCTATCACCTCCACTCACCCATATTATCAATCTATCGTTATTTCAAGGCTTATTTCCCACCAGACTAAAATTTTCTGTAGTCAAACCATTATACAAAAAAGGGGATAAAAATGACATGAATAATTATCGACCGATTACTCTAATACCCGTAATTTCCAAGATTTTTGAAAGAGTCATGTACGATAAACTACACTCCTTTATAATAAAACACTCCATTTTGAAAGAAGAACAGTTCGGTTTCAGAAAAAAGAAATCTACAACTCTTGCATGTTTTTCTCTTATGAAACTGATTACCTCTAGTCTGAACGATAAAAAACCAATAGCATCGATATTTATCGATATGTCAAAAGCATTTGACTTTGTAAATCATAAACTGCTTCTTTTGAAACTAAATCGTTATGGGATTAGAGGAAACGCACTACAATGGATAGAAACTTATCTAAATAATCGCCAACAATGCGTAGAAATATCTAGGCACACATTATCAGAGAAGAGAATATATAGATCCACTTATCGTCTAAACTCATGTGGTGTTCCCCAGGGCAGTATTTTAGGTCCCTTTTTGTTCTTATTGTATGTCAATGATTTGCCCAACGTAACCCCACACTCTTGCATTCTGTACGCTGACGATACTACTCTTAGCATTAAACTCGCCGATGGTAATATCATCAATTACGTAAAAGAAATTAGCGACACATTAAACAAAATAATTGAATGGCTTAAAGACAACAATTTACATGTAAATATAAGTAAAACGAAACTAATACAATTCCAAGCTTATAATAGCACACGTCACCAATTGGAAATAAAATATGCAGATAATGCTGTAGAAGAGGTTGAAAGTGCGACTTTCTTGGGTATAACATTGGATAAATATTGTAACTGGAAAGTGCATATAGAAAAACTATGCGCTAAGGTACAAAGATTTGTTTTTGCTTTAAATAGAATAACTCGCGTGGCTGGTATCAGCGCAGCACTTAATGCGTATCATGGTTACGTAGCATCAATTCTTCGATACGGCATAATTATATGGGGAAATTCTGTTGATACTATTAAAGCGTTCCGGGCCCAAAAAAAATGTATTCGTTCAATGACTAAAGCACAACCATTACAAAGCTGTGTCCCAATCTTTAAAAAGCTCAAAATATTACCACTCCCATCTTTATATATATTTGAACTGTGTATCTTTGTACGTAAAAACATAGCTTTATTTCAAGTATATAATGATGTTTTTGTAAGAAAAAGCAGAAATACTTATAAAATTTGTGCACCTCAACAAAGAATTCAACTATTTTCTAATAATGTTTACTGCATGGCAATTAAAATATATAATAAATTACCCAATCCATTTAAGATTCTTAACTTTATGACATTTAAAAAGAAATTATTTAACTTCCTATTACAAAAGTGTTACTACTCAACGACTGAGTTTTTAAATGAAGATTTGATTCTAAATTTAAATTAGATGACTACTGACATTTGTGCGAATTGAATAGAATTTTATTATTTATTTGACATTGTATATCTTTTTTATTATTGTATTTCATTCTTGACATTATGATTACTATTAACTCCTGAGCGTGCATGTAACGGTAATTATTTTTTCCCTTTTTCTTGACATTTGTTTATTTGTTAATGTTTAATTTTGACATTGTCTTCTAATCCTTATTCATTTAAATTATTTTCAATATTTGTACGCTGGAAACAGTAGAATATTATGGACATCATATTATAATTTGTAACACCTTGTAAAACAATATTCTGACAAATAAATTATTATTATTATTATATTATTATTACATCAAAATTAGTGCTTACATGTTTTGCTATACATACATAGCATGCAAACTTGTCGGCATGCGTTACATCACATAATATTATAAAATTGTTGGAGCATTTAGTCTCTATAAATTCTTTAATAGAATAGATATTTTGTATATTTAGCCATTTATATAGTTAGTGCTTAAATGCTCTAGTCTTAGAGTCATGTGTCCCCTGCCAGCTAAATGGTTGTACTTGGATTCGTAAAAAAAATCACAGCATTAGTATATATAACGAAGTTAAAAGGAAAACTATCACAGCTAAGTAAACTTTACAGGTTAACGAGTAATAATCGACCAACTTAAATTTGCAGTTTGAAAAATTTAACATTGTAGTTGAAAAACATTTTCTCCCATACATTCCGTATGGGAGAAAATGTAAAAAAATTCTTGGGATTTGTTCATCCCAAATACGGAACCCTTCATTGTGCGTGGTCCGACACGGTTTTTATTAATATGATAAAGCAAAAAATACGTGTCTAATATTTTTTTATTATCTGACAGATGGACTAAATAATATTTCTTTTCCCCAGTCAACATCCCTATTGTGAGAAACTAAAATAAAATGTAAGCGTAATTATGGCAAAATACGTTTTAATTATGCTCTACTTGACTGTGCACAACCCGCCAAAATCGTAATCCGATAAATACAATTTTAAAACTTACTACACTGAATATAAATAAGAATATCGTACCCCACTTAAATAACACATTATTTTTGTCTACGAAGCTACACTGAAAGTGCCGCCGGTAGCTTTAGATAACGGATAGTGAAATATAGGAACCAATTAATTTTGTTTCCGCCACCTGAAACATGTATACCTATTATATCTTTTGTTGTAACATCAGTTTCCAAACGCACGAATATGTTTAACTTTTACATGGCAGTCCAATTCCTGAAAAATGTTCAACTGTATGTTGAAAAAATTTCAGGATGGTAAAACTAGCGGTACATGGTAGGAACATTTTTCAGGAATTGGACCGCTAGTTTAGAAGGAAATTGATATATAATCGTTCCGAAAAACAAACCACTAACACAAATAAAAAATGTCAACACTTTATATGATCTATTCGTGCATTTTTTAACGACTGTTTCTAGTTAATGATCTGCTTAGTTGTTTATCCAATGATGATTAAGAAATACATCAAATGCTGACTTACATCTGGATGCAACTGAATGAGGAGAGTGAATGTCATGATGCTAAAAACACAATCAATTAATTAGCCTACCAAACTTTACTATAAGTTTTCTAAGAGGAAGTTATTACCGTATTCGTTCTAATCATGATATATATGTACTATCCTCGAAGATGTTTAGTATTCCGAACCCGTAAACAAAGACATAAAAACACCATTTCCTATAAAATAATACTACGGGTCGTATTTTCGCTGAGAATTACGGCACGTTAGGTACATACTTCAGGTGGATTAGTAAGGTATAGCCGCTTCCGATAATTCGAGTACCCAGCATTAGCTAGGATGGCACTCAATTAATATGGACCGTCATAGGTGTCCCCTTACGAAGAAGAGGTAAACTACTTGTAACTAAATATCCTTACAAAATTCGGCTTGGTATTATCGGAATTTCTTGGTACGATATTTTCAAGAGCATGCCGAAAATAAGAACAGTCCTTAAAAGTAAGGATTAGGTCTTATCGTCATCGATGTTGAGAAAAGATTTAGAAATTAGTATTTACATACTGAAATGTTCAGGAAATCCAGGTGTACAGGGTGGTATAAATTCTCAGACATAATTGGTGCTTCGTCTATCCTTGGCTCATCGCGAATTACCTTGGGACTAATACAAATTAATTCAGTGAGCTGTAAGTGCACAATACTCGTTTGCTTCCAGTGACCGAATTACCTCCTTATAAATGAATTTAGGCGTGTCGGACGGATGTAATAAACTTTGTAAAAATGAATTTTAAAAAACGGATTGTTTTTAGCAATTAGTCGGTCGTGCGTGTAGTCCACGACTTCGTGTGACGGATTAATTAACCCACGACACAAGCAGGGGACGCCATATTTATGTGTTGGTACACACTGAAACTCTTCCATGAGAAGACAACCTAGATAACTCTAACGGTTCACTAACATTATAAATGACCATGCAGAAAAATATATACACAAGCAGTGTTATACATTTTTACTTAAAATTCAATAGACGACGTATATTTAGTAACCTAATCCGCTTAACTGTTCTTTGAGAGTCATAAAGAGCCCTGTAAGAAATCGACGTGTTTCACCTCTCAACTAGGCATCATCAGGATGACGATTGACTTGTTGCGAACCGGGACACGACGTGTTGCTACGTCATGCGCCGAACGCAGTGACGCAATTACTTAATTATATGTCACGTTGCTGACGTGACCTAATAGAGCCAGTGAATCAAGTACGTAACTGAGGAATAATTCCCACAAAATGCTTCGTACTTAGTAACCAGCGGCAGCGTAACGGTCTGTGGGGACAGCCATATAACAGTGATCATCTTGAGGCTGATACGAGTACACAAAGAGGTCAGTTCCCTAGGGGTAACATATCAAGAAACTAATAGGATCTGCCATGACAACGGTCTGTTAATAAATACTAACGAATATTGACAACATTATCTAAGGGATTGTTGCCTACGAAACAAGGCGATGCATGTGATGTTTTTAATAAGTTGGTTTAACTGAGCGAAATTATCATTACGTTGTGAATGTAGGTATATTATCAGCTGAAAAATAAAGTATTGTGAAGTGAAATTGCAACCAGAATTACATTATTCATGAGAAGTATACTTACAGTGACCGGCAGATTGAGTTCATGCGTCTCGTTGCCGCGCCACAGGCGAGACTCGCGCGGCAGCACGGGCAGGTCGCAATCTATCGCCGCCAGCCGCTCGTGCAGGCGCGCAGGCGAGTGCGCCGCGAGGGCACTAGAACTAGTGTTTAACTTTTGCCTTCTTGCACTTTTCACTACCCCCTTTGTGCTTGTGTACACTTTAGCAGTTGAATGGCGCGCCGTAGCCGGGCTCTCCGTCGCCACGTACGCTTTTGTTGTTTTTAAGCTATTCTTTGTAGTTGAAGATGTAGTCGTTGAGGCCACGGTAGTCTCTAATGGTTTAGCGTAAAGCTTTTTAAGTGGTAAAGTCGGTGGGGCTTGAGAACTTGATACTGTTTTAATCTCGTCTTTAGAAGATAAAGTCAGCTCACAGTAACAGGCGCCGGCTAATGACAGGATTAGCGCGGTAGCCATTAACAAAGACTGTGGTGCTCTGTGGCCGCCCATGGTGCTCTGCTTCATGCTTGTTAGTATTTGTTGTTGACAGTTAGTACTTATTTTCTATTTTAAAAAGGTATTTGGCACAACCACTGTATTTGTAGCTTCTGAAAAGTCGGGATACCTGGTAAAATAAAATTAAAATATGAACGTCAATACGATGTATGGTAGGCTAGTAGAAGTTCGATTGTAACATGTAGGGGTTAGTATTGGTATATCTTAAAATTTGATCAGTCGCAACGTTTTGGTACAAAATCATTTCATAGAGGTACCGACTGATTATCCCTATGTAGGTACTATAAGACTAAATGTTCTTGCTCATTGCTCATACAAACTTACAAAGCTACGCTCAAGTTACTTACGAAGAAAATGACGCGCGTTATTTCAATTTCTAATGCAGTTTTAATATATGTACATGTTTAACTGTAATGTAACTATTGCATGTCATAGGTATTTATATTAATTTTACTGTAGTTGACAAAATAAAAACACAAAACTCCTTTCCATTGTCTACGTTTAAAATAAAGAACATCTTATCGTCTGACACCTCTTGATGCGTCGAACATCTATAATTGGACAAGCCTAGCTCTCACGTGGAGTGGCGACCCTCTTCAGAAATGAGTGCAGCCCTCTGATGAACTTAAGAAAGCTCATTTTCATTTAGAATCACAAAGGCTACTCTATCTTTAGCGACGAATATAAATAAAATGTTATAATTCTGTGAAACCCCCACAGGGACGTATCGTCAAGGTTGTGTCGTAGGTCTGCTTAGAAAATAAACATAAGTTAATAACAACTACGTCTACAGCTTATCCAAAAGTAAACAATTAGAAGGGAGTTAGAGAAAATGATTCCTTCCAGAACGTCTATTGCGGCATCAACTTAATTATTACCACGTCCATTATATAAATCAAAAATGAGCTGAACTCCACCGATGAACATAAATATTCCTTTTCTGAAATAACCTTCAATAAATTCTTTCAGTGGTCATGAACAATTTATACTTACGTAAGAACGCAGGAATGATAATAATATCATTTGGGGTGAAAACAAATGCTTTCACAACTATTTCACAAGAAAGATAAACAGCTTAATGTCATCTAACGTTACCACTAAATTAAAATAATATTATAAATTATGTCCCGGTTAATTCTGTAACAATTATTCAATAGAGTTTTATCCAAAACCTGATAAATTCGCATATATTAAGTTGAGCAAATATCAAAACAAATCAAGCTCTGATTAATTTATATAGAATGAAGCAATGTTTTGGCAGGGCGGCAGCGTAGCACAGGGCGGGCGACACAACCGGCCGCAGCCTCCGCGACACTGAGGGCGGCCGGGCACCCCCCTCACCCCCTCAGTCCTCCGCGAATACCCGCGCCCGCACCCCTGCACCCCTCACGCGCACCCTCACTCGCCTGTATCTTTGCTTCATTTTACTCCACGCCTGTATTGCCAACGATTTCCTTAACGTTATAAGACTCGAAGTTGCGAACCATTCTGTTTTCTCCGAATTTGCATTTTACTTTTGGGATACGGGTCCGAATATATTTTGTGATGATTGTTCAAAATAGTATTTGTTTTGGTAGCATCTTCTTTCTAAGAATGTTCGGCGCCAGAGGCGTCTCGTCGTAGTGCGGCGGTCTCGGCCAGACCCACTGTAAACATCAAGTCAGAAGCCTCCCACGATCCCGTGCTACGTACCTGCTCTCAATATTTATTGCGTTAAATTTCATTGGAATGTTCAATAACCCGATCCAATATCATAGAGCACGTAGAAAATATTTTCTTTTCGACCAGCATCATAACAAAGCCTGCAGCTGTAAAAGTAATAGGTTAGTATAAAATCCAAACAACCTTATTTCTGAAAAAATATACCAAAACACCT
Source organism: Agrochola circellaris (assembly GCA_914767755.1). Lineage (NCBI taxonomy): Eukaryota > Metazoa > Arthropoda > Insecta > Lepidoptera > Noctuidae > Agrochola > Agrochola circellaris. Next base: position 10,688,173 of record OU611841.1, on the reverse strand, counting down.
ACCTAAATTCACGGCGAACGCGAAGAAGGATACGATAAAAGAGAACTCATAAAACTGCCGCGGTGATTTAATGGACAATAACTTTTTAAAGAAAAAGAAGTTTGAAACTCCGAGGGTATTCCATTTTTTTCTCTTATAAGTGCGCAGTTCGTACCGATTACCTAAAGCATCAATCTACTTATGCGTGCTTATCACAACGATAGGGAGGCCCTGCCTTTCAGTAATGTAAATGTCTATATCCCAGAGTCAGTTCGTATCGTAGAAGTTAATTAGTCATTAAATAGATTGGTATGCTAATCAAAACAGGAAATTGCGTCCATTTCTGATATCCGGCGCTGGCTAATGAAGCGAACTGTAGTGCCAGTTTTAATAACATCTACATTCTTTCAATTACATCTCGCTGAGCATACTTGATTAAAGTTCAAGTAGTATTTTATCTTCATGTACTTAATCCGTGCGGAGATAATAATAATAAATTAGTCATCATGAATATTAAATTGTTGTGAACTTTAGTTATTAGTTGCTAATGATGTAATCACGTTGTAATTACTTGTTATAAATCTGATGGTAGGTAATCGCCTAAGTGCTTAAGTACGTACAGCTTTTCTTTAAATTCTAGTATTTTTGTGAATTGTGCTAATTATCGAGTACTTTCTTACCTACCTAGAGATACCTCTGTGTATTCACGTTAAGCGTGGGTAATTAGGCGTGACGTAACAGATTACATGTACCTACCTATCTTATAACCAAATCTTGTCTAAATCCGCTCACTAATTAACTGCCAACTGGAAAATCGTACAATTTATTATTTACCTGCTCCATAAAGGTAAATCTTACTTAATGTATGTTTATAAGCGAGTTTTGCTGAATAAAGTTCTTTTTAATGGAAAAAAATCGCAGGTTATCCGATATAAAAAGCGTTCGAATTTTCCAACGTTTTTGCAATAAATGTACTCGGGATCGGCTTACCTAAGTGCTTCGGAATAATAATAATAGAAAGGAACTAAATATAGCCTGGTATTAGGTAGGTATAGATTAAAGAATAGAATAAAGATATTAGTCACTATTATTACTATAGGTGCACCACACCATTAGTGAAACTACCTACACAAATTGAGAGCAGAATGATGGTCTTATCCTATTAATAATATTTACCAGAAAACACAATCCATCAGACCTAATACTAACTATAATAGCCATTTTCCATTCAACTTTTCTACTTAACTCTTGCAAAGTGGCGGCAAGCAAACTATAGCTGTATTGCTGACATCTAAATCTATTCTTGCTGGCCTGATGTTGAAGGGTAATTAAGAGTGCAAGCCGACCCTATAGTTGCTCAGGCTTATCATTCTGCGCGAGTTAGCGAGACTCAATTAATTATTATAGAGGGGGATCGAAGGGTTATTGTTGCGGAACAACGGACTACTTATACAGTTATTGGTTTTGTTACAGTCAACACTAGGTTTATGCCGTAATCGCATTATTGTTACGACTTATAACTTAATAAAAGCTGCGAAAGCAACTTTTTAATAAAAAGTTGAACTTGGATTTGAAATCTTATTTTCCCGTACTCAGCCATTTTCAACCGACAGTCAGAACAGCTAAAAACTAGTTCCTAATGAAAGAAGTCTATGTTTACGTCCATGGACAAATGGTATAAAAAGGACGGCTGAGATCTTATGTCCATTTTAATTTGGATGTCCAACTGAAAATGGACATAAGATCTGTCAGGTTTGGTTTAATTTCTCTCTCTTCTCCCGACTATTAATTTTCACGTGGTGATGGGGTTGCACGATTTCGTTTTTCTCCTCCACTTCGCTCTACCGTCGACATCCGCGACGGAAACATTGCGTCATTGGATTTTCCGGAAAGGAAACTCTTACCTCTCACGTTTTCCCGGTTTTAAAATTATGCTTATTTTATTATAAAAGGTACGATAAGTTAACGTAGGTACCTAGTTGAAGCTTGTATCTACCTACACTTATTGTAGGTAGCACCTAGCTTATATAAAAATGAAATATGAGTTGGCCCACTTTTGCTCTGACAACCGTGCGATTGTAATTTATGTGGCTGTCCAAAATTATTGAAAGCTCGACGTAAGCACTAAGTGTTTAGTTTTTGCAGCGTTACGTAAGATGTAGTGAAGCGAGAACGCGGGGGCCCGGGGGCCTGAGAGCCGTGCCGCGGCGGCCTCGAGCGGCTGGCGGGGCGCCAACGCTCTGACGTGTGTGACTGACTACCCTTATCTCCACTCGGATCCACCTCCGACATCATGCCTCGCTTCACTTTCAGCGAGCGACGCACAACGTGACGCTATTTAACGTAACAGTCATCTATTTATAAGTACGACTGCTATTAATCACTGACTCTGGCAAAGTGATTAGTGAAACTTCCGCCAATCTATGAATAGGAAAGGTTCCGTAGGTAGGTATGTAGTCTATTGAAGATATAAATAGATGTAAGTAAGACACCAGGGTTTTGGTTCTGAAGGGTACATAATTAAAATTAAGCCTTATTAAAATTAATTACTATAGTCTAGGTAGGTACACCCAAGTTGTACCTGTCTATATCTCCAGGATACCTACACGGAGACCTTAAACATTTGACAATCGCAAGGATGATTGCTTTTTGTTCCGATGCCCTACAGCCAACCGTAGATTAGGCATCCTTGATAGGTTGATTGATACTTGCCTATCCTTTACATTAAACCATTACATAATAATTATACGTAGGCTACCTAATCTTTGACAGAAGTTGATTTTCGACAAAAACGTCAGTAAGTATTGGAACTCTACCTGAACCTTACTATTCTAGCATTACATTCCTATGATTTTTAACACGTTTTCTTTATTAAACTCTGTCAGAAATGTAAATACATTAATAACAAGCAATGAAAGCTTTGTACCTACGACACTAATACCTTGTCAAACATGTATTATAATATTTCAGTATAAAAGAACATGATATCTAAACACATCCCACGACCTGTGACTCGTAATCCCCACGTAACAGCTGACTAATGTTCCTCAATAGAAAAGGGTCATCACGATGACCGGTGCTTATCATAAAGAAAAAGGTACCTACCTACACTAGTGTGCGTTTCGTTGAGCGTGTGCGTAAGGAGACGTGTCCTAGATGTCCAGCGAAATCGAGGTCACTGTACTGATTGGAATCGAGAAATGTATTTACCGATATGATTTTCTTGGTAAGATTATATAGAGACTTGACAATGAAACAACGAGCCAACTGGCGCAGTGGACCAGTGGTGGAGTGTTCCACTTCCTGCGTCGGATCGGAACAAACTATTGTGTGACTTTCAGGTAATAATAAATTAATAAACTTGCTAATACAAAGTAGTGTACTTCCCTAATCATACCTATTTGCATGTTTTACGAACATTGTAAGTAGGTATGCTAGCTGTGAGTAATTTTCCGAATAAATTAAATCCCTACTGATTTAATTTTATATTACACTATACTTCTCGTGATCATCACTACCTATATTTGCTTAGACATTGCCTTTTCAATCGCAAGTCATTTAGCTCGATCCTCGGGCCTTACAGCTACCCTACAAAGATCGTCGCTTCACCTAGCCTGTGGGCGTCCTACTTAGGTTTGCCGATTGGTAGTCTCAACTCAAGAACACGTCTACTCCACACCGGTTATATGGCTAACAACGCTGACTCATTGCTACTTCTGGGGGCCTACCAGCACCTTTAAAGCAGTATTATTTTAATATTACTTTAGTGTGTGAGAGATTAAGCTCTACAGGACGTATAGCTCCATCTCTTTCCCCCACTGAAGTAAGATTAAAATAATATTGCTTTAGAAGTGGTGGTTGCTTATTCTGCGGGTTATCTAATACTAGGGTTATGTAGTTCTTTTAGCGCCTAGACACAACTTCACATGTGTAGCAGTCGCGAATTTAACATCCTGGTATCATTACAGGGTCGAATTAAATTGGTAAGCGAAACTACGCACGTCTATAAATTTTACAAAAAAAACTGTTTTTCAAACTGATATTTTCAAGTACTTATCTAAACCAAATAGGGCCATTGAACCCAAAATAAAAGTATCATCAACTTTTTGTTTTAGTAACTAATTTAATTACAGTCTTTAGATCGGTGGCTTCAGAACGTATTGAAGCGGGGCGAGCACTCGATGCTTCGTCATGTCGAGGTGTACTTACAGCAACGTTAGGTCCTAGTGGTGGAATATATTTGTATTTAAAAGAGTGTCCATGGAGTTTCTTAGCTGTTTTTCTCCATATGAACCTACTACGCTTTGGAATGGGCAAATAGCTTCATGTTTCTGACTGACCAACTCCTTGACAATTCAAAAGTGCCTGTGGTTCAATGAGGGTTTTCTGAAATGGCATTCACTAGGTGACAGCACTGAGACATCAGGTGACTAAATGATGAACGACGTAATGAAACGACTAATGAACGTCATTATTTATTTTTAAAGACCTCTTGTGAAAGTTGCGTCAACTGGTGGCGTGAATTTTTATGAAAATCGTCATTGAAATAAATGGTTTGAGTTTGAGTTTGAATGGGAGCAGCAACTTGTGACCTAAGGTCCCCGTCACGAGAAGCTATACATTTTGTAAATAAAGAACTTCTACTATTATAAGTTACAGTGACAAGCGATATAAATCGCTATCGTCAGCGGACGACGACAGCGCGTAACCCGACCAAGTGAAATTGCCCGTTAGTACCTACTTCGTATTACACCCATGCGATTCTGTAAACATCTCACCGTGAAAACTTGGGTGAAGTGAGCTGTCAATAGTGTCAATCCCTGTGGAATGACAGCTCACTCCACGCTCACTTCACCTTAGTTTTCACGGTGAGATGGTTACAGAATAGCACTGCACGTATGTTACTTTGAGGTGATTGAATTTGGGGTTATTTGTTGTTGATTGAATTTTCGCTAAGTAACTTGAAGTTCTTTGTTTACAAAATTTATAGGTTCTCGAGACGGGGACTGTAGTGACCAGAAGCGGATTATCCCTAAGGCAAACTAGGCACGTGCCTAGGGGCGTGAGGTTACAAAGGGGCGCGCGCGGAGGTTTTTAAACAAAAAAATAATTACATAAAATCAATTGCGTAAGTAAGTATTACTTATGCACCTATTCAGACAATATAGAAGATTCTTTAAGTATATAGAGATCATAGAGATGTAAAGCTTCCGAAGCGTGCTCCGCCTTCTATACGTATCCTGGCCTACCTAATTATCCCTACTAATAATATTTATAACTGCGAAAGTGTGTATGTGCTTGTGTATAGGTAGGTATATCGTACTTCTTCATGCAAAAAACTACTGAACCGATTGTGATGAAACTGGGTATGTAAATAGCTGGAGACCCAGCTTTACACATTTTATCCCGAAATTCCCACGGGATGGGGCATCACGCGGATGAAACCGCGTGGCGCACCAGTATTAGTTGTTATTTATGTTGTACCAGTTAAAATTTATAATATATGGCCGCTAGAGGGGCATGGATGAGTTGCCTAGAGCCCTCTCGACATTCAATCCGCGTCTGCTAGTAACCCAGCAGCAATGCCGCCCAACATCAATAACAGACCGCAGCAACACTACTGATTTCTATGTATACGCTATAGTAGATGGCGACAGTGCCGCCTGCTGCTACGGCCACAGACTACTACGTTTGTCTAACGACGACAACATAGCAGTAGTGATATCACCATATATAATTGTAGTCTGTGGATGTCACTAACAAAGCGACCATACGTATTTTGACAAATGAGCTTTAGGAAACTTATGAAGAGCCGCTGCCTTCGTAGATTTGACGACCCGTTCGGAATCAAAAATTGCAGCGGCAATGTCGCCTGCGGGTGATGTCAACCGCTGCTGCCGTCCCTGAATTGTACTTTTAACTTTACGTTGAAGTCTACAAAGCTATCTAAATGTCAATTAAGACTTCAAAGGTTTAAAGGTAATTATGGATAAAATAAAAATCCTTAGGATTGGTCTTAAGATTCATTTATTAGCTGCTATCTTACATGTTTTATATTGCAGGATTTCCAATACTTTTTCACTTAAAATAATGACAATAATAATACCTACTATTATCATTTATTATCGAGGCACTATTTCCTTCGCGCCAGTTATCTTCTTGAATAACTACCAAATTCTCAGTTCTCAAATTCACTTTATTTTGAACAACTTATCGATCGCGAAACAAAGGTATGTGTAAAAAAACGTAATATTCCTTAAATCCGTAGACTGGGTAATAATTTTAATTTGGGTTAACAATGTAATGGTTTTAGAATAAGAAATATATACCTTTCAAATTACTATTTGATACAACTATGCATAAATATTTACAAATCTATGAAAATAACAATAATAAGATAGTTCAACAAAAACATTGAAACTATAAAATGTAATACAAATATTGTATTTTCTAAGCCTAAAAATAGCTACACGATATTCTCAATATAACTAAAGTTCTCTTCTAGAAAATTGTTCACAAATTAAAAACAGTTGCCATTAGAATAGTTAACACTTATCTTAAGTTAGTACATTACATAGCCTCAACTTCGTTCTTTGCTACTGGAACATTAACAGCTGCCACATCATTCTTGAGGTAATTCTGAAAATTAAAGAAAAACGTTATCATACATACTATATATTTATTATATTATATTGCCGGGGTTGGTCTATGGATGGGTGACCATCTTTACATACCGAGACTCCTCCGTGCCTCGGAAAGCACGTTAAGCTGTTGGTCTCGGCTGTAATTGTGGATCTTTGACAGTCGTTACTGGTAGTCAGATGCCCGAAAGTCTGACATCCAGTCTTACCAAGGGTATCGTATAACCCAGTTAATGGGTTGTGGAGGTCAGATAGGCAGTCGCTCCATATAAAATACTGGTATTCAGCTGCATCCGATTAAACTGGAAGCCGACCCCAACATAGTTGGGGAAAAAAAGGCTAGGCAGATTGATTGATTGGATGTTTGTTACTCAATCACGCAAAAACGGCTGAACGGATTTGGATGAAATTTGGCACACAGATAGTTTATAATCTGGATTAACACATAAGATACGTTTTATCGCGGTAGAAAGTTCCCGTGGGATAATTTCCGACCTCCACGCGGTCGAAGCCGCGAGCGAAAGTTAAATTAAATACATCTGGACATTTTAGAATGTAGCAGAACATCATAATTAAAGTGTACGAGTACAGCTGTATAGTGTAGGATGGGAGACGACAATGAATTAAATTTCGTATATCTAATGACGTGTTCCCAGTCCGCATACAAAAATTCAATCAAATATATACAATAGATTAGTCACTATGCTAGTTCGGCTGGTCGGCAAAAACCGTACCCCGCATCCTAACCAAAAATATCTTTCACGAGAATACGCGATCGTCGTGTTCATATGCCACTTATTTGTTCGGAAAATCGGAACGAGCACTCTGTCGATGCGACCACGCGAACGTGGACACTCAGGACGCGGCCCAACTATATACCGCATGACTTTTTTTACCGTCTCGAAAAAAATAGGGTATAATAGGTGAACGGAGTAGAAGCCTATGGCATAGAAATTTTAATGTTTTAATTTTTTTCAATAACCTAGAATGAAATTGATTTATCGATAAATACCAAGCACATAAAGTGAACTTTTCATTCCAGAACATTAAAAATAGAAAATAAAAAAGAACCCCACCCTCATACGCACCCTACTAGATGCGCGGAATTTATCATGATATATGATGGATAGTTTTCATGTTTTTTTAAGGATATTTGGAACTTTTGTATCTCAATGGTACTAAGCAAATATTCCCGGGTATGGCTTCTGTTCCATTTATTCAACACACCATATTATTCTCGAGACGGTAAAAAATTTCATGCGGTATATACAGGGATGGCAGGGCCATCGACGCGAAAACTGTTACCATGTATTGAGTAGATGATTCTGAACCCGTCTGGGAAGAAAATGTTCGTAAGTTATAAAAAAAAATCTGCTTTTTCATAGAAAAGTGCAATACTATACAATAATAAATGTATGGAACAGCAAATTTTTTTTTTTCATGTTGATTCAGAATAATGTACTGAATTCATGGTAACAGACTTCGCGTCGATGTCCCTACCACCCTGTATATTTTCTATCACTTCCAATTCATTTAGTTTGAAAAGAATTTGTTCGAAGTTAGGATTTATTTGACACATCAAAAATACTCATAATATGACTAATATTGCGAGTGTTTCCATTTATTGTCGTCTCCACAAATTTGTAGTCAATGATGATCAGCTCACCCCTTGCATGTCGTAGTTGGGGTAGGAGTCATGCGCTTGCGCGGCCATCTTGTCGGGGTGGCAGCGCAGGCGGTGCGAGCGCAGAGTGGACGCGTACGAGAAGCGCTCGTCGCACCACTTGCACGTCAGCGGCTTGTCGCCCGTGTGCGTGTACATGTGCACCTGAAGAGTGATGAGACAGTTCATTATGTGCTGTAATAGGTACTTACAAGTTTTTCGTACCATACATATTTATGTTTCATCTAAAGTACAATATATTTCTGAAGTACGTCTTTAGAAGTGTATTTGAATGATAATTACATATTAGTAATAACACCTTTTTAAGATAATTGAACCCACTTATTGGTGCCGATTCTCTTGTAACAAATGCCTCTAAACTAGACTAAAAATCACCAAAATTTAGTTTATACCTGTGAAACGACGATTTGCCATTCGGAAATAGACTAAAGTGACACAACTTAACTATATTTTAGTTTGACAGCACTAAGATGCCACTGAGTCATTAATTAAGTGAAAATTGCAATTTTGCTATTCTGAGTTTGACGTTTTTCACCAAAAATTTTGAAAGTTTGAAAAGTTTGAAAGTTTGAAAATTTTGAAATCGCGATAAAAACGGTGTGAATGTGCAATTAGTTGTCATGAAATTCACACAAACACCTCGACTTCGAGTGCCGAAACAATACTGTATATATTTTTTTTCTTTTACTATCTCGAAAATGGTGTAGCAAAAAAAAAAAAAATCGACCCCCTTTATAAAAGCCCATAAACCCCTAAAACTAAAGTTTGGAAAACGATTTTTTTAAAGCTCAAGAACACCGTAAACTCGGTTCTGGAGTAAATATAAACAGCATTTTTAGGTAATAGACAATAGTAACGTGGAAAATAAAGAAATCGTCAAAGCTATAGGAGTTTTCTCTATTCCCCATGGTTTCAGTTTGGCCATTCAATATTTTCTCCGAATTTGCTGTTATAAATTATAACAATCGGTTAGCAAATTATGTAAATTATTATGCTTTGTGCGAACGATTACCTTCAAAGTCTGTCTCCTCTTGAACGCCTTGTTGCAGTAAGAGCAAACGTGCCTGCATTTGTCTTCGTGCACCAGCAGATGTTTGCGGAGCGTGCGTCGACTGTTCAGCACCCGTCTACAGATGTAGCATTCGTACGACGTTTCCTCGTGAGTGTCCATGTGCGTCTTCAGGTTCGAATAAGTCTTAAAACTGAAATAAAATAAAAATAATTGATGGTTTTATTAAAGTTAACCTTAGAAAACACGTAATTTATAATGAAATTGTTCCTAGTCATTCCTAAGCAAAAAATTTGTTCTACTTTATCGCGAATAAAAAGAGTATTCCTTTCAACAGGTTCACAAAAACGTGGAAGAACTGAGTACGATGCGTGCACTATTCATGCCAGACTAGTACAGTTCGGTTCGCGACATCGTGGCGTTAAAAGATCATGAATCGAGATTTTAACTTTTTAGTTGTATAATCCGATACATGAGACATAAATAAAAATATAGTATTATCTATTACTAGCTGTTGCCCGCGACTTCAACCCAGGTCATGGTCTACCCATGTGCCAAATTTCATCTAAATTCATTGAGCCGTTTTAGCGTAAAAGCTTAACAAAAAAACAAACAAAATTATTATATAGAATCAAGTTTTTCCAACTGAAATGACAGCTGTGCTGCTGGGGAGTTTGTTGCGCCACTTCTTCTTCCCAGTTTAAGCACTAGGAAGTGGTGAAGGGTGGGCGTTTTTGGGGGACTGTCTTATGTAATTTTGACGTTCGAAAAGTGCTGATTCTCAGCCTAGTTTGAATAAATGACTTTTGAATTTTGAATTTTCAAACAAATTCAGTTTCGCATTTATAATATTAGTTAGGATTTATCATGCAATGTCAGGGAAACTTGCTTGGCTTGTTTCGTCACTTGATTATCAACTTATTTTGTCCATATTCAAATCAAAGCATTCATTCATTATCATTCAATTTAAAGCCATTTCATATGTGAAATGAAATGGCTATAAAATTACTCTACGTAGTCTCAATATGCTAAACCATACAATTGTATTGATGTATTGCAGCGGTTCTCAAAAAGGTGGTCGGCGGAACACTGGGGTTTTGTGGAAGAGGGCGTGGGGTTACGATATCCGTCCGAAAGTTAAATAAACGACTGGGTACAGAATCCATTCGCCAATCATACCAAACCATCGATGTTAACCATGTCAGAGTATGAGAATTGGATCGACATTAAGTTCATCTCTTCTAAAACTAAAATTGGAATCAGAAAATTAAAATTTGAATGACTTTTGGATTGGACTAAAGATGATTACCCTGCAGTCGTTAAGAAGGCTATTTAGTTCGACTTCCGTTTGTGACGACATGCGAGATTGATTTTTCAGCTTATATTTACACCCAAAACAAGTACAGAAACAGACTGGATATAGATCCAGATCATGGCGTTCAATTGTCAGACATGAAGCCAAATTTTTGTGTAATTTAAATAGTCGACATAGGCTCAGTTGGAAAATTGAAAAAAAAAAAGTAAATATGTGATTATAAGTTAATTTTTTTGTACAATAAATGTTTTGTAATACTTATAAATTATTATAAGTATTATTATTTGTTCTTTCTTTTCAAGCCAAACATGAAAATTTTCAAACTACAAGGTACAATCACTTTTGCTATTAACAAAATGAGATCCACCAAAAAAAAATTACCAATAAGCGTTCCGTGGCCAAATAAAATTGGGAACCACTGATGTATTGTATTGATAATGTATATAAAACTACATCTTTATACAGGCAGCGAAATCCCTGCATGTACAAACATGCAGTTTGAAGTAAGAACAGCTTAAATTTGAACGAACGGTTTGGAGCAGTTCCTGCAGACGAAGGGCTTGTCGTCGCTGTGTATGGCGCGGTGCTGGCGCAGCTCGCCGTTGGTGCCGCACGCGTACCCGCACAGGTCGCACACGTAGCCCTTGATCTTGTCGTGCACCACGCGCTTGTGCGACGCCGCCGATGAACGAGTCGTGAATCTGGAGAACAACCATTTTCAGTTAGGTACAGTTTGTTTGACGCTTTTTTGACCTAGCCCAACGAAGACTTCTTTACCACGCAGCAAACCATTGCATTCGCTCAATATTAACATAAGATAATGCCGCCTGTATTACCCGAAGGGTTAGACAGAGGTGTGCCTATATGACACCCACATTTCGCCAGTTTTGTTTAAGTCCCATGTAATAGGGGGCGAGCCTATTGCCATCAAACTGGCTTCATCAGGGCATCCAGACTCCGGGTTGCTACTAAGACATTCCGGATGGAAGAACCCAATAACACTGCCCAACCCGGGAATCAAACCCTAAAAATCAAGCACTTTCGACCACTGGACCAACGAGGCAGCGTGTTTTTTCAAAACGTGAAAAATAGGGCTTAAATTTCGCGTTTTGCGCAAATACACTTTGTTATGTATTAGCATTGTATTGTCTTCGTATGGTCAAATTTCGATAGCTATAATATTCCAATATTGAACTTACTTCATGTTGCACATATCACAGCGATATATTTTACGCTCCTCTATCGGTATATGGGACCTTTCGTGAGATTTTAATGCATCTTTAGAAGTAAATATTTTGTCGCACGAAGCACAACAGAACTTTCTCTCTGATTTTGGTATATGTCGCATCTTGTGTTTATTTAAGGCAGATAGGGTTTTCGTTATTCGGGGACACCTGTCACATCTTTAGAAAAAAAAAACACAAGTTAATATTACAAATAGAACCTGCAACTTTTTATAAATATATTTATTCAAACTTCTGAAGCAGGACACAACAAAAATGTTCAAACCAAAGTTCTTATGTAATATTTAAATTAATATAAAGAAATAAAACTTTTGGTAAAGTGATACTTACGTCAATACATTAGGATTCCTATGGTCTTGCACATGCTTGTACATCACTGACTTTGATTTAAGAGTGATGCCACAGATACAAGTCACCACTGGCGGTACTTTGTGGGTACACTCAGAATGCGCCTTCAGTCTATACCAACTGGAACACTCCTTGTCACAGTGGGGACACAGAAACCTGGAAAAATAAATTTAAATTTTTTATGTAACTTAATCACAGGTTCATGCAACCAAATTTTATAATAGACTATCTAGTAGAGCGCAATAGAATTAATTTAAACAATACCTTATAAAATCTTTCACATTCAAACTTTCATATTTAAAATTTGGTTTTTCTTCATTCTCAGATTCCTCTGAGTTCTTCCTTAATTTTCTACTTTCTATTTTATGGTCTGATACATGTTTGTAAAGAACACTTTTAGATCTTACAGCAAAGCCACACAGGCAGTAAACAAATGGTTCACTCTTATGCTCTTTAGCATAATGTACTCGTAAGCCACTCCATGTCTTCAGTTTCTCTCCACAGAAATCACACTGCAATCTAAAATTATAAAACAAATTGTTACATCTGTTGTAATCCCCTTTTATTTTGAACTCTCAAATTAAACGTAATTTATCCATTCTATTTCATGATGCATAACTAATTATAATTTCACTTACTTAACAAAATCTTTCACTTTCAAATTGGACTTTTTGAGAATTTGGCTAAATGCTTCTGCCTCCTGTTCTGTTATTTCCTTTCTTCTGATGCGTTTACGTTTAGGCTTCAGTTCTGCTATAGCTATGTCATCAAGGTAGTCATCATCCTCGTCATTATGTTCTTCTCCATTGTGAATATCAACGTCATCATGATCACTATGACTGTCCGGAAAAACGTCTATCACGGATAAAGCAGCCTCATTATTCAATGCACCTGTAAATGTAATGCATAGTTTAGCTCCTATTCTGTAGTATTTATATATTCTACTAGCTGCGCCTCGCGGTTTCACCCGCATAAGTCTTGATCCCGTGGGAATATCGGGATAAAAATATCCTATGTCCTAACCCAGGTCATGGTTTACCCATATGCAAAATTTCATTTAAATCCGTTCACCCGTTTTAGCGTGAAAGCGTAACAAACAAACAAACGAACTCACTTTCACATTTATAATATTAGTTAGGATTTCTAATTGGTTGTTGGACCATAAGCAAATTAGTTCCAGGCCAATAATTATTATATTGTAGGGCTTTTACTAATTATTGTAATCACTATATCCAACCACTTCATTTGAACATAAACTATTGATTAGAGCAGACAAGGCAAAATCAGAACAAAACGAATTCATCTATCCAGTAAAGAGAATATATTTTTAATGCAACTTACAAACTATATCATCTGCAGTTACTTCATCTTTAACCTGTAATTAATTTAAATATTATTAATCACACTTATCGCACACAAATCGCTTACTACGGTAATACCTTTACTTAAATGTAATGTGTATTTATTTGTGAACATTTCTGCAATGTAAATGTTGCGCTTACACGTAATTTAATCGTAATGTAATTGTGTCAGCATGAAACATTGAAGATTTATTAATAGGTACTTATTTGATATTTCTATGGGCCTTAAGGGATAAATTTAAAAAAAAACAATGACACTACTAACTTTTGCTAATAAACAGAAGCCTAAGTACCAATATTCCATGTTCCTAACTTGATAACTTCAAAAATGACGAATTTCCATACAAAATTTAATTCCCTATCAAACCACTTTTTTTTTTCTTTTTTTATTGCTGAATGGGCTTGCCCTCTCGGGGGAGACTGGAACGCTCCAACGTGAATGTATACGTACATCCGTGGTGACGCGACCCAGACTGCCAGGCACTTCTTCTGTTGCAACCTAGAAGGTGGGCAGGTTGCAGATAGCCCAACTCCAGCTGCCGGACCGAGACCGACGGCTACATTGACCGTTAGTGGGCGATCCCGTACTCGGAGCATCTCCCAAAGAGATTCCGGGCAAGAGAAGTTCCCGAAAGCGAATTCCTAGGCTTAGGGTAACCACACATCAGACAAACCAAAACCTGCATCTAAATACCCAAAGAAATTCCTATCACACCACTCACCCAATTCTGTTCCAGAGACCTGACAGCTGTCAGGCTCCTGACCGCAGGTAGCGATTTCCAGATGTTGTACTGGCCTCGGTATACATACCAGGCGAGGGCGCAGACTGCCCGTCAAAAGAGATGGCCGACCTGGTATAGCACTGCGAGGGCGTCAATTTGGACCTGATCATCTGCACCGACTCGAACGCCCACCAACCGCTCTGGAGCAGCGACGCACTGAACCATCGACCTATTTATTCTCCATTAACCTTACATTATTAACCGCGGCTCGGAACCCACTTGGGTCATAGTCCGAGGACAAACCATTATAAATCTTGATCACTTGCTACAGAAAACACGACATACCTTATTACAAACTGGCACGTATCCAGCGAGCCTTCTTGCTCCGACCACAGAAGGATCCGCTTTATACTAATTACGATCCGAGGCGACACCCGAGGCGCACTAATGTTCCCCGGTACAAACGCCTCCTGGTCTCCCTATTAAAGACACCTTACACAAGTAACTATAAAAGACCAGGCAGAATTAGCATACACTGTGACAAAACTACCAGAATATCTAACTGAAGCATACCACGCATACTGCAAACTAAGAGCGCCATTAACCAAGAACGAGAGAAACCCCTGGTGGAATGGTGAACTTAGTAAACTCAGAGATGCGCTGCGTAAGCAATTTAACAGAGCCAAACACTAGACTCCCAGACGACTGGGAGATATACAAAGAGACCCAATATACATACAAAACGTAGATCAGAACCACCAGGAGGACAGCATGGCGTAAATTCTGCGAATCTATTGAGACAAATAATGAAGCCAGGTGAGGAAGATCCTATCAACCGATCAGGACCAAACTCGCGGCGTGCTTAAGAAACCGATGGGAATGGCCTGCGTCTGGTGAGGGGGCCATCACAGGACACTGCTCGCTAAACAAATACTTCCACACAATAGGCATAACAGACAGGGCATGCATGGAGGCTGATGAAACCGTCGCTCACATGTTCTTTGAATGCACAGGCATCACCCAGATCAGAACAGAAACCCTCAGGTCACCCAGATCTTTCATAGATGTTCTAAACAGACCAGGAGTTTTAATTAACTTGAAGGAAGTAGGCTGGTCAGAATAACCACCAAACGGCCACCATGACCCACACACAATGGTCCACCTTTTTTTCTTTTTGCTCACTTTTGTTATAAAAGGAACTCTTGTTGGAATTTCATGCTTCTAGAAGTGGCTAAGGCTGTGTTGTATGTCGGTGAATATAAGATGTTTATTAAGTAGATTACCATACCTCCGATTTGATTGGGACACCAAAATCTACAGCTGCCTGCGTATGCTCAAGTTTAATTTCAAGAGAATCATAATTGTCATCATACAACTTTTTCAGTGTATCTTGGGCTTTATAACATTCTAGTACAAATAGTTGGAATGACACCATTTTTTCTTCACAATTCAAGCAAATCTTCGTTGGCAAAGTGTCATTCTCAAAAATCTAAAAGAAAAAGATGAGTTATAAATAACTGAAATGCATGAAACTTAATGAGATTGGTAAGATACCTATCAGCTAACTTAAATGAAAAATATATGGTAATATGTTTAAAAAAAAGCTTGAAACAAAAACCAATTTTAGCCCGCTTTTTAAGCAAGATAATGAATTAAAAGAATAATATTTGAAGTATCAATGTTAAATTTACAGTAAATGCCCGTAGTGTATTGTGCTTGGTTGACTAGCTTTGTCATGAGTTTATGACTTATATTAAGTAACACATACATAAAGTAATACTTACGATAATTTGTATGAAATCTTGTAGTAGTTTTAGAACGTTTCTATTACTTTCATCCAATAGATCTTTTGAAAACTCGTCTTTCTTTGCACATAATCTACACAAGTCTTTAACGCTCATAGCCATTTTGGCAAATAACTAGTAAATATTATTGTCAAAGCTATTAAGACAATAACCATTTGTTTTAAGTTCACATAGTTACAATAATAAAAACAAAAATAATATTTATTTTTTGTTGGCCATCACAGCAACCCCCCATCGACAATAGGAATTTTTGTATTATTTTTAAATAAAACGCCAGAGAAAGCCAGCAAAGGCTATACACTCATACAGCCACAGAGAGAGCTACTTCATAAGGGGTACTTTTGACGATCAATCTGGTATTGCAAATCCGGTCACTCACATTAACTCAAAGATCTACAGTATTTTCATCTCGGAGCTGTTTCTAAAACTACGGTTTGCTAGAAGAGCGGTGACCGCTCACGTAGCGTTTGCAATTTACCTGCGAACGACGTCACTGAAACGTTGATTATGAAAGTAAGGTGTATTTTCATATAGAGCGTTTTTGACACCGTAGAGTAAAGTCCGCCCCCCAATAATCGCTAATTTGCCCTCACCGTACTCAGTCACAAGAAAACGTGTGCATACTAAGAAGAGTGAGTTCACTCACACATTAATTAAATAGCGTTTCCATGTCAAACAAGTGTAGTCACTGCCTCATTGTGTGTCAGAGGTGTCAAAATGAAACAGAAATGCGACTATCTTTTGACCAATGACTAGTCATTGCTTTTGACGCGATTTGAATCTTTGCCGCTTTCATCATTTTCATGACAGCCGTCACTGCAGTCGTTAAGAGCGTGCACCGCTCTTCTAGGAAACCTTAGCTTAATGGCCTGCGCACACTGGCGGACGGTAGGGGAGCGCATCGAGGGGAATTCTTTTATCCGCCAGCGCACACTGACAAGAACGTCCGGCAGCTTGCCGCTACCGGACGAGCTTACCGGAGCTTCCACCGGTATGCCGTGGCATGCGCCGGTATGCTCCAAGGATCACCGAACATTGAAATATATACCATAATTCCATTGGATAAGTATTAAATTCATTGACAATTTTTTTTTTTTTTTTTCAGGCCCAAATTCACAAAAAAACTTTGCAAACCGGTTCTGCACTACAAAAAAAAAAATTGTTGATGGTACAGAAGTTGGATGGAAATGGAAATGCAGACGAAACTTATTTTACTGTGTGTTTGCACCAGTACTACCTAGTCTGTTGCAAACCACAGACTAAGTACTACTGGTGCAAACACACAGTAACAGTAACTGGCGAAACATTTACAACAAAAATGTTGGAATCTCTATTTTCTGTCAATGTTCCATAATGTTTGACAGGAACTAGAGATTCCAACATTTTTGTTTATCCTTATGTGTGCAAACGCGCAGTATAAAAAAAAAACTGTAGTAACATGCATTCTTGGCTTTTGAGATTCTTCAAATAAAACGTGTATTTGTAGTTTATTATGAAGATATTTCATTACAGTGGAGAAGTATTATTACTTATCGCAATACAATGGGGTTGAAAGCTCGTCATACATAGGTGGCAGAGCGGTTGCAATTGTTAAGACCAACGCGGCAGCAGTGTATGTACTAATTCCATGGTGTAACCATAACATTACGCTAACGTCTTTACATTCAAACTTAAAAGTTTCACTTTCAATCATTCTATTCTCCATTCCATTCGTTCGTTCGTTGCGTTCTTGTAAACTCTTTGGTACTGTCCATAGAATAAAAAGAGTTTAACTGTCTTGTACTATGTTGCAAACAACTCTATATCTGGACGATTTGTTCGTGTTTGTTCAGTGTTTGGGATTCGAAATATGCATTTAACAAGCAACTGATTGGAAAAACTATACTAACACTATTAGTTATAAGTTTTATTATGTACGGAAATGGTTCTAAAGTGTTTACTCGCAATTATGAAGTAGCCGTCGGCATCTACCATGGAGCAACAGTGAAAGACATAAGATAAATACCAGATATTACAATGGATGTGCATTCAGATTATGTTGAAACTGCTAAGTCTATCCTATCTTTCAACAATATAAATTACTTCAAAGCCGAGGACAGTGGATACCACACATCATTTACCCCAGGTTCGTTAGAACATTCGGAACTATCGAGTGAATTTCTAGATCAGTCAGTGGTGGCAACATCAGGTTTTATTGATCAAATTCAAGTAGATTATGTTACGCCAGAAGCTACATATCGATACAGCCAGTTAAAACCACGCAATGACAATTGCAACAACACGCCACCTCCAAGGCGGGCTGTCAAGCGCCCTTATTCGAGCGTCGAGTCGACGAAACAAACAACAACTATCCCAACTCCTACAACATGGATTGCAGGCAAAATACAGAGCCTTGAAGTCAATGAAGATAAAGAAAATTCCACTATACCATCAGAGAGCCCTCACAGCACAGGAAACAATACAAGATACATTTACAGATTAAACATACGCGAACAGAAGTTTTCATATCCAATAACACCTATAAAGAGAAACTGTAGATTAAGTCCCTGTAGGAAATCTGGCAAAAAGCTAGACTTTGTTATACATTCTCTATCATGCGATAAGCATGAGCTACAAACAGTATCACAAACTAAGATAGTACTCACGCCACCCATTCTAGCCCGACCTGACCAAAAAATAGATATAATAGGATTGCTAAACCAGAATTGTGCCATACCACCTTTAAAAAATATTTTTCGGTATTTAAGTTATGAAGATATTTGTAACTTTGTTTCCGTAAGCAGTACTTGGAAAGATATTTGGAACTTGCATAACAGCAATGAAAAGAAAGAGGGGCTAAGAAAACATCTGAAGTCAGCTAAAGAAAATCAAGAGAATTGTGCAAAAGAGAGTAGAACTAAGATCAGAACTACCAAGTTATATGATGGATACCTCAGCGAAATTCACAATGAGATCTATGACAACCCTGTGAGCAGCACTCCTATCAGTCCTCAGTATTCACCGAGGACAAATCGATTCAGGAAGTTCATAAAGGTAATTTTAGATTTTTTTATTCATTTTGTTTCTTATTTATTTACATTTTTAAATATTTCTTCTATTAAAGAGAATACAAAATATTATTATTATTAAAATGATACACATTGAGACTGAGCCATGGAAATAGTACCTAATATAGTCTTCATTAACGTACCAAGCTACTAACATCTCTAACATATGTCAACAAAAACAGTCTAGCTGTTAACATGCAAAACATAATCTTACTTTTGCATTGAGTTTACATCATTCAAAAAAACTTACATTCATGCCCATTTTGGGATACATCGGTTGTCAGGTATTCAACGCTCTCTGCTCAACTTGTGAATGCAGTGAACTTTTAATTAGGCATTCATGTACTGCCCTGCTAAGCCGAAATGCGGTATCTCTGAGATACACCCTTTTAGTTTTTTTTATACCATTCAATAGCTATATAAATTTCGCATCTAATGGTATAAGCCACATCCCGCTATCTAACTTAAAACATTAAAAAAAACCACTCAGAAGTTCTTTATATCCTTATGTTTCCTTAAATTACAATTTACAAAAAGTAAATTTTCTCAAAACTTACTCCGATTGAGACGTCTCCGATTAAGCCTTTCGGCTTAGCAGGGCAGTGTAGGTGTTAGTGAAAACACATTCAACATAATGAATATGAAAACAAGAAAAACACATGGTTATTTATATATACTTTATTGTACACCAGAAAATACATAGCAAAAAATAAATTTAACACTACAAAACACAATAAAACAATATACTAATACCAATACCACATACTAATACCACACATACTATACTAATACCACAGCTTTTTACTCAAATATTTCAAACTATCTTGCCTGCTAAATAAAATCTATTGTTTATCAATATTTTCAGACTGCATCACTGGATTCTCGGATGCAACTGCCATGTGTAAGATGCTCACAGCCAGCTAAAGTAACAGAAGAACCAACTGGAGAGGAATGGGTGGAGTGCACAAGTGCTACTTGCTCATATCAATTTTGCAGATCTTGCAATTGCAGTAGGCACCCAGGTAAGAGTTGTAATCAATATGACCTAAATGCTCCAAGCCCCTCTAAAAGAAAGAAATGTGATTACGCTGTTGGAACAAGGAAAAGCAGAAAGAACCTGCGTAGACTTCTGTGATCTGTTTTCAACAACTCAATTTTATACCAGTGTTTTTTATTATTTGTCAATTACATTCCACTATCAGAAAATTGTTACTGAAGTAGCTAAATTAGAATTATAAATTTGATTGTGTATCCATTGAAATAATATCATGTTTTATGATATTTGAGATTAAGGGGTCTGTCTGACCCATGTCTGATTTTGTGCCATTTTTTATCAATTTATGAATTTATAGTTGACCACAAAGTCAGTAGGAAGTCTGTTTGGCAGTTTTAAATTAGGTTCCATTAATTAGAAATTAAGGATCTCTACGGGTTTTCTTATTTTTAAATCCACAATAGATTTGTGGTTACAAGATCTTATTCATTACTGGGTATGTAAATACAGTTAAACAGGCAGTCCATGTTTTAAAATTAAACTCAAAATAGACTACAAACTATTCGTGGCGCTCTTTTTCATTCCTCACGACGAAAAAAATACCGTACGTCAGCGTCGTTAAAAAGCTTGTTGTTCCTCACATATTCACTTATAATATTATTTTCTTATTACGGATCATGAGAAGTAAATTCGTGTAATTTTAAGGCTAGCAATCCTTTTATTCCGGCTCTCTATTAAGAGTGGATCTTATCGCGAAAAATACGCCTTGACGACGTAATGTTGCATCAAATCGGCGACAGCCGGCTGGACCGCTTCTGCCAATATCCTATTATACACTGACTTTATTTTTAATGAACAGTCAGGGAAATTAATTGTTTATCAAATTGACACATTACGTCAATTTGCCGTGTTAATCGTGTTATAGCTGTCGCAGGCAGATTGTATGATTTGTCAGTATACATAATATGGCGCCGTCCGTTTACAAACGCTTCAGATATAAAATATGCCGAAGGCAAATTGGCAAGTCGTTCAATTGTTATATTTTGATTTTATAGTCTCATCGGTCGTGAAAAAATGAAACTGCCTATATTTATAGTTTTATTATCGTAGCGTAGGTACTTTTTAGTAATCACTAGGTCGTGAGTTCGATTCCTAGGCAAATGAACGCAACAGTGGATTTCGATAATAGCGTACCATACAAAAAGTTTATCGCATCAGCGTGTTTGCGATAAAGTCATCCGATACAGCTGTTTTCGATGCGATGTGTTTTCGAACTGGCTTACCACTCGCAAAATGTTTCGAAACAGCGTGCGTCGAACACCGTCATTCGAATCTTCATATCACTACCAGTAACAAGGTAATTTACATTTTGCCTTCGGCATTTCATAACTGCGAGCGTGTTTAAACGGACAACGCCGTTTGTGAAAAGTGGAATCATACAAATTGCCTGCGACGGCCATTTCATACATCTGTCAAAGAATGACGGTTATGATTTGAATATACGGACAATTTAACACTTTGAGGGACACTAAAAGCCCATAAAACTTCTATTGGGTCTCGTTCAGAACCTTCAACCGATTAAGTTGGTAGTCAATTTGATAAATAATTATTTTTCCTAACTTTACTTACTTTTATCGTAAACAGAGGCCGCATCGTTTATTGGTCTTGTAAAGGCAGTGTCTACTTATAATTATTTATGAATGTTTAAGAACCACAATGGTATGAAAGGACCGTAGTAAGTGGCTTTCCGTAGTTTCTGCAATCCAAATGGGAAAGCCGTATTTACCTCTACGCATAAAAGAAAACTTAATAGAGCTCACACTCGCTCGAGGATGTTAAACCGACACACGATGTGTTAAATTTTCTAATAGTCAGGTTTTCCTCTTCCTGATAAACTTTAATATATTATTTAATAATAACATTTTTTTAGCATAAATTAAATAATTTCATTGCAATGTCTTTTAGTTTACATCAAATGGTTTAGACCAAAAAGTTGACGCCTATTCCATATGTAAACAACAACTAAAACTGCCTGTATTATGTATTCTACAGATTCTACCCTTTATTCAATGAATAAAATCTAATACATTCGAATAATAATTACTCAAAAGTAAGACTGTTTTTTAATACATCACTACTATTAATTAGATCTTTTTAGTATTTTTTTATGTGTAAATGCTTCTGGATTGATATCCAAACCCCATGGTTCTTAATCTCATTATGCCATTTTCTCGTTGTATTCTAATAAGTTCAGTCATCAAGACTTAAATAACTAAGAACTGTTTCAATCAACAAATAGAAAAAATATATAGAATCTGAAAACATCTTGGCTGAAGATAAAAAACCAGCCGAAATTTAAACATGTAGGTATAGTTTATTTTATATTTTTTTTATAAATTCTCGTGAAACATCTAATATTGACTTTTATATGCCATACCCAAAAATTAAAGCCATTATTCTCTTTCCCGAATGACTCCAGCCCGAAATAACGCTTATCCAAAACTCAAAACCTAAGGAAGGTAAGAAAAGCAGAGCACAGAGAAAGTGGGCCCACAAATGAATACTAGCCAGTCAGAGGCTTCTGATGAGCCTAGAGATGTGCTGAAATTTTGTATGTGGCACTTGTATGAAGGATGCTAAAGAGTAAATAAATTCATTTGCAACTCTATTCTTAAGGCGAAAGCGTCAAGGTAGCCCGCGAAATTCAAATTTTCTTACGTTTTTTGCAATTTGCAGGTCAGTATCATATTCTATGTTGATCTAAATATGATTCGCGGCCGTATCAAATGTTTAATTATAGAATTATAATCATAAAAATGATCAATACAACTCTCTCAGTTCATGTAATCCCATTGAATGGCTATTTCATGAAATCATGACATTTGACAATTATGCTCACTTATGGAGTTGTATTGCTGATTGTAATGATTATAATTATGTAATGCCATATTTGTTACGGTCGCGAATCATATTTTAGTTAACGTACAACTTGACACTGACCTGCAAAATGGCAAAATCTCAATAAAATTTGAATCTCGCGGGTTACCTTAGCGCATCCCCCTTAATGTTCATCAGTAAGTCTTTTCACAACTATTTTGGGTTCGGCTTCCGCTCAAACCGGATGTAGCTGTATACCAGTAGGTATTTAAACTAGACACGGAGGGATCTCGGTATGAAAAGGACCTATCGCGGCAAGTGTAGCTAAAATCCTGGATCGATCGTCCCGTGCGGCTAATATAGGCACGAGCCGCCGACGAACAACATCCGTAGAAACTTTAACCCGAAACTACGTTAGTCCGTTCCGAATCATTGGCTAATTTGTTAGTGCACACACAACATATGTTTTAGATCCATGACAATTTTATATAAAATTTTATTAAGATTTCCATGTTTAAATATTTTACATAACATAACCTCACGCCTCTATTCCCCGAAAGGTTAGGCAGGGGTGTACCTGTAGTACACTCACATTTCGCCTGTTATGTCTAAAACTAAATATTTTCTACATCAAAATTTTTTGTTTCAACCTAACGCAGCCGTTTGGGTGTGCCCTGAATTCAGGGTTGGATGGGCTGGAGTTATTTGGGATAGTATTCTTTAGGGGTTCAGTGATTTGTGGTTTGGGTAGAATGGAGTGTAACTCAAATTTCGTCCGAATTGCTATCCCCTTTAAAGGCGTGTTTCAGTGAACACTCCCTAGTCTTTTTAATATTAAGATAATGTCATTCGCATATCAATGTAAAACTTCGATGGTTATGTTTTAACCTTACCAATCTTCTCATAGGCTATAAATATTTGTATTTTTATATTCACTTACCGCCTTACCAGTGCCTTAAGCCTGTGAAGTGGAAGACCCGCCTACCACGTCTAATAGCTGTTGTCTATACTTCTCAACTGATAACTAGGCTACCTTCTCACGGGCCACTAGCAATGGCCAAAAGTGACCAGCCACAAGCTACGGTCTCCAGTAAATAAACGTTTTGTAGGCAGTATAGAGATTCGCAGGTCATATTGTGTGACGGGGGCTGAACAGGTCACCAAGCGAATCTAAATCGATAATAAAGACTACGCCACTTCTGGCTGTGGCAAGTGGCCCTTATTGTCTCTGCTGTGGCGCCTTATTTCGACCAGTGTTGTAGTGGTGTTATTTGATTAATAAAATAACATGGACAAACTTGTAATTGATAAGATATGTAAGAAGAGTGTTTAGGTTATTATTATGCTTTGTAAATATGTATGTTGAGTACTGCTCAAGAAAGTACACCTGCTGAAAGATAACGTTGATATTTCATAGAATATTAATGTTTGTTTAAGAAAGGAACCAGTGTTTTAAGTTTAGTGTAGCTATTTATACCTAAATACCTAACAGTTGAAGGTATAAAGGGACCAAGTGTGCACAATTTAATTTTATCAACAATTTGTAATACTCAATATTTAATTTATGACGATCTGCATGTCAATAGATACTGATTTTGTCAAATAATTATTTTTTAATTTCAAATTTCATGACATGTATTATAATAAGTGTTCATTTTTACCTTGTAAATAGTTTAATTCAATTTATGTCTTTGATTGGTAATAAAAACCTTTTTAAAACAACAACTTTTTAATTTTATTTATGTAGGTACCTAAGGATATGTGACATCACCGCATAATTTAATAAAAATAAAACAACATAATTATAGTCAAACTTTTTTATTATACAACTAAAATTAATATTTACAAATACATTTAGTACTAGAAGTAAGTTAGTGGTCGTTAAAAACCACCGAAATGATGCTGATCACTTATAGTATTCTTTATAGATTAAAACCTTAGAGTAGTTACAACTCGAGATTAAAACTGATTAAGGCACTTCGTTTAGATGAAATAATGAAATAAATAGTCATGTCTGTCTATGGTAATGGGTGGCGATCGACGATCGTTTTAGAAATGTTTATGTCGTCATGACTAAGCCCGGTGGTATGCTAACTTTTGCACATTAATTTATTGTAGAGTTTTTCAGCCGAGTCCCATCACGAACTTTGGTATTTGATACGCCACTTGAGGTATTTGCATTATCATGGACATTCTGTAATAAAAATAATTAATAATAGTAAACATAAAATAAATATATTGAAGGATTTTTGGGTAGGTTAGGTCTGGATGGAATACAAAAGGTTTGGATTATGATAACTAAATCTTGTCAAGTTTTTAATGGGATAAACGGCACGGGTTGTTGGCAAAATATTAAGTTCAATAAAAAATATTTACACTGCTCCATTAAAAGATAAGAAATCTATTAACAAAATAATTTTGAGTTATAGTATTGGATTATATATAATACCATCACCTACTTACCCTTATAGCCTCGAATGTGATAAACGCATTGACGTAGATAAATGGGCAGCCCATGCCCTTATTTACATCAATGCTGGGCTTTTCGTTACGTTGCTGCGCATTCGTCGACTTACTAGGTAAAATGCTATCATGCATGCAATATTTACAGTACGTATACATTATACTGACCTTAGTATTGTTGTGCAGGAAATTTAAGTCTAATTCCACCACCAGTTATACTTGCTGTACAGAAGGAGGAGTGTCTCTGCATAGGTATAAGAATAAGAATAGATTTACATAATTATTCATTAACAGATATACGGCTTGGATATTTAATTCACAGATATTCTGCTTCGATATTTAATTCACAGATATTCGGCTTCGATATTTGTTAACACCCGATTTGATTTTGTTTACCATGGTAAACAAAATCAAAACAGGTGTATGCAGCTCAAAGGGTAAGGTCTCGGACTGCCGTACGTGAGGTCGTGGGTTCGCACCCCTACTGTTGCACAATAGACGTTAACCCACTTCTCGCTCAAGCATATTAAGAGGTAAGTTGGAGGCGACAGAATGACTTAACTTTGCGCATAGAAAGGTCTGAAAAAAAAAAAACAAGACAGGGAGAAGATAGTTTGTGTACATTATTTATGAAGTACTGCGCAAAAACAAATGGTTTGTCGACTAACAGTAGATATTGGAATGCGGCAACTTTATCGTTCTCCTATACCGCTATGTTCTACTTTAAAGAAAGTAGTGTACAAATGGCCGACATCGATGACCCGGCTCAAATTGTAGTTTCTCAAGCTTACTTGCCAATATTTGCATATATTGACAATATGAGCGTCATGTTTGGCTAACACGCATGGCACCATTATTTTTCAACGCCATATACAGGGTGGCAAGGACATCGACGCGAAAAATTTTACCATGAATTCAGATCCAAAATGTATGGAACAGCAGATTTTCTTTTTTAATAACTGACGAAAATTTTCAACGCAGGGGCGTTCAGAATCACGTACTGAATCCATAGTAACAGTTTTCGCGTTTCGGTTGGACTTTAAAGCACTCTTGTAGGTGCTAGCCATTACCGTGAATAGTCAGGTAGGAGTTAGAAGAAAATTGTATCTTATATACTTTTAAGGCTAGTTCGCATCATGCTTGTAGCCAGCAGATTGGTATATAAAATGTACGAACTAATTTTTAGTATGGTAGATTATTAGATGTCAGATTGTCTGTCCAACACTTCTGTAACTAACTAAATTCCTATACTCGGGCCAAAAACTAGCTGAACAAGATGGAATATTATGTGAAAACAAGAAAGCGCATTTTACATGACCCCCCCACCCCTTCCACTGATCCATGAGTAGGCCTCATGGACTAATATCAAGATATAATATCAAGGGCAAGATGTAAAAATCAATCTGCCTAGCCTTTTCCCAACTATGTTGGGGTCGGCTTCCAGGCTAACCAGATGTAGCTGAATACCATTATTTCAACCCAGTAACTGGGTAATACGATACCCCTTGGTTAAACTGGTTGTCAGACTATCGGGACTTCTGACGACCCGTAACGACTTTCAAAGATCCATTAATGACAGCCGGGACCAGGCGGAATCTCGGTACTTATGTACAGATGGTCACCCATCCACGGACCAACCTCGCAAGCGTAGTTTAACCTAATAAATCGACCCGTACTTATGGCAAAATGTAGTGAGCGCAATTTCCTTATCGATGCAAAAATTTATTGCAAGTTTTTATCCCGAGTATACCGCTATCAACATTGATATATACAAGGCGTAAGTACAAAGCAGTGGTTAAGATGCATAATATAACTCACGAGACAGACAAGCCATTGTAGAGCCAAGCGCGCCACGTCTGCGGCGTGGGCTGCGCGCCGTCGATGCGCGCCTCGATGAGGCCGCACAGCGCGCGCCGGTCGTGCGAGCGCCCCGAGCGCGCGTCGCACACCAGGCGCTTGCGGCACTCGCCGTCGCACGTGCCGCGACGAGGACTGTTCTTCCAGTAGTGTCTGAAACACGACGGTAAGGTTCATTTTAGTAATGTGCAAGTCGAGTTATTTGACTCGAGTAACTCAAGTCAATTCGTGAACGAGTCAACTCGGGTTGCGCGTGTCGACTCGGGCGTGACTCGTTCGTAGTATGCGACGCGACGCCGACGCCGAGCCGTCGCGAACTCGCGACTCGCGTCGGCTAAGCTCGCTGACTCGTTCACATCGTCGCGTCGCATCCTACGAACGAGTCACGCCCCAACTCGGCTCGATGCGAGTTGACTAAAATGGCAATAGCATGCGCGTTGCGTCGTAAGTTGCGTTAGTCGGTCGGGCTCTGTCAGGATCGGAATAGCCAGTAAAAAACCGATTTAACCGATGTTTATTTTGACTTAATATTTAACATTTTGTTGTTTTATTAGTGGAAGATCTGACCTTGCCTTGTTACTTAGTGAACTGTTGTGTTTTGTTTGTTTATAATGGCACCTAAACCGCTTGCCAATGCCGAGCTGAGTGGATAACTCGAGTCAATTTGCACATATCGACATGCGTGCATGCTTGCGCCTACGATACGCTCGCTACAGGCACCGAGTCGAGTCAACTCCAGTTGCGACTCGAGTCAGTAGCGATATCAATTCGAGTAACTCGAGTCCAAAAAAAATCCGACTCGTCACATCGCTAGGTTGATTTACATTTCGGAGAGAAGTTTGTATACTGATCCATTGCATTGACGAGTTTGAAAATGTTTGAGGAAATCATCAACAGTATGTAGGTATTGTCTTCTCGTTCAAAAAAACATGCAAGACCACGTTGTTGCTACAATTGCAAATAGGTGCCTTATAAGGCAGGAATGCATCAGTTCATGCCGAATGAGTATAAACAAATCAAATGATTACTTGTAGTATAAGTTAAAAACGTCTTCTTTGGTAGTCATATCGTCGATGAACTTGTCCCAGTCCTGCGGCCGGAGCGCCGGCATCATGTATGATGACCGAGCTGAGTACAACTTGTACCAGATCGGGTACCCAAACAGATTGGCCTCTTTTAAGTTCATGATCCAAGTCTCATGGTCGACCACTTGCTGAAAAAAATATTCAGGTAAGTTATTTTATAATTAGTACCTATTGGTCTGCCTCTAACAAGATAATTTGCTTGATTATGTAGTAAATCAATAAATAATTACCCGAGTAGTGGCTTCATGGTCGCCATCTACATAATATATTCGATAACCTAAATTCAAATCGTAGTAAGGTGTAACTGAGGGCCCAACGTACGCAATACTTGTGGCTCTACCTGCAAAAAATATAACAAATGACGGTAAGTTATTAAACCCAACATGCCTGCTATTTTTATTCGGCTTTATGTAGCTCAATCAAGTTGACAAGGTTCACCTACCAAGGTCGTTCGGATCATAAAAAACTTCAAATTCATCGAAATGAGTATGTCCGAAAAATTGTGCCGTTATCGTTGATTCATATCGGTTAACTATGGCGTAGTAATTTCGGCTCCATACTTTCAAACAGTCGGAATGGCCCGGCGGAATGTGGCCAATGATGTGGACCTTTTCGCCACTGAACTCCGCGGATTGCAGTTCATAAATCAACCACTGAAGTTCCGTTGCTGGATCTGTGCTGTTCATTAACAGCCACCTGAAAAGTTAGGAGAATAACTCATTATAGATATATTTAGAATGCACATGTTTGACATAAATGAGGGTAGTTCAAACTGGACCCTAGAGCGGAAAACTAAACTACTTAGTCGGAAAATGTTCTACCTATACAAAATATGGAAATAAGTAAAATAATATTTCTCACCAGTTCTTATTATTACAGTAGTTCATATTAAGCGATATGATGCGGAAGCCCGGCCTCACGAGCACGGAGTAGAAGGCGCCGCGACGCACCGTGTGCGACACGCCGGCCGGCAGCCAGCGGCGCCATTGTGCATCCAGCTCGTCATACAGCCAAGCGATGTTGAGCTCCGAGGACGCTATGTACGGCGGCGGGAAACTGGAAGTAAGCCATAAGAAAACAAGTCAGTAATCAATCTTATAAAAGTTTTTGCTAGATGAAAATCAGAAAACGGTGGTCTTCCCTTAAAGTTGAGGATGCATCATTTTCGCCAGCTCTCAGTTGTTTTGGTTACCCTGATATTTGACGGAATTGTGTACACAGTGTAGGTAGGAGTACCTTCACTATGCAGCCAAAAAAATTCCGTCGCACAGCTGTGGATGAGATCACTCACTCCATTACATTAAGTATAAATGAGTACATATTTACCTACATGATTTTATTTAACAAACTAAACTCAAACTAATTCCGTTTCGCGTAGTTTCGGCTGATGTTACGAGCGTTTTCTATTCCGTTCGTATCACTTACGGACATACGATTAGTCCGGGGCCCGAACTGAGAATGAATGACACCATGATTTGACAGATGTACTTACTCCCGATGTGTTATTGCCCGTCCGAAAAAGTAAACTAATCGCGTGTAGGGTTCATTTTGAAGTATCGAACTATTTTCGGCCAGGCCCGTATCTTCGTTGACGGTCTTAGAGAGTAGGCCCCCATCATGTCCTTTTAATACAAATATTTATTGTATAATAATTAAATATAATAATATAAACATTTAAAAAAAAATGCTGTTTTGCACAACGACAAGTATTTCCGTCCAATAAGCAATTCATGAGTAATACGATCGGTGGTAATACATCCGCATCCACTACTCAATCGAATGTCACGGAACCTACATTCCAAGAATAAACGATCTTGAAAGGGATTGTGGCTGTAATTAAAATGACCCCGACGGACGTTGATAATTGCGAATATACGAAGCGACATACGACACACGGTTCATTCGTACCTGTTGACTGGAGATGACTCATGGTTCCCAAGGGCCGGGAATATCGGCACACCGGGGAACATATCCGACATCTGAGCTACCGTCTCTTGAAGCACTTTCAAATTCTCCTCTTTGGTTTGGTTCCATACATCATGCGGTGGTAGATCTCCCGTCCATAAAATGTAGTCTATGTCCTGGAACAGTACAACAGTACAATTTTAGATTGTTATAATAATGATCATGAAATTGGTATCTTAAAAGATAGAATCTTATCTCTTAACTTTCGGACTGCCATTAAAAATAATTTGAGAAGCTGATGGGTCTCGACCATAAAACTACTGTTATCCGGAAATTGCATTGCTTCGTAAAGCAATTGATATTTACGGTGGATATACCGTCCCCTCTGTCCCACATTGTGTACGGTTATTTATCCTGGCTTTTAAGTTTTCACCTCTATCAACAGAAAGTCATACGTACAGTGTGAGTGTCTGCTATGTGTTTCAACATGTGGTCTATGGTTCGTTTGGGTGTGTCGCACTTGCGGTAGTCTCCCCAGCGGCCGGCGCCTCCGCCAGGCGTCAGCGCTGGGCCATTAGACGCTCGACAGCAAAGAGGCTCGTTACATTCAGCATTAGCACCTGGAATTTGATAACAAGCATTACTGTGTGCCGTCGGCTTGCTAAGAGCTGTCTCTGAGAACTATAAAGCGGTATAGGCGAAGAGAATACTGATGTCAATACACCACAACAATATACTTTACTCAGCTGAAGAAAAAACGGTGCTCTGTTAAGTTTTCGGCAAATTGATCAGTTTTGTATCTTAGGATGTAGAAATTTTATTTATTTATTAATTTAAATGCTCACCTTCAGCATAGTAGGGATCGAAATGTGTATCAGAAATCTGCAGAACTTTAAACGTTGGAGCTTTATCGACTGGAGCGTCAAGTTCCCGCAGGGTAGGCTTCGGTACGGGAGGGAACGCCACTTCCCACTCGTGGTAAGGGTTGTAAACGTCGCCACACGCGTCTCCTATTACAAAACTGCAGATTTCATCAGGACCTATAGTAATCCGTTTCAATACGTAAACTACTTCACTCTGAAATTTGAAAAACGTAAGGTAAATAACGATATCGCTGAAAAGCAGGTCATATTTTTGTGTCGATGCGACCACGGTTTCTTACCCCGAACAATCTCGTGATGCCCTCACAAACGCGAGCTGATTGAATTTTCAACGAAACACAGAATTGATAAATCATCTTATTGATTTCGTCTTTGCTTTTGCCCAGTCTTATGTAATGTTGCAGTAACCCGGCGCCAGCTTTGCAGGCTGTGCACGACACCTTAGACATAACAGAGTGCTCTACTTCGTAATAAACTTGTTTCAAATTGAGAAGTTTGAGAGCCTTTTCCACAAATACTGGAAGGTTACTGCTCTTATCGCTATCCCACAGGAGACGAGAGTAATTTCGTTTTAAAGCTACCATGTGTGCTATTAGTTCAGTCTCGTTAGCAGAAGGCGGTAGGGTATGATTATAATTAGAAGGAAGGAAGAATGGTTCCTCATTGCGTGGGGTCAGTCTCCAATTCCAATCGTCGTTGGGTGGCATCCATTTTATCACCGGGCGATTACTTCTTCCTGATTGTTGCAGAAATATAGGGTTACCTGCGATGATAAGAAATGGCTTGGTTAAGGTTGAACTTGCATTGTTAAAGTGATTGCCGAGTAAAGAATTAAACAACGATAGGTAGTTACCCAAGTTCTTACCTGAAGTCATCATTACGCTTAGAGAAAGAGTAGCGATCCATTGCACGAGCCATCCTATCCTTATAATCATGTCTAAGAGTCGGAGAAGAAGGAAGTATCTGAAACAAAACAAACAAATGAGGTTAAAAGTTATCAACCATTTCAACAAGGTTAGGTCTAATATACGCACGAGTTCATTATCAATTTGCGCTATCGCATATCTTGCGCAGAACAATGTAAAAATATTATTTATTTATTTTATTTCTCCTCACACTGACAAGCTTATTCTAATTCACATATTATGTAGTATTTGTAGCAATGTTATGTTAGCAATGTGAGGAGCTGGTTTCTGAATTAGGCGTAAAATGTCTGTATTACAAATGACCAGGTCCCCACCCCACGGAAGAACAGAAAGTTTTTATAATAGAGCAAAATAATAATTGACGTTAAAAGTCGCTCTTTAGAGTTCAGGTTGATTTGAACAAATCAACCCAGGCTTTTAGGTCTGTATTCAGGGTAATGGCGGTACATCCCTTTTTGAACCATCTTTGCATTATCCTAAAATTTGTACGAACTCCAAAAATAGCTCGTTCGTCGACCTAGGCAAGGTTTACGTCGAGGTGATCGATCTAACCAAGTTTTTTATTGCTTTGGGTACAGATTTGTCAGAAAATAAGTTCAGTACCTATTGGCACTTCACGTTTGTTTGGTGGTTCTGATGTTAGTTATGTTATTGCACAGAAAATATTGTTTTCAAATGTTGGCTTACAGTACCTAGGTACCTATACACTTAATGACGTAACCCTTCGCCTTGGTTCCGCTCTGGAATATTAGAACTTGATCCCCCTTCCTTACTAGTTAACTTTTGCACTCAAAGCATTGTAGCAAGTTCAAGTGCTGTAGTAGGTACCTACTATAATTACAATATTAATATTGTACTGGTACCTGCGATTAAGGCGAAACTGTCAAGGTAGCCCGCGAGATTCAAATTTTCTTCCGTTTTTTGCAATTTGCAGGTCAGTATCAGGTTTTATGTTGATCTAAATATGATTCGCGGCCGTATTTTTTATTATTTTTTGGTTGGAAAATTATCAAATAACTACTCCCGTTCTGGGCGGAGCGGGAGGGCTCAGACTCTTACTGACTAAAACCCACCCGTGTTCCTTCAGTTGCTTGTGAGTTCCCAAGGGTCACGGTATCCCTTTCGGATTTTCCCGCGACCCCTGCAGGCATCGGTCCTAGCGGACCCCGTCAGATTCGCGGCCACATCAAATATTTATTTATAGAATTATAATCATAGAAATCATCAATACGACTCATGTAATCGAGTTCATGAGTTCATGTAATCCTTTAGAATGACTATTTCATGAAATCATGACATTTGGGGATTATGCTATCTTAAGGAGTTGTATTGCTGATTCCTAATGATTATAATTCTGAAAAGCCATATTTGTTACGGTCGCGAATTATACTTTAATCAACATGCTACTGACCTGCAAATCGCAAAAAACAAAAGAAATTTTAAATTTTGCGGGCTACCTTAGCGCATCGCCCTTAAGGACGGTTATTAGTTTGATCACCCAATGGCCATAGCGACTGCTGTAACATGTATGATGGCAGTGATGTAATAGAGAACGAATTAAAACACGCCGCAGTTAAACATTTATGTAACTAAGTACCCATGATACACATTCGCACGTATTATTATGATGCCTTTACTGACATACGTAAACATTGTATAACTATACTCTGGCGCCAGTTAAATTAACAACACACAGTACCGGTACAGTTGCAACATCTTACTATAAACTGTTTAACTTTTATTACTGTAATAAAATATCACCTTTTCCAATTAGCTAATAAAAATATCCATTTCATTGATAAATTGGACTTAGGCACGACGACACTTCATTCATCTTTCGTTAACGAGAATTCCATACCTGCAGCTGATACCTTAAACTATTAAAAAAAAGGATTAAAAACATTACCCTCCTTCTGAAGATACACTACTACCAGGCTAGGGGCACTCCGCATTTTATAGGTATGAGGAAACTACACGTACGCGGCGCGCTCGACTTGTCTGGCCAATTCAGTGGGTGTAACGTAGTCAGAAGATATAAGAGTAACGTGATAGAAAGAGAGCCAACTTCCAAGTGAATATAACTGTAGGTAATTAGCGCTGTGCGACCTGAATTGCACTTTATTGTGTCGTAGCAAGAGTCATATTTATTTAAATGATTTTGCGAAGTGAATCTTCTGTACTTGTACTATTATGTATTCTGTGCTACAACTAGCTAGTAAGATCAGCTAAGTTACATGTAAGCAGGTAACTAAAGTTGCCTACAGATTCGCTCGATTTTTGTCGATCGACACCAGTAGGACTATAGAAATCATGATTGATCGCCAAAATTCGAGCAAATCTGGAGGTACCCTTAAAAAATAACTACAACAAACTCATAGGCCAAACGATATCTACGTAAATAGGTACTCGCAGCTAAGCTAGACGTAGATAATTATGACAAAGCGTTCCTCGCTTAAATCGTGAAAGTCATAAAAGCGCTCTCTCTTTCCTAGTATACGATATCCTCTGTATAGTTGTTCATAAAGGTCCGTTATTCTAGCCATTATGTAGTAAATAACTTGTAAACAAATTAAAATTCTTTTACGAAACTTTCGAATCTAAATACCAACACCTTTCTTAGCCATAAAATATATGAAAAAATCATAAGGAAAGGTGGTCAATTACTGTCGCCTAAGCTACTATTTATAGGAATATTCCTATAAATAGTAACTCGGGCGTAAGTGACTTCTATTGGGTTATATTTCCCAAACCTCGTCTGAAACCGAGAGTCTACCTACATGAATTTATATGTACAGATCTATCTATTAATTTCTTGCTGTCACAAAATAATTAAGAATCACAGCTGACAGCTAAGTGAAGCTGTAGAACGGATCATACTTTACATAATGTAGTACTTTACAACCTTGTTTGCGTCATTTCAAGTTTAAACAAAAGTTTCACTTTTTAAAGATTTCTCAAAAACTGTCGCAAACTTTTACATTTCTCCTGCGTATATAAAGACTGTTACTAAAGGCGGTTTTTATACCATTAAATTAATTCGTACTCGTCTTGTGTATACATAATACAAACATATTTATATTTTGTTTTAGTAGGTCACTAGTACTAACTTCTATTTAAGCTTTATTAACATAATTATGGGATTTAATTTACATAAATCCGTATAAATGTTATGATTATGAATGCAATGGGACAATGATATTTATTACAAAGATGCGGTAGAGTCACTCTATGAATAGAAAACCGGCCAAGTGCGTGTCGGACCACGCACAATGAAGGGTTCCGTAGTTGGGATGAATTAATCCCAAGAACAAACTTATCATTGTAGTTGAAAAATATGTTCTCCCATACATTCCAAATGCAAATGTAAGTTTGTACGCACAATATTGAGAGATTTACTATGTTATTTTAAGACCATATCCTTCTTATAGGTTTTCCTGTATTCTATGAGTAAAGAACCATTATCTGTATTTTTTTCAAAATGTTAGGCTCAGTAGTTTCGGAGATAAGCGGGGGAATGGTAATTTTTCATCAAATTTCTTAAATATCTTTAAAAGTATTTAGTTTAAACTTATTAAAAATATATATTTGAGATCCTCGCAACATCCCCTTTCATTTGATATGTCACACGGTTCAGTATGTAAAACGATTTATTTTTATTTTGTTATTTGCCCCCCGTAGGTAAAAGTAACCCTCATATTCAAAATTCATTTATTTACGTTACACGTCCGTGTTTGGGTCACAGAAATACATATGTATACCAAATTTCAACTTAATCGGTCCATTAGATTCGGAGCAAATTGGCTGTGACAGACGGACAGACAGCTTGGCTGTGACAGACACACGAGTGATCCTTTATGGGTTCCGTTTTTCCTTATGAGGTACGGAACCCTAAAAACAATCTGTGTAATATTACACAGATTTTTTTTCTATTCATAGAGTGACTCTACAGCATCTTTTTCTCAAACTACGATCATATGATCGTCATTTTATCATCGAATAGGTACCTACATACTACTTCTGCTAATCCCGTCGTATTCACGCGTGAAATGTGAATGTTTTATGAGTCAGCGGATTTTACAGACGGCAGTCGGCGGTTGTATACGGACGTGGAGGTCGCCACTTTCTCCGCGCTTCATTGACTTTGTTGGAAAGTGACGGTCGTATCGCACGATGCATTTGCTCACCTATCATAACTCTTCGACAACAATGCAATTGCTCAATACTTTATTGTTATAGTAATCAGCTTCATACATCTTAACACAGTGTTATGTATTATGACCGCAAGACCGCCGAGCTTTGTAAACAGTCTAAGAATGTATGTGTTCAATAATCCTACAATTTCAATTTCTTAGTATGTACGTCTAGGTGGTACTTAATTATTGTTAGATTCTATGAATCCCTATTCTAGTTTATGTCAAATGGTGGGCCACTGTATATTGAAATAGAAGCTAGATAATATCTGTCATAAGCAAAGCAAGCTATTTGGTCATGCTATTATGCAAGCCACAATTCAGTTTATCTACACCGCGGTTATAGTGCACTTAGGGAACTAAGTTGAGTAAGGAAAAGTTGGGCTTTATTTTGGAAGCCTTGCAAGGCCTGACCTTTCTCTAAATTCCTATTCTGGTTCTTTTAATTCGGTTTGCAATGCAGTTGTAACAAAGAAATGCATTTCACATAGGAACAGTCATTTGTGTGAGCCGGAGGATATCATGATGATCACTATCATGTTTGCACACGCTATGCGAACTATTTTTTTAAAAGCACTTGTTAACATGCAATGTAATACTGGAGAATGTTGTTTATTAATTAAACTAGCGACATGCCCCGGCTTCGCAAGGGAGCAATAAACATCTGTAGATGGTATTCTGTTCACGACACGTTGTGCAGAAGTTCTGAGCAGTAACCTAATAAACTAGGTTTGCATGAATTCAAGATAGTCTGTCATCTGTCATTAAGGACTTTTTTTTGTATATATTTACACAATTATAGCCCATGTTCATCTGGGATAATATACCTTTCAAATGGTGAAAGAACTTGTCAAAGAGGACCTGAGGTTCTGGGCATGGGTATGCGCAGAACCTCAGGTCCTCTTTGATACGTTCTTTCACCATTTGAGTTTTATATATATATGTGGAGAGGGTTCTCCACATAGGTATACACAAACTCAAAAAAATCGCTCTCTCTCCTTCTTTTCGTGTGGTTACTGACTAACCTGGTGTCAGAGTTTTAAAGCCGCTCATGGGCCTCTGACTTGGCTTCACATGCCGTCGAGAAATATTTCTCAGGCATGCGTTTTCTTACGACCGTTTTGGAAGCAAGTGATAATTCTCTTCTCTTTATAATACTGTATTATTTTCTTACTTTTGATATGTTTTGAGCCTAACCTAAGCGTATGTAGGTACCCTTACCCGTTTCTTAAATTCTTACTAGTTTAAAAGTTATTACGAAGATAGGCTGTCGACACTTGACTAATCACTGTATACTGTATAGTAGGCAGTGCCGGATTAAGCAAGCGCGGGGCCCGTAGCAAATTTTATAGACGGGCCCTTGATCTGCTATGGGTTCTTATGTATAAAGTGGTAAAAAAAAACAATACTCAATACGTTTATTTGCAATCAACTTTTAGAAATTGTATTACCCATATTCTGACGTCTTAGTCGGCAAAGGTAGTACGTATCACGTTTTTGAGACATCAAGTAAATTCAATATACCACTTCTTAATAAGTTTCACTCAAAAAATTATGCTCAGGCGGAGGTGGGGCCCGGGTTTGAATACGCGGGGCCCCCTTTAGCGCGGGGCCCGTAGCAATTGCTACTCTTGCTACGTGGTTAATCCGGCACTGATAGTAGGTATCGTGTACCGCAACATAAAATAAATAAGTACATAAACAATCGGAATACAAACAGCTTATAAATACTTAGATAGGTACCCACTTGTCCAATTTGTTACATCAATTTGTTAATAAATAATGTACGTAATTTAAAATAAATAATACCTATTCAAAAATTATAATTTTATTTAGATTTTTATTTTTTTATTATAATTTAGAAAATTGAAACAAAGCGATTAAATTAATGAAATCGTTTTTCTTTGGTCAATTATAATGCATTGCTGATTGCTGGCTAGTATTGAGGTGTGAGAAATAGAAAGACATTTTTAGATTATGTAGGTAAATGTGAATAGTCAGAGAGATGTTAATAATATGTAAGGCCTGCCCATGACATAGCGCTGCAATAAAGGTTCGTGCAGACTAGCGCGACTAATAGCGCGACGCGACACGGGTAAATTGTTCTACACGGAGAAATTTTCTTAGAAATTGTTTTGGTAGAGTCGCGTCGCGCTGTCGACGCGTCGCGCCGGTCTGCGACGCTTAATAGATATGGTCGGTGGGTAGTGATTGAACTTACAAAAATAATTTAAAAAACATTAGCAAACAAATAATCTAGCGAACTTTAATAGGTATTATTGATAAATAAAACACTATCAGTAGCAATGGGTTTCATTTTGACAATTCAAGAACATTCATGGCTTATTTACGTTGTTTAGCAGATACATTTTTCGAACATAAGAAGCAATGGATTAGCAATAGTCTTCAAACTCATTCAGATTATTTTGCAGTTCTCCCGCCTAGTTTAGAAATGAGGTTGACTTGAACGTAGATAGTTAGATACAAAAAAGTATCTATCACTTCCTGCATTCATGCTAAACATGTAATTGGCTCGTTAAAGTAGAGGTAAATTTTGTTAGACGTGACCTTCCTTTGCAAGTTATACAGAAAAGTTTCACAGAACAGGGAACGTTAGAGTAATAGGAAGATTTAGGTAGATATGGCATGCCGTCCTGTGGCCTGAAAAGGATTCGTCAGATTTTTCTCGTATTGGCACAAACAATAATAATGAGAATTGATCGTCGTGCCTAGGTTAAAATATTAATCGGTCAGCAAGGCGATAGCAGGGCTTGGATATGCCCACTAACTCCAAGGTATGCCAGACGTAGAGTGGGTACCTACACTAAGAAGTATCGCCCCTCGTGGAGGGCGTATTTATGCACCCATTTGGAGTATAATAATGAATAGCGGTGTACAAATTAACACTAATACCCACTAATAAACATAGGTATTGCTTATTTCTACACAAATATCTACAATAATATGAACGTTGTTGTTAATAAAATAAAAGAATTCGTTTCGAATCATAACTGCATTTCACAAAATTGTTGCGTAAGTTTTCTCTCCGCGGATGGCAGTTAATGTTCAAGGATTATTCATCCAGGCCGCTTTCTTTCGACTGCCAGCAGCTTGATACAAATGTGCGTCCACTTTCACTGCCCACATTGCGTGATCTCCCTCTACGGCTGTAATTTGGATATTCGTGAGATTACCTAATCAACAGCATCGAGCCTGTGTCATTTTTTGTTCAGTATTCTGAATAACTTGTTCAGTTTCCGGCACCGAATGACACTTGAACGGTATTTAGTCATATAAATTTCAATTACAAATATTACAATGCGTAAATTATATATCAACAGACTATAAAGAAAATATTGAGGTAGGAATAGATAATCATAACATTCACATGTGAATGTAATAAAATTTTATTCATAAAACGTTCATAGCGCTGAGAAAGTTATAGTTCAATTATTATTTAACTTTTATCGGTAAAGTATGTTTCTACCATGATTATAAAACATACAATATGTAGAATTGTAGATAATGCAATTTCTATGAACGTTTAGCAATGTGCTGTAATTTTCTATTTTATTCTAGATTCTTAAACGGGTCTATATCTTGTTTAGGCATGTGAGTGGAACCAGTAATCTCTCTACTGATGGTATGGGTGGTGGTAGGGAGTAGAGACACAGACAGTCACCGTCTCACTCTACTGTCGCGAACGGAACATTGCACTTGCATAACGATTGCCTTCCGTAGGGTTTTAATTAAACCTAATACCTACTGGTTACAAAACACTCATTCAATAGCCCTCCACGGATGTATTACAATCTCATGTCATATGCATACCGCAGGTATCTATTACGGTCGTCCTCTTTCCTCGTTTTTTAAGTAGGTGGCTTAATTGTAAAACAGCTTTAACTGTTCTGTGCACTGTGTAGCGTTTATTTGAATCCAGCTTTGATTTGCAAACGGGAGGATCAAATAAACCCCTCGGATGTGTAAGTACATCTCAAATACATTGCATACTATAGTTTTGTATAATTTAGAAGCATTTTTTCAATTTTTGTGAATGTGAGTACCATGGAGCCGTATTTTGTTTGTTGACTTGAAAGAGCACGGCAGTTGAGAGTTTGTCATGCCCACTTAAATGTCTCGCTGATGGTGGCGAGTGTGTTGGATCATTCGTTCCCTACAAAATGGTTGAGCTGGATGGTGCTGATCCACGCGTCATATTCGTGAACGGGCGCCGTCAGTTGTGACTGGTCATCTCTTATCTGCCAGGGCTTATTTTTAATGTTATATTTTGAATTGTTTTAATTTTTTTATTGTACATTGTTCTCACATATAGAAGCAACAAGAATAATGTATCCAGGATTGTGTAATTTTCTATATTTAAAAGAGTGTCCTTGGAGTTTCTTGCCCGTTCTTCTCCATGAAGATCTACGTTTTGGAACTGGGCAACTAGCTTCAACTTTCTGACTAACTGACCGACTATTTGACAATTCAAAAGTGCCTGTAAATGGTTTAATTGAAATAAATGCTTTGAGTTTGAGTTTGAGAATCTGTTTTGAGAAGATGATTCCTAGAATAAGTAAGTAAGTAGATAGAGACAGATATCGATTAAGGCAGCATGTTAGTAACGTTAATCGATATCTGGTATATACAGGGCGGCAGGAACATCGACGCGAAAACTGATACCGTAGATTCAGTTGAAAATTTTCAGTTTTTTTTTAAAATAACCGACTAAAGTTTCAACGCAGGGGGGTTCAGAATCATGTACTGAATCCATGGTAACAGTTTTCACGTCGATGTCCCTGCCATTGAAAAACCAATTATCTCCATGGCGGTGAGACCATGTCTAGTAAGTGAAAATCTGAAGGTTATACAAGAATGCTGAATCAACTTTACCCAGACTCCTGCTCCCAGACTGAAACCCCTGCTGCTTCCAAATGAGTCTGGAGGTCGAGACAGAGATTCTGGGTTGTATCAAAATCATCAAATAAAAAGTCCTAGGTAGGTACACCAAGGAACGATAACTACCAGAAAAAAACTAGGCATGATAGGAATAGTTACGAATGGAATATAATACACATAAAGTTTGAAGAAATAATTAATATAAAAGGGCCCCATTTGCGATACTAACTAAGCTATATATAGTATGCCCAATCAAGAATACAAAAACCTGCACCTATTATGCAATGATCCAAGGCCGCAGAACGTAATAAACATGTATTTGCTTATGGACCTGTTTCGAGTAGCAGTTAACAAAGTTATAGGCGTGAACTTTTAAGTAGCATATGGCCGAAAAGGGGCCGTTTTCTGCTGCGACCTTTTTGAGCAGCTATCCAATTACGTAACACATTTTCGTAAACGATTACGACTAATCTGTTTCATTTTGACAGTTCAACAACATTCATTGCGTTATTTACGTAGATGAGCAGATTTTTTTTTCGAACCTGTGATGCAATGGATCGTGTATTACTCAATTAGGGTATAGTCCCTGTATTTAAAGAAGAAGTTTATATCATTAGATCAGAAGACCAATTCTCGTATTAAAAAACATTCACATTCAAGTCGCAATCTGTCAAACTTGTCAAAAATGTTGGTAAATTGATTGTATTTTTGACAGATTGCGAATGAGATTAGAATGCGAACGCTCTTAAAAATTTCGGGAATAGCACCTCAGATCGCATGCCTGAGCATTAAAAAAGTTTGTTGTATATTACCTATGGTCTCATTCATTTGAAGCAATCAGTCATTTCATCTATTTCGTAACAAACCCAATTGAAAAATGAGTGCAGAGTGTACCTACCTACAAAGTAGGTACGATATTATTCTTTTTTCGGGAACGTTACTAAATGCATTATCATATTTCAACTAAGTGTGTTAGTTTTTAGACATCTGCATTACCAAACTTTGCCTAACCAAGAAGGCCATGCAATTGAGGCCGCAAACATGACTCGGTCAATATGCTTGCTGAATCGATGTACCTATTACCGAAGCAACTATTAGGTAGTCAGCGACATTAACAAGATCTTAGGTCATGTGTTGTTCTGATCATCTGATTTACCTACGTGAAACTATAAAATCTTTCTTTTCTAGTACACATTGACGATATGAAAAAAAAAAACAATTCCAGGTTAATAGACCAAATACCGAATAAAATGGCTATCCGTTACGATAATAACATGCGGGTTTATTATTATGCAACTGCATTCTACCCCGCATCATAAAATAAAATTCCATTAAACACAATGTAGGTAGGCTTTATGATATTAGGTACTTCAACACAGCGACTTCTTTTTCTTGTATAGCTCGGTTTACGTGTTCTGGACTAGTGCCAAGCTTTCTCGATAAGCTTTCTCTAAATTGCTCCTTCACATCTTGTGGTTTACGTGCACTGTAATGATATTTATTTATTAACCATCATTTTATTTACTGTTGACTTGTAACTTATTGTCTACAATATACCTACAACACCGTTTTTATCGTTGCGTCAAAAAGGTGCATATCAAGTCAACACTCAAGAAATGAGGGTTTGCAGCGATTTGATCACAAGCGCAACAGAGCAAATTAGTTTAGCTATGTGGACACCGTACACTTACGATAGCCGTCAATTAGAACATTCGTCAATGCTTCGCTTTCCCCCAACACACGGTCGCGAATTCACGATTCATCATAAATGATGCAAACGCACGACGTGGACAGTGTCGCGAGACTGTCACCGGTAACATCGATGCATCAGCCCCAGCTATTATGAATCGTCATAAATGTCGATGCACGTGCGTTATTTGAATACACACTTTTATCGCTTCAAATGGCAGTCATGTGCATAGGCCTTTATTTTTACTTGCATTTTTATTGCAAAATTTCATGCGTAAACTGAAAATATGTCTCAATTTAAGTGCGTAAGTAATTGGATTCCTAATCAGTTGACACTATTAGTTTGTTATTCGATTTTATGGTCTGATTTCGTGGTTAGAGTACATTATCATTAATGGCTTTCCCAGCGAAGGAATATTTTCCCTCGCCCGAAACGGGCGAATCGTCACTTTTAAATAATATATATTTTCTATAGACGATTCGCACGAAATCATTTATTTGTGGGCGAATCGACAACTCCAGAAATACGTATTATTGGTAGGTATATTTTGAATTTTATGCAGTGTATTTTACAGTACACAAATTTTACTGCATAAAATTAAAAAATAATATTATTTAAAAGTGACGATTCGCCCGTTTCGGGCGAGTAATTTCCTGCGAATTGACCAATGAGCCTCCGGGCTGTCGATTTTACAATAAGTACCTATCTTAATTTTTTGCCAAGTAAAGAGATTTGGGTCAATTCAATATATCGGTATCGTCGATCAAATATAGCG
Organism: Agrochola circellaris; assembly: GCA_914767755.1. Lineage (NCBI taxonomy): Eukaryota > Metazoa > Arthropoda > Insecta > Lepidoptera > Noctuidae > Agrochola > Agrochola circellaris. Next base: position 10,644,476 of record OU611841.1, on the reverse strand, counting down.
ATACGATTTTATCTTCAGTGTTATACAGATTTTCTTAACCAAGTCACAGATAATATAATACCTACCACGTACCAAGTTAACCTTAGATATTATGCTACATTGAGATTGTAGAATAATACCTCTATCGCTTATAAAAGTTACAAGTATCTAACATTATTGTTGTATGAACAATTGCACATTTTACTTTCTGGAGAGTGCGTTCACACGCACGTCCCGGCTGGCATCCAGAATCCCTTTGTAAAAACTTTCGTTTGGTTCATCGAACTTACTTTCACCTATTGTTGTAGCACATGCTCTCATCGGAATGCACTTCAATTATATTTGTTAGCAAGTCCCACGTAATAGATATAATACTGATTGTATGTTATGTATTAGATATTAGTGCTTCTCGCTGGAAATGGAAATTAGCTTTCATTTCATAAAGATCTGAGCGCTTCACACATCTATAAAATTCTACGATGCCTCACGTGTGTATCTTGGAATTTATTCAGAAGTTAATGTAAATAGCGGGACACCCCGAGACACTTAATGGTATAGTTATAACAAATGGAATGGAATGAAATTATAACAATTCTTTTAATTCTTGGCACGCAACTCTCGTGATTGAATGAGGTTATGTTATTTTACTTTCATTCTTAAATTCATTAACGGAAGACAATAGGTAAGGTATAACGTAGAGCATATTTAATGTAAATTAAGTAGAGTTGAGTGTCTGCTGGTCGAGGTTGAGGGCGCGACGTGGTCATCGCTCAGATTTTTCTCATTTGCTATTCAGTGTCCGTGTCGCACAGCCCCAGCTATCTATAGTGAAGTATAAATAGTGTGAGTAGCCGGCCTGGACGCCGGAAAACGTGTACGCATATCTAAACAATTGGATTAATATTAACGATTTGGTGTGTTTTACCAAAAAACTACTTACTATCTTGTGTCAAATCAATTTTGGTTTTGGGGTGAGTAATAAGTGTATTTTTTTCTTTACTATAACGCTCATAAAGGTCTCTTATAACCGGCAAAACGTTAATGACAGCCAAAAACATGAACACAAAACAAAGTGGTACCTAACCTATAAACCTCTTTAAGTTTTCATATTTTCTATAACAGATGAATAAAAACTCACGGTAGGCATATCGCTCAATAGATTATGTCCATCATAACCATGAAATGCTTGGAAAATTACGTATCTACAAGTTATTCTTTAACAAATAGTAGTTGTTAGTTTGTTTGCTGGGAAGTGGAAAAACGCTAAGTACCGGCGCTGTAAAAACAAATAACGCTGAGTTGTATCCCTGAAACCGTTATCTTGTTTTAGTTTTACACAAGTGGTAAATATATGATGATGAATAAATAGAATCTACAGTTATTAGACGATTACGTTAATAAAGCACTTGTGAAAATCAGACGACAATTGACCTCACTGCCAGAGCTGTATGACGATTCCGATAAATAGACTGACCTCTTGTGTCGCTTCGACCCGTGCGATTACGCAGACGCTGAATGCCTTACGGTAATACAGATAATGTTATGCCCGTTCCAAAACAAACATTTATTGTTTTCGAACAACTAACCTTCATAAATGGGACAACATTTTCATTATAAGGAGGCATTCTTGGCGAACGACCTAAATAAACTACAAATTAAACGAACGTGGGCCCAGTTGCCTATTATCAAATTATAAAAGGTGGAATTGGTCCCTGGTCCCAGTTTCGAAGCGGGACGAGTTGACCCCTAACCCACTTCTTCCAGCAACTCCAACTTGAGCCCAAAAGAAAAACTACCTACCTGCCGTTTGCATATACAGATATGTACGGGATCCCACTAATTGCAATGTTAGTAGTCATTGTAGAGATCTTGTAAATTAGGGGTGTTTGGTAATTAATTATAACAGATAACATAACAACCCCTGTAAACCCCGAAGGCCTAGGCAGAAACGTTTCGTCACATTTATGTTTTAAGTCCCATGTAATATTATGGGACGAGCGAGCCCATTGCTGTCAAATCAATCTGCCTAGCCCTTTTCCCAACTATGTTGGGGTCGGCTTCCAGTCTAACCGGATGCAGCTGAATACCAGTATTTTACATGGAGGGACTGCCTAACTGACCTCCACAACCCAGTAACTGGGTAATACGATACACCTTTGTAATGCTGGTAGTCAGACTTTCGAACTGCTGACGACCCGTAACGACTGTCAAAGATCCAAGAATGAGAGCCGGGACCAACGGCTTAACGTGTTTTCCGAGGCACGGAGTAGTCTCGGTATGTAAAAATCACCCATCCACGGAACAACCCCGGCAAGCGTTGCTTAACCTGATGGATCGACCCGTGCGGCTGATATTACTTAGCCACGAGCTCCTTGCGAGCTTGTTGCTATCAACCGGGCAGATATCCAGACTCCGGGGTGCTACTGAGAAATGCCTGATGAAAAACGCAGTATTTCATATAATATCACATAAGTATAAAAAATCATAATTATAAATAGATAATAATTTAAATTTTGGTAGCTATACGAAAAACAAGCAAATATATCAGAGAAAACCATTCCTCAAATTCTCACGAGTTTCATTATCTTAAAAATAACTTATATCATAAATATCGTTTGTATGATTATGTATGAATCATACCGCACGCGAAAATGTGTTTGTTAGTAGGTAACTTATTTTATTTTTACGATCACTTATCAACAGGTCATTGACATACCTAGATAGGTCCCTACGTACCTATTTCATTTTATTTATACCTACAACTGTATGTGTAAGTACCTATGTAATTCCTGTTAACTATGTATTTTACTTTACATAGTGTTATGAATATTTGAATGGTAAACGAGTATTTTTATACATTAAAAAAGAAACTGCCAAGAGCGAGTCGGGCTCGCACAATTAGGCCCATCTCCACGACGACGCTACTGAAAAGTAACGTGTTACAAACTCAAATAACCATTGAATAGCCAGAATGTCACAGCACAGCACTAGTTTTTCAATGGCGATACGTACATGATGCAACCCATCGCAAACTAGTAATCGTTTTAATGACGCGTTAATACTTAGTAAAACGCGTCGTGGACGACGAGCCTTAATTAGGGTTCCGTTTCCGACTTTTCGTACCAAATTTTAACAAGCAGAACCAAAGTAGCTACTGACACTCAATATTAGGTATTACGGCTAAGGTAAGCACCGAACATTGCTCTACTTACGAAAAGGTAAGTCGAATTGAAGAACAAACTTAACTTTGCAGTTGAAAATAATATTCTCCCATACTACAGATAACAGCACGGTCGATGCTCCATCTGCAAATGCAAAGTACAAACACAAAGTAAAAGCTTTCGGATTTTTCCCTTTACTTGTGCTGTGAAACCTTGCTTCTTGCAAAATTTCAAGATTCTAGGTTAACGGGAAGTACCTACTGTATAGGTTTTGTGAGTAGCAAAATTTGTGACATAAATGGTCATGTCTTTTGATTACGTTGACTTAGATACTTGAATTTTTTCTACACCTCGAACCATCCTGAGACCGCAGGTCTTAGTATTTGATACCTATTAATTTCCATTTGATAACTCCACCCGTTCCTGAGAAAAGGGTCTTGTAGCAACACCCTTTTTCAAGTAAGACTGCTTGACAGACGGACAACAAAGTGGTCTCCTTTATGAACAATTTTTTCTTCTTTTTATAAAGGAAAAAATGGAACCCTGAAAACGAGACATGCGTGCTCGTAAAATATGAACAGTAATTTAAATCTTCTTAAAAAAAACTTTTTACATGCATTCGCAGTGTAGCTAAATAAATAGGAATCTACTGAAAGAAGTACAGTTGGTCGTAGTTCGTATAATATCTAGGTCAAATAATATACCGTAACTTCTTTGATCTAATATTTTATGGCGTAAGATGATTTTTTCTCATTTTTCACAGTCATAAATTATCGGGGTGACTAATACCAGCCAGTTCTTCTTTTTCGAGAAAGTTCAAGCCAAAACAGCTGTTTATCTTTAAAGTTTTGTTGCTTTTTGCATTGTTGATGAACAGAGGTGAGGGAAACCTTACGAAGCTGGGGCGTGTCCCAGGCGAGCAACAGACACAAAGCAGACTTGAGCACCTGAGTAGGCGCTCCTAACCAGGCTAGTGTGACAAGTCGCGCCAGTCGCAAGAGGCTCACGTGTCTTGCGTACGACATACCTACGTTATAAATTAATACGTTTCATCCATTGTGCGCTTTTATAATTTCTAACGTGCCGTTAAGTATTATGAATATCGTGGACGTCCACGTCCATAAAATTTATGGAAATACGTGTATGTTTTAATGTTATCTTGGGCGGAAATTTAAAAGCGTCTTATATGCGTCTTGTATGTCTTATATATATATAAGACATACATATATTACAGACATATATATATATATACTTATTATAAATTATTTCTAAGCTTTTACGTTATTAATATTTTACCAATTTTAATACTGAATAAATATTTATTATTTATTATTATATATGAAATAACCGAAGCACAGCGTCTTTATATATTTTCGTATATTTTACTTCCCTGTGTTATTGTGATACCGATGCCGTCCATGTCCACGATAATATCGTCACGTTAGAAATGATAAAAGTGCACAATTTGCATACACAACATAACATCACGCCCTTAACCCGCGAAGGATTAGATAGAGTTCTACCTATAGTACCTACACCCATATTTCGCCAGTTATGTCGTTAGCACAGTTTAATCAAAATATTATTTGTTTGTAGTGATTGATTATAAAACAAAAGTTAATCTAGAATCTACATTCCGGAAACAATACAAATCTACAAATGTTATCAAGGATTGATTTGTTTCATCAGCACTGCATTGTGTTGTAAGTAATGCATCTAACCATGTTACGAGATGTATGTATGTAGATACATAAAGATAAAAATTTGTTACATTTACGTTATTCAAAATATATAAGAACAATGGACAAGGTGTTATGGCCAGCTGCGTAAATATTTAAAATTGCGATAATTAAATCAATGTTAGTTAATTGATATCCTAGCGTTAAAAAACTGCACCTCTGATAATGTATTAAAATATGTGAAAGGAATGCTCCTTTCACATCTTTTGTAAGTTGTGGTCGGCTTATTGGTACCCGAAAGAAAACTGTTAACAACCAATAAAAATAATTAATATGAATACAGTAATTTTAAAGGTCTAATTATGTAGAACAATAGTTGTTAAGGGGGATAATCTCAGTTCGCTGTCCGTTCAGAGATATAGATAAAATCTTTATTAACATCAACAGTTTTGTAAAAAAAATATCGTCACCAAATGGCGGACCCCGGTTCGGATCCTGGCCGCCGGCAAATTTTGTGCGGACCTTTAATAAACGGTTAAACTTATATATAAAGTAAAACTTAATCTAAAATAACTTTTTTTTTTTTTTTGCTTTTCCGCAAGCAAGAAATGATGATTAAGAGATGATTAATTAAGTACTTACTTTGTTATTTTTGTTCTTTACATAATATTTTTATTACGTAATAAAAAAATATTCAGGTTTCTCTTCGTTTTGATTGATATTTTTAATCTTGGTTGTTAGTAGGTAATCTACCAAACGGACAGCGATTTTCATAATTATAATTTTTTATAATGAACCCCCAATGAAACTGATTGGTGATCCCTGGACTAAAATATTGAAAAAAATTTACATGCCAGAAGATTTACAAAAAGCCCGACCGCAACTAAACGATATTTTTTTTTTACAAAAGTGAGCATGTCGTAGAGTCGTGAACTTGTGACCCTGACTCAATACTCAGGGTCACAAGTTGTGCCAATGCACTCGAGTCATGTGCTCGAGACTACGATACAAAGGTAAGTTAAGCGTAAATCAATAGAGATAGAGACGTGAATCTTATGTAAACAAAGTTGAATGACAGTTACAATAATAAACTTTAACGCGTAGTCGTAAAATTATTTTCTATCCAGATTTCTGCAGATTGATTGCTAGACGCCCAGTCGCAAACGATTTTTTTTTTTTTTTTGTGACTATCTTCTTTTTATAAATGACTCTACCAATGACAATAAGGATGCTAGGCTAAGCGAGGCTATGCAAGAATCGTAGTAAGTCTGTAGTTCTGTAATTTCTGCCTATGCCATGGGAAAATGGCGTGAGTTTATACAGTATGTCTTCCAAAGTCCAGGTTTAATTCACCGTTAAGCCTTATGCAGGCTGGCGCGACGCGACATCGGTAATTGTTCTACCGTGAAGTTTTCTTAGAAATTGTTTTGTTAGAGTCGCGTCGCGCCAGTCTGTTTCAAAATCATACCTATCGGTCATATAAAGGTCGATCTGGGTTTCGAAATGAGAATGAGATTATGTTAGTTTATAAGAACAAATATTATATATTCATATAACACAGTAGTTCTAGTTCAGTAGGTGAACGAAATGCATAACGTTTTTATAAATATAGTTTTACAAAAACGTATTGAGTTGTCGTGTTTAAATAAAATACCAAATTGTATACCAACCCATGTATTTATTATACCAGTTACTGTAACATGAGGAAAAATTTGCTGCGTAATAAAGAGCGTAATTTTATAAATATTTATTATGTTTTTTTTTCCTTTATGACAAATAGGCACTAGGTACCTATTATACTAATGTATGTAATAATAGAAATCACAAATTGTAACAATGACAGCTACCGCGTCATTCCAGCAATTTCAATTTTAAGTAATTTCTGTTAGATTGCAGATTATTTGCGCTACAATACTAACAAATCATTACATAATAATTTAAAAAAATACAGTTACTTTTAGTCTTAGGCCGTTCTTTTCTGCGAATTTTGTGTAAAGGCGACTAAGGGTTTTGGTAAATCCAGGTAAGATACATAGGTCATTACCAAGTAAAACCAACATACTGTACACCGATCTCCAAATGCCAGGCGTGGTGATTCTGGCAATCTAATTAAGTAATAAGTCGGTAGATAGGTACCTACCTACCTACGTAATGATCGTGGATAATATGTACTTAAATAAGTAACTTGATGTTATTCTAACGACCTTAATCTATAATCTATATATTATAAACATTATTATAAATTAGGTCGCTATTCGCATGTTTGCATGACCGCGTTGTTCTTCTAAACTACGCAACGGATTTAAATGTGGTTTTCATCGTCATTTAGAGAATTTATTCCAGAATGTTTATATTATTAAAAAAACTCGAGATTTCTCTATTATAATATAATAAACAAATCTCGATGTTTTGTCAAGTCGTAAAAACTGTGCGAGGCAGGGGCGGATTCCATTTTGCCGAATTTTCCATTTAGATATGGAAAATTCGGCAAAAAGGTTATCATCAGTTGATACCTCAACAATAAAACAAACGAACATGCGGAATTGCGGACGTACTTGAATATGTATAACAAATACAATATTTGCGTGCGTAAAGGAAGGCATAAAACCTACAAACCTATAAAACATGATACTACTGAAGTAAGTAGTTTAAGTCACGCAATCGATAGCTCTAGGTTCCATCCCTCAGACACAGAACAGTAGGTACAAGGTACTGAGATAATAATAAATGACGAACTGAAATGAACAATGAATTCCTTGTACTTTGGTGGACGTGGACGGTTCGATCAACTCCTTTGTTTTGAAACGAGGCAGCTGTGTGGGACTCACATCGTATTATTTAATTATTTTTAACACGAAATAATTAGTTACAAATAGCCTTAAATACGATTTGGAATTCAAGTGCTTTTCTGGCAGTGTAAAATAAGTACCTACGTCGGTACTTTTTAAACTGCACTAAAAGTTTAGCATAATCAGCCCATAATGTTCCCATTTCTAGGACACAGGCCTTCTCTCCGTGAGAGGGTGGATCGTAGTCCACCACGCGGGCCCAGTGCGGGTTGGTGGATGCCACATGTCTTCGAATTTTCGGTTCTAGGATATGTCAGTTTCCTTCACCACGTTGAGAGCAGTGGTGATGAATTAATTTACACAAAGTGATGTGCCTGTCTAGATTCGAATCTATGACATATGTAACTCGCAAGTCGTGGCCGTTTCCACTGGGCTAACACTGCTCTCATGGCCTATGGTAAAGATTATTTTTGTTTTGTTGAACATGGAACGCCATATTTCCACGTGGCAACTTGAGTAAGAGATTTTTTAAATAATTTACTAAATAGAAAGTTGCTTTACATTTTCGATTCGATTCGATTATCAGGCAAACAGGCTTGCGTTCCCGATGTTTGGCCGGCGACAGGCAACCACGAACGCGAACGTTGGCATTTCCACATTATTTCGCGACACTGATCCGATGCATACAAGTGTTTTTATTATAGCTTGACCCAAGGCGAGCTTGCTTTCCAAGATGACGCAAGAACTTAAACGCATCCTTATATAAACAACTATCCGAAGTCGTGTTTTTTTAAAGATTAAGTTTGTTGACACGATTGTGACCGATCACCATAGTTGGATAAAGGACCTTCCCAAGTTTCGCCGCAATTACCTTTCGCCCCCTATCTGTCATCCTTTCTAACACGGGATCGCCGCTTTATCTACGAGTTTCCTTTAATTAACTGGACTAATCAGCTCCAATGGTTATCCTTATTGGTCCTTGGCGATTGTCAGTTTGCCAATTCTTCCTATGTACTTACGAGTATAAGCTAAATTATGTTTTTTCTAATGTCTAATCTCGAGAAATCGGACACAGATTGCAGTAAGTATTTGGTCCTCAAATATTGCGACCATAGAAATATAAAAAATCTATGATTGCGACGATACGCCTAGGTACAGCTCAGTTCAAATAATTCAATTTGTTTATTCCTGTAAAATTTGGTCTTACGAAGTTTTTTGAAGAATATGAAAAGGAGGCCTAATTACTTATGGTTAAAGCAAGGCATGATTGTTTGTAAAATATTTCCGCATGAGCCGTCTTCTACAGTCGTTGATTTCAACATTTTATGCGATGTTCTACCGATACCTACTACTCAGCTAATCTTGACAGTTCCCTATTAATTATGCAAAAATGTAGTTTGTTATTATTAATATAACGACAGGCTGGAGGAAGCTACCGCTACGATGTGTCAAACCACAATTTGCTTTTCCCCGGTCGTTACCATGTTTTGCTAAACATATCAGATATAAGCAGACCCTTTCCTATGTAGGAAATGATGGTAAAGCTGTTATAATTGACTGTGTTTTAAGTGACTCTCTTGTAATTAATTATTTTTATTGTAATAAGTATCTTGTTTCATGATTGGTATAATTTGTGAAATGGAGCAATTACTGGTAGAGAATTAGAATTCCGTAAACTTTATTAATTTTTGGGAATATTTTTCTAATTTTAATTTAATTGTCGAATCCATTCCCATTTGTCATTGAGGATTATTTTTGCGTACCAAGTGGGTATTAAAATTAGGTGTAGGGAAAGAGATACTTCAGAGAGTTTGGTTCAGATTCTTGAAAATATAGTTAATTAAGCATTTTGCAAGAACTGGAAAGCAAAATAATTTGCCATTGATTAGGAATAAGGCATGATACATGAAGAACACTGTTCGAATAGGTTGGTTTGATTGTAAGTCAAATCCGGGACACCTTGAAGCACGTTTAAGTTGTGTTTAGGTACTTACCTACTCAACAACTGAATTACAATAAAAATAGCACATCGTTGAAATTGTTACGGCCATTTATATTCTATAGGGGTTCATACAAAACGTTCCATTATACCTACTTATTAATTCTGAACACACTGAGACTCGCCGTTAACCTCCTTTGGCTTGCCAGAAAGAAAGTAGTTGCATTGCAATCACTTTGGTTTCAATGACATGATTCGCCAAAATTTTAAGAGAGGTTGCTTCAAAATTAATAATAAGTATCATATAAATAATTGCGTATTAAATACATAAGTTATCATGTAAGGGCTCTCCCTTAAATATTAACTTACCTTTGTTATTTTGTAATAAGTATTTGAATACCTATGTATTCAAACAAATATATAGAGACAACAGATACAACAAACAAACAGACAACAGATATATAGAGTAAAAGTAAGCTCATAAACGAATTACTAATGTATATCTCATTGATTTATATAGCTGTATTACCTACATAATTAAGTTAGCGCCCGACCTAAAGAAAATATTCAGAAACTCTCAGTAGGTTCTGAATATTTTCTTAGAGTAAAAAGTTATTTTAGAAGAGACATAATGATTTAAGATTAAGTATGACTAAGTTATATTTTAGTATTCATCTTATTGCCTTTTACGCTTACATAAGACTTGTTTAAAGAGACTGTTTACTTGAGAAAGTCACACTGTAAGCGATCACATCACAAGCTGAGCTACCTACATTCAGTTACGGAAAAATAACTGGATTCATCACATCTCACAGCATCATCATTTGCAAACAAATACGCACAAATGAGTACAAACGTGACTCTATAAGAAATGTTGGGAATTTGTAAACAAATGGATTTCACTTTTTTCGATACTAAACAAAGATAAATGGTTACGGCTAAATCTTTAGTTTTACTAACAGTAACAGCTTTAGCTTTACTATATGCTAGTTACGCTCTCACCAAAGATAATTCAACAAGTTTAAAAACTGTTTCCGCTTTATTATAAATGTACTCTATAGTGCTGTTTCATGTCCTGTGTATCCTGAATATGGATTTGGAGCATTTCAACCGTTTAAACGGTTGTAATGTCATTATTCTTTTTAAATTAAAAATACCACATGGTTTGTTTAACTACGAATGTCATTTTATATATTTACTTATATATTTTAATTTATTATTTTATTAAAATATAGGTTCTTATGAGTATGAGTGAGCAGCAACCTAACCGGGGCTAAAAACTATAAATAAATCCAATCCAATCACTCTTTTAGTATTTCTCATATTAATATAGTCTCAATGTGTTTGTATGTCTTCTTTATAATAAGGTTGGTCTGAATCTAAAATTTGAATTAAGTTATTGTTTAGGCTACTTCTGCCGCCACTAAAAAGATTTGGCATACCTACCTAACTACATAACAGTAGTTCCATGACCATATTTTAGTCGTTCAGTTGCTTATTTCGGTTTCCACTGTAATAAAGGATATCTACTTAAAAGGAACCCTTTTATTATTATATAACAAGGTTTATAAGGAAATGGCTACTTAATTGTTGTCATTGTTTATGCTTAGTATGAGTAGGCTTATGAGTAAACTAAACAAAGGGGAGTACCTACCTACTACCTATCTATAGCTACGAGTCAGAAGCGAATTAACAAAGCGGCTCTCATCTCAAGTGGCTCACGCAAATCAGATCAGTAGCGAAAATCGTATCCAATAAGCGAACAAAATAACAGTCCGCGTCTCGGTAACTTGACGTCGTTTTGGTGAGAAGTGGGACATCTGACTTTCTGACCTACACACGGTATTCTTGGATCTTGAGTTACCGGGCAATTTTGAGTGCCTATCGTATCGAATTAAATAAAAAAGAAGTTATGAGGCGGCTAGTAGCAATCGTTTTTCCTGTGCATTGTGAAAGTTTGCAGTAACTTGGTGAATAATTTGCAATGATAAAATGTTTTGTACCAAACTCACCGTAACTGAAAAGAAGTGGTCAGTCCCTCACATGAAGTATGTCCAAAGGCGAAGCAAATGCGTGCTGATCAGTGAGCGAACAACATTTCACTCGTTTTCGTGTTGAACAAATAAAAACGTCGCATTCACATACTAATTAATTTTCGAGAGAAACTGCGCGACGTACGGTATAGCGCGCATACGGATAGCTGTGTGACAGAGCACTGAGGTGTGTGTCGGACGGAGCCGCAGCACGTCCGAGCGAACGAGGCGAGGAGGTGGGCGAGTGACCACAACCGCACGCGGCGCGCGCAGTGAGAGTTGTGCCTTCCCCCAGTTGCGTGTCGCAGGCACCACGCAGAGCATCGAAGGTCGCGACTGCATCCGCGAGATGCTGCATATGCACCCGTATCCCACCAGCACCGCGCATCTGGGACCGCGTCTCGGTCGCGGCACTCACAACATTAGTCACGGGATAAGCGAACGTATATACACAACAATTTTAGCAACCGCCAACAACCAACATCCGCATAAAACTTTTGTGTCAATCATTCTGAATTTAAATTACCAATGTACATGGGTGCATGATGTAAACATCCCGCGGTCATTGCTCGGTTCCAACGAGTGAATGTTATCGTTTTTTTATATAATTAGTTCATAAAGCATAAACATGTGATGATAAATTGATAACAAATACTATTATTATTTTTCTGTAGGTACATCTCTGTCCAACCCTTCCGGGAATGCAGGCGTGATGTATTTGTATTTACCTATTTTAATACTATACACACGAACGAAACATTACAAAATGTCTTTTCACTATTCACTCCTCATCCTACCTTGCTCAGTTTTAATGAGGTTTGTTACCTACCTGCATATGGCCATTTTCATTATCACACAATTATACAGGGTGGCCCGTTTATAGTGAGTGGTCCAAAAACCGATTTTTAAGAAGTCTCTCTCCAAGGGCTTTCCGAAATACCCCCATGTATGTTGCGCGATAACTTATAGTTTAGGAGAGAACTTAGCTTAAAAGGAAACATTTTGTTCTACAATTTTTTTTTCGAGATTTTCTGACCCTAAAGTTATACAGTGTGGCAAAGACTTCTTAGCAGCTTTTAAAACACTTATGGACCATAGCCACTGGCCTACTATCACGGACTGAAACGGTTAAAAATTTAAATTTGTCTCAAAAATTTACCGGTTTAAAATAAGGGTTAAGTTATACCGATACCTTTTTAAATAAAGGTAGGGCTAAACCGTTATTTAACCTTTACACGATTTCGGTACCGAAAATGTGAGACGGCGAGGCGCGGGTGCGCGGGGGGTTCGAACACGTTAGAAATTGTGTATTTATGACGGTTTAGGTACTGCTACCGATACATTTATAAAGGTACCGATACTTCTACCGTAATATACTGGTATGCATTTCCAACCTCAAAATTCCGCTACTGAAAAAAAGAACGGTATCGAAATATTGAGGTAACCCTTATATAACGGTATGACGTCATACCGAAATTTAAAGGTACCTTAATTTTGAGTAATTCAGTCCCTGCCTACTATACAGGATGGATTTTTGAGATGGGGCTGTAAGGGCAGCTACCATAACCGTTGTAGCTACAGGAAAACGGTCCTAACCTTTTTGAAACGTATGGATTCACTGATTTTGAAAAAAAAGTACAGTCAGCAAGAAAATGGACAGTTTTCACAAAAACTTTTTGGATGCCTACCGCTCCTGTTTCATATAAGAATAAAAAAACTCAATCGGACCAACTGAGGTACTAGAAAAGTCAGAAATTGCAAAAAAAACGATTTGCATCGAGATTCCAACCTACTTGTTACGGTGGATAGACTTACGATGAAAATTAACAAAAAAAAAAAAAACTTCGAACGAATACGAGTTATATTTTTATTTGCTATGAGAATAAGATAAGTTTGTTGCTTGTGATTTTTGTATGGTAGACGTTAAAAAGACTGTCCGCTATAAAAGTCAGAAAACCCAAAAAAAATGTTGTAAGGAAAATTTTAAAAAAGGTTTTCCTAAGCAACAAATTTTATTCTCAAATCAAATAAAGTTGTAACGCGTATGTATTCGTTCGAAATACCATTTTTTTCTTTATTTTCGTTCAGTCTATCCATCGTAAAAAGTAGGTTTGTAAATCTCATTTCTTACGACATTATACGGGAAAAGTTTCTTGCAATTTCTGACATTTCTAGTACACAAACCTCAGTTGGTCCAATAGAGTTTTTTTATCCTAGTAAAAAGTTTTCACAAAAACTTTTATTGATGCCAGTCGATACTGTTCTGCCATTTTCATTTTCCATTTTCTTGCTGACTGTATTTTTTTTTCAAAATCTGTGAATGCAGATCAAAAAATTAAGGGCAGTCTTCTAAGACCGTTTTCCTGTAGCTACAACAGTTGAGATAGCTGCCCTTACTGCCCCATCTCAAATATCCACCCTGTATAGTTATGTAGGTAAGTTAATATTTAAAAGCTTCCAAGTTCGTCGTTCGCATTTTCGTGCTTATAAATTTATGTATCAATGCACACGCAATTTGTTTATGATAGTTATTGCTACAAAATACGTAGTTTCTAGTAAAATGAAAATTTCATCGCCTCAACAAGAATAAGTCAAGACAATGCGCAAAACTTTGAGCAAAATTACCTAACAATGCCTCTACCGTTAAATTATTGACACCATGAGAGAACAGATGTTCGTTCAGTTGCACGTAGCACGTGTCACTCTTGAGCGAGCACGGACCTTGGCCGCTGGTACACCAACCCTATTATTTCATCCCTTTCTACCAGCCTTGCAGCTGTATTATTAATCCCTTTCGCACACTGGTACGACGTACGGGGTGCTGGTGTTGGTGTAAGGTTGTTAGACGTTGTCACCGGCAACGGTAGTCCGATACACGGCACGCGGCTGCATAGCGACCTGACGTGTTCAATAACTTCCACTTGACAATATTTTAAATTCATAGTTAAGTATTGAGAAGTGTTTTTAAAAGAACATGAGCTTCATCACTCCATGTAAGTGTTACTTGACAGTTAAATTGTTTTATACCTACTTAGTGTTTACAAAAAATCTGTTGAAGTAGTATCTAGAGTCGGTGTTGAAATGCTGGTTTGACCTACAAATTGTTCTTGACCTACCGTTTATCTTTATTATTTATTTAGAATTATGTTTAGAACTGTGCTGCAAACTTTTGCCCAGCTTGTTTGTGTACTTCATATACATACCTACCCACTAGATGTTTGTTAGATATCATAATTAAATTAAATTAAATCAAATATGCAGGTATAAATGTCCTTTACACAATTTATAAAATGTACGCTAATAAAACAACCAATTGTAGGTGAACCGTTAAAATGTTTTGTGAGCTAGACGCTACTCAATTCAAACTATTTGTTAAAAAAAACAACATGCAGTGGGCGTTTGATCAAATGTATAAAATTTACTAGATTTATGAATAGTCTTTTACTTACATTTTTTATTGATAAATGCATCTGTCATTTCAGACTCAAAACTAAACTGATCGTATTTCCTACTAAAAGTTATTTATTTTCTATAATGCCAAGCGATCGTAAAAATATACAGTACATATTACCAACCTCTCTAACAATTTGAAAGAGGGCGCAATACACCACGTTAGCACAAATTATGTAACACCTGTCGGTGGTTCACGTGCACAGCAGTCTAGGGTGAAACTTTTTTCTAGGTATGAATAAAGGAAGTCGTTACTTAAACGTCTGCTGAATTTCAAACATAGAAATTGCCATTATCAGGGAAGCCGAAAGGGATCGCATTATATAAGACTCTCGCCACTGATGTAGTATTTATGTACTTAGCTAGACACTCCTGACGTCGTTTAATCAAAGTAGATTGCAAAGCCTATTATCACAAGAGCTGGTTAGCAATATTTCTACCGAGAACGCACTTACATAAGATAGTAAACCACCGAATCGATTCAGACAAGTGCTACTAGGATCCTGGCGTCCTAGGTTCTATTTTGGGTGACTTTTCGGCGAATCTCAATATTATGGGGTTGCGTTGGGTACCGATCACAAAAAATGCGTCAGACACCGTAAATCGGCGTGAACGAAGTTGGGAAACTGCCTAACCTTTTAGGTTACAAACGTGATGAATGTCAGGCATGACTTGTTAAATTATTATGTGTTTATATACATATATATAGAGTCTCCTTATGGATTTCGATAACGGCGACCTTTTGAAATTAATATTGCCTAGCGTGTGCCCTAGTATGACTCGCCAGACCGAATTTAGTTTTCTCCTGTACCTACTATACCTTTAACTCTGCCGGCCAACTCTATTTCATTAGTTGTGACCTGGTATTTATGTGTTTACAATGGAATGGAAGTGCTTAAAGATAGGAAAGGAGAATGTTACTAAAGTCAACCTTGTTTTGCTGCTGACTTCCCTTAAAATAATAATAAATTAAGGCAGACTTCAGTTGGCTGTAAACGATATCATTTACACACTTCATTACCGCGGATTATGTTACTTCAATCTAATTGAACGAACCCTTCTTTTAGGTAACCCCTCTGTTAAAGTTAGGTCTTCCTCGCTGTCACGAGAGAATTACGAATTAACTGCGTAAAGATGTTTATAGGATATTAACGTTATTTATCTACATCGTCAACGTAGGCGTAGCCAGCCGAGACAGAAAATAATGTTCTGTATTTCTTTTTTGTAAACGATAGAACTAACGCCTTTCCGCACGCCACTTTGCATGATCTATGAATCCTGCCTGAAACCTATATTGCTTCAGACAGGACAGAATGTCTTTGTAGATAGGAGTTTACTTTACTTGCGTTCATTCAGTTGAAAGATTGAAGTAACGCTACTAATAAAACCCACGATATACGTAAATGAAGGTAGGTACCCACTAGCAACACACGTTGTAGTTAGAAATTAGTTCATGATCCCTATTTTTGTTTCAGGATTTAAATAATGTTTATTTATAAAAGTAATGACAAACAAGCACTTTATATAGGACAATAATGATATTATCAGGGAGTTTTGATGACTCCATAACAACTTCTGGTAACGTCGAGAGATCGATTAATTTGAACTCGCTGTACTGTTCCCATCTTTGGACGAATAGTTATTTACGTAGTGCAATTATTACAGCACCGCCTAAAGATAGAAATGTTATAACATACTGTTATACATGTAAAGGTAAAATAAGAAAATATGAACTGAAGCCACCAAAAAACTTCACGCCACATAATCATTCCACTCCTAACAAAGACATTACAATAGAACAAGATGAAAATGAACTACAAGCAAGCCGTATCGATATAAACATAAGCCAAGCAGTTTGTTCATACAACAAAAGCTTTTCAAGAGACTCAGAGCCCACAAATGTGGAGAATAAACTACGCATTCCTTCCATATCACAACAGATTGATTCCAGCTTTAGACAAAAATACACTTCTTACGAAATGGATTCAAATAATTCAAGGCGACAGAGACTGAGAAAAAGCCTGAGAGGTTTTGGGTGCATAATTAATTTTGCTTCGGCTGATAGCCCTGTAAAAAAGAGAACTCAAATACAAGCCTGCTCAATAAGTGTGATGATTGTAGCTATCGTGATAATAAGTTTTATTTTGGTCAATTTTACTAACCCTAATTTTAAAGGTATGACCAACAAAATTAGTACAACCGTAGTGCCAACAAAAAATATAGATATCAATGAAACAGCGGCAGCTATTACTAATGTTTATTTGGACCTGCCACCAGTGACAGAGACAAATTCTGCAGAAGAATATTTTACTACTACAGATTCTGCCAGCACTTTTAGCACTGAGAACTCTACATTAATAAACGTTATATCAAAAATACGTAAGAATATAAGGACATATCCAAAACATTCAAGTAAGCAGGCGGATGAAATTGGAAAACCTAAAGATGTCAATAACCGAGATTTGTCTCAAAGATTTTGCTCGTGCCAAAAAAACGAAATCTGCATGTTAGATGAAAACAGTGGCACATCCGTGTGTAGAAAGCCAACAGATAATGATGACCCAACAGGTACGTTAACTTTAATCACCACCTTTTAATTCAAATTCGACTTGCACTTGCAACAGTGGTGATTTTAACAATATTTCTTATGTAACCACCATTCATTTCAAGTTTTATCAACCATTTTCAATCACAGGTGCTCCGAAGATATATTTGTTTATTATGAATTTTATATTTGTACCCCAGGTTGTGGAGGATTGTGCGCCCTAGAGACGGAAGCTTGTCAACTAGTGGATAAGGCGCGAGGAGTACGCGTGTGTCGCTTGCTGACACTTGTGACGTGCTCAGCAGATGAATGGCGGTGTCGTAATGGTCTCTGTGTCCCCGCGGAAGCCCGATGCGATGGTTCTATTCAATGCTATGACCGATCTGATGAAACATACTGTGGTAAGATGTCTTACCTGCATACATACAGGGTGTCTCAAACGTAGTGGTCCAAAGGCAAATGGGTTAAAGTGGAGGTGGCCACCTATCATTAAAATTTTTAAAAGTTGGGATATTATCAACACTTCAGAAAATTTTGCTAAATTAACAATTTTCAAGAAATTTTACACTTAGACTTGGTATTTTCGACCTTTGAACAAAATTTTCGACGTAGCGAGTTCAAATCCGTCTGGAAGATGCCTTGATAGTGTAGCCAGTGTAGGTACAATATTATGTTCCTATTAACGTTATTTTCTAACTTTTTATTAAACTTTAGATAGATAGATAGAATATTCTTTATTATGGTACAACATACAAATTACAGAAATAGCGAAACTTACTAAACCCAGATTTAAAAAAAATTAAGTACTACCGAGTACGTGCACATAACTTTAATCCGCACATAACTTTGATCTTAGTTATTACCTACTTTCTATTTATTTTGAAAAACTACCTTACGTATGGGTGCCTCGGCTTATGCCTCTGTTTCAGGCCGCGACAGTAATGTATTTTTTTTTTTACTTTTGCTGTGAACCTGCGTAAGCCTTCACAACTTTTGTTGTCATTACCAAAAGCAGATTGAACAAATGAGATATTTTTAGGGTATAGGATGTAGGTTATAGGATTCCGCAAACGGATCCTAATAAATGATTACTAAGCCTCCGCTGTTCGTCCATCCGTCAATCTGTCTGTCAGCGGGCTGTTATACCTATCTCATGGAACGTAATAGGTAGACATTTGAAATTTTCACAGATTGTGTATTTCTATTACATTTGTTGCCCCAAAAATATCTCTTTTGTTCAATCTGCTATTGGTAATGATATCACAAGTTGTGAAAAAAAAAGAATTAAAAAGAAAACACCTGGACCGAAGGTCACGTTTAAATGTGTTAAAATTAAATAGTTAGGTACTCAACGATTTTTAGAGATGTTTTGGTAAAATTTGCGCTAAATGTTTTTCGGATTTATCGACCTTCTTATGAAACCCATATTTTTTTAAAGTTCTTATTAAGCTATCTCTATGAAAAAAAATCCCAGTCTTACTATCAGTAATTAAGGTAAATTGTAAAGCTATGTGCACGTGCACGTGTGTCGGTAGTACATTTTTTTATCTGGGATTAGAAAGTTTCGCTAAAGTTTAATAAAAGTTTTAAAACACAAGTAAAAATAAAATCTGAAGCATTGCAGAGCCACACTGAACATAAATAGGAACATAATCTTGTACCTACACTAGAAAAGGCATCTTACATTCAGATTTGAACTCCTTAAATCCAAGTGAAAGTGTAACATTTCTTGAAAATGGTTAAAATAGCGAAATTTTCTGGACTGTTGAGAATATCCCAACTTTTAAAGTTTTAAATGATATGTACCTCCGCTTTACCCCATTTGCCTTTAGACCGCTACGTTTCAGACATCCTGTATAGAGCTAATAAAACTATGCTGCGCCTAGACTTCTTGAGTTTTGTATACCTATAAAATAAATTAACGTTTACTATACCTCAACAGAATGCGATTTAACGAAGCAGTTTCGCTGCGGGCACTCTATATCTTGTTTCTCACACATAAAATTATGCGACGGAGTTATTGATTGCTGGGATGGATACGATGAAGTCAATTGCACAACTGGTAAGGACGTTTAACTGTTTTAATTCTGCTATTTTCATTTATAAATTTTACAAAACTGTTCCAATAACCGAACTGAAAAATGTATCGCAACTTTTTAAGTGGGTTATTAAATGAATGTGCTCATTCAGACCTAACGGGGCTTCCTCTATCCACTTCCTCTTCATAGAAAACTACAGCACAAAATAATCAATTTGAACATGAGACATCACGTGGTTTTATAATAGCTAGGTGCATTATTTTATGAAGTTACCTACCTATTGTAACGTGTAGTTCTTTTATGTCTATGAACTTATAAGCTTCGAAGTAGCGATTAATAGTACCAGCTAGAGATGCCTTTAGATTTATCTTGATCACGGATTATATGTTAATTATAGAATGTCCTGCCGACCAATTTACGTGCACTGACGGCCAGTGCATTTTGAGTTCAAGATTCTGTGATGGGCTGGCGGATTGTGCAGACGGTAGTGACGAACCCGACGGCTGTGGCGGTAGCTGCGGTGCGCATGAAACGCGTTGCAAGAATCAACGTTGCGTGTCGCGTGCTGTGCAATGCGATGGTCATGACAACTGTGGCGACCTCACTGACGAGTTGCATTGTTCTAAATAGTTCCAGTATTTCAGGTGGACCAGTCATAATAAAGTGTAAGTACAGTCAACGGCACATCAGTGGTAACACTTAAACTTCGAAAAACACCGAATAAACATCTTATGCTTGGCATAAACATAAAGGCGCTGTCAATATCCAAATGTTACATCTGATGTGCGGTTGACTGTAACATTACCGATTTAATACAATTTATGAGAACAATAAAGATTTTTTGAACAAACTGATTTTAATCATTTTTTTCGGTTTAGTTTTTGCTGACACTAAGAACTGCTGTCTCTACTTTTTATATGCATTATCGCAACCCCAGTAAAGCCTACACGCCACGCCACGGATCTTTGTGTCTGTAAAGTTCGCTGCAGACGGGATTTTTTAATTAAATTTATGGGCTGTGCATTAGAAGCATTTTTTTATGCCTTTCTCTGTCATTTTTCGGATTTCTTCTACTTCCGATGAAATTATACATACAGGGTGTCTAGAACGTAGTGGTCCAAAGGCAAATAGGGTAAAGTGAAGGTGGCCACCAAACATTTAAAAAAATTTAAGCTGGGATATTCTCAACATTTCAGAAAATTTCGCTAATTTAATCACTTTCAAGAAATTGTACACTTTCACATCGATCTCACGACCCGTTGAACAAAATTTTCGACGTAGCGAGTTCAAATCTGGGGTCTAATCCTTTAACGAGATCCGTAGTTTTAACCGAAGTTACGGGCGTGTCGTACTCCGTGTCACACGGTATGTCCGTATGGGAGCCGGAGTACGAAGCGCCCGTAACTACGGATATCACCTAGGGAGTAGACACCAAGGTGTCTTCCAGCCAAGGCTGGAAGATGCCTTGATAGTGCAGGTACAAGGTATGTTCCTATTTACTTTCAGTGTGGCTCTGCAATGCTTCAGATTTTATTTTTACTTGTCTTTTCACACTTTTTTATTAAACTTTAGCGAAACTTTGTGCACATTGCTTTAAAAAGTACCTACCTTAATTACCGATAGTTAGCCTGGGAAAATTTAGCTTAATGAGAACCTTTAAAAAATATAGGTTTCTGAACAAGGTCAAAAAATCCGAAAAACTTTTAGCTCTCATTCTACCAAAACATCTCTGAAAACTCAACGCTTTTTAGAGATGTTTTGGTAAAATTAATAATACTTGCGCGTCAATCTGAGGTGACCAGCGGCGATCTACAGGTCAAACTTGTACCGCGTCGTCGGAGCTGGACTTAAACAATGAGGAGTGGGCCGACCGCCCCTGGACACTGCTGCTGACAACTCATCAGAACATACAAATAAAACATCAGAATCCGGCCAAATAATACATCTTCCCCATATCTCTTTTGGATTCGGATTTCCCCGTACTGTCCCTGTAAAAAACACTATATCACAAAAAAAACACGGGTTGTGTTCGTTTTTTTTGTATAGCTAACTTCACAGACACCAAGTACGTGGCGCTGGCGCGTCCTGTACCTAAGTTACTAAGAACAGTAACTATTGGGAATTAAACTACTGGGAATTTTTATTAACCTTAGGTGGCCTACTGACTGCCTCTAACCATTATTTCGTATGACAATGAGAAGTCTGCGTAAATTCG
This sequence comes from Agrochola circellaris, assembly GCA_914767755.1. NCBI lineage: Eukaryota > Metazoa > Arthropoda > Insecta > Lepidoptera > Noctuidae > Agrochola > Agrochola circellaris. The sequence goes on along the minus strand of OU611841.1, from coordinate 10,622,647 downwards.
ATGTTATTCGCGGCAAATGCTTAGCAAGCAAAGCATCATTCGATTATTTTTTTACAATCAATTGACTTGGAAAAATAAGTGTCTAATATAATCTGAAAAACGTGAACGTGAACAATACAACATACTCCAATTTTATTCCGAGTCCCACTAGTTTAAATAATAACTTACTGCCAGTTGCCTTGCACCGAAAGAACTTTGAATACTGTAGGTGGTAGGTATATAATGTAGGTACCTACATAGGTACCGTACCACACACACATTTATTTATATTACATCCTATCACAGGTAGATAGGGCTGACCCGTTGATCTCGTGTTCGCAAGCGCGATTGCTAAGCCTGAGATCTGAGCTGGGAGCTACTGGGTTCGATTCCCAGGGTCGGGCAGTGTTATTGGGTTTTAATGGCTAGTCTCCGCTGAGATTAGCCGCCAGGGTCGAAATTCGGTCTGGAGGTCTACATGTAGCGAAGTAATGTTTTCTTACATTACATCCCATGTTCATAAGCGCAGTCTTGCCTGGAATAACACACTTATGATTATGAAGACCAATATGTAACGTTAGAATTAAAAAAAAACAATTTTACAAAAAAAATAAAACATTTTATTTAAAAGTTCTATGTATTTTCGTTTTTTGCCACCAACTTTCGAAATCTGTATAAGTATATAAAAATCAAATGCCATGTGTTAGTCTCACAAAAACTCGGAAATGGCTCGACCAATACGATTTTTTTTTTTTGGTTTGTTCGCCTCAATACTGGGATGACCCAAAGGAACAGCCAAAAAATCTAAATTTTGTCTCACGTGGTTCGTAGTTCACCGGGTCATCTAGTTAAAGTATTTTTTTACTTTGTAGTGTTTTTTTTTGGAAGGTGGTTGTTCTTTTTTGAAAAAGTTTTTATTTTCACTTTTTAGTTGTGGTAACCTACCCCACACAAATTTCCCAAACAAAAACCTGCTAGGTATTTAAATTACAGTGACAGGAAGTTATTATAACATCATCCACATAGACTAAATAGGAAAAATACGTAGGTAGTATTGAAGCTTACCCAAAAACTACCCAAGAAATATTATAAAATTTATACGGGACCAGCTAGGAAGGATACCGTTTCAAACAAAAAAAAAAAAAAAACCGAATCGGTCCAGCCGTCTTCGAGTAATCGGTGAATATGCATAAAAACGAAAAATTCCAACACAAACTGAGTACCTTCTCCTTTTTTTAAGTTGGTTAAAAATAATCTTAGGTACCTAGGTACTTTTCCGATACCGTTTGTAGGTAATTATCTCGTGCCCTTGCACTGGCCATCACTTCAATTCGTGATATTATTTATGTAAGATCGTATTATTCTTACAGATGAAACTTAAAAAAATATTGAGTTAGTCGCAGTTCGAGCCCGCGCCGCAGTTTCGTGAATATATTTAATAATAAATTATTTAATTAATATTTAATGAATTACAAAAATGTATGTTTATTGGATTCCTAGATGCAAGCTTTCATCTGTTATGATTTTGTTACGGTTTCTGATACTGCCGTTGCTATTGTAGGTATTTTCTCGGCACAAGATTTCTTAGGCTCAAAGGTTTTCGATTGGAATTTAATTTCTGCATGCGTAGCATGACAACCCCGTTTCTAAGGTTGTCAAGCTACGCGTGCAGAGCAGATTTACGGCCGATATGAGTATGATTAAATCATACTCATATCGGCCGTAAATCTGCTCTGCTCTGCTCGGCGTAAATCTATTTTGCTATTGTCAACTTCATATGCATTTTTATCCGTATTTTACGAAATGCTTTTGGTGTATCTCTTGAGATCCTGGTAGTCCTTTATCAACTCTTGGGAACGACAACAGAATTACCGTTGTAGCTGAACACATAAATGCAGCGATTTGGAATTTAGACAGACGACAAATAGAGGGTTGCGCGCATGCGCCTGCCCTCGCGATGTGACGTCATAGGCAAATTATATCCTGCCTTAATATTATTATGAATGACCTATCTTTTGCGTGCTCAACCATTACTTTAGCATTAAAAGTCTTGGTAGTTAGTATCGATTGAAATCTTACATGTTTTTGACGGGTAGAAATATTTAACTTACTTACCGTATAAAAACAGTAAATAGTTACTGCCAGCTTATTATTGTCACGCTGCAAGGCAAAGGCCTCTTCTCGTATAGAGAACTAGAGATGGCACGAGCAATTATTACCACGCTTGTACTCAACAAATTCAGTCATAAGTTACCGCGCGAAATTGAACGTCAGTTATCCATCATAGACTTCTTTTTTTTTTTTTTTTTCGAAAAACTGATTATATTGCCTTAGCTATAAGTCTTTTGATCCAAGTCAGGAAAATACCGACATAATCGACTCACCCTACGCTATCTGACTTCGCTCAACATTTTTGTGTAAATTCAGATACAAATTATTGTTAATGAATAAATCACTATGACTATTATCAATCTGTTTTCGTAAATTAAATTACACCTTGTGCTATAAAAATGTATGTCGCATGTGCTATCGGTGCACTGCACACAAGTTACGAGATCGGCTGTCGCTGAAAACCAGCGTTGGGGCTCTGTCTCGCATAGGGTCGCAGCATTATGCTGAGCGATGGCCGTTTTGCGTGGATGTGACGCATATTTTCCCCCAAATTGTTTATTTTTGTGTTTTGTTCTTTCTTTGCGTCATGTGTACCGCAAATAAACGTATTTTCTTTCTTTCTTTTCTTTCTAGATAGTGACATTTTATAGTATTAAAGTAATCATTTATTTACCACTCACACATTCTCTACCATAAATCGATTGCGAATCAAGCAGGGCTGAATAGCTGTGCAGGGATGGGGACAATCAATACGCTCATTGAATGTGGCATTGCGCTACGCTCAACATAAACCTACCACAGCCGTCACTGACAAGTGACACTTCTTTTCATTTACCAACGCATTAATTCATAGACAGAGGCGGTAGCGATGACGGACAGATGTTTTGTGGTATACAAAACATCTGCCCGTCATCGCTACCACGTGTGTTTGAATAGCTCCATATCAAATCGAGTACAGTCGGCCGACCGTTGATACACGTTGTTGGTACACGTTCGTGATAACAAAACCAACTCTTATTTTATTGTAACTTCGTTCTAAGCTAAATAAGCCAGCACAAGGTCAACGTGCTATCACCGACGTGTGGTCGGCTGTTTATTACAACTGTCCGCCACCGTACCCTATTTCATCTCATTGCCAACCTAAACCATAGACTAATATCCCGGTATTTGCTTGGTCCCGAGCTCTGTTATCCCGAGAATTGCTTTTGGTCACATCTCATCTCTATTCGTTGCGTATAGTCTATGGTATAGTCTATGAATACCTGACGAGCTGTCTTTAATCTGTCTAGCGAGTCTATGATTTTAGTTTCTTTCGCTTTCTTTTTTAGTTCAGAGTTAGTCCGAGATCTCAAAAAAATATTAAACTACTCCTAATTTGTTACAAAAAAGGTCAGTAAACTTATTAAAAATGGCTGATAGTGACGACGAGTATGATCGTAAAAGACGCGATAAATTCCGGGGCGAACGAGGAACCGCCGAAGGCAGCAGCTACCGTAGTAGTGACCGACGCGAGGAAAGGAGTCGTGGACGCGAAGACTGGTCTGAGAGGTAATTAATGTTGTTATAGTGAGATAAGATCATGAGACCAGTGTTTGGATACCAACAATCTAAGTGTTATGAATTCCTTGCAGATCCCAACCTCAATCCTTTGAAATTCCAAAACTTCCTACCCGAGTTAAACCTACAAAACGTTCCGTAGCTGTTATTATAAGGTATTATTATATTGAGATAGCTCATCTAAACATTGTTTTTACGTAGTATTTACCAGCTAGGAGTTGATTCCCATTATATAATGTTAAATATTTTATCATAGCACAGAATAAAAAGTTGTACCTTCTTATATCAAATGTTCAATGTAGGTAAACATTTTTCTAGATGACCTCATTATTTGTAGAAATAACATTACTCATCACAAATAGTTCCATCAATTATGAAAAAGGTACTTTATTTCCAGAGCCTCCTATTGACTGGCGCAGTCACCTACAGATGACCAGCCAAATTGTGTCCAGCCTGCCATGGTTATCTTTTAGTTATAACCCTGAATCAATTTCGCTTGTTATCTATTTGTGACTAAAAGATTAAAAAGATTCATATCATCCTTTGTAGACACTAGAGAGATTATTTACTACAACTAGCTTCATCTTTCTGACTGACCCTTTGACAATACAAAAGTGCCTGTAAATGGTCTAATTTTAAATAAATGCCTTGATTTAGTTTAATTTTGTAAATGATTCCTAAACCGAGGAATAATTTTGCCTGATTTAATGAATATTAAAAGATCAAGTCAGAAGTTATTGAACATAACTAATTTATAAAATACATATACTCTTTGACTGGCAGATCTCGTGGAGGTCGTTCTGGTCCTGACTACAGGGACTACCGTGGTGGTGCCAGTGCCAGCCGAGGATACTCTCCAGTAAGAGGGGAAGGTCCACCCAGCAAGCGCATAAGACCTGAGTGGCCTATAGATGAGAGAAGATATGGGGGGATGCCGCATGACTCCTATGGGTATGGCTGGGCCCATGATCATTTCGGCCCACATCCTGCGCATCAAGGCTATGGACAGCCTATGGCACCAGTGCCGGCAAGGTGAGATAAGATTCTTTTTTAGCATATTAGATTACAAAATGTAATTTTCATTATTCTTATTTTATAACCACTGAATTTGCAGGGACACAGTATTACCATTGGGAGCAACAGATGGCCCCCCCACTATGATGTCCTTCAAGGCATTCCTTGCAGCCCAAGATGACTCCATCTCTGTAGATGATGCCATTCAGAAGTACAATGAATACAAGCTCGAGTTTAGGAGGCAACAACTTAATGAGTTTTTCGTTGCTCATAAAGATGAAGAATGGTATGTACAATTGAACTTTGTATTATACTCATCTAGATGCAACCTAAAATCTTCAAAAGTTATGGGAAACCAAAATTTAGTTTTGCATGAATAAATTAAAATGGGGAATTGCCACTACCTTGAGTACAACTTAAAGAATCAATAACTTGCTCTTTGTATTATTTGCTGGTTATCGAGAAATTCTAAGCATACAAAGAATAAAATTGACATAGTCCAAAGTTATCAATAGATTTATAGAATACTGTAAGACCTAGTTATGCTTAGAATTTTTCAAAGATGCTATGCAAATGTTAACAGTTACCTTTTTTCCTACAGTCTACAGTGTATTCGCGTGGATTGCTGGACATCATTAAGAAAAATTTAATCAAACTTTTGCAAATGATTAAATGCTGTGTGTAGCTAGTTTATTTCGCGTTGACCCGTAGCGCGCAATGCTACAGGTTTCGTTTCTGTTAGGGGTAGGGTAATATATTCCACATGTGTGGTACAGGTGAGATTATGAGATTTTTTAAATATATACTAAGAAATGTATACTAAGAAATTTTAGTTTTCTGTGTCATGAAGTTCAACCATTCTGGATTTGTCACAAAAGGTCGTTTATTTCTTTGCGTATGTAGTTAACTGGAGGATTGAATTTTTAAATGCAATCTTCTATTTGTATTGTATGCATTTAAACTTATTATATATATACATATACATATTAATTAAGTATATGTATGAGCTAAAACATGTTTTGGATTTTGTTTAAATCTATTTTTGTTATTTTTGGTATGTTTTCACATATCTAATTGTTTAGTTTACAGAACTAAACTACCTACCACATAAAAAATGTCGTAGATTTATTATTTGCTGTAAACTGGGTTTTAATTCCTTTTTGTATAAAAATCGGGTCTATTCACTTTGTTTCTTTAGTGTTTTATGGACTTGTTGACTTTAAATTAAACACAAACTAATGTAAATATTTTGTTTCTTAGGTTCAAGATCAAATACCACCCTGAAGAATCCGTAAAACGCAAAGAAGAGCAGCTAGGTGCTTTGAAGGTAAAGAAAAACACTTTTTACTGATTAATATTCGATTTTTTTCAATATTTTCCAATAATTGTATTTTGAAATCGATAATATTGCAGAATCGACTCAACGTGTTCCTCGAGTTATTGGAGAAAGGGGAACTGGACAAGGTATCTGTTGATGTAGACAAGTCTGAGAAGTTGATCAGGCTTCTGGATACTGTGGTAATTAAACTCGAGGGTGGTACTGAAGAAGATTTAAAGGAGCTTGACGAACCCCCACCACAGGAAGTTACTAACTCAAATGACACTGCAGGTACTGCAAAACTCCTTTAACTTCGTATTTTTTGTCATTATACTTATATGACCGTCTTCTGCAAATTCCTTTTTTGAATGGTCTTTCCAGATAAAATTGACGCTGACAAGCCAGTTGTTATAGACGTTGATGACGTAAAAGTGAAGGAAGAGAAAGAAGAAAATGAAAAGAAGGTTTGTTTAAAATGCGAGTTTTTGTAAAATTTTATATTATAGGTGCACAAGCGAGAATACAACCCCCTAATTCATACATGAACATATTTCCCCAATTATTTAGGCAGCCAAACAGTAAAAGACGAGCAAAGTTTCTTATAAGCAAACATTTATATGGTAATGAATAATTATAAAATTTTCTGATGAACAGAAAGAGGAGAACAAAAAGCCAGAGTCTCCGAAACCGACGGCGCCCCTTACTATGGAGATTGATCCCCATTTGCGTCATCTTCAGGAGCAGGCCAAATTGTTCTCTCGCTTCAACTCAACGGGAAGTGAACCAGAAACAAAAGAAGAGACAAAAGAAAAGGAGAAGGAACCCCGTGAGTTTCACTTGTATTAATGATACATTGTTATTTTAGTAAATAGATGGTGTGATAATTTGTGGCTAGACATCTGCACTAAATAATGCCTGTTCCACTCTACCGAGTCACTCACTATTGACTTTTGTGACCTACAGATATAATATCTACCCATAGCTTGATTCTATGCTAAGATCCTCTTGTTTAACAACAGTTTTATTTATGAGTCTCACGTATTGCTTGCGATTTATCATAAAGACAAACGACGAGAGCCAGTAAGTAAAGAAAGTACTCTTTTACATTAACAGCACCACCAGGATCATCATCCAGTTCGTCATCGTCAAGTTCTTCGTCATCCAGTTCAGAAGACGAAGGTGAAGTTACCAGCCGCCGGAAATCAAAGTCCAAGTCTAAAACTCCCGACAAGTCCCCTAAACTTAAGGAAAAGTCCAAGTCAAAGTCTCCAAGTGTGGAGAAACTTGTTGAGAACAACACTGAAAATAACAAGGAAAAGGAAAATAGTGGAGATGAGAAAGCTGAATCAGTCAGTGACGTCGTTATCGAGAAGAAAGAATCCCGCGCGTTACACAAAACCACTTCCATATTTTTAAGGAATTTAGCACCTACCATCACCAAAGCTGAAGTTGAAGCTGTGAGTACTACACAATAAACACTAGACACTGACCTCTATTAATTATTTTTAAATTAAGCTTATTAGAGACTTCAGAAGTTACATCTTATTGAGTTTCTTACCCATGGTTTATGAGTTGTGATACTTGTTTTCAACAAGTATCGCAACACATAAGTTGTGATACTTATTATCAACAAGTCTTATAAAGACTTGACAAAGTATAATAAAACATCTGCATGTTTTATTATACTTTGTCTGAAACAATGACAATACCTGCGTATTGTCATTGTTTCAGACACGTTTTGTTCAAATTTTTTATAGAACATTACTTGTAGAATAAATGTTTTGTTTTGTAAACGTAGGGTTACCAAACTCTCTAAACTTGTATCAGTAACATCACTTTTCAAAAGTTGTGATTATGAAATGAAATGGAATAGTGATGGAATAACTAAGTACGGAAACCAAACCCCATAACATAGAACATAGTGATGAAGATTTCATCTGATATGTAATGAAGTGTACTGGTTTCTAGATGTGCAAACGCTACGGCGGCTTCCTACGCGTAGCTTTGGCGGACCCGCTGCCGGAGCGTCGCTGGTTCCGTCGTGGATGGGTCACTTTCCGACGGGACGTCAACATTAAAGATATCTGCTGGAACCTTAATAATATAAGGGTAAGTAACTTTCTTTTACTTGTATGTTTTTTTACCAATTTTTTTTTCAGGCTATGCATATGGCGTGTGCTTTGCCCTCATTTCTTCATACCGCGGCGTTAGCGGCCGTTCACACGGCGCTGTCCTTGTAAAAAGTTGTGACCACACGTCAACATCCCACTATTCATATGGTTAACAAAATGCAGTATGAATCTAGTATATGATCCCAAAATTATACAGTAAAAGATCGTACTGATCATCGCCCTGTGAACGGGCCCTTAGTGTGTTCTGTGCGGTTTTACATAACCTATACTAAAAATAAGGCTGAAGAGTTTGTTTGTTTGAACGCACTAATATCTGGAACTACCAGGATTTGAAAAAATCTTTTTGCATTTGATAGCCCAATTCTCTAGGAAGGTTTAATGTTACGTCCCTTAGGAGACGAGCAAAAAGAAAATAATAATCAGAAAGAACGCTAATCGAAAACGAAGTAATAATGCGAGCCGGGGATGCGTTGCGACGCGGTGGGTCCGGGGAGCAAGAAATTTCATGACGGACTTTCGGACGAAGTCGCGGGCAGAAACTAGTATAATTAATATATGGTCTCTTATATGTGAGAGTTTAGCTTATTTTACCTGTTTCTTTTTAGCTCCGCGAGTGTGAATTGGGGGCTATAGTAAACCGTGACCTGCAACGTCGCATTCGTCCAGTTTCGGGCATCACTCTAGATCGGCCGGTATTACGTGCTGACGCTCGGTTAGCGGCCCGACTCGCACATCTGCTAGATACGCGCACGAAACTGTGGCACGACAGCTCTGAAGAACAAGAAAAAGACGGTGATCAGGCGAACCGGACCGAGGTATAATATCCCTTCACCACTTTTATAACAATATTTACTTGCTGGTTGGTTATGTAACATTGTATTTATAATTTTCAACAGAGCTTCAGTTTGAATTCAAAGAACCCGGTGCTCCATAAGATAACGGAGCATTTAATAGAAGAAGCATCAACAGAAGAGGATGAGTTACTAGGTCTAGAAGCGTCAACAGAATCTGTGGTTAGTGAGCAACCGGACCCAGAGCTTACGATAGTGTTGGACCGCCTCGTACTGTACCTGCGTATTGTACACTCAGTGGATTATTACAACCATTGCGAGTATCCTTACGAAGATGAAATGCCCAACCGCTGCGGCATCATGCATGCGAGGTCTGGGGCTCCTGCTAATAAGGTAAGAATCTTACAAACTATACATATTTTTGTCAAGAAGTTGCGTAGATCATAAATTTTATTCGTTTCGTTGCAGCCAACCCAGCAAGAAATACAGGACTACGTCAAAACATTTGAACGCAAAATGTCTGCCTTCTTACAAGATGTAAAACCACTTTCTGACGAAGAGTTGCACAAACTTGGAATAAAGGTAAAGAGTTTTACTTTACATTGCGCACGATAAGAAAGAAATCAATATTACGTAATATATTAAAAAAAAATGTTTTCCCAGGATACGGACGCCGAAGTTGAAAAGTTTATTCTGGCCAATACGCAAGAGCTGGCGAAAGACAAATGGTTGTGTCCTCTCAGCGGTAAGAAGTTCAAAGGTCCCGACTTCATCAGAAAACACATATTCAATAAGCATGGTGAAAAGGTAATTAATTGTTTTATAAAAGTCTGAAACTATAGTGTCGAAAAAGAGACAAAAGATTACTATCTCCAAGGTGAAATTTCTTAAACCCAAGCGCACATTACAGCCGCATCACAATTTTAATTCAAAAAAGTGCGGCCCGCCTATAGTGTGCGTTGATTTATTATACTGTATGAAAGAGATGAAAGAGGATTTTTGCTATCTGTTACGTTGCGGCGCGGCCCGCCCCAAACTGCGTTAGCGTTAAGGGTGCATCATTATGAACAAATATTGCTATGAGACAAAAGCAGATATCGCGAAAAAAAACAGCCGCTCCATACATTTATGTTTCTTGTACTTACCATACATGCGTCCTTTAGGGGGTGAATTTTCAAAAATCCTTTTTTAATACTTACTTTCCTTACATTTAATTTATTGTTGTCTCCACCTCATAAAAGAAAGTCTTGTGTAAAATGTCGGGCTCCTAGACCCAGTGACCATTTTTTTAAGTAAATAAGGAACAGTTGATTGTTTTCCCATAAGGTTGACGAGGTGCGTCGCGAGGTGTCGTACTTCAACGCGTACGTGCGCGACGTGCGGCGGCCGCAGCAGGCCGAGCCGGCGGGCCGCGCGCAGCAGGCGCCCGCGCACGCGCCGCCGCCCGCACCGTCAGTACTACACCATATTTTTACTATTATAGCATTTTATACCTCTTTGCTTTTGTGTACAGAGCCACAGAATAGAATATTTGTCTGATTTCTTTATTTAGTTTTTTAAAACCTAGAAAAAAATAATACACAGTAGAAAAAATTGTTGTGAATAATTTCCAAAAGTGCAACTTCTCCATTTATCCACCGAATATATTACGTTACCGTATTTTTTTTTTCACAAAGCATCTTTTTTTGTACAATCTTTAAAATATGTATTAATTCATGTTTATTTTTAATAGGGAGTAGTCAAAAATTATTACGTACTGTTATTGACGTTGTCGTTCGAAAGAAACAGGCGACCGGAATTTTGATAGGATTCTAGATTCTTCTTCAATTCCACACTCTAACTGTTCACCAATCTTTCGTTTACATTCAGTGGAATCGACATCGAGAGTTCTTATATAATGAGCCACAGGTGAACATAGGTTTTAACCCAAGAATGTTAGCGCAATGGTGGTGGCAATGGTGTTGCCACTCATTTGCTAGTAATGGGTATAAAGTACCCATTGCAAATGAGTGGCAACACCATTGCCAACTTGACATTGGTTAAAAGTGGTTAGGCTTATTACTGAATACTAGCTCCGTTTATCCGAGCATATATGACAGAATAACAAGTCATTAGCACCTTGTTGGTCAGGAAAAGAGTGCAAATAATGGTAGGGTGTTGGCAATAAAAAAAAATCAGTTTGGCTGTATTAGAAATTCTCTCCCTCAGCAGGTACGGTGGCGGACCGGGGGGCCCAGGGGGGCCGGGCGCGGGCCCCGGGGGCGCTCGCGGCTGGGGCTGGGGCGCGTGGGCCCCACCCGCTGCATACGTACCGAGACATCCGCGCTTCTCGAGACCCAGGTAACTGCACTAGCTTGTGCTTCACCACATTATTCATAGGGCTTTAACAAGCACTTCTGAGTTAGTTTCACAAATGTAGTCACTAACAACGGTACCAAATCAATTAAATAAAGTGACGCCATCGAAACTCACTTTACGGGTTCTTTTTTTTTTTACAGTCATATGTTCGCTAAAGCCCTATTACAACTACATTCCATTTCGTGAACTTATTATTAAAGTCTAACCTCAAATCTGACCAGATAAAAATGGAATAAGCTAATAAAAAACATGCAATTTTAGTGTAGTTTGCTTCAAAATATTGCATGCAAATAAAACACAAAATATAGCTAATATTTATTATTATCTTACTGTTTTGTGCTATTTGTATTCAAATATTCCACTTTACTGCAATTCACCAATCAATAGGAATTACCCATACCCCAAGTGTTTAAAATTAACCACAATGGAAAATACAACTTTTTTATAAATAAAGCTTAAAAATGCCAAAAACGATGTCTAAATGTTACATTCATAAAAAAAGCCGCACAAACGAAACAAAATCTCTCAGGACAAGTGATGTCCTCAGCATATTCTGTAAATATTTTTTTTGGGTGCGTATAACTTTTTATTACTACCATACAACCTGATACTGAGCTACAAATTGCAAAAAAAAATTAAGATAAGAACTTCGGAACCAGTGCATCGGGCTTAACTTAAGTTCATGAAACGAAATGTTACCTTAGCATTAATCATCATTGCATCCTGCACCCTAATTGCACACGGTCAATCACAATCTGTTTCATTTTGACAGTTCAACAACATTCATTGCGTTATTTACGTTGTTGAGCAGTCAAATGTTTCGAACATTTGAAACAATGTATTAGCAATATCCTTCAAAATGATTCAGATTATGATTGATCGTGTGTTACGCAATTTTACGTGTTACGGAGGATGCTGCTTATTAATTTCTCCGTTTTGAGCACGACTTATCACAGCATTTATTATACTTTTGTTACCAATATTTATATTTTGTTATTGGAAAATCCATTTATTAATTATTTAATTAAAAAAAAGAAATATATAAATAATTTGTCGTTGATTATAATTATCGAGACACACTTATCTGTATACAGACTTTGTTTTCTTATTTTTATGAGGAGGGATTTTAATCATATCTTATGTGTCTCTAGACAATAAACCTATGTCAATAAAATACAAACTGAGAATGAAAAGAGTACCAACCCGTAGTTTTCTGAAGTTCTAGGTACGCCGGTCGTTAAAAAGTAAAAAAATGCAGATTTAAATTCATGCTGCATAGATGCAGTGTAACGAATCGCAACATTGAATGATAATAGGATATATATGGGATCATGGTAGACACGATTAAGCAATATCAATGTCCTTTTCCATCCTCTAAAATACTTCGACATTTTATTTACTTTTTAAGTTTTATTTACTATTAAAAAGTTCGCGGGAAAAGAACATCCTTTATCTGTTCTTTACGTTTCTGTGGCATAATCACGTAGCAGATTTTGATGGGATTTGACAAAGTGGCAGTGTTTGCTAAAAAGGGACCATATCGAAAAAAACAAAAAAGAGGCCAGTGGAGCCTTGCGCGGCCATTGCTAGAAAAAATATATCTCCTTCAGTTATACTATCAATACTGATTATTATATGGCATGCTTTTCACACCATCCTTGCATAAACTACACAAACATAAAAACGTTTATTGTGTTATTCACAGTGTGGCAATTTATACATTCGAAACTGTGCTCACGCTGTCGAAAATAAATAAAAATATAAGGACACCTTAAATGTTGTCTGTAGTTGGGTTTACAAGAAAAAAAATATGCATTTTTACCTATTTTACCCGAATCCAAACAAAAACCGGTATATTTAACGACTTCTAAAATAATTGAATGGCGTATAACCTCCTTGACTATATAAAAAACCTACTAACTGCGAAGACTAGGAAATCTAAGAGTATAAAACTAATGAAAACGTAACTTAATATTTAGTATCTAGATCAATATTTATCTAACTCATTCATATTTTTTGCATGACCTTAACATTTTGATTTATAATGTTGTTTATCTACGTATATTATATTTATTGCTTCATTATTAATTTGGCTATGGTTTGATCTGGGTTTTTCATCTCATTACTACTCATTGTTGTGCATCCTTTAAAATAGTCTGACAATTTGAGATGAACATTTTCATAAGTTATGAGAAATAATTTCCAGGGAAAATGTGGACCGGTCCCGGCCTATTATTGCGTACAACGATCTTGACTTCCCGGACAGTGGTGACATATTCTAAACATGTGTGTGTTAATGACAAAATATATCATGTTCATAGTTTTTTATTGTTAAAATAAGCATTCCGTTTCATTTTATTAGTTGACTAGCGACCTGCCCATGCTTGGCACGGGTGCAATGTACTGATGTCCGACATTTCTAAACATCGAGATTTTGTACTATATCCATGTTAAATATTAATGTAATAAAAGTACATATAAAACTTCCGAAATAAATTATCCAAATGCCGGTGAAAACCGCATCAAAATCCATTTTGTAGTTTAAAATAACTAAACTGTCACACAGACAATCTCGAAAATCGAATTTGTTTATACTATGTATAGATATAGGTAAGTTGATCATACATGTGAAGTATTCAAAAGTCTCTCTACCAGTATAGATACAAGTTTGTATTATAATTTTTTTGTCAACCTTTTTATTTTACTACTCATCAAATTTTCTGATCACAAATAACAAGTATAAGCAATTTTGCAAAATAAGACATTTTACTTACTATCCGAGAATCGTGAAAATAATTATTTTCTATGTAGGTATTGCATGCAATTCCAAATTTTAAAACTGTAAACTCGTTAAAAAGACACTGGGTAGAAGTAGGATTGCTCCTGTTTTGTCCAGCACTAACGAAACCTATGTAACGTAATATTCTACTAAATAAAAAGTAATTATTATTAAGACAACCATAAAAACAAATCTGTCAAAAGTTATAGCTAAATGAAAATTATTATTTAATAAACTATACAATTCAGTGACAGGTCTCGTTAGAGGTGGACATTTGAACCAAGCTCCGTACATTTTTGCCCAATGTCCTTTGTAAATACAAAACAAACGTTCAATATTAAAATTTTCTACATATTTTAATATGTTTTGAACGTTTGTTTGCCATTTTAATTATTTTACCGACATAAGAATTCTAAAATTATATTATGGAGGCATCTTAACAATATTCTTCAAAAACTCGTTATGTTTGCAATATTGTCTTCTACCATAGTATTTTATTGTACGATTTTCAAATAAACTGTCCAAAATTCTAACATACCATCTTTTTATTCTAATTCCTTTACATGTAAAATTCCTTATTTACTGTATCACCAAGGGTAAACTCCCGGGAAGCTAAGATTTTAAATAAAATTTTAGTAGTTCATGCAGTGTGGTTTTAATTAGAAAAAAGTATTAGTGTTTGAGAGTGCAATTCTTTATTGTGTGCTGGGTGATTTTCGTCTAACACAGTAAAATATGGTTGATTGTTAAAGGGGCGGCGGCGCCGAATTCCGTCCGGTGATACACTACCGCGACTTGGACGCCCCACGAGAACCCGACGAGTTCATTTAACGTGGACCCTTGCAACAGCGACTAGCCAAAAGGATACAGCCACACTAAAGCACTTAGATTTTATCATCTTGTTGAAACTGACTATACATTTTAAATAATCGCTGTACATAGTTTTATGTCTTATCAGTAAAGCTAAATGCATCGTGCGGTTACTTGTCTTAGATATAAGTTAATTCTGTGAAATAATATTTCACATGTTAAGTGTATTTTACGAATACATAAATTATTTTCTTTGTTTGATATTTTATTTTCATCAAGCAGTAGATAAAAATTCTTGCTCTATAAGTTTTTTAAATAAGTTTCCGTGCATTATATGATACAGTCCGCTAGTTCAGGGCCAAAATTCCATGTAATAATTTATGTTTGGTCATAAATAAAATAATAGTACCAGCCTGTTACTGTCCCACTGCAGGGCAAAGGACAGAGAAGGCACGAGCATTGATCACCTTGCTCAAGACGGGTTGGCGATTTCAGACTTATATTAACTATAAGTCCAGGTTTCCTCACGGTGTTTTTCTTCACCAATGTCAGTAATGTCCAAGATAAACTCGGAAAGTACATATGAATTGAAAAAGTCACTTGCCCGGATTTGAACCCACAATCTCGTGCATGAGAGGCGAGGCCTTAACCACTGGGCCATCACGACATTGTTTGGTCATAATACAGGCAAATTAGAAAATAAAATGCTGAATTAATCTCTTATCTGCTTGCATCTTTTCGAAGATTATAAAAATCCGATGATGATGAACGATGATGCCTATGTCCGAGTACACTCAAACAATTTAATATGGACCGAACCAAAATCACCAAAATAAAAAAAATGCGATATATTAGCTACTTTAAGTATTTAAATATTGAGACAAATATTTAATCATACTTACCGAAATAATTTATGGGAATTATGCAAATCACAATAAATCGATGATATACATAATCATACAGATGGTTAAAAATGATGTTATGAAGCCACATTGGAATGTTCTTATTCTTAAACAACAAAAGCAGTACTGAAATGTAAGCCTACTTAACATTACGTATCGGAATGGAATTGTGATGTCATACGTGGCGGACACGGAATCAACATCATAGAGTTCTTTCTAATAGCATTGAGAACCATTCGTTGTTGTACTGACCTTTTAGTGCGGTTCTTCGAAATTAGGATCGAACAGGAAAATATTTATAATTTTACATGAGATGTGGTATGAATAAACCTTTTAAAATGTTGCCAAGTTAAATCGTCCCATAAATAATGCTGTATCCTCTACAATACAAGGTAAGCTATTATAAACCTTGACCTCTGGTTACCTTGGATCGTACATTAGGCAGGTACGTTGTTGTCACATACTGACATTTCTACAAGTGATCACATAACTACATTGGTAATGTATCATATTTCCATTACATCTTAGGGATAAATAAATAAATTAAGCCATAAGAGGACAGTCCATTACGTGATTGGTATTTTTATATTCCGTGTAAGTCAATGTCGAGTGCACGACTTACTCTGTATGTATGTATGATTTGTACAATATATTGGAGAATTTGTGGTGAGACCATCCATGCGACGAGTCACCCGGATGTGTGCGGGATGCACGCTTGCGGTCACACGACAGAAGCGACGCAAGTTGCTACCTTCACCGCCGCTTGTCAGCCCTCGCTTACGTCATTTATATAATTTATGTTTAGCTCCTGGTGAATACACTTTAGATACTCTATCAACAGATAAATCAAAGCCTCTTTTTTCTCCACTTAGGCTCAACCACTTATCTCATATGACATGGATTCTGGAAGAGCTAATATGTTGAAGTGTTTTCATGAAACAAAACTTGCAGACGCTCAATACGGAATGTGTGAATGTCGCCTTTAAGAAACATCTGCAACTGCAA
Organism: Agrochola circellaris; assembly: GCA_914767755.1. Lineage (NCBI taxonomy): Eukaryota > Metazoa > Arthropoda > Insecta > Lepidoptera > Noctuidae > Agrochola > Agrochola circellaris. The sequence continues at coordinate 10,605,890 of OU611841.1, read as the reverse complement.
AAGCATTTTCTCCCATACGGAATTTATGGGGGATCATGTTTCGAATACTATCAGCTACCTCATTATCTGTAGCATATTGTAAAGCTTCTTTAGAAAACGAAATAAGAATAACTAAAGAAGCCTTTTCTACAAGCGATCGCTAAATATAGACACATATACAAACAACTTACTGTCAGCATTTCAACAATCCCAGGTAGAGGTCAGCAGCCTCTACAAGAGCTTTGATAGAACTAACTGCGGTCACAGATCCTGGCCGCTCGTAGCTCGCATGGGCACCGCTATATGGGGTATCGCATCGTCGTCATTCATGAATAGAAATTGTAGTAGGTAGGTACTACTTGCCTATCAAGTATGCAACTCCATAAAACGTAACCAGGTAATATTTTTGTAAATATTATGCAGGGATGGAAAGGTAAGCAAGTATTACCCTATGCAATTATTGCTACGATTCACAAGTCTAGAATAGAATATACATAGCTCCCATTACTTGAAGTACCTTGCCTAGTATTAAAACAGTTTAGGTTGTTCATTTTCCAGAAAAGTAGAGTCGGTACAGCTAGTTATAGACTCGTACTCGTACAGTCAACCTCACATCAGTGGTTTTAGAATGTTACAGCTTTTACCAACTTGTTTTTGGAAATATATAATATATATGCAAACAGTTTACATAAATAGATGAGGTATTTGAACTTAAACTGGGGTCAGAATCTACATATTTCGAACATAGATAGGCCACCAGTGACAGAAGCTCATTCACTACTCACACAACAAAAGCTATTTGTTTACCAATTAGTATCTCGCTCACACCTCATCGCAGACATACCTACCTACTGCTGCATACAACAATAAAAATACCAAGCCGGAGAACATACACATTATGGTTATGTCAGCGTGTTTTCCCGGTGTTTCGTTTTCGGATCACATATGATTGAGTGAGTAATACTTATTGTTAGATAGCTAACTCGATATGAATGCTATGAAACCACATCAAATCTACAATGCTCTGTACAGCGCTTTAAGAACACGGGAAACAATACTCACCGCCTACGCTAATACAGCCTCCGATTCGTGGTAACACCAACAGGTTTTTTGCTATAATACACTAGCGTCTATTTGTGTTTCGCTTTATAAAAGCAAGCGGCTGCAGAATAAAAACATTGTGAGTGAGAAGCTTCACAATGATGGAGCTCCCCTGTGCCGTCATATTGATATCAGCGAGCTTAGTACTCGCTACCCCGCATGGATATGGGGGATATGGTGTCAAGGGTGGAGCATCCGCAAGAGGTAGGTGTTCATTTATTTATTTGGTGTTGACTAGGCGTAGGTAAATAATAATAACAGTGTATAAATAATTTTGTTTGAATTAAGATAGATTAGTAATCAATTAGATAATTGTTACTAATTAAATAAGGTATTCAAATTATTGTTTCATAACGTCATGTTATTTCAATTTATTTGGCATTCTATATTATTATATTCATATCTTTATTTGCATTCCATAATGTTTAAAGATCTGACAATGGCTTAAGCTAAGCAATCTAGAATGAAGATTTAAATCATAGCAATGAAGTGATAAAATGATTTTTGCCAATTTACCTTTACCTACCGAGAACTGTTGATTATGAAGATTGAATATAAGTTATTTGTTAGGAGCGCGGAATGTATGGATCCTAACTTTATTTCTCGACAAATCAATATTGTAAATTGGTGATTGAAAACCTTGATATGATACGAAAAAATGGGCAAGATTTTATTCATAAAATATTTCCTTGTACAAAGCTCTCATACTTTTGATGTTGACCGAACCAACAATGTAGCTTGAATATGTTGTCTACCAAAGATTTTTTTTAATGAATATTTCCTTGTACAAAGCTCTCATACTTCTGATGTTGACCGAACCAACAATGTAGCTTGAATATGGTGTCTGCCAAAGAATTTTTTTTATGAGAGTGGTGGGGTGGGCAATGGAGAACATTTCTTAAATGGTGTAATTTAAATTTAGTAGCAGAACTCCACCCACTCATTAGTGGACTGGGAGATGTGTGGATTTGAGTGTACCTATAGTATTTATTTAGGTAACTACCTATTACTTTTGAAGTGATATATTCTGTGGAACGATCGTTTAGTCATCCCTAATTATTAGCTATGGATTTTTAAACGGTTTCTTTTTTATTTATTCCAGCGGAATCTAGTGCCTCCGCAGGGGCCTTTGGTGGCGTACCAATTGCTGTGCCACTAGGAGCTGGCTATTCAGGAAGTTTTTCCAAATCTTCTTCATCCAGTTCGGCTTCTTCGAGTGCTAGCTCGAGTTCTAGCTCTAACGCATTTAGCTATAGCGGCTCCGGAGCTGGTGGTTTTGGACTAAACGGTGGACCACCAGGCCATGGAGGGTGCTCATCTGGAAACTGTCAGACTGCTGGAGGTAATGGAATACCAGCACCTCATGGCTCTTCTGCTCAAGTATATAATTCTGCTAATGCTGCAGCTGCAGCAGGAACAGGATGTGAAGGATTAAGCTGTGATGGTAATTCTGAAAAATGCACATCTGGACAGTGCAAACCAAATCTCCAAACTGGAACTCCGTCAATTGATTCTGATTCTAACAAGTGCACAACGGGTCAGTGTGCATCTGCTTTAGAAAATGGCGCATCTCCAGCAGACTATGGTTCTAATGACATTCGTGCTGTTACTGAATCATCGGACTCTGCTCACAATGCCAATCATCAATCTTCGGGTATTGACAAAACGTCATCAGCATATAATGGCGCCGGTTCTGATTGTTCTCATGGAAAATGTGGTCCTTCAGGGACTTTAAGCTCAAGACCCGGTTACTATGGTCATGATTCAGGAAATTCTTATCAGGGATCCAGTGCTTCGAATAATCAACAAGCATCTAGCTCGGACACAGGAATAACTTCCCATTACCAGAAACCTTCAGTACTTTTGGAAACCCCAAAATTAGGTTCAAAATGCAACTCCGGAAACTGTAACGTCGGACCACATGAGCCTGGGCATGAAACTTCACCCTCAAGTTACAGCGTACCTATTCATGGAGCATACGATAAAGGTGAACCGAAGCCTTCGTGTGATGGCGTCAAATGTGAAAACCAACCAAAAGGGCTACATTCCCTTACAGACAATTCCGTAACAAAGGGTCAAACGTCTTTTGATTATCCAAGTTCTACAAATTGCGCAGGTTCAAGCTGTTTTGGAATACCAGCTAATCAAGTAACGGGCGGACCCTCTTTTACCGCAAGCCCGGGTAGCGTTAATTTTGGAACCTCACCATCTCACGTACCTACTTTACCAGTTGGATCAAACGAAGCGCCTGGACACATTGGCAAACCGAATGATGTGAACAACAAACTGCCAAATGACAAACTTCCACCGTATACAGGAGGTTTTGGCGGGCCCGCTGGTATATTGAATCCCAATGAATATGATGTTCATTCACCAACTTCTAATCCAAGCTACGGTCACGCAAGCACACCACAAAATGGAAAACCATTGGCTAGTGCTCCAACAGGTTGTAATTCGCCTAGCTGTTCTGGATATCCTTCTGCTTCTGGACCTACAGGCGGAACTGTGCCGACGGGTACATACAATCACCGACCTGGTGGTGACATCCCTAGTGAAAAATTGCCATCGTATACAGATGGCTTCGGAGGACCCACTGGGATGCTTAAACCAAATGAATTTGATGTTCATGCAACAGTTACGAATAAACCAACCTATGCACATCCCGGAAGTCCATCATACAATACACAATCACCAGTTGGTAACATTGGCACACCGGGTTGTCAAGCAGGAGGAAATTGTGGTGGGTACTCACCTACTGCGGGTGCTACGTCTGGGGCGTCAGCGCCGTCTGGATATTACGGAACTACGAAACCTAACAATGGCATAAACTCTCCTAATGATAAACAGCCTACGTATACTGGTGGTTTTGGTGGACCAGGAGGAGTTATCAATCCTGATAAACATGATATTCACTCAACTGGGCCTAGTAGCCCCTCAGGAACATACAACTCCCCTGAATCTAGTGGTCATCCTGGAGGCTGCAAAACACCAAACTGCTATTCTTCTTTGGGTAGTACAGCTACTGCTAATGCACAAGCCGAATCATTTGGTGTCACCAAACCTAGTTCAGGCCCCCATATCTCAAGCGTAACATTGCCTGCTTATCCAAGTGGTTATGATAGACCTTCTGGAGTTCACAGACCTAATGAAATCACCGGTCTCGCATCAACACCGATCTTTGCCCATACACAGTCACCATCATCCCCAGGCAGTTACTCACCTGGTTGTAAAACAGGAAACTGTGCCAATTACCCTTCAAGTTTGCCATCAGCTGGTGCCAATGCCCAACCCGGATCATATTTTGTTACCAAGCCTAACACAGATGTAAACCCCGCAAGTCCTAATCATCCACAATATACGGGTGGCTTTAGTGGACCTTCTAGTACCTTCAACCCTAACGAATATAACTCACCTGGATGTAAAACAGGAAACTGTGCCAATTACCCCACAAGCGGGCCATCAGCTGGTGCCAATGCGCAACCCGGATCATATGGTGTTACCAAGCCCAATACAGATGTAAACCCCGCCGGTCAGACTCATCCACAATATACGGGCGGCTTTGGCGGACCTTCTGGTACCTTCAAACCTAACGAACATAACACACCTGGATGTAAAACAGGAAACTGTGCCAATTACCCCACAAGCGGGCCATCAGCAGGTGCCAATGCGCAACCCGGATCATATGGTGTTACCAAGCCCAATACAGATGTAAACCCCGCGGGTCCGACTCATCCACAATATACGGGCGGCTTTGGCGGACCTTCTGGTACCTTCACACCTAACGAACATAACACACCTGAATGTAAAACCGGAAACTGTGCCAATTACCCCACAAGCGGACCATCAGCTGGTGCCAATGCGCAACCCGGATCATATGGTGTTACCAAGCCCAATACAGATGTAAACCCCGCGGGTCCGACTCTTCCACAATATACGGGAGGCTTTGGTGGACCTTCTGGTACCTTCAACCCTAACGAACATAACTCGCCTGGTTGTAAAACAGGAAACTGTGTCAATTACCCCACAAGCGTGCCATCAGCTGGTGTCAATCTGCAACCCGGATCATTTGGTATTACCAAGCCTAATACCGACGTAAACCCCGCGGCTCCGACTCATCCACAATATACGGGCGGATTCGGTGGACCTTCTGGAACATTTAAACCTAACGAAAATACTTATGTTACACCTTCTACTGGTAGTGCTCCAACAAATTGTAAAACGCCAAATTGTGTTGGTTCATCTACAGCTAGTGCTGATGCGATATCTGGAGCTCATTCTGGATCGTACGGTATCAGTAAACCTAGTGCCGAGAACAATCCTTCCAATGAAAAGCCAATCTATACCGGGGGTTTTGGAGGGGCTACCGGTTTGTTAAAGCCTAATGAATACACTGGTCCTGCTGTAAGCCCCACACTTAATAATAAGCCAGGAGCTTCTACACCAGCCGCTTGCACTTCTGGGAATTGCAATCCTCAAGCACCCCACGGCTCTGCTCCACACCCACAAAATGGTGCATCGAGCGTAGCTCACGCTACTGCAGCAGCTGCCGCTGAAGCTAATGCGGTTGCGTATACTGGTGGCTTTGGAGGACCACCTGGTCTCCTCGTGCCCTATGATGGTGGCAAAATTGGAGTTTTACCTTCCAATGGAGCACAAGCTCATGGGCCACAAATAGGCGGTGCACATGGTTCTCACGATGCTAACATTCATTCGCAACATGGTAAGATTGCCGGTGCTAATGGTGGCCCAACAGGACCTGCAGCAGCCCATGAAACCACAGGTGCTCAAGCCGGCAGTAACGCGGGTGCAACGGCATATGCTGGAGCCGCGGCAGGCGCTTCTGGTGGTGCACATGGATATAATCCACATAAAGCAACTTACAATCATGCAGGAAATATTAAAGGTGGTAGTCCTTGTGGTGATGGATGTGGTGGATCCGGTGGTGGCGCTTCTAATGACGGTTCCACCTTACAAGTTAGTGGTGGACACGGCTTATCGAAGCATGTGTTCTCAGACGGGCTAAACAGAGCTGGAAGCACATCGGGCGCTGCAGCGAAAAGTCTCTCAGGCGCCAATGCGTCTGGAGTCGGAGGCAGCTATGCCAGCAGCTCAGCAAGCGCATACGCTTCTGCCGGAGCCTACAGTCAAGGAGGTACGAATTTTGAATCTTTTATGTTTCTATAATAAGTTTTACCTACTGTGATCTAGTGGTTATGTGTAGATAAATAAATCCTTTCAATTGCAACCGTGGGAACTTACATATTCTTGCTAATGAAGGGATTTATTTACCAACAAATACGTTATATTATATTTACATCATGACTCTTTGTCTTAATATTAGATTAGGTACTTGGAAAATACCTTCAAGTAGGTATCTACCTACTTTAAATTCGTATAGGTACCTACACTACATACTTAACTTATTATATGTGTAGATAACATAATAAATTTAGTAAATAATTAAAAAGAAAATAGACTTACCTAATAAGAGTAAGTAGTCTTTTCCCACGGTTAGACTCGGGATGTCAGACCATCATGGGCGTACCCGGGGGGGGCAGCTTCCACCCCCTGGATTTTGTATACCTAAGTGCTATTGACGATAAAAGTTATTTTACAGTCACGTTAAGACTTACTTAAGAATTACAGTATCAATCAACAGTTTACAGTACACTATGTTTTACTTTTAGAAAAAATCGCGCTGTTCGGCCTTTCATGTTATACCTATCTTACATAACCGACTTTAAAAGGAGGAGGTTCTATATTCGGCTGTTTTTTTTTTTTTTTTACATTGATCTTTGATATTTTCGTCAATTGTGGACCGATTTTGAATTTTCATTTTTTCAATTGAAATTCAAAAAGAAATTTCATAATCGGAAAGGAAATATCGACACACCTACTTATTAAAAAATTAAACATAAACGAACATACAAACTCCTCCTTTTTTGAAGTCGGTAAAAAAACGCGAACGCAGCAGCAATATCAAACTATGTAAAAATGTATTGGGGAAAAATTCTGGTTTGCCAACCCCTGGGCCAAAAGCTGGGTACGCCCGTGCACACCATATTATTTTCTTACATTTTCATTCATTTGTTTCAGGTTACGGAAAACGATAAAATGCCGCATTGTATTAAAAACGTAGTATTGTTATGAAAACGAAGACTTATTTAATGTAACTTTTACTTTTTAAGTACGATAGTCGATAGATATTGTGATAACAATGTGATAAAATTAACGGACATTCGTTAAAATGAAAGAATAAAGGATTCACATTAATTTATAGTCCCACTCGAGGTATTTTCAAGTCTTTGGGTTACGATGACTCACAACTCAATTGTAATGAAGTACCTACCTTTGTATCTAAAGACATTACAAACAGTGAACCCAGCATGCAGGAATAAAACCCGCATGCTGAGTGAAAAACGATTATTGTTAAACCATTATGTTAAAAGCAAATAAAAAAATAAAAAAAATGAAATGAAATCTTTTAATGTCAAGATATAAATCCAGTTACAACTTTCAATAAATACACACATAGATGACGTAATAAACATACAATACCATAAATATAAGTAACACATTCACATTAGGTACCATCGAAGAAGTTCATATCTAACCACCGTAAGGACTATTCTTGCTTGCAGCGCTTGGCGGCTATAGAACCGGGCCAGTAACAGATGTGGTCATCGTGTTCACGGGATTTTGTTTTGATACTGGTTAGATATGAACTTCTTTGATGGTACCTACAGACACGATAAATCATGTAAGTATTTTTTTTTATAACCAGTACCTACTTACCTAATATTTGTATCGAACGAAGAATAAAATATACTTTAAATTCTACTTGAACCAAACTACATACTCGTACTATCTTCAAACAATGCGTATAGTACTTTTGTAAAAACTTACACGATTGATTTTTCATATATTTAACTATTGCCGGCAGTGGTTTAACTGTTAATTATAGTTAAGCTACTATTAAACACTATTGCAAGTCACATTAATTATATCTGAAAAAAAAAACATTTATATGAATAAAGCTCCGTGAAGACCGGCGCGACGCGACACCGATCATTGTTATACCGTGAAGTTTTCATAGAAATTGTTTTGTCAGAGTCGCGTCGCGCCAGTCTGCACAAAGCTTAATTGTGATATAACCAGTGGGTCAGGTCACATTAATTCGATCAACGACAGGAAGTTTAAGTATGTTGTACACACGAAACAGCAATCAAATGTTTTAGTCTAAAAAACAAGAATAATTTATTTCCTTATTAGTTATTGAATCATCTAAATGAAAATCAACTCTTATGTACATAATGAAGATTTTTAGATAATTTTAAATATGCCTAAATAACACAAAAGCATCGTGTTCAGCCACTCCCCATTTTTATAACATACAAAAGGCAAATCACATTTCGATTTTAGGGTTCCGTAGTCAAAAAGGAACCCTTATAGTTTCGCCATGTCCGTCTGTCTGTCCGGGGCTTAGCTCAGAGACTGTTAGTACAAGAAAGCTGTAATTTGGCATGGGTATGCTATAGGTACATACGTATTAATCACGCCGATAAAGTAGTAAAATAAAATCTAACATATTTTTTTTTAGTTTGTTCTTGGGATAAATTCATCCCAACTACGGAACCCTTCATTGAGCGTGTTCCGACACGCACTTGACCGGTTTTTTTTTCGTTTGTTATTTATTTTTCAATAACAAACTCTATTGAAGATCTAATCAATCCAATGTTTGGGAACAATTACGTCATTCTGTGTTTGTTCCCACGAAAATCTTAGAAATGTTTTTTTACAAGACTACGACAATGTTTATTTATTTTTTATAAGAATATATGACCACCTAAACATTCAACACGCTACGTGAATCGCTAACGAGGTATACCACCTACTTTTTGTGAGTAGTTACTACTCCTAAAGATTACTTTTTAAATTGTTTGCCTATGAGTATATGTATACCTACTTATTGAGATAGGACTTGGCTACGGTAGGCACCCAGACCGTGACAGCCTGTAGTTACTGAGAATTAATAGAAGTAACGAATTTGTGTCTCCTGCGGCCCTGTGACGTACGAAAGAATTTTGTAAGAATATTTTGATTTAAAAGAGTGTCCGTGGAGTTTCTTGCCCGTTCTTCTCCATAGGAACCTACTACGCTTTGGAATGGGCAACTAGCTTCTTCTGGTTCATTTGAAATAAATGCTTTGAGTTTGAGTTTGAAATGCTTACGTGCTACGGCGTAGCACAGGAGATCCAGGAGATCATCTCTATAAATTCTGTAATGGCCTGACTCTGTTTAGCGATGTTGCCTATGGTTTGTTGACGGATATTAACATCACGCCTGTATTAATTGAGAGGGTGGGCAGATAGGTGATGTGCAAGTAATTAGTCATTCATTACGACCGTAGAAGAACTGTCAGCAGGTTGAGTTGCTGCGTTAGATATAATTTAAAAGAGTAACCGTGGAGTTTCTTGACGGCTCTTCTCCATAGGATACGACCAATTGGAACCATGCCCTTGCACAAGTAATTAGTCATTCATTACGACCGTAGAAGAACTGTCAGCAGGTTGAGTTGCTGCGTTAGATATCATTTAAAAGAGTAACCGTGGAGTTTCTTGACGGCTCTTCTCCATAGGATAGGACCAATTGGAACCATGCCCTTGCAGGTTTATGTGAAAAAATATATTTTGAATTTTGTCATCTGCCTAGCCTTTTCCAAACTATGTTGGGGTCGGCTTCTAGTCTAACCGGATGCAGCTGAACACCAGTATTCAAGATCAAGGATATCCCATCAAAATATGCTGAGGGTGCCACCGTTTGGTTTTAGTTAGTACCTAGACGGCTGGCAGGACTATGAGGATATCCACACCAAAACATACTGTACGCCGACCCTGAACACATCTAGTTCTTAAAATAGTACAAGTACCTATCACCATTTACCTACTCAGTCACACACACGAACAAACACCAAAAGATCTAGGTATATTGGAACGAGTTATAGGTACATATTAGCTGTAAGTAAAAACAATGATACATTGATATAATACGGTAAATGTTAAATTATTTTATATCCTATCATTACGTACTTTATTACGAGAGAATAACAATGATTGCAATAATTATGTACGTGTAGCCTTCTAAAGAGGTAAACGGAGGACTCATCATGTTCTAATCGTAAATCACTCGATCCGTGGCATATGTTTGCTGATATAATCATCCACTTCTCATAGCCATTGTTCACGACTAGTTCACGGATGCTGTGCAAATAAATTATTCATAAACGTTCGACGTAGGTGCATCTGCCATCAGCACTTCGTTGTCAGTCTTATTAATATGAAGGTCAAGGTATGTCTTACTAATCATGTAATTTACTAAGATATTACTCTACGCAATATTATAGCACCTACGTTAAGTTTATTACAGTGATATCTAAAAGTTACGTACACAACGTGTCCCGGAATTAACGCCTACACCAAACACACAAATTAGAATATTACTCGTATGTCATAATCATAATACACTGAATTTTTATTATTATATATAAAACATTGTTTTTTATTAAATTAGTTACCTATACCGATTGTAGGAGAAGTTGATTGTGGTCACATTACAAATTTACGCACGCACACTGTCGCACACGTACCTATAAGGGTCTAGCGACTTCGTCCATTTTGTTTTTCTTTTTACTGTACAGTGGAACTGTGACTGTAATTCACGTACCTAGTTTAAATTATTTTTGGGATAATAAATTACGTATATAAAAAATGACAGAATTCGAATCACTAAACGATTCTGAACAAACTACTTTCATAATGTGCATTAGTTCAGTTACATATTTGTATAAGTATGTATATCTCATAAGTGGTACTTGCCCGTGGTCCCCCAGTCTTTTTCCCCTTGGGGTACCACAAGCAAATATTTTTGCCCGTGGAACCCCCTAAATAACAATCTTCTTATTAAATATATTTTATTGCCCGTGATACCCCATCTCAAATATTGCAATTTGTTGTATAATAATTAGATAAAATATTGGCAAATTTCTCCCAAGCATGTTCAACAATAAACACACATCTCTCGTTCTGACAGTCATAAACTTATTTTTCATTATCATAGGTCATCCGACACTTAATGCATTGAGCAAACAGATAGTATTTGCATTTTATTTAGCGTTTAGTGGGGGTACCACGGGCCAAGTAATTTGCCCATGGTACCCCTTTGTCCCCCTTGAGGGTTCCACGGGCAAAAATATTTGCTCGTGGTACCCCAAGGGGAACTAGACTGGGGGACCACGGGCAAGTTCCGCTCATAAGTTTAATATCTTGGTACACACGGCTACTCATCAAGCTATACATTTCCAGTATAAGCTGACCTCGCATTGTACGGAAATCCTATACAATCGACGAATCCTATACGAGATCAGCATAAATTGGAACCAATGACATATTATGATAATATAAGTTTCTATTAATTCTATTTAATTGAGAATATAATCTACTTTGTATTCATAACTATAATCCCTGTCATTTCAACTATGATGTGAGTAGGTAGATACCGATACCTACCTAATAATCTTTGTCGCCATTCTGATTGGAATTCATTCAATGGTTAAGAATTAATTAGGAATGTCATTAGGCGAATTTATTAGGCACTTGCTTTGTTTAGACGTTGGTACTATCGCGGAAACTCGCGCCTGACCACTTTTCGACCTTATTGCTTAGGCAATAAGGTCGAAAGTGTCCGCGGTGGTACATATTATTACTTACAATCTATTTCCTTAGATACTCTAGTAATGTAGGCATAATTACCATTACTTAGGTACCTACTTTTAATAAACAACATGACCCTTTTATTATTTCTTACTACTAATACCGTTAGACATAATTAACTGTTAGCTCACAATCAGCAGATATACATATTATCTATGAATACCTACGCGGTAAAGTTACATTAACCTAGGCACATATAACGAGTCATACTAAACGAGCTGTTGGTATGTATAGGTTTAGGTAGCAACATAAATTTTTCATAATATACTTAAATACGTATGTATCTGACTTATAAGAACAAAATATGATTTTATGACTGAAATCATTTATAATAGGTAACTTTTCATGAGTTCTAGCTTATGGCTCTTTTTCTTTACCAATAAAATTAAGTTATCTAAACTCCTACCACACCGTCCAGACCGTACCTACGATGCACAGTCACGAGCATTTTAAATACCTTCATACTTTCGCAAGATTCAAAACCGATTTTCTTCCTCGTAATCGATTAGGAAATAGGTCTTTTCTCAAAGTTGCAATTTTCATTATATAAGATAAACGCTTTTCTATTTTGCGTAACTGTTAGGTATTAATGCTCGTGACTGTACTATACTGTTCCTACGTTTTGTCTAAAACTTGCAAAAAAATGTAAGAGCCCGAAATTAAAATTCAAAACTTGGCATTTAACTTTTGGTGACAGACTCTTACATAATAAACCACCAAATTAGTTATATTTCCAAATAAATATTAAGCACTAGTTGAACCAACAGACGTTGTCCTGTCCAAATTTCAATAGTTCATACAAAATTCCCATTGAAAAGAAGGACGTTTAGGTCTTTCCGAATTTGAAAATTTTCCGGGGTTTTCCAATTTTCCATAAAAACCTAATTCGGACTAAGTATTACGAACATTTTAAAACAAAAAATTGCTAAATCGGTCCAGCCGTTCCCAAGTGATACGCTTACCAATGAACAGCATTTCATTTTTATTTATATATACATACATAGATTTGACCATAACGTAAGTTGATATGGCCATAAGAAGTACCTACTTACTTATATACATTTTAATATACAAAAAGTGTTATTTTTGCAACGACTTATTTACTTACTGTTGTCTGTACTGAGAACACACCTACTAACGTGAGCGAGATGCGTGACGTGCTGACCCTGATCAGCTTAAACAATTCCAACATGACAGCACATACTTCTTGTAGGTCTAACATCATTTTAATAAACTAACAAACGTGTCTTAGTCAAGCTAAGAAGATGTTTAAGGGCATACAAAATTAAAACACCTCAAGCTCTTGTATAAATCGGTCGTAACACAACTTCGATCCTCCCTCCGCCCTTTACAGGTGACTATTATGTTTGCATCCGCAAACATTTTTCAGGTTGTCTGTCCATTTAGGTAGCCGAGCGAGGTGGATGCTTTGTTACATTTGCTGCCGGCTCGCGGTCACCACTCAAGACTTAATTCGCCTGCTTGAACGACCATCGGTAATGCAAGTGTAGCCACTCCGTACCTACTAGGTCCTAGTCAAACGCACAATAAATGCTTGAATACCACGATTAATATCCCCGTTGGGTTTTGCTACTAATACGCTTCGTATACACAAAACCCTTCACCCCTTCAACCCTTCACCTTTTGCCCTTTTTGTTTTGCCTTCGTAATAGGCTCAAATTAATGTAGGGGCGGTGTAGAACAGCCCTGCCCCTGACCACGGTCAGTGTGTAGACCGGATATCTATGGTAGACACTGACCCCCGTTGAGTAGATTTCATAGCTCCGTCAGTACAAGTTGCTGATTGTGCTAGATTTCGTCCCGCTCTAAACCGCGAAAAGAATTTTTATTTCATGGTTCGTCTATAAATCTGGTTCTTGTAAAATTGGAAAATTACTATAAACGGTTAATTTGCCTCATCAAACACGTGTTATGGTCATGGTCATCTCAGTCAAGTGCAATTAAAAGCAAAACCTGTACCTACAACAGGCGTACCTACTTTTGCTAAAAAAGCTACAATACCATATTATAACATGACGCCTGTAATCCCAGAATGGTTAGGCAGAGGCGTACCTACTCGTACCTATAGTTCACCCACATTTCGCCAGTTACGTTTAAAATCCCATGTAATAGGGGCGAGTGTAGCCATCAACCGGGCACAAATTCGGACTCCGGACTGCTACTGAGAAATTCCTCATAGAAAAACCCATTAACCCTATGCCTGACCTCGAAATCGAACCCATGGCAGAACCTCACGCTCAACAGTAGCACTTGCGACAACTACACCAACGAGGCGTCATATTCGTCTATGTCATTATGTAAATGGATTTATGGGATTTCGGTCAGTAGTCCGACAGCTACCTACTGGCTGCATAATGGTCTGCCAACCTCTTAAAATCGTCATAAGTACAATACCATAATTTATATGGCTTTTTACAATTTCTTTCTCACACATTTTTACCAAGCTCGAATGACTTTCAATGGTCGTAAAATACAGTTTTTAAAGCCTATAAGCACATACCGGTATTTGACCGGTATGGTATTTGATTCTACGATATTATGGTAGAGTCGGTGTCGAGAGCAGCGGTAAAGTTATTTGGTAAGTGTGAACTTTGCTTCAGACTAAGATAAAGGTAGGTAAAGGATAAACGAAAATAAAATTATAAGGCAAATCTATTAACACAAATCTTTAATCGTCATTTATGATGACGGGAAATCCCATCGGGTGTGGTTTGTCTCCTTAATAAAAATCTTAAATTCATTCACTGACACATCGTTACATACAATTTTACACACGGGTACCTTTCATAGCGAAGTTGCGCTGCAAGGATGCAGTTTTGAAAATTCATCACATATAGGGTTTAAATACCTCATTTAACCCCTTTAAGACTCCGTTTCTATGAAAGTTCGTCATTTTATATGAGAATCTCATCGGGCACTCTTTATAGCCTTAGTGTAGGTACAAGAAAACATAGGTAACAACATTTTTGGGAAATCAACTCTACAGTAGGTATCCACCTAATTAATGTGGTATTCTACCTACTTAATTATAATTCCATTCATATGAATCCAAGTTTGTTTTGATGACGTTATTAGATTAATGGTAATCGTGCAATATAATTGGATGCTTTGTATTTCTTCGAAACTGTCAATAGCCGCAACATCTCGTCAATCCCATGGTTCAATTCTGGTATCTTTATCATTGATCACCATAAGTGAGTAAGTGCTACGTCAGAAGAACGGAGTTCCACAAAACGTGATCAAAATATCCGGCTTCGAAAAGTAATTAGTAATGTTTTAATGTAGTTATTAGATGTGTGTGACTCACTGCGGTATTTCAGCACGTCGTCATCAAAAAGTGAATTGTCGGAAACGAGGTTGGTAAGCACCTACTGATAAAAGTCTATGTTAAATTATAGTTTATATAAAAGGGACTATACACTAGAGCCGATAGGCCACCTGCAACATTCCTAGAGTAAACCGATTTATGCGAATACCTTCACTTCAACGTTAAGTTCATATAGTTCGTCGCTCCACACCCACTCGATATCGACTAAGGTTGGTCAGGGCCGTATCCTGTCATACAACATTACATCCGTAAAAGGTACTGTATGTATCAGTAAGTAAACATTACGCATTCAATACTTGAAAAATTTGTACTCCATATTTTTACACTTTTATTAAATTCACTTGCGATGCCAGCCAAGTCTATAAAATGCGGACCTGCTACATTTCTTGCTGTAAATTATTAAAATCATGTTTCTATTAGCATTTATGTATGTATTTTATTGCTCATTTACATAATTATAAACCCTGAATAGGTTATTTACACGACATTTTCTTTAGATGTAATAAAAGCGTAGCGAAATCAAAACTGTATATTGAATATAATTTGAAAAAGTAATTGCTACGACGTCTGGGAACGATTCTAATGCCGAAAATATAATTATTAGAATTTTTGTCTGTTTGTCTGAATGTACTTAAGTTCCAGCATCACGCAAATACTACCGGATACATACACTAGAAAGAATATACGTTTATTTGCGGTACACATGACGCAAGAACAAAACAGGAAAATAATAATTTGGGGGAAAATATGCGTCAAGAACGCAGGTGTTCATTAATTCACAAAAAACGAAAAACTTCGCTTCGCTTGCTTCGAGTTTTTTTGCTTGCAATGGGAAATTGTTACTGAAGGCTGCGGGTGTAGACCTCAGGACGAGCTGCTTCTCACACGGAGAACTGTATGTCGCTTACTCCCGGTTACCACTTCACCAGTCCTGACCTGACGCTGAGACCAAAACTACAAACGTCATTTAAGTTAACATTGCAGTATGTAGGTGCGTACCTATAATAGAAAATCGTTAACAGTTTGTTCACCAATACCTACCTACAGGGAAGTTTGAATAAAATGTGGCTGTTATTTTAGTATATTGTGGTCTTACGACTTCTACGCGAACGAAGTTGCGGGCAGAAGCTAGTAAGTAATATGTTGGTAGGTATTGATGAACAAAATGTTAACGATTTTCTATTATAGCTAGGCACCTACATACTGCAATGTTAACTAAAATAACGTAGCTGTTGCTGTAGTTATACCCTGTCACCTGCAGTTGCTGGCAAGGGGGATCTAGGATTTATTTCTGGGAGGGGCACATGGGCCAGACAGATAGGAAGTGTCTCCCATATCTTAATTGCACTATAGGTACTGTTTTTGGGATTATTTCGTTTTCAATGAAGATATATAGTAGCCTACTTCTCCAGCGTTCATCATTGAAGCAATTTTTTGATTGATTCAGATTCAGTCCATTCAGACGCTTCGTTTTTATTTTACTTAAACCGTTGATAATTAACCAAATTTTCGCCGTTCATACTAAAAAACATATAAGTGGTAATAAGTACTTACCTACCTATTACGTTAGCCATGGAACTATGAAGTAGCTACCAAGAAGAAAGCTAGTTAGTAATTAAAAAAAATTGAATACCTACTAATTAAAAAAAAATTAGGTTTATTTTACGGATAACAAATACCTACAATAAACTTCTATGCAAAATACATAATGTTCGGGAGCTTTCATCAGCGTATGTTTGTTGATGCTGCTGCAGTGCAAGGTACAAATTCCTGGGCAGGAATATTTGTGTACTCCGATCGTTTGATCTCCTTAGGAACGAAATAGGTGCCTAGTAGATGAATGCTCTCACATTGAATTACGAAATAAATTATGGATGGTCCATTGTGTTGCATGGCAATTCGTTAACATTTAAATAAACACTCACGTATGGAATAACTAACGAATTTTTTTGCTGTTAGCCACGTCATGCAGTGCTATATGGTGGAGTATTTAGGTAAAAAAAAACTGGCTCATCATCTCAGCCAGTCACCTTGTGTCACCGTACGATGACCGCTAGTTTTTTTGTTCATAATCTTTGTTGTAACTTTGTGAGGATGCCACTATGGACAAAATATTAGATTATAATATTATCTAAGTACCTATTACCTATGTTTAAAAGAAAGAATTATTAAGAATAACTGTCATGGTTCATATTGTGAATTGGGATTGGTGGGTTCTTTTTCCAGAATCTTAAGGCCTAAAAAAGCCTTAGGGTGCAAAGCCCGATGGGTTTGCCTGCACTCAGGATTCTTGTCTTAACTTGCTCGGGAGTTTAGAGAACACTAGAATCCTTCGTTTTGCTCGGGATTTTACCTCTCCCTCACAAGTACCGTCTCCTCCTTCGCGAGCATTACTGCTTCGCAGAAGGAGGTGACGGCTTCCCATGCCCTCTGGCTCCATACCATGGCCTAGACCAGAGCAGGACGCGAGAGGTCACCGCCTCTGAAGACTAGTGCACCCTTAAGGGAAGCTGAGGGTGTTAAGTACGATTTAACGTAGAAATAATGGAGAAAAAAAACCAATATTCGTTTTCCTAACATTTTCGAGAGTTAAACTAATCAGCAACATTTACTCGACGCTACTTATTAATTAGATTTAAATATATTCATGGATACTTAAGATATTATATGATTTCTAAAAGCTCAAATTGGTCCGTTTTGCCTTCAAAAGCGAGGCACAACGGACCACACAGGAAGGCAAAACGGACTCGCTTAAAAAAAGCATTCAGATAATTTTTTCCACAGACAGACACTGCCTCCATCATCTTCGATACAGCCAGCGCAAGCAGAGAAAGTTGAGAAAGAAATAAGCGAAAAGCTGGGTTTTAGTTCTATTTTACCACAATTCTTATGTTTTTGGTCCACTGATGCCACCTAATGAACCATTTTCTTTTTCATTTTAAGTCTCTCCATATTTCTACGGACCGTTTTGGCTGGGTCCGTTTTGTCTTTTGGCACATACCACATTAACTCTTAATTTCTGGTTAGTAAGAACGTACTTACGTATAGCTATCGTCCACATAGTTTAGTATTAGTTTAATCATAAATCACTTTGCACACAGGGACCGCCAGAACATAATTATCTTAAGCCAATGCAAACTATATATCAATTGAAATCGTTAAATTTACATAAGAACATGGAAAAATACACTTTCCTTGCTAAAACAGTGTAACGTGGACAGCGGCGTTGAATACGCTGACCAAGAGAGGAGGCATGAAGAGCTTCCTCGTCACACAACTCATTCAGAGATGGCATTATTCCTTTCAAAATGTTGTACGGTAGACCTTCCATCCGTCTTACCATTCTTTCCTCTACCAGTTATAAGAAATTATTGTATTTCAGAACTATATGTAGCTTAGAATAGAAATATAATATTTACACTTTTTTATAAACACCACCGCTGTCCGCAGTCAACTAAAAATTAAGTGAAGCTCTATCTTAATTCGCAAGTCTGACAACCCTAACTAATGAGCTATTGTGACACAATTTAGATACCTTGGTCAGTGGGTCGTCTTAGGGGTGTTATCAAAGTAATTAACTATCAAGCTCAATTAAACACGTTTATTCGGCAGAGGAATCATGTACCTAAACGCTACACCATACATCTTACGTTTGAATCCCAAAACAAGCAATGAAGATAATATCGGACAGTAATTAACTTGCGTAGTGCCTGCCACAAAAAACGACGTCTTACTATTATTGACATAAAAAAAATTAGACCAATCTTATGTTTTTCAACCTACATACCTACAATGTATAATTAGTTTTAAAACAGCTACTCTAAAGCCACGTCTCAAGTACATGGCACGGTTTCTTTACGGTAAGGCGTATCACACCGCGCCGAGAAAAATGTGTCTTTCATCAAGCTTGCACATTGATCCATACAACATCTGTTCTGTGCATACAACACTGACGGCCGTGCCTACATACAGCGAATAGACCGCACCGTAGAAAATACGTGTTGGTCAACAAGGTTCCTTAGTGATCCATACAACACTGACGACCGTTGCTACACACGGCGAATTAACCGTAGTTAAAAATAATCCAAAAACCAAACCAAACCAAAAGCATGAATTTGATACTGAATTTTCCTGTGGGCATCTTTTTTGTTTATTTCTGTTTTCGTTACACACCTACAACCAGAACTCAGTTTAGTTGATCAAATCTATCTCCAGAGGAGTCTAAACCTAGTTAGACTTCCTCATTCAACACTACTCGTAACTTATTTATCAAACATGCGTCGTATAATGCCGTCACGATTATTATAAACTAGTTTATGTATTCCATTTATATTCTTTTAGAAAAAGATAAGTAAGTAAGTAAGACGAACCGGAGTATAAACTCAACACTGGAAAGTGAAATTCCTCCGTATGTAAAATGCACTTTCTGCTTTTTACATACTGGAGTCAAAGTGAATAATATATTGGGTTTCTACTCTGTTTTACAGGTGTGTGTGGACCTTTTATGATGCTAGATACCTACTAAATGTATAGTAGCTGTAGATTAACCAACTAAAAGATGTCGAAAACAAGGTGGAGAAATAAATCAACAGGCATAAGGTGTACAACGACGATAGGTCGGACGAAATATCATTGAATAAAATGAAATGACATCTCATTGAAGTTTGAACTACAGAAATAATATGGTGAAACAGCTAACATGTAGATAAATATTAGATTTTGCTTTTAATATTAAATATTACAAAATAAGTCATCGTAATAGCCAGTAGCTTAATCTTTGTCAACAATAACATGACCACTGACCGCACACGACGCGGTCGCCGGCGCGCCGTGTCGCGAAACTCGGCCCGGGTCAACAGTTGACCGCTCCGCTTTCCCTGCACAAAGCTTGAACTTTAAGCTGGGCAGATTCTAAGATAAGATTAATAAAGATGAATTAATCAAATATGTTATTAATTTATAATATAACAGAAGAATATTTTATTAAGCCTTGCGTGGGGAAAAAGATTTGTGCAAGAATTAAAAACTGCATGATAAATAGAAATCGCTTTCAGATTAGGTCAGTAGGTAATTTTTTCTTAATATTTAATCTACTTATTAGGTATTATTTAGATAGATGTGTAAATCGTAGCGCCTAGCAGTGCTTAATAGTCAGAGTACCTCTACCTATATAATACAATCGTATGAAGTGGATAATCTTAAGTAATCATTTACGGCAGGCGCTGACTGAGAACAAACAGGTTGCCATCTAATGGGAACTTTTAAGACTAGCGTAGGTCCTTGCTACGAAGTAGTGACAATTACAATAATTGGAGTATGTTTAGCCAACAAAACACCGGAAACTATGAATAAGTCATCACGAGCGTGGACAATCGTGAGGTGTGACCGTGTAAACATCCTTATCTATTCCGTATGAAGTCTGTTTCTTCGGCTGAGGCGTTGAGCAACGTTTCGCAAAACGCTTCTGCGGGCGACAATACCATGACAAGCGAAGACAAACACCTACCTTGTTATCTTATGAATAATGCCGATTATGTTGAGTAAACACACGCACACGCGACTCAATGCATTTTTCACGAATCTTTATCGTATACAGTGTGTGTTAATTTTGGATTATCTTTTCAATATTATTTTGGTTCGTTCAAGAGTTTTAAAAGAATTTCTTGCCACTACTTACTGAAAACCTGAACAGTTAATCTGTTGTCAGAACAAATCTGATCAGTTGGTTGTGTTGTAGCTGTATCATGTGTGTACCAACCAAACATGAGACTTGACAGCAGATTGACTGATCAGAGATTGAATCGAGCTTTCAGAAAAAATATAAGAATGAATAATCCTGTACCTACACACACATTATCCAAGAATAGAGAATAATTATAAAGAAGCCTGCATATTTGATTTTGTAACGTGTTACTGAACTTAACTCTGACTTGCTAAGGTGATGTCTAAGTATTATACTTCTTTATTTAGAAAGCATTACATGTAATTTACCTAAGCAGGCGAAAATTGAGAGAACCTTCCAGGTGGATCCTGTTGAAATGTCGGATTGGGAGTTGGGATCGGATAACAATGCAGCGCATATTAATCCAAATCCTTTTTCTTTCTGTGCTTATAAGATTGCGTAAGTTGCAGCATTTGATAAAAGTTTAAGTAAAGTTCATTTACATATTGTGAAATGTCCATTGTTGTTTTTCGTGGACACATGTGAAATGATTTAGATACAGCCTGTACGTGCGGCCGGCGGGCGGCGGCGCACGAGTCACCTAGATGTCCCACCTATTGTCCACGCCACGTCCACCGCTGGGTGAGCCGCCATTACCTCACACTTTCAATACTGGGTTACGAGAATTTTACTTCAAGGTCCTCTTTTAGGAGCAAATAGAGGAGGTATAAATGGAAAGACGAGCAACAATAGGACACAGTTGAGGTTCAGCAACTCGTTCGAAAATGTATGCTTACATCGGTTTTGTAATGTGCTTTTTAGTCGGTACGTGCAGTGAAATTAATTAACAATCGATAATATTATTTTATTTGTTGGAAATCTAACGGTGTGTTTTCTGTTTATAGGGAGTAGTGTAGCATACTACCCGCAAAGAGAAGCACCATATTACTCCGGCCCAAACGACCCATACTCAGCGGGCGTCAACCAGGTCCCGAACTACATCCAGGAGCCGTCGCAAAGACTCTTCTGGGGCAACCAGGGCAGCAACCAAGTTGGCGGAACTGGACTATGGGCAACATTGACTAACAAGTTCCCGTTCCTGGGATCCATGTTTGGTCGTATGGAATTGCCTACGCAATACGGAGTGCCCAATCAGTACGATGTGTCTCCGCAGTACGGAGCTCCTGGGAACTTCCAGCCACAGTATTATCCGGGTCAACAGCAGTTTTACCAGCAGGTGCCTCAGCAGGGTCCCCAGCAATTTGGTCAGCAATTTCCACAGCAGTTCCCTCAGCAGTTCGGTCAGCGATTTGTCCCATCGGGTCGGGACGTGGGCTTTACTGACGACGCAGTGATAGTGACTCCTCCTTTCGTGCCTCCAGTGCAGCCCGCACCGTTCCCATCCCCCGTGCCTGCGCCAGCCCCGGTGCCAGTACCCGCGCCTGAGCCCACCCAGGATCAAGGATACACATACAACAGACCTCAATATAGGTTGGAACTGCCCCACAAATAAGTCGACTACGTCATTGTTGCAACTGACTGTCCGTAAAATTAAGTAAGTAGTTAAGTTATTGCACTTTTTTGTTTTTAAACTTCTGTGTTCTTTTGGCAAATATTGACATTGTCTACGACGTGTGAAGAACTGCTTGTGCTTGCCAAATATTGTAATTTAGGAAACTTTAAGTTCAGTCAGTTCAATTTTTAAGAGACAGTCTCTAAAATTATATCATGTCTCCACGTACTATACTAATCCACATCATAAACAGGAAATTAACCTTAAATCTGCAGCCTAATTACGTAATGCACGATCAATAATAAATTGAAATGAATTGAAACAGATTGCTAGTCCATTGCTTCATAAGTTCGAAAAAAAAATTGAGCAGATATTTTTTTCGAACTTATGAAGCAATGGACTAGCAATCTGTTTCAATTCATTTCAATTTATTATTGATCGTGCATTACGTAATTAGGCTGCTGGGCTACGTCGTAACAGCACAGCACCTGGTTTGGGTCACACGGAGGTTGTACTGCATAAATTAACTGCTGCATCTGTCTTTGCCTGCCCTTTACGACTGGCTGTTTTATTGCAGTCCTTTTCACAATCATACATGAGGTGGTGCTGAAATTTCTTTTCGTTAACATTAGAAGGAACTTAAACACACGAGATTATTTAATTCATCGACTACGGGTTTTATAATCAAATAATGTAATTTATAGAACACTTCACGCTCTCTTGGTAAAATGACACCATAAAATTAAATGTTTGTAAAGGCAATAAAATAAATAAATTAAGGTCAAAGTTTTATTTTTAATTTTTACCATCCTGAATCGTTTTCTCCTAGAACTTATTCCTATTTATTGCACATATAAAAAATATATTAATAAATTCCCGTAAATTAATGTAGGTAGTATGTATATCTTACACAAATACATTAAATAAATGTCCGAATTTACCATACTATTATTGTATTGTTTGTATTGCTATTTCATTATACATTTGGGTATCAGAAACAACTGCATAAGCTATAAATTATGTACATATAACACGGCATTTAACACTCATTTCTCGTAACTTTGTATCGAGGTTCTAAAACAGAACATGCCACTTGAAATTCTATCACGTATTAAGTAGTAGGTAATGGTCTAGGAATCTAGGCATAAGGCTGTTACCTAAGTTCTAGCAGACGTCTAATGCTTGTTTTACTAACACTAAGCTACACCTAAATAAAATCGCGCTGTTGGAGTTCCAACGCTATCGACTCAGCGCTTAAAGTTAAAAATCCAACAGTGCGCTTTTATTTAGGCATTCATTCAGTTGTTGTTTAGTGTCACCAAAAATGAGCATACATGCTGTTCATTGGTGCATACACTGATCAACAGGGGATCAAAAGCCTAAACTTCATTTGATCAGTAATCAAACCGTAACTTGAGAGTTGCTGAGTGAAGACTTGATCTAGCTTCCAGGAACTGAAGGCATAGGTACTTATAAATATACGATGCCTATAGCTTATGCAGTGGTTAAACTAGAGGAGAGCTATGGTAATTAGTGAACATTAGCGGATTGGTCGTAGTATCCAGTTCCGGAGTCATCCACACCTACAGAAGTGCTGGCAGTCACTGAGCGCCCCAACACCGGCCCGAACTGACGACGAGTCATTCCAGAACTGTGGAAGTAAGTAAATATGATATAACTATGATGGTCAACACTTCAACAGACTAGACAGCAGAGCTCGGGGCTAAATAATACAAGTTGGACGGGTTGATCTTTAAGGTTAAGCGAAGCTTGCCGATTTTGGCCCGCGGATAAGTGACAATCCATTACATACCGAGACCCCTTCGTGCCTCGGAAGACACGCTAAGAAATTGGTCCCGGCTGTCGTTCGTAGATCTTTGACAGACGTTACGGGTATAGTCAGCCTCAAAACCTGACAACCAGTCTGGCCAAGAGGTATAATATCGTGTTACCCAGTAAGTGTGTTATGGTAGTTAGTTAGGCAGCCGTTTTATGTAAAATATTGGTATTCAGCTGCAGCTCCAGATGACTATGATAGTTAACAGATAACAACGCGGTTAAAGGTGGATCTAGCTTGTGATCCATCAACCAATCGATATTGATCGCCTCAAATCATAAGACAATTAAAAAAAAAACTCAAATAACCTTGTTCTTTTCCATAGAAATATAAAAAACAGCAATAAAACAAAACTAGAGCCAACTAACAACTATCTGTAGTTCCACAGTCGTGGGTATAGTGTCAACCTAAAATTACTCTCATATCTTGAGCAGAGATGATAGATGATAGACCAACGAACGTTGTCTGACTGCATACACTACACTGATCGATCTTAACGGTCGATGCCATCGATCGACCGCACAATCTATTTGCGCCTTACAGTCCTACCGAT
This sequence comes from Agrochola circellaris, assembly GCA_914767755.1. Taxonomy (NCBI): domain Eukaryota; kingdom Metazoa; phylum Arthropoda; class Insecta; order Lepidoptera; family Noctuidae; genus Agrochola; species Agrochola circellaris. The sequence continues at coordinate 10,581,127 of OU611841.1, read as the reverse complement.
TTAGCTGAAGAAGGGTTGGTAGATGAAAGTTATGAATGAGTGATACTTACACTTAGAACTTGATCCTTCTATTACATGATCGATCCCGGAGCCAGGTCTAATATAATACGTTCATATCGACGAGCAATGAAGGTATGTTAAACATCAAACGTCCTTGACATAAATATTTCACATTATTTACGTATTAAAAAATTCTAAAATCGGTGACAGATGCCCCAGATTTTAGCAATTTTAAGCTATTCATCCATCATTCATAATAATAATTTTATTTGTATTTCAATTAAATAATAACATAATCAATCCGCCTAGCCTTTTCCCAACTATGTTGGGGTCGGCTTCCCGTCTAACTAGATGCAGCTGAATACCAGTATTTTACATGGAGCGACTGTCTATCTGACCTACACAACCCAATAACAGGTAAGATTGGTTGTCAGACTTCATCTGATGACCCGTAACGAACGTCAAAGATCCACGAATGACAGCCGGGACCAACGGCTTTACGTTCACATTCTTCTCCATACGAAAACTACCTTTTGGAAGGGGCGACTCTATTTCAATCTAATCAATTCTATTTTTTGTAAAATTGACTTTTGAAAGTGCCTTTTATGTGCCTAATTGAAATAAATTGTTTGACTTTGACGTGCTTGCCGACGCACGGAAGTGTCTCGGTAAATAAAGATGGTCACCCATCCACGGACCAACCCTGGCAATCATAGCTTAGCCTAATGGATCGGACCCGTGCGGCTGTTATTACTTAGTTACGAGCTTCAATTAATAACATAATTTGGGCATAAATTTAAGTATTTTTCAAATATATTATCAATTTAATACTATACCCGTTCTAAATATTTATAATATTTACTTTAACTCTTAACAATAAATGTTTCATTAAATTATAATAAACATTTCCAATCATAAATTCAGATAGTCCGACTATACTGACTATTGTTTTTGGAACAATTAAAATATGTAGTCTCATTGCGGGTCGTAAAGGTGCAGATAAATTAAACGCGTTGATGTCTTTTGAATGCAACTGTGCAAAGAGCTACGACATAGATGTTTGATTACAGTAAATATTGAAATTGGTTACTTAAGGGCTACACAGATGTTTGTGACTTTGAATTGTAAATAAAGAAAATAGTATATATGTTTTATATTATATTAAGTAATTCTACCGGCGCGTATAGTATCTTTGTAGAAACTTGTGTGCCATATTATTAAATAGTAAACCTTTCAGTTACGAAATGAAAATGTTTTCACCAAATCAGTCTGAACGGAAATGTAAGATTTTGTCTCAGAATGAGGTAAGTGGTATTAAAATATGAATCAAATGGCATTGATTAAAACATTTATTAGGCTAATGTATTCATAATTAATTACAATAAATAGGAAATAATCTTCCGGCAGTTGCACAGCGGTACGCGTGCGCAGAGCGAGCGGGCGTGCAACTGGTGGAAAATACGCGTTCAGGATAGATGGGCCGACACCATGAAGTTAGTCTAGTTATTCACTGCCGCCGAACTAGTGCCTAGGAACAAAATTATACAAGTTAGTGGTTGGTTATTTCAGATTAAATCATCAATTTAATTAAAAGAGATTAGAGTATGACATAAAATTAATTGTGGTCATGAATGTGTCGTTAAGGTTTTACGAAGTTAAATTAAGTTAAGTTAAGTCAAAGTTGAAGGTATTCGTTTTTCTATGAATGAACATAGAAAAACAAATTCCTTCAACTTTGACTTAACTTAACTTAACTTAACTTTAGTTCCCATGCAAACTAAAGTGACATATGAATGTCACTTTAGTTTGCATGGGAACTCATTCGTGATTGTGAACTTAATTTGATCTACAAAAATAAAGACTGAATGACCGTGTGAATCGACTTGGCATCTTTTGTAAATCTGGCTTGGACAAAATAGGTGTCAAATGTAGCCAATATCGTTAGTTCTTCTTAGAAAAATGAAGGCCACTACGAGGTCAACCGCAAAGATTCATTGTTAGGCATACCTACATTAAAAAAACCTCCAGACTTAAGTATACGTCCGGCACAGACGTCCGGTAATCAGGCTATCAACCTTTTTGACTCGGGTATTTATCCTAGTCTTTTCAATTATCATCTAGGTTCTAACCAGATCAACACTTAATAATTATTACCTTAGCGCAGGGTTGGAAGCGCCGTATCCACCGGCGGGGAGTCCCCAGCCACCGTTACCGCCTCCATTGCCACCTCCGTTGCCGCCACCACCCCAACCGCCGGAGAAAGCACGAGCGTTCGCGTTCGCGGTCGCTGAACCACCACCGCCTGGAAACAAAGGTCATTAAACATTAGAAGTCTGAATCAAAGAACATTAGAAGATGTTCGAAAACAATATAATTAAGATTATAGTCAAAAAGTCCTTTCTTTAGACGGACTCGTGCAAGAATTGGCAAATCAGCCTATTATTTTATCAAGAAAACGTAGGTAGATCAACGTAAGTCATCCAGGCGCTCCTGTTAGAGAGAGCGAGTGCCTTTAAAATAATACCCTATACGCTCGTTCACACGAGGACGATTCGTGTTTTTTAACGAATCGTCTTTTTTCTCGATTCGTTTTTTTTAAAATGGCGGCTATACTTTTTAAATGCCCCTGTTCACATACATCACGAATCGTGAAAAATGACGGACAAGTCTTAAATCACGTATTGTTTTTTAAGAAATAACGTTTCTTCAAATAACATGATTCGTGATTTTTTTGTGACGGATCCGCTGCAGTGCTCGTCCAAGACTGAACTCTGAATCACGAATCAAGTGTAACCTCTATTCGGATATTTTGACATATCGCGAAAAACCTCCGTTTCCGTATGCAATGTGAACGTGCATCCATCATGAGATATCGTTTTTTTGACGAATCTTCAATGATGGGTCCCGTGTGAATGAGCTGTATCTCTGTTTTTCCATTAACTACCTATCGCAAAATGCATGATGTCTTCACTCTTTCTTGCGATGTATACCACGCAGATATACCTCACGATTACCAATATGATACACACGCCTGGCGATTGTGCCAACATTCTCTTAGGATCGTAGATTGTATACGTATGTAGTTGCTAGTATATCTAAGTTCAGCACTTGAATGTTAGGTCAGCCTACGTAATAAAGATAGATCATGGTAACCGGGTGATCGACTCATAATAAGGTTTATGGGGCATGGGGTGTTTGGACTCCATTATGTTTGTTTTAGCATACTCGAAGCTAGGTACCTAACCTAAGCTAGCTTCAACTACGCTCCAAATAACGGTATTAGGTTTCCTACCAACGATAATACTAGAACCTCGCAAGCTACCAGTTTATCCATAATTTATGAGAAAGTTTGAAAGACGAAATTCGTAACTTTAAAATAACAAATCCAATTCTATGTCAAATTGGAGTGTACTACTCGTGAGCCACAAGAACAGTGGTCATAGAAAGGAGCACAAGCATTTATAAACCTGTTACAAAACCGACCCACATCAGTCAAATAAAATAATGTAGGCCGACATTAAAAATAAATTTATAACCAAACGGTAACTACTCTACTTATTCTTCGGGCACCGAGAGTGATGTTTATCGATCACTTTTTGTGCGTATAGACCGCTTGACCGTCGCCCGGAGAATTTCGAGACCGTTAGATGAACGGACGGCGTCACAGCCGCAACATTTTAAGCTTACTCGACACGTCCCCGTTCTACATTCGACGACAATTATATGTACCGCATATCTGTACCATGTACTGTGGTTGTACATACCAAGTCGGGAAATGCAGTTAGTGCACACCAATAGGCTTGAACGGCTTGAACTTGCGATTGACCCGCGTCGCCCATTCGATTCGGTTAGTTAGAGGATTTTATAGAATCTTTGATTCAAAACTATAGGTATAACTGCTATGAATTGAATTTTGTTTGTTTGCATTCAAATTAATGTGCACGGAAATTAAAGTTTAACATTAATTTTCATATGAGAATTAAACATTTAGATTTTAACACATAGGATACGCTTACAATGATTACGCACGATTATATTTTATATTAAATAACAAATCTTTAGAAATTCGTGACCAATAAATAAATTCTATGCAAAATTCAAGGACCGGAATGAATTGATACTTAAGATCAAATTCGAAATAAAAGTTTATTTTGGATACGCTTATTTTTACTGAGACTGCATAGTAAGCAATATAATAGGAATATATTTCTCTAAATGATTGTAACCTTGGCATTAAAAACATTTGTTCGTGAAAAACCTTCACTTCAAGTAAATTATTAGGTAGGTACCTATAACTTTACTTAATAATCTTCACTTGTTCAAGAACAAGCGCGTAATTAATCACGAATGACGTAATGACGGAACAGCGCCTAACATCAGTAAAGAATCATTCTTAGTACCATAAACTACCAATTGTCATATCACACACATCCATCAAAAACTATATTGCTAATTATTCGTGTGACTACACAGAGCCTTGATGTATAGTGTTACTCTGAAGACTGAACATCTATCGACGTAACTGTTTATTTTTTATTTGACTCTAGTATATTTTACACTCTTGTCAAGTTTATTTTCAATTACTATTTCAATATGCTATTTCTTTTTGTAAATAACCTAATGGATTTACGAAGCTCTCTCTGGTTGTGAAGAGCTATGTAAGTACTTACTTTTGACAAATACCTCATTCTGAAGAGGTTAAGTTCATACCTGCTCGGATGTGTAGAACTTACGAGATGTAGGTACCTTTTTTCTGCATCATCACATCATTCTAATATTTTTCCAGCTAGGAAAAGTTGTTAGGGTGACTCACAATTTTTTGTAATTATTTAAATACCCAAAAATATATCATTTTAAAATTAAATATAACTTTTAGGTATGGCGACTGGCAGTTACAACAGTTGATACTGTTAGTTTCGTCCCAAAACATTTTCAGAGGCTCTGGCATTACAAAACAAAGCATTTTTCCAGGGCCGATATTAATTAATTCACCTAGCTAGCTACTTCTACTTACATATTATATTTTAACTATGCTAGCTGTTTATAGTCTAGATAAAAATTTCATATTGCTATGAGAATTATGCAAACGCGAGTGTCACAGACTCTCAGTAGCTCGACATTCCGTACATTTCAACATTAGTTTATTCTGTTATGGGTTATTGTGTTGCTTATAAAGGCTGAGCGCTTTTTTTTTCACAAATTATGCGCACGGCTGTTAGAGCTTTAGATACTGTTGCGCGTGGCTTTCAGTGCCGTTAACGTATTGCGGCTGCTAGTGAAGAATTAAAGATGTACTGTACTTACATGTAAAGACAAAACACATTAGGGAGCCGTTTATATCATGGCCAAGACCGTTATATTTAGTTACACGTGTTTATGTACTACACTTAATATCAGTGGCACTGTAGCACAATAGAAACAAAGATTATGCGTGCCTACTACGCCTACATGCTTCAACACCTGTTGACCTGAAAACCTCTGAAAGATTTTCCAGTTCTATGAAACAAAGAAGTGTTTTACACGAAACGAATCGATCAGTAACGAAAGATAAGGCGAGTGGGTAATCAAAAATCGCGATTGTCCAATTATACGCCCACAATATGCTGACTTTCTTATACGAGACGGACGCGGCATGATCGCTACGCCAGTACACCTTTTTATTTTATAACTGAAATAGTTTTTTGTCGGCGGCTTTGGTCCCGTTCGGGATAAAGAGCTACTTATGTAACTATCCGACCCCTAAACTACCTATCTTTATGCAAATAATCACGTCGATTCGTGCCTCAAAGAAAGACAAAACAACAAACACACTTTCGTATTGGTAATATTAGTAAGTTTATACTGAAAATAACTTACGTGCTTCAGCGTTGGCGTTGGCAATAGCGTCGCCGGCACCGCGGTCGTTCCCGTAGGGGTAGGGCTGCAGGGAGCGGCGCAGGCGGCGCAGCGGCACCCGCGCGGACTCGTGACCCTCCGCGTCTATAGTGTAGTAGGCGCGGGGAACATAGTACTGTCCTTCTGGAATGTGCACAATGCACATATATGTCATTCGTGCTCATACTAGTGAATCCTTTATACATATGAAGTAGCCAAGTACGTTCCTCAACTCAGAGGTATAACTCAACTTTGATGGATCAGGTTCGGTCTCTAGCTAGTTGTCAATATACATGTAAGAATTTTAAAGGTACAAGAATAATGATAACCGGAAAAAGTTTTTCCTAACCTCAGTTAAAGACCTAGGTACTTAATCATATCTAATGACTCCTCCCTTCCTTTAAAATTAAGGAGTGACCCGTCATAAAACAGACGTTTTAGGCATGTCTAAAATTCAACCCAGACTAGAAAACCTTGAACCTAAAATAACAATTAAAGGAAGAATGTAAGCAGGTATCAATGAATCAGGAAGCTATTCACCATTATATGTAAACTGAGATCATCGCTAATCACTGTAGTTAAACGCACGAGGCGTTTGCTTTTTATCTATGACCTCAGCAAATCGTGACCAACAGGAATCAACCATACATCATCGCAAACGTAAAAATTACAAAAAATATGTTGTTCTTATAAGACGAAGGAACTTATTGAGTAACATGGTTTAAATCTATAAAGTTACGAATTCTAGAACTCTGGCAAAGAGCTTTTGATAGAAGCTATGCAGCTACGAATGCTTTGATTTTTAACTGTTATAAAATAAGCTACTGTACGTAAGATGTACCTATGAGTGTTTCAATGATATCAACATTATATTGTATGAATCATACAAATAACAGTGAAAACCAGTGAGAATAGGTTCAGCTCTGGCAAAGTTTTTAACAATGTTGAGCTTTGGAAATTCAAAAGAATCCTATTCCTGCTTAAGATCGTTTTCATTTATTTAAATACAATATAATACTAAAATATTTATAATATGTACAAACACATGAAATTAAAAAAAAATGACGAAGAGCTCATTGGGCATACTTATGAACGTAAACTAAAGCTATACACATACAGTTTCATTAACAACAAAACTACGATTTGAAACACATGAGCTTACTGTTAACTGTGCTGGTTTAGAGTTCCTGCATTACCAGATATCGATTACGACCTACTAATTATAGGTTTAAGTTCGAGATAGAAAATCAACTCTTACGATATCAATACTAAAAGGTTCGAGCTAAGTTTTTTGGTTAAGTTTAACAAGTAGGTAACCGCTAGGCTTATGCTCTAGGTCTAGATCCTAGGCCGTTAGACACAATTCCAGCTGTAATTCAAAAACATTTAACTTTTGAAGTAATCATCCCAGGGATGATTGACCCTCCTGATTCATCAAACCAGTGAATCACCAAAATAAACCCAATTACATGCAAGATCACTGATCTTTGTCTGAATCCAATCGGAAATTACATAAAATGACACTTAGAAAAGTAAATTACGAGTCAGCTCGGACGCTGTGGCGGTAAAAACCGGGGGGCACTAACCTGCGAGGGCTACGGCAAACACTGCCGCCAAGATGAACAAAGTAATTTTATGCATTTTCAACGTGTAGACTCCACAGATGTCGAACAACAACTGGCTTCTCCGCACTCGCTCACACACTTTATAAGCCTTATATATCGCGACATTGGCAGCGTCTCGGCGGAAACTCACGCGCATCTAGATGCACGGGCCGCAATAACGGTCGTCACCGGCAAAAACCTATCATCAAATTGAATGGATACCAAAAAATGCCAATTTGCTTTGATAAAAACCTGCAGAGTTCCGAAATGAAAGTAAGTAGCCAATTAGTTTTAGGGTACCCTAGTAACATACATGTTTAGTGCCTTAAACCCATAAACTAAATGTTATAAATATGTATGTAATTTCCAGAGATTTTAAGTGACTAGATCGTTCCGTATTCTTTATATGAACGGAACACTCAAGTGTGTTCTCAAGCCGGTGTAATGTAAGTCCTTATTTTGTTCACACCCATCTAAAATTTAAACCGTGTAACCCAGATATTTTGCATAAAATTATAGAAAAAGATATGGCTCCGCGGTTCTTCAATGTGAAGGTATACCTGCTTACCTATGTGTGTCAGGAAGTTAATCAGATCAATAAAAGATTAATTAGAGTAGCGTGGGAAGATAGACATGACAACTTTCTGACGAGCTGAGGCTTCAATCAGAGAAGCAAGACTCCCCAAATACGTCAGTTCATAAGTTCAAAATAATGTAGATGTACGGATCCCAGCGGCAGCTTCTCACTGTTTTTGTTGCTAAAGCGCTAGAGTTAGTCCTCTACCATTTTAAGATACAAAAAAAAATCTGTATGTACCTAAGGCCTGTAAAAACGACAAAGCTTTTTAAAATATTTGGATTTCCTATAATAAGCCTGGATTTTTTATCAATCTGGAGCCAGATCAATTTTAGTGAACTATATAGATCTAACTTTCTGTTGAGGCTTGACGCATTCGACGCTTTACCGATACTTTTTGAGTGAAACAAACATCGAATAAGTTTATTTTAAATCTCCTGTCTTTATTTTTGATCAAAGCCTGAAAGTGGATAACTACCGACGGAATAGGTAACTAAATACAATCAAATGCAGAGAACAGGCTATCTCTTTAATTTACAGGTACGTAGGACTTATGTACTACTAAATTATTAACCAACTTACCTACTTATTACCTATTTGAATGGACTTTTGAAATGAGACCACAAGTCTTATGTCTCTGAGGGGTATATCAGTTAGAACACGTGGGGAACATAGACTTTAGAGCGTTATCACACGACGATTTGCTAACGTGTTTCTAGCGAGGCGATCTGTGAACGTGCTCTGCGCGGGTGCGAAGCTAGGTAACCGCGACTACGTTACGCGACGTGTTCTCCGCGTTTCCATAATATTGCACTAATTTCCACTCGCTTGTCTCACTCCCTCTTTTACACTCACGTCAATCGCTCTCACGCCGAATACGTGGCGTGCTCACTACACACACGCAGCGAGCGCGTTGAACAATCGCCTCGCTCGCAAATCGCCAAGAAAGCCTTAGCGATGACGTTGGCTTGTTATCTGGCCATGGCGCAAAAATTACAAACTTTCATCCTCTATTTAACCCCCTTATGGCTCCTGCACACAATGCCGGCGGGATGGCCGCGGTTCGCCCGGCCCTGCCGCGTGCCGCCGGCACTGTGTGTAGTAGCCATTAAGGGACGATTTTTCAAAAATCCTTCCTTAGTACTCATCTCGGTATATTATAAGGAACTCTTGTGCAAAATTTCATGCTAACCAGTGGTTTAGGCAGTGCGTTGTCTGTGCGAATGAATTTATTTATTTACCAAGTTTCTCTTCATATATCCAATATAATATAGCGATCACTGTTATGGTCAAGCGTGGTTAATGACGGTGATTGGTGCTAGAATGCATGATTGAGAATTTTGTTTTTATGCATACTATGCATTATATCCGAAGACATGTGTGCACTAATATGCATTGTGAAATGGAAGTAGGTATACTTACGTAAAATTTCTGATTTTAAGGTTTCCCATACAATATAAGGTTGGTTTTGCTTTCTCGTTTCCATCGCATGGTTTTTTTTAAACATGACATTTCCTATACGATCACAAATAGTATCTATCTACGAGTATCTACCTAGGTACCTCAATAATAATAATAAAACAATGTTTATAGTGTTGACGAAATAACTACCTAAGTGATAAAATAAACATCTTAATAGGAAGGTATCTATAGGTACTGCGTCATTAAACTTAGCTATTGTTAACCTGTTAGGAAACAATTAGTTCTAGTACAGTCAGCATCACAGAAAGGGAAAACTTCCCAAAAGAATGTTATTTTTAACTACATACAATATTTCTGTTATAACTATAGGTATAAGTTATAATAATAATAACCCCCACCGCCGTATCTCTACGTTACCGTCGTGGTGGGGCTTGCGCGCTCCAAACTCTAGGTCTGTACCGGTAGAGTTTACGTTGCCGGAACAGGTCTAGGATGAGGGGCCAGACCAAGAGAGATACAGTAACCCGCAGGGAAGCATGTGGCGAGCTTTTGGGCAGTAGCGAGCGACCCCACGGACTCTATCTCCCGGGAGAAATCTTGTTCCTTATCTCTGGCTTGCCTTTTTTGGCCGACTGGAGTGAACACTGACGAGGAACAGAGCTCCCACCTCATTCTTGCCTTGATTGGCCGGCTTGAGTGGAGATTCGCAAGAGCAAACGTGCTCGGAGGAAGGAAGTATTCCAGTAAATACTCGTAGGGATCTCGACCATCTTCCGAGCTCTGGGATTTTTCTGAAAGCCGTGGACTACCTCTCCACTTCTCAAGCACCTCAGGACATATTGCACCACTGTCGCTACGTCGCTATGTGCTAGAGACAGTTATCGGGGGCCCATTATTGAGTGTGTAAGTCACCCCCTGCTATTTTTTCCGTGTTCATATAAAACATTGATCAGGCAGTTCTGCCATAGTTCCAAGTCACCAGTCCACTTAAGCCACCCAAACCCATAGTCCAATATCTTTGTTTCCATATCCTGCAATAGTCCAACACCAACCGGGGGTTGTCCTTGGGTGCACTTGCATAGTGCATATAGGGGATAATCGTCGGTTGGTGCCTCATTTCATTAAAACGCCTAACAGGCCTCTGCGAGTTGGCTTCGGCCCCTCGTACGCCTAATAAAGGTCCGGGACCCCAGGGTCTCGAGAAATGTCAAAGACCAAAAAATTATAATAATCCATTTAATTCAGGCGACGCAGGCACATAACAAATAATTATTGTGCACGAAGTGATGACTGTGTCGGCGTCGTGTTACGCTGCGTGATGTCGCGTAACCTTCCACGAAATCGTCGGTACGCCACATCTTTCGGCCAAAACTCTTCTTTCATGAAGGTTTCTAGGTACTGAGTTGGAACCCGCACCACAAACGACTTGAAGTTTATGTTATGGCGCGACTCCAACTTCTCTACTCTCAAGGTCCACTTGGTCTTGGTTCTGATGTATTCCACGATGTCTTCAGTCATCGTGGGGTGATGCAGACGGGATACGTACAGCTGCGTCGACGGTGTAGCAGGACGCAGCAACATATTTGGTCCCGCCAGAGCAGTACCTACCACATCGATTACGGCAAGTGGGCTTCCTTCGCTCGGATTCCACCTTCACGAAGCCTTTCTTGTCTGGCTGCCCTTTCGTAGGGGGTGGGGACATGATACCGGGAGCGGATTTTCGGTTGATTTTGCACTTTTAGCAAAAACTTTCTTCTGTTGCTGCTCCTTTTGGATGGGAGGTTGTGCAGCTGCTGCTGAGTAAGCACGGCGAGGTGTTGACGTGCTAACTTGTGACGTCGCCTCTACTGTAGTAGGGGCGGGATCGGCGGGGCGCGGTAATGCATCGCTTGCAGTGACAGCGGCCGGTGATGCGTTGCGCAATTTCGCTGACGCGAAACTGGACAGTGACGCGTTGTTTGCACCACGACGAGGGTTCACCTTTGATGTGAACTCAGGTGACCTACATACCGCTACAGTATTGCGTAAGTCAACCATATTGGCACGTAATTCACTGATGGTATTTTGAGACGCATCCAGCTTGAACTTCATCTCGGCCAGGCTAGCCTTCAGAATAACAATATCTTTCAGCAACCTGGTGACGTCGACGTGGTCAAATGTACCGGGGGGCAGCTTCCGCAGCTCCTTTGCCACGAAGGACGGCTCGTCGTCAGGGTCAGTCTCCTTAAACATCCGAAACATGTCTTGGAGACTCCTCTCTCCCTTTTCGTCCCTCCTGCGCGACGGCAATCGGTCGGCTAAGTCGAGGGAAGTGTACAGTGTCGTCTTTGGACTGCGTATCTCATCTGCGGTGTAGCTCGAGGTGCAGATCTGCATGAGGCTAACTTCTTCCATGACGTCCAGTCGATGTTGCAGGAACCCCAGGAGCTCGTTGACTATGAGTTTTTCGGAACCCATGACGGCGACGGTTAATGCCACGTTAAGCGCCAATTAATCATTCGTAGCAAAGAGTGGTGCGCGACCGTTTCCGAACGCGCATCGCCCAAGACTCATCTTATGATAACGGCGAGAACAGTTTCGGTTTCGGCTTCAATAATATCAATCACTGTAATTCCTGAATCATCTAGTTAATTTCAAATTCTGGAATTTTCATCTTGGCACTTCTGGCTTTCAAATCTCTTGTAAAAAATAAATAACCAGAAAGTGACACACTTGCATGAATGCATTACCTACTACGAAGTAAATGTATGTAGGTACCTACCAGATTCCTACCTACTGATGCTGACCGTACCTATTTACTGAAATTACGTTAGGTGCCATAATAGATAATGATATTAGATCATCTATTACAGATCTATTAATATAAACCTGGTATGTGTCGTCTAGGAAAAATCCACAATTAAAGTTAAGTATTACATTTTATTGCAATTTTATATTGAGCAGTTTATTCACAACAAAATTGTTAATTTACTTTAGCTATTTGTTTTACCGTTTATCACTATAATTAAAACCCATTTAGGTATTTCCCGGAACCATGGATGGCATAATGATGCAATATAAGTATTGTATCTAAGTTAAGACAAGTATAAAGCGCTTGGAGTCTTCGAGGGCGGTTAGTGTACAAAACAAACCGCGAGTTTCGAGTAGGTTATCTAGTTGAAACACCATAATAGAAATTCTAGTCGATATTAGAACAATTTAGGTAAGAGTTCGAAGCTCTATTATTCCATAGAGGACAAGCGAGACTTTTAAGAATAATTACCTATAAGAGATACCACACTATACGGCGGAAACGTACTTTTCAGACCTTATCGATATGGAGAGAAATACGCACGTACGGTACGCGGTCGAGGTGCTAACGAAACACCTGTGTAATATTAATAAACCCGTTGCATGATATTGGCTCTTAGAATTTGACCGAACACACGCGTCGGTACGCCGTACGTGTATTTCGGGCCATCTCTGTCTAGATGGCAGGGACTTAAGGTATGAATGGGTACGCTACCTAGTTAGCAGTTCTAATTCATTCGGAGAAAGATAATTATAGAAATAAAAAAGACTTGCAATGCACGGCTATTGTATGGATGAACTTATAAAGTTCACCACAAGGTGGAGTGGATCTTTACGGCTTTCACTTCTTGTTCAAAAAGGTTTTAAGTTAAAATTTTTTTTGTTTCGTCTGGCCGTTTCTGCGGGCCTTATAAGAGGAGGTCTAAAAGTATGTGAGTTTTTCGTTTGATCGTGTGTAAGGATACCAAAATCAAAGATTTCATATGATTTCTTACAAAAATTTATTTGAAATAAAAATAACATCAAGCTTTTAAAATTGACAATCCTCATGAAAATTATATAATAATTTATGAGCACAATTATTTCACATTAGGAAGAATAATTTCATTATTTCTTAACTTCACATTAAAGTATAACAATAATCACGGATTCAATCTCAAAGTGTAACGCAAACGAGGTAAAACGTTCATTCCAAATGTAATGAATATGTAGAAAGAATAATATTAACTGAACAGCACCTGATTACAATCTTACAGCAACTGAAAAACATCCATCTCGTTAAAAATATAGAAACTGTTAATTATAGTTAAATATAAAAATATAATTTAAAATATAAACTCGTATTGGAATCATATTACAACAAAAAATAATTTCTTTAAATATTGAAATGCAAAAAAAATGGAATTTTCATCATTTAATGTGTATGAACACACAGTACTTCAATATTCTTATCAATATATTCATATAAACAACAGTTTAACCTAGACTTCATTTTTTTACACTTTAGGAGATATTTTTACAACCCTGTATCCACTATACTTTTAATGACGATAATATGTTCCACAGTCTAAATTAATGTTTCGTAAAAAGAAAATACAATATTATTAACTACGATAAAGTAAGTCTTGTCACGTACGCGCTTGATACTTATTTAATTAACATCAATTAACATCGACATCGATTACATGTATCAGAGTCCGTTACGAATCTCACAATACAAAAGTACGGTTTTGTGCTAGAACATTGATACCTAAAGGGGAAGAGAATGTAACTAAAGTGTAGTAGTGGAAAGACTCAGTTACAACGGGATGACGACAACCTATCATTACAGTAATGTCAAAGTATTGTATGAGAGAGCGCGGTTCACTTCGCCTTGACGGCGCTCTGTCGCTGTCGCAGCGTCTTGTTCGTGTTCTGGTCCACCTCGGGCAGGTCCGACTCTTCAACCGGGGCTTTCTTTACTGTTCACAAAAACAACAACGTTATATTAACATCGTTCTGAAAATAACATGTACTATCGAAGAACTTCATATCTAAGCAGTTTGAAAACACAATCCCGTGAACACCATTACCACATCTGTTACCGCCTCGATTCTATAGCAGCCGAGCGCTGCAAGCAAGAATAGTCCTTACGGTGGTTAGATATGAACGTCTTCGATGGTACTTTTCGGAGATGCAATCAAATTCACAACTCTAGCAGAACTATGTCGGCAACGGCAAGATATGTTTATTTACCTTTCTCCTTCTTAGGCTTTTCTTTTTTCTCTTTCTTGGGCTTGGCTTGCGCCTGTTGACGGATCTCCTGCCTCTGCTTGATGGCTTCAGAGATGAAGTTGAACATCAAGTAAACCTTAATAAAAAACAAGAATTAAGTACCTACACATCATAAACACTGACAATAAATCAGACCATTGTATTGTAACTACTTCCCAGTATAACAACTAGTAAATTGCTGATACCTATGTCAAAATTATACATGGCAAGTTAAACAGCTTCAATAAGTGTAAAACACATAATTCATCAAGGTCAGCAATAAATAAAACATTATGTATAATCTTATGATATACACACATGCGAATAAAATTTCTGCTGACCAAGTAAATTAGACAACAAACTGTCAGTAGTGACGTCATCCGCAAATAAGGATTTGAACGGTACTTAGGAAAACACGGGACCGAGGTGTTTAGCGAGAGGGTGAGCCAGAGACAAGTGTATCTTACCTGGAAGGAGACGAGCACAGACAAGGCAGCGACGCGGAGCACCAGCTGAGCGGCGCCCGCCAGACCGAAGTAGAAGGTGAGCACGCCGAGCACCAGCGAGCACAGCCGAACTGCCACGAACACGGAGCCGTTGATCAGGCTCAAGACTGCAACAAAGTACACGTTAGGATAGGAGCAATTATCATAACTACAATATTTTGCTACTGTGTGAATTCTCGCAAATATTAGTGAAAGGCGACTGAAAATTAGTAGTTGATAGTAGAATAGAATATCGTTATTTTGCATAAAATATATTAATAAAAGGTGAAGATACACAAATATTTCCTCATATTTTGCTTACTTATTTCAGCATGCAAAGTAGAATAATCTTGTATGCACAACAATAATCAATTTGTTTGTCACATATGGTAAATGAAACAATTTACGCTTAAAATCATTATCAGTGAATACATGTTAAAACTTGTTAAAAAAAAACAAGCTGCCAAGTATAAATCAGGATGTTCTACAATTATCCAAACAAGTTACTAAAATTGAAGAGGCGGTGGAGGCGGGGTGTTATCCAACGGGAACGTACTACCGGTATAACAAGTACCTACGTCCTAATACAGGTCTATCATTTTGCCAAGTTTCATCCAAATCCATTCAGCCGTTAAGGCGTGATATTCAATTCAATTCAATTTATTCAGGAACAATTCACATTGTGTTTGAAATCATTCAAAAAAAAAAAACACTAGAAATTACTACAAACAATTATACATAAATATAGAAAGTAAAGTAATAAATATATTTTTCTTACATTTGTCTAACCAGTCTTCGCGTTCTCCCCTGAGGATGGTGTTCAGTCGGTAGCTGTGAGCCACGAACTCGGCCAGAGAGTGCAACACGACCAAGCTGACACCCACACGTTGGAACCTGATGAAATAGAAACACTTTTATCACAATGTGTTCCATATTACAATACATGAAGTGGGACTTAACGACTTAACTTAATGGCAGGGTTGAACCATTCTTCTACCTCAAAGAAGAATATAGCAAGTCACCTTTTAAAATTTGCCATTTTGGTGTAGCCTACATAGGGCTGACTTCATCTGTTAGTGAATTCATAATGGCTCCTACACACAATGCCGGTGGCAAGACCGCCGGCGCCTTGCGGCCGGGCGAGCCTCGGCGCGCCCGGCCCAGCCGCACAAAGGATCGCAAAGGAAATGGAGGCGCAAAAGCCTGGGGCACGTGCCGCTCGGTAAAAGCTGGCGGCCATGCCCCGGCATTCTGTGTAGGAGCCATAATACTCACAATGAAAGAAAATGTCAGTACAATTCTGCCTCTACCTCAGATATCCCAGTGTTGTTTTAAAAAACATGCAGCGCACTTATATAAATAATTATGTTAACGAAAACATTCACTTGGTGGTAGGTATAATTCATACAACTTCTTATCTAAGCCATAATACTCGTAAAAGTCATTAGCATTATTTGCTGACAAAAATAAAAAGCCACCTTCACAGTATGACCAGTAGCATTTGATTAAGTTACATAACAAAAATTGATTCTGATTATGAATGGTTTTATAAACTGAAAAAGGATAAGATCAACCTACCAGATAAGTAGGATTACTTTGTTAACCAATGATAATTTCAGTTGTAAAAGTGATTGGTTTTATCTATAATTTTGGTATCAATAACACAAGTCGTTGATAATAATACTTATAGTGAGATAGAGGTTCTCATCTTATTTTCTGTTTTTTTTATTTTTATAATCATATTTTTTTTTTTATAATAACATTTAACTCTTTGGAGGTGGGTTTTGGCCATATATACTTACTTGTGCTTCTTCAATTTATACCTATAAACTTAATATCTATAAAAATATATTGTATAAAATACACTTACTTGAAGCCATAAGCCAGTGCAACAAAAGCAAATGCAGCAGAGGCATGTCTGATACGGGCTATCCATTCGTCTTTCTTGATGCGTTGGAAGTACAACTCAGGGACGGTGTGGATCCAGTATGCTGCTTGCACGATCCACCAAAGCTTGAGCAGGAAACTCATTGGATGATTCGGGTAGCCTGTGTAAAGAGATGAAAATGTCAAAATAGAATACATGCCCTAAATATTTTGATGCTGAATCTGCTAAGTTGGAGAAAGTTTGGCTCTTAGTATGCTAAACAAACAATAACCAGTGTCAACTTTTTCACCAAAATGTTTGGACTTGCCTAAGTTGATTTTCAGAGATGAACACTCAAACTCAAACTCAAAGCATTTATTTCAATTAAACCATTTACAGGCACTTTTGAATTGTCAAATAGTCGGTCAGTTAGTCAGAAAGTTGAAGCTAGTTGCCCAGTTCCAAAACGTAGATCTTCATGGAGAAGAACGGGCAAGAAACTCCAAGGACACTCTTTTAAATATAGAAAATTACACAATCCTGGGTACATTATTCTTGTTGCTTCTATATGTGAGAACAATGTACAATAAAAAAATTAAAACAATTCAAAATATAACATTAAAAATAAGCCCTGGCAGATAAGAGATGACCAGTCACAACTGACGGCACCCAACAAACAATATTGTTCCAACATTGCAACTAAAATTAATATTTATCTTGACAGTTGCATAATAAATAAAGAAGTTTATTGCATTAAGAATGACTTTTAAAAAACACTGTTTGTTATAGAGGATGAAACAGATATAATACATATTCCTGAGAAATCAACTTTCTGATTTTATTTACATTTATCCATCTATAATTTAATTTATTAATAATTCATAAAATAATATAAAACTGCAATGATAGTAAGAAAGGTACACACGGCTACATACCAAGCTATACATTTCCAGTATAAGCTAACATCTCTTTGTACGGAAATCCTATACAATGCAAGATCAATCAGCTTAAACTGGAAATGTAGGTTGTTAAGTAGCTGTGTGTACAGATCCATTGAAATAATGAGTTAGTTCATTACTGTATTTGATAACATATCTCATTACATAAATATTCATTTCATAAGAGAAATCATCAGATAATGAATGTTGCTTGATAAAATTCCAATGGTTAATTTATTCAAAATTATTTTATAGTAAAGTTTATACAAATTTTCTTTACAATAAATGTAAATTTGAATAACAAAACTGGCATAGGTATTAATATTCTATACTCTCATTATTTTTAGAACTACTCCAAATAATGAAAATTCAAATTATCTGTAGCATGACATTTTTTCATGGATAATAACTATAATAAGAGTAAAAATAAATTATTCAGTAGTATTTAAGAAATATTTACCATCCCACAACTGTGAAATATTGAAGACAAATCCTTCGCGGATGATGGCATCCCCACCCCACACAAGGGTCACGAGGTGGAACACAACCAGCTGACCAGACTCATTCAGGGCACTCAGTCTTGATTTGGACAGATGAAACTTCTTTGATATTTTCTACAAAAGAAAATCACAGTTAAAACTAAACCATTTTTAGTCTAGAAGGTCACAATAGTAGGTTTTTAAGATGTTTGCTGACTTAAACATATGTTTGAACCATGTCATACTTACATCCAAGAAATACTCCTGGAGGATGGCATGCATTACAATGCACACCAACGAGTAAAAGAATACTGCACAGCCGTCTTTCCATCCTGCTTCGTAGAAGAATGGTTCTCCTTTTGGCGCTTCTCTGGTGGGCTCAACTCCACTGACATTGTGGTGTAGGCTGATGAATAAACTCGCTATGGGAGTCGTCGACTGCAAGATTAATACAACAGCTGTTTCAAAATTAGAGTTACACGAATACTATTGTATGGAAAACATATTTACGGAGGTACCTAGCTTACGTGGCAGACTTGTCACTCACCTGTACCATCAGCCCGACCAAAAACACCATCACCACACACGAAACAATGTCCGCATGATTCTGGATCACAAATTCATGACTAAAAATAGGTGGGTTTTTGTTAGATTTTCTTCCAATTGCAGGCTTAACACCCATTTTTCCCGGCGATAACCTTTCTGAAAATGTACTAATTGTTAAAACAAATTTGAATGTAGCATGTCATTCATAAATTAAAAATTGATAACATGATTGATAAGTAATAGAAAACGTTAAAAAATATCGTACCTCTAGGCAGGCGGAGTGAATTAAGCCAGAATAATAATATTTCTGACAGGAATCCAATCGACGTGACACTTTCACTTGCTACGCGGTGAAACGTCAACGTCGTTTGTTGATTACGGAAATACGACAGTTGTTGTGTTGGCACTTGGAGGTATCAATGACTACTCCATCACTATTTATTTTTTTATTTTATGCTAAATATCCTATTAAATGATTAAAAATGTACTTGAATTTTATTAAAATATTTTAATTAGTGACAATACCTGACTTTTTTTCTAGATTTTCTTTATTAGTATCACAGAACGTAGTAGCTTGAACCGGAAAATGTCAACCATAAACTAAACTATTTCCATAGTGTTCTTAAATTTTTTGCCCTTAGATTCTCGATATACCGCAAAACTGTTAAAATAGAATATATTTAATGTAATTATTTAGTGAATAAGTCGTTGGTGTGTCAATAAATAAATAAATAAATAAATAAATAAATATCCTTAGTGACGGGTGTCTTGGGAACATGGTGAATTCGCCTAATACGTAATGCCTACTTCAAAATACAATTAACTGAAATTATTATACTTGCCGCTTAAGAAACCATAGTTACTTGAACTGCTGGTTTATCTTCGGCGTAGTGGACTAAATCATCAGTATAAATATAATTTAGCGCCCAAAATTGCTTGTCGGCAGGCCCCTTGGAGTATATAACACTGTTATTACTCTAAGCAGGCCCGAAGTTAGAGACCCAGGGCTAGACACACACTTCACTTTTGAGGCCCACCATTCTGAAACCAATTTGGAAATTAAGGAAATTTAAAGCACTATTTAGAACAGGAAATAAAAATAAAAAACGCTACTAGTTTTTAACTGACATAAATTAAGTACTATAAATAAACATCAGAAATAATGCAGTCTATGCAAAGTATGTCACTATAGTCAAGCTACCTGGTCGGGGCGGCTGGGTGGGTGGGGGCCCCTAGGTTGGTTGGACCTCTAGGCCAATGCCTTGTGTGCCTAGGCGTAAATCCGGAGCTGCTTGTCGGCGAGTCCATCATGTACCATCAAAGAAGTTCATAAATAACCACCTTAAGGACTATTCTTGCTTGCAGTGCTCGGCGGCTATAGATCCGGGCCGGTAACAGATGTGGTCATCGTGTTCACGGGATTTTGTTTTCAAACTGGTTAAATATGAGCTTCTTCGAAGGTACATATAAAAACCTGGTCACCTGGGTTCACGTTCTCGTAGTCTTCTGCATAGATTACTATAAATGTCTTCTTCTCTATTTACATCTTGTGAGTAGACAAAGCACCAAGTAGGTAGCAATCATTACGATCAGATTTTTGTAGGTTTGTGACGAAATGGATCGTATCTCGGTCATATTTCTTTTTGTGGGGTTTTTTTTTGTGGGACGTCAAAAGGTATTAAAACAATAAATTTCAAAATTATGTATTCAACAATATCCTCATACATTCTTATTACATAATTTATTTTGATATATTTGATTAAATGAACTAAATATATAATGTTTTCTCATGAAATATTGTTGAACATTGTCTACCAAATTTCCCTTATTTTCTAATATATTCTTAAAACATAATCTCGGATATAGAATTCATGATTGCCAAACAAAGTGAAATATAAAATTTTCAGAAGAAATATTCTTAAAATAAAATCTCATTTACATCTCCTCTAAATAAATTATAAAAGTGATCCTAATAAAATAAATTAATACCATTAGGTATTTGCACAAAATTAACAGTCAGTCCACAGCCACTCAGTGTTATATTGTATGCTGTACTTTTATGTTTAAAAAAAGATTATTAGTTATATTTGTGATAGCATATAGTTGTCAGGATCTATATCTACATTGGCCTGTGGTAACTGATACATAAAGCAGTGAATCACATAACGACAGTGGAAATAAGCCACAGTTAACACAGTAATCCTATAAGTTAGATTAAATCAAATGAGTGTCATGAAAATTATAAATTATTGTTACCCTATAAACTAAAATGGCAGACTATTAAAGATTTCGTCTTTTACACATAAAGTCTATAATCGTTCCTAATACTTTTTTGAAATCATCTATAATTATAATTTAAAATTAATTTCGAGCGTAAATTCTGTGCCATTTGCTAAATAAAACATTTGACTACTAGAGATTACAATAACGATAACATCATCTATCAAAATTATATGAAATTATGCACCTTTGTAACATTTGATAAAAAAATAAATAAATTATAAGTTTGGTTATATCCAAAAGCACAGACCAAATGGAGGGTCTAGAGTCTGCGCCACCACTGAACTCTGGCGGAAAATTGTGGAACTACATTTTTTTTAATGCAATTTGATGCAATGGCATAGATACTAGCGCCGCGTCTATCGGACTTGTGTGGTGGCGCGGACTCTAAGTGGTTAATGTAATTACACTATTATCCATTTTGTTATAGACGCATTCTACATAAGTATTTTATATAACGTTTTCAGAATCAATTTCTCCCTGTTCCACGGTCATGTACATGCCTTCCTCCTCGTAAGTCGACTCGTGCTTGGCCAGGATACGGAGCAATGGACGCAGCTTCATCCACCATTGCTGCTTCGGTATTCTCTGACTAAAACAATTAAGTTAAAATTATAGTCCCATTTGATGTTTTCGGCATCATCGTTCCGCCAAAAGACGTTCACTGCTGGGCATAGACTTCCCCCGAAGATTGCCACATCGACCGCTCTTTGGCCTCACACATAAAGCGAATTCGCGCGACCTTCTATAGTTCGTCGGTTCACCTTGTGAGGTTAGAAGTTATGCTAATATTATTTTGTTTGTTTATTTATTTAATTGGTAGTTCTAGAATCGCGTAACAATTACAATTACGGCAACTATCCAAAATGGCACGTATCCTTATGGGACGTTCGAAGAGTTCGAGATCCTTGCAGTCTGCAACTTTATTATGACAGTATTTCATGTCTTCACAGGATACCTAAAAATTGCCAAACTATCTTATATCTAAACAGTACCAGAAGAAGGGTTGCCAGATCCGGTTTTTTAAAATCCGTAGGTTAACGCTGAAATGACCGTAGAAATCCGTAGATCTACGGACAAATCCGTAGGTCTGGCAATGCTGCAGAGGTTTCTTAATTTTACTTACGCAAAGTTAGTCTGGTGGGCTTTCAAGTCTTCAAGAGGCGAGAACTTGTACTGTCTCTTGACGATGCCGAGCAGACAGGCAGAGTCGGGCAAGTTGGCGGGCCCTTTCTGAATGGTCTCCACCAGCCAGTGCAGGCACTTGGCAGCCATCTTGGTGCCCATGTTGCGGTCGAACGGGGTGGGGGAACCGCCTTGTTGCATGTGACCTGTCAGATAATAATAAAAATACAATCCAATCTGTAAGTAATTACATAAACAACTTAAACACTAGTTAGTGCCTACATTTGGCAATTGATCGACAATAATCAATACATTAATACCTAAAATAAACAATATTGTTTCAAAGCGGTACTTGCGCCCTAGTCCCGTGTCTGGGTGTCTGAATAATGTCATGTATTACTTCTGGGTTATAATTTACAGCTCTTCCCGTAAGGATAAGAGGGCTGCTACTTATAAGAAATTTGTGGACTACACGAGCTTAGTCACTTTACTTTATGCTACTAAAGGTCGCCGTTTGCACCCAAAAGGGGTCTGCGCTTTAATTAGTCAGAAAGATAATTGGGCAAACATTTTTCCGCAACCACACCTTTAATACATGTATACTTTATTTCTTCTTTGGGTCCTATTTTGGCGTTACTCATACAGGTAAGGTATAAAATTCGAACGTGACGCCCGCCATTCGCAAATATTTCGGGTACGGATAAAATAATAAGTAGATCGCGAGACCTGTGATGGTAAGTTGGCGAGGTATCCGCCTTCCTACCAGTTGTCTTATAATTATCAAATCACCGCAAAAAACACATTCAAATGCATACCAAGCACATTCATCCTAGCAGTGAACAGTCCCTTCCCCTCTTCAGAGTACAAGCGGTAGATGAAGTCGGTGTTATAGTTATCATTGGCCTTCTCGTTACGGAGGATGAGACCGCGCTGGATGCCGCCCGTCATCTTAGAGGCCATGTGGTATACGTCTTGCTGTAAGTCCTTGATAGAGAACTTCTCTTCGTAGATATAGGCTGCGTCGGCGCCGCCGGCCAATCCTGGTGAAATAAAAAAGTAAATGATACGAACTATACGGTGGGTTTTTTGTTGCTGCACATTTATGATTGCTTTGACTTTGATTCTTTAATGATACATACTTTTATGTGTCAGAACGTCATATATATTTACCTGCTAAAGTAGCTAAGTATCCGCAGTAGCCTCCCATGGTCTCAATAACGAAAACACGGCGTTTAGTTCCCTGAGAGAACACAAGACAAAAAAAGAAGATTTATACTTGTATTTATTCCAAATGTAAGTAGGTATATATTTACGTCAGTATTTTTCGAAAATTATAATGTATTTCCACACAGGGCCACAAGAGTATATTTATATCATGCACCCGGTTACAGCTCAGGTTATACAGTTCTTCTGAATAGGCTGCAAAGCCTAACACACTACAAGGACCGTTTCCATCACAAATCACTAAATACCTACGTTTAGCATTACTGCTAAACTTATTTAAATAATCGTTCTGTTTTTTTCAATCGTTTGAAGATGACAGAGAGAGAATGATAGAAGGAAAAATGAACAAAGAAAATTTGTTTATTCTGCAAGAACAAAACGCACATTACAAAAAAAGAAAAAATACACATAAAAAGTATGATGATATAAATATGTTTAGCGCTAAACATATTTAGTGATTTGTGGTCAAGAAGGCTAAAATATTTCAAGAAGAATCCATGTAAAATAATGTATCAACATACCTGAGCCGACTGTCGGATACGGTCGCAGATCTCAGTGATCTCATTGAGCGCGGTATCAGATCCGAGCGAGAAGTCGGTACCGGGCACGTTGTTACTGATGGTGGACGGAATCACCACCAACGGGATGCAGAATTCCGGGAACTGCGCGCGACCCTCGTAGATCTCCAGGCCGGCTTGGTACGCCTAAGGAAATGTTTAAAAATACGGACTGATAGACTGAAGCCCTTTTTACATTCAGGGCGAATGTCTCCAATGAAACTAAACGCGATCAACACTTATCACCCAAATCCGCGTTCAGGCGGTGTCAGTGTCACAATTGTTGCAAAATATTGACGCTGACAGCTCGTGAACGCGGTTAAGATGCGTTGATCACGTTCAGTTTCGTTGGTGAAATTCCCAGGGGTTAAAGGGTGGCCGACACCAGTTGGTATTAGCCAGCCCTTATTCTATGGATCCAACATCTGAAGACGGGATGTGTAGTACAAGTGAATAGTGGTGGGAAAGGCAACTACAAAGCATTCCAGCAGTTCTACTTTCGACTACATAATTTAGAAAAAAAAATTGTATTACACTGTTAAATTAGAGCATTTTCTTAATAACTTAAAATAAAATATTTATTTTAGATTATGTGTATATTACATACTGAAATTAATTTGTAAAGTTATGTCTAACGCGGCAAAAAAAATTAAAACCACGCAAAATCTATCAACCGTATTTTCCTGAAACCCTCACCATTTTAAAGATAATTTAATTATTGATTTTTTAGTATACGTATTTTGTTAAAATACGTTTTGTTTTATGTATAATAAATGAATAATACGTCTAATTTGGGACAGCGCTCCTGGATGGGCGAGTCCTATTACTGGCTGGACGCGTTGCGTGAGCTCAGTACAGAACACGCAAGCTAACTACTCAAGGTCGCTGGCATATATTTGCGTCTTAAATCATGTGCTCATGTTCATAAAGGTCACATGATGCGCTCATGGCTTGTTACCTCGAATCCACCAATAATGAGCAGGCCTTGAATGTTGAACTGCTTGATGCGAGCCGCTATTTCTGCTTTCTTGTCGCCGGGGAGAGTACGCTTAGTGCCCAGGAAGGCTCCTCCTTGACCCACCCATCCGGTTACATCAGACCTAGACAAAGATATTATTACGATAGATTCTTAAAATAATTATTAAGTATGTCAAAATTGCACGCAAAAATTAAAGGCAGAATATGAGATAGGTAGGTATATAAAAACTTTTTGCACCTTATTTACATAAATAAATGATTTTCATCTTTGAAGAGTTATTTTGATTTCAACTTTATTTCAGGTACCTACAGTTGGTACATAAGGGATGTAAAAAGTGCTTTTTGTTATTTCAAGGGAGGAAGGTAATATTCCCTAAAGCAAGTAATGAACGGTAATTGGCATAAAATTTGACCTGTTTGGTTTGATTGATCGAGTACCCCTCACGGCTGAGAAAATAGGGTACCAAATTAATGTATTATGCGTCCATTCATATCCATATTTCGATAAAGATTCGATGTCTATGCTTTCGAAGATTAGTTGCGTTTTTAAACTCTTTGATACTGCACTTTTGCTAGCGCATAGGTACCATAACCATGCGATACAACACACACTACACTACTCGCGAAGTTGATTGAAGTTAAGCGAATACGAGAGTGTAGAAGGGCACTTCGGTTCGCTTCGTGCAACCTGCAACCTCCGCTCGCCTTGGGCGACTCCCAATCGTTGTCGGTTATACGCCCGAGTCAAAGGACTCGAAGCGTCCTATAGTTCTTCACACGAGTGTGTAGTCACGAACTTCGGACTTCGGTCAACTTCGACGAGTGCTTCGTCGAAGCAATTTCGCGGGTAGTGTAGTGAGGGTTTAAATATAAACACACGAACCATTCCATATTAACGATATTCCCGCTGATGAAGCCCTCCATGCCATCGTGAATGCCGAGCACGGTGTCTCCGCGGTAGATACAGTTACGTACGAAAGAACGCACGGCCGCGTTCATACCGCATGCGGGCGCACCTACGTGCATCACTGCCAGGGTTAAACCTTCCTACAGATTACAAAGAAAAACAAAACAAAAGTCATTTTGTTTCAGTACACAAGACATTTAAGCTCAACACGCACAAAGCGGGCGTGTCGGGCGCGGGTCGGGACGGGATTACGGCGGGCTTGTATATATTGTAATTCCTTGTATTATATGGATGTCAGCAAACGAAACGCGGGCGCAGGTCGGACGCGGAGCGGGTCCAGAGCGGGAGCCGTGCACGCATTTCAATAAGTTGACAGATTGTCAAACTTATGTGGACTACTTATGTTGACTATTTTGATTGGCTGCATGGCTGAACTAAGAGCATTCAGTCAAATCACTGGATCATGAGTTTAACAATCTGTCAGCAAATTTTTGTGTTCATTAGCCTTTTAGGAACCGGGTCTTAATAATAGACGAGCAATCAGGGTTATCAAGTCAGCCTACTATCGCAGTTCACTGCTGGATATAGGCCTCTCCTAAGTTGCGCCACAACACCGAGTTTGCCGCCTTCCGCATCCAGTATGCTATGTTTACTGATTCGCGGTCTCAACTCGAAGCGGTGTGCTCAACCGGCCTTCAGCTATCTAATTACGCAACACATTTTCGTAAACGATTACGACTAATCTGTTTAATTTTTATAGTTCAACAACATTCTTTGCGCTACTTACGTTGTTGAGCAGATATTTTTCGTACTTATGAAGCAATGGATTAGCAATCTGTTTCAAAGCGATTCAGATTCTGATTGATCGTGCATTACGCAATTAGGGTACTGGGCTTTGACAGTCTTGGCCGGCCTACTCCCACACTTCATAGCTTGCTAATTCTGTAAGCTATGTCAAAGCGCCTGATCTTTTCCGACTAAATTGATTCTAGGTATATTAAAATCAAATTATTCGGAAAAGATCTCTTGCCATACATTGAAGCATAAGTGCTTCAGAAGCTAGCCTCCTATGGGGAGACCTAAACAACAGGCGTAATGTTTCTGTACTTTACACCTCATCGGAGAATTATGGTAAGTATGATAGTTTTGGAATAGGACATTGGGCATTTTTTACCGACTATCGAGGAATATCCTGAGCCTACCTATAGGGAACTGCAATAAGCTTATCTGATAGTAATATTACGAAAGTTTATACTTACAGCAGGTTTACCAGATGCATCAAAAGCCTCCTTGGGCGGCTTCAAACGGGTCAACATCTTGTAGGTTTCCAAGTTGCGTGCAAAGCTACGCCCGCGTAGTTGCACGGCTAGTTCCCAGTTTTTGTCGGCCATAGCCTAAAATGTTTAAATTATCAGATTGACTAGATGCCATCATAGCCAAAAATGTTTCAATTAACAGTTTGACTGAATGCCAAAATCGTTTTCATTTTATTTTTATTTCGCCAAACCTGGGCTACATTTACGCAGCATGCATTTGCGTCATATATTAATATATGTAAACACTAAACAGATCTTTATTTATCTCATATCATTCCATACACCGCAACGGCTAGACGCACACTGTTCCGGCCATCACGTGTTCTTGTAAACGCAGTCTCAAATCCAAAACAAATGAACGCCAAATAAATAGACCAAAATTTGAGTAGGAATTATTAGAATTGATTACCTGAGCAACGGCCTTAGTACGTCTCACGCATTCCATGAGGGGCAGCCGCACGGCTTGGTTACCGTCCAGCGTCACCACACACGCCTCCGTCTCAGGAGTGGCTTCCATCAGAGCCATAACTGCCTCCGCACCCATACGGCAACCCTACATACCAGTGCCATTTAAGTAATAGAAGCCTTCCATATAAAATTACAGTGACTACTACTATTTCTACGCATCGTTGCATATCTGTTCTCACATTATTGTATCAAGTACAAGGCTGAATGGTTGAACTGTGCTAGAGGTACCTACTAATACAATAAATTATTAGTATAAATTATTAGTGTTATTTTCTGCTAAGAAAGTTTTTAAAGTCGCGCATAAATTCGTCTCCGATTAAAAAAAAACGGAGACTAATTAATCCGCGTTTAGACATATGAGTCATATGGCACCACGTCGTTGCAAGTGCTCACCAGGATCCTGTCGAACGCCGAGGGCGATCCTCCTCGCTGCACGTGACCCAGCACGGTAATACGCGTGTCCTGCTGCAGGTTCTCGACCACCACATTCTTCACCTGCTCGGCTGTGATGGGCTTACCTTCGCGATCAATAGCACCTTCCGCTACTATGATAATGTTCAGACGCTGGCCTGATTTCCTTTCCTACGTCATGAAAAAAACTATTAGAAATAGTTCGAATAATATTTACAAAACCATACATATACTATGTACGAACGAACACGCATTAAAGTAAAGCAATTAGAAAAAAGTAAGCATGCATGATTACTATGATTAGTACATAGGAATATTATGAACGTGAATATGATATGTATAGTATAGTGTGAGGGGATTCTAAGTGTGCCATATATCATAGAATTTATAAGCTGATTAAATAAATAAATAACGCATAACCGAAGCATTTCCATAATAAAAGTTAATTTTAATAAATTTCTTTTCAGCCAGCACGCACAAATGGCTGAAATCAACTTCTATTAGTCAATTTAAATTCATTGTAAGATTAGAAGTAAAATTGTTGGCGAAGATTATTCTTCATAAATATTTATTGTTCCAATGAATTAAATGAAAATAACCCCTTCTTTTTGTTTAGATAATATAATATTAGGTACCTTTATGTACCTCATTAATTTGCTAAACCTAATTTGCTGAAACATAATGCATATTGATGAGTTTCAGTTAAATTAATTTGACCTCTGGCTGATCTTGTACATTCACTATTGTGAACATTGTTACATCACAATTCGTCAGCTTTACAGAAACGACGCGGAGACACTTCTTAGAATATTTTCATCTAATACATTGAATGTCATCATTTAACTATGTATTTCGCAACAAAATAATTTAAAAAAGCTTAGTATGAGCATTGTGTGTTATCAATATACACTGCCTCTCAAGTAAGCCTGCATACCTGAGCCAATCTTTTGCAAAGCTTTTCAATCCAATTATTGGGAACAGGGTCCTCAGGAATGAATACTTGATCTGCCTCGCTCGCCAGAGCGGCCACTAATGCCAGATAACTGCAACAACCAGTGCCCGAAATGGTTCATGCAAATGCTCCCAAGTTATACTCAATAAATGATGGATATAATGAAAAACATTTTGAATTTCAAAATCATTATCTTGCCAATGGATCTGCCAATTCATATTGATGAATGATAAAACCTTAACGTTCAAGTGTTCCTGCTCCCATTGAAAATAAAAATTAAGTCTTGCCTCAGTTATTTTTGCACACATTTTTTGTTCCCAATTGAGAGGTGCTGGGTCTTCGCAAATAAAACTATAAGTAGCGTCGCAACAGAGTGTCGTGTAAACTGCAAGAAAGCTAAAGGGATATTTGAATTATAGGAAAAAGTTAATGTAATGTTGTCGAGGACTTTCTAATTTGATGTGCGGAAAGAACACAAAGAAGGAGCCAGAGCTTGCCTGTTCTAATTTATCACAAAGTTTATCTCTCCAGTCAGTAGCTGGTGGAGCTTCAGGTATAAACACAAAATCCGCTTCAGATGCCAAAGAAGTGACCACAGCAAGGTATCTAAATGAATAAAGAACCATAAAGTGATACTGAATTGGCACACATCCATTATAACTGGTATAACTGTAGAGACAATAAGCATGTACCTGTGATCCAATGATACGTAAATATAGAAAGTTTATTTGTTACATGGCACAATAAAAAACAGTTGTAACACATGGAAGAATCAGAAGAACATCTTACCCGCAGTGCCTGCCCATGACCTCCATAATAAATGTTCTTTGATGGGAGTATGCTGTGCTCACAATAGCATCAATAGCTTCAATGATGCGGTGCAAGGCAGAGTCTGTACCTATAGTCATGTCTGTACCACAGAAGTCATTGTCAATGGAGCCCACCTACAAAAGAAGCATATTAAGATTGTTTTGGTATTTAACATGAAAGATATCTGTGTGGATAAATTAATACCCCACTTGCAAAATATGAGTTGTTGATGCAATTATCAACTAAAGTAAAATGGAATATTTAATAAATTAATACTAAGGCCTGTATTACAGAAACTCACTCAAGACTCAAGCATTACTTAAAACTAGTTTCAATCAATCAAAGCTTTAAACGAGTTTTAAGTAATGCTTGAGTTTTGAGTGAGGTTCTGTAATACGGGCCTTAGACTTGAGTAAAATTATTAAAATTAATAGTTACCATGCCAGCAATGTGCAGGAACTTATATTTTTCTCTCTGGTCTTTAGTAATTCTGTTGTTTTCAAGCAATTCATCAAGTAAGCTTGACCATTCTTCACGGAATAAATTTGCACCAGTAAGAGAACCATCTCCACCAATTACTACTAAATTGGTGATACCACGATTTACCAAGTTGTAGGCAGCTTTAAGGCGACCTTCTCGCTTTCTGTATCAAACAATGAAAGATTGTTTAAAAACAACAAATAAAAATTAAGATACAATATTTAAAAATTGATGAATGAAATTTGATCTTTGTTGAATGTTTATCATAACATTTGTTTTCCATATTTACATATGGAACGCTTGTTTATTTGTAGGAGCGTTTTTTTTTTCTATACATAATAAATAGTAAATAAATAAAAACCTACATGAACTCCATGCAACGAGCTGATCCAATAATAGTGCCACCTTTATGAATGATCGAGCTGACAGAAGACCAGTTTGCCTCTTCAATATTATCACCTCCGTCGACCATGCCTTGATATCCTTCACGGATGAAGTATACCTTGCAGCCCAGATAAATACCCATTCGCACCACTGAGCGCACGGCTGCATTCATACCCTGGGAGTCACCACCACTGGTGAACACTGCCAGGCCCTTTCCCTTGTGGGAACCGCGCCCAATAAACCTTTGAGTTGAATCCATCGTTTAAACTTTTAATTTATCCCGACACCTACAAATAATAATAATGCCATAAATACTGATATTACATAATACAACACATAAATTTTATCACTATTCATATCTTATCACTGCATTTTTTAAACAATGTTTTTTACCGGTAGTAAAATTAATATCTACGTACCGAAAAATATTAATTTAATCACCGAATTTAAATCTTGAACTTCACCAAGGTGACCTTTGGTGAATGACATGACAAGTGTCATTGTATTTATGGAGATAGAGAACGACCCACATTTTTGATTCTCAAACTCTACTAAATAAAAATCATTAAAAAAATGACGAATTAATTGTTTCAAGGATTACAAAGTTCACGCTACACTTCCCGCAAAATGCAACCGAACGATCGTATGGATGCATGATAGCATCATGCAATGCAAGCGCTTACCGCAAGCTTCCTTTGACCGACCGCGACCTGACGAAATAAATCAGAAAATGTACATAATGTAAATGGAATGTGTGTAAAAGTGTTAGTTTTAACCAATGTACACAATAAATATTATTTATCATTCAATTTGTACACAAAAACATCGCTACAATTCACTTGATCGGAACGGCATGCAGCAGATCGACAGGAAGATGCACAGACTAAGTAGTACTGGAAGATGCTTGTAGGTAAAGGTTTGGCAAGTGTGTGAAATGTGTGAATGAACCGATATTACGTTGTATGAAGTACGTTGTATGAAGTCGTGAGACCGCCTCATAGTTAAGCCTCATGCAGACTAGCGCGACTCGAACAGAACAACATAATTAAGAAAACTTCACGGTATAACAATAACTGGTGTCGCGTCACGTTAGCCTGCACGAAGCTTTACCCTGTGATAAATCGCCTAAATTCTAAAAAAATATCGATAGATATTCATAGAATTTTCTTGCACTCTATTTTAATCTCCCACAGAGCCTGTGGTGGAGAACAGAAAGAAAAGAAAAAAAAAGACAAGGGAACGAAACGGTGTTGTAAAAAGTTCATAATTTAAGTTGTTGTTGTTATTACCGTACAGAATCCCTGGTTTTATAACTAAAAAAGTACGGGAATATTCTTCCACGATAATTATCATGTGTAAAATTTTTGGGACATTTTTGAAATTGAAATCAATTTTACAGTGTTTTCCGTCATCCTCGTTTCATCTTGAAATCCAGCAACCCTAAAACAACCAACAAAATGTCTGCGGAATCTGATATGGAATATTCTGACAACGATGGAGACGACTATGATTACTATGGAGAGCAGGATGACTGTGACATGGAAGCTGTGGATCGAACTAAATCGGACCCTGAATATTTTTTATATACCTGCCTAAAGGTGGAAGAAGTAGAGAAGTTGTTGAATGAATCGATAGAATTGCTCAGCAATAGCCTTCAGATAACGCCTTCACTGGCCAAGGTTTGTCTTCTTTATTGTTGATTGTGAATGTTGATAGCAGGGCTAGATTAGTGTATTATATTGATGTGTTTGTAGGTAACACTCCATGCATATGAATGGAATGCTCAAGAGATTATAAATAAGTATAAGGAGAATGCAAATGAGGTGTTGGTATACAGTCGCGTGAAGTCGCGCGCGCCGGTGACGCAGGGGGGCTCCAGTAGGTCCAGCTGTGCGGTGTGTGCCAACACTCCACCTATTCACAAATACAGTGCACTTGCTTGTGGACATTACTTCTGCAATGACTGCTGGGCAATGCATTTTGAAGTACAAATTATGCAAGGTAAATATATCGAAATTAATCAATTCTGGTTCATAGAACATGTCAGTTTACAGTGCATGGTAGTCTGTCAGTTTGGTATGCTGTATTGGAGGACTCATGAAACAGCATCACATATAAGATAACAATACAAAGCCTTGCTTAGATGTTACACGTTTGTGACTAAAAGCAACCTACCTATTCTCTGCAACTTGAAAACCTCCATAATACTATTTCAATTTGGAGTAGTATCCTAGATTCTGTTAATTTATCTATCAGCTATTTTATCATAGGCTGGCTTTGTCACTGAATGAAACTTAATGGCTATTCATAAGCAGTTGTTGCTTTATGCTATCAAACATAAATAATTATTGTTTTTTGCTTGAGAGTCAGAATCAGCAGACAAAAAGGATTGCCCTGTTTAGGAAACCGAGTAACATAAGTATGGTCATAGTTTGCTAAAAATCAGGGAATTTGATGTTTATCTCAGCAGTTAATTATTTTTACTCAACTGCCAAGGAAGGGTTATGTTTTTGTATTATGTAATCATTATCTTTGTTTGTAGATATAAGCATTTTTAATCAAAGTTGTTGTTGTGAGTCACTTGACCCATGTTTGCTACGTTATGCTGTCACAACATAGTGTATTTGGCAGCTATCCACTTAGCTGCCAAGTACACTATGCTGTGACATACATGATCTTCTTCATTGTTTTGATAATGACAAAATGGATAAAAACTCCAAATGATCTATTGTGTTTCAGGAGTATCAAACACCATTCTATGTATGGCACAAGACTGTGAACTGAGAGCGCCTGAAGACTTTGTGCTTTCACATGTGACCAAGCCTGTGCTGCGGGAAAGATACCAGCAGTTTATGTTCAAGGATCATGTGAAATCACACCCAGAGCTTAGATTCTGTCCAGGTCCCAACTGTCAGGTTAGGACATTCCTCTTACAAGCACTTGAAATGGAAAATTCTTCAATATGTTTTGTGCTTCAATACTGCTTGTAATGTGCTTTTTGTTTCTGTATTAATTTATCTTAGAAATTTATTATTTTAGTGGATAT
The DNA here is from genome assembly GCA_914767755.1 of Agrochola circellaris. Classification (NCBI taxonomy): domain Eukaryota; kingdom Metazoa; phylum Arthropoda; class Insecta; order Lepidoptera; family Noctuidae; genus Agrochola; species Agrochola circellaris. The sequence goes on along the minus strand of OU611841.1, from coordinate 10,547,354 downwards.
TTCGGGCATGGGTTCGAGAAGGTGCCCGTCGCGTGGAATGCCAGGGGTGTGAGCTTTTGACATGCTTTTCATGTGGAGCTCCACACCATGCACCAACGGACTGCCCCACTATTCGCCGCTGGCTCACAAAATGCGCTGATGATTCTGAAACTGCCAACTACATTAGTGCCCATACCAAGGTAAAGGAAAAGATCATGTTTGTCATACAAGCCATTCCATGAAAAACATTTCTAAGAGGGACAAAATAGACAATTTTGAAATTCCACTAATATTTCCCGACACTAAACGGACGTGACGAACTCCTGCTTTATTAACAATAATTACGATAAAAACAATATTCTTTGTTCTTTTAAAGGAAATATTTATTTCATTACATACGCAGATAAATAAAATATATAACTCACAAAACAATTTTTTTTATCATTACTTCAATTTTTTTTTCTTTTGTTGCAATTTTTCTCAGAATGGCTCATACAGTATTTATTTATCTTAATCATGATGATAATAATAATGTATATTTATATTGTTATGATATAGTTAAGGTGTAGTAAAGAATTTAGTTTAAATATTTCATGTACAGTTTTTTTTTTTTTTTTTTTTATGTCACACACTGTAGTGATAGACTGGGGAGAAAATTTGGGTTCATCAATATCTTCTGTAGAAGATTTTTGGTAAAGATTTGAATAAAAATAATTAATGTGAACTGTTATTTATGGTTACAGGATTGCCCGAAGTGCCAGATCTGCATAGAGAAAAATGGAGGCTGCAACCATATGCAGTGTGGTGCATGTAGACATGACTTTTGTTGGGTTTGTCTGGGAGACTGGAAATCACATGGCTCCGAATATTATGAATGTAGTCGGTATAAAGAGGATCCCAATTTGACCTCTGATAGCCAACATGCTCAAGTAAGCACTCATGTAATTATTAAACTATTTTACTTTATTATTTATTATTTTGGGTGCTAGCACAATACACTAATTTCATTTTTTTCTTTTTTCAGGCAAGAGAAGCTTTAAAAAAGTATTTACATTACTATGAAAGATGGGAAAATCATGCTCGATCTCTTAAATTGGAAGAACAAACTTTAGCTAGTTTGAAAAGGCGAATTAATCAAAAGGTAAGATATTATGATGCTCCAGGATGAGAAAGTTAAACAAAAGATAATTAATGTTATTTAAAAAATTACTTGATACAATGAGATCTTTCATTTCTGCTTGATGTTAACAACAGCCCAATATCAGTTACTGATTAACATGTATAGTGTAAAACAACTTACCAACCCACACAGACATCTAAGAAAATCGACTTGATTACTAAGTAGGTGTAAGTTTTATTTATTTTTAGGTTATGGCTGGTGAAGGCACTTGGATAGATTGGCAATATCTTTGGGATTCAGCAAAGCTATTGAAGAGGTGTCGATACACTTTGCAGTATACATATCCCTTTGCTTACTACATGGATAATGGCCCTCGAAAAGAGCTATTTGAGTATCAGCAAGTTAGTATAAACATAATGTAATATACTTTATATTGAAAGTTCATGAACAAGATTTTGTAAATCAAACTATCTTCTATTTTAATGTTACTATTTTATTTTCAGGCGCAGTTAGAAGCTGAAATTGAAAACTTATCATGGAAGGTAGAGAGGGCAGAAACGACTGATAGAGGAGACTTAGAAAACCAAATGGATATTGCAGAAAAAAGACGAACTACATTACTCAAAGATTTTCTTGAATTCCATACCACTAGCGCCTCAAGCAGTAAAGTATAATAATATCACGATCTTCAAGATTTATGTCTTAAATAAATAGGTACTGTATGTCGACACATTTGTATAATATTTGTGAAAGCTAGAATCTTTTTGTTCTGCCAAAGTATATTTATTAACATGACTTTGCAATAAAAATAGTAATAATAAACATGTTGTTTTTTTTATTACTAAAACGAAACTGCATAATTTCCGCAAACCACTAACCTAAGCCAAGCCCTCCCTGCGGGGGTAGGCCGAGGTAATAGACAATGTTTGAGTCCCATGTAAAAAAGGGGGGTGAATTATAGGTGTATAAAAACTCCTGACTGTCATAGGTAATGCCAGCCTATGTTGAGTAAATTTAAGGAGTTTATAAGCCAGTGTAATTTGCGGGGGTCGCAGCTCCCAGGCCCGCAGCGGACACCTGCAGTGCTATTCTGTAACCATCTTACCGTGAAAACTTAGGTGAAGTGAGCGTGGAGTGAGCTGTCATTCCACGGGGTTTGACACTATTGACAGCTCACTTCACCCAAGTTTTCACGGTGAGATGTTTACAGAATAGCATGGCTGCTACGTGAACCCGCGCGAGTTTTAACGTATTATTTTCGATAATACTTCAGATTAATACAGATGGGACACTCCGCAAAATCATTTAAATAAAAAGCGACTTGCTACGACACAATAAAGTGTAATTCAGGTTGCACAGCGCTAATCACCTACAGTTATATTCACCTAGAAGTTGCCTCTCGTTACACTCACTAAATTGGCCCAGCAAGACGGGCCCGCCGTGTACTTGTAGCTTCATACCTACCTAAACTGCGGAGTCTCCCATCTGTATTCATCTGTGATAATACCCTCAATCCGCGTCCTATTTAAAGGCCTATTCAAACCTGAGCGATATTCGCTGCCGCTGTGGGTAGAGGTACATACCGCGCGGGTTTCGCTCAGGTATTTAGTATCAAGTACGTCTGAACAGTAATATTACCGCATACCCACTGGGTTTTCTCTGCCGCAGACGGTAGCGAATACCGCTTAGGTCTGAATAGGCCTTAAAAGCGATTGTCGCGCGAATACGCGATCGGTCGCCTGCATATTGTCACGTTTTGTTCGGAAAACCAGAAAGCGCCCTCTGTCGACGCGACCACGTGTTTAGCGCGACGAGAACGCGGGCCTCTTAGGGGGTATTACACTATCAAATATCTGGATCACAGATCTCTGAGTCACATTTATATGATAATGTAATACAAACTTTTGAATCAAATCGCCTTTGATCAAAGATTTTTGACATTTGTTGTTAGATAGATATGATCACAGAGTACTGGATATGATCATAGAAACAGGTCTTGCCATATTGAATATTATATACTGAATTTTCACATTTATTTTCACAACTTCCTGATACAAAATCCGTCCATAAATTATGTGATTTTGCCTTTTCAGTTTTGCTACTGCCACATTCTAAATTGACGGGTAAAAAGTAAGCACAACGTTTTGGCGTAAGTTCACAATATGCTTAGTGGAATTCTAAAATTATTTGTTGGCAACACTCCTGTACTAAAAAAAAAGCAAGCTGCTGCCGGGTAGCCGGGAAATCATTGTTTTGACTTCATTAGTGTTCTAAGTTCTATTTGTTATATTGTGTGCCGAAAGGCTTTAGTATTTTGTTTTAAATAGACGATTGCAACCACATATGACAAAAAAATAGGATCCTGGATTTATGTAATACACAGATTGACAGATATGATTCTAGACGTCAAATATGTAGGTTATAAGATAGGATCCTACGATCTTAGATATTTGATAGTGTAATACCCCCTTAGAACCCTACGTTTACACTTAGCATACTCCCTTAATTAAGTATTTAGCTTAAGAAGGGGATTACGCTAAATGTAAACGTAGGGTTCTAAAATTTTCGTCTCTCAACTACATCCTATCGCATCCTATATTCGTCTAATACCATAACATTTCTGTTTATGTTGACAAAGTATCTCCTATCCTATTTCTGTATGAATGGTCAAACGAAAACCTAACCTTTTCCACACAGCGAGCTCGCTTCACTTGCTCTTACATCCTACATTTTCTTAGTTCTTAAATTCTTTTTTGGGCATTTAGTTTTGCCGTCCCGGGGCATCCCCGGGCCCCCGAAAGTAAGTCAATTAACTTTCAAACATTCCACTTTGTCCCGCCACTTGGCCAACTTGAACCCTTTTCATTAGTACCTAGGTACCTCTCGGTAAGAGAGTAGTATTATTTGATTAGTACTCATACCTCGCCACCACGTTCGCTAAATTAAAATCAATTTCATTGCATTAGGTAATTTAATGATAAAACCAAGGAGTATAAATAAATCTAGAGAGCTGTCTTTCAAATTGTAAATAGAAATCAACGTTAGAGGTTTCAAATAAAGTTTCTTTTTCATTAAGTACCAATGAACGTTTTTTTAATACAACAGATGCTTGTGGAACCTTTTCTTTTTTCTGCGAAGCTTTTGATCAGCGATTTTCTCTTGCGAGAGCGGTTAAGATCATCACGCTTCATCAACTAACAGGTAGGTACTTGATCTTAATTGATTAATTTATTTCAAGACACATTTTTTGTTGGTTATTAGTTTATAGATGCTGTCAAATATTTTTTATTCAGTCGCCTAGTTTTGTTACTGTGACCAATTTCGACGTAGCGCTCGCCGGCCGCTGCCGCGGCATCGCTCGCTTCGCTCGATCGGCTCACGCGTAGTTAGTCACAGTTCTAACCCAACCTATTTACCCTAATAGTTATATTACAAGGTCGTACTCGTATCATAGTTATATTCCTAGCAAGATAGTTATGAACCGCTTTCATATAACTATAAGTATTACGGTATATAGCTATCCCTAGGGATATAACTATATCAAGGCTATAACCACCTTACAGTGACAAATACAATGATTATTGCAACTGCAAGTTCATCCCATGAAAACTTTTTAGCAATGTCGGTGTTTAATTATTTTCAGAAAGTGTTTTTTCACCGAAAAGGAGAAACGCCCAATTGTGTTTTAGTTTTTAGCCGACTGCGGCGAAGCCAAAAAAGGGAGGGTTATGTGTGGGAGGGCTGTGACCTGTATGTATGTATGTATATCCGTCACTATGTTCCCTCGCAACTACTAAACGGCTGAGCCGATTTTGATGAATGATAATTATGTCGTTAGATTCGTCTATAATTCGCGAGTGTCACTGGGTATATCCAAATGAAAGAAACTCAAAATGGCGGATTTTTGGGAGTAAAAATGTACAGTTTAAAAACAAAATCGAGTATTCAAATGAAGGGTTTGGAAAAAAGTGATTACAAAAATATATACAAATTGTATGTGTAAATGGAACGAAAAATGATAAATAACTAAAAAGTGTAAAATAAAAAAAGTTAATTTTAATTATCAAAAATTCGATTGTGTAAAAGAAAGAAAGAAAGAAAAAGTACCTATTTACTGAGACTCGCACAGGAAATCACACATTAAAACTAAAAACACACTAATCATAAATAAAAAACAAAGTAACGTTAAAAAGTGAACTCCCTACTAGAGCTGCACGGCTACCTGAGGCCAAGTCGCTCGGCCGATCCTCGTGAGTGTGTACATTTAGAAACTGGCGAGGGTCGGCCGCGCGGCTTGATCCCACGGAGCCGCGCGGCCCTATTGTGGACGTGACTTTAAGCTGGTTTCACATTCAGCTGACCACCAGCGCGGGCGGAAAAAGCGTCATGACTTTTCGACTACAGTAAAGTAAGCGCAGGTAATTTTCACTATAAAACGGGTCAAGGCACATCTATCTCGTGCCCAGCGCCACTTTCACCCAAAATCACCCTAAATAAAATGGAAACACGATGACCTATTTCTGTCTCCAATCTGACACTATTCAATCAGCAGTCGGAGGCAACAGGTCTATAGTGTTAAATTTAAAATCTATGCCTCCGATCCCGACAGACAGAAATAGGTCAACTTGTTTCAATCTTTTGTAAGTTCACTCTTCACTTTTTACAGTCGGATTTTTGATGTTTTTTAGATACTTTTATTTTTATTGACAATTTTTTTCTATTTCAAGACTGTCTTTTCGGTGCTTGTATGTTGTACGTACTATAAAGAATGTACATACTAATTCCATGGCTAGGAAGGATTTCTTCTAAAGTATCTTTTTTGTTTGTGTCTCCTAAAACTGAGTAATATGTTTAATTAATTAACAATTTAAAAAATGTTTTGTAAATAAACAAATATCCCTTTGTTCCTACTATAAAACCGCCTACAATCGTAAGGAATAAGAAAAATATCGATAAAACACGTTGCGACTCTACCTCCCTGAGTAAGTCATAGACAACAATGATGGGAAATCCCAGGTTCATGGTATATAATAGTGTTTTCGAAATGAGCATCTCTAGTAGCCAACAAAATGGCTACCACGAATGATTCGAAGGCGCCTGTGCGCCAAGTAAAAAGAGTACAATTTGGTATATTATCTCCAGATGAAATCGTAAGTAATGTTTTCAAACTCTTGATTAGGTAGTGTTTGAAATATTACATAAATTCCATGATTTTGAGTGCGTAAGAACGTGATTCATGTCAGTTGATAAAGTGGCACGCAGTTTGTGGTTGTGCTTGGCAAAATATTTGCCATAAGTTTCCTCATTCTGAACTTCCAAATGTCTGCTTGCTTATGCATTTATTCTTATCTGGTTACGATGGGCTTGGATATTTGTACACAACAATTGTTTTGACCTAACAATCAATGACTCATTTGCAGTGATTGTTGCACAACAAAATAAGTTATAACTTTTAGACTCTAGAACCTGCATCTTTAATTTCATGGAGCCGATAATCAAGATCTAGAAAACCAATAACTGTAAACTTATGCCATGTAATTGATCAATTAGTGGGTTTGTTGTAAACAAAACTGCTATTATGTTATGTAGCATCAAGGGTGTTGCAACTTTTATGACCAGCGATAGCCTAGTGGAAGGCCGAGTGAATGTCTACATGGTCCTAAAGGATTGATTTAAGGCTGTTGATAGTCTGTGAACTTATTCTATAGGTATTTTATGAAGCTTTAGGATCAATGCTAAGACAGGTTTTTATAGAAAAAATACTTGTTTTTAAAGAAATGTCAACAAAAATAATGATAAATAAAACTTTTAGCGACGTATGTCAGTCACCGAAGGGGGGATTCGGTTCCCCGAAACAATGGAGGGTGGCAGACCCAAGCTCGGCGGACTTATGGATCCGCGACAAGGGGTGATCGACAGAAGTTCCAGATGTCAAACTTGTGCTGGAAATATGACTGAGTGTCCTGGACATTTTGGACACATTGATTTGGCAAAACCAGTTTTTCACATTGGTTTTATAACAAAAACAATAAAGATACTAAGATGTGTCTGTTTTTACTGTTCAAAGCTACTTGTCAGCCCAGTAAGTTTTATTGTTTCTATATTATTTTATTTTCATGATATTCACTTTATAGTTGAGGCTTATTGTGGATCATTTGTGTTTTAGACTAACCCAAAGATAAAGGAAGTTGTGATGAAATCAAAAGGACAACCTCGTAAGAGACTGACTTATGTGTATGACTTGTGTAAAGGCAAAAACATTTGTGAGGGTGGAGAGGATATGGATATAGGAAAGGAAGGCGAAGAAGGCAAAAGAGGCTCAGGGCATGGTGGTTGTGGTCATTACCAGCCCTCTATTAGAAGACAAGGTCTTGATCTGACAGCTGAGTGGAAACATGCTAACGAAGATACACAGGAAAAGAAAATCATTATCACAGCAGAGAGGGTGTGGGAAATACTTAAACATATCACAGGTATAAATTAGACAGTAGATATGGTTATTCCTATGCCTTTCTCATTTCTTAGTATTTCATGATTGAATCAAATGGATTAAGGCCCGTATTACAGAACCTCACTCAAGACTCAAGCATAACTTTTTCAACCAATCAAAAGGCTCTAAACGAGTTTTAAGCAATGCTTGTCTTGAGTCAAGTTCTGTAATATGGGCCTAAAAGCGTTCATGCAGAAAGTGGACAATTTCACAAAAAGATTAATTTGGCAATATTACTGTATGGAAATAATAAAGATGGATAATATTGCCAAATTAAGCAAAACAGGTAAATATTTGACAGCTATTTCTGACGTTGCCAACTTTTTGGATGAACACTCTTAATTTGCAAATGTCATATGTAAATTAATATTAATACATTTTGAATACATAAGATGTTCTCTGCTGAGAATCAGACAAGTTTTTACCTGCATAAAATTATCAGAAATCATCAAGTATTATCAACTGATAATTAAATTAAATAATAACTTTTATTCAGTTATCTTTGCCCAAACAAATACTCAAACTCATGATTATAATCTATTATAAAAAACATTTTTCTTTGTGCAAACTGCCTTTAAAAGCTGTGTGCACAAATAAATTTGATTTGAACCACATTGCCTAATATATACACACCTATATACTTTTAAAATCAAAAGTAATTATTTCAAATCTGGCTGAGAATCTACACTTTTTGAATGACAAAATTACATAAGCCAGGCCTAAACACCCTCACTTCACCACTTCCTAGTGCTTTAGCTGGGTAGAAGAAGTGACGTATCAAACCCCACAGCATTGCAAAAAAGTGACATGTAATGTAACTCTTTGAAAATGGTTTTACATGGTGTCTGTTTGAGATACTCTTGTTTGATGACATTCACAAATCTGATCTTTTACTTACCACTCAGAGTTCATATTCACATCCATATAATTGACATATGCACCTGAATTGACATTTACACCATGATTTTAATTGAAATATTTATTTTCCTTGTAGATGAAGAATCCTTTATACTGGGTATGGACCCTAAATTCGCGAGACCTGACTGGATGATAGTGACGGTACTGCCAGTGCCGCCATTGTCCGTGAGACCCGCTGTAGTGATGTTTGGCTCAGCCAAGAATCAGGATGACTTGACACACAAACTTGCTGACATCATCAAAGCAAACAATGAACTGATGAGAAATGAACAGTCTGGTGCAGCGGCGCATGTGCTCGCCGAAAATATTAGACTACTACAGTTTCATGTAGCCACATTTGTAGATAATGACATGCCTGGCATGCCGAAGTAAGTATCTTTTGTTATCATCAGCATTATTGCAGATCTAGTTTGATTGTAATAGGGGAAAAACATTTTTCCTTGTTATGATATTACACACATACAATACTCAAGATTTTCAAGATAATATCTAATGTTGACAACTTTAATTTTCTATTTCAGAGCCATGCAGAAATCAGGAAAGCCACTGAAAGCTATCAAAGCTCGATTAAAAGGAAAGGAAGGAAGAATTAGAGGAAATCTCATGGGAAAGCGAGTCGATTTCTCTGCGCGTACTGTCATCACACCCGATCCTAACTTGCGTATTGACCAAGTAGGAGTTCCCAGATCTATTGCACAAAACTTGACATTCCCTGAGCTCGTAACACCATTTAATATTGACAGAATGCAGGAGCTTGTCCGCAGGGGTAATGCTCAATATCCCGGCGCCAAGTATATTGTTCGTGACAATGGAGAAAGAATAGATTTAAGGTTTCACCCAAAACCATCAGATTTGCATTTACAACACGGATACAAAGTAGAGCGTCACCTGAGAGACGACGATCTCGTCATTTTCAACCGACAACCTACACTTCACAAGATGAGTATGATGGGGCACAGAGTAAAAGTACTTCCATGGTCAACATTCCGTATGAATTTAAGTTGCACATCTCCCTATAACGCTGATTTCGACGGCGACGAAATGAACTTACATGTACCACAGTCAATGGAAACGAGAGCCGAGGTGGAGAATATTCACATAACGCCGCGACAAATTATCACTCCCCAAGCAAACAAGCCCGTCATGGGTATTGTGCAGGATACACTGACAGCTGTAAGGAAAATGACAAAGCGTGACGTATTCCTTACGAAAGAACAAGTAATGAATCTACTCATGTTTTTGCCTACATGGGATGGTAAAATCCCACAGCCTTGCATTTTGAAACCCCAACCACTGTGGACTGGCAAACAAATATTTACTCTCATTATTCCTGGTCCTGTAAATATGATTCGAACTCATTCCACACATCCTGATGAAGAAGACGATGGTCCTTACAAGTGGATCTCTCCCGGAGATACGAAAGTAGTTGTGGAACACGGTGAACTACTCATGGGTATCCTGTGTAAAAAGTCACTTGGTGCTTCGGCAGGTTCCTTGCTACATATCTGCATGTTAGAGTTAGGGCACGAAACTGCCGGTCGCTTCTACGGTAACATTCAGACTGTGATCAACAACTGGTTGCTGTTGGAAGGTCACTCTATCGGTATCGGCGATACTATTGCTGATCCTCAAACCTACCAAGAAATTCAGCGTGCCATCGTGAAAGCCAAAGAGGATGTCATAGAAGTCATTCAAAAAGCTCACAACATGGAGTTGGAGCCTACTCCTGGTAACACTCTCAGACAGACATTCGAAAATCAAGTGAACCGTATTCTGAATGACGCTCGTGACAAAACTGGTGGATCAGCTAAGAAATCTCTGACTGAGTACAATAACTTAAAGGCTATGGTGGTTGCTGGTTCCAAAGGTTCCAACATTAACATTTCTCAGGTTATTGCTTGTGTAGGTCAACAGAATGTTGAAGGTAAACGTATTCCATTCGGATTCCGTAAAAGAACATTGCCGCATTTCATCAAAGACGATTACGGTCCCGAGTCGAGAGGTTTCGTAGAAAATTCATATCTTGCCGGTCTGACCCCATCTGAGTTTTATTTCCACGCTATGGGAGGTCGTGAGGGTCTTATTGATACTGCTGTAAAGACTGCTGAGACTGGATACATCCAGCGTCGTCTGATAAAGGCTATGGAGTCTGTAATGGTTCACTATGACGGTACCGTTCGTAATTCAGTCGGGCAACTCATTCAGTTGAGATATGGTGAAGACGGTCTGGCTGGAGAGACTGTAGAGTTCCAGAATTTACCAACAGTCAAACTGTCGAACAAGGCATTTGAAAAGAAATTCAAATTTGACCCTTCAAACGAAAGATACTTGAAGAGGATCTTTAGTGAAGATATTATCAAGGAGTTGACAGAATCTGGATATGTTATTAGTGACCTTGAGAGCGAATGGGAACAACTCAACAAAGACAGAGACGTGTTGCGTCAAATTTTCCCAAGTGGTGAATCTAAAGTTGTACTGCCTTGCAATTTCAAGAGGATGATTTGGAATGCACAGAAGACTTTCCATATCAATAAAAGAGGGCCGACAGATCTCAGTCCCATCAAAGTAATATCAGGTGTTAAAGAACTACTAAAAAAATGCATTATTGTAGCAGGGGAGGACCGCCTGTCGAAGCAGGCTAATGAAAACGCTACTTTACTCTTCCAATGTTTGGTGCGTTCGACTTTATGCACAAAGTTTGTGTCTGAGGAATACAGACTTTCATTAGTAGCTTTTGAGTGGTTGATTGGAGAAATCGAAACCCGTTTCCAGCAAGCGCAGGTGAACCCTGGCGAGATGGTGGGCGCCCTGGCCGCGCAGTCTCTCGGCGAGCCCGCCACGCAGATGACACTGAACACTTTCCATTTTGCTGGTGTGTCGTCCAAAAACGTAACTCTCGGAGTGCCGCGTCTTAAGGAAATCATCAATATTTCTAAGAAACCTAAAGCTCCATCTCTAACAGTGTTTTTGACTGGCGGCGCGGCCAGAGATGCAGAAAAGGCTAAGAATGTACTCTGCAGACTGGAACACACAACATTGCGGAAGGTGACCGCGAACACTGCGATTTATTACGACCCTGACCCACAAAACACAGTTATTGCTGAAGATCAAGAATTCGTCAATGTTTACTATGAGATGCCTGATTTCGACCCGACAAAGATCTCCCCGTGGTTGTTACGTATTGAATTAGATCGCAAGAGGATGACAGATAAGAAACTAACCATGGAACAGATTGCTGAAAAGATAAACGCAGGATTCGGAGACGATTTGAATTGTATCTTCAATGATGACAACGCCGAAAAGCTTGTGCTACGTATCAGGATTATGAACAATGAAGAGAGTAAATTCCAAGATAATGACGAAGAAACTGTTGACAAAATGGAAGACGACATGTTCTTGAGATGTATTGAAGCTAACATGCTGTCAGACATGACTCTACAAGGCATAGAGGCTATAGCAAAGGTGTACATGCATTTACCACAAACTGAAGCTAAGAAACGTATTATAATCACTGAACAGGGAGAATTCAAGGCTATTGCTGAATGGTTGTTGGAAACTGATGGTACTTCATTGATGAAAGTACTTTCTGAGAGAGATGTAGACCCCATAAGGACATTCAGTAACGACATTTGCGAGATATTCCAAGTACTGGGTATTGAGGCTGTGCGTAAGTCAGTAGAGAAGGAAATGAACGCCGTTTTGCAGTTCTACGGTCTATACGTGAACTACCGTCACCTTGCCTTGCTATGTGACGTAATGACTGCTAAGGGTCATCTCATGGCCATCACTCGTCACGGTATCAACAGACAAGACACTGGTGCACTTATGAGATGCTCGTTCGAAGAAACAGTCGACGTGTTGCTGGACGCCGCCAGTCACGCTGAAGTGGACCCTATGAGAGGCGTGTCTGAGAATATTATTATGGGTCAATTGCCGCGAATGGGAACTGGTAAGATTTACACTTATAACTTGAATTGTATAAAAGTATTTATCTTCCGCAAATGACAACAAAATACTTAACAAAATAAAAACTTAAACTCGGATCATACTGGCACCTTGTTATAATCATTGCTGACGAATAATTTAATTGTTTACTAGGCTGTTTCGACTTACTACTTGACGCTGAGAAATGTAAGCTGGGTATGGAAATGGGTGGTCTCGGCGTAGGAGTCGGCGGCGGCATGTACTTCGGCGTCGGCACTCCGTCCATGACGCCGCTGATGACGCCGTGGTCCACACAGAACACACCTGGATACGGCAGCAGTGCATGGTCTCCAGGCCAAGGTAAGAACTGATTACAGATATAATTAAATTTATTGGACAGTTAAGTTTCAATAAAAATCTGACGTATTTTCAATAAAAAAGGAATAACAATAAGGGGTTTATATATAATTGTTGCACAAGAATTAAAAAAGAGTTTAGATGTGCGTTAAAGGGTTAAAGTAATGATTAACGCCATATTAAAAGGGTGCATCTGAAAGTGGGCAATGTCGCAAATTGCTGTCAAATATTTCGCTGTTATGATTAATTTGGCAATATTACTGTATGGAAATATAAAATATCGCTATAAAGTAAACTAAAATATTGATTATGAAATACGATACTTAACATCATAACATTGAATATTTAGTTTTAGATGAAAAAAAGTATTTGGAATCTTTCTAAATGCTCTTTTTACATCTAAAACGGTAACAACGTCAAATACAGTGTTATAATAATTCTAATTAATTATTAGTATTTTAGTTCACTATAGAGCGATATTTCATATTTCCATACAGTAATATTAACTAATAAAAACAGGTAAATATTTGACAGCTATTTGCGACACTGCCAATTTTTAGAATACAATGTGCATTCTTAAGCCTATATATTTGACGTTTCAAACTCAAACTATTTATTTCAAATAAACCAATAACAGGCACTTTTCAATTGTCAAGGGGGTCGGTCAGTCAGAAAGATGAAGCTAGATGCCCATTCCAAAGCATAGTAGGTACCTATGGAGAAGAACGGGCAAGAAACTCCACGGACACTCTTTTAAATCATGATATGATTTAAAAGATTTAAATGTCTCGTTAACTTTAATCAAGGTTTATATTTAAACCCTAACAAATAATACACAAATAAAAAACAGAAAAATCAAGTATATAAATATTTAATTAACCATTTAAAGAAGTTTTTGGGTTAAACCCTAAGAAATAATACACAAAAAAAACAAACAAAGAAAAAAAGTTATAAACATATTCGGCCTCAGGTCGAATACCGAATATTCAGACAATTGTGTGCTCGAATAGCCGAATATTCGGGAAAACTATTCCGCCTGATTAATGTCGATAGCGCACACCGCATTTTGACAAGAAGCTCTCTGAATAGCCCGCTGTCCCATTACGCTTCGCCAACCGCGTTAAAGCTTGATACGGTTATGTTTTTGTACAGGTAATTACAGGTTTAACATGCTTAATTACGGGATGTAAACAAATATTTTTCGTTGTTTCATTTGGAATAGATCTTTTTTTAAGAATTGTGACTGGAACAGTATGACGAAATGACGAGTAAAAAAAGGGTTTTAATTGAGATTTAACTTAAACAATTATTTACGTATGTTAATTTCGATTGATCTTTTAGATACGAAAGCGAAAAACTAAGCTTTCTCGAACTAGCAATGTATGTTCAGCGTTAATAAAAGTTGCATGATTTATTAAATTACTTCTGTTTTTAAGTACTCAGTATTCGACCGAATAGGAAAAATTTACCGAATACCAGTATAGTAACCGAATATTCGTTGTAACTTTAATATAAACATTTAACAACAAGAAGCTTTTGGAATTAGTGAGTTTTTATAATTTAATTTAAAATAATTTGTGACGCTATGTAATATTTTGTTACAGTGGGCAGCAGCATGACGCCGGGTGGTCCATCGTTCTCGCCGTCGGGAGCGTCCGACGCCTCAGGCCTGTCCCCGGCGTACAGCGCGTGGTCCCCGCAGCCGGGCTCGCCGGGCTCGCCCGGGCCCCCGCTGTCCCCCTACACGTCCCCCGCCGGCGCGTCCCCGTCGTACTCGCCCACCAGCCCCGTGTACGCGCCCGCCTCCCCCAGCCTCACGCCGACCTCACCACACTACTCCCCCACCAGCCCGTCGTATTCACCAACTTCGCCGAACTATTCACCGACCTCTCCCATATATTCGCCAACGTCACCGAGCTATTCTCCTACATCCCCTGGCTATTCTCCCACATCGCCCTCTTATTCACCTACGTCACCAAGCTACTCTCCTACTTCACCGAGTTATTCTCCGACAAGTCCAGCGTATTCACCAACATCACCAAGCTATTCGCCGACGTCACCTAGTTACTCGCCAACGAGTCCCTCTTATTCCCCGACGAGTCCGTCGTACTCGCCGACAAGCCCAGCTTATTCACCAACGTCACCCGGCTATTCGCCGTCTTCACCGAGCTACTCTCCGACTAGTCCTGTCTACAGTCCTGCTTCTCCGAGTTACTCGCCGTCCTCGCCGAACTATACGCCGACGTCGCCCGCTTATTCTCCAACAAGCCCCTCATATTCGCCGACATCACCGGCGTACTCACCTTCTCCCAGTTACTCACCATCCTCACCCAAATATTCTCCATCTCCTAACTATTCCCCTACATCGCCGTCTGTGGCAGGCAGGAGTCCTACTTATTCACCGACGAGTCCACAATACTCTCCTACGAGTCCGCAGTACTCGCCGACGAGCCCGGCATACTCACCCTCGTCCCCACAACACCCGGGAAGCACCCGTTACTCGCCATCCTCACCAAATTATTCGCCATCTTCTCCAAATTATTCTCCTTCCTCACCGGGATATTCTCCATCTTCGACGAAGTATTCGCCGACGTCTCCGACCTACACCCCGACTTCGCCCAACTATTCTCCGTCGTCCCCCGCATACTCTCCGTCGTCGGCAGGACCCACCACATACTCTCCAACTTCACCAACATACTCGCCTACTTCACCTAACTATGATGACGGCGACGATTAGTCTTTTAATAAACTTAATTTTTTTATTTCCATTTTATGTCGTCTTAGATAATAATACTATTTGTAAATATTCTCAACTCCCCTGTTCAATTGGGAGATTAAAAACTAAAAAAGCAAAAAAATGTACTTTAAGATTAGTATGTGTAATAGTTACATAAGTTTATATCAAGCAAGATTACAAAGCTCTTACTTTATGCTAACAAACTTTGATTTAGTCTTGTTCAACATCTACATTAAGTAGGTACTGTCGTTTTTGTTTTGTGGCGTTGTTGTAGTGTTTGTCGCTGATACATCGCCATTTCTATAGAAAGCTTGATTTGATTTTATTGACATGAAATTAGTAAAATAGTCTTATCTGATGTTAGAATTAAGTACTACCTACATGGAAATATCGATTATGTTATAAAACATTTTGTTAAGCATTTTGTGGTGGAAAAATAAAATTACACTATTTATATATCGATCGTTTATTTTATTCTTACTGACCCAGTTTTATCAATACCCATACATACTACAGTAATCTTAAAAATCGCAAATAGTAGTGAAGTAAAAAAGTAACAATACACTTGGGGCATCGAAAATGTATTTGGGGTTTATTACGAGATCTCACTTAATTATATGTTTATAGGATCAACAAATTAGCAAGTATTTAGATACTTTCAAAGCCACCGATATGATGAGAACATAAATAAATCATTACAAACCTAGTATCTACATTACCAAAAGTACCTACCATTATATCTTAGGACAATTACAAAATACAAACCATTATCTATTGTGCTTTTATAAACCTCGAACACAGCCATTTTATATATTTTATTAATATTACTTACAGACTAAGCCAGATCATTTATTTATAAATTATTATCGGTATGTTTGCCGCAACACACGTCTATTCCGCGACAGACACCTATACGATAAGTCAACTTTTACTATAGTCTATCATGTAAAATGTGCTTTATCGGTCTACCTATGAGCAACATTTATTATAAAACATGACCTTAAATAAAAGAAATACAAATAGGTAACTAATGAGTATTATGGAAGCCGTCTTGAAGCAATTCTGTTCTTATTACATACTAAGTTGATTTATTTTCCTCGATATATTTCTATGATGCGGTCCTGGTCGACGTACTCGAAGATGTGTGGCGCGTCCATCAGGATGCCGACCGTGCCTGCTGTTGTCACGATGAAGAATATGTACAGCTGCAGCCTGTCGATCACCATTGCTACGTACTTCCAATCTTCACGTGTCTGTAAAATCAAATGATATTGTTGATTAATTGTGGAAACACTATAACCATCTATAGTAAAACTACGGTCGGAAACAAGTTGTTTTAAAAATAAATTACTACAGATCTATCCTGTAAAATTATTTGAAGGGTTTTAGGTACTATGGTCAGCACCAATTTATTATAGCTAACATATAATATTGGGTTAGATAATGACACCCAAAGTGGTCGCTTATTTTGAAGACCTACCTACGAAAACCTCGCTCGCACTTTAAAAGTGTGAGCGAGTTTTTAGGTGTCATACTCTTAAGTACCTACTGTAACTATCGTTATGACATGTTTTTTTTTGTTTTTATATCGATGGAACGGAACCGACCGAAGTTACATAGCCAATAGCGTAGGAAATTGCTTGAAGTACTTAGGTACCTATTGATAGGTGATGTACACACCTGAATATAAAGATCTTCGTTACGTAAATGTTCTGCGATGAACTCTACTGCTTCT
This sequence comes from Agrochola circellaris, assembly GCA_914767755.1. Lineage (NCBI taxonomy): Eukaryota > Metazoa > Arthropoda > Insecta > Lepidoptera > Noctuidae > Agrochola > Agrochola circellaris. The sequence continues at coordinate 10,530,094 of OU611841.1, read as the reverse complement.
GTGGCCTTCGCTGCTTCTGGCGACAGCAGGAGCGAGTCGGAGCTCTCCGACTCCCTCCGTTCCCCTCCGAGGCCCAGGCCGCCGAGCGCGCCGAGTCCTCCCAGGGCGCCAACCTCACCGCCGCCAGCCGCTCGGTTGATCTTGCAGTTCGGATGGTGCAGGTCCGACATCTCCATCGCCTCCATTTTGCTTTGTTTTACACCAATCGCACAAAGAAGTTAGTATGTTCCCAAGGTTCATAGGTTAAAGAGGTTCACGAGCACCTAGTGAGTGCTATGTGAACAAACGTACCTGATGTGTTTAGGCAGGTCGTGCGGGGCGGCTGCATGTGGCGGGGCGCCCATACCGGGCATTTCCATCATCCACCGTAGCCTCGTCTTGCGCGGACGACGCATGAGCAGGCCTGTAGGTAGGTAGTGAAGGAAGACACTTCGGATCCAGAGAGGCATTCTGTTGAATAAGAAGTGCAATTTAGGAGTGTCATTTTAATCGAATCTATCCTTATGTACCGTGCATTATTTAGATTGCCATCGACACGCTATGTGGAGAAGAGATTACCATACCTGTGTGTTCTTGGACCTCTGAAATTCCAGTTGATGATGATAACCGTGACTAGAATACTGACGGTGTTCATGATGAATGTGAAGAGCAGGTACTTGGCAATGAGCGGCAACACGAGGGAGGTCGGTGGCAGAATCTTTGACACCAGTAGCAGAAACACAACCAGTGACAGCAAAATGCTGATACCCAATGTAACCTACGAGAAATAACACCGTTATTTTTAAATGAAACAGTAGGTAGTTTTGAAGGAAGATTAATTCAAAAGAAAATGGGTAGGTATAGGTAATTTTGTCTCACCTTTTCACCAGCTTCGGCAGGCAAATAGAATACCAATACACAAAGGAATGAAATCAATACTGTTGGCAGGATCAAATTGACTGTATAGAACAAGGTCTTTCTCCTAATTATTATGTAGAATGTAATGTCAGTTTCAGTAGGATGGTTCCCTTCATAAATATTCAGGTATGCTGGTACTTCAATGATGTCCCATGTTCCCGACTTCCAGTAATCTGACAGATCAACAAAGTTTTTATTGTTGTATAGGGCGAGGGACACTTGGTCTCCGTTGAAGGTCCACGATCCGAATTTCATGATGCACGTTTGTTGATCGAAGGGGAAATATGTTACATCAATCGTGCACGAACTCTGAAAAACAAAACAAAAGATTAACGATAAGAATATAAGATAACTCTATCAAAGATAAGGCCTGATTATTATGTGCAACTAACATCGATAGCGAAGATGATGATGAGTTCATTCATAGTCATTCTATGAATGAATAGTTACCTGGTAAATAGCTGGAGGTACCCACAGCACTTCTCCGTTGGGATAAATCAAGACGTTCGATTTATATCGCACCTCATAGTTACCGTCAGCACTGAAACAACACTGGACCCATTAGCATACAAGATTAAACAAAAAAAATCATAAGTGCCTAAGAAAAGATACTAACTTGTTGAAAAGTACGATGTCAGGTTTCCAGACCTTGTCGGGCGGCAGGCGCAACACGCCTATGCCGCCATAATCAGCCTCATCCCACATCAGCTGATAGTCCATCCATACTAATCGGAGCCACACGTTCGATTTCATGATTTGATTCTTTTCGTTCTGCAAGAGGTATGTTTACAAGTTATTTTTGTATTATTTTCTTGTAGGAAATGGATCACTAAGTGTGTAGTTTTAATTAGCGTTAAATATTAGTTTTGGTCTGAAATTGTCAACACGGCGTTGTGCTTGGTCCTTCTCTGAGACCTTAATTAGATACTCTGCAGTGAGAGACTGGACTTAACCTAAGTTTATTATAATTTGATGTAAACACGAGCAGGTACATACAACGTTAATAAGCTGCACGAAGGCAAGTCCGAACCGCACGTCCACTTTCTGTGTCATGTTCTGTACTGGGCGGATGAGTTTGTTATAACCACGGAACAGGTCGCGGACCAACCGCTCCTCGTCTTCGGAACACCATCCTGGAACAGATGTAAGTAAAAGGATCAGCAATTTGTTACTTCCGATAGGTATTACCTACTTACTTACCTTCCTGAACTTAATTTTGTATTCGAATACATCAACATCATTAATTTCATTTGAATACATAAATTTCAAAAGGGAGTGTTCATTCATTTCTTTCTGGTAAACGCTTATTACGTGGTGTTCTTTGACGCGGCTACAAGTTTACTTTAAGCCAATCAACAAAACGTCTCTATGACAAGTCAATAAGCATTAACCTAGCATCATCTTTTGTCTGTAATTCGACTCCCACGGAATAATAACATGGACGACAATTACCAGCCTTTATTCTTTATGGACAAACGTTAATTTACTAATGTACACACTTATCTGTGCATCACCTTACATGCAAATATGCGTAAGTATTCTAGTCCAATACAGTTCACTGAAAAGTATTGTTATTTTATCAGGTTTAAAAATGAATCAAGATTTTATAAGCTCGATTATAAAATAAATGGCTATGATATGCTGCATGGATTCTGCTGATCTGATATATAACGACTTTCAATTTACTCGCCGCATATGGGCGTCGAATTTTGAAAGTTGAGTTGAATTTTCCTACATTATAGTTTTCCTGTCAGTTAGTTTAGTTACGTATACGTTAGCATCTATAGCGGAGATGATGCTGCGACGACAGATCAATAAAGAGCCAACCGGAGATAATGTTGTTTAGGAACACACTTCTCGAAGATAAAGCAGTCATTTTTAGTACGAATTTACTTAAAATTGTGACTGTTTAAATGTAATTAATGTTTCATAATTAAATAAAACTCGATTAATTAAATAAAAATAACCAAAAGATGTGTTAAAAATAAATAAACTTAATTGAATAAAACGCATTAGATGAGCTGCGTGTGTTATACACATATTGTGTTCTGAAATATTAGCACATAACGTGTATGTATGTAATACATATTTTGTTTATATGCACTTCTATTTACATAGCTAGCCGGTACCGCCGTCTTCATGAAATAGATAAGGATACAAAATAAAAAATAATGAATGTAACAGTCGTTTTTTTGTGTTTTGTGGATTATTGCATATTATAAGGTTTGTTTGTTAATGATTTGTTTATGATGTGTGTAGTACCTGAGTAGAGGAGTGTGAGGATCGCGGCGACGAGCAGACAGGCGCGCGACCCGCCCGACATGTCGGCGCGTACTGCCGTGCGGTCGCAGCCGGGCGCAACCCGCCGCGCTGCGCCACACCCCGCCGTCTTCCCGAGTCCTCCCGTAGCGTCCGCCCGCCCAAACCGCCCTATGCACTAATGCATACTGCATATTACTCGTATTCCATTAGCTGAATTTCAGTTACTTAACGTGGTAATGAAAACTGAGTATTTTTTTTTGTAATAACAGGTATATCGTTAACTTTATAGTAATTTTCACCTTTTTGGATGCTTCGTCATGGGTTATTTTTCATAAAGATAATTTTAGCAAAATACCAATTTTTTTATGTATCATGTGCCCAGTGCTCGCTGTTGTACGTCATCAAAATTGGTTCAGTACTTTAACCGTGAAAATGTTGGAAACTGGACTGACTCATTTTCATATTTACTATAGTGTCTATTTTGGAAATCGATAGTATTTTCCTAATTCTCATACTTACCTATCTACGATCAATGTTTCATACGTTTCAGGAAAGTTCTATTTTACGTGTCTTGGTATGGTGTCGGTGGCTTTTGTGGAAATTTGCTAGCGATGTGCGCATGTGCAGTTATCCCGTGGGATATCATCGATTGCTCCGTGACCCCGCTCCGTTCCAAACGCCTCCGCGGGAATATTATGTAGGTCACGGATGATTTACATAAATCACGGGAATTCGATCCGAGGGTACACCTACTAGCGAGATTCGAGCCCAAATTGAGATTATGGCTCAGGGATATTGTAATTTTGACAAAAAATATATTTGACTAGCTTCACTCTGTGTTAATAAAATTTTAGTTTTTCAGTATTAGTAAATTGTTGAGCGTGAGAGCTTTAAAGCTATAGTAAACTTTAAATAAATTTAGATACTTAAATAAATAAAACAAGGGTTTGTTTCATTCGTTTATATTTAATAAACAAAGTGCAATTCAGAGTTAACCCTAACAATTGAACAAATCTTGGGGACAACGGGCTGTCCCATTGCCGACGGAAGGATGCCGCACAGAGTTCCATCCATACAAAGATGATGCCCGTGTGTGCGGGTCTGCGGCCTCCACCGTCCAGGTCGTCACACAACCTCTAGCGAATGGTAAGAAGATATAACAGTAAATAAATGGATGACCAAAAACATTGACTTATAATCACATCCGGTCCGCAACTTCCATCGGACCGTCTAAGATTACTAACAGCACTACCTCGGAAAAGGAAAACATTACAGGAGCTTTGCGAGGGTACATTCGCTTGTCGGGTGTACCCGCACATTCTCGCTGTTTACACTACGTTTTCCTCTTGAGAGGTTTACAATGTTTCCGAAATAAATGAACGTCGATGAGTAAGAACAACAAACGTAACAATCGATCATGACGGAGCATTAACTGAACATGTTGAAGTGTTTCGGAGTGTGGCAGACGAGCGGCAGGACTGGTCAGATGTCAGGATATAGTGTACCTGTACTTGTCAACTGATCGTGCGGCGCATCTGTCAATAAATAGGCACCTTTGTGTTAAACCCTCTATGTAACGAAAAACCGGTTCATGTTACAACTTCTTGTACTTATAAAATGTTGTATATCTTATAAAATGAGTTATATATTACATGTACATGTCTGAAACGATGGTCATATCTTTTGAATTAATTTTCGAAGAAGAAAATTTTATAAGCTAATATTATTTTCAGCATACGAATTACTGTAACTGTATGGAAAGAAGTACAAACGTGATATTAATATGTAATTTAATTATTATTTGTAAAAGTCGTTCCGAAAGACCCAGATATGACTTTATTAAAATAATATTTGTTTAACTACAACTTTTAACGAACGATTTATTAAGCTATAGCCATGGGTATTTCATTACCATTTATAACAATATCGACCCGTTCACAACGAGGCATATCACAACCTGTACCAATTGAATCAACATTGTTTGTAAAGTTCTATACTAGCTACTGACACAAATATATCCGAAAATAAAACTAGGGATTATAACCACGATTCATGGAATCGAACAAGAAGGAAACAAAGGGCCATTGTTTCACCGCCCAAACTCTAATCTGTACAATAGATTTCAAGAATCGAAGAAGTTCTAACAAAGTTTAATTTTTAAATGCGAATCAGGTCGTTCAACGGTAAGAAGGAAGACGTTTTTGTGCAAATATTTTCTGCCGCAGTCTTGTCTAGTGGGTGGCCACATGCCGGTGGTGACTGCGCGTGAGTGCGCACCGCGGCGCGTGGCGGCTGTGCCTGTGTAGCACGTACTGCCACTGTATCGCTGTGGGCGACCGTTCCTGGGACGGAACGTCTGGTACGGAACCGCTCATTGAAACTCATGCCATACGCTCATATGGGAACGATCGGGTGTAGAGTACGGAATTAATTCCACTGAGCGTGACGACCGTTTATCATTGTATTCTTGGAAGAAAAGGTACACAATCGCTGAAGTTCTCGAGGGATTAGAAGACGTTAGTCGGATGGGCAGTTTTTTGTAACGTACAGGGTTGGCAGTTCAGCGGTAACTTATATCTACAGGGGGGCGCGGGCGGCGAGGCAGGCGGCGGCAACTCCGGCGTCGCGGCGTCATCGTCCGCGCCACTTCGCTCATCACAACTTAACAAATATTCGCGGTATCACAGAACTTTTCGCATGCGTATCCGCAAGCGGGCGGGTCGCTACGACACCATGATGTGCGGCGCGGACAGCAGCACGGCTAGCGTGGCGATGATTGTGAACAGGGTAAAGATAATAAGGCACAGTCTGTCCACGACCATGGCGGCGAACTTCCAGTCGCGCGAGACGTCCGCATCCTCGTCGTCCTTGCGCATCTGGAAAGCATATTCATCATGTTAAACTACCAGCAATGTATACCAATCAACTATTGAATGGAATATACTACTATATGTTTATGTTACCTGATCTGTGATGACTCGGATCTCCTTCAGTATGAGGGAGAGCTCGTAGTCGACACCGAAGCAACTGTGTGCAGCCAGGCCCGCGCCGTTCTCCTCACCCGACCTGTAACGAGTACGCTCTGTAGATAGCAGCTACATCTGCACCCTACTCTACAGGTGGAGCCGAGGAACGGAGGGCACTACAGGAGTTATGCCGATTAGATGTTAAAGACCTGACCCAGAAGTAGAAGTACAATCGAAAGTGAAACTATGTGATGGCCCGTGAAAGAGTATGTTGATGTTGAATGTTTGAATACTCGTGATTTAGCTGTTAGGGTCGGGTTCTGCGGAACGTTCGAGGCTGGGGTGAATTATCGTAACCGTGCTATTTACGGCGAGTAGTGTTCGTGTAGATCGTCGAGGGACCTGTAGTATCGGCAGCATTGCGGCTGCTGCGCTTGCGGGTGTCGGAAGTCGTCGTCGATGTCGAGCACGTTGGCGAGGAGCGACTTAGAGGAGCGCTCGCGCAGCTCCAGATCGGGCGGCGGCGGCACGCGCGCGGGCGGTGGCGTGGTCGCCGAGCCCGGCCGCGACATGCGCAGCACCCACGGCAGCCAGTACAGGAACACGCAACGAATCTGGACAATACACCACGTTACATATCTGCATATTTTTTTTTTCTATGTTTTATCTATCGAAGTAACATCACAAAAAAATACAAACCCAATCACTCATTTCGTGTGTGTCTGCGTGCCTATGGTGGTAGTTAAGAATTAGGATGGTGGAGACGACGGAGGAAGCCACCATGAACATGATGCAGTTGAAGTAGGTGCCGAGCAGCGGCACGGCGTCCGACGTCGCTGGCATCGTCTCCGCCACCATGTTGAGGAACACCGTCAACGACAGTAATATCGTTACACCTGGGTATTATAATACAATGTAACGTTTGATCAGGTCTATCTACTTATACATATACCAGATAACAGCTACGCAAGAAAAGAAGAGTCCGGTACATACATACGTTGGGGAAATTGTTTATGGGCCAGAATAAGGACGCTGCCCAGTGGCCAACTGTCTTTTTTAGGTTTTGGTAAAGTTTTAAAAATATAATTATGTTAGTCAGTCCGGTTTCACGTTTTGCGTACAAGTAAAAAACCACTTGCATGAGGTTCGATTTTAGTAGTGTGTAATCAAAGCAGAGAATCATCAATATCATAACTCCACTAGCAGTGGTATTACGATACTGACGAAAAAATCCCTCATAAAAAACATAGGCATGTCTATTTAAAGTTTTTACCTAAAGACAACTTCTCTCCGGAGTCTGGAGGCAAGGTGAACCCCAACAGCGCCATGGAGGCAATGAGCACGCAGGGCACGATCAGGTTGAAAAAGTAGTAGAGCGTTTTGCGCCGTATCACCACCGCGAACGTGATGTCGATGTACGGCTCCGGACAACAGTTGTAGTAGATCTCATTGCGCTTTCCGGGGACTCCTAAACGATAGATAAAGTAAAATATTTGACCTCAATTCAATAAGGAATCACGAAAGGTTCGCGTAGGTAACAAATTTAAATATCTAAACACAAGTGTTCCCTTGTAAAGTTGCTAAAATAAAGCTATCGAATACATTTCAGTGTTATTAACCTCCGTTTTAGAGTTAATGACCAATCTGTGAGAGTCAAATTACAGGTCTGATTCCATTAAGTTAGAGTCGTAAAGATAACGTACAAGAAGGCTAGATTAGATAGATGGAAGAGATTAGATAGTGTGAATGCAAATGTAAAAAATTTAAAATGTGTAACCTATTAGCTCCCATTCGCCATTCGTGACAAAACTGCTTATATCTCCACCTCCTTCATCTTGTAGTTGTAAATCCAACTGTAAGGAGAAAAACGTAAATGAAACTGTAAATCTAATAGGAAAATATAAATCAGAGAAAGTAGTTTTCAAATTGCGGACCTGATAACCATCATAAGTCCAGCTGCCAAACTTCATCTCGCAACGTTGGTCGTCGAAGGGAAACCAGGTGATGTCGATCTTGCAGGTGCTCTTGAAGATGCCAGGCGGCACGTACAGGCATGAGCCGTTGTTGCGCACCACTACGTTCGTCGGATATGTGCTGTCGAACCCTTCGTCCGCGCTGCACAAAAAAATAAACACATTTTGACAATGTATGTGTATGGAAGATGTTAAAAAAAACGTTTTACTTTGTAGGGCGATACGTAGGACACTGCGTGCTTCGTTGCAGCATACATAGCACGCGGCGTTCTATGATCGACACATTCGTAGCGCGTAGTGTCCTAAGGTTGTAGCATTTGTAGTGCGTAGCATCCGTAGCGCGTAGCATAGCATACGTAGCGCGTATCGTACGTGGCGTTAAATGATCGTAACGTTCGTAGCACGCGGCGTTCTACAATCCATCTAAGAAACGCTTAATCAACAAAAACTAAATAACAATCGAATCGTAGCACTTTGTGTTTTGTATGCAAAAAGCCTATCCCGAAATAATTTCAGACTTCAAGAACCAGTAAAGCATTTACGTTTCGTAAGTAGCGATCCATTTTGAGACCCTCCAAAATGAGAGGAGAAACAGAAAACAATTGCCGATGTTTCACAAGTTTCGGAAAGCGCTGTCTACAAACTGTATAAGTTCAAAAATTACGACTGAGGCTTAAGTCGAGGCAGCACTTTAGGTCCTCAAAAGTCTGTAGTATCACGACAGAGATTGAGACAAAATACGAGTTGTGTAAAGCTTTATTTATAAATCTTATGAAATGAGTCTCGATGCTACGAGTCTATACAGTAGAGAGAGTCTTTAATGGATTTTTTTTTCTGTAAGTAAATAAATTGTAATAGTTGTTTCTTTCTGTAAGTCTAGGTTGCAAGTAAATTAGGTTAATAATTTATAACAAAAGAACGCATCTATGTTATAATAACGTCAAACTTCGGCCATTAATTTGCCAGAGAAGCGTGGTCCCTAATTATGACCATGCCTGCCCATGACGGCTCGTTGTGGCGGACTATGTGGGAGGCTAATAGCCTGATGGACCTTAGTGCGTTTATTTGTAAACTAAAATTAGTAGTGACTTATGAACCAAAGAATTTGTTTACCTTTTTATGTATTTTGTTTTATATGTGGGTAAAATACAACAAATCAATAGTTTCACTTGGCCATAGCCGGCCGGGTCATTGGTATAAATGACTAAAACAGCAATTATCACGGAAAATGATTGGCACTTTCGACTCGACTTTAATGGATATGCAATTTAATTAACAGTACCTTTATATTTTAATGATTGAAAACGATAAAAAAATATATTAATCTTTCCTTAAAAAACTAGTGAGTTATAAACATAATATTTATAAATCTTTATTTTTCATCAGTGGTTGGAAATAATTAAATTTATTGGCGCTTTCCAATCTCAAATAGATATTTTGGGTTATATCGGCATAAACAACAATTATTACTTGAGTTTTATTCTCACGCGAAATTAATGAATTCTTAGCACGCTTGTTTGCAAGCAGGAAACAGATGCTGATGGTGGTAGATATGTAATAATTTGAGAATCCTATTAAAACATACAATGTGTTACAAAAACTAGAAAAAGGAAAGGTAATATTTCCGAAAAGGGCACATAGGTACTGCAATAACATTACCAAAAAGCAATAAAAACCTTATTTTTATTGAAAATTAAAAAGATATTTCTAATTAAAATTCACGTTTTTGGTAAATTTTCAACAGGGGTCATAAGTTATGACTTGTAGACACCCGCTAAACGACGCCCCCCCACGCCCCATGTAATAACCCTGTAAAATTCCCCATTGAAAAAAATGCGGCGAAATTTTTCTTTTTCCTGATAATTACCACATCAGTACGATTCTTAACAACACACAGGGTTTTTGTTGCACGCTGTATAGAATTCAAAAGAGTCAGTTTAAAGAATGTCAATATAGGTGCATATATACCTAATAGTGAGAGACTTGGCTGCAGTGGATATATTCCGTCAGATTGTTATTATGTCTCGGTTCAAGCGTTCAAAGTTATGCAACACAACAGTCCATTTTCGGACTTAATTGTTCTTGATTGATATTGCTCTTAATTTCGCGTTCGCCTTTGGTTCTAGTGTTTCTTGGAAGGTTCATTAGTGTGGGCGATTGTGTTTACATATACCTATGTGTGGTGTATACGTACCTGTTGTACATAAGGACGTCTGGTTTCCATAGTCTATGTGGTGGTACTCGTAAATCTTTGACCCCGCCGAAATCCGAAGTGTTCCACCTCAAGTTCATGTCATTCCACTCCTGAATGAACAAATGTAAGACCGTAATTTACGTAATAAACAGATATGTAATGTATATACAGTAACACAATCATTAGATCTCATTGCTATGCAAAAACAATTAATTACTTTCTTGTTTCTCTACACGCATGAACACATAAAAACTTATACTCACTAGTTTTAGCCAGATGTTTGTTATTAAAAGCTGGTTCTTCTCGTCCTGTGAACATTAATTTGTATTTTATTATTACTACTCAGTCGCGTTTCTTCATAGTTTGAACTCAAATTAATCATTATTATACTGTGAGACTCGGTCAACAAGGATTATAGAAAAACGTGTATTCGAACTGGTTTCAGGACGTCGTTTAGACAAAAACTATCAATAGTGTTTGAGTGTTGACGCACACAAATGCAGTTGTGTGTTGGTGTGCACTTAAAATGTGAGGACATATTTAGAAGACTTGATTGGTTAGTTGGCTTAATCGTTTTCGAAGCGGCTCGTATCGTGGTAGTTTATTTATTGAACGGTACATTTGGATAATCATGAGAACACTATCAATCTTGTATACTAGGAATATTTAGTAGTTCGTTTGTGTATAAAGGTGGATGCTGACCACGTCAATGATCTGCATGAGCGTGAGGCCGAAGGAGAGCTGCAGCGGGTCGCTCTCGTTGACGACGGGCCTCTCGAGCACGTTGTAGTGGTCCAGTAGGTGGTGCAGTAGCCGCTTCTCGTGCAACCCGCAGCGTGCCCCTGCGCGATCAGAACACCCACGCATTATCTCCAGTTTAGTTACTAACCATATGCAAGAGGCTGAATACGCAAAAGAATAAAATAAAATGATAACATTGATCTTTATTCAGATCCAAATATCAACATTTGTAATAGTAATACCTACATCTATCGAAATCTATCCGCAGCAGTACGCAAATGGTGCAATCTTAAGATTTAAAAAGGCCCTCGGCATGTTTCAGTCCCTCACGTATATACGATTGAAAACCCTCACGTAGTTAAAGGATCGTCCGTGATTCCACATCACAGGGGGTTTTTTACTCAGTGATTTGAGGATAAGGGAAAATCCGAATTTTGAAGATGCTTCATAGTCAAATGATTATAACTTTTTAAGTATTTAAAAAAGGCAATCCTAGGATTATGTGCCTTTTTTCGAGGTTAAAGGTTTCATCTAAGGGGTTTTTTCTTTAGGCTACCCTTTGTTTACCCATTGTGTGTAAACTAACAAATTAATGTTCTCTGAAATAAAATATTTATATTTATTACTGATAAACTGATCATTTGAGCAGCTCATCTTATATGTTGTTCTTGCCGAGGACAACAATCCCTAAATGCGTTGAAGTTCCCTAAAACTACCAAAAGTCCGGGTTTTTTCTGGCGGATATTACCACGTGAACAGAAATACAGAAAAACAGGGAAGATTTATGTGGCATACCGACACTCATTTACATTTTGTATTACGTCTGTTTTACGAGAAAGCACGGGATTTGCTTGAATTGAATTATAATGAGTTTTTTTATGACCATGTAGTCACCGCAAGGTATTAATAGCCCAAACAATGTAGTTTGTTAAAAACTTCCAATTTCAAAGTACCTAAATAAACAAAAAAACATTGATATTATTACTACAATTAAGAGGAAAAGCTTCCAATAAATAACAATTCCCATAGGATATGCCATGTGTCAATCACGCGGCAAAAATATCCTTTTTGGGGAATGTGTAAGCTTGTCGATTTTTGGATATTAGAATTTAATACTTTTAAACCATAATAATTTACAGGGCCAAAGGTTTTTATTGAAATTGAAGCACTTATTGCGGATTTTTCTAAACAGCCCGTACTGACTACAGATGAGTACCTTCCGCATATTAGGCAAACATATGTAAAATTGGAAAAAGTGATAAACTCAAACATGAAATAAACAATCAAGATGAAATAGCCCATTAAATTTAATTATTGATTTGCTCTCAAGGGTCGTTTCGGTTGAATGCACGTAGGGACTCAAATCAATAAATTAAACCCAAACGAAGTATTTCATTATAATATTAATCGCCAATAAAACTACAGCAATTTATGAAATAAACTACGCTAATATCCTTAAAAGATGTCTACTGTTTGTTTAATTATTTTAAGTGAACTATGGAGGTACCCATTTGTAAATTGTCCATTATCTATAACGGGGCCAGGTAAAGAGACATTATAGATTGAAAAGTGTGTCATGAAAAGCAATTACTTGCAATTTATTTGTTTGCGTCATCTTTTGAGAACATTATCGATGCTGCTATTTCGTACTGTTTGGTGGCCACAGATCAAATCAGTTTCGTAAGTAGTTGTAAGTATTGCCATTTTACTGGGGAATTTGTCTTGATAACATTTTTTGTTCCACGTGTAATGCCTGTTATTTGTTCTAGTACAGCTATGATATATCTGTGAACGTTATTTTAGCCTATTATCAAGTAATTGTACATTACGCAGGATATTGGATGCTCGATTTCGGATGATTATTCAGCACAGTTACGCGTTGGAATTATATCTATATGTTCTGGAGAATCTAGAAATGCACTACACATGTAGTTTTGTATTCTAATGGTAAAATATAAATGCTTTATTACCCAAGAAACCTTGATTAATAAAAAGTTGAGAAGTTGTCTTATTTTGTTGGTAGGCTAGGTACCTCTCTCTTCCGAGGATAAAAATAATATCCAATATAAAATGATCAAACAATTTGAAGAGTAGTGTCCGAAGAGAGCTTTTTATCTGACACTTGATACTCTTAAGATTATTCAAGAGCTAGCGATCAAATCTCATCTCTTTGCTTTTGAAGACAATGTTGTCACTTGAATTAAGCAGAGATGACTTATCTTTCAGAACAGAAAAGAAGTGAACATTTTTGTCTACTAAATGTTTTTTTATTATAATGAATCTTGCCATGTGCTCTGTTAAAATATTTAGATTTTGTAACGTTTAATACAGACATGGCTGCCATTTTCCTTTCATTCGCTTTATTCTCTCGGTAAAATTGAATAAAACTCGAATATCTAAAATATTTACTACACTTACTTCATTTGGTAATGATGTGGATGACACATGTTTTGTAATTTTATTGTGTTGTTGTAAACTTAATTTGGCAAGACTTATGACAGAAACCTCTGTTGTGAGGCCAACGGACGGTTTAGCGAAATGGATCGTGACGGTGAGGATGTAGTGGTGGCTGGTGGCTTACCCCTCGGCCAGAGCAGGCACAGCAGCAGCAGCAGGCCCGCGGGCGCCGCCAACAGCGAGCGGCGCGCCCGCCCGCCCATGTCAGCGCTGCGACGCCGCCGCGCCGCGCGCCGTCGCCGCCGCCGCCCCGCGCCGCGCCATCCCTCCCCGAGCGCGCGACCCGACCCCCGCCTCCCAAACGCCGCACTCCCGCTTCTCTATTAGGATCTATCGAACACGATCGGCTTAAAATTCAATCTTTTTATGGTTTTCATATGTATGCAACTTGTTCACGACAGCTCGCCGACGGCCACGCGTGCCGGCCGATCTTCAAACATTGCCTGCTGCGCCGAGGGGATGTGTGTTTTCAGTCACGGCGTGTTTTTGAGCATTGTTGTTCAGCGGAGTGCGGCCGACCGTGGGGCAGCGGAGCCGCCGGTGTGCGGACTGACGGAGCGCCGGCCGCGCAGCCGCGCGCCGCCGCCCATTCACCGCCAGCCGCCGCCGCGCCGCTGCGCGCTGCCGACCTTGTCGCGCGGCCTGCACGAGGTCCTCGCTCCGCGCCACCACGCGCACCACGCACACCACGCACACCGTTGCCGCACAGCCGCTTCACCGCACAGCTACATCACACACCCCTCATTGATGCTTATTACCCCTCACAATTATTTGGCTATCCAAATTGTCTCTACATGATTAGAAAAACTTTTTCCATTTCTTCTTTATATTCAAAGTTATAGGAGCACTAGTAATACGTGCATACCTAATGTTTATACCTACTATGTTATGTTCGAAATATTTTTCGTAATTGTGAGTAAGTTAATTTATGGACCTTGTTTATGCACCTGAGACTCGAGCGTAGTGGAAACAAAGGCTGTTTAACTTATTTACCTTATTAAGCTTTGTTCGAAGGAGATACGAATCTAGTACTTGCTGTATGTATGTCTATGTTCGGTCATTGTCTTTGCATGATTTCCCAAATATGAGTGATGTATGAGGCGAGTGTTGTGTGAGTCGGCGACAGTGCGGGGATGCGGCGCGGCTCGGGCGCGGGCCGCGTGCGATCAATGAGGCCGCTCTCTTCCCTGCTCCAGCCTCCCAGAACACCCCGCGCACCCCACACGTTCCCCTTACCATGCTGAATTCATCCCGTGACTATGGCACTTCCAATTCGAACATTAATTTAAAAATATTAGCTGACACACTTTTTTTGCACGGGGTCGAATAAAGTAATGTTGAAAAGGTAATCTTGATAACCGAGGACCGTTAAACCCCATTTTATTATTTCAGTTTGCAAAGCCGTAATATAATTTTCACTGGCGTGAGAGGATTGTTTATCAAAATGTTTATAGGGTTTATAGGGTGACTTTCAGAGCTTTTGCTCGCTAATTCTGTCATCGCCTGGGAATCTCGGCAGTGATCTCTTGAATCACAGTTATTATAGTAACGAACTTATAAACAAGCAGCTGGAGTAGTGAGTGAGTGAGTTTGATAGATCTAAAGGAAAGAAAAAGATTTGACAAAAAATAATCACAGTTGCAGATATCGAAATAACCAGGCCAACAATATTTATATTATAAACTTATTAGTTCTCGAACTTTCGATATTATCCCAGTGACTGAAAAATTAAGTATATGTGCATTGTACATGAATGTTTGTGATAAAGTATGTAGTAAGTAGATATATAACACAAGGAGGCTTGCGTGTCGGCGAGAGCGCGACTGCGAGCATGCCTGCGCCTAATGTCGCACAACCTGATAATGAAGGGTGTTTGCTCATTACCGCAACCACTTTACGCTCCTACGCGGCTGCGCTCACCGCTCAACGCTCACCGCTCACCGCTCAGCGACACTTAACACTTTGCAGATATTCAAACACTCATATTACTCACGCTTTACTTGTTCACTCAAACTCATATTCTGAAAACATCGTGAACGAAGGTTCTTAAATTACGTAAACGCCAATGATTATAACTTTCCGAACAAGATAAAATAATCGACTGGCTCATTAATTCACTCCTTGAATTAATTAGTACCTTGAGATAATTAGTACCGTAGTGCAGGCAATTAATTATCAACAACAAAGTAAGGACGGGAACAATGCTATAGTTGGAGTTCACGATCCAGTACCAAGTCTTTATTAGGCGTTGGATATGTTTTGTAAATGGCAAATGTGTTGAGAACTAGGAAGTTTGCGAAACTCGGAGAAAGCGACCAAGGAGTAGGTACGTACGGTTGAATGGCGCAGTAAGAACAAAAGCAGTTCATTTGCTAGAAACTAGGCGAAATAATGAACGTCATATATACCTGACTCCCTGAATGAAATGTCAAAAGTAAAGGTTAAAAGTGACGAGTGCACGACGCAAGTGTATGGCGCTGGAGGTTCGCCTGCATTAGGCACTCATCGCCACCCACATAGGCTTCCACATGTGAGCTTTGTGCCAACATCAGAATACCGACTTCGATACTTTAAAAGCTTCAATTCTTTACGGTGCCTATACTTATTGTACAATGTAAATACATAATGTTCTGTTGCAGAGTCCGCGTTTTGGGCCCTTACGAATATGCATTTTTGATGTTATGAAATTAATTCCTATTTGCAAAAAAATAACAAAAAGCTCCCGTATCTCTCTTCTCGAATTTGTCATTATAGTATCAAGAAATATTAATAGAGTCTTAAGAAAAGTTTTCGCGCGAGCTGCATAGATCAAAGGTGATGCTTTTAAAATGTTCATTACAGCACTATCTTAAGTTTGTAAGATTATTAATATTACAAACCCATCCTTATGGGTAAGGAACCTTTAATCTTGCTTGGTGGGCAACATAACCATGGCTTTCAAGCCCTTAAGGTGCTAGTCATTCTTGTGAAGCGTAGGTACGACCACTAGAACCGTTTCGATGTGTGTCGAATGTGTTGATGTCGTAACTATTTCTAGTGACACAAACTGCAAATCAGGTGGTACTAAAGCCCTTTTATTTGCGGTATTCTTGTATGGGTTCTAAGCCCTGTGATATAGTGAAAAGCTCATTAACTGACTGTTTTTTTTTTTTTTCTTGATTTTCCGTAAAATTGTCGTTTTAGCTGAAATTAATAGCTCCTTACTGAAAGTCCCGTAAGTACATATGATATATATTATAGTGCGCGACTTCTAGAGAAGATACAATTATTGTTTAGTATTCCCATGCGTCTATGATCTCAGCTAATCATACGTTCACCTTGTTTCTAAATAGAATTGGGTCTTTTTGTTAATTTCAGAATGGGTACATAAGTATTAATTTATCAATGTCTGAAAGTTCATAAGGTCACTTATTTCTTGCAATTTTTCCTTCTTATTCTGACAAGTAATTTGAAATTTTCACGTGCCATTTATCCGGAACGAAACCGCGTTCGATGCTAAAATATTGATCGAAACGTAAGTATCTATTTATGTGGCTAATAGGTACCGTTACTCATAAAAACTGGTTACAGTGTATTTGAAAACTATCTAAGTTTACTGTTTTTTTAAGTCGATATAAAATTGCCATCGTTGTTTTATGTGTGTTTCGTAAGTTAAATTTGTGTAGCGTTGGTGTGGCGTGGCGGTGTTGCGTTGCGGCGCGGCGGCATGGCGCAGCGTGGCGGTGTTGCGTTGCGGCGCGACGGCACGGCGCGGCGTGGCGGCGTCGCGTGACCGCTCGATGACTGCCTGCAAATTGCACATTACACGCCGCGTTCGGCCTGCAACCGACCATTAGTGCATTCTCGCAGATTACTTCATAGCGAAACTGACCATGTTAAACGGTAATATTTTTTATAGACTAGCGAAATTAAGTTTTGAAAGACACTGTCAGTAACATTAAGATGACTAAATATTTGCCGATACTTTAATTTTAGAGCAGAATACAGTCAACCTACCTTTATTTCTGCTATTGTACATACCAAAACAATTATGTCATATAAATGTATTATGATATTATACCTGCATCTCTCCATAAATTAAGTACCTCAGTAGAGTCGTTGACATTACAACTTTTGAAGTCAGACAATGTGACTTTGAAAGGGAAACTGATGAATTCGGTAGGTATCATTAAAAATAAAAACTTTTCAAAGTTCGAAATTGATTAGTGCCTGCCTACATCGAATCAAGAAACTAAATTGAAGATCGATCCTTGGAATAATTTGATAGGGTAGGTATTTTATTTACAATGCGCGTTTATCTTATTTATTTACAAAGAGCCAATTGCAGTTATTATAAATGTGAACAATCGAAGCGTTCACTTTTAAAGCGATGTAAAGAACGATTGTAAAATAATCACAGCGGCGGTTCGTGGAAATGCTTTTATGTTGTGAAACATGTCGATGAAAAATTGTATTTCATTTTCATGATTGCTTCATTTGATTTATTGCTGCGGAAAGGGTGTCGTTAATATTGCACGGACTATGAAATGTACCAAATTATATTTATGTGTTTGTATTGGGCGAGCGAGGGCGACGGGTTGGTCGCACTGATTACTTATTAATGACCACGGCCTGCCAACCCCCGAACGCCGATAAATATTGTCGGGAACAAATTGTATCATTGATCGCCAGTAAACAAACAGAAAAAGAATACCAATTTTCTCTGGCAACTCGGAGAAAGAAACGTTATTTTCAAAGAAAAACAATAAAAGTGGGAAAATGGAATAAGGTACCTTTAAATATCGACTTAAAAGCTTGTGCTGGACGTGATCTGAAAGTAGCTGGTGATAGTTTTCTAATATCAAAACTAGGGCCGTATCCAGCTATGCGCTATGTTAGGAGTCGCGCAAATGTAATATACAGCGAATAGAAACAGTCGCACATGGAGGGAGGGGTGTTACCGCAGACATTTATTACGTGACGTTTCTACGTCTTTAGGTCGACCGACAGTTTTGTAAGTGCACGGTGCACTTTTACGCGGAACCACGTAGAACTATCACGAACGTAATAATTTGAAAGATTGTCTTTAAATGTTTCTACAATATAAGATTTTAAACGTGCCAAGAGAATATCTTAAGGACAGATTTATCGAAGCGGCGGTAAGTGACTGGGATGTTTGCCTTCGGAGCGCTGAGTTCCGGATATGAAACTCGTGACAAATTGTGGAATGTTATGTGTCTGACGGTGACATATGGTTTTATAGCACAAGAAGTCTTTCATTTTGAGAGCCTTCCATTATGTGACGGGAAAACATTCGTAGCTATGATTTGTAGCTGTATGTACGTCTATGTATGCATGAGTATGTAACTTACTTATTGATTTTTCTCTAAAGGGGTAAGCAGACAAAGCGGAACAAATATGAGGTATGTTTAACTACACGTCTTGTTGGGTACCTTATGAGCCATGTACACCGATAATATGTTAGTTATGGGGTCGCAAGTAATGATGATTGCTGGCCTGTCGCTACGTGCAAGGAAACCAGCTTTCCTCGTTTGACTTTTACAACTTCGGCGAACGAAGATAAAAAACATATACTACATTTTTTAAATTTCTGGGTCGTAGTACTTAAAATGTAGTCAGTGCCCTAAAACTTGCAGCATTTTTCTGCATTCGATTTAAAGTTGAACTAATATCGGCAAGGGCAAAAGAATTTCGTCTAATTTTGTAGAATTATAAGATTCAGAAAGGCGAACTGCGGATAACGTTCAATTAAGAGCATAGTCAGGTATGTTCATTACAATTAACTTAGTGGTTCTCAAAGTACGTAGGTACCAGCTCACACGTGTAGAGAGTACTCCGGTGTGAGCCTTACCGGGTGTAATTGGGTGAGCGTCTCACGCCTGCTATGGAAGAAGTCGGCGCGATTTTCATTAACCTCAAATGAGAAAAATGCCGTCGCCGTGTTTGTTCCTCAGATAGGAGTGTTGTTTAACGACTGCGGAATATTCTCCCATGATGAAACTTTTGAGTTGAGGGTTGAGTATAAAATAATTCACAAGCACTCATTGATTACGATCTTATTAGATTACCATTAGCAATGTGTTGATACACAAATTGACTCTTTAAATTATACCCATACACAAAATATTAGTTTAAAAGCGTTTTCTCATTCTTCTGTTGATCAAAGATTAAATACGTATCAAATAATTAAGACAACAAATAGTTATCAGTACTTTATTAAAAACTAGCTGCCCGCCCCGGCTTCGCACGGGTAGCACTAAGTACTTTATCTACGGCGCACCTAGCTATCTACCTACCCTACCTTCCTTACCTACCTACCTATCTACCCTAACTACCTACCTACTTACTTATTACCTACCTACCTACCTCTCTACCTACCTACATACCTACCTACCTACCTACTTACCTACCTACATACCTATTACCTACCTACCTACCTCTCTACCTACCTACATACCTACCTACTTACCTACCTACATACCTATTACCTACCTCTCTACCTACCTACATACCTACCTATCTACCTACCTATCCTACTTAAATACCTACATATCTACTTACATACCTACCTACTTGCATACCTACCTACCCTACCTTCACCTACCTATCCTAAGAACCTTCTCCTGTGTATAACGAACACAACAAAAAAAGAATTAGCGAAATTGGTCCAGCCGTGCACGCGTGATGCCGTGACCAAGGGAAATAGGGATTCATTTTTATATAAGAAGATGAATTGTTGTAAAAAAAAACACGCGCACGATTTTGACATGTAAATTACTCTGGTTTTGATCTGATTCACATAATCCTCCTAGCAAAATATGAAACTATTTGATCTGAATTTCCTAACTTTTGGGATAAAACCGAGCATCCAAAGCTGTGAAATTATTATACGGATCATTTAACACGTAAGTTTGGTTCACGCTTGACTGGTTTTTTAATTAAATCTTTTAAAGGTGTGTATCTAAATTTCGACGCACGTAATTGGCCGGGCCACCGTAATATTGGCTATACAGGTATACATATAATTTATATTTTGCCTTCAGTGTTTAGGTAATTAACACTCCGGTGGATGTACCTACTCGTATGTGAGATTATATATTAGACAACCGCAATAATTTAGCACAGCCGTTAGGCAGCAAGATGAAATTAGCTGTATGTAACGGTTTAGACTATAAACATTGGACTCTGATTAGTTTACTAACTATAGTCTGGGAAGCTATGTGCATTAAAGGCACTCAGTTAGGGAAAAGAAATTAAATCACTTGGATTTTGGACAAGTTCTTCCTATTAATTTAATTGCGTCGTTATCTGTCATTTCATGTCGGCGTTAATTAAGGGGTGTCCGTTAGCCAGTGATGTAAGGAAGTAAGTCTGATGACCGTCTTTAGAATCTTTGTTGTAAATGTTTCCCGAAAATCCTTTAATTTTCTGCCTGGAGTAGACTCATCGAAATTATATTACGAATACTTATGAAATAAACTTGATATCGATAAAATTCAAAATTCAAAAGTCATTTATTCTAACTAGGCTGAGAATCAGCACTTTTCGAACGTCAAAATTATATAAGACAGTCCCCCAAAACGCCCACCCTTCACCACTTCCTAGTGCTTTAGTGGGATGAAGAAGTGGCGCAACAAATTCCCCAGCAGCACAGCTGTTTGTTCAGTTAGAAAAAACAAATAACTTGATTATTTACAATAGTATGCAAAATAATTTACATTACTCAACACAAAACAGTAAATAAATTTATTTGCCATAATGACAGGTAGCACACGCCAATATACCAACAAAACAATCGAAATCTATACCCAAGCGAAAGTTTAAAACGGGGACTAATGCGCCATTTAGGATTTAAACTATAATCATCAGTATGTATTACTTATAATTAATTTTTGTATCGCTCAATAGATATTACAAATAAATAAATATATTTACTTAATTTACCAGAATAGGCTAAAGAATTATCAAACATTTATTTATTTATTTACCACGCAGTAATAAACATAGAGAAATGACATGAAACGTTTTGATAGTATGATAATATTTTTCTGCTTACAAATCAATAATCCGGATGATGGCACTGTTCAACAGGGCTCGTGCCTTTTTCGACGCTCGGAAGCTTTTAGGGTTTAAACTTCTTGGTAAAGATGAGACAACTTTGTGTTTAATTAAGAATTAATTAATATTTTGTGAAAACTGAGAAACTGTTTAATTTAGTTTGTACGAACTTAAATACCTGGTAAGAAAATGTATAAACTAAGAGAGAGAAGAGGAAATGTTTATTTAGTGGCAAAATGTTTAACGGTTTACGAGGTTAGGAATATTTTCTTCTAATTATAGTGAAATATTCAGTAAAATATTAAATTTACTATTTAATATTTTACTGAATATTTCACTACACTTTTAACACATATTAAAGTTTGTTGTACTTAATTGTTAAGGTTGTTGGTTAATCGTAAAGGTCTACTACGGTCTTTAACTCAAGCTCGGCGTGAGTGACAACTTTTTCTCCGAGAGGTGACGATTTCTGACGATGATGGGTAAAACCTTTTTAGGCCAGAGGACAGGCCTTCGTGTTCAGTTTCGTTTATAAGCTCCTTATTGGTATAATTCTTAATTTGGGAAGACAGCAAACGGTTCTAAGGAAATGCTTTATTGAACTTACTAATAAAGATAATGGTGAATATAAGAATAATTATAATTATAGTTAATATTTACCATCATATGATTTAAGAACTGCCTCGTCACAGTGATACTGGTTTCATCAACTGCTCAGTCGGCGGCTAAACTTCAGAAATTTTTGATTGCGAAGGTGTCACTGACATCTTTCTACAATTGGCGGAATCGGAATCATCATATTGTTTTGGTTTACTTTGATGTGCATACCATTCAGATAAATTATAGTTTTTGTTTCATCACGGGAATTAGCACTTAGAGCGCCGAATAATTGAATTAGCGGTTGATTGTCTGCATGACAAGAAGGAAAAGTGGCTGCAAACTTATCTTTCGTGTTATCTCGAAGAGAGAATTGGCAATTACTTTCACTGTCTTTCAGTTCGTCAAAGTCTAACTGACTGATGTTGATCGAACCAAAGAAAAAGTTTTTTGCTTCGTCTGTTGTGTAAGATTGACCCACCCATTATGTCAATAAGTGAAGCCTATTCAATATACCTACTGTTACACACGATATCTGAATGTCGTGGAATTACCTAATTCAATTAGAACCGTGTTAAGTCGGCTTCGACGATGTCTTTTCCAGTCGAGGAGATACCGCGTAACCATGGACACGAAGGGACAGATTTGATTAGGAGAGCGTAGGACTGATCTTCCTGCGACTTTCCTCACATAGTGACATAGAAATGTGAAACTTTCTTGTAGATCGAACGCGGCACGGTGTCAAGTGCGATTATAGCGAACATTGTGGCAGGGCGGCCGCGGCGTGGTGAGAGCGCGGCCCGGTTGCGACCGGTCGGCCCCGCCTGTGCGCGCGCGCACACGCCGCTCTGCGCCGCCAACGTCGCGACGCTCGCTCGCGCTGCGCCCGTGTGCGCTCCACCGACCCCGCATCGCTGCAATCCGAAGGATTTTATACCGAATATCGCGAACCAACACACAACTACCCACGCACAACAGAAGTTACGATGTTTTGAACGTTGTTATGTGCCGTGGGACGTTTCAAAACAGTGAATGTTTCTTTGCTGAATTAAGTGTCTGAAAATTTATTTAATAAATTGGTGCCTATTGGAGGGAAAACTGTTAGGGTGAGTATTATTTAATAGATTTAGTTTGTTCACGGGGGAGTCCTTGGGCTTGTGTTCTATGGGTTGACGTGGGTAATATAAACAATGGTGTGCGGAGCACATTTACTATGCGGGTTCCCATGTCGGGTAGCGGGCTAAGGTCAGCGGAGCGGCCGTGTGCGCGGTAATGAGATTAGGGAGGGCGGCTCGCGCGCTCCCGCGTCCCGGCACGGCGCCCCCGCTTCCCCGCGCCCCGCGCCCTCGCACCACCCCGCACACACCGCGTGCGCCGCCCGCCGCAATCCTTGTTCTATTTTCCCGCCCGCCCTAATGATACGGCATTTATTTAAGCTTAAGTTATCAATTCCTTAATTCTTTAATGCGATTTTTACGTTTTAATAGTTGAATAGACATTTTATTTATATTGTTACTCGTAGTCGTGGGTATGCATAGTCATTATTTTAATTAGTTGGATAAATACATTGTTGCAAAACGACTTATTTATTTTTACATAATAAAAACAATTACAAATCTTTTTGTTGGT
Organism: Agrochola circellaris; assembly: GCA_914767755.1. Taxonomy (NCBI): domain Eukaryota; kingdom Metazoa; phylum Arthropoda; class Insecta; order Lepidoptera; family Noctuidae; genus Agrochola; species Agrochola circellaris. The sequence goes on along the minus strand of OU611841.1, from coordinate 10,506,320 downwards.
AAACCAACTTGTTTTGTTATTAAGTCAATGCAGTAACTTGACTCAACTTAAACTTTAGAATTAGAAAGAGATCAGCTGGGAAAGGGGCTCGGTGTTGATATTTATTTTAAAAAATCGTGTATTTATTCAAACTTTAATTAATATAAAATGTTTGTAGCATTATTCGATTTTGAAAAAACATTAGTAATATGTTATTTTTCATATGGTTAAGTACCTACACCTAAGTTAAATTGGTATTATTACTGGTTAGTACAGAAAAATCGGATAACCAGAAAAAGAATAGGAAAGGCGTTAATTTAAAATAATCAAACTGTTAAGTTAATTAAATTAAAGTGAGTAGGTAGGCTCGACAGTGATGCTGAGACAAGCTAACTGTAGCCGGTGGTTACTGAACTTTAGCGTAAAGTGTGATAATACTCGTTTGATCAGCTCCGGAAGGGGCTTTCTCTTGTTACTTTACAGTACGATATAATCAGCTATTGATATCTGTACCTCAGAGATAAACAACATCAAGCGAACAACACTTTAATACACTATTATGGAATACTGTCATTGGTTATCTTTATTCTGTATGTAGGTAACTCAAAGAATTTCATGCTTTATTAGTTTATATACCAATTTACCATCAAATAAGAGCCGGTTCTTGCAGATAGAAAGATTAATCATTACTATCGTAGGAGTTACGTTGCTATTGTTTACAACTGGGGTACAGATATCCACTTTAAATAAATTGAAATTATCAGAATTGAAGAGGGAGGGGCATAAATTATATAAACGTTTTGTAAACTTTGGCTCTCGCACAAATTGCATATTTCCTCGATTTCACAGAAATACAACATTTTGTACTTACATTTAAGTTATTCTTGAATAATTACTATTTAGAAAATGTAGGTATGCATACCTGCATAGTCATAGTCCAACACTTTACTTATCTACAGGGGAAGTTATAAATAATTACACATATTAACACCAACGTATTAAAAAACGTCGGAATCGTCGGCTATAAAAAACGAGACACATTTAATGTAGCGCATAAAAAACGTATCGATTTAACAGATTCATTCATATCGATTAGCGGTGTTTGTGTGAGACTAGATAGTTGCAACTAGTTATAAACGGTTATAATAATCCGTATGTCTAAGTCGAACAGGCTTTTCGATATTATTTGGGTGTGCGAGCTGATTGGTCCATCGGTTGTGCTCGGACGCTCATAGGATGTTCACCTCTAGCCGGTGGTCCATGATGGCGGCTGCGACACCGCTAATGTCTGATGTCATGCTCGCCGGTGACAACGCCTACGATTTCCTAAAATTTAATCTATTATGCTGCTTTGCATTTATTTTTAATATTATATCAGAAAAAGTTATAGCATTCGATGTTGATGTCTGTTTAAAAAGTGTAAATATAATACGTGTCGAATGTCAATAAAGCGATTTTGTCTGAAGTCTTTTATTATCACTATTGTTATAAACTGGAATGAAATCGATGAAGTTTGAAACAAAATGCAGATAAATTCTTCTAGTAAAAATAATAAATTAAAGATTTTATGACAAAGAAATGCAAATATTAATAATATTCGCTTTAATTACCTACATACTAATGTTAGGACTGGACATATCCCACTAATTTCAAATTTTGTCAAATACAAATTTCAAAGATGAACGAGGATAAAATTACATGATGAAACGGACATTATCCTCCCATTTATCACGAACATACTTAATTTGATATTGAATCTGACGGCTTTCATTATTTACAGCTACAGTTTAATTGAATTTGTGGAGTCTTGACGGTCCGTCAATTTTATAAACGTGCGTTGTGTTAACGTACTTCTAAAATTTTGCATCAACCAAGACTAAATAGCTGTTAATAACTAAATTACTACCTAATCTGGTGGGCGATATTGCTCAGCGGGGGAGCAACTTATTAGGTTTCTTGTTTTGTGCCCGACCAAAACGGAACGTTCACCTTTTTAGTTGTTGGACATTTGCACGCGGTGGCATTTCACCAGAGTCCTTTATTTACTACAATAAATAGTATTTTTATTATGTGTTTACTCATAATACACACATTGTTGTGCTGATAACGATGTACCTATATATCAATTACATGACATTTGTTATGCTTTTGTCATGCTAATTTGATTATCGCTGGTGATAAATGCCATTGTTAGATGCATTGCAATGTAAGATAATTATGTCGATCAATCAATCTGCCTAGCCTTTTCCCAACTATGTTGGGGTCGGCTAGGAAGGATCGGAAATATCTGACTATTAAAATGGTGAGTCGACACAATAAAAATGTATATAGACATAAAATTCAGTTGTAAATATGACAGGAGAAATTAAAATTATGTGCTTTATTCGATGCAGCGCATAAAAGTTAATTACAATACGAGAGACCGGGATTTCAATTTATTATTTGCGGTATCTCTGGAATCGGTTAATTGTTCGCTGAAATGTTTTTCCAAAGAAGCGGTTAAGTTTAAATAAATTATTATTTTTGCTGAAGCCTGCTCGTGGAATGCATGTTTTTGAATTTCATTTTGGCTATCACAGTTCGTGATCCGCGGTGCTCGTTTGTTACGCCTGTCTGGCCGCTGTTTTTGGCGACACATATCTAGATAATGTCCAAACCACTCGCCTTTTGCGGCCCGCTTCTTCTTTATAAGCGGAGATTTTATCAATCTTATTTCAATTTCGTGTGAGATAAGCGAAGGAGGGCGCTGCGTGATACTCTGTTGTAGGCCTCCATACTTGTTCCATGTTATTCGCTAGTTGTTGACTGTATATACGACGCGTCGCTTGCCGCGCCGCTGGCTATGTAAATGTCGCGTGCCGATGGAGTCATAGGTTCAGAAACCAATATATTTATTGCAAAATTGTTTAGAAAACGTTGTTTTACATAATAACGCATATTGGAAATTGACAATAAAGGCTTTTGAGAGTTACTTGGAAGGGAAAATACATAATATTGATATGTCGATCGTTATATACCTACGTTTTGAAAAGCGTAGCACCTATATTCTATCGTAGCATAAATGGAACAAGTCAATAGGCAAACATCTAACCATAAGCTACTAAGTACGTGCTTGTAAAGAAAGTACTTTGAGCTGGGAAACACTAACTGTTCACACTGCTCAGTACGTGCTATCACACATCATGCTAGTCATTATCACCTCTTATTCATCAAGTTCCGGTCATATTATTATAAAAAAGATACCTGACACACACCAGAGAAGAATGTTCGTGAATATAGGTAAAAGTAATCTTCTTAATGATGTAGGTGCGTAACTCCGATAACGGAATATTGATCGTTTATGAGTGGGTAATTTTTAACCCATTATATTTGAATACGATGATTGGTAAAAAAAATGGCATGTTAATTAGTAGTTAAATACAATGAAATTGATCACGTTTTCGAGCTACGTGACGTGTGTCTATAATCATTGATATTTCGTATTTCTGTGTGATTTTAGGCATGCCGTTGTCAATGTGACCTCTGGACCTCTCTAGTTTATGCACCAAGAAGCTGTGTACAATGTGTGAATGCTAATGTTCCACGTTATGTTTCCGTAAAGTCCGGTTACGAAAGTTATGGATACTGTCCTTGCTGTTCACATTAATTAGGCTTTTAGTAGGTAATAATTATGTAGGAAGGTTGCGCAGCAGCCTACTAGTTTATTGATGAACCAACTTGCTAACTTTGGAAATGGCTCAACAGGAATCTTCCTTTAGAGACAGTTTATAATTGACTGGTACATAAGCTTTCAAAACAATCCTTTTGCTCCCATAACGGTATCAAGGATTTGTTTTGAGAAATCCCCAGCGATTTGTTTTCTAGTCACGTATCACGTAAGAATCTTCTACTTACATTTAAATAAGCAGAATGTATGGCGTTGCAACGTACTTAACACGGAGCGGAGTAATAAATAAGGCTAGCATTGTGTCGGTATCGTGTACGTTGGTATTGCATGCCACCACACTGCGCTTGCACAACCCGGGGATCCTCTAATTAGATGAGTTGGTGCGATTGGCCGTCGCCGGGCGCTACGACCACGAATATTGCGTTGCGTTACACTTTTCCTTTTATTTTTCATGTCTTAATATGCATGGCTAACCGTGTTGCGCACTAATCGATCACGGCTCTAAGACGTAGTTGTTTTTGAAAGTTGTTGCGACATACACAACAACTGCACCTATAACATTGATTATGAATGCGGATTAGAATAAATACTTATCTACTGGCGATTATTTATTATTCCTAAGTGCAACTAACATAAACGTAGATGTAGGTTCGCTGCATTAGTCTAAAGAGGTCGGTCGTTTCATATTCTGATAAGGATTGCAAATACTGATGTGGTTCTTGGTGCAATTTTATGCAAAAAAGGAGGCGATGGCATCCTTAAGTGGAACGATTGAGTAATGTGGTTTTTAAAGGTAAGCAATTTAGTTTAAAGGGTTTGTACAAGACGTAGTAGATACTCGCTGATAGCTGATTGTATCGATCGGATAAGAGTTTAAATTACATGATGTAAACATTACCTTCTACATGTAAATGTATCAATGCAATTTGGAATAAATAAAAGAATGAGTAACTGCTTCTAACTGACATAAGGACATAAAGAAGACTTCATGACAAGAATTCGAAGCCCTGACGGTGACTCAAACATCAGTTACGAAACAACAGGAAGAGGTGGCGCTGGTGTTTGTTACATAAGTTGTATACGCAAAAATTAAGTATTTTTGTGAATTATGTAGCTCATACAATTCGGTTATTATAAATTTAACACTTGTGGTTATAGGCTGACTATTGTATCCATCGATCGAGAGTTATGAGTGTGTCCAATGTATAAAAAGTGATGCTGACGTCATGGTTTGTCTGCGGCCTCTACAGCTAATTAGATTCTGCTGGCTTGAGAGAAATGTTTGCGCGTTTGATAACTGATAAGTGGTACATTCACCTGCAAATCGCATGGGTGCAGTGACTGCCGTATTTGTTTGTACTGTGTCACTGTCACTGACGACTTGGCTGGGGTTCCTGTGCTGCCTTGCAGTCTGTTTACGTGCTGTTATCGCTAACCTGTCACTCCTGCCAGCCCTACTGTGCTATGTCTAGCAGATTAGTAGATCGTGTTGTTCAACCTGCCGGATCTCGCCGTTCGTTAGTGATATTGTTGATTCTATGTAAATTTTTCTGTCGGTTATTGTGTTTGAGTTGCCGTGGGCGTCCTATTGTATGTACTTTTGGTAAGGTGGAGATGATAATTGTTTGTAGATCCTTTGTTCTCAGTTTGTAAAATGACTTGAAACGGCCACAGCGATTAATCATTTTCAAGATCTGGAGAAATATGAATTTTGTGTCTACCAATTTTGAAATGACGTAGTTATCAAAGAAACCAAAAGGAAATAAAGGCTGAAAATAGCTCTAAACATTAAACCTAACTTAAAGAGAGAAGACATTAGGATTGGACGGTGTTGGTGAAAACTATCGCACGTTGATTTGAGATAGAGTTTTAAAAGTGAACTTAGGAATACGAATTTATTTGTTGCTGGTAGGCGTGTAGCCAAGTACTTACTGACGACCCACTTCTTGTTGTTGCACTACCAATGAATTTAGTTCTGTTCGCTTCGTGGAGCAATAAACGCATGACCATTCAACATAAATACTAAAGTTCAATGAAGTAAAAACAAATGTGTAGTCTTGGCTAACATTGTACATGGTTGTACATTTATCGACATTAGCATGTGTACAAACGATGAAACAATGGCAGAACGTAACGTTTCGCCCAGTTGTTCATAAGCTGTATAATTAGCGATCTTCCAAATTCCGTCTAAAACAACGTGCTTACGCCAGATTACCGGCGAGTCGTGAACACAATGAATATTCATGGGTAACACCATTACTACTGCATTATGAATGGATTAGGCATGTGTTATGATATCCCAAGTTCATGACTGACTAACGGTTTTTTGGATACGTTCTCCAAACTCGACTCGTAAAACTATTAAACAAGATTTGCCTGCTTTCCATACGTAGGTGTATTATTTTTTATAACTGGTCGTCGAACATGTCTAAATAAAATCTTCTTTTGTATTGTAGGTTACGGTGTAAAGATTCAATTATGAGATATCGCTAAACAATACCACATACGATGCAGCAACCTTTCTTTGTTTACGCGGTAACAAAGTGAAACGAAGTTGATTCTGCCGATGTGTTTGTGTTTGCTCCCATTCTCCTGGACTCTCGTAAGCCAAGGTCACGCGCTAGGCTCCACCGACTGACGATTTTATGTTTTTATCACATTTTATCAATTAAAAACCGGTTCCTTCGTTCACTACCTTTTAGGTTGCAAAATGTTGATAGGTACCTAGGAATGACGAATTTAAAATCTAAAACTACTAATCTAAAACGGAAATATTCAACCAGTAAATTCCCTCGCTATTATCGCCACTCACTACTTTAATTCGTAATAAGTACAGCGTGTTGTTGTTTACTAGGAATTCGTTAGTTAGACCACTTTACATTACTCAGTTTCGTTTTCATTTATTTTTCCTGATGACGTCGAGTAAAGTGAAAATTATTGTTTCATTCATGGTTTACTGAATCTCCTATTTACGAATAGGTACAGTTCCTAAATTCTTACATAAAATATAAATTATAGTATGTTGAACTAAACGAGTTATCGCGCTATCTAAATCCGTATGAAGTTAAACCGGTAAGGACCAAAGCAACTGTAGTAAACATTGCGTGGCCGGTTGGGAACCAGACAGCAATTTGGTACGAAAATTGTCGAGAGCCGTGAGAAAGAGTGGCCCTTCGGAACGGGACCCGGGAGTAACGGGCCTTCGCAGCCGCAGCCCCGGGCGATATGCTAATGTGTCGGCTCTCCGCGAATGCCGCCGACGACGCCTGCACTGCCTCTGGTGCTACTAACCCACATCTCGCCCATTCCAATGATGCGACTGTTTGTGGTCAACACGTTCCCTCGCCACGAACACGCTCGTTATACTTTCATATCGATCAACGAAAGTTTCGGACGATCGTGAGTAGGAAGTAGGTGTGCGTAGTTATCTAGCGAGAATGATCAACATCATCATAGATACCTGCTACGGTGTGAAGGAATTTGTTTAGTAAACGGTAGCTATACTTATTAATGACGATGATGATTTGTCGATAATGGATGATTCAAACATTCAATTTGTGATTGAGGAGTTTAACTTTTATTTTGGTACATTATACCATATTTGGTCGAGTGGTTTGTATCAATAGCCATAACGGAGATCGACATTTCCGATCTTGGCTCATCTCAGAGCGTTCAAGTGCAGCGCAACGGTGAAAGAGAGAGGCTGCGCGCAGTTCTTGCGTGCCGTTCGTCGCGCGCGCAACTCCAAACATTAACTATTGCATTTTTATTACGTAAGCTCATTAATATTTTTTGTCTGCAGGTTCGAATCCGAAAGTGGTGATTGAAACGGCGCGGGCGCGTTTCTCGCGGAATGGCGACGGACGCTGCGGAGGACTTCGTCACCATCGTCCCGGTTGGCGAGGGCCGACTTTCCGCTCCAGATCCTTCTTTCGTCACCGTGCTGACGGTGGGTGCAGCAGCCGGCGCTGCGGAGGTCATCGTGCGCAGACCACGCGGGGAACGTCTCGGTCTGGGACTCAAATTCGAAGGTGGTTCTGCCGCCGCTGAAAACGTACGGAGACTCCTCGTGCAATCATGTGCAGAGGATAGTCCTGCAGCAAATGCTAGTGCCCCTTGGGGAAAACTCATACCTGGAGATGAAATATTAGCAATAGATGGTGAATCAGTATCAAATTTAACTAGAATAGACTGTGTTCGGCGGCTCAAAGACTCAGATGAAACATTAACTTTGCTTGTGCGACATTTTGAACAAGACAGCAAAACAGAGCGTAACGGCATGGACGTCATAGAGTCTCTTATAAACTCAAAACATTCTTCTGAAATAGTGCGACCTACGACATTGCCACCGCCTGTGCCACCTAGAAAACTAGGAAAGAAAAACTCATTTAAAGACAAACAGACTCTACAAACAGTTGGTGAGCAAAACTTTTCTAATAACGAGAGCCAGTCCGAGTGTCAAATGAATGGGAAACATAACGGCATATCTACAATTACGAAATTATCAAGAAAGTCTTCATTTGACAGTCACATTCTTCGACAAAGTAAAGAAGGCGGTATTGCTTACTTGAAAAAAGGGTCTCCAGAAGAAGTTAGACGTCTAGTGCGACGTTTATCAGATGGAAAAGCGATGCCGCCAGAAGCTGAAGTGTACATAGACCTACTGTCATCGGAATGGGAACGCTGCCTTGTACTAGCTGACGCTGAGTCTGATGACACAAGCAGTTCAATTTCCACAGTTGTAGATAGATTGGGATCCATGACAAGCTCTGTAGAGAACAGCATTCCGTCAACTCCAACTATGCAACCTAAAACTATCGATATACAGAAAGTTCTGAATTGCATTGAAAACATCGACACAAATATTTTAAAAGACATGACTAGTAAAAGGTTTTTAGAAAAACGATTGGAAATTAATACTGAATCAAAATTGATAGAGAAAAACTTCATTTCAAACGGTTTTAACAGTCAGGAAAACACATCGCAAAAACTACTACATAACGACAAAAACAATAATAACACGATAGTTTCAAATGTAACGAATAACTTTGAAGTGAATCAGCAATCTCTAACAAAGAAAGTTGATAATAAATCAGAAAATGTTTCCGAAAAACCTAAGCCGATGCCGAGAAATACGAAAATCGAGCGTTCTGTTAGTGAAAAAAAGCCGAGACCGATTCCCGTGCCAGAAGTTCCGCCACCGCCAGTCCCAGACTCTTTACTGACTCCAACTAAGAAGAACTGCATAGAAACATGGTTGCAGCGTTCAGAAGCTGAAATGAATAACAAAACTGTTGAGAAAGTGGAGGAAGCTCCTGTGCCTGAGGCTTTACCGCGCTTGATAGATTTCGTGCCCAAACATCAGTTTAAAGAGAGCAGTGGCGAGTCGCTGTTGACGCGGCCCACGTCCGCGCCACCGCCGCCGCCCACCGAGACGCGAGAAGATGGCTCCGGAGCATCCCTCGACACTATTGGCGAACTGGATGAATCGGCAGACGTCACTGATAATGTGTAAGTACCTTTGTTAATATTTTTCACTTGAAATTTTGTTCATCTAGGTTTTCTACATATCTCATCATAAAAAATCACGACATGTACTTACATAAACTTTTGAGTTAGAAAGATTAGGTGCACATACGGAGAAACTATGATATGAGAGTCATATAATTAGTAGTTAAGTTTTTCAGTTATACCTTTTACGAATTTCCTCTGAGTTATTAATTACCCCACACAATAGTGTGAAAATGTCCAAAATTATTTTAAACTCGTACATTTTTAAAAGATTTCACGGGTGTGTAGGTCAAATTAAGCGTTATTTTCATAACAAATCATAGTTTGACACGCGAACATTCATGCGAACAACAGGAAAAACTTAATTTATCAATTACGAGTATGAATATGCATGTTTTTAATTAACTTAACAGTGTAGAAATACAGTCCGGCTGTTTTGAAGAATTAGCTTTTGCAACAATAAGATCAAGGTGAAAATTTAGATTAAGTAACCATTTATGAATATTAAAATATACAAAGCGCAGGTTGCACGTTCAATTTGCGTAGATAATGTGAAACTATTCAATAATACGCGCTGGATTAGATCTAAGATTTGCTTAGAAGAAATGAAGTACCGCAAATGTCTTTGTCGGTGAACAATAACCTTTCGCGGCGCGACAAATGCACCATCAAAAGATTTGTTCCGCGTATCTGTCACCGGCTCTGCTTGCTTGTTAAAATAAATACGAGCCATTTGAACGTAAACCTGGCTATTCGTCGTCGACAGTTGATGGTCTATCTCGTAAAATACACTCAACGTGTATAAGTTTTAGTGTGGGACATATAAAATGCGAATTAGAGTTTACATATCCATTTTATTTTAATGTCTTCAACTCCATGTTTCTTATTCTTTAAACCTTTATTTTCTCGTGTAAAGTTTCGGCCATAAATACTAAATTTACTATTGTAACACCTGCACATAACGGTATTTAAAGTGATAATAGGTAGGTATTAAAAACTAAATTTCCAAGTCGCAAATAATAAAAAAACATGTTTAAAAATAACAATACGGTTGTTTTGCATTAATTAAAATCATTAAGTCTGATGCACGTGCGAACACAAGTACAACGAACTTCGCATGAGCGGGGAAACTCTTTCCACAGAAACTCGGTCATCAATGAAAGAAAGTAAATTTTCACCTAAGGGGAAGTAATCACTGGTTGCAATTGAAAATATCCATTTACAAGTGAGCCGAGCAAATGGTTAGTAATGAAGCTAACGTTTTCCAACAGAACTGGAAGCGAGTTTTATGTTTTCTCTAGTTTCTTGTGATGGGCGGCGGGCGGGCAGGCGAGCAGGCGGGCTGGCGCGCTCGGGCACAGCTGTGCGCTGTGACGGCCGGTCATGATTGCTTGGAGGCTTTGGAGATATTGTAATCAAAAGCATGAATAGGATTATTCTAATTTGTATTCATCTTATACTGATCGATCAGTATTTAGTCCTACTTTGTTTTGCGTTATCCATTTGAACACACCTTACGATATCTTGTACGCACTCGTGTCATACATTAGTCCAAGTCTGGTTAGCTGCCTATTATTGATATTATTCGGATAATACTGACGCTCACAACTAATTTAATGCTTTGTCTATTTCATAGACATGCACGTGGGTTCGCCATATTTGCATTAGGTAACAATAAACAGGTACCTAGTTGAACCGCATTTGTGCTCTGAATATCTGAAAACTGGCTTGCACACAATGATTCATATAAGTAAGTGAGTACATAGATAGATAAACGCGTACTAGATTCCTTCTAATGTATTCCGGTCGGTTAACTCTATGTGCATGTGCGATTCACATATACTTTAATTACTGTCCATATTTCATGGAATTCTGAATATCTATTTTATTGTTGAACTAATTAACTTTCATAAACCGTGATAGCGGTCAATTAGCTTTCATTTATTAGTGGTGAACATACACTTGGTTTATTTGAAAATATTTTCTAAATAACATCATTAACTTTGTCGTAATGTAAAGAAAGCAAGAGAGTTGCGACAGGAAGACATTATGCACTTAATGTATAATTTAAGAAAGACTACAACTCCTGTGAACTTTTTTTACGTAACCAGCGAAATTGTTTCATAAAGATTCCGTTAAATGATAAAATACCTAAGTTCATTGTTTTCTCAGCAAACAATACTTTTACTAGTTGCACAGGAACAACGGCTATAAACAAAGAAAAGAATATTTTATTCGGAACGGCGACACACATGGAGAGTTTTCTCTATTTTCATGCAAACTAGCGGGTAACAATAGCAGGGTGGTAGGGGGCGCCACCGACCAGCTGCGCCCTCGCCCTCACCGCGCTCCAAGTGCACCGAGCAGCTACTTGTGCATATAGCTAGTCACAGCCCGACACAGCCACGCCGATATTACAGGAGACATATACTCCTGCTTGCATCAACCCTGGGCCACTAGACGTCGCAACGATTCGCGTTCAAAATGGTCGCTTCAGCGTACGCTTCAACTGTCTATACGAGAGCAGAGTCAACGGTAAAATTAGCGAAATGAATAGCTCTGTCAAATATTTGTGACCCACTTTTAACAATGTTTGAGTACTTAGGTACATAAATCTATGTATATCTAAGTACACTTTTCAATTAAGACTATGTGTACACAAAATGTATACAGTTATTCACCAAATTCTTGTTGTTTACAGAATTTTTGCAGTTTAATCGTTAAATAAGTTTACTTAGACCATCTTGGGAGAGTTTTGACCTAGAGACAAGCTGTGCTTAGAAACTTACTTGTAATTTGAAACTGTTCTTTACAAGTTTCTGTACAAATATTTATTCGTAAATTAATAACGGTTAGTCTAAACTTCCCTATGTGGCTTGAATACTAAAATCATTAACATTTATGAAATGAAGGATGGTTGAAAGAGTAATTGAATATTTCATGTTAATGTCAACAGTAAATTTTAATAATAATCACGAAGTTCAAGCACGTACCTGTATATGTTTTCTATAATTACATTTGTAACATATATATTTGAATTATATTATAGCAAAGAGTTAATATAACAATGCTTTATTCTGGTGTTCAAGTCCAGATGTCGCATACGAATTCAAATTCAATTTAGGTTTGAAGCAGCAGCTGAAACTGCTATGTAAAGTATGTTGCAGTTTCACTTAGATTCCGCACCACGTTTACAAAGCTCACATTAACGTAAAATTATTATTTCAACTTGCAGTATTGTCTGTGTGCTATCTACGTAATTTTAATTTCTTCTGTTTTTATTCACACACGGAATGTTAAGCCGTACTCGTCAAACGTACTCAAATTGTAATTGACTCGTGATCACATCACACACTTAGAATAATGGAAGTTATAAACAAAGTGCTTAAGATAAGTGAAATATTTCAAATAATTTTGCATGTTGTCTAACTGAATGACGTATCGTTGAAGAATATGAATCAAAGCGTCATGGCTTCAGAACATGAAATAGAAAGTAGATCTCTATCATTGTTTGACCACTCATCTGATACATCTGAGAATTATCTCTTAACATCAGAAACATCACAAAAACATACAAGTATTGATACGGATTGTTAAGCCTTTAAGAGCCTTGTCGACGACAGACGTACGAGTATATGTCATGTAGAGAGACCCTTAGGGTAGGACTTGACTTCGTGTATATATTATTATGTACTAGTACTCTAGCTAGAGCAACATACGCAGTTTGAATCTATGTTTGATTAATCTTCGAGATATCTAGCTCTATTGCTGTATCGCTAACGAGGCTCATTAGCAGAACTGTCACGCACTACGAATTAAAGAGACAGTTCTGTTTGTATACCAGTCAAAATAAATTAATGTTTAAGATCAATTCAGTGATAAATTACAAACTAAGAAGATTTATGTGTTATACAATATCTATTATTCGGTGGTGTATTTTGGTATGTAATAATCTAACGTAGAAAGTTCTTCCATTTTTCTGAAAGTGTCGTTAAAGGTGGTCAAGGGTGTATAACATACTCATATAGATTGTGCTGTAATAAAAACAAAGACCGATCGGAAATCTACATGCCAAGAATAGAGATAAGGAAAATGGATCCTCTGTCGTTGCAGTGTTAAGAGGTCAAAAAACCGTAGTGGACATTCACAGAATATTTATCTTGTTTTATTTATTACACTACCTTTCTTGTATCGTGATTGAAGCGGATTTCTACTTTAATAGCAGGTAATCATTACATATTTTGCTTCTAGCTTGTTATGAAATCCAATTCGTATAAACAGTGTAAGAACGTGATTCGGATATGTGATACTATTGCATGAATATTGCTGACTGCAACAAATCAGAAGGCTATAAATTTTTGTTACTCAAAAAAACCTTTATTATGTTATACGCGAGGTTCTATACAAAGTGTTTTATAATTTAAAACAAAAGTAACACGAAATGTGAAGTTCGTCTGATGTCTTTGATGTTCAGAAAGGTATCATTACATTTAAACAGACATCTTAATGTGTATTCGGCGTTTTAATATACGTGTGAGTTAACATTGCGTAATCTCTAACTGGAATTTCACGTTTCGAGTCTACATTTTGAAGTGTTTTGTGCAACGAATGCAGTGTGCAACATTCTTATTATATCTAGATGTGTGTGTAAACTCTCAAATACATGTAGATTAGGTAATCTATTGTCAAGAGGCTCTCCAAAGTAAACAAGGACCAGGTGCGTTTCGCAAAACGTTGATTTTACACGTGAGTACAAAGAGTCCTTTGTTTTCTGATGATTCTAACATATTGATCATCAATGAAGTCATGCTTATAAGTGGACTTGGGTTCGTCAGTTTGTACCAGAGTATTATTTACGTTTTTTCTTCGAGAATAATGTCCAAGCGTAAACATTAATAAAGTCTTGATGGTAATGACTCATGTCATTTACTCTAATGTGACGGTCGTTTCCTATGTGCAGACTTAAGATGTGACATCATAAAATATATGGTACTTACCTGTATATCACCTGATGTCACGCTGGATAAGTCATACTCGTATTCGTATCCTTAACATTTTGAACAAAGAACCGCTAATTTATTTAAATTGAAGCCATTTCCGGGCCACGCTGATATTGATATGTTTATTGGCGTCCTATTATTATAATTTAAATGGGAAAGATTCGGTTACCCTCCCACGCAATGTTAAGATTAGTAATTTATAGGGCCATAAATAAACCGTTAGAGTAAGTACTTGATTTTTTATTAAGTACGTAGTAGAAGTACCTGGTACTAATTAAATGGTGTATTGGTATTATTAATAAAAAGTAAGTTATTTAGTGAGTATGTTGTATCTTCTGTTCGTAAACATATTTTTCTTCAGTACATAGGTACCTACGTAGTGATACAGCAAAGAAAGCATTAACATTTTTATGTTAATTAGTCAACACGTGAACGCTGACGTGGATTTAAACCATCGATCATATTCTTTCTTCTCGTTTGTCTATGCGTCTACTACAAGCGCGACCCAAAAACCTCTCGACGGATTTTAATAGCATTTTGTTACTCAAGCCATAAAAGTGTTCAATAGTGGATTCTTGGGTAGCAAACATATTATAGTACCTTCACGCTTTCTATGCGGAACTAGCCAGTAAACACTTACGTCCTTAGGTCTCTGAAGCGGCCCAGCGCTAAATAAATTCAAATACCATAAACGGCCACTCTACATATTCATAGAATTTGATTGGTTGCGCTACCTCACCCTATTTGTATGCATTATTCACGATTTTATCTATCACCAGATAGGCAGCGTCCTAGTACCAACTGACGGAAGATAGGCAGAAATGGATGAGATTTTAAAGTGGCCCTTACAGATCCCTATTTACTCGTTAAGAGCTATTATTTGGTTGTCAGTTGTTCTAATTAACATTATTTTCCTAGCTATAACTAATTTTACTTTTAACTTTGTACTGCAAAAGAAATATTAATAATTCTGTTGTATGAACATCATGCATGATATTACAAAATTAACGTTCGAACTGTTGTTTTTTTTTAATTTTCGGGATTTTATTGCCTTAAAATGTCGGTCAAGTTATATGGGTCAGGTTGGGCTTATGGTCTCAAATTGGGGTCGCGGCGAAATTTAAAAGAATAAATGCAAATCGGGGCTGATTGCTTTCGCGAATGCACTAACGATATGTAAGGCTCATTAACTTGTGCAAATTGCTTATTATTTTTGTGAGCGAGCTATCAATCCGTTATTGAGTGGCGATCTGTGCTGTCTGTTCCGGTTTCGAACAAAGAAAAGATTTTCATCCAGTATTTTCTTTGAAAGCTAGGTGAAGTTAACGTCTTCTTTGATGGATTGCTTAATTGCTAAAGATCTTAAGATAGTTGGTTGGAATACGGCTGCAATAATTACCGCATTGCGCCTGCCGCCTGCCCTGCGCCGTACAGACGTGCCAGCTCAGTGTAACCCGGTATATACAAACGTACGATGTAACTTCTCCCTCAAACTTACTTCATAACAACTGAACTTTACTAGTTTATAGTTATTGGAACTTAGTACAAATAACTGTTGTTAAAGTACATCCTAAAGTTCTGAAAACTAATGAATTGTAGGTATCTAGATATTTGTAGCGTATGTCTAATTATTCGTAATGAATAGTAAAACGTTTCTAATGGTACTTTCTCCTTTTAATTAAATTACAGGCTGTTTGGAAGCTGGGTGCAAAGCCTTAAAGGGGTGATGGGTATTTGACATTATTAAGAGCATTTTGAGACATACATGTCTTAGCCGAAGTAGTTTTTTTATTTTTAACTTCAAACTTTTAGATTAAAAGAGGAAACCATTTTTTTCTAGGTTTTTAAATTTTTAAAAGCTTTTGCAATAACACAGATGTTTGAATCTTGGTTTATTAGATTAGGTACGCATCAGCCAAACCACAAAAATGAAAAAATATATACATACCAACTTTAACTGGGGCACTGTAGCCAATTAACTGTCAGAAATTGGGTTATTTAAAAAAACTAAAAATAGCAGTTATAATAAAAACCTACTTCGTTTGAAACATGTATGGCTCAAAATGCTCTAAATGGTGTCAACTGTCACCTCCTTGAAGCTCTGCACCAAGTTTCCAAACACCCTGTATATTTAAACTAACTTGAATATGTATGATATATAGGTTTAATACTTGTAAGGACTAAAATAGTTTTTAGAACTGCTTAACAGGTACTTACCAGTTTAGGGTGCAGTTTACAAAATTTCACAGTATGGATAATTTGAGAACCATTTCAAACCGATTCGTAAATACGTAATACCAAAAGGAAGACACTGCACGAGAATGGAAATTTTTTAATTGGTTTTCCTGCAAGTATATGTGCAAGTTTATTATGTTTAATTACTCATCATTCATTCATTCATAATTCCTTCGAACGAACTGGTCGAATTCGTCAAAAATTTCGCTAGTAAAATACATCCGCATTGAAGTGAATGTAATTTAGTAAGCTTTTATGAATGTCAATAAATAATTGGAACCGAATTTTAAACTGTTAAGCAATGAACATCTCTGACAGAATTGGTCCCAGTCCTACATATTTGTGAAGGCAATGTTCTTTTATAGATAATCAAAGCAATAACGATCACGATATGACCCACATACTAGTTTGAAAGAGAAAACATGCTCAATAACGAATACCATAATAATGAGAACTTGCAGAGCTTTCGACCGCTCTTCATAATGGATAGGTGTAATGTAAATGATCGCAGTAGGTACACAATATTGACTTGTCCCAGAATGCGACTGGGCGTGGTCACTGCATATAATCTATTATTAGAGCAACTTTGTTTTACATCGATGTGCAAGTCACCGCGGCTAGGCTCGCGACGAGACGACGTTCGAGGTCATTCAGTCATGTACTCTCTAACGGACCATCTTCTCAGTTTTACAATCGTATTCTGTAAGCGTCTGTACATGTAACACTTATTGGTCGCAAATGTTGGTCGCCGACGTCAACTAGGTTTTGTTGTCATTGAATTCCAAATAGCGCAGTTAGTGCTCATTGAGATTTAGCGTAACGCAAAATACGTTCTACTTACACGATTTTCTTTTTGCTCGTATTGCTTCGTGTTTGCTTGCATTTATAAATCTTGTCATTGGAACATTATCCCACATGACTGGTCCATTATCTGTTTTTAAGTAGGCTGAATGGTCTGATGTGGGTACCATGCGGCCGGCGCGCTAACGGTACCGCGTCTCTGTCGCCGCCGCACTGATTGGCCCTGCAACTCTCAGACGCCATCTCTGCAATCCAATACATCTAATACTGTTATTAAATTTATGTTTGTATCCGTCCATACTTTCTCTCATGTGTGATGGTAATCATAGGCATCGATCACGGCGATGCTATCGACACTCAGTTTTTGTCCGCTTTGCATTTTTACGCCCACGTAAGAGTACGTTATAACAATGCTAAGTATGATTTGCAAATTATAGATATCTTTCAGTTGAGTATGATAAACCGTCTCATTATTTTATTGCTCTGGGTCTGGTTGTTAATATTCATAACCTCTAATCATGTGTCAACATTTTAATTGTAAAACTTTACCTAAACCAAGTAGGTTTGCTGATCGCTGCGCTTTTACAATTGTGTCTCAAGACTGTAACCCGTTACACTGTAATCAAACTTTTACAAAACAGAAAACATGATTGGTAATTTGTTTAAAGGTAATAAATCTGAATTTTATTTAGCTATCTCTAAAGAACCGCAAGTCATTAGTTATAAAATAGTGTTTTGATGCTTGACATCAATATCAAGCGGTCTCAACACATTAAACAATGTATGAAGCTGTAATAAACATAATAATTTTATTAGATAAAACTTATTTTCTCCAAAGTAGGTTTTATAAATGAAATATTTGCAATAACGCGGCCTGGCGCACAACGCCGCATTCTAACTTTGTCATTTAATTTAACCCGTATCGACGCGGCGAATGTATGGAATTCCAAACTGGAGAGGCGGAAGCGGTGAACGAGGCGCCTTGATCTTGTTCATATACACTCACCTATAATGTGTGTGCCACTGTATGTATACCATGTTCATGAGAGGAAATATCGCAAAGTGACGTTGCGGTGACAATAGCACGTTCGACCCTGTTCGCACGCTTCTCCCACTTTCCATTTATCGACTTGTTCGCTGCCCCGTTTATAAGGGGGCTATTTAGTCATTTACATGTACAAACAATTGTATCTTCAGCTAACAGTTGCTAAGTGTTTGGAGACAAAGGAGGGCGAAGTACCGAACCTTTTAGAATTTCCCCATCCAAGAAACTTTTGTCTTGTACTTGTGCCTTCAGCGCCTTGTAAATACAAATAGAACGTGAATTAGCGTTTATTTGAAGATTTGAATATTTTGTTCTATGAAATTAATTTAGCATCTTGTTAGATGGAAAATCCAAGAAAACGCAAGTTTGGTTATCTAATGATGCATTTTTGCAATGTATAGGAACCTGTAGCAGTACCTTGAATTTTGCCAATGTTTGTAATAGGTACATAGATCAGATTTTTCAGAACGCCTGTCAGAGTTAAAATGAATACTACTATTAGTTGATTATATACTTGTAACGCTGTTTAAAAATAGTGTTAGTGAAATACCAAGCCTTTTTGAGCTAAGTTTTTTACGGTAGCATTGCAAATCTACGAATAGTTACGGATGCCATTATAAATAAAACGCGAGGCGTCCTTGAGATTCAACACGCATTTCTTCTTATTTTGGTGGGATTCAATTCGTCAAACCAAAAAAACACTCAGGTGGGCTCCGAATTTCAAGTTCAATAAACGTTATTTTGTGATAATGTCACTCAATACAACACTTAGATTTTTGATTTATTGAGTATTACGGGTTATTCACCGCAGCTTAACCAGTTTAGAGGCTGGTAGGACTGTTGGATAACGAAGCTTCATCAATCTTTTCATTGCAAATATTGGCTTCAAACAGGCTCAGGATGTAGGTGACTTTATTTCATCGTAGTTGATCCATCAAATACAGCTACGGTAACCCTTAGTAATGTATCTGCAGATAATGAAGTGGAGGCTGATGCAGTGATTCTGCGAAGTGTAGCTCGGGCGCTTGCTAACGGTACCCGCACCGTCGACGCCGCCGTCGTCGGCTGATCTCGGCCCACCCTGCTTATCGAACTGCTATATTTTATTAAACCTTTTATATAAACTGCGATGCATTTTCTTAACAGTTTCTTGCAATGTAATTGTTTTTACAAGCATTTGGACATGTTTGATTACCTACATATTCACTTATCATAAGTGAACGTAAAACATTACTTACGTAGTAAACACATAAAATTGTTAAACAAACATGGAGTTCTACAATTCGTTGTGTGTTTTAGTATTGAATGAGTAGAGGTTTAAGTCGTTCAGGAATACCAGTTTACCAGCTTTTAGTAGTTCAGGAATTTCGTAGACTAATGGTGTTTACCGTCGAGAATTGATATTCATTATGATAGTTTACAAACATAGCTAAGGCAGCTAGTCATTCTAAATTGTCATTCAGAATTGGGAATGCAAGTTAACCTTCTAAATAAATAGACGGTATCATTGATAGATGATTGACAAACATTAAAAAAATATCGGTACCTAAAGCACATTTAAAATATCGGTACTAATAGCACATTTAAAATATCGGTACTAATAGCACATTTAAAATACCTATAGGTAAAATAGATTTTTGTTGTTTGATTTTTGAGGGGTTGATCGTAGATTAAGGTGGTGACCATCCATTACATATCGAGATCCCTCCGTGCCTCGGAAAGCACGTTAAACCGTTGGTCTCGGCTGTCATTTGTAGATCTCTGACAGTCGTTGTACATACAACGACTGTCAGAGATCTACAAATGAGTTATAATCATACGATACCCCTTGTTACGACTGGTTGTTAGACTTTCGGGCTTCTGACTATGTAGTCAGAAGCCCGAAAGTCTAACAACCAGTCGTTGTTACTGGGTTGTGGAGGTCGGATAGGCAGTCACTCCATGTAAAATACTGGTATTCAGCTGCATCCGGTTAGACTGGAAGCCGACCTAAAAATAGTGAGGAAAAGGCTAGGCAGATGATGATGGTCGCAGAAAGTCAGAACCCTAGGAACATACCGACATATCGATCGACATAATATGTCGGTTTCTAGGATCAAAATACCAGTAGGTACTTTCTTATTCGTTTCTGAAATTTCTGGAAGATCTTTGAAAATAGGTACGCGACGACATGACCCTAAGAAATACATATTATTTTACAAAAAGCTCAAATCGGAGCACTCCCTAAAGGCGGAGACTGACTTGTAACATTTGTTTGTAATGTAGTGAGTTTTTGTAACGCGTTATATATTCAGTGCAGCGAGCCGAGCCGCTCGATGCGAGCGCCGGATCCTCCTCTCGCCTGTTGGCTGTTTCGTGAATTCCTTTGGAACGGAAATATGAGAAACGAAAATTTTATGGTGCTCGAAGCGAGCGTTCACCGTCTTGTGTATCACCGTATTGTAACCAAGCTCGCCGCGAATGATACATTACAAACTAATGTTACAAGTCAGTGGTGCCTGGTGTTACTTTTAACACAGGCTCTGAATGTCCCGCTGACTTTACCGTGACATAAGAAATAAAAAATGCTAAGTTCATTTATTTTTAATTGCATTTAAAATTCAAATGACCAAATTGCATGCAAATCTTTCTGCGAGACAAGAAAAACAAAACCGTGTGCATAAAAATACAAGTTGAATACATAGTCATAGTCGAAGTCGGTTTAAAAAATGATAAAAAATGTTTTAGAAATAAAAATTTTGCTATCAGGCTCAATTCTTTTTTCATTCAAAATTGAAAGTCAAATTTCTTGCAAGCTATCAATATACTTGTAACAAAGTAGTTTGAGCGTACCCAATGTAGGTTCTAATTTTAGAATTCGTTATGCCTAATTGATCATACCAATTTGTGTGCTGCCAAGATTAATCTAAAATCATTCTAGGATTTAGATAACAACCGTAATAAATATTCATACAGTTTTGTGGAACCATTTAAAATCGGTACAAATCAATTAAAAGCAATTAATTTGATCTTGAAAAAGTCAATGCCGTCGTAGATGCATTCTTGACATGACCTTAACACTTAAAGCCATATAAGCTCAACATATGAGAGCATACTCTGATAAAAGTTGTTGTTAACTGATACCGGTTTAACTAAAGAAGGTTTAGGTGATCAAGTAGTTCGATGTTTGTAACTGAATAATATCGTGAAGGCTTTCCGGTGAACGAGAACGCCAGTTGCGCTTGCGCCGCCTCGCAGAGCGACTGAGGCGCGGGGTGAGCGCGGGGGGAGTCACGACGTGGTTAGCCTAGCCTGCGTTAGGTTAGGCTTGATTCCATTTTGCCTTTCGCGATCGCTCTGTATTTCTCCTGTGTAGGTTATCATTTGATCGTAAAAAGAACTTTGAATGCCCATGGAGGGATGCGGAGCGAGGTAGGTTATGTATTGGATAAAGATTTTCTTCAAAATTCAGTAAATTTTATTTATTTTTACTTCTATGCGACCGCTGGAATATAATGAATATTTATTGCAAATGACCTCGTGTATTTATAGTCATAAATAACTTACCTAATTGGAAAATGTATATTATGCACTGCGAAGCCTTCACGTGACAATAAACATTTAAGAATTCTGAATGGCTTGTAATTATTTAAAATTTATTTTCATTGAAGAAACTCCTGTCCTATGATATCGGTCGCCTTCATGATTCAACTTCGCCAATCTGTTGGCATTCTGTTCCATTCGTCGCCGCGGACCCTGACATTTCGATAAAGGCAGCCGATGACCTGTTTTCGATGCCATTCGTTGTCAAATGTTGTGGAATGAATTCCAATAATGTTGAAATATTCTGAGCTGCTAATTATATGATTGAAATTGATTTAGTTCGAAATAATTAAAGTTGCTTTAGGCTACGAACATTATTTATCGCATATATATGTTTTGCAACGTAGGATTTCGTAGCATCAAACTATACCGATCTAATTTCTGTATTCTTTGAGAAAAATATTGCTGCATGTGTAGTGAGTTAGGTATTTCCTTTTAATAATGATAGTCATACTGCATCCGGTATTTTGTGAACATAGCACATTCTGCAAACCATTTACGAGCCATCAATTGCACTTTTTTAATGAAACAACAGAACTATAACCTTATAGTTATGTTGTTCTGGTGTCTTCTTCGATCACTAATAAAAAAATTGCGAAGGGCGTCTTATAAAATCTATTTAAATAAACATTTATTTCTAAAAAGCTCCAGAGCTACATAGTTCACGACGATTATCAGCTTTCATTAACTGTGGTATTTAGATTTTCCATTGTTATTATATCGTTGTAATGTTATTGCTGGAAAATTAAAATTATCTAGTAAATATGGTGTAAACTGTAAAGTATCCACTATCCAGTAATAAATGGTTTCAAACAGTGTCGGTTGAGCGGTTGAGCGGCTGTAATGGCGGGGCGGTGTGTCGGGCAGAAGGCGGGAGCGGGCGCCACCCGCCGCCGCTAATTGTTACTATTACTGAAATTGGTCACTTACACTGAATCGCGATAAATCACTACCCGCTGTGTAGGCAGTGGGCTCAAAGCGTGCACAACCGACGTTCATTCGATTACTTGCCCACTTTGTAAATAAACTGTGCACTCGCACGTATTTCGTTGCAAAACATTTTATTATTCATTATTGTACGCATACCGACTACTTTTCGTAGCGTGACTGTAACTTACCCTGATTTTAATGCGATTGACTATCACTATCATCTAATATTTTGTGAGAAATAGTACTATTTATCATGTAATCCGCGGTAGAGCGTCTCGACATAATTGTTGTATTCGTATTCTAGTTTCTTTGCTCATTATGTTATTTTTTATTGCAGAAAACCAGTTGAAGTCATCAAAAAGAAAGAGCGCAAATCATCGTTTGAGAGGAGTTTTTGGGAAGGTGAGTAATTTTGTATTTTAACTTGCCAGTCAAGTTTATCGCAAATCTTCGCTTCCTGTAAAGCTCCACGAGTCTCATAAAATAAAACACCGTAAACCCACGACTATAGGGCAGGCAGGACTAGTCATTCCACGTTGATGCACGATGGTGAACGTCACACAAGCGTGGGGAATTCTGTTTCTCAAGTTGGGCGATTATTCCGCCTTTAGGTTGGTATCCACTTATGCTGGTCAGTGACTAAATCCTGATTCATGCACAAACACCGAGAGCAGTCCGTTGTTGCAAGATTCGTGGGAGTCAATTAGGTGATGGGCTATCAGCAACCTCTCACAACTTATGCAACTTTACGATCAGTGGGTCACAAAAGTCACGTTCAGTTTCACTGCATTCTGTTGCTTTAATAAATGCCAATGGTGTTATGAAGATACCGGTCATAGTGTTGCATGTCTCTTCATCTTCAACATAAATGAAAATAGTGTGAGTTGACGCAGATCATGTTTTCCATTAAACTTTCTTGATTTATTGCAATTTTTTATAAAGGAAACCGGACAAAGATATGTAGTAAAGCATTATACTTTACAGCATCTTCTACACGAGTACCGTTTACACAACTAACCCAAATTCTTAAGTAAAATAGCAGTTGCCTATTAATTTAAATTAATAGTACCTCGGTATACCATATATAGGGGGTGAACCTGCTACGGGTAGGTACACCTCTGGCTAACCCTTCGAGAAAAAAAAGGCGTGATGTTTAGTTATTATGATAGTACTTAATCTCGTCTATGACATAAATGAGAAATGCAAGTTATGATTCTTAATCATGAAAAGTAATGACCTGAATAGCTACCGTTTATTTCTCAGAATCCGTGTTATATAATAAGATTAATCGACAGCAAACATGTTAGTTACAAGAATAAACTAGCATTAGGAATTCCGATAGAGTTGTGTGATAAAGAAGTAAATGCAGCACGCGTTAGCTTGAGCCATTCGGGCGCATATCAAATAGTCGCGGTTTGAGGGAGGCTGCCCGTGCGCAGAGTTGCTGCTCAATTAATCGGAAAATAATAAGTAATGAAGTTGTAATTGAAGTGATTTCAACAAACTTGTTTGTAGACATGTAATCGTCCAAAATTACTAGTAATCCAAGTTGTTGATTGATCGACGTGGTAACAGTAAATATGTTGTATGTTTCGTAATTTTTGTTTGTGTTTAAATATTTAAGGAATATGCTAATGGACTTTTTCGTTGAATTTAATCATTTTATTATAAACAGCTTACAATTACTGTTAATAATAATATTTAGAGATAATGTAGAGGTTAAAATGGTCAATTATCATTTGAAACCCACGACAATGCTGAAACCCGTTCTATCATTCGATATTAGAAAAATATAATAGTTAAAAATTTATCTATGTTAATTTCTCAGACAAGTGTTGTTGAACTCATAGAGAAACTTGTTATTTATCGCATCCTTAGTGGTAAAAAAAATATCAAAATATTGAGTATAGTTATATCAGAATCCTTGTCCGGGGCGTGAAAGTGCACCTTGCGCAGGCGCGGCTGCTGCCGCACCTGCTCCGGCGCAGCACATGGCGTAATGCAGTTTCGGTGCAAAGCTTGGACTGCATTGTTGGCGTGCCACAAGATAGAATATCAACAAAGTCAAACCTTTCAAGTGTTCCAGTTATATGATACTAGTTTTTACATTCTTCTTCACGATATTACATAAACTTTAGGAGGAAACATGTGCAAAAATATTATTTTGAAAGGTCAACCATGATCGAGTTATTTGAATATCAGAGTTCATCATTTCACAATGGAGATATTGCTTTGCTTAAATTCTGCCATACAACAACAAAACTATTACAATAGAAGAAAGGTTTGAGTCATAGATCAAATAGATAGCAATTGTTCTTAATATCACGTTTGTTTCGTTGACTTCGCTATAAAACACACTTCGACGCACCTAAGAATTGTGATAACAAAAAATCATTAATGTATTGGGAAAATAAAGGGGCGTGTGCGTCATTTATATGAATCAACTGAAAATTGCTAAATAAGAAGACCACTGTAGATTGCTTGACCTAGGAATCGAACCTCACGACTTCACCGTCACTGAGCGTTTACACTTGTAAAATACTAACTTTAATTGCGCTAGTTTAACTTATGTACAGGCATACAAATCATGATTTTGCAATACGTTTAATATTGATTACATGATATAATTATTGGTTCAGCTATGAATACCTGTCGCCTGTACGCCTTAGGTGTCGGTTGCGTGCGCACAACTTTGAAACACATACCTCTACTACATGAAATATGTTCGAAAACATTTTAACTGCATGACCACGACTTTCGATGGAGCAAAGAACAATTGTATTTTTTCAAGCCTGAACACTACATAAAAGTACTTTCAAATAAATTCCCGCGAGGAAAGTAAGGTGGGCTGGAATCCCGCGCACGATCATTAAGTGACGACCACGACCTGCCCGTCGGCTTTCATTGTTTAGCCACCGCTTTGCATATCGTCTCACCAACATCATTTTATGATTGAAAGTGATTGTCAATTTGTGGTCAGATACCATCTTTTTTATTACCAGGATAGGGGAAGGGATCCGCATTTTGTACTGGCACACACTTACATAGGACTTTAAACTATGTCTGACCAAATACTTTCTGGAGATGGGAAAAATCTACGTTACAGTAATTCGTCGGATATTTTGTGGCGCATTAATTTATCCGGTTGCCGTTTAAATTGGAAGTCTCGGCATTTCCTCTGAAGAGCAAACAAAAAATGATTAAAAATCAAAGTGATTTAGGTCTATATGTGAGGGGCATAAGGTCTGTATTTACAAAACAGCAGCATGCTCAGGGCATGCTTTGGCCTGTTTGATTTGCTATACCGAAAGGTAACCAGCCACATACCGACATAAAAGTATTTTATTCATTGTGCCATAGGTACTTAGCGATGTCTGAATGTAGTCGCTGGCCATTCACTGTAAGAAAGTTTCGGCGCAAAAACTATCGTACCTTAATCGGCAGCTTTTAAGTTTCATCTACGTGCAGAAAACTTGTTTTAGCTTATTCTTCATTGTAAAAACGACTGCAGCTCAGACATTAATTACTTAATTAACCTTATTTATTACATGAATATATCATTATGTTCCATGTAAGCGTTACTAATGAAAACGTTAGGTGACAATCCATTGTCGCTAGAAGGACTGTTTAGCGCGACACATAAATCTAACTTTGAAGTCCAGTTAATAAATGCCTGACGACCTTTACAGATATAAATGTTGCGGTTATTACTGACTTGTTTTGTTCAGATTACGTAAGACATGTCACTAGAGAAAGTTAATTTAGTTTTGAAAGTGAAATCGATTGCACTTTCTTTCACTTATCCATTTCATAGTTTCGCTGTTGGGTCCGTCGATTATATTCAAAGAACAAGAAACCCAGTTCCCTGTAAATTAGCTGCACAACAACACCGCAGGCGGTGAAGAAGTTCGTTGTGTCATCATTCCTTATACCTACCGCAAAGTTCTTACATAAAGCTCCGGTACCTCTCTAAAGTTAAAATTGGCATACTTTGAAAGAATTTCTTATAAAATATTTATAAATGAAAGATATAAAAAAATCCCAACTCCAGCCACGACTCTACAGATATCTATTCCTATATTGAGGTAGGTATTACAGGAGGGCTTAATAAAAGGACGGGAATGTAAAAAAATGTGCAAACAACTCTGCAAACACGTCGGAGCGGTTTAAAGGCCGCGTCCGGATTGCGAGGGGCGGCGGCGGCGGAGGGCACAGGCAGCATTCCAGCCTCCCGTGGCCACGGCGACGTCACTCCTATATACCTACAAGGCGCATTCCACGATGGCACTCGTTCTTTCACCGCAAATATGAAAAAGAAAGCAAAAGAAAGCGGCTATTATGGACCAGTTTAACATTAAAAGGGCTACACATTTATATAAATTGGAAAATAAGTTTGAGTTAGGATCGATATTAGAAACACTTACATGTGGACGGAAATAAAAGATCAAGTTAGAGATGGGGCGCCGCGACCCTGACATCTGTGGTGCGCGGGCGCCGTCTGCTCTGCGCGAGAGCTCACGGTCGCCGCCCTCCAGCGCCTACTGGCTAAAAATAGCACACGATACCGATCGATGCTTATTGCTTATCGAGATCAAAGTTAGAACACTAGAATTAGCGTTCCTTCAGTGAGTTCCTGAGGTTTCAGGAGGCCAACGCTGTGGGATGAGATCGTGTTAATAATCGCGTGTCTTTAGGTCACAGTGTTAGTCAGGTCGGGGCGGCTGATAATAAATGGTAGTTTTGGTCGGTGGTGATGGGCCCGTGTCCGGCCTGTCGGGTGACGGGTGTGCGGTGGGCCGCGGGGGAGCGTCGCGTGCGCAGCTCGGTGTCCGTCCCTGGCTCGGAGCAACGCCCCCGTCAAGGGCGGCGACGCTGCAAATTTCTGCAAGTCCACCGCGAGTCAGTGCATCGCGCCATGTCGCGGCGGCTCCGCGCTCGCCGCTCGCGCTCGCACACCGCCGTGGGCGCACGCCACTGCACGCACCGCCCTATGTAAAATAACTGTTATTTCGGTCGTTAATGGACACGTTCCGCATTCTTAACTCGATCCTCTTTCTTCGGACTTTTGAGATCCGTAACATTAATGCGTTGCCAAATAAGTGGATAGGGTTTTTCGGTATCGGAAGTTTTGAAGTTATTTTTTTCTGATTAATTTTCCGAAGTGCACAATGAAAGTAAGTTTTCAGTACGAACAGGATTCAAAAACTGGTTTGACGAATGAAAGTGTAGTGTTATGAATTGGTTCAAATGACGATCACCTTGGAAGTGATATTTTGTTTTTTTCACAATGTTGGACACGAGGAAACTGCCGAGGCGATCGGTGTCGCTTCATGGTTTGTATGAAGGATTTATTTGTTAACAAAACTTCTTGTATAGACTTAACGGATTTAACATTCATTGATTAATAAAGCATTTATAAATTATCGTCACATATACAGCATCAGGTTATGTTTTGTATCTGGCGCGTCGAGCTAAGCCGCAGCTTATGTATACACGTATATATGTAGAGTTGACCTGGCGGTCACCTTCTTCAGGCCGCTTCCTAGGATACATATATAGCCTTTATATTCGACAACGTGTTTTAATCTTTGAACGTTTTCTGGTTCAATCATATTACAAATAGTTTACATAGGTATATGTTATATGTGTATGAACTAGACTTATATACTTAAGAAAGTTTAAATAATTTCTCTGTAATTATTGTTTAGCTAATCTTGAAGGATCGGCTGAGGCAATATTAAAGAGAAAGATTATTGTAATCAATTGTGGTGCATTATGGTTTTCTGGTTAGAGAAGTAATGGTAATAAATCAATCATAGAACAATTCAGAAACCAAAAGCTCATACTTTTATCAGGAGATGGATGCATTCATTACAGTAAACATTTTATTTTTGTTTTCCTTGTTGCCGTACTTTTTTATTTGTTCTGCATAGGTAGGCAATAGATATACCAAATGAACAAAAACACAACTCGAGAGCTTTTTCTCTGACTACCCTACAATCTACATATATTCCTTCAAGAGGGTCTATGTTGCGCTTATTTCCTACATTTAAGAAAAGTTTCACAGGAACTTACAACTTAGAATACTGAAAAATTGTTAAATACATAATAATTTAATCGTTTTAAATGAGTAGGTATGTATATGTTGGTACCGATATCCCTAGCAATTATGTGTTTCTTGATAATAATGTTGATAAGATGGTATGTTGGAATGTGTGTTTTTAAATATATCCGTACAAAAAGACATCGTCAGTCGTAACCAACTGAACAAACTGAAAAATATTGCAGAAAATAAGGATGTTCTGTATAATATTAAAAACTGTTTACGAAGGACATATATTCATACATATAGGTACACTTACTGATTTATCACTTCATGAGTACAATTTTTACACAAAGAATATTTCAGCAATATTTCATGTTTGTACCTACATTTTGTTTTCAGTCGTGACCATCGACGTAATTCAAAAGTTTACGCAACTGAATAAATGAATTCAAATGCCTTTGTTCCAATAGCGACGATATGAAATTATTAATATTGTTAGTAGGTACCCTTGAGGCTGTCCATTCTAAGACTGAATTTCAGCAACAGTTGTGTAAATATGTGTAAGCGTGCAGTGTCTGCAAAATATGTGTACATTAATTTTACTACGAATATCGAGGTGAAAAATATCAGTTGTATCGAATATTTCTTTAAGTTAACCCATTTTGAATATTATCTGTCTCAATATTAAGAATTAATTAAATTCATATAAATGTCATGGTGATCTACTAGATAAATTCAAGAATGTTCTAAAAATAAATGCGCGAATTAGAATCAGTATCAAGTTGCTAGTCTTAATGCGATGTATACTCAAAAGGTGATAGTGTTAGACTCAACAACGTATAGCGTTGTTAAAATCAGACATTCTCGTTGTTTACACCGAATCGAAGAGGAGAAAGAAGGTACTGTTACCGTAAACCCCTTATTGCGATCTGACAATGGCGTCGTGCATAT
This sequence comes from Agrochola circellaris, assembly GCA_914767755.1. NCBI lineage: Eukaryota > Metazoa > Arthropoda > Insecta > Lepidoptera > Noctuidae > Agrochola > Agrochola circellaris. The sequence continues at coordinate 10,476,573 of OU611841.1, read as the reverse complement.
TTAATCAATGTACAGTTAAGTCTGTAAGGGGCAATACAAATCAGTATAATTAATACATTTTCTTTGTTTATGTCATATCTTGAAATTATTTGCATATTACCACAAGTATCAGTGACTGAGTATCACTTGTGATGGAGTACGGACTGTGACGCATCATCTTAGCTAATACAGTGTTGGTCAACTGTAATAGGACACTGCCAGTGATTCATAGTGCTAACTTATTTGAGTAACTCCTTCAACGATAGCTGACAGTTTATCACATCACTTGAAATATTTCCCTTGCTTGTGAAATCAAATAAATGCATTTAAATTTTAGTGTTATAACCATGCGGTTGGTATAAGTTGAGGTATTTACGATAACACCAGCGGCGAGAGTTGACCTGGATACAAATATTTAGTTTATTCACTTATGTATAAGATGCTGACTACACACTTAGGTATATTTCATTTAAGTGTTGCACGCGCATACCGATGTCATTAGCGAATATATTAATTGATAATGTTTTAAAAACGTGTATCGGCTTTAGTTTATTTCAAAAGGTTGGTGTTATCTTAACACGATCGGATCAGCTGTTCTTATAGACACCGTTCAGACGAGTTCGCGTGCTGATAATGGCGCAGGGAAAACGAAGTGGCTACAGGGAGCTCTGTTATTTAAAACGGTTTACCTGATTTAAGTAATTTTAGAGCTGTGTGTATTTTTGTCGGTACGATTTGTTATTAATAAATAGATATGTGATATGATCGTCTTTAATTTTTCAGATCGTGTCAACAAAAGCGACGCTGAAGACAAGAGTTTATCTAATGACGAGACACCTCTACCATCATGCCCACGACAACCTCCAGATGGAGTAGAAACTCCTTGCGAGGCTGTGGAGAAGACCCCGGAGCCGACGTCCCGCCTCCCCCTGCGCATGCCGGCGGGCTGGCCCGGCGCGCGGCCACGCTTCTCTTATACATCCAGGACACAAGATGCCCGCAGTGAGGCTAGTGTTAAAGACAAAATTGCCATGTTTTCAAATGATCGGGCGACATCTTCAGATCGCTTGGATAAATGTGGCACATTGCCAACTAGAAACCCTTCAACTGTAAGAAAAAGTACGGTCCCATATGCTAGCAGCTATACAGACGTATCTTCCTTGGATAGACGTTTGACGAAATCTCAAGACAATCTTGATGAACTACCTCGTTCGTACAAGAGGCACACAGAGAGACCGGAAGTTTTGGGAGGTGTGGAACGTGCTTCAACTGCTTCGACATACGTATCAGCAAAGAACACGTCCCTATATGTAGAGGCTAAACCCTTATTTTATGGAAGTACTACGACGTTACCTTCGAGTACAGACCCTTCATTTGCTAAGACGGTGTATCATGTGCGCAGTGTTAGTGATGACAACGGCAATAAAAATATATCGAAACACAAATCGAATTTAGACTATTTAATCGAACAAAGGAAGAAATCAATGTCCAAATTAAGATGTTTAGTTATTCCTGAAGTACAAACTCCAATTGTGGATCTTCCCGAAATTAAAGTTCAAGATGCGCTTTCTAAATCATTTCTTTTGAAAAACAATCAAAGTAATGCAAATACGAAAGTTAACAAACCAAATAATTCAAAACCCGTCAAGCTAAATGAAACAAAATGGAAAGCCGACCTACTGCCCAATAATCTACCAAAATATTCTCCAGCTTTCAAACGTAAATCGCTACAAGTGTACACGCCTTCAAATCTTTCTAAAGAATCTACTCCAGAACCTAATTACAATGAGAGATTAGACCCAATGAACAAAACATCTTACAAAACAACTAAGTCTCTTAGGTCTACCATGGATACAAATGGGCTAACAGGCCGAATGCCCACAGCAACATTAACAACAAGCAAGAATTTATCATCAGATCATATAAATTCATCGAGAAGAGACCACAAAGACAATATATTAAATTACATCCGAGACTATAAGAACGTGGATATAAAAATATGCACTGCTACCGATGTAGTAGATAGCGACAACGATTCTGCAATGAGTTCCACGCAGTCTAGTTACCGGTCTTCAGCTTCTTCTCCAATGCATAATATAGAAAATATGGAATCTGACAGCTCACGACTATCACCACGAGTGTCACACTATGCAACTTATTCATTATTTAAGACTGAGTTATCGAATAAAGCAAACGCAACGGAAAAGAACTCAGAAGATTACATGAAGCGTAATGTGTGTCGTTCCGTGTCTTCAGATACTAACGTGTCGCTCAGTTCATCGGCAGGTTCGGCAGCTACGTCTGGATCGCAAGCGAGTTGTAGTTCACTTGAAAGCTCTGTCGCTGACTCCGATAAGAGAAAAGTTTCGAAATCGTATAATATCGATACGATCAACAGACGAAACATTTTGGCATCAGCGAAATGCAGGAGTGGCAGAGATGCTAAACTTAAATCACCTGTTGTGGAAGCTAAGTTCTCGCACGAGTCTTGCGACAGGTCCCCGAGTCCAGTACACAAAACGTCTGAGCGCCTTTCTACACTCACGCCATCAGTGAGTGTTATGTCGAATAAAGGCGAAAACAGACGACGCAACAAAGTTATTGCCGAAACTGACTCTGATAGTGACAGCGACGCCAACGTCTGGCAGAGGAAGAATGACTTTAAAAATACACGACTGAAACGAAACTCCAGTTCAGCTAATAAAAATAAACAAAGTGATATTAATTTAGAAAGTCCTAAAGTTGAAGATGGCCCGAAGGTTATATCTGAAAAGATAATAAAGGAAATAAAAAAAGCCGGACTTGATAACTATAACAATAACAAAACACCAAGTCTAACAGACAAACATGAGTTTATTGTAAAAAAACCTGACAGTGGCCTGTCCACCAAACAAGAGAAGACTAGCAAACCTGAAATAATCGAACAGCACAAAGCTATTGATAGCATTGATGGAAAATGCTACAACGTGAAAACAAAAGAAAAATCATTAGAAGTTAGTAAAATCGAAATCGACACAACGAGCGATAAAACTGATATTAGTTCTGCAGAGGAAGTTAAAGTACCGACTCAAACCATTCGACTGAGACGTGGAGCTGGTACAGGCGTAGGAGTTATTTTGGCAGGAGGGACCGACTGTGAAGCGAAAGAGGTTACGGTGTGTATATTTTACTAATTTTTACCAAAACAGTTCCTTAAGTTTATTTCTTGTAACTTAAAGTTAGACTAAACTTTAACCCCTTTATTCATAAACGATGGTTAAAGTTAAGACACGTTTAAACGTCAATAAAGTATGGTTAAACAGTTGCTAATCATTCTTTAACTTTAAGCAACGTTTATAAATAAAGGGGTATGAAATGAATCTAATCTAACTTTTGACTCATAACCAAAACATCAACAATTTGTTCACCAAACATTAAGGAAATACCAATATCCCATACTTCCAAAATTTTTACCCTTCACCTGACCCATGATCACATAATTATGATTCACGGCGATTGTTTAACCATTTTGTTTGCTTCGTGGACAGTTAGATTATGAGGATGAGAATATTTTATACCTATGTTTTACTAAGTATTGTGATGATTTTAATTTCAGGTTCACAGAGTTTTAGCAGATAGTGTGGCGGCCAAAGCAGGACTGAAGAGGGGAGCCAAAGTCAGAAGTATAAACGGCTGCGCTATGGCAGGGTTAACACATGCACAATCTGTCACTATCCTTAAGGTAAGCTCCTTTTTAATATTGTTATATTCGTAATTCGACTTAGTGTATAGCATGGTGGTATATACGCTCATATAATTTCGGTGTTTACAAGCCAGCCAATCTTTACATTTTTGGTAGTCCCTCCAAGTTAACATTGAAAAAATACAGTATTTTTAAATTTAATTTAATATCTTTTAAAAGAAAAACTTTTAAAGGAGACGGAATCGATTACATATGTACAATCTTGGGCCTGAATATAACCAGATGAAAATGGTGTAAATTAATAGACTCAAACTTATCAATCCCTCGCTGAAAATTCTGTAAGTTTTACAATTTGAGAGCTGAGTTATTAGAGGTTCAGTAAAAGTAAGGTTATGTTACAATATTTAACTAACAACTGATTCCTGAAGCGCACAACATGTTCTTTAAAAACACTAATGGTTACTATTTTTGTGTAGAATGATTGAAAGTCGTCAATGACTTGCAAGTAGGTAGACAGACAGAGGTGCAAACCCATTGCCGAATCATTGACAGAATTGTGTAAAATCGGTATAATCCAAAATAACAATTCCAAGTCAAACGTGTGAGCGATCTTCGGTGTTCAGTGTGAAAGCAAGGTTCGTGCGAGGTAGGCAGGGTCAGAATCCTTAAAAACAAAGCAGTGGTAGTTGAAAATGAAATATAATCGGGAAAGCCCGAGTGCGAAGGTTTTCTTATTGTAATTGAGTAATCGATAATCTCACGAAAACTATCTTTCTCATATATTTCCGCTTCCAGATTGAGGATTACGCAGATTTTTAAAATTCTTAGTTAAAAAAATATGTTTTTTTAAAAATATATCTCATCTTATTACATTTGTGCCCACTGTTTTCCATCTCCTTTTTGCACTATTAAGGGCAGAAAATGAGATCCTGTGATGCTCAACAAAATATGTATTTAATTAAACATGAAATTAATTTGGTTTTTCAGGAGCAACGTTCAGAAGTTATAATCGAAATAGAGATCGAAAATCGACAAAATGCAAACGGTGTAGGATGCGGCTCTGACAAAGGTTTGTAACGAGTTCAAAAAATATCTGACTTGTAATTTGGTTTATGTTTTACACAAATATAATATACTGACTTGTCATTATGTTCTACAGCGGAGTCGAGGGTTCGAAATGAGGTGGATGATAAAGATTTGGGAGACGAGAGTAAAGCTACCGGTGCTGTTGTGTCGGTGCTGCTGGAGAAGGCTGGTGGTGGAGCCGGGCTCGGCTTCGGATTGGACGGCGGCCGCGACTCGCCGCGAGGCGATCGTCCGCTCACTATTAAGAAACTTTTCGCAGGTGAGCTTCTGTTCTGTCTTAGTTAAGCTACGTACATGCTTAAGAAAACCTGATTGAATTACTGATGTGCTCTTAAAGTGAGTTTTTAAGTTTTGAAATTTAATTGCAGGAGGAGCAGCAGCACAAAGCGGTCGTGTTCTAGTCGGTGCGGAACTTCTATCAGCTGGCGGGCAGTCGATGGAAGGATTCACACGCACACAAGCCTGGGCGGCTCTCAAGGCTTTGCCTGCTGGCCCGGTTACCCTTGTACTTAGGAACCCTAAAGGCAATATGGATATTTGAATACAAATATTATAAAATAAGTTTGAATACAGTAAAGCCTACGCCTACAACAGTGATACCAAATTGGTTATAAAGATCTCCTTGAATAATTGAGATTGGTGACGTGTCTCAGAGCCCGGTTAGCATTCGCTTTACAGATTCATTTATCTGCGAGTTTGCGTCTAAAGGAGAGAGTAAAACGGTGCTAACTGACACCATTCAATTTAGGAAAGTGCGATGAAAGTGTACGGTTTCGGGACTGGTTATTCCTTCTTCTTTTATTTACAATTTGCCTCATTCATTAGTCACTGTTTCTTTAAGATTGTAAATAGGTAATTTATGTTATCTGTCTGTAACGAATTCTCGTAAAGATAGGTTTATTAAGACTGTGTCTCATTTTTGTTAAAATCGTTTATTTATTAATTCGGTTTAATTAACTAGTCTGGACTGTAGAAATGTTGAAGACAACATTGAATTTTAGGCATTGTACTTAAAGTACATGCGAAAAAACGAAGATCAAAATTGATGTCATTAGTGCCATTTTTAGTTTCATGAATCATTATGCGCACACGGTGATGTACATAATTGACATAGTAATTATAATCTAAGCTTGTGAAGCGTCGTTAATAAAGCTGAGCTTTCAGAGTAAGTACGTAAACATAATAATAAGGACGCGTGCGTTTTCGATGGAGATCTATCCTTTTCACATGCAGTAACCCCTACAGATGGTAACTTAAGAGTAGATAATGTCGAATGTACGATTATTATCAACTATTTTGCTTCATTACATGGTGTCTAATCATAACCAGAAATATTTTTCTAAATGTAATAATGTAAACTTTTTATTTTACTCAAGCAATTGCCCTAAACAAAAAGTTCAAGCTCATAAACATTTTTGTAAGCCGATTGTTTAACGTATTCTTATGCAAACCTTTACTTGCCATGATACTTATTGCCAATAGCGGTACCTATCATACCATTGCTTAGTTGTAATGCATCGAACTATTTAGTTAAGGACTTGTACATATTTTGTTATTTATTAATAACTGTTTTACTTAGCGGGTTATGTTAAGTCCGTCGCCGCTTGTATTAGCTCATCGTTTACTAAACTTAACTTACAAATTTTGCATTAATGTTGAGGGAAACTGAAAAAATATGAACATAATTTTATGAAATTTGTTATACGTAACTTATTTAAATTGACGTATCTCACTGAACTCTAATTAATTGTACTTGCAATCGAGTTTAATGATGTACCTACAAAAGTCTGTATTTAAAAGCCTCTTTTGTATTTATAAACATAAGAGCCAGCATGTCATTTAATTATCTAGATGAAAATAGAATATTATTTTTGTACTTACTAGTAACATTCAGAAAAACTGACTTTTTGTGACTTAGAATGATAGTATTTTAGGAACGTGATTAAACATGAATCTCGATTGAAAAAATTGAATTAGATTTTACTAGACATAAGCAGAAAATCTGAGAGTTCTGAATCGAGATTCTTGCGTGAGCATTGTTCTAGAATACGAATCCTACAACTCGAGGAGGTGGCAAAAGGTGCAATAGGTATTATGACTTACGAGCGGATTTGACACGTAACTATTCTCGTCATTAACATCTGATTATATACCCTTTGGTGAATATACACAATATCCTTTATTTACTTATTAGGTGATATAATTATGTTATCTTAGTTACTATTAATCTTTTATGTTACTATATTATATTATATAATCACCGTAATAAATATTGCTGTTTTCTTTTTTAAACCTGCATTCAGTGGAAAATAAGTACTTTTGGTTATCGCACTTTGTAAAAAGTTCTCCAAATCAGGAGCACTGGAAAGTGTTTCATAGGCAAAACGACTTTTAAGCCTAGACCAGAATTTCTAAGGACTGAGTAAGGTAGTCGAGACTGCACAATACGAGACAAGAACTCTCGATGCATAGTTCGATCATCTATCTATCACAACGTCGCAGCTCCATCATTTTAAGTGACACCAAAATCTTCATCATTCCTGCCTATACATACTCGTATATATATTCCTTCTTCATTATCCTCTACCCATTAACTGTAAAACAGGGTTTGGGTCACGAGCATAACTAGTTCTACCATTGGCACCGTCTATATGCACGGTTGCAATTATTAATTAAGCCGAAATAAATTTCGTCGTGTAATCACGTCGTTCGCGTTCACAGGCGATTAATGTCATGGCGTTGACGACATTCAAGAGGTAATGAGGTTTGCTAGTACCTACCGAGCGCTTCATTCCGAAGCGTGAATGCATGTAGGTACTTATCTACCTATTATTTATACACTTCGTTCAACGAATTCACGCTTTTACGGAATGTCGTCGACATATCTCTGTCTACGATGCAAATTAATTCTCTTTATTTGGACCGACGACGATGCATTCGGCAACATTTTAAGATCTACCTACCTACGTAAGTAGAATATTTGTGTAATAGGACCCTGCTGCTTTCTACAAAATAATTTAGATTCAGCACCGTCATATTACATTTTTGATTAAATTCACTTGCTATTCATCAGTTGAGCTCGTTCTACGAAGATACTTATTACGTAGAGTTTTAATTTATTTTTGCCATTATTTTTTTACAATTGTTTCTTAATATTTGTATAAAAACATTTAAATATATAAAAATTTACTTTGTTGAAACAATATTATTTTCATCGCTTTTTTGAGTTCTCATTTTTAAAGGCTCGTGCAGACCAGCGCGACGCGACGGCGCGACGCGACTCGAACAATACAATTTCTAAGAAAACTTGTTGGTATAACAATAACCGGTGTCGCGTCGCGCTAGTCTGCATAAAGCTTTATGGAATTTGGTCCTATTAAAGTATTGTGCGTTAAAAATCGACTACGTTTTTTTAAATGATTGAGAACAATGGAACCTCTTGAAATGTCGACGGCCGAACAACAGGACAACATATCCAAAAATAGGCGACATCTACTAACCCAATCTTGAACCAATCGAACATCGTCAACAACGGGGTAGAAAGTACCTATAGACTTATAGAGAAAGACATGGAGCGACCTCTAGTCTTTTTAAAACAAACAAACTGTGATAATAGCCCCGCAAGCATGAATAACTGTCTCATCTTCATGATCGATCAGTGCAGCAGTTGGTAGGCTACTATATTCAGCTGAGGACACTTTACGGTGGTTGTAAAAATATATACTACATGCATATAAATATATAGGTACTACATGTTGATTGTCATGAAGGTTAATATTTAAGTATGATCCAACATTGTGAAGCAGCATTCAGTTCAGAAAAACACGGTACAATATAAAAAACGAGTAACAGATTACATAGGAGCCTTAGGTGCTAGATTGTTTCAAATTTCTTGTACCCCACACTAGGATTCCCTGTGTCGTGGGGTATCTACATTTCCTTATAATATAATAAAGCTGAAGAGTTTGTTAGTTTGAACGCACTAATCACTGGAACTATCTGTCGGATTACAAAAAAATCTTTTAACATATGATAGCCCAATTCTTGAGGTAGGTTATAGGCTATTTAACATTAGCTACATCCCTTAGGAGTCGAGTAAACAAAAACAAAAAGGTCAGAGAGAACGCTAAGCGAAAACGAATTAATAGCGCGGGCGGGCGATGCGATGCAACGTGGTGGATCGGCGGCCAAAAATTGACGCGGGTGAAGTCGCGGGCAGAAGCTAGTTAAATTTATTTTTTAAGAAAAGCGTAGGTACTTACTACATCAAGACTTACCCGTAAAAAATGTATTTGATACGCTACTATTACAGTCTCAAGTGATTTCAATATGTTCTCAAGACAGACTTGATCCACTTTAGAAGGTAAAGGGTCCCAGAATGAATGTTACGACACCTCAAATATTGCAGATCCATATATTTTTTTAAGCAGGTACCCGATCTACGAGGGTCTACGAAAGGTCTACGAGGGTCTACGCCGTAGCCATCCATTAAAAGCTAATAAAAATAAAACAATGTATCCTTTTTAAATATTTATATTGTTGCGTAAGTAGGTATCTACAATAAAATGCTATATTAAAATGCAAAAATACTTAGTTAGCCACCATATCTATCATTGTTATGTTTTCTTGTTCATTGGTCGAATATGCTTATCTTAGTGTAAATCTACAATAATTATATAATGACATATACACAATTATATTTGTAATAGATACATTATTATTATAAAAGTATTTAAATGTTGTCGTACATTAATTTAATATTGTTACAGTCTTGTAAAAAATAGCGATCGGATTATAGTTGTAAATTTTTGATTTTATAAATATTTTAATTTTACTTTCCTTGTTGTATTCTTAGTTGTATTGATCACATAATTTTAATATCATACTTTATAGTCAACTAGCCAGCCGTGCTTTGCACGGGTGCAATGTACTGATGTGGCGACATGGCAAACACGAGATTTCTGTGTTATATCTATGTTAAATATTAATGTTTTATACACATAAACTTTCTGGAATAAATTCTCTAAATGATAGTGAAAACCGCTTCAAAATCCGTTGGGTAGTTAAGAAGAAGAACGCGGTCACGAAAAGTGAATTTGTTGTATGCTATGTATTGATATTGAAGAGAATACAAAGATAAGATACACTGTGGATATACAGATGAACTAAAAGTGATTTATGTCAATATTTATTTTAGGTGTAGTTAAATCTAACTGCACTGGAAATAGTTATTAAAGAGGAAGGTAAAACTAAGCAAACAAACAAAGAACAGGAATATAACACGTTAAGGACGTATATTTGTGCGTTGATGCATCAAATCCTCTTCGAAGACATAAGAATGGTTTCTGTTTTAAAATCTCGGGATTGCAAGCTCTCAAAATACTCCTGCATTCATGCAATAATTTTCAGTCGAATAAAATCCATGAAATAGACCTATTTCTATACTTATAAAATATTTTAGTTCTTTCTAAAATAAATTTATTATTATTTCATGTACTATATCTTTACAATACTAAGTACCTACATGTCAAATACGTTTTAGGATATAAAAATAAGTTAGTTGCCTTATTATTACGATAATTACAAAACACTACATGTTGCACTCAGCTTTGAATATCAATATCACAGACAATTTTTATCAAATTGTATCAAACCGTGTGTATCTAATACTTTTCGTTTGCCTTCGTTTGGTTAGTCTTAATCTACATACTTACAAATCTATAAGCAAATTTATACCAAATATTTGACCGGTTACACCAATTGCATATAAATTGTTCGACAAAGCCATTCACGGAGCTACCCACTTTATTATTATTTAAAAATATATATTTTTAGCAGGCTATTCTAATTATACTCGGATTTACATTAATTTCAGTAATTCATAAATGCAATTTAACAATACTTTTTTATAAAGTTTAATGATGTAATACAAATGTAAAAATACGTGTTTGGACATAACGTTAAATACAAGTTGCCAAAATACACATTTTCAATATACACTCCAAAAATATTTAACAAAATACATTTTATGACTTTTGTCTAAGCAATATCAATTTTAATAACATATATTTTATTTATCTTTCCATCCACTTTTAGTATACATATCCTTTAGTTAGATTGTATGACATTGATATTATATTGGTGAAGATAAGCCACGGCAGGCTTAATCGGAATAGCGAGTAGTTTTTTTATTTCAACTTTACTCATCAGTTTTGGCAGATTAGTTTATGATGGCAGTTTATTTCTTACCTTCATATTGTTACTTAGATTGGTTATTTATAGGTCCGTGATTCATGGATGAATTTCGTGGCAGCTGCTCTCTTTTGGAATGTGGCAATATTTTTTCTTTCTACATACTCCCTAAATTCGCTTGCTAGTTTGCTTGTCTGATTTTCAATTGTTTCTGCCGAGAGACACGCCCTAAAGTCATGTCTGACCGACATGACTATCGTTTTAAAATTCTGAGCTCTCGTTGTAGTAAAGGAGAAAGTAGGTATATAATGAATACTCCGTCCGAACCACGTAATGAGAGAGGTGCTGCGTATAGCAAGGAAATCGTTTACTGTCTAGACATTTGCGCGTCACCTCACGGTAATTTCTGGCGTCTCCTTTGTTTCACCTGGTCACATGGATATATACAATATTACATGCATGTTGTTCTTTCCTCAGCGATTGGATATTTGACAGTCCACCTCAAATGTGCTTCTAACTGCTAATTCAAATGCGTGATTAATCTTGGTAATGGATGAGGTTTCTTAAAATTAACCATACACTATGATTTCAAGATGATTGACGCCTCATGATTGTACAAGGTATCTACGTAAAGAGCAGATCTTCGTAACACGTAAATCATCTGCAAATGCTTACAATTCTTACAGACTTCCCTACGATTAACAGCTACACGGTGAACTACCTTGATGAGTATATTGGCAGCACCTTTAAATACGAGCTGGCATTATTGTAAGTGGTCCTTAACCGAAGTCTAGTAGGTATATTCATCATCTAGTTACTAATAGTGGAAAGAGAGCACGTAATACATTAAAAACTCCTTACAACTTTACATTCAACGCTCCATACAACTAGTGGTACCTAGCAGATACATGATGGAGTAGATTTGGCGAAGCCATTAAAGTGGAGCTGGCAATTGTTCATGTAAAACGGTCCTAACCAATCCCAATTACAATCACCGTGTACCAAGTAGGTAGCTACGAATAGTAGAGATCCTGGACACGATATGCATTCCTTAATACAATCCTTGCGGTCAAACCACCATTCGATTAGTGCTGGCAGGTATAAGGTGGAGTAGATTTATGCCCTTAGCAGCGCCTTTAGGTACAAAGTGGCAATTGTTAGTGCATAACGGCGCTTTACATTTTACGATACACATAGCATCAGTTCGTTTTCCTATAGGCGTTCAGTGTCCTAAAACATGTTTACCAAACCCTATTGTTATCTGCGTGTACCAAGTACCTACAAAGAGATGAGACCTTCGGAGCAGTAACAACTCTTTACAAACAGTACAACTTGTATACGATTAGTGGTAGCTATCCACATGGTGGAGTAGATTTGGCAACGCCTTTAAACACGAGCTGGCAATTGTTAATTTAAAACAAACATCGTGTAACAAGTAGGTAACTACTAATAGGGGAGGCCTTCAGAATACGTTATGCATTCCTTTATACAATCAATACGGTCAAACCACCATATGATTAGTGGTCGCAGCTACATGGTGGAATAGATGTCAGGTGTGTAAGCAAGCGCCTGCTGGTCGTGCACGAGGTCGCAGCAGGCGCAGCGCAGTCAGCGTGGCGGGCGGCGCGTCACCCTCAACAGCACTGGCCCGGCGCGCACGTCCTTGAACAGACGGATCGCCTCCCCGTGGGTCAGACCAGCCGTGCAGCGACCGTTTACTGACAGGATTTCGTCACCTGGAGATTAAACACAGTCAAAATTATAACCCTACTATTGAAAAAAAAAGGCCAAAGTAACCTATTAATAGCACTCTCACATTGGCTAGTTATGTTAAAGTCCTACTAATACGGGGCAAGCCTATTGCCATCAACCGAGCACAAATCCATCGGGCTGCTACTGAGAAATTCCAGGTGGAAAACCCCAATAACACTGCCTAACCTGGTAATCGAACCTAGGACCTCATGCTCAGCTGTAGCGCTTGTGACCACTACACCAAATAAATAAGTACATTAAAACTGCATGTTTTAGATAGTCTGAAAGTCGAGTTTTAACGCTTCTGCCTTAGTGCTAAAGTCCCAAAGACGCACCATACAGAAGCAACAGTTTGATCTTAAAAAAATCATCCGTTACTTTATAAATCACAGTCTGTAATAACTTTCCTGATAAGGATGATAATAGCCATTCCTACACATTTTTTAAGTGCAGAAAACGATTTAATTATGTCTAAGACATTACCCCAATTTCACAGTCCTTTTCTGAGCGCGGACTCCATAAATGATGAATCAAGATAATTATGCCGGTCATTCGACTGTATTAAAACGTTTTAATTCATATTCGGTCAATTACTTTTAATAGCGTTTAAAAAGTATGGAACATTATAGGGTTCCACGACGAATTGCATTTAGTCCGTTTTTGTTTTAACCAAAATTACTGTAATAATAAATATCATGAAAAATTATCGAAAATTAACTCCGTTTAAATCTAGCCAATAACATCGGAGATATAGCACAAAATGTAAAGCAAAGTCACAAACGCTACTCAAAAAATTCAAATTAAATAACATGAAAAATATTAAAGATTTATCATAACCATGAAAATGTATCGAAAATTAAAGTTTATAATTTTTCATGAATATTTATAAAAATACGGCGGTCACATGCCCATGGGCGGGTACTGTATGTACTACTAATTCTCCGTCATAGGACTTTAGTTTTGAAAAACCTTCCAGTAAATAAATGATTTTGATTTTGTGAAAATATTAAAATTGTGAGTAGACCAGATTAGTTTCCATGGCCCTATCCTAAATCTCAGCTCAACCTATGTGAGTGCTAATATTTCAACGAAAAGATGAAAGTATCCAAAGCCAAATATCCTTTCAAGAAACTGGAAATAAAATAAACATGTTATCTGTATTTTCTGTTTGAAGACAAACGTGTTTTTGATGTTTTTAAGTGTAAATGAACACTCGGGACACATTAAAAACACGTTTGTCCTCTTTCTTTACGACATGAGTATTAAAATTGTACGTTTTAGCTAGTACCTACCTAAGTTTCCAGCACATACTTTATAGTATATTTGTCGAATTTTTTGGAAATATAGCCCATTAAATGTGAAAACTTACAGCCTCTTAGAATGCTCATAATAACTAGGAAATCGAACGTTTAACACTTGCATCGTAATTTGTGTTTTTTTTTTATTTGAAGGTAGTACCTTCGCATTCTACAAGGGCGATCTAATTGCCACGTACCAGTGCTAATTAGCAGGGCCGTTTGCTCAACTGAACATAACCTTAAATTGATATAGGTGTAAGTAACAGTTAGGTAATATAACATGCAGCTGTCGTGCAACAGTCGCCGAGGAATTTTCTGCACCTTTCTATGAAGTATAATAATGATGGACGGCTGGCTTATATAAAGGTCACGACTTGTTTTGACGAACCAATTTTTGTTTTTAAATGGGAACTTGATGGGTTTACTAATGAACGTAACATTTAAGTAACGATTCCATCCTTAGAAGCTTATTATTAAAAAAACATATTCAGAAACAAACCATCAACGTAACTCAGGCTTTTTTTTTTTTTTTTTTTTTTTTTTTTTTTTTTTTTTTTTTTTTTTTTTTTTTTTTTGGATGGGAAATTATCAAATAACTTCTCCCGCTCTGGGTGGAGCGGGAGGGCGTGTCAGACTTTTACTGACTAAAACCCACCCGTGTTCCTTCCGTTGCCTGTGTGCCGAGGTCGCGATATCCCTTTCAGACAAACCCGCGACCCCGGCAGGCATTGGCCCTTCCGGACCCCGTCAGTTGGTGCTGACATCTCTTTGAGGCGCGCGTGGAACACAACGCGCCGTCGACCCGGGCCTGGTCCCTATCGGACGGCGAGCTACCCATTGCTCACCGTCCGCAAGCCCGCGCCTACGGTGGCAACGTAACTCAGGCTAACGCACCTTTTTGGTTTACATTAGATTGATTGATTGCAATCGACGGCCCATAAATCACAAATAGGGTCATGAGGCGTCTGATAACCAAAGGTAAACAATAGTAAGCGTTTAAATCTGTGTCAAGTAAATATTAATATAGTTGTAAATATAAAACGTACCTTCTCTGAGAGCAGATTCAGCTGCCTGGCCATTATTGAAAATGGTTTTGACAAAAATGCCCATGTCTCCGCGCGGCGAGTCCCGCCCACCCACGATGCTGAACCCGAGACCTTTCCCGCCGGCTGACTTTGTAAACCGCACCTGCAATATTATTAAAGGCCACCTTGATAACATGACACTTACAAATTACAAGGATATTAAGAATTTTGTTCACGACAACGAAAGTCATCTATAATGTAGTTCATACCTCAAAAGTGTGTGTATCTCGAGGTTCAGGAGCTGGCGGTCGCTTTCCCGTCTGTGTAGACGCAGGCGGCGCGGGAGGCGGCCGCGCAGATCGGGGAGTTGCACTCACACGTAACTCTGCCACACCATTCCTCAACTGGTGCATCGGCTCCTGCCGTGATTGAACCCGTGGCAATCTATAGGGCTCTTCCCATAACCTCTGAGAAGCTTCACACGTAAGCCGATTGTATCCATTTCTGTACGGGACATCTAATTCCACATTTTCACTATAGGGTCGCCGACTTCTACCCTCGGAACTATTCTTCCTTCTTTCAGGAACATAAGCATAGTCAACCACATCTCGAGTTTCGTCTTCTTGACTTATGAGAGGTGTGCGGTCTCTTTGTGCTGCAGCTTCCTTAGCTGCTCTGTAAACGTTAGGTGAACTACATCGCCTGCGTATTGACTGCGCCGACTGGCGCGGTGGTGACGGTGACGGTGGATGACGTGTCGCTGTAGGACTAGGAACGTAGAAAGTGGATGGCTGTTGTGGTGGTGGTGCCAGGACGTCGTGTGCGGATAGTGCTCGCCGCCGAAGTCCACCGCCAAGCTTTCCTAAAGCACGAAGCAAATCTGGAGCACCACTTGTAACACGAAGTGAAGCTGTAGTGTAAACTTTCCCACGATGTCGGAATGATAACTTAGAAGGCGGTGCAGGGGAACAATGCGGCGGCGGCCTCGGTGGAGAAGGTGAGCAGCGCACTGGACTTGGCTCTCGGTTCCCAGAGCCAGGCCGTAATCGTGAACACCGGCGACGAAGTTTTCGCCATCTTTGTGACAAGTTAGCGTTCCATCCTTCTTCTGAAAAGTCAATAGTACATTCGTTATAAACTTCTTTTAACTGCTATATGTGGACTGAATAGTGTTAATTCTGTGTGAGCGCCGTGTGTTACAGAGGTTTTTGGACACCTTAGCTATTCATAAAAGTAATAAAGAGTACACAAGCTCAAGATGAAGATGTTAGATTTGACTTCCAATTACTTACATCCTCAAGAATAGTCTTGAGGATGTAAGTAGTTGGAAGTCAAATCTAACATCTTCCAGTTAATGTTCTAAATAAACTTATGTAAACGACAGTAACGACATATATGGTGTTATGACACATAAGGAAGTTACCTTTCTTGTTGGTGTCGGCGTCGGAGGCGTAGTCGTGTGCGCGCGGGGGCGGCGCGGGTGGCGACGCGGGCGCAGCGAAGCTGTGGCGCAGCGGCGTCATGCGCAGCAGCCGGGGACGGTCGCCGCCGCCACCGCGGGAACCCCACGCAGGGGCGCCCATTGTCATCTAACCCCTGAAAAAAAGATGCAGGAAATTGTTTAATAAATCTGTAACCATAGATATCTACATACATACTTTAAAATAGGTTTAAAACAATTTTTTTTTGCTTTTCAGCTACATCTTTTCATTTACGTTAAATGGTATGTTAATTTTTACTATTAAAATGGTGTGAAGTCGGACTATAAATTGTTTGGTTAATTTACATCTATTTCCTTTCCCAATGCTCATTAAAGTTTCATTACTAAACGGTAAGTGTAAAGTATTTTATTAGGACAAATTGTAAAAGGCGAAGCCCAATAAGATTCCATTGCGGAGTCGTGGACAAAGTAGGTTGATGGGTACTCATAGTCGTGATTACTGTAGTTGGACTTAATAAACTCGAGCCATCACGCACCGCTAAATATAGTAAGTAACCACTTGTGCTTATTAGAAGCTTGATATAATTAGATGTGACTCTATGCCTACTTACATCATAAGAGGGATTTCAGCTTAACAGGCATGTGCCCGTATGAATTAAAAGTTTAAATATGTTTTAAAACTGGTAGCGTTTGAGGATTATAGAGGCATACACATTGACCACGGGGCCTCCCACACGGCGTGGGTTTAGGTCGGCAAACAACGACGTCCGGTCACCGGAGCCCTGTCGCATAACTTCAACAATTATGTCTAGTCGTGACCTACATAGTTAGTAAAATATGCGTTACCCGCGACTAGGCTGCGCCGAAACCAAGGGCCATGTCACGATTTTCTGTCCTTCAGAATAATATATTTCGTACATTCATCTAGGCGTTGAACAATTTACACAATTGATGATCAAGCTACGATGTTTTTGTTTTATAGGATTGGAGTGTGAAACATGGGAACTGCCTATTAAGTTTTAGTTCTAATAATACACGCCTTACTCATACCTTCCACATCTTAATTATAGACTCACATTAAGCCGTTTACTATCTTAGACAGATGTTATTGTAATTAGAATCAAACCCAAACAACGTTTCGTCTGACTTAAGTAGGAGCTGCGGAGCGGTACCTCTTGCGGATATCCGCTCCGCCAGACTCACCCACCACTCATACTAAATAGTTGAGGCGCACTTGATGCACTTTATGCCTTCTATCGTTTTTTAGGGTTCCGTAGTAAACCAGGAACCTTTACAGTTTCGCCATGTCCGTCTGTCTGTCCACGGCTTAGCTCAGAGACGGTTAGTACTAGAAAGCTGTAATTTGGCATATGTATACAATACATATTAATCATGCCGACAAAGTGATAAAATAAAATCAAGAATATTTTTTTTTTTAGGGTACCTACGTCCCCTATATGTAAAGTGGGGATGTGTTTTTCCTCATCTACCCCATGTTGTGGGGTATCGTTAGAAAGGTTATTCAAAAATATTGGGAGTTTGTGAATACCATTTTTGGATTCAGGGATCCGTTTGCTTTTCACTGAACTTTTTTGTTAGAGTCAAGTGTCCCCCCCCCACGACAGCTAAATGGTTGTACTTGGATTTGTGAAAAAAATCACAGCAGTAGTATATATAACGAAATTAAAAGGAAAACTATTGGAGCTAAGGGGTATCGTTAGAAAGGTTATTCAAAAATATTGGGAGTTTGTGAATACCATTTTTGGATTCAGGGATCCGTTTGCTTTTCACTGAACTTTTTTGTTAGAGTCAAGTGTCCCCCCCCCACGTCAGCTAAATGGTTGTACTTGGATTTGTGAAAAAAATCACAGCAGTAGTATATATAACGAAATTAAAAGGAAAACTATTGGAGCTAAGTAGGCTGTACAGGTTAACGAGTAATAATCAACCAACTTAAATTTGCAGTTTGAAAAACATGATCTCCCATACATTCCGTATGGGAAAACATGTGTTTCAACTACAATGTTAAGTTTGTGCTTGGGATAAATTCATCCCAACTACGGAACCCTTCATTGTGCGTGGTCTGACACGTACTTGGCCGGTTTTTTTTAATGACCGTGTGGTAATTATAATTTATAACCGCTTATTTGATGCCTGGCTGAACAGAGCTCGCGTGCGCTACGTTGTTTAACGACTAGTTATGATTTGTGTCCAGAGTGTGCACTGTGCAGTAAAATTGTTAGTGTACCGACTATTCTTGTTACACCGACTGTGGTATTGAAGGAACGTAGTAAAGGAATTATTTGTCGATATATCAGAACAAGGAGTTCCTCTAGTGTAACAGGGTCTCTATTTCTGAACATGCAAGCTCAACTAGGCCGATACTGTCCCACAGAGAGGAATATTTGCTTTTGAGGAAACGTGCAAATTTTACAAAGCCATTTTATCCTCAGTCTGAGTACTACACAAGAATGGTAGAGCCAAAGTATAAATAGTAACAGTATTATGTGTTCATAGAAAACGGCCGAAACGACGCGCTTTGAAATCTCAGTGTATATCAGTATGCAACAGTAAGTATCGAGTGAGCGGCAGTTACGCACGGACACAGAAGGTTTATCTGCCAAACGGCCGTAGGTAATTCTTTCAAGGTCACTGCCGAGAAATAGTACTGTTACTTTATTATACTGTAGTAGAGCTTAGTTACTTTCAAGTTAAAGTATATAATAATATAAGGATATACTTAAGGGAACGTTTGTGGAGAGCAGGATAATATTAATCTCAGGGGATGTGTAGACTTGTAGACACCGTAAGTAATTAAATTCCGGGATTCTGATCCCAAGGGTGAACTTTACGACCGATAAAGGGCTCTGTGGTCGGACAAAAAACAAGGGGACGGTATTTATATTGAGTTTGACCAGCTCTTTGAAATGGAGTCTAATTCAGAATATCAAATGAACAATGGCGTACGTAACTGTTGTTCCATTCATGAGTTTAAGATATCTCGAATTACAATACAAAACATATTATTGTATTATATTTCAATGACTAATACAAGTTTTTTACAGTAATAATGAATTAATTAAACTGCGCTAATCTCAAATTCAAGACTGACGTACCTAAATATTTATTTACTGGGTGACCCTCAAGCACGTCAATTAGCACGTTAATTAGTTGTTTATCAGGGCTTTACCGGTTAAGAGAATGATTCATTATGTTCTCCGTAATACAAGGCTATTTCGTTTTAAATACTTGACAACTTGTTGTATGTGTCACACGAAACTGTGAAATTGTGTTTACAAACAGATCCGGACATCATTTGCTAGTAATGGTACCTACTTTGATGGTGACCTGTCAATACCGAACTAAAAGCGTTGTACAGTACACTAAAGTACAGTTTTGTTGTACAAAACAATATCAGCCGACTAGTTTATCTAGTTAGGTACAGTGGAGGAAATTGGCGTTAATTTTGCCGGCGCAGTACCGTTGTGAGCCGAATTTGGCAGCGCTTGCGCCGTGTCGCTGGTCACTGATCTTCCGGTGACTCGCTCTACTGTCATTGCCAGTTACGGAAGTGGCAGCATTTACATTTCCCCTTATTAATAAAAAATATTCTTGTTAATCAGCGTGTTTAAAGCGATAATAATGGCGCTGGCGCCTCTATATACGAGTATCTGACATGGTTAAAGAGACATCAATGGAACCGCTTTGAAATCGTAACAGGTTACTCCCACGCTTTTGTTACGTGGTGTTTGGGATACTTTTAATTATAAAACCAGCCACGGTCTCGTTCGACGACAATTAGTATAGATCTATTAAATCTAAGCTTTCCTTTGTGCGCTATTAGTTGACGGCGTGATGCAATTTTTTATACGGAATAATAAACAAATTACAACATATTATATAAACAGAACTTAGTCACCTTCTAATACTAATAACAAATAGTTTGCAAAACGGCAAACAACGTGGTTAATGTAGTCATCCTTTACTATAATACTGCTATTATTTTAATAACATACGATTGTTCAACATCAACACAACCCTTGGCTCAAGGGAGTCAAAATTTCTATAGTAATTTCATGCAACTTTATAACACATTGCAACTTTTAAAACATTCAGCTTCTGCAATAAAAACACATAATCATTATGAGCCCTTGTTCCTAAATGAGTACGTGACAAAATCAAAAGCAGAATTCGTAGCATCAGCAGATGGGTGAGACCGGGGACGGGGCGCCTCAATTGTTCCCTTGCGGCCCTTCTTTGAACTCTCAAGTGGACCGCCATTAAAGCCTGAATCCATTAGTTGTTCATTCCACGGGAGTTTAAGTGTTCTCAACCGTTTCAATGCGATGTGCGAACCGGCAAAGTAACAGTCCCTATCCGTTATCAGGAGATCGCTTCAAGCTAGACAGCTCGCTAATCAATTAAAAAGTTAAGATTTTGATGAAACTACAGTTTCAAAATCATTTGCATTCAGTATTTTTCATTTGCCCAGAATGCCTGAAAATTGTGGTTATCATATTCTCGTTATGCTATTAGTATTTAAAATGTAATAGATTAGTATCGCGGTTGACCATCAAGGTTAAGAACATAACGCAAACCTGATATCGTTATACTTTTATTATTAGTTATAGTTCTGTAATTTGTACTAGACCTAGATTATCAACTTATTGGCTGAGACAAGTCACTCGGCCGTACAATATTGTTGTTGGAATTTATGGCTAATATAACGTAACTGTTTGGTGGTTGCGCCCACACTTATTAACCAAACTAAGATTTATGCGTAACTACGAGAGCGATAGTGGCACAATAGGCCCTTAGGAATGTGACCCGCGTTTTGTTCGTTACCTACATCAGCGTCGCCCCTTTCATATAATCAATTCATAGTATGAAGGACCATGTAATAATAATACTTATAAAACCCATATTTAAAAGGTGTGAATCAACGATTATTTTATAAATTACTAGGTGTTGCCCGCGACTTCTTCTGCGGACCAGAATGAAAAGTATGTCGCGTTTTAAACCATAAATGAATACATATAGGTTGTACATGCATTACTATTATTTAAAGCGAGATTTAAATGGTTTGACTATTGCGTGCGGATGTATTGACATGGTATCTTTTACTAATCCTTTCATGGGGGATATAATAAAAGCTATGGGTATACTTACCGCTTTATGTAATAAGTAGCTGCGCCCCGCGGTTTCATTCGCATAATTCTCGATTCCATAAGAATATCGGGATAAAAAGTATCCTATGTCCTTATCCAGGTCATGGTCTACCAATGTGCCAAATTTCATCCAAATCCGTTCAACCGTTTTAGCGTGAATGCGTAACAAACAAACACACTGACTTACGCATTTATAATATTGGGTTCCCACCTATGAAATTAGCGTTTTTTTTCTCACAAATAGAGAAACACGTCACTTCTATGATTTAAAATATTCATCCATTGCTTGGTATTATATCGAATAATGACCATCTTAGACAGCTACCAATAGTAAAAAAAACCTTATTACTTATAGTTTTCTAAACATAAAAAAATACCTTAAAAATGACTCCTCATTTTGTTAGCAGAAATGACCACTATTTGTTTTAACTTAGCCAAAACTTATTTTTGTCGCTTAGTGGCATATTACGTTATCTTAGTTTTTAAACATTAGTGCATAAAAGTTTTAAAACATTAGTGTTCATGGTTGTTATATAAATTAAGAAAATGTTAGTATGAAAAATGCCACTTCTTTAAAATTCTTCATACAAAACGCTGATTATGAAATCAGCGTTTTGTTGCAACGTTGAACTTATATTAGGTCCCCACCTATGAAGGTGGGGACCTCATATAAGTTAGGATATTGCCTGCGTCCCAAGAGATAGTTAACTAATGATAGTTAGTACCTACTTGTATAGTGCTAAAAACTTGCGATTATTTCGATTCAGACTTAGACAGAAAAATAAAAGCCGTGGAGGCGTTTTGGTTTAATTTTCCAATCTTTACCGATAAGCGTTAATAAAATCTACATAGGTATAAAAGCCTCCAAGTTCTTACACGTTTTTCTACCATAATAATGTTTGGTTGAAACTAGAAACATGAAATTATTATACTGAGTATTTTCCTCATAAATGGGTATTAGAAAACATATTTTTTACTGGAAATATAGGTTTACCACAAAATAAACTAGACAAGCTCTCAAAATAAACGTAGGTATGAAAATGATGTCATAAACGCAACTAACAGAAAAACAATAAGACAAAACGACGCTGGTGATCACTGCGCTGTTTCAAAAGAATAACCTTTTCAAGCAGTTTATAGCGTTATTTGTAATTTGTATGAACAAGTAGGCCGGCTACGGTATTGCAATACGGTGGATCTGTTGTTCGCAGTAACATTGTTTGCACGGGAATTAAGAATCTACCCGCGCTCTACATCTCAGCTCATCGAATGAATCTGGGAAATTGCTTCTCGCTCTTTCTATTATGATGTTCATCATTATTACTATTATATTTTTTTCTCAGGAGAAATCGGTTGCTCTGATTTCATTGTTGTACAAGTAAGCCTTCAAATCATGTTCCGCACAATAGAATCGGAACAAATGTACACAAATTAAACACTTACCGTAACCGGTTCTAATTATAATATCTTGAATATTCATTGTTTGTGGAATAGGTATGCGAAGTATTCATAAAGATTTGTATTTATAATTTTATACCTATTCTGAAGTAATTTGTGGAGTTCATGAAATAGAAAGAACAATAAGAGCGTGTGAAAATATTCAAAAAATCCTTTTGACTGATGAGTCTGACGTCATCAAGTTAGTATGCGCTAATGCAGTACCTAATGCTTTGAAATTATTCCAACAATTTAAAAAACTGTGGTCATTGACTCTTTGACTTCCTAGGTGATTGATTAGGTATCACACGAAAATATAACCGACGATAATGCCTTTTGTATATCAGTTAATTCTTATTATCTCTTTGCAAAAGAAGGTGTATTGTAACTCATGTTTAAAATTTTCTTCATTCATAGAAAATTAAAAAATATAAGTGAAAAAGTGTGCCTTTCTATCTTTTTTGTGTGTCTGTCACATATTTAATGTATTCACAGTATTCTACATGACAATGGACATGAGCTGAAATGTATGAACTTCCTAATATGACACACTCAGTGAATGGAAACCGCGTCATTAAAATAACAAATAAGCTAAATCTAAAATGCAGACTCGAATACTAACCACGGTATGGGCCATGATTCGTTTCTAGTCATAGATTAACAAAATACTTAATGTATTGGTACTTTATTGATAAACACACGAAATAATAACATGTATGCGATGTCTGCAGGATTTTCCTGAAATACAATAGTTTTCCTAAAAGTTACCCTGAGATCAACTACTTAAATGCTGTCAAAAGTCTACTTTGATATGTAAAATGAACTTTGATTTCTATTTTCCAGCATACATATACTTTCCGCTTCTCCAGATAAACATGAATGGAAAAGCAAACATCAATATATTTTTATTGGAAATGTGAAACTGTTTTTATAAATACGTAGGTTGTGCTCATATAGTATGTCAGTTCGTTTCAAGTTTCAATTGATGGATGACTGACGGCCGCAATTTTCGCCGCCAGTAACGATGCCGTATGTAGGACATCGTACAGGGTTTCGCAAGAGTAAAAGCGCAGTAAAAGTAAATTTATATAAACAGGTGAACTCGTGTGTGTTATGTTTTTAAACACTGCTGTTTTAAGTCAGAAATATTTTTTTAAACATAATTTGTTGCACGCCTAATTTCGAGTTTGTAAACTGTAGATTTTTATATTAAATGTAGTCTTATTGCGGATTTTTTTTTAATGGAAACACGTATTGTTTTAAGTTAATAGGTAGCCAGAACTAAAACTAGATAAGATTGTCGTAAGTTTCAACATTTTTAGAAAGCTAGTGGAGTTTTTTGTTATTAAAATTAATCAATTGTGTTACGTTACGCTGTGACGAGCAATGTTCATTTGAGATTACTTTTAATAAGATTTTCTTTGTTTAGACATTTCTTAAAAAAATGACAGGGTAACATGAGTAGAAAATGTCATGGTGTATAGTTACCATTCGCTACATGACATTCCCACAAACAATCTATGAAGATAGTATTTTTTTAATCTCCAAATGGATTTTATTATTCATTAACATAGACGTATAGAGTGTAGGTACTTATTAATTAGGCGTTGTATATTTAACAAAAATGTATAAAAAACTGTACCTAGATAACGTTCTTTCGTCATCAGTTGCCAGTAAAGTCTTAATGAAGATATAATTACTATTTCCATATCTACAATTGTTATCTCTTCGAGCTGTAATTGGTCCATGAGAGCCCTACTTACATGTAGCTTCGTTAATCAAAGACGTCATTGTCTAGATTATCGGCGTGGGAGACCCGGAATATACGACGATGTGTTTATCATACTGGACTGTACCTACCTACTATATCGTAGGTACATTACACTCGTATCAGCCGCCAATAATCTCGTGTGAGTTTTATGTTGTAACTTATAGGGAAAACGCAATTTCAATCTGACTAGTCTTTTCCCAACTATGTTGGGGTCGGCTTCCAGTATAACCGGATGCAGCTGGATAACAGTATTTTACATGGAGCGACTGCCTATCTGACCTCCACAACCCTGTAACTGAGTAATACGATACCCCTTGGTAGGTAAGACTGGTTGACAAACTTTCGGGCTTCTGACGACCCGTAACGACTGCCAAAGATCCACGAATGACAGCCGGGGCCAACAGCTGAACGTGCTATCCGAGGCATGGAGGAGTTTCGGTATATAAAGATGATCACCCATCCACAGACCCCGGCAAGCGTAACTTAACCTGATGGATAGACCCGTGCGGCAGTTATTACTTTGCCACGAGCTCCTCAGCAAGGGATAAAAAAATAAAAGCTATTAGACACTTTTTATCTTAGTAGTAATGGGTAAGTAGGTACCTACAGGATATTACGTGGACATATTGATTTTGTTTTTGTAAAGTATGTTTATAATATTCTGTTGCTTAGAAAACAGGAAAGCACAATAATAATATTGCCGTTTTTCATGTAGTATACTGATACTAAAAATCGAGTATCGACAATCCCTAAGGTTGCCAACTAAGTATTTAACATAGGTAGGTACTGACCTACCTATGTTAAATACTTAGTTGGCAACCTTAGGGATTGTCGATACTCGATTTTATCTTCTCAGTCTTGTTTTCATTTTGACCTTAGGTATTTATAATTTTGACTTCAATGATTTTCTTCTTTCATTGTGGTTTTAATGGCATTGTAATAGGAAAATTCGATGTGATTCGACAAATTTTATGGAACGAATGGATTACCTGTTAACAATGATGAAAAATTATTCTCGCATTCCTAAACACAAAACCAATATAAATAGAAGAAGGTTTTCTTTTCTTAATTTTTGCATATTGTTTTTCGATGAATGAAAAATGACGTAGGTATATTCGTGTTTAACCTTATTACGTAGGTACCTATTGATCCCAGCTTGTTTTGTACGTAACTGCCCAGTTAGATACTATGTTTACATTTTCCTGGACCACGTAATTGTATGCGTAGGAGTACAGAGTCCTTACTGAAGGTTATTTTGTATCGGAACCGTTTGGAATCAGCCTTCAAAAGGCAGTTAGTTTTCTTTTGTTGTTAACTTGTTGTTTGTTTAACAAATATAATGTTGACTAACAATTACCACAGAGGAACCGACTTATTCAGTCATTGTGTACATAAAGCTAAAACAATAATAGTCATGATGCTATTGCGGTTAGGGAGTGATCACTAGTTTATTGAATGAACGTCTCATAACAAGTACCTACTAATACTTACAGATGCGCGTGACTACAGATGCTTCGAAAGGTTAGAAACGTTAAAATTCATGTCAGAATAATAAAGCCCGTCAAATGTTGCACACTGCACTCTCGGCGATTGGTATAGATCAAGGACTTTCGAAATATGGAAGTAACGATCCAATGATTTGATTGCTTGGATTCCAATTAATGCAAAATATCTCTATTGTCTGTTGTTAAGTAATTTTGTAGCTATCATAGTGATCTTCCTGATATCTAAAAATAATAAAAAGAAATGGGGTAGAGTTTCAGAGTTTCAGCTGCATATCAATCGATTTTAATTGACGTTAGTTAAGAGACACACTTTCTTTGTCGTTGTTGTCTTGATACCGATTTTGCACCCACGTTATGTTCAGATTTTGCTATACGATGCTCTCTACAGTAAAAGATTCAGTGGATTTCATTGAAGTGAAGACTTAAAAGAGCAATTTATTAAGTAGCCACCTTTTGAATTTGTTACTAATCCTTTAGCCCACACTCGCTGGCTATGATTGGTGAATCTTGTTTGTCCACGATAATAAACCCGGTTTCCATTTTAGGTGATGCAGATTCAATAACGGCCGATAAAAAGATGCAATGTTTTTATTTTTAAATAAATTTGAAATACATCCGTGTTGGTTAATCGTTGTAACGGTTTTAAACACATATAGGTAAGTATTGTATTATTTGTATTCGATTATTCAGCGACTACAGATTTCGCCTATGGATCCTTTTAGATCGTCGTTCATTCAACATTGCTTAATAAATACGTATGTTTTGAAGATATTTCATTTCAGTTTTTTCATGATATTCCAAGTAAGGAATACTTAATCACTAAAATTGTTAAAAACTTGATTAGACACAGTCAGGAGCGATCATGTGACCTATTATGATCCTCAAGAGAGCCCAGCTGTTCACAATGCAGGCTGCCAAACTAATGGCTTTAATCTCCTATATCATTTGCACAACAATATCATCTAAATACCTCCAAGAGATTAATCGCTCTAATGGATTGATGCAAGTCACAATAAGAACCGCAACATGCATACGGTATAGGTAATGAAAGAGGGTGCGGGATGAATGCACGGCGCTGACGGTGCACAATTAACACTACCATCTAATCAAGAGAGAATAAATCTTATTTCCTCGCAATAAGGGCTTTGAAAACTGTATACAATTTTTGGTATGTTAGTCTGCTGGAGTGTGGCGGGCGAGGGTTCAAACTATGAGGGAGCGTAGAAAAGCAACGAACGATACGTTATTTTTTGTGCAAATATTTTTCAAGCATTTATTTATCTTTTTCCGGGTGACTGAACATATTCAATATTGAATTAGAAATAACAAAGAAACTGAATTTGTTCACATTTTATGGAAAATAAATAAAATACATTCTAATAAAGTAGTTTTCAGTAGATATAATGTTACTTGAATAATTTAGTACACACATCTACAATAACTTTATTTTTTTTGAGTCAAAAGAAGATTAAATTAAAATATATCAACCAATAAAAACAACGGTTACTTTTATAATTGCAAACATTTATAGTATAAAATACCACATGACCCACAAATCAAATTGCTGTATTGGTAACTCAGGAACACAGGTTCAATTTGGCTTATAAGAAATTGAATGAAGTAATAAGCTTTATCAATTACATATGTAAACACAACTTAAACAACAAACTATTTGAAACAAACAAATAAAAATAACGCTTACCTTAAAAAGTATAGCTGAATTTATCCAAATTGTGTACGTCCGGTGGGCACGTTAATTTTGAAAACGATACCATGGCGGTTACTAAACTTGAAAATTAATTACCATACACTGTCTGCACAGACACTGCAATAATGCACTCGATTGTACCAAGATATCGATCGTGACGTAACGAAAATGCACACGATCACAAGCCGGTACGCGCGCTGCACTGTCGCACGTTCGTCTAAAGCGAATGTCGAATTAATACTAACATAACCTCAAATTTACGCGCGCCGCTCGAGAAATTGTTTATGCTGTCTGTACACCCATAAATGGGGTTCAGATGTGAAGAAGAAGGAAATACGACGAATCCCATGAGAGACAAAGAGAGAATGTCGACAAAGGTGTATTATGATGGGGGAGCTGACTATACTACGATAGCGTTTCTCGTTAACGGCGGCGTCCTTTACTATTTCAAATAAAAACAATACTTTTACACTTCATCTTAGTCCAAAAGGCAGGTGTTTTCTGAAGAGATATTTATTTAATTAAAACAACGGCATAGTTGAAATCTAGATTGCCAATCAAGTTATAAACGTTATAATTAGTAAACACGAATCTGACAACGCGTCCTACATTCACAATAATATCTTGACGACAACACACCTATATTGATAACATGCGATATCGGTGAATGAATACCACCATACAGGAAAAATATTTCCATAGAACTCTTGCGTAACGGCTTTAAAGTTTAAATAAAAACATGTGCAGTCAACTTATTTGGCAAGTGGCACTTGAGCGTCAAGACAAGTTGATGACAAAAAATCTTTTATTGCGTAGCGATGGGTATACCTGCGCAGTACGCACCGTCTCCCCGGGGACCCATTTCCATCCCATAGAAACCATTGAAGCGTGAGGAATGAATGATTTTAAACAGCCGCTAACAAATATCGGCTTTAAATTCTTCCTACTGCGTGTAATCGGCATTCGCTTTTTTTTGTTACGTTCAATTGTTTTCGTTATTAACTTATTTGGAATTAATCCGATTAAATGCACGTTTTCTTAGGAAGTTATTAGGGCTCGTGTTAAAGCAAATCCTGACTGTGTTATTTTAACTCCAATTCTCAAAGATTTTACTTCAGTCAGTTATATTGATTGCACGAAATGCATCGCAATTTAGGTTTACAGTAATTTCTAGCAAAGAAATCCCGTCATTGGCTCTGGAAACTGCAAAGTACATTTCTTTGAATAATTCGTTTTAATTATTGATGAGTGAAAGATAAGGACGAGGTCTGTGATAAGTTCGTAGGAGGAAAGCCCACACGGCACACCGTCTCGCACCTGACAATGGCGCCCGCAAGGCTAACTTATTATTTTACCTAAGTGCAAACAAAAGCGCGTTTCGAAGAATGGGAAAGGTCTTAATTATCAAATAGTACACACAATATGTTTGAGTTATTTTTTTCCTACGTTATCATCGATGTGGTCATGTTTTACTTAGAAAGAATGTGAACACATTAAATTCTAATCAAGTAACTAGTACCTAATTGTACATCCGTTTTCAATTTTCAAAAAGAAATGAACTCAAATCATTTCAACCGTTTCAATTACCCGTCGTTACAACTTTAGAGCTATATTCTCTACGCATAAATATTTATTGAATGCTTAACATAAAATTAACAGCGTTTAATATTTAGCAGGCCTCCTTGACCTGAATGACCTTTATAAGGTATTTGTCAAGTCCATAAAGGTAAGGGGCTTAACGAGCGTGTGTTGACTGGGGAACGTAGCGGTCGCGGTGGCGCGTGTATCCTGCGTGCGCGCCGCGGCTGGCGGAGGGGGCACGCGCACGACTGCCAGAATGCGTGTCGTTAACGTTTGCTGGCCATGTTACCTCACAAATATAGCATGTTCCATACAATAACACAAACATACAACTTTATATAAACAAAAGGTACTGTTACGCCAAGCAACACGTCCGATACATTACTTCTTAAGGATTGAAGTTGAACACAAAAGCCAATTTTCAATCCACATCCCATGAAATTTGACAATTATCGATCCCTAAGCCCATTACGGAAAGTTTACAGAAATCGATCATGTATGTATTACGTAGACCCACATGTGAGATCGACAGATAGTAACACACTGTATGGTGTTGTGGTTTCGAACCCGCCTGTAGGTGTGGGCGGGTGGTTTATTTTGTTTAGACCCTTCTAAACACATCGAACAGTGACTGAAGGCGTCTAAATGGCGCCGATGAATTTCTGTTTATATTAAAATATAAAACATTAAATCGAAAAACTTTCTGATACCTGTCTAATAATATTAAACCTACTGATAGCAACAGAACTCTACACAAATGAATGGTAAAAAAGTCAACACCAACAAAGATACAAGTAGCGAATTGATATGGATATTTTCCAGACTTATCTACTGAACTTGAAGTTGCAGCAGAAACACACAGTACACCGGCTGATAAATAATTTTCTACGTCGCATGTGTGAGTAATCAGCTTTGTTTTAATTCAAACTGGCCGGTCGTGTTATTGTTCCGGGCGGGTGCGTTGCACGGAAGCCGTTCGGTCGTAATCACGATTAGAGGCGGGGAGCATATTACGCGTTCTAAACTTCAAACATTCGTATGTTAACATTGCTAAGCTTATTATTATTGGATTGAACGTGTAATACCTGTTTGATTAAGCGAATAACTATCCTTTATTGTTCCAATTGTGTTGAACATGAAAACACTATTCAATTGTAGATCTAGGTAGGTACTTCGGTTATGATTTTGTTTCAACATCGTTCTGCCTCTATTTCTGTTTACTGTTAATAGTTTCTGATTATGATATCTACCTTAGTTTTAATTTGTTTTTCATTTATTAATCACGTCAAGCAACTTTTCATTTGTATTCTTTAAGGCCCTCATAACAGTACTTAGCACGCCAAACTAAAAAATGACAAGAAACTTCAAAAGATACTTGCCGCATTGATTTATGTAAGTTTCTTTGTACTAAACAGGAAAAGCTCGGTGGTCGTTCTTTGATACTCACAGACAGACACCCACACTCGTCATTCCTGTTGTAAGTTGAACAACGAAAGATACATCAACAAACACCGCTCAGTTCAAGAAGTTCTCGGAATTGCTCTACGTAGGTACCACTCCCATAGAATGTCTATAGCCTAGCTATAACAAAATATTCTTGAAATAATAAAATACCTATTTAAATCATAGTACTTCATAATCACGACAAATGGTTCTAGTGTTAATACTTTGGTACGTAGGTACCTAATAAGTGCACAATGTGCGGTCCAGACTAGGAGCGGCGCTCGAAGGTTAGACACATTGTCCAATAATGCTATTTGTGTCACTTGAACTTTGTACTGATCAAGGTTTTCGACAGGACAATAGATCTATCCTAGCAGTCTAGGTAATCTAGCAAAAAAACAACGAATTCATAATAGAATAATGAACAAATCAAATTAATCGGATGATGGCATCGATAACTATTTGTCATTATGTTCTTTGACATGTTACGTTAATCGATCACTTCGACACAGCCTACGGCTTTTTGATTTTCTTTCACATAGGTGGAAGAGAAAGAGTAAAATTACCATATGGATTTCGACATTGGCACTGCTTTCACAAACCTTTAATTTAATTTTCTTTACAAGAAGAATGTTAGATAATAAAAGGCCATTCTCCCAGTGAAATAAAAACAAATCATACCTACCTGAGAAAAACATTTCTTATTGACTGACTTGAGTTCTCTAATAAGGATATGAAACAAAGGAAAGGCCACTAACTGCAAGTAACACCCGATAACAAAATTATAGATAACTCGATGTGCAAAACAAAGGATTCTTGAGTAGCTAGGATTAACAAGATGTCGACGAAATCGATTTTGTAATTAAAAGTGTCGGTTGTGAATAATTGTGATGTAAACTAAGTATAGCAATAACCATTTATTATATCACCGGATACAACGCATATTCGGCAAGCCTAATTAATGCGAACATTAAAAATAACGCTAATTACTCGAAGTTTTGAAGAAACAATGTGAAATATCAGAACGATTTATGCGCGGGAAAGACGGAGTCCCACGGCCACAAGTGAGCTATGTAATCACTACACTAGATCTGGATGATATCATTGCTCTTTGATCCGGGTCGCCTTGGCTGTTAAACGTTAAATTTAAACGTCTTACTATAATAAGATTATTGTTTTTGCCATTTAAAACATCTAGAAGCTAAATCTAAGATTGATATGTCAAAAGCTTCTCAAGTGCAAAAAGGACGCTCGTGTTTACTTTAGAACACATTTTACGCAGTCTAAGTGGAGCGTGTATTATGTAGTTAGTAGGTCGCATCGTTTAAAATGACATCGCTTTGTGCTGCTAGCTGTAAACTAGAGTTTTCCATTACCGCTGGATGTCTCAACGTTACGCTGAATGATTCGTGTGAAGAAGCCAACAACTCATTTACTAAGAAGTCTGCACTTCCGTGAGAAACATGTAGAAAATTATTAAAACAAACGGTACATATTCCGGTAGTTATCCGCAGACATTCAACGGATTTTGTTGGCAATTGTTACACATAGTAAGTAAAATGTGTGGAAAAGTAATAGTTACTTAGTTTTAATATGTCAAAATATGTATGCATATTTTGACATTAACTATTAACAGTACTCTCCACATTGGAAAAATTGAGAATACCGGTCAGTCTGAAAAATTTACTGTCTACATATTTGCTTGTAAAAGACCAATCTTTCATTGTGAACTTGCGACAGCAAGTGACCCTGGGAGGTCATTCGTCTTATACAGTCTGATGAGCTATTCAATAGAATAATAAACACATTATGTTAGTTTTTTGTACATAGGTGGATATTGTGGCCACGGGAAATGACCTGATAAAATTAAACGAAACTCATCTGGCTGGTTCTTAACAGCACGAAATTAAATTAATTAATATCACAATTTATTACATATAAAAATGATTTTAGATCGAAACACAAACACGTTTAGCTCATTTAAATATTAGCAGATCTGCATATACCTACGTCATCAATATCAAAAAGAACTTTTTAGCTCCGTCCAGGACCAAAAAAATTGTATCTTATAACAATTGGGTAACTGACGATCTTTTCTGTTTCAGGAAGAACTAAACATAGCCCCAAAGCCGTGTTGCACTAAGAGTAGCTTCGCACCGGCCGTTTGTCTTGCTTAGACATTAGGTACGTACGCAAACCTAGTCAAGACTATCTCAAGTCATTACATCGCCTTACGTAAACAATGAGAATGCGCGCACCGCAACATAACGATCTCTTCAACAAAACAGTGTTTTGACAAAAATATGGTAGGGGGAGCCCAGAGGGTTTTTGAGAAAAAGTTGATAACTGAGTAGGTGCGGCATGATGAGAGAACACCAAAAATATTTTGAAAGATTCAGATACGAGCGCCTTGGAGCTCAGTGCGAGTGGTGGTTTGGAAATCTGAAAGTGGATCTTTCAGATTTCCAAACCACCACTCGCACTCGCTCGCTTCCACCTTCGGCCTGATTATCACTTAACTTACCATCAGGTGAGATGCATGCCAAGAGCTTCCCCGTATTTCCTGTATCATGTCTTCAACCATCTTAATGCGACATAAATATCTGACGGGTTGGTGGAGCCTTTCGCAAATATAACGAAACATTGATTTAGGAAAGTACTCAAAAGTAGTTATAATTTTGCATTTATCTCTAAATCAACGAATCGTATTCGATTTATTTAGCTTTGATTACTATTTGAATTTAAAACTAACCCTATTATATATAAAAGTTAATTTATATGTAGGCGAATCTACAACTCTAGAAATCGATTCACCTACAAATAAAATACCTCATTTTTTTTTTTTTTTTTTAAATTGTTGATTCCCCTGTTTCGGGCGAGCAAATTCGTGCGAATAACCAATAAGTCTTATTGCAACGTCCGATGTTAAAAATGCGCCCTTTTCGCGGTAATTATGCGTCAGGCCGCGTACGATCATAGGGTCTGAAGATCACGTTATTTTTGGTCCATTTTCGAAATCTGAAAGTGAACTCCTGACCACGGGGCTACTATGTGAAACTTTTCAAAGATATTTTCGGTGTTCTCTCATCATGACGCACCTACTCAGCTATCAACTTTTCACCCTGCATTATGCTTTCTCAAAAGCCCTCTGGGTTCCCTACCAATATACAAAACAGCCGACGTTTTTTCGGCGACGTAGAGGCGACGTAGAAGCCACGTAGAGGCGATGTAGAGGTGCATAGAGGCTGCGTAGACGTAGCGCATACGTTCTACGAAACGCCGGAAAAAAGCCAAACACGAAGGGCGCCTTTAAGTCTTAATATTAAAAAATCGGCCAAGTGCGTGTCCGACCACGCACAATGAAGGGTTCCGTAGTTGGGATGAATAAAATTTATCCCAAGAACAAACTTAACATTATAGTTGAAAAACATGTTCCCCGATTACATTCCAACTGCAAATGTAAGTTTGTATGCACAATATTCAGTGATTTACCATGTTATTTTAAGACCATAGACTTCTTATAGGTTTTCCTGTAGGTAATCTATAAGAATAGAACTATTCTCTGTATTTTATTTTTTTATTTTACGATCAGTAGTTTCGGAGATAAGGGCGGGGGGAATGGTCAATTTTCAACTATTTTCTAAAATATTTTTAAAATATTTATTTTAATATGATTAAAAAATGTATTTGAGATCCTCGCAATAAGCCCTCATTTGATATATCACACGGTACAGTCTGCAAAACTTTTTTTTAATTTTCTTGTTTGTTCCCCAAAAGTGACCCCAATATTCAAAATTCATTTATTTATGTTACACGTCCGTGTTTGGGTCACATAAATACATATGTGTACCAAATTTCAACTTAATCGGTCAATTAGATTCGGAGCAAATTGGCTGTGACAGACGGACAGACAGACAGACAGACACACGAGTGATCCTATATCCTATTTTTCATGACGTGCCTCGTCAACTAAATTTGAATAAGCACCTCTTGAGTTCTCATGTGAAGAACAAGTCGCGTCTCGACAACCGTATACGGTTTCATCATGGGAACCAGACTGCTGTTCCACTCGAACGAGCCCGCTATCACCCGCCGACAATTGTAATACTACCGTTACTTGTTGAAGTGATGCTTGTCGATAAATGTGCAAATTAAGTACTTGACACACGAATCGTGAAAGGTGAAAATGATAAAATCCTAAGTAATATTGGGCTAAAAATTAGAGACACGTAACATTGGGGAATAAACGACATGTGGTACCAGAGGTACAATAGTAATATTTTTATAAGGTAAAATAGTAATAATAATTTGGGGAAGCCCACACATTAAACGCTAAATGTATTCTAACATGTTAAGGACAATCGATAGAACCTCACTTGTTCGTCACGTCTTATACCAAGGTGTCGTGGGCACGCTAAGTGCCAAACATGTACTATTACTGGCATACGTGTATTTGTCCGCTTGTTAAATAACCTTGGTAATGATTTGCTATACATATATAATATCGTATGAAACTACAAATAGGTATACTTAGGTATATCTCATTTTGAATGAGACATTTGACACAGATTAATACACATAGTCAAAATGATTTATTTCGCTTTGCCGGGATGAATAAACATGTGGGTGCAAATACGATTTTAGTTCTAAATACATAAACCCGTTTAGCTATTCCGGTGTGCTACAGAAAATAATCTAAACTTTCCCTTTTATGATAACTGAAACAACTTATAAGAAAGACTTTCTGTCGG
This sequence comes from Agrochola circellaris, assembly GCA_914767755.1. Classification (NCBI taxonomy): domain Eukaryota; kingdom Metazoa; phylum Arthropoda; class Insecta; order Lepidoptera; family Noctuidae; genus Agrochola; species Agrochola circellaris. The sequence continues at coordinate 10,440,754 of OU611841.1, read as the reverse complement.
ACTTCACGTCAATTAAGTATTTAGTTAGATTCGTTTAAAGATTCGATCTTAAGTTGGTTATAATACAGCACACGGCCAAACCCCCAAGCAAAACATTAGCACTTTAACAGTCGCTTAGGATTGCAACGCGGCAATTACACCGTATTGCACTTACAAGGTACGAGTATTATACGTATGTCACCACAACAATGGCGGACTTTCACTACGGCTTGGACCAAGTACCACGACCACGCACATCTAGGCCGGACGCAGTTTCTGGACCATAAAGGATATGGCCTATTCATTGTTCTCATACATACTTTCGCCCTCGTGTTGCATGTTGTTAAACATTACGCAAAACGTTTCGTTGTGACATGAACAAGATATGTTTAAGATATCACCACCACATGATACGTTTCTACGTCGAAAGAATGAAATCGTGTATCAACCTATCAACTATTGTTTTTTTAATGGTTATTTATTATAATAACGTAATTCTATGCGTGTGTATTATAAAATTGATATACCGGAGTCAACGCATTTTATCATTGTTACGTTTATAGTTAAGAGCGCTTATCCTAAAAGTTGGCAACGTCGCAAATAGCTCAAATATTTACCTGTACCCTAATTACGTAATACACGATCAATCAGAATCTGAATCGTTTTGAAACAGATTGCTAATCCATTGCTTCGTACGTTCGAAAAAAACATCTGCTCAACAACGTAAATAACACAATGAATGTTGTTGACCTGTCAAATTGAAACAGATTAGTCGGAATTGTCAACGAAAATGTGTTGCGTAATTAGATAGCTGTTTTGATTAATTTGGCAATGTTACTGTATGGAAATTTGAAATGTGGCTTAATAGTGAACTAAAATATGGATTATGAAATGCAATAATTAATATTGTAATACCGAATACTTAGTTTTAGATGTAATAAAAGTTTTTGAAAACTTTCCAAATGCCTTTTTACACCTAAAACGGTTACAACATCAAATTCAGTGTTATAATTACAATTCATTATTGTTCACTAGTTAGACACATTTCTTATTTCCATACAGTAAAATTGCCAAATTAATCAAAACAGCGAAATATTTGACATCTATTTGCGACGTTGCCCACTTTCAGAATAAACGCTCTTAAGAATTGACTTTGACCAACTTTACAATTCCTGAAACCATTGTAATTACTTATACGATGGCGGCGATGCGATATCCATAATAATATATAACATAATTTAAGCCTAGCAGATCATATTTTTTTCTTACTACAAGTAAAGCAATCCCTTCGATGTTACTCTTAACATCGATCATTATAATCAAACATGAAAACTACATACCATGACCAGATGCATGGACAGACGTCATTCAGTTGTAGACCAACACTTTTCAGGATTCGTTTCATTTTCTTGCAAATAGATTTAAAAACATAAAAAAGTATTTAGAACTCAATTATTGAAGACCTACGAGTACAACCACGCAGACAAAGTATTTTTTATTAATTGTAGAAAACTGAAAGTTGTTCATCCAACGACATCCAACTGTTTATGTATTTGTTATTCAAGAATTCCTTTAATTCAAAATACAGGTCTGAAAAACAGGCAAAGGCAGGCAGGTAGTGAAATGCTATCTTTCTTCAAAGTTGAGCATGATTATTAAAGTGTAATAGGGTTTAAGGGTAACTGCACACTGTAGTGCTTGTAGCACTCCCGTTAACGTTGCCCTTTGGGGGAGTTAAGAAGCAAAAACCCTGCAGCTATCGCGTAAACGTTACACAGTGAAGTGTGAACGAAACGCGCATCGGGGGAAACGTTTATGTTACCTTAGTAAACCGCTGCGAACCCCGGTACGGGTGTTCACGGTTTTAACGAGCTGTACAGGGGAAGACTAGGGTTACGTTTTATAGATGTATAGCATTAGATATACTATTTTATATCTTTAGTCCCAAAAATTATGTAGTTACTCATATTTAAATTCTAAATAGAAACAGGTGATCGAAGTTGTCTTCTTATTATAAACTAGTCAATCGGATTTCCAGCATTCTATACAAGTGACTACAATCATGTTCTGGAGGGAAAGGCGACAAAGTATGGCTCAGCTTAGATTTAGTAAATACATAGGCCCTTAGAATACTGTCACGTTCGCTAATAACAATCTGAGTGAGTCAGAAGTGTTCACCGTTGATAGAATATTAAATGATCGAATCGTTGAAATGACTCATTCGTTTACATAAATGATATGAGCATTTAAGCGTGACTGGCTGTTGTGGTCTGAGGTTTCGAATGCTGCGGTTCAAGATGTGCGCTTGTTATTATTTGCTTTTATTTTTTAATTTATGCAAAGGGACCTTGATGGCTGGCATTGTAGGTATGATATTTTTCACGTTCGACTTTTTAAAACTCCTTCGCTCTCCTTCGGTTTTATTAGAATTTTTGTTGTCATTGTTTTGACGATGCAATATTTTATTAGGATACTTACTTATGCACCTGTAACCAATGCCTGTAAACCTCAAATATACAAGTATTTATAAATATACCTACATACATATTTAATTATTTTTTAAGAGTATTTTGATTTTCAGTAACACAGGAATGCTAATGAATTATAGTAGTATGCAAATTAAATAACGAACATAAAACTACTAAAATACACAAGACAGCAAATATGTAAATCAGTTTAAAATAAGTCGGTATTTCTTTTATTTCCATTACTTTTTATTCTTTGTAAATGGCGGTCAGCTGCAGTAAAAAGTTTTATAATAAAAGAGGTTTTATTTGATTCTGGAGATATATAATTGATGGCAAATTTTTTCTAAATAAGTTGGCGGAACTACTTATTTCTTCAAAATAAATCCTGATTGTCACCTAAACCTAATTAGCTAACTTTAGTCATTTTTGTTTACTTTTACAACAAACCAACAGCACTTATTAAACAAACAAACAAATAGACTAAACAATTTAAAAGTGGTCGTTGAGTTGCGTCATCTGAGCGCTAATTCGCACATGGTCAAGTTTTTTGACACCGTAACGATCTTTTTCAAAATCTGTTTGGCGATGATGTCACAAGTAATAATTGTGATTTACTAGGTAGACAAATAACGTGTGAATTAAGTACAGCTCTGAGTTGGTATCCTATTTATTGTCTTATAAAACAAAGTAGGTATACTAATGATTGGTGTATTGTGAAAGGGTTCCAAAAGCAAGGAAAACATAATTTACGTTATGTGGGTTTCTTAAAAGTCTCTTAGTTATTATTATTTTGTATGAAAAACCAAAGAATTAAAAATAAACGCCATTTGCTATTGGTAAAACAATAAAAAAAAAGTTATTTGTTCTAAATGGCTATCCTATTTTTTTTTTCAATATCAGCCAGTTTTTATTTATAAACGTTATTCTTATTTTAATGAGTAGGTAATAGGAATGGTTATTCAAACTTTTTCTGTACTAGATCTATGTAATTATAAGTATGAAATTGCCGTTTTGTACTGAAAAATTCAAACAATTTTTTTTCTGATGTAAATTATAGTTATTAAATAAAAGTACATATTTACCCGCATTGTCTATACATTTCTGCCATCTCATGGGAAGGTAATATGCCTATGCAGAAGAAGTGTGAGGACCTGGACTCAACAAACTCTGTATTTTGTACTGCATCCTGGGAAGAACATTGTTGCGGCGTTTGACCAAGAGTCAGCCAAATCGTTGTTCGTTTACGATTATCGTAAGGAATCCACTTTTCATCACACGTCACAATTCGCCCCAAAATCCCTTTATTTCTATACCGGTTTAACAAGGTAAGGCAAGTTTCAACGCGCACTTTTCTCTGCAAATCAGTCAAATCATGAGGCACCCATTTTTAAAGCATTTTTTATCTTACCGATTTGATGCAAATGGGTCAAAATTGTGGGTATGCTAACATCAAACCATGCCGCTAATTCGTTGGTAGTTTGATACGGATCGGCTTACTTACACCATAGCATTCAATTGAGCGTTATTTATCTAAGTCGCTGGTCTTCCTCGGGGTTCATTCTTCATGTCGAAGTTTCCTACGAAAGCGATTAAAGCAAAAACGCACGGTGCGTTCATTAGCCGTATCCTCTCCAAACACAACATTGATATTGTGAGCTGCTTCTGCTGCGTTAGTTCCACGTCGGAACTCGTATTCAAAAATTACTCTAATTTCAAGCAGAATGAAAAAACAATTGAAAGACAGTCGAATCTTGTACATTTTTCACATTTGGAATGTTATAGTTAACTTGAAAAAAGTTTCACTTTGGATTTAAATTCAAAGTGGCCAGTTCGTTAAAAGGGTAATTTCATATTAAAACCGCTATTACGTATAAAATTATTGCAAAAATAAGTAAGTACTATGTATTTTACTTTTATTTGAAGAAATAATCGTTTCTCTTTGCTTCAAAAACTGCATTGTTTAACACAATCAGTGTCAATTCAATTCTATGTACTTAGGATTTAAATTTTTTTTGTTTCGTTTTTTACCTGAAACATGGCCTTAAGTAAAACAAATCGGCAAATCAGTAATGCTACGTCAAGTGACGTTATTTGAGGTGAAAACCTTTCGTAGCCCGTTCTACATTTTAACGCTACAAAAATGTAAAATAATAGCTATACAATTTAACAAAACTTATCTTCTACTCCACATAATCTCCAACAGTGCCATCTTTAGAAAATAATCGCTACTTAAGGCAGACTGATTTTGCTTCGTAGTTGGTTTACGGGTTCGAACACTTCAAACAACAACGTGCAGTCACACTAACTTAATAACATTATGTATATCCAGTAGATGGCGCTGGTGAAGGTGCCGTCATTCGCTATTGCTAACACAGAGGGCGTTGCTTTTATCCTCGACAACGTAGGAAGCGATCCGGATCCGAGCGAGCTTTTTCCTCCCACGCAAAGCTCAAACTACGAACAAATCTGGGATCGACAATTTCGGTATGTGTTATCCATTGCTCGCTGAATTTCTTTTATTATTTGAGAAGTTTTACTCTAAGAAGCAATGTATAAGGTTCAATGAAGATGATAGTGTGTAAGTGTAAACCGGTAGTGTCATGGTGAGCTGGAGTTGTGAACGCGGGACCGGCAGGCAGCGGCCGGCGGCAGTAGATTCGTGTTCGCTAACAGAGGCAGGTGGCACGCTGCCACACACTACCACCAACTTGCGCTCGCGATATCATCTCTTTTGTACATAACATTTGTGACCCCAATTTGGTGTAAACTTCATTAACTGAAAAGTTTAAGACTAGTTTATGTTATAACATTGTAAAATGTGAACTTTATTATTATAAAAGTGTCGTGAAGTGTTCGGAGAAATACCGGCTCCGTCAGTCATGTCGTCAAGTACGATTTAAGTGCAAAAATTATCTTGCTTTTTAACTTACGATGTTCACCAATACTGTATGTTACTGTTCAGCTTGAACCGTCTATTGGACAACTTTGGACTTAGTTACTTGTAAGTAGGTAAGCATATTTTTTTATCAACTTTGTTCGATGTTTATTTATTCAAGTAAGTATATTAAAACTATGCAGGTGGTAGGTATATCAACGCAAAGAGTTACGGCTTGTATGAATGGTAACACGACAACCTGAGTCTTCGAATTTCATTTGGTTAATTACTTTATGATGCGTGACCATTCTCTTTCGTTTTGAGTTAATTATCGAATTTAACGGGCATGCCATTGAGGTCAGTACATCTATTAATTGGGTGAATTATGTTATGGTTGGTTTGGGTGGTTTTGGACAATAGTCCAGCGGCAGTGTTGTCCATGAAGGCCGGCAGAGCGCGAGGCCACGGTTGAGTTGAATGGCCGCCGCCGTGGCTGCGGTCGTCGGCGCCGTGCATCCATCGCTGGCCGCACTTACCTCACCTTGGCAATAATCTCATTTTGTTTCGTAGCGGAACTGATTATACAGTAGTCTCATGTACTTTTGAAGCCTATTACGACAAAGTTTTTAAATTACAAACCAGAGGTGACACCACCACGTCCTATTTCCGTGGTGCCTGGTTCTCTCGTTGGGTACATTATTTAAAGTTTAAAGAAGGTAATTCTACAATGAAGATGAGATAATAAACATTGAGCTTACCTATTTTATATTCGTGCTTGACAGTTTCTGGTAGGACACCCTAATCTGGTAAAGTTACTATTGGGCGCAAGTAATGCTACATCTGCGTCCCTACATGTAACATATTGGTATCTTCGGGTGAAGGCGGTCTCCAGGGAGACTGCCATCTTTCTTTCTATCTTGGTCTGTCAGTGATAACGAGGTCGATTTCATTTATAGCTTTCGCTGGGAATCATGTCTTTGTGTTCAAACCGTTTTTTTTTCTAATATGTGCGAGTAACTAAACCAACTAGTATCTTATGTGAAATATTGTTGAGTTAATAAACATTATTAGAACTAAAATTTAACGACATCCTCTTTCAATTATTACTTAACAACTATTAAAATAGATTGACGACTTAATATCACTGTCATTAGCAGATAAACATTAAAATCTGAATTTGCATACATAATAATTATATGTACAGCGATAAAACATAATGTGTAGCTATCTCAATATTTAATTATTTGCTCGTATAAATTATAGAAAGTCTGTAGTAGATTCGGGAGCAATTCGACCCTCACGAGAGGGTCAAGAGGGTTCTTGTCCTCGGCAGATTTGTAAATCGCGGTCCACTCAACGGACCACCCACTTCAAAACCATCGAAAATCGACCCCTTGACTTATACTATTCTTTTGTCCTCGGGTTAAGATATTTCGAGAGTCCCTCCCCACCTACAACATTTCTTGTTACGCTGCTTATCCCGCAATGTAATTCGAGTCAGGACAATTAACGTAAAGGTGACTCTTTAAGAAACGTGATATTTCATAATACTTATCGGTTTGCAAAATGTATTTGTATGTAGTTACGATCCTCGGCATCATAAAGAGTTGCTCTTAATATTATTTTCTAAGTAAAATATCTTAGAAGGGAAGCTAGGAATGTGTAGCAACAGAGAAATCATTTATAATAGAGTGTTTTCAAGGTAACATATTTGATCATCTTCAAAGCTTGTTATTATTTCTTGGTACCTATTAGGGAACACTATAAGAGAGCCTTCTTAATAATATCAGCCCTGGAACTGATACGATTTAAGTATAATGAAGACAAGTATTGAGTAGGTAAGTAGGTATACATCTAACAGTGAGGGCAGTCATACATGCCACCAGCATAGCTGACTGGCCAATCATTTCAAAACGGCATGAGCTGTTATCGTAAAGCCTATACCGAAGAAATATAGGATCCTTATTAGAATGAAGTGATGAAATAATTCGTTTTAGTCCCTAGTCACGGCAGACTACGGAAAAACGGATTTGGTTAAAATTTGGTTACAGAGTTGGGTTAGGTTATCTGAACTACCACATACCTAGACCACTTTGTTCTGGAAAACTATGAACTTGTGGCGGCATCTATGTCGCCAATTGCGAACGACGCATCACACTGACGATGACGTCTCGCGAAACCCTGCATCGCGCAAGCAAGGTTTACCGCGCGATCAGCATAATTATGTATAACTTCCCGATATTAATCGTCGGGCTGGTGCCCATCAGACACGGCACCCATCTGGTCGGAGGATCCTTACTTTTCAATGGAGGATGAGTAAACACCCTGTTCCTCATACCTCTATAAAGTTTTCACGCGGACGTACACAGAAAGGAAAATAGTACCTAAATGTTTGTTCAAATGTAATAACATAGTCTTATTTTTAGTCAACATGCATCAAACCATACTGTCTATCCAAAATATATTGAGGTAGGTACTCTTCAAGATAAAGTTGTGGATCGAGGATATAGCTTGTCACTATAATGATGAATCTCCAAAACATTTTTTGTAGATCATTCCTACCCAGTTATTATTTCGCATTTTACAAGCATTTGGCACGATATGCATGCAGCACGGAAGTAAAAGAAATCATTCCAGTTATAAAGTCGTCTGTCGTTACAATATTAGTAGGGATTTTCATAAGGTTAGCCTTCGACCTACGCAAAAAACCATAATATCACAAAGACGGTTTTAACATCCATTTAATCAAATGTTAATAAGTTGATTTAGGGATCTATAATGGCTGATTCTGTATTTTTAACAGCATATGTTTTTTGGGCGTATACTGATTACTTAATAACTGGACATTAATATTGTTCTTTCATTTGTAACTCAATTTCCTACACATATATGTATAGTCCGCGTGTAGCAGGCTCAAATAGGTTCTATTTATTGTGACGGACATGTCGGAATCTGTATGCGCGGTGGTGTATTATTGGGCATGGCATGAATATTCGCGGGCATGCGTCGAGCGGCACGGCCAAACGGCCATGGCGATGATGGCGGCAGCGCGGGCGCGGGAGGACGATTCTGCCGGAGGACAATGGGACCTTTGTTGCAACAATGCCCATTTCCGATTACCAGATTGAATCGTGTCTGTCAAAGCGTCCCCGTTCCAACAGCGGCGGCGGCGGCGGCAGAATTAACGCAAGATTTTGTATTGATAAGCTGGGTTCATGTTTTATTGTACAAAATTTTCAGTATATTGAACTGCAGTTCATGTTTTACGTAGCGTGTTTATTAAAAAAAGAGAAACTTTTAGTTCGGTATTAAAACTGGTAAATGGGAATACTTATGTTGGTACGACAACAACAATTCCGGGTCGAAACAAACGTAAAGTGAAAAAGTTGGGTTTTGTTGTTGAGTTAGGGGAGGCAAAATCATCCCGTTGAGCATCAAATAAAAAGTTATAAAAGTGAGAGTAATAGTTTTTCGATACATAAAAAAGTTGACAAAGCAAACAAACACACGTTGAATTAAGATATTCTTTCCGGTTAGCAGCCATGTAGAAGAAAATCGTAGATACTGATAAGGTACGGAATATGGGACACTGACTGCGGAAGTTTCACTCACACTTGGCTCTTTTCTCGGGTAAATGCAGTTCATTGACACAAATAAAAACCAGAATTAAATGTTAAGTCCGCGCCAGAGTTCACAAGTGCTTAGTCGTTTTAATGTTTAACAAACTGGTGCGCAGTAGTAGGTAAGTTGGTTCGTACAGTGGAACTGTGGAACCCGTCACGAGCTGTTTGCGGTCAGGAACTTCCAATAGGAATCGAACTAATAATATAGCTCCATCGTTACAGCACTCGACTCCGGAAATTCTCAAAGTTTCGTTGTTATTTAATTTAACCTCTCGTTATGCGGGCGGATGAGTAACGCGCAGTCTGCGAAACGACGCCTGGCGTACTCATTGTTGCGGAAATTTAGACGAATTTGCGACGATCGCGTTTCATTAAGGGGCGTTTTAGTGCGAAAGGAGCACCGCTTTTAATTCACAAAGCGAGTGCGGTGCGAACGTAAAACAAAGTTTTAGAGGGGTTCTTCGTTAGTTGCTCACTCATACAAGGTGGAGAAGCGCCGCGCAACGTCGAAACGCACTGAGTATGTTAATCGCGAGCATGTTTCAACTTCCTTCTTATGTACCGCCTATGTGTGTTATAAGTTCAAACTTTGCCTAGTACACAACAGCAAGCAGCCTCAAGTCTTACTCAAGGTATACCAAGGACTATAGATTTGCAAAATTGCAATTAATCTTATCTCTCAAATTTTATCTTATCATTTTTATTTTGAAAAATTTTGAAAATATTCGTTTTAATGATTATATTATTGTATTGAATCGAATTATTATGTTATGTTTCATCACTACTACTTTATTATTTCAAATTTACATAATGTTAACACCTCTTGATGACTATTTTTAAGTTTTTATTATTTGAGGGGTTGGGTTGGGGCTGATAGCCAAATACAGGCTTTCGCCTAGTTCGGCTACAGATGTGTAACATTTGTAACAAGAAAACCTATAAGACATGTGTATCATTGTAAACAGTTATTGAAATATTTATAAGTCACTGACATATCTTGGGACCTTTATTAATCTTTCACTAAATTATACTTTCGATTACCTACCTTAACCACTTAGACAGATTCAAAGTACCAATCTTAAGGCAAGGGCATTCAAATAAATGACTGTGGGTGTAAACATTTACTCACATTTCCGTCAATAAGGAACGGCTTTAACAAGCTCACGGAAAACCTTAAATGTTTATAGCACGATAAAGTTAGAAAGAAGTGATGAGGAGATACGTGACGTAACGTTATGAGGCAGGTGAGGCCACGAAGGCCGTTTATGTTCTACTTAGCGGTGTCATCTCCCATATATTTATGATTCTTTCTGCTGCCAAAAGCTGCTTCAAGACGCTAAAGCAGAGTTAAATGTGATTTTATAAATATTTACCGGTGCAGTTGGAAAAAGTACCGGTATGTGGCCGCTGTGGGAGAAAGTATATAAGTTATGATTTTATCAATTTGCAGGAAACACCGTAACCTACATGTAATTTAATACTTCACATCCACCAGCATATACGTACTCGTTGGTGAAAATATAAACATTTACAAAGTTAAAATAAATTAAGTTGTAAGATGTGTGGTCATATATCATCGTGGTCATTTATTGTGCGCACGGCCAAAGTGTGGAACTCTCTGCCAGCGTCTGTGTTCACATCCACGTACAACCCGACAAAGCCAGTCTGGGCACGATCGTTCCATCTTAGACCCCATCCATTGCTTTCCATCTGGCGAGAGGTTAACACGTTCACTGCCGGGAGCCCTCCTGGAGGGTTCATCTAGTCGTATATGGGATGCCGGGAGCACTCGCGGTGGGCTCATTTTAAATATAGGTAGGTTTTTCTTAGCGAAAACAGCATTATAAACCGTGAAAATTAAATCTGATGTATACTTTAACAAGACTTATTAGTATAGGCGTTGGTTTTAAAATCCAAGCATTTTTTTTTTTGGTCTCGGTTATAAATATTCGCAAAAAATTTAAAAGGTTGGCAACTACGTTTAGCCACAAGACCCCCAGAAAACACAATTTTACTTCGTTTTAAAACACTGTTTTAAACCTAATGCCGTCGACCGTCTGCGATGGTTAACTTTAGTGCAAACGTGATGCCGGTAACCCTCCCGGAGGGTTCACTTCCAATATGTATGGCGGCATGGCGTATGAGTTCTATGAAAAGTGGGTGGAGTCGAAACTGTTAAGAGCTGGCCCATATCACAATAAAAAAAAATAAAAAAAACATCTTCAAAGATGTTTTATTTATTAAAATTGCGAAGGCACCGCTCTGCTCGGGGCAGAGAGCGCAACGCTCGGTTATCACATAAGGATTCTTAAATCCTTATGTGATAACTGCAGCTTTTTAATTAACGCTTCTATTATGACGTCACAAAAAATAACGATCTCACAATTTCCTCGTTCATACGGTTTCCGAGCTTGCGGATTGAGCCGCACAGTTATGAGCGTGCGAACTTTATGTGTTTAATGCTAATGTACCTACTCGCTCGACGTCACACGCGAATAATAACGTAAACAGCCAAATGTTTTGTTTTCAATGCATTTTTCTGTTTTTTATTGTCACAGGTTTTAATGGAGTCATTTGTCTGCTACGTTATAGCCGGTTATTTAAATTTTATTTACCTACGTATGGAAAATCATAAATTGTAGAGAACACGATACCTTAGAATATTTAATTCAATCGCAAAACTAACAAATGATACAATATTTCAAGCTGCTGCTTCATCAAAAACCCTATATAGGTATGCTTTAAAAAAATATTGCCCGTCCAATATTTCAAACAAAATTGAATATAGTTGGAGTTTTTCGAAACTGCTTCGCTAACAATAACAACGTTTCACTCACATGCTAACTTTATTAGTTTTTGTATTGACGAGCTGTGATAGAAAAGAAGTGACCAAATAATTTTGTACTAAACAATTTAGAGACGTTGACCCTTTCATAGTAATCACTGGCGAACAAAATAAAACCACAACAACGCGCTTCGGCTAAGTCGAAAATAATAATGACAGTATAATTAGAGTGCTCTATAATAAACAATGCAACGAACTAGTATTAATTCCCAGGCGAGTTGAAAAATGTTAAACTGTGGGCGGAGCAGGCAAACCGAGTTGAGCCTTCGTATGGGATGCGTTACTGAGCGCCGCCGCCGCCGTCGCCGCAGCTCACTGATTGTTGCCGAGAGGCCGCGCGCTGCCGCGGGCTACCTGCCTTAATTTGAAACTCCAGAAATTACTCATAATAATAAATATACCTACTAATTTTCGAGAGAAAGAAAAAACCTTTCGTTGAAGAGGCTGGGAGTATACTTGGAAGGTATTACACTATGAGTCAGGCTCGAATAACTTTAAGCGGCAATCCGACAGTTTGGAGCTCTACATGATTGTTTCGTATTGCAAGAATGTTATTAACATTTTATTGGATAGCTTTACACAAGCAAAGTGTATTCACACAAATGTCCTAGGTTTATATGTGTAAGTTCCTACTTATACGCTCTTCGCGACCCTGTTTTTGGCTTGTTTCCAGCTAACGACTCGGATCCAAGTCATCTGTTAAGTTTATTTCAAGGATATAGTGCTTAATGCATTACATTTTATATTCTGAACTGACTATTGAATAATACTGAGTGGGTGTGTAATGGGCTTTTGTAGTTTTAACCGCCAACCACATTCTGGACAATGCAAAAAAAGCAGCACGAACAAAATCTACGATAATAATCACTTCCGTAATCTCCTTGAATGGGGAGAGCAAATATACCGTACTAACATAAAGCGCCATGAAGAAAACTCGCGATATCTTACCTTATCGGTGTAATTCTGCGTGCGCTGTAGGTTTATCGTATCGAAGCGCGAAAAGTGCGGCCGGTGTTGTACAAAGTTTACGACGTCCGTCCGTCGAGATACGGCCTCTGATCAATTTATTCCCTAAAGCCCCAACATCAGTCGCGTACGGTAAGTACACGTAACTCGCGAATAATGCGTGCGAGTTATTGCCGAATAAAATTCGAGCTGGGTCATTTGACTTAATAGGAATACGTATGAGCTCACCGAATATCGTAATTCGGGGTAAATAATGACGTCGAAGTAATTTGTTTTCCGCCTTTGCCTACCTTTTAATGCGTTCGGTACAAGGTAATATGTCCTAATATAAAACAAACATGAACAAAAAAGTGGAATGAATTCAGTATTGCATTGAAAAACAGCTAGCCAAAATACTGACCATTTAAATCAAATTAAACCTTATCGATGAACAGCAATGTATTTTGAGAGGTCCTCATTCAATACCTAGGCACTCTACACGCATTCCATTGAAATTCATAAAACGTAGGTAGTTTCGGCGTCATTTAGTAGCAGTTGGTACAAAGCCACTCATTCATGCAGTGAATCCGGACGAAATATTCACGTTCCGTTAGTCAAACGAACTACTATATACGAGTAGGTGCCTATTTACTACTTATTGATACGAGTGTACCTATAACCTCCTATTTCGATCATTTTACATATCTATTTTTCTGTGGTTCATTCAATGTCACTTTTGTTTTAGTCAAGTTTGTCTTTCCTATTATATTAAATGAGCAATATTTGCATATATATATATATATATATATATATATATTTGTAATCATGTTCTCGAAAACGGCTCTAACGATTTCGATGAAAGTTGAAATACGTGTTTATGGGGGCGAAAAATTGATCTACCTAATTCTCATATCTGGGAAAATTCGTTTTCTTTATTTTCACCCTAGCTCGGTCACCCAGGTACTGTAGATATAAATAAAAAAAATAATCTATGTGGTGGATTGGATTAGGTTACATAGTACCCAAAAGTAACACTCAAAGTAAGTTACACGTAATACATTAAACCATTGAAATGAAAATAATGACTTTTCCCCAACAATGAGGTGGATTATTTTAGAGGAAAAAAATCCACGTTTATCCAAAACGTATTTATGTCGTTAAATTTTGAAAGTCCTTTCTTAAACCTTCTTGTAGCGTTCGTTTTTAGAGACTCCTAAATAAACTGTTTACCTTCACGTTTCAACAGTTGGTAGTCACAAGAGCTTTCTCACTAAGAAATGTCATTTGCGGCCGGGAAATAATGGAATGTCAACGGTGAAAGCGTTCTTTGAAGTAATTCATAAATTCGTACTAGAAAAAGATTTGGTCTCAACTCACTACCCTGAGGAACCCCTAAGTTTATACACAAGACAACTCATAAATTCAACCAAGATAGTGCTAATTCTTGTATTTCCAAGTACAGTATTTATGGAAAATTTATTGCAAGTCCAGATAATAAGCTTTGCCCGGGCTGAAAGCCCGGGCAAAGCTTACCTACTAAAAAAACTAAAAGGCTTGCGTGCTCTGCTTAGCCGTCTTTGTCCCCCTTTTAAAGTGTACAAAGCAATTAGATCGACTTGTGCGTACACATTAGAGGCCCGGCTCGACAAACTTTTCAAGTATGGAATTGATAAGCAGTATTTACTATTATAAAGCAGTTTAGATAGTGTCGGCGGGCAGCAGGCGTCACAAGCCTCACGCGTCGCCATCAGTATGCGTGCGGCGAGTGCGTGTCGGCATGCGATGCCGTCCGCTCGCACACTCTGTTTATATCACCAATAACTAAGAAACATTTTGATACCAACATTATTTCAAACTATACACTCACTATATCGTATGTCACATTTATCGTTTACTGCAAATCAGGGATTAATTGCATCTAGTTAAGCTATTAAGCACTTACTCGACCCCTTGGTTACGATAACAGACTTCCTTTACAGCTCAAAAGGATTTAAATACTAGCATTACATAATCCCACAGTGCCACTAACGACTTCATAATTGCCTCGCCTGTCGTTTGTCCTCTCCGTGGAATGAAAAGCTACATGATATTTATAAAAAATGCGCCCTTTGAAGTCCTTTAGATTATATTTATTTCGGTAATCACAGGAATTACAGAAATAAAATCGTTCTAAAAATTGAAAACATAACGCCGGGAGGAATTTCTTAGAATAAATAAATTCTCTCTTCCTTTGTCTCATAAATCCTTTGTCTCTGCCTTATAAATTCTGTTTCTTATAAATCGCTTGTTATGCGTAACAACAAGGCATATTTCTAAACAGACTTCGTACTCTACTTTAAATGTTAGAAAAATTGTACTCGAACATTTTTTGTTGAGAACTGTTAAATATCGTTACCTCGATGCACATGGGAAATACACTCGAGAGCAATGAATCCGGGTCACTTAAAGAATCCTAAAAATCTCGGAAACTAAAAATGCTAGGTTAATGCAATAAATTGTATTTAATAGACAATGTAATACTCCTTAAATGAAGGTATTAAAACTTCTTAGTTATTGTAAAGTTATATCATAAAAAAATCAAATTTGAAAAAGGGCCACTTTCGAAGATGGAACTACGAAATTACAGCATTTGGTTTTGCTTTTGTTTGTAATCTGTCATTTATGTGGGTACATAAACCATGTTGATAGTGCTCTATATTCATTATTCAAGCTGAAATTATGTCGCTTACGCCTGAAGAATGCACCAGAATACTTACAATGCTGGAAACCGGCCGGAGTCAGCGCGATACAGCCAGGACTGTCGGTGTGTCGCTGTCAACAGTACAAAGAGTTCTCCGACGTTACGAAGAAACTGGTTCTAACCTACGCAGACCAGGAACGGGCAGAACCAGGTGTACCACAGCACGAGAAGACCGATACTTGGTGAACACCATGCTTCGAAATCGCTTTCTCACAGGAACTGAACTCACAAATCAGTTTCGACGCCTCGGAGGAAGTAACCCAAGTGCATGGACAGTAAGACGTCGGCTTGCTGAATCTAACTTAAAACCCCTTAGACCTGCAAACGGCCCTAAACTGGAGCGTGGGCATCGTATTTCAAGACTAAGATATGCCCAGAGCCACGTAAATTGGAGTATTGAAGATTGGTCAAAAGTTATGTTCTCCGACGAATCAAAATTTATGCTCTACAAGCACGATGGAAGACACAGAGTGTATCGAAGACCAGGGGAAAGATTCAAGCAAGCATGCATCGAAGAAAAAGTAGCCTACGGTGGTGGGTCTGTACTTGTGTGGGCCGGAATTTCTTCTGAAAGTCGCACAGAGCTGGTGATCATAGAAAACGGCTCTTTAACTAGCGTAAGATATGTGGAAGAAATCCTCAATGATCACGTTGGTCCATTTATGGTCAATTTAGGTGAGGATGCTATATTTATGCATGACAATGCCCGACCTCATACAGGTAGGATTGTGAATGACTACCTTCAAGAGATGAACATTACTCGTATGGAGTGGCCAGCGCGCAGCCCGGATATCAACCCGATCGAGCATGCTTGGGACGAGCTAGGCAGATGCGTAAAACAACGAAACCCTCCCCCAATCACGCTTCGTGAGCTCAAAATTGCTCTCACAGAGGAATGGGAGAATATTCCCCAAAATCGTATAAGGAACTTGGTGTACAGCATGCCAAACCGCGTAAACGCAGTAATGGAAGCACGAGGAGGCAATACGAAGTATTAAAATTCAAGAAAATCGTAATAAAGTTCAAAAATTTCATGTTTCCTATTTTTGTTTTAAGGAGAGATCAGCAGTTTTTTTCTTTATGTAATTTTGTGTTAATAAAATGTATGGTGACTCATATTTTTTTTACTTTCATTTAAGGAGTATTACATTGTCTATTAAATACAATTTATTGCATTAACCTATCATTTTTAGTTTCCGAGATTTTTAACATTCTTTAAGTGACCCGGATTCATTGCTCTCGAGTGTATTATACGTGAGAACGTGATTATTGTGAAGAGGCATTACCACGGCGCGCGAGAATATTGCCGGAGACTCATGTTATTTAGATATCTAGTGTTCGTCGCCGATGCTATCGGTCTATCTCGTGTGTATCTTCCCAAGAAAACAAAGAAAAATCGCAAATATTGAGTGCAACCGCGGCAGAGCGGGGTGCACACTGCACGCTGGGTGCCGGGCCGGGTGCCGCCGGGTCGCCGCGCGCAGCCACGATGTCAATCGCGACTCCTCTTTTTACTTCCTGCTCAGTCAGACAATGGCGGGAAAATGTTTTCTACGTGTGGGGACAAGGCGCGGGGTGTGGGGTCAATAGCGGGAGCACTAATCTCTGTCGGGATCGTTCGGATTAATGGCTCGTATTGCCGTGTCTGTTGTTTGTTTCCACAATTCTTGGTCCCTCTTCCGTCTAGTTGTTACAAGTTTCTTCGTAACTTTCAGGCGTTAGAGTGAATTTACTTTTGCAATATAAATCACTATGTTTTCTTTTATTGTGTCGTATTATCTTGAGTGCATTGAAATAGCTTTATTGATTAAAATTAAAATGTAATGGAACATAGCGAATATGTCATACAATTTTACCAAAGAGTTGATTAAATTTATTAAAGACAGCTAGGACGGGTTGGTAGCCGTTACAAATGTAGGTACCTACGAATAATCTTAATTCAATTCAAAACGTAAGTATTATTATATAGACACTAATTAAAACTCTAATCAACCCATTAACAACATTAATATTACAACATAAGAATGTCAATAAAAGCTGTCCAATACCGCACTCATTGGCCTATATAATATAAATGATTTGTCTACAATCACTGCCACAAAGAAGATGGGACACTTAATTTACGATGGTCCCGGGAAACCTACTACGACATTGAAAAACAATGAAAATGAAAAGCCATCGAGCGGGTCCAAGCGCACTTGACCGACTTGGAAAGAGCGCAACGCGGGAACCGAGAATTTATCCTACAGCAAACTGAATTTTATTTAACACAAGTGGTAGCAGAAATTAAAACCTCTTGTTTATTTGTGTGGAAAGAGTTTTGTTAAGTCAATTGTGTTATGCATTATTTGTTTTTTGTGAACAGAATATAACTGCAATATATATATGCACGATTACGATTACACATTATTCTACATTCGAATTAAACTTTGAAGTAACACACTGATACTAGATTATGAGAATGTAATAAAGTTACCATACAGTAATACTGGCAGTCGGCAGAGCTGTCGAAACTTTCAAGTTCGCTCCCTCACAGTTGGCAGCTAATGAACATAGGTAAAATCCTCTTATATACACTGAATAACCGAAAACTGAATTTACTTTTTGTGTACGTAAAAAATCCAGCCGAATCAAATCCGCCTATTAGGGAGGGCGCTGCTACTAATTAAAATAAAATTGTTAAAACAGAAGCGGGTGCGCGTTCTCTCCCCACACCAGACTAACTTTTAACGAGGATATATTTGGTTTCGACCAACCCTTTGGTGATTTTACTATTGAGTCTGACTGCAAATAACTCCTTAATTGACTTCAAACAACTTCTGGCTTTGTGGATAGAATACCGAGGTTACTCTACCTCTTGTATTCGAATTTACGGTCTACCTGAATATCGTTAGAGACCAAAAACAATGGCTGTATAATGTAACAAATTACGTGTGTGGATTGGGTAATCATTTAAAAGGTTTTTAATGACCCTATTGACATTTAAGGAATTATCAATCAATGTTTTAAATGTCACCTGTATCGAAAGGATTGTGCCACTTCCACGTATCCATTTGTTTTTGCTCTAGCATCACTCACATTTGTTCATCACGCGTTCAAGTAGAAATTAGTTTCAAACGAATGTTTTCAGATGAATTTTGTCTTACAGTTTGCTTATAAGTTTACTACCCTACGTGTCATTGTAACGTTTGTTTACTGTTATATTATCAACACCCACTAGTGTAATGCTTCGTGTATGTTTCTTAAGTGATGTCATTTGTTGCAGAAGTCGCGTAGCGCCTGGGCAGCCGGGTGCGGCGGCTGCGGCGGCGGGATGATGGACTGCTTGTGCCCCGCGCCGCGCACGCTTGCATGTCGCGTGGTGCTGCTCGACGAACGGGAACTGCTGCACGAAATACAGGTACTTACAACACAATTTACTGCAGTGAATTATATACACCACTCTAATATACACAGAAGAACCCTCGTTTTTATCCGCCCCATTATCACTGTGGTTGGTAACCACACAGTTTTTGTTTCGATTCCATAGTGGTGGTGATAATATGATTCTTATAGCGGATGTCAACGAGGGAGTTTTTATAAACCCAACCATAAACGCGATGAACCTCCGACACTCGGGAGTCCCGGCGGACGCCGATAGTATTTTTCAATTTTCCCTTGTACATGAAACAAAAATGGATTTTTCTCCATTTCTCAACCCGCACTCGTGAAATGCAGCTATTCCGAGACGAATTATTTGAAGTACACCCAGGGGCTCAAGGAAGGTCTTTTATATGCGAAGCTCGGGTCCAAGGTGCGGGCGATGAATTCACTGAATCGTACGTCGGCTCTATGAATATTAAATTCTATTTGACTCGCATTGTCGCCGCGTGGTGAATGTGAGAGTGGCTCGCGAGCGACGAGCGGACCGCGCCTACCTCGGGCGCGGGCTCTATCAACGTGTCCCTAATGTTTACCTTCACCACTATTACTGTACGAATCAGTCTCAATCTACGTCAATAACCATTTTCATCTAATCACAATATCTCCCTGCTTCAATGGTTAACTTGAAAAGCAATTCTTAAACTTGGAAGCACATAAGATCGTCGCTGTCACTAAAGCCTCTCATTCTGAGATAATACTCATATAAGTCTCCATCGTAACCGTAAACAACCGAGGAATTTATGTCAGAAATGCTTTTGTTCGGTCTGTATGGAAACTTGTTCGTCAAACAAATTCTCAAGATATATTGGGCTAAAATCATCCAATTTGGGTAAAGTGGAACCGACACGAGTTCGACGTTCCTCGCTAAATTGTATGGATATTTTAGATAAATCACCGTCCTTTCGTAAGTTTTCCCTATCTACAAAGGAACATTTGTCTTTAACGGATCTAGCGAGGACTTTTCCTTGCCAGAGATGAACATAATATTCAGATTTATGGCCGCTATGACTGAGAATTGGATTTCTGTCACCAATGAGATTTCATTCAACTAAATTGTATTGATCTCATAAATTGAACCAGTCCAGAGATTCTGAACTGACCAATCGTGGAGAATTTAATAGACTGATCTTTTAAAGTTTGAAAAATGTCGGAGCGTCCGCGTCTGTCCGTAGACTGTAATTGGTTAGACTCATACTTAAGTTTATTATAGAAAATTACAGGTAGACGACTCGATCGATGGGATGATCTCATCGCAAGACTACTCTTGTGGAAACCTGAAAAATACCGCAATTCCATAAACATGTATTGGTTAGATGTCTATAGAATACCTTAAAAAAAATACTGTATACTAAATAAAGTAAAGTTTTTATTTTTGATGTAGAACGAGTGGAATCACATGATTAAAAGCGATTGCACAACAGCTAACTTTGAATAGGTAACGTAAAAGAATATTGAGTGTTGAATTGTTAAAAGCAACAAGCTTTTCTTTTGTCAAGACAATTGAGTGTCGAGCTACGCGGGCGCGCCGTTTTATTTGGCTCAGATAGTAAAAGGGAAGACAAGGAATTGCACAGCAATTTATGAAGCGGGCCTAGTGTCGGCGGCAAGTGGTGCGGGCTTCGACGTGTATTGTCGCGCCGGCAAATTGACTCGACGGCATTTCATGGTCTACTGCGCTGATGCACCTCGTTCCTAGTTCTGCTTTATTGATGACGTCTTCATTGCCTGTCCCTTGACAATCAGCCGGCACAATAGAGCAAGCAATTACCTGTCCATTCGTGGCTGTCGTGTTGATTAACGTATTTTGCGGCTGTGTTTTCAACATAGAATGAATGATCAACGCGCGACGGTCAGGAATAAATTCGATTCGCATATCATAGCATGTTCGATGTTAATAACCAATTTCTCTCACATTGAGGTTTGCATCGCTAAGCAGAAAGTATTTTTACCTGTTTTTATAGAAACATATAAATCACCGTTATATTGGAAGCAGTCGAGAATACTAATTAATCTAGATAAACATGATGGAGAGAAACGACTTTCTTTTATTTGACGATAAATATTAGCATAACCCTATTAAAATTTCGCTAATTTCCGACCTGATGTCTCAAAGCGGAATATACTTTCAAGGCCATCTGTGGCAATGGAAATCTAATAACTGAAACTGTATTTTGAACTCGGCTATAAAACAGAAATAGTTGCTCTATCCTACCCCATTAAATGAGCAATATTTGTATATTTGTAATTACATTCTCGAAAACGGGTCTAACGATTTCGATGTAAGTTGCAATATAAGGGTTTACGGGGGCGAAAAATCGATCTAGCTAGGTCTCATATCTGGGAAAATTCGTTTTCTCTATTTTCACCTGAGCAGATCTCGGCCCATGTACTGTATAATAAAACGAAGTGAAAAGTAAATTGATGTATATGGCGGTAGGCCGTGGACACACGATGACACGACACAGCGACGAGCCTCGGTGGCGGGCCCGCGGCGGATCGCGTGCTCGTCGCCGCTACATCTACACCGTGCTGCCAGATTTTCAAATCGTTTGTTATTTTTCGAGCTTCACGTACGCTGGGAGCAAACTCGCTCTGTTATTAAATCATTTATTATTCAGCCCAACGAACTGTTTCGCAATTTTCCCACAAGCCGACGGAGGAACCTATAGCCGAGTACACTTATCGTGATATGTTGTTTCAAATGCAGGTAGCTCTCTTAATTGCGACTTCTTTTGCCAGTTTAATTTTGACTCATTATTTCATGGTAGGTGGGATTTTTTGCAGTCTTTTTAGTTTACTTGCTCTGAATTATGAAAATCATACAATGTTTGTGTTTAACCACTTTAGTCAGATTTAAGCTCTTTTGTTAGTTTATCATATTTTGCTATACCATTGAATACAAACTAATTAACTCTGTGCACGTGCCAATTATTAATTCAACGACATTAAACTATCATAAATGGACCACTGAACAATCACAATTGAAATCTGCTTTGTTCGATGTATTCACTACCTATGTAGGTAAATACTAATTAGTTAATAGATAAAATCAGATGTTTGTCAACTAAACCAGTTGCAGTTAGGACAAGGGATAGTACTTATTTATTTTATTTGTAAGTTGGTAACATCACATAGATAAACAAATTACTTTCCCACCTCAGTTATTCGATATAAAATTGCATCATTGTTTGTTATTATTTCAACCAATACACAATCTGAACACATTCATCATACTGATAATAAAATAAAACCAAAGATATTTATTGTCTCACACACCAATAATATAACCTTAACCAAAAAGCACATTAAACAAAACAACCTTTTGGGTTGTTTGGGAAAAATGTAAACTAGCACCTTGGGGTGTAGTTACGACGTCACAGGCGCACACGCAAGGTCTGTGAGATGCGTGTGAGAGCTGCGCAGTGCGCTTGTTGTTCTCCTACCCGCTCATTATGCTACCGAGCCGACTACTGGTGTTACTGGTCCAAACCCATCGCGTGCGCATTAGCCTAATTGTGGAAACCTGAGCATCAAGAAATGCTAATCAGAGATAGCCCGACTGCATTATTGCTCGCGATAGCATTTGATTTCTAACAGTACTGCTTTATATTACCGGTCCCGATCGGTATCTAGTTTCTTCTCAGAAGCCATGCATTTCCGCAGCATCGATTGGTTCATTTACATTGCAAATCTTCTATTTGTAGAACAATTATAACGATCTAATTGTTTACGTTTAAAATTGGACAACCCCAATAACAACCCTATTTTTATGACCATGCAATCACAGTCCATTCCAAGGTTGCCTGGAAGAGATCGCAGAAACCGATAAGGCCGCCCATTGTATGTTTTGTAGTGTTACATTTATTTTTTGCTATGTATTTTCTGGTGTACAATAAAATATATATAAATAAATAAATAAATTAGACGGACTAATAAATTGAAGAAAATACTCATCTCATTTCTAGATTGTGTTTTAAAACTGATTTAAGCCTCACGTAAAAACAAAGTATCCCATAAGATTCAGGCGAGGCTAAGCAAAATTAAATTGCAAGCAGACAAGAATTTCTAAGAAGGCATTCCTCTGTCGATAAACGAATAATGAGAGCTTATTTTCGCCAAATTAAATAAGGCCGGACGATAAATTCAGGTAACTACGCCGTTATGCCAAATTCAAATGGTTCTTCCACATGGAAACATAGACTTGACCTTAATTATATGTTTCTAAACTAATTAGATTAGCACTGTGCTGGTACTCAGATACCCAGACAGGTTAATGATGATTAAGGTACCCCAAATACAAAATAATATTGAATATTGAAATTCGCGACGCGACTGTGATTTATTTTGCCTGATAGCCATTTATGGGAAAGCTTGATTTAAAGTCTGACACGAATTTACTTCTAATAAAAAAAACTTATGTTTCTAAATGAATAAATAAGTGGTCATATTTCATGGGAATATCGACAACAAAATATTATGAATGTTTTTTTTATTCAAAACTTTCGGTAGCTCTGTTAGTAGGCAACTTCGACTAAACGGTACACAAGGAGAGGAGATAGTTTTGTCGTTGTGGTTAACGTTACCCTGCGCTTTGCGGTTTGTAGTAATCGAGCTCAAACGATTTTGTAATAGGTTTAGTTCCGAAGCGGTCAGTGCTTTGTTTTTGAGGATACTATTACAATATCATTTACCAATCATACAAAAGGTACTTTGAGGGCCGACGCGCAAACCGTTACCACGAATTCAGCACATAATTCTAGTTCTAGACCACCGTACACCATAGACATTTTTGGTCGGTTATTAAATGTGTCGATGTATGATCTAAATTGATGAATTATCTAAACTACTGGTTGGAATATAGGGGATATAACACCCTGTAGTTAATATAATTCCAGACAACTTCAGTGACTAAGTTTAGCTATGCATGAGCTACCGATTATCTATCTCGATGTCAATGATTCGCAAATTTTGCCGAGCTTACTCATTCCTTTCATATCCCCTGTTAAGCAAACAATGCTCAGTTTGAGAAAATTAATAAAGTTCATTTGTTTCAGGATAATAATACTGGTCAAGCATTATTGGACGTGGTGTTCCGTCATTTAGATCTCCTGGAAACAGCTTATTTCGGACTCCGCTACGTAGACCAAGATAGCCAAACGGTGAGTAAAAATTCAACAATATCCAGGCTAATGTATTCACCCAAAAAAAACTATTACCTTTATATTATACTAGCTTCTGCCAGCGGCTTCGCCACTGTGATATCTTTATAAATTATCTATGTTACTCAGTGATAACATAGAATATTACTGGTGAAAGAATTTTTTAAATCGGTCAAGTAGTTTTATAAAAACTATAGCTTCTTGATTGAAACTTTGTAAATATTGTTTGTAATTTCCATATAGGTACCTATATTTGGGAGAGAAATGAGCTTATGAATTTTTCTGAAGAAGGAAAAATGTATTTTACAATATTACGACAGTCTAAACTAGATCACAATATCTTTAAAGAAGCAAAATAAAAACAACAACAAACAAAGACAGGTATTTTTAAAACTTTCAGTTCTTCAAAGTAAGTAGAGCCATTTTGTAAAGATGGCGTTGTAGAATTGGATTAGGAGATTATATCCCATCTGCGAGATCTTTTTACTTGTCTGCGTCCGGATTTGAAATGTGAAGGACTTTGAAGCGATAAAAATATTTGTAAGAATGAATAACAGTTTTTAAAAACATACGGAGGATAAGGCTTAAAAATAAAGTTATTTGTGGACCCAACTTTCGCAGTATATATAAAGAGATAAAAGCTAAAAATAATTCAAACGCTAGCAAAATTTTACTAATTGACGCATTCATAGTATCGCAAATTATTTATTCATCGTTTTAAAAGCATGTTTCAAATAAACAGCTTATATTTCAATTAATGATTCGAAAAGTAATAAATTTTAGTTGCTCTAGCGTAGCGTTATGTATTTATGTATGTACCATACGTTTATATATTATTTACTACTTGCTGCGTCAAACGATTTCACTGACAGTCAAACGCACTATACGGATAAGAGATTTCTATGTCTTCAGTACTATAAATAAGTCATTTTGGTATCTGAAACTTTGAAAATTGTTCCTATGTTTCGTTATAGAAAATGCTTATATTAGCAAATGCTAGGATTTTTCTTCTGGTTGAAATGAGTTTTCTTACTCATAAAAAAGAAATCATTTTTATATTCAGGAATGTCAAACACATCATTAAGATATTGCCGAAATTTGTTCATCTAACACTAATTCATAACACACCAATTCAATATATTAAAGACTATCAAAATTAATATCAAAATAGTAAATCATTTCCTTCAATTGATTTACGTCTTGCCCGAAAGATAAGAAATAAATACATTACATAACTATATTTCTTTTCCTGAAGAAATCCAATACTGTTATGAATCGTTCACATTTATATTTATACGTCGTTTTTTTGTGCAGCATTGGCTGGACGCGGGGAAACGGCTGCGTCGTCAACTTCGGGGCTCCGACCCCCACACTTTCTACTTTGGAGTGAAATTCTACGCGGCAGACCCATGCAAGCTCCTGGAAGAGATTACCCGGTAAGTACGGAATGTATGCGTCATCTATTGTTGTACAGCTGTGCTGCGATCAAACATTGTTGGCTTTAGCGCGAAACAATCGCAGTCAGGTCATTGTTAGTCAATTTGTAGGTAACATTTACTTACAGGGCATTGATGAATTTTGGTTAAAAAAAACATTTTAATTACAAATAAAACATACAAGTAAGGTAAACGCGGGTGAACTCGACAGTGACCCAGAAGTCGTCAAAATATCTAAAATCGACAATATATTTTTCTACTAAACATTAAACTGGCCGATTTTTATGGCAACATATTTTTGGTAACATATTGCACAATTAAAATAGCAACACTGAGTTGCAACTGTAATGGCGTCAGAGATATTCTACATTGAAAGTGTCTCCAAGAAAAAAATAGTTTTTTTTTAAGTTTAGCTATTAAACGTAGCACTCGGCTCGTGGTTTTGTGTTTCTATTTGTGCTGCTTCAGTGGGGTGTACGGTAAGTCTGATTGTTTTATGAATTAGTTAAGTTAATTTGCTAACGATATTACATGATATTTGGAACACTTTTATCATAAAAGTATTATTTTTCGTATGTGACATCTATCGGTACCCAAAAAGTCCTACTTGACCTAGAACTCGTCATTTTATGTACTATTGTGACGATTACTGGGACACGCTTTATAGGTTGTCTCTAAACTCGTCTTATTGTAGATATTTTTGTATTTTATGCCACAAAATGGGAATAAAACTATTATCGGGACCGTTAAATAGTTGTTAACCCCCTTGTGCAATCATATTTAAAGGTTTGGCCTTCATTTGACGATAAACGGGGTTTCTCTTAAGCTGTTTCTTAGGGGTATTATTACTTTATTGACGAGTTCTAGGTCTTTCACGTGTTTGTCAATTCGACGAGATTTATTATGAGACTGGGAATGGTTTGTGCTTGCGTCTCTTTGTGCCGCTGCGCGCTGTGGGCCTCCAGCACTCGCTTAAGGACACGTGATAAGTGTCTTAATCCTGGCCTGAAATCAGATTGGGCCGGTAACATAAACACTTGCATGCAATTTTTGAATGGCACTATTTGAGCTTTCTTTATGGCATGCGGTTATTGTTCTTGAACGTTCCACAAACTTAAACCATGTAAATGGGGCTTATCGTTATGTATCATTTTTTTATTTTAGATTGTCGTGATGCATGAACATAATTTTTATTACAGAAAATTATGGCTGAAAAACAATACAAGCAGAGGATATGTCAAAAGCCATAGAGGCTGTACGTCAAGGGGTCACAACATCTTCTGCAGCAAGACAATTTAAAGTGCCAAGGACCACCTTGATTGACAAAATTAAAGGCTGTAGTTCGATCGGCTGCGCTAAAGGACCACTCTCCGTTTTAACCAAAGAAGAAGAAAATCATTTAAAGACTTGGTTAATTTTCATGGCAGAAAGTGGGTTCCCTGTAACCAAAGATCAGTTGTTAGATAGCG
The DNA here is from genome assembly GCA_914767755.1 of Agrochola circellaris. Lineage (NCBI taxonomy): Eukaryota > Metazoa > Arthropoda > Insecta > Lepidoptera > Noctuidae > Agrochola > Agrochola circellaris. Next base: position 10,413,792 of record OU611841.1, on the reverse strand, counting down.
TAAAATTATTAGTTCGCAAACTCAACCGTAAAACTCCATTCACAAACAATAGGCCAGGTCGACATTGGTTCGAGTCATTCATAAAACGCAACCCTGAAGTAGGTCAGAGGGTTTCTCAAAATTTGACACAATCTCGTGCTTTAGTTAAGGAAGAAAATATTCGTACCTGGTTTAAAGAAGTCCAGGACTATTTTAGTACTGCCCAGCTACAAGCAGCTTCCGAATTTTTAACTGCGATGAGAGCGCCTTTTTCTTGTCCCCGTCAGATAACAGGGTCTTAGCGAAACGTGGCTCTAAAAATGTTTACAACATCATACCTAGTGGTGAAAAAGAGTGCGTAACAGTTCTCGTAACAGCTAATGCGCTGGGTGAATTGGCACCACCGATGGTTCTTTTTAAACTAAAGTCTATACCACACAAAATTTCAAAATCAGCACCCAACGATTGGGGATTAGGGCACATAAACAAGGGCTGGATGACAGGCGAATCCTTTTACGAATATATAACTAATGTTCTCTACCCTTGGGTTATAAGAAGTGGCATCCAGCTACCAATAAGATTTTTTTTAGCTGTATCTTACAAAGACAAAACTAAGGTAACATCGACAATCACATCATCTCCCATCACAAGGACTGCTGCTGGAATGACAGAAAATACGACTCGACACGACGGAACGGAGTGTAGTTTAACCGCGTCGCAATCACAACCACCTATACCTATTTACCTAACGCCTCGATGTCAAATATCGCCAATGTCCTGTGACGATATCACTGTAACTGTACTTTCCAGAGCAATAACTAAAGTGACATCAACTGTTACATCGTCTTCCACATCAATAACTTTTGCTGGAATTACAGAAAATACTGCACGAGATGATGAAACGGATTTTTCATTAACCTTGCCGCAATCAAAACCACCTAACCCTATTTATTTAATGCCTGGCAGTCAAATATCACCTATTTCATGTGACACTCACACATCATATTCCTCGTCAATAAGCAATGCTAGAATTACAGATAACACGACACGACACAACGGATCAGACTGTAATTTAACCATGTCACAATCACCACCACCATCTGAGGAAACAAAAGAAAAATCTAAAAAATTCTATGGTAACCTTATGATTCCAACGCCTTTCAAAGAGGCTTTATTTTGGCCTCCTCATCTAAGCCAGACTCAGACAACCAAATCAAAAATAAAAATACCCAGTGTTGTGACCTCAGACCGGTGGAAAATTTTTGAAAAGCGAAAGATCGATGCCAGGACCGAAAAAGAAGAATGCAAACGGAAAAGGGTCGAAGCTAGAAAAACAGCAAAAGCTAAAAAAGAACAGACACATAAGAAAGCAACAAACAAGAAAGCAAATAGCACTTCAACTCAGGAAGTAAAAAAAGATGATTGGTACTGTCGGTTATGTCAAACAAGTTCTGAAACAGACATGATACAATATCTAAGCTGTGAAATCTGGTACCATACAACTTGTGCAAAAATCGAACCGTCACAAATAACTTTTCATTGTGTCTATTGTAGCGCCCAGCCATAATAATGTTTTGAATGTTTTAGTGTAGCTTTACTATAATATAATGTTTCATTGATATTTTTGTTTTGTAGGTATACGATTTTATATTTGATTTACTACTAATCACTTCTGCTTCTCAGCACTTTCGTGCAATGTTATTTTATAATAAATAAGCATTATGCTATGCCAAGAATAATACTTAGTTTAGGTGTTTTTTATCTGACTGATTTAAGTTTAAATTGCTGTCTGATTATGAATAATTAAGGTGTGCAAAAGTATTGGGTATAAAGGCACTCTCTCACCGGGAACATCCGCAAAGTAATGTATCAATCCAAGATTCGTTTGGATATTACCATTACCGCGGTTCTCCTCAATTACTAATTTAAGCTCGAATCTGAACTGTTACATTACAGGCATACGCTCGCGGGGAGGGAGCGCCTTTAGATATTAAATGCTTAATGATTATTTGATTAATTATCGCGGAAGGTAAAGCTATCTGTAAAATAATTATTAGAGAGTTACAGTTTAGCAACAAGCCAATAAGAGGGTTTTTATTTTTTGTTTTGTTATTTTTTTATTTTTTTTATTGCGAAATGGGCCTGCTTTTGACCTTAAATGTATGTTTAGTAATTATACTTGTGTGTATGAATGACTGATGATGAAAAATTTCACGAATGAGAAAAAACTTATTATAAAATTGATTCTGATAAAACCTGATTCTGCGATTATGACCTCATAATTTTTTTATGAAAAATATATAAGAATTTGATTTATCTTGACGTTTTTATTACCTACCTGCTCTGGTTCCTGTTTACACAACTTTTAGTAAGTAATTTCTTGGGATTTGGTCTTCTACCTATTGTTACTAAGACTTGTCACTCATATCAGTCAATCACAATTTTTTTAAATATGTTCTCATCTTGATCTTTAATTTCTAGAGCGGAGAGTTCAAATTAGCATAAAAAATTGACGACTACTGGGTCTTTTTGGCGAGTATTAGTACAAATCTGACGACAACTGGTACAAATCGCCCTTTTTTTACATTTGCTTAAATAAGTATTTATTATAACTAAAAATTATAAAAAACTGCTACATAAATAGAATAACGGATAAATTTTCTATTTTTTCTTACAAAAAGTTTCATTCTACATGAAATACTTTTCACACAGCAGTGCTTCAAAGTCGATGAATATCAAAATCTGACGAGTGTTGGTACTTTTACAGGTAAACGCGGGTGAACTCGACAGTGACCCAGAAGTCGTCAAAATATCTAAAATCGACAATATATTTTTCTACTAAACATTAAACTGGCCGATTTTTATGGCAACATATTTTTGGTAACATATTGCACAATTAAAATAGCAACACTGAGTTGCAACTGTAATGGCGTCAGAGATATTCTACATTGAAAGTGTCTCCAAGAAAAAAATAGTTTTTTTTTAAGTTTAGCTATTAAACGTAGCACTCGGCTCGTGGTTTTGTGTTTCTATTTGTGCAGCTTCAGTGGGGTGTACGGTAAGTCTGATTGTTTTATGAATTAGTTAAGTTAATTTGCTAACGATATTACATGATATTTGGAACACTTTTATCATAAAAGTATTATTTTTCGTATGTGACATCTATCGGTACCCAAAAAGTCCTACTTGACCTAGAACTCGTCATTTTATGTACTATTGTGACGATTACTGGGACACGCTTTATAGGTTGTCTCTAAACTCGTCTTATTGTAGATATTTTTGTATTTTATGCCACAAAATGGGAATAAAACTATTATCGGGACCGTTAAATAGTTGTTAACCCCCTTGTGCAATCATATTTAAAGGTTTGGCCTTCATTTGACGATAAACGGGGTTTCTCTTAAGCTGTTTCTTAGGGGTATTATTACTTTATTGACGAGTTCTAGGTCTTTCACGTGTTTGTCAATTCGACGAGATTTATTATGAGACTGGGAATGGTTTGTGCTTGCGTCTCTTTGTGCCGCTGCGCGCTGTGGGCCTCCAGCACTCGCTTAAGGACACGTGATAAGTGTCTTAATCCTGGCCTGAAATCAGATTGGGCCGGTAACATAAACACTTGCATGCAATTTTTGAATGGCACTATTTGAGCTTTCTTTATGGCATGCGGTTATTGTTCTTGAACGTTCCACAAACTTAAACCATGTAAATGGGGCTTATCGTTATGTATCATTTTTTTATTTTAGATTGTCGTGATGCATGAACATAATTTTTATTACAGAAAATTATGGCTGAAAAACAATACAAGCAGAGGATATGTCAAAAGCCATAGAGGCTGTACGTCAAGGGGTCACAACATCTTCTGCAGCAAGACAATTTAAAGTGCCAAGGACCACCTTGATTGACAAAATTAAAGGCTGTAGTTCGATCGGCTGCGCTAAAGGACCACTCTCCGTTTTAACCAAAGAAGAAGAAAATCATTTAAAGACTTGGTTAATTTTCATGGCAGAAAGTGGGTTCCCTGTAACCAAAGATCAGTTGTTAGATAGCGTAAAATTATTAGTTCGCAAACTCAACCGTAAAACTCCATTCACAAACAATAGGCCAGGTCGACATTGGTTCGAGTCATTCATAAAACGCAACCCTGAAGTAGGTCAGAGGGTTTCTCAAAATTTGACACAATCTCGTGCTTTAGTTAAGGAAGAAAATATTCGTACCTGGTTTAAAGAAGTCCAGGACTATTTTAGTACTGCCCAGCTACAAGCAGCTTCCGAATTTTTAACTGCGATGAGAGCGCCTTTTTCTTGTCCCCGTCAGATAACAGGGTCTTAGCGAAACGTGGCTCTAAAAATGTTTACAACATCATACCTAGTGGTGAAAAAGAGTGCGTAACAGTTCTCGTAACAGCTAATGCGCTGGGTGAATTGGCACCACCGATGGTTCTTTTTAAACTAAAGTCTATACCACACAAAATTTCAAAATCAGCACCCAACGATTGGGGATTAGGGCACATAAACAAGGGCTGGATGACAGGCGAATCCTTTTACGAATATATAACTAATGTTCTCTACCCTTGGGTTATAAGAAGTGGCATCCAGCTACCAATAAGATTTTTTTTAGCTGTATCTTACAAAGACAAAACTAAGGTAACATCGACAATCACATCATCTCCCATCACAAGGACTGCTGCTGGAATGACAGAAAATACGACTCGACACGACGGAACGGAGTGTAGTTTAACCGCGTCGCAATCACAACCACCTATACCTATTTACCTAACGCCTCGATGTCAAATATCGCCAATGTCCTGTGACGATATCACTGTAACTGTACTTTCCAGAGCAATAACTAAAGTGACATCAACTGTTACATCGTCTTCCACATCAATAACTTTTGCTGGAATTACAGAAAATACTGCACGAGATGATGAAACGGATTTTTCATTAACCTTGCCGCAATCAAAACCACCTAACCCTATTTATTTAATGCCTGGCAGTCAAATATCACCTATTTCATGTGACACTCACACATCATATTCCTCGTCAATAAGCAATGCTAGAATTACAGATAACACGACACGACACAACGGATCAGACTGTAATTTAACCATGTCACAATCACCACCACCATCTGAGGAAACAAAAGAAAAATCTAAAAAATTCTATGGTAACCTTATGATTCCAACGCCTTTCAAAGAGGCTTTATTTTGGCCTCCTCATCTAAGCCAGACTCAGACAACCAAATCAAAAATAAAAATACCCAGTGTTGTGACCTCAGACCGGTGGAAAATTTTTGAAAAGCGAAAGATCGATGCCAGGACCGAAAAAGAAGAATGCAAACGGAAAAGGGTCGAAGCTAGAAAAACAGCAAAAGCTAAAAAAGAACAGACACATAAGAAAGCAACAAACAAGAAAGCAAATAGCACTTCAACTCAGGAAGTAAAAAAAGATGATTGGTACTGTCGGTTATGTCAAACAAGTTCTGAAACAGACATGATACAATATCTAAGCTGTGAAATCTGGTACCATACAACTTGTGCAAAAATCGAACCGTCACAAATAACTTTTCATTGTGTCTATTGTAGCGCCCAGCCATAATAATGTTTTGAATGTTTTAGTGTAGCTTTACTATAATATAATGTTTCATTGATATTTTTGTTTTGTAGGTATACGATTTTATATTTGATTTACTACTAATCACTTCTGCTTCTCAGCACTTTCGTGCAATGTTATTTTATAATAAATAAGCATTATGCTATGCCAAGAATAATACTTAGTTTAGGTGTTTTTTATCTGACTGATTTAAGTTTAAATTGCTGTCTGATTATGAATAATTAAGGTGTGCAAAAGTATTGGGTATAAAGGCACTCTCTCACCGGGAACATCCGCAAAGTAATGTATCAATCCAAGATTCGTTTGGATATTACCATTACCGCGGTTCTCCTCAATTACTAATTTAAGCTCGAATCTGAACTGTTACATTACAGGCATACGCTCGCGGGGAGGGAGCGCCTTTAGATATTAAATGCTTAATGATTATTTGATTAATTATCGCGGAAGGTAAAGCTATCTGTAAAATAATTATTAGAGAGTTACAGTTTAGCAACAAGCCAATAAGAGGGTTTTTATTTTTTGTTTTGTTATTTTTTTATTTTTTTTATTGCGAAATGGGCCTGCTTTTGACCTTAAATGTATGTTTAGTAATTATACTTGTGTGTATGAATGACTGATGATGAAAAATTTCACGAATGAGAAAAAACTTATTATAAAATTGATTCTGATAAAACCTGATTCTGCGATTATGACCTCATAATTTTTTTATGAAAAATATATAAGAATTTGATTTATCTTGACGTTTTTATTACCTACCTGCTCTGGTTCCTGTTTACACAACTTTTAGTAAGTAATTTCTTGGGATTTGGTCTTCTACCTATTGTTACTAAGACTTGTCACTCATATCAGTCAATCACAATTTTTTTAAATATGTTCTCATCTTGATCTTTAATTTCTAGAGCGGAGAGTTCAAATTAGCATAAAAAATTGACGACTACTGGGTCTTTTTGGCGAGTATTAGTACAAATCTGACGACAACTGGTACAAATCGCCCTTTTTTTACATTTGCTTAAATAAGTATTTATTATAACTAAAAATTATAAAAAACTGCTACATAAATAGAATAACGGATAAATTTTCTATTTTTTCTTACAAAAAGTTTCATTCTACATGAAATACTTTTCACACAGCAGTGCTTCAAAGTCGATGAATATCAAAATCTGACGAGTGTTGGTACTTTTACCTTAGGTTTATTAGAAAAAACCTGCCAAGTGCGTGTCGGACCACGCGCAATGAATGGTTCCATAGTTGGGATGAATTTCAATGATGTGATGATGATCAAACAAAACATTTCAGTTAAAAGCTTAATATTTCGCAAACGGATCCCTAAATCCATTTTTGAACGACCTTTCTAACGATACCCCACAACATGAGGTAGATGAGAAAAAAAAAAACATCCCATCATTACGTGTAGGGCAGGTAACCCCTAAAAAATATATTTCTCTTGATTTTATTTTACCACTTTGTCGGCATGATAAATATGTCTACATATGCCATGCAAATGCATATGCAAATTATAGCTTTCTAGTACTAACCGTCTCTAAGCCGCAGACAGACAGACGGACGGACAGACAGACAGACGGACATGGCGTAACTATAAGGGTTCCTTGTTTACTACGGAACCCTAAAAAGTAAGTAAACAGTTCACAAATATAGATCTATCTAATATAATGAATTACGTAGGACGTTTCCTGTAGGTACATATTGAAGGCTCTTTTTTTACGCTAATGAATTGTGAGTATCTACAAATTAATAAATGAGCTGTTCAATAATACTGACAGTGTCTGGATAGAATATCAATATAACATGATTTTTACTGACAAATATTTATACGCGTTTGAAATATTTACATCATTACATCTCGAATGCTACCTCATTTAAAAGTTAATAAAGCTTGTTAATACTTCGTTAATAACGTGGATTTTATTATCCGTCTTCCGCTGTTTGTGAAACTCGTATGTTCAAGTTTTAATAAGAACATGTATACTGTTGACCTGCATCCAAGTCAGACGAACTGTCATACATATAGACAGCTTTACATATGTCGGCTTTACAAGCAAAATCTGTTATTATAATGAGTTCCAGCAAAACCGCTAACTGCATCCGAAAATCAAATTAATGGTTGAACATTAACAAATTATACAGAGCGATATTTATTAATGTGGTTTTCCATCAAAGCGTTGGGTGTGGTGTGTGTGTATCTCACACGTGTCCCGACACGTACGCACTAATGTAAATAACGCTTTCACAACATCATTCATATTATAGCACATTAATTCAGGAGCGCGAGGGATGAAATAGGAAGTGATAATAAAACACATGTGTGTTCTTAACGCGGCGTGGGCCGTGTCAGCGATTCTTCTGTTCTCCACCGCGGCAAGTCGGCACACCGCCACATTTCTGTCACCGACACACAAGCTATAAAATGACACAGATATATACTTTTTAATATTCAATGAAGCACAAGACGTAAATGACGACACGGACCTATTTATAGACAAATTCTTTACAGAGCTTTACAAATAACATTATGTTGTCCTTGTTACTTTGTGCTTCCATCTATAGCTATTTATTCAATGTATAGCTATGTTTTCCAGTGTGTTGTCTCACGTTAAACTATGACCCCATATAAAAAGTTTGTACATTATTAAGAACATAGAGCTCCGAGTGTGCCCATTATTCCCACATATAACAAGATAAGGCTGAGAGATAGAGGGACATAATTAGTGTAACGTTGCAAGGACAGTAGTCCGACTTTTATGGAGGTAGTAAGTACATTTGTTCCATGTATGGGACGCAACTAAATAATTATATTAACCGTAATAATAACAACATGACTCGGTTATGTACTTTACAAGTAGGAGCTGTATTGTGGTGAGAGTGACATAACTGGACACGTTACCGTTGAAACACAATAGCCTTAATCTATACGGTGTCCATGTATGAGCGCTTGGAAGCAAATTACTTAATGCTATTCTTTTTTACTTCAAACTATTAAAATTTCATAATCATAAAAGAGAGTAGAGTTTAGTAAGGATACAAAAGAAGGTGTAGTGCTCTCGCAATAAACGCGGTGAGCTCGTAAACTGACGTCGTACTGATGAAATGAATGGGGCCAGGCGTGCAGTGGCGCTCCGTACTGCGCTCCACTGTCAATGGTGAAACAGAAACAGGAATTTCATTTCATGGACAATTTTAATTGGACACCTTTTATAAAAATAGGCCCCTCGGTGTAATATTTGCTATTCACTGAAACAAGAGTTCGCTAATTTTTTTCTAAAGAGCTACAATTTCATTCCTGCCTAAAATATCTCTTGAAAACCGCGGAGAAACTTTCGTCTACTCGTATTTCCTTTAAACTTTACAACAAAGGCTACAATTGAAGTCAGTTAAGTGGAATTTTGAAGAGTTTCCATTTTATTCTTTATTTTTCGTTGTGAATGTTGTCGGGTACGGGGATGTTTTATTAAAATTTCGTTATTACGGTGTTGACGGTGCAGCCGGGCGGCGCGATCCGCGTCTGCACCAGTAGGTACCGACGCAGTACGTACAACAGGGGGAAAGGGAAACGTCTTCCTTTAGGTAAGGGCCGCCGTTTAATACTCGTAAATTCTTTGAAAACCTTTGCCTTGATGGTCTTTTAATATTTAATTTCCCTCTAAGGGCAATCTTTTCGCAACGCGTTTGACGAGTTTCTCCCAGTTAAGGAAAAATGAAATGGGTGAATAGAGATTTTATGTTTCAGGAATATTCAATTAGGGTGTTGGAAGGTTAAGATTGTTTCAATGTCAATCGTTTGTGAATGGGCGTGTACGCTAATATATTTGTTTAAAATATTTTTGATTGCAATCTATCACCCTTGCATATATTCAGCAATATGTTTAATATTATATGTTGTAGGCTATATAGTGTAAGCTAATATGTGTTTGCTTGTATCAGGTACCAGTTGTTCTTGCAACTGAAGCAAGATGTTCTGCGCGGGCGCCTGCCCGTCAACTTCGACCTCGCGGCCGAGCTCGCCGCATATGTGCTGCAATGTGAGTCACACTTTATCACTTAACTTATATGTTTCAACACTTATGACTTTATGTAAGTTTAGATCATTTTATTATAAGTCGAATTTTGTGTCTTCTACCTATGCTTATGAAGAGCTACGTGCGGATGTGTAATTAATTTGAATTATGTGTTTAAACCATGTAACTGGTGAAACATTAATATTTGTTACTATTTCCCTTGGGTGTAATACACAAGTAGTAAGGGTTTCTCGAGAGTTCTACTGACAAATACCTACCTTCCTGTATTATTAATAGTACTTTGATATGTAACTCGTTATGAAAATAGTTTACTTAAATTAGTAGGTATTCCTATGATTAAAATTGGTTTATTAAGCCAGAAAAAGACCCAATTAATAGTCCATAAAAACCACGTCACAAACGTATAAAATAAGTATTATCCACGGATTCTAAATAAACTTAACTTAAAACTTACCGTAAAATCTATTCAAACTACTGCGGGTAGTAAATAAACAAGTCGGCACATTAAAGAAAACGACTCCAAACTCTGGCTGAGACCAATAACGAAATGCGGCATGGACTTAATCCGATGGCACTTAGGGAGTATATTTGTGTAAACATCGGCGACAAATTGGAGTTTCTCGGTGTGGTACGAGTAGTGTCGGTAAAATCCGCAAATGCGACCCGTGCTCCGGTTACAAAGTGGCTGCGGGGCCACTAACCCGCCAGGCTTATTGTGTAACTAGCCTAGGATTTGCTAGCTTAGCTATCATAGCGACTGACGTGTTGGTGACGTCACACAACAAGCTAGGATTTTCCTAAGGTCTACACCTTTCAGATAAATTAGCCCGTAATCGTTTAGTGTAGTGTACCTAACCACAGCATTCATAGCTAGCATTTATAGCATTGCTTTTGCTCAGAGCAAAAGCAATATTATATGTATGCCTTATCAAAATACGCTCCCAAAACAACGTAGATGGTAGATTACTTTGCTTTTCCAGATGACTGGTACAGTTCTCATCAATACTTTCGTGACCAAATCCTATAGTAATCACAATTTCCATTGTGACCGGGATCTGATTTTATCTGTATGCCCGGTCATATTATTATCGACTACAGATGAAACCATTTGCGAAACTCGGCTCAATTTCAGTTTAAATGGCGATTTTATGAAACAGTCATAATGATCATGTTGAACCTTTCGGTTGATTGCGCTGTAATCCGATATTCTTTTAGTACCTTTACATGTGTTTTGTAAGTGCAAAATCAAATTATTCGTTAAAGTTGCATACGAATAACATTTGACACGTGGATTTATGTTTGGTAATTCGAATATGGATAAATTCAACAACTGAAATAAAAAATCCAGACTGAAAGTATTATATCATCTATCTATCTACCGATGGGTTTTTGAAAAGAAGGAGTCACTTGTGCGACAAAGTGATGGAAAAATACCAAATTGTTCACTATAACCCTGTCAGCACCAGATCGTTACCCAAGCGTGGTTACTTGACTACAGCAATAATTCTCTCGAGAGACGTTCAGAGGTCCATGTTCAGGAATGGAAATTTATGGCCCGTTATGTATAGTAGGCACATACATATATTTATAGTACCCACATTTATTGCGGGTACATATAATAAATGTATGGACCACTTGCGGTCGCCACGCTATGCTTACCCACGTCAGACACGTTTACTATTTCATACAATAACACACCTATTTGATATTAACTTGATTGCGAACCGAGATTCCAGGAAAACGACTCTTTTATTTGCGGTTGACTTTGAGAAATATGATTTTGTGAAATAGGCACAGGCTTGAATTTACTTAGGTAGTATCTTGCTTTCATTTCGTACCTATAACTTTGTTGTAAGTTGACACTTACAGCAAGACTCCAATAATAATTTCAAAGAATGATAATCAGTTGTAGATTACCCAACACAGGGCACAAAAAGTTTCTAAAAGATTTAATAAGAGGTACCTTACCACATCTAATTTAAGTTGTATTCGCCGTTCAAAAAAATTGTTAGTTACACGCAAGGGAATAATAACGTGTGCGATCATGTGGGGACGTTGACTCATCGCCAGAGGGGCACATGATAGCCGACTGTACGCATGAACACTTACATACAAACTGCCGCGAATGAATCGAAATGTATAGCGCAATAAAAAATATATCCTACTAAAAGGACGCCTACAAAAATATCAACGACACAGAAAAATAGGAATGATTACACTCAAAATCCCAAGTGTTTTCCGTACAAAACACACAACAAACAAGGCGTGTCCGCGACATCGCGTAAGTACGCGTAACTTTGTTTATTTTCCACACTGAGAAGTCAGTTTTTTGGTTCAGATCGAACTATAAGTATAGCTTCCCAGACAGACAGGTATAAACGTGAATATTATCTCTCATGAGTCATGCCATGATAGCAGAGCACTATAAACATCTAATTTTTAAGTTAAGATGTTAAGGCTCCGTGCACGAAAAAAACCCTCTTTTGTCAATTACTTACCTAAATGTGAGAAAACATTAAATAGTTGAAAGATTAAGTATGTAAAAGTACAGTTTTCGTGGTGCTAAACCATTTCTGTCAGTCCACCTGTTAATAGTTGCATCACTTTTGGGCTCTCGAAATTATGGTATATTTCACCTTTGATTTACTTAATGAATATATTGTATAATCATAAAATAAAAAATTGATTTTATCTCAAGGAAGCTTGAGGTAGATTTTATAGCTGAAGACGGACTGACTGTCTGATTTTTAAATTTCTGATATGGTTTGTTTAATAATAGGATACGAGTACATTTCTGACTGGGTTTAAAAAAAAAATGTTTTTTCCAACATTATTCTTCTGCTATACTTTGTATGGAAGTTGAAAAAAGTGGTTTAGCCACAGGCAAGTAGACCATGTAATGATGTTGATGATATTTTTTTATTTTTAAAATCAAATGTTTCTTGTAACAAAATGATCAAACGTCAATCTCCCGTAATTTTTCGGAAAATTTGTTGCGTATATTAGTGATTTTCAATGAATACTTAATTTATTTGAAAAATCTCGTTCAGCCACTTGCAAAACAAAGACCTCGGCTTTTTAAATCACAAATAGTTTTTTTTTTTAATAATTTTTCCCTTTCTCACAACCAATGAACAAAATTGATCAAAATCAGTCGATTTGGTGCACGGCCCCTTAAGCTAAGATTTTATCAATATTCCATCCATACTCATTTACTTTAAAATGGAAAATGTAGCGCTTGTTCTAGAATGCACAATGATTTTGAGCGAGTCGTGGTCACCGGCCCTAATAATGCATAGTCATTTTTGCACTGGATCGTAAGTTGACCTCACTGAATTTAAATAGAATACGTAATGAGAAGTGATGACGCAAAAGACACTTCAAAGTGTTTAGCGACAAAAAATAACTTCCAGAAATGGTAACTAATTCAAAGGAGCTTGTTTAATCTATCTTCTTTATGTTACACTCCATTGCCTCAGCGCTACATAGAATGCTATTGAGTTGGACTAAATTCCGCTTCCAGTAATAGCTAGTGCCATTCTTCTGAGATTCTGCAGCGGCGGGACGAGAAGCTATCTTACCGCAAACGCAGTAAAATTAATCGGGCATTCCGCTTCGCTACTTCAGGCTCAGACTAATAGACTGCACCCGCCCGATAACTATACGGATTATAGAAATGTTTGAAGCGACGAATGCAACTCCATAAAAGCGATTCGTACCCTACAGAAGCTTAAGTAGAACTAGGTAGGTACTTATAAAAATCGGCAGGTGTAGAGACACCTTATTACGGCCTAATTTACGCAATATAATTCATTTTTATAAACATTAGGAGATAATTACATCTCGTCACGACCTTACCTTAGAAGATTCACGTAATTAATTACTCTCCCAGTTTGATATTCGCTTCTATATTTTTAATTGACTTTGTAACGTAATTAATTTTATTGCTATTTTGTTATGATGTCGTTATTCCTGAATAATATTTTATTAAAACATGAGTTGTGTTAATATACGTTAGAATATCGACGTTTATATAAATATTTTGTATTGAGGAACTTCAAAGTGGAAGATTCCACACCGACGAATTGTTTTATTAAAATATTTATGAACGATTTTAATTAGGAAAATAGTAAGTCATAAGCTGTAAGCGTAACGAGAAATGATTTACATTTTGAGCACTGATATTATACGCATTTTCTTTATACTACTTAGGAGGTCCCCTTACATAGATCAAACAAAAAGAAACCATCAAAGTACCATTTATGTTGGTAGGACAATCTAGCGCCGTAAGTAGGGACGGCGAAGGTCTAATATCGATGCGTTATTCAAGAGGTAAATGAGCCATCAGCGGCGCAGCATCGTTTGCATCTAATCTGCCAGCATCAACGACCCCCGTGCGACCTCAGGGGACACATACCGGCGTTATAACCGTTCTCAACCGCTGGAACAACATTTTTGCGTGTTACCGAACTTTATAATCGACCGTTGCGTCATTTTGTACTGGTAATTATTTTCAATGGCCCCTGAAGACTGCTACTGAAAAATTCAATTATGTTTTCTTAATTATATCATTATCAACTTCAGTGAGGCCTTTGTTGAGTATTTACTGAACAATGGTACACTACAAACATAAGTCTTTCTGATAATTAATCACATGTTACATCATAATAATTGCTTACCTGTGATAACATTTTTTTTTGATGTAGCGTTCTTAGCGCTCGTTCATATATTTATAAAACAAGAATGTAAAATATTTGCGTTTTTCCGCCCCTTTACACCCAAATGATCCACTCCCATTACCATCGTTATGTTAAAGGTATGCCTATTATATGCCTCGTAATAAATTGCACGTGAAATCATCCCTTTTATATAATATACTTGTTTCTTCATACATAGGAAATAATAAAGTATTGTTACGTGCTCTCAAAGCGTTCTTCAAATAATTTCATATTATTATTCGCAATGAGAGCCTCCGTCATCGCGGCAACGTTGTGGAGTATTTTTATAAACAGTACGATGCACGTGGTATCAAAATCACATCATATTTGTTCAGATGTTAACGCCGACAGTCTATTACAGCACTAAACATGATTAAAATACTTCGCACGTTGAGCTGAGAACTGCAAGTCAGTACGCAAAACAAAAACTTTCAGTTTAGTGACTGGGTGTAAATCTTCCACGTTTAATCAACTTTTCTGTTTGTTATAATAACATTTTCGATCCAAAGAAAAATTAACTATGAAAATCTGTGACATGTCATGGAAGAAAAAAAAAAGTCACTTCACTGTAGCTAAATTTTCTTTGCAAGAGAGAGCAACCGATCTTCAAAAACATTTGAGCTACAAGACTGAAACGCTATTAATCAAGCAACATTGTATTCTTATTTTGTCTAGTCTATAGTCTCGGTTTGGGAGAGACGAATGGAGCGAAACAATCTGTCCCTCGCAACAAGTTAACGGACTCGTGTAACGCGTTTACATTAATCAAGTGGATGGACAATCGTACTGGCGCCCGCGCCTCTACTGAGATGTGACCACAGTACAACACTACGAGATTATAATGCTGAATTATTATTCCAGAACGTACGCTCAGTGTGTAGTGTAAATTAATTTCAGGCTCTAGAAGCTGTGGCATGTTGCTCTACTCAAGTGAAGTTACGTAGCACTAATAACTACTTCAACTTCATTTCTATTTTGATTAGTAGATATATATTTTTGATTAGTAGATATCGTATGTAGTCAAGTTTAAGCTGAGCTGCATATTATATTTTACCCATTTTAAACTTTCCCACCAGATGGTTTTTTTTAGACGTTCTAAGTGTTATTCAACTATTAGCACATATGGTCCCAGTAAAAATGTTCAATTAGTGATTGCTAGCTTAATTTTGAGAAATGGCAAACATCTGTTTTGTTCTATGTTTTAATTACATGACTGCGTGAGAACATGTTTGTGAAAATGTTTTCAAAAAACTTTATAGCAGTGCCTTTTCTCAGCGTCATTATGTCTTGAAACTTAACGACTTTGTAATTCTCTAAAGCTCATTTAAATTTGCCAGTACAATAGTTCGTTTACTAGCGTGTCTAAACGAGGCTGCGGCAAGTTTTGCGAGTATCATTCATTTATCGTGCACGACGTGTGGGCGGCTCGCCTCTCTGCCAAATGATAGATGGTCTCTTACGCATCACTCACACTTACTAACATAAAACAGATTCCTACTCTGACTTATACCGATCGGGTATCTGGTGGAAACCAAAGCCAATAAGATTCTTTGAACTTGTCCAAATAACAAAACGTGACGTACAGGTGGTGGATATACGCGAATGTTTGTTGTAATAACTCAGTCATTCACATCGGGGAATATGCCTCGTGGCATACAAATGCCTTATGAAAACCCATTTCATAAATATCGCTTATTTTAGAAAGAAATATTATCGTCTAAATAATGTTCTACTAATATCTATAATAGACTAATAGATCACAAAGCAAACACATCTTTTACAGACTTATTTTAAAAGAGATATTTATGTAATTCTCTTTGTCTCATGACTTTTCAAAGCATCCATAAAATAAACCGAAGCGAGTGAGTTTAAAAATAATCAGATTTATGGCCGCCCCTAGCTACTTGCTCGGAAATTAAACGACAAGCATAAATATGTACTTAAATAAAAATAAAAAGAGCGCTGTCTTTCAACAGATGGAAGCTTCTACGTAATGTCTGAAATTCAGGCTAATAGGAAACCATTAGATATTTCGCTAGATCATATTTTACACAAGCTTTCATAGATAAACAGTCGTCGAGTTGTAATCAGCATCTTGACTGAAGGCCGACGGGAGCTGTTCACAATTAGGTACAGGGTGTGGCCCTTTAATTGGGGAAATGCTGACACATTCATCTTCCCGGTGGGCGAAACGTCAGCACAATATTATTTATTCACAGGTGGTTGTGGTACTCGGCCCTTGATATATATTTCAGTTGATATGTAGGTAATAATAAATAAAAATAGTACTGGTACACCTACATGAAGAATATATAAATATATTTATGTATGTGTTCTGTTCTATTTTTTTATGTCTTCAGTTTTATTTTTCCAATGGTACACGGTATGATAAAAACCAACGTACATCAAACATTAGTAAGCGTGTGATATTTATTAGTAATGACCACGTTGTATTCATCAGACAAGCGTGAACGTAATATATGAAGGGTCCGAACATCTATGTGTGTACTCTGCTAGCGTACCAGATGTTGCGATTTCCGAGGACAAAAAAAAGATATACGACGGGAAATGACTGTCAGCCTCGTTCACTAGTCATAGTTTTTCTAAGCCCGCTCCGTATGTGGATATTTCTTTCTCACCCTGCATAACGTGTCTAGTAAACTACGTGGAATGGACAACTATTTTCTTTTATGTCCTCTTGGAAATATTGTGTCGATCCTCTCCGGAAAAGAAAGTTTAAATATCCGTCAGTGAGGGTAATCACAATGGTATACGTACCTATACTTCCTCCCCAACACGACGTTATCCGCAAGCTAACCTCAATTTTGTAATCAACGCGTGGAGATACATTTATTGTGTTTACCTTGCGTCGTATATTTAGTCAGGACACAAACCCCGCCTTTACAGAGTTAATTGCGATTGTAAAAGAGCGAGAGACTATCATAATAGCGATACAACGCGCATAGAGAATTTGTTCGAGATATTTTTGGTCAACTGCACGCGCCTAAACGAGATGTTTGTTCCAAAAATGGAATAGCGGCGCTCTCTCGGTTTATTTCCACCTACTGTTTGAAGTATCCTGTCAGCTAAATCAGTTCGCCGTGACAATGTTTGTCGTACGTTATTTTGTGCACTTTATAGCTGTGTTTGTTGCCGTAGGTCTTGTAATAAAGTTATCTGTGTAATATACATTGTGTGTATAGTAGTTATTGGTTGGGTTTGTGCAGCGGAGCTGGGCGACTACGACCCGAGGCGACACGGGCTCGGCTACGTGTCTGAGTTCCGCTTGCTGGCGCACCAGACGCCCGAGCTGGAGGCGCGCGCCGCTGAAATACACCGCACACTCACGTAAGTACCAGCACTTTTCATTAGTAATCTTATTACACTATTAAACACTATTTGTTATCAATCACTTCAAAATTATTATGTTTAAAGCTCGATCAAACTTCGTAATCTAATTATAACTCATATCCTGTAAAATGTGGTAGTCTACGTAGAGCCATTTATATGTCCATCAACTCCTAGAATAGACATCATATTAATTAAGAACTTATGCGCCCAACGCGAGGAAGTCGAATCCTTCCTGTTATACGTACTATTGTCTTAATTAACTAAGACGAAGGCAAGTTGCTAAAAATTAAGATTTCAGAGGCGCAGTTTCACGCCGAAAGCGTCGCCGCCTGCCCGGAAATTAAACTTCGTCGCCTCTCTCGCCTAATTGAATGAATTTTTAACTGCGCAAAGATGCAGTCTGCGGCCGCTAGCACGTCACAAAGCCGCAATTACATGCAAATTATGTGTACCTACCTACTTAACACCAAGTGAGCCGTGGCTTAGGGCGGCGACAGCGGCTCGCCACGCCACGCGCGCCGCCCGGATTATTCATTGTTGCTTAGCCTTTTGTGGCCTTTTGTCCTTAATGCCTCCTATTAATTAAGGATAACAGTTTAATTGACTTTTAACTCTCTCTTCTTTTAAAGAAATATTAATAACAGCCCTCCTTCACAGGGGAATTTCGCCGGCACAAGCTGAATTGAGCTACTTAGATAAAGTGAAATGGCTCGACATGTATGGTGTTGATCTGCATCCAGTTTTGGTAAATATTTATATTTTATAAACACATCTCAATAGAAGATCAACAGGACTGTTTTAATAAAAGTTAACAAAATGTTCCTTTTTGTATGACAGGGTGAAGACAGTGTCGAGTATTTCCTCGGGCTGGCGCCAAGTGGTCTTTTACTGTTACGCGGAAAACACACAGTTGCGAACTATTATTGGCCGCGCGTCTCCAAACTTTATTACAAGGGACGCTACTTCATGCTCCGTGTAGCGGATAAAAATGTAAGAATTCCTGTTACAAATAATACAAAGAATTGGAGTTAGACGAATAAGTAAACATTAAAATCGGGCGCTCCACTTGACCCATTTCTCGTTTCGGATCGCGGAGAGTGATAACGCGCGCACTTTGAATAGTGGTGCAAGATAGAGTCCACCTTGCGCCGCTTCCTTGAAAGACATTCGTAGGCAGGCAATTACAGATAAGTCGCGTAGAACTGAGCGCAGTATTTACAGCGCTGTGGGCGCGGCGATAACGCGGCGCGGGCGCTCAGCCTGCCGCATGCCGCTGATATACCGCCGGCAAGCTGGCCAACTCCGAGTTTTCTTTTACTAAGTTCTTAAGAACTTATGTTGTGTAAGTGTGTCTTAAGGATTTCTCTAAACATAAGGCATGAGTCAAAAGCCGTTACAGAAACCAATTGGTTATTATATTATCAATGGGTTGGCTGGGAGCTCGATATTGTGGTATAAACAAGTGTCAAATAGAACTATATATATGTATAGAAACCGGTGAACACAATAGCCCTTAAATATATCTATTGCTGTAATGTGCTTTACCCACAAAGCTCCGAACATCCGGGTCGCTGTAAGGTACGGTCAATACGGCCATAATAACCGACGACACTGCGCAATTATTAAGATTTGACTTGTTCATAAGCTCTTCTCAGTAGTGCCCACGCATTGCGAGCTTAGGCGGACTGTACCTAACGTAACTCCTTATTAGGCTGTAACAATATAAGGTACTCATCTGTACATACCCTTTTCTCAGCCTTAGCCAGGTACACACGATAATAATAACCGGCATGAAACTCTACAGTGCTTACTTCGTGACGATTCCTAACATCAGCCAAAATGAAACAAGTTTCATAATAAAAGCTACCTCCCTCGAAGTTTGCAGATGTTTATATTACCCTCGCTTGAACGGTTAGTTAAAGGTATTACACGATCAATACTTAAACATTCAATTTCGTTGGATATAACGTATTCTAAGAACATTCTTTTCATAGCCTTCGAGATAGAGCACTTCGTGATTCTCAGAATCGTAAAAGAAATCTTGAACATGAAAGAAGGTGATAAGCCTTGGAGTTTACTGATGCTTGTTGAACAAAATCTAGACATAATCTGGCTTATCTTGAACAAGGGTACGGCCAGAAAGGAAAATATGGCCTATTTAACGTTATAAAAATACAAAATTTGACCTTCCTATACTGAAATTTCACTGAAATTGTCAAAATCTGCTGATCCTAAGAATGTTTAGAAATTTAAATTAGGCATATATTTTGAAGAAAATATGAGAGTTATAGTAATCCAGTAGATGCTAGAGACGTTTAAAGTTTATTCTTACAGAATTTCCTTCGTTACCAAAATTGCAAACTGAATTTATTCTTGGCTTCCTCTAGATTATTAACTTATCTTAAATACTTTATTTCTGATTTAGAATGACACGTCAACCTACGGATTCGAGTCCCCGACGAGGTCAGCTTGTCGTCACTTGTGGCGATGCTGCTCCGACCACCACACTTTCTTCAGGATGCAGCAGACATCACCAGCTTCTGCTGATATCTTCGCGTTAGGAACCAGGTTGAGGACAAGGTCAGTTAATAACAAATCAAAAGTACAAGTGATGTTGCAAAAAAAAATTAAGTTGATAATATGAAGATTTTGATAAAGAGAAATATAGGTTTGGTACTAAACATTGTGATAGTCGGGTGTGGGGGAGCATTCAGAATTGAGGCACATTGGTTTAATATTTCGAGAATATCGAACGGATAGCTTTGGTCACTCCATCGAAAATACAAAAAAAACTGGTATTCCCGGCATCTGGTTGGATTTAAACCGACAGCAAAATAGTTTGTCTAAGAGTAGGCAAATGATGATCGAACGTGAATGGGTCATTCAAGTTATCCTATTATTCATAGTGCCATCATCATCTGTTGTCCATCGTGACATTTATTTATTTATTAAGGTTAACCAACAATTGTTTAGCAGTGTATTATTTATAATAGGATACAGTTGCGAGTGCAACAATTAATTATAGGTTAACACCGCTAGCACAGAAAACAGTGGTAAAACCATTAATTACTAAATTACGACAGATTAAAAAAAAAGTGTGAAAATTAAATTAATAAATTAGATTATAAAATTACATTCAGAATGATATAAATAAACAATTGATCCTTAACTTACCTTATTTTCTTGCGCTCGAAAGCCAAGCACATTACCGCCGCAATGGGCCGCACCACAACACATTTTCATACAAAAAAGTTAAGAAAAAAGAAAGAAAGAAAGAAAAAAAGAAAATACGTTTACGTTTAAGTTCTTGGCGGCCCGCGTTTAGTGTGCATTCTTTCATAGACAATGTACGAATACGTGATGAAGGAGGATGTTTGCAATGCGTTTTGTGGGCCGCCCAATCTGCTTTAGCCTTTAAAGTGTTATTCATTATGTTTGTCCAGTGGTAGAGGATCAAGACCCCGGCCTCCGCCCGCGTTCACTCGGACGCCGTCCCGACGCATCGCGCGGCCGCCACACGCTTCGCACGCATCGCTAAATGACGGTATTGATATGATAATTCTCTGACAAACGCAAATCTACTTTCACAATATTGATTTACACGACACGCTGTCTTTACGAAAGGTTTCTTTAACCCAACATTTATATTAATTCTAATTATAGAATGTTTTGAGGTCATCAGATACTATGTCTTGATATTATTATTTGAGGATTTCACGAAAATTTTGTTTCAGTGCCGCAACTAGAAGACTTGAGAATAAAAGACTGTCCCCCAGAAATCAAACAACCTACCTCAGTACATCGACCAAACTCGTAAGTTTATTAGCGAACTTCACTAAATTAATTATAGATGTGTCCACAACAGTGCTCTACGAAAAAAGATTTTGGGGACCTTTTCCTAGAAGAATGGAACTTTTTATGAGAGGCGAATGTTCTATAATTGTATGTCAATGTTTAGGCTTAGAATCAGTGGCGAAGTTATGGGTTGCGAAGTCCCCGCGGTGGGTGGTTCGCCGCGGTCGACTCGGTCAGCGCCAATACGGCGAGGCCTGTACTCAGCGTCGCCGACGGCCACCAGGCCACCGCCGGCACCACGGCATCGCTCCGCATCAGTTGACTCCCAAAGCTCTAACGACTCACGTTCCAATCGCAAGTAAGTTCCGCGAAATATGACTGTGATGCTCATCTGTTTATGATGCAAATACTATAGCCTCATACTCCCTTATGTGCCATTTCGAACACAGCAGCTATCTTCACTTAAATTATAGGTTTATTGGACCAATGTTTGCTCCACACAGTAGCTATCAACGAAGCACGTAGAAGTCGTTGCTTTCTTACGACTTTGTTACCGCTTCAAAAGTTCTTACGCGGTGAATAATGGTGGCCTTCTTTAACTTTCCAACTAAAATTCAAAATCCATTATTATCACGCGGGAACTTTTTCAGTGTCCATTTTTTTACGTCAGTGTTCGCTGTCTAAAGTTTTTTGATACATGCTACGAAAAAGAGACTTTTCGAGATTAGTAGGAATGCTATTATTAAAGTTTAAAGGATAAATATACAATAAATATGTTTTTGTGTAATGTAGACATAAGCATCGCTCACGAAGACAGCAGTCTGATGCGGAGAGTGAACTGTCCCGGGGTTCGGGACGGTCGGGTCGGCGTCATCGTCGGCATCGGTCCCGACACAAGCATGAATCCGGCTCGGAGAGGGATGACTCACAACCAGATACCAAGTTAGTAATATTTGACCATATTTTAAAGGACTTTCACATGATCTTTCACCCGATGACAGTATCCAAATAAAATGACGTAACGGCATAAAATTAATGACAGTCTACGAAGGGACCGCCGCCGGTCAAGTGGGAAGGTTTGTGTAGGACCCTAAATAAATACATAAATCTTTTATTTCAGACAGTATTACAGTCCATATTATCACAAATTATTTAAGAATAATATTATATATTACAGTTTATAATTTGCAAAAGGAATAATTATCTACACTACAGACTAGTACCCTAATTACGCAATACACGATCAATCAGAATCTGAATCGTTTTGAAACAGATTGCTAATCCATTGCTTCGTACGTTCGAAAAAAAAATCTGCTCAACAACGTAAATAACACAATGAATGTTGTTGACCTGTCAAATTGAAACAGATTAGTCGGAATTGTCAACGAAAATGTGTTGCGTAATTAGATAGCTGGTTAACATAACAATAAGATCAATTATTTATAATGACTAATGAAAAGTCATTTCTTTTAATTTTATTGGGTTGTTTTGTTTGTTTTATTTTGATGTAAATTAGTGGTTTTTAAAATGTGCGTGTTGAAATAAATGTTTATTATATTATATTATAAGTCGATAACGCGGTCGGTACACCATCGCCGGGGAATCCACGCAGCGGGCGTAGCGACCAATAAAATTCATCGGTCGGTAAAAAGCGAGTGGAAACCCAATGAAAATGAGCCTTCAAAGCAACTGCCGAACTTGTGGTGCAGGTTCTCCGTATAACACAATCTTTTTCTATCGACTTATGAAAACGGTTCCCCGAATACGGTCCCTATGGCATGCTTTACAGAAATCTCCAGCACCCCACTTGCGGGCTCAATACTAATGAAAACGGTTCCCTGCAAACGAACACTATCGACAAATGAAAATGAACCTTTATGTTGTGGACAGATACGAAACACTATTGATCTATTCTATACATACTCGTCGTATAATAAAATAGTAACAAAGTCAAAACTGTAAATTAATAAAAATAAAAAAGTAATTGCTACGAGGTGTGTCTAATGCCGAAAATATCGTTTTAAGAATTTTTGACCGTTTCGTTTCGTTTTGTATTACATTTTGTTACATTTCCGGATTGGCGCAAAAACAGCTGAACGGATTTGGATGAAACTTGGCACACAGATAGTTTATAATCTAGATTAAAGCAGCGTACCTTTTTTTTTAATTCAGATACATAGTTCGAATATTTTCCGACATCATTGCGGGTGAAGCCGCGGGCAAAAACTAGTAGATTAATACAATGTGATCAAGTTAAAAACTTTTAAGACACTATTGAAAATAAAACAAAAAACAATTAACAAAAATATCCAACTAGTAATGTAAAATTTGATGTTAAAGCTACGAAACAATAAAAAAAGTACCCACAACAAATGTAAAATTAGATGTTAACCGTAACATTAAATTTACAGAGAATATGAACTGGTTGATTCCGAGTCACAATGGAAGGAAGTATTACGACAAACCACAGTTGGAAGCGGCGTTCAAGTAAGAGCTCTAAATACAGCATACAATTATGAGTAATTAGCGTGAATGATATAAAACCACATTGTTTTGTAGGTAGCGAATGTTCGCCGTTCACAAATGGAGCCGGAGACTGGGACACATCGATCATCTCACAGACACCGAAGGCACCGGAAACATCGGTATAATAATTACCTTTATCTTATTATTTTCTTAATTAGGTACCTTATCATTCTTCAGCAGGAATTATTCTCATATTTTCTATCATGCTTAGGTCTCGGTCGGGATCCCCAAATGACAAGAAATGGTTGCCAAGTGAATTAAAGCAGCACTTGGAGTTCTCATTAGTGGATACTACTGGTATGACAGAGGAGCAGCTGAAGGAAATACCATACACCGTTGTTCAGACCAGCCATGCGCGGCAGACTAAGCTGCGAACTTCTTCGAAGCATAGACAGTAAGAATAACTATAATACGATAAAAAATATTTTGTTTCTATAATTTATTTAGGCAAATTGAAATCCAGCTTTTATAAGTCTCCCCGAACATTGAGTTTCTTAGCCCTGGGTTATATCACTGGGTGGGTGAATTATTACATGGCTACTTACTACTTTTGTTTTTTGTCTTCCCTAGTTTTGTCTACTTTCGTTTGTTTTTTTAATAATTTGTATGTTTTAATTTTATTTTATTTATTTATTAAGTTCTATTCAGTGCAACTTTATAATATAGTATTTTATTTCTATTTTTTTTTTATAAGTTTCAACAACGTTTTGTTTGCATGCATATTTTACCTATAAGTCAGGGCTTCCCAAACTTATTTTTATTGTGACGTCCTTGGGGGTTTACCATTTTATTGCCCTCCCCCTTCTAGCCAACCAGTTCTAGCCTAGCAACAAGCTACTTAACTCCAAATACCATTTATTTGCAACCTGTACTTGTTCTTTATTGCTGCAACTGCAGAAAAGCCTGTTACGCACAAGTACGATGTCGCAAATGTTAAAAGAACCCTCAATGCTGAAGTAGTGATGGCACGATCTTCATGAGAAACTGAGCTCAAAAATTCAAGCTGTTGTCGTATTGGAGCGGCTGGAGTCACAGGACAATCGCCTCGCGACGCCCCAGGGCGTCGAGACGCACAGTTAGGGAAGCCCTGCTATAAGTGATTGTTACACTTTATTCTGATTTGTTGCTTCTGTTTCATTTGCTTATACCAGTATATACAATTGTTGGTGAAACAAATAAATAAAACGATGATCAATTTCTTGTAGAGCTGAACATGGATCATTAGCAAGACGAGATAAAAGTTCCTCATCTCACGGCAAGAGTACCCACGATACTCACAACCAAGGATCGCTTCGATCTAGTTCTAGCACACTCAGCACGCACCGGACTGGTCACGAGAAACATGGAAGGTACGCGCCGCAACCTATAAACTTTGATTTATTGCCCAAATATCGATGATTTACGTTATGGGTTTTTGCAGACGTGTTTATCCGAGCTACGATGAGCCGGTCGGGCGGACGGGCGACGATTTCTTGACAAATAACGGGTACAAAGGCAACGTGACGCCGGTTTCAAACAATAACAACCCCTACAGTCCTGTCACTAACAGCAACAGTAACAGTTCGAGTGGCGAGCTGATCGGGAGCGCGCGCGTCTCGCACGAGCACACGGACTCGGGACTCGGCGCCGAACAGGACTACGCGTACTCTTCGGAGAGGTGATTATATTGCGACTCCTGAGAGCTCGTTTGAGCTTTTATTTTCATTATAATTGCAGAGCAATATGGAAGTACCCTTGTAGTCTTTATTTTTTACCTTTTAAAACGGAAGTAAGGATGCTAGGTTGATAGTTTAGTGGTCAATGTGACCAACATGAGCGATGAGACCGTTGTCTAGTAGTAGATTGGTTTCGCATTGTGTTCACTTCTTATCTTGGAGACGGAGAGGATCTGGCGCAGCGTTAATTAATGCATAAATTTGCTAACTGGTGTTAGTGGAAAATCAATCAATACCTGTCATGCAGCAGCAATTTGTCTCAAACTTGCGCTACAAAATTTGGGTGGAGTGAATCATCAGCGGTTGAAGGTGGTCGAAGATGTGGAACAGTAGAGACACCAGAAATAAAGTCACAAGTGACCCTTTATTACTTTATCGGCAGCAGGCGAGTGGAATCTGATGTAAGGCAATCTGTCGGGTGCAGGTCCAGCGACAGTGCCAAGTGCGGCGCCGGGGGCTCGTCGCGGACGGCGCCTGTGAGTAGGCAGTGGGCGGCGGGCGAGGTGCCGGGGGCGCGCGGCGCGGGCGCGGGCGGCGCGGGCGCGCTGACGCGGCGGCCGCCGGCGGCCCCGGGGCGCGCGACGGGCTCGCAGCGCTCGCTGCTGTCGGTGGCCAGCGACTCCGCCACCGCGCGCCGCCCTCGCGACCCCGCGCCGCGCTATCCGCACCCCGCCGACGGCTTTTCTCTCTTCGTGAGTGGGCGCTTGGCTTTCTAACATATCTTCCGCTCACCGATGGCCCTTGTTACGAGTCCTTAGAAACCCCAAATTTGATACGACATAATAGCTAGGTACCTATGGTGCATTTGCAACCGAGTTTTATTTATAAATATGGGCAGATTTTATTTTCCGTCCCCGCCTGTTCGTCACAAAAAATAAATAAAATAGAAGACTGCTAAAAGTAAAAAATATAACCGGAGTTAAATAAGCTCACAAGGGCCGTCGGAATAATCCGCAGCTCCTGTTTCTGGGTCGCTGAAAAAGCTAACAGTGTACAGGCTGCTGTAATTCGAGAATATTTTGATGTACAGAGTTACACCTACATCTTATTATGAATAAATATATAACTTTAGTACCAAGTATTCAATATAAGTGTAGCATAGAAGAGACATGCGGTAGGTTAGCCTAATTTCACTGACGAACTTTGAAAATATGTAGTTTTCCTTATATATTTTCTTATATTTCAAAGATATTCTCAAGACTTCTACTTGCTTAAGGGGCTTATAATTTCACAGAGTGCTATTGTTCGTCATTTATGGCCAATCAGAAACTTTTGTGCTTAGTCTTTTAATGATGGTCAAATGGCACTACTTTAACACTTTGTATGCGCCTATCATTCGGGAACTTGACGAAAGTCTTCTTTTATAAGTACAGTATATTATATATCCACTGTTTAATCCATGTATAAAGCTATAGGGTGTGCACAGGTAGTTTGTCTAGCGTGTATGATTATTGGGATGCAGAGACATGCTAGCAACAACAACATTATGGTGGGCTCGAGCGGGTCGCTGGCTCGGCGGTACGCGCGGCCGACGCGCGAGTCGCGCGACCACAACGCGAACATCGCGCGCACGCACGTGCGCCTCGCGCACCACCGCCACGACAACACCCTCGACATTATCCTTAAACCTCTCATAGAAAGCACGCAGTAAGTAAGGCACGCACCGATGATCCACCATGTTTGTGTCGCAACACTAGCGGAATGAGTAGCTGCACGCACCCCTTGGTTTGTTCATTGTTTTGTTTTGTCTTTGCATGCTGGTAACGGATAGTGGTGTGCTATTGTTAAGTAGACTAACCCTTAACTAACACATGTCTAACTGCTAATGTTTTGTGTTTATTCCAACCAATTATGTTTTTAATTTGTGTTACTTTTGTGTTGCACCTTGTTGTGATTAAACATTTGATAACCTTTTTTATGGTAACTGAATATACAGGCTGTTTGTTGAAACGAAACCCAAAAATAATCATTACATTTAATGATAAAGTTGTATGATTCAATCAAGTGTTAATATTAATTTGTAAAAAAACTTAAAAGTCGATTGTATATGAACCCAGGCTGCAGAGCAACTGAGTACGCCAAATGAAGCAACATCTGGTGTCGCGGGCGGTGCTTGTACCACATCTGGCAACGGCAACAAGCCCGCTGGAGCCACCGAGATGAGCACTGAACTCTAAACTCTAAATCGTTACAAACATTATAGTTTAATTGTGAAACGGCTATACTCATCTTCATCTTATTATGTTTGATAAAATACTCACAGTAATATTGATTTATTATTTGTCTGAGTTATGTTGATGTTAAATAGTATATTATAATAAGGTTTTTGAAAAACCCATGACTTAGGCTATAATTCTACAGTATTTTTATAAAACGTTTTATGTAATAAGTTTACCAATATTTTGGCCTCAAAGATTCGTACTGTATATTCAAATAATCTAATTTTTAGTGAAATATTTTTCTGATATATCTTCCGTAGACAGTTAGTATTAAAGATAAAAGCTGTATTCAGTAGGAAGTACGGATTTATTATTGTTTTCAGTTATTTAATTTCATATTTTATTTAAATGTAAATATATTTTTGTAAATAAAGTTTTCAAAAGTTTGTGTTTTCATAATATTTCAATGTAAAAGAAACATACATTTAAATAACAAAAGAATCTCGTGCCAAAGATTTTGTGAAGAAAAATCAGTTACGAAAAGTTATTTTTCTGTGTGTAAGAAAACTATTTATGGAAGTTTACCATTTCATATAGAGACCTACTTTGAAATATTTATACTTACAGCGTGTCTTTATAACTTTCTTTATTACCTCAACTCTGAAAAAAAGAACCTTTTTGAAATCCAATCTTATAAATTACCAACATTTCAAATTAATATATTGGATATTTATTAATTCAATCATTTACGACGGGTATTAATTAAAGTATTTTACCATTCTCATTAATGTAAGTAAATCTACGTACCTACACAAAATCTTGTACAGTTGTTATGTAGCTTAGTGTTAATTAATTCAAAGTAATTTAGCTCTAGTTGGTAAAGTATCTGTCTATTAATACCAGAACATCAAACAACAAACATAAATTCACGCTCCAAACTGTAATAACCACTTCGATATTGACTTCAAACTGACTGTTTAGGTTTTGCTTTATTACCTATTTTATCGTCAGAGGTAAAGCATAGTTTTAAAACGTGAATCATTACAGAATAGTTTCACGTGACATAAACATTTTCCGCCCAGATCAGGACACTTTTCCCTTTTTGCAAAATGTCGCATGTGGAACAGACATTACGCGACTGCTATCGGGTGCCACTTCAGGGCGCGTACGGGAATGTGGGGGAAGGGTTCGAAGAACCCTGGAACTCCTAGTATACTTTACATGCTCCATAAAAAGATTCATCCAATGAAATAAAATCAAACACTAATGACGTAATCGTTGAATGTTTCGCTGAAAAGCCTTTCCTGTTAACTGCCACTGCCACGCGCTTCGTCACGCAGGCAGAGCTCCGTTAATTGTAAATAACTTTAGACTATTAAGATGTAAATAAATTGCAATTTACGCATCGATATGCTCAGATTTTGGTAAGACGTAGTTATCTGCAGCTAATTCTACACTCATTCGGCAACTGCAGTTAATCTGTAACTTTGTAAATGATATTCCCAAGCGATGCGATGAGTCGGTCAAATTGTGTAATGTCAAGACTGATATGATTGCGACTGTAATGCTACTCACACAATTTTTGTAACCGATTATAACAGTTTGTATGTATTTTTTCAAAATCGTTTCGATTGTTCACATTAAACGATCTATATCAATTGGTGTTTTTTCTTGTTCAGGCAACCTCATAACGATAACTAAATAGTTCTTTTGTTGCAATAAACCTATAAAGTGATGTCATAAAGGCCGTTTATTAATCTACTTATTATTAATGAGCGCCATACAGCGTCACAAATGATTTATCGATTATCTGACAAAGAGTCTGGCTCTGGCATTAATTAAGCCGTTCTGTCTCAGATATCGGCTGCGTCCAACCGCCATTAACGCTAATGAGGATGACTTGGTACCGCTACCCGAGAAGTATTTTGGAAATAAAAATATATGTCAGCCACTCGATAAACAATAACCTGCATATTTTTGTAACGTTAACGGAAATATTATGTGTGTGAATGTATTTTGTGTCAAGCCAGTATAAAAACATTGACAAAATTCTCATTTTAAAACTTCTAATTGGGCACCGATGATGCACATATTGGAGTCATTGGGTTACTTTTTTAATTTCCATGCGACGTTTTGTATACTGACTTAGTTAAGTAGAATATTTGTAAACCGCTATGTAAGAATTTGAAAGCTTCATTATTGGCCATTGTTTACTCAACCTAGCCAACGCCGTACCTAAACAATTTACAGGACTCAAATTCCAAAACGTAACAGTTTTACAGTGAAAAGTCGCCCATTTTATTTTCCAGCGCCCCGTAGCACAAAAACAAAACTACGCCAACTTTTATCAACGTCGCTTCTGTTCCGTCGACGAGTAAAATTAAATATCGTCCAACACATTGACTGCGATCCCCGCATCTAAAATCCGGCTAATTGAGCGCACGCGTCACTCGGGCCCAATTTGCCTGCATGAAAGCAAAAGACAAAACAAGGTGGCGCAGTCTATCAAAGCTCCGATGTCCACTATTCGGCGAAGGGTGAAAACTCATTACCAGTAATGAAAGGGTTCCCGGGGCGTGTATGATTACTAGTTAATTGGAAGACGGAAAATCAGAGGGCGACCAGATAAAGTTACCTTATTCATACAAAGTGTCTGCTTGTGGATAATGTGGCGTAAGTAAGTTGAAGACGTCTTCATTAATCGCTTTATCGTGGAAGCTGTCGTTGCCAATACAATGGATATTATTACCACAAAAGATCAAATTCAGGATTCGATATACAGTTGTATATTATTATAAAAATCTCAACTACATTTAAAACAAAAACCATAACATTATTTTTGATTAAAAACATGTTTCTTTTTTATAAAAATAATGAATATGTATGGAGCTGAATAAATAGATAAAATCTTTATAGAGTGGTAACGTAACGGCAGTTAAATTGAAACAGTAGGCAACGTTTTAAATCCTAATGATGTGTTAATGGCATCGTCAAATTTCAAAAATAAAATGAGCATGATCATTGCAACATAAGTTGTAACATAAAAATCTATAAGAGCTTGGCTGGCTTTTTAGAAACACAATAATAGCTTTCTAGCTCCGCTGTAGCCTTATACCTAAAGAAAATACAGAACCAAGAGTTTCCATGTTTTTCTTCCAATTCCAGATCACGGTGAAAATAGAGATGTGATGGTTTTCGTATAATGTGCTTACATAAATACGTAATAGTACTGCTACCGTCTCTAATCATGCTGAGTGCTTGTCGCCATATATTAAGTTCAGAGCGAGGTACCAGTCGCATTCAAAGCATTCTAGCCAGGATTTCGAAGTAAGCTCTCACACAGAAATTTGTTTTATTACTACGAAAAGCGTCATATATGGGTAGTTATTACTACAACCTGCAGTTTTCACAACCGTATTTATGCGTGTTAATATTCAGTTTAATATTCCGTTTGTCGAGCTCATAATGCCTAGAGGCTTTTAAGGTATGTACTCAATAGCGTTGATGGATTTATTGACGGTTCTCCGGCGACGATTACTCCGATACAAGCCGAAATATGGAACTGCATGTTATGGCTTGAGTACCTCCCTATGTAAATGTAAATATTTAATTGTACATAGGCAAAGTGACTCTATTAACGTTAAGATATTGAATAGGTACTACTAAAATGAGTCACTGATAAAATACAATTAAAATCCCAACTAAATGCGAAAGTGAGTTTGTTTGTTTGTTACGCTTTCACGCTAAAACGGCTGAACGGATTTGGATGAAATTTGGCATATTGGTAGACCATGACCTGGCTTAGGACAAAGAATACTTTTCATCTCGATATTCTTACGGAATCGAGATTTATGCGGGTGAAACCGCGGGGTGCAGCTACTTATTACATAAAGGTATAATAGATACCCATAGCTTTCATTATATCCACCATGAAAGGATTAGTAATAGGTACCATGTCAATACACCCACACGCAATAGTGAAACTAATTAAATCCCGTTTATAATAGTTTATGTACAACCTATACATGTATTCATATGGTTTAAAACGCGACACATTGTAACATTGAACAATTAGCCTTTGATACAGCTCGTCGCTAAATCATATTTGCAATGGCGTTTCCTCTGCTGAAGGCAATTATAGTCAGGCAATATCGAAACATGAATGAAATTTAATTTTCACGTATTTCGATCGGTGCGTTGAACTTAATCGATTAATTTGTTACTTTTTTGTATAAAACTGGATGAAACGTAGTTATTTAAAAAATGCTCAGTGAATTTAAGTTGTCAGACACAAGAGTAATGTGATTTAGTAACTTTAAGTATGCTAAACATTCTCGCAATTTATTTAAGTAAGAATTTCTGAAACTTAACGGTAATTTGTTAGACTAAAGGTCAAGTAGATACATTAAAATTTGGTAGTGTATACCGCTAGCGGCATTCTATCCCAATCGGATAAAGTGCCGCTATTTGCGGCATAATAGTGGCGCTGCCTCGGCCCGGCTAAAGTGCCGTAAGCATTGCATTGCCATTGTCACTGAGTCACTGTCACTTGTTACTTTGTTTAATTGTTGAGGTTAGTTCGCTGCCCTTTGTATTGATTGATCGTATTTGTTTTAGATCAAAAGTCACTATAATAACTGAATTTACGAAAAATGAAGTAGCAAATGAAAATGGCTGGAAGGTAGGTTAGGTTGTTAGGTTAGAACTGTGACCACACTAAGCCAGGGTCCGTTTAGGCACAAGAGAATGTAATGTTTTGGGAATGTGGTGTTTTACAGCGAGCTAACTGTTGAGGTTAGCTCAAATCAAACAATCAAAACAAATTAACCAGTGACAGTGACTACTATAAGGCAGTGTATAGAGTGCCGCCAGCGAGTAGAGTTACACTGCCTTAAAATTTATTATTGCTCTAGCAGACGTCAGTGAGTCTGCGTTGGCGTAAAACCTTGAATATTAAAAACTTTTTAAGAACGAAAGAAAAACACTTGCCTTTACAGTATTTTATTCTGCAGTAAAACGAGGAAGTTTCCCTGTGGAACATGAAATAAATATACTACGAATGATACTATGTAAAGTATTGCAAGCAAAGCTAAGAGGTAAAAGAATTTAAAGTAATGTAAACACGAAAAGTTTGCTTTCGAGTTGAGGCAACTCAAGCCGGAAGCGCATTCGAACTCAACTGCCTGGAAAAATTAATTCGAAGCTGCGGCGGCGACGAGGGCGCCCTCTCCCCGAACCGACTGCGTGCGGCCTTCGCCTTTCACGATCATTTTCGCTCCTCATAAACGAAATAAACAGACTTTAAAATATCATACTCGTATCCCCCCGCCTACGGGGCACCTCCTCGGGAGGGTTGTAATATTACTGCAATAATCTCACCGAGATACGAATAAATATTACCTTATACCTCATTAAAGTTTTAATGAGAACAGCTGGTGGTGTAGCATGAAAAGCCAAAATTGCATATTCAGGGGAAAATAGAGAGGTATTGTAAATGTATGTAGATGCGAGAGGTGTGGGCGAGGCCGCGAGCTCGTGCAGTCGCCGGCAATTAGCACTGTGACAATGACATTCAAAACGTGTGCAAATAGAGCAGACGGCGGATACGAGAGCATTCCTCCCAACACCGGCCCTACATTGTATACGTTCTGACAACTTGATTTGTCAGTATAATAATACAATCTGGGAGAACGTTCATGTGACAATAAACTGTTACGACGACTTCCATATTTCAGACACGTTCTTGTTGTGGCATTTACGACTTTGTAAGTTAACTTATTGTTTCATTGCAATCAATTGTAATTTTTTATGAGACAATGAAGAACCAAATCTAGAAAAAAGGGATTTAAACTGCTAAGCTGTGATTGAATTCACTTGTGGATGATAACGGCAATATCAATTAATTTGTAGCAGACAATAGAAGTTGGTGCGATTCAGAATGCTCGCTGACCCGGTACCTACGAATGCTTTGAAGCAATCCTCACATCCGGACATTATTGCTATACGTGGCTTTCACGGCAGCTGCACTGATGAACGAAATAACTACTAACATTTAATTTTATTTATTGGTTAGCGAAATATTGGTTTTATATATTTAAATGAAACATACTGATGGCTCCTGTCTGATTCTGATTTTTGTTGTGCTGCTCGTTTTGATATTTCTAACATGATTTAGTTTTGTTGGACAAATCTAAGTACCTACACAATCGTATAGGTACTTAGATTTGTACTGCTACTACATCTGCTATCTAATTACGCAACACATTTTCGTAAACGATTACGACTACTCTGTTTCATTTTGACATTTTAACAACATTCATTGCGTTACGTTGCTGAGCAGTTTTTTTTTCAAACTAATGAAGCAATGGATTAGCTATCTGTTTCAAAACGATTCGGATTCTGATTGATCGTGTATTACGTAATTAGGGTACTGGTTTATTTACAATAGGTATGGATTTCAATAAACGGTGATTCATTCTAAGCCTCCCCAATGTATGTCTATAAAATAACTACTAACGTTCATAGGAAATGGTATCTTCTATCACCATCACCACAGTATACTGTTTGAAGGGGCAGTCTAACTATTTCTATCAAGGAATTCACGTACCTAGTACGGCGATGCCAATTTAATTTCTCGTAGAACGTTGTAATACCTAGTAGTTGTAGTACTTGGTCTACTAACCCGTTGCACATAACCCACGGACGGATGCTGCAACCCCCTTGTCATAAGTTACGATACCCATATCTGAAGCAGCGGAAGTGGCCTGCCGGTCTATTCTGTAAAGTCTCACCATGTAAAGTTAGGTGAGTGACCCTGAAGTCATTACAACAAAAGACCAAATCAGTTACGATTTAAAAAACTTTTCACATTCAAGTCGCAATCACAAACTTGTTAAAAATGTTAGTAAATTGATTGTATTTTTGACAGATTGCGAATGAGATTAAAATGCGAACGTTCTTAAAAATTACGGGAATTGCACCTTTGATGGAAGAAATTGACACTATTGACAGCTCACTTCACCTTAGTATTCACGGTGAGATGTTTAAAGAAAAGGTTAATTTGTATCACAACAAGTAGGAATATAACAAGTAAACACATTCAAAAGTTACATTGTTTCTTTAGTACAGTCAGTGACAAGCAATAATCCGTGAAACATACAAACTGCGGTCAAACATGGCGAACGAACTTGTCCAATCACGGCTGCTAACAATAGCCATTGAAAATGCCCAATGAAACGTAACGTAGTCCTCAACTTTGTACCCGTTGACTTCGTGACAAACGTTACGTATGTTACTTTACGTTTTAACAATGGTCCCTGCCTGTAGAATACGATTTTTTTTATTTGTATAAATTCAGGATGGAATTTTCCGCTGACTATCTTATTTTATGTTGCTTTTTATTCGTTGTATCTAGGCGTATGTGTGGAGTTCATGTGCCTTGTATTTACCCGAACAAAAATATCTTTTGTAAAATGATTTGATTTAATTTATTTCTAGTGAATTGCAGACAAAATGTCGTCATTTCTTGTAGGTAGGTTTTGAGTTTGACTTAGAATATTATCTATACATAGCCTGAGTATTCTCGTTGAGTTTATTTGCGAAGAAGCTCATTAATAATCAATAACGCGAGCCGCAAGAAGTGCTAAAATTTTAATCCAATTAGCGCACGCTCTGCTTCCCCTAAGAAAATATATTTCACCGTCAAAATGAATTTAACAATAAATTAATCCCTTTTAACTTCATGTAAGTTTGGCTGTCTAAATAATTTTCGGAATTAAAATAAACAGAATAAAATGTTGGTGCTATCTATGGGTGCAATCCTATAAAGTTCATGTGATGCCAACGGAAACCTTTGTACATTTAAAGCAAAATTCCTACATAACACAAACCTATATACAGTTTCTCTGCCTATTTCAATAGAATCGAATCACGTATTCTGGTCCTACATTTATTTTTCATTTTGTACATTCAAAAGTTCACGTACCGACAGCACTCAAAACTTATGACTGAAAAATTACAACAAACATAAGAAAAAAATTACGCCGCAGGTATTTATGTTTCAAAAATAAAAGAATCACACTAGTAGTGTTCTAAAATAAGAAAAGTTAGAGACACCCGGTCTTCATATTTTGTTAATATAGCGTGGCCTATACGTTATATTTTTTATTCTAGGTACCTACTTATGAAAGTAGATGAAGACAAAGTTGGCAGTCAGAACAGCTCTTGTTCCAATCGTCGGCATCAGAGGCTGCTAAACGACGCCAGCAAATTATGTCGAGTACTACACGCAAATAAGCTACACAATTGAAACTTTATAATCGAGGATCAACTTCGAAACAGTCGTTATGTGTACATTTATGAGCATCTACGAAACTTAACTGCTTTTGAACAATTAAATGAGCAACATATATTCATACTTAGAGCTTTACTTAGAGTTTTATGTCTTCATTAGAATTTAACAAGTCTATACCGTGATACATTCTCGTTTATTTGTACAATAACGATCGTCGAATTCTGCTAAACGAATTTCTTATCATTCAATCGGCCGATCGTCGCTAAAATTAAATTCAATTAATATTTTCTTTTCACAAACGTTGAAACTGGTCGCGTTGAGTTAATTAAATTCTTGTAGAGCTGCGAGCCGAAGCTGAAAGTAAAATTGTATTTTTTAACGACCATTACATATTTCAGTTTATTTACTCTATAACAATTAGTCTCGATTACTCGTTACCTAAGTAAATAAAACAAATTAAATATTGAACAGCAGGCCCTTTGAGTAAATTCGTTTGATATAAAGTTTACTCATAAATATGTTTTTGTTGATGTTGTTTATTTACAAGAAGAATAAAAAATACAACGATATTAAAATGATTCAAGCTTCGTACAGTTATCTTGAAGTAAGATCTGAAAGTTCTAAGAAATCATAAACTGTGTGTTAGCTGCGTAATAGTCGAGCTGCTACAGCAAAAGAGGTTCGTAGCACTCCCGTAGCAGAGTGCTACGAAATAATATCTACGTCTACAGTTCCACTAAATCCAAAACATAGTTTCAATTCAAGTCTTACATACACTCGGTATCTGTCTATCAGATATGATTAATAGTACCAACGGTTCAAGTACACAGGTAAGGTTCTAAATATATTTCGCAGAAGTTTCCCATTTAATTAAATAATATTAATACGTTCCTATAGTGGAGTCCTTTACGCGTTCACTTCAGCAACAAGCTCGGTTTATCAAAGGCTTGTTGGGTGATTAAGGGCTTCAGTGGCAATGACGTTTGATTTAGCTTTGTGGCAACGTACACGCAACGTAACGCGAAACTAGTCGCCCTGTAACTGCAATACGAACGGTTGAGGATTACTCTTGAATTAATGTTGTTCGTTTTATCCTAGTAGATAGGTAGCGGTGTATTCGTTCGTAACTGAAGTAGGTACTTACTTATGGTACTGTTTACTGAAGAGGTAATAAGCAGCATAAGTACAGTATATTTAAAATTATTGTTTTGAAAAAGATATGTTCGGTTTTTTTTAAACCCAATTGCCACATTCTTTATTTTTTTTATACAGGTTTCCTTGGATTGATTACAGAAAAAGAAATACACTTCGTAAGCATTTAAACTTGGAAAAATATTCATAGTCCTTACAAAAATGAAAGTAGATTGTAATTGAATCCAGCAGTGCTATTCTGTAACCATCTCACCGTGAAAACTTAGGTGAAGTGAGCGTGGAGTGAGCTGTCATTCCACAGGGATTGACACTATTGACAGCTCACTTCACCCAAGTTTTCACGGTGAGATGTTTATAGAATGGCATGGCAGTAGCGCGTTCAAACTCGGTTGTGTAGAAACAGATATGATCAAATAATCTAAAAAAAAAAAACACATAAAAAAGCACGCTAACTAACCCGTAGCCCGTACATCAGACACTGGGCACAAAAAAGTGTCGACACCACAAAAAAGTGTGAAAAATGAATTCCCATATTTGATATTACATGTACAAAAAATAAAAGTCCAGAGAGTCCGACTGGGCTCTGCGACAAACAATACCTTGCCCTTTGTTCGTGCCAACTACGCAGTTATAAACGCTCAACAAAATAATAACCGTCTGTGGATTGCTATAACATGACAATAATTCAAGAAGTAAGTTCAAAAAATTATATTATAATATACTCGAAGAAATAAACAAGAAATGCCGAATCATTCTCCTGCCGTTTAATCATCACAATGTCATACAACAACAACAAAAGTGTCTAGTACGTTTTAAAGTATCGCCGCAATTGAGGATTATTATTTTAACTTTTTTGGATCGTTATTAATTCATTTGAGTGAATTTCACTATTTGAATATAGAATTTCCTTAATAGTTTGATTAAAAATAGAAAATCAAATGTCAATCTGGATTCCTATAAAAGTGTGTAATAGCGTTTTTACAAAAACACTACAATTTCTGCATCAGGACATATCGATGCAATTTTTTTCAAAATTGCATCGATATGGAGCGACGACATCATTTGACTCGAGAAGAGATGATGAGATCCGTCGGAATGTTGCAAACTGATTCCAGGCAACGTACTGTGGCTGTCGCTCTTGGCATTACACAGAGCGTCATAAGCCGCCGCTGGATACGCTATCGTATCACGGGCAGCGTGGCCGAGCGATGGAGGACGGTCTCGCATCACCACTCGCAGACAGGACCAGTGTATCCAAAATACTGGTCGATGGAACCGTACCATGACCGCCATGATGTTGGCTACGAGGCTCCACAGCTCTTAAAGTTTGCTGATAAGCGACCAAACCATCCGAAATGAAATAAAAAACGTGGGCGGCCATTCCTCAAAGTGATTTTGATAAACTGTTTTTAAGCTTGCCAAATCGCTGTCTGTGATTGTGTGATTCGTGTCAATGGTGGAAACACAGTTTTTATTTTTTTTAACTTCAGGTTAATTTCCCACAATTTTTTTTTTGGAGGAGCTCGTGGCTATTTTATAACAGCCACACGGGTCGATCGATCAAGTTAAGCTACGCTAGCCGGGTTTGGTCCGTGGATTTGCATAAATTGCGATTTTTCTTAATTTTTACAAAATATTGGGATAAGTTGTTAACTTTAACATAGCAATTAAAGTAAGAAGCCACTTTGGAAGACTACATTTGGTAAATATTGATTGTATATTTTTTATAGTTAAAAATGTACTTCATCATTAGACACTTTTGATGTGTGTAGGTAAACGCGGTGATTACAGATAACGTTTGCTCTACGCATTCATCTATTAGAAACCCTAATTTCAGCCATAGACGTTTACGGAATGAGCTACATTAATTAGCTCCACGTCTTTAATTTTATATGTGCCTTTCGGTTCAGGCCGTAACACTGACCTACAATAACTATAAAATGTTATTCGCTGTCCCTAACAACAACTATTTGTAGGAGCAACATAATCAGATTGGTTTGTGACATGGCCGACTTGTCACACGCTCCGCCACGGGTCTCAATCACAACCTGTAACGATTTTCCTTAACAATATTACCGGGCAACGGGCGTATCCTGTAACTTTATTACAATTTCCTTGTTTCCAACATAACGAGTGGCAGGGGTCCGGAACCCCCGCCTCTAATAGTTATCTGTTTTGTTATTAATGCCTTTATACGGATCTCCAATTATATCGTCAGCGAGCACCCTCGCTTCAATAGAGACACGGCTTTCTATTTGCTATTACACTAACTTAATTGATACAAATTAATATCACAACGAATCTAAATATTCACTGCTCAGGTATGTATGTGGGAATCTTGAGTGGAATACCTACACGTGAGTGTATATGTGATAACAATTAATTCATAGCCGTGCTCCGCGCGTCTAGTTTTAGGCTGCGATTGGATTAGATTCTCAGGTAAATTAATCATTTTGTGACAAATAGACATCCGTCTCCCTTGATAACTAGCTAATATATTCTGCTCGACGTTCACGTTGTGTGAATAGTTCCCAAAAGTGTTACAAACCTGCAGTTACCATCGCCGTGATCCAATTCCATTGAATCCGATACGTTATGTAACGACGGTACCGTTAACGTCGACGGATACATTAAATTGATTTGTTTCCTTACGGAAAAGCACGAAGCGATATCTTTAAAACTTATAATGAAGGTTCCTCTCCAAAATTCGGAGTAAAGTTTTTAAGAGGTTGTAAATTACAGTAATAAACAACCTCAACTTGAAGTATGTTTTTCTGTAATAGTATCAAATGTATATTGAATTTCACGTCACGTCAGTAGAGAAAATATGTTTCATAACAGGTGGAATTACTCCTATGCTTCGAAATAAAAACATACTGAAGTGAACTGTAAGATGCTTGCACATCTACGCTACGTCTCCCGTGCTGTAGAAAGGGAAAAACATGCTGAAGTTAACTGTAAGGTGCTTGCACATCTACGCTACGTCTCTCGTGCTGTAGAAAGAGAAAAATATGCCTAAGTTAACTGTAAGGTGCTTGCACATCTACGCTACGTCTCTCGTGCTGTAGAAAGAGAAAAATATGCCTAAGTTAACTGTAAGGTGCTTGCACATCTACGCTACGTCTCTCGTGCTGTAGAAAGAGAAAAATATGCCTAAGTTAACTGTAAGGTGCTTGCACATCTACGCTACGTCTCTCGTGCTGTAGAAAGAGAAAAATATGCCTAAGTTAACTGTAAGGTGCTTGCACATCTACGCTACGTCTCCCGTGCTGTAGAAAGGGAAAAATATGCTGAAGTTAACT
Organism: Agrochola circellaris; assembly: GCA_914767755.1. Lineage (NCBI taxonomy): Eukaryota > Metazoa > Arthropoda > Insecta > Lepidoptera > Noctuidae > Agrochola > Agrochola circellaris. The sequence continues at coordinate 10,373,159 of OU611841.1, read as the reverse complement.
GTAAGGTGCTTGCACATCTACGCTACGTCTCCCGTGCTGTAGAAAGGGAAAAATATGCTGAAGTTAACTGTAAGGTGCTTGCACATCTACGCTACGTCTCCCGTGCTGTAGAAAGGGATCATAAAATTTCATTGACAGTCGACAGTAGAACAGTAAGTAGAACAAGTCTTACGTATCGAGTTCCGCAAATATTAAAAAATTCTAAAGGTCCTCACGGTATTGCCGTTGTTTAGTCTCATACGTACCTTTTCTTTCTGGTAAAATAAAAGGCGGAGAACTTCGAACGTTACGATATTATGCGCTCTCAAAGATATTGAAACTTTTCCTTTCTGTTTATTAACTCGGTTCTGTTATTAGGGTGTACCATTAGGTAAATATCGAAGGTTCGACTTCGATCCCGCGTAATCAACATGAAGTCAGTCAGTCCTAAAATTGGGTAAGATTTTACAACAACTTACATTTCAGTTAAAGGTACTACTACACGACATGGGTTTACCAGTAAAGGTAAATAGGGACCTTTCTCAGAATAAACAATCGTTAACTAGTATCACAAGTAAATATAGGTACTTTTTATGCAAAGATTACAAAGGAAGTGATTTCGTAAACTCTAAGGCCGCTGCCACACTGTATCTAAGTTTAGCACCCCGGTGCGGCTCAGCACGCGATACGTATGTAACAAAGTCGTCTGCAATTTGTCTCGAGGAACCTCCGGCATTATGATTGGAATTCTTATCGTTCTTTCAAACAAAGCTGTTATATGACTGGGAGACGAGTGACTCGCGTTGTTTGAGGAACAGATTAAGACATATATGTATATGTGTGATATGGAAAATTCTAAACTTTTGGAGATTTTACGTTATATTCAGTTGCATCAAGTATTTCGAAATTCTGCCATGTAAATTGATAAAAGACGTGAACTTCTACCTACCCAAAGAAATTCAAAACTGCAGTTACAAGTTACAACATATACAAATGTATCTAAATTAAAGTAAAACCCGGAACCAACCCCCACTTGCCATAGTAACATACTTAAAAAGCTTTTTAACTGGAACTCCGGAGATTTGCATTAACCGCCCGGACCCTAAGAAATGGAAGTGTTGTAATTATAAAATTTAAATTAGCATATTCTCTTGCAAACGGAATACTCTATATTATTTATGTAGGTAACGTAATTTATATTATAGTATACCTGGTCGACCGAGCTCTGCTCGGGTGAAGATACAGAATACTCATTTAATAGTATAGGAATAGTATAAGATAACGATAATAACAAAACGACTTTTGTGCCTCACCAATTAATAACAGCATAATATTATTATATCCGAGACAAAGGAGCACGCCATGCATTTGTTAAAGATCGGTTCCTTTATTAAAACTAGAACTCCCAGACAAACCGGCAAACGCCAGGCAAAAGCAGTTCTGTAATATAAACTCTCGCAAATAGAACAACGCTATACTGCGGAACTGAGCCAAATATTAAGAGAGTTATTTCCATTTACGAAGTTCGTATTAGTCCATGAAACAAAGCGGTTTTTGGAACTGGCCAAACAGTAATAAATAATTTACAAAAGCGGTCATGTGAAAGAGGATCCCCTCCTCTGCCGGGGTAGCCATGCGGTGGTTAGGTATTTGAATTGCTAATGACTTTCCCGGTCGAATAACTTGGCGAGTCACGTTAACTGCTTTCGGAGACACCAGATACATTGCCGCGAGTTGTTCTGGTGTCACCAACTCGAGGACCCCTATTTGCTGTGAGCCGCCATCTATTCAATCGACAGTGTTACTGTGTAACGACACAGACTACTTTAACTGTAACCGAGCGCCATTCCATTCGTCACTCCGTCCGTTTAAACTAGAGATACGATCAACGTCTTTATAAACGTTCACTTGAGCATCTTAATTGGGTTTAAACGTAGCAATATTTCCCGAGCAACATTGTTTCAGGTGCTGTCAACAGTCTTTCAGTCTTCAAAATAATCGTGTAGGTATATATACGTTTCAAAAGCTCAGACATTTAATTATAAAGGCTACATTAAGACAAGGTTGACTTACTGAAATGGGAATAATATATGAGATATTTGCGATAGCACATTCGCGGAATCCGACGAGTCTGAGCCTAAAGCAAATACTTCGAGATTGAGCCGCAGTAACAAGATCGACTCGTATAAACCTAGGCGTACTGCCAGATGAAATAAAGGCCATGTAAATATTGTTTTGAGACTGTACGAAGGTAACTAAGTAACATAAGGCTTTCTTGTTATGAAAAACAACTACAGATTTACCTAACGAAAGGAAAGTTTTTGAATAGAATACGTATTTCAGGAGCCTAGGGTTGTCGGGATTACAAAATATTCTTTTAGGCCAAATTAGAGGTAATTTATAAAATAGATTTCTGTTTGTTGTACAAAACGCTAACTGAGCTAGGACATAATATTATGCCAAGTTGCCAAGCAGCTTCATCGAGTAAGTACACAGTAGCTTACAAATTAACAGCCAGCAGTTTGCTTGTTATGTTATGTAGAATAACGACGTTGTTATTATGTAGTTTACTTGAGCATAGTAGTGTGCATAACGCTATACTAACAAGTTGAAGACTAAAGCTACCGATACACTTTGCGATATGAAGACAAACGTGTTGGCACACCTCTAAGGTTTTGACGCTGACGAAGAGCAATACTTCATAGAATTTAATAACATTTAGCTATTATGTATGTACGGTGAAGGGATAAACAAGGTAGGCGAGCGACGGGGGCCGGTGGCGGTCACTGCCGCGCTGTAATTAATTGCAAATTGTGGTAATTGCCCCGTCTCCGTCTGCCGTGCGCGCCGCCCAAAAGTGGAAGAGTTCAGAAGGAAGGCTCTATACAATAAGCTACAAGAAGAGCACGCACACATGTTTAGAAACGTGAGTACGGCGATTTCGACCTTTCTCAAACGAATATTAGTCACGAGTGTGCTTACAATACTTGTACGTAGAGCCGAGTCTTTATGTGCGTTTCCGCCCGCTGTTTGGAGCCGACCTTCTGCAGCAATTATTTTGTGACCCGATCCCCGTGCCCACTACAGCCGTACACCCCGCGCATTGTGGCCATACCCGCTTTCACTTTACATAGCAGCTACGATAAATCCACGTCTGCAATATAAAACATAATACACTCACTAGCAACGCCACATGTTGGAAATAATAAATAACTCTCCGGTATTCTGACCAAACATTTCTCAAATTTTTAATTATAAAATAATTCGGTTGATGAAAATGAAATTCCGATTTTTCTCAACATATTTTCGTAGGAATTCCATAACAATTTTTATATAGGAAAAGTAATGCGTCCTTAATAGTATTTAAACTCATGAATGAAAAACCGGCTAAGCGCGTGTCGGACCACGCATAATAAAGGGTTCCGTAGTTAGGATGAATGTATCCCAAGAACAAACTTAAAACTGTAGTTGAAAAACATGTTTTTGCAACTGCAAATGTGAGTTGGTCGATTATTACTCGTTAACTTGTAGAGCGTACTTAGTTATTTATTATTTATTTATTTATTTATTCATTCATTCAGTACTTACATATACATAATAAGTTGATGCAAACATAAACTCATTAGAGTTTTACCGTGCACCAAAATCATCGACCACATAATTTAAACAATCATAACAAACTTAAGTTCATAATCATAAAATGATACAGTAACAAAAACAACATCGAGGGTAATAAGCGAAATATTTATCTATTACTTACGAGCGAACATCGATGACCAATCTGACCGTCCTTAAGACAAAAAGTTGTGATAGTTTTCCTTTTTGCTTCGCTATTGTATACTACTACTGTGAATTTTTTCAGGTATCCAAAACCAACCATTTAGCTGGCAGCGGGGGGAAACTTGGCTCTAACAAAAATTTCAAATCAAATCATTTTTATTTGCATTAAAACATGGCATTACAGATGTTACATCAAAATTAGTGCTTACATGTTTTGCTATACATACATAATTAGCATGCAAACTTGTCGGCATGCGTTACATCACATAATATTATAAAATTGTTGGAGCATATTTAGTCTCTATAAATTCTTTAATAGAATAGATATTTTGTATATTTAGCCATTTATATAGTTCGTGCTTAAATGCTCTAGAAGTCAACATTTTTAAGTTGCTTGGTATATTATTATAAATACGTACACACATTGCTAAACAGTTCTTATTGTATTTTGTAGATCTAGGAAGGTCCATTAGTACGAGTCTGAATGAATCTCTACGATTTCTTGGATTCACATCATTTGCAGTACTAAATAAATCTTTGTTGTTTGCTACAAACATACATGTTTCATAAATGTAAACTGAGGGTAGAGGCAACAAACCAAGGTTTTTAAATATCGGTTGACATGATTGATCAGGTTTCATGTCATACATTGCTCTTATGCATTTTTTGTGTGCTACAAATGCTTTGTGTTGGTCTGTGCCATTTCCCCACATTACAAGTCCATATCGTAGTATTGATTGCACATGGGCATGATACGTCATTATAGCTGTTTTTAAATTGGTAATGTATTTTACTTGTCTTAACGCATACACAAATTGATTTAACCTTTTGGATACACTTTCTGTCTGTAATTTCCAATTTAAGTCTTCCTCTATGATTATTCCTAGGAATTTTGTATGTGCCTTTATTTTTGGTATGTCAAGATTAATATTATGTCTTTTATTATTAGATTTATGAAATTGAATGAATACAGATTTGTCAAGATTTATTTTAAGTTCATTTATATGTAACCAATTAATTAATTTGTCTATTGTGTTGTTTATGTCATTTTCGTGTCTTCAACTGTGCATTTTTTTTATCTGTTGTTGCTATTATTGAAATATCGTCTGCAAACAGTATACATTTATGGTTGGTAACTTCTACGATGTCATTAATGTACAATAGGAATAAAATCAGTCCCAGTACGCTTCCTTGTGGTACGCCGCGTATGCATTGTTTATATTCAGACTTGTACGTTCTGAGTACCTTTTTTCCATCGATTTTTGATATCACAATACATTGCTGTCTGTTGCTGAGATATGACGATATCCATTGATATGCAGGCCCCCTTATCCCGTTCCTTTCTATCTTTTGTAGCAATATGTCGTGTGAAACAAGGTCGAAGGCCTTAGACAGGTCAAAGAATCAGGTCAGGTGATTACCATTGATTTTGGTTAAAATTGAGTCTATGGTATCGTAGATAGCGAGAGTCGTTGATTTATGTTTTTGGAAACCATACTGTTCTTTCCACTTTAAAGCTTAATATTTCGTAAACGGATCCCTAAATCCAAAAATGGTTTTCACAAACTCTTTTTGAACGACCTTTCCAGCGATACCCTACACCATGGGATAGTCGAGAAAAAAAAATACCCACTTTACATGTAGGGGAGACATTATATTTATTTTCTTTACCACTTTGTCGGCGTGATTAATATGTATAATCATGCCAAATTACAGCTTTTTAGTACTAACACTGTCTGAGCTAAGTCGCGGACAGACAGACAGACGGATGGACATGGCGAAACTATAAGGGTTCCTTGTTGACTACGGAACTCTAAAAAAGGGAGATTAACGTCTCGCTGATCGGGTTGTATGCGTTTAATGTATACCAACGTAGTAATTCATTGATTCTGCAGAGTAATTCACAGCAAATAAATAGAAACGGGTCGATGCAAAAAGATATTACACCAGCATTATTTTCTCCTCTAATACCTAATAACGAGAAACAGATCAATGAGAAGCACATTGTCGGACGTTAACAAGACGATTATATCTGCTGATGTGAACATTTACATAATCTGAAGTGAATACCTCTAACTTCATTCATACATAAGTGTCTATCACATGTTATACTTGTCTCGATATAACGTGGAACGTGCAGCTTGAGTCAGATTATTAAATAAAGCTCTGCGATATAAACGCAAATCTCCGAACTGCGCAGCTGCGGTTGGTTTGTACGTTTTATATCGCGTGGAAGTTTAATACCTCCGAAAAGGATAAAAGCGCATCAAATTCTTGGGTAGTATTTCATAAAGTACCTATTTGATATTTTATGTGTAAATTTTATGCAGGTTTATATAATATACCTAACCTCACTGACAATATATGATTCATAAAATAAAAATTTTTTGTTGCAATTTATCTTTATTCTTATTTTTCATCTCGAATAGCCGTTTTTACTTCTTTAAACATACCTAATATTACTTAAATAGCCGAAAGTTTTAGCGATCGAGTTTATATTCAAAGTTGGTCAATTTGTCTGATAGCAGCTCGAATTTATAGCTCCAGTGTGACGGTGATGATATCGTATATTAATGTAATGTTACAATATCTATTAACTTTAGTAGTTATCGGCAATTTGCGCTCAGATAGACCCATAAAAGTGATAATAAAGAACTTATGAACCGGCCGCTAACAACGACGATGTTTATCACAACGTCGAAAACAATGTAATTATCTGTTAGGAAGTGTGTAATACGAACACAATACGTTTAATTACATAGGTAAAGTACACACTCACAGGCTTATGTAAATTAAATTCAGTTTCAATTCATTAGTCTATTGCAGTTTGATTTCAATTAGAGAAAGTCAACAGCGGTTACGGAATGGTCCTCATTGATTTCCCGCCGGTCTCATCGACAGTTTGAACAGAATAATTGCCATTAGAGAGAGATTTTTTTTTAATGAAATTAATTTATTATTTAGTCATAATAATTGTAAAAAATTGTGTAAGTAGCTCGTGGCTTCTAAGATGTCATACCAATGTACCTATAAGGAGACAGTATTAATAAAATATAAGAGAACCCGAGTGCCGCGCCCTCTCGTCTGCATGTCTAGACTAGATTGACTTGTTTGCCTTATTTCGTCTCAACCCAATTAAAATGTATAACATTTTCAAATTATCCAGCAATCCTTATAAACGCACAAAATGGGGAGAAAAGGCTTCGAATTACATAAGGCCTTCGTTAATGAAACACGAAATTGGAAATTGAAGCGACTGTACAACATTGTTCGCAGCTAGCATTGTTTCATTATTTACTAAACACAACTTTAATTTAATTTTCGATAGTTAGTTGTAAAAGCTAAACCAATATGTCACTAGCAGATCATAGGGATATGTACAAAATTGGCAGTTTATGTAAGGTCTAACAATAACAACGTAAAATGGTTTAATTTTACTAGCCTTCCAGTTTAATCACGTTTAGGAATAAAAACAAAAAGGATCTACTAATTAATAATTATAATTAATTTCTTTGTTTTAGGGTTCCGTACCTCAAAAGGAAAATCCGGAACGCTTATAGGATCCCTTCGTTGTCTGTCAGTCTGTCAAGTTACTTTTTCTCAGGAACGCATTTTTTTTTTTGGTGTAGTAATTTTCAAATAACTTCTCCCTCCCGCTCTGGGCGGAGTGGGAGGGCGTGTCAGACTCTTACTGTACTAAAATCCACCCGTGTTCCTTCAGTGTTTCCTGTACGTTTTCAGAGGCCACGGTATCCCTTTCGGAGTTTCCCGCGACCCCGGCAGGCATCGGTCCTAGACCCCTTCCATCTCTTTGAGGCGCGCGTGGAACACAACGCGCCGTCGACCCGGGCCTGGTCCTTATCGGACGGCGAGCTACCCATTGGTCTCCGCCCGCAAGCCCGCGCCTGCGGTGGCCGGGAATCGGCCTGCGATTCCCGTCGCCTAGGGCGTCTCCTGCGGCAGCTTATGGCGTGAGGGCGCAAAATTTGCCTCTCCCTCACGCGCTCCGCCTCCTTCTTCGCGAACATTACTGCTTCGCGAAGGAGGTGACGGCTTCCCATGCCCTCTCGCTCCGGACCATGGCCTGGACCAGGACCGGACACGAGAGGTCACCGCCACAGGTCGCCTCCACGAGGACACGCCGGTGCTCTGCCCAAGTCAAGCAGACCTCCACCGTACGCTCCACCGTGTCCTTCGGGCGATCCACAAAATGGTGACACCCGGGCGTTTCAAGGCGGAGGTATCAAGTTGAAATTAATATCAAATACCTAGGTTTACGGTCTCTTGGAGTTCTAAAAAAATCAAGCTTATACATATATAAGTCAATGCAATAAAAAAATACTGCCATTTATGCGACAAATTTTGATACTCGCAAAAACTCATGAAATTTGGCAAGAAGCTATCGTCGCACAGCACAAGTAAAGTACAAGTCTGAAAATCGTACATAAAAAAAAAAAAAAATTGCGATTACAAACTTTCATTTGCAGTTAGAGAATTGACCGTGACGTATATCGATGTATGGGGAAACATGTTTTGTAACTCCAATGTTAAGTTTGTTCTTGGGATTAATCTATACCAACTACGTAACCCTTTCTTGTGCGTCTGACACGCTCTTGGCCGGTTTATTATGTTTAGTTGCTAAGAATCCAAAGCAAGAAATAACCTGTTACAATATATTATGTATCTATTTAACTCACAACTTGTAAAGACAATCATATCTACGGTATCTGTACCATTAACAATCATATTTGGAGGGCGAGTGAGCCGCATGCATTTGCAACAATCCTGCACGGTATGCCCGATAAGGCAGGCAAAACCATATTGTGGTCTAGCTAAATCGTCTGTATTAGAGCCGTTCCGCGGATTAAGGACTCCACATTACACTATTGTGGAATTAAAGAGATTTTGTTTTCGTACAGATTCCGTCCGTTTTACCTTAATCGCATTTCGCAGGTTGCTGAGCAAAACAATTCCGAATATCTACATAATCTTGTAAGCAAAAGTATGTGTTTACTAAGAGCTGTGTTTACATGGCCTTTATGTCTGCTTTCATTAAATTTTTATGATTAGGTAAGTTAAAGTTATCGCCTTCGGGTAACCTTATTGAACGTAAACGTAACAATAGACTAACATTTTCCTCCATCATCATGAATACAAAATTGTTGAATTTTGTTTTTTTTGTTGTAAAAATACCGTAAAAAATTTAAGTTTAAAAACGGAATAAAGTTAACGATAGAATAAGAAACAGCATCATCACCATCATCATTCATTCTTTCTCAGAATAAGTCTATGAATGAGATGTGTATGTAGCCCGAACAGTGTCAATAGGTGCCTACATACCAACATTCGTCAAACTACAGTTCCAGGATAAAGTAAGGGTGTGGTACAATCAATGGATGCAGCTCCTTATCGTAGCGTAACGAGAGTGAGAACCCTTTCGCGGCGGCCGCGGCTCCACCGGAAAATTGAATTGTAGCCTCCGCCGGCCGGCCTTATCTCCGCGCGACGACTTGCCGCCCCCGCCCCGCACGCCCCCGGCCCTTACACCTATGGAATTTTCCGTCACGTACCTTAAATGTTTCCTGCTTTATTTGTATCAAACACAAAAGGTCCAGTCCATGTGGAGTACAGTCAATGTTGAAGTAAATAAAGTGCCGAATCGTGGAATACTAAAAAGGTTTGCACGCTTCAAGCGATTTCGTTTGTGTTATAGACACCATTTAAATCAAAGTGGAAAATAAGGTGGAAAGTTAAATACCTAATTAAGGTATCGTAGGTAATTTTTTATTTTAAACAGTTAAATATTATACGTAAGTACGGTTTCAAAGTTTATAGCTATCGTATACAAGACTGCAATATCATATTTTTGAATAGAGCTTTATGAACAGAGCTTAAGACAGAGTGCTTTCTAAAGAAGACAACGAAGTGACTTCTTCTTCACAAAGTATATTTAAGCAGTGAAGGAATAAAGTCTTGTGTTCAACAGTTGGAGTAGACTGCAATAATGGCATTTAGAGAGGCGGCGAGCTGTAGCAAGGTAGGGAGTGAGTAAATGTCAGGCTCGCCGTGAAACTTATTGCAACTTGTTTACTCGCCGTCTTCGACGCCCTTTGTTCTGCTACAACTTCACAGACGCCCGCGGACGGTTACTCCCTATAAATACAATTTACATTCATTACTCTCGGAAGCTAGCACGAAATAATAGCTACAATAATAGGCAGCTGGCACATGGCCAGAAGAATGTTAAACGTTTCAACCGTTACAATGCACGGGAACAGGTAAATCTTTCACACTGACTCGTTAAACTGCTCCGACGTATTATCGGGTGAGCTGAAACGTTATTTACTTTTACGGAATGATATCGGTACTAAAGGAACATTTTGCCTGCGCAGCAGAATATCGTAAAGTCTTCATGCAACAATGTCGCCGGGGACAGTATAACCCCAGACAACAGAGTCTGCCATCAAAGTTTACTACAAATACTTTACTCCAGCCGAGTATAATACGCTACGAAGAACGAAGAAAAGTACGGAGAAAATTTAATCACAGACGAGATCAAAGAAACCTAATAAAAATGAAGTAGCTTTCATGTTTCCACTAAATATATGTGACTAAGTAAAATAATAAAATAGCTAGTGAGCGGTAAATTTATTACCAGCAATAAAGCTAAATCAATCGTATTGAGCACGAGGGATCTCGATCGGCCCCTATCGGCCACATCTCTTGGCGAAGCTGTCCCCTAACTGGCCTAATTCGTGTTTACAATCGCCGTGCCCTGCAAACCTGGGGATTTGTAACGCATGCAATACAAACATACTACAATTACTTAGTGCCATTCTATGGAATGCGAAAAAGTAAGTTCTATCAGAATACAGGCAAAGATAACAATGCCATAACAATTATTATAAATTAAAGTGGAATAGAAGTAAAAACACTGAAAATAAACGTTAGCCAAAGCACATTTCGCGGCAGAGTGGTCCCCGGATATCGACTTAATGAAGAACACTCGGCGCCATCACGCGATGTGCCTCCGCTATTTAACAGGATGGTCGGCTATTTACGCAGATTAACCCAAGGGATCTAGTGGAAGACGCCATTTTTCATTAAAAACTCTATCAAGGCTGGACATTTATTCGAAAATAGACTTCCTTTAAAAATAAACTTTTATCCTGATCAATGATGTCGGAACTGAACTAACAAGGTTTGTTTCAACGCTTTAAAAGTTTATTATCTGTTGAATTAGTTAGGTTGTACGTGTTTTACCTTTTTTGTAATACTTAGTAAGCTACTTGTTTCTTGTTTTTGTGCTTAACTAGAGCACTAATAACCTCTCATAACAAGATCTTATTACTTAACAAACTTCAATGGATTATATAACTGAACAACTCTTAATTAGTCCTGCTCTCCAGTTTGGAATCTTAATTAATTCCCATCGATATCGTCCTATTCTGCCATGCTGAAGATCGTATAATTATGTAAATATCCAATTAATATCTGATAGGTAGTGCTGTATCTGGGTACATAGTTACTTTTGTTAGCAGTCCGGCTGAGTGGCTAGTTGATAGGCTCATCGCGTCGCTATCACGGATCGACTTAATCAAGTGCACTCCGAGGGCCGGTCCATTACCTTAACATATTGCCTCCATCGAGCGACGTTCTGCTCCACCTCAGCAGCTTAGGATGTGCACACACGTTTAAGTCAAGATTATAGTGAATAGTGAGGGCGTTTTATAAAAATGTGAAAAATTGAAAGAACACTTTTAAAATTCTTGAAAATTTGGTTCACTTTTCTTGTGATATTACCTATTCAACCTTTGATAATATGCGCATTCTACCACTAACTATTACTTCGTGTAAAATCACACCTAACTGACAAATAAAACAAGGTATTTTTTGCAGACCACATTACATGTTGTAAATAACATCAACCACAATAAACATGTCGTTTTCTTAATTTCCGCAAGATCTATTTATCTTTAATCTAATTTCCCAGTTAATCAGTGTAGTGTGCAAACCATCTTAAACTAACTAGCTCCTTTCTCCGACCAAGTAAGAGGTAATTTGTTACCTATCTTATTTATCTACTCCACTAGATTAGTAATCAAGGGATCGCCCTTAAACACACTGCTAACTTTACGTAGCTTTATACTCAGAGCTTAAAAAAATATACGACCTTTTTAGTTTAGGTAATAAAATTCAACTTCTTTTTATCGTTTGTGAAGTTTTCATAAAAAAATATAATATTCTATAAAAACTTTTAGTACGCCTTTTCTTTTTTTGTCAACTACAGAGTCAAAAATTTACTTTTAAACATCAATTATTAGAAACAATATCAGCCTTAATTGGAGCACCCCTTCGCTAGTAAAATTGATAACGGGTATCTATTTTGACGTAATTATCCAGCGTAGCGTATTTCACGTTAATTATAGACAGTTCAGTAGGCTGTCGATGTAATGAGTATTTCGGATCTAGTGAGCAATCCTTAGAAGTTACATAACGAATAATACAGTTTAATAAATTACTTCTTATAATATTATAAGTATGAGATCTTTTTATATAAGAATATGAAGATCAGTTCATTTCATGCCAAATATGCAAAAGATGTAGCCAGTTTAATACAAAACTTTATTCTTAAAGAAAATACACATACTTATATATGCTCCATGGCCTGTGTATATTAACATGCATGAAAACAGACTCCAGTTCTCTTCAAATAGGTATTTAGATGCGGAGTGGTAAACATGTTGATATTGACTTTCGTAATGAAATGCATCTTGTTTATACATGCCATGCCATGTACCTACCCCTGCGTATTGATGAACATAATAAATTAGGTCCAATGCATTTGCCATCGTTTTTATTTCAACATTTGTTTGTATAACTTTTAACGTTTAATTAAAACAGGTATGCACGGTATTCTGGCTGTGTTTACCTACCATCAAAATGCACTGAATGTATATTATTTATTTATGAAATCCGGTCACTTGGTAAATGTAAATATCAGTTGATATTTTTGTTTGTTTGGTTACTCTTTCGGACATCAGAATCCTAACTAATATTATAAATGCGAAAGTGAGTTTTTTGTATGTTTATTTTAAAATCTAAACGGATTTAGATGAAATTTGGCACATGGGTAGACCATGACCTAGATTGGGACATAAAATACTTTTTTTACAGGATCCAGACTTATGCGGGAGAAACCACGGGGCGCAGCTTGTTCGAAATAAATTGATTAACAATGGTGAAACCGCGGCTATAGCTAGTTATTTTTTTATGCCGGTAACTAAGTATCAATATCGATTACCCAACTTCATTATGGAAATCAAGTTTGATTTTTTTTTTCGAACTTATAATTTTTTAGGATCTGAGTTTTAGATAAAAGATAAAACTTTGTGATATCGACGTTCCAGTCAGTCGTGCCGCACTCTGCGAAACATTCGTTAATCCTTCCACTGGCGAGCACCGCAACCCCGGAGCACACTACGAGAAAAGGAATACGAAAAAGGATAATATTTTTTTAGGGTTTATCATGGTCTGGGGACTCGCATGGCAAGGGGCGAGAGATAGCGTTCGCAAATTAATTCCTGTACCTTTGATCTCGGCGGCATTGTCGGTTTGTTGTACAAATAAGCAGCAGACCTGCCAGCCCCGCCGCACAGCCTTCACATCTCCCCCGAGACTCCACGACCATGTACTGAGCTCGCTAAAAGCAGTTTAAGCTGTTACAAGCCGAGTAATAAAGCTAGACCCGTCTACTTTATAAATAGACGCGGCTTTTCATAAGAATTTATGACCCACCTTCGCACTTGATATCATAGTAAATTCATTTTATGTAAGACCCTTTCTTATTATATGACGAGTATTACTCAGCACTCTTGATATAGCCTGCTCATGACTTTATATTGTCATTTTGTTGGGATGGCCGTCCAATAACCAGAACATACCAAGTCCCGGTCACGTAGTGAACCTTCATTAATTTTTATGTTATTGTTCCAAAATCGTTTGTGTACAAGACGAAAATCTTTTTAATTAGATAGTTATCTCTGTTTCGGGATATAAACTGAAATATTAATTGACCAAATTAAACCCGACCTTTATTATTCGTAATGATTCGAACACATTACAAAGTAATTACACTGCTACGAAATTCGTAGCAACTTGCTACGAGAATTCTCAGTTGACAAAAGTAATTTAAACAAAACTATTAAGTGACTATTATAAATACCTACAACGGTGTCCTCGACATGTGTAATCCTTGCTACAAATACAAAAGCAGTGAATACTTGGAGGAAATTCTCGCATTACCTTGCGTTTTTGCGAGTGCTACGGGCTACGAGAGTGCCATCGGGCGGTGTTCTGTTCCACAGAAGCGCACGTTGTTATTTCACCGTGCTACGCTCCGTAGTCCTCTATGTAATGACGAACTATATCCAACGTTTACTCTATCAAAGACTACGTTCCTTTCAAAGACAAAATTAAATAAAACATTCCTCTTTTGTTCTTATTGTCAGTTGGATCGACGCTGAAATGCCGATAATTGATGAACGTAAAATAGCGTTGTAAAGCTGACGCGCAGATATCTATTTTATGCCTATTGGATGCCACTAAATGACACTATAAAAATATGGCGACGCAACCGTCTTATGACATAACTTTATTATACCTGTTTGTGTAAGAGTTAATATATCAGATAACTCGAATGAGCTTACCTACCCGAGTAATAATTCCCATTGGACGTTTCCATTCCACAATTGCTTACGTTAGCAAAAAAGGCAAGTAGTATAATATATAAAGTTCTGCATTATGGATTATGTGGAAGGTTGTATTAAGGAAAATTGTGTTATCACCGAGCAAGTGCCTGAAGAACGCAAATAAAAATAACAAAGTATCTGTTACACTGGGATAAGCCTGCAAACGGGCAGCATTCAATTCGGCGCACTATCTCTACGAGCCTCTAACAGATCGCCCTGAGCCCACCACATCTTTGTGTCAAGTCGGGACCGATGTCTATCTGCACTCTTCAATTTATACACTCGCCGCTTTTAAACTTGCACTCCACCATGTACAAGTAGAATTGTACCCACATGCACACAACAACCGGTCTAAGGTTTCTTTGTTTACCAAAGAAAGTTTAAAATTAGTTTCCTGTTAGCTGATAAATAAAGTACTGGACGTCTAATAAATTCTAATTAAAACTTGGGTAGGTAACTTATAAAGTTAGCTACATGAAACTTGTTTGAATTGCAAAATTCTTAGCTTATAAGCGGAGAACGTGACGTTCATATCAGCGAGTCGGGACTGGAGTTGAAATTTGGATATAAAATTGAGTGGGAAACTATAACCTTAAAGCTGGTGTACTGCGGACGGCCAATTTTCTTTTCGTATCCTTTTGGATTTAAATAAAATTTGATATTGTTAGATGTTCTAGTAGAGTAGTGAAGCAAGTTTTCCTAAATCCCGGCGATAGTCGGCACAATCATAACCGGATCTATCCTATTTGGGAAATACGTAATAGAGAGAAGTTCGCCGCCAGGCAGGCGCTCACAAACGAGAATGCGTGCTCGATGTGCTCATTCCGGCCTATTTGCTAGAATAGCGTCGATATCCTGTCGATGAATCGCGACTGGACGAGCGGAGCGTGATCCCGCATTTCATTTAGAGCTTGTTAATAAAAATGACCTATGTACTAGACTAGATAACAATCGCCTATTACTAAACTATGGGCATTCTATCTGCCGCCGGGGACAAAGAGCTTCTCTCCTTTGAAAATCTTTTAATAGCGCGCCCTATTGCCGGGTACCGACAGAATAATAAACTTTGTAATGCGAAAATACGGATAATAAGGGAGTCTGTACACAATAATAGATCTAGAGGTACAAAGCCTTTGTCGTTTCGTTCTTAATCTGATAATAATTGAACTCAATTTCGTTGTTATTATAACAGGAATGAACCCTCGAGCGAGGTTGCGTATGTGTCGCGTCTCGGAACACCCCACACATTGCCAGTGATTGTAATAATAACTTTGTTACGAAAACTTCCTTTCAAAACATATTTGTAATACTCCTAAGTGTGGAAGTTTTGAAATATTTGTATATTATTATTCGCTCGTCTATATTAAATTAGGTCGCACCTGTTCTGGGAAACTTCTATTGTTTGAGACGGTTTATTTCAGTGTCCATAATTGTTTATATTTCTTTATCTACAATGAATTGTAATTTTAATTTCCTTTGTGAATAATATAATGTAATGTTATTTAATTAAACACTGCTCGAGGCAGACTTCATAGCATTCCTGGATGTACTCTCTAACACAATATTTTAAATGCAAAAGTAAAACCAGGGAGAAGAAAACCTACAATAATAATCATATAAAGTACATGTCACTCAATGTTATCTTTCAGTGTAAAAATAATGAGATGGTAAAGTATGAAATGAGGGGAGGTCGTTTGGCGTTCTGTATCGTGGCGCAGAAATAGTCGCTTCACTCCCGGAACCGGATGCACGCCATCTCCGACTCCGATCGAAAACCGTACCGTGCCGTATTTGTTGTATCGTTATTATGATAACGTGAGCGTTAAACACAACCTTTTGGTAACCTTTTTGTACCCCACAAGCGTTACGTACGCTATATAAATAAACGCTGTCATAAAATATACCCACGAACAACACTTTTATTACTTCAGTCTCTGAAGTACTACAGTTTTTGCTTCCTATTTTAGTGATCGGCTGATTGATTGATTGATTGGTTAGTGCTGTCGCTTGTGCTATAATATAACGTGTGTGTACTCACGGTCCATCGGCAATCACGCTTGTTCGTGATGCGTTCAATTTGCCAGCTTCCTTTGATGCATATTTCAACAAGTTTCATGGCGGGCGCGTCACAGACACCGAAACTGAAATTTTACCTTAATTAAAATTGTTCGTATCAGTGCCGTACATCACTTTTATCGAGCGAACATTATTCACAGGGAATGATTGTGAACTGAATCAGCTTTGTCAATATGGAGGTAGCGTGGCATGAAGTTTTTAATAATGACTTTATCACCAATTCGGACGCCATCTAGGTACATTAAACAATGTACAATCAATCGCTATCCGATTACCATAAATCACGTTCCAGCTATTGAAATCGTAAACAATAGATACCTGAGTACATCACCTATCTATTGTACAGTACACAGGATCCCATTAATGTCTGAAATCCATCTCACATCGGTATTTTGTGTTTTCAGAGAAATTCTATTTATCAACAATGAAGTATACGTATTTATTGGTATGTATAATAATGTTCACAAGTATACTTTAGTCCATTAGCTAAGCTCGTGACGCGGGTACTCGGTAAGCGGATCAGAGAATAGGTTTATGCGTAGGATAAGACGCCAGAATGGTCTTGCAAAGTTAATGGAGGCTTAAATAAATCAATACTACAAAAATATCGTTAGCAAGCTATCGTACGACGCATTTTAAAACTAAATTAGGTGCTTTGTATTAACATGGTGTCGCAGATATGAGAATGTGCTTAGCTAGTGTCTAGACTGCCGTAATGAGCCTTATAACAGTTTCGATAACACTCGCACTGGTCTAGTGTTTAGTTATGAATCGCACATGAATTCGGGAATCACAGAGATTTTTCGGATGATTTCCCCTGGGCCGTCAGACACCAGTTTAGGTTCTCTAACATTACAGCTCTATACAAGTACATAGGTAGGTAGGACACGTATTTCGTTTCGTTTTCTGTTAAAGTACATTAATACAGACAGCCAGTCACTGGAGGTATTCATTGACGTCATTTCAATTTATTTTTCGGCAGCTGAATAAATACCTAAGGAGCTTTAAAATTCTGATCACGTCGCCCGTCTTTTGCCTAATGCGACCAACTCAAATTCAACTTACAGTAAAGTTATTTGCGGGTAAACTAGATTTATAATTACCTTGTAAGACGTGGAATAGAAGTTATTTAAATAAAATAGAATTACAGCGGTAGCCAGACAAAGTGTGTAGTGAAAGCGCAGTATGCAAACTTCAAAGAAACTAAACTTAATGAAGACGGCACGCAATAAAGTTTGTAAGTCGTCAGGTGTCGGCAGACGGCGACCTGTGTAGTCTGTATCCTGTAAGTGTTCGAGATCACGGGTGCGAGGGAAGCGCAAACATTCAGTTAATTATTTTCCTAACAACTACTTGTAAGTAGTGAAGAGACATTTACTTAGATATCAAAAGATGAGTTACGATTTATTATTTTATACACAAAAGAAAATACGTTTCTTAATTTTGTCTCCAATAGCTATAGGTATAGGGTAAAGGTAATTAAATAAACAATACTTCTCAGTATTTTATTGTAAAAGCTGTTTCTGCTTCGGTGTGTGCATCAATAATATTTATCTGGAAACTACGTAATAACGGTGTCTGTTAACATTCAAGTCAAGAAGTTCTTGCGAAACGATGTATTACGTTTCACCTGACTGAATAATTTAGTGTGAGCTTAAAAGCTTTGATTGATGTTTCAATAATATCAGTCCAGAAGTACTCATAACTGTTTCAGCGTAGCTAAAACAGGTAGCTATTTAGTTGCCTGTACTTATGTAAGACGTTTCCTCTTAGTAAATAATTACTGTTAGCCGGAAGTACAGTCTGAACTTCTGTGTAGTACCGTCGAGGTGTGGGTGTGGCTGTGTGCGTGCGGGAGGATCAGGTGACAATCGGTGTTTGAGGCATTGCCGTTTGCTTCCGCCGCCCCCTGACAATTTATAAGCCCTTCGTTTGGGCACAAAGGATTGCCTTATCTGTTTCCAAATTCATGAATTGTTTTGCGAGATTTCAAGACACATGAAAGGTTATTTTGTTTACCAGCGCTGTTACAGGTGTTTGTTTATTATGTTTTTAATAGGATCTAAATTGTTACCTACCTATTTACTTTGCATACGTATATTTGTTAGCGAACAATAAGTAATTATAAAATGTTCGAGGTCTCCTAATGAGTTCCTTGTGAAGTTTAATTAACGTGCACACAAGTACAGTATCGCACACAAGTATGGGTAAAACCTGTTTTCAAGCAACAAAGCACTTCACTTATTGGAAAATCCGAGCTAAAGCTAAGAAAATTCAATAATATGAGGGCAGCGAGGTCGCAGTTAGCAGCGGACTGAGTCTAACAACGCGTCGTTTATTGAAAGTTATTTGAAAGCCGTCTGCGGTGACCGCCTGCCTATAAGAGGTTTCATGTTATTTACGAGTTGCTGGTCAGAGCGTTTCACATAGTGTTACGTGTTATTGGTCTTGTGGATATTTTGCGTCGTAGCAATGAAACTGGTTATGGTTGTTTATTGCTGTTGAATATTTGCTAGATAAATAACATAACATTACTTATCTATTTCCATACGATGAAATATGAAATTTTGACAACGATAACATTAATGTTATCGTTGTCAAAATTTACTCACGTTGCACTCTAGATGAGCTAAGTATTAATACTTAGCTCATCTAGAGTGCTACGTGAGTTCTACGAAGTGCTGCGAAGTGCTACGAAGGGCTACGAATGGCTACGAAGGGATGCGAAGGGATGCGAAGTGCTACGAAGTGCTACGAAGTTCTACGAAGTGCTACGAAGTTCTACGAAGTGCTACGAAGTGCTACGAAGTGCTACGAAGTGCTACGAACTGCATACATATTTGGTCCAAACCCTATTTTTATCCGCTTTTAATTTTGTGAAATTGAATATTAATCAGATTATAATTTCTATCTTATAGTTCTGATACTTACTGTCAAATGAAAACATTGCTTTATGAAATGCGTTGATTAGAGGAAACGCTCACGGGACGCGAGCACTGTCCCACCGTACCATCGCTGCATCACGCAAATTGTGTTCCGTGGCACGCGCGATAAAGTACCTATACACTGGCACACGTGCGCTCTACGTGACACACAGTCACAGTACTCTCCGAAATACGACTCTGACGTCATGACAACCCGCCATATTTCCAAGCACTTCGAAAATTTCCGCAGAGATTTACTCATAAACCTCAGAATACACATAGAGCTGTCGATAACCTAATTGAGTTTCGCTGTACTCCGAGGCCAATGTCTACAGCAAACGTATACCGACGAAGTTTACTAATACAATTTCATATTAAAGCCATGAATACAAGGTTGCAAATAGGAGATGGTCGCCCGATCTGTTTGCTACATGGTAATAGTTGTGTAAAGCCCCTAATAAATCCCAGTACAATGGTTTGCCCCCGACGGCCGCCGCACCTGCAGGCGCCCGTCGCCCGTTTGGGAGATACAACACAACATGGACGCTACATTCATTGTGAAACGACTTTGTTAACTATATTTGCATTTGTCCATTGTATAAGATATGAAAGCTATATATGTATGACACACCCATATCGAGTAAAGAATTATCCAAGACTGTTGGCCTTGGAATTCTAGCTTGCTTTACTTACGCTTTGATCTCGCTCCCTTCATAATTCTATTCTCCACATAGCTTATTTATGTTCCCGAGCTTAGATATTTATTTGATAAATTTCCAGACTTGTTCTCATCTTAGATAAGTCCCCCGCAGGCTTCTTTGTAAGTACAAACGCTTTGAAATTGTTTTAGATAGCGAATGTTCTGAAGATTATTTATAAAAACAATTACCGAAAATATCATGTTGTAGGTAGTAGTGCGTTGTAGGTATATGCTATTAAAAAAAAAATACAACAAAGGCTTTCTGTTCTAAATCAGAAGCATTTAATTATTTCTAATTCTGTTATTTTCCACCGATTCGCACCACTAAGCCGCGCGCAACATCCATAAACAACTTTCCGTTAACATCGACAATATTCACATTTTAACTCGCCAACAAAACCGACAGTGCTGACTATTTAGTGTTTCGCCCTGCATCTGTGCAAACCTGCGCGGATTTTCATGCTGAACTTTTGCAACGGGAGGCATTGCAAAAGCTGACGGGTTGCGACCATTAGTGCATTCGCTAATTACCGATATTCGGATGTGCCGACCAAATCCGCGGCCTGACACAGCACCGCTTAACAATGTTGTTATTGCAACCCATAAATGCGGTCGTACAATATCTAAAAGTACCACAATCGCGGAAAATGTGCTCAACGCCTGAAGCCAAACAATTAACAGATTTATAAAAAATCTTTTCGAGATTATCCGTATGTAATCCTGCTTCGGGAAATACAAAACAAAATTCCAAGTGAAAATGGTTCCTTAGTTTTCCAATTATAAAGCGAAGCAATTTAAACTCGGATCTTATATCGCAATTTACTATACTGTCCCGAAACTAGATCGTTTGAGTTTAAAATTGTTTGATTATTACTTCTCTGTAGATATTAATGTTACACAGTTATTACTAGAATCGCAGACACGAAACTGTTTTCGAGATAGACGGTACGAGTATCGTAGCAACAATTTATAGAAATAAACGCTTAAATGGTTTTAGCGAAGACTCCTATTTACAAATTCTAGTTTCGATTTTTTTTTGTAACATACCGTAATATTCAGAACTAATCTAATACCTACTGAGTCGTCATTGTACAATATACCTTATATTCAGAACTAATATGCAAATCAAAAACTACCTACATATTATTTCGTATTTTACACAGTCACATTCAGAAGCAAACTAAGGAACGTCATGCCTGTAATAAGAGTTAGTATCTAATCGGATTATATATTCACTTTAGTCCTTTGATACGTCTGCAGTCTGCACATAGCGTCACGGAGCGTCATCCAGGACGCCATTTCTCGTCGCGCGGTTGACGCAGAAATTACCTAAGCTTAGACAAACGCTAGGCAGACGTCGCGGCGCTAACTCGGCGCTGGAGTTGCTCCACGCTGATTGTCGGCTCCGAAACCGCTGGAGGCAGATGCGACGCTAACTACTTATTATACTAATAATTGTTACATGTTCCTTGTCGTTATGTGGATTCTACATGTGGGATGCAGACTTGCATGGCGACGTGTCTACCTATATATACGCGATTTTTTACTTATATCGGTAGATATCGTTGAAAACATAGAATTATGGAAACTGCGTTTTTAAACTTCTATTCTAATTTAGTACCTACCTAGGCATGCATACCTGGAAATTGAATTCCCGACGTTGGCGATAAAACGAATCGCGTCCTAAAACCTACACAGCTGTCAATTCGCACAAACCCTCTGACTTTGCAGCATGTGACTGAAGGTTTTCGATTTGGGGCCACACACTCATGCCCCTTGAGGATCGATTTCCTTTCATTGTCAGCAATAAATTCCCCTACTTTCTTATTTACAACATGTGGTACGTTCCAAAGTTAGACCCGAAATTCTTGAATAGGTTCGTATTTCACGTACAAAAATGGCATAGGCTTTCTTCAATACGCATTTATTAATAGTAATTTAAAAACACGATGAGAAACCACCAAGTAATCCAGCAGAAGGAAGGAAAGCTATTGGAAAGCAAAAGTAAATAGCTTTATAATGGTAATGTGGATAGATGACGCCCACACTGTAGCAGTGAATACTTTGTCAGTTTGTAAAAAAAACGAAATTGCCATTTTAATTATTCAAGGGATCGTAGAAAAACAAGAATCACTTTCGTTTGATTATAAGAAATTCATCTACAAAATAAATATAAGTTGGTGAGTTGAATCTACTACTCTACAGGTGAATATTTTTCCCATTGCCTCAATAACAAATGATTCCCGTTAACCAAGCTGATATTCAGTCACCCAAGTAGTAAAACAAGGCAGGAATGGCTATCAAAGCAAAGTCTAGCATGGAGATACAATTTTCTTGAGTATTGAGCACTAAGCTCGAACCCCTGCGGCACCCAATCAACCACAAAGGAAATTAAACTGTTGAATTTATTAACGGCTAGCCTCGAATAATAATCCTTTGTAACTACTCTCAATTTCGCCATAAATGTACTGGAAACGATCTATTTAATAATAAACAGGATTACAAGGTAATGGCTCCCGTGGTAGCCGAAATTGAGTGACGACATTTTAATTCATTTTTATTAACTAAATATTAATCAGTAAGTATTAGTTTCAAATAAAAAATATGAAATTTATTTTAAACGATAAAGTTCATCTACGTTTGAAATTCGTTTCCTGTCAAGCGTTACGTAGGAAAACTAAGTGGAACCACATTAATTCTTGACTCAAGAGAAATCGTTAAATTAATCACAGTCATGTTTTAAAAAACTTTCAAAAGAGACGTCTAGTGCAAGCGCTGTAAACCTGATGCCGGCTGATGATCAAATGTGGATGAAAATTCTAGTTTGGTACTGAATAATAAGTAAACGAATTTTGCCTATGTATCTTTAACTAAGCGGAATCCCGCAGTAGGTCGAGAACAGGCTATTATGAGGTGTAATTAAATAAATAAACTAAAGGTACACCTACATAAATTAAAACAAAGTCATTAAACTTTAGGGAACACATCTAAACCACCCAATATGTAGGTTCTGTTACTATTTACTCATTAGCCCGCAATAAAAGTTACTCACGCCCGCCCACCTTAAACCGTTCGGGCTATTTATCACGCGGTTGTTACAAAACTTTTGTAGAAAGAGTTTTCGGAGTGGACCCCTGTGTCGTCCCTCTTCAAGATTGATGGGTTCCCTCAGTCAACTGGTTGTTCATGGTGCCCATTCTTCCCGCACTCACCCTTTGTTTGTACTATTGTTGTGAGTTTTACAATTATCATTAAGATCCTTGTCTGCGTGGAGGCGTGCTGCTCACTTAATGAAATTGAGTGCGACTTGTGCCCATTCAAACGTCAGTGGAGCACCGTTGCACAACATTGCGAAATGTAATTTGTTTAATGTTTGCTCCTGCATCTATCGTTTTCAACTACCATGTTCGATTTCATAGATATTTACCGACAATATGAATAATTCAAACGGATAGTGTGGCGTGAAAGAGTCTCAAAGGAAATACGAGCACCTATGGAGTTTAAAATTGACGGTGCTGTCTGCCCGCTTTCGTTTCAACGTCTCGCACGTTAGCCTCATAATATGAACAACTCGGTACACGTGGGGTGTACAACACGTAGCGACAGTGATACCGTGCCGTGCACCTCGAGATTATTGATGCTTTATTGAAAGAATCAGTCTAGGTTCACTGCCTACACTGATTCCTTCAATGAAGCATTATAGTTTTGAATTATCTATAAAAATCAAACTTTGCTATTGATACTGTAAAAGTCACGTGTTGAGATTTATAAGAATAAGATCCAAATTGTGCCGTAATAAAATAAAAATACCCCATGTACATAATGTTCCGCGATTCTTGATAGTTTTCGAGGTTGAAAATTGTATGGGAACTACTTTAATAATTATTATTTTTTATTTTTACATGCATTTTTTACATTCTTTTTTTCATTTTAATTTTATAAAATATTCTTTCAAATAAGAAAGAATATTCCATAAAACGAAAATTCTAAAATGAGATTATTATTCAATATACAATTTTTTTTATTGAAAAGGAGGAATTTACGCTCGAGTGATACAAAGTCGTGTTAACTTGATTGATATATTATATATATATATATTAAGAGATTTATATTGATATTGTGCAAGCCTACATTCTGCCAAAGTTTTAGAAAAAAAAAAGTGTATTAATTTTTTATTTAATTTTTTTTTACGTCACTATTTTAACCAACCTGTATACTGAAAATTAAAGATTCTTTAAAAGCTATAATGAGGTGTATTGCTACTGCAGACATATTGCGAAAGTTTCTTCAAATCAGTCAACTCTCCTTTCGTCTGTAGGGCTCATTCAGGCCACGTACCGTAGCTTTCATTCAAATGGACGTGTCGAGTTTTCGTGGCAATTCGAATACTTTATCACAAAGTGGAGACCTATAAAACCTTCAGGAGCGATAAGTAAGCAAATATATGACGGCCATGAATATTGTTATTTTCGAGAATGACTTTAATAAACTGACTGGTATTTTATTTTGGTAGAGTTCTTTCAAGTTGAAAAGTTTTTATTGTATTTATGTAAACAGTACATATCCCTTAAGGTTTAAGTGTATTTTTTTATTATTGTCAGCAACAATTGATTACACTTATTACATTTTTTAAAGTTAAAAAACAGTGTAACTGTTACACAGTAAACACCACATGCATAAAATAATGAATCCGAGAAATAAGCTAACTTACTTAGTAAAAAGCGCTAATATTTAAAAATTGGTAACATCGGTCAAAAGTTATATTTAAATTAAATGTAATTTATTTATGTAGGTACCTACATAAAACACAATCTACAATAACTTCTCTGTCGTTTTTTTTAATTAGTTAAGTAAAAAAATAACAATTATTCCGATAAGAACCGTGATTGCTAATCTACTTCTGGTGCCGACTGTATTTGCATACATTAAACGGAGATTAATAAGGGTCGTTAAGCTTGAACCCTGAAAAGCCAGATGTGGGGGCTTAGGAATTCAATATACATATTTATTGGCTTGTTACGGAAACCATTTGCAGGATTCTTCGTTAAACTTAACTAATTAAGTACTTACACAACATCCGTACGTTTCTTGTAGAATACTTTATCTGTGTAATAAATGTTCATTATAAATTCTTTGGTACTATTGATCAGGAAAGTGATAACTACTAATAATTAGTTAAGACCTCCCTTTAAATATTCGTCCTATCACTAGCTGTATTAGTGTTAAAAATATACAATAGACGACGTATATTTAGTAACCTAATCCGCTAACTGTTCTTAAAGAGTCATAAAGAACCCTGTAAGTTCTTTATGACTCTGACACGTGTTTCACCTCTCAACGAGGCATCCTCAGGATGACGATTGATTTGTGGCGAACCCGGACCCGACTGTATTATTGCTATAAATTCGTGGAAGGCAGTTAGTGAAAAATCACCAATCACAAGCTTCAACAGTAAGTTAATTAAGAAGAAAGGTGTGAATGAGAATTAAATCACGTAACGACAAAAAATAACGATGGGGTTTATACTTAGCAAAACACGACACGCTAGAAACAAAGCAAGGTAGTAGTACTCGCGCCTACACATTACCAACTCGTCTGAGCACCACAACGACCCATTATCCCAACTATTATACCCAACTTAGCCGACTATAAAAAGCAGTTCGGGTTTACGTAGTACTTGTTAAGAGAGCGATGTTCTATTATTAGCATTTAATTAATAGACTGTAGGAATTGTTTGCTTGGAAACCTTCTCGGAAAATCTTCTAATTTTTAAACTACTAATTAGCGTTTTACATTTTGTTTGTAGTTGTTCTTAGGTACCTATTCGGCTTTCCTGGTAACAATTATATATTTTGGATTTAACGTTTGGGTATTAAGTTCAAACAATCACGGTGTATTGATGACCAACTTTGAGTTGATGTGTATTGATATCATCGATATTTTTAGTTTTTCAGTGCAATGGTCCGCTTGTTTTTATTTCATTTATTTACGAAGAGGAACCATCAGTTGGAATAAAACCACAGAACGTCGACAATCTAACTAAAATAGAACTACAATGACAAACGAAACACGCACATACTCATTATTCACATGAAAGTTAATTTACAATAGTGTCTCCAAAATGGCGACATTTTGCAAAGCTGCTTGATTAATTTAACTACTGCCACCACCGTAATGAGCCAAACTATCACAGTAATACTCGCATATTACGGGAAACCAAATATTACCTTTACTCCCCCCTCCCTGAGGAACAACCATTAAAACATTTTTTTAATCACGCTTACCAAACATAATTGCCTATTATACAGGCTGTTTTAATTGATAACATCAGTCATGTTTTCACTTCGTCCAAAATGAAATTAAAAACCACCTTACAACATGAAAAGAAAAACAGTAAAATTATATTTCATAAAATTCATGTTTTGTTTTCTGATATTGTTCATATCGACCATTCTGAAAACCTCTGAAAAGCTTTATTAACTTGTACCTTCAGTAAGTAGCACCCTGAAGTATTAAGTCTCCTAAATAAATTGCATTTTTTGGGTGAAAGAAGATGATAAATTTGAAGCCTGTCCGCGATACAAACCGCTACTTATTATAACAATATTACGAAGCCACCCGCGGCGAGCCTTCGGTTTTATTACATAACGCGCATGATGCTACATTACAGAACCATTATGATATATGGCCGCTAAGCGTAGGGCAGAGCTCCATCAAAATTACCCCATTGCATGTAATACTAAAATAAAGAATTTTATATCTGCGTCCAACGTGACCAAGTCCAAGTACATAAACACACACAATGTTAATTTAATCATTGTAATTTTCCATGTTAAGCGATGCCTGAGGATATTTGTAAGCTGAGACTGGCGTTTCTATATAAGATTTAGGCGCGCTTTTTTCCTTTATTTCCCCTCAGCCAGCGATCTTATTAATTATTTTTTACACAACTCCCCACTGAGTGGGGAGGAGATGGAGCAATGAAGTGATCCTCTGCACAGCGTTTTAGTGAACAGGTACTTACGTACAGAAGTAGGTATACATAGATGCAGCACGGTGTAATTTACTCTATTTGCAGGTTGTTAAATATTTTGCAAAGCTTTTCTTTTCTTAATAATAGAGAGCTAATCGATTTCGTAAAGGGCAAGAATTATAACTCATAATTACGAAACTTAAGTCACCAACCTAATCAAAGAAAGTGATCTTCGTGATCAGTAAATCAGCGGTGTCCCAACATGGGGCCGCACAGCATTCACATAAACAAATGGGCGTCAAAAAGCGGCTGACAGCCAGCCGAGGTTTCATACAATTCCTTTTCGAAGCCTACAATAAATTACTAACCCCCTTCCTTTGTTCTGTATGTACACGTATCGGCAATGTTTGGCAGCAACATGTATAATTTACGAGTGTCACACACGTAAAGGGAGCCTGGCTGCTGGCTGACATTCATCACGCCGCGCTCGTCACCCGAACGTGCCGTAAATCGTTGCAATGATGTCACGTATTTGTTTAAATTCAATCGATCCAAACGGTCGTGTACACAATTTAAATTTTCCGAATTTTACAGCTGTTACTCCATGTTCCATGAAAGTTAAGCTGTGTTGTAAAACGGATATATACGATTTGGATTTTAGGTACCCTTTAGCTTTACATTTATGAACATGGTGAACGAAATGTATCTAATGAAAAATTTACGCAATAAAGCAATGTGCTGAATTCAAGAGGTGAATATAACATTTAACAACAATATTCTATTAGGCCATCAAAACCCATTTGCTAAATAACGTATGGTAATATTCAAAAATTGGAAATGTGTTATTGCTCGTCTTATAACCCTAAAATGCAAATCGAATCTATTTTCGCATGGGGGAATGTTTGCGTGAGGAAGTCTGAAATAAGCTTAGCGGAAAGTACGAAATTGGCTTGGATATGTCGATATTATTTAATGTAGCGTACCCCCGAGCTTGTTTGTCGAGTGGAAAATATTTATTACAGTTTACCTCAACTAAAGTATTTTCATCTGTTTTTCTTACTTAGTAGGCACGTCCCAGATTTTCTTTGACACTTATTTGTATATTTAAGATCCGAAGGCCAAGTAAATAAGTTTTTCTAGGAGAATGGTGTGTCACACTTAATTGGCTCCGAGAAGTCTAGATAAACAATAGAAAAGTTGTAAAAGTGACCATAAAATGCTTAGAATTATATTGCGATGGCATTTATAACATGTAAGAAAATGTACGCAAATATAATTATGTACCTGTCTGAAAAGTTTACTTGTTTATAATGAAGACCTGACTTGTACCCACGAGTTCAAAGTCAATTTGCATAAAAGGCGCGGAAACGAATAATATCGTTGATATTGGGAAACTTGGAGGCAATGTTTTGAGCTACGCACACAGCTAATAACATCCGACAAGACGTTCGATATTTGCAGTAGAAGTAGGGCTGACACGTACTGCTTTACCTAATTTTAAGGAAATAAAACCAACAAATTTAAGACAGCAGAGGTTACCTATAAATATCTAAACTCTAAAGTAAAGACCATCATAGGTAGGAACTTAAAATAATTACACCATACTTTTCCTTGGTAAAATTGATATTTTAACTCTACTCACAATATCATGGAAGTCCTGAATATAATTCTCGATAGGTTTGTTTCTACATAATTATATACCTAGAATTAAGAGGTGAGAATTATTCAAGTGTTTAGTATGCACGATACAGCCCTACCACGTAAGATTGTAGCAGTCCGCTGTTTGCCAGAGGCTCTGCTCTCTTCCCGCATACAGAGCCTAATGCAAATATTTTGAAACTGAGCCATACCATTGAATAACATTCCCGAAAAGAAACTAATTGCGAACTAGCAATTTAACGTTAAATATGCACAATAACGTATTTTGAATTTATGTTACAGAAACATTGGACTCTATAAACATAGTTCCCATTAATTTTATTTTAATAAAGTTCGCCGTATTTACGCAAATAAGAGACTAAGACAAAACCCATGCATTCAATATTACAAAAGAATCGCCCGCTGTTTACGCCAGCACTCAGGGGAAATAATGATCGGAAAAACTGTCGCCAATCTTGCTCAATCCTAGCGCTGTAATGTCGACGCTTCAGCTACACTTCACAATTTCGCCAAATTAATATTGGATGAGATCGTTTGAATGGTAGATGCCGGTAATATACCAACAGATACTACGTCTAAACAAATTGCAAATAGAGTATTCCGACTACGCAGTGGAAATAATTTCCTCTATAACGTGTTCAGAATTGTGATGAAAATCGATATGCGAGATGTAACGATTGAAAAGTAATCAGCTTTATGTTTATAGCCCTTTTGATCGCAAATAGCGCTTAAACTGTTGGCGTGTAGCGTGTAGCAGAATTATGTTAAAGCTACAGCCAACTTTGTGAAGCTTGATAGTGACGTTGAAAGGCATTCCTCATGCTCGTGTATCCCGTGTAGGTACCTACACACGGTAATGTTCACAGACTTGTCTAATTTCGCTCCGGCTCACTTTGTTTTGCGTAACGCTCCACAGTAATTCTACTGAATATAAATGAAGTTTCCCTTGTTCTATGAATAACATTTGCTAAGAGCGCAATTTACATTTTATTTAAAACCGTTGTTGTGTATTGTATTCTAATAGCAACATTTTTTAGGTTCAGTTCTGAAGACGCGATTTCACTTAGACTGCGTAAGTAAGTACCTACAAGAATATTGTGCCGCATTTAAGCTTTCGTTGAGAGCAAAAATTACTTGTCTGAGTAATGCCCTGCTTTTATTAACATCTAAAAATATTGCCGAGTGGAGTGAACACGCCCATGATGAGACCAACGAGATTACCTGTGACGTTTTTCAGGGAAGAAAATAAGAATACATTTATCTTAGTTATAGCAGGAAAATGGGTTCTTAAAAATCAAAGTGATGTTGATTTACAAAGTTGGTTCTTTGATGTAGGATTTTATAAACAAAACATTCAATAATTAAAAACAATGCACAAAGAATACTTTCCCTGAATCTCTTTAATCATTTTGATTATCGCTACTCTATTATTCCCTTTATCTTTGAGAATTATTCTCCATCAAAAGATGGATAATGTAACTTTCTCGCCAAATAAGTAACTGTAAAAGCTCGAGCCTCCTTGTGTCACGTGGCTAGATCCTTCCGCCTCATAAGTTTTAATGATGGCTGAAATTATTCTAAAGATGATCACCTGCATGCAAATTATGATCGCCTTTATACAGTAATTTAAAATATTATTCCGAAGGTTTTTCGTAAATTCTCATTCGAGGGGTGTGCTCAAATTTCTGTTGATAAAAGAAAAAGTTAAAATATCTCTTTGCTTGGAGATAAATTAATTTTGTGTTTTTAATGCTCCTTCTTTTTTAGGTAGGAGTGTCTACTTAAAATCCAGTTTAATGTTTCGTCGCGTTCTTCCGTTTCTTCTTAAATTAAGGTAGCATTAGTATGAAATTATTTTGCTTAGGTACTGCCACTGTAGGGATAATTAAGACTAAATTCGTAGACCTGCTTGTTTATAATTTTATTTTACAAATAAAATGGTTTCGGTCTGTTTTCAAATCGGAATAAAATTGTTATAATTGTTCTCAAATCATACTTGTTTTATTTACCATGTAACAAAAAACAGAAACATTATTCGTCGATCTATAGTTAAATAACATTCAACTTCGACACGTGTCGATTAAAAATATACTTTCCCAGCGAACCCACACTATAAACAAATGTTATTGTGAAACTGGATGTTATGAATTATTCACGTGGGAAAGGTTACCAACGACGAACAACTGTAACAACCAACGATTCCTAACAAAAACTTTGCAGTTTTCTGCTGAAACAATTATTTTATATTTAGTTAACTGACGAATGTTATATCAAACACTGAAGTTATACTCAGCTTATTTTCGACCGAAAGTTCAGCGTTCGGTTAAATTTTGGCCACCACTTTTAAAACTTAAACTGAATGTGCTATTAGTTGACTCTATAAGTATATGTCACAAACTTGTAAGTTTAGGTACAAGATTTTCAGAAAACAAGCAAACTGAAATAAGGAAAAATTATCGTCGAATGAGTCGACTTTGGCACCTAAAACAATAAGATGTCTGCGAAGTTTTTCTTCATATATAGTTTTTCGTTTTTCTTGTTTTTATTTTTCTTTTAGCTCTTAGCAAAGCCATTTTTTGTACAGAAGGCACCTGCATGCACTTGAACCGTTTGTTGTCCGGATTGGCTTAAAATTTGAACAGATTGGCTTAAGATTGAACATAATTATTGTTTGAATAGAATACAATATAAATAATTTATTTTGCTTATAATGTAGGTATACAGATGAGATGCAAATTAGACTATGAGACTCCCTCATAGTCTAAGTTATATCTTAGCTGTCACTCTATATTTATCTGTGGGGCTTGTAATTAGCAATTTAGTTAAATATGATTGTTACTATTATGTTATTAGTCAGCAAGCCTTCCAAAAACAAATAAAAAAAATAAACATATATATCAATTGATATCCTAATCTCTATCTTAATCTTGTTAGATAAATCCTTCAGAATTTAAACCGCTTCGACAGACTATTAAAGACGAAAAATTGCCGCGATTGGCTAACGAGTCTGTACTCGAAGCGAGACGCTATCAGAACTCTGAGATTCCAGCAGCCGTTCTAAGATAACCACATCCAAGTTGCAAATATACTATCTAAAATTTGGCTAGAATCTTAGTTTTTACATTACTTTTTCAGAGGGTTCGTTCAGCAGGGAATTCGCAACATTAAGTTCAAATATGCAAATTGAATCTACCTCGACTGACAATCAGCAGTCTAGATTTTTAATTTATTCAATTACCAAAGTCTCATCTCAGTCTCACATGACCCCGAAGACTAACGACAAAAGTTTTATTATTCCGTCATAAATCCTCCACACGCGTCTTCTTGTGCCTACTGCCTATATTTAATAAAAGCTCGCAAGGTACTTAGGATTTGGAATACGTATACATGGAGGTAATCCGCCTGAAGCTGACTGCATATCCGAGCATGAAGTGCTCTGTCGCAATGATAAACCTTTGTTCTCTGTGACGAGTTTTTAGAATTGTTATCGAGTCTATTGTGGGTGGTAATGAACGTCATTTCGCTGAAAACGCCTGAACAGTGAGCGGAGATAAGTGGACTACCGCGGAGGTGAATATTGACGATATTTTATCTTTTTTAAGCATTCTTTCTTGCACAATACTGACAACTGATGATAGTGAACAAAGACGTTTGTGTAACCACAGGGAGTGTTTCAGTTAAAGTTCGGATCTTGCTTATTTACCCGTTACTCTGAAGTCTTACACCAATTACTTTATAAACTTGATTGTTTTTCTAAGGAAACTACTCGTACCTTATCAAAGAGATTTAAGATACTATCTAATATTTAAATGACTTTGTATCTAATGATTATTTGTATAATGTGAAACAGTTTTACTGTTAATACTTTTATCTACGCACATAAATATAATTACATAGGTACGGTGTTTTCATAAAAATAAAAGATCGCCCTTTTAAAAGGCTGTTATATTGTGTACAAAACGCACGATAAAATAAGACAAAGCGCCTAGTACCTAAACAAAGTGAAAAGTCGGCTACATTTGGGGTTGGTTATTGTAGTGAACCATAATTCAGTTGGAGGGTAGATAACTTCCAGCGGTAAATATACTCGAGGGCCTGATACCGCTGCTGCTGCGATACAAATGAAATAATCTTTGATAAAATTCGGGCGTATTTCGTTCATAGTTATATCTAATGTACATCTAGAGACTAGCTCAAATCTACAGCTTCTTCTGAAATGTTCCTAGCAAGACTGCTACAAATTAATACAATGGGTGAATATTATACCGCACTCGTTACAAACACTTAAAATTATGAATCTAGTCCATCTCTAGACATAACAAAACGCCGAAAACCCTTAACAATAACGTGCGTGTTTTCAAAAGATATCAAGTTGACAAAAACATCGTCTCCGATAGCCTCTCACTCCGTGGCGAACTAATACCATTATCACTGATACGAAATTGGAGGCAGGCCACTCAAACGACTCGATTGTACGTCCCGAGGGGGCACCCGAGAGCGCGGCCCGTCACAAAGGGCATGTGTACTAGCAAACGACGCAACAGCCGCGCGGGGTAGGTAGCTACGTGCCTTGCATCCTCGCAACCCACCTGACTGACCTGTCCGGACGGGGCTCGTACGACGCAACGCCGCTCTTAAAGGAGATTAGTTCCCCCTTTGCCTTTTCACAGCAAGATACGTATCTGCAACGAGGAAACTTTGTGGCTAGTTTTAGATTTCAAGTAGGTGCAATTCTATTATGTAGGTACTAAAATTATTCGTTATTAATAAATATAACGTTACATGTCGTGTATTATTTCATTTTGTTCCATTACGAATTCCACATGCGTAAACTTACAGCAGCGGGGTCGAGGTAGACTAATTAAATTTTCATAATACCTCAAACATTTCTGCTCAAGTAAACTAAATGAACTTGTGCATGACACCTTTACCGCATACAGAACCCTATTGCAGTTGTGAAGTTTAATTTAGTATGAGAGAAAACAACATGTTTACGAAGTTTTCATAAAGAAAAGAAAATAAACAATGTGGAAACTTTATAATATGAGACTGGACCAACCCAAGAGCTTACTATTGGACCCAAACAATTTAATAAATCCTAGTGAAAATGTTTAGGATACAAAACTACTTCAAAATAAATAAGACGGGCTAAACCTACTCGTAACTTATTCAAATGACATGTGGATGGGATAATGTAGAAAAATATCGCTCGACGCTCTTCGATAAGCCTATTTTATAGATACCCTTCCAATTTTTATATCCTTAGCGAAAACGTGTTTATCCTTACAAAAAATATGAGGAGTGAGAAATGCCAAACTGATTTTCTTAAGAATCATAAGTAATACCATTTGCACAGAACGGTAGGTACTACATACATATTTACTTATTCGACACACAACGTAAGTACAAATTCATTCATCATTTAGGCAGATTGAAGAAAAATGTTCCACAATAAGAAAATGCTGAAAAAACATTTTCGGTAAAGTAAAGATTTGGGATCAATAACAAACTCAATTCTCAAATGGAAAAAGCTCGCAACCAGAGGCTAGATAATGAAAAGGAATACGGCGAAAGCTCAATGGGTGAAATTCTTTTTTTATCAAAACGAGAACTGCGGGACATGTAGAAACAAGAACTGCGGGACATGTCCGGCAGTTCAATTGAACTGGGAATTCAATAAAATACACACATTATTAGAAGAGTGCACTTTGAAAACTCATTGAAGTCTCAGAAACATGACCGAACAAGTATAAACTTCAAATTATTCAGTACCTATTGCATATCCAAAACATTCCAATATATTATAAAACCAGTTCTCTAGTTATTAAAACAGAAAATGAAAGAAGCAAGCCGTTAGGATGAGACTTCCTTATTTATTAGAATGAAAGGAGAAAATGTAATTGTAGAAGTGAAACCACAGTAAATCAAATCGTTAGCATTTTCCATAACGTAGGACGATCTGAGCCAAATTAATTTAACAAATAAAATGGATAATAAATAACATACCCAAATATACATAATAAAACGAAGAATTATAATCCTGAATGCTCCTGATTTGCCTGAAAATCTGTTCCGAACGATATTCATGATGGTGGTGTTTTAGAGCAATTCTTATAACGAAGGGTATGACTTATTCATGCTCTGGAAGGTAGACGCAATAAGTTCGAAGACTTCAGATGGCGAGCTGTATAATAAACGAGACAATAACGAACGCAGAGTCCTGGCGACGCCACCGCTTATCACAAGGAGGCCTATACAACTATATTGAGAGCAAGCAATAAGGAAACCAGTAAAATACCATGATACAATTACAAAGCAAAAATTTATTTGTTTTATATTAAATAAATAATATGAAAAAAATCTAAATCAATCGATAAATCAAACATAGGTAGGTAATTTAGTTTTGAGTGGGTATCGGTGTGTGGATCTGCCAAATATTATTCGGCAACTCCCGTCCATAAACGTCGAGGCATGTCTTCAGCAAGGGGGCGCAAACCTGTCATTTAAATCATAAAATTATTTATGAATAAGACTTTTCCTGTCAAACACAAACCTTTTGAACTTTCGTACTAACTTTTCCATTGAAGCCCATAGCCCAACAACCCAATTTAATGCCTAAATTAAGATTTGTAGCACAATGATTTATAATAACATCTTGATTGACCTGGAAATAAAGACGTTACGTTAATTGAATTCCGACTCCCGAGGATCGCGTACCTATTTAATTTCAATGGAAATTATAATTTATTTATTCTACAACTGTTATGATTTGTAATTTTAAAAACCTTATAAGTAGGCCTTACGTTAAGGAAAGTCCCTTCCTGTTCGAACCTCGTGATATTGGGGCTCTGCACGGGCAGCACTCTCCAGCGGGTATTGGACACAAAGTGCTTGCTCAGGTATAGTGAGAACGCGCCGCACAACCCTGGGACAGGATCCGGATCATACCTTATGTATAAGGGCTGAAACACAACGCACCTTTCACAAAAACCTGCGTATCAGGTACATAACAAGGGACAGAGCTTATTGACATGAATGGAATTTTCGTCCCTTACAAAATGTATGATTCTCTTTTCAAGATTAAATTTTTCGCGATCTTAGCAATTTTATTTTCCTTGTGTTTTGTTATCCTATGTCCTCTGTATTATTGGATAAGCTGATTTTGATTGGGTAAAATGCGTTCGTCATGAATTAATCTGATTTTGTTTGGTCAAAATAAATATTTTGTCATACACTTAAAACACAACCTGTTTGCCAACAGAAGATGCGAGCTTTAGAAGAAATTCTTGATTATATTTTAATAGTTCGCCAGTGCGATCGCAGTAGTCAGCGCTAGCGAGTATGAATGCGTTTCTATGTGCCGGTTCCGAGTAGGGGACTCCCACGATAGAACAGCCATCTTCTAGGTCTTGAGAATACGGGATGTCGTCTGACGAGATACGGCCGCCCAAGAGGATGCCCGTCTTGCCTTCAATGGGCGGATCGGTGGCTATAACAGGAATCAATTAAAAATATGATAAATAGGTGACTATAGATTAAATGCATAACGAGGTGAACGTGTGCATTCCCACTATATCGTGACGATTAAAAATTAACACAGATTGACGTTAATCGTGTCGTCCTATCTGTGAACACCTCAATTTAAATACACAAACCACGACGCTTTAAATGACACGATATTCTGTCGTCACAACATAGTGGTAACGGGGCCTAACTCTCAAATCTCATAAAGCCTCGCGCAGACTGGCGCGACGTGTCACCAGTAATTGTTCTACCGTGAAGTTTTCTTAGAAAATGTTTTGTTAGAGCCGCGTCGCGCTGTGGCGTGCGAGTCTGCCCGAGACTTCAGTAGGTAAAACCCAGATGTAGGCTTACAAATGAAATAGTTTTACGATAACTAATTAGGTATATTAATAAATATTGTTTACATGGTACATGTGGCGCGTATAAAGATATTTTGGACCCAAAGGCGATGGAACCCGATGACTGGGTGAGAATCGTCGGTGTGTTTAGATTCTCGGTCATCTTGCGGAACCGCGCCAGCATCAAATCCCCTTTCTTCATTTGTTCGAGGAATACGTTGAGCTTATACTGCATTTTAATAAGAATAAGTTAGTGTGAAGAAGAACTACATAAAAATAATATAGACTAGCTTTTGCCTGCGGCTCGACCCGCGCGGATGTCGGAAGTTATCCCACGGAAACGTACAACACGGATTAAAACTATCCTATGTGTTAATCTAGGTTATATCTGTGTACCAAATTGCATCCAAATCAGTTCAGCCGTTTTTGCGCCAATCCGGAACATACATCCAGACAAACAGACAAAATTCTTCGTTACTATTTTATTATATGTAAATAAATGTAAAAATAAGCTGTTATGTGTTGAAGTTATGTCGTAAGTGCAAATTCACCTCCTCCAATGTAGTGGCTTCATACCAATTCCCGAGACGAACTCTGTTGCAATACACAATACCTCTATCAGCTTCTTCCTTAATCGCGTGCATTTTTGGTAAATTGAGTAATTAATTCAACATACGAGTAAAACCTGATTTATTATTAAAACTAGCGTAAAACAGCAAATCCACAGCAAAATACGTCAAACCCCGAACGTTATTTCAAAATTCATAGATAATACCACAGATTACTGTGTATTATACAGATAAAACAAATAAACTTACATTAGTGCTTGGGGGAGGACCGCGCCACCACTGAAGTCCGGCAAAATTGTGAAACTACATTTTTTTAAATGTAATTTGATGCAATGGCATAGACACTAGCGCCGCGTCTATCGGACTTGAGTGGTGGCGCGGAGTCCAGCAATGATTCAGCAGTTGACGGATTTCTACTAATATGCCAAACTGCTTTAGTTATTACTCTGAGTGCCAAACATTTTCCATAAAGGTATGCGACTATTTAATACAGAAAACCATATAAATAAATACTTCATTAATAATATTATAAATGCGCAAGTAACTCTGTCTGTCTGTTACCATTTCACAATAAATTCTGAATCTGGGAAAAAGAGAAAATCCTTACAACGCAACTATAACTTACGACACTTTGTTGCAAGTTCGTCGATGTTCTATATGCAGTACGATGAGAGTTCTTAAAGTAGTTATAAAATCCATTAGATACATAATAGGCTCTCCATGACGTGATACTTCAACTGTCAGAACACTAGCAACTAACAACAATTGCCTTTACCAAAAGCCAAAGCTGCCGTAAGAATTTGGGCCTCAAAGGGGAGAATGTCAACAACGCGCAGAACCGGAGCGTTATGACACTAATAGCCTGTTAATTTATTATAATTATGTACAGTTATTGTTCTACCCAATATTGCCGTATTTAGGTGCAATTGTAACCTTTACACAAATGATATTGCTTCGTAACTTTTTACGAGCAACGGAATTGAACCGCTGCGCTGCGTAGAAAATATAAATGAAAAATAAAATGGACGTTGGGAAAAAAGAAATTGACTGAAGATTGGAAACCGGAAGATACAACCTATCTTCCGGTTTTTAGCGGTACCTACCGCTGCGCTGCTAAATTTTGATAGGACTATCCAGCTTTCACGAGTAGAAACAAACAAATTGATTTTAAATAAACAAAAAGGAATTGATTAATTTTGGTTCCATACCTACTTTTGTTCATAATAAACTTTATGTGCAGAAATATTCACATCTAACACTTATTACAAGTAGGCACCTATAAATGCTATGAATTTGTGGCATATTATTTACCAAGGTAATGGGGTATAGATATATTGTTCAATCTAATACCAGTGAAACCATCGCACCCCAGATCTAATTAGTGAATAGATTTACACTAATAATGGCGAAATTAATTAATACCAACACACAATCATTTGTTAGATACCTGCAATATGTGTTATGTTCTGTATGTAAGCATCTATGATGCAATCCACTAATACAATTCATCCTATTGATTCCAGTGTTCAGAACGGATTGTTAGATCGGATCGTAATAGACTCAATCGCGATTTGTAATAAAAAATCAATGACGGCGATCCAGATTGACCGTGTACCTGCGTGAAGGCTCGAACAGACCAGGGCGACGCGACGGCGCGACGTGACACGAACAATACAATTTCTAAGAAAACTTCACGGTATAACAATAACCGGTGTCGCGTCGCGCTGTCGCATCGCTCTAGTCTGCACGAACCTTTATGCCTTACATTGCCGATCCAACTCGAACCGACAATCTTTTAAACTCTGGACTCTCTTTGGAAGAACAACGCCCTGTTTCGAACGTCTTAAACAAAACAAAGCAGACGGCTCAATTATTTTTTTATTACATAATTAGTTGATGGTTCACCGTGCGAATTTGTTTTTTCTTATTCAGGAAAAAACTCACGCACAGAACAAGAATAGGTGAGTAGGTACCTCCTACAACTCACACAACCAAAAGTTCACAGAAATTCATAATATTATTTTATTTTGGTGTGACAATATTGAAAATATGGAAACATACTTACTTGACAAACCTAATAGGCTAGGACATCAAATAAGAACAATTATTTGAAGATAAAACTTGCAGGTTTCACGAACCAAAACTTACCTGTATAAAAACATAAACAATAATTTAGATTTTTTTAAATTTAGATACCGCCACAGTCCATAATGCCAGTCAATCTCTGGACTTAGTCTCGACGTCGCTAATCAGACTGAAAACATTCTCGGCTGTAAATCTTCCGTGAATGTGTAGTAGTTGCTGTAAGTCATTCCACGCTCCTACGAAAGTTGAAACAAATAACCGGATTATAATCTCGAATACTTTAATCGAATTATTAGATTCGGTTAAGTATTGGAGAGCATAATCATAATCAGCTTATAATATTTCTATTGCTGGGATACACAGGCCTCCTCTGTGTGAGTGGGCTGTAATCAACCACGCGGGCCTAGTGGATTGGAAAGTATACTCGTAGTTATCATCGTTACAATTATCCACTGCTTAAAATAGGTTCCTGATGACCGCTTCAATGAAAGATAACTAAGAAAATACTTAGATAACCACAGTGGTAATCGTCGCAAATGCCATATCTGGTACTGAAAAAAATGAAGCTGCTATCTATTACGCCTCTGAACCTGTGTCACCTCTCATGACACCTATAGCTAAAGAAGAGATGGACTTTTGTAGGTAGTCTGGGTAGCATGTAGGTATGTGTTAGGAGTTTTACCTACATAGTTCTTACACTGTTTTGTAAAGACTACAAGAGATTCTCCTCTAAAATAAAAATATAAATATTTGTAACTTTATATTAGTAGATAGGTTATGCGTCCAGTAAGTAAACCAGTTACGAGAAATGCTCTTGAACTATTTTGCCCTTGGGTTACAGTCGTACCCTAGCGGGTTACAGTCGTACCCTAGAGGGTTACTGTCGTACCCTACTGAGTTCCAGTCGTACCCTACTGAGTTTCAGTGGTACCCTACTGAGTTCCAGTCGTACCCTACAGGATTACAGTCGTCGTGTAACCCACTAGGTTATCACCACACACCTACTGGGTTACACGACGACTTATTTTACGAATAAAGTTATAAAAGTTTCTTTAAAAAAAAATAAGATTTGAATAAAGAACTTGGGTGTGCTTTGGGTGTTTACTCACAGGCCCAAAAAATGTCTGCATCCAGTTTTGATTCATGACGCATAAACTCTTGTGTGCGACAAGGTTTTTTATGATTAAGTAGGCTGGTACCAGTCTGTAAATAGTTTGGAAACACGCTCAATAAAATTGTATTTGAAACTACAGTTAAAATTCACAAATTCATTTCAGGATAAGTTGTTGTTGTGTTACATAGAGGGCCAAAACCAAAATATGGAAAATGAATAAAAATATTTCAAAATGAGTTTTTGAATTCATAAACTCATAGTAACCCATCCTCCATTTTAACTCTGGACCACTATCCATCTATTGCGTAATCAAGATACAATGTATCAAAACTATTATATTCCTCAGGTTTCAACTTTTCAAGTTATGTTATGTATCACATTATATGTATACACCATAAGCCTCATACCGAACCGATGTATACTTACCACAAACATATAAGTACCTACCAGAATCACTTTTGGCAAAATTTATAGAGAGAAGAGAATTCGTTAATTTTGCATAGAATGAATGTAAACAAAATTGGTTCAAAGTAGGTACATTCTTCTGACATTTGGTCCCAGAGTGAATAAGCAGACAGAAGGATAATGCTGCTCGTTAAGCTGATAGCTAACTATTCCGTAAACGCATTTTAAGATACGGAGTATAGTAGGAAGTCACACGCTATTTCATGAGGACATTATTCTCACTCCACGCTTCACGTAATCACCACTCAACAAGTCAAAACCATCCCTTTAAAGCTACTATACCACCATCACACCGCACGCGAAAACACCTCTCGAGGCTCTACTCTGGATATCCCATTCCGAACCTTATTTACCTACCGCATAGTTTGGAACCCACTGGCAAGTAATACTTTGTAACCTAGCTGGAGGATGGTAGTGCTGTGTTTAACCACCTGCGTACTGTACGAGTATTAACTGGAAAATAATCAATTTTATATTTCTATTAAGCAGTACATACTATCGCGGACACTGGCGCCTGACCACTTTTCGACGTCAGGCGCTTGTCTCCTTATTGCTAGCAATAAGGTCGTGTTCAGGCGCCAGTGTCCGCGATAGCACTTAACTAAAAGCTGTACCTTTACAGAGCAGCCCAATCCCTCAAGTCTGTCGCCCAGCAACAGTGGCAATAGTTGTGAATCGACAGTTGGAGTCTTTGACAGAACTCAGCCGCAAAGGCATGCGGTCTGCGGGCCCTGCCGCGCTAGCCGGGGTGTAGCAGACGAAGAGGAACTTTGCCTGTAGATTCAAAATCTATTTTTTTATCTACTGATAACTGTAACTTTAGGGGTTCAAAGCTCTGCCGGGGTTGCGAGTTTGTCCGAAAGGGATATCGCGACCCCGGCACACAGGCAACGGAAGGAACATGGGTGGGTTTTAGTCAGTAAAAGTCTGACACGCCCTCCTTGATCATTTCCCACCCACAAAAAAAAAAGTGGTTCAAAGCTGACTAATAATAGCCGCACGGGTTGATCTTCCAGATTATGCAACGCTTGCCGAGGTCGGTCCACGGATAGGTGACCATCTATTACCCATACCGCGACCCCTCCTTGCCTCGGAAAGCACGTTAACACTTTCAACTCCACCCATTTTTCATAGAGCTCGCAGGCCATGCCGCCATACATATTGCAAGTTGACTCCAGACGGGTCACCGGAATTACGTTTGCGCTAAAGTTAACCCTCGAGGAGAGTGTCACCTGCATTAGGTTTGAAATCTTGTTAAAATATACAACCGATTTTATTTTCACTGTTTATAATGCTGAATTCCCTAAGGAAAACCTACATTTAAAATGAGCCCTCCGCGAGGGCTCCCGGCATCCCATAAGCGACTTTAGTGAACCCTCTCTAAGAGGGCTCCCGGCACTAAACGTGTTAAGCCATTGGTCCTGGCTGTACCTAATTCGTAGAACTTTGACAGTCGTTACGGGGAGCCAGAAGTCCGACAATTCGACAACCAGTAGTGCTATTCTGTAACCATCTCACCGTGAAAACTTAGGTGAAGTGAGCGTGGAGTGAGCTGTCATTCCACAGGGATTGACACTATTGACAGCTCATTTCACCCAAGTTTTCACGGTGAGATGTTTACAGAATAGCATGGCAGTATTAGTCTTACCAAGAGGTATCGTGTTACACAGTAACTGGGTATTGAAGGTCAGATAGGTAGTCGCTCAATGTAAAATACTGGTATTCAGCTGCATCCAGTTAGACGGGAAGCCGATACCAACATAGTTTGGCTAATGATGAACTGTGATTTTACAACTCCTAAAGATACAAAAATCTGGTCGCTTCCAAGCTTTGTGGCTCTACTGAGGCATCCGCCTAGGCCAAGCGAAGAAACAGATAAACAGAGAATCTTAAAGAGACGGCCTATAATACAAAATAGCGCCAATATATGGTCTATA
Source organism: Agrochola circellaris (assembly GCA_914767755.1). NCBI lineage: Eukaryota > Metazoa > Arthropoda > Insecta > Lepidoptera > Noctuidae > Agrochola > Agrochola circellaris. The sequence continues at coordinate 10,330,285 of OU611841.1, read as the reverse complement.
CTAGGTACAAACTAACAAGTTGCGAGACGTCTTGTAAATACTTTTCTCCAATCCAAAATTATTTTTCTATTAAAACTTTTCCAGTGACTTCAAATCAAACACAGTCTAGATATCTACCTACTGCGATATAACTATGTAAATCTGAACTACGTACTTAGTTTAATCATTAGGGCAGTTCATTAGGCAGCAATGAGAACCCAATACTCATTACGGGCGCAGTTATGTAGTATACATGGTGTAATTGTGTACCCGTCACAGCCAGTGATCAACATCACTGCCTATGTTAATCATTATATGTTATACTTACTAAGTTTTTATGCAAGACCCGATCATTCTCACGTATACCCGTTCAAATAATACCAATTGTATAATAATTTTATAATTTATTTATTTGACGTAAAAAGTACGCATACAGAGTGACACTTAATCAAACGTGGAAATAGCCTGGTACAAAATATTGATCAATGACCCCTATGCCAGGAAAAACCTGTGTTACAGGGGTGATCCATCCGTCCATTATGGATGTTATAATAGTTACTTACAATTAAATAATGTGCACTTTTGTAAAAAAATAAACAAATAAACTAGAGTAAGACAATTGATTTTGAGGATAAGAAAGGGGGTATGAAAGTAAAAGGGGATTTAAATTAATAATAACAAGGAAAAGGTAGTATCTATTTGTGTGCCGGGTGTGTGTTGATTGTGTGAGTGTAGATGTGTATGTGTGAGTGTAGATATGTATAAGTGAGTGTAGGTATGTATGTGGTGGGTGCCTGATTTGTTTAAGTTATGGTTTAAGTAATTCTTTCGTGTCGTCATAATTTAGGGTGAGCATATATAAAACCAAAACTCACTTAAAATACCACAGCAGCTCTTTAGCAGATCAATTTAAATTACATTCACCACAAGGGATCTTCATAATTCTCAGCCTTTAGTAGAAATTCGTCACCATTATTTCAATTTCTTTCTTGAAATGCTTTCATCCCTAGCTCTGCAAGCAAACCGAATAATAATAAATAATAATAATAATACCAGCCTGTTACTGTTCCACTGCAGGGCAAAGGCCTCTTCTCATACAGAGAAGGCACGAATATTGATCACCACGCTTGCCCAAGACGGGTTGGTGATTTCAGACTTATATTAACTATAAGTCCAGGTTTCCTCACGGTGTTTTCCTTCAACGATGTCAGTAATCTCCAAGATAAACTCAGAAAGTGCATATGATTAAAAAAAGTCACATTGGTTTTTGCCCGGATTTGAACCCACAACCTCATGCATGAGAGGCGAGGCCTTAACCACTGGGCCATCACGACAAACCAAATAAGTACTACGTAAATAAAGTGCTCATAATTATCATGATGAAACGACACGCTCCGATGTAAGAAAGTGTTGGCTTTCTATTGAATACAAAAATATTTGAGTACGGTTTAAAACACTGTAAAACGAAGCAAGATAGTGTTTTCAGGGGGTCTTGTTGCTATACATAGTTTCCAACCTTTTAATTTTTTTGTGAAAATCTGTAACCGTGAACGAAAACGAAACTAAAAAAAACTTGGATTTTAAAACCAACGCTTATAAATCTTGTTAAAAATCTGATTATATTTTCACGGTTCATAATGCTGTCTTCGCTAAAAAGAGATCCCGGCACTGAACGTGTTAAAACAAGTTGTGAAGACTAGGTTGTAAAAACCTACAAAACTTTTAGAAATTTTGGCAAAAATGTGAATAAAATAATAATATAGTGTGTGAATATAGTGGAAATTCCAAACCCTTAAGTAGATAAGTAAAAAGAAGTTTGTCAGACAAACCTGACGATAAGGAATGTGTTCCGGCAGCAAGGCGTGAGGATGGGCGACAGTGTCATAAGACAGCCGTCACATATGTTCTGCATATAGTCCACCTGCCGCTCCCGCACAAGAATTGACATAGCCAGGCCGTACTTCTGCTTGCTACCTGGTATCTTCGGTTTTGCTAACAACGAAACAATATCAGCTTAGACGTTTCTTATTTTCAGCATTTAAAAGTAATTTCAAAATCAAATAACATAATGTGAACAGAAGAAGGTTTAGCTAAACTTATGTAGTATGGGTAAAATATCTACCTGGCATATCTGACGCAACTACTTGTGCATTAAATCCATATTGAACGTAAGTTCCACTTAACTTCAGCGAATTTGGAATTAAATCAAACTTTCATAAAATTGAATTGGTTATTTTAAATGTGTTTTGCAATAATATTTGGCTTGAGGTAGTGTTATGTCGGTCGGTCGTGAAAGTCGGTTACGCGTACCTGCCAACATGGGCGTACCCAGCTTTTAGCACAGGGGGGGCAAATTTCTTAAGGTGAAGGTTCTCAAATGTCATGAATTCATGAAAAAGTTATTAAATGGAACAAATTTAACTGAGAGAGATTTATTAATCATTCTATTGATTACAATTCTTTAAATACATATTTGTTATGGTCGCGAATCATATTTTGATACAGATACATTCTGACACTGACCAAAGACTGACAGTGCAAAGCCCATTAAACCTGTCTTCGATCATTGTTGATCTCAACCATGTTTTAACGCGTCTGTGAATGTAGGTACTGAATAACTTTTCAATTGTAGTCGTAGAATAAAGCATTGTTTATAAAATTAAAACGGTCGCGCAGTGCGATTTTTTCTAAAAAAGTATGCTTAATATACATATTTTAATTGTAAATTTTCTAAATCCAGGGGGGGGGCAGCTACCCTACCCTGCCGGGGGTACGCCCATGCCTACCCATGCCCGCGAAAATCATTACGTATAAGTACCTATCTACCTATTTCCAACCAGACAGTCAGTGCTAAACTATACTCGTACGTATTATCGTGAACGCGCGATACGCGTGTTCGACCTTCACGGCCAACGACGATTTCGCAACACCATTTTCACCCTAACCGCCTGTGAAAACACATTTCGGTGTTTCAGGGTAATTAGTTACCGAAGTGCTAATTCAGCACAATAAATATACATTCGAAATTATATCCAAATTCGTTTTATTCATCATGATCAGTTTGTTTGTAGATTAGATTGGAATATAATTTATTCCACACAAATTATAACTGGAAGGTGAGGCAACTTAACATCACAAGCATACCTTACTCTCAGTAAATTGCTGAATAAAGTTCTGGATTTCTGAAGTAACAGTTTTCGTCTTTCTCGTTAACTTAAAAATAATTTGAATTCATACTGCAAACAACATTTACTTCAAAATTTAACTGTGAGAAAGGTATCTGTGCAACTCACTTCTAGATGATGCGACGTTCCTGACTAATGCTTTGTGAAGGCGGTGATAATGGTGGCGGTCAAGACGATTTTCAGGTTTCATCTTGTTACACAAAGGAACTTATAGAGAAAAATATATACCTTTCTCAAAGTTCTATCCGCGCTCTCAACGATTGACTATAGGGACATCAGACTCATTACAATAGTAGGACCTACTATTATGTGACCTTAGATTGTAACATAATATATTAACTTTATTATAGGTTACCTTATTTTTAAGTCTCTCCTCGGACCAATTTCCAACAAGAACAGAATAATTATTATAAGTCATAACGCCAAATATTTCTAAAACCAATGTATTTACGTCATATGTTGTTGTTTTTTGCTTATGTAGAATATAGCTTGCTCGTTAAATATGTAGAATATAGCTTTGGTGTTGTGTTTTAAAATGATAAGTATTTCCAATTTAAACATGGACTTTCTAATCATTTGGATGTCAACAAGGTCAACAAACACCGGAGTCTGTGGCATAAGAAAATTTTCTTTACCAAAAAGGATAGTAACTTAATTTACCCATTTTACCTCATTTTTACGAATTCCTTATATTCCTAGACCAGCTCAAATCAATCAGAACTACAAGTGTATATTTACCTTAAACTGTGACCCTAAACCTGAAAAGGGTCATCATCCCTCAGGGTGCCTTCATTCTGTCTGTCCTACTCGCACATGTCCGGATTTTTTTTTCATTATGTGTCACAGCTCACCTATAGAAGCAGCACTATTATTTATAGTAATAGTAATTAATTTTTCCAAACTTCTGTACACATTACATCAATGAGGTCTCGACCCCTGAACTAGGACATCCTGTATGACAGGGGTCGAGGTTTCTCCAGTTATATGAATCAACATGAGAAGGCTTAGACTAGATACAATCTATGCTTAATTTCTAAAATAATTAAAAGATATAACTAACAAATAAAATAACAAAAAAATATGAAATGTTAATAATTCTAAAACATAGGTAATCTGTTTTAGAATTTTATAGGGGTAGCATGGGTGTGGTGAGATGTTGAATAGGTGTGTGAAAGTAGGTGTGTGGGATGGGATGTGTGTTTACTATTATCGTATTATAAAACTACTGGCGACTCGCCCCTGCTTAGCAGGGTGTCTACGAACTGACATAACATCGAGATTTCTTTATTTTATGTAAGTTTAATATTAATCTATTAAGCACGTAAACAGTCCGGATTTTTTTTAAATGATGAACACCGTATCAAAATCCGTGGCGCAGACTGTATGTATAGATGCGCCGGGGGATTCGGGATCATGTGCTGAATCCATGGTGGCAGTTCTCGCTTCGATGACCCTGCACCCTGTACTCTATATCTATATAATTCTTATTTTGCCGAACCCATTTTTATGCCCAAGCAATCACTGTCCATCCAAAGGTTGCCTGGAAGAGATGGCAGAAAGCGATAAGGCCGCTCATTGTATTTTTTTTGTATTATATTTATTTTTTGCTATATATTTGCTGGTGTACCATAAAGTATATATAAATAAATAAATAAATGCTACGCATCGCACAAAGATCCTACGCACCTACGCACTGAGAGACGGCGTATAACACCGTGCTACGATTACGATAAACTCTACGTCTTTGGAAAGTTTTACATTCATTATTTGTTTTCTTAAAAATTTTACGCTTGTATATGTTTTAGTTATATTATTTTTGGATCCATTAATTTGACAATGATTTGTGTTCATATAATGGGTTATTCAGAACGACGCGGTGACGGTGGCGGGCAGTTGTACGTGGTTTAATAAAAAAAGTAAGTACCAAATACTACATTCACACTTTTTGAAAAGTCGCTCGACTGAACCGGGAATCCAACTCAAATGCGAAAAAATAACACCTTTATTATTTTGGCTAAAAAACCATTGAATGTGCTTAACAAAGAAGCGTCTCAGTGATTTCTAATTGGTTTAGTTGCCCGTGCTGGGGGGCCACCGTCCACTCTAGCGTAAGTACTAAATTTTTTGACATTAATCTGTATATACGAATTACCTGACCTTGTTTAGGAATAAACTCACGCACAGCGCTAGAATACATCTCAGGCAAACGAAAAATTAATTCACAAATTCATATTTTATTTTGGAGGGATAGTACAAAAAGTAACAATATAATAAGTTTGGTGTAATTAACAAATAATGCATATGAGAATATAGTTATTCCCAACCTCAAATAACAATCACATAACAACACCTTATTATCGCAAAAACAAATAACATAAAAAATAATTATAAAATTGAAAATATAAATTATAATAAGTATAATTAACAATACCGGATGGTGCCGGTAAAGAATAGCACTACCGTATTTCTTCCCAAGGGTGTCGTCTACTAGAGAATGGGCAGTAGCGTTCCCTATGCATTTTTATCACCATACTGCGATAGCCAACCCGCCTGCTAAGCGCGGCGATTATGGCATGCCTCCAAAAATTACAAGCTACAATAAGAAATGGCTCCTAGTGCCCGGCGGCCCATCTATCCTTGACTACGGTAGCGATCAAGGCCACGGTGAGGCAAGGGATGCGAAGAATCCCCGGAACACTGCACCTGGCAACAGGCAACATACAACACGCGTGCACCCCGGACCAACAAGAAGATCATCTAACTCGAGGAAGAATTGACCAGGTTACGTTGGGGTATAGTAGGGTTATCTGAACTCCGAGAAAGAGAGGGGGAGGACTCGATAATCCTCAAATCCGTGAACTTGTTCTATTTCCGAGAGGGCGACTAGCAGTCCCAAGATGGTATGGGGTTTATCGTTCATAAGTTCCTTGTGAGCAAAGTGGTGAAGATCGAAAGTGTGAAGATCATGGTAGCGTACCTTATACTCAGAATATCCGCAAGATATTCGCGGAAGATCGTACAGATTTACGCCCCGACCTCGTCCACCCCAACGATGAGGTGGAGACCATCTATGAGGATATTTCCCGAGCCATGCATGGCTCTAAAACTCACTTCACCGTTGTCATGGGGGACTTCAACACGAAACTGGGCAAACGAAACGATGATGAGCTGCGAGTGGGGTAATTTGGAGCTGACTATCAGAACCACCGGGGTCACCTACTGGCCAGTTGTATGGAGAAGGAAGGCCTCTTTACGATGAACTCCTTCTTCAGAAAACGTGAGCACAGAAAGTAGACCTGGTAGAACCCTGATGGTGCAACAAAAAATGAGATTCACTTCATTATGTCGACGAAGAAGCATGTATTCAACGATGTCTCTGTGAGCAACGCGGTGAAAACCGGAAGTAATCAAAGCATGGTAAGAGGCAGATTGAACTTAAATATCTAGCTAGAAAGACCTCTGATGAACTCTACGCCCTGCCCTGCACTTATCCAAGTCTAAAACCCCGAGAGCTTTCAGCTCCTTCAGAATCCTTTCGAGTGCCTAGGAGCTCCGTGGACTATTATAACGATGGGTTCGTGGAAACTGTCCATACGGTCGGTTTCAAAACCTTTAAGACCCGTCGTCGTACAAATGGAAACGAGAGGCTCTCTGATCCTACTATACAGCTCATGGAGAAGAGGCGCGAAATGATCCTTCAATCTTCAGACGATGCGCTCAAGTACCGGCAGCTCAATAGACGGTTCTCTAAGTCCTTGAAAACCGACCTTCGCCGTTTAATGCAGGTCCAAGGTCCAAGGACTTTGCAAGAGATCTATCTATTGGGCAGAGTCAGCTTGTGAAACTGAAGACCGATGATGGGAGGATAGTATCCGCCAAACCTGAGCTGTTAAGAGAGATCTAGAGGTTCTATCGACAGTTATACACGTCAACAAGAGCTAAAAGTCACCCAAAGGGCAATTGAGAGGGCTATGCTTGGAGTTTCCCTACGTGTTCGAATCAGAAATGAAGAGATCCGCAGGAGAACCAAGGTAACCGACATAGCCCGAAGAATTGCCAAACTTAAGAGTTCATTCGAAAACCAGCGTCAGACAGCATTTGTCTGGCATTAATGCTGAAATGAACCTATTTGGCGCAGCCGTGAGGCACACACTTATTGTGAAAAGATCACTATCACTTTTAGTTTGTTTGTATTTTTTGTGTAAAGAACTGTGTCCAAATAAACGTTTTCTTTCTTTCTTTCTTCCTTTAATATCAAAAACGAAAATTACATTAAAAATTATTATATTAAACCACCACAGTCCATAATGGCTGTCAATCCTTGGACTTAGTCTCGACGTCGCTAACCAGAGTGAAAATATTCTCAGCTGTAAACCTTCCGTGAGTGTCTATGTAGTTGCCGCAGGTCACTCCACACTCCTGCGAAAGTTGAGACAAATGAACTGATTTATCTCGCCATCGAGCAAATAATTCAGTTACGGATTAGTGTAGTATAGGTAATAGGTATCATCATCATTATCAGGTCGAAGTTCGTTTTAGTTTTCGGCCCAAAAATAGTACGTTAGCGGTCATTTCTTTTTTCCTGATGACACAATCGTTTTGTGATCGTCGGCAGTGCCTTAAGGACTTAACGAGACACGTGACGAGACCATGTGTGTGTACCAAGATACACAACGACTTATTTTCCGAATAATAGTATAATTTCCATGAAGAAAATGAATATACCTATTTAATATACTTTCCTGTCGCAGGAATGCGGGAAGGGATTTCTTTAGAAATAAGCATTGCCTTTGTACGTATTTTTCTGTTCCTTTCTTCTTGTTTGTTTATATGGTGTGTCCATAAATAATTAAATAAATATATAAATAAATGATTACTCACAGGCCCAAAAAATGTTTGCATCCAGTTTTGATTCATGACGCGTAAACTTTTGTCTGCGACAAGGTTTTTTATGATTAGCCTGGCACCAGTCTGGAAATAATTTGGAAACACGCTCAATAAAATAATATTGGAAAATTACGTTGAAATTCATATAACGCAGGCTATTTTTTTTAAATAATATTGAAGGTCCAAAACCGAAACTATGGGAAATTACAGGCGTGAGCTCAATTTTTTGAAGAAAAAAACCGGGTAGGTGCGTGTCGGACCACGCACAATGAAGGGTTCCGTAGATGGTATGAATCCTAAGAACAAACTTAACAGTGTAGTTGAAAAACATGTTTTTCCATACGGAACGTATACATGTTTCTGCGACCGCAAATGTAAGTTGGTCGATTATTACTCGTTAATTTGTAAAGCCTACTTAGCTGTGATAGTTTTCCTTTTAATTTCGTTATATATACTACTGCCGTGATTTTTTCACATATTCAAAACCAACCATTTAGCTGGCAGGGGGGCGAGACAATTGACTCTAACAAAAATTTGCACTTTAAAGCTTAATAAGTATTTCGCAAACGGATCCTGAATCCAAAAATGGTTTTCACAAATTCACAATATTTTTGAACGACACCCCACACCATGGTACAGATGAGAAAAAATAAAACATTCCCACTTTACGTGTAGGGGAGGAAAAATATTAAAAAAAATATTTTTCATGATTTTATTTTACGATTTTGTCGGCGTGATTAATATGTATACTCGCGCCAAATTACAACTTTCTTGTACAAACAGTCTCTGAGCTAAGCCGCGGACACACACACAGACAGACAGACAGACAGACGGACATGGCGAAACTATAACAAGAAGGAAGTTGTACTTACCTTTACAGCACTGCCCAACCCCTCAAGTCTGTCGCACGGCAACAGTGGCATAGTTGTGAATCGACAGTTGGAGTCTTTGACAGAACTCAGTCGCAAAGGCATGCGGTCTGCGGGTTCTGGCGCGCCAGCCGGGGTGTAGCGGACGTAGAGAGACGCTGCCTACACATACATTCAGAACCATTATTATTATGTACTGATAACATTATCAATAACTAACTCAATGACTGTAGGGGGTACTAAGTAATAACAGCCGCACGAGTCGATATTCCAGGTTCAGCAACACTTGGAATCTTAGACAGCCGGCCTTCTACAAAATAGCGCAAATAAATAGTCTATCTATACGTACAAACTATCAGGTTGTGACGTCTTGTAAGTTCATTTTCTCCAATCCAAAATTATTTTTCTACAGAGATTTTTTCAGTTTCAGTGATTAATGGAGTTTCAATGACTTTAAATCAAAGAGTCTGCATCAAATCAAATAAAATCCAGATATCTTCTGCGCTATAGGTACCTATCTGAACTACGTACTTAATGAAATCCTTAAAGCAGTTAATGAGAACACAATACTTCATTACGAGCGCAGTTAAATGTAGTTACATGTTACATGGTGTAAAGTGTACGGCCAGTCAGCAACATCATTTTCTATGTAAATCATAACCATAATCATTTATTTGCTTAGAAAGTAGGTGCATAAATACAGCCCCGGATCTAGGGGGGGGGCAAGGCGGGGCTCGTGCCCTGGGCGCCAACTTCAAGGAACGAATAATTCTAGCGTAGCAGACAAGTGTAGTGAGACGCATACATATAATATTTCTATTTCTTTCTTCTTTCTTTTCTTTAAATGAGACACTGTGATGTGCAAACAAACACACATTTACTTTTGTAATTTTCGTGAGTGAACAAATTAACATTTTACAGGTTTATTAATTTACTAGTGTTCGCCCCACGGCTTTGCCCACGGGGGACTATACACTGTACAAAATCATCAAAGTTTATAAGGATGATGTTATAGTAACTTCCTGTCACTGTTATTTAAATAGCAAGTAGTGCTATTCGAATTTATGTGGGGTAAGTATCACACCCATAAAGAGAAAATAAAAATATTGTTTTTAAAAAAAAAAACATGTTATTTTCACTTTATAGTGTTTTTTTTTGGAAGTCGGCTGTTTTTATTTTTTCGGAAAAAAGTATTTCGATGTAATGGAGGATCGTGCTAAGCAATTTGAGGTAATTTGAGGCTCTTTAAAATACAACAGCTGCTCTATAGCAAATCTATTTAAATTATATTCACCTTGGGATCTTCATAATTCTCAGCCTTTAGTAAAAATTCGTCACCATATTTCAATTTCTTTCCAGAAATGCTTTCATCCTGAGCGCTGCAAGCAAACCGAAAAAGTACTACGTAAAGTGCTCATATTCATATTATCATGATGAGACGTACACGCTCCTATGTAGCCAACACTTTCTATTGAATCAAAAAATTAGGTATCCACTGTTCTGTTTTTCTTCCCCACGTTTGCACCAAGCTATAAAACATGTATACTTACTAAAAAAACACATAACTGAAAAACAAGCACTATTATCTATAGAATTTTGGTATGACAGCGCACAAAAAAAATTACACTATATTTCAGCTATCTAATTACGTAACATATTTTCGTAAACGATTACGACTAATCTGTTTCATTTTGACAGTTCAACAACATTCATCGTGTTATTTACGTTATTGAAAATATTATTTTTTTTCGAATTTATGAAGCAATGGATTAGCAATCTGTTTCAAAACAATTCAGATTGTTGGTTTGTCCCCAGCTGCAATACCAAAATTCTATGCAATATAATGCTTGTTTTTCTCTTTTTAGATAAAGGCCGGGGGAAATTAGATTTGAACCCTGCATTTTTTTTTTCTTGAACTGTGTTTTTGATCTTAGCTCTGACTTAATTACGAGAAAATTAAACACATTAAAGCAAAATGTTAAATGTACATTTAAAAAAATTGTTAATGTGTTTAATTTTCTTGTAATGAAGTGAGATAGAGCCAATAATTAAAAGTTAAACAAAATTTAACTCTGTTACATTTGCCTGAACCGCTATTGCAAAAAAACAAGATTAATATCTTGCGCTAGTAAAAAACACATTATTTTGGGATAGCGTATTATAATATTTAATTAAGTAATTTAATGCAAAAAAACTGCTGGCAACATTTTTGCTTGAAGTACAATAAAAAAGAAAATAGTATCGATCTTTCCGTGGACGATTTTTTTTTTTTTCACCTATTTGTAATACCTAATCTCATCGACAAACACTCTATAAAAAAAAACCTGTTAATATTTTTTCTACCACGGAAAATTGAAATTAGATGTTTTCTTTAAAAAAAGAAAGTCACGGGTGAACTTTTCTCGATCTACATTTTAACATACTCCCTTGTCCATACCCAACACGATAATGAAAAAAATCGCTGTTTTAAATTAATGCAAAATTAGCCTAAACTTCGGCGTAAATTCTCCGGGCTATTATGTTTTCCAGTCGGGTTTTTTTTATTTTTTATTTTAATCTTTTTTGTTTTTTATCATTTCTCATTCCTACATTTAAACATATAATTAGTATAATATTTTTGTAATCACCTTTTAAACCTTTCATTGTGATACTTGATATGTATGGGAGTTTTTATTTTTCTTAATATACATTTTGGCGCCAAAAATCCGCCATTTTGATTTTTGAAAGACGAATCTAACGACATATATCATTCATCAAAATCGGTTCAGCCGTTTAGTAGTTACGAGGGAACACAGAGACGGGCATACATACATACTGATCAAACACATAAGCTTCGCCGCATTCGGGTAAAAATTTTTGCCTTGGGAGCAAACAACTATTTTAAAGGCGAGAGTATTTCTTAGAATCCAGACCGGAGCGAAGGATTCTAAAGCAGAATCCTGAGTGCAGCGAGGGAATCAATGTACGTCACTCGAGCTTAAAATTGTGTTGCTCCCGAGGTGGACACTACTTTTTATCACCCTCTATGAGAAAAGTAAGTGCAACTATGTGCTCTGGAGTTAATATAATACTTTCATTCTCACTACTTGAGGAAGACACACAATTTTTTATAAAACCAAGTAAAATCCGAATTTGACTAAAGAATTATGAACGAAGGTACTTTTTTTCTTTGGTCCACCTTTTACTTCATACAGCCTGTAACTTGTTCACACAATGGTCGTGATTGATCTTTTTGGTGATTGGAACTTTTAGTAACAATATCCACATTCCAAATTCAAATCACTTTTAGTCCCTAGGGATTAAAGAGCTATTGGCCCTGTTTACGAAGAATAAACAAGCTCTTTTTGAATAGATGTGATAAAAAATACATTTTATGTCCACTGTTTTGTATAGAGTTTAGGTCGGTACTCCTAAAACAATTATTGTGAAGACTAGGTTGTTGAACCTACACAACTTGTTGGAAACTTGACAAAAATTTTAAAAAAATATGTAGAAATTCCAAACCACACCTAGGTAAGTTCTGTCGTACTGCTTACTTACCCACTGCTCTAAATTAATTCAATCACAAAGATTATTACCACAGCAAAAACACAAGACTGTTGCCGTAGTGCTTGATTCTTCAGTGTTTAATAAAGTAACGACGTAAAAGCAAAAAGAAGATTGTCAGACAAACCTGACGATAAGGAATGTGTTCCGGCAGCAAGGCGTGAGGATGGGCGACAGTGTCATAAGACAGCCGTCACATATGTTCTGCATATAGTCCACCTGCCGCTCCCGCACAAGAATTGACATAGCCAGGCCGTACTTCTGCTTGCTACCTGGTATCTTCGGTTTTGCTAACAACGAAACAATATCAGCTTAGACGTTTCTTATTTTCAGCATTTAAAAGTAATTTCAAAATCAAATAACATAATGTGAACAGAAGAAGGTTTAGCTAAACTTATGTATAGTATGGGTAAAATATCTACCTGGCATATCTGACGCAACTACTTGTGCATTAAATCCATATTGAACGTAAGTTCCACTTAACTTCAGCGCTCTCTGGAAGAAATGAAACTTTCATAAAATAGAAATTGAACTGTTAGGTTCTCATAAATATTTTTACAAGCTTTTATTTAACTTACGGCAAGTTAAATAAACGCCGGTCAAATCTTGCAAGCTGAATTAAAACCACTTCCTCTTATCCTACGGAGTTGAAATTTGACATGTTGGTTCAGTTTTGAAGACAATGCATTTCTTTATGATGAATGACCTGATTCTATACCCGGGATTGGGTCCAGACGAAGATACTCCACAACAGTAACGGTACAGACACTAAATTTTATATACGCATTCAATTATGATAGCCCGTTCCAAAATTCATCATGACCTGGCTGCTGCACCCAGGGTTGGCTCCAGATGAGGAACCTTCTCAGCGATCAACAACTGACACACTAAATTTTATATACGCATTAAATTATGATAGCCCGTTCCAAAGTTCATCATGACCTGGCCGCTGGACCCAGGGTTGGCTCCAGAAGAGGGAAATCCTCAACAGTCAACAGTATAGTCAAGAAACTTAATATACGCATTTAATTATGATAATCCGTTCACAAAGTCCACCATGACGTAGCTGCTGCACCTAGGGTTAGTCCCAGAATAGGAAACTTCTCAGCGGTCAACAGCACACACAACATTTTATAAACGTGTTCAGTTATGATAGCCCGTTCTAACGTTTACCATGATCTAGGTGCTGCACCCAGGATTGGGTCCAGACGAGGGAACTCCTAAACGGTCAACAGCATCGAGACAAAATGTTATATTCGCATTCAATTATGAAAGCCCATTCTAAAGTTGATCATGACCTGGCAGCTGTACCCAGGGTTGACTCCAGAAGAGGGAACTCCTCAACAGTCAACAGTACATAATATACAAGAAATTTTATCAGGCAGGCAAATATTTATGTCAGGCAAATATACCTGACGCTGATATTCTGCTGGATCCCTGCAGTGACATACGGACGACGAGTAGATGAGATAATAAATATGCGAATTATTGGTGTTGAGAAAAGTGGAATGTGCGGAATGAAATTACGTAAGTATACTCGCATTTTTTAGAAGAATTTTTTAATGTTGAAAGTTCATTCCGTTCTAAAGTTCACCATGACCTGGCTGCTGCACCCAGGATTGGCTTCAGACGAGGACACTCCTCGACGGTAAACAGTACAGACAGGAAATTTTATATACGCCTTTAAATGATGATAGTTTGATATAAAGTTTACCATGATCTGGCTGCTGCACCCAGGGTTGGCTCCAGAAGAGGGAACTCCTCAACAGTCAACAGCACAGGCAGTAAATTTTATGTTAGCATTAATACACCATGACCTGTTTGCTGACCCAGGGTTGGCTCCAAACGGGAGATCTCTTCAGCGGTCAACAGCCCAGGCACGAAATTTTGCCGCCGGTCCTGAAAGTCGCTTACGCGTATCTATTAGATATAGCCTATTTCCAGTCAGACAGTGTTACACTATGCGCGTCCATATTCTCGTGATCGATGCACGCAGCCGATGACGATTGCGGACCACTATTTCCACATTAACTGCCTGTGTAAACAGATTTCAGTGTTTCAGGATAATTATTAACAGTAGTGCTAATCCAGGATACCTAATCAATATTCTTTCCATCAAATTCGTTTTATTCATCATGATCCGCTTGTGTGCAGATGACATTGGAATAAAACATATTCCACACTAATTACTTGTAACTGGAAGCAAGCATACCTTACCTCTCTTAGTAAATTGCTGAATAAAGTTCTGGACTTCTGAAGTAACAGTTCTCGTCTTTCACGTTTCCTTAAAAATAATTTGAACTCATACTGCAACAAACGTTTACTTCATAATTATACAGTGTTTCTATGTGTAACCAGATGAATTCCGCCACCTTCACAAAGCAGGAGACAGGAATGAGTTGCATACCCCGGTAAGTACACAGTGGCGGCGCTAGGCGTCGGCGACGTCGGCGACCGCCGACGCCTCCGTCCTGGGGCAACCCAAATCTAGAGAAGTACTTTTTAATCAAATCCCAAACAAGGCCAAAATCTGTTCAGTAATAAAGATGGAATTTGTAGTTGGAGGCCCCACAACAACGTAAAAAAATATTAACGTAGCATGCAAAGTTTCGCGCTCGCTTCGCTCGCTCTTCCATTCTACTTTCTGCATTAAAATCAGCGGCTGCTGTTAGCTATGACATAATCTTTAAAAAAATCAGTGAGGCTAAAAGCCGAATATTTCCTCTATTTTAATTTGTGCTTGTTTATGTATAATCATTTGATTAGCAAGCAAACTCATAAGTATACTTATTCAAATAATTCGTGTATAATTCAGCACATTCGATTTAACGTTTTTCTTTCGACCGGGAAATGAAACTCGCAAAGTTGATGTCGCCGACGTCTAAGTTTGGTCTAGCGCCGCCACTGTAAGTACAAGATATCTATCAGCTCTATCAACGATTAACCTTAAGGACATCAGACTTATTACACCAGAAACGTACTGTTAGCTTAGACGTTACCTATTAAGTAACTTTAAGGTTACCTCATTTTTAAGTCTCTCCTCGGACCAATTTCCAACAAGAACAGAATTATTATAAGTCATAACGCCAAATATTTCTCAACCCAATTCATTTACTTCGTATAGTGTTGTGTTTTAAAATGATAACTTATTTCGAACAAAATTTTCATTATG
Source organism: Agrochola circellaris (assembly GCA_914767755.1). Lineage (NCBI taxonomy): Eukaryota > Metazoa > Arthropoda > Insecta > Lepidoptera > Noctuidae > Agrochola > Agrochola circellaris. The sequence continues at coordinate 10,314,647 of OU611841.1, read as the reverse complement.
TACATGTAGGTATATAAAATATTTTTGATGTCGACTGTCAACAAAGAGCGCAGGCAGTGGCCAGTGGCACTATAAAATTTTATTTACCAAAAAGGATAGTTACTTAATAAATTAAGTAAAAAATTAAGTATATGGATTTACCCATTTTACTACATTTCATTTAATTCCTTAATAGACCCTCAAATCAGTCAGAACTACAAGTGTATGTTTACCTCTGTGACTCTAAACCTAAAAAGGGGTAATCATCCCTTAGCGGAGCGCGAGTCCTACTCGCACTTGTTCGGTTTTTCTTCATTATGTTCAAATCTAGCTTATAAAGAGAGAAAGCGTATTATGGTAACATACACATAAACCTTCTGGAATAAATTGTCTAAATGATAGTTAAAACAGCGTCAAAATCCGTAGCTTAGAATGTATAGAATAGATAGATGCTACGCACCTACGCACTGAGGTAGGTACGGCGTAACAGGCTAACACGTACCGTGCTACCATTACGATGAAATCCGTCTTTATAAAGTTTTCCGAAGTCTTAGTATGATTTTTTGGGTTCCGTAGTAAACAAGGAACCCTTATAGTTTCGCCATGTCCGTGTGTCTGTCCGCGGCTTAGCTCAGAGACTCTTTGTACTAGAAAGCTATAATTTGGCATGGGTATACATACCAAGTGGTAAAATAAAATCATTAAAATATTTAGGGTACCTCCCCTACCTACACGTAAAGTGGGAATGTTTTATTTTTTCTCATCTGTACCATGGGGTGGGGTGTCGTTGGAAAGGTCGTTCAAAAATATTGTGAGTTTGTGAAAACGATTTTTGGATTCAGGGATCCGTTTTCGAAATATTAAGCTTTAAAGTGCAAAATTTTTTTAGAGGCCCGCCCCCCTTTTTTTTAAGTTGTGAAATTATCAAATAACTTCTCCGCTCTAAGCGAAGCGGGAGAGCGTGTCAGACTCTAACTGACTAAAACCCACCCGTGTTCCTTCAGTTGCCTGTACGTTTGCCTACCGACGGACTTGTACAGTTACAGCTTTTACTTTTACCCGCTAGATAGCGCTAATACGAGTGACTTTATATTACTATGTGTTCATCCTTAAGTGGGTGATAGACGTGCGAACTTAAAGTACGCGGTTTTTAACTTTGCAAATTGCAAAAAACGTAACGAAATTTGAATTTCCCGGGCTACAACAGCGGATTCACCATAAAGTACGCGTAATTAGCATGAGACGTTTGAGAAAGGTCATACCTACATACATTATTAGGCCTACCTTGACTTATTTTACCTAAACAGGCTATTTGAATTTCTACTATTCTAGCTAGAGGATATTATAGTATGATTATTTACGCGTGGCAGAACTTACTTTTGTTTATGGCTAGAAAGTTGGGAAATGTCAGTGACCGTCAAATTTTTCAAAGTGTTTTCAAATGGTGAACAGTGACTTTTTGTTTTGGCTGCACTTCAAAATTTCATTGTGGGAGTATTTTAAGCTATTTTCACGGGTTTTACGGATCATGTTAATTGAAAAATAGTCCTCTGTCTTTTTAACTATGTTTTCCGCTTGTAAAGCGAGTTAAGTTAGTAAAATCAAGAAAAACAACTTTTGATGAAAAATCGACAAAACTTTGCCTGGGTGGGCCTAACTTAAAAATGACAACCCTTCCCGGTTGTCATTTTTAAGTTTGAAACCAAAATAGTGACATCCCGCATCGCTAGTTGTTTTATTTCATATGGTGACAACCCTGAAAAATTCCCCTTAAAACTAAAAAAGCCTGCTTAACCTTCTAAAAAAAAAAGAAAACAGTTTCAGACTTTATGACATGGTTGAGTGTGAATACATAACCGATAATTTATGGGTACGAAATCTGTTTATTTGGAAATATTTAATTTAACTGCGATATTGTTGCCTAGGCAAAGTAGAGGAAATCCCATTAACTTTGCCTGACTTTTGCAAAGCTTATTTCTAAACAAATATGTATAAGTGTAGGCTGTAATGAGATGTTTTGATAGGAGCACAAAGGTCTGATTTCCATTTTCTCTTTACAAGTCATAAATAAAACCTACTCACGTCTTAAAGGGGGGTATTACACTATCAATTATCTAGGATCCTGTATAGGATCCTATCTTTGATCCTACATATTTGACGTCTAGGATCATATCTGTGTATTACATTATCAATTATCTAGGATCCTATTTTTTTGACATGTGTGGTTGCAATCGTCGATTAAAACAAAATACTGAAGCCTTTCGGCAAACAATATAACAAATAGAACTTAGAACACTAATGAAGCCACAAAACAATGAATTCCCGGCTGCCCGGCAGCAGTTTGATTTTTTTTTAGTACAGCAGTGTTGCCAACAAATAATTTTAGAATTCCAAAGCGTATTGTGAACTTAGGCCAAAATTTCGTTGAGCTTACTTTTTATCCGTTAATAAAACCGTCAACTTAGAATATGGCAGTAGCAAAACTGAAAAGGCAAAATCACATAATTTTATGGCCGGATTTTGTAGATATCAGGAAATTATGAAAATAAATGTGAAAATTCAGTATATAATTTTCAATATGGCAAGACCTTTTTCTATGATCTATAACAACAAATGTCAAAAATCTTTGATCAAAGACGATTTGATTAATATGTTTGTATTACATTATCATTTATATATGACTCGGAGATCTGTGATCCTAGATAATTGATAGTGTAATACCCCCCAAAAAGCTTCGCAATCCGGGCAAAGTTAGGGCATTTTACGGTACTTGCTCGTGCGTCTATCACCCCTTTTAAACTGAGTTTAATCTTCTCATCGAGCAAATAAATAATTTATGTATTGGTACAGGTAATATCTATCATTATAATTATCAACAAGTAAACTTCCATTGCTAAAATGAATTCCCGTCCCGATAGAGTCCCACCGGATTTCGTTTTCAGCTTTCGGCACGCATAAAAGACAATGGTTTACTCTCCCGCCGGCTTAAAATGCTTATACTCCAGTTACATAAATTACAATTAGGGAGAAAAAATTCAAAGTTTGATTGATTGTACTATTATCTTGAATGATGTCAAAGTTCACTAAAGTTCATAGACTTACAGTTCGACCAGATTATTTTCGACAAAAGAAAAATTATTGTTGTAAAGTATTTGTATTGAAACCTGTTATTTTTAAATTCAGTGGGTTTAATTTAGTTAATAAAAATATACCATTTAAATCTTTGTCAAAACAAGCAAAATGGTATCGAAGAAGATTTATTTTGTGATTTTAATCATTTCTTTATATGAAATTAAATTAAATGACTGTCTCACACCGGTTTCAATAGAAAAAACTTTCCGTAAAGGAGTAGTCGCTTACTCAGAGGAGAGATGGTCATTGTGCATTGAAAAGTTTGAAGCAGCATTGCATCTTTATAAACTTCACAAATCCATTTTAATTAATTGTAGAATAAAATGTAACAGGCAAATTTACGAATCTCAAATCAAAGAAGACATCGACGACCTTAAAATATATGAAAAGTACTTCAATAAAAGAGATTGTCTTAATAAATGTCAAGATAAAGAATTCCTCAATGTGAACCTGAACAGAAGTCTTGAAGACTCTCTGCTACATGACATGCAGGCTAAGAAACCATATGAGTATCTGCATATGTGTTATTTTAACCAGCATATGTTTCACAAAGCCGCTTCATCTGCCTACACTTACTTGGTCGCCAATCCGGATGATGAGACAATGAAAGCGAACATGCAATATTACATTGTGCAACCAGAAATAGACCCAAATGAAATAGTTGATATGGAAAGTGATGACTATGTGGTTATGTATAATTTAGGTAAAAAATCATACAAACAAAATAATTGGGCAGAAACAGTAGCAAGCATGGAAGAAGTTATAAAAGACTATTTTGGATCAGAAAACAACTGTCGTGTAGAATGTGAACGGTTGCCTGGACAGGAGTGGTCCTCAGAATTTGTGATAACTATGTCAAACAATATAGCATCCCTATTGCATTGCCGACAACAGTGCCAAGATAAACTTAAATTCCTTAAATATGATTCTGGAGTGGAGTTCATTGCAGATGTGCTTAATTATATACAAGTAGCATATTATCACCTGGAAAAATATGTTGATGCTGCTGAAGCTGTTGGAAGTTATTTGGTCTTGATGCCTGAGGATGAAGACATGTTGGCAAATGTTAAATTTTATAACAAACATGTAGATGGAAAAGACTTTGTTCCACGATCTGAAGTAGTTCATTACTTGAAACGTGATACATATGAAAAGAATATTTTGCATTTTTTTCACCAAGGACATAAACATGACATTGATTTTAACACCATTCTTAAATCTTATAATTTTTTGAAGTAGCCTAGTAATTTTACCTATGTTTGGTGCTATTGATTGAAAACTGATCTACTTATACTTTTTATTAATTTTAATTTTGTTACAGCGTTTTTGAAATGTTTATAATTTTTAATACTTACTTTAATAAACTAAAAACATAATTAGATACTTAAATATAAGTATAATAAGGTTTAATGACCTATTATGGAAAAGGAAAAACTACTAACCAAAATCAGTACAAAAGTGCCATAACTATTAACTAAATATAGTAATAGTAAAGCCAAAGATTTTATATCTACCTAATAATTATTTTGATTAAATTTTTATAACTTTTCATATTTTTTTTGTGAAAACCCAATTATCCATTTAATTAAACTAAATTTATTTCATTGAATTCAATTTGGTCATCACAGCTGTACATATTCAATAAATGTATCTTTTGACTACCTACTATCTTTACACTCACTGAATTGGCCCAACAAGTCGAGCCCGCGGCCCGCCGCACAGTGGATCGTCCCCATACAAGAGGTCGGACATAGAATTAAAAATTGAAAAAGAATTTAATTGAAAAAAATGAAATATACAGTTGCATTACTCTATTATGGAACTACAAAAAATGTGACTACAATTTTTTTATTTGACCAGTTTATGAGCAATTCGATGAAAACTGTTATTTTTCTATGGAAATGGTCACAAAAATGTCTGTATCTCATGATTCCCTCCTTGTTTCGATTTGCGGTTTTCACTACTGTTATTTACCCATTTTATGCCACATTTTCTTCAAGGACACATGGTGCCCCCAGCGACCCCCTTCCGAGATATTTTGCTTTTAGTAACTATATAGACCAAGAGCCCGCGACGGCCAGACCTTCGTTATTTTATAAAAGCTGAAAGTTTCTCTGTGTACGTCTCCAACATAGGTAAGAACGACCCGCGAATATAGAGTTTCGATTGTGGTTACTTTGGCAGGTAACAGGTAGTAAAGGTGTATAAAATGGTACCTTAAATTCGTTAAAGTATAAAGTTCAATTATTTTATATTTTCTCCAGAATATCATTTAGAAATCACGTCATCCATTGCCGGACACTTTTTACAGTTGCTACCCCCTGCCGGACACCCCTAAACTTTAATAAATTTTAATTATACTTTCGTTATAGTATAAAAGCTAAATTTTATATATGTTACTTAGGGACTAATAAAAATATGTTACCTCAATAGCCAGACAGTTTTAATGGTTTTTACATCTTGCCAGACACCTTGAAAGCCTGCTGTAGGTGTGAGCGCGAGGTAGCAACTGTTCAAGCGGGTGCGAGTGAGATAGAGTGCTTAGTCTATTGCGATCTTTTAAGATATCCAATAAAAAAATAAAATAATGTCTTTATATTTTAGGTTATGTTTTTTTCGGATTTCCAAAACAGTTCGACATTTTTTCAACGATTCCTCCGAGAACAATATTACTTTACCCTCACTTTTTTTACAAACGAAACAAATGAACGTATCTCCCATGATAACAGTTTTTACTAAAATTTCAATTATATTTCACAAAAAAACTGCACAAATATCAAATGTTAAACGTTGGTTGTACGCATAATAGATAATAGTTCAATAGATAATACACAATACCCCATAAATGATAGCTTTTTTTTTTTTTTTACTGTGGGAAATTATCAAATAACTTCTCCCGCTCTGGGCGGAGCGGGAGGGCGTGTCAGACTCTTACTGACTAAAACCCACCCGTGTTCCTTCAGTTGCCTGTACATTGCCAGGGGCCACGGTATCCCTTTCAGACTTTCCCGCGACCCCGGCAAGCATCAGTCCTAGCGGACCCCTTCCGTTGTGCTGACATCTCTTTGAGGCGCGCGTGGAACACAACGCGCCGTGGACCCGGGCCTGGTCCTTATCGGACGGCGAGCTACCCATTGCTCACCGTCCGCAAGCCCGCGCCTACGGTGGCCGGGAATCGGCCTGCGATTCCCGACGCCCAGAGCGTCTCCTGTGGCGGCTAGGGGCGTGAGGGCGCGACATTTGCCTCTCCCTCACGCGCTCCGTCTCCTCCTTCGCGAGCATTACTGCTTCGCAGAAGTAGGTGACGGCTTCCCACGCCCTCTCGCTCCGTACCATGGCCTGTACCAGGGCCGGACGAGAGAGATCACTGCCACCGATCGCCTCCACAAGGACACGGCGGTGCCCCGCCCAAGCCGGGCAGACCTCCACCGTATGCTCCACCGTGTCCTCCGGGCGATCCACACAGAGTGACACCCGGGCGTTTCCTCCCGCCTTATGCGGAACAGGAACCTCCCGAAACAACCGTGTCCGGTGAGGACCTGCGTCAGGCGGAAGGTGAGGACGCCGTGGCGCCTCTCAAGCCACTCCTCAAAGAGGGGACTTATTGCCGCAATTGTGGCGTGCCCAGCACGGGGTTACGACAATCGCACTCTCCATGATGCCATGAGATCCCGCCGGAGCTCTGTCCGCTGTGCCGTGATTTCTCGCGGCAGCGGAGTTACACCCCGGCGTTTCGCCTCCTCGCGCCACTCCCAAATGTGCGCGAGGACTTTTGCCTCCAGATCCCATGGCGGCAATCCGGCAAGGAGGCTCGCCGCCTGACCGGAGACCGTGCGGTATCCCCGGACCATCCGGATGGCCATGACCCTTTGGGACGCGTTCAACCGGCGGGCTGGCCGCAGCCTGAAAGAGCGCGCCCACACCGGTGCCCCGTAAAGGGCCATGGACCGCACGACCCCCGCCTAGAGCCTCCGGCAGGAGCCGTTTGGACCCCCTAGATTGGGCAGTAGCCGCTTCAAGGCAGCCCCGGCCCGCTCCAGTCTGGGAGCCAAACGTCGGAAATGCTCCACGAAGTTCCACCGGCTGTCGAGGACTAGTCCCTGATACTTCATCGATAAATGACAGCTGATGCGCAATAAAAGATCGCAATAGACTAAGCACTCTATCTCACTCGCACCCGCTTGAACAGTTGCTACCTCGCGCTCACACCTACAGCAGGCTTTCAAGGTGTCTGGCAAGATGTAAAAACCATTAAAACTGTCTGGCTATTGAGGTAACATATTTTTATTAGTCCCTAAGTAACATATATAAAATTTAGCTTTTATACTATAACGAAAGTATAATTAAAATTTATTAAAGTTTAGGGGTGTCCGGCAGGGGGTAGCAACTGTAAAAAGTGTCCGGCAATGGATGACGTGATTTCTAAATGATATTCTGGAGAAAATATAAAAAAATTGAACTTTATACTTTAACGAATTTAAGGTACCATTTTATACACCTTTACTACCTGTTACCTGCCAAAGTAACCACAATCGAAACTCTATATTCGCGGGTCGTTCTTACCTATGTTGGAGACGTACACAGAGAAACTTTCAGCTTTTATAAAATAACGAAGGTCTGGCCGTCGCGGGCTCTTGCTCTAATACTTTTTATTGTATAACTGATGAAATGGAGGTACATTAAGTATATTCATTACTGAGAATAAGTCATCCCTAAGTAGTTCCTTAAATAACAGGTGCATTTGCGATTACTTTAATGACTTATGAACGCTTCTGTTGCCATACAACAAAAGCGTTAATGAGTCCTTAAGTAAAGATTACCAGTACTTGCTTAATCTAATTAGTTATTGTAATTACTATGTTAACAGCCCTTAATCTCTGCATTGTGATTGGATAATGTCATCATTAGCTTAGTAATGACTGAGTCGAATTTACAATAACACATCGAAAAGAAATAGAGTTTTATGATCAATAAGAAAATATGTAGGTATAAAAATATTTTTTATTTAAATAATATAACTAACACTGTAAAAATAATTTAAAAATAAAACAATTATGTACCCTAAAACAAACTAAAAAATTAAACAACTACTAAGAACTAAATTATACAACTAAATTGTTCAACACAGACAGGTCGATAGTGCTGTTGTCCGTCACATGCAAAATGGAGTCGTTCGACAGAAGCGCGACAGTACCGCGTTTGCATCGCGACTGAATCTGGGCTCGTGGGCGAGGGCACACAGCTAGCGACCGCTTCGCGACTGTATCGATGCGGACGCAGGACAGCATCACTACTGCATCGCTACAAAAAGTCGCCATGGGCGAGGGCCCTTAGACTACTGTCCAGTATGACGAACACCAACAAGATTTTTCGTGACGACACGCACAGCACGGCTGCTAAGTAGGCACGCCGCGATCCGTAAAAATTGCAAAATTCTGTGACAAAAATATTTAAGTAATTAAAAAGTAAGTAGTCTGCTATGAGTTTTGGGTGTCATGTTTTGTGTGTAAAGAGAGTATTTTTTAATTTTTATTCGACACTTACAAATGAGTAATATTATTATTTCTTGAGACGATTCCCACGATGATAATTTATTAGTGGGCGAATCGAGCAATAAGCCGTAAAACCGAGGGGCTTATTGGCGATTCGTCGCCTACAAATAAATTAACTTCGTGCGAATCGACACAAGAAAAAAAAATTAAAGTGTCGTTTCACCGAATCACCAATAAGCCAAGCGAGATGCTCAATTTTGGTTAAGTTTTTGTAATATTATAAAAATACACTGTATTTTGAGGTTTAGCAGGTAAAAGCCTACCTACAACTTTTACCTAAAATAAGAATTATTACATTTATTTGAAAATAACTTCCAAATTTACCCTTCTAAAAAATCAACAACGTATGGTAAACGTTATTGAGGCATAAGCTTATTCATTTTTATATATTTTACTACGGCTCAATTCCGTTATCCTAGAATTGTCCCGGAAATGATAAACCTGTATCTGGCAACCCTAATCCGCAACACAGTCACTCACTCAATAATTGAGTTCACGCACTCACGCAATTATTGCAAGTCTATTTACGATTTTATGCAAACGAGATAAGGTCTATGTTTAATTGCCATCTTTTGTTTTTGTTTGACGACGTCATTTATCCATTGTAATTTCTCTTTCCGTCATCATCACTCGTGCGAGCAGTGTGACGCGCTTAACCGATCAGTCACTGCGTGTGCCTACTCTAAGGGGTATATGTAATGTGTGCCGTGTCGCGTTGTCGTTGTCTGTCGTCTACACACCGCACTCGCAACTCGCGCGGCGAGTCACTCAAGCCCGTCTGACTGACACACACACAACACGTACTGCAGTGCGATTCTATAACCATCTCACCGTGAAAACTTAGGTGAAGTGAGCGTGGAGTGAGCTGTCATTCTACAGGGATTGACACTATTGACAGCTCACTTCACCCAAGTTTTCACGGTGAGATGTTTACAGAATAGCATGGCTGCACAGCACTGCACTGAGCATGTACACACAGCTACGCATCAAGCTATACATTTCCAGTATAAGCTGACCTCGCTTTGTACGGAAATCCTATACAATGCGAGATCAGCGTAAACTGGAAATGTATAACTTGATGTGTAGCCGTGTGTACATGCTCAGTGCTCACAGGCCATCGCGATGGCCTGTGAGATAGGATTTCCGTACAAAGCGAGGTCAGCTTATACTGGAAATGTATAGCTTGATGAGTAGCTGTGTGTACATGCTCAGTGCTGTGCAGTACGTGTTATGTGTGTGTCAGGCATCGCAGCCTCGCCTCATTCGTGGTAGCACAGTCTGCTAGTACACTTTGTAAAAAGAGTGCCTCCCACGACCCATGTCCTCTATGTAGATGTACCGTGATACCTGGCAACTTTGACACTTTACGGTGGGTAAAAAAGTTTGAAAAGGTTTTTCGTTAAAAAAACAATGATGGTATACAAAGCAACCAATCAGTTATGTAGTAAATTGTATGCATTATTGAAACACATTCTTATATCTATTGTTTTCTCATTCTAGAATGATATTTTAGTCCAAAAACCTTTTATGGCAAAGTCAACTATCACTTGTGGTAAGATTGCCATCCCAAAATGTAGGATAAAATTAAAAGAATTCCCATAAAAAAATCAGTCATCATTGCCGCATCCTTGGTCACAATAAAAATATAGGTACTAAAATTGTATAATATTTTACACTGGCAATGGAATTTCTAAAATGTGGCAAATTCACCCGCCTTGTTTCGATTTTTTTCAAACTAAATAGAAATAGCTGTCAGGGTTGTATCAATAAAATTAGGAGGTGGGTAAGTAGGAGTCAAAACTTCATAAGATTTATTAGTTTCTCTTTTGTGACTGCCCTAGCCTCTATAAAAACAGTCGACTTCACTAAAACTTTGCTTTGGGTTGGTAAACCAACAGCCAACAGTGATTTCTTAGGTTAAATTGTAGTAATGTTAATTGTAGAAACGTAAATTATCATGATATTAAAGAATACTATTAAGAACGTGGTATTAAAATTTTACTTAGCTACACAACGTTTATCCGACTTATTTTCATTGAAGTTTCGGAGCTCGAAGTCACTCACAGTTAGCACAGGAAAAAAGTAACCGCCAAAAAATTACAGTTCTATGTGAGCTGGGTTGTCCTGTACAATAAAATGTTGCCAATTAAATATTCAAATTTGATTTAAGGGTTAAAAAAATACAGTTTTGACATAATAAATTATTGTGCCTCGTAAGGCGGTATATGGCAAATTAAACAACCTTTGGCAAAGTTGCCAAGTCTCACGGTACCTGCTGAATTTCAAAATGCCATAAAGTGGGTGATAGACCTGCGAACTTAAAGTACGCGATTTTCAAGTTCGCAAACTTACTCGGTTCACCGTTGGTGACACACGTGAAGCTTGCTCACACTGTATCGCGATGTTGTAGAATTTTTGTACATACCAAACTAAGGAAACATTACACAAATGTCGAAATAAAATGGCAGCTCGCGACTCGCGGCGATGAGAGACGTACGAAACTATGAACTTAAGCGGGCTACGAGCAAAATTTCAAACCTGTTGGATCGCCGACTAACTTATTCAGCAGTTTTAAAGTACTTACGCGTACTTAGTATGACACTTGGGCGAGTAAGGCATAAGTACGCGTACTTGCTCGTGCGTCTATCACCCCTTCAGGACCTTTTGCACTTAGAGGGGTATTACAGTATCATATCTATGATCAAACAAAGATATAGTGAAATTGTAAAATTGACATATTATGGGTATATCCCCCTTAGGGGGATCTTACACTATCATAATATATCATATACCTATTTACGAAGCACACAAATTACCCTTAATTATGTCTATGGGTAATAGACGTGCGAACTTAAAGTACCTACGCAGTTTTTAAGTTCGCGACACACGTGAAGCTTGCTTACATTGTATGGCAATGTTTTCGAATTTTCAGAACCAAACTAAACAAACATTACACAAATGTCGAAACGAAATGGCGGCTCGCGACTCGCGGCGATGACAGACGTACAAAACTGCGAACCAAGGCAGGCTACGAAAAAAATTTCAAACCTGTTGGATCGCTGACGAACTTAAACACACTGCCGAAAAAGGTCGCCGAGCCATAAATACGCGTAGGTACTTGCTCGTGCGTATATCACCCCTTTTAGATATTTCTTTTGGGCAACACACAATATGGTACAAAAAGTATTCTGGACAAAAAGCGGGTTGTGGGCCCTGAAAGGAATCTTTGTGTGTTGGTATTGTTAGTGCACAAAATGACCCATTCGTGGTAAACTTGCTCTTTGCCGGTTGTTTGTTGCGGTTCCGGAGCGGCTGTGGGGGCAGACTGGTGTAGGTGTTTCACTATTTTCACTCTCTAAATGTATGTAGGTACTTTATAAATAACATTAGAGTTTCAAATTCGTCAAACTCTAATGTTATTTATAGCTAGGTAGATAAATGTCATTTTGAAATTGGAATCATCAATAAACTCGTCACCAAATCGTGCAGTGCACGAGCACGCACGAGGGGATCCTGTGCTAGCTTGTGCTAGTCTAGTATTTACAGTGTGTTTTATTGTGTAGCGTCCGTTCCCAAGGCAATGTCATCATGTTTTAGGTATTATGTAATGGAATAATCTGGAATGAGAAAATAGCAACACTGTTCCATTACGGTCACAGTAATACGTGGTCTGGTCACAGACATATAGAATAGAGTTACTTACCTACTACTTGTTACATTACTGATGAGAAAAAGCAAAAATGTAGATAACCTCCTGCGAACATAATTGTATAAGTACATAAATCTTACATTTTACAGAAAATCACACAAAAATCAGTTAATTTTCTATAACAATTAGTGAAAACGTTAATTGGTGAATTAACGTTTTCACTAATCTTTATTAAAAAGAAAATACAATAACCCTTACATATCTTTTATATCACTTCTCAATAATTTTTACTTTGCACAAAGCCGATATCTTGAAACAAACCTTAAAAATTAAAATCATTGCTTGCCTGCTTGCCTTGGATCTAGAGTTCTAATGTTTTCTAAAATGAAAATGAATACTAATGTAATAGATAATCATAAATTCATCACGTTATTTGTTTTTAAAAATCAAAGCTTCTTTCTGTAGATTCGGAGCCGTGGCCGTATACGAATATTTTCAACGCACTAGCAACACAAAAACTTTTTCAATACTGGCGATACTTTCATGGGTTTGTGCTCGACAGAGGGCGTTTCATGTTTCTTTCTGTCAAGTTCTTATTAATTTTAGGATGTCTTTCGTATTATTCGAAACAAGAATCTAGGAATAAAGGTAAGTTTTCAGTTATTTTTCATGATAGCGTAATCATTTAGATGCTCAGTGCCTTTACATAGTAGTACACGAGTCGCATTATCCAAAACAATGGTCAATTGAATACCAACACACAGGAAGTATTGCCATGTTGTGCGCAGGTCTATGCCAGACTATGCCTACCTACCTGGGTATGTCTGACCTGACCTGATACTATCTTATTTTAGTTTCACAGTGATGAAGTAGAAAGCTCAAGATTACCCAGCTAGAAAAGGCATGCTAAATATTTTGTGATTGCTTGATTGTGCTGTTGATGCTTAATTGTTTTATCATAAGTAATGAGGTACCTACAGGTCTTTTAATTTTCTATATATAAAAATGAAACGGTACCCTATGTATACCTATCTAACTATATCTGAACAGTACCATGATTGAATCAGAAGGGTGAGCAGAATGCTCTAGTAAAAGTCAACATTACATAAAAAGTTGAACCAACATCTTCAAATTTTTGAAGTATTTGTCTCGTATAAACACCAACATAATTTATTTATAGAAAATAATTGCGACCTTCTCTGATTATCTAAAAACATCAAAAAAGCATTCTATTTTTTTTCCAATTGTATTAATTGTGATTATTTTATCATTGTTTCAGATAAATATAACCATGGAGAATTTAAATGACAAACTCAGCATTAAAAATCTTCTGTTTAATAAGAGTTTCCCTAACTATGTGATACCTGTACCAGTGAATGGTCATAAACTTTATGCATGTACAGGTTGCGGCGACAAGTAAGTTATTTCATTTAACACTTGATAACAATAATTACTTTACATTTTTAGTTCTCGAAGATTATTATCCTAATTCTATTGTTAAATGTAAGCATACATGCTAACTGGTTAATGTTACCACCACATAATCTATTGTTAAACTGCAGTAATTGAAAAAAAAAAAATCCAAAAGTCAGGATAAGACATCTTAAAAGTAATTTTCAAGGCAATTTGTAAAGGAGACTGGGAAAATATGGACTATGGACCAATAGCGATATGGTATGATATTTGTGTAGAGATCATCATCATCATCTTTACCCGTGTGCAAAGTGGCATCAAAATATGAACAGGCAATTTATAAAAAATAATATGCTTTTAGAAAACCTCAGGTCTAGTGTTCACTTTTGGATTTCTTAAGAGAACAACGGTTCATATTGATACTTATTGTTTGTTGACAATGCTTATATTCTCATATCCAAGGGTTGGATAGTCTCTGGATCATGTGAAATTCAATGCTCACCTCATTAACATACATTAATTTAAGTTTCCAATAACATTTTAGCTGTAGTGTTGTTGTTTATACTGCCCAGCTAAGCCGAAAAGCGCTATCTCTGAGATACGGCCATTGTTTTTTTATTACCATTCAATAGCTATAATAATTTATAAGCCAAGTAGCGCTATCTAACTTAAAACATAAAAAAACGACTGAGACGTTATTATATCCTTATTTCCTTAAATTACATTTTACAAAAAGTAATTTTTCTGAAAACTTACACCGTTTGAACAGCGCCTTTTGGCTTAGCAGAACAGTATAATACTTCGGTACTTACCTATTTTATTTTCAATCATTAATTCATAAAATACTAGCTGCGCCCTGCGGTTTCATCCACATAGGTCTTCATCCTGATGATACATCGGGATAAAAAATATTCTATGTATGTCCTAACCTAGGCCTACTCATAATTTTATCCAACTCCGTTCAGCTGTTTTATTGTGAAAGCGTAACAAACAAAGAATCTCACTTTCGCATTTATAATATTAGTTAGGATAGATAGTTATAAAATTAGTATCCAGCTGCATCCGGTTAAACAGGAAGGCGAACCCAACATAGTTGAAAAAAAGCTAGGCAGATTAATGGATATTTATAAAAATTGCTGTTTTTTATTATGGTTATTAAGATATTATCTACCCTCCCAATTCACTCTATAAGGTTCTAGTAACTAACTACTTGTATATTATTAATTTTAACCCTACAACAAAGCAAAACAAACTTGTGCTAGGATTAGGGGTGATTTCATGTCAACGGGTGAAATCGACCTCATGACCTCATGTCCGTTAGCCAGTCCACGCCGTTCGGCCACAGTATAAATAAGTAACAGTATTATATCTTCATAGCAAACAGCCGTAACGGCGCGCTTCGAAATCTCAGTGTATACGCAACTGTATCGAGTTCGCGGCAGTTACGCCCGGACGCGGAACATTCATCTACCGAGCGGCCGTAGGTAATTATTTTAAGGTCACTGCCGAGACATAATACTGTTACTTTATTATACTATGGTTTGGCTATTGCCACTTAATTTTACATCATATTCACATTTGCACCCAAATATCTAGAAAAGAGAATAAAAACAAGTATTATAATCTATATAATTTTGGTATGTAAGTATCGAAGGCGGGGAAAACAAAAGTTACACCATATTTCAGGTTATTGGTATGTCCCGCGGGTCTCGCCTGCAATACCAAAATTCTATAGATTATAAAGTCCATCACAGACGTAGCTATAATATATATTATAGCAAGACATAATATTTTATTATTATTATCGGATAGTAATATTTGAGTGACCTCAGACGGAGCTATAATATATATTTCTAGTACGTCACCAAAAACTACGCAAAAATAAAGCAAAGTATAATATAAGTATATTATAGCTACGTCTGTGACGGACTCTATGCTTGTTTTTATTCTCTTTTCAGTTATGTGTTTCTGCAGTCGGGTTTTTTAGTTTTTTAAATAACTTTTTTTTATTTTTAGATTACTTACTAATCTGTACAGTCACATCCAAAATATGTCTGTCTGTCTATTTTACCTTTCCATTCTTCAACTAATGGACCGATCGTTATGAGTGACAGATAGGTAGCCTGGGACCTGGACAAGCACGGCTGCTTTTCATCCTCGATATTTCTAATTTTTATTTTTGTGATTTTCAAAACACGGAGACAAAGTAGCGGGTAACAGCTCTCGTTTCTTCAATCGGTCCGTCATTACTGAGGATCGTGGTCACTGGACCCCTTTAAGCGAAAAATCTGCTTCTATCGACTCCCGGTCCAAAGTTGTCATCACCACCTGCTGAAATTTGCTTGAGGACGTAGCTTCTTTTATTTGGTCGGACAATCGTGTTGGCAGCCGGCCTCGTGCTCTTTCCTTCGGTATTGCCAACAATGACCAGCTTTTTAAGGCTGCTATCTCCCCTTCGCATTATTGGCTCAAATAGGTCAAAATACGCTGTAGGCAAACTGTAAACAATCTGGTCTTGATATCGAGATGGGAAAGGACTGACACATTTGTACGTTTGGGTGTCCATGGAATTCGGAGCATCAGCCTCCAGCACATTTCGAATCAATCCTCTGTCTTTCCCTTGCTCGGATTGTCCACGTCTCGACTCCATACGAGGAAAACTGACCAATCGGCCTTTGGTTTTATAATACGATTTTTCCAGATGTGGAACATCTGGAAAAATCGTGTGTCGATGGGTTTATAATACCATTTGATGTACGTGTTCTTTCTTTCTTTTACAGGTTCATCTTCGAGTCCAGTTTTAATGATCACATCAATCGCAAGTCTGTAAGCATTACCTACATGTGCCGGAATTGTAATCAATCAAGAACTTTTTTCAACAGATGTAATTTACTTTTTCATATAAGATCTCATGGTTTCAAAACCGCTACAATCAATGTTACAGACTTAAAATTAGAACCATTACCGTTAAGTAACTACAAAATTAAACCTTTAAGCCCACCAAGCATCGATTGTATAACATCTCCTGTAGCGACAGCAAGTGAAATTCCAACAGCAACTGAAATTCCAACAGCAACTGAAATTACAACAGCACAACAAAAAATTACCTATACCTCAGTAAATTGTTTCGAATGTAAAGAAAATTTAACGTGCTCGGGGGCCCCTTACAAAGATAGAGCCAGTCATTATATGCAGTTTTCAAACGAAGTTATATATTCGTGTCCCATATGTTTATTTGCATTGCCGAGTGTATGTGCATTCAAAGCGCATTTGCGTTTACATTTGAGATTTCCACCTTATTATTGCCCAGAATGTGGTTTTCACCTTGCCAACAAAAATGTGCATTATCCATACAACCACGATTGTGAAGGATTTAAGATGATGAGAGCAACAGCCAGATTAAGATGTGCCGCGCCCGATTGTCGCCTTTTCCATCCCAATGATTATAAAGAGCACATGAAAGAGTTGCATATGAAAAAAGTTTATAAATGTCCATACTGCGTCGTTGCTTGCTTCAACGCAGTAAGTATGCAAGACCATTTGAAGAGTCATAAAACAGAAACCAAGCCACTCGTTTTTTATAAATGTGAAATGTGTCCCGGGAAATTTGTATTGCAAAGTCGCATGGAGTGGCACTTAAAAAGTCATAAGATCACTTGCGTTTTTCCATGTTGGCCCTGCGGTTCTATTTTTAAGGATATATCTGTTCTACTTGGTCATTTCCTAGCAAAGCACAACACAAATAATACAATAGAAAGTTCACTGATTAGTATACTGTCTGAAAACGATATGTATTCAAAAGATTCAAGTAAGCCGAAAAGAGTATATCGCGTTGTGAAAAGATGTGACCAATGTCGCAGAAGTTTTATATATAGATGTCAATATACCGATATTCATAATCTGCCTAACGAATGTCCATATAAATGTTCTTCGACTTTTGGGTGTTCTACGGAATTGGACGTTATGCCTGATAGAACGCAAAACAACACCCATATTACGTGTCACCTTTGTAAAACAAACATATCACAAGACTGGAATGAAATCAAAAAACATTATGCTGCACTGCACAAAACATATAAGTGTATGGATGCTAAAATAGTCCTTACTAGAATTGATGTAAAGAAGTATTTATCTGAACACAAGACTTCAGGCACCAAAAGAACGATTGATAAGAAAATATCTAGAAGAAGTAGAAGACGCCAACAAAATAAACCATCAACAGTATCTATTGACGTTGATAGAGTTCCGCTTTCTAAACAAGCGAGTAAATCTAAAGTTGCCGACAGTATATACATTTGCAAGATGTGCGGTGATAATTATGAACAAAAAATATTATTAGAAAGACATATGATATCGCATAAGGATCCCTGCATGGCATATCAATGTATGGAGTGTGGACAGAGTTTTGTTGTCAAACCCTCATTTTCAAAACATTTGTTGTTGGAACATAATGTAACTGATATTGAAGAATATATTAAAGAAAAGCAATGTTACAATGAAAATGCTCTCATTAAATACCAAAGTAATGATATTATTTCTAATGAGCCACTTCGTGAAAATCAATGTAAAATATGTCGGGAAGACTTTGAAGGTCCAGAAGATTTGGCGAAACATTTTCGGGTTCATGGTATGGCATTCTTATTGAAAAACAACTCGAATAAGATTGAATAAGAGCTCGTTAAGATTTTTTTTCCAGTATCTACTGATCTTTAGTTTACCTCACGGGACTGATAAGTCACTTTTCGATTAATGGCTGGTTCCATCCATTGCGATAATAATACATATTTATGTTATGTAATAAAATAGACATCACCTGCCCTGTGACCTTATTACTGTACGAGTAGCTGGTGGCAAGTTCTCAGGTTTAGTAGAGCAGCCCAGGAGCGATGGACTGTAATGATTTTCCATAGTATTATACGGTACAAGTAGATACGGTACATACATACGCATTTCCATCACGGAAATGGGAATTACAACAGATGACAGTTGATGGTAAATGTTTGATATTTTTTACCAGTTCAGTTTGTTTTATTAACTGATTTACACCCAGTTGCACAAAGACAAACATTAATGCCCGATTACGTAATGGATCATTAAAGCTAATGATTTCATTAATTTCATCAAAGAACCATTAAAATCGAGTCTAATGTTGCTTTCTGCTACAAGTTAATGGAAGATTAGTATTTAATGGCAGCTTTAAAAGTTAAAGCTAGTTTCTGCAACTGGCTGTTAGGCCCTTAAAACTATCCCTGTAATAGACATTTATTTTGTAAATATTGTTTACTAATAAAAATATTGATATACCTATTATTAGTACAGTGAGCAAAATAAATTGGTATGCAGGCAGCTAAATACAACTTTTTAAACAACAAGCCGTGTGCTCGTTGGTGGGTCTTCCCATCGGTAAAAACAATGAACTTCCATACAAACTTTTCAAAAATCCTGAGTTCACCTTCACCTTCGTTATAGGCCATAAGGAAGTCATTTGCAAAACATGCTTCTGGACCCAGCGATTTAGGCTGTGCGTTGTCTGTCAATTAATTAAAGATTTTTATTAAGTAGATGTAAATAACAGATGCTGTGCTTGTGCTGAATAGGCAAGTTTTTATCAATTCTTAATGCAGATGAAATATTATGCCTACATAAAATTCTTTTGTTGACTATACCTATGGAATAGTTAATGCAGTCTATAATAAATATGAGTGTCACCACTTGAAATCTTTAATTTAAGCATAGTGATACCTACTGTTTTAAGACATGCTGAAATAATTAGTTTAGCTAAGTTCGTCAAAAAGGACACTGAAAAGTGGTCCAAATGTCCACCACTAATGAGACCTATGTAACTAAACATTGAACTGGACATTTGGACCAAACCCCATACATTTTTGCCGAATGCAAAACTATAACTGTAATTTAATCTATACATATTTTGATAACAGCAAAAGTCCTGTTTCACCATCTAAGGGTTAACTATTATTAGGTGTTAAGAATCGCATGCTTTGGTTTTTTTTTGCCGATATAAATGATTGAAACCAGATTATAGCAAGCTTAAAATCTTAACACATAATAATTTAACATAGCCACCTGTTCCTAAATATTAAAATTTTATAAAATTACAAAGATACGAAGTCTTTGTAAGGTACACGCAGTCGATGCTAGTCGTGATCAATCCAGTGGGCAGATTAATGGATTTTTAGGGTTCCGTATTTAATTATAGTTTGATTGTCAAATGGATACATTTTCATCAGTGTCGACTATTTGCACCTAATTACTTTAAGTGTAAGTATATAAGCTGAAATGTGTTTAGTTCTTTACGAGTGAACAATGATAAAACATGTGTTTTAAGATTTATGTAACATAAAATAATAAAAAACCTAGTTCGCGAAAGTCAATCTTTATTTAAAAATAATAATTTAAAAAAAAGTATTATGGTCTGTTTCACCACTCCTGATAAGATCTAATTAACTTGTCTGGCAGATATTTTAATACATATTATTATTTATCAAATGTTTTTTTATACAGACATTGTGAAACAGGCCAATAATAGTAATCACGTGAAAGAAAACTGAACAATTTAACTCATATCGTGCCAGACGGGAATATAAGTTAATCAATTCCCTACACGAGATTGGTAATCGTATGCATTCCTTGAAATGGCTGATGCTGATACTAGAGCTAGGTTCCAACATTTTTGACACCGATAAGTTGGGGTTCAGACTGGGTTGTATTGGAGTTCACCGTGAGAAATCTATTCCGCTTTGGACGTTAACACTTTCGAACAATTTATCAAGTAAAAGTACCCTAACGTAAGTATAGAAATTAAGCGTCGTAAGGTTCTTTATATATTATTTTTACCGACTGCGCGACAGCAAAGACAGGGCTAATTTAAACTTTGATTTCTCACTGTTAACAGTTCATAGTCAAGAGGTGGAAAATTTCCAAAAAACTTAAAAAGTTCGATAGGTAGCTATTAGCTCCACAAGAACCCAGTTTGTCAATGTTGCAAACGAGCTCTAGTACCATCCATTTCAAGGAATTCACCCAATTACCAATCACCACTGCATAAATATAATTAAAATAAAATGTTTAATTAAGATATACATATTTGCTAACCATTTAACTTCTAAAACGTAGTCTCCTGGAATAAAAAGATATTTACAACAAAGTAGGATTAAATAATTGCGCGCGTGAGCTTCATAAATAAAATAAATTGTCAAGAAGTTATTGCCTATCTAAAACTTGTTGGCCTGTGTATTTTCGCCCTTAAACTTCTATCATTACAGTACACACATTCATTATCAATACAACAACATACCTACATGAATAAATAATAATTAAAATAGATGGTAACCATAAAATTACATGCATGAAAATTAATACAATTAATTTTAAAACTCAATATTGAATGGCGGTCCTGCCATCAAGTCAGTACTGTGAATCCGCAGTGGTAGTCCGCGAAATTAAAATTTTCTTAAGTTTTTAGCCAATTGCAGGTCAATTTCAGATGGTGTCTTGATGAAAATATGATTCGCGACCATAATAAAAATATGAATTTACAGAATTATAATCATTAGGATCTCTAAGATAGATTTGTTCCATAAGAACAAATCTCTTATGGAACAGTTCTTCCAACCTGACACTGACCTGCAAATTGGGAAAAACGTAAGAAAATTTGAATTTCGCGGGCTACCACTGTACATAGAAATTTCATTTTTGAAAAATTTCATCTGCAGCCTTTTAATATTGAGTTACTAGAATATCAATTTAAAAATTCCAGAATTAACTAACTCCCAAAATGGTCAATTTCAAAAATGTTGTAATTTGTTTTTGATTGAAATGTCACACCAATTTTTATTATAACAAACAACAGTGTGTTATGTATTCGATGCAAGTTTATGTTTCATTATACTGCCCTGTTAAGCCAAAAGGCGGTATCTCAATTGGAGTAAGTTTTGAGAAAATTGACTTTTTGTAAATTGTAATTTAATGAAACATAAGGATATAAAGAAGTTCTGAGTGGTTTTTTTAAATGTTTTAAGTTAGATAGCGGTATGTGGCTTATACCTAACGTGACCATACGTCCCGCTTTGAGCGGGACAGTCCCGCTTTTCAGCTATGCGTCCCGCTGTCCCCAAGATAAGTAAAAATGTCCCACTTAGGAAAAAAGAAAATTATAGGCATGCAAGCGTTGTCACGTGGTCGAATTGAGAATATTTACTGAAAATCGTTGTAAAAAAGTAATCGCAACAATACCAATTTTTAATAATTGATAGTACATTTTATGCCTACCGCAGTATCGCTGTTAGTCGAGTGTCACTTAGAATAAAATATGGATAGTAACACAAGTAGAAGTTGCAGTGTTAAAAGCCATTTTGAGGACAATGACAAAGGGTAAACCGAAACCTGATATACAAACTTATGATTTATTTTTAAATCAATAATAAGTCATTAAAGGGTGTCCCGCTTTGACGGAAAAAATAAATGGTCACGTTACTTATACCATTAGATGCGAAATTATTATAGCTATTGAATGGTACAAAAAAAAACTAAAAGGGTGTATCTCAGAGATATCGCCTTTCGGCTTAGCAGGGAGGGCAGTATAGCTCTGAATTAGGGGCAGAAAGTCTTGTTTATTTATGTCTTTTTTACAATTTAACATTAGCTTCTCACTGTTCCT
Source organism: Agrochola circellaris (assembly GCA_914767755.1). Classification (NCBI taxonomy): domain Eukaryota; kingdom Metazoa; phylum Arthropoda; class Insecta; order Lepidoptera; family Noctuidae; genus Agrochola; species Agrochola circellaris. Next base: position 10,292,245 of record OU611841.1, on the reverse strand, counting down.
GATATTTATTAAAATAGTTTCAGATTCTTGTTGATAAAAAATTATGGACTGGAATGTGTAATGGTTCTACCAGTTATTCTATATCACACATATACCTTATTCTCTACTTAAATAAAGAGGATGATATGGAGTAGATCCTTTTAAACTGTGCCTACAAGTAGGGCATTTCTTCTCAACTTTTAGATATTCCTGTATACATTTAATGCAGTATACATGTCCACATTTTGTAGATGCCAAAGGATTTTTACCTAATTCATCCCAACATATGGGACATCCGCCAAACTTGTTTTTATTCTCAGAAATTGGAGATGCTGCATCACTCTGAAACATAACAAGGAACTAGTTAATTATTATTTCTAAAATAATATTTAGATAATTTAAAAGCTAACAGACTTAAAATATAGTAGTTAATTGATTCAGGCGTGACTGCGGAAATCCACTATAAAATACAATAGACGACGTATATTTAGTAACTTAATCCGCGTAACTGTTCTTAATGAGTCATAAAGAACCCTGTAACAAATCGACACGTGTTCGTATGTGTCCGCGCTCGACGCTTGACGTGTCCACACGTCGGGTCCGAGTTCACAACAAGTCGATTGCCTTCCTGAGGATGCCTCGTTTTGAGGTGAAACACGTGTCGATTTCTTACAGGGTTCTTTATGACTCATTAAGAACAGTTACGCGGATTAAGTTACTAAATATACGTCGTCTATTGTACTAAATATATGTTGTCTGTTGTATGGATTAAGTTACTAAATATTTATGTTGTCTATTGTATTTATTTGACTTAAAATATGTACAAGTATATTAAAAAAGGAGGGGAAAGAATCACCAAACAACTTAAATTCAGAATATTGTAATTATAGCATGCTTTTCTTGACAAAACAAAGTACAGATAGTACCACAAAGACACGCCTCACTTTAGTTCCTAATAGCTTACAGTACAAGTGTGCAACATACTGCTAGTGTTTTGGTTTTGTTGTGATTACTAATAACCCACTCATAGGGAATTAGTGTGTATAGACAAAACTAAAACATTAGCAGTCTGTTGCACACTTTTACTGTAAGCTTAAATAGTTGAGGCGGACCTATTTATTCATTGCAGCTTATAGAAAAGTCATTACTAATGAAACTGTGTTGCCTGATGTTCTCAAATATGCAAGGAGTAAGATTAATGCTAAATACTGATAATTAGCAATGTGCTAGTTCCCTTTTGATTGATACAAGAAGTATGAAAAAAAAAATACCTTTCTCGGTACCCTAAGACCAGATGATTTCTGTTTTTTTATTTTTTTCTTAGCAATATCAGCAGCTGTTGGTCTTAATGTGGGTTTCACATTTTTCATTGAGGCTGCCCTTGAAAGGGGCACTGAATCATTTAGGCATTCCGTTTCAACTGCAGAAATGAACACAAAATATAATTGTGATAAAGGTATATATTATTATGCAGCATTCTTTTGTTATAGAAGTTCATTACATATTCATACTATCCAAAACTGCTTGTGAATATAGAAGAGGTTAATTTTAAAAAACATTCACTATAATTATTAATAAGTGGGTACCTAAACAAATGTCAATAATTAGTCTGAATAATAAAAAAACTTTCTGTTTCCATTCAATTTATCATAGGTATTTCAGTTTGTTACAACTATTTAATTTGTAAATAGAGGAACATATATGTCTTAAGTACATAACAAACAGACAGACAGAATTTGAACAACATAGCATGATACTTAGCGAAATCAGCATAAAACGATCCCCCTGCTGGGACACAGGGCTCCTCTCTGTGAGCGGGAACAGGCCATAATCCACCATGCGGGCCCAATGCGGATTTTCACCTGCATCGAAACTGCCTACTGCGCATGCAGTTTAAATGAGGTCAGTATGTTTAGAAATAAAATGAGAGGCACCACTTACTACAGAGAGAATCGTCCAACAAGTCAATGACTATATTCGATAAACCACAATGATCTGCTAATGTAAAAGAAATGGTCAAATCAATAACATCATTTGATTCCGACATTTTAATCTTGGTGATTTCCCAGATTCACTAATCAATAGTAATGTTTTGTGAGCAAAAATAGTGTTCCACCGTTCGTTTTTTAAAGTTCGTTACAAACAAAACGAAGACAAAATGAGCAGACAGATGACAGCTGGTAAGGATTAGAATTAGAAAACTGCAGTGTTGTCAGCTCAGAAAATAACAAATTGGGGGTTAAAAACTGCCACTGGCTCACTGATGTCACTCACTACCACAGAACCTATATACTCTACGAGCTACGAGCTCACTACCCAGTGCTCACAACATTGAGGTAGGAAAAGCTTTGGAGATGGCACATTCTACTGGATAGTTAAAGAAATATCTATCATTTTGACACACGTCATAAAGCGTTTTGCTTCTTTTTAACTAATCAAGAGTTGCTTAGAAAAGAGATCTTTATGTCTGTCAATGACTAAATTTGGTAAAACTTTTATGTGACATCAAAGTCACGTCTATGCGTAACCAGTCTGATCATCTTATGTTGAATAATACCAAATTGCAGCTTTTAGTGCCAAGAGGCTCTGAGTTAAACCACAGACAGACCGACGGACCTGGTGAAACTAAGGATTCCTTGTTTCACTACAGAACCCTAAAAAACAAGAGGTGGCATTGGTTCCGGTTTTGGCAGGTGTTACCAGCTCTTTGACTGTCTTTGACAGTTGTCTTCTTGTCAAACTGAGTGATTTTTTTGACGTAGGTTGGTATTGGTACTCTGTGGTCTCTTGTCTTGAGAGTGAAGTGTTTATACTTTTTTATTTTAGCCAAGGTGGCTGAGTATTGTTTTAAATATTATTGGAACTATAAAGCTACAGTAGCTAAACACTCCTCTTTGTTTATATGTATCAATCCATGTCGTATAAACTTTCGTTTCAGCTGTGATAGGCATCATCAAACTTCCGTTTAGTTGTGAATATTGTATCAACAACAATTTGCAAAGTAAGTTGATTTATAAAAGTCATCGCAGTGGTCTTCATAATTAGGTGATTTGAACTCCAACTGTATTTATATTTCCAGAATGCACCTCGGAGTTAATATATCAAATGCTTTGCAACAATTGGAAAGTGTAAAAGCAGCTGTAGATCAAAGTGATGATCCCAAGTTAAAGGTAAGATGTTCAACAATTACATTTCAACACTTAACTTCCTTACAGAATTATAAGTTTAGGATAACGAAGTATAGTTTTGTTGAATTTAATGTTCCATAGCTTATTTACAATATGTTGAACTATGGTTGTTATTTGTGTCCAAGGGTATGATGGATGACAATTAATGTTAAGTCTTTGCTTGTGAGATTTAATTTGTTTCCTTGATCAGGTGCAAATTGTCTAATCAATTTGTTATGTTATTTTATTACTTACTTATCTAAATTAGTTTTTACAAAATGTAAAGGGTTATTTATGGTATACTGGTACCAGTGGCGGGGCAAGATCTAAGGGTACATTTCCTGATCCGTGGGCGAGGTACATTTCGCGAGGCCCGCTCTGGTGGCGCAAGAAGAAGAAATTAAAAATATTAAAAACAGTTGAGACTGGTATAGGTAGAGATATAGGAGAGGCAGTTCAAAAATATTGCGGGTCTGTGAACACCACTTTTCGATTCAGGGATCCGTTTGCGCTTTAATTAGTAAGTACAAATTTTTGTTAAAGTCAAGTGTTCCCCCCCTGCTAGCTAAATTGTTGTTGTTGGATATGTAAAAGAATTCATGCCAGTAGTTTAGAACGAAGTTAAAAGGAAAATTATCACAGCTTAGGCTTTACAAGTTAACGAGTAATAGTCAACCAACTTACATTTGCTGTTCGAATGTATAGGAGGACATGTTTTTCAATTACAATTTTAAGTTTGTTCTTGGGATAAATTCATCCCTACTATGGAACCCTTTATTGTGCGTGGTCCAATACGCACTTGGCTAAATATTTATCATTTTTAAACAATGAACCATACTACATAATAATATCACACACATACGTATGGCGCGCAACACTGCGAGCGATACTTTGATTGGCGTTGTAGCCATTGTGAACCATGAAAGTAACATAAACAAACAGAATGAGTAATCCTCATCTCTGGCCGTCGGAGATTCCCCGCGATAGCAACGCAACACCAACAATTATTGTTAGACTGTATAAAAACATGGTATGTCAATATAATTAACAGTAAAATTAAAAGAGTTTTTATTTTTGTCGCCTTCACGGCTTTAAGTAATGCATAAACCTTCGAGGTGCGAGGCCCCTCGGACTGCGAGGTCTTAGGCGGTGGCCCACGTCGCCCACGCCTTACACTGCCTCTGTAGAGGGTACCATAAATTTGTAAAAAAGGAAATAATCCCGAAATTACATTGTAAAATGAGCCCTTTTCCTTAAATAAAACATTATAGTTTCATAGACTCTTAAATTTATTTTATTTTTATCTACACTAATATTGTAAAGAGAAAAGGTTTGTATTTTTGTAATGATTAAACTCAAAAACTACTAGACCTATTTTAAGAGTCTTTTCACCAGTAGAATTTTATATTATCACTGAGTAACGTAGGCCATAATTTAGAAAGAAATCACGCGGGCGAAGTCGCTGGCGGCAGCCAGTTTGTGATACAATCTTAACTTTTAAATAACTATACAGGCAGCAACTAATGATGACTTGAATATGCTGATCAACTTGCTGGAGAGCCCTATACTTAAAAGTATAGCAACACTGCATGATTCAGTGGGAATGCTTGCAACTCAAGTTGCACATCATCCCTCTATCATTCCTGGGGACTTTGACATCACTCCAGCAGGTAACACTTTTAAATATTATATATTTAGTTATATTCACAGACTCAGGGTCTGTTACACACCAAACAAAAACTGGCCATCCTCTCGTTTCCGTTAATCAATGATAAAACAGGGTATTTGGATGTGTAGACAATGCGTTTGGGTAAAGTCGACATGTGCATTAATAGTCGTTAAGATAACGGCTTTTAAAACAGAAGCTTTAAGCACGACAATTAGACGAGATTTATTATACTTACAGTAATGGCAGAAGGAGATAATTGCAATACACAGTAAATTTTCTCTTTTCCGTGGTTAGTGGCGCCCTAGATCCATTAGCTTCAGGCTGATCACGTAGGAAGCTATACCCATGCAAATGTGCACAGAATAAGTTCCTATACGCAAATCGATTGATGTTTCTTTATCTGAGCATGCTCAAGAAGCATGATAAAGAAGCATTCTTCTCCTTACATAAAAACTGTTTGAAAGTTGGTTTGATCATGTTTCTTGTAGCATAATGTTTTATTTTTATTTTAGGAGACCTTGCCCTTCAAGCAAGAAACTTATATGGGAGTAATGAGGGGGAAGAAGAGCAGCGTGTACCCCAGGTGTCACCACCACATAGCCTGGAGTTTGGCTCTGGCTCTGACAATGAGCGCATACTGGGGCTTGACAGTGGATCTGTGGACTCCAATATGTCCCCAAAACAGGTATGTCCAATGTAGTTGAACCTATTTAATCCAAGAATAAACTTTGGATTTTAACTATACCTATCTGATTCTATAAAAATAAACAAGGTATGGCTATACATAAGAGAATGGCTGATTAAGGTACCATTCCGTACTCGACTGCAGGCAGCAACTGCACGTGACGTGTCGCGGCGTCATGTTGCGGCGTCATGTCGCGGCGTCATGGCGCGGCGTCATGGCGCGGCGTCATTTCGCTGCAGTCATGATTTCGAACCCGACCGCAGGCGGCAGGAGCCCGTGTTCCAGTCGGTAGATAGAAGATAGAAAAACGTGTTATCGCTCGAGAGTTGGCGGCACTACTCGTCTGCGGTCGGGCTGCACGTGTCGCCTGTCACTCGCCCGTAGCTGCCAACGTCGTGTCGCTAGGAACGGAAGGTATTTCATAGAAACCAGTCGTGTGGCGGCGACACGTCCCCTGCCGTTACCTCCTGGGGTCGTGTACGGAATGGTACTTTAATAGTCATACTTTATTTCCTATTAATGGGTAATTTCTGTTTTTCAGAATCGTGGCTTACTAGACTTGTCAAGGGCTGATGAAACCCTTGGGTCTTTGTCCCACAGTATAGTAGGCAGTGACTGGGCGCAAGTTGAAATCATCAATTTGGTAAATGATGGCACAGGACTAGGATTTGGTAAATCTCTTTTGAATATGGTTATTTTGAAAGTGTTTTGTTTTTCCTTGTACTGAATAACCTACTTTGATTCAAATCCTAAGGTTAATCTGCTTTTTACACTTTTCCCTATTGGCGATCTTCAAAAACCTTAATAAAATGCATTGCATTGCCATGCGCCGCCGTCAAGGTCTTTCAATACAACAATGAACAAAAGCGGAAGCGGAAAAAGCGACAAAATATAATTAACTTGAGCTGTGTGAACTTTTAGGTATAATCGGCGCAAGAACAAGTGGCGTTATCGTCAAGACAATTCTGGCGGGGGGTGTCGCTGACAGAGACGGTCGTCTGAAATCTGGAGATCATATCTTGCAAATTGGAGATGTAAGTGGGCACAGCTACTTAGTATTTTGACTTATGTAGATAAAAACATTTGTAATTTTTGAGATGGATAACCTTAAGAGGTTTTTATGCAATAGAATGGCTCCATCATACTACTTTTCTGGTGCCAAAATAAATGGCTACGTACTTTTTGGAACGAAGTTCTTTAACGCGGTTAATACTTGCGACTCTTCTTCTAATTCAAAGAGAAAGAAAGAGAGACAGGGAGAACGCCCGCAAAAAAAAAACAAAAGAAAAGAGCAAAATTATTACAGTGTCGTGGGATAAAATTGAACACATCGGCTCGAGTACACTGCATGTCGGAGAGAGAGAAAGAAAAAGTCTGAATTTGGTCGAAATGAAAATCCAAGATGGCGGCAATTTTTTTTGTTTTTGTATTAAATCATACGTGAGAAGGATTATCGTACCCGACGGGGGTCCCCCGACCGCACAAGTTTTTTTTCAATTTTGGTGTGATGAAGTTATTGAGGGCGGCCTTGGTAGTTTTTTTTTAGTACAAGCTTTTGTCTTGATGGAATTCTCATCGGCACAAATGACGAATTTCCGTACAAACTTTCATGAATGATGAATTAAAAAAAGAAATCCATAGTACTCACTTTCGTTATCTATGGAAGTTTGGTGCAAAATTGAATGCTTCTAGGCCCTGCGGTTTGGGCTATGCGTTGTCCGTCAGTAAATGAATGTATGAATTTAAGATTTTTATTAAGTAGCTGAGTCCCCCCGCAGGCGCACCTGATGGAGATGGGCTCGGAGCAGGTGGCGGGCGTGCTGCGCGCGTCGGGCTCGCGCGTGCGCCTCGTGGTGGCGCGCGCCGCCGACCCCGCCGCGCCCGCCGCGCACCACGCGCATCCCGCGCCGCTCGTGCCCGCCAGGTATGTGGACGCAGATGCCTGAGGAAGTGGACGACTCTCAAGATGTTGATTAAAAAAAAATAACAAATGCAAAAACCGGCTAAGTGCATGTCGGACTACGCACAATGGAGGGTTCCGTAGTTAGGATGAATTTATCCCAAGAACAAACTTAACATTGTAGTTGACAAACACGTGATCAGATACATTCCAACTGCAAATGTAACTTTGTACGCACAATATTGAGTTTTACCATGTTATTTTAAGACCATAGACTTCTTATAGATTTTCGTGTAATCTATGAATAAAGAACCATTCTCAGTATTTTTTTCAAAATTTTAGGCTTGGTAGTTTCGGAGATAAGGGGGGAGGGAATAGTCAATTTTCATCAATATTTTTAAATATCTTTTAAAGCCTCCACTTAAAAATTACGAAAAATCAATATTTGAGATATTCGCAATAAGCCCTTTCATTTGATATGGCACAGTACAGTTCGCATAATTTTTTTCGTTTTCTTATTTGCCCCCAAAAGTACCCCCCATTCACAAAAGTCATTTAATTACGTTACACGTCCGTGTTTGGGTCACAGAAATACATATGTGTACCAAATTTCAACTTTATGGGTCCATTCGATTCGGAGCAAATTGGCTGTGATAGACGGACAAACACACACACACCCAGCCAGCCAGTCAGACACACGAGTGATCCTATAAGGGTTCCGTTTTTACCTTTTGAGGTATGGATCCTTAAAAAGTGAAAAGTTTTGACAACAACGGTGTGTGCCTCACGACTGTGCCAAAATAGTAGTATATGAAACTGTTGCGTAATGAGGGGTGTTAAAATACCGAGTGTTTTAATACCTAGTTATATGCAGTTTTATACACTACTTTATCTTCTGTCATACATTGGGATTGAACCTACTAAATAAAAGATCAAGAATAAAAATTCCCACAAATTCCCATCACAGTACAACTTCGCGTATGACTGGCGCCTGCACCCAGCACATCACCGCGCATGCGCTAGAGCGGTGCTGCTGTTCCCCTTAAAGTTCCATTACAAAATTTGATGGAAACTCCTTGGTGATATTAACTTCTTGGATTAGCCCTGTATCGTAATAGAAAAAAAAATGTTTATAATATGATTCTATTTTTAAATTTTGGTATTGTGCCTATAAAGTATGTCGATATAAACTCGTTTTGAAGTTTATAATTCAAATATTACAATATGAGGTAGATAAAGGTCCATTTCAGCATGCCAGACAGATGTTGCTTGACCCTGGTTTTTTTAATGAACCTTTAGGGTAGGGACAAGTGAGGGATTGCTAACAAACAGTTACAGATGATAGATTGTAGGATACACTATAAATAATAATATGTGAAACAGCATTCAGTTACCGATTCAATTTTAATGCCATTTACTCACACCTACTAACAGCTTACCAACGAAAACTCGCACGCGATTGGTCGTGTCAAGGTTCTGATGAGTCGAGAAGAATGAACACTTGCTACAGAATTCATAGGGTACACATACTGCTTTATTACATTATAAATCGAACAAATATTTTGTATTCGTAGACTCCTGTCGGATCCGGAGGCTCTGGACCGCTACCTACTAGACGCAGGCTTCGAACAAGTGTTCCACACGCAGCCCACACCCGTGCCACACAACTCCAACGCCTCCAGATTTGTATTCGACCGATCTATCACACCACCACCAGACGCAGGTAACTTTTATAATATGTAATAATAATAATTTGTAAGAAGCATAAACAAATAGCTCGTGAGGAGTTCGTGGCTAAGTAGTAACAGCCGCACGGGTCGATCCAACAGGTTAAGCTACGCTTGCCGGGGTTGGTCCGTGGATGGGTGACCATCTTTACATACCGAGACTCCTCCGTGCCTCGGAAGCACGCTAAGCCGTTGGTCCCGGTTGTCATTCGTGGATCTTTGACAGTCGTTAGTTACGGGTCGTCAGAAGCCCGAAAGTCTGACAACTAGTCTTACCTAGGTGTATCGTATTACCCAGTTACTGGGTTGTGGAGGTCAGATAGGCAGTCGCTCCATGTAAAATACTGGTATTCAGTAACCGGTTAGACTCGAAGCCGACCCCAACATACTTGGGAAAAGGCTAGGCAGATTAATTGATAAAGAAATAGCCATACAACATTAAAAGTGAACTTAGTCATTTTATTTGAATATTTATAACTAATCAACAGATGCAGAGTCACCTGAGGTGGATAGATTCACAGTGCAGCTCAAGAAGGACGAAAATGGTCTAGGAATCACCATTGCAGGTAATTCATCAATAATTTATAATTTACAATCTGAATAGGCCGCGATCAAATTATAACCATACTTTTCATTATATGTATATCTGTTCTGTACTCTTCCTTTTCTAAAGTAGTAGGTTTTTTGGTCTCTCCAAATAAGCACTTATGATTCGTTTTCCCTTCCTTTCAAAAGGGCTCAACATGCGCACATTCATACTAAAATTATTAGGTACTATCGACCAGCCCCTACTTCGCACGGCTTTTACGACGTATCTAAACATCGACATCTCTTTATTATATTATAGACATAAACCTTCCGGAATAAATTCTCTAAATGACAGTGAAAACCGCATCAAAATCCGTTGCGTAGTTTAGAAGAACAAAGCCGTCACACAGACACACGAAAAGCGTCTTTAATCGATATCTATACAAATAAATAAAATTGAAGTGTCAATTTTTTTTTTTTTACTAAATGTATAATAATGTGAAAGTATATACGGTACTTATAACAAAAAAACAATATTTAAAAATTTTGTCTGTCTGTCTGTTTCGGCTAATCTGCGAAACGGCTCGACCGATTTTGATAAGAGAAAAATAATTACCATGCGGGCGAATCCGCGGGTAGCTGCTATTTATAATACCTGGTATGTATAAATCCATATTGTTTCTTTTATACAGGTTACGTATGTGAAAAAGAGGAGCTATCCGGTATATTTGTGAAGTCGGTGACGCCGGGCAGTGCGGCGGCGGTGAGCGGTAAGGTTCGCGTCAACGACCGCATCGTCGCCGTCGACGGCGTGTCGCTCGCCGGCAAGTCCAACCAACGAGCCGTGGACGCGCTCAAGCAGAGCGGGAACATTGTTACACTTGAGTTGGAGAGGTAAATGTTATTGTAGTTGAAAATCTCGTCTTTAAACCAACCGAATACGGCCAGTATGTAGTGTTGCGAAAATGGGCAACAAGAGGCGCTTCACGAACCGAAAACCTTCCAACGTAATTTGGAAAGGTACACGTGGGATCGTAAGGTTTAACAGTGATCCGACTAAAACAGTTAATGGACTCATATTTAAGGAAATTAAGTCTTCATTTTTCCAGTGAGAGAAAGAAGGCCGATTAACGCTTATCGAATGGCGACATTTGGAGTGCCCTAATAACTAACTCCTGGCTACTATTTGGAAGATAGTGTGCACTACGCTCTGGTCACACAATTTCAAAGTATTCGTTTTCATCACACATAAGGATTTTCTTACCAGATACCTCCGCGGGCCGAAGTTTGAACAGCTGCAGCAGGCGATCGCGGCGGGCGAGTCGTGCGCCACGGCCGCGCCGCCACACAACCCCTTCCTGCACATGCACCGCCCCGACGCGCTCGCCGAGCCCGACCAAGACATACCCATGGCGCAGCTGCATAACTCGTGAGTATTCAACATGATCCGAACTTTAAGAGAGTGCATTCTGAATGTTGGCAACATCGCTAATAACCAATCTACTTAACTGACCGACAACGCTCAACCTAAACCGCTGCGTCAGGGGTCTAGAAGCATGAAATTTTGCATAAGGGTTCCTTTATAAGAAAAGGTGAATAAAAAGGAACGGTTTTTGAAAATTCGTCCCCTAAGGGGGCCTATTTAAACTGTTGAGGATAAAAGTTTATATGAAAGTTCTCCATTTTCGCTGCTGGGACAGCTATCGGGCGCACGGCTTATTAGTAATAAGTGTTAAAAGTTTGCTTTTATCTTTAAGTACTTATATGTATTTGTTCTTACAGCATAACAGTAGAAGCCCCTGTAGAAGAGGCAGTGAGCGCCTCCCCTCCCCCCGCGCCCGTCGTGACGCGCGCGCAGCCGGCGTTCGAGATGCCGCGCTCCAACGAACAGAAGGACGCCATCAAGAGAAAATGGCAGGCTATACTCGGTGAACAAACACTTTTATTCTTTAACAGATCAGTTAACAATAATACCAACCTATTATTGTCTCACTGTAGGGCAAATCCTCTTCTCACACAGAGAAGACACGAGCAATGATATTATCTATAAAGCTTCGGTTTCCTTACGATGTTTTCCTTCAAATTTAAATTTGTTCATCATGGGTATCGTTTTCATAGTTTTCGAGGGTGCTAAAGTCGTTAGTGAGGTCAATATGTAAATCTAACAAAATAATGCGAAAATTTTGTTTTTGTTTTAAATCATGCGTGAGAAAAAACTTTGTTCCTAACGAGGGTCTTCCGACCCCAAACGTTTTTATAAGTACTTTTTATTTGGAAGTTGGAAATAATTGAATCATTGCAAATCTAAAAAAAATACTACAAACAAATTAGACATAAATTGAAATGATTCAATATCCTGGATACTCGAAAAAATACAGACTGAACTATTTATGTAATTTACTCGCTATCTGATGGGACAAAAAAAAATATACAGCTCCCAAGCTGCTTCAAAACTTTTGAAGGGAAACAACTTGGAGGCAACATACATACTCTCCGAGTTCCGTGGTAGTATATCTGACGTCTTCTGTTTCTCTCGACAGGCGACGAAGTAGAGATCGTAGTAGGCGTGGTAGTCCGCGGTGGTGGAGGCCTGGGCATCTCACTGGAAGGCACCGTCGACGTGGAGGGCGGAAGGGAAGTGCGCCCACACCACTACGTGCGCTCTGTGCTGCCCGAGGGACCCGTGGGCCGCGCGGGCGTGCACCGACCTGGAGATGAACTGTTAGGTAAGAACACACCCTTGAAAATTATTGTAGCCAGCTTGGAATCATTCTAGAAAGCTGGATGTAAAAGACATGCTAAGGGGCTTAGACAAGTGCAATCAAAGAGCAGCTATGTGACAAGTGTAGCCGTTAGTCACCAAGACAACGGATGTGGGACTAGTCGAGTGGAACTTAAATGCCAGACCAAATGTGCATCGTTCAGCTGGATGTAAACTTATGTCGTCCTAGTAAGCCGAAGAGTTGAAGTGAAAAGAGTAAATTAAATTAAATGTCCAAGAATATTATTAGACAAGTCATTAAAGAGAAGTCCAAAATTGAGCCTTGACTTAAGTTCAAGTTTTACATTACTTAACTATCCAAGAACTAAGGCAGTACTTTGTCCTCCATAGAGGTGAACGGTCACCGTCTCCTGGGCATGAACCACCTGGAGGTGGTGTCGATCCTGAAGGAGCTGTCGAGCGAGGTGTGCATGGTGTGCGCGCGCCCGCGCCCCGCGCCGCCCATAGACCTCGCGCCGCCCGCTGCCACGCTCGTCAAGGTATTGTAATAGTTAATTGACTCAGGTGTGACTTTGCGGAAATCCATTATAAAATACAATAGACGACGTATATTTAGTATTCTAATCCGCTTAAATGTTCTTAAATAGTCATAAAGAACCCTTGTAAGATAGCGACACGTGTTCCACCTCTCAATGAGGTATCCTCAGGATGACGATTGACTTGTTGCGAACCCGGACATTAGTAATGGCAATTATTGCTATTTTTCGTTAATTTAATTAGCATGCTAAATTCCACAGCTTAGCATGCTAAGTGCTATTGCTATGCTAATATGAAATTTCATGAAATATAAGAAGAGAAACAGCGAATAAATTAAATTGCGAAATCGTGAATGCTATGCAAACTATGAAAATTATGAAAATGATGAAAGATTATTTTCACTCTAGTCAAACGACAAAGACCAACAATTTTATTTTAATAAACAGTTCACCTAACGCAAGCAAAATACGACTCTAAATGCAAGCATTACGTAACTTTGAAAAATAAACGATTGCATACAGATACTTTCTTCCCATTCATTTGTTCGTATTTCGCTCGAGTCATGTTCGGCGGCAGTCGGAAGCCGATCGTCGCCCGACAGGACCCGAACGTGGAATAGCAAAGCAAACCTGCCTGCTAATCTTGCTTTGCTAAATAGTCAATGCGTGCGAATCTATGAAAGAAATATGACGGCCGTACGATGCTTCGCGCGTCGCTGCTGCGTTTCGCGCAATGTTTGTGAATTTTAGCATTCACGAAATTTCGCAACTTCAATTAATTGAATTATTGCTAATCATGAAATCGCATGCTAATTAATATGCTAATGCTAATTATTCCATTACTACCGGACATGAATCTGAATGAAAATAAAGACAGTTCGAATCTCTGGGGAGTGGGTAGGGTTTATGTGTATAATACGTTTTTATTTAACTTAGCTATAGCACAGAAATCTCGAAGTTTTGACAGGTTGCCACAGCAGTAAATAGCATCCGAGTAATGCAGGGCCGACCAACCTTGTAATACCAGGGTCTTTAATTAGCTGGGCAATGTTCAAAGACTTGTTGGAATCGGTATCAAATCATGATAAAACAAAAGTAAAATCTAAACCAATGCGGGTGCGAGCTTCCGGGCCGATCGATCTACGAAGTTAAGCCTACACGGCTTTGATACGGCTGAGCTACGATTATAATTACAAAATATCATTCATCAATGTGAATGACTAAATTCTTTTAAGTTATATAATAATATTTACGTAAAGTAAAAAGTATCTAATCATGATCAATTGTGGAAAATCACCTGTTTGGTGATAATTAAATTCGCAAAACGAGTACTTTGACATTGAATGAAAGATACCATGCGAAAAAAGTGATTAAAGTCCTGATAAATTTTAATCTTTATGTATGTACATAATTATTTATCTAGTGTATTCTTTAGTTACAAATTCGTCACATTTCAATCATATTGTTATCATACCATTTGTCTAAATAGAGCCTTTACGAATGTCAATACAAATGTCCGTCCAGCGTACATGACAGTGAGCTGTGCTACCAACTTAGCACACTGGCGTATCCAACACGGCATGACAATTTCCGAAGGCATGTATTTAATCGAACCTCAAAGAATTCCCATATTGCTTTCCTAATAATATTAATGAACACTCATATGTATAATGAATGCGCCTTTTTTTGTGAACTTCAAATAATCTTTATTTTGATGTCCTAAAAATACAAAATACCCCTGCCCTGCGACCAACTTAGATGTATTGGCGTGATTGGTCACAGTTCTAAACGAATCCGTTTGGTCGTGAGAAAAGGCCAGAAAGTTTTTAGAGGTTAAAAACTTATTGAACTTCTAATAACTTCAATAAGTTTTTAACCTCTAAAAACTTTCTTCTTTAAAAGTGCACTACGTGTTAAGAGAGTCAATTAATATTCCTATTTCCTAATAGCTCCTGCCGACATGGCAGAATACAATTTCCACATATACTTTGCACCTATGTTACTTCTCACGAAGGCGCGGCAATCATTCCAATTTACCCCTTGAAACAATACCATAAGAGTCTAATGAGGCACGCTTGTGAATTGCATCTTTAACCACACTTTTTTTCTCGTGATGATAACTTAATTTTCAAACAAACGTGTCGTAGGCGAAGTCGGATGGAAGCCTGGCCGGTGCAGGCGCAGAGGAGGGCGGGTCTCTATCTGCGGGCGGCAAAGTACGTTCGCGCAGTCTAGAGCCGCTAACAGGCCTCGCTATGTGGTCGTCTGAACCACAGATTATTGGTAAGTTGTATGAATCTTAAATAAAGTCTACAGTGCTACAAGGATTTTTTGGCGTTTGAATGACATTAACAGGGGGCGTTGTTGGTAAACATTTGTGAAAATGTATTGAAAAAAAAGATGGCGGCGTTAGTACCGCCTTTGGCCACGCGCCAAAAGAAGATTTGTTGGCGCTTGAATGACATTAGCAGGGGCGTTATTGGTCAACATTTGTGAAAATGTATTGAAAAACAAGATGGCGGCGTTAGTACCGCCTTTGGCCACGCGCCAAAAGAAGATTTGTTGGCGCTTGAATGACATTAGCAGGGGCGTTGTTGGTAAACATTTGTGAAAATGTATTGAAAAACAAGATGGCGGCGTTAGTACCGCCTTTGGCCACGAGCCAAAAGATCCTTATACAACTATATATGTAAAGCACACGGGAGATTCTGCTAATCAAATTATCTAGTGAACAGAGAAACGTTTCTTTAAAGCAGACAAAAATCGTCAAAGTTAAATCTCCAGAGTTATGATTGCTAGTCTGTTGTTACAGTTCGCTTCTTTTGATGCAGTTTGCACATCATGTTACGTCCAAAAATGCCTTACTTTTAGATACACTTTTGATCTACTCTCGGTATTTAAACAACACAATATAATTTATTTATTTATTGTATTTATTAAACCGTGTTTAGAACGAAAGATCGATCCACCAAAAACATGCCTAGTTCTCTTCTTCTTTAATCGGTCTCTCATTACTGAGGATCGTGGTCACTGGACCCCTTTAAGCGGACAATCTGACGCCATCGACTCCAGTCCAAAGTTGCTATCACCTTTTGCTGAAAGCTGCTTGAAGACGTAGCTTCTTTACCTTAGACCAGTTTTTTAAGGCTGCTATTTCCGCTTCGCATTATGTGGCCGAAATAAAACAAAATATGCTGTAGGCAAACTGTAGACGATCTTAGTCTTGATATCGAGTTGGGACAGGACAGACACATTTGTGCGTTTGGCTGTCCATGGAATTCAGAGCATCCGCCTCCAGCACCACATTTCGATTTCGATTATCGATGTCTCGACTCCATAGAGGAAAATCGAGAAACTAGTGCTCCGACATGCCTAGTTATTCAACGCAATAAACGTTTGATTTGTATACTACAGAATTAGTAAAAGGCGAGCGAGGCCTCGGTTTCTCGATCTTGGACTACCAGG
This sequence comes from Agrochola circellaris, assembly GCA_914767755.1. NCBI lineage: Eukaryota > Metazoa > Arthropoda > Insecta > Lepidoptera > Noctuidae > Agrochola > Agrochola circellaris. Next base: position 10,275,867 of record OU611841.1, on the reverse strand, counting down.
ACCCGCTGCGTCCGTCGCACACGCTGGTGGTGATCCGCTCGCTGGTGCCGGGCGGCGTGGCGCAGCAAGATGGCCGCCTCATACCCGGCGACCGGCTGTTGTTTGTCAATGATCAGGTTAGTGAGAAACGTTTACTGAACTAAATTCCATCACAAAATTCTGGAATTACATGTACCGTGGAATAATCCATAGTAATATTATAAATGCTAAAGTAACTCTGTCTGTCTGTTACCTTTCATACATTAACGGCTGAACGGATTTGTATTAAATTTGGCAGACAGATATACCAAGACCTCGGTTAGGAGATTCCGGATAGTACGTTCCCGTGTGATAATATCCGACCTCCACGTGGCCGAAGCCGCGGGCAAAAGCTAGTAGTTATTAAATTCCAGCACTTAGGGAACTTTGACATAGTCAGGAGTTTTGAGCTACTCGCAGAAATGAGAGCACTTTCCGCTTTAATCGGTTAAAATTAAAGCTCTGGTAACAAAATCCTGTTGCATTTCGTATTCATAATAGGCTTTTTTTTCTGTGTGTATTTCATGTTAATTATAATGTGAGTCTTATTTCATGATCATTCTCCTACCCTTATTCAATTTCTTATTCAATTCCATCTTCTCCTTCTTCTTCTTCCATACTCCTCTGTTAGTCGTCATCACAGTAGTCACCCCCTTTCTAGCTATATTATCTTCCACACAGTTCATCCATCATTTCTTTGGTCTTCCTCCGCTCTTATAGCCATCCACATTCATACTCAAAACTTTCCACGCGAAATTTTCTTTTTCATTCCTCATTCCTCCACAATGTCGTCACACAATGGCGTCTTATTTGTGCTGAATAAACAAATTTTCTTTCTTTCTAGAACCTGGAAGACGCGAGCCTAGAACAAGCAGTAGCAGCTCTAAAAGGCGCACCTCGCGGTGTAGTACGCATCGGTGTGGCCAAGCCACTGCCGCTCGCTGACGCGCCGCCGCCGCTCCCGAACACCGCGCCTCCTAGCCAGCCTTAGACATACACGTAATATGAGGAAGCGCAGAAGTCATCCCGAAGGCGGTAAGTAACTTTCATATAAAAAGAGTGCTACAAGGATCTTTTGGCGCCTGAGTGACACTAACAAGGGGGCGCTGTTGGTAAACATTCATACAATTGTGTCACAGGAATTGTATTGACAAAACAAGATGGCGACGTTAGTTCCGATTTTGGCCACGCGCCAAAATAACCTTGTAGCGTTGTAAGTAGTTACAGTTGTAAGGTCCTGAAGAATTACAAAGATTTGTTCATTTGCTAGTGTATACTGATATAGTGTAGGCTGCATTATCAATACAGCATTCAAGCTGCATGTTTTGTCCCAGCGCCTCTGACGTGTGCGTGATATTACCGGTCTTTATGGGGTTGAACTTCTGCGCATTTTTGTTTTTTTTATGCCCAAGGTATTGCTCATTAAAAACCTGTATTCATCTAGACTTCGGTAGGGAGAGATTTAACCGTATAGCTATTTTATTTTTTAAGTAAACGTTACTATTATACTCGGGCAGACAACACGATGCTGCAGAGCATCATAATCATAAAACAAATGGTAGAAGCATGCGCCGGGCAGGTATCAATGATTACTTCAAAGACTTGATTTGAATGTCGATTTTTGCGTGGCCACGAAGCCAATACGTGGAAAGGAGAGCTATATGCGCTATCTCGCTCTCACTTTTGTATCGCGTGTAGTGAGTATTTTGTTTTTAAGTGTTATCGAAATCATTTTTTATTGAATATAACAAAACTAAAAGCCTAGTTATCTCTAGAACAAACCGTCTGCATCTCTCCCTAACGATAAGATTAATAGTAGTGGTAGTGTTATATTTTACAGCGATATATTATTAAGTTTTACTCTTGACGTGCTAAAATTCATCTTCGTGACTAGTAAGTATTCTTTTAAGAATATAAAAAATATTGATGATAAACAAAGTTTTAAAAGGTAACGATTTTATTAGTTAAGAAAAAATTAAAATGGAGTCATCTATTAATGTATTAGTATAATCATTAATCACGTTTCTTTATTCGAAATCTTCTGACCGTGGTCATCCTACCGATTTTCATACACCAGAGTGAGGCTAAGCGTATGCTGAGACGCTGGTGACGTAGCACAGCACAGTACAGATTTTGCAGGGTAGGGCAGGCGAGGCAGACATAGGCCGCGAGCGCATGCTGCGACGCAGGTACACACACACATTCGCGTCCTAGCGAGTACAAACAATAGACGGCTGTGCTGCGTTACCTGCGTCTCAGCATAAAAACAAGTGAAGACTTGCACGCGTCGCGCAGAAATCTATGCCGGCTCTACAACGAGACGCAGAGCAGAACAGACACATGTCTGCGTCGCACGTGCCAACGCCGCAGCGTACGCAGCTGTCAGTACGTTCATGCATTACAAAAACTGCTCTGCCCTGCGCTGCGTGGACCCGCGTCACCTGCTTCTCAGCATACGCTGACCCTGAATGTATGCCATTCAAAAAAATAAAATAAGAGATATTTTTTTTCGTTCATTGATTTTTCTGTAATGCTAGTCCCGTCCCATTGAAATTTATATTGCGGTCAAAAGGTTTTAATTTTGTTCAGCATTCCATTACGGTAAAAATCATGACTATAATGTAATTGTGACAATATTTCTATGATAATGAACATGTACTTAACGTTACGGTGTGTTTCCTTTATTGAGTGAGCAGAAGAATTTAGGTTTTAGCTAAGGGTAACATTGGCATCTCGATGCGACGTCACACGACGTATGTCGTTTTCGCACTGCGAAAGAAACTTCGTGCTTAAACGTTTCAGTTCAAACAACCTTAAAACTTATGTCTTACAAAATAAGTTTAATATTAGATTGTTCTTCATAGTACGCGTCTTGTTTCGTTGCGTCGCGCTGCTAATGTGCTGTAATGCTAAATACTCGCAGCTCGCTTTTATCTCAAACAAAACAGCTTGCAAATAGACGTTTTTGTACTTAATTATTACTATTTAGTAACCTTAATAATCTTGTATTCCCTACAAGAAATACTCGTAAATTGTGATTCAAATTATTTATTTATAGGACACATATCAAAACAATTAGATAAAATGAATCTAAACATTCTGTGATGCATTCCGAAATATTTTATGGTCCTATGTACTTAACTGTCCAAACAAAAGGCTTTTGTCAATTTCTTAAGAAAGAAATATAGGAAAATGTTATCAAATCGACAATTATTATAGATTATAAATGTATTGAATTTAAGAAAATTTATTGATAGTATTATAATGTAACTTTATCGTTTCAAAGTATTACAGAATATTTACCTGAATTATTTGTATTTAATCGTTCTTGTTAACTTGTTATTTCCTTTACACATTTATTGTCCATTCCAATTTGATTGAAATATATGTACTTAATTTAGGAATAAAATAAAACTTAATTATAGATTTTGTGTTTTATTAAAACCACCGTTAGATTTTATAAATATATTTTTTGTAACAAAAATATAACCTATTTACACCTTTGCGTAAAGTACTATCAATCACTTTGATTCCGATGCACTAGCCCCTAGTTGAGCAATAACAAATTAAGTTAACAATAATTATTACGTTGTCCCTCGCCCTAAACACTAAGCTATGTTTTACTCCTTATAAAAGTCTTCTATGATGTCTTTGTACTTTTCGTAGACTACGTTCCTCTTGATTTTCAACGTTGGTCCTGTAAGCAAATAATAAAATTATGAAAAACCAAGAGTGGCTCAAGGTTGTTTCAGCACAACTGGTGCTTGTGAGTCGGTCTTATTTTGTTTGCTAACTTTGGTCTGGGTTGGTTTCAGCATAGAAGCCACAGAAGATTTTTGGTTCTAGCTGTTACACATGTGATAGTCTGGCTGTGTTAGAGGTTTTAGATAACGAAAATACGCACCTAATTCTCCAGAATGTACTGAGAAGTCTGCAGGAAGGATCGTGAATTTCTGGATTTTCTGCGCGTTGGAAATGGCTTGTTTGTTGGCGCGGGTTATACCTGCTTCAATAGCTTTGTGGACCTGAAAGTAAACAGCCATTTATTTGAAACTGCTTCTGTTTAGATACGGAGGTTTTCCTAAAAGATCTCTTATGGAACTGAATTAACCAGTTGTCAGACTTACTGCAGGATCCTTGGTGCTGACAATTTCACTGATCTTGGTAGCCGAGCTTCCGAGGCTAGCCACCCATTTCCTTGTCTCGTTGTCCAGATCGTCGAGCGCTTCACTAGTCTCAGAGTTCACTTTAGCCTGAAACAGAATGGGAAAACTAGTCTTAGATACCTACTGTGGCAAAAATTTATAAGGCGAATTTATTCGATCGGAGTAAGGTGAAACAAAACACAAACAGAGGGTATTCTAAAAAACAGGTAGAATTTAGGTCTGTTGGTCCCCGGCACAGTCGTTTTAGTGTGTATTCATTCTATATGATTATTAAAACCAACGGCGTGTTAGTAAATCGAGGGTTTATGGCAATACCTTATATTTATTTATTTATTTATATATACTTTATTGTACACCACAAAAATACATAACAAGAAATAATAATTAAGCACTACAAAATATACAATGGGCGACCTTATCGCTTTCTGCGATCTCTTCCAGGCAACCTTAGAATGGACAGTGATTTGCCTGGACATAAAAATGGGGCTGTCGTTGGTGCAAATAAATATACTAGAATAGATACACAGATACATATCCTAAATAATAGATACATACATACAAAATATATAAGCAACGAAAATAAATGAAGACTATAGATAATTACAGTTACGACAACATGATCACAACGACAAGTAATGTTCCTTCACGAGTCTCTTAAACACATGTAACGATTGCGCGCGCTTTATTTCAACTGGCAGTGCATTCCACAAACGAGCGGCCTGGACAGTGAAAGATTTGTCGAGGAAAGTTGTGGAATGTATAGGCATTTTAAGCTTCAAGTTATCTGATGACCTTAAAAATTTCGTGTGGGAGTAGCAGAGAAACTGGAAACGTTCCTTGAGATAGAGAGGGTTGGAAGGGGAAAAAAGCACATTATACAACAGGGAAAGAATATGAACATTCCGGCGAAGGCGAATTGGGCTTATATCCTTGCTTTCGTAGAAGAGAGACCAAGTTGCTCTCTATTATGGAATAGTGTTATAATTTAATCACCTTAAGCGTAAGAAGTATAGAGAGGAACTTGCGTCGGTCACCGATGAGCACAGCATGGCCGATGTGCAGTAACTCTGCTAGCACCGCCTGCTCGATCAACACCGGAGCCACGTTCTCACCGCCCGCAGTGATTATCAGCTCCTGAGGAATAAAACAATTATTCAAAAAAAAGAAAGTGACTGGGACTTCAATGAGTAAACCACTCGATAATCTCAATCTGCAGACCTTTATGAGCTAGGAGGGCAGTCAGACCGTATCCCAGGAGAAGTTAATAGAAACGAGTCGCAAGATAACTGCTAATTTGACAAATTAAAGCCCTCTTCCTCTATCCTACTTTCACGTCACACACACCCATGCCCATGTCACACATGATCTTAGATGAGTGCAATCAATATATTGAGTACTAGCTTTTGCCCGCGGCTTTGCCCCGCATGGAGGTCGGAAATTATGCCAAGGAAACGTATCTACTACCGTAACGCGTACGCCAGTAAAGCTCCCAGACGGCGTAATTTTTTCCGACATCTTGAACAATCATCGTCAGATTTCAGGCAAATTACACAAAACCTTAATCTTGATTTAATTGAATGAATATACATCTAAATCTTCCTCATGAATCACTCCGTCTATTGGTGAAAACCGTATGAAAATCGTTCGGTAGTTTTTGAGTTTATCGCGTTCAGACAGATAGACGCGGCGGGGTACTTAGTTTTATAATAAGTAGTGATTGATATATTAGAGCTGCACGCACCCAAACAATAGTAGGTAGCAATGAACGGTGATATAATTCAAAATTAAGTACATACAGAGGATAATAATACTATTGTAATTTACCCTAATGCCGCCTTCATTAATAAGGGTTTTTCAACTCTTTAGGAGGAAAAACTCAATTCAGTAGGTAGTGAACAAAAGGTTTTCCTATAAAATTATATATTATTATGCCCTCAATAAATGCTTAACTTAAACCTGTTCCATAACGAGGGGGTCGATAAACAGTACCTTTATTCTTCCAGTAATATACAGTAGGCCGTTGCTATCGACTCTGCCGATGTCTCCCGAGTGTAACCAGCCCTCGTCGTCAATAGCTTCCTTTGACTTGGCGTCGTCGTTTAGGTAGCCCATGAACACGTGGCGCCCGCGCATCATAATCTCTCCCGGCCCGTTGGGACTGGTTGAACCTCCGAACGTAGTTTCCGTACCATCTAGGAGTGCACCGGCTGAGTCCAGGGAAAATCTGTGGATCGGAAAGGAGAAATGTCATCTTTTTTGTGCTTGTAATTTATTTAAATATAATTTGGGATATTATAGGAGACATTATATTATAATAGCAGGGGGGGGTATTCTATAGTTTCTAGTAGGAAGAATGCGTGTGATTATACATATGAGGTACCTACCTACTTACTAACTATAATTCGGAAGTAATATTATTTGTACATTTGGTTCGGGAAATCGTTTAATAATTTTGTTTAATCTTTATGATTAACTGATATTATTTGCCGTTTGGCGTATTATATGACTCATTTGTTTGAGGAAAATATTTATCGTATGACACAGTTACAGTTAATCATCGTTTTTACAAAAATAACATGGTCACGCCTCTATGATGATCATCAAGAGATACGGAAAGACATGAAAATACTTGATTAAATTTCTTTGGAATCAGTCACATAATTAATCATCCCTATGACGACAGTATTTTTTCCTGCTCAAATAATTTTTTGGCTCTATGTTTTTAATCTTTCATAAACACTTGTTAAATTGGCATTAAACAATCATTCAAAGGTAGCGCGGATGCATAACAATACGGTATACAAAAAGCCACATCACCAAGCCGAAATCTAGTGATGACGGAAAGCACATCTGTGACTCAGCATCCATGGGTCTTTTTATATCCGTTACTAACTTCTGCCCGCAATTTCGTCCTCGTGAAATTTCTTGTTCCCCTGACTCACCCCGTCGGATCACTCGCATCGCATTGCTTGTCCGCGCTATTACTTAGCGTTCTTTCTGATAATTTTTCTTTTTGCTCGGATCCTAAGGGTCATAGCGTGATGTTAAATACCCTATAGCCTTATTCAAGAATTGGTCTATCAAAAATAAAAAGTTTTTTTTATCCGAATGTTAGTTGCAGAGATTAGTGCGTTTAAACAAACAAACAAACAACAAAAACAACTCTTCAGGTTTATTATTAGTATCGATGGGATCGCATTCTTCACAGTTCTATGTTTAAGTAGTACGATGAACTAAGCATAACATGGTTCCTTCCTTCGTTTTTGTTACTACTCACTTGGGGTATATGCTGAGCGTGTGAGCTCCGGAAGCTTCGCTCATGCCGAACGCGTCTACGATGGGCATGTCGAGGGATAAGAAGAATTTCTTGACGTCAGGAGACAGTGGCGCCGCTGCCGTCACGAAAGTCTTGCAGTGGTCCAGTCCCAGGGAATCGTGCACCTTGTTGAACACCAACGACTTCGCACACTTGTAGCCAAACGATGAGCCGTCAACCCTGCAGATTTGAGGAAAATATAGATAGGTTTAATTCCAAAATGGCTGATTTACACGAAGTAAAGTAATTGCATGTGAACGCAATAAGTGGAAGCAATAATAAAAGTTGTAGCATTTAAACAGTGTTATGACGCATTGGTGCAACTTTTAAAATTGATTCGAATTAATGCATTTATCGTGCAACTAAATTGTTTCGTGTAAATGGTGCCTCTGTGTATGAAGTGCATATCAAAAATACGTCGAAACTAAGTCAAACGCTTTTTCTACTTCTGATCATGTTACTATGGATGGGAATTATAGTACAAAATGAAGAAAAAAATAACGTGAGTACGTGTGAAATGTATTGCTGTAAATAAGTTCTGGTACTACTACAAAACTTTACCTAACTGTACGCTCGCATGGAGCTCGTAGGAATTGTTACGAAGTACTTCTTAGGTACCAATGATAAATGGCGGCTTAGGAATTCGAGTCACCTTTGCTGCAGAAAATAAATATGTAAGCTAATTAGCTTTTTGCGTGTATTGTATTCAGGGCTATATTTACTTTAATAAGTAGGTAGGTAGGTGTAATACGAACCATATGTTTATCATTGATTGAAGTACTTTGTTTTGTTCGCAAACAATGCCAAGTGCATTACCTACGTAGGTAATAAAAGTGTTATTCACGGTCGGTCTGTTGGTAAACAATGATTAAACTGAATTGACTTATTGTGTTCTTTAATTAAATTAAATGAATATGCAGTACACATGCAATTTCTTCAAAGTTAACATTTTCCTGAATGAAGTTTACATGCAAAGAGGTTAAATACCTACTCACTTTAGTTTAATAGAACCACGGGTAAAAAAAGTTGCCCTTAGTACTATTGATAGAAGTTGATTTGCCCATGGTACGATTGATAGAACCACCGAAAAGAAAAATAACCTTAGTCCTACCAGTAGAACTACGCGGCCGAACCACGGGCAATAAACTTGCCGAGTGTATTTTAGAATTTTTTCTGAAACCGCAAGTTTATAGGGTAAATACTGTTAATTAATTCTGTTTATGGTCGGTCTTTTATGACAAAACCATCTGCGAAATGATCATATTATCTACTTATAGAATAATTCTAACTATTTACAGACGACTAGGTATAAGAAAAAATTAAATGTGTACACATGCTAATAAAATAAAATACTCAAGCTTATTTCATTCTAGTAATTAGGTGCTAAATACATTGGGATGCATGCTCCAAACGCTACGGGGTTCATTGACCTTACATACCAAAACTTGATCAATTCAGGAATGGTGAAGTCTATTGGCAGACTGTACATGCTGCTCGATAGCGCACTGATTGAAAAACATTGGTATTAATATGGCTATTAAGCCCAGCATCTAATTTTTAAGTGACGTCTCTTGTCATCCTGGATACCAAATGTTACCTAAGATCTATATTTTTCACACCAATTTTTATTCTTACCATTTAGTCAAAACGTTTACCTAAACATTTCCACAGTCCAAAGGTTACGTCCGTATACCTATTTCACGTAGTTTTCCTCATTACCCACTGGTAAAACATGGCGTAATATACCTACCTAATCGTAGTAGATAATACTTATTGTTATCAGTGCAAGGTGACTACACCTAGTTAACTGAAAGTCGCCGAGTCACCTCTTACGTTATATGCGGAAGTCTTTTCGAAGGTCAGTATAGTAAATGTGAAGTCTTGAGGACAAATTCTATACTTAAAGCAAAAATGCTATAGAAACATCTTTTAGCTGGTAGCGAGTTTTTGGGTACAAAGACAGTTTAGCCTGCGTTTACGAAGTATGCAACATCTCATCAACAAGTTGTTCGCACATCGCTCCACAATGCCAATGCACGCACTGTTGCAATCCAGCATTCCAGGCATAGGTATGACGTTTTCGAAGTCAATTCTATATAAGGTATAAGCTATGACTATGTACGTAAGGTTGTCTTACCCATTGATCCTTGCAAGATGGTACTTAAGACCTTTGTCCTTCGCACAGATAGCGATCTGTTTCTTGACGTAGCCGCTGGACGCGCCCACCGCCATGATCTTCTCATACATCTTCTCCCATACACGAGGGACGGCCAAGAACCTGTAGGAACAAATATTTTGTAGGCTGAGCGCAAGAAAAGGGAGGCCTATGCTTACTGCAAACAGCTGTTCCATACATTTTGACCGCGTAGGTATTGCACTTTTCTATAAAATATCAGATTTTTTTTGTAATAACCGACGAAAAATTTCAACTCAGGAGCGTTCAGAATCATGTACTGAATCCATGGTAACAGTTTTCGCGTCGATGTCCCTGACACCCTGTATAACTTCCCGACATCAATCGTCGGGCAGTTGCCCACCAGACACGACACCCGTCTGGTTGGAGGATCCTCCATTTTCTATAGAGGATGAGTGAATTTTACACCCTGTTCCTAATGCCTCTAAGTATATAATGCATAGATATGTGTCTCGGACTTAGCTGTGATTTCACAGATTTCATAATTTTTTAAGGATTTTATAATTTATTGAGGTAAACGTAGAGCAGCGATAGCCAAGTGGTGTGACCGTCAGACTGCCAAGCCACAGGTCTCGAATTCGAACCCAAAGCCCGCATCTCTGAATTTTTTGGATTCATGTGCGTATTGTATAATCATAATTATGAAAACATCGTGAGGAAAACCGGCATGCCAGAGAGATATTTCTCGACGGCATGTGAAACCAAGTCAGAGGCCCATGGGCGGCTTTAAAACTCTGAAACCCAGGTTAGTCACTAACCACACGAAAAGAAGAAGAAGGAGACGTACGCCAATCATTACAGATGTATACTAATCATATCACACGTCTGATAATGATATCAGATAATGATGACCTAGGTTACACTAATTACATCGTGCATGAATGTTTTACACATAGTTACATAACTACATAGTTGCAGGTGTGTCATTTAAAGCAGAAACGTAGGATTAGCTCAAACAGATAACCAATCAATTAACCTAATCATTTCACATAAATAATGTACCCGGAAGTTCACTTGACACATCGGCCTTTAGAAAGACCTCAACTTTTTCTTTCGATGCCGTCATATACATAGAGTGTACAGAGTGTGAAAGGGGTCGAGGCTAAGTAATAGTTGCACGGGTCGATCGAGTTAAGTTACGCTTGCCTCGGTTGGTCCGTGGATTGGTGACCTTTTCATACCGAGACCCCTTCGTACCTCGGAAAGCATGTTAAGCCGTTAGCTCCGACTGTTATTCGTGGGTCTTTGACAGTCGTAAGGTGCAGGACATGTTTCGCGCCACGTCGTTCCTATACATTTTGTATAAAATATGAAACGGGTGGCGCAACGCCCGCGCCACACCGTCGCCACGCCCGCGCCTCGCCCGCGCCCCTCGCCACTTGTGTATGTCCCACGCCTTAGGAGTCGGGTCGTCAGAAGTCGCCGAAAGTCTGACTACCAGTGTTATCGTATTACCCAGTAACTAGGTTGTGGAGGTCAGGTAGGCAGTCACTACATGTAAAATATATATTCACCTACGTCAAGTTAGACTGGAAGCCGACCCAACATAGTTGGGGAAAGGCTAGACAGATGACTTATACACGGTGTAAAAAGACCCATCACATAGCCGTTGTCTACGCATTCTGAACATCAAAGTAAGTAACATTGAGCAGAAATTATTGCTGGGAAACAACTTTTATTATTGATGTGTAAAATTGCTCCTTACGGCAGCGCGCAATGTAACGCACGCAAAACAACGATACAGGAGTTGTGGGGGTATTCAAAGTTAATTTATAACATTTAAAAATTGATTTCGTGAAATAAAGAAAAAAGTAGGGAGAAATTTAAGGTCTAAGTTCTAACTTTGACCTTCAATGTCTCCGTAACCAGAAAGGTTACCACGCATGGTTTTGTGCAAAAAATAATCACAATGATAGGAATTACACGTGCCTCTCAGCTTCGTTAAGCGTCTTTTTACACCCGTTTTAGTTCTTCGAAAAACTGAGAACACGTTAAATATTCGATGCAGGTTACCTCGTAGGTCGGACTTCCTTGAGCGTCTCCACTAGACTGCCTTTGAGCGCGTCCGGTTGTGCGAAGAACACAGGAATCGCATTTGATAGAGTTGTGTAGATGTCTACCACCTGGCAAGGAACATAAATCATATATATCTTTATTATTAACTTGAATGATTCGCCAATTAACTCGGGAACAAACTCAGCTATTTCGCGAAATTTATTTCAATATTGATCTATGTCATTTTGCGTAGGTAACGATTAGCTGAGATCTGAATAATCTTGTTGCATTTTGTCCCCAAATCATTTGTTGAAACCATATTTATCAAATGGTAAGTCAATAATTAGATAGCTGCACTGCTGTATGTAAATTTGTACTACATTATGTGAATTAATTTTTACTGTGATAACCTTTAACGATCAATAAGGTCGACTTAGAGGTTATCACAGTAAAAATTTGCTTGCATGGAACTAGCATGATTGATATGCAACCTTAAAATGTTTTGCTGGTTATAATAAATATGCCGATGTAACTACCTAGTACAGTCTCATTGAGGCAAGAGGACTCCGTCATGAACCCCCTAGGGTCTAGGGTATTTGACCCTAGACCCTGCGAAATATTTGACTAAAAGGACTGTAGCATCAAGTGTATCATAATATTTGGGATAGTAAGGTAATTTTATGACGAAAAGGCGACTAGCAAGCAAGAGGATAACCAGCTTATAGTATGCCACGGGAAATTAAATCACACCGTGTAAAACAGCTTAACGACTAGGGTTTACGGTCACAAGTGACCATATGAGGGCCTATTTCTTTTCTGTCATACCTGAGCAGCAACGTGACTGAGTGGCAAGAAGGAGATGATGCGGTCGTGTGTCGGCTGCAGGTCAGCCACTCGCTCACCGATGGAGAAGGCGTCCCACGTCAGGTTGTCGTGGGACAACATCACAGCCTTCGGGGGACCCACCGTCCCTGACTTTAGTAGAAATAAGAATCATTAGCAAAAATCCAAGACATTTAAATTAAATGAGTTCCACATAGGCCACTTATAGAGATACAACTATGATTAGGTACTTTCTTCTACGATTCAGTTTCCTTCAGTTATGACCAAATAAGAGCCATCATTATGTTTGTGTTTTTAAAACACATGCCTTCGAGGGTAATGTACCTAATGATGACATAACATGGAGAAACCGGGGTTTTATTATATTATTGAACCGCTGACATCATTTGTTTAATACCTACATTCTGCTTACTGAAAGTAGGGTGACATGGTGCTGATCGATACATCAGCTGGTAATAATGAAAGCAAAGTAAAAATGAAGAACTTACGGTGTACACTAAGGTGCAGCATTCGTTGACAGCCATTGTCTTAAGCACGCTGTCGAGCTGCGTGCTGGGTTCCTTGGCTCCCATTTCCATAACCTGGTCCCACTGAAAACAAAGACGTTTTGGTCCAAATTAATATGGAGAAATACGACATGTGTCAATAATACAGAGCAAAATAAACCCTAGTTACGTAAGAAGAAGAGCCCTGCTCTATCAAGAAATTAAGCTTGCTTCAGTATAACAGGATCTTGTTTAGCTGTTTCATATGAGCACTACTTACACTATAGACGCCGGGCACCGAGGTATCAACGTTGCCTTCCCACTGTATGAGTGCCTTTAGGTGCGGCAGCTTGTGCCTGACAGACAGGATCTTATCCAGCTGCTTCTTGTCTTGCACGGCGCAGATGTTGGCGCGAGATGAAAGCAGGCAGTGGTAGCAGGCATCCGCCGAGTTTGTAGTGTAGATACCCGCCGCGTAACCACTGGGGAATTACATTTGAAAGTTCTAGAATTTTCACATTCCATTTGTCATCAACTCGTCATGTGGTGGAGGCATCTACGCTGCATACAGAGCTCGGAATAACAAACATTTCTCGTTCAAAGTTGTTATAATAATATGGGCTGTGAATAAATAGTCGAGTCGAATTTTAGGTTTTGGGATGAAAATATTCTTTTTTGTGCATAAGCTAGGTATATATTTTACTTTAGCATGCTGATGAAAGCAACAAAACATGAAATTAATAATGTTGATGTTTATTTCGTATCTCTAATAATTCTCTAATATTAGGTATATTATCATTTTAAGACCGAGACTATGACGAATTTGGCCTTCTGTGATAAATAATAGGTTATATAACATTATAGTAGTAATAAATAAATAAACTGCCATAGTGAATTCTTATCTTAAGTTTGTTGTAAAAGTAATAAAAATGCTATAGGTGATTTATGCATGGCACTATTGTAATCTGTTGACCCTGTACAACGTTTATGTACCTTGGTGGTACATAGGTACGTACATTTATGTATTCGAAATGTAAAACACTTGTGAAACAATAGGTGCATTTGTTAATTAAACTACCTATGTAAGAAAGCTGTAAGATGCCACCATCATATAAGAGCTATTTTTATTTACTTAATTAAACAGGCAACTACTCAAGTCTGTTACAGAGCAACGTCATCGCATCGTTTTTAGATGATTTTTTAAGCATTGTCGGTTTATTTTGGCAAAAAACAAAAAGATTATATTATTATACCAACATTTTTGATGGGAACTAAATAATCACCCATTGTTTGAATTCAGGCGAGGCAGATATTTTTAAGTTTAGCATTTGCTTCACGAAAATACAATTTGTATGCAAAAGTATTTTGTTGATTGACAACAAATAACTAGATAAAACACTAAATTTACTAATATCTAGTAAAAGAATTGTACTAACCCGGCGTGTATAGCTGCTAGGTCGGCGACGAACCATTGTTCTGAGTTGAAGCCGAGGATGCAGACGGAGTGGTACCGCTCCAGGCCCAGCTTTATGAAAGCTTTCGCCACTGTGCGCACGCGCTCCTGGTATTGTCTGAAAAATACACGAAAGTAGGTACGTAAATAAATGTGGAGTTTTAGCATGTTGACTCTATCTTATACAAGAATACCTATGGGAAATTTCAAGTTTACAATCAATTATAAAGCCATAAATTATAATGAGGTAGATAATTTTTTTGTATCGATAAGTATCTCTCTAATCTATGATATATATTAAATAAGTAGTAACTATGCCAATTGGACATCACTATGTTGTCATCAAGTCAAAGAAAATGTGTCCATTTTGGGATGCGCACGTGAGAAAATATTAAAAACGCTTGGTTACTTCTTTAATAAAATTTGCTGTTTTTATCAATTTTAATCGGTTAAGTCATAATTATATTTATTACGTACCCATATAAATATTTTTATGCATCTTTACTACACGATTATCTTATCAAGGTTTTATTTGACATCCGATTTTGTACAAGGCAGAAAATTTATCAACGATTTCAAAAACGTTTTTGGTGTGTCAGTGGGCTTATGAACTTATCTTAAGGATTTCAGAAGAGAACGACATGCAAATAATCTGTAAACTTACTTGTAAGTGATTTTGTGCCATTTACCATCTTCTTTTTTTGTTGCTAGCGCTGTGGCGTCGGGGTACCTTGCTACCGTCCGCGTGAGAAGGCCGGGCACTGAGATGGGGGGCTCCGAGGCCAACCCTCGGGCCTGCACGTGTAACTTTACATGACCCCCGGGTACTGAATGAGTGAAACTTTCTGACGGTACGACCTGGTCCGGCCCTGAAATTTGGACATTACAATATTATGTAAACATCAATCACAGAACAAGTATAAAGTACAAGGTATTCGGTGAACACGTCCCCAACAACAGTTCAGAATGTTATTAGTTATGTTTACCGCTTGTATACATAAAGCCGTAAGTAACTTTGTCATACAATGGCAAACGATATCAAACATACATTAAACATGTTACGAAATCGTTCATTGAAAGGTAATTGTTGCGATCGCACTATTGTTATCGTTTGCATCTGTATAAAAAATCTAGTATTTCTCGTTTATTGCTGGTGACGACGTAAGCATCGTATTTAAAAGTTTACCCTGTCTTGGGTAGAAAAATTGTTGCTATGTTTTATAAATTGCGACAAAATATGTTATGAAATCTGAGCTAATTTATCTTCAGAATGACGTCAATTAGGTACCTACATAAAAAAAGCAGCTTAGTTACCTATTTATGCAAGAATGGAAAGAAAAATGTATGCTCCAACACGAAGTTATTGCGTCTAATTTGTAGAAGTACAAAAATCCTTTTTAATCTTTTATTCCCACGGAGAATGGTGAGTCGCCTACATGTGTAGAGCTGCTAGGTATTGGAGGGATCTAGTCCCCCACTGATTCATATTTATTAAAGCGTTACTGACACGACTACTGGGGTCATCACATAATATGATAACATTTTATAAAGTGTTATAAAATGTGTTACAAAGTGTAAATTGTGCGATATTTTAAATCATTAAATTCATACTTCAGACTGCTACTGCACAATAATAGTTTGAACAAAAAAATGTTTTAAGAAACAGAAATAACTCGCGGTAATACAGATTTTCGGTGAGTTCGGGAGTTTGAGTAAAGGTTTTCTGGACCCTGGAGGTCGACTTCCAATTTAATGATATAATTATAAGAATATAGGTTTTAATAAGCTTCAGAACATAAATTTCACGAATAATAGTCATAATTAACAACATTATACTGCAGTGTATCGCGAGCAGACTGTACTGTTTATGTGTGAATCGCTGCTGCAAGCTTTCCACATCGGTACTGGGCTTGTAACAGGGATTCACATAGCTATAAGGCAGTATTAGTATTGGGTCCCCACCTATGAAATTGGCGTTTTTTTCTCCCAAATAGAGAACCTTGTCACTTCTATGAATTAAAATATTCATTAATTGCTTGATATTATATCGAATAATGACCATCATAGACAAATACCAATAGCAAAAAAAAGCTTATTACTTATAGTTTATAAACATGAAAAATACCTTAAAAATGACTCCTCATTTTGTTAGCAGAAATGACCACTATTTGTTTTAAATTAGCCAAAACTTATTTTTGTCGCTTAATCTAGTGGCATATTACGTTATATTAGTTTTTAAATATTAGTGCATAAAAGTTTTAAAACATTAGTGTTCATGGTTATTATATAAATTAAGAAAATGTTAGTATGAAAAAAGCAACTTCTTTAAAATTCTCCATACAAAACGCTGATTTCATAGGTGGGGACCTAATATAATATAAACTATATAATAGTAACTATGTTAGTAAACTTAACCTACACACTTACGTGTGTAGTCTAGTGTGTAGGTTAAGTTTAGTTTTTGTTAAGAAATATTATTATTAACATATTGAATTCATTGTTACTTGTTAATTAAATATAAATTAAAAAAAAACGTAATAAGTTCTTAATGAAAGAGAAACTATGGTGAAAATAAATAGCAAACAAATCTATGACTTACCGCTCAAATGTTTCGCTTGACTAATTCCATTAGGCACTTGCATTTTACTAACTTTTACTATTTCTTCGCCGTTCTCCACGATGACTGTCGTGTTATTCTGAAAATAGAATCAAATATTAGTCCTACTAGATAAAAGAGAGAGGTAGCAGAGGCATCAAAAACAGTGCGTAGAAAAACAGTCAAAAATATACACCTACACTGAGCGTAATAAGTATTCCGTGACCTACAAAAACTAGTTTTGGTTTTATCTATAGCCGTATTAGTAAGGTAGTAATTTAGAGTATAAGTCAAATAGTAGGTATCGAGTTCTGGTCGGTGGACTAATCATGGTAGTTTATGTTTCAACCTTCATTCGGTACATTTTCCTCGTCTGTCTCTTGTTAACAATTTTCCGGATTACAGTAACAATGTGTTAGGTAATGAAAGAGAGAAAAATTACAGTGTGCTTGATCTACAATTTGTTGCATACGTCATGAGATCTTATTGTGCAATGGTACCTAATGGCACTTGATAAGGTATACAACACAAACACAACGAAGTTTTGTCGTCTCATTAATAGGTAGGTTAGGTAAGTACCATGAGATCTTAAAACAGTCGGTCGATTCTGTAAAAAGATCAACGTGAAACTTAGATGAAGTGAGCGTGAAGTGAGCTGTCACTGTCACAAATCGACCGGCAGGATGCTAGAGATTAACACTATTGACAGCTCACTTCACGCTCACTTCACCTAAGTTTCACGGTGATATTTTAACAGAATCGATCGGCTGGTAACGAGTTGAAAAACTAAAAATGTTGTTTAATTTGGTTAAAAATATAGGAAAGCGAAACTTCTAATGAAATGATAGCTAGAAAAAATTTCTTATTAAGGTTCCGTTATCCTTTAAAAAACGGCACCCTTTCGGAATAGTTTTGTGTCCCTTTAGAAGTGATGTTCTACGTCTTTCGAACACAGCTACGTTACGTTCTTTTTCTTTATTTCTCGGCATGTGGAGCCAAGTCAGATGCCCAAAGGCGGCGTAAAAACTCTGACACCAGGTTAATCACGCACCACACGACAAAGAAAGAAATTATCTACAGTAACAGAAAGAGATAGGTATATTTTAAATATTTCAATGTGACAAAAAGAAGAAGAGACGAGACTTTCCAAAGTAGGTTCTTTAGTTCTGAAAGTCGCAAGGGGATTTGTACCAAACACATACACAAACATAAACACTATATTCATGCGTGTAATTAGGTTCAGGCCTAATTTTAGTTTTCTGGTTACCTTTATCAATCATAACACCTGTCATATAGTAGAACTTGTGGGAATGAACTCCGTGATCACGATAGCTCTAATAAATCAGGAGGTCAACGTTAGGATATGGAGTGCTAAATCACGACAGGGGCTAAGTGCAGGGTTCATTACACTTTGGTTAATATGTCTGCCCCAAGTTTGTTAACCCAAATACCCGCGCCTTTGTTAAATACCGTTTTTTGATTACCTACGTACTTCTTTCATTTTAATTTTCAGCACATTATCGGAAATGCCATTATTTTTCAGACACGCGTAAAATTCATTAACAAAAAATATATTATTTTGTTGTTAATGAATATTTGATGTGACAATAAGTCTTTAGAAAACAGCCTGGTTTTCGCAGGGTATAGTAAGATCTGATCGGTTTATTACACTAATACCAGATAAATGACGTAGACACGCGTACAGTTATACGACTACAAGGTGAGTGTAATTATAGGGTTGTGGAATGCATTATTCAAGGTGTATGTAAACGAAATTATACTAATTTAGCGAGTCCAGAGTCCAGACTGAACGCAATAACCGTGAAAACTGACATTCAACGCTGCCTGTTATTATTTACATTAATAATTACCAATCATAAAGTGCAAACCACTATTATTTTAGTTTCTTACACCCGAATACTGAAACGCCACTCAAAACTTAAGCGTTACTTATGACTCGTTTAAAGCCTTTTGATTGGTTGAAACTAGTTTTAAGTAACGCTTAAGTTTTGAGTGGCGTTTCAGTATTCGGGTGTTAAAGTAACTAGGAATGTTAATGTAAGTATTAACAAAATTGATGTAGATACTGAGATTAGACATAGAGGCCCAAAAAAAACCTGAACAAATAGTACTTAAATAACTAAATCCGAAAACTTCTTTACGTGTTGATCAGGCGATCAGCGTTGCTATTGGTATTTGTTGGCAGTCAACTCTTGTTTACCTATGTGTGTGTGTGTGTGTGTGTGTGTGTGTGTGTGTGTGTATGTGTGTGTGTGTGTGTGTGTGTGTGTGTGTGTGTGTGTTTGTCAGGTTTTGTAAAAGTCAAACTTAATAATGTTATAAAACCAAATTAAACAATCTAGCGAATTTGACGGCTATGAAGTTAATAACACTAAACACAGGTAGGTAATGTCCTAAATATAGCAAAAACCCAAAATCTTTAAAGGTGACCGGTTCGAATTTTAGAATAATTTTAATTTAGTTATGTAAGTTGTTATTAATTTAGAACTTATGTAGGTAGCTACTAACAATTTCATGACTCGGCATTAACTAGCACGAATTCTAAAACCTCAATCTAAATCAAGGTAAAGCAAGTTTCCTTACATATGTAAGACGAGATTTAGAAGTATTTTAAACTTGATTAAATTAAGGTAATTATTGGATATTTGTCAAGTTTATCTGGGCCCTGTACCACGCACCACCTGTACACTTAGTGCAGTTAATTACAACTCACGTCAAAATATATTTAATAAACGACCATGATCTAAATTGAAAAAAAGTTGTAATTTTGTAGTACCTAATCGAAAGTTTCAAAAATCAAAAAATACACTTTCCCTTTGACTGTTTTATTTTAAATGGACAAGGGTTTTGAGGTACAGGTATATATTATACTCTATATAAAATTCCTTCATAATCTTTTTATGTGGTTTTATTGGTACCTGGATTAGCCCGTGCGATAAATTATAATTAATAAATATCCGTGCTATAAATAATCATACACCTCAGGCGCTTAGTAATCACAAAAACATAACCCATTAATCGAGTAAGATTTATTTATTACTTCTACGTATCATTCGTACTCGGCTCACATGCCTGGATAGTGATAATGATAAGAATAGTTCGTGGTTTTACATAATAAATATTATTATGCAGATATGTTTTTATTATGAATGATGATGTAAAACTAATCCTGAAGTTAGATAAAAAGGTAACCACCGATAATAACTTAAAAGTGCCGAATAGAATGTATTAACATATTCGCATTGTTTTTTTTTTTGAATGATGGTTTTCGCGCAACGATGTAGAGCTATCAGTTCAAACATTCATTGGATTCGATAATGTAAACCGGATTAATAATTGCAGAAATACCTGTTTAATCAACATTTTTAAGCCTGAAACAGCACACATTAAATTATTTTAAATATCATTATTTTTGGTTTTCTTATGGTTGATTTTCCAACACCAGGTATCTATATTCGAGGTTGTTCCTAAGACAGTTTTTTTTTCAACAAAATCTTACAGATGTCAAAAAAATCAGCCCTCAATATGTTTATTTTTAGCTAAATAGCGTGTAGGTATCTACGCGTCTACGATGTGCTTAAGCTGCGCCAACGTGGCCACAACTACTACGCAGTTGCTACGCCGCATCAGCTCGGCAGGTACGGTTACGTAAGCCGCTGCTACGGTGCATCTACGCGACTACGACCGCTACGCTGCCCGGTTGCTACGTTGGATGGCCGCGGTTGCTGCGGCTACGCTACGTCAACGCGGTTGCTACGCCGTAACAAACCGCTGCTACGCTGCGTCTACGCGGATGCCCCACTGCTTCTGCGTTGTATAACTGGAAACATCCTACTATCGTCTAAAAACTAATCCCACTACAACAATGTTGCCACGTTGATTGTAAATTTTGATACAAATTCAATGCGAATGTCATCCGTAGTTACTATAGCTATTCGTAGTGTCATAGATCTATGGTGGCTACCATATTATACAATTATTATTTATTTGTTATAAGATTCTCCCGAAAGCAATATGTTTGTAGGTAGGTTATCTTTTTATCAAACGAGGTGCATTTTAATAGCAAGTAAGTAGTATTTAAAAGAAAAAGGTATCATGTGAAAATTAAGAATGAATCAGAAATAAGTATTATTATCGTAATTAATTGTACCGTTGTTGTACTTACAAGCGTACAATGCTTTTTATTCTGCACTAAGAAATATTTTTTATTGATAAGAATATTTTCTCTAAATCGGTATGTACGCCATTTAATTTTTCTTTAAAAATAATCGAAAAAAAAATCCGTGCGTAAGTTTTAAAATACAGTGCGACATATTTTTATTTGACAGATTCGGTTGAATTTACGTTAAGCAGACACGAATAGTTTATCAGATTCTATTAATAAATCGTGAACTAATAAAAAAAATGGTTTAATCAAATCAGTAGCAGGTGAATCACAGGCGTGCAATGATCGGCATGAACCAACGAACACGCGTGATTAGTGAGTCATTAGCGCCTCCGCGTCTGTATGTAGAAATGGCCGCACTGTGGGTGAAAACTCCGAGACCCATACATTATAGGTACATTTCACACTTCACCGAGCACAGTGACCCCGTCAGCCACACTCTGACGACACTGAATATTGGCACATTTATCACGAATCAATGAATCTAATGAGACATTATTGACAAGGCTTAATTTCATTTAAATTACCAAACTGTTTACGCTAAGCGCTCTCTATCTACCTATTTACAAAAACGAATTTAAAACAGGTGCCAAAAGTAACTCTTGCCACCTTTGTCTGAAACTGTTGTGAAAACTCTGGCCAGAGATAATTGTGATTTTTATTTGTGGAAGGCAAAGTATTTTTTTAGATTAGAGAAGAGATGAGCTCTTCTCTAATCTAAAAAATACTTTAGAAGAGAAAGTATTTTTTAGGCACGAAAAAAAAAAACAAATCCTTATAACATAATATCACGCCTGTTTTTCCCTGAAGGGTTAGGTAGTGGTGTTCCTATAGATATAGTACACATGGCTACATATCAAGCTATACGTTTCCAGTATAAGTTAATCTCGCATTGGATAGGATTTCCATACAATGAGAGGTCAGCTTATACTGGAAATGTATAGCTTGATAAAGGAGTGACCCACATTTCGCCAGCTATGTTATTTTTTTATCAAAAAGCATTACAAATACATTTTCACTTTGTCAGTAGGTAATAAAGAATGTATTTAATTTTCGTACAATGTATGGTAATGTAAGGCTAGTGCGACTAACGTATAGATTCAGATTATTTTTATACCGGTTCGCGCTGAAGTGTTTACTTCTACTTGCCTACCTGTATAATGTTAATAAAAAAAGATGTATAATATGAGACAGGAAACACCTGGATCTAGTCGATACAGATAAGAAAAAATATGGAAACAGCTTATAAAGCTTTAGATAAAATGGCTACAATCTTGTCAAGGTAAAAAATAATGCAAAATCGACGATGTTGTGGAATGTAAAGGTTTAGACTTTTCAGGGAAGTTGTTTACAAGTTTTCCACAAACTAACTAGCAAACAGAGTACAAGAATAATATTTACAATTCTCAGAATAATCGCCTGCTTCAGATGTCCCACCGTGTTTGCGGTATTCGCAGATATTACACGATGACACACGAATAAATCGATCAAACAATTTCTCTTCGAAAAGGCGACTACACTGTTAAAACTCAATGTTGAAATAAGCCTAATGTTGATTTTTTTCGTAATACATATTCTTTGTCATGCATTCGATTGTTTATTTCATTAAACATGCAGTCTCTTTTAATAACAAATTCTCCTCTTCCTTCAGTTGTTTGCTCACTGCTGAGCGTCGTGATGTGCCAGAATAAACTTTTTAACGATCTCCCTCTATTTGTGACGACCTTTGGCTTGTCGTAATGCGTCGGAAATCTTGGTGACCAGGTGTTGCTTCACTTGGTCGTGAACAACGTATAGCTATGTCCCCTTGGTCTCTATCTTTACTATTATTGCCGGTTACCATATGATAAATTTTTCCAGGTTGTCGGATGGCTTTCGGCGATATGGCCGAAGTATTGCAGCTCTCTCTGAAGATAGTTATGCGGTGTCGGTCTGCTTATATATCGACACCTCCATGCAATAACATCGTAACTCACTTTTTGTGATTTTACAGGAGAGCGATTTTAAAGTTTGAAAAATTATAGCAAACTCAAAACACCCCGTACAATTTTTGAAGCTGGCTCTATTTAATATAGTTTAGGCGGACTATAAATAGGTATGGTTAAGTTGTAAAAGAAAAATTGTTTTCATGGGTTTTCATGACTTACGTGAAAAACAAAACAGTGAAATGATATATAAGTTACGAGGACAAACATTGTATGTCTTGTTACAATGAGATTGTATGAGTTACAATTTAGTTTTTTTGTAGTTTAATTTATTTTTGTGGTCATTTTGTATCATGTACATAGATTGTATCTAATGTTACAATTTTGTTGTACTTGATAAACAAGCTACTCATAATATTTTCTATAAATTGTAAATCAAGTTGCAATTATTGTTGACAAAATTTTTTTTTTGGATTAGTTACAATACTTTGACGTTGGTTTATTTTAGAAACGAAAGGGAATAGAATTACAATGATAGTACAGAAAAAATGCATTTTTTTTTTACATAACTATGCCGTTGTAACTAAATTTTTGGAAAAAAGTGAGTTACGATGTTGTTGCATGGAGGTGTCGATATATTAATGGTCCAGAATTCCACGACATAAAGAAAAATAGGGAAGACCAGAGTCCTGACGATATATCCATTTGGCGTTCTTAGTATGTTGTGGTTTTGGCCTGGTTGATTAAGAGTCCCATTTTGACTAACGCTGTCTATACGACTCATCAGCTGTACCATTTCTGATTCGTGGATGGTCAGTAGGATGGATCATCGGCGAAGCAAAGTTTAGAGATTTTAAGGCCTCCAACGGTGATAAAACCACCATCACATCCCACTAATGTACTCGCCATAAATATTGAACAGAATATGAGAGATTATGTAGGTATCCTTGCCTTACTCGAACTTAAGAGCGTTTATCCTAAAAGTGGGCAACGTCGCAAATAGCTGTCAAAAATTTACGAGTTTTGATTAATTGGGCAATATTATTGTATGGAAATAAGAAATATGGCTAACTAGCGAACTAGAATATTAATAATGAATTGCAATTATAACATTGAATTTGATGTTGTACCCGCTATAGCTGTAAAAAAGGCATTTGAAAAGTTTCCAAGTACTTTTTTTACATTTATAACTAAATATTCGGGGTTACGATATTAATTATTGCATTCCATAATCAATATTATAGTTCGCTAGTTAGCCACATTTCGTATTTCCATACAGTAATATTGCCAAATTAATCAAAACAGCGAAATATTTGACATCTATTTGCGACGTTGCCCACTTTCAGAATAAACGCTCTTAAACCCCGATGACCTCGTTGTGACTATCTTGACGTTACCATGCCCCGAATCATACAAGTTCTTGAAAAGCGCAATGAGATGAGAAGACACATCATTTCAGATAACACTTGCCACAAGTGGGTCCAGCACCCTATAGCGTAACACACGATCAATCACAATCTGTTTCATTTTGAACAGCGCAACAATATTCATTGCGCTATTTACGTTGTTGAGCAGACAATGTTTTTTACATATGAGGCAATGATTTAGCAATATCCTTCAAAATTATTTACTTAGATTGTAATTGATCGTGTATTACGCAAGTGGGTGCAGCTTCAAGAAAAGTTTATGACAACCCACTTTGTTACTTCATTAGGTAGGTACTTATGTATGTTGCAAACAGGTACTTATGTAGGTAACTAAACTTAATAGTATTAGTGTTTCTATCAGAAAAGTAGGTAAAAAGTGATGTCTATGTCGAAAAAGGCACCAGACATGTCCTAGATTACAACATACCTACTTAATTTATTCGTATTGAACATTAGATTTTATTAATTAAATTATACACCTAATGCAACAATATTTTAGTTTTCAAGGATGTTAAAAAAGCATTAGTTTTTTCAATATCGTCATTCCTAGCTAGCTACTTGTGCCTATTTGATAGCGGAAATGATTTTGTTGCGTCCATGTCATTCTGCAAAGCATTTCGTTTCCGTTGATGCACACATTTACAAATAATAGCTAACTGACACGTGTCCAGGGTTTTAAGAATACTTCGCCATGCGTTATGCAAGTGACAATAGGTATGAGCTTGTTTAAAACATCGACACGGAATTTAAAAGCAATAAAATTCTGTTTTTGTTCCTATCTATCTAATTATAAACAGCCTAGCCGTATACTTTTCTCTTCTGAATATGACAATAGGATGCACGTCCGTGAACTTGTAAAAGAGAACTGCAACTGCAAAATATTAAATAAAACGTGTTCCCACTGCTGGGGCAAAGGCCTCCTCTGTTCGAGAGGGAGTGGGCTGTAATCTACCACGCGGGCCCAATCCGGGTTGGTAGATGTCACATGTCTTCGAATTTTAGGTTCTAGGACATGCCGGTTTCCTCACGATGTTTTCCTTCACCTTTTTGAGAGCAGTGTTGATGAAATTATTTACACAAAGGAAAGTGCCTGCCTGCGTTCGAACCCACGACCTACAACTCGTAAGTCGGGCCCGTTACCACTGTGCCACCACTGCTAGGTACCACTGCAGAGTATCTACAACTACAAAATTATGTGAGACAATTCTACTAAGTAGGTACATAAGTCATTATAATGATGAACGAAACATTTCTCCTGTTTAAATGCAATGTTATGTGATTGTAAAACGCAATAAATTAAGTTTATGTATATGAAGTAAATGCGTGTTATTTATTGCAAAGAAAGTTTATATTGAGTAAATAATTGGCAGACGTGAACGCGGGGTCACCGCTATCTTACGTTATTTATCAGTAGGTATCACTAAACAAATTACATAAGAAATAACTATCACAGTTAATATAAAATCGAATGCTGAAGAGAACAAAAATGGTTTGTAAAAATAAAAAACATACTTAAATATTGTGAAAAACCAACGTACATAATACTATGTATACTACTTTTTCTCAATATATAAGTATTTAAAATGCACGCAATATCGAAAGAAACATAAAGGTTTATAAAAATCTTAAAATTGTATGATTTATTGTAGAGATAACCATTCATTTATGTCATAATAAATTGGGTAAGTACGAGTATGTGAAGTTAGGCAAGATAAATATCTACCGTCTCGTCTCCTTGAATTGTTTTATACATTTTGTCGTTTACCTACTTATAAATGGTAGGAAATTTCAATATGTATTTTTAGATTATGTCTAGAATTTTTGACTTCCTTCTTTTTATGTTGGTGTGATTCTAATATTATATTTTGCATATTTTTCGCATAGTTAAGACATTTTGGTTAATCCACTTTTATAAATATAACCCCTTTGGTGATATGTTGAATTGATAACACCTTGATAATGAGAGCGGTTATCACTTATCAGCGAATGGCGTGATATAGGCTTGGCTGCGTGCGTACATGTGAAATGTAAATTTATAATCCTACCGTGAACTTTGTGCGTGAAATTACCTACGTGTTACGCTACGGTACTAATAAAAAACTGAAGTCTTTAATTTGACATTATGTCATTATATGGCGTTGTACCACTTATGTTCCGGTTTCACTTGTTACGTATGCTCTGTGCTGACTCAAATTTCACACAACGCGTTATGATTAGGTACACCTAAATGTATCAAGCAACACATTTATTATTTAGACAGAACGAGGAAAATAACCTTATGATTCGATATGACGTATCTAACTACTGTTTAACTAAATAATTGCTTAAACGACTCTTATTCGATTTCAATGCATTTTTATTAGAGTTTGAAATAAGAATTTCAGGAAATATGTAGATAACTAACAACAACTAGTAAGTTCAGCAAGATAATGATTGCAAGAGAGTTCTTCTTTTGTAGTATGATAAATCAGAAATGCAAAACATCTCATGGCTATGTAAATTTGGGCAGACGACCGAGTAACGGGGTAACGGGTTATTTGTTCGGCGCGGGAGTTTTGAGTGTGTGTATCAACTTCGGACGTCCTATGTCAGAAAATATCGTGAATTGCATGTTTCTTGACGTAGATAAAGTTACATTGAGAATATACTGAGCAAACTACAGGAGTTTAATGCTAAAGTAATGACTTTGAGAAATATAGCCTATCAACAGCTGCTGATCACTGAATAGATTTCTTTATCTGTTTATCATAATTAGCAAATGCGTGCAGCGTGCGTATTATACAGTAGCATAATTTAAAAATAGTGTACTAAGAGCTTACCTAAACAAAGACTGAATCATAAAATCAAATCAGAATATTTGAATAATCCTTCACTGCACTTTATAAATAGCTCTACTACACTAAAATGCCATGGTACGTTCTCAATATGAAAACTTTAGAAAAAAATAGACTTTTAACTCTGGAAAAATATAGAGATAACCGCGATCGACAGCTGACCCTGTGTAGGTCGTCGTGTAGACGGAAAATACATGGATCGTGGCGACCGAGGTGACGCGAGTGCCGCAGCCAACTGGCGAGTTGCCCTACTGCGCGACCACGTACAGCTCGAGTATAAAGTTCACTTCACTGTTCGCGAAGACATGATACAAACAAGTACAACACCTTCGGTTTTCGCGCGCTAACATTCAAACATAATGAGAGAAGTATTTATGCTAATTTTGGTTGATTCGATCACGGAGAGAGAATATTGTGCCAAAAAAAAAAAAAAATACGTACGGCTCCATCATGGTTTAGTAGGTCCACGTCCATGGCGCGATGTTCGCTCACACTGGTCACACTTTTATAGTATCACGGCGCACGTGCTCGACGGCGTCCGCGCAGATGACTGAGTGCGCGTCGTTTACACGCGGTTGTATTTCTCTTTCTCAACCGGCTCTGATAAACAACACTAGCTTTGACTAATCAGAGGTGATTGCCACATTATTAGTAAAACACTATCTAATCTTTTTTTTTTTTAATAAATGATACTGAAGTACGGCGAATTTTTCTTCGTGAACGGCTATTTCCGCTCTATCATATCCTGTTCAGCAGTTTTATGGAATTACCTACTTGAAATAATTACATTTTGGTTTTTTTTTGTGCTTGGACAGTGCAGTTTATCGTACTTACTAAATATGAAGGTCCCACATAATGTGTAAAGAAATACATAAAAGTATCAGTATACTAGGATCGCTGGCTTGCGCCTAATTATGGTACCTACCTAATTCACCTTACAAGTAGATTTTTATTTTCAAATTTTTTGCAAGTATTGGTTTAGCTAAGTACCGAGGTACCTACCTGTAGTCTCCTCCTAGTTATTAGGAATGTAGCTATTAGATATGTAAACAAATATTCTCACAATACATAATAATACTTAGGTACCTACCTACAAAGCTATATAAACTACTCACCAAGTTCAAATTAAGGTCATCCAGCGATCAGACTTAACGTGGATAATGTGGATATATGAATGTGCACTACCTATCTTGAGATAAATAATTATTGGATTACCTACTTGGTAATCATATTATATAAAGACCCCCACTTTGGACAATAAAAGTGCACAGGATTGCTCAATGGATTGGATAAACGATATTTTTTACTAGCGTTATTTTTACACGCAGTTGGGGTTATCATAGATGCCATCAAATTGTCATGCTCAGTCATGATCACAGAACACTATTAGAAAAGAAATACTCCAACTGACCGTTTGTTTTTCTAACGTATTCCTGTGCGTATTCCTCTTTGGTGGTTTTATATCAGGAATAGAGAGAAAATTCTGCATAAAACCTCTACATATTCTTGAAGAAGAATCCGGTGAAAGAGTCTCAGACGACTTTTTGAAATGGTAGAATGAAGCACCAACCCAACCAAACTCTTCATGTAGTGTCTCTGGATCATTAATCTTTTAAAATTAGGCAATGAATGAAGAATTGAGGACATTATCTGAATGATACAATTTAAAATATTTCCTACACCACCACCTCGGTGGTCCTTGGTCGTTGGTTGGTCTTGCAAGACTGGGTTCGATTCCCAGGTCGGGCAAAGTGGGTTTTTCTTATTGAAATTCCGGTAGCAACTTAGACATAACTGGTGTACCTCTTCTTGGTCGCGTACTTCATTTGTGAAGGTTGTGTCCCTGAACGGCCTTTTTGGCTTTATGGATGATGTTTTGCCACTTCGTTCGGTTCTCCGCTTCTCTCATGGCGGTCGCAATAGAGTCCAGTGAGGGCGGTTACTTGGTCTGGCCAGCGGTTAGGTAACCGGCCGCGAGGTCGCTTCCTATCTACCTTGCCCATCACCACCAGCTTTTCAAGGTTATCTGGTTCCCGACGGGCATTGTGACCAAAGTAACCGAGAATTCTTTGGAAACAGATTGTGGATAGACTATCTTTTATGCTTAGTTGTTCGAGAATAGATTTGTTCGTTATCTTGATGGTCCATGGTATGCGGAGCATTTTTTGCCACACACATCTCAAAAGCTTCTATCTTTTTCCGTTTTATTGCCCGAATCGCCCTCGACTCTGAGCCGTAAAGGAATATTGGGAAAACCAGTGTCCGGACCAGTCTCATCTTAGGGACATTAACACCTTTCTGTCCTGCTCAATACGTGTCAGCTTACTCATCGCAGCTTTGGCCATTTGCGTCCTTCTCTTGATCTCCTCTTCGGTTCCTCCCTGATCAGTAAGTAGCGATCCGAGGTATATAAACTCGTTGACAAATTCTAGACCTGCGAATTCTCCCGTTCTGGAGAGTAGACCGGTTCTGTCGATGAGCATGAGTCTTCGACTTGTTGATAGTGAGTACAATCAGTTTACTCTCTTATTTATTTAAACTTTTCACACTCAAAAAACTACAAAGGCGGACTTAATGCCTTAGGCATTCTCTACCAGTCAACCAAGGGTGGTGAAGAGATTACATGGCAGGTGCTCTATTTGAGAGGAACAAAGAAAACAATTAAAAAATATATTCTAATGCATTATATATGCATGATGATATATTATATATGATCTTATTCTACTTTGCGAAACAGATCAGCTAGCTCCTTTTTTGAAGATGCAAAGATTGAAGTGTCGTCCGCATATCTCAGGTTGCTGATCTTTATCCCCCCAGCAGAGATGCCTCCCTCCCGTTCTTCTAGGGCTTTCCTCATTATGTATTCACCATACATATTAAAGAGAATAGGAGAAAGAATACACCAATACACCCTTGTATTGGTGTATTCTTTCTCCTATTTTCCCTTTTCTGGCTTGAAAGGGCCTGAGATGACGTCATTAACCCTTACCATGGATACCCCATCTTGGTACAGATTAGCGATCAACGAAACAAGATGTTGAGGTACGCCCATCTCTTGTATTATGGTCTACAGGCAATCCCACCTTCTAAGCCACTTTCAACCTGTAGTGGTGGTTCAGCAGCAACTACAGGCACTAGTTGAAGGATATGGCAATTGGAAATGGCAACTAACATGATTCAGATAGAATGACTTAGCTGGAAAACATAGAACGAAGAGGTGTGATAGTAAAGTGGAGCTTGATCTGAATCTGACTGCCCGTAACGTTCAAAATTAAAAAAAAATCAATAGTTATTATATATTTATTAAGGCTAGGCTGAGAATCAGCACTTTTCGAACGTCAAAATTACATAAGACAGTCCCGCAAAACGCCCAGCCTTCACCACCTCCTAGTGCGTTAGCTGGGAAGAAGTGGCGCAACAAACTCCCCAGCGTTCATTATGATAAACAGCACCCTAATGATGTAACACACTTTCTATCACAATCCGAAGGATTTAGAAGGCGAAACAAAAATCTAACTAAACGAAAATCTGTCAAAACGGAAACAATCCATTGCTTTATGGTTTTGATATTCGTTTGCTCGAAAACGTTCATGACGCGATGAATTATGTCGAATTGTCTAAATAAAAGACATTGCAGTAGAAACTGTGTTACGCAATTACCCCGCAGAGAAGCGTTAGAGATCTCGATAAAGTTAAAAAACGTTTCATCCATCCAAAACATGATCACAGCAGAACTCGGATATCGAATTGACAGCCCCCCTTTTAGGCATGCGTCCTTGTTTTAAGTACTTATTGCACCGGATGTCCCAGCCTTGTGGTACGGCTCGCAATTTTATAGCGTGATTGGCTACTCTCTCTAGGGTTCTATAGTTAGAACAGTTGACATACCAACCAATTCCTATCTAGTACCTACTAAGTTCCCCCTTTAATCAGAAGTCAGAAACACAAAACGCTGACAAGTTGTCGTCTGTCACATATTATGACACGCCTGACCAATTCCACAATACGATATTTTTTTACGTTTCTTTCATAATTAAATTGTTTGCTTTACTAAACATCACCTGTTGAGAAAATGTGTCAATTTTGATATTTTTTTACTAAAATGTAGAATTGTCAGATAAACCATAGATTCAGTACCTACATGTATTGGTCGGGTGGTCCAGAATTCTATAGAAAAGGGCTGTTCGAGCCATTTACAACATACGTCCAAGAGATTTCTTTCGAGAAAAATTCAATAAATATTCTGACTGTAGCCTCACAATATATATTTGAAAACCTATTATTGTAGGTGTACAAAAATATATAAATTTTTAAGAAAACTGGTTTTTAAACTATGAATATCGGATGATATTCATAGTTTTAAATCTATTTTAATTTCGGAAGTCGGTGTCTTTGGTTTTGAATTTTCGTTTTTTGCCACCGACTTCCGAAATTAAAGTTATTTTTCACTTTTTCGTGTTTTTTTTTTAAGTCGGTTGTGTTTTTTTTGTAAAAGTTTTTAATTTTCACATTTTCGTGTTGGTACCTACCCCACACCCAATTCGAATACCACTACCTGCTACCTATGTAAATAATAGTGACAGGAATTTATCATCATATCATCCATAACATACTAAGTGGGAAAAATACGTATTATTGAAGCTAACTCAAAAACTATCCAAGCAAAGTTGATAAAATTTACATGAGATCAATTTGAGAGTATAGGTACCCGTACAAAAATAATTTTCAAAATCGGTCCACAATTGACGGAGAAATCGGCGGAAATATTTGAAAAAAAAAACACATACGCTACGAACATAGAACCTCCTCCTTTTTCGAAGTTGGTTAAAAAGCCAGGAATAAAAACCTTGCTGTACATCGCACTCGTCTCCACAGAGAAGGCAACTCGTTCATGGGTCAATGACATACGTTTTTATAACAACCTTCCCATTGAAATTAGAAACTTAGGTACCCAATAAACGATTTAAAAAAAGCTGTATTAAAACCAAACTTTGTAAAAAGGGTACTTTAAGATTTCAGATTATTTAGAAGATAAAAAAGCTTGAGATAGAGCTACTCGCTCTGCTAAATTAAATTATTTATTTTTAAGACAACAAAGATCCATTTATCGGTAGTTAGTTAGTTACAAACAAAAACTTATAAGCTAAGCCTTGTGATAAAACCATAAAACATGACATTTTAATTATTATGTAAAATCATCAAATATACCAGTTTTCTATAAACATGAATATTATACAGGCTGGAAAAAATCAATGGGCCCTGAAGGGAAACCACTTTAAATCTTTAGGAATAGGAAATATTCCTTTATTTTTAAAAATAAACAAAAAAAAAATCTTTAAAAAAAATGTAGGAATGCTTCCATTAAGCGATTTAAAGTGATTTCCCTTCATCCATTGATTTTTTTTCACCCTGAACACAAAATGACATGATCACTTTGTAAAGTACTAGCGACCCGTCCCTGCTTCGCACGGGTGCAAATGTACCGTGCACACATCAACATCCCAATGTTCATACGGTTAAAAACAAAACGCAGTACTTAGGAAACTGTAAAGAAACTGGGTGATGATCCCAAATTATACAGGAAACAAAATATCGTTCTGATCATCGCCGTGTGAACGGGCCTTACAATTAAAAAAACAAAAGTTGTCTATTGTCGTTGGTCCCACTATTTGTTGAACTTGAACTGGATATTATTATATCAATGACGTGGTCTATTTTCATTGGTCCATCTATTTTGTTGAACTGGATATATCAATGATGTGGTCTATTTTCTTTGGTCCATCTATTTTGTTGAAATAAAACTATTTATAAAAAATAAAAAAAATGTCTTGATTTTATTTTACCATTTTGTCGGCGTGATTAATATGTATACCCAAGCCAAATTACAGCTTTCTAGTACTAACCGTCTCTGAGCTAAGCCGCAGACAGACAGACAGACAGACGGACGTGGCGAAACTATAAGGGTTCCTTGTTTACTACGGAACCCTAAAAAGTAGAACCATCATATCACAGAAAGTTCACACAATGCAAACGTGCAAACAAGCATACACCATGCATGCAAGCAAGCATGTAGCACGCAAGCGAGCATGGAACATGCAGCAGGCATGGTCTCTGTTACATGCTCCTCAGGCTATACGTTACAATCCTACAATTTTGTAAAAAAGGCACATATTTGTTAAGTTTTACTACATGTGCTGTTTAATAAACCTTACAAATATGTAAGAAAGTTACAAGTAAATAACTTACAATTATCACAATTGTAAATGCTGTTTAATAAACATTTACATAATGTAGAAAACGCCTGTAGATTTTGATGACAATATTGTATTTACAAATATTTAGTTGTAAGTTACAATTTACATAAAGTGTAAGTTTTAAAATTTGCTCGATCGGTGTAAGGGCTACATTTCTCTTCGTATTGTGTTCAAGTAAATGCCCTATTTTTGTTATCAAATATTCGACGGTCGGTAGTCTTGATTACCCGAAATTTTTCGTTGATCGTAAAATTTGTCACATTAAAAGTAAAATGTATCCTTTTACGAAAAATTCGCCGTTGCCGTTCAATCACATATAAAGCCTCTTGCAGACTAGCTCGACGCGACTCGAACAATATAATTTCTATGAAAACATCACGGTAGAACAATTACCGGTGTCGCGTCGCGCTAGTCTGCACGACGCTTAATACATCATCACTAACATCATTACTTTCACTATTCGTGGTTAGAACCATTTTTTGCATATAATATTTAAATTTCTTTAGTTGAGGCACAAAATTGTAAAGTTAGTTAAAATTGACATGCTATGAGACCACCTGTCAGAAATAAACTACAATTGACAAATTATGTAAACTTGTAGTTACAATTATGTGTTCAATAAAGTAGTTTTCTCAATAAATATTATGTAAACTTACACTTGTAAAGTGAAAATGTTTAAACAGAAATATGTAAAATTGTAGGTTCAATTTTACAATTTTGTAAATTTTCCACCATGACAAATTTGTAACTTGTAATTTTTATTAAACAGAAACTTGTAAATTGTAGCTTGTCATCTACAATTTGTAAGTTTTATTAAACAGCAGGGCCCAGCTCGTGGGCCGCCTCGCCATTACACTCTAGGGGTAGGGCAGACAAGACTAAGTGGAGTCGATTTTGTAGCGGTACGTTTCTGTCAGTAACTTTTGTAGCACAAGATATTGACTTTTTAAGACAATGTTTTAATTATTTTTATTGATAATATATTATTGATAATATTTTTTAAATGCTATTTTATAGAAATGGCAATACGCCTAATAAAATTATTGCAAATAAAATTCTGCCATCAAAAGTATGCCATTAAAAATTCGGGCATATAAACATTCAGCCAAACAATAATTATACTAATTAATTTGTATGTCTTTAAAATATTCGTTTAAAGATTATGCCAAATAAATTTCTGAGCATGATGATTCTGTCAAATAGGGAACCCTTTTTAAGCAGCTATTTTAACTGCTTAGATTGTCCACTTACTAGTAGGTAATTCAAGAACAATACATACCTAGTGTTTATGGGATTTTACCTACAAAATAAAAGCGAACATCTAGGTACCTATGCAAAATAATATTTCGCATTGGTATGGTCAGACACCAAAATAATGGAACAAATATTAAATTCAGACAATACAAACTTATTGACTGAATCTCATTACATGAAATGAAATGCTGATAAGTAGTGTATTGAACAATTTTGGGACTATTTAGGACTAGTTTGATCGTATGTAAAAATCTATTTCTGTGGCTGACCATGCAATATTTCATACTGACCTAATGGTTACAGACAAACGTAGAAAGCTTTATGATAATTTATTTAAACTGGAGGTCAATTAAAATTATCCTTTCTAATACAAAATTGTACACATTGGAGATTTGCATACGCTATGAATCTGTGCGCTATGCTCATCTGCTGAGGTGTAAATAGATACAGCAGTGGTCTCGAACGTCAGAGTTCGAAATCGGTAGAGCTGCCCACAAAAATAGCTACATTTGTACCCAAAATCGATATATGACAAAAAAAAAACAATATTCAATCAAATTCGTTTATTTATCAAAAAATAAATTATGAGTCTAATTTACATCAAACCAAACACACTTATATATAATATTTTTTTACGATCTTTAGGATCACACCAATACTCTTTGGCCATAGCCGCGGTCATCTTTGAATTAATTTCAAAGTCATAAAAATTTGCGTCATTAAAGAGTCGTTTTGCATGTAATAGAGCAGTGATTGACTCAGTAGACAGCCTTTTTCGCTGTTTTGTTTTCATAAGATTAATAAGTATGCGATAATATGCGTTTAACGTTGGCGGATGGATGGGGCAGTGATAAAATATAATTAAAGATGAAAGTAGACAACAAAGGAAACATTTGAGTGTCATCGCCACGCTTTAGTAAACTTACTTCATCCCAAAATAGTTCTACATCATCAGTATGTAAGTGTTTTGATTTGTTCACAATTTCTTCAAATGCGCCACTCTGTATCAATTTCCTGGAAATCACTGCTGTGAACAATATTGGGAAAGAGCCTACTAATAGGAACTATTGAAGCAGTTTTGCCACTTTTAACATTTGTTGGATCAAAATCGGTAGAAAAATCGGGATTATTACATGTATTCTCTGAAATCGTGGAAACATCGTTGCATTTCGGTATGACAGAGCCCTTAACGGTGAAAAACCGAAAAATCGGTAGATTCGAGACCACTGAAATATTGGTGGCGCGCTAGTTTTAATTCAAGATTTCAAGCATTGACAGCACAGAATATAAAACCCTGATTGACAGTAATTACGTTCAAAAACACTGTTCACTGTACGCACATATTTTCTTAGAATTTATTAAAGAATTTAAAATTGTTAAAAGTAAATAACTACAGCCACAAAAAAAATCTTTTAACAGCGTCATTAAAGAAACTAGTATTACAAACTTGTTTTCTATAAATGTCGACGATTTCTGAACGAACGATGTCTTCTTTGTCGGCCATGTTTTGCACAACAACATCACGTCGCATAGCAAACGTCAACTATTCGTTTACGAATTTCAGAAAACTATCCAAATATTTGCCTAAAATAAATCAATTTGTTTTTATTTCGCAATTTAATTAAATGTTAAAATGAATCGAGCTGAGGGGCTGGTGCAACGAAGAAACGTAAACGTAATTAAGGACAGTGCAGATCTAAAGGAAAACCACGACGTCGATGATAAGAAAAATGATAAAAGTTATGATGACGGGGATTCAAAGGAAACACGATTGACGCTAATGGAAGAAGTATTACTTTTAGGACTAAAGGACAAAGAGGTAAGAGAACGTTCTATTCGGTAGTAAACAGTTATTATAATGAGGATGTCGTGATCATGCCATCTCATATATTGCTGATTATTTCAGGGTTACACATCGTTTTGGAATGATTGCATATCCAGCGGCTTGAGAGGATGTATTTTAATTGAACTTGGTTTGAGAGGCCGCGTAGAATTAGAAAGAGCTGGTATGCGTAGAAAGGGATTGTTATCTAGAAAAGTAATAGTTAAATCAGGTAAGAGAATGGTTTAATTAATCTTTTTACGCTCATAAATTACGTATTATATGCTTTTAGTGTTTATTTTAAGTCATTTCATTTCAACTATGGGTCATAAACACCATACAATTTGAAAAGGTCAATGACTGTTATTTACTAGACAATAGTGGTTAAAAAGGCAAAGAAAGTTGCTAACATGAATGTCTACTGATTCCACCTATTAATGTCCTCTCAATTAGTAATGCTACAATCTGCCATAATTGCCTAAGAGTTGTGTGTGTTAATTTAAATGATATGGCTCTACCTGTTACTGCTTATAGAATTAATGTAAATTTTTGAGGTAACTATTTCTATAGTGTAGAAAGTTGTGTCACAGTAATATTTTTTAAAGGTTTCCTTAAAGGGTCCTTAACACAGGCAAGTTGATTAGGTTGGTAAAATCAATCATACCTATGATCTGTATGATTTTTCAATTATTTGTATAAATGTAAACTTAATTTCAGATACACCAACTGGTGATGTTTTGCTGGATGAGGCCTTGAAACACATGAAAGAAACTGAACCACCAGAAACAGTGCAAAGCTGGATAGAATACCTAAGTGGTTTGTATCAATTGTCTCACATGGTCTATTTTCTTTTAAATATGTTTTCATAATCATCAAAAGACATGTTGGTGTTAGCAGTAGTTGTTCATCATCATTATCTGCCTAACCTTTTCTCAACTATGTTGGGATCGACTTCCGGCTTTTGGTTTGGCTTCGGCGTAGCAGTAGTTGTTATTAAAGTAAATATATCTTTTATCAAATTAATTTCACAAGTTACTGCTTGTGGCAATTATGGAAAGTTTTCCTGTTCGTTACTAGGTATTTCAGTTTGACTTCTGTTTTGTAATAATTTGGTCAAATAACATGATTATGATCAAATATTTTCAGGTGAAACATGGAATCCGATGAAACTAAAATATCAATTGAAAAATGTCCGTGAAAGGCTGGCAAAAAATCTTGTAGAAAAGGGAGTTTTGACAACAGAGAAGCAGAACTTCTTGCTGTTTGATATGACTACTCATCCATTGACTGACAATGTTGTAAAATGTCGCTTGGTCAAAAAGGTAATTAAACACACATTGCACAATCCAATTGAAAACTTATCGCTTTAAGATAATATTTATGTCCTTCCTACAAAATGGTTGTAACAGAATGATAAACAATCCTTTTAAAATAATTGATTTTTAATGTAGATATAAGATAAATAAATGTTGATACTAACAAACAAGTACTGAACTAAATAATTTCATATTACATAGGTATTGGTATGCAATACAATTACATTGTTCCTTTACAAAACATACCCGTTTAATACTATTGCTATTCGTTTCATAAAACATAAACAGGTGATTCTTTCCAAACAGTTTGTATTTCAATATGAAAGCAAAGTGTTGGAATTATAAGTATCCAATACATATGTTACAAAAATTATTGCAATACTTAAACAGAAAACAGGTATCTTATTAATGAAGAAAATAGAGATGGTTTAATGTGTTTCGATAATTGATATTCACATTATTATTGCAGGTTCAAGAAGCGGCTCTGAGGCGCTCGATCACCGATGTCGCTCACGCCGACAAGCGATCTCTGGCGCTCTTGATGCTTGCCCATTCGGCTGATGTACTAGAAAACGCGTTTGCGCCCCTCTCCGACGAAGATTATGAGTTAGCAACGAGACGCGTGCGCGCGCTTTTAGATCTAGATTTCGAGGCTGAAGCTATGCGACCAGATGCCTGCGAAATTATGTGGGCGGTGTTTGCTGCGTTCACTAAATAGCGGTAACGAGTGTCGTCATCACTGTTGGCAACTAGAAAATGGTAAATTTGTGTTGGATTAAAATAATACTTTTAGCCCATTTTGTAAAATCTAAAACAAATATAAATAAACATGATCACCTTTAAATGATATCAAACATAGAAATAAATGAATGACACGGCAATATAAATTTTATAATAATGGTTTGAAGGTGTATCGCGTGTGTTACAGATAATTATGAACTTGTACAAAAAATTCATTACACATTGTTGTTTACTATATCATTTTATTTAACCAGTATTAAATTAACTCATTTGAACATTTAACAGAGATATGGGGAGTATTTTTTTAAGAATATCAAATAAATGCTTCTACATAACATTCATAGTCATATAAAACATTGTCATATAATTATGGTTTTACTTTCATATAAGTGTAGTTTCTAAATTTATTTTATTTTTTATCATAGCACAAAAGTTTGCCTTAACTTATTTGGTGTATAATACTTTTTGTGTTTAAGCTTGTACAGCTGGTCGATAAAAGAACATGACATTGCCGTCTAACTACTAAATAGAAATACTTATAGGTTATGTTTGCCTGTATTCGTACGTGTACAAAAACATCCATCGCGGGAGCTAGAATTTCATTTACGACGGAAGGGGAGTTGCTGGAGAGGGTAGGAGAGTTTGTTAACTGCATTTTCACAATGGACAGCAACTGGAGAGTGGACCCACTCATTGTGATATACAGCTGCAATAAAATATAATAACTGTTTTCATTTTTAAATACTTATTACTTACATGTTTGTGCATATTTGTCTGTGACACTGTGTAAAGCAATTATATTATGTTGTAAAGTATTTACTGGTTGTTGACGCCAACTGTGCTAGTTTACACATTCTTACGTATTATTTTGAAATGATGTACTGTAATGAGACGTTTGTTGAAATGTTTAAAAGTACGTTTTTGTATGTTGATCTGCTTTTCAGTAGTAGTTGGATTACCGTTTATTATGTATGTAAATTATTATTGTAGGTCCTGAATTATTATATCCTTAATTGGTGTTATATTATTATGATTGTTTTTAGTGTTTTGTTATACACGTTTAATACTTCAAATTATGTGTGAGCTGTTTATACAGGGTGGCGATTTAGTCACCAGCATCTGTCAAGCGGGTGATTTTACCCGTCATACTAAACAACTTTCGCTATGAAGCTCATAACCGATACATAAGAAAAAAACTTTTTATACATGCATCGAAATACTTACATAATGTTTCACGAATCGGATGTCATTCAACGCGAAAGTTGTTTAGTTTATCGGGTAGAATCATTCCCTTGACGGAAACAGGTGACTAAATCGCCACCCTGCATAGTTGATCTGCGGTATGTTCACAGTAAGAATGCGGATGCCTTTTACATTTAGCATGAGAGTCAAGAGTGTAAGATTTATGGACACTTTTTGATTAAAAACTATTTTGATGGGTAACTTTTATATGTTGAGAGAATGTTTGTCCGAAATTGATTCACTTATAACATCGCTGGTAAAATAATTACGTTTTTAGTCTCAATATACGAAAAAATACAACTGGGTAAATACTAAGTAACATTAACTATGGCGCATAGAATTTATATAATTTTAAATAGCGCACGAGATTTATATCCCAGTTTCTTGTAAGGTTTGTTTTATCATTATTTTAATTCAAGTTTAGTTATAAATGAATAAATATACAAGTGAATATTGTTTTAAATTAGCTTGCCATAAAAGAAAAAAAAAACAGGTTATTTACAACACTCATTTGTGACAAGCGTTAGTAAAATAACAAAATTGCCTGTATTTATATTTAATTTTTGTGAAAATTAAACGGCACTTTTTAATAAAAAAAATCTAACAAAATCTATAAAATATTATGATGTGTTGTCATTTGAAATGTGATTAATAAGTACCTAGAAATAAATTACTGATCACTCCATAGTGCTTATGTTTAATTTCTAATGCATAAATGATAAATGGTTTACATAAAGATCCTTATAATCAACTTTAGTGCTTAAGTTACTGTTAGATTTGGGTTTGTATATAAATACTGTATTATTTTGGTTTGTATATTACCATAACGCCGCAACTATAAAAAGTTGATAGTAAATTCAAAAGTGATGGAGACATGTATAAAATTAAGGTAAATTACTATGTATCATACACATATAATAGTATTTAGAAAATTACTCAAATATATTCCTTAGTAAATATTCTTAGGTTTTTTACTTGAGATTTGCTGAAAGGGATTCATCCTTTTTTTAAATGCCCCATGCTTGAAAAGTCTTAGACCAAAATTGGTCCTATTAAAATAATTGTTAAAAATGAAGTATAAAATAACGTAACATACGAACAATTACCATGTCCTATATATTATTAATACGATAAAGCTTAAAAATCAGTCTGTTTCTCAAACTCTCTACACTTTGAGACACACAAGGCATAAAAATAATGTGGGAATCGAACCCTCGATCTATAGCATACAGCCTTCACTGGGCCAACCGAGACTATAAACTATACAGGTCCTATAGGTACTTACCGAGAGTTTAACTAAATAAGTATGCTAAGTTTCAGCTTAATCGGATGACAAGAAGTGCTTGAAAAATGGTTTACTAATTTGTAACTGGAAACAGAACGAATCAAGTTAACAAACATTTTGTGCGACCATAAGTACTATGCTCTGCGATTCGAGGAAGGAAGGCGTCTAACAAAATAGCAGAACGAAGGGAAAACACATGTGGTAATCCCGACTCCAGCAGGCAAAACATACATCCACTTTGTTATATGTACCTATGTAAGTACGAACATGACATAAGTACTATAATATAGTATAGTATGGTCCCCTTCACCGAATCCGACAACACGACCCAGACTAATTTTCATTCAGCAAAACCAAATTTGGTCTTGAAAACTCGGTCACACCGGTACTTACTAGGGATGTGACGTAGGTCATTCGACGGGGGCGGAGGTGGAGGTGGAAAAAATAAAGATTAAGTAAAGAAAACAGCAGCCCGGAGTATGAAACTGTGCCTGGTTGATGGCAATAGACTCGCTCTAGGAGGCTATTCTATTGCCATCAACCAGGCACGGATTAGGGTCGTTTTCAAAATAAATGCCAATAAAAACAAAAAAAAAACGGCCAAGTGCGTGTCGGACCACGCACAATGAAGGGTTCCGTATTTGGGATGTATTTATCCCAAGAAGAAACTTAATATTGTAGTTGAAAAACATGTTCTTCCATACGGAATGTATAAGAGAACATGTTTCTGCAACTGCAAATTTAAGTTGGTCGATTAGTACTCGTTAACTTGTAAAGCCTACTTAGCTGTGATAGTTTTCCTTTTAATTTCGTTATATATACTACCTATTACCGTGAATTTTTTCAGATTTCCAAAACCAACCATTTAGCTGGCAGGGGGGGGACACTTGAACCTAACAAAAAATTCAGTTAAAAGCTTAATATTTTGCAATCGGATCCCTGAATCCAAAAATGGTTTGGACAAACTCACAATATTTTTGAACGACCTTTCTAGCTATACCCCACAACATGGGGTAGATGAGAAAAAAAAAACATTCCCACTTTACGTGTAGGGGAGGTACTCTAAAAAAAATTATTTTACTTGATTTTATTTTACCACTTTGTCGGCATGATTAATATGTATACCCATGCCAAATTACAGCTTTCTAGTACTAACCGTCTCTGAGCTAAGCCGCGGACAGACAGACGGATATGGCGAAACTATAAGGGTTCCTTGTTTACTACGGAACCCTAAAAAGAGACTTTAAAAGTACTGGCCAAAAGATTTAAACGTCAATTTGTTCCTGGCACATTTCTCTTTTGTATTCTAAATTCCAATTTAAAAAAAATTATGACTGAGGCGGCAAAAGTTAATAAGACAAAATTGGTTTTAATCGAATTTTAAATTTTCATAATTAAATTCATACTGTTGGTTTTTCCTTTACCATGGAACGCTAACAAAGAAGAGATGTTGAGACCATTAGGCATGCTGGAAGCGGGCGCGATCCAGTGTAATGTTGCTGATGCCATTGGCACCAGTCAAAGCGTCATAATATCAAGATTGTGGTCTCGCTACCGGGACACTGGCGACGTGGCTGAGCGGCACACTGGCAATATACGAATTACCACCGCAAGACAAGACCGATTCTTACAAATAACGGCAAAAAGACAACCTACCGCTACAGCTCGGCAATTGGTTTTGAAGTTACAGTCGGAGCCCCAGGTGCTGGTCCCCGACTGAGCGATCAAACTGTAAGGAGGAGACTGCACGAAGTCAACCTTCATGCTTGTAGACCACGTCGGATTCCAGCACTACGACGAGGCAATCGCGTACGATGATTACAATGGGCAAATGAACATTTAGCTTGGAACGATCGCCAATGGGCTAGTTTTATTTTCTGATGAATCCCGGTTCGGCTTTCATCCAGATTCACGAAGAATACGTGTTTAGCGAACACCTGGACGTGAGAGCCGCCTGCGAAATCCCCAGGAAGTCCATCCATACCAAGGTGGAACAATAATGGTATGGGCGGAAATACGTCCAGGCCGGAGAATCGACCTCCTTTGGGTTCACGGCAAATTAACTGCTGCAAAATACCATACCGTGACGAAGTACTGGAACTGGAACCTGAAGTCCGACCACACCGTTTGCAAATGGGTCAAGATTTTATGCTTATGCATGATAATGCCGCCCACATACAGCTCGAGTGGTAACTCAGTGGCTGCAGCAACATAATGTGGAAACCCTGGTCTGGCCTGCGCAGTCCCCGGATTTAAATCCAATTAAGTACGCGTGGGATATGCTCCAAAATTTTCCCGAAAATCTGGTGACAGACGATGAACTTT
The DNA here is from genome assembly GCA_914767755.1 of Agrochola circellaris. Classification (NCBI taxonomy): domain Eukaryota; kingdom Metazoa; phylum Arthropoda; class Insecta; order Lepidoptera; family Noctuidae; genus Agrochola; species Agrochola circellaris. The sequence continues at coordinate 10,232,190 of OU611841.1, read as the reverse complement.
TCATGCATCTTCGTCGAACCTGGGACCTTATCCCACAAGGAGATATCGATAACCCCCTAATGAGTATGAATTATCGTTGCAGATGCGTTATTAACATCCGAGGTGCTTTTACAGATTAATAATATTTATTTTGTAATCAATTTAATGTTTCATTTAATTTTATTTGTTTACTCACCAAAAACAGAAGTTCGTTTTTTTTGTACATCGTTAACTTTTTTTATTTCTTCTGTAGGTACAAGCCATTCTTTTAAAAGTTAGATTTTTATTTAATTTCCTATTAGTAGAGTATAAAATACTGCGCATCTTGATATAAGTATGTTATAAGATTTTCTAAGTACTTAGTTTCTTTTACATTAATAACTAGAATATCCCTAGATTGTGTTGATGTGTAGGTATATTATAAAACAATGTTACTATAAAAATCATTTATTTATTTGCCCACAAACACTTGTCTCATATTCCATTCTTAAGTGTTATTCTTTCGTTACTTTGATATTTTATATTTATAGAAGTAAATTCCAAATTTAGTATGGCACCTCTAAACGTCAAAATAGTTGCAACGAGAGGGCACTAGTTTCTTTGAGTTTACTGCTTGATTTCGAATGTCCTATGCCCGATGGCTAATTCCCCAAGTCATCAGACCGAACGTCCGAATTAACGAAATTCATAGCATCGATGTACCTACCACAATTTCGAATAGCCATTAGATCGAGCGTCGGTTCCGCTGAAAAGCCATTGCAACGATAGTCTTATCCGTCGAATGTCTATTGGATCGACGTGCCAGTAAGTCGATTACGAACGACTAGTGAAGCCGCTATCAAAGGACAATAAAGATAAACTACTTAGTTATATTTTAGAGACTTAGATATAATTTTTAGTAATGACTCTGATGCAGGGCTCATTTTACACGTTATGGAAAAAAAATAGGAGACCAAAAAAAAAAATAGAAAACTAACTGTACCTAGTACCTACAGTTAGTTTTCTAATTTTTTTCCAACCCCACTCTTCGGGACTGACAATACTGGTTTCATAGTTTTCCAGCAGAAGATGATGAATAGCAGCATCTTTGGCAAAGCTTTAGTATAATAACCATCGAGTTGGGAGTCCACATTTACACAAAGATTATGTTATTATAAGCCTCCACGCAAATTTTTAAGTTGCGGAGATAAATGATTTACGAGAAAAAAAGAATCAAAATCGAAGAAATTTTGCATTATTTAGTCACTTTTGACATTTTATCTCGCCATTGAACGTTTCGTGTTACGTAGGTCAACGGACTAAAATGTTTTATTTTATATTAATGATGAAATAAATACGTATATTTAGTGATTTAGATACTTTTTACGCATATTTCATTATATTACCTATATTTAGCTGTTTTAAATGAGTGCTATTAAATTAAACCTTATTATAATTTAGCGAATATTGCCGATATGTGAAACCACTCAGAAATAGGAGCCCCGCTAAGCGGGGCTTCGTCAACTACGCCTGACAAAAAAAAATACTTACCCTAAAAATAGCCATAAAGTACAGTGCTTCCTCAAAAAAAAATCCAATATAAGATCTAAAAATATTTATTTTAAGAAAACTATGCATTTCCTAAACATGACGAAGGGGATCTCCTACACCCCTCCACAAATATACATACCTACCCTTATTACAATTTTTGTCAAGTAGGTACCTAGATTTTTATCGCAGTAGGTTCAGGATCTGTCTTAGGATTTCCACCGTACAATGATATTACCAATGCTTTGGTGCCGATTTCCGTGAGTCCCTTTCCGTTAGCATTTTCTGATCGAAACAGAGTTGCGCAAATGCTAAATTCCTCACATTTCTAAAAATTACGATATGCTGCCGGTTTATTTTGACCAAATAAGAAGCTTGTGGTGTCGCAATTGAAATAAAAGAGGATAATTTTGCATCCCTTTTCGCCAAGCACATGTTGCGTCGATTTAATACTTATCACGTTCTTTTTTATCACTGAACATGCTTGACTGACTCTAAACAAAAATGTCGTGTATTATTGTAAATCAAAAGTACAAGAATATCGGTGTTGTCAGCAACATCAATTTCATATTTTTCTTCTTCCAATGTAACCGATATTATATTCCTTTTCAGCATGAAATTTCCTTTAATTTGATACCTACTATACATGTTTAAAAAAAAAATCAAGATGACGGTAAAAAACGCATTTTGCACACTTTGATTTTTCTAGACTTTTAGTATGTTAGAAAGATACCATCAAGAAACTAAAGAATTCAAACACCGTCTTTGTCGGAAGTAGTTCTACCCATGGTCTAATAAAACAAGGTCTGGCATTCCGGGACTAACACATGCTTACGTCACTATCCAGTTGACACTGTATTGCAACAAAACACGATTAAGGAAAGATTTTCAGCCACTATTCGGTTAAAAATTATGTACAAAGCATTTAAATTGTCGTTTCGTGTGTCTAATCAAACGAAACAATTCAATTTAAACATAAACCAACGTAATTGTTAATTAAAACCTCACTGTTTTATCGGATTCGCACAGGTAATAAAGGTGGTTGGGGAGTTATTATTACAAACTTCTGGTAGCACAGATGTGATGACGTAGACTTGTGTTACCCACTTGACCACTGTGTTTCGGAATGCTAGGTATACCTGGCGAAGTATATTAATATACCATGGTTCTACCCTAAAACCTATATCTATTCTACTATCAGCACGCGTAGCATGACAACCATAGAAAAGGGATTTCTAAGGGTTTTGTCGACAGAAGAATAGACAAAATGACAGATAAACAATCACAATCTGTCATTTTGTCTATTCTCCCGTAGACAAAGCCCGTAGAAAACCCGTTTCTATTGTGGTCATGCTAAGCGTGCTGGTTGTACCTATACGGTAATAATAACAGAACCATCGAGAGGTGTCGAGGGATCCGCTATCTAATTACATAACATATTTTCGTAAACGACTATGACTAATCTGTTTCTTTTTGACAGTTCGACAACATTCATTGCGTTATTTACGTTGAAGAGTAGTTTCTTTTCGAGCTTATGAAGCAATGGATTAGCAACCTGTTTCAAAATTATTCAGATTCTGATTGATCGTGTATTACGCAGTTTCTTTCGCTTTTGCACACTTGTCTTGGCGAATAGCATTTGGAGCGTCAACTTTTGTTACGTAACAACCGTGTGTCCGTGTAGTGACGGTCAAAATTTTACACGTTTTCAGTCTAGCTCTCATACGCCAAGTGTGCAGATTATAACGTGCGTTATAGAACTTTGTCCTAAAAAGTTAGACGCGCCTTTTGAACTCTCTTAAGTTCAAATTCATCGATTGAATGACCATTGCCAGATTGTGTAATTGGATACAAAATCTGTATAATTTGGTCATCTATGTATCCTCTCTGTATAGCAGACTGCCTTGTATAGGTAATTGGATATAAGAATAATCAATATACAAAGTTTACCGTTGTTTTACAACTATACCGTACCACTATACTTTGTTATGCAGTCTGTTTTTTCTTTGATTTCGTGTGTCTTGAATCTTCAAGGATACTCGTACCTCTTTCCTTCTACAGTCTCATGACGGAGGGTATTTTATGTCGCAATTCTGGGTATGAAAGTACGACATAAACTAATGTTGGATGGCTTCGAAATGTCCAGTAGAACGCACGGACAAAAGAGTTTTCTCCCTCGGGACCGTACCACGGCATGTTACCATCTTTCCGAGGATCTCCTGTCCTGTCTAACAACGGATAAGTAAAAGGTTAAAAAATAAAAAGGCATAAAAATATTTTGATATTTTATTAAAAACTCACACTTCTGCCTTCGCACGGTGGATAAGTCTTGTATCTCTTTATATGACATAATTTCAATTACAGTAATTCAGTTCACTCTCGTTTAACTATATTATACTTGTGTGCAAGATCTTGCGAATCGGTTGGGATATTGTCAGAGCCAAAATACAATTGTGAATTAGCGCAATTAAATTTTTTATCTAACATTGTGGGTTGTATCTAGTACGAGTATGTCAACATAATTGGTGTTTTATAGGATAATTTTGTGTTATCTACGAACAGTTTCCGGCCTACAAGTTCCGGGGACACGACACTGCCGATACATCTATTATTATAGAATTGAGTAACATTTACTTATTTTCTAATGACGTCAATTTTAGTTTTAAAATTCTAAAAGATCAAATTTACAAAATACTGGAACGATATAGTGTACATGGGTCATTGTCAGTAAAATGTGTAGATTTATAGCTAAAACAGTATTTTATTTAAGTAAGTACTGAATTAGTTTTTTTAGATAGGTTAGGCCGGAAATCATGATACCTCTAACATTATATCTACCATACTAACGGATAGTTCAGTGATAGTTTTAAATAACCAAATAAATAAGTAGGTATTCAATATTTGCCATCCTGTAACATTATTATAGTTAGTGCAATCAATTATGATAAGTATTTTACGAATAAATAGTCGACTATTAATTTGAAATATTGATTTAGTTAAGAGGGACTATACTAGAAACGGATAATGCAAGTAAAAAAAAAACACCAATAAATAGAACATTTCAACTCGCGACAGTTACGCATTTACCGGTTGGTTCTTTTTCTCACAGCCCAAAGACTCCTTACAAATCCTACGATACTAAAGTTTAAAGCATTATATCTAACTATACTTATTACCTAAAATGCTGGTGTTTATAATAAATAAATAATCTTATAACTATAACACATAGTGACTGTCGTAACCCTAAAGCGTTTACATGGCAGACCTAATTGTTTGTTTATATTTATAACATTAGGTTCTTAAATTAAGTTTAATTTAAATTTAATTAATTAAAAACAAATGCTCATTCATTTTGTAGCCCAAATATGAGAAGGAAAATCAAAATTGGACCGCGACTTCTTCTGTACGAGTACGCACTAAGACTAATTAATTTTAAATACTTAACTCACATTCAAGTTTAATTCGAATAGATTACCTATAATAGAGGCTGATTAAAGAACGGAGTAGTCGGCAATGAACAATGTTGTTTCTGTACAAAATTAGGTATATGTGGCAACGTGGTCCTGGACTTAAAATGCAATATATTGGATATAACACAGTAAGATAATATCAATATCAGGATTCCATAGACCTACTTTTGTATTTTAAATCTTATTGAATAACTTAGCATGTAAACATTGATATAAAATAATAAACTTGACAATAAAGGAAATAATGGAACTTATCATTATTCAGATGTTAGATATTTTTGGTATCCTTGGAACATTGTAATACTGGGATAAAGCGCTTTGAGATCGTATGTGAATCTAAATGGTGGAAGTGGATGGAGTCCGAGCGGCAGCCCGCTGTCACCACGCCTCCGTGTACCGGATGTCGTACTCCTGCAGCTGCGGCAGGCGCTGGCGCAGCACTGCGAATGCCTCGGCCGATAACTTCGTGCTGTTCAGGTTAAGACGCCGCAAGTTCGAGAGACCTGAAAAGAGAGCCAAATTAAATTTTGGGTCCAAATTCCAGTCTATAATTGTCCACTTCTCATTTTCCCCTATCGTAACAACACAAACTGCTTAGATGATAACAGCTCATTTAGTTGATTACCAGTCAGCAATGGTAGCGAGGCTGAATGTCCCGGGAGCGCCAGAGAGTACATATAAGTATAATACTTATCGCCGACCGTGGCAGCTATATTAATGCTCATTTAGATTTCAAAAGAAGGTAATACTCATATGGACAAAAATGATGATTACCTGATAATGCCTCTATTCCTTTGTCGGAGACGGGCGTCTCGCAGAGGTTAAGGACCTGAAGCTTCGGAAGATGCTCAGCAATCAGTTGCACACCGCTGTCGCCGAACTTTGTAGCCCACAGGTTCAAGTAGCGAAGAGATGGCAGCTGTAGCAATAATATTTGTATGAATTTAAATACATTTTAATCCGGTTATAATACTTATGTGTCTTATCTAAAAATCTCTTATCTCTATTTAATGTTTTATTTAAGCAAGAATGTGTCAAAGTTAAAATAAAAAGGGGTACGTCATTTAGGTGTCAAGGACTTTGCTTACTTTAAATTCAAAAAAAGTTTTCTGAATGTAACGATCATGCGTATTTTATGTAAACATGTTTCGCTGAGTAAACAGGTGCGGTTCGTGCGTCACAGTATTAATGGCATACCTTAATGAGATGATGTGCGCAGGCGCTGGTGACGCTGGTGAAAGCGAGGGACAGGCACTCGAGGTTGCCGAGAGCGCCGGCGTCCAGCAGCTCGGCCACGTCGGCGTCGGTCGCGCGCACGGGCAGGGCCAGGCGACGGGGGCCGCCTTCTGATTGCTGAAATATAATAATGCCGATTGTAGATAATGTGTTTTACGAGATGTTCTTGCGACGTTACGGTTCGATACTATGCATAGTTGGCACTCTTTAAACAGAAACCCTTTATAGAGCAATTATTTGATTATAATATACGTAAGTTGTGCACAAAATTGCACTGCCTAGCAAAACAAAGACTAGTTCTTTGTCTAGCAGTTATGTTTAGAACTCACCAGTCGTAGAAGGTTTTGCTGTCTTTCGCACAAATCCTTGTAATATTTTTGGCCAAGTTCGGTGCCTTGCAGTGCAGCAATGATCTCCAACTGAGTTTGCTCTCCAGTCGTGACTTCCCATTCCAAAAATAAACATAGAGCCTCTATAGCAGCAGGCTGTAAAATAAAAATAAAATATTAGGTTTGTGAACTGAAGGATATAGGTCATATTATTGTTAGTAAGAAGGGTTTGCACTCACGTGAGCAGTTAAAGCGACTAGAACAAAATCGGGGATTTGCTTGCTCATACTCTGCAGAAAACTTTTCCGCTTACAGCAGCAATTGAGTAGACTTCCAAGCTGAAATTAAAAATTGTCATTATTATCAATTTTATTATAGTAGGTACCTATCTACTTAAATGAAAGAAACAATAGAATGGCTGAATAAAAAGAAACCACTTTACCATATCTCCCCAAATCTGGCACAAGTCTTCATGCGGCAGAGCAAGCAGTGGGTCGGAAGGTGCTGCTGCCCGCAGCCACGAGGGCGGGCACAGGCGCGCGGCCCGCGCGGCGCCCACGCACGCGTGCGCCGCGCAGCGCGGGTCGTGCGCCAGCGCGTTCAGCAGCTTGCCCAGCCGCTCGGCGACGCGCGGGCAGCTCATGGCGCCCGCACATAACGGAACTGGCTGCAGAACTGCGCCTACTACGACGAGCCAATCCTCATATTCGCACCTGAAAATAAAAGGAAAAGTCAACTATAATTCATTTCGCCATTTCCAGAAATGTCCCGATCAAATATCGGCTTAGCTCTAGTGTAAGTTTTTTATATGTAGTAAGTACATACGATTCTGTGCAAAATAACGTAGTAACTAGGTACCCAAGCATGATTATAAAAGTGGCAAAGAAGAGATACAATATACCAGCTTATTATTATTGCACTCATGGCAAAGGCTTCTTCTCATACAGATAAGGCACAAGCATTGTTCACCACGCTTGCTCAAGACGTGTTGGCGGTTTCAGACCTATAAGTCTAGGTTTACACACGATGTGTTTCCTTCAGCGAGATCAGTAATGCCCAAGATAAACTCAAAAGGTACATAAGAATTGAACAGATATAATGCGATTGGTCAAACTTACATGTGCTCCAAGATGTCTGCAAAACACAGAACTTCATCCTCATTATCATCGCAGACATGAGGTGTGGCGGAGTCCCGGTAGTAGTCATCTAAAGCGGCCAGCGCGACTGCGGCCAGATTGGGGGCCGCCCGAGGGTACGGGCACGTCGCGCGGCTCCCGTGGGTCACCTCCACGAACCGACGGACTAGGGCACTGCCCGAGTTGTGCGCGCTCAAAGCACTGCAGCCAAAAAAAAGATCCAAGTAAAACAGCTGTTTCATGTATCTTAGATACATGAAATAGCTATTTTAATGTGTAGCGAATTCTCGTTACACATTGGTAGATACATTATCTACCAATGTGTAACGAGAATTCGCAAGGCCGTACAACCTTCGTTATGGAAAGTGTGCGACCTGTGACTATTGCTGTACCTAACAGCTTCAATTTAGATGTCTGTCAGTTCTGTAATTTACCGAGTGACGGAACTGGCTGGTGGCCAGTTTCTGAAAGCGTAATCAATTTGTTTAGTAAATAAGTTGTTTTTCCTATTGCGGTTTTGATCAGTTGACCAAAATAGTACCAATCATACTTCATATCCGTAACCATGAGATGACATATTGCTAGATGGTCACGCCTCCCTAAATAAGCTAGATTCAAATCGATTAATTAAGCAAACCTAAAATAGAGTGTTCGAACGTCTAGTCGGCTGCTGCACTATTTATACGTCTCGATTATGAATAACTTATGCCCAGTTTCTATATTTAAATCAATAACGAATTGTTTTGCTAACCAGTGGTAGCGCTACAAAACTGATCCATTTTACCAACGAATATACTACGTTAGTCTAGATATTACGCTTCGTTATTGGCTGTATTTTTAACCAACAATCCATCAGTTTCATTTGATCAAATACCCCGTGAGCTCGAGGACTATCTATAGCTAAACATTATCGTAAAATCGATTGACGTCACTTAAGTACTCGAATTGATTGGCTTTGCTGAAAGCAATTAATAATTTGTATTGTAACCAAATGAGGTTACAGTGCTGGTACAATGTTATGCAGGTCACTAACATGACTGGAATAAAATGTATTCTTTTCGCTAAAGACTTTTTTGCTAAGTCTATAGGGTACTTCATGGACATGCACAAAAGTGATACGGTCGGTGGGAGACTAATGGTTTCTTATCCTTACTATGGCTATTACTTTTCATCAGATAATACAGACGTAATTCACACTATGTTAATTGTATAAAATGCGCTATTGTCAAAAATTGTGCTTTTCTGTCTACGGTTATTCCAGTTTCGATGATTAGGTAGGCAGTTCATAGGTTAATAGAACCTATTCCTGAAAAGTCCGTTTTTGTTGATCAACTGATCGAAACTGCAACATGCAAAACGCACCCTGAAAACCGAAAAAGAAATTGACTTTACCTGATATAATCTCTAACAAGCCGCCTTGCATTTGGGGCTCTAGCGAAGTCCACGTTGCGTGTGAGCACCCGGCGTACGGGAGGTGCAAGCGCAGGCAAGGGAGCGGCGCGCGGGCGTCGCCGACACAGCCGCGCCAGCAGCGCACACAGGTCGCCCGCCGCACACCGCTCCGCCAACAACGGCGCTGCAGCACTCGTGACGTTCTCTGCCCACTCCTCCCAGTCGTCACTTTCCTTATTCTGAAAAAAGTGTCAATTGTAACGGTTATCACATATATGAGTCAATTTCTGATTTCGCTTTTTTGTGTACTGAGTGTTGCGTTACAGCGTGCGTCATTAAGAAAGCGGATCGAGACTGACCCCAAAATTATTACTACGTCGTTTGTACTGTGCAATGGCTGTTGTGAGAAACCTTTAAGGAAAACATCGAGATTCTAACGCGTTACATTCTCCAGATTGCCTTGTCCAACCTCCTGACTGACGTCCACTCATACCGGCTTAGGATAATAATATGTTTCAAGTACTTAGTTCTTTCATTTTGAGTTAGCTTTAGAGGCATATGCTACAATAAACAAAGAACAGCAAGTCTATTCTGTAAAAATCTCACCGTGAAAACATAGGTGAAATGTGCGTGAAGTGAGCTGTCATTCCACGTAATGCTAGAAATTGACACTATTGACAGTTCACTTCAAGCTCACTTCACCTTATTTTTCACGGTGAGATTTTTACAGAATAGCTCGGCAGCTCTGAGGTAAAGTCACACTTGGCAGACCAACACCTACTGAAAGACTGATGAGTCAACCAGAAGTAAAACTTTTTTGAAAGCGATTTATTGCTTCGTTCTGTAATATAAATTGTTTAGAACTGTAGTAAATAAGCGCCGCAGTGACGTTAACTCATAACCTTGCCAAATTGTCTACTAGTAGGTAGGTAGGTACTACCTACTTATTACAACATGCTGAAAATTTAATGGGTTAGTTAGAGCTATGACGTACGAACACCATACAATGAATTTAATAGACGGGTAAATGAAAATTTTAAACTAATGTTACCTAGTTTTATTTTTCAGTGTTTGTTCGCTGACATAATTTAAGTTTTATGATTTATTCTAGCTAATCGCTTCCATGGATTACAGTCCGAGATAAATCATGCTCCAATTTTTTTATGCTCACCTAAATGTCTGACTAATTTCTTGGTCCAGCTCACATTATTTAACTGTTGTTTCAGATTAACTGAAACTGTTATTGTTATTAATGGATCACTGCTGCTAATGGGGTATCTCTGGTCCCAGAATCCGTCATTAGTAACTATTTGTTAATAAAAATACAAAGAATGTTTAGAGTAAATGTTATTTATGCATCTCATACGCGTATCAAATGTACAAGTAATGCTAACGTCAATATTTGACCATGTGAGCTCTGCATGATTTGTGATAAGAACGAGAAACAATTCGCTTCCGTCGTGAATAGTGAAATTCTTTCTTTAGCTTTACTAAGATTATATTAAATATTTGTGGAAATAGCACAGTTATGGCGGCTTCGATTGCATAGCACATGTGGGTGTAAGTATCTGGTGTTAGATACCGAGTACCTACGTCAATCGATTACATGAGGAGATCACGAATCACATTTCATGTAGTGGATTCACACAATTATACGTATCTGTGTTTACATTCAAATGGAAGATTTTCATAGGTGTGTTACTTATTTCTCACGATGTTCATAAGATTAAAGTTTATTCACGTCCTTTTTGCTTAGCTACTAAAATATTTGTGTATTGGATTATAACTTTACCTCGGAGAGTAAATCTGTGAGGATCTGCATCGGCGCACGCGTCACACTCTCGTCTTGTAAAGGCGTGGTCATGACGAAATCTACCATATTCTGAAATAAAATAAACAACGTAAATGAATATATTACTCTAGATTCAGCCAGCGAGTTGGCCGCATGATATCTTTATAAATTATAGCCTATGTTACTCAGTGATAATATAGCATTCTACTGGTGAAAGAATTTTTAAAATAGGTCTGGTAGTTTTTGAGTTTATTAATTACAAACAATAATACAATATTTTTTTTAATTGGTGCAGATTGTATTTATATAAATAAACTATCTATAAAAATAAAAAACATATTTACCTTCAACTCTTTTAAAACGACTTCTCTTCTCACAGTCTTAGTAAGAAAATTCCTGTACCTTATCATATTCCTCTGAAAAATAAACGCACTTGTTAGAATATGTACTATGTAAACAATTAGACGTAACCACAACAGGAAGGAAATAATAAAATGTCTACTCACCTTCCATATAATGGAATGATACCATTGGTCCCGTGTATAAGCATCGTTTGCCTAGAACATAGAACGTCATTGTTAGTTATTGTTTAGCTAGCATTATCTAGAGAGGTAAATAAACTAGACAAGCGTGAACGTGTATTATTCCTATGTAGGTAACAGGAATGATCCAGTAGGTACCTACAAAATACCAAGAATAACTAACCTGCAAGAGCAGAGATCCGTGAGGCATGACTATTCTGAGGCAGTACTTTCTGGCAGGATCCCAACGCGAGATGCAGTACACCTCCTGCATACAACTGTACGACAGCGGGTTCTCTAGCAAGCCTGAAGGCTGAAACAATCATATTCAAATCAATTATTATCAAGTCATTCCATTTTACGAATATTTATTAAGTAAGTACCTAATACAAATAATTTATCAATATTATTTTCAGAAGTGCCTCGCTAAATAAAATAATAATTTAACATTGAAATATAAAATATAATATTAATCCAAAATGAGGTATTATGGATTAAAATAATATTTATCTCGTTCGTACACTACTGCTCGCGGACTGAGTGGGCGGCAGGGAGGAAGGCTCCAAGGCGCCGATAGTTTAGGTAATTTCTTTTTACGGTCAAAATAATAACAAACTTAGTATCTGCTTTATATTTAGTTCAGTTATTATGACATGATCTAATTTGAAAAAAAAAAATACTAGCGGTTTATTGTTCGGTTTGGAGGTAACTATGTAATTTTATTCTGTAGAGAAAATTAAGGAATCGTATTTTTATCGAACATACTCCTGAACTTTACCATATATATTTATTTCAAATTTAATGCTGCAGTAGGTATTTTCGATATAGCGGAGGACCGTGCTAAGCAATTTGTGGTATTGCTAAACTGCGATTGGGGAAATTTAAATTACCTACATTCATCGGTAATAGAGAACATTAAATAACATTTCTCTTCCCTGAAACCGGAAATTCGGTTTCAGAGAAGGGAAAACCCTTTTAACGGTAACATCAATATCCAGCTTTACGTTTTCTCATAGAGCTAGATTAGAGTAGCAAACAATAACAAATAAGGTTTGGAAAGTCTCACTCTACGCATGCTAATAGTGGAAAGTAGCTTGGTCTACTCGTACTCTAGTTGGCGTTATTGTAATTTCATCTATGAGAAACTACGAGTAACAGAAGAAGAATCGTTCAATTTCCGAATAAACATGAATTTTTATAATTTTTTTGACGAGTAATATGTTTCCCTAATAACATGTAAAATATAAATTAGATATTAAACCACTGTTGTGGCGAGTTTATTGCTTTGTTCAATTAGAAAATCATCCTTAAATTTCATTGCAAAAAGACTTATTTCAATGTAGTCAAAGAGTACCTATAATAACATCATACTTGCACAGGAATTTCTTAATGTAATTTTGACGCTCGAAAAGTGCTGATTCTCAGCCTAGTTTGAATAAATGTCTTTTGAATTTGAATTCCATTTTACATAGTCTATGGGGCCTCTGCGAGTTCGCCTTGGCCCCTCGTACGCCTTCCAAAGGACCGGGACCACATGGTCCCGAGATATGTGTGTGTACACATATATATTATAATAATAATAATACTACTACCAGCCTGTTACTGTCCCACTGCAGGGCAAAGGCGTCTCCTCATACAGAGAAGGCACGAGCATTGATCACCACGCTTGTTCAAGGCGGGTTGACAATTTCAGACTTATATTAACTATAAGGTTTCCTCACGATGTTTTATTTCACCGATGTCATTTATGTCCAAGATAAACTCAGAAAGTACATTTGAATTGAAAAAGTCACATTGGTACTTGCTCGGATTTGAACCCACAACCTCGTGCATGAGAGGCGAGGCCTTTACCACTGGACCATCAGGACATTATAAGTAAAGTGAATATTAATGTTTTATACTCATAAGCCGTCCGGAATAAATTATCTAAATGATGTTGAAAACCGCATAAATATCAGTTGCGTAGTTAAGAAGAACAGCACGGTCACACAGACACGAAAAGCGACTTTAATTTATAATATGTATGTATAGATGTTGTATTACTGTAGCTATATTTTCACTAAAATAATAAAACACTGTATTTAATTATATAGTAATAGGCTCGCCCCCTATTACCTACATGGAACTTCTTAGATGTACATACATTTTAAAATTTGCATTCATTCATATCAATTTTACAAATGTATTTGGTTAGATGACTTCACAAGTTATTGCGTTTGCGTAAGGATCATTTTCACCTAAAGCAGTAATAAATATTGGTGATTTTGAAGGCGCACTCAGTTCGGATGGTGATCGGTTTTACGAATTTCGCCGATACTACATCTAAGCGATTATAAAAAAACATCTAAGTTGTGTCGTACTGTACACGTCTGCGTGATGTTATTTCTATTTTTACTCTATAATCTCATTGCACCCCATGTTTGCACTTATTGTTTAATTCCTAGCCCCCATAAAAAAAAACCTTCACAAAGTTATCCTTATAAAACCAGGATGTGTAGACAGTAAATCAATAAAGCTTGGTTATAATTATGACCCAATTAAAGTATGTACAATGTACATTTATGGGCTCTGTACCCGTGCCTACATTCAGCTGATTCATGAACATTCCAACAATATTGCGATTGACTGTAGCTCCATTCATGTTTATTTGAATATATGTTAGGACAGTTCATCACATGAGTAGTCATGGAGATAGGGCTTCGGGAATTTCTACCGTGTTTCGGTAAATCTACACACTCACGCGACGATGGGTCATAGTAAAAGTAAACATCAGAACGCGTTTCATGAGTCAAGTTTTGTTTGATATTAATGACGCTCGGTAAGTACTACCAAGAATTACCAAGTGTCGTGGACTTATTTTTTATTTAATAGGTATCTGTTTGCTCGTGTACACTTAACATATATATATATAGATATGAGCTGTGTTTTATTGATCTGTAGTCTGTACCTACCCTCAGCAGAAAATATCAAGGAAAAATAACAAGTACCTATTGTCTCGGTTATTGGCAGTCATATAAAAATCTAACTGCGCCATGTGAGCATACTTTAGTCACAAGTCGGTATCTTGACAAAATACGTACTTATGGGATGGAAATAAGAGTGCCTAGCGAAGAACACGATACTATAACGATAGGTAGCTACAGCCCGATTCAAACTTTATGGCGGCTCGGAACATGAGGCGAGTCGCTGCGCAGTAACAAATTCATGTGTCACCAAGGGTAGGGATGGGGTATTGCACAGCGAGTAGCGCACTTCAGAGCCGCCATAAACTTTGACGCGTCTATAGTTCCAGAAAGTTTGTCGAAGTCTAGAGGCTTTGTTTTGCAAAGATAAGGTAAAATACCGAATAAATAGTGCCAATTTTTGTCAAACAGGTGTCTTTGAGAAACAGGCACTACTAGTTATGTAAATATATTACTCGGGCCTATGCAACTATAGCCAAGATAATTATTCTCTACCAGGTATAATTTAAGAATCGTGTATGTTTATTTAAACTTTTAATAAAATTCGGAGTAGGTTCGAAATACCCTTCATTTTATAGAACGGATTTTATAACACTTTACACAACTGAAAAATAAAAAAAGTTTTTATTCACTGACCAAATACCATACGGTTTTAACTCAGTTTTAACTCTAAGTTTTTAAATCTAGTTTAATAAAATAACTTAATTTGATTAGGTAAATATAATCTCTTCAGCAACGAGTTTGATGGTCAGGTTGTCTTTAGACATCTACATATTATGTAGACCTCCCCTAGTTTCTTCCACTAATTTCTGTCACGAGCTAATCTCCTTCATCCTTTTGGTAAGTCATCTTCCCACCTCTTGATTTAACGTCCCTTTTGTCTCTTTCCATTTCTAAGATACAATTCCATTACGACTTAATGGAATGGTAAACCTTCAACCTTTTTGAAGTCAAGGGCCGAGAACACTTTGATTTTGGTTCGGCGGGCCGCAACACAAGGGATACTGATTATATTCCAATATAAACCTATAGGCAAGTAGGTACCTTGCAGTTATTTATTATAAAACTTTACAAGGCTAGAAATAGCAAATGATACTAATAAAATTCAATCAATGAGATGTTTGACATTGTTTAATCTTAACTAATATGTCATTATCTGCCTCAATAGTGGTTGTTGCAATTCCCAAAACTGTTTTCAAAGTGAATATCGGTGATTCTGGTCCTTACGTTTTCCATTCGAGAAAATAACTGCTCGCATAATTGTGGAGCCAAAAAGGTGGTGTAATTTTCAGTAGGTATATAATCAAGTGCGCAGTGGCGCTTGTATACAGTTTGTATCGTTCACACGAACAAACTTGTCTCTCGTATTCGAGATTCGCGAGCGTGCACGCAGTTGTCCTTATGACGTAGCTGCGAATCGAATGGATATGGTCGCCGTGTGAACCACTGTCTCGTATAGGTGATAAAATCGAATCGTATGGTCGCCGTGTGAACGACTGTCTCGTATAGGTACGTGATGAAATCGAATCGTATAGTCGCCGTCTGAACGTAGCCTTCCTTTTGTCCGTTTCCTTATTTTTCAGGTCGTAAATCTGTCACGTAGCCTTATGTTTACCATGCTTCGCTCTATATTGCGTTGGCAAACTATAATATTTTGTTGTCTCGTAACCGGCCAAGTTTGACACCCAAGTGAGACATGGGAGAATGCACGTATACAGTTTGCTTTTCACCGACATTGGTAATGTTTCGTTTTTAACAAAAAAAAATTGCGAGCAATATCCTTTCCAAGCGTTGCTTATTCTTCTACCAATTTCTTTTGAATATTGGTCTTTTATTAATATTAGCTGTCCCAAATATATATATTCATCAACATATTCGATAACATACTGTCCTATTTGTATCTCTATTTCTATGTTTTCCTTTATTGCATTTGTCATTACTTTAGTCTTCGCTGGATTCATTGATAAACCTGCTTTCCTGCTTTCATTATCTAATTGCTGTTACATGGTTTTTAGTATGTCTGGTCTCTCTGCGAATAACAACAATACCGAACAACAATAACGACAACAATATCGTCAGCGAATCTGTGATTTAGGGTAGTTCCAATTACATTTATTCCAAAATCTTCCCAGTCTATATTTTTGAATATATTTTCTAGCACCGCCGTGAAAAGTTTTGGGGAAATTGGATCACGTTGCCTGACGCCCTTTTGGATACTAAATTCTTCTCTTTGCTGTTGTATTACTTTTACGATTTTTATATATTTGCTTTCTACGCCCAGGTTTTCTAGTGTCCTACAGATATAGTTATGACTCAGAGAAACGAAAGCCTTATTGTAATTGACGAATGCCTAATTATTTATTTATTTAACAGAAAACAAAGGTCCAGAATGACAAAAAAAAAAACTTAAAGGTGTTAGTAACAATTATATCTTATAAACTTCGTTCACGTTAAAGTCCCCGTCACGACAAACTATAAATTTTGCAAATAAAGAACTTCCACTAAGTTACGTAGTGACAATTCAATCAACAACAAATAATGTATCTTATAGAAGTGCTGGCCATAAGTTAAGTTTTGCGATGATCTGTTTCACCACGTGAATACGATCAATGTTAGAATAATCGGCGCAAAACTTCGCTTGTTCTCTGGGTTGCTTTTCTTATAAGTGTTATTCGGTCAAGTATTATTTTAGAAAATACTTTGTATAGATTGGTATTAGACATAATAAGGTCGGTAGTTTTTTATTCCATTTTTATCTCCCTTTTTATGTAACAGGACAATAGTGGACTTCGTCCATTGAGTTGGTATTATGTTCAGTAGCCAATATTTCGTTAAATAGAAGCGTCAAAGGTTTGAATATAACGGTTAAAGTGTCTTTCAATAGCTCGTTTTTTGTGTTTTTATAGCTTTTATAAATGAATAAATAAATTCATTTCTTTCAGGTAAATAACACCTATAGCCAAATATAAATTAACAAATTAATAACATCAATTAAAATACAATAAAATATAAACATCACGACTTCGGTTTCTAGTATGCAAGGCATTTCTTCTTCATATGTATACTTCAAATAGACTTTAGATAGAGATAACCCGTGTCCAATAACTTCGAATACACTTTTATAGGCACTTATTCTGAATAAAGCAAACTTTTTGGAGAGGATCTTTCGTTATTAGTTAGCCGACTACAAAATTAAAATTACCGACGTATGTTTTTTGCTAGTTTTTTGTAAAAAATTTAAAAATGAAACAATTTCGAGAAGTTGTTAAAAAAATTCTCGGTGGTGAAATGCCTGGTGCAATTTTTAAGGCGTTGAAACCTCTCAGGATCAAATTTGATTTTGTGAACAAAACCATAAAAAGGTACAAGGAGACATCTTCATTAAAGGATCGACAAAGATCTGGTCGGCCGCGTTCAGCAAGGACAGCACGGGTAGTGAAGATCGTAAGGGAGCGTATTCGACGAAAACGCCATCGAAAACTCTCAAATCTGCGAAAACTTGCGGTCTGACAACCTGTTTAGTAGCAGTTGCAGATGGTTACCACAATCTGCCACCACAATGACGCAAATCAAACAATATTTTAAAAGCTTCCTCCCTATTTGTTAAACGACATACACAGTTTTATTTTTCCATGTTGTCAAACAAACCTACATTTATTAAAGCATTGCTGTCGGTCACGAGTCCAATATACCAAATATATTCTGATTATTTTTCAAAAATGAATCTGCATATCATGACATGCATGTATACAATGCACCTGTTGTACGTTCATAAATATTCAACATTATAGTTCGATAGACGTTATACTACGTAAATAGCTAGCCTATTTTCGTGTCTCGCGTAGATTCGATGAGGGAATTAGGTCACCTATAGAGAAGGGCGCAGCCGTCGCGTCGCTTTGTGTGGAGAATGCTCGGGAGTGCGGGCAGCGTACGGCGATGTATGACGTGTCGGAGCAATGCCCCTGCGCGAGCCGCACGGGCCCGCTCTGACGTCACGAGTACTCGCGGCCCATCCTTGGCCTGCCACCGTACACGCCGACATTGTCTCCTCTCAGCTGGTATCACGTCACTTCATAAACGACTTGGGTTTATCGCCCGAAAAATGTTTTTCACAGGGTGTAAACTTTGACGTAGGTAGTGTTAACCGGGTTTTTATTTAACATTAATAACCCTGAATAGTTTTTTTGTCGAACTTGTTAGTCAGTCAAGGTCAGAGAATTTTTCGCTATTCGTGGTCGTCAGTGTGTAGCTGTACCTAATGGGCTTTCAGTTGTTTCAGCTCGACTGGTTCCTTGGAAATTGTTATTGCTATTTATCAACAAACTTAATATATCTCCACAACTGTTCAAGTCCCTTGTCGAGGCGAGATAAGGTGATATATTATTATGTTTATATAGGTAAACACCACCTCGCCTGTCGCGGGTCTCGCCTGTTTTCTCCAATGCAGATGTGTAACTACCTATTGTAAACCCAAATTTCGCCAATTATTTTTAACTCTCATACAGGGTGTCAGGGACATCGACGCGAAAACTGATACCATGGATTCAGTAAAAAAATACAGCTGTCCCATACATTTTGACCGCGTTGTTATTGCACTTTTCTCTGAAAGCGCAGATTATTTTTTTAAATAACCGTAAAAAAAATCTACGAAGGGGGGTTCAGAATCATGTACTGAATCCATGTAACAGGATTCGCGTCGATATCCCTGCCACCCTGTATACATGTAATAGCTTAGGGGGCGAGCCTATTGCCATCCACCGGACACAAATCCAAACATTCATCATTAGGTATAATTTTCTACAAAAATCTCTCGTGCAAGTTTTTGTCTCCCTGTACAATATAAATATACTAGTACAATGACCACGTAGTGACACTATGAGAGGCCTACCGATCACCACGTACCGAGTTGCGGCTAACGTAATGATCCTATACAAATCTAATTTAAGTAATGATGTGAGCCCACCTGATTCGAATAACAATGCTTTTCAATAAGTGTACTCAACAATAATTTTACGAAGGTTATGCAATGTTCTACTAAGTGTGACAGGGAAAACTACTAATAACCTTTCATTGTTTAGAACCACATTAACTATTTTTAATTCATCCATAATAATAGGTACATCAAAGAATTGCGACGATAATAATAATAATGAAAAAAGGTAATAAAATAAAATTACCAATTAAATATAATGATGTAAACGACCACGCTTTGACGTCAGAGTTATTATTTATTTTGTTAATATAATTAATAAGCTATGAAAAAATAATTGAAATGAGTTTTTCGCTGTTAAGTGTGAAACAAATTAGCTCGTGTGATAGAGAACTGGCTACAAACAAAAAAATAGGTATTCTGTTTTACAGATTGACGTCAGAGCATATTAATGACATTTGTGGAGTAACTTTACGATAGCAATAGCAGAACGTACTAGTGTAAAAATACCAGTCATGAGTGTGATCCCCGAATAGTTACGACTCGTGGCCCCTACACGTGGCCCTCTTCACTAATAGGTGGCAACATTAGTCTATTGTCCATTAATTATCTGATAATTCCATCCTATAACATACTATGCTGAAACACAGTTTACAAATCCGAAAAAAAAAACCACCGTTGCAAGTTTTTCCGAATTTCCTTTCAGCGTGACCTGAACATTCGTAGCCCGTACACGCTGAGCGACTACGCTGAATGATAAACGTGCCAACAACATTGTTATTTGTGTGTTATGATGTATTTTAATGTCTAGATTCTAGATCCTACTCCACTAATATTATTATAAATGTCATAATCTCTATATGAAAAATATGCTACGGAACATCACGTGCTACGACGCTATGGAAATTAATATTTATAAAATGGATTAGATAAACACGACGTATTTAGGAAATATGAGGCTGAAAACGCCCACTTTACAACTGACCGTGGGGTTTCCCCTATGACAACGAAAGACGCAGGCGCATCAGAAAGTATGCGTGATAATTGTAGGTACAGGGATAAACACAGAAAATAACGCTTCTGAGAAAGCATTTCTTCACGAGACAGGACGCCTTCTTCTAAGCCGGAAAATACCTCGCTTGACTTAGGAAAAAGTTATTTTTATTGCAACGGTTGTATTTATTCTTTTGCTTATTTATAAAATTAAATATTATAGGCACATTGAAAGTACCGTAAAATTCGTAGAGATATTTTTATTTGACTTATATTAATACCAACGATTAAAAATTTAAATTAGACAAATGACGACGTCGTCGTAAGCAATTTGAATACTTTTGAGACATATTTTTAAAGACGAAGAATTTGTGTCTTGTCATGTCGTGTCAAAATTACGAAACGATAACCGTCGGGCACAGTCGGGTGTCTTACTGATATATAAATCATTATGATAGCTGGATGACGTGCGTAAACCGCTGCCACGTTTTTCTATGCCTTGTGTATTAGTGATAATAAGAAACGGTCACGTGAAGCCTTTCGCTCCTAGCTATACGAAGCACAAATAATACGAGAATAAACGACCACGACAGACTGAAGTTCATTTCATCGGCCATACGAGTACGATCAGTTGCACACGTACGCATATGCGTGCTGCGTAGTGACACAATTATTATAAAGTTTTTTCACCTTATGGAATTCCCATGTTTCCAATAACGGTTGCCAACGTTCCCTATTGACCTTACATTGTCAAAGAACTACCTACGTATTTACCTGTGGCAGGTACGTAGATACTTTGTTGTTTAATAATGTGAGGTAAACATTGTTTACGCTTTTAACTTAGAACGACGACCGTTTCATCGATAGGATTATTGTAATCGGGGCGTCTATTTTAACGGATGATAGCCTTCTATTTTTAAAAACTACTCTGCCTGAAATAGACAATGCTAGGCAAAACCGAGCGTGCAAAAAATAAAATAATGGAACATGGTAACAGTGGTACTTTCTGGGTCACAGATTTTCTAAAAGGTCTCGACCTTTTAGAAAATCTGTGACCCAGCTGTATTTCTTGTGAAAATTTTCAGTGTTATGATTGTTTTAGTAACTGCAAGGACTTTAGCATAGTTTTGATTTAACAGTGTACGTCAGAAAACTGTTATTGCCTATTGTTTCTTGAGCGGCTATAATCGAATCAACTACGAAGTATTGCGACGTCAAAGCCGTTCATAATTTCTTAATGCACTTTATGAAGTTTAACATAATTATTGACAATCAATTTTATAAATGGAATAGGGCCCTGGAACAGTGACGTTCTAGCAAAATGTTTAGACTAACTGATGCACTTTATGAAGTTTAACATAATTATTGACTATCAATTTTCCTAATGGAATAGGGCCCTGGAACAGTGACGTTGTAGGAAAATGTTTAGACTAACAGCGGCCGACCCCTGACATTAGCGTAGAACTCTCGCGTCTGACAGTTCCGCTTTCACTGCAGACAAATGGCAAATGCAGATGTTTGTCTATTGCTTGCAATTCTTCTGAAAAACTGCTGTTTTCTGTAACAATTTTCATCAAAATTAATTCACATGGACCGTTTCATTAAATTTTAACGTTTTTAAAACTAGGTAATTATGGTCATTGTGAATTAAAATGATAAAAAACGCTATTGAACTTATCCCGGATCCCAAAACATGCCAATGTCTTCGAATATCACAAATAAAAGAAAAAACTAACCGACATTTATCATTTGGCAAAGTCATTTCTAGTAGGTACATCAAAGCAGCATACAGACAAGCCTTGTAGCCTCCCACACTTTAGTTGCGCGGGCGCTTCCACGGGACACCGGACGTTTGCATTTTTTTATGCTATGAAGTTTGTATGCTGATATGTAGGAATATGACACGAGCGCATCACATACCAATAAGGCATGGAGTAGATAACAAAACAGCGTTGCATTGATTTAAATATAGTTATCTTCGATCCATGTCGTTTACGTCACTTGGCTCAACGACGAATTTTCTTCATAGTCTGAATAGATTACATCCAATCTACACTTAGTAATATTATAAAGCGAAAATATTTGTATTTTTGTTTGTAATTAATTAAACTCAAAAACTATTGGACCGATTTTAAACATTCTTTCACCAGTAAAATGCTATAATATCAGTTATCACTGAGTAAAATCCTAACTAATATAATAAATGTGAAAGTGAGTTTGTTTGTTTATTTTTTTCTTATACTTTCACGCTAAAATGGCTTAACGGATTGGGTTGAAATTTGGAACATGGGTAGATCATGACCTGGGTCAGTACATAAGATACTTTGTATCTCGATATTCCCACGGGATCGAGACTTTTATGTCGGTAAAACCGCGGGGCGCAGCTAGTAGGTTATAATTTGTAAAGATATCACGCGGGCGAAAACGCTGGCGGAAAGTAGTAATATAATATATAATTGAATCTTTGAACCAGAGCCGCTGTACAAAGTACAGATGCACACGTGTCGGCGCCGCTACATTTATGGAGCATATAACAACTCGTGGTTACCCAAAAGGCTAACGATTAACTTCGAATGTGGATACCAAACGCAAATGTGTTCTGCGTACACATGACGTCAAAGGTGAACTGTTTTGAACAGCAAAAGCCGTTTATGTAGGTAAATGTAAACATTTATGTTTTCTTTCTGTCAGGCAAGTTTGGCTCCCTGCTATTCTATTACGTTATTTGAGAGGTGAGTACGTAGCACGGGGCATCCGTGGGGCTGTAGATACTGTGGTGCAGCACTGCGCATTACATAATGCTGTGAACAATCACATATCGGTAGCCGGACGTTTAATATAAAAGTGGTGACGCACGAACGCTCCCTTATCTTCGATTGACCTCGTTGAAAGGTTCGGCTCGAAGCTGCAATCTAATTTAAACAGTAAACGTCATAACAGTGATTATTTTTATTAATGCTCTTAACGAGGTATGGGGTATTTGTTTGTACTTTATGCGGCGGCACGTCATAACAATTAATTTTAAACGAGAACGTGATTTAGGTATGCGATAAAGGCTTATATTTTTTCCTGAAAATCAATGTAGTCAAATGAAATCCGGATGTTTCATGGATTTGCTTTATTAGGGATTATTTATAATCCATTAAATAAAAACTTTTTGAACAAAAATAAAAACAACTTCCAAAAAAAGCAATACAAAGTGAAAAATAATGTTAACTATAAAAAAATAAAAATTCAAAACCAATCATGTCTTTGTTTTCTTTTTTTCGTTTTTTGTCACCACTTCAGAAATTAAATTTTTCACTTTGAACTTCTCATTCAATTTCATACAAAATAATTCGACAAAGTCACGATTATTAACGTAAATTACCATTACGTACAATATTAAAAAACTACATTTAATTCAGACTATTTTCGTCCATAAAAAAAAAATGACAACATCGCAATTTCTTAGCTTATAAGAATGAAATGGTTTGCATGAAAATTATACACACATCGAGTATTATGTTATCTTCAAAACTATGTATTTTGGGTGAACTTGTTCTAGTACTTTTTGTATTATTTTTACATGCAGCATAATTATAACCTTGGAGTTATGGGACATAAAAAGGAACACATTGTTTTCCACTAAGTGGAAAAAATACGTATTATTGAAGCCAACTCAAAACTACCCGAGCAAAGTTAACAAAATTTATATGGGACCAAGTTTTTTCTGCCAAATGAAAAAGACTTTTCAAAATCGGGCCACAGTTGATGATAATATCGATGAACTTACATACTAAACAGGACTTTCTGCTTTAATTTTAATTTTAGTATTTTTTTTTAAATTTGTTGTTTTATGAGTGTGTTTAAGTTTAATTTGTGATGTCCTGAGCGAGTCTCAATAAATACTTTTTCTTTCTTTTTAAATATATACAGACGAATTGAGAACTTCCTCCTTTTTCAAGAAGCCGGTTGAAAATAAGAGTGATTGATTCAGTGATTTGACTTGAAACATCACGAGTTTGTTGTTGTTTAAGATTCTGCCGAGTTAAATGTTTACTTAGCGAAACGTATTTGTAAATAGCACTCTAATATTGATTGCAAACAATGTTATCAGATGTGGCAGTATATACGTTATTATAGAGAACAATGAACACTTACGGCCGGTACCTAGTGTAAATACGTGTTATAGGTACGTAGATATAGGCCTAAGTGGATGAGTCGCGATATATTCGATAGTTATCTGATAACACTGATGGCTATCAAACAAAGATAAGGAAGGTGTGTTCATTTTTAGTCGCCATTAAGGAAAATGATTAATCATCTATTTACGTATTGTTAAAAGAAACCAACACGGCAAAGAAAGTTTTACTACGAGCTTGTTCATTTTTCATTTTAATTATTGTCAATGACTCTTCGTAGTTCTTATGTTAATTACTTACGGAGTGACGACATTAGAAGGTAAGTGACTAATCAATTACCTACTCGTAAATTTGTTGATTGAAGAAATCTTATCATCACAACATCAAAACAGCTTGTCGCATGTTTAAAGGGAAAACAGTTTTATTTGTGTTTTTAGTTTATACAGCGGATCATCCGATAGATATGAAACTTTTATCATGATATAAGTTTATAGAAGTAGAGGTAGGTGGGTAATGAATGAGGAGATATAATTTTTTGGTAATATAGTTAGTAACGAACTGTCTGTTGTACCTACTTATATTTTGAGGTGAAGGGAGCGAAATAGAACGGATATTTTCTGAAATGATAGGTTGGTACTACAACTTAAAGTAGGCACTAGGCAACCAAATAGCGGTGAAGTATAATTATAAATTGTATAAATAGCTAATACGTAGTACCACAAATTTACCCATTAGCCATTTTATATTCTTTTAAAGGATATTGTGAGCAAAATCCGTAATTAGCAGGGATTTTCCTTTGGAATCAGGGCAAAACCAGGAATAGGGAAATGTTTTATACCTATTAGGTAGGTACTTTGTCTGATATAGTACATAAGTGTGCATGTACTTATTTAATCAATTTTCAGCATTTACGTAGGTAACAAAATAACGCTTTAGATACCTAAGTAATAGGAAAGAAAATATTTCGCAAGGAAAACTAGCGATTTCACTAAAAATAACAATAAGTCACGAATACTCACATCTTATTTTGCAAGCAATTCAGTCAGCGTTGCTGTTAAACGTATAAAAACACTCGTAAGGAAAATAATCAATTTTATTTCGTTCAGGTTTTGCACTATGAAATTTCCGTGAAGACGAAATTGTTGTTTGACTGTTTGAGATTAGAAATTCTTGATACAGTACTACAATAACAAGATGATGTGTGTCCATATACCTAATAATAATACTTAGCAGCAACAATCAATCTATCTAGCCTTTTCCCATCTATATTGGAGTCGGCTTCCAGTCTAACCGGATACATCAGAATACCAGTATTTTACATCAAACGACTGCCTATCTGACCTCCACAACCCACTAACTGGGTAATACGATACCCCTTGGTAAGACTGGTTGTCAGACTTTCGGGCTTCTGACGACCCGTAACGACTGTCAAAGATCCACAAATGACAGCCGAGACCAACGGCTTAACGTGCTTTCCGAGGCACGGAGGAGTCTCGGTATGTAAAGATGGTCACCCATCCACAGACCAACCCCGGCAAGCGTAGCTTAACCTGATGGATCGACCTGTGCGGCTGTCATTACTTAGCCACGAGCTCCTCATGTTTTGATATTTTAGAAGCTAGTGAGCATTCAATACACGAAATCACGAACCGTATTTTAATTTTAAACTGTTTATTTATCAGACGCGTAAAACGAACTTTAGTACTTAGGTAAGTACCTACTTGGTCTTTCTATTGTTCCCAAATTTTAATTAAAACTCAAGTTTCTACTTTCTTCTGTAAATAAACAAAGACAAATTTGACATTTGCCACGAAAATATTTATGTAGCGCTCTGATGTCACAGGACCCTTGATACAAATATGAAACGATGAACATTTCTTAATCATTACGCATAAATACGTCTGATGAGTAATCGTTGACGTATATTATATGTTTATACAGATGTTAAGAAGATTACAAGCTATTTAAACATGATATTCGATTGTTATAAACTATGCATATCTAAATGACGCCTGCCTACTCTACCTAGACAATCCAAAAACTGTTGACAGTACAAATATCAGTAATAGCCTTACGTCAAAGCAATTAGACGTAATGGTCGAGCGATACCCTCATAAAAAATTGTACTCAATTAGGTAAATATTTGAGACACACTTGGTCATTAAACCTCGTCACGATATCATAGAGTCTACAACTAACCTTGTTGGAATAACTCTGTGTCCCTATAGAAACAAATTTATATAGAGTTAAACTTTTATGGAGACAATTAATGAAGATTGAGATATGAGACGGTACAAATTAATTTTAATGTTATGACCGATAACACACTTCGGAAAATATAGCTTTTCGAACAATCTTGAAAAATTATCGGTCAGAAATCTGGCAGCACAATATGTTAAAGATACGTAATAATAAAATATCAAAATACACACAGAACATATTATTTCAGAGACATTGTTTGACATCAGAATGACGTTCGTTCGTTGTTACGCAATTATTATTTTGAATTCGTTTCCCAAATCCCGAGTGGTGCGCAAGCGGTCATCCCAAAGAAATTTTGGGTGTTTGTAAACAGAAAACTGAAACTTACCGTTTTAGAAATAATGTGTTGTTCATCTAGGCATAGCACATGGGTTTCCCACCGTCTCAGGAACTTCGCTGCGAGTATCTTGTCTACTACAGTTCTAGTGTGCTGAAAGCAGCACACTCTGAGGGATCCCTCTGAGGCCAGCTTGTACCGGGGCCCTGGGGGTGGCGCCGGGGACCCAGCATTATTAGCTGAGTCCATCCCTGCGTTGTCAGCACAACACTCCGGACTTGAACCCTGCAGAACAACATTTTTATAGTTAGTAAAGTAGCTACGTAAGGTTTTACGATTTTCTCTTATTAAATATTGGAAAATTTCGGTTTATTTTTTCCTACTGCCTTCTCAAGAATTTTCCAAAGTGTTTCAAAAACTCCGACAGAAAATTAGAAAAAAAACGTTGGTTCATAAAAAGACAAACATTTTACAAAATAATGCGAACTTTTCTGAATAGATACTTGGAAAAATGAAAAACGAAAAGTACGATCATTGCCGTAATTATTTTAAGTTTGGTGTCAAAAGGTATACTTGCATTATCAAGAATACGTAAATAATAAAAAACACTGACGGGACAATTTGATGGGCTTTTACAATAATAAATGTTGACGCTACGCTGTAGTGAAATTAAGAGCGTTTATTCTAAAAGTAGGCACCGCACCGTCGCAAATAGCCGTCAAAAATATACCTGTTTTGATAAATTTGGCAATATTACAATATGGAAATAAGAAATGTGGCTAACAAGCGAATTGCAATTATAAAATTGAATTTGATGCTGTATCCGTTTTAGGTGTAAAAAAGGCATTTGAAAGTTTCCAAATACTATTCTTACATCTAAAACTAAATATTCGGTGTTACGATATTAATTATTGCATTTCATAATCAATATTCTAGTTCGCTAGTTAGCCACATTTTTTATTTCCGTTCAGTAAAACAGCAAAATATTTGACGTCTATTTGCGACGTTGCCCACTTTCATAGTAAACGCTCTCAAGTAAAAGTTAAAATAGTATATATTCGAAACTGTTTCGATAATAAAGCTTTTTAGACTGTTGTATGAATGAATCAAAGATACCAGAAATATTGCTATTAAGATTGCTCTTGAAACTGTTGTTATAATATATAACATAACAATAAAATGTTCACGTTATGTTTAAACTTTTAACGATGTCATTTAGAGATGGCCAAGAACACGAAATTGATTAATTTCTTCAGAAATATTATATTGGAATACTTTATTGTAGGTACGTAGTAGGTATCAATAATAATACTCAACAATATTTCCAAAGACTCGCCAAACTTAAGTCAATCATTTAAAGTCAATTGTTTTTAAAAGACTAACCGTGGAGTTTCTTGCTGGCTCTTCTCCATAGGAAACGACCAATTGGAACCGTGCACCGAGCTTCTGACGTTTCATAACGTATAAAATAAAATATTTTAAATTTTGAATTTTCGAATTTTGAGTTTAAATAGTAAATAATAATTTTCAGTTCAATACAGTTTTAGTAACGATACGGACTTTGTTATGACTTAATTTATGGTTTACCGGCAGTATTATTAGCCAACAAAAACAAAAGTCTATTTAAGTAATAAGTTTCAAAGTTTAGTTTCTAACTTCAGTGCTCATACAATACATCAATACGTATGCTTCGCGCTATTTATAATTAAATAATATGTACGCACTCTATATCTGATGAAAAGTTTCTGATAGCCGCTAGTAAATATATTATAATGTTAATTATTATATTAATATATCTAACAACAATGACGTCAGATCTGACCTTGTTCTTTAATTTAAATACAGATAAATATATTTATAAATTACATTTACTTAGCAGAGTTCTACTTATATGTTTGTTTGAAAATACACTCCCGGACTCCTAATTCTTTTTGGGGTTTATTTATAAACCTTGTTTAAAGTTAAGTGACGTTCAAACGTCATAAATGTATGGGTAAATTGTCGTTAGTCATTACTTAACTTAAAGCAACGTTTATAAATAAATCCCTTTATGTTTAGAGGCCTAAAATATCAAAATAATGATAAGTCAGAGAAAAAGTTTTATGCAGTTTTGAAGCTGAGTTACTGGCCATCATTTCGGTATCACTACTGTTCCAAATTTGAATTCACATTCAATTAGAGTTCTTTCGTTATTTGTTTTTTTTTGCATACTTAAATAGAGTATCGAAATTGTTTTTCCTTATTTTTTAATCCATTCTGAAGTTCAAATTATGGATACTGCACCTGAAGTAGCCGCATAAGATTTGTCACTTTTTCAGTCTGGGCTTAGTCAAGGTAAGTGCACAACTTCATGCAAGTCGTTTTGCAGTTCAAAGAATTTTCCATCGATACCCGATTTCGACTGCATAAACGCTGTTATTATATACAGCCAGCATTGTGTTTTAATATTATTACAATGTAGATAGATACCCGCTAACGCGTAGTTTAAGTAGGTAATTGTAATACTTCGTCTTTTCGCGTTTCTCAGGAGCAAAATTTGCTTGGAATTTTTGAAGAAAATAATTGCATAGGTAGAGGTATAAACGTTTACCTAGTAACTTGTGTTACCTCCAAGAGCATTTAAGACGGCCATCATGCGGTTCGGCATGGAATTAATTAATGATGACGTGGCGTGGAATCTTCTCTCATGCTTCCAAGATGATAGTTTTCAACTTCTGCAAAATTTCTGGAGCTGGTTGGTTAGTTCGAACACAACGCTTCAGCTCATCCCATAAATGGTCTATTGGATTCATCGAGAAACGGGAAACGGGAAAAGACTAAGTATTACAATTACCTACTTAAACTACGCGTTAGCGGGTACCTATCTACATTGTAATAATATTAAAACACAATGCTGGCTGTATATAATAACAGCGTTCATGCAGTCGAAATCAATCTGGTCTAAAATTAGATATTGTTAAACCATCTTGATTGTATGTCACTGTTTGCGGTTGCGTCGGGGGTCTGGTTGCCTTCTGTCCTCAAATATGGCGAGGGTGGTAATGGCTTTGCGGTATGCTCGTGAACGGGTGCTGCTAGTGGTGACTGTCGGCTTGCTGACCATGGTTTTGTTATTAATTGTTTATTTATTTTACTTCGATCGTCCTAGTTTATCATTTGTAACTTCGAATTACAGCTATATGAAAGCGGGGACGCCCTTTATGCCTGGGGGCTTGGGTAGTTCTGTTTACTTTTTTAATTCTGCTTGAGAATACATTTTGATGTTTTTTAGGGTTCCGTACCACAAAAGGAAAAATAGAATCCTTATAGGATCACTCGTGTGTCTGTCTGTCACAGCCAATTTGCTCCGAATCAAATGGACCGATAAAGTTGAAATTTGATGAAAATTGACCATTCCCCCCACCCATACCTCCGAAACTACAGCGAAAAAATTTTTGAAAGCATACAGGAGAACCTATAAGAAGTATATGGTCTTAAAATAAAATGGTAAATCTCCCAATATTGTGCGTACAAACTTACATTTGCAGTTGGAATATTCAGTTCAACGTCTTAATGGAATTTTAATTCTAATTCATGGTTTAGTTAAGGAAAAATCTTTGAGGATACTCCAGAGCATAATTTGAACACATGTATGCTCGAGATTCATTTAATTTTGCAATTAACGGGAATCGAGGATAAAAATTACAAGGAATACCTTCAAATACAAAACAATGAAGTGGGTACCTATTCTACTTTGTACTCGGAGACCACAAACGTTTGTATATGTAAAATAATAACGATATGTAGGTATATGTACGTGTCAGAGCACTCAGGTGTCCAACAAACAATTATTATGTACGCATTGACGTAGGTAATTAATTTACCTTGATAACCGTACGTATTTTTATAACAATGCTCTGCTATGATACAGATTGTTTTAAATATAGGTATCGCTCTGCGGTTTGAGCTTTGATTTTATTTAAATAAAAAATAACTAAACATTTTTGTAGGGATTACACATGCCTGCGAGTGCTGAAGACAGCAACCTCGTACTGAAAATTATCGATTTTCAAAGTTTAAACTATTTGGCAGGGTTTGTAGTAATAGCATAGTGGGCATAGATATTCTAATAAGAGAACCGGAAACTTTGAATATTCAATACCTACTCAAGTGGTAGGATAATGCTCTCCGAGGCACAGAGAAGTCTGGACCTCTTTGTGCCCCGGAGAGCATCCTCCATAGTCCAGACGAATATTACTATACAATATTTTTTTGAACCCGTGTCTGATCTGAAAGGGGCACATAGGTACGGCAATAACAATTACCAAAAAGTAAAAAACAAATGTAAAAAAAAAAAAGTTATTTTTATTTAAAATTCACATTTTAGGTACCAACATTACCCCAAATCCTTAAAAATTTGCAAATTTTCAACAGGGTTCACAAATTACGACTTATAGAACCCGCAAAACGACAGCAGCCCGCGCCCCATGTACTGACCCGTACCCTAATTACGTAATAGACAATCAATCAGAATCTGAATCGTTTTGAAACAGATTGCTAATCCATAGGATCGTACGTTCGAAAAAAAAATCTGCTCAGCAATGTAAATGTTATTGACCTGTCAAATTGAAACAGATTAGTCGGAATTGTCAACGAAAATGTGTTGCGTAATTAGATAGCCGGTAATATTCCCCATTGGAAAAATTGCGGCGAATTTTTTTCTCTAAATTGCCTCTTGGATAAACTCTCAGTCCGATACCTAACAACATCCTCACGGATCGGGCAGGGTTTTTTTCTACATGTAGTATTGCGTGTTCCAGACCAGTCTATGCTGTGCCCCAAAAGAAATGGCCACGCTTCCCAAAAGCTGGCGGGGGCAAGGATCAAATGACCGCGCGGTTGCTACTCAGACACGACTCACGAGGTTCTCAACGCTCGTAATTCCATGCAAACCCATTAATCTATAATGCCATAAATCTGTATCTGTTGATGCAGATGTTTACGCTACGGTTTTAGCCTACTATTCGAAGCGTATAGCCCAAAACAACAGTTTTTGTGTATAAACTCTGCTAATCCGATAAAATTTTATAGCACCTAAGTACTTTAATCTCATACTAATAACGGCTGCAAATTAGTGGTCATTAAACACGTGGGTTCATAACAAAAGGTAAAAAATACGGTAAAAATATGAAGACGATAAAACGGTCACGTTTCAAAGCGCACTGGCCTGCACCGGCCATGCTTTTCCAAGTACTTTCAAATAAAGCACATTTCGCTACGAGTAAAAGCTGTACGAGAAAATAAGTGCGATGTGGGTGGTCTCCATATTGTAATGTAGTAACGACAGGATAACTCTTCGGCTAAGTCGTTTACTGGCCATTAAATGCCTGAAAAATTGTAAAGAACCGACTTCTATGTAGTACACTAACATAGTTACGTAGGTAACTATAAAACTGAAATTCTGAAAAGTCTTAAATATGCAAAATATTAAAAGAAAATGTACAAAGGATCTACAACATCAAGGGAGACGATCTTCAAGCCGTCTTACTTAGGAATAACAATTGTCAATTAGCATTTTTAATTGAACTTTTCTTGTTTATTTTGTATAGTCTAAGTTTTTTATAATATATTTTTAACGTAGCAACTCGTAGCAAGGCCGCTGGCGCTACGTCAATATGTTTGTTTAAATCAATTCTGTTTATTAGACGTTGAGCCATAAGTCAAACTGATATTACGAATGTCGTACTGAAGAAGGTAACATGACCTAAAATCATATCTTTGATTGTTGCTATCTTATCTGGTGCAATATCAGAGTGCAGAGTAGGTTGGTGCTGGCGCATGACACGACCCACATCGTGGTCGGTGTTCGGTGACGTCATTGCGAAAATTGGGGTCATGAGGGCGCGGATACCGAGACAGCGCCACCGCTCTCCTCAGTTTGAGGAGATCGACCCGAATAGAGAACACTGAGCAGCGCCACTCATCCGCGTACATCACACTGCGCTGTCACAGTATATGTACACAGAGAACAAATATCTTATACAAACATCATGATTATCCAAACCCAAGAATCAACTTTAATATGTAAGCTACTAAATTTTGAAGATGTACTCAGAGAACTTATACTTAGTTATCTGCCGTTCTTAGTAACGCACGAGTCTCATGCGAGATATTAATATTACGGCGATCTTAAACTTATTTAACCTTCGCTCTACTACTACTTGTACCCAATCACCTCAAGCCAATTACATCCAAGTACCTCATGTAGATACGGTCGTAATTAATACTAATAGGTACTGTAAACGTGGTCAAGTTAATATACAGGCACAAAATAAATTACCTAGCGAAACTCCGCAGACGTGACGGGTATACCTATAGATATCTAAACAACAAAAAATAAAAATAAATAAAAAATAGTTGGCATCAGCAGCCGCTGGTGTTACTTGTTACTTGAAGTATAAGTTGAGAAATCTAAAATACAATAGACGTAGATATATTTAGTAACTTATTCCGCTTAACTATTCCTAAAGAGTTATAAAAAACTCTGTAAGAAATCGACACGTGTTTCACCTCTCAACGAGGTATCCTCAGGATGACGATTGACTTGTCGCGAATCCAAACACGGCGTGTTGACACGCCGACCGCCAGACGCGAGAAATCTGTTTAGATATCCCATCACGTCTGTGAAGTACACGTAAAAAAAAACAAATATTTTATTTCAACTACACTGCAGTTGATGACCCAAAAAAAACAATTTAATTATTTTTTGGCTTTATCATGTTTATATAATTCGCACACCTAGATAAAGAGTAGCACAACTCAAAATACCTCTTTTTTTCAGGAACAGCAAAAAACGGATTAGTTAACAGCAATAATCCGTTTTTTGCTGTTCCTGAAAAAAAGAGGTATTTTGAGTTGTGCTAATCTTTATCTAGGTGTGCGATCGATACTATCACTTCTGCGGAGTTTGCTAGCAAATTTTAATTGACCCTGGTGATAAGAATATTTCGATGGATCTAATCCATTAATCCATCAGATGTTTGTTTGACTTGACTTGGGGGCGAGCTGGACAATGTAAAGATACTACCATACCTACCATAACATTTATAACTTTGTGGTTTTTCAGTAGTAGAGTCCTTAAAACTTCAAATATATTCTGTTACCTTCCACATGAAGGTTGAAAAGTGTGAGGTTAATAAAATTCGAGGTTTCGTGTAATCTTATTTAAAACAGATTCCGGCGCGGTGGCACTGAAATGAACTGAACATCGTTTTGCTCGTAAATAAAAGTAGACGACACTTACTGATAGCTTTTTATTTCCGATATTCATTCGTTTCATGGCTCTCGCTTTAATATGGTTTCAATTTATACCATAAACATCTTCAATAAGTCTTATTCATGTATTGTAGAGGTAACGTTTCACATAAGGACTTACTAGTTATCCGCAAATGGCTTTCACTGTTTTACCGGAAGCTGATTTGTCATCGCGTGTTGATATTATTACATAATATGCATACTGGCCAGTGCCCTTAGTCATATGTTACGACACCAAAAGAAGCACGACAGTATTTGAACGTCCATGAACTCATTTAAAACCGGTATGGTTACCGTTACTCGTTAGAATTGAAATCATTGTGTTTTGATTGCATCCACGCCTCCATGACGTCTTTAGGAAGTTGAGGCAAGGCAGGAAAATCGGATCATGTATACACAAAATGAATCATCATAAGTACCTACAGTGAATAGTCGAAATGAGGTTTCTTATGAACTGCTGTGTTTGTCATCGCTAAATGTTAAGTGATCATTGATTTACTAGGAAGCGACAAGGCTCATGTATTGATTACATGGAATACCCACCTAATCTATTAATTGTGTGCAGGCGCACAATTAATAGATTAGGCAAAAAACCTTGTAAATAAATGAGGTATTTTTGTAACTACTTTTTGTGGTACCTAAGTATTTGTTAAAATTAACTAAGTATAGCTGAATCAGTATCTCTTTCCGCGTTTGTTTTCCTCCCTTACGTTAAAAAGGGCGTTTTCGTCTGTCAATGTATAAAATATAAAAAGAAAAGTTTTTAGAATTTTTGTCTGTTTGTCTGAATGTATGTCCCAGCATCACGACACATCAATACCACCGGATAGATTTTATTCAAATTTTGCATAGATATTCCCTATATGTCTGGTCAGTCTATAGGCTATAAACTATCAAGCTATTTGTTATGCCCAATATATTGTGAAGAGCTACAATATTGTTATACGAACAATACAATACGAACCGAATATTGTTGTAGGTTCTTATTCTTCTATAGTTTACGTACATTGTAAAAAAACGAGTCAAAAGGTTAGAGTAATGCAGATAGTTAGAGATTTAACCTTTAAATGATTATCATACCTTTATGGAGTTAAGCAGTCAATCATGAATTATATAAGAAGGTTTTTTTTGTAAACTTTCAACTAAGCAAATAGCTTAGCGGTTAGGCGACAGGTTTGCAAACCTTAAATGGATT
Source organism: Agrochola circellaris (assembly GCA_914767755.1). NCBI lineage: Eukaryota > Metazoa > Arthropoda > Insecta > Lepidoptera > Noctuidae > Agrochola > Agrochola circellaris. Next base: position 10,196,768 of record OU611841.1, on the reverse strand, counting down.
CCCAGCAGTTGATATATTCTGTGCTGCTTTTTTAAAATTTTGTAATACTATTTCAATGTGATAGTTCGTAGAACGTACACAGAAAAACATTAAGTTGGCCTGAACTTCTGGCCTGGCTTCTGTCATCTATGGTGGTAAAAAGAAATATATATTGTTAGGTGGCTGTTAATGAGGAATACCGTGCGTTTACAATCTACTATGTCATTATTTTAGTAATAACCGTTCATCAGGAATAATCTGTAAGAATGCGTGTATCATTGTTGAGCCATAATTGACTAAAAACTAAAAACTTCGCAAGTGGGACTGAAGGTCGGCTCGGCTCGAGCTACTTCTCACATGGACAACTTATCTCACTCACTTGCACCCGAGTCGTCACCAGTCAAGACTCTCTTTATATTTTGGCTGCCGACACCAAAACTACAAACGTAGTATACCTACTTATGGAAGTTTTTTTTTTTGGGTTTCTTTGAAATCGATGGACCTATGAAAATGAAGGACTGGTTTATTAGGCCTCTTATTGTGAGTTATACCTTAAGTACTTCTTAAATAAAAACTATTTCTTCAGAATGCTAGCAAATTACATTAATAAATTGCTACTGTCGATGTCGGTTAGACAACCTAAAATAACACCATTATTTCTTGAGTGGACTTTATCATTTATAAAGTCCACTCAAGAAATAATGGCACACCATATTTTTTTTCATACCCACATTTGAATAAGAAAAAAATTACTGAATGAAGATAAAAAAGTCGAGATGAGTCTTTTGTTGTACAGATTTGGTGACGTAAAGTGACTGGTCAAGATTAAAGTGAATCGTTTGGTCGAACCAATCGATATGGCACGCTAGTGGTCGGCGCCGCGTGCGGTTCATGACGTGACCGCGTGCTCCAACCAGCCTGTAGCACTTATATTATACATCTCTGTTCGTACCAACTGTCGTCCCACTCAGCCAGGGGTGAAGGAGACTGTACCATCATTAAACAGAACACTTGTAATATAAAAAAAACACGCTTCATGCGCCTGGTGACAAAAGTTTTCAAGTAAAATCTCACTCCATTTATAATATTGCTTTTCTAAATTTGCCTTCGTACATAGTAAGGTTTGTTACAGCTATCACTACATACACATAATGTTATCTTCAGCTGAACACGTTCAATCACATGTATTTTCAGGCTTTTGTTGCGCGCAGAGATAATATGCTGTAGAGTAGTAGGATTTTGAAAATATCACTTAATACTTTGAGCATCGCATTAATTTGTTTGCTCATTTGATAATGTAATCCATAATAAATATAAGACTTTGTGAAACAGTTGACTGTATAAACTATTTACATACACAACTCAAGAAAATCTAATAAAAATACCTACATGAATTCGCCCCAAGCTTGACTAATCAGGGTTGATGCAAGTAGAAAATTGTCGTTTTATGATTTTCAACGTCAAAATCAAATATGTGGAAGATTTCCACTGAAAAATAGACGTAGTGAAGTAGGTAATGAAATTCACTTTTCGTTCTACCTGCATGATGCAACTCGCTCGTTGCTTTCACTCCGCTGTTTGGTGTTCCTCTTCTACACTAATAGTAAAGAGAGAAAAGAAATGTATTTTTGTTTGTAATGAAAAAACTAAAACACTACCGAACCGATTTAAAAAATTCTTAAACCAGTAGACTGGTATATTATCACTGAATAACATAGGCTATAATTTGTAAAGATCCCACGTGGGCGAAGCCGCTAGCGGAAGCTAGTTTGTTATAATTACGATTTACCAGTTAACAACACTGCACTTAAGAATATTGTTTTTAATTAATCAATTCACGTTATTAAATACGATATTCAATGACAATCCGTCACCACGTGCATTCAAATACTGTGAATTCGAGAAGGAAATTAAGTACATAATAACAACAATTCGCATTTATTATCAACTTAAGATAGCAAGAGGTACCCGTGTCATTTGTTGTAGCTGATAAGATATTTGGCAGATCCAAAGAACCATCCAAATTGCCACTAATTTGTCAACTTTCCTGAATACCAGTGTGATGGATCATCAGTGTTTATTTGGCTAACGCGACGTTATCTCGGGCTTTTTATTTTCTTTGCGTGTCTGCCAAAATAGCTTGTCCACGTTGTTGGTTTGGTACCGTAAGTGCCGTAAGTTCGGGATATCGGAACAGCTGTGCGACCAGTGTTGTTGATACATAAATAAAGCATAACCGACGACGTACTGATGACGTCAGTCACTTGATTTATACAATAATGTTCCGACTTTTAATGACGTTCATTTATGGGTGAAAGGCTGTAGGATGTGCTCAAGAAACAGTTTTATCGCTGTTTAACGAACTGAAGCGTCTATTATTTTATTTTTATATTGTTACACGAGCTGTGATATTTAGTTTCAGACACTGTAGTACATAGTTGAAGTTTGTTTTTTACTATAGAAAATGTAGGTATGTGAAGTAACTCAAACATTTTACCAAACTTCAAGATACCTTATTCATTATCTAACAATTTCTTAAGTAAGGCTTAAATTAAACGTTTTTCGCCAACTTATCTATTTCTGAAGGTCGTACACACGGCTACACATGAAGCTACACATTTCCAGTATAAATTGACCTCGCATTGTACGGAAATCATATACAATGCAAGATCGGCATAAACTGGAAATGTATAGCTTGATGTGTAGCCGTGTGTACAACTTAAAACTAGTACGCTCTCAAAAGAAGCTATTTAAAAAAGTCGTAGTTTTATTTACCAATTTCACTAGGTGTTCCAATATGTTTCAGGGTGTTAATCTTCTTAGGAAGGTGTAAAACCTACTTGCCAACGGAATTATGGAACTTTTTTATACCTAAACATTTAATTCTTTAGGTATCAATGTTTACTAATTCAAATGTTTACCACATTTGAATTAGTAAACATTGATACCTACGTCAGATTTCGTAATAAGACAAGCCCACAAAATAACTATGGTTCCTTGTGGTTAAATATGAACTATGGTTCATATTTTGTGGGCTTGTATTATAGGTATTAGTAAGTAATATGTCCATTAATAGGTATCTGTGTAATGTGTTACATTACAACCAGGCTCTGCGCTGTGGTTTAGAATAACCGCGAAAACGGAACCGGATTACGATTCTATCTTGATCTTAGAAGGTTTTAACTTCGAGGATTTTTACTTAAACATGTCATTATTTATCGCCCTATTTAGAAACGTGCTGCATCATAAACAATTAACTTAATGTAAACGACTATTTAACTATTCATGGTACGAACGTAAAATTTTGATGTAAGTATGTAGAAAAATGCTTTGTTTTCGACGAGGTGCGTGCGTCTTCGGTACGCAAATATGTACTTGCTTGTGTACGTACTTAGGTGTTATGTAAATAATCAGCCTCCGCGTCGTCCATGTATGGCTTTTGATAAGAACGTATACAGGTAGTACTTTTTCAGCCGTCAGTAAATTTGACGTGATAAGGAAATTTGAAGACTTACGAAATAGTCCGCGGAACTTTGGTCAGCCAGCGAAGGTGAGAGCAGACAGCCGGGAGACGGTGGTGCAGTGGCAGCCGGCGGCGGCGGTGCCAGCGACAGCAGCTCGCCCGCTGACGCCGACATGCTGCCGGCGGCCGCCAGGCTGCGCAGCCGGTCCGCCAGGTCCGTGTGCCCACCGTTACACATTTTGCTCACATTGCCGTCTTTATCGTCCTTGGAGCACAGATTGTTTATGATCCGAGGCCGGCGCAGCTTCCTAGACGCAGCACGCCACCGCCTGAGGCGGCACGCGGCGTTGTTCAGTACTTCCTCCGTATCACGGTTTTGTGGTTGCTCCTCTTCGGAGTGCGTAACGTCTTCTCCGTCTACTTGTTCATCTATGAAAGGCAGAGTCTGCGACAGGGCAGAGGGGGATGGTTCATCACTGAGAGCTGTGCTCGTTGGAGTCAAAAAATCCCTCAGAACGAAAGCTAGCCTCTGATCAGCGTTAAGCCCCACTGGCGCATTATTTGGGACTTGTTCGGCCGACATATACCGACTCTCATCGATTTTGCCATCTTTGACATCAGTCTTCAATGCACCATTTTCATTAGAATTCATATCCACGTTAATTTCTTGATTGTATGAAGGCATTTTGAAAAATCGGCAGTTAATAAAATTCATTTGGAGTTAAATGGCGCATCTGCGCTGTGGGTATACTAAAAAAATATGTTTTTATTTTATGATCTGAATATCAGACTGAGGCGTCTCTGATCCCGAAATTCATGAAACTCAGAACATACCATAGGCAACAATCCGCACATTTTTATTATTAATGTGATACACTAATTTGACCTTTATATACGCAGATTTAACAGTCACTGTTAATTGATTTGTCTCGTAACGTCAACTCACTGAACCAAAACAGAACTTATTTCATAAAGGGACATCACTCGAATCTGTCATAATTAAAACTCACGGCAATATTAAAATGATAGTATGGATTGCATTCACAATCGGCCTCGAATTACACAAGCAGTGTACGCAAACTGAGCAGAGCACTACTGGCTGGCGCAGGCGCTATCATCCTAAGCTATACATATACGTGACGTTCTCAACAGTACACCTCTTGTTTGTATTGACGTATGGTCGGCCTGCGCAGAGCGAGCGGCTGGTGGCGCCCTCAGTGGCTGTGGATATCAGGCGAACTTTAGCAGCGCCATCTGTACCAGTCTACACTTCGCGCGATAAAACGGACTTCCTCACTAACAACGTTAAGCACTCTTGTAGGAATTAATCAGTCGTTGCAGAACATTTTCGTAAGGTGGCAGTGATACAAACCGTGTCTAACTACCTGCCAATTTTACATGAGAATCAACAACTTCACTAGTACTCTGATGATCTATAACAGGTCAATGTGTTATAAACTCCGCTATCGTTATTATTCAGTCTCGATTTCCGTGTTTCTACGTTTAAATACAACACAGTAGGTAAAGTGATCCGAAGGACTGTGCGATAATGGTATTATTTATTCGTCACTGCACGTCATACGATCCCAGATGGACTAGGGTGATACCCTACTTAAACTAAGTATTAAAATAAATAATTATTTTGTTTGTAGTTAGTTAATATTTTTATGGGCATAATCAATGAGATTCCATTTATTAAAAGTAGAGGATGGACATAATATAGACCTAACAAATTTTACCGATTTCCCTCATTTTCATACAATATATTAGAAAAAGGAAAAGGGAGGAGCTCGTGGCTAAGTAATAACAGCCGCACGGGTCGATCCATTAGGTTAAGATACGCTTGCCGGAGTTGGTCCGTGGTTGGGTGACCATCTTTACATACCGGGACAACTCCGTGCCTCGGAAAGCACGTTATGCCTTTGGTCCCGGCTGCCATTGGTGGGCAGTCGTTACGGGTCGTCAAAAGTCCGAAAGTCTGACAACCAGTCTTACCAAGGGGTATCGTATGATCCAGTTACTGGGTTGTGGAGGTCAGATAGGCAGTCGCTCCATGTAAAATACTGGTATTCAGCTGCATCCAGTTAGACTGGAAGCCGACCCCAACATAGTTGGGAAAAGGCTAGGCAGATTTTTATTAGAAGAAAGAAAAACAACTGAAAATTAAAATTCAACACAGTCTAATATATCTTATACTAAAGACATAATAAAACAGTTCTTTAATAAAAAATAAATTAACTAAAATACATAATAATACCTACGTATTTGCCTACGTTTTTGTTATTACGGACATATGTTTTTTTTTTTTACTTTTCCGCCTTTTCTTTATTTCTGGTTTGGCCCAACAGCAGTCTCCTCTCACGAGTTCGTCATGTATTGTTGCCTGCAGATAGCTTATAGTCATTATATGACAAACATTCAGGGAAATAAAACAATGCGTACATACGGGGAAAACATAACTAAATTGGATATCTACATTATTAAAATTGTATGACGCACATAAACATTTTCCTTTTCCTGGCATTGATTTTCAAAATTAGATACGCAATAAAAGCTTGTAAAACGGCCAAGTGCGAGTCGCACTGGCACACGAAGGGTCCATACCAAATCGTATTTTTTTTTTAGTTCCGTTAACTGAAAATAATAAACGAAGAATATTTTTCATCTTAAATTTAAAAACTCGCACAGATTTTGTATTTCATAATGATACTGTGAATTACAAAGTTATTTTTTGCAGTTGCAAAAAATCGCCCATATTAAAAAAAAATGCCTTATGAATCAGGTTTTTTTTTATATTTGTTGACAAAATTCAGTATACATACAGAAGTTACATGATATACAGAAGTTTCAAACTCCTAATTTGTATAATTGTTGCGAATATTGCGATAGAGCTCGTACACTCGTACGATTAATTTATTTATAGTATATAATTTCAGTTTTTTTTAAATTATTATTTTTATTTATTTTGTTATCCCCTAGATTTATCTAAGTCCGTTGGTGTGTCCGTGGCCACACATTGGGTCCTGTCAGAATACCAACGCTATTTATATAGCGTATTTTTTTTTTTAAATATCGCCGCATTATGCTGAGATAGGAGCCTCTTTGGCCTCGCACAGGTCGTTATTATTCTATTTGTTTTTAAATGCGATTTTTTTGTTTTTTATTTATTGTTTGTATTTCCTGTGCGTGTCCCAAATAAAATATTTTTCTTTCATTCTTACTTACAAAACGCTAAAACTGACAACTTTTACGGACCCCAATAATTCTTCTTTTCTGAAGACAAAAACAAAAAATATGCGTACTCTACTCGATGAGTTCTAGACAATGACACCACACATCATGACAGGGTAGGTTTTTTTTCAGTATCTAAAGTTGATTGTATGGGGGACCCCCAGGACCCTTGAATTTTTATTATTTGTTGTTTTAGCGGCAATAGAAATACACAATCTGTGATAATTTTAACTTTTTACCTATTACGGTTCATGAGATACTGCCCGCTGACAGACAGACGGACGGACAGGGGAGGCTATTCAAGAACGATACTATGAAGTCTCACAGTGCACTCCAACACATAGGGCCGATAAATCTGATTCATAAACGTTCACCTAGACTTAGAAGGACCATTACGTAAAGTCTGGACAGCTATTTTGACCAACGCATTACGCTTAATGTCAAAAAAATTCTCTCTCTCTCATTTTAAATGTAGGTTTTTCTTAGCGGCATTGTAAACCGTGAAAATAAAATGTGATGTACAGTTTAACAAGATTTATTAGTATATGCGTTGGTTTTAAAACACAAGCATTTAAAAAAAATGTTTTTTTTAACTGTTACAAATATTCACAAAAAAAAAAAAGTTTTGAAACTCCGTATAGCGACAAGACCCCACTTCTTTTTTTTTCGTGTGGGAAATTATCAAATAACTTCTCCCGCTCTGGGCGGAGCGGGAAAAATTCTTCAGTTGCCTGTACATTGCCAGGGGCCACGGTATCCCTTTCGGACTTTCCCGCGACCCCGGCAGGCATCGGTCCTAGCGGAGGTCCGCTAGGCGCACGCCTCAAGGAGATGTCAGCCCAACTGACTCAGTTGTGCTGACATCTCTTTGAGGCGCGCGTGGAACACGACGCGCCGTCGACCTGGGCCTGGGGGCCTACTCCCTAAGTGAACATCGTTACGGGCGGTTCGTTCTCCGTCTCACTTACAGACTTAGCGTAAGCGAGAAGGAGAGGGAAGCGTCAGTAACGACGGCCGAAACTACGGATTTCTCTTAGGGAGTAGGCTCCCAGGTCCTTATCGGACGGCGAGCTACCCATTGTTCACCGTCCGCAAGCCCGAGCCCCTGATAACACAAATTTACTTCGATTTAGAGTGTTTTATAACACAGTTTTAAAAAGTAAAACGCAAACGTAATGCCGGTAAACGTCCCGGAGGGTTCACTTCCAATATGTAATGTATGGCGGCATGGCGTATTCTATGAAAGGCGAGTTCTATGAAAAGTGGGTGGAGTCGAAAATGTTAATTACCTATTCATTTAAACGCGGTGAATTACAGCAGCGAAGACGAGTATGATAATTATGTCAATGATGTTTTATACGAACTAAGAATAATAACTACAAGAATAGTAGTACGGGATTCTCAAAGAGTGAGTGAAGATGAATTCAGCAGACAGTAAAGATTTGCAAAGAATATTGTACGTTTAATACTTTTGCCACTTGTCGACGATGATCTGATTAAACTTACGAAAAAAGGGTCTTTCCAGTGCCTACGATTTTATTCTTCTAGGAGTTTCCAAGTAAGTATCCATCTTTAATTTAGAAGTCGAATGAAAAACCAATTGAATATCAAACAATCGAATGTTGTATATTTTTCAAATTTAGAATGTTATAGTTATCTTAGGAAAAAAGTTTCACTCTGGAATCTCACACCATGCAGGTTTAATTTTAATTCAAAGTAGCCAGTTCGTTAAAACGGCAATTTCATATTTAAACCCCTATTATAAATGACATTTTGTTGAGCACTAAACTACCGCTACCACATTTAATCTTTTGAAAGACACGAAAAAACGCAGCTTAGGATATAATAAAAATTAATAGTTTAAAAAACACTAAAAAACAAGCTACTACCCCATTTACACGTCAATATACATCGTATGCTAATATCCATCATGAAGTTCCAGTTCAAATCTTCCGGCTCCATCATCAGATCAGCTCAATAGTACCATATTATTGTATTCAGACCTTCAAACCTAATCATGGTCAAAGTTCATTTCGTGGTCAAAGTTCATTACAAGACCTTTCTAACAAGTCCAAACACGGCTATGATACGATCATCCATCATGAAGTTCCAGTTCATATCTTCCGGCTCCATCATCAGATCAGCTCGACAGTACCATGTTATTGTATTGTCATCAAAATCACATACAACTGCCAATTTTCATAACGCTACGATCTTTAGAAGATGGTTAAATTAGTTTTCTTAGATTTGATTACATAGTTACAAACATACAGGTCGACCTAATAAAAGCGTGTTAAAAACAAAGGATTCATTAGATTTTTTTCTTACGTTTCATTTCGTTTTCACTTGTTATTTGTTTTGTTTGGTACCTATGTTATGATTGATTATTGCGAGCTAATTGTAATCAACTTCTCGGCCGAAATTTTAAACATCGTATACATATTCGAGACATTGGAAGGTTGCATGACCTGTTGCTGCAGTAAGGATCATCTCCGAACAAGGTAAAGCGTTACGTGCGCATTGTGGCAATGAAAATAAGGAAAATACGTCATGTTGATATTGGACGGCAAAATGTAATCGTTATGATGAACTAGATTAGGTACTCCAGCATTTTAGAAAAAGGTACCTACTAAATTCAGAAATAAATTATTAGGTAAAAACCCAATCGTTATGATGAACTACATTAGGTACTCCAGCATTTTAGAAAAAGGTACCTACTAAATTCAGAAATAAATTATTAGGTAAAAACCCATCATTAAGCAGTTAACTAAAAGTGAATAGGTCAAAAATCTGCGAATTATATAAAGACATAATCACATAATCACATAAACACATTGTGTGACACATCACACCGATACATTGTCTGAATGATGGCCGACTATTTATTTTGACCACGCCGTTGCCACGGTCTCATAACTATGCATGCTCAATGGCTTTGTTGTATCACACTTCATTGTCCACCTGCCAAGGACATGTAAAGGCTGTATAATTATTATGGTACTTACAAATGTACAATAAATGTACGTAATCCCGAACACAGAGTAAATAAAAGTATATTACCTAACATGTGATTCGCCCTCACCTTAGATTTTTTCGTATTAAAGTTATTTAATTCCTTACAATCAGATATTAATTCCGTTAGAGAAAGGGTATTGGCCAAATGCACAGGTTATAGAAGATACAATTCAATTACATATAATATAAAAAACTGGAATTATTTATGTTTTATTGTATTATAAAAAGTAGACAAAAGTGACATCGGCAATTACCGTCCAATCAGTTTAACATCTCACATTTAAAAAGGTTTTATTAAGGTAATACAGAATCGCATAGACGGGAATCTGGATAAACACCAGCCACCAGAACAAGCCGGATTTCGCCCTAGCTTCTCAACAACCGACCACCTACAGACCTTGAACCAGCTACTAGAAAAATATTCAGAATATAATAACCCACAAAACTTACCCTTCGTAGATTATACGTTATTATTATTATACGCCTTCGACATCAAACACTCCGAAATATTCAAATCATTAATAGTCCTTTTTGCCCCCACAGCTTTGCAACTACAGACTATGCTTCAAGACCTAAGCACGGCAAGCCTCATTGCTGGTCTCGCGATGATCGGTTTAAAACAAAAGCCATGACTAGGAGCACTAAGCGTAGGGTCGAGTTAGACGGACGGGATATATTTTATGTCGATGAAAGAAAGAAGAAAGAAAGAAAATACGTTTATTTGCGGTACACATGACGCAAAGAAAGAACAAAACACATAAATAAACAAGTAGATGAGTACATCTACTTGGTCCAGTAAGTTTCTTTCGAAAACAGGCAAGTAAAGGAAATTGATCGCCGCATTGAAAACGCCTGGAAAAGCTACTGGTGCATGGAGACGCTAATGAAGGGTGATATACCTGAAGCGAAAACTCATCGATATATGTATTGTGCCTGTCCTAACCTATGATGTTCAGAACTGGTCACTCACCGAGTCGCAAAAGAGCAATGAAGCGCAGCATTTTTGGCGTAAAACGAACGGACAGAATACGAAACACCACGTTAGACTCCAAAATGGGGATGTTAGACGTAGGCAAAAAGGCTGCCAAGGTAAAATGGGATTGGGCGGGTCATGTCAGCCGCATGTATAGTGACCGTTGGGCAACAGTCTCCACACGGTGGGTGCCTGAGGATGGACGGCACCGCCGAGGCCGGCCCAAGAAGAGGTGGCGAGCGACCTGCGTACCGCAAGGGTTGGATGGAGGAAAATAAGTTACATTAAAGGCAAATATGCGAAATAAATCGTAGTTAAGATTTATCACCTGGTTGATCTTTATCAGGCATTAGAAATACTGTGTGAAAAGTCCATTACGATATGATGTGCGAAAAATTAATATCCACTGTCGAAGGTTCCGAAAGTCAGTTTTCTGCGAATATCTCGAAAAATATTGGTTTTATGTAAAGGAGAATGGGCACTAGCCCAATAGAAATAAGGATAAATACAAATAGAAAGAGTTTTTCAAGGGGAATCTTTCCTACTAACACGACTTTTGCCAATTGTTAGTCAGGTAATGACTTAAATAGGGGTGACTACTTGGGCACCGAAGTTAATTAAGGAATTTTCTCGGCCCAATAGCCATAAGTTATACATCAATGGCTTTGGCTTTTTGAAGAGAACCTTTGCTACTAACATGATTGTTGCCAATTGTTAGTCAGTTAAATAAATAAATAGTTTACTACTTCGGCACTGAAGTTAAGGAATTTTCGTGGCCCAATAGCCATAAGATATACACCAATGAAAAGAGCTTTCCCAGGAGAACCTTTGCTACTAACACGACTTTTGCCAATTATTAGTCAGTTCGGAGTTAATGACCTAAATTGGTGATGAATTTCAATAATGCTTAATTACTCACGCTCTGAATCTCCTCACGGACTAACAATCGAGAGAAGTTGTCATATCAAGAAATATTCCCCTTGAAGAGATCTTTCCTATCACATATCTCAACGCTATTGGGGGATGCGGGAGGCTTAACGTTCTGTCCGGCCGACCGACTCTTATATACATTGTTCACAAAACGGTATCTAAGAGGCCAATGTTTTAAAATGTCCTTTTGTAGGCTTGAAAGATCACGTTTGCAAGGTACAGAATTAATAATAGTTAAATAATTGCGAAATACCTGAATTTCAATAATGCTTAAATACACACATTTGGAGCTCTGTAGCTCCTCACTGCCTACCAAACGATGGAAGCATCAAATCACGAAATATACGCCTTGAAGAGATCTTTTCATTGGCATATATCTCAACGCTATTGGGGGATGCGGGAGGCATAACATTCTGTACGGCCGACCGACTCTTATAAACATTGTTCCCAAAACGGTATCTAGGACGCCAATGTTTTAAAATGTCCTTTTATAGGCTTGAAAGATGATGTTTGCAAGCACAGAACAGATAAAAGAGGTTAGAAGGGCCTTGTGGGCGGGGCAGGCGCGCCGCACATAAGAGCAAACGCTCATAAGTTAACCGAAATTTGGTTCACCGGCCAACAGTCGCGCTCATATTGTGATAACGTGGGAAGCTCCGCGAAAAAAGAAGAATTATGCCGTCTTGCGCTATCATAACGTGTCGGAAAAGAAGCCAGGTGTGTAGTGTAGCCCGGGAAGGGATTTCTTTTCACCGGTTAGTCCAAAAACCTTAAAATACAAGTAATATTTGTAATTATTACAATAGTATTATGTAGTTTGTAGACAAAAATGATACAATAGCTAACAGATGCAAAATTGTACATTGGTTGCAATGCATGGGTACCATCTTGTAGTTAGATGAGTGATCACGCAATGTATTGCGTTCACTACGAACGTCGCTTGTACCGAGCCAAAGTTGAAATTCCGCGAAATCCATACGTATCGATAGAGTTGTACTAAGTTGTAAACAATGTCTATATTAAGTATGTGTGTTTGAGACAAAATTAAATGATTATTATCAGTAATTTAATAATTAAAATAACTTTGTTTACCAATTATTGTTTATTGTGGGTTATTAATTTAGTTTCTGAGTGGCTTTTTCGTCTAAAATTTGGTTTGAGGTGGCTAACCTCATTTATAATGACAACATTGTAGGTTTCCAGCAGATCCTGATACAAGAAAACTGTGGATTGAAGCAACTGGTAGAATTGAATGGATACCTACTAAATGTAGCACAATTTGTTCGCAACATTTTGCAGAAAATGATTACATAACCAAAAATTCAGGGAAAAAATACTTAAAATCAGGAGCATCTCCGCACAAAAATATCGTTATGCCTTTTTCAGTAAGTAGTGTATAATTTATATTTTATAAAACTTTATTGCAGATTTTGAATTGCGGACCATTTATTATCTTAAAATAAAATGACCGTATCTAGATCATCTTTTGTGAATATTATTTTAAAAGGTCGTGTTTATTGGGTTTATGCAAATGAAATGAAACAAAATGCATCGTTAACCAAACATTTCGAAGCTGTTATCTCGAGAACTACTGGTCCTAGATGAATTATGTTTAGAACATTTTTGTGCAGAATTAAATAAGAAATATTCTTGTGATAGCATACATTGACTTAAAGCTCTCTGCCCACTACACCGTACCATACCATGTATACCCGTGCATAACCTGTTATAATTTATATTTAATCCGCAAGTAACAAGACTCAAAATGTTTAACAATATTTCTTAACAACTATGTTAGTAAACTCAAGAACAAGCTCAAAATCGATGTGGAAAGCTTGCAGCAGCAATTCACACACAGGCAGTCCAGTCTGCTCGCGATACACTGCAGTATACTGTTGGGGCTGGCCCGCACCCGGCGCACCAGGGAATTGCATCTTTTTCGCATCGTAGCGTAGAAGCAATCGACACGAGCATCAGCAAACATCCCTGATGCGCTAGAGAAGCGGAACAGCCCCATCAATAACCAAAACCGGTATCGACCGCGTATCATATCGGTTCCCGTTCTCTCCGTGGTATAAAGTTCACCTCTGTTTGTGTCTTTCTTCACGTTTTGAACATTATCCTCCGTGTCACTTTGTTATAAGACAATTTAAAAATAAAAGAGCGAGTAGAATCAGAGCAAACAGCATGTAAAATAATATATTAATGTGTTGTTATAATCCATTGTTGCAGCGCTATACTAGCCATTATGGTTCAAGTGCGGTGAGATTACAATAATTTACTCTTTCAACTGATGACAAAAATTACGACATGTAGGCCTGCCAACAAAAGATTAGTAATCCACATTTCGTTGATTGCAACAATTTGTCGCTGTATGATTATGCGCATTACAGCATGAAGGCTGCAATTGTTAGGGAAATACCATCAATCGTAATTTTAAGGATGTATTTAATGTTTAGGTCATCATCACCTTCAACCATATCAAACAGTGATCGGCCGCGGTGGACGGCGTTCGGTTAGATAGTATTTATCTCACTATATTATTGTATTCGGAATGTGTCTGTGGATTTTGACAGCATGTTTGGGGTTGCTCCCTACCAACCCGACGCCAATCGTGGTGGTGCCTGGAGTGCCCGCACCAATCATCGTGCCCACAGCAGCTCCAACTGCAGCCCCAACTGCGGCTCCAACGGTGGCTCCTACGGTTGCTCCTACGGTGGCCCCTACGGTTGCTCCTACGGTGGCTCCAACGGCACCTCCTACGGTGGCCCCTACGATGGCTCCTACGGTGGCTCCAACGGCAGCTCCTACTGTGGCCCCAACAGCAGCCCCAACGGTAGCTCCAACAGCAGCCCCAACGGTCGCCCCCACAGTCGCTCCCACCTTGGCACCTACTGTAGCTCCTACTGCAGCACCAACAGCAGCTCCTACCGCAGCACCTACGGCAGCTCCCACCGCCGCACCAACAGCAGCACCGACTTTAGGTGGAATGATTTTATCTCTCATAATTTGTATTGATCCTGACGTAGTATGTATATTTAATCCTGATGAAACCATCGCAGGGCCGCTCCCGATTGATCCTCGGCTCGGCACCACTCCGGCTCCTTCGGCAGCTTTGAATAGGCCGCCTATTACTGGCTATAGTGCACAAATACCATCGTACGACACCGCTGTGAAGTTCCCAAGACAACGTAGAAGCGTGGACTATAAATATACTATCAGCATGAAACATTTTTTAAATAGTGTAGGAACAGATGGAAAACACAAAATTGTGAAAAGACAAAGTAATTGTGCCTGTGTACCTACTGGGACTTGTGTCCGAAGTAGCACTTCGGGTGCCGGTATGATAGACATCAGGATCGTCACTCCGGTAAGTGGAAGTAAAACTGTGAGCATTCATATTTTAATATCTGATCATCTGAAATATCAAAAGTTGTGAATGAAACTATCCAGGTAGCAACTCAATGTGCAGCTGGTCAAGAGTACTGCTGTGGCACCACTACCACCACCACGACGGTAGCTTGTGGTGTACTCCAAACTGTACCTACAACAGCTATCACTCCATCCGCTGGACAAGCTAATTTCGGAGAATTTCCTTGGCAGGTGTGTGCATGTTAAAGCTATTTATGAAATCATTTTGATATTTTGTTCTAGATTATTAAAATTATTTCTTTTGTCCATTACAGGCGCTCATATTGACGAAGCAGAACGATTACATTGCTGGAGGTGTTCTGATCAACTCCCTTAATGTTTTGACTGTTACTCACAGATTATTACCATATGTGTAAGTAAGGAAAAAGCTTCTTAGAGTCCAGTAATTTTGTAGCTATTTTATTAAAATCATGTAATATATAAATAAACTAGAGTGACTTCAATTGATGTCGATGATAGTGTTTCAGGAACGGTTCCAAATGTTAAAGTTCGTCTTGGCGAATGGGATGCAGCCGGTACTTACGAGCCTGTTCCTTACCAAGAGTACACAGTGTCCAAACTGTTCAGCCATCCGTCGTACAACGCGAATACCTTGCAGTTTGACATCATGGTGCTGAGGTTGTCAGCGGCTGTGCCATTTACACCGAGTGTAGGAGCAGCAGTCACAATTAATAGGGCTTGTCTGCCACCATCAGCGACCTCTAATTATGTAGGACAAAGGTGAGTTGCTATACTATGCTAGGAAAACTAGAACGATTTATATCTCTGGTGTACGTTACCTACGATATAAAAATGAAGTATTTCGTTTTGATGGGTACTTACAACTTTAAAATTGTTAGTAATATACATCTTCCCCAAGGAAGATGCCTCCCAGGCCTCCCATAAGGTGGACCGATGACGAAATGTGGTGGACGAAAAAAGTTTACAAGGCCATTTTTTTTTTTTTACCTACTGTCTATAATTTTTGTTTGGGTTAACATAAAGGTTATAAGCCAACCCATACAGAAACGACAGTAAAAATAATTAAAAGATAAAATTAAATGAATTAAAAGAATGAAAATGTTATAATTTCCAGTTGGGTAAGGTAAAAGAAAAAAAATTGGTATTGCAATTTTTTTTCTTTGTTTCCCGCATCCAGCGGATTCCTACGGCCTTCACAAGGTCTTCGGTCCACCTTATGGGAGGCCTTCCAACGCTACGTGTTCAGATACGCGGTCGTCACTGAACCTTTCAGCCGGTCGTAGTGGCAGTGCTTGGGGGAGGCCTGTGTCCAGCACTGGACGTCGTTTGGCTGAAATGATTATGATGAATTTAAGTTTCTCTTTTTATCAGATGCTGGGTATCAGGTTGGGGTAAGGACATGTTCGGGTTACAAGGTCAGTACCAGCAGATACTGAAGAAAGTGGACGTGCCTATAGTGGCGTCTGCAACATGTCAGAGTCAGATGCAAACAGCCCGACTTGGAGCCACCTTCGTGCTGGATACCACGTCGTTTATCTGCGCTGGAGGAGAAGCCAATAAGGATTCGTGTACAGTAAGTCCATATTTAGTATGTAAATTATAGCTATAGTAGTCAACTGCTGAATTATTTTCTACTTTACGCATAATATCTGTAGCGCATCTTCTTCTTAGCGTATCGATGGCATAAAGTTTAAACATGTTTGGCCCAAAACTCAACTGCGGGAACTCCAATCACTGACTTAGTCATAAGATCATCAAGTGTACAGGTGACAGGGATGCGGCGCAGAATGGAAGGCACCATTGTCTGTGGGGACATGCCGCATACGCACTTGAGACTTGAGCCGTTCATGAAACCCCATCTGTGGAGATTGTCTTTGCTCCGGCCAACTTGGGTTCGAAGTCTATTTTGACATTTCCAAAGTAGTGTTCAGTTAGTTACATTTTGCCGCTGATGTTGCCATCTTGTTTCTTTTGTCCGGGTGTACTCATCAGGCAGCGCGAATAGTATGATAGATCATAGCGCTATCTAACGGCTCCAACTCGCTAGGGCTTTTTGCAGTAAGTACCTATTTTATGGACGGCCTTACCCGCGCCTAAGACTGGACTCCGCTGAGATTTGTCGCCATGGCCGGAATTCGGTGTGGTGTTATTAATATATTTTTATTTTAAAATGTCTTTGACATATCTCTATCTCTCCTTGGTACGAGAGGCCGACGCCAACATGCAGAGGGCCCTTATACATTTTTAAATGATGAGGAGGCCATTATTCCTGTATGCACTATGCAAGTGCACCCCGTTTGGTACAGAACTATTGCAGAACATGGAAACAAAACTTATTGGGCTATGGGTTTCGGTGGTTATAGTTGATTGGTTTCCTTGAACTATGCAAAAACTATGTCCCCTGTCCCTCCAATGTTCTATAATACATATACACGGATAAAACGGCAGGGGGTTACTTACGAGCATTCAATAATGGTCCCCCGGAAACTGTCGCTAGCACATAATGACGTAGTGACAAGCGGGCAACATGTCCTGAGGTGCTTGAGTAGTGGAGACGTATTATATGGTTATCAGGACAACTCCAGAGACCGAAAGATGGTCAAGATCCCTACCAAGATCTTATTGAAATACTTCCTTCCTCGGAGCACGTTTAGAGAAAGAGGTGAGAGCTCTGTTCCTCGTCCGTTTTTTACTACAGCCGGCCAATAAAGGCAAACCAGCAGAGGTGAGGAAGAACACTTCTTCCGGGAGATAGGGACCGTGGGGTCGCTACTACCCAACAGGTCGCCACATGCTGCCCTGCGGGTTTATGTATCTCTCTTGGTCCGGCTGCTCACTCTAGAACTGTTTCGGAAAAGTAAACTCTACCGGAACAGACCTACAGTTCAAGAGCGCGCAAGCCCCACCACGACATCAACGTGGAGATACGGCAGTGGGGTTATTTATATTAATATAATAATATATTTAAAGATTTAAAGAAGACTATAAAATAACAGTGATTGTTATTGTCCACTACAGCCATTTGTTTCAAGTCTTTAGCTTGTTTTGCTTGGCAAACGATTTTGGGCATTTGTTTTTGCTCATATTTATAATTGCCTACATTTTACGAATTTCATTTTCATATCTATTATCTATTACCTTTTAGAATATTTAGCAATGTAATATTTATCATTGGGTAAAACGTATTTTCGTACATCATACTCTTTTTAATTACATTTTGCTTTTTATTGCGGTGATTACACATTCTCTTTCCTTCCAGGGTGACGGTGGTTCAGGGCTGGTGTGCCAAGTGAACGGTCAGTGGGTGGTGGTGGGGCTGGTGGCGTGGGGTCTCGGCTGCGCCAACGCTAACGTGCCCGCTGCCTATGTCAACATCGCCGGTTTCCTGCCTTGGATACAAACGCAGATTGCCACCGCTTGAGGGTTTGAAGTTTATCGTACGATAGGAATTTGTTGTTTATATGCCATGGATTTAGTGACAACTTAAACATCGACTTTTTTGTAAAAAAAAACAATTATACACCTCAATTTATTATCTGTCTGTGATGATTTCATTGTGTTGAGAAAATACAAAGGAAGACGAGTACAAAAAAAACAGTTTTGTTATTGAAGCTTAACATAATATATTAAGTTAACAGTTTATACAAATAGCCATGTAAACATTATAAAACATACTCCTAGCCAACATAAACGATAGGTACGGACTACTTACAGGAAATACAGCGTTCTGAACGCAAAACTTTAACGACTAACCTTTAACGAAACTAACGACTTAAAAATAGCTCGTACGGACGTAATCTAGTATTGCAGCGGGACACGTGCCCGCGTCAGGGACGACACATTCGATACTGCGCGACAGGAGGCTTCAGTTACTCCTCGTCGGGCTTCTCTTGTTTCACGACAGGAGCGGGCGAGGGCGGGGCGGGGGGAGCGGGCGGTGGGGGCACCGGGGGAGGGGACGACACTTCTATATACTCGTCAGTTCCTCGCTCCTCTTTGATCTCCGGCTCGCGCTTGACTTCGGCTTGCGGTGGAGTCGTTCGAGGCTCCGGCGGTGCCAAAGCGGCCCACGCTGACGCAGCGCCGCGAGCGTACGCCTCATAGAAAGCTCGTTGCGCAATCTCTGCCTCTTCAAGATGCACGAAGGCGTGGTTATCAAGTTCAGCTCGGAAGAAGAACTTGAGTCCGCATCTCGCGCAGTCGTAAGGTCGCGGCGCGGCCGCGTGCTCCGGCAGGTGGCGCTGCAGGCCGGCGGCGCTCGTGAACACCGCGGAGCACAGGTAGCACGTGAAGGCGCCGATGCCCGCGAACGTGTGCTCGATGAGGTGCGCCTGCAGGCGCGTGGGCGAGCCCAGCGCGCGCCGGCACAGGCGGCAGTCGTGGTCCGCTGGCGGAGGCGCGCGCGGCGCGGCGTGGCGCGCGTAGCACGCCGAGCACGCGCGCGCACCCGAGCCGGCTTCACCCTCCGGCAGCGCCCGGAGACATATGGCGCATCTAAAAATATAGGAAGAAATAATAAAAATTACGAACACAAAAAAACAACGACAGTAAAAAAACACGCAAAAAGAGCTGGACCTGCCCGAGACCTGTACAGTAAAGGTCATCACTCATTATAATAGCAGCGCTCCGACACAGTAAATAACTTGTCAATCAAGTAAGAATTTTAAATCAAATGCATTAAAGTAAATTTTACGATGACAATATAGAAAAGTGAACAGGACGTCGACCGCGTGCTTCAAGCGAGCAGCCCGCTCACCGGCGAAGAAACGCATGCAAGCGGTACACATGCCGGCGACTCGCCGTCGCTCGTCGGCCGCGCGCAGCTCGCTTCAGCTCGTGTTTCTTTTATCATTTTATGCACCCAATATGTCCTTTTTCTTGTTTTTGCAAATTATTATCTTATTCGTCGAGTGCAACAGCTATGATTACCAGTTCACGTAAAGTGAACTGAGACAACGTAGAAACGCGTGCTTCTCAAGCGAGATTACTCACTAATGTTCGCAAACCGGTCTGTAAGCTGAAACTAGCCGTTGACACGTGAACGGTGAGCTACCAACTAGTAAACAGCGCGTGAACAACAAGCGGCCACTTGTGGCGTGCCAGCAGCGAGTGGTTGTGTTGCCTCCTGCGGTCGAGTACGGAATGGTACTCAAAACATTGTGCTTATGGGTGCGTGCAACGGTACAGGGATGGTTAATTAAAGTTAAGTTATAACATTTAAAACTTGTTTTCATAAAAAAAACTTCAAAATAGTCTGAACTTTGTTGTTCAATGTCTCCGTAACCAGAAAGTTCCCGGGTATGGTCCCGTATAAAAATATGATCATAATAACGGGAAGAACAAGTACTTATATTAGAGTATTTTTACACCCGTTATTTCTGCACAATCGTGCGACATTCGTACCTCTGCTCATCCTCCCCGGGCCGCAGATGGAAGCGCGCGTGCAGCCTGGCCTCGGCCTCCGACGCCAGCGTCTGGCGGCACACCACGCAGGGCGCCGGCAGCGCGGGCTGGTGGCGCGCCATGTGCGCCAGGAACGACTCCTCCGACAGCAGGCGCGCGCGGCAGCGGGAGCACGTGTCGCCCGACACCACCTGGGACGAGATGCGAATTTAAATCATTTATGCCCTCGTCACAAATAATAAAATCATATTATTTGACAACAAGTTGACTGCTCTCTGCACTAGGAATACCTGTACAGCAGATCACCAGGATCCAAACGGCATGCGGTTAGGTTAGCGCAGTTAAATACATAAAATCGAAAATAGTGCAAGAAAAAACCTAACCGCATAATTTAAAAAAAGAAAAGCAATCTCTATGTAACCTAACAATCTGCCAAATTCAATCAAATCGACAACTTGAGTTGAATTGTGCAAGGTTTTATTTATTGTGTTGGTAGTTTTTTTAACAAGGTGTCATGAAGTGGCTTATTTGATAAACAAGAAGGTAACATTTATTAAAGTAGGTTACCTTGCAATGTGTTAGCTTATGCTCAGCCAACACTGCAGCAGACGGCAGCACCTCATCACAGATCAGACACTTGTGTCTCGCAGCCGCGGCCCCTGAGTGAGCTCGAGTGTGGGCCTCTAGTTCTGCCCTACTCCGCGTCCGCTCCCCGCAGTAGGCACACTGCAAGGCGACGGCACCGTTCTTCCGCCGCCGCTCCTCGCTGGCGGCGACCACGGCAGTGGTGACGCCGGCACTCTCTGCGCCAGGGGTACAGGGAGATCGTGCGTCATCACCACCCTCGCCCCCGTTGGTGGAGTCCATTCGTTTTGTTCTTGGTAATTCTCCGTTTAGAACCTGGCAAAAGACATTGTTGTTAATAATCAGGGCACGAAAAAACATATCACAGAACGCAAAAATTGATAGTCGCTGACCTGCTGTTGCATTGCATGATGAGCCTGCATGTGTCTTTCGAGCAAGTACTGCACAGCGAATGCATCATTGCAGGCAGGCACAGGACACCGATACGCGCGATGTGGTCGAGGGGTCCTGGCAGCAACCCCACTGCCGAGTAGGGCTCCGCAAGCACATCGTGGGGCTGCGGCTGCGTGCCGAGAACGCACGTGAGCGGCGCCCTCGGCCTCCGAGCGCAGAGCGCCCGCGCCCGCTCCGCAAGAACGACACACCCACACTTTGTTTTCACCACTATGTGCTACCGCGAAGTGAACCTGAAAAATAACAAACAGTTTTATTAACAGGGTGTTAAGTATAAGTCTACAAGAGTCGGCAACTATTTTTGGATGAGGGCCTTACCTGAATTGCAACTTTTGAATCAAAAATCTCCTTACAAAGAGCGCATCTATACAAGTGATGCGCGTGCAGTTCAAGAAGATGTTTCTGCAAGTCATCGGGAGCAGCAAAGCTTCGAGCGCAACTGTGGCAGGTGTACTCGCACGACACTGCCAAGTAATGTGCCGTGAGGTGACGCTCTGACGCCGCAGCATCCGCAAACGTAGCTCCACAGTGAACGCAGGGCGCAGGACTTGATCGTAGCTCCCCTCCTTCTTCAATATGGCCTTTCAAATGAGCCCGAAATGCTTCAAAATCTGGGAGCGCTGCATCACATTGATTGCAAAGAAGTGTGCTCGGTGATAAAGTTGTTTGTGGCGTGCCAGATCCGGAGCGAGGACGTTTGACTGGGGGCACTTCATCTGGTGCTCGTCGGCTTAAATCAGTGGGCAAAGGCTGATCAACTTGAACGGGCCCTTCGCCGTTTAGCAGCGCTGAGTGTGCTGCTCGCACGTGGAGTTGTAACTGTTCCATGCTGGTGAAGGTGTCGCGAGTGCAGTAGATGCAGGCGAGTAGTGTGGGCGGCGGTTGAGAAGCGACGCGTCGCGGTGGAGTCATAGCTGCTGTGTCGACGCCGTGTGCGCTCACCATGTGGGCCTGAATAAATAAAAACATTTTATATGCGGTAAATGGGTTTTCGTAGAAAAATTGCGATATATTAAATGATCTATTAGATAAGAACTCGTTTCTTATACTTAATAAATGTTCTGGTAGTTCTGAATATACCTGCAATAGGTCTGGTCGTCGGAACGCGTCTCCACATCGCAGACAGCGCAGTGCCCTGCGCCTGTCGGGCTCGCGACCCTCGCGGTCTCTCTTATGTCCCTGCATGTGTGACGTCAGAGCGGCTGCCGTGTTGTACCCTCGGTTGCACACGGTACACTGGAAAGGCTTTTGATTGTCGTGCGTCTTCATGTGGATCTTCAAGTGGTCACTGGAATGTCAAGTCATCAAATTATTATTTGTCTACTGTTGTGATTAGTTCCCAAAAATAACAAAAACCAATCATAAAAATTTACCTAAGATTTTATAACAGATTAATTGGATAAAGATTTCAGAAATCACAAGTACCTATCGTAAACAAGTACATATTTACACCTAATAGTCTTTAACTGTTGGTAAGCTCAAGTCTTCAGTATTAAGGTGTAAAAACGTTATACACCCGAGTTCCAAAAATACTGCAGGGCATGGGTTACAGAGTTATATTAAATTCTTCAAATATCCGCCGCGATCCAACCTCAGACCAAATTAAAAACAAAAACAGAGCACTGTCAACAGTGACGTGAGGCCGGTTTCGAAACATAGTGCACTTAGTGAGGTGTAGTTTGATTGTAAATAGTTGTATATGTGTGCGTGTGAGCGTGTATGCACAGAACGGGGGTGTAGTTTTAGCATTCTTCACTGTGTTGTTCGCAGCGCCATGTCTTGGATTTTTATTTGGTATGAGGATGCAACACTCGTAATAAAACCCACTCCCACTTTCCACTATCTATAGTACCTCTATGAAAGATACTTTTTTACGGTTTGTGAAGATTTGTAAGGTTATTCGGGGAGTCCTTAGTTTATCTTAAAACCCGTGTAAAGTTAACTTGTACCAAGTAATGTGCCTATAACAGCTAAACATCCGTATAAGGATTTTAAAATTGAGATAAATCGTCTTTTTGTGACGAAGCTGAGACGTCAATTTGTCATATGAGGCATAAGTACCCACATAAAGCACGGACCAAACAGAACTAACAAAGGGGCTTTTCACGCAAACTACAGAATAGAGGCGTTCGCCCAAACACCTCCGCTAATGGCAGCGCTCGCCGTGCCCGTTTAGGTACGGACCATTATTTCATTTTTGTGAGACCCTCGACGTCATTTGTCAGCGCATCATCTCTTTTCACTCGTCGGCGGTTCGTTGGGCCGACAAATTGCATGGAATTAGTCACGTGGTCGCGGTAAGGTGACGAAAAAGGTGACACGTCGCCTTGCGACCGAGAGAGCGGTGCCCGTGACTTATGGTGATCAATCTTACTCTGAGGCCTTTGTCATGCACGCATCTCCTGAGCATTCTTTTAACCATATATTAATCTTCAATGGTTTTGGATTAGACGCATTAGCATTCTCTTTGTATACACTACCATTTGTGGTGGTAACCATACGTATATTTGGTGGAGTAATAGGCTAAGCGGTAGAAAAAAAGGATCATAAAACTAAGCTATTTACGTAACTAATATGGAACTTTCGAGTTGTGTCCACTTTCCTTCTGAGTTTTAATGGGTAAAAAAAAATCCTATTGATAATTTAAATCATTTCAGGCTAACATGTATAGTCATACAATTCTTACCTCCTGGAGAAAGCAGATTCACAATGTGCGCAGCGGTATTTGCGATCTCCGGTGTGCAGCTTGACGTGGCGGTCGCGAGATCGCTTGTGCTTGAACAGGCGCGAGCAAAACTCACACCTGAACGGCATCTGATCCGAATGCGTCTGAAACAGTGCCATAATACATAACATACAAGAAGTCACGGCTTATATCCTCTTAAGTTAAGGGAGATGTTTGTATGATAAGAATAAGACACCCCCTACAACTGTAGGGGTTAGGCCATACTTATAAGATGAACTTATCGTATAAGTAGGACCATAGTATTTGATCTTTTTGCCATCGATCCGCTAAAGAGAAGAGTAGGGACCATAAACTCGGGCAATTAATCTGGCGCAACATAAGTAGAGCTTTAAGAGTTTCATAAAAGCTTAAATAAGTTAACCGGTCGTCTTAATCCAGGATCTTGCCCTCAACAGCCATTCTCATGACCATTGTTGCAAAATAGGCAAATTTAATGTAGGTAGAAATACAAGCTGTTACCATGAAGTCAGTATTTACATGATTCTGGACGATCTGCGTAGAAATTTTTCGTCGATTATTTTTAAAAAAATCTGCTGTTTCCTATATCATGTACTGAATCCATCGTAACAGGTGGTGCATCGATGTCCCTACCACCATGTATAACTGATCTAGAAAAGTAATTGTGTATAGGTTTACCACAATTACTTTTCTAGATCCGGTTTACTTTAGTCGTTATACAATCAAGTTACGGGGCAAATCCAAAATGTTTCGAATTTAGTTTTCACCTTGCTCTCATGCCTACCATCAAATCTCATAACATTTTAATCGATTACAAGAGAAGCGATTAAAATGTGTACACATTTACGTCACACAATATCGAATCGAAATAACTTCGGGTGCGCTCATCATAAAAACTATCGTGAGAACGATCTGTGAACAATAGGCTGACTACCGCTGCGCCTGCGTGAGCTGGCCAGCTTACGGAGTTACGATCTACCGTCGTTTTGTGTCAATAGAGAGAAAAAACACGAAGGACCCAGTAAGCTCGTCGTGACGTCCGAATAAGATATCAACCATTGGGAACCGCTGCTTCATCGCCGCGATCGATTACGACTGATAATTGTTCAATTAATTATCTGCGTATCGATTCTTTTGATCTTCTAGGTATTTATAAGTACAGCTATCCAACGAGATGAGGTTGAGTAAGCTATTGGCGTACGTTGAAATTGAAATGGTCAACAAAATGATAGGCTTTTTTATAATCCCAACATCCTTATACCTTATCCTTATAATTATAATTTGTAACATTGGTTTAGCCGTAAAAGAAAATCAAACAAATCCTGTTGCTGAAATGGTACTCGTAGTTTCACAACGAATCCGAAGCTACAGCATAACGAATCGATACGTGTAACCGATAACATTCCAGCGCGGGAGCAGCGCGGGCTTATCACAATGAGATGGATTTGATCGGTAATGTTCACCGGAACGCCTCTGCTGCGAACAACACGTTTTGAGTTACGTCTTCTTGTAACGGTAGATAGGAACAAAAAGTAATGCCCAGGCTCGACAGGTTATGAAACATGGCAACCGTTAAGACGTGTAGGCAGTTCGCAGTTTCACCATACACAGTAGGTACAATTGTCTCGTCAGATAGGTGCTACCTTGTTATAATACGTATTTGCATCTAGTTTACGCGGTGTATTTCGCGAGTTTGGGTAAACAAGTTGCCTTGCAGCACTCAAAGGATATTATCTAAACTAGGCTATTAGGAAACCTGCTTAAATATTATGCGAGGGCATTTCAAGTTTACGTTAAAACGGAGTGGTTGCAACTACAGCATTAAATGATTTTTTAGCTATAATGTACCTAGCAGGTAATATGTAATTTTCTTATTGGCTTCAGATGTAAAATCAAGTGAATGTGGAATCGAAGACAAAATAAATATTAAAGCATACATTTTAATTAAATATTGGCTTAATAAAAAAATTTAGCTCTTTAATTAAATATCGTTGCTGACTCGGCAGACGAGTTACAACTTTATCTACCAAAGCTTGAAATAAAGAAGAAACTCTAGGTTAAATCGTGGATCAAGATTTCGATATAGCTAGTATTGAGGGTTATACGTCGACACACTTGTGTTAGCGAAGTTATGCCGCAAATTTTAGGCTTATTGATTTACTATGGGAAAACACATTATCGTAAAACAGCTACGCAGCCATTTGAGAACTCCAAAGATATCTTGTATTTACGTGACGAAATACGTTTAGTTGTAAAAAGCAAGTATTATTGGGCTCACTCAAAAGATTATTCATGAGTTAGGACATAATGAGGATGCTAATGCGGCGCTTGTGAATAGCATGTGGCAGGGAGATAATGACAGCCGTCCACGTCGCCGGCCTTCGCACCGCCGTGAACTGGAGCCGGCCAGCACACAATAGACTCCCAAACTGACAGCCAGTTCACGCTTTTACTAAATGACCACCTCCGCGACATTCATTCAGAACAACGTTAAACAAATGTTACGAGTGATTGACTTCTATTCCATTTCAGTTAACACGTTTCACGTTTGGCACTAAACAAACATAACAATAACATTTAATTTGAAGCAAAGTGTACGTGTAGGTTTTTAGAATTTTGATTATTTATTTATTTATTTATTTATTTATTTAAGGACAACCAACAAAGCATACACCAAAAATACATGTTAAAATACACATACTGATATTACATTTTGTAGTGTAGCCTTAATTAAAGGCTGCCACGGCATGCATTGAATATAGGAGTAGGAAATGTAGTTACAAAACAGTTACAAAAAAAGAATAAAGTACAAAAACGTAAATAAGACGTACGACGACGACGACGACGACGACGACGTTACGTATGTTACGTAAATAAGATAGATCCAAAGATGAGAAGGATCCAAAGATGTTGGGTGTTGGGTGATGATTTTGCGGGTTCATGCGTCTCCAATTACCACGGGCGGCAGTGAGGCTATGAGCACCACATCTCAATTTTTTAGTGCTACCTCGTTAGTTGTCACTGACACACCTCTTTGAGGCTGGTAAATAATACATAATACCAGCCTGTTACTGTCCCACTGCAGGACAAAGGCCTCTTCTTATACAGAGAAGGCACGAGCATTGATCACCACGCTTGCTCAAGACGGGTTGGCGATTTTAGACTTATACATATAAGTCCAGGTTTCCTCACGGTGTTTTCTTCCAGCGATGTCAGTAATGTCAAAGATAAACTAAGAAAGTACATTTATGATTTGAAAAAGTCACATTGGTACTTGCCCGGATTTGAACCCGCAACCTCGTGCATGAGAGGCGAGGCCTTAACCACTGGGCCATCACGACTGACTGACTGATGACTATATGTATAATTTGTTGATTATCTGAGTAATGTGTAACTTCTCATAACGATATTGTTGTTCTTGCATTTGGATTAGCTTTGTGTTTAGATCGTTACATACAAGAGTTACCAGAGTCATGCGCAACCCTATGTAGGAATTGTCGGCACTTATCCCTGCTAATCCAGTAATACATGATGGTTTCCTTTATTTCACTTAAGCTTTTTTAAACTTTTCTAAAACCAGAGAGTCTAGACAAGACTATTAATCGCTTTCAAAGCGGTTGGTATTTCTACAACTGTTTTCATTAGGATTGACTTTGCTGTTTTGAGTTTTCCTTCAACGTTATCGCTGATATGTATAATGTCACTTTGTCTAGGCCCTCAGGATGTATCATGTTAATGCTAATGTCCGTATATTATACCCATTGAATTCCTTTGCTACCGTCTACGACTCGTTATTTTAATGTTACATGCTATAATAACTTATGCAAAGTTGCGAGCACTTTGTTGTGATAAAAGTGATAAATTATCGATTCACTATTATAAATTTATCGACATGTTGTAAGTGGGTTATGATGAATTAATCGCATCATGCTGTGTCCCGGCAAAAAGTACATAAAACTTTACATCTTCATACATATCATTGAATACCTTATAAAGGTAGATACTAGGTAAATACTTTACTTAAAAGTTTTAATTTAAGACCTTTCTAATGATTAATTCACATAGCACAGTCGAGCACGAACCAAATGCTCGAAGCGCGCTCGTTCGAGGCTTGTAAGTCGGTTCAAACTACACGAATTTTTGCTCGGCTCGTGCTCAGCTCGTCTAGCCTAGACGTACCTTTACATGTTTTTGACAGTCAGAAATATTGAATGTACTACTCCGAGCGAAAAGACTTTTTCACGTCAAAAGTATCTGTATGCAAGGTATTTTCTTTTGAAGCGTCGAATTTCCTAAGAAATCAACTCACCCAAGCATCGCGGGTGAGTTGATTTCTTAGGAAATCACTTAGATTATTTTACTAGATAGACAGAGCACCTACTGGACTATCATGAGTGTAATCCACAGATTGATAAGTGCCGCGTATCCTGGTACAGTCAGCAGCAATTATTATGAGCTCTGAGTCGGTCTAATTGGGATAAGTGGACCCGCTTCCGCCGCCTTGGAGCTTTCTTCTCAGATGTACTGTTTTACTATTATTTTATGACAACTATAAAACTAGAACTTTCCTTTGCTTTTGGTATCTAACTGAAAATGTGTTTTTGAACATAACTTTATACTTTAGAAGGTTCACCTTTTGTTTGCAAAATAAGTTCGTAGAACAAAAACAAAATTTTATAATTCTAAGCAAGTTTCTTTCTAAATATTAATACGATTAAGCTTTTTCTTCATATTCATCTGTACAGATTTCAGAACGTCAACGAAGATTCAAATACCCTCAAATGTTATTATTACTTATTAGATATTACAATAACCAGCAATTTTTTAAATGCAAAACGCAGATTGCAGAATGTCTAGTGTCTTATAAATCCTAAGATTACGCATATATCAGTTCAGTAGCAGATCACTTATCTCACGATATTTATGACCCTAGGCTAAACACTTAACTAGATTATTCACTTAATTGTATTGATTAAAAACTTAAAAGAACCAACTTCTAATTAAATTCCATTCACATAAACTAGTGACGCGACTCGCAAGTGATATTTAAATCACATGTTGTGATTAGCGGTGAGTGACGTGCGAATTTTACCGCGAAGCGCCCGCGCACGGCGCACTACCTCGGCACCGGTACGGCAACACATAAACATAGCAGCGGCATGTTTACTCCACTCACTTAATTGGAGCAATCGGCCCCTGACAGAATTAATAAATTTGATCGTCCGTGCACGATAAATCGCGCCCCGCTCCGGCCAGCGCCCATGCCCACGCACTCACTTAAGAGGAAGCTACCCTCAGCGTAGGCCAATTAGACGTTCGCGAGATTGACAATCGATTAATCGATAGCTGCTCTCTTAAGACTTTGTTTTATTGTATTTGCGATCTTTTGCAATTGATTGTCAAACAGGTAAGCTACGTTCATATAAATGTTTTGTTGCTTTTACAAAATATTGGCCCTTGTCATCATGATACTTCGTGCGAGAATTCAATAAGCGAAACGATCAGGGGTCGCCGCGGGGGCTCGGCCCCTGGGTGCACGGCGGAGCCCTGCTGGCCGCCGCGTGCTGCTCCCACCACGACACTACACAGCGCTTATGGTAAAAAGACACGCGACTGGTATGTATCACGGCTCGTTATTTAAACTGCTAACAAATACCGTGAGAGCGACCGACATTACGCTCCTAATGGTGGTGAGCTTTCCGAGTAAAGCGCACCAAGAACATTTTAAACTAGTTTGAGGTGAACGTGATAGCCAATAAAAGCTTGGGAATGGGCAGCGGGCGGCTACTGAGCGACTTTCTCAGATGAATAACAGTGCGACATGCTCGGTTCACATGGTCAGGTGCGGTAGAGCCCGGGGTCAAGCGAGCCCGCTGGCCCTCATCACTGCGGCGATAACACCTCCGACCAGACCTCACGCAAACTCCAGTTTGATATTGTTTGTTATGTTCATACTCATTCAATGTTGCTATTAATATAACTTTGGTTGCATCTGAACCGGTGCTCACTGCAAAATAAGTCACCTTCTCTACAAAACACAAAAATCTTAAGTACTACATGACTAGAATAAACTTAATGTACCCCTTCACTACGCGCCGCGGTGCGCATGCAGAAAAATGTTAGGCTTTATGATAAAAAATCTTAATATTCTCGTGAATCACAAGTTCTCCGAAACAGTAGCTCTACTTCGTTGGTGCTCGTACCTACTGTTATTAAGATGTGAATCTGTCTGCGCGCGCTTAAATTTTTTTTTCATGCATATACGTAACTACCTCAGTTAGTATGTCAAAATCATTATAAATAAAATGACTAATGTTAAAACATATTTTTAAGAATATTTAAATAATAATTACACATAAATATCAATATTATCTATTAGTTTTTAGTTTATTCTTGATTTCGGTTATTGCAACTTGTAGGATGTAGGCACCTAAGACATGCATCTGATATTAGAGGCTCAAAGGGTCACCAAAAAAGTGTTTTAACTTGAAGAACATCCTTACGCTCGTGTGAGCCTGAATGCTCGTAATGACGATTGAGAGTTTACCAATCCGAGACAGGAGGCTATCTCGGAAATCAATTCCTAGCGTACAACAACACGCGCCACCCATTTTGTGACGATCGTAAAGCCCTGTGCCAAGCTGCTATTTCTCCACGCCGAGGTCGACTTTCTTTATATTCTCCCGCTCTAGTCTATCTCGTGGTACAATCTTACAGCACTGTGTAGTGTGTCCACAGCACTTCGAAAGTTTTACGATTTCGATTACTTACCTCTATCAAGCACAATACGTATCCGACCGACGGGTTAATTAAGCTGGACGGCCAAGAACTGTTCCAAGCTATCGATTGTATTTCAGCATTAAAGTAATATTTTCCACGAGACGTTTTACTGCTTTACGATTTCTCCGGAGGCGCAACGAGAACAAGACGAATGGCAAGTATGCGTGGACTCTGTAATTGATTTATTCTTATAATGATCGCCTTTCCCAAGAAGCGGCGCGATGATAAAGGTGTGGCGAGCTAGGCTAGGGAGTTGTTATCGCAAGCCTATTTCCGGCCGTCACCGCGTTGCTGTCGCGGCTCCGCGACGCGATCATCGCGCGATACATTTGTCGGCGCACACCCGACACCAGCAACGGTCGCTGCGATGCGCTGATCGATATCGACGCGAGCGCAACACGCCAATTGCATACCGATAATCTAATGAAATCCTTTCTAGATATTCGTCTGGCTTATCTCAAATTTATATGAGCGAGACCTCCCCTAATTTTAATTTTGAACGAGGTGACGGTTTTGCCACTTGAAGTGTACGTGCCGATCCATATCCGTATGTAGGCGAGCAGGTCGCGGCGGCATGCAAAGTGACGTTTCTATTTGTCCTATCTCAGCTAGATCTGTCTCGGCGTGTGTCGTAATCGTAACGCGGCGAGATCGGCGCGACACAAAGGAGCCGAGATGTACGGCCGGCATAATGGCCGCTCACGTCACAGCCCTCAGCTCGCCAGCGCTGCAAGCCGAGAGCGATGCATATCTACGCACCGGCTCTGTAAATGGGCTGTTTTGGGTATCTACTTGCTAATGAAGCGAGGGCATTGCATGGCGAAACTGGGCTGTGGATTCACAGATATGATTGCCAGAGCAGTCGTATTGTCTACTAAGCTGTTAGCTTCGTTACTTTATGGAAATGAGAGGACGGCCGGTGGACATATATATTACCTACTTCAAATGTTACTTGCGTTGGTCTAGATCTCTCATGAGTATGTCTTGTTTAATGAAGATTACGAGTGTAGGATGGGATGCGTTGGTTAACCGTCGTTCAAGTAGGTAACGAGCAAAAGTTACATCGTAAACATAAATACCTGTTCATGTTTCTTGAGATAAGATAGCCTGGGGAAGGCTTTATCGCAGAACTGGCATTGGTAAGGGGTGTGCTCGGTGGCGCCGAGCGTGAAGGGCGGCTCGGCCTCGGCGTCAGCGGCGTCGGCCGAGGTCGGCGTGGACGCCGGCGACGGCGACGGCTCCGGCGTCGAGGATGGCCAAGAGCTGCCCGCCGTGCTGCCCACGCTGCCCAGTGCCTCTGTTAAAAAACAACCAAAATAAAATTATCATATCTGCTAGCTGTAGTTTATTTGTGTACGGAAGGAACATGATCAGTTAGATTACTAGTTTAAGAATTAAGGCTGACTCAATTTGTACGGATGACTTTAAACTTATTAGCATCCTTCGAGTAAGTGTTTTTCCGCGAATCTTCAATAGATTGACCGCAGAGGATGCTGAAGACCTGGCTAAGTATTTCGATGATATTAAGTAATTAGGCAGCCCTTATTGGAAACGCCCCCGATTGGAGCCGCACACACGAACCGCTGCCGGCTCGGAAGTGGGTCCCATTGGACCCCCTTAAGTCAATGCCATTAGATCTTTCATATTGAATTCAATTCAATTCATTTATTAATTTTGTGAACTAAGGGTAAAAATATATATAGATGTTTTACAAATAAATGTCGGTCCATACTACGTCCCGCCAGTAGGTATACAAAATTGCTTAGGTATCAAATGGCACATTGACAAAATGAAAATAAAAATATAAAAACAAGGTAATTACATGTCACAATTTTATGCCAAAAACTAATAGTTAACAATAATAATAAAATGTACATGTGTGTGTGTGTGTACATAAACAAATAAGACAGTATTTTGTCACAATCTCGTATACAATTTTTTTTTTGTTTTACTTCAATTAAGAATAAGGGAGCAACAATTCAGCAAAAAAAATTATCTTAAAAATTAAAATTCAAAATTATTTAGATAAAAACTCAGTCACACCGTAGTACGTCCTTTAAAAAATTACATAGGTAGTTTACTCTTAAACACTGTTCACCTGTTCACCGATCATAGCCATTTTGATGACACTGGTGGTTGAGGCAAAAGAACTTACAATTTAGGATTCCGGATATAATTTTTTATTTAACGTTTTCATCTATTGTTCAAGTTAAATCAGTACATAGTGGTTAATTGATGTTTTTTGATATCCAAAGTCGAAATTACTAAACTACTCACATGTAGACACGATATAAAACATGACAAATATTATTCAAATTATTTTAAACAACAAGAAAATACCCAGATCTCGTAATTTACGATCACTACTCAATTTGTGTATTGTGTTCACAATCGCAGACCTTTAAACGTTTTTTTATTTTATTGTAATGATGTGCGAAAGCGATTATGGAAAATGTATTTTTTTTAATTTCTTTTGGAAGACTATCTGAAATCGATACTTGGAAATAGAAATAAAATTGTTTTAGGCCATAAATACACTGAGCATTCTTTTTTTAAATAAGTAATTATTTATGCTTTTCTAATGTAATTTTCATAGTTTTCGGACATTTTTTGATTGGGTATTGGGCCTACTCTTGACGTCGATGTCGCCTGATGGAAAGCAATGGATGAGGTCTACGATGGAACGAGCGTGCCCAGAAGATGCCTGATCACTCTTGTTTTGAGGGCAGACGGATTATATGTGGAAGGGAACACAGACGCTGCCAGAGAGTGCCACACTTTGACTACGCATAATAAATGCGGAGAAGCGCTGAGCTGAGCGACTGGTTGAGATATCAACCAAGTGCGGATGGTACCCGCAGTACATCTGGTAGTCCGGTAGTAGAAGGTCGATAATACTAAAACCGAGTCAACAGACAGGATCTATGGCTCTATGTACGTCATTTATTTCTGAATTTTGCGCCGAATAGTTTCTTTATTCAAAATTTAAATTCCGAATGCGCTCGCTGTTCAACATTATTTTAGTTCAATGGATTTGTTAGTGTAGTTTTTTATTTGGTACTTTCTGAAATTTTGTATCCTTCACCACACAATCCTCACCTCTGAAAACTTCATGAAAATCAATTTTGAGAACGCCAAAAATCAATAGTCAACGCCAAATATCAAAAATAAATAGTCACCAAGGATAAAAAAAATAGTCGCATTATGATTCATATATTGTAGCATCGGCAAAAAACGTAAAATTGATCACCATCTGAACTGAGTGCGCCTTCAAAATCACCAATTTTTATTACTACTTTAGGTGAAAATGATCTTTACGCAAACGCAATAACTTGTTACGTCATTATAACCAAATACATTCGTAAAATTGAAATGAATGTAGGTATGTAAATTTTCAAAATGCTACATCTAAGTTGTGTCGTACTGTAAGTAACTACGATATTTTAATGTCGTTTTAATTTTAGTGTTCTGGACTGTACCAGAACAAAATGTATGTAGAAGTTTACATGAAATTTTATCATACTTCTACATAGTAAACCAGGTCGAAATTATCATAGTTTGAGACGACTATTTTTTGACACCTAATTCAAATTAAAAAACGTAAGCGTTCCGCAGTAATCAGGTGAGGATTGTGGCGAGAAAGGCTCACCACGTAATCCTCACCAAGACACCTTTATATCTCTGGAATCCCTTAATGACATTTTCAAGATTTGGCATAGCGTTACGATAATTTCTTGACTATTTTTTGGAATTTAAACCAAGTTGATTCTCCCAGCCGTTTGCACTGAGGTGAGATTGTGTGGAGACGTTCACCCCATAATCCTCACCAACTTATAGCTATAACTTCGGAATCATAATGCGACAATTTTTTTAACTTTTTTGTCTATTTATGACTATTTTTTGCCGTTCTCAAAATTGATTTTCATGAAGTTTTCAGAGGTGAGGATTGTGTGGTGAAAAACATGAAAGTTTGGTACGTATGCATTTTTAGGTTAGGCTCAGCAAAAATTTGGTTTTGGAATGATGATAAATTAATTCTATAAATTGCGTAGGAGACAGGGGTTGGTTAAGTAACTTTTCACTTGACGGTGTATATTTGTATAAGTGATATACATTTTTAAGACACTAAGACATGTGGCGGATATTTACACTACCAAAACGGTGTGCTCAGCACTCTGCCAGTTAATAGTCAACTATTGCATAATCTCCTGGAGATGAGCTGGAAATGTGCTACCTTCTGAGTCACAGTCAAAGTCAAACAATTTATTTCAATTAGGCACATAAAAGGCACTTTTGAACGTCAATTTTACAAAAAATAGAATTGATTCTAGTTGCCCCTTCCAAAAGGTAGTTTTCGTATGCAGAAGAATGGGCAAGAAACTCCACCGTTACTCTTTTAAAATGTTTTTACAATATTTTGTATACATTAATTATATAATTATATGTGAAGACGATGCATCTATACCTAATAAGATTACTATACCACGATAGGTAAAAAGAATAAAAAATGAAGCAATGACAGATAAATTAATTATGTGATAGATGGTGCTCACATATTTACAAACATTGTAAAATTATACGATATTCCTAACATTTTAACAAGTAATACTAATAAGTCAGTATGTGAGTTCAAGTAATCACACAATGTAAAATTAGTGTTATAAAAAATAATAATTTATATAATTAAATTAGCAACCAGTTTGATTTATTTATTTAGACTCTAAATTAGCCTATGGAGCAGGACCAGCACGTTTCTAAGCATTCTAATCTTGAATATAATCCTCTCATTTGTAATATGCTTGTTTACAGAGTGTACTTTTAATAGTATCTCTTTATCTTGTTATCTCTTTTAATAGTAAATCTTTAATTAGTAATCTGGAAGTAGAAAGAGCACAGAGAGCCGTGCTCAAGGTTGGAGCTGAGCTCCCATTTCGTTATATAACTGCTGAACTATATTATAAACGTTGGTGTAGAATCCTGATGATTCCGTAATTAAGTTGCTATACACTACACTGGCTCATTACCACACCAAGCCTCTTGTGCAGGCACGCTCCACTTTCAACCGTTTCCCGCCATTCGTGGTGAACTGACAGTTGACAGTAGTGACAGCGACCTCACTGCTGACGTGCTTGAGATGTGTTTACATTTATCTAATAAATAGGTATACAACAGTTGGGACACTCTAGCAGTCAGTCAGACCTTCATATTCACAATATTACGCAAAAATCAAACAAAAATAAAATATGGTAAATATGATATAAATATCTCAACAAAGATAAGCGAAGAAGGTAATGTCTATCCTAGTAATTCCTTCCGCACAATTTTATTTATTTATTTAAACTTTTCGCACTCAAAAAAGTACAAAGGCGGACTTAATGCCTTAGGCATACCATTTTCTCGCAAAGGTTTTATTGTTTTCTTGGAGGTTATCTGTATAATAAAATCAATACAGCACTGCCAAAATACCCCATGCTTAGATCAGCTTTTAAACAAAATGCATGTAAATGGGTTAAATCTCTTGATTACCAGGCAACTGAGAGTCTTCTGAACTCTATTCGCAAAATTTATATTTCCTTCACAAATGCACACTATCACACATACACACTCACACACACACTTATACCACATTATGTATGTCCATCCTAGATCAATTTGATTTTTTCTTTATATTTTAACTGTACTAGATATTAAGTTAACTTCATCTTAATTAATATGTACATATTCAAGCATAAGAAGGGCCTGGTGACCCGTAACACAGGTATTTTATGCATTTTTCGAGCACCAGACTCTCACAAATGTTAACCCAATTAAATAAATGATTATTATTTTATTTATGTGTTTATATAATTATATTTGATATATTATTAATGACTATCTATGAGCACCGCAAAAAATATAAAAATCCTATGAAAAAAATTTAACTTTCAAATAACAACAATCTTTAATTTGCAAACCAACCTGGCTTTTAAAATATATTGGGACATAAGCTACGACTACGGGAAACCTTAAAAAAAAAATTCGTTTCATACATTTTTGGAACAGATGAAAAGAAAAAATAGAGTTTTTATTCAGGTTCTACTCTTTTTACACGACTGCCTAAAAAGGAGTGTAATTTTCGAAGCTCGATTTAATTGCGAGTATCGATTAGGGTAAATGCAACTATTAAATCGAAGTAGAAAAATTGGGTGGACGGTCAGCACGTCGCAAAACAAATTGTTACACAGTACGTTCATTATAACTTGACCCGAGACGTGATTGGTAGCACTGTTCTGTCAGTCGCCATTTTGAACTCTAATATCATTGAAACTAAGCTTGACAAGCAATGGTGCCAACATAACGGCAAGGAACAAGTTATAGTGAACAGTCTGTAGTATTTTTTTGACAAGATTTGATCGTGTTTTTTATGTACCTAAATTATGTATGAATAAATGCAGATAGCATGATTTTATCTTTATTTTCCCCTTGCATATTTTCAGCAAGAGAGAAGGTTGTTTTTGTACATATTTGCAGCGAATTTAAGCAATTTACGTGTTGGGTTGGTGTACCTGTACCTACCTATATGGGAGATGGATACTATGCGGTACCTATTTTTCAAAATTTTATTATTTTATTTTATATTTTATTAATTTATAAATATGTCATATTACAAAATCTTGTCCAGTGGTAAAACTAAAAAGTACAAACCAATTCCATAAGTAAAACTAATGATATTTCTATTAACGCTAACTTTTTCTTCAATAGGTAGGTTTAAGTACTTACTTCATTATTTTTTTACTGGCTTCTTCAACCGTACCTACTCCTTAAAAAAGAATAATCCAATTCTTTTTGGTACCTATTATAATAATTCAATAAAAACTGGTCTCACCAGGTCAAAAAAATAACGAGATGCCATTAAGTTTTCTTCTTAATGTTTTCTTCTTCTGAGAAAATGGCTTTTCTTTCATTCGGTTTGAATACCGGTCAACATTAATTTATGAAATCCTTTTTTTCAGTCTCAAATAAATGCATCCTGTTTGGTAAACTTGAAAACTACATAATCATCATCAGTTTCAACGATATTTTTTATATAACAACTCGATTCAGAATGAATAATATTAAAAGGTTTCTATAAAGTTACTAAATAAATAAACGTATAAAAGTAATTTAAAAAATAATAATTATAATTCTTAAATTAAATTCTGTTTTACTAAAAGAGTATAACTTACTATTTAACTAATAATAAAATTTATCATATTAAACACCCAGTGCTCTTCCTCCTCTCTCCTACTTGATCTATGCTGTGCCCGACAGGGTCCATAATTGTGACTAATATAATTACTTACCTACCAACTTTATATATTATGGTACGCAATAAAGAATTGAGAATTGAGCTAGGGGAAATGCTACGGATATTTTTTTAAACCATAATTAACCACAACGAAAATAAGATTATTGTAAGAAAATAACACTACTTATAATATATATTTTGTTTATTGCGTAGGTATTTGTCCTGTGATTAATATCGGTCCGAGATCTTAGCTAATGGCGTAAATCACTCGCAATTTTCTTAATTTTCATGTGCTCCACAAGCAGACAATACCTAAATGAAAACATTATAATGTAGGCATCTAGTTTTACCTCAAACTAGACCCGTTATACCTTATGTCAAGTTTCTTTCCCCCACATATACTAACCTATTCTAACTAAGGGCTGATTTCACCGATGAACTGAACGCGATCAGCATTACTAAAACGCGTTCAAGAGCTGTCAGTGTCAAAATTGTTGTGGAATATTGTACATTGACAGCTCTTGAACGCGTTTAGATGTGCTGAGCGCGTTCAATTTCATTGGTGAAATCCGCACTAAGTAGGTACCCAGCCAGTATTCTGTCCAAATCTTTTATTCCCCATAAAACCAACGATATTACACCCCAAAGGAGTCTCTGAAACACAATTTATGACAATTCATTTACCAATAAACGCTAAAAGTCGTTACCTGTCAAATTGTAAAGAATAATAATATCAATTTGAAGATTTTCCAAGGTGTGTAAAGCACATTACGGGAGACAGTCACATCTCGGATAAAGCTACCATAAATATCGGTAAGGGTCCATATTTCGGTGTTAGGGCTAGAGGCAATATGTCTGCGGCACCTCGGGCCTCGGAGTGGCGTGAAATATAAACAAATTGAATGGGCCGCGATGACGAGCGGCGTCGGCGCTAATGATGACTAATGTCGGAAGGTAGTGAGGCGCAAGGCTGCCTATACCTAGCTGCGAACAACCCTGACGAAGACTTTACTGGATACAACGCTGCAAGGTTCTTTTGGCGCGTGGCCAAAATCGGAACTAACGCAGCTCTTGGTTTTTCAACACAATTTGAGTTAATTTCTCAATTGTTTACCAACAACGCCACTTTGTTGCCAAAAGATTCTAGTTGCAATTTAGGTATAGACTACATACATACATACTTTGTAGCTCTTTATGTGGAGTTGATTGCAGGAATTGGTTAAAATAGAATGAGGTACCTAGTGCGGATGTAGGTACCTTTACCTACCTAAATATTTCAATTTAATTGGAATGGATTGTAATTTTTGCAACATATTCACACTCGCACGTTTTTAGGTCCATTTTGCCTCCTTGCTTTTTTATTTCGATGGGCTTTCCCAAGCTCCTATGAAATATCCAATTATACAAGCTGCACGGTTCTAAGAAGGTCCTTATATAGATTATTTTTGCCTACAATAATTTATACAATAATAATGTGTTCCGTGTTTATGGTAAAATTCGACCTAGACAAAATACGATGATTAAAATCGTTACCTGAGAAAAACCCAGGCTCAAGTCTCAATAAGACTAATTCACCGCAGAGAAGATAGATAGAAATATAATTAACAACATTAATTTGCAATATACCCACATTTAAATCCATCGAGTAGGTGCTTAGCATAATAACCGTAACTTATCATGGGAATAAGCTATTCATTAAATTTTTTCGCAATGTAACATTTCTTTTACGACTTATTTCCCTTCCGAGCACATTTAATAAGAGGAACTATTTATATCAATCTGTCGCACTCCACGCCCCGGACGCGGTAACGACTTCCACTAATGGTCAAAATAATGATAGCTGGGAATATACAACATTATAGAATTTGATACGGAATCATTCAAATGGTAAAATCTTGCGTTTGTTGAAAAAAAAAGTTTTGCGAAGATTTCTAGGATAGTCTCTGTCAGCTTCTCAGGTATAGGTTCGTAGTACCTAAGTAAGATCAATGTTCAATCATTCCGAAAACAATTGAAGAAACAGTAATGATACGTCGAGGAACGAGGCCAATAAAAAGGCAGGTCTGGGCAACAAATAACACTTGGCGCGCGCAACAAATAACGGGACTCGCGCAATTTTAGCAGCGCTCGGTGGATGTGGCCGGTCACTGAGGATAGCCGTAATTAGCAGCGATTGCAGGCAATTCCTCGGCGGGTGACGGTGGCGCCGCCGCCGGCGACCGGTGGGCGGCGGAAGCACACTTCCTAATTGCGCCGTCTACGAGACACCTCGACCGGCGCCTCGGTAATCAACGCCAATCGCTAGCCGACATGGAAAACCGACAAACCACTTT
Source organism: Agrochola circellaris (assembly GCA_914767755.1). Classification (NCBI taxonomy): domain Eukaryota; kingdom Metazoa; phylum Arthropoda; class Insecta; order Lepidoptera; family Noctuidae; genus Agrochola; species Agrochola circellaris. The sequence goes on along the minus strand of OU611841.1, from coordinate 10,156,259 downwards.
ATAATGCTCGTAGACCTTGATTTCGCTAATGCGAAGTTAAGTTCTAATGAGATTACTGCTTATATTTTTATAATTTTATTCCTCTCGCCCTGTAGCCAGGATATCTGAACTTAATCATGTTTAGGTACTTTTCTATAAGCTAATCTGAGTTTGTTGTTGTGAGTGTCTGAGTTTGTTATCATTATCATCAAAAGTCTTCTTTTGTGTTCCTAATAGTTGCAAGCATCAATCAGGCCCATATTTTTTCAAAAGTTGAAAGATAATGAATATTCAGTAAAAACCACAAAAAAAAATGGAAAAAATACAATTGAACTTGACGCTCCCAAACTTCAACAAATGCTCTTGCTCAACGCATTTCTTAATTGAAGGATGCAGAACAGACAATGATCCGACAGACCTTGTAAATGCAATTAACTATCTAGGGAAGTACCTCTAAAAAGCTGTAGAAGACGGTGATGTAAGCCTTAACAACACCTGGCCCCGTGATTGATTCAGATTTGTTTGCACGCAATTTTAAGCCTGATTACTTGCGACGACACGGATAGGAGATTAACGAGTTGATTAAAGTTTAATTGCAGCGGCTACATAAGTGGAGAGCGGAACGACGACCATTCATTTACATTAAGATAGTCGAATGATTTTTTTACGATCCTGGATCATGCGGCATCCTACAACCGGTCTACTTCTAACTAGATATTGAAAGATTAGCGTGTGCAGTTTTATTCTTGTTTAAATGATAAGATTGATTTTGTTATAATTTCATACACATTTAAGTCAACAATTTAGATTTTATTTTTATTTTGAATGATTTTCTTTGTGTTTTTTCTTTATTGGACATCATCATACATTACGTAAACGGTGACAGACAAGAGGTAGGGAGCTGTTCTTGTTCATGTTATGATCAACAAGCGATTAAGTAGGTACTTTACCTACTCACCCCACTATAATTTGGTCTTAATAATTAACTTCTAATGGCTTAACATTTTTAAGAATTAAGCTAGTGATAGACTTGAGCATTCACTTGTAACAGAACATCGAGCATTCGCCGTTTTTATATTTGTCGAACTGAACAACGAACAGAGCCAAGCATAGAGCCATACATCGCTACGAACATTTTCACAATCATTCTAGCGAACGCTCTAGTCATAGAGGGACGGCGGGGGAATAATGACAGAATGGCTTGGCTCTGCAAAAACCTCGAGGCAAATTTACTGTCCTATCGCTAGCATGCTCGCTAGAACGCTCGCTAGAATGCTCGCTAAAACGCTCCCGTTTATTTTTCTGTAATGTAACATTCGCGAGAATGTTCATTACAAGTAAATGCTCAAGTCTATCAGCTCCTTAACATACTAAAAACAAAATTCTGAATGAACTTCTGAAAAAAGCTCTTGGTACTTAAATCAGATGTTCTTTTAATAAACCATAAGCAAAGTACCTAAGTATGTTTCTTTCTGAGAGTGCCATCAGGTAGATAGCTTTTTAAAGAATATCTGGCGTACCTACTAATGAACGTGCTCGTCATTAACAAAGTGAAAACTTAAGAAATTATTCATTAAGTGTGACTATTTCTTTTTTCAATACCTACAATGTTGCTAATTTTCAGAAAAACCAGTCACGCAAGCTTTTCTTTTTGTTTATTTGAATATATTTTTTTTGTTTCACATTTGTTTTTTACTTACAATACACGCAATACAAGTATTTTTATTGCTTCGGTTATATTCTATAGTACTATACTATAAAAAATAGTCGATGTGAAACTTTTGCTGCAAGCTTCCATGAAAATAAACCTTCAGTTGTGATACAACCGTTAATACTTAACTCTGCCAAAATGGCAAAAAGCACTTTCAGTTGTAATACTCTACGTAGGCATTGCAAAAGCGTTTTATTGACCTTCAAAATGAATACATGAAACAACTGAACAGTTACTTCTGGTATCCGTTTGTATAAATGAAATAAATCAATAACTTAATTTGTATGAAAGCCACCTTGCGAGGTGGAATTTTATTTTCAACTTTGTATGTGCATTTATTAACAATTATTTAAACTTTCTGAGTAACAAACATAAAAAAACTGTTTTTATTTGTTTTATGGCTTTGTAACTAATTTAATGAATCAAACTTAACGTGCCATATTTGCTAAATCACCATGAGAATACACCAAAAGTTGAAGTGTAGCAACAGGTCCACTCAAATCTGTGTGATTCTTTCCTCAAAAGGTCATTTCAGACACTTATTATCTACACGGTCCTCACATAATTATTATCTGACCAAGATTATGTATGATTACTTTAAAAGAAACTGACCTCTACTAAGATTTCTAGATCATCTAGTTTTAATCACATTTTTTTTTTAACAGGAATAAATTTATTTATCAACAAAGCGTGTAGGTATCTACGCGTCTACGATGCGCCTACGCTGCCCGGTCGCGGCTGCTACGCTGCGTCTACGCGGCTACAGCCGCTATGTAGGTAATTGAATAGAATCTGGATGCGGGAAGTGCAGGGCTGGTCGTTATGAACCTGTTTGAGGCCTATTTCCAGCAGTGAGCGCCTTTTGGCTAAATGATAATAATGATGATGATTAAATTCAAAGACATAAGAAAAGCATCGAAGTATTTATGGTAGAAAGCTTTTTATTCAACCTGGTTTTAAATAAAAGCGAAGAATTCGACGTCTAATGACTAGGCACCATTAAAACCATCTTAGATGCCAAACTACTTAGAATTTTAGCTATAATTTCTATAATTTCACATTCCTCTATTATGTGCAAATGGGACATTATAGGTACAATTGTTCATTTCTCCTCATTATTTAAATACAACTTTAAACATATTGATTTCCTTCTACTTCAAGTTATCCGTTATCGATGAACACCAATTTTATTGTTAAGCAACGGTTTTAACAAGCTATTATCAACCTTTGTTCGCTTTATGGGCTGTAAATGTGTTTCCCGTAAAGAGAAGGTTTTGAACACTAAAAATAATATAAATTGTAGTACCACTTTAAGATGCAACCAGACGTAGGTATTATAAACACGTACTTACGTACTAATTTCAAATATGTGGCGGCAAGCAGTATGCATATGGGTTATAAATTTATGTAGTATGACAAAAGTAATGGTGGTGCCTAGCCCCTAAAAATAAGCTGCGATTATATTATTATTTAACACTACCCATCCAGTATGATCACTTAGATAGAATTGGATTTTCATAAGTGGAAAACCTCATTATTTCAAACAACACAAAACAGCAATACATTATCATCTTCTAAGTACAAAAATGATGTTTTAAAAGTATAATATCATAAAATCTGCTTTTAAATATTATTTATTTTTGTCTAATTCTGCTTGGATATGAAACACCTCATCAGCTTGTCCGATTTCCATCAGTCGAACGAAGGTAGTGATCATTGTTAGACGTTACGGGGATTCTGAGAGGGAAGTGAGGCAAAAACAAATATATGAAATCACAAATGTGAGAGACTTCCTCACATGTGATTCCATATAATTATTTATTTAATGATGAAAGGATTATCAAAAAAAGCTCGAAAAGTTTACAGTTATATGGTACTGATAAATACAAAAACCATTCATCGGCAGAAACTTATATTTTTGCTTTCAGAAATCCATTCAAATTTGTACAAAATTCATAGCAGTCTTGTACCAAAAATTCAGTCATTAAAAACTAGTTTTCTATGCGACCGGGACCATAGGCAACAGCTACGAGTAATAATTAATGAAATAGGAAAAGCTGCATTATGCCTTTTCTCTTTGCAGTTTATTATTATAGATTTCATATGTTTTATGGCTGCTCGTATGAAATATAATGGTCTAAGAAATAATAACATGCTTGTTGGTCGTAACATTTACTAAGAAGTTTTATAGATGTGTGTTGGGTACCTTAGTACCTACCTACTTTGAGAGATTTTTCAGAAATTATTTACATTTATGTCCGGGTATTTCTTTTATTGTTTTATTATTTATTAAAACTTCATGCACAAGTAAAAAAATACTGTACAAAGGCGGACTTAATGCCTGAGGCATTTTTCCATATAGCAACTGAAGTCATAGATCTACATCTTTCGTTTAGCTTTTGATCTACCAATGCAACAATTTTCGCCCTCAGTTTTCATGAAGATGGTCATTACAGCAGTACTGTCCTTGTTAGTACAAATGCATAGTCCAACTTCATTTATTTTATTTTAAAACAGAGACAGAGAGGGGACTGTAAACACTCATCTTAGCTTTTTAGATTTAAACCAATAATTGTGAATTACACAAAAATAAACCCTTATACAGAGCAGTGGTGGCCCAGGCGTAACGAGTTCTAGGTCGTGGGTTCGAACCCAGGCAGGCGCTTTGCTTTGTGTTAATAATCTCATCACCACTGCTCTCAAAACGGTGAAGGAAAAGATCGTGAGGAAACGGGCATGTCCTAGAACCAAAAATTCGAAGACATGTGACATCTACCAACCCGCACTGGGCCCGCGTTGTGGATTACGGCACGGGTTGCCATACGTCCGGAATTTTCCGGACAAGTCCGGAAATATAGGTCTTTGTCCGGAATGCGGGGGGAATCTTAAACCGTCCGGAATTTCTACAAATAAGTGAAGAGTGAAATAAAAAATGAAAAAACGGCAATCGATTTGGTTAGTTTATTTACTTGCACGATGCGTAACGATTTTAATAAAAAATTAACAAGATTGTCCGGAAATTTCATGGAATGTCAGGAATTTTCTCCGGATTTTTGATATTTTGATCTGGGAACCCTAATTACGGCCCACTCCCTCTCACCGACAGGAGGCCGTGTCCCAGCAGTGGGAACATTATAGGCTAATTATGGTATGGTTATGGTAAACGCTTATACTGGAATCAGAAAGGTATAACGTATACTCGTAGGTATAGATAATTGCCCCAAGCGAAGGGTAACCGAGGCAAATTCCTTTTGTAGGTAATTCCTGAGATCATAATTGCAACAAGAATCTGGACATGTAAATTGAAAAACGTCCACTCTTTTTTTGCACCAAAAGTGTCTAGTTTGAAGTGAGGACTCAGACGCCTGTCCCCTGTCGCCAGGTCAGGGCAGGGTGGGGTAGGTAATACTATAACGATATGTATTGCTATTCAGTCATCATCAATTTCTTTAGGTAGATTGATCCTTGGTCTCTCACGTAGACTCAGTAAGGTAACACAAACAGCATAATATCACGCCTGTTTTCCTCGAAGGGATGGGCAGGGGTGCACCTATATTTAACCTAAATTTCGCCAGCTATGTTTAAGACCCCTGTAAAGGTGAGCCTAAAACTATAAGAACAAATTTTTGTTTCCACCTCATGGTACACATAATTCATCAATTTCCGCAAGCGATTCCGTAAACAATTCATTCACTTGCCTCGTCCACAAAGTTTCAATACGTCCATTGATTCAAGTGATCGTTATTTAGAGTTTATAGTAGGATGATGTAGGCCCGTATGACAGAACTTCATTCAAGACCTTGAGCCTTGAGTGAAGTTCTAACATACTTAATACTAGTTTCAACCCAAAAATGGCTTGTCTGTAGATAACCCCAATTCATTACCTTCTTTTGTTCAAAGCAGTTCTGAATTCTGATGAAAATTTCATAAGTTCTTAGCTTTTTGTCTAACGCAAACACACTACATAAACGAGTTAAGAATAACAGACCCATTTTGAGAAAAATATTACCCGTGTAGCCGGAGATTCAGGGTCAAAAAATGCTGCTAACTTTCCAAGGCTAGTTCGGATAGAATCTGACCACTGGATCCTCCAATATGAAACTAGTTAGGTATACCAGGTTATTGTAGATTAACACTTATATTCTAAAAGTAGAGAACAGTTCAAATCAAAATGAATACCTACAGTTCTACACAAACACACTGACCGATATTACAAAAAGAACAGACGTTGACATAATGTTTACGATATATTCACGTTGCGCAATGTTTTTATCCGATACAATCTAGATTTTGTAAGCTCAGTCAAAACAAATCAAATAAAATGTTCTCAGTTTTAGTATGGGGTCCCCAAAAGCTCTACATCGTGCGACTAACTGAAAAAGTTCAGTGTCTGTGTAGGTATTTTAAATTCATGTTTAAATTGATGGGATGAGGGCGGTGAGGCACAAGAACATGATGTTAGAAATTGAATTTTGAGATTCAATTGTGAGCAATAGGTGTTATATGAACACAAAAGAGTCCAGAAAAATTACTAATAGTTGATTACTTAGTTATTTCCCATAAAAAAATATGTGCTGACCTTTTATATCCTCTGATGTGACGTCGTGGTTTTCTTTGTTCGCCTGGATCTTCTCAATGAGGTGCTCCAGCCGACTACTGTTGCCTTTGAATAACATGATCATATCTCCAGCAGCTTGGAGGCTCTCGATGCTGCTCGGAGGTGTTCGTTCATCCAACTCGTGCACTCGGGCTGGTCCGTGTCGGCCGCTGATTGCCGCAGGTGCATCGATTCCAGTTTATTTTGGTATTTTTTGCGGGTGCATTTATGCGAGTGCGAATTAATGCGCGGCGCGTGTCGGACAGGTGCCACTAATTGAAGGGGCGCGGGTCGCGGGCTGCGCTTCGTGCGCTTCCTCCACGCCAATTATTTGGGTGCCTGCTGCCGATCGGCTTAATTAGCGACAATCATTCTTGGCACGCACCTTTATTTTCCGATTACAGGTGGTCGTGAGTTTCGAGGCCAGTGTCGTCCGTATCGGTGAAATAATATAATGAGGGAGTAGTGTCCCGGTGGTCGTCGAGCTCGTGCCGTAGTGCAGTGTGATGCAACGGAACGCGCGCCGAGAGCGGCGTGTGGTGCGCGACTGCCTCGACCCGCGCTCCGGTGGGCGAGTCGCGCCAGCTCCGAGGTGCTGCACCCTGCGCCCCGCCTGGCCGCCCCGCCCACACGACCTCCCCCCCACTTGCACCCACTCCCTCTTTCTAGCCTTCGAAGAATGGTCATTATGGTCATAAATACCAATGTTATTTGAACTATCTTCTGCCTTCATACCTCCACTTTCCAAAGCAATATTGCCTGCTTTAGTTTATACTAATTATTACAATACACTTTAATACTTTCCATGCAACGTTAATGTTCATCCTGTGACCCTAACTAGATTAGAACACATGCTAGTTTGGTCTTAAACATCGATATCTTAACTTTAGGCTATTTCTCTTGATAAGTGCGGAGAGCATAAAAAACTTCAAATGTTTTCTTATTTTGTCCTTCCCAAAAGAAACAGATTAAGAGGAATCTCCGTGTACAAGTTCAAGAAGTCCCCAGCGTAAGTACGTAATCAGACGTCACATGACATATCGCTAACGGTGTGACAGTCGCAAATACGGCGCGCGGCTCGAGTAATGAGTCGAATGACAGTAAGATGACGCTAAAAGCTTTTCAAATCTAGAGCGTCGAAGGAAAACTGGTTTTAGATTTTCCTCGTTCCACCCACCCACGGTGTGGGCGCGGCCAATGGGCGCCGGCGCCCCGCGCGCCCTCCACTCCGCTCCGCTCCACTAAACTTTGCTAAACACAATGCACTCCGCCAAATACTTTATGTACATTTTTTCCTTTTTTTGTGGACGTGCCTTTGTCGAGACAGGCCTCTTTGTAAACCTTTTAGCTTTGTAAGTGGTAGCAATAGCAAAAGAGTATTGTATTCAATCGGTATTGTTTCAAAGGAGATGAGTTCTACAACGTTAATGTAATGTGGATTAAAGTATGATTTAAAACGAGAGCTAGTGATGGTCACCGGGCGTCCGCGGATCGCTCCTCTGGGGGCGATATCGCCGGGCGACGGTCGCGGCGTTGCCTTTTAGTTGTGCATATATTAGAGGGATTACGCGCCTACACCGCAGCTGCTGTAATTTAACGGATAAACTCGAGAAAATCCGCGTGGAAGTACGAACACCAAATTTCGGCCGGTGGGAATTATTTTGGGACAAAGTAAAACGAACTAAACAACTTCAATCTTTTTGAGCATGATTTTCTAATATTTGGATTGTGACTGATCTTCATTCGGCTTTCAGAGATTCAATGAAATATTAGTCGATTTATTATGACACGAAATTCAAGCAACTGCATCAGCACGGAGAAATAATGCTGCAGAAGATTTTTAAAGACTGCATAGAACAGTAATGCTGCAAGAATGAAAGTATATCAATAATTTTTGGTTTTCTTCCAAAGAAAAGCAGATGAAAATTTTCAGTTGAGTTTCTCCGTCCACGAACTTTTTCAAATTCTAGTAGACAGAATAAAAAGTTTCTTTGCACGGTCGATTAATAACAACTATTCAGGTTTAGTAGAGTCACAAACTAGTAAAGTTACAAATCTTTCAATCCAAAATAAAATGTGAAAGATATGCAATATTTTAATAGAAGATGGTTGCTCGTTTGATTCAATCAGCCCTTTATCGTCACATTTCGTTTCGTTTCATTTTGATATTCGACATCACATCATGGCAATTTAGCTTCTAATATCAGTATTTTAAGGTCGGTTTAGACCAAACGAGGGAATGCACATTCTGACCCCACTCTACCAAATTCATTTTGTGTAAACAGGGATACAGCATTAGCATAGCATTCTCTCGTTGGTCCATCCATACTAAAATCAAAAAAATATCAAGAAAACAATGCTCTTGCTCTTGTTCTGGTACTGTGTTCGTTTGGTTTAAACCCGCCTTTACACGAAGCGAGACTGAGTCTAGATCGGTTGTCACTAATACTTTAAGGCAGGTCACATCTATCGGATATCTACTAATTTCAAACTCGCCCTCTACTTCCCATATAAGGGCCTGTTTCACAACCAACGATTAGGTTCTCATTAACTTACTTGGCAGATAATATCCTACAAATTTTGTTCCATTTTTGAATTTATTTGGTAAGTAGTGGCTATTCGGACAACGTGCCCTGCATGTTCTCTCTGACATTCCTTCACTATTAACCTTATAGGTAAGAAGGTGAAGATAACATTAAATAAAACACTTTAGTAACAATCCCGCCGTATCATACACGATATTATAAACACGCTCCACATCTATTCAATAAAGTCACACATTTCACGTGAATAACAGAAACTTGACAAATTAATGAACATCAAATATTTAAGAGGCGTTCGCGGGACAGGATTGACATCGAGTTGTCGGGTGCCCGTCGCGCCATCGCCCGCTGCAAAAGGGTTAAACATTAATACTTAAGCGAGCCCACCTCACTCCTGACGCGGCCGATTACTCTGTCACTGAGCTAAATCTCCGAGCCTGAATAAAGTATTATGAAAAAGTGCTTCTTATCTACAATGCGACGTTGCCAACGCGGTCCACTTTGATGAGGGTCTGAATTTCAGCTGTTATTACTCATTCTTTACGTTTTCTGGGTTTGTTACGTTATTGTTAGTACCTACGTAATACTTTGGTGGTTCATGATTATTTTACCCACCTACGCCGTAGAAGATAAACTCTATGCTTAAATGAAATCTTTTAATGGGTCGAGTAGTATAATGCCGCTAAAATGTAAAACCTTAACGCTGAAGGCTGCAAATGAACTGTTACAATACCCATGTGTTTTGAAGAACGTATCCAATAAGATCAAAATATGACTATTTAATTATTTAGTTTAGGTGCGTAATAATTAACCGATATCAAAATAAAAAAGTGTTATTATAAGTAATAATTCCTTTTTAAAACCCTTTCACAGGAAATACAAGGAGTAAATGTACAATAACGCTAATGCTGTAATTTACCAAATTCCCAACTGATACAGAGTGAACGCGGCAAACACGAGCATCTTGAATATTTGATAGCGAACTGACTGAGCCCCCTGCTTCTTCCGAACTTACTCTAATGTTCAACCCTTGATTTGTATTTGGACGCTACGACTCGTGAAATCTATCCGCTATCGCATCATTAAACTTTCATGCTTTGTTTACACAACTGACAACAAAATTGTTGAAATTTCGTACCTTCTTAGATTAGGTAGATATTCCTAAATAGGAAACTACGGAACTTGTAAAATATACTTTTTTATCTCAAATAGAGTTAAAATCATGAAAGAACCACAAACGCCAATTTGTGTACACATCACAATAACCGCTCAAAACATTTAATAAAATATTTTTTACATCTCTATTTAAATATTTATTTCCGAGCATGACGGTGCGTTGTCAACAAACACCCATATAGACATACACCCAAATATTTTTTGTCCGTACCTGCGCCTCCCGGGACCCGACGAAGTGGGACATACGTCTGTTCACGTCCTAATAAATCAACGGGACAGCCGTCATTCCGATGGATTAGGCACGTCCCTATTCTCCCCTTTGCGTCACTTTTTGCGTCATACGCCTTTCGTACAACTCTATCATGAGCTTAATTCTATAGTAGCATTTGTTAAAGCTTTCGTAATGATGATGGAATGATTTCATTCATGTTTTACATTTTCTTGGAGCATTTAAATTGGTACCATCGATTGTTAAAGGAAATATTTTTTATTGTATCATGAGTAAACACATTTTTTTATAATATAGGAAGATATATAAATAGTTTTGAATTCATTAAGGATGCTCTGCTCATCCGAGAAAAAACTGTGAAAGTTTTTGAGACCATAATCAAGTACCTAATAAAAGAAAGCTCAAAAAAATGGCCTCCTTCCCCTTTCTTGAACCCTTAATTTTAATACAAAGGGTAGTCACGGTTTATTTGAGAGATAATTCGGATCGTGTCACAGTCATCGAGGAGCGTAAAATGAAGGCCACACAGGACAAACAAATCGATGGGGGTGACGTTTTTTGGGAAGATTGCGGAGAGATAGCAACGGCAGGGTGGTCCGCCCATGATACGCCACTTCACCCAACACTAGAGTATTTTTTATTCTGTGTTTAGCTTAGAATTAGTTTGTTTACACGCAACAATGATATTTTAGGGGTCTAACCACATTTATATTTGGGGAAGGGTTCATGATTTGCTCGAGTGTTTGTTTGAAGGGTTCATAGTTCATACATCAACGTTGCTCCAAACAGAATCAAATCACCCTTCGTTATTGAAATTAACAACTTATTCATTGATTTGTCTCTGCTTTAACAGACGTACAAACTGAAAATTGGCGTTAGGTAATGCTAAAATAATAAACTTATCAAGACAGACAACAGAATTTGGGGCAATTTTGAAAATATCTCGAATCCCTATCTGTGGGTGACGAAATCTACAAGTTAAAACTAAAGTGTCGAGATTCCGACACGAGCGTGTAATATGAGTAATAAACACTGGCGGCCACTAAATGTGACCACCTTGATATCATCAAGTTGCCCTCGTGATCCTCCACCATCGCTTATGACATTTTACTTGCACGGATTCACACATTTTTCTTTACTTTAAATATTAATAAATAATTATAAAATGCATCTACAGAAGAGATGTAGCGATTTACCAAGCTAAGATGTAAGAAATATTTTCAATTTCCTACAACACAACCAATATTTTCAGTGTAAGAATAGCTAAGGTGACAAGGTTCACTCTTGCCTTTAAGAAAACAAGAGTAATTAGTGTTGGGAAATGTCATAGCGAGGACAATAACTTGATAAATGACCACAAGCAAACAACAATAGACGGGCATGCTGTCAAATGCGTAGCAATGAGGAACTAGAAATGACAGTTGAGTAGTGTGTACCTACTTCGATAGGCGGAGTCACGTCCTGCGGCGATGGTATCCCTGACGCGGCTTTCTGTGAGCGCTACATCTCACACGAAATGGGTCAATTAAGACGTGGGAGTGACGCATACGTGACCGTAACGCGTGATCTCCGTACCGATACCACTCAGTGCTACGTTTCACGCCTTTACCATCGTAAACTGCCTCTGCCACGATCTCGTATCTGCTTCTCGTGAGCGTGATATCTACGTACGAACTATCATGCGCATGACCGTCGCTGATATTTACACCACTTTATTGGGGCGGTTAAACGCTTTACTTAATCGCTTCTTGTCCATTAATTTCTCCATTTAATCGAAGACATTTAGTGAGCATGTCTGGGCGTGAACCCCAAATCACTTCCAATTCCGGTAGCAATCAATGATGTGACGGTTTGGGTTACTGCCCTTTTACTTCGGACTTCTATTAGGTACTTTTATAAGTGGCCTAAGCAATATTAGAAACTTGAATCATTATGTTGCCAAATGCCACGCTTTTTGTGATTTGACTGGAACTGTCATTTTTTTACCGCAACGTTTTTCTGTTGGGTACAAAATGAGTACAAATAAGGTAGTGTTCCGTGGGAAACTTTTCCACAATAATAGTGCAACAAGACGTTTAGTCGGGCGGCATGAGCGTGAGCGCGGTGGAACGAACCGAGACGCATGCGCGGCTTGGTGACAGTTCCGCGCGGCGTCTGCGCCTACTACGCCGAGGTCACCTCACCGCCCTAAACTACTGTGACCAACATATCTCGATGAAAATATATCTACTTTACTAATTACATTTCAGATCAAAATGAGCACTAAAAATTGGTAAATCCCTTTGCAATTGCTTGGTGGCGTTTTCCCTTTATGTCCAGTATTTTCCTGTACCATTATCTAAAAGCATAATACTGAAACTTTTTAAAGATTTTCATCAGGCAGCTCACAACAAACAAAACTAAAGTCAAATGGAAAATCAATCCTTAACGCCTTTAAGTAAACATTTCCTTGTGGCATTGTATTATGTACAACAAAAGGTGTTTCTTTTAAATAATCAGCTTTATTGTAATAGGAGTAAGTAGACCGTCTGTGAAAAGTCTGTCTACCTAGTCACAGCAGTGACAATAACTAATCTGCGACAAAATACAGTTGTCTGTCCGGGCGTGGTGCGCTCGTGATCGTCGATTGTCACGGGCGCGCCGAGTCGCAAGACTTTTTACAACCTTTGGTGAGCTATGCCGTGTTAGTGCACGACCCTCTGTATTACCACGCTCCGACTGACGATTACTGTAGTTTATAATATGATTTTTTATAGAAAAGAAAATAAAAGTATAAAGTTCAATGTAGCAGCCACATAATATGTATAAGTTAAACTTATTTTAAAACGGTCACTGGTAAAGATTTACCAAAAGAATAACTTCTTTTAAGGTAATTTATGTTTATTAGATGACGGGGCTACTATAGCGGGGGCGTGCGACAGGCGAATCGGCACGTAGTTCCGGAGCTGTGCAAGCGCAGGTGGCGGTGATGCTGCGGTCGCGACGACACCTGCACTGCACGCTCCGTGCGCACCGATCGCTACTAACACACCTATCACAGCGAATTGATACCATTCTCCAAAACAATCAAGGTGGAATGAACCATCTTTTCTATCTAGAAAAATATGGTTTTCGTTCGCGAAATGGAAGAAGAAAAAATGTCCAATATTCTAAAACAAACGTGACTTCATAAAAGACGTCATCGGCTGCGCAAGAAAGGCCATCGCCACAATAGGAAAATAACTTAGAAATTTCTAAGACCAAAGTTATTTGCATAAAAGGGACTTGAATTACGCCCTATGCGAGTTGTACAGGAAGCATCGCCCTCGTAACTGGCCGGCAGTGGTCCGTGCGTCCGGCCATGGTCCGGCTGTCCGGTCCGTACCCGCAGCCGCGCCACTCGAGATCACGACTAGATGGACTTCCGCCTTTTAACTGTTCTTACGAGACTTGGGGCCATTTCATTCATTTATTAACTGTGTGCAAGAACACAGTAAATCACCCTTGATTTATTATATTGTACACCATTGTTTAACAGCATAATTTTAACAAATAACGAGGTGAAACTGGCAGTTTTAGCATAACAGTTTTAACTTGGTTATAAGAAAGCTGTAATTATACTAAGTGCCTGAATTATGTAAATGAACATGAAAAAATACGTGGTTATCGTGAAATTATTCGCTCATGTCTACGCCTCCATTCAATTAAAACACAATTTACCAAACTCTTTCTAAGAAACCTGATATTTGCTCAATAACAGCTTACCGAGATTTCGGTACCTACACCGTTGTTTGCAAATAATCGGATGTGCGTCTTCGTTGTATAGAATTTCGAAGTATAAACTATCTCAAAACCGGCAGAAGCAATGAGCGAATGCGCCTAAATAATAACAACAATAGCACCGCACTGGAAGTTGGCAGGAAATGCCGGAGAGCCGAAGATGAAGCGAGCTCCGTAAACTAGCACGCACAATAGCCATAACATAACAAACAAAGGACTCGAAACATCAAACATTCTACGTACGAGCTAACTCTATTATTTATACATCATGTAAATCTTCAGCGTTAATTACATGTTTATGTTTGACGATCAGTTTGTAATTATCCGAAACTAAATTAATCGATTACAGCTACTCTAATGACTAAAACCTTCAACAATAAATTCGTATTACCTACAGCTGTAAAAAGCCCACCGACACAAAATACTCAATTTAACACCATCCATTTAACTGTGAGGCGGTATAGCTGAGAAAAAAGTGCGGAAGTGGCTTTGATTGCCACACAGAGTACATAATAGGTAGCTAGCCGATAACTGATTACATTTAAATTGTTTCACAGTAGCGATAAGTTGGGGGTGAAAGAAGATTAGTTGCGCACGCGTCGATGAAGACGTCTGCGCCGTTAAGTCGATCACCTGCTCCGTGATTGTTGGCACCGCATCCACCTGGCTGTGCGGTTACAGAGCCAAATTCTACTTGATTGTATATTACTTTGGATATCGTCTAATAGACCTATTGAAAAGTTATTTACCTAGATTAAATCAATTTTCCGAAGCAAGACTCTCTATAGAGTCTAGTCGTAGACCTATGTCTACGAACCAATTATCTATGTTAAAATTACACTAATTTTTATATAGTTCTGATGCCATTACTATTATAATCTCAGCACAAGAAAACGGTTTGATTACTGATAAGATTTCGTAGGCCACGACCCTAAGTCTCGGTACTGTACCGACACGTAATATGGTCGCGGCTAAGGTTCTCACAAACTGTGACTCACACCCATTATGGTCTCATGTAATCAAAGACATAATCATTTTAAAAACCAGTCTCTCATTCCGAGAATTTCGCCTCTAACTGCTTCAAGCGTGAATTATTAACGTTTACAATAGTTTAAATTCTGTTTGGTGTTCAAGCAAGTTGCTACGAAAGTAAATAACTTAATATACGATGATCTTCTGGAAACGTAATCTTGACCACAATGAGGATACTTGATGAGTACCTAGTAAGGTGTGAATGCGATTTTGTGCCGGTTGCCGATGGAAACGTGACTGATGCATTTGGCGCTAGCCACAGCACCACGAAACTCTGTAATTATGTGTTCCCATAAAATGTTTTCAAAATGCCTCCATGCTACTTACTTGATGATCGTGTGTCCCAACACCTTAGGTACGTTGCTCGTTAAAACCGCAACATTATGAGGTGCTTACTTGCCCATATTAAGGCAATGTAATACAAGGTAAGGGGCAGTATAAAATTAGCAAGACGCAAAATTAACACATCGGTATTTTATGTCATTTTGTCTTTACTTCAACGTAAAAGGTGACAGACAATCGATTTTGAGACCTCCATATGCAGGCACTTGTATTGCCCTATAATGTACCGAACTAGAACCAGATTACCCTATTATTTATAATTTTTTATTCACATTATGGCACTTTTTTAAATCATAAGCTATCCGAATATCAAAAAATATTTGGCGTGAAAATTGATTCGCTGTTACGATGTATTGATGCGAGATATAGTGTATGAGAAAACTGTTCACAATGAATAGATATTAGTTAATAAAAATTGTGACGTGTTTATAAACTAGGATGCTTTTTGTTGACCCTTGATTCTCACCACGTGAGTCACGTTAGTCCCAGACTCCCAGCGGATGAGCATCCTACTTTTGGGTGGTCGCCCAGCGTCTGTTCATTTCACGCATTTTAAACATCATTATAGAGCGACCTACGAGCTTCGACCATAACCGAATAAACACAGTTAATATCAATGATTACTAACACTGTCGTAAATTACTTCGAAATTGAATATCACTTCGTATTTAAACTTCATATTTCACAAAAAAAAATATTTAGTCATTTTGTGCAGTGTTGATTGCTAACTTAATAATAGGTGTATATACTACACGTAACGGTGTAAATACCTATTGGTAGGAAAGTACCTATAGGGACCTACTTAAGATTGTATTATTATAGGTAATTATATTTTTTTACCTTAAAAATATAATAATAATACGATCTTACGTCGCAGTGGAAAAGAGCCTCACGCCGCCGCTCTCCTTGGCGAAAGAGAACTGGTGAAAACCAGCAAACGATCACAAGGAAGTATGGCAAGGCGAAGAGCTTCACGGACGCTTTCTCCGAGCCTTCCATGGGCCTCTGTACCCTGGCTCTGTTTCGGCGACATCTTTGGGGAAACCGAAGGTTTTGTCTGTGCGATTATTGATGGACCTATCATGACGATTAATTGGAAATACATTGTCATGGAAGGTACGGTTGACATCTGTCGGGCATGCCACGGTCCCGGTGAATCAATTCGACATATTGTTCCCGGTTGTTCTCGTCTTGCTAAACTTGCGTCTTGCGAGTACTTGCACAGACACAATCTAGTGGCTAGGATTATCCACCAGCAACTTGCCTTGCATGACAACCTTGTGGATTCCGAAGTACCATATAACAGGTATGTGCCCGACCCAGTTCTTGATATATCATCAGTAACAGGCCAATAAGCATGATATTGTGGTGATAGATCGACGAGAGCGCCGTGCAATGACGGTTGATTTCGCTGTCCCTCATGACAAGAATCTCGTGAAAGCTGAGAAACATAAAAAAATCAAGTATCTTGACTTAGGACATGAGGTTGTCGACATGGAGGACGTGGACTCTGCAATCATTGTACCGATAATCGCTACGTTTATGGCCTAATAGCGGAGAGCCTCGACCACTACCTCAAGAGGCTCTCATTGCGCGGCTGGGTCAAGGACTTTATTCAGAAAGTACGTACTCCTGAACACGGCACGCATAGTCAGTAGGTTCCTCTATCTAGAGCCCTGACCACCGGCAACTTGGACCGAGTTCCTGATGCCGATGGGCTATTATTTTTATTATATATGTACTAGCTGCACCCTGCGATTTCGCCCGCATAAGTCTCAATCCCGTGGGGATATCGGGATAAAAAGTTTCTTATGTCCTAACCCAGGTTGTGGTCTACCCATGTGCCAAATTTCATCCAAATCCATTCGGCCGTTACAGCGTGAAAGCGTAGCAAATTAGAGAGAGAATATTTAAATGTTTTTTTAATAAATATATTTTTTTTAAATAAAAAAATGTACCTATTGCAAATTAAATAAAGAAAATTATTTTATTTCGAGCATAGATTTATACAGGGTCATCAACCTGTACGGTGATACATCATGTGTAACTGACAGCAGTGAATTATAAATGGACAGATAATCCTGCCAGAAAAAAATATTCTATTTAATACAAATAAGTAAGTACCTATGACTAACTGCAGCAAGTCTCAAGTGGTAGACATTGACACAACTGCAACCTTTCTGTCTCAATGTCCAGTGGTCGCAGAGGATATGGCCAACAAGAATAATCCTTTGCTGGTCAATTGAAAAGAGAAAATCTTTATGAAAAGTATGGTACGAGTATGTGAGGTTAAATACAAGACCTCACCAGAATAAAAATAGTGCAATGAGTGGTGTAGTGTATTTTTTTTAATAGATATGTAAACTGTCTCATTCACTCAAGTAGTGGGGTAGCAGCTGTCACTAATGCCATCTGTCAGTTACCACAAATGGCGAGAAAAGGTTAAAAGTGAAGTGGACGAGAGGCTTAGTGTGGTAATGAGCCAGTGTAGTAGATAATTTAATCAAGTTAAATACAAGTGGGTGCATGTACGGATGCACGCTTGTTAGGCGCATGGGTGCTGGGTGGGTGCTCGCGTGGGTGCAGGGGGCGGGGCGCGGTCCGCCCATCGCGACGCCCAACACGCCACGCCCTACTGCAACTAGTACAAACACAAAGTTTAAATGTTTCATAAGTTATTCTAATATCATTAAGAGCGAATTTCACCAACGAAACTGAGCACGATCAAGCACATTTAGGCCGCGTTCAAGAGCTTTCTGTGCCATCATTGTTGTGGAATATTGACACTGACAACTCTTGAACGCGGTTTAGGTGTGCTGATCGCGTTCCGCTTCATTGGTGATATTGGCCCTGAAATGGTCCAACATTGTCACAAAAGTTGCTCTATAGGTTTAGTTCTACTCGCGGACAAATATTGTTCATCATTACAATATGTTTTGCATGGATTTTTGTTCTTTGTTTTTGCTTTCTTACTATAATCAGAAGAGTTTTCTGGATGTAACCAAGTGCGAAGAGAGTGCTTTTTCTACTTAATCCTGCTTTACAATTTTCTAATGATGATATACAGGTTGTCAGGGACATCGACGCGAAAACTGTTAACATGGATTCAGTACATGATTCTGAAAACCCATGCCTAAAAAAATTTCGTCGGTTATAAAAAAAAAACTGGTATTCCATACATTTTGACCACGTAGGTAGGTATTGCACTTTTCTATGGAAGAGCAGATTTTTTTTAAATAATCCGTTATAAATTTCAACGTCCCCTACGTTGAAATTTATAACGGATTCAGAATCATGAACCTACTGAATCCATGGTAGGATCAGTTTTCGCGTCGATGTCCCTGCCACCCTGTATTTATGCCTGATGTTTTAACATTACAATGATTTTAAAACTTTAGCGTATTATTTAAATGATCCTTAGACAGTCTCTGATTGTATCTTTGAAAAATCAGCAGGACGAATGTAATACTTTGTTTGAACCTACATCACGCAAACTGCAAAGTTAGTTGTTTAGGATTAAAACTGAATAGAGACAAATAAGTAGACTTACCTAAGTAGGCATATAAACAGTTTGTTAGGTAATAGACGAGGTAATTTTAACCTAATTACGCAATATGAAAATCTGTGTCAGTGGCAGATTCTAGATTTGATAAGCGGTTACCATACACATTTTAATAGCATTTGTTTATTTTATATCATAATCTTGATACTTTTGTCACTACCTATTGAATTTTCCAACGTAACGAGTAGAGCACTGGTCCTAGATTATATCCTTGTGGGACACCTTATCTTTTCTTTGAATGACCATATGAATTAGCGAGAAAGTATGAGTACCTACACAGTTCTCTAAATTATGTCTGGACAGGAAAGATAAATTATTTACCTATACCTTATCGAAAACTGTTCTGAAAACAGATGAAAGAAGAAGAGAGATTAAAGGCTCATGTATTTAAAAGAATCACTGGATTTTGTCGATGAGAGCCGCTGTCAAAACCTTGATTAGGGGCAATGCTATTTTGGGTTTTAAGATGTGAAGGTTAATTTTTTATCCATTATGTTTTATGATATGATTAAATAAGACCTCGAAGTAAATCGGTGTTTGTTTCGTAATACAACCAAAATATTGTAACCCACGCAACCATAACCATAATCTACATTAACGCAAAATGGCTACAGTGGCACTAGTGGCCATTGATGCGTGTTAGTATTAGAATCAGAAACGAGAAAAATAAAACGATAACGCCACTCTACCTATAGGCAAATCTTATTTTCAACCGCATCGTTGAACTAAGTAATCTTCCCAAAATATTGGAAAAACTATAACAACTTTATTGTTCATGAACACGCTCTATAAGACACGAGAAAAAGGTGATCTGAGCTCTCAGTTCTGTAAACAAAATAATTACAGGCGCATGCAATAACTTCTAGCTACTGACTAAAAAACAACATTGCCATTGTAACTAGCGACGCCGGCCAGTGACGTAAAGTTCAAATCCCAAAACTTTTCCTCGACACTAGGAAAGTCACTTGTTAGTAAGTTGATTCCATACTTTTCCGGTAGATGTCAGTATTCAGTGTTGGAGTTTCCGAGAGCTCCACCCTGTTCAGAACCACCCCACAGTTTTCACTTTTCTCCCTCTCGTCGACAGAGCGCGCTACAAATAACATTCTTTTGAATGCGAATGAGGTTATTAGCGTTAAGTGTTCACAAAACTTTCTGGCCATAAACTTTTTATTCTAATACAAAGATATGCAAATAGCGATTAGTAATTCCACGTAGCTATACGTAACAATAAAGATAACGCAATACGATTTAAATAAAGCGATTATCATCAAGTAAATTCAGTTAGTGAAGTGGCGAGATCCACGAGTGTTGTGCGGCGGCGGCGGCGGTAGGCCGCGGCGAGATGAAGGAGCCACGGGCCCGCAGATACCATCGCCGAGCTTTGCTACACGTCGCCGCCGCCGCGCGCCACGCGCCTTGCATCAAATAACTGATAAAATACTACCGCACATCTTTAATTTCATCTGCAGAAATCCAAGTATTTAATTTTGATTAGTTCTTTTAAATTAATTGGCGGTTCATAGTAATGTGACTAACGCGGACATGACCTCGCGATTCCCACGCCGCCGTTTTACCCGGCGAGTTGCGTCCCCGCCGTGCCGCCATTGTCACTCACTCTAACTACTCAACAGTTATTGCCTTTACGTATTGTACTGCTGTGATCACTCAAGCAAATTTTCATAGAATTATCAGCGGCAGTGGTGTTCCGCTCTTGATCAAACAATATCGCCCCACGCAAACGAATGATCGGTCAAGGTTTAAATCGATGTCTACTACGATTTCATGCCTTTGGTGCCATAAGTTATAAGAAAAATCTGTTTTTGTTTATATCGGATAAGCTTCTAGCTCATTGATATGTAGATTTAAAAAAAAAAGTAGTTTATTGATGACGTGTCCAGAAGTTGTTATTCTAATCATATCATATTCAAATAATCATACAATATGATATGCTCTGCGCTATTTGATAAATAAATCTTATAAACTTTAAAAGTGACTGTTAACTTTGGCAAGGTTTCGTATTCGGGACTTCGGGAGTCCGGCATCTCTGTCCATGCATAGTTAAGTGCATCTGTGTCAAGTGTCGACGCAATATCGGAGTTTCCCACGAGGCCGAAGGCTGTCGATTTAACTTCTTGGCTGGACGGCGCGCGGTGGACAAACAATCATGAGCCAGTGATATTCACACGCTGCAGAGCTGCTCATGCATAGATAAGGAGGCTGTTGCGTCGCGCCTGGACCACCTCCCTAGAGGCAGCCGCGTGTCTTGAGATATTACTTCTTTCGCTACCATGACATGTTTTAGGTGAAGCGGTGCCGTTACTTATGAAATTTTAATCTGTAAAATATTATAAGCAAAAACTTTGCTTACATTCTACTTGATTTTTAGATCATTGCTGGATATTATATAGTATACCAAGACCTAAATCTTGTATAAAAAAATTATGATATTCTGGCGGTCTAATCAATTAACTACACAGTAATGAAAATTATGTGTTGGAGAATTCGCTTGTCAGGCAAGCGTGGTCTATCGTTGACCACATGACTGATGAGATAGAGTAGTGAATAAAAGCTCACATAGCCGTTTATAAGGAGTATCGCAACTTTCTATATTTACTTCCAATAATTTGAGATACATAATTATATAGCACACAGTTGGCACGGTAACCGGTGCGGGCGTTTGTGTGGTGCTGTGAACAACAGCACGGTGAAGTTTAATTGAACCGAGACGCCGCTGGCTCGGCCGGGACTCGATCGCCACACTACTACTCACGAGACCGACCTCAAGTTATCTGACAATAAATCTTGATATCTCATACTACCTCTGCACTGTGCATGTCTAATGGATCAATATTTATATGAATTGGACTGAATGAAAGCTAAATAGATGTGTGTGTGTGTGCTTTGAGTATTTAGTAAAGATGTTTGTTGCTTTCTGAAGCAATTCAAGTAAATTGCTTTGACACTTACCCATTTATTGCGAAGACAGAAATAGGCTTCTGAAATTCTCTGCATAGACCGAGGCAAAGAGAAGTAGAGGAGTGAATCTCATTAGAAGATACCAAATATAATACCTAATTCTTATTCTGGTAGAAGTATTATATGATGGGTGCCGTTCATCCTACAAAAGGTACCTACTACGTCAAGAGAATGGGTGGCAGCATCATCAGTGTCGAAATCTGTACACACTCCGGCCCGTAATATAATAAATATCTGTACGGCTCCATATCTTTCTAGCTTTCATTCTGCAGTTGCTGTTACCATTGCAGAGATACGCATGTACGTGAGATCAATAATATTTGAATTCGAAATCATATAAGTAAGACAAAGATGGATGGGAGTATTTCTGAGACGGAGAAGTAAGGGCAGGTACCTCAACCGTTGTTACACGAAAATTTTCTTGAAGACTGTCCTTAACTTCTTGAGTAATTACTAAATGCATTCACAGAATGAAGAAGGGACAGTCAGCAAGAAAATCGTATATTCTCCAGTTTAATTTACGATGCCCATAGATGCAGTTTCGTTTAAGGATTAAAAGACTCTTCTGGACCAACTGAGGTTAGAATTCTA
Organism: Agrochola circellaris; assembly: GCA_914767755.1. NCBI lineage: Eukaryota > Metazoa > Arthropoda > Insecta > Lepidoptera > Noctuidae > Agrochola > Agrochola circellaris. The sequence continues at coordinate 10,133,759 of OU611841.1, read as the reverse complement.
GAAAAGCCAAAAATAGCACAAAACCGCTTTCCATCATATCTGAGGCAGATTCTGTTTTTGACAAACTTGTGTCCTGTATGACACCCATCTCAGGAGTATCGGCGACACCTGAGCGGAGCAAGCGCCTATTGATGCGTGCTTCTGACCCGGCAGAACCCTTTTCACGGTTCCCGCATTCAGTTAACGTTGAATATATTTTAAGTTAAGTAAGTATTAAATATTCCCAATAAAAAGTTACTTGTGAAGCGTCATCTGTTGGACATGGATCTCCGCATTTATACTAGGTATATCGAGCCGTCAGTAAACTGATGTACGACCTGTGAGGGCGCCGCAGGATATCATTAGTAGTACCTAATCCAAAAAAACTGACTTGCATTAGGTACCTATGCGGGCCATAGACGTTCAAGTATTGATCAAACAGGCTGGTTCAGTTTGATCAAATAGAAATACGAAAATTTATATTTCTTCATGCCACAAAAGGTACCTATTTATACTAGGTATATCATACAACTCATTTTTGATCAAATTTTCCCACACACATTCATGCCAATTTGGTAAAACAGTTTGAGCCAGCCTGTTTGATCAATTTACTTGAACGTCTATGGTACGCATAACTCAGAAAAAAAAAGATCAATTTGAACAATGAGATTAAATTCGTGGGGAGACCTCTGTTGAATTATTGGGTGGGAACGATACATATTTGATATTTTTATCCTTTAATACATACACTCATAAATACACTGACCGTAAAGGTGGTCATCGACATGAGAGACGCGACGAGCAACAAAGATTCAGAGATAACGTCTCCTCCATGTCTGCATAAATTCTTGGTGAATTACTGATAACCTATCACACAAGCTGATAGACTTCTGTTTATTTATGTTTATGCTTAAAATAGGTTGAAATACCTAGACTTATTACTACTAGAATAAACAAATATCTTATCAACAACTGCGCATAAACTATTAATAGTGCGATTACAAAACGAATACAGAATTCAGGTGATCGAGCTCAAAGGTTAACGTGTTTCCTATTTAATTATACTTAATTTAAATGTACAGTAGGAGGTTTGTTATTGCCACCTCAGACGTGCCCGGTCCGCCCGCACCCGCCTGCGCCATATTATCTTCCTACGATCTCTAAGCACTGAACGCACAAATGCCCGGGACCCATTCATCCGCGCAATTCACCATAGAAACAATAAGCGTACCCTTCGCCGCGCCCGCTTGAAAGACTATAAAACGCGAAAAAAATAATTTATTTTGTACGTACTTCTTGGGAACCCTTTATTACTGGCGAGGGCAATCGAATGCTTAAAACATTGCAATCGAATACTCGCCGTCGGCAGCGGGTGAATAGTGGCGCACAATGACGAGCAGCCGCGCGAGGTGTCGTATGTCGGCCGCGCGTCGCCCACGCCGCACCGCACCTCACCGCGCCGCACGGCACCGCCGCACCTCTTACCACCGACATACGATATCGCCTTTTTATTTCATAATTCCTACACAAAAGAATCGCTGCAAAGGCGTAGGGTGAAGACAATGATCCCGGAGGTAGAAACCGCTCGGAAACCCTTTATATCCAATTTATTGTCTCAAAATAAAATCGGGTGCAAATTAAAATATGTATTGAGCCGTACGACCGGTATCGCCAAGGCTTTTATAACCGTCCTTTATGTTTTCGGTATAAATATTAGATAATACTTAAGCATGCACGTATGATGAACAGCCATGAGGTGCAGTTGGGGGGAGCTTAGAGAGCGAGTAGGAAGTAACAGATGTGGTACGTTTTCACAAGAAATGGGAAATGTAAACACAAAGGGTGCACAAGAAGAATGTGACAATTATTTGTTTTCTGTATATTAGCCATATCACAATACCGTTTTCATTTGTTTATACGCTTAATGAGATAAGAGTCGAAAACAACTCGTCAGAGCCGCTAATAAATTGTGGAGGGGGCTTATCGAGATTGGCGATCCGGTGTAATGTGTGTGTTTGGGTAATCAGATGTGAGCCTTCCAACTTTTAATTCCCCGAGATCGGGGCGCGGGGTGGCGGGGGGTCCGGCGCCAACGCCGATATCGCATATAAAAAGGTTGCGGATCGCTCGCTCCTCCATCCGGCGATTGGCTAGGCGGCGCCCGCTGCTCCCCGGGGCCCTATACGAGAAGCGAAATGGGCCCCAGAACACCCATAAGAGAGCGACCCCGCCCGCCACGGCCGAATAATTAGGGCTCTTTGTTTAGATAGCGGCAATTTTATTTGGGAGAGAGCGGGCGCTGGGGACGTCTTCGGCCATTCCAACCGCCTGATATTAATAAGAAACGTGTGTGCCGCAGCCGACTAACAGCCATCGCTGAATGAAAATGCCGCTCCGATTTTATTTTCTTAGAGAAGCAAAGCTTTCATAAATCTATTATATTAATATTTTATAACCTTCTCACAATTCCAAACACTGGATCCTTTGGAATAAACCAAACAACACCTCGCGTTATTTTTGTATTGATAGCAAAAGTTGTGAAAGTGTGAATTACAACGACCACAAGTTCAAAGCAAAGAAAAGGGGAACGTTGACAGTGCCAGGCAATATCACATAAATAATGCAGCCAGCAAAATTGGGATTTTGATTTGTTTTCTTCCTAACTTTTATTTGTCTTTAGCTCGAATAGGGAACACAAAGGTTTAGTGTTCACCTTCACTTGTTCTTCGATCTTAAGAACTTAAACTTCGTCGTAGTGTTGTTATTAACGAAGTGGAAAATTTAATGACTTTCGCGAGAGGATGATTGGTTAAAACATTGGACCGAAGATATTATTTATTGCCACTTTCATGAACGCACCCAAACCAGCTATCTAATTACGTAACATATTTTCGTAAACGATTACGACTTATCTGTTTCATTTTGACAGTTCAACAACATTCATTGCGTTATTTACGTTGTTGAGCTGATTGTTTTTTCGAAGTTATGTTGCAATGGATTGGCAATCTGTTTCAAAACGATTCAGATTCTGATTGATCGTGTATTACGCAATTAGGGTACTGGTTAATTATTTTGATCTACTTTGCACAATTGTGGGAAATAAGGTAGGCATAACGGTGCCAGAAAGTTTTGAGGACCATAGTCCAGAAAAACTGCAAGTTGATGTTATTTATTCTTATGTTTTCAGGTGGCATGAGCTCGGTGCATCATACATTCCTCTGACATTAGATTATAATATTCCATGAACAGCGTCAACTTTAGTGCTACTTAATAAATGTTAATATTATACAAAATTGTGAACCAAATCCCAAACTTCAAGCAAGAATTACTATTAAGAGAGTTGTTACTGAAATTGGAGATAAAAGGTATCCCAAACCGGCAGGCTGGTACAACGGTCACTGCATATTGTAGAGATATGCATAGCAGTCGGAGGGCTGCGGCGCGAGGCGAGTTCCGCGGGGGCCGCCACTCGCCTCGCCTTTGTCTCGTCCCCGCAAACTTGCCATAAATGTTAATATGGGATCTTCTCACATTTGAATATCTATTTCTTCGCGAGGCCGGTTCGTTAACGCGGCCTTGAATTTTAAATTTTATCGCCGCACCGGGAGCGCCGCAGATGAGGTGCGCGCCTACGTGCTCTCCCCGACAAAATAACCGAGGGAAACTTCTTTTTGTTTGTCTCCTTTATTTTTTGTAAAGTGAAATAGATGATCTGGGGAGAAAGTGTAGTGTTATTGTGGCTACTAAGCGTAAAGTTCTCTACAATAGAACATGTAAACTAAATGTCGCCATATCCAGATTCAGATCGCCTGGCACTAACCGGCACAGTCCCACGTAAACATAATGAGGTTGTTAATTAGATGTCTCACAATGAAAACCCTGGCACTGTACGTATTCGTAACTACAAATTGCGACTCAGTTCGCTTAATTACAAATTTTCCTGTTTCTGCTTCGTGTCTGTCACGTCTGACGTCACACATTCTGAAGCTGCAAAAGTCCGTAGCAAAGTTGTGGAAACTCGTGCTACGCCAATTTCAGGAAAGGAAAAACTTAAGGTAAATAAGATTAGCTATGTTAAAGTGTAATTGCTTTAATTAGCAGTCCCATTGCATTGTTAATCTTACCAACTTTTTTAACCTGTTCGCAAAGTCAAAGTCTGGTGTCTTCTTCATTATTTATTGTCTTTGAGAAGACAAGAAGACAATAATGGAGAAGACACCAGAATGATAGGGTAAGTATGATTTAGTTGCCACGTTGCCACTTAATCATTGTTGGTGGGTTCCATTAGCCGATAAATCCAGCGCGGCTGTTCGATGTCGCGACTCGGTGACGATCGGAAAGTTTAGCTGTGAGCATTTTAATGCGCCCCCACCTCCCCGTCTGACCCTCAATTATTGAAAATGCATTTCTGTCCGCGCCCTGCGCCCGCTGCACCACTCCACATCGCAAATGCACATTTTAAACTGCACCTGATTGCAGAGTCGTGTTACTATCCACGGCTAAAAGTCGTGCTGTCGCTTTATTTAAACCGAAAATTGCTTTATTATAGTGGCCAGTTATAACTCCTGTGAAATGTCAAACAGACGTTGATTGGTTAATTGAAACGATTAAGGTTTGCCTAGTGATTTGTTGATGATACTAACTGTATCAAGAATGCAAAACAGGCTAATATTGTTAATATAAACATGGATGTGTTTAGCTTTATTGATATTAATCAATTATCTTTATATTATCAATTCTATGAAACGCTAGTTTAGAATACAATCAGGCATATTATGAAAAGGTTCATGATTTCTGACTCTCTTGAAACTTTAATTTATAGTATTAGGTATCGAAAAAGAGCTAAGTACATTAACAAAAGCACCACGCCTAATAATTACCAAAATCACAAACTCGCGAACTACATACGGTTACGACACAATCATGTCATTTAAATAGTGACCAATTTAGTTTTTTTTAAACTAGGTTTTCGCTGCTACTTAAAATCGTAACATTTAAAAAACGAACAGCTTATGAAAATAAATCGTCATCTATGATAAGAGTTGTACGTGGCCGCGGTCGCGAGTGGTCCGGTGGTCCCCCATTCATCGTGAACTAAGTGACGAACGGTGTACACAATTTCGGGCGTCCGTTTTAATTGTAAGTTCGGAACGGTCACTGTCCGCAATGCAATTTTAGCTTCCACATTTTCCGTTAGAACTGTATTTGCTCTTAGTTCGACTCCCCTTTTAGACCTATTTTAAAATAGCCCGATTACTGCATGAGTTTTGATTTTCTTGTCGCTGAATTAATTTTCCATGCCGCATTTTTATGATTATTTCGTTTGGTAGTTTTTGTTAAATACAGAATATAAAATGGCCATGCCAGCCGTGACTGGAATTATATTTATGAGTAAGTATGTAAATATTCACCTACTTCATTCTTACATAAAATATTTTAAACGATACGGCTATTACGATACCAATACGAATGATGAATACATCGTAATGGCCAAATACGTTAACGAATTACGTGACGAATGCATTACGATTTTTGTTTAATAGCATTTTATTGAATTTATTTGAAGCTTTGTTTGTATTACTTTGTATGTATCAATAAGACTTACTGAAAAAAAAATAAGTTACACATTTTAATTAAATATTATAATTAAGTTACCTTTTTAATTGTTTTATTTACTTTAATTATCCATCTTATCTTATTTCGGGACATCGCCAAGCGGTTGGTCGACTCCTCACGTGACCAGAGGGCTGGCCAATTTTTAGGTCAAAGAATCAGCATTGCCATCCAACGTGGCAATGCTGCCAGCCTTTTGGGCACTTTTCCCACTGACAGCGACGCCGACGAATTTTTTGATGCCCAATGAGCTCTCCCTTTATTGTTTATAATTTATATATTTTAGTGTTAGTTGTATATTTTAATCTTAATGTTATTTTAATCTTATCTTATATTTAATTAATTAATTATAGTCGTAGTTTATTATAGCCAAATTCTTATAGAGAAATCAACATTTTTAAGGTTCCGCAATGGTAGCCCGCGAAATTGAAACTTTCGTACGTTCTCAATCGCGAATCATACATATTTTGATCAAGATACAACTTGACACTGACCTGAAAATTGCAAAAAACTGAGCATCTCCCTTAAGTTCATGCGTTTTGTTTCACTGGAAACTATAAAAAATATTGGAAAAGAATGAATCGTAAATATCGAATTGTAATGTTTACGATAACGAATGATCGTATAAACTTACGATAATTGCTGATATACGATTATCGTATCGGTATAGTTGCATCCCTGACTATGACTTAAAAACGGGAACCTACCTATTCACCTTATCTAGATTCCTATAAAACAATTACACAACTTGCTCAACGCTAAACAGTTACCGCGACATATAAATGAGAAAGATTCCAAGCGTGGTGCAGAGAGCACATAAAGGCGCCGCTTCCGCAAACTGCGTGTCGCGAGTACGTCCTCGCCGTAGCCGGTTTAGTGTCGCCAGGAGGGAAACTACGATTCCTCTGAGCGAGAGTATCTGCTCCTCAACTTTATGTTCATTTTATCTTTTCGGCTGTATTGCGAAGCGGGGACTTCGGCAAAGGCCCTCCAGGGCTCCGTTAACGCCGCGGCCGGCCCTATCACCTCCGACTTCAACACTTTTTTACACTTCTCTATTCAAATATTAATATGGGAGCGCCATTCCGTAGTTGTCTTGTAAGTTTAATTTTATTCTTACGACACGTTTATTATGAGTTTGCGTACTTTCACATTATAGCGAAGTTAAATTATGTTAAGCACTTTAAACTTACCTGACTCGAAACTGTCCATGCTCTCCGATTTAATGTCCGCCACATCTGAAACAATATTTAATTGATTTGAATTGCAAAGAAGCGAATAATGTTATGTTAAAAAATAAATCCTAACGAGAACGTAAACATTTCTAAGATGAAATAATTGTTTTTCCGTCATAAATACGCCTTACACCTTTCATACCAGCAAAGAAACTTTCAAAAGTAAACCGTGGGTGTTATGAAAGTTTAAAAAAGATTGGGTTTCAGTTAGGGAGCGGTAACCGCATGAAGTTGGTGTGTGCCGGAGGCGCGGTCGGGCCACGGGCCGCGGTCGAAGGCTCTAATCCACTTTGCCGCCGTATCGAGTCGGACTCGGTTCCCTACCCGAGACACTTTACCTCTGTTTTAAATTCGGATGGGTGATCCAGTTTAAACTTTCAGTCTAATTTTGTAGTTTGGGAGTCCTTTTCGAATATTTTGCTGTAGATATGTGTAAGTATTTGGTGTTGGTTACATGCACATTGTTTGCTGTACTTTTGCGATACGTTTTTTCTCACCGAAATCTAGATAAACTTACAAGTTCCAGCATATAAGTACTTATGCAGTCGCTGGGTTTTTCTTGAATAAAATATTGTACCTATACCCACTTTTTTACTTTCTTGAAGAACAATGGCCATTTCGGACTAGGAAAAAAAGGAATTTGTTACCGTGATGAGACTATTACCAAAATGAAGTACATTGTTAATGTAATCATTGGATATCATTAATTTATTCATACGTCTCTTCTCTTCAAATACCCAACTTTTGCTCATCAGAATGCAGGATAATATAAATATCTTTTCACAACGCATTCGTAATTTTTACGTCCATAGAGATGTCCATTCTCTTTCTAAACTCTTAGTCGATTTTATTTCAAAATCAGAATGAAATCGCAGGCAAAGGTACAAACTTATGCTATTTATTTAAAAATATAAGCCATTAGCAGAATATGATGTTGCTGATAAGTAAAGAGTTTGAATAAAGCCAATTTATTCATTTAAAACATGATTTTACTTTTAAAAACCGACCGACGTAAATATATCGAGAAAATGGCATGTTTTCGACAAGTAAAACTAAACAAAAAACTTTATTATAATTTTTCTTTTATATGTAATTTTGGCGACAACTCTGGGCTCTGTGCGGCCTTGTGTTATTTTGCACTATTTTGTTTTTATCAGTACTCCACATTATTTAAAGTGAAAAATATCTGAATTTAAAATACCACAGAGGTTACCTACAAATACACCATATGAACCCAAAACATATTTTGCGTAAAAACATTGTCCCGCGTATTTAAAAAAATATAAGTATTGAATGCCGTACTGAGTTACAAATAAGTAGGCAAATGAAATTTAAATGACGCAAGAATTTTCTAATCCAAGCACGTCAGGTAAAAATAACGATGGCAAATCAGCCATCGTTATTTTTACAAATAGCACATTTTTCACGATGTTTTAATGTGAAATTAACAAAATTTCTTAAAATTACGTTTAGCACTGTCCAATATGGAAACTTCCTTTCCCAGCCATACTACACAAACGCTGAACACACCGTGCTGTACAAATGATCTATGTAACATAAAGGAAGACAGTCCGGTCATCCCTGGAGGTCTGTCGGCCCGGGGGACTTCGTTACAGCCGAGATATGCAGCCGCTTACTCGATGACCGCCTTCTCACGGGGCCAGAGGCCAAGGACCGATGAACGAAATACTCACTCGAAATGTGCAGAAAGTTTCTTGTATCGCATAAAAGTAATTATCACCCTAGCCACTCTCTACGAGCATAATAACTTTCAAATAATTTTTATTTTTCGCAATAAAAAAATATACCTAATGTCTTTTACCTTCTTGAGTTAATCTTGGAAATTACTAACATCGCTGAGGGAAAAACATCGTGAGGAAACCTGGGCTTATAGTCAATATAAGTCTGAAATCGTTGCAACCGTGGTGATCAATGCTCGGTCTTGCAAGAGGTCTTTGTCCTGCAGTGGGACGATAATAGACTAGTATTATTATTACAACATCTTGTAAAGACAGGTGAACCCCCGTGACCAACTACGAGTAAAATAGAACCCACTGAATTAAATAAAAATATGCTTTGATAATATAGAGACTATACCTGAATACATAATCCAAAAGTAAAGTAACCCATAATCTTGTACATATGAGCAAAAATAATACAGAAAAATTTGTTCAAACGGTTACGAAAAGCGTAGCAATCTTGTAGAACGCAGACAAAGTCAGCGCTTCCATAACATGTCATGAGATACAAACAAATGTCTGGCTCCTAATTAACATAAGTATCTGCAATATTTCGTGTATATTAACAAATATTAAATCGAAATTAAACAGCTACGATGAAACTATTTTTGGGGTCTACGAGATTATCTCGTAGCACTTTGCTACGAAGGCCGCTACACTACACTAGATTAGGTCAAATCAAACACAAGAAAATTTTAAATAACGTTTAACACACATCATGATTTATAAGTGAAGGTATAAGTATAATGACTAACAGTAGTACATCAGCTAAGTAAGTAGATAATAGAGGAGCACGGGGGTGCTTGCAACATTAATGTGCAGAGGCGCCGCTCACCACCGCGATTGGATCTTGTGAATTAGTAAGGCCGTGCGGGACGCAGTCTCCTTGCCGATGCTAAATTAATCTGCGTGAGAGTGTAATTTGCGCTAAGTGTCCCCACGCTGCCAGTAATTGATCGATTAGCTTATTACGAGTATATTGTGTCTTGAGGTTGATTGGAGCATGGTTTAATTAATGTTTTACACATTCTTTTACTACGGGCAGTACCTACGCGGCGTATTGAAGGCATCATGAAGTCATAGCCACGAGCTTACTTGCAGTTATTTACAAATATAGACATAGGAAAGTACTTACTACTAAACATGCACTAAACAGCATAACGTCCAAGTCATTGAACGGTACAAGATTTGTAAACCGAGGTAAGGATTTGCGATCCAAATGATTTTAATGGTGCTGCTTCCAGAACTTACTTGTTGGACAAACGCTATGTTAGAAAGAAAGAAGAAAGAAAAAGTGTTTATTCTGCACAAACTAGACGCACATTACAAAAAAAAACAAAACAATACCACTTTACAGATTAGCCAAAAGCCTCGTATCCATTATTGACACAGAAGAGTGTGACAAATTTTATGTTCGGTACGAATAATATAAATTTAATGAATTCTAACTATGATGATGTAAAATGTAACACAACACAAATATGTGACTTTGACCAGTGACTTTTTTTTACTTCTCTGCCTACCCTTTGGGGAAATACAGGCGTGATGGTATGTTATGTTCTTTAGAAGTTAAAATGAGGATGTTAATCCGATCGCATCGACAATCGTCTCAAACTTATCCAGTCAATGGCATCAAAAGGCTACTTACCGGGTAACTGGGTTCATTGTTAGGAGCCTCCTAGCAACGTGCCCGGTAACCTAATTAACCTATGACATGTTCAAATCGTGTTGTATTCATCATGAATCATACTAAAAACATTTATTTATGGACAATAAGGAGGATTTATTTGTTAATTTACTATTGTACATGCTTAAATGCAAGTTAAAAAAAAAAAAACTAAATGTAAATGCCAGTAACAGTCGCAGTTAGTAGTAAGAGTGCTGGTGCCAGGTGTCTGTGGCCGTGGTTAGTCGTCACCGTGAGCGCAAGATATTAAATACATCCCGGTGGAGTGGGCGCGGCAGGCGGCCGGGCTCTAAGGCTGGCGCTAGATTTCCCACGGGGGCACGTTAATTTTCTGCCGCCTTGAGCATAGGGCCCCCCAGAGACACCCTACCTTTCGCGTAGCCATTCAGACTGAAGGTGTTATTCCGGTAACGCCGCGGACTGATGCCGATATGCCTCTCAAGAGAAAACTTTTTCACGTAGCACTGAATAAAAATAACAAAGTGCACACTATAGTGCTCAAGCTTGGTTCTTAGGTTCTTATGTTTACGTAATTTCTGAAATGTTACGTTAAAGCAGAATAAGTGAGAGGCCCGGCTATATCGTTTATTATGTAAATTGTAAACGTTGTTGATGGCAATAAAACAATAATGTTGTAGATGTAATAAAAGTTGGTTTTTTAAATTGATGGAATGATGGCACGTGCAATACTCACATGCGAAAACTACTTTGTTCGCCGTGTATCATTAAAAGTTTTTTGTGCGCAGAATGCATTACCATTTAAACTTTCAGTTTCACAAGCATTGGACATTGATACGTTTTCCCAATTACATATTCGATATTTTTTGTTTGTTTCTAATTTGGACACTACAAACAAACAGAGAAACTGCGACTGGGCATCAACTTCGTTACTTCTTTTTTTAAATCTGCTAAATAAAATATCTTGTCGTTTCCTAAAGTGTGGTAACCGTGCTGATAACCCTTAATGGATACTGTTTCATAAATGGCGAGATTACTCAAAATATTTTTATAATAAAACTGAAATGTAGGTATGTGTAGTGGTGCCCGGGGGAGGTAGAACGGCAATCAGTTCGTCTGCCCCGGGAGGCTGCATTAATCACGATCCGAGCCGCCATCGCGCCACCGACTACGCGCCACTCGCAACGCAAAACACACTACACAATACACCACACACTAAACTGTGTTTAATTGCTAATTAGAAACGTACAAGAGAACTCAAATTTTGCTTAGTTATAGTTACATCATATGGATGTTTAATTACAGCTCCATGATAACTATCGAAGTTTCCACTTTTCATGACTCTCCGAAGCAAGAAGTAGGTACGAAGTTACCGTATCGAGATGTTTTGGATTTCACTTGTGTAGGTAAAGTAATAAGGAGGTTCAGTCGTAGCTAAAATAACGATGACAAAACCAGTAAAAAAATATATAAGTATTTACAAAGTTGTGTAACGTTTCATACAAGTGTAGATCGTGAGTGTGTGCGTGGCCGGGTCGAGGAGTAGTCCCAGGAGACGGAAGGAAGTGTGGCCGGAGAACGTCACCTGGGACCCGCCGGGCGAGGGGAGCTCAGACAAGTAACAGACGTAAACGATGAACGCCTTTGTATCAGCAAAACAGAACAAAGTAGCAAACTTGGCGATGACGAAACGATATCCACGATGTGGATTAAAATCTTGTCCCCTGTGTAAACAACAAACACTTTTAGTAATTAAGCATTGAAACAACGGGCTCAGGTCGCGGGTCATCCCCTCGTGGCTGTTGATAATATCTAAATGCCTAATGGCTGCTGGGCCTGTGACGAATGTATCGGGCCCCCTCCCGCGCCCCCCGCGCCCGCCCGCTCCTCCACTATGTGATAATTCCAAACGCTGCGGCCGCGCCACCTGGGATCATGCAGAGCCGCACTCCAATCATAGATATACTTTTATATTTTTTACTGTTAAATGAAAAAATGTTGATTGTTGATGAACGGTTTTCCCTGCTTTTATTATTGTTATAAATAAGATTTGCCAAAAGTTTCAAAATTACTTCAAGTGTATTTATTGCGTATTCCAACATTATAGACTTGTCAGTTGTCAAATACTTGAACATAATAATTGCCTGGTATGCAGCAGCTTTGCTTTTGTTTACCAAATTAAGACAATTCAACTCGATTGGATTGTTACATAACAAGTTGATGACAATATGGTTAGAATTCGGGTCCAACTCCGTGAACAATTCGGGATTGTTGACGCAACAGCAGCGTGGCACGCGGCGCGGTGTCGCCGGCACGCGCCTCGGCGCCGCCTGGAATTCCGAATGCACCCCCGATGTCGAACATCGGCATTTAATTAGCCACATGCCGGTCGAGACACCGTCCTACACCCGACCAGCATAGCGCGCATTGTTGACCGTCTAAGTTGACAGAATAACTTACACAATGTTTAGGATTTAATTGACATATTTGGACGATACTATCTTTGCCGCTTGGATACTTCGAAATTAACCTGTTGAAAAGGCATCACTCTTGGAATTATTTTGTTAGGATATGAGTATGAGAGGTGTATTTTGCTCTCAGTCTTATCATTCCAGTCATTACAAAGGTTTTCAAATTCCAGTGTGAGTATAGGAAAGTCAAAAATACGTTGGTCTGGAGTGCGGTCCCTGCGGCTGAGTCCCACGGGAGCGAGCCCGCGCGCCCAACTTCGGGCTCAGCGGCGGCGCCCCCGCGCGCTCGCCCCCCGCACCCCGCGCGCCACCACTCACCCCCGCAGAGAATACATTTGCGCAACACGAGTGTTGGCCTAACAACGACTGCGACACCGGGAACCACTCACTAGGAAAAATTACTCATTTTCCGATACTGCCGCAGATAGTTCAAGACTTGTAGCGAAACAAAGAGTCCTACAGCCGTTTGTTCCTGCGCCATCGCATTTGTCCTTCCGCAACATGCAGTAAAGGACTTGCAATAAATTTGAACAATGAGTAGTTTTTATTATTCTTAGGGTGCCTTAGAGGAAGTGCCCATTGTTTGTCACATGTAACTTTCTTATTATTCGATTGTTTTACCTGCATGTCTGATGTCTTACATACTTACAACAAAATATATGCATAGCAGGTACGTCATCGTTTTCCTAAACGAAAACATCCTTTTGTTTGTTTGACTCTAAATAAATGGTGGTTATATATTTTCTAATAACATTTTTTAAACACTCATTGTAAAAAGTAATTTAAAAGACTGCTTATTTTATATTTTCCGCGATGATAAGTAGGAGCAGAAAATACAAAGTTTATAACTCTAGTAACTCTTACAAAGATTTTGTTACGACTAGGTAACATAAAAGCTAAATTATCTGGGTGGCATAAAATTAAAACGTCAACGCCGCGGTATGGCTCACTGTTTTAAAAACTTCTTAAGTCATGAAAGATAAAGTGAAGGTAGCGGTGGTCGATGATGGGGCGCGGTGGCCAATTTATTTATAATCTCTGGTGCAGAATTGGCTACGAATTAGCATGTAAATATTTGAGGTCCAAGGAGCCGGGTGGAGATTTATCGCGAATGGCGCGAGATAAGCGAGGACGGAGTCGTAAAGCAGCGCGCCGGAGTCGCTCGGCATGGCGGCATCTCAGCCGCACCGCAACACAGCACACCCTTTGACGAAGTTGTAAAAAGAGCATTAAACCGCAGTAAAAACGCATCGGCCGCGTGGGCGATGCCTGGGGTTGCTCGTTATTTTAGTAGCCTCCTTATGAATTTCAATGAGATTTAGACATAATGAGCGTCGCTCAGAGGTCTCTGCGATATTAAATAGTGTACTCTTATCTTAACTCTGAAAAGTTTGCGATAATTTATTCACCGGTTACCTACATTCATCTTTATCGTATCTTGTGCTCTATAAATAAGGCTGGAGTAATGACAGACAGTTACAATTCTCACCTGCCACATCTTCCCTCTCATAGAGTTCTTCTTTGGTTTCATTAGGGTCTGCATCTTCACCGTCTGTAAGAAATAAAACTGTATTTTTTTTATTTTGGTGCCATCCTTACTATAATAATCCATACTAATATTATAAATTCGAAAATAACTCTGTTTGTCTGTCTGTATGTTACCTTTTCACGGCTAAACCTCTAAACGGACTTCGATAAAATTTGGCAAGGAGATAGATGGTATCCTGGAGAAGGACATACACCTTTGTCTCAAAAATAATCTTAGGGGGGTGATATAGGGGATGAAAGTTTATATGGGAAATCCAGCATTTCTTAATTTAGAGATATGAAAATTCAAATTTATGCTTTTGGTAAGAAATAAAGAGTTTCACCTTTCAGCGTTTTTGTAAAATCATCCCTCAAAGGGGAAAAAAGGGGATGATTTTAAAATTCACATGTAATATTGATTTTTTTGTGTCTTCTTTTCAAGTGCATTAAGGTATTGGAAATATAGTCATAGTCCGTATCTTGAATTAAAATCAGTCTATCAGTCAATCAGAATTTAGTCTTTATTTCATTAAAATCAGTCCACTCTGTCAAAAGTTATTACAATTTAAAGTCATAAACTAACCCTTCTAACATGTAGGTATTACGTGTTGAATGGTGGCACTAGAGTAGGTATTACAAACTAAAAGTGATAATAATAGTAAAATGATTATTTAGTTTTTTAACTAACGCATTTAGAATCATATAAACCTGCTTTATTTATTTAAAAAACCGGACAAGTGTGAGTAGGACTAGCGCCCCGAGGGTTCCGTCTCAGGCAACGGAAGGAACACGGGTGGGTTTTAGTCAGGGTTCCGTCTCAAAGCTCTGATTGCTCGGTCGCCCGAATTTCCAAATCTGAATTGAAGAATAAACTTAACTTTTCAATTGAAAAAAAAACTTTTAATAGAGTATGTACCTAATAAAATACTGACTAAATGTTACTTCAAGACACGGCCTATGAATTTTCGATACTAGATGGAAGAACAAACTTAACTTTGCAATTTATAAATAAATTACCAATTTTCGGAATTTCCTCTTTAATTGACCTTACCGTTAAACTTCATGCTGCTGGGCCAACAGGAAGTACCAAATAGACTGGTTTATTAACCATATTTATTTATTGTCCACACCGAGACACGGATTGAGAAAGAGGGAGAGGGAGAAAGAGGAAAAGGGAGAAAGAAAGAGAGAGAGAGAGGTAGAAAGAAAGAGAGAGATAAATATAGGGATAGAGGGAGAAAAGAGAGAGAGATAGAAAGAGAGGGAGAAAGAGAGAGAGAGAGGGAGGGAGCTAGAATTGGAAAGCACGCGGAAAAGCGTTAAGATAGAGAGAGAGAGAGGGAGAGAGCTAGAATTGTGAAAGCACGCGGAAAAGCGTTAAGAGAGAGAATGAAAGAGAGAGGGAGAGAGAGAGGGAGAATTGTGAAAGCACGCGGAAAAGCGTTAAGAGAGAGAATGAAAGAGAGAGGGAGAGAGAGAGAGGGAGAATTGTGAAAGCACGCGGAAAAGCGTTCACACATTGTGAGTGTCTTCTTAGAAGAAGACCCCCGCCCCCTCCCTCTCTCTCTTTATCCCTCGCTCTTTCCCCCTCTCTCTCTCTTTCTCTCAAGCGAATTAGAATTCGATAGAGAGAAAGGGCGAAAAAGAGAGAGAGAGGGGAAAAGAGAGAAAGAGAGAGGCAGGGAGAAAGAGAGAGAAGAAGAAACAGAGAGGAGAAAGAGAGAGGGAGACAGAAAGGGAGAGGTAGAAAGAGAGTGGGAGAAAGAGGGAGTGAGAGAGATAGAGGGAGAAAGTGAGAGAGATAGAGGGAGAGAAATTGAGGGGAAAGAGAGAGAGAGGATTGTAACTAGCGGCGGTATATAGATTCTACCTAACCACCACGGGAAAATGGCGTGGGTTTATGTATGTGTACAATTAATTCTTTCGGGCTTTATATTTTGCTGCTAAAAGAGGAAACACAAAAACACCCCAAAATGTTTCGAGGCCTTATTTGTATCATCTACAATTAACATGAACCAGTTTCAGTAGTCAGTATCAGTTTTTCGGTTCCGTACCCAAGGGGTGCCAAACCAAACCCTATTACTAAGCCTCCGCTGTCCGTCTGTCTGTCTGTCAGGACTTGGAAGTTTGACTTTCGTTACAGAGCTGTAACGAAAATCAAACTTCGAAGTCAAGATACCGTAGACCTAAGTTTTTGATATCTATTTCAACTTGATGCCTCGGTTTCCTGAGAAAAAGGGTCTCAACAGACAACGAAGTCATCCTTTAAGGGTTTAAATTTTTCATTTTGAAGTAAGGAACTCTAAAAGAGATTTATTATCTGCCTGTGACCTTTTCATGCCGTAACGGCTGAACGGATTTAGATGAGAGGCAGACCTGGGTTAGGACATAGGATACTCTGAATCCCGGTAGCACGTTACTGTGGGATATTTTCCGACATCCACGCGGGCGAAGCCGCGGGCAAAAGCTAGTAGTATTATAAATGCGAAAGTTAGTTTGTTTGTTTGTTACGCTTTCATGCTAAAACGGCTGAACGAATTTTGATGAAATTTGGCACATGGGTAGACCATGACCTGGATTAGGACATAGGATACTTTTTATCCCGATTTCCCACGGGATCGAGACTTACGCGGGTGAAACCGCGGGGCGCAGCTAGTTTAAGATAAATATCCATCATAAACGTTTTACCATATACGTTCTACAGGGTCAAATAAAATTAACTAGCGAAACTCCACAAGCGTGCTGAGTATCGATATCTAATCATGATACAATTTAAAGAAGTTAATTTGACTAGTTTTTTTTTTGGGGTCGTCAACCGCAGTAAGTCACCGTAGTTGTCAGGCATACGAATACGTATACATATCATTTGTGATATAATTTGAACAAATATTTGTTAAGTCACTGGATCTGTTGTTCCTGACCAAAGAATGTTCATCGGTGGCTCTCAGCACTGCACGTTAATCTTACCTACGTCCAGTACTTATGGCCATCTAGGACCAACATTCTACGGTTTGCGTAAAGGTAGTTCAAGTTCTATTACATCAAGTAATATCAACATTATGCTTACTATATAAGGAAAAAGACGATAAGTTTTTTTGCTCAATTGTTCAACACAAGCTCACGTAGCGTGTCAAATGCGGGGGCGGCCGACATGTGTGTTCATAGACACTTGCCGACAAACGCTAGCAAACTTCTAATTCCCTTAGCTTATATTTGACAAGGTCACTCTTCAACTAAAAGTTATGTTATACAATCTAAGAACCTTGGATCCCTAATCCCTAATACCTTGAATGAAGGTACTAAAATAATATCCGTTTAATAATTTTCAGTAACATACAAAGATAAAAGAATAAAGACTACGCATAAAAAGGCGTGAGTAGATCGCGGTAACGATCGATCTTCCTAAATTCTAAAGTAAACCATTCATTATACATGTACTCAACAATCATAAAACCCTTCGCGTCGAGCGACGAGCGACGGATCCGTCACCTGGGGCCGCATATGACAAGCCAAAAGTAAAGACGATAATGTAAATGCATCGAACTCGAGAGTTTTTCGTCGTTCCCCACAATTCACTCGAGGACGGATGTCTTGGAGCGTAAGGAAGCTTCAAACAAATGGGTCTTTTGAATATCACAACATAATGTATTCGAGTCGTCTGTTTAGAACTTTAACTGATCTGCGGGTACGGCGCGCGGCGAGCGGCTGGCTAATCTGACGATGGATGCGAGTCGATAAACGCGACCAGTGAATAGTGCGACGCATCAAATGCATCTGACATGTGACTAAGTGCTGGGTGCGGACGCTACCACAACTATAAATTATTCGCATGTGTGCCAACTGCGTATTAAATACATTTCACTCAGCCATTACTTCTATATGGAGATATTTCATTAGTGTATTATAACATTTATAACTGGGGAATATGTGTTTATTATAATAAATTATATCTCCAGAGGCGCTATAACGAACAGCGAACTACGAGAGTTTATTCATTAAAGATATTTGTGTTAGTATAGTTTTAACTTCTCTCCTCTATAAGATACAAAAAAAATACCGAGATGGCTTTTCTCCATCATCACACTAGCTGACCCAAAACTACAGTATGTATTGATTGGAACAAGAACTACTTGGTCTTGCACTGCCTAGATAATAATCTAGAGTCTGGAACTCTAGACGCTCTCTCTGTTTATACGGACAAAAAGACTAAAAACCATATCTCAAATGACTTGTCTTTCTTTCTTTGTCGTATGGTTAGTGACTAACTTGGTGTCAGAGTTTTTATGCCGCCCATGGGCCTCTGACTGGGCTTCACATGCCGTCGAGAAATATCTCTGAGGAATGCCGACTACCTCACAATGTTTTCCTTCACTGAAGCTAGTTATAATTAAACAATATGCACATGAATCCGAAAAGTCAGAGGTGCGTGCCTTGGGTTCGAACTCGAGACCTATGGCTTGGCAGTCCGACGGTCACACCACTAGGCTATCACCGCTCTCAAATTACATGTAGGTGATGAGTGTATGGTAATCGGTGGAAAAAGTACCAACTAAAAGGACCATTCCCGTCATACTACTTACACCGACTCCACCTATTTCTGATCCAAGCCTATTTCCTAACAATTCGTAAATCAGAACGTTAGCTTCACAATGTCGTGTCGTGTGTCATTCGCAGACGGACGTCGTGCACCCAATGCGCCGCTCGTACGTCATCCGTTATCGGCGCCTCTACGTCAGTGTCAGCCGAAACTGCACGCACTCCCCATAACCTGCCGCTTCGGCGAACATACTCGTGCAATCGCTTAAACGCATTGCATCTATCGTTAGCTGTATTTTCTAATAAGTAGTAGATAGTTGTGTAAGTACTTCATAGCAAAGAAAACAATAAGAGTCGAAGGTCGGTAGAAAATTTTCATGAAACATACTTGCAGAAGTGTGAATTTTTCGTATTGTTCATAACTTGAGCACAAAATCACCATGATCTCAAGCAAACGCTTACAAGGAATCCAATTCCAAAACAAATTGATATTGCATTCAACACAAATAAAATTACTATCGAGCTATTCCTCATGATAGAGATTACCTGCATCAAAATCCTGACCTTCAAATGTTTCATCAGCATTACATTCTTCATTTTCATCCTCTTTGTTCTCCTCATTGCATCCCGATTCATCCTGCAAATCGTTAGGTTCACCTTCATCATTATCTTCATCATCTTCTTCCCGATCACTAAATGTCCTTTTTCTTGATCTCTCGGCCGCAGCAGTGTCGTCATTCCACTCTTCCTCTTCCGCTGAAAAGATGGTATAAATTAGAAAACAATAAATGAAATGAGAGAAATAAGTTCTCTAACTAGTTATTTCTGATCAAGAGAAGATAATTTTCACGCTGTTTTATCGATTACTTTGCATCGTTAGCGTAGTTGAGTTAACGAGGTAATTTTTATCTTTGTCTGCGTCACTGGCCTGCATATCTAATGCCTTTTACTGTAATAGGAGCTATCAAAATTGTGTAGCGCACATTTCGTTAAAGTGCCCAATTCAAAACGCAATAGTTGTTTTGACAATTTCGAGGGATTTTCTTGTAAAGTGACGGTAGTTCACAATAAGAGCGGGCCGTGGAGCGGTCACCGGGACGTGAATCCTCTTATACGTTGCTCTATCTACAATTATGGTAATCTTATAGTGTATCTCCAATTTCAGTAAACGACTCGGGTGATAGTAATGATAATGTTAAAACAAGACCCGTCGAAATATTATTGTGAATTTAGACGTAAAATAACTAAGTAAATCGTCAATTGTTGTTATTCGTTCCTACTCTTGCTAAAATTGTGTTTTAGATGCGAGAAAGGGTTTTTGGGGTGCTGTATCTAAAACGTTCAAAATGCACTAAACAATAAATAATATATCTTCGTCCTAGACAGTGTGACCCATTTACTTGTGGTAGGCCTTCCCTGTTTTTATTTTACCTTCTTTCAGGTCTTTTTCAACCGTCCATAAGGAGGACGCGAAAGACAAGGTGATATCTTGCACCGAGGTAAATGTTAGATAGAAAGACGCCTCTATGTTACTTGGACTGGATCCGGGGAAACTTACATCTGTATCTATGTCTCAATATCTATACATTTGGTAAATTAAATTCGCTTTTCGTGTCTGTCTATGTGCACACGTTGTTCTTCTAAACTACTTGGATTTTATAATTTGTAGTTTTGACGTTCAAAATTGCCTTTTATGTGTCTAATTGAAATCAATTATGTTTTTGACTTTGATATTCTATAAAGTTCAAAATATTTGGTAATGTCCTAAAAACATACGTGGAGCAACAATACCTATGTAATAACTTAGGTACTAATAGAAAGCTTAAAACATAACGATTTTAGGTATATTAATAAGGGAAATATTCAAAGGAACCTCAAAAAAAATTTGAACTTCTTAATTCATTTGTTCTTGGGATAAATTCATCCCAACTACGGAACCCTTCATTGTACGTGGTCCGTCACGGACTAAGCCGGATTTTTTTTTTGCATGTGGAAATTCTCATGGATGACCTCCGCCCTGGGACAGGCGGAGGGGTCTGTAAGACTCTTACTGCCTAAAACTAGACGGTGTTCTTCAACTACCTTTGGCCGTGGTGCTGACCTTGTTACGCCCCTAGGAATCGTATTGCTCCTAGGAACTACCTAGCTAGTCAATAACATTTCCACGTTTCCGACCACAGCCCAATTTATACAATTAAGTTTTGTCCATGGACTTTAATAAGGTTACACAAATCTACAATAGGAACTAGTTTGGTGACATAATTAGCAGGCAGGCGGTGGCAGGGCGCGGGACGGTGGCGTGATTGCGCCCCGTTGGCGGCCGCGCCCTCGCCCCGCACACACTTCGAATTATACAATTAAACACAAAGCTGTGGACATTACGGAAAAATTGACACTCCCGGATTGTTGCCACTGTAAACTATTCTAAGCACGGAGTAACTTCCTGACAATGTTGTGTTAAATAAGGCTGGTTCGATCTGCCTGTTCAAAACATTTTCACGAGCTCATCACTACGAAACCATGAATAATATTAAATCCCTTCGCATGTCATCACATAAATAAATCAGTCGTGTAGGTAGTTCATACTTAGATGAGTTGAAGCTAGAGGAGCGTAGTACCGAGGTCCCGGGAGACCCAGCCCAGCCTAGTGGCCCGGGGGAATGTCCATCGATTCATCAAAAGCAGGCCAGAGGCAAAATCCTAGCAATGCTACGGAACCCGCACCGTCCCTGAGGCAGTGTTCATACTTACTGCAGAAGTTACCGACCTATTTTGTAACTGTACACCAGAGTGTACTTGTATGGTATCTACGGAAGAACGTTGATGACTGAATTGATAAAAAAAATATAATAAACTCAATGTCTCTTTTTGCTTGACAAAATTGCAATTTTATCATAAAAGTTAACCTAACCAGCGAAGCCTTATAGGATCCGTATTGCCATTCTAACTAATATTATAAATGCGAAAGTGAGTTTGTTTGTTTGTTACGTTTTCACGCTAAAACGACTGAACGGATTTGGATGAAATTTGGCACACGGGTAGACCATGACCTGGGTTAGGATTTAAGGTACTTTTTATCCCGGTAGAACGGTCCCGTGGGATAATTACCGACGTCGACGCGGGCGAAGCCACCGGCCAAAACTAGTATTTCAATAAAGTTTCCTAAATCAAAAGGGGGCCGGTGCTTCATTGTTGAGTCCTCACAGCGTTGTCGTCGATCCCATTTTGGTACAGTCTCTCATCTTTCAATTTTACAAGGGCCTTCAAGCTTTTCATTCGAATTTGATGGTATCCAGCTAAGTCTGTGATCTCTATAAGTACCTGTTTCTAATTCTAAGCCTTTGAACCGGCTATCAATCCGGGATTTTTCTAAATGTAATAATATGGAAATTCTTAAAATATTACTGAACCGAAATCATATATGTATAAATAGGAGAGAAAAGGTATTAATATTTTAAAATTGTATTTAAAATCTTCGAAAGCAGGATGAACCGAACCTGTTGATATTAAATTAGTTTTAAAACGATCGTCAAATTATACCTACCGTCAAAATTCACAAAACATGCTCTATTTTACCTATATCACACACCAATTTCAAAGAGAATAGCGAGGTATGACGTCCGTGGAGCCATCTTGCACCATCGCGATAGCCCATCATAACTCGAGCGCGCAATGTGCCGCGCGGGATCCATTCCGCACCAAAGAGCCGCCCGCGCCGATACTCGCGCCAATTCAATTTTCTTACTAACCGTATTGCGTTTTATTATGCTATGGGATGAAGAGTTTTGATTTGAAGGAAAGAAAATAAATTTATTTGACCCAGGTTGATTTTTTTCTGATTGTTAGAAACTTTTTGAAATTGCGTTTACAAAACATGTTAGCAGGAAATTCAGATTATTTACTAACTTTATCTAACTTTTAGGGTCAGTAGATGAAATTAACTCAAAGGATAATAACATAATTATCACAAAAAAACTACACCACTGACTGGAAAATACTTCATGTTTACCCATAATTTACTGATTTGATAAAATAAAGAAAACATAGAAAGGCCTGAAGGGCTCACAAAAAGTCCTATACAGTTCGTTTTTATAACATAGACGGTTACACTCATTTCAGAACATAAAGCCTCAGATAACCTGATGTTCCCCCGTGTTGGTAAAACGTTCCACAAGAGGCATTAACCTACTCAACGGGCGGCACTAAATGTTGTAGGTACCGTACCTAATAATTTTGATTAAGTACTCGGGGAGCACAAAGGAATAATAACAATCCCATCTCGGCGTAAGTCATTGTAGTTTCGCTCAGTTGTATATCCTTGGAAACTGTAATTTTAATGTGTTCGGAGTCGGAGGCGTCGGTATGATGTCGAGTGGGAATAGCTGAGTAGCCGCGCTCCCCGAGGTGACCGGTCGGCAGGAGTCGGCAGGACCTGGCCTGCCCGCACCCGCTACATCGTTAACTAATGTACACTCAACATGTACAATGTACCTACATTATCCATGTATTATGCATGTCTGTTCCGTAATCGAAATATCGAAGTTCATTGTTCAAGTCAAAGGATACCTACAACTGATATACAGTGGCCCATTAGGGTTATTTTCAGGCGTACCTAAGTATAAAAATGCCTTCCCCATAAACACGTCTTGCTTCATTACACCTACTCAAGTTCAAAAACTATGTAACCACAATTTTACGACTTACTGTAATCTCATAACTTATTTAATTGAACGTTAAAAAAGAACGTAAATTGACTTTTCGTTTGGATTGATTCTTCAGTTCACCTTTTAACATTTCAGTCCATAAAGATAGGTAAGGGTTAGCTATCAATTAAAAGTCGAACGTCTCAGCTGGTGTTTTCCTTGGAGAGCGAGGCGCGCGGGGCGGTGCGGTGCGGGGCGGGGTGGCGGGGCGAAGTCCCGAGGGAGCAGGCGGCACGCGGCTGCCGGGCCAGGCCTCCCGGGACGCCGCGTGGGCGGCGGGCGAGAACTTGGCATCCTCTGGGACTACCCCCACTACCCCCTAGTCCCGGCAGCCCGGCTCACAACGACGCCACCGTGATATTTTTAACAGATACTGTTATGCGCGACTCTCGGAAAATTGTTAAACCACATGAGTACTGTAAATAATTCCTGGAACCTTCTAAGATTTTATGTAAGTGCTACGTAAAGACTGGTTCAGACTGAAAGCGCTACGATGTTAGTTCCGTAAAGCGGTATGGTAAGTGAACTGGTTCAGCATAAGATAAAGCTACTGTTTGTATCATCACAACACATTAAGAACGGTCTGAATGTTACGGACACCTATTACTGAAACGTGTTGTTTAAACTGAATATGTTTTTACTGAAACGACGGTTATGTTGTGACTATTGAATCCACCCATAATTCAGTTAAATTTTTCGAACAACCATTGCTAACTTACAGTCAATCAATCATGAAAAACGTGATATATAACAGGAGGCAAACATAGCAAATATTTCACATACATCGAGTGAAGTACACACAATGATATAAAAATCCTTCATAATGTGATTCATAATGTAAGTACCTAGCCCACATTATTATTGTTACCTTTTATGGATTTTTTGCGCGAAACAGGTGAGTGATTTATGACAGTCAACTGGGATTTGAAAAGAGAATTCCTCGCCATGTTAACAGATTGCATTAATGTTTTACATTTTTTTGTTTTACTTATCCAATGCGCGAACTTTAATATATAAAACATGTTACAGTGTCATTTCATTTCAAACAAATTCCGTGAGGAATGGAAGCGAGGCTACATTACATATAGGTATGTCTAATTTAATTATGCTAAGGATGTGATATTAAACACGCCAACAATGTCACTACTTACTACCAAATCTTAAAATACAACCCTTTCTACATATAATCGACACTTGGCATTCATGTAAAATGTTAACTTATTAGACACAAAGGGGTTTATTCATAAACGGTGATTAAGGTTAAGAGACATTAAACGTCAAAAATGTATGGTTAAACAGTCGCTAATCATTTTAAGCAAAGTTTATGAATAAACAGCAAATAGATTAAATTGATGCCAAAGCAATAAACATTCTTATGTATTGATTAAAACAGAATCATAGAGTAAGTACAGAAGAAAGATGGGACTTTGATATGCAAATGCATAGCATACTGAAACATAACGAAGGCTAACCAGATGCATCACCTGCGTCTCGAGTTCGCACGAAGCAGCAAGCAGCACAGCAAATTACATCGATTAAGCAACTCACGGGCAGCCAACAGTAGATGAGAGGTCAACATCAACATAAAACTGTTATGATATGGCTTTAGCGTATTTCCCAGAGGCACAGGGGAGGTGCGCGCCACCCAGGGGAAATTTCCCGGCGATTCTCTGCGGGGCCTCTACAAGTTTTATGGACGCGCAACACCTAGGGCTGCTACAGCTGCTGGATTGACGTTTCTAGACTAATAACATCTTTAATTGATGGTTGGATTATACAAGTATACTTTTGTAGGTCTGACACAAGCTTTCGCTTTTGATTCTGTATTTTTTCGGATACTAAATCTTTCTAAGTCAAGTTTACTATTGACACTTTGAATTGCTTCAGTTTGCTGTAAACGCTACATTTTTTTTTTTAATACAGATTCTTATCAGCCATTGCTGGCAGCCCTGTGAGCACCCCGCGCTAGCCCCACGGCCTGGCGTGGCCATCAACTTCTTATCGTTGCACATAATTGCGCTCAAGGTAATAAGTGCCGAAGAACTGTGCACTGATTAATTTTAATAACATTGAGCCAAATCGAGCGGCTCTTGTATGTTTCAATCTACACATTTGAATGAAGGTATTTTCAATACCTAATTAGAAGCAAAACAAGGGAAAATAAATATACAAAACAGGACTTAATTTCAAAATTAAGTTATCCCAACTGCATTAGTGTAGTCTGAACATCGGAGCACATAAGCTCAGTAAAAAAGTTGACGTACAAAGCCAAATTGACTTAACCCTCTTCAAAAGGCTTACAAATACGTCCATCCGAAGCTTTTACCTCGAATAAAACATTCATACGGTTTATTGTGATCTTTACACCTTCCACCCCCGATCAATCCGTTATGTTACGTACATAACGTAATTACAAATTATGCATACTATGGACCCGCTTGAATATTTCAGCAATCTGGACGTTTGAATTTTGTATGAAAGTTACTTACGACATTTTGGATAGGTATTGTTACTTGGCTGAATGCTCATGAACAAGTGAATCTTTCCTGGCCTGCCTTCAAAATCAATCTCTTTGCTAAGAAAATGATAACGATGTTATTGGGCACCTACAAATCTCCTTTTGTACTTAGCGAGTCTTGATATTGAAACATTCAAAAAGTGAGAGTCGTTTATGTAAATCAATTTCCGCTCCATCCTTATCAGACTTAATCTAGGTACTTTTCCCTAATCATCCATTACTAAGCGGACACATCATAGTCCTTGAAAACTCGAGCAGGTAGAAAACGACGTTGAGTAAACAATTCAAGATACAGCAATTCGTTTTTATTGTATGCCTGGGACAGGGAAGGATTAACATTTTCACTGGATGTAAAATTTTAATTCCTCCGCATGAGGGACGGGACGTTGAAATTGACGTGTTATTGGACCCCAGCGAGGGAAGCGGGTAACCTGGCAACGGACGCAGTATATACAGATCAAATCATAATCAAAAGAAGACTTCGATTTCGTCACATGAGACGAACTCTGGCAACGCATCCGCGAACGCCTTCAGTGTTTCAAGACGATTATGCAGCGGTTTACCTACTTTCTTTCAGGGCCCGGTGAGCCTGATTTTGGAACGCTAGTATGAAAAGTATGCTGTTTTCTTCCATATAAGTAGATTATCGTGATAATTTTACTCACGATATTCACGAACTGACAAACAAATGATTAGATACTTTGTCTATCATACTTTGTAATTGTAAAACAACACTGCAAAAGCAGAAAGCAACAATGAAGCCATAACACAATGCGTTATACGTATACACAAACGTACTGAAGAGCTAGTATTGCATTAGGTATCCCTGGAGCCAGCCGGAGAGTCGCAGCATCCTCGCGCTCCCCCCGGGACGCATTACGAAAGTACTAGACGCCACCAGATCGATACATAAAGTTACTACATTACATAGCTGTTAGTTCTGCAACAAATAACATTGTTCTCAGTACTTACTGAACTGTAAAACTATATAGATCTAGGTATTATTTTGAAATTCTGATGTACTCTATTCTTATGTAATGAAGACTGACTAAACCAATAGTATTTCTTTTCTTTTATTGTGGGATGTAATAGCGTTCAGTATAACTAAAAAAAAACAATGTTTTAGTAACAGCTAGTCAAAATCTACCAACTACATACAGCTTGAAACTTTCAGGAAATGTAGCTAAAAGTTTGGGCGACTTCATTGAACTCTTCTTAACTCTAAGCTAAACTCCTCTACTGCTAATCTTTGACAAAACCTTTTGTATTTTTTTAGATCTTTTGTCTAATAGATTGTGAATATAAGTAGTAAGCTTGGTC
The DNA here is from genome assembly GCA_914767755.1 of Agrochola circellaris. Taxonomy (NCBI): domain Eukaryota; kingdom Metazoa; phylum Arthropoda; class Insecta; order Lepidoptera; family Noctuidae; genus Agrochola; species Agrochola circellaris. The sequence goes on along the minus strand of OU611841.1, from coordinate 10,106,473 downwards.
ATTACCATGAAAGGTATCAAAAACCCCATTCCCGCGTTGTCTGCATAACATATCTACATCCTTGATGGATACAAGGTATCATGTGCTTATTCAGAATACCATAATCGTCAACCACTCGTGTTTGAACGTACTGCGTCAGTACTTGTTAAGAAACAAAGATATCTCGAAACAATGACAAGAGATTTTTACTTCATATCATACTTGCAATTAACTAACTGTTCTAACGTAGCCACCAAACGAATGCGTCAGTGATGACGACGGGTCATCCTTTAAGCCCGCAGTGTGGCTGCATGCGGGGGATACATCGGCGCGATGTTTGCAGAGCGGCGACCGCGACCGGTCACTGATAAAACGTTGATATTAGGGCGCCGCGACCGCACCGCGCCGCGGTCCGTCCATCACCCGGACCGACGCCCTCTCATTGACGCCAAGCCATTCATTGTTTACTTAAACTACGTACCTACGTAATTTGGATGGAGCTGAAGCGAGGATGAACATTCGAAGGTATGCAGTATGGGTAGTGAATTTTATAAGCCTAGTTGCTTAATTTATTGCTTAAATACCTTTTTTTTTCCTTGTTGCTAAATCGTAAGAAGGTTGTCTATTATGGTCTATGGAGATGAAAACCGAGGCAGTTGAGGTACGTTTTTATTTAAATCTCAGGAAACTTATATGTCATTGCTTTAGCATCAGTTTGCAGAGATACAAACTTCCTACCATCTGTGGATAATTTAGTTCCTTTTGGACACAACATAAGCTAACAATCTGTATCCATATATTGCGTACTATACTAATATTATAAATGCGAAACTATGTCTGTCTGTCTGTCTGTATGATACCTTTTCACGATGAGTTGAGCTACACGATTACTGACAAATGCGTGCACGACTGAACAAGTCCACTGAATGTGTGCTTCTTTACTCAAAAGACCATTTCAGACAAGTTATCTAATAACTTGGGCCTTACAGCCCTTTCATGATCTGCCCAAGATTATGTCTCGACTTTAGAGAGACTGTAACCTCTGAGTTTATTTTGGTGTTTCTTCTCAGAGTATTCGGATAGAAAACGTCGACCTCATCTAGTTTTTAAATATGATTGACGTGTAAAAGTGATTGAGACAAACCAAATTACAGTTTTTTTTTTTTTTTATCATTTATCAGGCCTAAACCACTGAACTGATTCGACAGATAGGTAGCATGGGACCTGGAAAGGACATAATGCTTCTTTTCGTCCTGGGTATTTGAATAAAAAAATTATGAAATACAAAAATACACGCAGCTGAACTGCAATTTCAGCTGCGTGTATTTTGTATTTCATATTTTTTTTAACAACAACTAGTAACTACTTCAGTATATAAGTTGTGTCATACAACAAGGAGATTCAGGTACGGCTACATACGCGGTTATAAACCGGGCTTAGGCTTATAGATAGGTATTTTAAATATTAACTATTTGCGTAATATTTATTATCTGCTGGGGAGTTTGTTGCGCCACTTCTTCTTCCCAGCTAACGCACTAGGAAGTGGTGAAGGGTGGGCGTTTTGGGGGACTGTCTTATGTAATTTTGACGTTCGAAAAGTGCTGATTATCAGCCTAGTTTGAATAAATGACTTTTGAATTTTGAATTTTTGCGTCTTACTTATCAAGTCACACCTTCATTTTCAGTAATTAATTACGATAACTTTTTACACCACTACTGAACATAGGGGAAACTCCTTATCGGTGACAAAAAGAATATTCGAAGTAATGGCATTGCCTTACAGTTCACCACGGTTGACCATCTCATTGATGATTGCAGTGTCCCTAGCGTTAACAACGATGTTGTTACCAGTTGTTAACATAATGTCTTGATTGACCCACGGGAAGAGTTAACACAGGAATTGTAGGTTTTCCAGAAGCGACAATAAAAGAACACTTTGATTTTCATTTTGTATTGAGGCCCAACTTTTTACTGGGTACCGAACTACATTGGAAAATCTAATTAAGAGATACCTACTGTTTGTATAAGATGAATTTAAAGTCCAAGCATTTAAGAATACCTACTTATATATCAAAAAAATTGTAATGCTTCTAGGCATTAAATTTTTTTTGATACTCGTATTTGAAGATTTATTTTAAGTTTTCTTTGAAGTATTCTTAAATGCTTGGACTTTAAATTCATCTTATACAAACAGTAGGTATCTCAGAACGAATTGATATGTGAGAATCTAATAAATAATAACAAGTAACATATTTTCTTATCATAAACTTACGTTTAAGCGCTCTCGGTTTGGCTTGTTTTCTTCGAGACATGGTCCCACGCTTTATCAGCGCGTAAAAACGCAACTATCACTTCATTTCACCTTCTATAATCACTAAGAACTTGGTTTACACAGTAACGTACGCTCTGTAAGAAGTAGCGGTAAAGTTTATCGGGAAAGTAAAAGTGCGCGGCGTCGGGAGTGCGCGACACGTGCCACGCGCGGGTCCTCCCGCGTACTGAGCTTATTGGCGCCCAACAAGTGGCAATAACAATATTGTAACCTTGCGCGCAAACTCGCAAGACATGTGCTAGCCCGACCAATGTTTGAGTTTTATATGCAGAAAGCTCGACACATGTTAGATGACTCTGTGAAGTACCCGTTGAGTATATAATAATCCAAACTTGTGCTAAGTAAGGCATTCAGAAAACATTTAAATGGTTGCGTAGGTACAGCTAGCCATAGCAAGCTATCTGGTCAGTGGCTCGTCTTATCTTCCTACGCGAGTCTCAATTAATATTTTTTTGGGTTCCATACCCAAAGGGTACCAACCCTATTACTAAGGCCCCGCTGTCCGTCCGTCCGTCTTAGAGCTCTATCTTTTGAATCTGATTAGGTAGAACTTGAAAGTTTCTCAGAGTGTGTACTACTATGGGCGCGATAAAATAAAAAAAAGTTAATAATAATTAAAGATTATAGTGTTAAAAACTAGTTGTAATATTAAAAATATTGTACTGTGATACGGGACCCTTCGTGTGCAAGTCCGACTCTCACTTTTTTTTTTTTTAATTATCTGCAATCAGCCTTACCGCTATAAGCAAATGTGCTGTTTGGTTCATGGCGTGGTAATGCAGGGCTCCAGTGAGCACAGCACATATGGTGTTTATTTATTCAGCGCGAGGATGTGTTGCCTTTTGAGGCGCTTGGTGATATATGGTCTACCGCCAATTGATTTGGGTGGTTTTTAAGTATGTTCATGTATTTTCTACCATCAGTATATTCTCCTTTACTGTGTTTACTTTTAATTGCTCGTGGATTTCTGCATTGGGGATGATCCAGTGGGCATTGGAAACTGACTTCAAAATTGAGTTCTGTAATCGTTGCACTGTAGATATTTGAATCCGAGGCACTAACCCATAGCTGTATCCCGTAGGTCCATATTGGCTTTATCACGGCTTTGTAAACCAGTGACTTGTTCTCAGGTAAGAGTTTAGATCTGTTTTCCCAGCAACCAGTACAAATTCCTAAAAGTGATATTAGCTTTGTCTCTTTTGGTTTTGATGTGGGTTTTTCAAGCTAGTTGCCTGTCCAAGTGCATACACAGCTACTTCACAACGTCTTTGTGTGGCAAGTATTTGCCTCCCAGTTTAACCGCAGGGCAGACACCGTTCCTGAGTGTGAATGTTACTTGCGTGGATTTTGATACGCTTGCAGTAATTCTCCACTTCTCAAGCCAGCTATCTATTTAGTCTAGTATCACTTGCAGGTTTCTCGAAGCTTCTTTTGGATCTTTGTTGCTGGTTATAATGGCTGTCTTCGTAGCAATTTTAATATTTGGAATTTGTCGTATATCTGCTGTGAAGACAGTGTAGAGAGTGGGACCAGAACAGAGCCTTGTGGAACTCCTACTCTTATTTCATGACGCTCAGAGTAGATATCCTCTTTTCTTACTTGGAACAAGCGATCTGTTAGGTAGGACTGGAAATTCTTCTATAGTAGCTGTGAGATAAGTTTGTTTTAATTTTGAATGCCAAACACGGTCAAATGCCTGTTGCACATCTAGATCAGCTCAGCCACATCAGCTTGCTTACTCTGCAAACTATGTCGGTAACTTCAGTTCTTTTCCGGATAACGACTACGGTAAATTGTACAGAAAGCCAAGAGTACAACCAGTCGCTGTGTATGGCATTTCTGCACTACGAGACAGCCTTGGACTCCACCAAAATATGGGCAGTTCTGGCTTCTCTGCAGCGGTGTCGAATTTACTGGCACTACATCGAAGTATTGACATGTTTGTATGACGCTGCCACGATGACTGTCCAGATTCAGAATAAAAAAACCAGCCCCATCCAACTGCTCAGAGGGGTGAGACAAGGGATGAGATATTATATCCCCGAAACTGTTCAGCAATGCGTTAGAGGAAGTCTTTAAAACGCTGGACTCAACTGGACTAGGGTATCTAGGGTATCACCTTCGCTTTGTGGATGACATCGTCATAAATTCATAATGGCAGAGACAGTTAGTTGGCGGGTTGGCCTCGGCATGAATTTGGACAACACGAAAGTCTTGTTCCATTCGCACGTCTTGCCGAGTCCAATCGACATCGACGGGTAGCTTCTCGAAGTTGTGAAAGAGTATGTCTACCTAGAGTAAACCATCCAGCTTAGTAGACACAATGTTGAGAAAGAAGCCGACAGAAGGATCCAATTCTTACCCAAACCCGTTATTCCAGACCAGCTAATGCTGCTGTTAGTGTAACAGTCCAGGACAGAGGGCTATCTCCAAGATTGGAGGGGGAGTATTTAGCAACCCGGACACAATGGTGCCGATTCTCTTGTACACCGAACTAAACTAACTAAACTATCACTAAAATTCCTTACTTATGGCTATGAGAATCTTCAGAACAACTAAAATCGAATTTGACAATTGCGAATCCACGTGGTACCCGTGCCGGTGGTTCGCCATAGCCCGTGATTTTTTTTAGAGCCGGAGGCACGCCGCCTCGACGTGTTTTATATGGAATTTTTCACTTTTTGTACGGAAAATATGAAAAAATATTACCAACATGTTTAGTTTTAGGGGTTTAAGAGTTTTGTAAAAGGGGTCAAAATTTTATTATTATTGCGATAGGACGCACCATTTTCGAGATATAAGCAAAAGAAAAAATAAATACAGTACCTACTGTTTTTGCACGTGAAGTCGAGATGTTGGTGTGAATTTTCATGACTACTTATTTTGTCCCACACCTTTTTAATCGCGATTAAAAATTGGCAGGTTTAGTCTGGTTTGGTTTTTTACAATCAAAATTTTTGGTGATAAACGTCAAATTCAGAATAGCAAAATTGCCATTTTCACTAAACTAAAAACTCAGTAAGTACTATCTCATTGCTGTCAAACTAAAATATAGTTAAGTTGTGTCACTTTAGTCTATTTCAGAATGGGAAATCGTCGTTTGGCAGGAATAAACTAATTTTTTGTGATTTTTAGTCTAGTTTAGAGGCATTTGTGACAAGAGAATCGGCACCAATCTCGACCAGTATAAGCGTCCCGCGGTCGCGTGCCGCCACGATAATATATAGAATAATCTATCTATACTTTTTCCTCGCCTGGACGTTGCGAGGAAGGCGGCTGGTGATTCCCGCCAGTCGGCACCAGTACGCTGACCACACTTTTACTGCACAGACGCGTATTAAATAGAACCGCGCACGTCGGTGTCGCCAAGTGCCTGCCTCGTGCCGCATATGTTACGCGAACTTAGTATTTAGGGTTTTCTTTCCCAATTTATTAATGTGTTAAACTGTTAGGTTAGGTAGTGTTTTCATCGAAATCGAAATGTAACTTTAAAGTGATTTAAATTAATAGAGGTGGTAAGTGTCATAACTGTCCCAAATCACCGTTACAACCACCCCTGGGTTGGGGTCGGTTGTCACAGTCGCAGGCCATTAAAACGACTAAATTCTAGAAATCTGTTCTGCCTAGGCCTCTGATTTCATATTATATATATATATATATATATCTATATTTATTATAGGTAAATGTAATCATTTATCTATAAATGATAAAAACCTACTGCTTTTACCTCAAATGCTTTAGGTTATCCTTGTGTAAAGCCACCATAACAACGCTATCAACGAAAATTTTTAAAACCGTACCCAGGTTACCCTACTCTTTCAGCGAATGCCATTCAAATAACTATATTAATTTACTTGTCTCCCCCTCCCCTTCGCTCTCTCTCTCTCTCTCTCTCTTTATACTTCTACAATCAAAATGATAGTCTCCTTTGTGTGACATTGGAGCCTATAAGACTTTAAAGATAACTACTTTCCCTTCACGTGATATTTTTATTATTCTTCCCTTCTACTTCTTTCTTACTTCTTTGTAAGAGGGTCAGGTAATGCATAGCAAAACAGGGTAAACTCATTATTACATTTTTTTTTTAAATTAGTTTTTTTTTTATCCCTTACATGTAGTTCGTATGTACTGTGATGTGTATTTATTTATTAGTAATGTTAGTTTTGTACTTAATTGTAAGGGCCGCCTTTTGCGGTGAAATCCTCCTCCAAACCGGTCTAAATGGCTATATCCTTTGCCCGTCTGGGCCACAAGTTGCCGGCTATTTGTACGATGTCGTCACTCTATCTTTTAAATGGTCTACCCTTCCTTCTTTTTTTGGATATTGGATACCAATAGCCCTCAGAATATGACCTGACCATTTCAGTGTCTCGTATCTCTCGCCTTTTTTTTTTTTTCTTCTCAGTGTATCTACTTTTGACTCTATCTTTCAGTTTGATGTTCATGTAACTCCGTTCTATTCCTCTTTGACAGCTTCTTATTGATGAGTAATTTTTTAAGAGACCGGTACCCTATTTGCATTATACACGATCAATCAGAATCTGAATCGTTTAGAAACAGGTTGCTAATACATTGCTTCATAAGTTCGAAAACAAAACTGCTCAACAACGTAAATAACGCAATGAATGTTGTTGAACTGTCAAAATGAAACAAATTAGTCGTAATCGTTTACGAAAATGTATTACGTAATTAGATAGCAGGTCTGGCATGCGCAGGTAAGAACCCGCGCTAGGCAGATGTTCATCGCTTTCGTTTTCAGTTTTGTGGGTATGGGACCTTTGAAAAATTCCTTCATAGCCCAGTATTCCTATTATTTATGTTCGACGTATGTATGCTTCAAGCTGCGATCGATTTCTTTTTCTGTATAGTATTTTGTTGAAATTTGATGTCCAAGGTAAGTGTAGTCTGCGACATTATTCTATAGGTTTAGACTATAGGGATATAGGTATTCCTTCACGATTAGTCAATATTTTCATTTTGTCTCAGTTGATTTGTAGGGTCCAACGGTCCAACGGTCTCGCTGTGATGACTAAGGGACCGACAGTAGTACTAGGTACTCGTATGTCATCCGCAAACACGTCACACTTACTTGTCATTGATTGTTATTCCCTTAGCACCCCAATCGAGATTTCAAAGTATGAATTCTAGAACTGCGATGAAAAGCTTTGTGGAAAGCGGATCGCCTTGCTTTACTCCCCTCTCGACTTGAAATGTTAGTCCTCTTGCAACGTAATAACAGCAACGTATATAAGGGGAAGTCATATTCCATAAACCGTTCGATTATTACTTTCAGTGTGTGTGTATGTGGTCATTGTTAGAGAAATTAGATGAGGGGAAAAATCGATGATTATTGTGGAAAAACAGCAAAGTAGTAGTAAGAGACAAAACAATAAAAAAAGTGTTACCTAATCAAAGAATCGTTAGATCTGCCCTCATTGTACGTACAAAGTGAGCTCACACATCCCGAATCATTCGCTCATAGAAAGCAGTGCATTTGTGGCACACGCCAGAGAAACTTCATTGTTTTTAGTAAATCCAACACAAACAACTGATAAAATGCCCTCTTGTGACTAATGTAGGTACTTACCTACTGTATTATAATGTACTAAGTACTGTAATGTGCTAAGTCATGTAATCTAAAGTCACTCATCCATAGACCAAGCGTTGCTTAACCAACAAGATCGATCCGTGCAGCTGTCATTGCTTAGCCACGAGTCCCTTTTGAGAGCTTAACCGGTAAAGCCCTGGGTGACCCTCAAGCACGTCAATTAGCACGTTAATTAGTTGTTTATCAGGCCTTTAACGGTAAAGACTCTAAGCCAATTTAAAAAAAAACCCTCTCTTTGAATCCCATCCGTCAGTGTCAAATGCACTCAGCTGTTCTGTTGCTGTTGTTGTCAATGTCAAAAGAGTCAGAAAAAATACGGAAATAAAATTTTGATACCAGCACAAACAAATGGTAAAATAAAAAATATACTTGTGTATAGCATTAAATTATTATTTGCAGTTTCTTCAAATATAACAAATGGAGCTTCCGTTTGAGGTACGTACATTTACACATTGAATAAGCTAATACTTCCGCGTCTTTGCATGCTTTACTAACATTTTCTTTGTTTGTCATTTATATCATTTTTTCACGTGATTATCGATCATGTAAACGAATTATCTCTTGTCGATAGTACGCTCAAAAATTACACTAGATCATTGTATTGATTTTTTAAATAAACAGTATGTAGTTAAATCTGTATCACCATATTTATATTCTTGCATTAATTTCAGGTATTAGTTTATCTTTTCAAGTACTTACCAAAATCTGATAGGAAAGCTGCCAGTGAGACATGCCGTTCATGGTACTTGGCTGCAAATGATCAATGCTTTTTGAAGAACAAAGTGGCTGTATTTTACAAAACAGTATTATCTGATGAAATATCCTCACCACTCACCATATTTGAGGAATCAGCTATCACATATTACAACTATTTATTTAATGAAGTGGAAATAACAAGTAAACAAAATGAATTCTGGAATAGAATGGGTGAACACATCCAATGTTTGACCTTACAGAGCTGTGATATTTGTGAAAAAGTATTTGTTTATATGCTACAGAAATGTACAAATCTAGAAACGTTGAACATACAAAATTGCAAGGAACTTTTCATGTCAGGGCGCCTGCTGGAGGGGAAGAGTGATGGGTTTCTAACTGACAATCTTGAAAACTTAAAATCTTTAAGTCTTTCAGGGAATCAATACTTGACAGATGCACTGTTCAATAGATTCGTATCCGCTGCCCCAGCCCTAGAGGAGTTAAACTTATCAGCTTGCTCCTTGCAGTTCCATCTTGGTTTAGTCAAGAAGTTCTACCCTACAAGTACTAATATTTTCCAAAACCCATCAGAGAGTGTATTGACATTTTATTTTTTACTCCAGTTGATTGTTAGTAGAGCTAGAAATATCAAACGTTTGCATTTTTCTCGTACTCTAATTGATGGAGCTGCACTGAAGTCCCTATCAGAAGTAAAGGATTTAGAGCTACACTCCTTACAAGTACATTCCTGTGATCAACTCACTAACACGGGTATATTATCGCTTACTTGCCATCAAACTTCTCTAAAAGAGCTTGATATAGGCTTGTGCACACGAGTGACAGACCAATCGCTTGTACATATATGTAAAAATCTAGTCAATTTGGAATACCTCAACATTCAAAGATGTAGAGCTGTCACAGACTCAGGAATAGCAGAACTGAATAAGTTAAAGAAATTGAAGTCTTTAAATATATCACAATGCGAACTGTTAACAAAAGATGGTCTTGAGAAAGGTATTTGTGTTGGAGAAAATGATAGACTTGAAGAGCTTGATATCAACTCATTGAATATAGACCAAACTGGAGTTATTATGCTTTCTGAAAGACTTCCTAACTTACGTGTATTAAACTTGAGCTACTGTTTCAATGCTGTAACTGACACATCAGTGCAAGTAATTTTTAAGAACCAATTGTTACTTCAAACCTTAAAATTGAGCCATTGTGATAAAGTGTCTGATGCTGGGTTAACTGGTATGGGAAAAGTTGAAACAAAAGGTGGGGAAGATGTTCCAATAATGTCAAGTATTAATGAATCACACATGTCACCTAAGATCCACTTGGGGTCCAGAGCAGAAGAAGAAATAGTTCGTGATGCTAGACGAAAAAGAGATGTCTTGCTTATGTGTGAAAAGCTAACAATGGATTCATACACAGGTTACTCCTTAGCTCGCATGAGGGGTCTTAAAGAGCTAGATATAAGTGGATGTAATAGAATAACAGATGTGAGCTTGACGTATGCTTTTAATTTCAAGGAACTGATTAATTTAAACCTAAGTAGATGTCAACAGATTACCTGCAAAGGAATAGAACATCTTGTCAAAAGTTGTCCCAGCATTGAATATTTTAATCTGACAGACTGCTACAATCTAAAAGATGATGCTGTGAAAGAAATAGTCAAAGACTTGCAGAGATTAAAACAACTTGAACTAAGGGTAAGTGAAGTTAGCCAGACTCTTCTTACAAAAATTTATAAACATCACTGTTCTTACGATATATTTATTTTAAATCGTTTTTCAGGGGTGCAATCAGCTAACAGATAAAACCTTGGAAGCAATATGTATGCACTGCAGTAAACTTCAGTTCCTGGATGTGCAAGGGTGTCGCAACATGTCTCCAGAACTGGCTTGTTCAATAGGATCTTTACCCTCACTGCATACTGTGTTGATGTCCAAGCCAGGACCTTACATAGATGATGGAAAAAAGAGTAGAGCTCCTGCCCCAGCTTTTCTCCCGGCGTTGATGAGAAAACTACGCTTACATTAGGCTAATTTTATTTAAAATACTTTGTAATAGTAATCTATTGTAGAGGAAAAATACTACAGAGGAACCACAAACGAATTCCGCTCGGGATGCTACACTGCGTGCGTCGATCGTTTTAATGATTAGGAAATCACGCGACTATTCGCGCCAGTTTTAACACCTCCATACAAGTTAATTGACACCATCAGCGCAAGCAACTTTCGTCCCGCATCCCGCGTGGGATTCGCCCCAGTTCGGCCAGAACTTTATGTGAAACTATCTAGCTAGGTCATCTGGAGTAAAGGCATACAACTAAAATGATTATCCAAGAGTTATCTCAGTATAACAAAGTAGGTATCTCAGTAAAGTAATGCTGTGGATTGCATTTTTTACCGACTTCAAAAAAGGAGGAGTTTCTATGTTCGTCTGTATGTATTTTTTTGTATTATCTAATATTTTTATTTGTAATGGTTCTGATAAAATCAAGAATCCAAATAATCAAGCTTGCAGTGTTTTGTGTGAACGTTTACAAATTTTGTAATGCACTTCCTTGCCATTCATATTTGTAATCAAGTATTATCGACCTCGTAATTGACAACAATTACCACTAAAAGGACGAATTTCATCAATCAAAACAACCTTCAAGAGCTGTCAGTGTCATAATTGTTGTGGAATACTGACAGCTCTTAATCGCGGTTTATATGTGCTGCTCGCTTTCAGTTTTATTGGTGAAATTCTCCCTAAATTACTCAAATAGAACTTGTCGTTTTATGACGTGCAAGTGACATTCAACTTGAGGAACCTTACGGTGATACAGCAATTACGAGGTCGATTATACTTAACGCGCATTACATAGGACACTTCAGTTGAGTTGAAGATTTGATTGTTACAATAGTCTGGTCAATCCACTACGTCATCATCTAGTTTGAACGTCTTTAACTATAGAATCGCTGTTACTATCGACTGTTTCAAGGTCAAGGTATCTGCTGAAGACTAGCAGCGACAAAAAATATTTTCTTAATTTTATTGTATATATACGCGTCTCTGAGCCAAATACAGAACGCTAGGAAATTGTGTATAGGATGTGATGTTTACCTTGACAATTTATTATCTTTATTTTTAGGTCTAATTTAATTATACCCAATATTTATTATGCAGTATGTGGCTAATGTTTATGTTAAATTATTTAAAATCAAAATATGTAATTATTGTTTGTATTTAAATTAAACTTACATGTTCTTGAAACAGGAGTTTTTAGCAACTGTGATAACACTATATAGGTACCTACCTACCTTCCTTTACTTATATTTTTAAAGATTACAAGAATGTTTTTATTTGCAATAAGTACAAATTCGTTAAATACGTTGCAATAAAAGCTATAAACACTTTGTTTGTTTTTAAAATGATCTCCGACGCAACTCTGGAGCTATCCTATTATTTAATTCTTCTTTTATCTAACCAACGCGCACAGGGCACGGGCTCCGACTTTCCAAAGATTTATATCGTTCGATGGAAGCTACAGATGATTTAAATCACGAGCTCGATAATTTTTTTTTTTTTTTTTTTACCTATAGTGCAGGGTGTGCAGCGCACACGGGCGCAGTGTCTTAGGGGGCGCCGAGCACCGCTCGCTACAACTTTTTAATCAAACCCCAAACAATTTAAGACCAAAACATGTTCAATAAAAATGCAGTTTATAGTTGGGGGGGGGGGGGGCCTACGCTAAGTATTTCGAGCTCCCTTCGCTCGCTCTTGCAACCTCAACATTATCTTTTTTCATAGAATTCTCTGCGTACATCGACAATTATAATTCCTATTTTGAATGGTCAAAAGAAAAACTGACCTACCCGGGGCGGAGTGTAATTTTTTTTAGCTCGTTTCGCTCAATCTTGCATCCTACTTTTCAATCTATTTATTCTGTATAGGTTAACGCAGTAATTCCTGTTTCTGTATAAATGTTCAAAAGATTTACAAAAAAATACAATAATTAACAAAATACGACGAAAAAACACATTTCTTGTTTGGGGATGGGCACCCCCTTTAATTTTTAACTTTTTTTATTTATGTTGTCATAACGGCAATAGAAATACACAATCTGTGAACATTTAAACTGTTTACCTATTACGGTTCATGAGATCAGCCTGCTGACAGACAGACGGACGGACGGACAGCGGAGGCTTAGTAATAGGGTTCCGTTTGGCACACTTCGGGTGCGGAACCCTTAAAAGGTTAAACTCGAAGAGAACCTAACCGCGCCTCGAACCTCGCTCTTACAGCGAGCTCAAAAACTTTGGTACCCTGCCTCTGATAGCTTGGGTAGGTACCTATCTATATTTTTCATGTGTTGAAAAAAGCTGCATAAAATTTGAACGCGCGAGGCCCCTGGGACAGCGTGGCCGTAGGCGATTTCCCACGTCATTTATGCTTAACGCCTCTTTTGGACTGTGCAAAACAGTTTGATGAAACAGTAAATATCCCAATAAAATATTGGGAGCTCTGCTCTGTTGATAATACCATTGGGAGGTCCCGAGCACAGGCCACTTGGCCAAGCTTATCATCAGATCGAAGTCTTCAGAAAACCTTGTTGAAGTTGTTGGAAACAATAGATAAGCCTAGTTTTTCCTTGTAGGATTGCTTTTTAAACAAGCATAATTTATACAATCAGCGGTAGGAAAATTGGCCTAAACCTTAATCGCGAATTTGTAATCAAACAAACTATTCTATGGCATTTTTTATTATGGATAGATGCCAAAGAAGCTTCACTAGTCGATTAAGGTGAATAATTTCACATTTAGTTAATTTTAAATTAATTTAAGTAGTTAAAATGCAAACGAAGCAAAAGGAGTAGGTCTGTGGGGATCGTATAGCAGGTGGGGTTCTGTAGTTTTTGCCTGCCCCCATGGGAAAAACACGTGATTAATGTTATGTTGGATACAACATTATGCCCGAGATGTTTTTATTAAAGTTCCTCGGGAATGCAAGTTAAGATTTGTTTTTTGCAAAATTTTCTTTTTACAATGTTTGTTGATGTGAAGGGTTTGCAGCGCTATGTGGCAAGTTCTATTATTTTCTGAGGTCACTCAGAAAAAATTGAACTTGCCATATAGAGCTCCGTAGGCCGCCGCTTGAGCCTGCTTGTTAATCGTCGAAGGTAGTTAGTCTCAGGAGGTGGTAATTATCAACGGACCTCGTCATCATCATTCTCTTGCCCTTATCCCAATTTAATTGGGGTCGGCGCAACATCTTTTTCTTCCATATTTCTCTATTAGTCGTCATCTCGGTAGTCACGCGCTTTCTTGCCACACCATCTTTCACACAGTCCATCCATCGTTTCTATGGTGTTCCTGTAGTCTTATCCACATTCATGCCAATTTTATGTAAGTATTTTTTTTATTTGATTTGTAAGCTACTGTACTGTTAGTGTACAGCACACCAACAGTAGTCACATACTGCTATATTATAAATAAATTACCTACTTCAAAACTTTCCTCACATTTTCCTCATTCCTCCGCATCACACATAACTTTCCGGCATCGGTGCCACTTTTAGACTTCCTCTTATATACTCATTCCTTATTTATGAAACGGATAGCAGCGAGCCTTCTGACGAAGACACAGATACAGCAAAATGTAACACAGCTCAGCAGCAATATAGGAACAAGCCCAGAAAGCAGAGTAACCCCGTCTCAAAATTCACCAGTGAAGATAACGACGACGTCGCAAAAGATGCCCATCCATAGATAACTAACACCCGTCTCTCCACTATTCCAAGGCTTACTCTAGGATGCATATCCGGTATGGCTCTCAAATCCTTCCTTATCCTAAGGGCACGTTCTTCCCTACCATTACCCGCGCTCCCCGGTCTACTCCTCGATTTGCAATAGCCTTTGAAATCCCATGAAACATGAGGCTTCATGGGCTAGTGCAAATCTTGGGGTTCATTCGATTTATCGAGTCTGGTTAAACCACGCTGGGATCGGTGCATTTCATTCATTCATTCATTCCATTCGCGAACTACCACACATCCCTCTTAATATTCTCATCTCAACTTCATTCATCTCTTTTGTGGCCCAAAATTCTGAGCCCAAGACAGCAGCGGGGTAATTGCGTCACTCACATAAAATTACAATTGATTGAATTTTCTTTCATTTTGACAGCTCAGCTAGGTTCATTGCGTTATTTACGTTATTGAACAGGCGAATTTATTTAACTATGAACCAATGGATTAGAAATATCCTTCAAAACTCAGGGATTGTGATTGAAACTGTGCGCAATTAGGTCTAACATTGTTTAATAAAAATCCTTCTCATAAGTTTAAGGGGAATGCGGGAGTCGCTGTCCTGGTCCTCGTGCTTGTATCTGGGTGCATAAATCATATTCATCCATCTTTCGTCTGGCTATAATCGGCTCGAAAATGTATGCACCCCGCTTCGGATATGTTAGAATTTATTTTGATCATTCATACAAATAATAGAATTCATAATGTGTCGACTTATTCATAAAGCTACAGAATTGAGAGAACTAAGTAGGTATGCAAAACGAGCGAAGCGAGTTCGAAATTTTTTGCAAGGTCGTCTCGGTTTTTTTTTAACCTTTCATACAGATGTTATTGAAGTTACTTTGCTCGAAAATTTAAGCACCCAGCCTTCGATATGTCATTTTTTTATGCGGGGGTGGCCCGCTCTTCTCTGCCGCCCCGGGCCATGGCCCTCTTGGACATAGTAAATACGCCAGTGCACATAGCGACTGAACGCACACAGTCACAAAAACGGTAGTATTGATGATATTGCAAAATCGCCTATGCTAAAAGTATCGTCCCTGTTATGCCCGAAGTGTGTAAATACAAACAAATTATAAATTTCAATATTTTATTACATTGAATTTAAAAATAACTTTTACATATTTAACATAGATACTGTATTCTTACATACTTGATTTACTTAAATCTTACCAAACTTTGTTCATAAACATATTTTAAAATGTTATATAATACAATGGCTGTATGTAGTACCTATATAAAATAATAGTAACTAAAAATATTGTGGTTGTATATGTTTAAACGAGTTATACAGTTACATAATAATTAATTTGTAAATATATGTAGTTCTGCAGTAACTATAATTGTATAACTAAGTTTTAGCATTAATTATCTTTATCAGTTTTTAAGGTAAGGAGATTTAGTTCGATCATATAGTAAACTGGACAATTTTATAGAACTTATTTTTACGAACTTGCTTTTACATATTTTTTTCCAAAACTTTTTCTTTTGTGTTGTACCTATGCCATTACGGAAAATGCACGATAATACTTTCTAATTTGCTAGTGATTTCGTAATGCATTTAAAGATAGCGCAAAATGGGATGTTAGGCTAATTTACACTCTAAAATTAAGACTTACATAACGTTATATTATATTTATAAACGATTATATACTTAGATCTTATGTAAACCAAGTATATAATCTTTTAACAAAGACGAAAACGTTTTATAGTACGCATGAGCGAATCATTATTAAAATATTTTAAGAAAGTTAAATTTTGTAAATATTCATTAAATATCCCTGTGAAAAAATTCTACAACAGCAGTACCACTACTGCATTGAAATAGGTACATAATAAAAATTGAGATAATAAACAAAAATGGTTCAATGCACCAAAATAAATAAACCCTACTTACTACACCGGCTGGTATGATTAACTAGCTACATAGGTATGTTCACATAAAAGGTAGATGAAGATGCAGTTCGTCAACGGCACGTTTTGTGTTTAATATTATTGTCGATGGAAATATTCTGGAGTACCATGTACGACGAACATTCACGGACATTTTAATAGGAACCTTATTGTTAATGTTACAATATTCAATTAATAAACAAATATAAAATACAATTATGAAATGGCTTGACTGGTTTTTCAAGAATTTATGAGTCACAAAAAATCATGTATAATTTGTGAATTTTGTACAAACAATAGCAACGTCGTCGCCGAGCTGTTTGCATTCAAAATCACTGTACCTATGGTCATAACTTTTGAACCGTAAATAATTGCACCGACATTCTTAGGGTTAAAAAGTTTGGAATTAACCTTGCCAACGACCCTATTCGATTTGATCCATACTTTCAGGGACAACCTGTATATAATAGTAGAAAACCAAGTGGTTTTTCGTGTCTGTCTTTGTGACCGCTTAGTTCTAAACTGTAAATTGGTTTTTGAAGTTGTTTTCACCATAATTTAGAGAATTTATTCAGGATTTTTTATACGTATATTACATTTTTTTTTTTCATTTAAATATAATAATGAATTCTCGATAAGAGATAAAGAGATATTGGTTTATTTGTAAACATGTGTAACATTATACATATAAATGCAAATGTGGATGTCAAAGTGAAAGATGTTTTGTCAAGTCGTAAAAACCGTGCGAAGCAGGGGCGGGTCGCTAGTCTTTTATAAGGCACCAAAGCAATTGTAGCGACAATACTGTGCTATATTACTATTTTTTATGACTTCCATATACTATTTAAAAATCGATCTTATTAATTATTTGAGTGCAAAGAACCTCAGTCACGCGATAAACATACTTACATGTTATCATTAATCTATTACTTACTATACAAAATACTCGTAAATAAATATTCGTCTAGCATAAAAAAACAGTTTGGATCAATTTATTGTTCAATGTGCGAGCTTATATTTATGTAATCACTAGTTTAATAATTTATAAATCTTAACAAAAATACACACTGTTAAGTTATCAGACTGTTCTTTTTCGTGACAAAATTTCGAAACTGTTCATAATCATTATTGACATGAAACTTAAGCAACTACTACATAATATAAGTAATATTAGCCTAAACCAGTTTTTTTTGTTTTTTGTGGTGACTGTTTTGAAAATCTGGATGAATAACTTATACCTAGTTTTTTGGTAAAATTTTGTAAATTTTTATCATAAGTATCTAAATAAAACAGAAAATCATACCATCATTCATTTAAGAGTTGTAAATGGAAAAACAGTATTTAAAAAGATAACCTTACGTTTATTCGCATTTCCTTGTCTTCAATAAGTATTTGTTATTATAGAATAAATATGTTCTGTAAATTAGTTTGTTTAAAGTTTAAGTGGCAAACAGGCAAACCAATGAACAGATAAACAAATGTTTTGTTAGCAATCTCTAAAGCTAATTTTATATCTTATTTTTCTTTTGTCGGTTACATGTATAGACTACATTAATCAGATAGCAAAGTCAGTCCACACGAAGTATTATCAAAGTGAAATACTTAAATATCACTTTTTAGACGAACGCTTCTTCTTGTGGTGCCGTTTTTTAGGCTTTCCTCATGGTTTCAACGTAAAGGAAGGCGAGCGCATCTGCATCTGCGGCGTATTTAGCGTCGAGCTGCTGGGACTGGGCGACGCGCACAACTCCTGAGAATTATCGCACTCCAGATCTGGCATGTTTATATCCTCAAAGTCTGGAATATTCCCTGTATACGACATTAGCTGATTCCCTTCAACTGAAAGTTGCCCAAAAAAATATTATTAATATTTTTAAATATCAATGTCAAGACCGACTGCAGTTTACTACATACTAACAATATAATGTAAAGATAGCCTAAAAATACTAGAGGACATCTACGTTATCAATAGTGTATTACAATAACCGTATAAATGTAATAAAACAATGTCATATAGTCAACCATGCGAATACTTCAAAAGCAATCAATAACTAAGTACCTAGTACATAAACATAATAATAGTTGTCAATCCTTAATGATAATAGGTATATGTTTGCGAGCAATATCATACCTATAACATAACTTAAAATAAATCACTACGTACGTTAAACATACAACCCACGCCCAAATTTTATAAACATAATGGAACATAAAAGTTAAACGCTATAAAAATGCAGGTTTAGTGTAATGCCCAGCGCGTAACATTAAAAAAATAATTGAAGTAAACATAATGCAATGCGCTTTTTCAAGTGACATAAAAACATAATACTAACATAGCTTTCAGAACCGATGATGGAGAATTAATACAAATTTGCCTCTGAAAAAAATAAGCACTAAAATGTACTCAAATCTATCAGTGGGTCAGTGGCGTAACTTCAGATCAGAGGTTATTTTATTCGGACAATATTTATTATTTATATGAATGTTTTTGGATTCGGTCCCCCTTTATCGCTAGCGGTAGTTGCCATGTGTTATCTTACTAAGCAAATACTGGATACTAAAGCGAGCGTAGCGAGATCGAAAATTTTTACCCGCCTCGGATAAGTAAAATTTTCATAGGGTTTGTCAACTTCTGCAGAAAAGCTTTAGTTTTAAGAGAACCGCTGCAAGGGCGAGCGATGCGAGCTCGTAAAATTTAGCACCCCGTCATGGATAGGTTACATTTTCTTTCGATCATTCATACCTACATAAATAGCAGTTATTTGTCTACTTATGCGGAAACGATTTAAAAAATGAAGAGAACCTAGGCTGAAAGAGCGAGCGAAGCGAGCTTGAACATTTTAGCACCTTTGCTTCGGATTCGTTAGATTTTTTTCTGATCATTCATAGTATAAATTGGGGGGCCCATGCCTTTTTGGATTACGATTCACTTTTTTCTTAGCTCAATATGTTATTCTAAAACCCTGTCGCCGACTGAGGGCCTAGACCGGTGCCATGCTGACTTGGCAGACTCCCGGCCCGGACACTGAGTGGGTTCTAAAACACCGCGGGTCCTGATGCCCCGCACCACTTTGCACCTAAGTAGTTACGCCACTGAGTGGAGTATAATATCAGCGGTTCCAACTTTACAGATTTCTGATTGTAAATCAATGTCTAGTCTATTCGTGCAAAATCTATTTTGTATAAAATCTACTTTGGCGTGAGGTATGCAAGAAATGAATTACTACCATTATCCTCAGTAAACAGGTTCTGGACGCGAGTGTCATCACTGCTTACATTCGAAATCTCACCTTTCTGCTTCTTTGCTTTAATTAACAATAAAATATAATTACAGTTAACATTTAACATCAATTTTATAACTATTGTGCCTTATTTTAACATGATATTTTAGTTAGACATACAAAATTTTCACAGCAATAACTGTCTTTATAAAATGTCGCGGCAAAAATGATATCTCTTAATATTAAACCACTTGGTGGGATTATAGAATCTTAAATTTCCAATTAATTACCCACAAAATTCTTTGAAGTATAGATAATCATTTTCTCAAAGATAACAACATTAATTTTTAAACAGTTCTGTTCATAATCGTTTAAACAATACATTTAATTATAAAAATCTTTATATTATTGATATGACATTCACAATTTCAGTTTTGCACAATTGCGTTTTCTGTTAATATTTAATCAGCCAAGGGTTCTAGGTCCGTTTGAGTCAATTTTGTCACGACACAATCTACCTATCTTCCGTAGCGCTGACCGGAACCACCACGTCTATATAACCCTTTACCAAAAGTATCCACCACGTCATGTGGCCGAGACGCGGTCAGCGTTGAAAAAATCTTGCAAGATGAAGTAGTGACAGGCTACTTTGCAGGGGAGGCCTCGCTGTTACCGATCAGCCAATCAAAATCAATCATCGGATACTGTTTGGTTGTATCTACAATTAACATAAACGTGAATATAACTCTGAAAACATGCAGATATGTACTGGGTTTTTAGATCGCAATGATTTGTTGATGGAAGTCGTGCGTGTGCATTTTGATTTGAGTGATGTTGTAGGTAGGTATATGCTCTTTGTCTTATACATAATGATAGAACGAAACTAGCATACACCTTGGACAGAAGTCTTTTTTTTTTTAACTCTGCCCTCATTACTAAATGTCTAAAAGCTCTATTAGTATGTATGTGGTTGAATAAGCAAATAAGTTACCTTGTTGTGTTTTGTAGTGCAAGTGATTATTATGCGTTATGGATGAAATAGCAACCTTCGTGATTCCCACAGCATGTGGGAAGTAAAATATAACGATGATAGGAAATTTGGACGCAGTATCTCTGCTTCCATTGAACATTGTAGGCATGTTTATTTGAAAAATAACATACAATTATATTTTAAGTAGTAACTCACCACTATTAGCTGTTTTCGTCCGGTCCTCCATCGAGTTATAGGGCAGGCCGTAGAATGGATCATCCGACCCAAATAGCTGAAAAAACATTAATAATATTATACCTTTTTATCTAAAACAAAACAAAATATCAATATGTAGACTGACAATGATATACAAGATAATATGACGGATATATCTATACATCCATAATTTTGGCACCATGCACTGTGTAACTACCATGATAAGCGTTAGTTCTTTTCTACAATGTTCGAAACCATCAAAGTTACTCATATTGAGATAATGAAAGGGAGTGTCAATATTATTCAAAAAGAAATATCCATAAATCATAATTATCTAGCATCTATATTAGTCCTGCTGATTAAATAGAACTATTACATAATTATTTGATGTAGGCTGCAAGGAAGGAATAGCGAGAGACATCGAAGGTAATATTCTTGCATCAGGAGTCTATGGACAATACAAAAATTATTTTATGCATTTTTCTATCATTGATTTGTGTTAAAATCTAGATTCAGTACTCCTAAACTTCTATATTTAATATCTAAAAGAAGCTTATATACCAAATGGATCCTACACGTAATTCAATCTAACTAAAAAGAGGAAATCCTACAATCGGCATTACAAAGTGTAATCAAAACAATCTCAGCAATATAAAAATATTGTCATATAAACTCTGGATCGTTTCTATGTGTTTATGTGTTTTGTGAACCGGTCTCTAACATACAGACAGTCAGACACCTGCGTCTGTGTGCGTGAGAACGGTAGGCAAGTGCCGAATGCCGCACAAGGCCCCAACACGTTGCCTGCAACGTGACTTGCGCGGCACTACCAACCTAACGATCTTAAAATATCAATGTTTACAGTGCGCTACAGATTGGACCTGTTGCATGTGTGCGTGTGATTCCAATGGGCGCATTCATTATTAACGAAATTTCATAATGCTTAGATTATGGAATCTGTACCTCAAAGGTGAACAGCGAATAAGTTAAATATATTAGTTTGGAACAAGTTATATAATTGTGCTTTTCATTTTATAAACATTTAAAAAAATAAACACACTATTTGAATTTATTCAAATAAAACCAGACAATTGATAAGAAATCAATTAAAGTGATATTGAATGTAATTAATTGTTTTGGTGGGCGAATATCAATCTTATACCAAATTAAATTTACAGATAACCCTTGAGATACAGAAAAGTGCTAACTATGGAAACTACAATCCAATTGCAAAATTAATATTTTTGCACAATTTTTATGGAAATGTTTTGTTAAATACCTACTGTTACTACGTAATATAAACCATAAGTGTACATACGCCCAATAACGTGTTTGTGTCAAAAACGTAGCTATCACTCCGAAGCAGTTCTCTCAACGATTCAAGGTCCGTTTGCATCGAATCCAAATGATCATCAATATCATTCCTGAAACATTTAAAAAGTTCAATTATCAACAATGCTTACAGAAAAATCCAGCCATCACTTTTACATTGAATTTTTGTAATACCTTCATAAGAATTTATTTTGTGTATGTACAACTTTACAGAGATGTGAACTTGAGAGGTGTGAACTTTTACAGCAAAGAAGCTAAATTAAGTTTGTTTTCCCGAAATTTTAATAATTAGTTTAGCAATTCCTAATTGGCAAAATAAATGCTCAAAGCTCAATTACATAAAAAACTATTTTTTACTGCATTTACCAATACATTAACTTATTTTTAAATAAGCAAGGCATAAGTGAAAATTAAAAAAAGCTTAACCTGGGCAATTGATAGTCTAATATAGATACTTATCAAAGTTTTACACACAGATATAAGAGTAATATATCATAAATCTAAGAATACTTTCAATAAATATGTATACAAGGCCTCATCTGCATCTGTAACTCAGAATAATAATAATTATTATATATTCACATACTTGTTTGAATTTGTTCCAAAGAGGGAAGAATATTCCTCCCGATTTTTGCTGAGGTTATCTCTCCTATTCCTGAATTTCGAAATACATACATATTATACACATGAAAAATGGCTAGCTTAACTTTACCAACCATATTATAATAACATTTTAAATAGAACTTCTTTTGACTTCACATATTGTGATTAGTGAGGATTATAAACAGAAAGTCCCTACAAAGGTACTGAAAATAGAAAAGGAGTTAAAGTTGATAATATCAAACTAATTACCTTGTCTGGAACCTATTAGTGTTGTTGTTTACAGTAGCTAGAGTCATGTTGTTCCAATCAATATCATCCTGAAGTTCTGTTTTGATATCGGCCAGATTCAAGGTATTCTCAGTACTTTTGTTGCCTTTCTTTGATTTTCTACTAGCTTTCAACTCTGGTCTTTCTATTTTAATATTGATGCCACCAAGCAGTTTGTCCTTTGTTAGAAGTGTCTCATCAACCAGATCTTGCAATGCATTTTGCATGCTCAAGTCATCAGCAGCAGCAACTCCAGCATCACTCACTGAATCATCACTGGCAAATATTTCTGCTGGAAGCTTCAAATCTGCCGGTGGGTTTAATGTGTTGTAGTTTCCAGATGAATGAATGCCGTTGCCTGTGGATGTTACTGTGCTCCTATTAGCAGAATAATTACGGCCTTTTTGTTTGATGATGTATGGCTGTTGCTCAATTTTAACAACAACAGGTGACGGTGAGCCCATCACACTGTTCACCTCTTGATCTATGGCTGGCTGGTCTGTTGTGGGAGTTGTAGGTGTTGGGGAAGCTGCTGTAACAATGGGATTGTTGTCGGTGGTTCTCTGCATACCATTGTTGCGGGTTATTGGATAAACTAATCTGTTTCCATCTGAAATAAAATTTTATATTAAGTAAAGGTTTATAAGAAACCATTTGGGACAAAAATAGTTAAGAAATTAGAGGTACCTGCTTCAGGATCATCTCCATCTTCCATAGTGACATGATACATTGAAGTGGTATCAGCTGGGCTGTGGACAGTGTTGGCATTGGTCATGCTGGGTATGTTAACATTAACAAACTCAGATCCCGGCATGGAGTCATGAGCACCCTCATTGTGCATCAAATCGTCATGTGCCAGTTCATGTATAGTAGGTCCATCCTCCTAAAAGGTGCAAGTACAGGATTACCATTGAATAACTGTCAAAATTGTTTAATCAGTGTAGTAGCATAATAATATGATAACTTACCAAATTATCCTCATTTAACTCATCCAGTAAAGTATCTTTGTCCAATTTCAAATTCTTTAACCTGCCAGGATAAGATCCATCTGCTGCGTTGTGAGCTGCACTGTTGATCATCAACTGGTATGGTCTCTTCACTCCAACATTGTTCCCACTAGCATTTGGAGGCCTAGTTGGCTGTACTAGTGACATCAGGAATTGGATGAGCTATAAAAACATATGACAATATGATTTTTTTTTTAATTATTATGCATCATACATGCATTATATACTCTATGACAATAATCTAAACCAACTAAAGTAAAATATACTGACATTGTTTACAATCTGCTGTTGTTTTATGTGCTTCTGTCTCAGAATGGCCACTTCTCTCCATAAAGCTTCATTCTCCTGTTTCATAGCACTGAACTTAGCATCGAGACTCTCCTGCTTGCCTTTCATTTGTTTAACATCTGTTAGTACTTTGTTCATGAGCTCTGGCTTCAGAAGGACTTTCTCACCACTTTCATTGCTAGTAACTATTGACTTTGGGTTGGCAATCTTTCTTTTAATGTGCTCTAATAGATATGCATGACCTTTCATGAAACAAGGGTGAGAAAATTCTATTTCATCTTTCTCATAGCGCAAGCCACCATTTTCTACAGATGTGATCTTATGAAATCCATACATATTCAATTGACGAATAAAGCTTGCCATATTGTTGTGTTTGTAGTATAAAGGAAGAAGCTCCCTTGCAAAGTCTGCCTGGTTTTTTATGACAAATGTTTTCCCACCCTGTAATAAGCAAATGAACACTTGACACATGTTATCTTAAAGACAGAACTTTGAAAGAAGTTTACAAATCAGTGTTATGTGCAAGCAAGTACTTGATTTAATAACAGACTTAATAGGTTGATGACAAGGTTGTTTTTCTACACTGCAGACTAAACAGACATCACACACAATACATTGATTGTTTACAGTATATTAATGAAAGTTAGTGGATGGTATGTGGTAGATACCACATACCATCCACTAACTTTCATTAATAATGCCATGACCTAGCTGGCCAGGGTACAATTTCCAAGTATTTGTTTGTTGTTGGTAAGAAATTCATTGAAACTCTTATTGATTATAGTGTTGTCTAACATTTTATGCGCTAAAGTATACTTAAACAGTAGGTACTTTCACTCCAATAGGCCAAAATAATTACATATCTACATCTACAAAGTACACAAATAAACAAAAACAACTCCAATCTGAACGTAAAATATGACAATAATGAGATCAACAGCCTAGAATCTTTCCTCGGAATAAAGTCTTAAGTACCGCCAATTAATTCACGTCAGGGGCCGAGAGCATGGTAGTAAACGTGACCTGTAAACTATTTATTTATTTATAAAGTTTCACAGGCCGCAGTCTGTCAACTTGCAACATTTTTAGGTTGTTTTCGTAATGACTTTCTATTGGGAAATGTCGCACTCATACGCCTCGGAGCTACTTATGATGTTAGTGAACTGTATGAGACGAGTTTTTAAGACTAATAAAATTATAAACACTCACAGGGCTCCAAGAAATCAGATGGTTCGTCTCTGTATCATTGACCAGTTTCCATAATTTTCCAAGGAAGGCAGGCACGCTGGCCCCAATTTCTACTACAGAACGCATGATAAACTCAGTTGAATATTTAACACTGTTTATAACCGACTTTATCAATTCCTTTAACGATATTTTCAGAAATATTATATTGTTGCACTCAAGAATATGACTCTCAAATCGCCATTTTAACTATTAACTCACACACTGTCAAAGTTATTGTTCACAGTTCACACTGATGCAACTTGTAATAGTTACACTGTATACGAGTAAACTACACCCACACAAATAAAGATGTTTATGCTGACTGCCAACATCTCACGACAAAATACTGCGTTCAAAAAACAAACTCTCCACGTTATCTGTGATTTTGGAAATCATCATTTTTTACGCGCTAATGGGTTGAATAATTTTCGAAGTGAGCATGCTTCTCTGGCGGTATATATTCAACGTACAAAAAAAATTATCTGTGTTCACAACTAATCTCATAATTAACATTCTTTATTTTTGGACTAACATAATTATTCCTGTTTGAAGATCGATGTTAGTAGCCGCTTCAGCGCCCGCGTGCCGAACCGACAATGCCGCCCCCACCCGAACCCTATTTTCTCTAGCAAAAGACTTTCAAGGTATGTTTTATATGAAAACGCCACTTTGTTAGTCAGAGTCTGACTACAGGACCAGCCGGTCGATTCTGTAAAAATATCACCGTGAAACTTAGGTGAAGTGAGCTGTCAATAGTGTTAATCCCTAGCATCCTGCCGGTCGAATTGTGACAGTGACAGCTCACTTCACTTATGTTTCACGTTGATATTTTTACAGAATCGACCGACAGATCTTAAAACCTATGCTTCTTTAAGCTTCCCTCGCCTCGCACCGGCAGGATTATTTTCAGGGAATAGCGGCTTCACTGCAACATTATGCTTTCCTTCCACGTTTACCTACTAAGAGAACATAAGATTCAAGAGCGAGCGTAGCGAGCTAGAAAATTTATGCAATGAAAAACAAAGACGTTCTTTTCCTCGTATTCCATAATCCTTAACACGCATGTTACTTGAAAAAGATTACTTTCTTCAAACAATACTAATTTAAGTATAGTACTTTTGTAAAAACGTGCATGATCGATTTTTCGCATAGCTGGTGCGGCGGTGGATTAAGTGGTGTTTTTCCCAAGGGAATATAATGTGTAAGAGTGAGCGATTTCACCACTTCGGATAGATTAGGGTTTATTTTGACGATTTATACAGACATAGGAGTCACTTCGTAGACCGAATCTACAGACCTCGGAGGGGATATGTATAATATTGGCTATTAGAAGCCATTTTAAGCAAAAAACCTACGCTTTAAAATTTAAGCTCCTCTGAGAGCCTTTTTTCGATCCACAGTGCGGCGGGCCTGTAGTGAGGAGGTAAGTAAATAACAATTTGACTTAAGGTCGTCACGTGCTATCATCAGTTCATCACTGCGATAAACACTGGCTGCGTTAAACATTCACAACAAAACATGTTGATATCTCTAGAAAAGAGAGATTTCAACATGTTTTGTTGTGAATGTTTCGCCAGTGCAAACGCATAGTCAGCCACAACACAGACCGACTGCAACCACGGGGCCACGGCTCACCGGATCATCTCTTTGCCTGCTTGTGCATATTACTGAGCGTTTGCACTGGCGAAACATCGCAACAAAACATGTTGATATCTCTAAGTCTTGTCAAAAATTGTATGGAACATTGACAGAAAATAGAGATTCCAACATGTTTTGTTGTGAATGTTTCGCCAGTGCAAACGCACAGTTACTCTTTGGCTTGTCCCCACAGTCTAGGTACTATGTAGTACCATCATCCACAGCACAACCAGATTGCACTCACGGCTAGGCATCCTCTCTTTGCATGACTAATGTGCCAATATCCCCTCGCTCTTGTGCGCATATATACATAGTACCTACTAATTCCATGGACATGGATTGAATTTGTATTTAGTTATCTGTGGTGCTCGGTCGGTCGGTCAATGTGAAATGAAAAGAAAGTAGGGATGTACGATACTTGCATTTGTATCAATTTGAATCGAATGGTTTCGATCCGAATCTCCAAAAATGTAATAGTTTAAGAGTCCAGACCAAATTTCCTGTAAATATTTTGAACTCCATTCATCTGTTGTGAAAAACTTCGTAAGAATACATTTTAAAAGACACCTGTGGAACTCATTACAATAGAAATGTTAAGTACAAAAAAAATATGATGAAAGCGAATATTCATAATAATAACTACTAAGTTGAAATAACTATAAGTTCTAAGTGGCCGCATTTGTCATGATGCACCGCTGCCATAATAAAAACATTATACATATTGTAGATAAGTTTTTACTTAGTAAACAACTGTGATATTTCACGTTGAATCGATACTATAAAATAATTGAATCGCGCATCACTAAATGAAAACCTATCAATCCTATCCTATTCCTATCATCATTTATTAAAATTGTGTGACCTGATAGCATTTCATTTTTCATAAAACTTAACGGAATAGATTGGTAAAGCTCTAATTTTCCTGGTGCTAATAAATAAACAGATTTAAATATTACTACGCAATCACAAGTGACGAGATGGAGGTATGTAAAGAGAAAATTAGAAATCAATTCCTACTCAACAAACTGTAACCTGTTTTTTTAAATATTTTGCTTTACACATTAAAATTTCCAACTATAGATTGAGATCCTGAACGCTTCTGGATCTAAACCTTTAGGTAAGATAGCGGTAAATGAAACTTCTACGATAAAAAATGTGAAAGAGAAGGTCTACCAGACCGTCAAGCGGTCCCTGCACCCCGACCGGCAAGCTGTAAAGTTAGAAGCCAAAGGAAAAACCCTAAAAGATGAAGAAACACTTAAATCTCTGAACATTCAAGATGGAGCAAAATTGTATGTTAAAGACCTAGGACCTCAAATATCTTGGAAAAACGTGTTTTTAGCAGAATACGCTGGACCATTATTTATTTACTTATGGGTTTACCAAAGACCATGGATCCTGTATGGAGTCTCGAAAACATCCCCTGGAACAGTGGCGAGGTAAGTATTTTTTTATATTTGGAATTAGATAAAATCAGAGCAAATATCAGTAGTTCTAATTTAATTGCTGCCATGGAATAATGACGCCCATCAGAATATTGATAAAAGATGTCCCTTGCACCCTGTTTATACAAGATTCAGGCGTAACTATTTGAGACGTGACAGTCTTCATGGAAAGAATTTAATACATTTTTATTAATTTGAATGCACCTATATTTTTAATAATGCATAACATCACACTTTGTTTCTCCAAAGGGTAGGGCAGAGGTGTACCTATAGTGCACCAACATTTCACCAGTTATGTTTAAGTCCTATGTAGAGATCGAGGCCTATTGTCACCAACTGGCCACAAATCTGGACTACAGACTGCTATTGTGAATTTTTTAATAACAATGCATTTTTTTTTTAACTTACAGTTTTGCAACTGCATGCTGGGCTGTTCACTATGGTAAACGGATCCTAGAGACCCTATTTGTCCACCGTTTCTCTCATGGCACCATGCCGCTGCGCAATTTGTTTAGGAACTGCGCATACTACTGGCTGTTCACCCTGTATGTGGCATACCATATCAACCACCCCCTGTATACTCCTCCATGCAACACCTGCTTCTATGTGGGACTTGGAGGATTTATTGTAAGTATAAAACTAAGGTTGTATAAGTCATTATTTTTAGTAGTTACTTTAATAATATCTGTATGGATAACCTTCAAGGTTATTGGTTGTCTTATTGAGAATTGATAAGTACCATAATTGTAAATAAATAGGCAGGTAGATAATAAAAACATCTACAGATTTAAGAAAACATAAACCAGTAAGGACGATGACAAAAAACAATTTTTTGGCCATCATGAAAAAATAACGTACACATATTTTTTCTTTTTTTACGCTATCAAAAGATATACATTGAGTTAAAATGTGCCATGACATCACCAGTATGTAGATTTTATGCTTACTTGTGACGTAGCGACACCCCATACCCCTACTTTAATGTGTTTTATCTAAATATTTTTTTATTAATAAGATAAAGCAAGAAATATGTGTCTAATTTTTTTTATTATCTGACTGACAGTCTAAATAGTTTTTTTTTTTTTAAACCCAGGCATCACCCCTGTTGTCTGTTTGTTTGATTATCCGTGTAAACTGTTTCTGGAAAGTTTGCTACTTGATATACATAAATATTTAATGCGAGCACCTACTATCAATATATTCAATCAATTTGTTAAAAAGACATTCCTTAGTGTAAAAGCTTACTGCATCAAATACCTAATAGGCTTATTAATTTCTAATAACATTAAAAATAAATTTAATATCAGATGACTAATGCCTATCAGTAATGGTGCCGATTCTCTTGTCACAAATGCCTCTAAACTAAACTAAAAATCACTAAAATTTTGTTTATTCCTGTCAAACGACGATTTCCTATTCTGAAATAGACTAAAGTGACACAACTTAACTATATTTTAGTTTGACAGCGCTAAGATAGTACTGAGTTTTTAGTTTAGTGAAAATGGCAATTTTGCTATTCTGAATATGACGTTTTTCGCCTAAAATTTTGGTTGTAAAAGACCAAATCAGACTAAACCTGACAAATTTTAATCGCGATTAAAATGGTGTGGTATAAAATAAGTTGTTATGAACTAAAATTCACACCAACATCTCGACTTCACGTGCAAAAACAGTACTGTATTTATTTTTTCTTTTGCTTATATCTCGAAAATGGTGCGTCCTATCGCAAAAATAATGAAAATTTCGACCCCCTTTATAAAACCCTTAAACACCTACACGTAGGTAATATTTTTTTCATATTTTCCATACAAAAAAATAAAAATTCCATATAAAGCACGTCGAGGCAACACCACATACGCACCTCCGGCTCTAAAAAAAATCACCGGTTAGGGGGTACCACGTGGATTCACGATTGTCAAATTCTATTTTAGTTGTGTCAAAATTATTTTTTAGTTTAGAGAATTTTATTTGCAGAATAGCTCTAAGATTCTCATAGCCAAAAGTAAGTAATTTTAGTCTTAGTTTAAGTTAGTTTAGTTCGGTGTACAAGAGAATCGGCACCAATAAGTATTTCTCTTCAAAATTGGAAGTATTATAACCCACATAATAAAAGACGCTGGCAAAAACGAGTGGCATATATTTTGTTTACTCATTGTCAATACAACAACCTCTGACCTTGTATAGGTGGCAAAGTCCGTCGATGTAACATCGGTAATGCATATTTCAATGAAATAATATATGATTCGTTAAGTATTATTATGAACAGTGAATGTTATGTAGTTCTTATTCAATAGCTATATGTTTCGAGTGAAATAAACATGAAACTGCATGCCAACTGGTAGAATTTACATGTAATGTAACAATCCAGAAAACAGTTTTGGAAGTGACTACCAAACAACCTGTTTTTTTAACCAACTGACGTAATTAGTAATGCACGAATCCAACCTGTTACTTTACGTTTCATGTAAGTGCTACGGAACAGTACCTAAAGTATAAATAGCGCGCGTAACTGGACCGTGTCTACATAATGTTCTTTAAATTTAAAAAAATTAACAGCTAAATACGCACGGCCACTGCCCTTACATTTATTATTCCATATTCTTTAATCACTAGAGGGGCTCGTGGCTAAAAAATAACAGCCGCACGGGTCTTTCGATCAGGTTAAGCTACGCTTGCCGCGGTCAGTGCGTGGATGGGTGACCATCTTAACATACCGAGATACCTCCGTGCCTCGGAAAGCACGTTGGTTGGTCCCGGTAGTCGTTACGGGTCGTCAGAAACCCGAAAGTTTGACAACCAGTCTTACCAAGGGGTATCGTGTTACCCATAACTACGTTGTAGAGGTCAGATAAGCAGTCGCTCCATGTAAAATACTGGTATTCAGCTGCATCCGGTTAGACTGGAAGCCGACCCCAACATAGTTGGGAAAAGGCTAGGCAGATTGATTGATTCTTTAATCCGCCGGCTGTCGCTGAAAACAGGGCCGGATTTGAAGCTGTGGAGGCCCTGGGGCAACCAAGAAGTGGAGGCACTGATTTTGTTTTTGGACCAGACGTAAAAAAAAACATAAGTTTTCAATAGAAGATTTCCTTAGATTGATCTTTTTGATCATCGTTTTTATACAAAACGGTAAATTTTGAGTATTGGACCAACTAAACTTTTTTTTTATCAAAAAAAATCAAATTGTGGAGGCCCCTATTTTGTGGAGGCCCGGGGCCATGGCCCCTGTTGCCCTGCCTTAAATCCGGCCCTGGCTGAAAACCAGCGTTGGGGCTCTGTCTCGCATAGGGTTGCAGCATTATGCTGAGCGATGGCCGTTTTGCGTGGATGTGACGCATATTTCCCCCCAAATTGTTTATTTTTGTGTTTTGTTCTTTCTTTGCGTCATGTGTACCGCAAATAAACGTATTTTCTTTCTTTTCTTTCTTTAATCATCACACATTTATA
This sequence comes from Agrochola circellaris, assembly GCA_914767755.1. NCBI lineage: Eukaryota > Metazoa > Arthropoda > Insecta > Lepidoptera > Noctuidae > Agrochola > Agrochola circellaris. Next base: position 10,074,508 of record OU611841.1, on the reverse strand, counting down.
ATAGACGGTAATACGGTACCTATATCATATTAAAGCTACGCGGCTATGTAGTTTCGCTTATGTAATAACGAGTCTTAACTCACACATTGTTTATAATTGCGTAACTTATTGACGCAAAGCAACATAATTGCTATCTTCCTACAAGCGTAAATGGCTGTTAAAAGTTATTATTAACTTTTATTACAGGTCTGTGAGCTCGGCAACCTCAGCATCCACTTGTTGTTGAAGAACCTGCGCCCTCCCGGTACTAAAGTGAGGCGCATTCCTGTTCCCGATGGCAACCCGTTCTCTCTTCTCTTCAACTTCGTATCTTGTCCTAACTACACTTACGAGTTCGGATCCTGGATGTTCTTCACAATCATGACTAAATGCGCTCCAGGTGAGAAAACAATTTGTTTATGAATATTTAATTGATTACTCAAAACATTAAAATGCAAATTGCACTATTTTAGAACTTCAATCGTTCAGATTGCTATTTATACCAAAGAAATAGACCCAACTAAGTACCTATAACATACCAAATTTTATCATTTCTTTATAGATTGAAAATTTAAAAGTCTAATGAATGTTGACCGCGTCATGAACTTTGCTTTGTTTTCGTATATCATTTACATGCCTATTATGTTACGAATGATAATTATTTATGAATACTAAACAAACCTTCGTTTCTTCGATGATTTGTCGGCACTTTAGTTTTAGAGACGGTAATGTATTTTTAATATAGTATTGTAACTTGAAAGTAAACTTTTGTTTTATAGCTGGCCTGTTTGCCGCCGCCGGGTTCTACCAGATGGCTGTGTGGGCCATCGGCAAACACCGCAACTACAAGAAGGAATTCGCAGACTATCCCAAGGGACGTAAAGCCATCTTGCCTTTTATTCTATAAGCATTTATTTATTATGATGTAGTAGACATTGAACGCTCAATGCTATTTGGCGAGGACTCATCAGTCACAAATATACTCCTACGTCTTATTTCTATGGTCGGGTATTAGATAGTGCTAATATGGGTGATGGCTTGTATGTATTGTATGACATGGATGCATTGGCATCGAGGAAAGTTTTCGTTTTAAAAATGATTAATTTATATTTTTTCAAATATGTTTACGTTATAGAATAGGGCTTATTTTAGTTTATTTTTATAAAAAATATGTTTTTACAGTTTAACACCCAACGATAGACTACTTAACGTTCAATAAAAAGTTTTCATATATTTATTATGTTTTATATTCTTCTCCCAATAGTCTACTATGTCAAGCTATCGTATTTGTCTATCAAGTATGTTAATACGTCAATTTACCAGATACTTTATTGAACACTAAAACATTACATTATAATCATAATCAACCACACATCTAGCAAGCCTCAATATAATATGTTAATTATTAGTATCTCTGTGATGTTCTTCAGAAAAGTCAGGTTGCCAAGTTTCTGCCTACCCCATGGGCACAAGGCGTCAGTTTATGTATGTATGTATGTATTAGGCTCTTCATCGTTATCTTTATCGAAATCGCTATCTTCATCACACTTCATTTTTAAGAGTAAACGGTCATTTTCTTCCTTCAATGCCGAAATTGCATCTTCCTTTTCCTGTAAAAAACGCGGAACACATAAAACCTGGTTAAATATTAATAACAACAACACAGTCAACTTTCCATTGTCGCCTTGAAATTATTTTATACATTTTGTTTTATGAAAATGTATAAAATAAGTTCAAGGCCTAAAGGAAGTTGTGGATTTTAAGAAATAGAGGGAAGTATATTATACATAATCAAGGTCCCGTTCAAAGTCCAGGCACTATCCATATATTCATACGTATTGTTATCTTCTTATCTTAGTGATTAGGACTCCCGCATGCTGGGCGATAGTATTTTCTTTTTGTCTGGCGTGCTCTGTCCATAACTACAACACTTGTTACTTATAATTTAATTTGCCTAACCTTTGTGTTTAGACTTTGTGATATGAGTCCTAATATATCCTATATTATAGTAACCTTAGAAGTAGTAAACGAGTGAAGTTATAAAAGTACTTGTTAACATGCTTTTATTAGGTCGACCTGTATGTATGTAATTATGTAATCAAATCTAAGAAAACTAATTTAACCATCTTCTAAAGATCGTAGCGTTATGAAAATTGGCATTTGTATGTGATTTAGATGACAATACAATGACATGGTACTGTTGAGCTGATCTGATGATGGAGCCGGAAGATATGAACTGGAACGTCATGATGGATGATCGTATCATAGCCGTGTTTGGACTTGTTAGAAAGGTCTTGTAATGAACGTTGACCATGATTAGGTTTCAAGGTCTGATGATGAAGCCGGAAGATAGGCACTAGCATTCCATGATGAAATATCGTATCATAGCCGTGTTTGGACTTGTTAGAAAGGTCTTGCAATGAACTTTGACCACGATTAGGTTTCAAGGTCTGAATACGCCATTAGGTGCACGTAAAAGCGTGTTTTTTAAACTATTAATATAATTTTACTTAAGAGGTCTCGAGGTATGGCAGTCCACAGCAGGGCATAGCTAGGCCTCTCCCAAAGTTGCACAACAGCACTTGATTCTCTTCTTTCCACATCCAGTCTGCCTCAGCCGCCCCTTTTTACAAGCTTTTTATGTAGGATGACGGTCCAATTAGGTCGAACGTCCCACGCTACGCTTACCAGTACTGCGGTACTCAACCTCGACTCTTCTCTTGTCTTCACTGCTCACGGTTACCTGTTCTTGACAAACATGGCCGGTCCAAATGTACCCAAAAGTGTAATAAGTAGTCTTGCCTCAATCTTTTGCTTGAACTTCTCATCGAGTTTCTCCCGGTCCTCGGTGACGTGCTTGAGCTTTGCCCGCGCAGTGGCCGGCGGTATGTACCGCGCAGACAGGCCCAGGATAGACTCCATTTGGAAGCACCGAGTACGAGTCGATTTCAACTCGGTGCGCAGATTATTAACCTCCGTTAGCAGTGTACAGTTCTCCTAGAAATAATAATTTGACGTATGCTCAGATTCATCAAGTTTTTATACGACAAGTATCTTGCCAGTTGCATTACAAAGCCTGGCCGAATGTTAGGTTATAACCAGGATATTATAGAATTAAAGGAGCTGATTCAATACACATTGCCTCCACGTCATAAACATTTCGAATGATAAGTAAATTCGTTGACGTTCGAAAAGTGCTGATTCTCAGCCTAGTTTGAATAAATGACTTTTGAATTTTGAAGTATTTATCCGCGAGGTCGTGAGATGGTGGACGTTAGACGGGCTCGACGTAAGAGTTACTTACGTCCATAATTTTACCGATATCGTTCTTAGAGCCTCCCATAGCCTTGGTGAGCTGGCTCTTGTAGCCTGCCACCTGCTTCTCCAGGTGTTCTCGATGACGGTTGAACTCTCGAACCGCCTCGTCGTCCGCTATGCGACTTCGCACAAAGTCAATGTCCTCCACGTATTTGTGAAACAGTATCTGCGAATATTCAAAATATGTAATAAATGTAGGTATCATTATTTTCTTTATGCTTAATTTCAAAACAGCAACTTGTTTAAACCCCAAGAACACTTAGATTGCAGTATTCAAATTACGAAACCAAATCAGTCATTCCGTATTTGCAAATCGTGTTAAAGTAACACCTGCAATGAAATACTCACTTTCACAGCTGACTTTAATTTGTTTGGATCTTGGAATTCTGCTGTCATGTTGTGCAGATCTATTTTGATTTTCTTTAGCGTACTTTTTAATGTTAAGTTTCTTTCTGCTTCGGCCAAGAAATCTTTTTTAGCAGACCCCAATTTTTCATTTAGCTGCGTAATCTTAAGTTCTGAAATACAAAAATAAACCGATTGATGGTCTTTCAGTGCAGTGTGACTTTCGCATAAGCTCTAATTGTACTGGTTTGCTGTCTACGTCGCCAGGTATCAAATATTTTCCAACGGGTTATAGCTATTTAGGCGCGAACTACGCATATGCAACTCTACGCCAAACACTTGACAAACAACATTTTGTAATAAAACTAAACAAAACAGGTGTGAAAATTGATACCTTACTGTGACTACTTAACGATGACTAGGTGTAATATCCTACATGATGGCGAAAAAAATTACAACTGAAGTAGAAAATACAGGAATACTGTTTTACCGCGGAATGCTTTTTTCTTTAGAAGACTTTCCAATGAAACTTCCAATTCAAGTATACGCATTTTTTTCGCTTTAATTTCGCGTTCTAACGGGTCTATCTGTTATGCAAAGGTAAAATGGCGTATATTATAATATCTCTTACAGCTGTAACTTCTTTCCTACTTATGAGCGCACCGAGAAAATTGCGAAATGAGTGTGTCCGTTTGATCCCTTGCTGCATCGTTATTACTTAACCTTTAGTTATGCAATTAATATGTAAGATATTTTAGGATTTACTCACACACGATTACTTGTAGTTTCCAATACTTATAGAAAAAAAATTGAACTAATCAAATACAACATAAACCCTTAGTAAAGCGTAAATACTTCACGGAAAGTCATCAGTTTTTTTAATAATAACAAAAGTACAAGTTTTTGATATCGTATACATTTTTAGAATGTGTATTTTTTTTTATAATATGAAGGAAATACCTAAATTAGAGCGCGAACCGCCAATTCTATATCCCGCTCTATCCCATTAATTAGCGGCAAAAGCTCGGTGCGCCCTTATGCGCCCTGTCACACAAAGCCGCACAAGGATCGCAAAGGAAATGGAGGCGCAAAAGCCTGGGGCACGTGCCGCTCGGCAAAAGCCGGCGATAACGCCGCCGGCACTATGTGTAGGAGCTTTTAGAGCTCCCGCAGACATACAATTCTAAGTTGGCCAGCTATATTAACTTACTAAGATACAGATACCAGCCGTGCTATTCTGCAAACATCTCACCGTGAAACCTTGGGTGAAGTGAGCTGGATGTGAGCTGTCATTGCACCTCAAGCTAGGAATTGACACTATTGTCAGCTCACTTCATGCTCACTTCACCTCACTCTTCACGGTGAGATGTTTACAGAATGGATGGACTGGTTTAGTTGGACAAGATGTGCGGGCTAGCATAATTATGTCACTATACCTATTGGTATACTTATACGTACTATACTTCAATTGTATATCTGCGAGAGCCCTTAATAATGGGTGCAATGATACTGCAAAACGACTTTTTTACTATTCATACCAAGGTCATGTTTCGCATTTAGTAATTTTAACTCCTCATTTTCCATATCATCAATTTGAGTTCTTAATTCTCGTATTTCTCGCTCTTTTGGCTCAATCTACATGTACAGTTATTGTCATCGGTTTAATATTTAAAGTTTAATCATATAATTATGTAAAAATAATAATAGGGGAACTCACTTGATTCTTCAGCTCAGTTATCTTAAAGTTCAATACAAACTTATACTTTTCAAGTTCTTGTTTCTTTCGTTTTAATTCGTATATTCTCTTTTCTTTGTCCTGTATTGAACTATCTCTTTCTGCAATTTCTTTCTTCAAATCAGCAACGTCACGTTCCAGACTTGAGATGACTTTCTGGAACTGTTTGTGTTCAGCTGCAAAATATCATTGGTTCGCATAACTTTGAAAGAATTCACAATTTAGGGTTCAATTATATAGAGCAGAAAGTACCTTTCAACTGTGATATCTGATGTTTGAATTCATCAATGTCTTTATGTGCACTAATTAATTTCTTTTTCATAAGCCCAGTCTCTCCCTTGAGTCGGACATTAGAGTCTTTTTCTTCTTTCAACTGAACTTCGTATGCTGTGCGGATTTCAATAATTTCACGATCAGCATCCTCTTCGATTGACGATTTAATAGTTTCATGTTCTCTTTTCTCCATATCTGCTTGTTCTTGTAACTAAGTTAGAAATAATATAATAATTGTTAAAAATAAATCATCGTCTACATCTAACTACACGCACGGGAGAAGACCAGCGGGGTTATTACGTAACACACTAATAATGGCAATACCTTTCATTTTGAAAATTGATCAAAATTCATTGCGTCATTTACGTCGTCGAGCAGGCGAATTTCTCAAAGTTAAGAGGCAATGGATTAGCAATTTCCTTCAAAATTCTTCGAATTGTAATTGAAAATGTACGCAATAAAGGTGCTGTTTCTCGTCGCGGTCAGTCCGGTTTTTCATAGGGTGAACAAAAAGTCACCTGCTTCAATAGGAAATCGAACGACACAAATGTAAAAAAGAACATATTTAAGAATAGGTTAGTCAACATCAATGTGTGTACGGGTGTTATTTGGATCTCATCTCTGAAATCTTATGATCTTGAGCAAAGTCTCGCCAAAACTTACCTCTTGCAGCACTAAGTCTTTTTCCTCCAATTTCGCTTCAAACATTTCATTCATTTCCCTTAGGGCTTGTCGTTTGCTTTCAGCAAGCGCCTCGAGTCTGTCTTCATAATCTTGTCTCATTCGAGCCGTTTTATCTTCAAGACTCTGTGAACAACATTTATTTAAATAAGCATACCTATATCTCGCAACACCCTTTAGATAATAAATTTAAAGTTTTTTATTGAAATCTTACCTGGTATCTGTCATACTCGCCAATAAGTTTGACATTGAAATCAGCTTCTAAAGCTTGCAACATTCTCTCGTGGCCTGACCGCAACTTGGCGATATCTTGTTGAATCATGCCTATTTCGTGAGTGTGTTCGTTTTCCATTTGCTGTCATGATAAATTAGAACGTTAATTCAATACAATCAATTAATTAGGTAGGTACTTACTTACGGAACTGTTAAGTGAGAGGCAAGTATATACTTACCTCATTCTTTTCCTTAAGTTCCTCAATCGCAGCGCAGTAACCTTCGTGAACTTCTTTCAGTTTTTCTGCCTGTGTGGCCTCGGCTTGACGCAGTTGATAAGTGTGCTCCGTCTCGAGTTCACTCATTCGCGTACTCAACAACTAAACAAACAAGTTCCTTGAATTTGTCCGTAAGCACCAACATGACTGATTCTTTATAAATTTTTGGGGTTCCATATGTCCGAATGAAAAAAACAGAACCCTTATAGGATCACTCGTGCGTCCGTCTATCTGTCTGTCCGTCTGTCACAGCCAATTTGCTCCGAATCTAATGGACCCATTAAGTCAAAATTACACATATCAATTTCTGTGACCGTTGCCGCTCTAGGTATGAGGAAGCACACTTTAATTTCCTTGAAATTTATTCGCGATAAGTGGACTTAAAGTTAATTTATTATCGATACCTTCTGCAACCTATTTATCATACAAAGGCTTTGTCTGATACTTATGAATAAGCAAACATCAAAATAATGAACGGCAAGTGTGTGTCGCATTCAACGAGTCGTTTTGTTTCTACAAAATTGCTCTACTACAATATTATAATAAAAGCACATTATCGTAAAAGCTCTCGAGAAAATATACTTACATTTATGTTGTTAATTTTTTCCTGCAAATCCTTCTTACTTATCAATATTTCTTTGGAGTACGCGAAATCTTTGTCTAAAGCAACAGCTCTTCCGTCGGCGTTAGTTAACCTCCATATGCAGATAGAAGCGTCTTCGGCGACAGAAACCAAAGTCTGGTCGTCGTATGAGAGTGCGATACCGGTCACTCGCGTGTTGTGCATATGAAATTCGTTGAATATGGCTTTATCCAGCATTGGCAGCTGTATGGAGGTGATGCCGCCCCGGCCGCCGCTGATGAACAGCATCAGATCCGATCGAGATAGCATAATTGTATCAAGGGCAACGCCAATCAGACCTACGTTTCTTCTTATGGTATTGGAACCAATTTCTTTGATCTCTCCATCTGATCCAATTCCATATGTGGTTTTTCCAGTGCTTAAATATATCATTAATTACTATATTTTATTTTATTCTCAGTAAATATATTTATTGTGACATGGCTTACCTATTCACCGCGCATGCGGAAAACTGATTAGTTTTTAATATAATTTCTCCAACTCGTTGGCCGGTAACCATGCTCCATTCGTATACAGCACCCTCAGTTCCGCACGATATCATTGTTAGATCATTTGCCGACCAGGCTAGACACGTAATCTATCCAAAAAATAAACAATTCGATCGTTACTTTTCCAAATCTTAACATAGGTACATGCCAGAATTAATTAAGTAAAAAATCTAACCTTTCTATTATGGCCTTTTAAATTAAAAATATTCTGAAATGACACCGATGAAAACACTTGTATGACTTGGCCGTTTACTGCAGCAAAAAGGTGTCCGTTGCTACTAAACTTGGCTTGCTTACAATTTCTTATAGGAAACTCTCGCATCACCTCAAAGTCATCTATCAACACCACCATGAAACGAAGTTTGTCCGAAAAGCCAACAATCGAAAACAGACCTGAAAATAAATGTAACTCCATTTAATTTTAGGTGTCACGTTTCTGAATACTGAGGACCCTAGAAATCCTTTAAATATGCGTGAACACTTCAGGCGCGGTCACAGCCTAAGATTATGGGGGGCCATGGGTGCCGAGGAATATTAGGGAACTATTTATTTGATACTCCAAAAACTTTTTGACCTTCTAATGGTGGACCCTTTTTAAATAACTGAACCTCTTTTTAACTTTCTGATCTTTTCTCACAGTTGGTCGCAGTAACTAAGCTAGGGTACCCCGACCAAACGTGCTTGGTCAGGTTAAAATAGTGACAAACCGCGCGCGAACCGAGCGAGCGAAACGAGCGGTACCGCGGCAGTGGCCGGCGAGCTTTATAGCTTATCTACTCTGAAATGACGCGCCCCGCCATCGCATTTCTATGTTGGTCGCAAATAGTTGGCTATTTAGTATTTTTTTAAGGACCCCAAAATATGAATTATTTGGGGTTCGATTAATTATAAATTCATGCCATATTTTTTTAGGGAGGTACCTACATCTCCAGCTTGACACTACTTATGCTGTTTCCTGAACAGCATAAGTAGTGTCAAGCTGGAGAAGCTGGATTAGCTACCCCCTCCCCCCATGTAAAAAATATAGCTTTTACATGGGGGGGAGGGGGTAGCTTATGATGTTGCCAAATTGGTCGCCAGCTTTTTAATAAATAATAAGTAGGTATTAGGACAGTTGATTATGTAGGGTGAATAGAGCGAGCAAAGCTTACTCGATAATTTTAATATCCTGTCTCGGATAGGTTAGAATTTGATTTACATTTTCAAACAGAAATAGGAGTTACATTGTAGACTTATGCAGGAAACGCCAAGCGACTATGAAAATGTAGAATTTAAAAGCGAGCGAGCTCAAAAATTTTGCACACGCGGATACGTTCGATTTTCTTTTGATAATTCCAAAAGAACTTAGAATTACTTGCTTTGTCGACTTATGAAGAAAACTCAAGAATCAAGACAAGCGAGCCTCAAAAAGTTATAGCTCCCCGCCCTGAATATGTTCCGTTTTCTTTTGACCATTATACAGGAAGACAACTTACTTTGACGAAAAGAAAAACTTAAGCTCGTTTTACAGCAGTTTAGGTTTTGAAATCTAGCCTTAACCCGAACTTATTGGTGCCCTAATTGCCGAGTTTGCTTAACAGGCATTTTTTCTTTTTTTTTTACATACGCCCATCGGGGTCACTGTGGCCCAAGTACCTACAGTTTTTAATTAGTTAGACACGTAAATCATTCAAGCTGCCGACATCTTGAATGATTTTGGGGGGTCAGGACCCCCCCGCTGAGACCGCGCCTGGAACACTTCTAGGTCTGTACGGCTGCACCACCGCAACAACGTTGCTTTCCTCCTCTAAAAACGTTGTTTTATCTGCTGCTTACCAGTAGGATGTAAAGACAGGCAATGGATTTCTTCTTGATACAGTTTTATCATCTCTATGTCATCCGTCATGTAGTTCCAAATCCTTATACTCTTATCTTGTTCTCCTGACGTCATAAATATTGGCTTCCATGCACACATTGACAATGAGTTAATCCGACCATAATGCATCGCCGGTCCAAGCTCACTGAATGCTATCTCTGGATTCTACAATTTATTAGAAGTGATTTATTTATTTGTGCTGTCGTTTGGTAAGCGTTTGCTGTACTTGGTTTTTCCCAAGCCAATCTTACCTTTTATGCGTTTGCGCTCCATGTCATTGACTGTTGACAGGACAGTCTCGAAGACTTACGACAACGAGATTACAAAATATAGTCGAATCTACTTTGCAATCTCGTTGTCGTAAGAATCAAATAATTAGGATAGTTACGCTACGCCGCAATCCGTCGCGGCGACGGCGCGCGGCTATTACCCCATTTACATTCAGCTCACTTACACGGCAGTAAGCAGGAAAGTGGGCAGGACACGATACTTCTCCTGCTGCTGCCACTGTTACTGGCGCTGCCCGGCGGTCCCCAAATGAGCAGTTTTTTGTGCGGCACTCAAAGGAAGGGCAGCGCGAGTGGCAGTGCGTGTTTACATTCAGTTCCATCGCTCACTTCTCACCGAGAGCCTGGACGAATCGGACGTGCGCGCCGCCTTGTTTTTTTACGATCTGCTAAAATGATCTTCGACTGGAGTAATGGAAGCATTTTTTTTTTTAAACTGCTACTATTCGATTTCGAGCAGGTGCAGACGATAATATATTTCATCCTATACCTATGGTTTGCATTCGATGTTATGGAGAGGATCCACCATCTTCTGCGACGACGAATGTTCTTTTTTTGAATTTGATTTCTTTTTAAAATAATGTACTGCAGGAAGACATAGCGAGGACGCTGAATTATTTCGACGTCTACCATAGCAAATTGAAAGCGATGTGAGTGGTAGGACAGTATGTAAACACACACTTTCCTTGATCCAGCTGCGGCAGTGGTTAGGGAATTATGACCGGCAGCGCGAGGAGTAGCGGCAGCGGCTGAATGTTAATGAGGCATTATGAGAAGCTGTGCTTCACGGATGTAGTTAGAGAAGGCATACCTTTTTACGTAAACATTGAATGGCACGTCTGGTTCTTCCAGTTCTAGTTCCTTACTACAACTACTGGGTTACCTGTAACATGTGCTGCCCAAACAACTTGACAGAATACAACTGCTTCCTCAATGTTGTAATCAGCAGATTTTCTTGAGTAGGATCAACTGTTATGTGTTTTATTTCGTCAAGTGGCGACCACAGTGGATGTTCTCGAGTATGTCTGCAAAATATTTGTGTCAGAAGGATTGTAAATATAATTATTATTCGGTTTAAATGTAATTATTAGTTGTACGCACTTGTAGGACTTTTTTGAAATTCTGAAAACATTTCTCTTCCTCCAATGATGAAGTGTCTCCTTTTCAAACATGTGAACATATCCCGGTCCACAACCGAAAGCAAATCCTGGAGAAAAAATCATTTGGTATCATTGAACTGCATTTACTTCAATTGGATCGAAGTTCTAGATCGCGGCTTGCGGCAGGAGTTGACTGGTGGAAATCGTCACGTAACGAAAAAGCGATATGCCCGAAAAAGTCCGTTTCAAGGTCTCAAGTTTAAAGTGTCAGAAATTTTTGTTTTTTAATACAGCGCCATCTAGTATAAGTTTTAACACTTTTCACCCATTTTTCATAGAGCTCCAACGCCATGCCGCCATACATATTGCAAGTTGACTCCAGGAGGGTCACCGGCATTACGTTTGCGCTAACGTTAACCCTCGAGGAGTGTCACCGGCATTAGGTTTGAAATCTTGTTAAAATATGCAAATCATTTTATTTTCACAGTTTATAATGCCGAATTTGTTAAGAAAAACCTACATTTAAATTGAGCCCTCCGCGAGGGCTCCCAGCACCCCATATGCGAATTGAGTCAACCCTCCAGGAGGGCTCCCTGCACTGAACGTTAAGCTTCAAAAATGTTATACTACATATACCGACTTTTTATTCTAAATACGTTACCTTTGGCGAAATTCACGAAGTTTGTGACTGGATAACTTTTTTCTTCCTGTTCTTTCTCATCGCTGCCAGAGTCGTCTTTACTAGAAGTACTAGCCTTATCGCTTTCTGCCTGCTCCTGCCTGTTTATAAGTAAATATTTAATTAACACAAACATGAAGATATGAGTAGCAGTGAACGTCTTTTGAATGAAATGATTGCTGATGCAATGCGCATGTGACCCAGCTTCGTTCATCAGGGGGCCTACCACCACCTCTAAAGCAGTATTATTTTAATATTACTTTAGTGTGGGAAAGAGATGAAGCTCTACAGGATGTATAGCTCCATCTCTTTACCCCACTTAATTTTAATAATACTGCTTTAGAGGTGGTGGTAGGCCCCCAGGTACTCGGTTAATGTGCCTGTGGTGGCACAGCTGTCGGTCGATTCTGTAAAAATATCAACGTGAAACTTAGGTGAAGTGAGCTGTCACTGTCACAAATCGACCGGCAGGATGCTAGGGATTAGCACTATTGACAGCTCACTTCACCTAAGTTTTACGGTGATATTTTTACAGAATCGACCGGCTGTTCTCTGTGTGGCTGTACAATCTGGACTCACTGGCTGAAGGCAAAACAAAGCGGCCAGACATAGTCAATCTCCGGACACGTTTATTCTCCGCCTTTCAAGCGTTTACATATTTGCGCAATAATTGCCCCCCTGCATTGCACATCACTTGCTCTGCAAATGATTCTGGAAGGGCCTCTAGACAGTTTTTAATCATTGACTTTTGGCATATAGTCCACATATGCCACTACTACGCTGTCTAAAAGCAATTCATCTTGGTCTAATAAAATGATCAAAACTTACTCCATTTCTACTTTCTTTAGCGACATTTCCGTTACTTCGACGGCCTTAAAAACGCAGTTTGGTCGGAGTTCGCCGTTTTCCACCATCATGATTATTCCGTTGTTGGTCCCGAACATGATACGATCCGGCGTTAACCACATGCAGGTGGTTATGTTTGTCTACTCGCACGTGAAACACACCAATTACCTATGTTATTTACTGGCACAGTTTCGTTTTTTTATAATGTTTTGTTGTTGTGGTTATTACACCTAGATACTAATAAAGCAGACATTTCAAGGGCACAAAATATTACACATTAATATTATTATGAATTTCTTACGTTTTCAGCTTTGCACCAACCCCATTGGCGCCAAACTGTTTCGGACACGTTCATAATGCGGAAAGTGTACGGTCCGCTAATAACTACCAAAGTGGCGTCCGTGGGGTTGCATTGCACCTGTTAAAAGCAGTATAACTTTACTTGCAATAATAAAGTGGCTAATTTATCTATGGCAGAAGAAACTCACGCTTGTAACGATGCCCTGGCCACTCGGGTTTTGCGCTTTAGCGTGGCTCTCAACCTTGCCTTTGTCCCAGTTGTAATAATACAAGTACCAGTCTGGCTCTCCAGTTATCGCCACAAGATATTTAGAATCAAAGGTAAACTGCACACACGCGAATTCAATCGCTTGAGAGTTCTCGAAAGGGACAGTCAAAATCTTCCGCCGTTTGTATGTAGTCAGATCGTAGATAGTTATGATAGGTTTCTGACCTTCTTCGGCGACCTCGTTAAGTGCAAGCCAACGTCTGAAATGTATATGTTCAATGCTTATCATTGCTCTATGCCTGCATGTATGGGTATGGTAACAAAAGACTTTTTGCCACTGACCGGTTAGGCGCGAGAACCAATGACTTGATAGGCTTGTGTTTATCCTGGAGTCTGATAAACTTCTGTTTCTTCTGAAGATGGTTGTGAATAACGATAACGCCACCAGCCGGGTACAAAATCTCTGATTCGGACAAATAATGGGCATTGTACCTGTGAATGTTAGTGTTTTTGTGACGTTTTATTAGGTATTTTATTCAAGGTCTCTTTATTTATTCTAGTAAGTGGGTAGCTAATTCTTTAGCAATAAAATACGTTAAACAATGCGTAGTTAGCCTAGGCATCACTAGTGTCTTTACCTGTAGGTGCCTGCACGCGTAGCATGACCACAATAGACACGGGTTTCACGGGTCGGTGGTCACGGGTTTTGTCGACGGAAGAATAGACAAAATGACGATACCTCGTCAATTTAACTATGAAAACATCATGTACGTAAGAAAAACTTACATCTTTTTAGTAAAAGAGGTGATAAACATAATTATAGTACAAGAAATAGGGACCTATTAGTTCAACCAGGTTTCAGACTGGCTAAAGTGGACTCATCTTTCATGGGATACTGTTTAAAATGTTACAATAAAATTCCTCCCTCACATACTTCAACCGAATGAGACGAAATTCAAGTCTTGTATAAAACGCACACTATGCAGGCAGGCATATTATAAGTTGGGGGATTACATCACTGATAAAAATGCTTGGCTCAATGCTGGTCCTGCTCCACAACCACAACTAATTGTTTAACATTTGAAAATACTGTTGGAGCTGCTTAAGATTTTAAGACCATCTTTGCATTGTATAAAATCAATCTTCTTTGTATTATATAGTTGCAGAGCATAGGTGTGAGTACTATGTACTAAAGAGTTACCATTTACCGGGTAATACGTCTTTTATTGACTTGAATGTGCCCTGGCGGCTGTGAGTATGTCATGCTCACTCAAATGTCTCGCTGATGGTGGCGCGTGTGTTGGATCATTTAGCTCCCTTCAAAATGGTTGAGCTGAATGGTGCTGATCCATGCGTCATGTTCGTGAACGGGCGCCGTCAGTTGGGACTGGTCAACTCTTAGCGGCCATGGCTGATTTTAATTTTTGAATTGTACCTACTTTGTTTTATCTTTGTATTACGGACGCTTCTAACGTGCACGTCTTTCTACATTGTTCTCACATGTATAATTTCAACATGAATAATGTAACCAATACTTTGTAATAATTTATTTTATTTAAAAGATTGTCCGTGGAGTTTCTTGCCCGTTCATCTCCATAGGTACCTACTACGCTTTGGAATGGCTTCATATTTTTGACTGACCGATTCCTTGACAATTCAAAAGTGCCTGTAATGGTTTAATAGAAATAAATGCTTAGTTTGACAGATGTGATTGTGAATCTGTCATTTTGTCTATTCTTCCGTCGACAAAACCCGTTCTACTGTCACGCTACGCGTGCTGATTGTCCGCTGAGAATTTATTGTTACTTAGCTTAGTTTGTTACATTAACAAATATCTACAGTTTATTATGTAACTAGCGGCAAGCTCCTGCTCCGCACGGTTTTTACGACTTGTTTTGAAGAACAACGCGGACATACAGACAAACACGAAAAGCGACTTTAATTTATAATATGTATAGATTTCAACCAAACAAATATATAAGTATATATATATATATATATATAAAAAATATTACTCATAAAACATGTGAGTATTTGTACTTACTCAATATTTGTGCTAAGACCGTAGAATGTACAAGCCGAAATATTGGGTGGCGTCGGGACGGTAGCCATGATCGATTTGATTAATAGTAATTAAATAAATATCATAAAACTACCACCTCTAATCATAAAAATACTAAACTTGTATTACAAACGCTTCCTATCAAATTGAATAAGTCAAACTTGGGTGAACTGAAACGGTTGTCATGGATACTGGTTAAATACGTAATAATGTGACCTATTTCGTCGAACTGTTCGAATTTAAGCTCTCTGGCCAAACTGAAGCAAATCCCGCGCGTTATGCGGGACGAAATTCGCTCGTGCCTATTTTGTCAACTATCTTATATGCTGCCGCATGACTTCCTAATCATTGAAACAATCGCGCAGACGCGTCCCGTATCCCGCGCGGGATTCGCCTCAGTGTGGTCAGAGCTTCATTGTGCCCACACACACGTTTTAACAATTCACATGAATAAATAACTGAAATTCTTAACTAAGTCGTCTACGTTACTTACGAGTATTTCATAATGCTCAGATTGCTCAGATACTGATAGCAGTTTCAGAATATTATAAAGATTTATTTTATGATAGTCATTATGGTAACTAATCGTTCAATGCGTGTTATCTGAAAGTTGCAATGAAGACGTAACGCGTCCAGAACTGTTTAATTGCGTAACTCCTAGAAAGAAACTCAGCCCTACATAGAGGTATTACAGGTTTACGTACAAAAGAAACTGCGCATTCACCATTTAGCTGAGCTCCGTCTGATTGGACCTCAATGTCGTTTGTAGTAGCGCATCCTCTCTGCAATTTCCGAGATAAGTCGCTGCTTCCTCCGCCCGACGATTTCAATACAAATCATATTTACACGTGCCAAGCCATCATATTTAAAATTATATTTTCATGACCAACCTCACGGAAGTAAGCAGGTATATTTTATGCGTTTCTATAAATTCTATACAGGAAATATATGCAATCCATTGCAGAAAGTACCTACATGCTAATAGAATTTAAGACATATAATTAATAATGTCTTCGCGTGCAACTAGGACCTAAAGATTGAGTGAAGGTTGCTGTAGCGTGGGTACTGAAAATAGACAAAGAATTATTGCAATACAGGGTGGCATCGACATCGACGGACATCGACGTGAAAACAGCTGGTCGATTCTGTAAAACTCTCACCGTGAAAACTTACGTGAAGTGAGCTTAAAGTTAGCTGTCATTTCGCCTGATGCTAGGGATTGACACTATTGACAGCTCACTTCACCTAAGTTTTCACGGTGAGATTTTTACAGAATAGCACTACTGTTACCATGGATTCAGTACATGATTCTGAACCCCACTGCGTTGAAAATATTAAGTCAGTTATAAAAAAAAATCTTCATTAAAATCTGTATTACAATACAGGGCAAATCCCAGAACTTAATGTCACCAAGGAGTTTCCATCATCTTTTGTAACGGAACGTTACGGGGGACAGCAGCACCGCTCTTGCGCATGCGCGGTGATGTGCTGTGTGCATGCGCCATTCATACGTGAAGTTGTAGGTACTGAATTTCGTGGGCTTTTTTTAATTCTGTATCTTTTACTTTGATCTTTTATTTAGTAGTTTCAATTCCAATGTATGAGAGTAGATAAAGTAGTGTATGGAATTGCACATAACTAGGTATTAAAACACTCGTGTGACACTATTATAAACACACTCGTATTTTAATACGACATGCAACAGTTTCATAAACTACTATTATTCAAACATGCGCAATTTTATTAATAATCATGCCTGAAGAGCACTCTTTCACAGAATGCAGGTTAATGTTAGCGTTGGCTGAAAGCCAATGTATTAAAAGTAATGCAATTTTCATTTTTCTTGGAAATCTTGGGCACTTATCGCTGTAGCTCATCTTGAAGTCTGTAATTTTCATTCACCTGTTAGGTAGGTAGGCTGTGAACAGTGGGGTAGGTACAATAGTGCCAGAAATAAAAGCAATCTTAAAAGTACCGCTCTAGCTATCTAGAGTATAATCTAGATTAGTCTAGAATCTAGATTAAAGTTTTCATCTAGGCTCTAGATGAAAACTTTCATAGGCAACGCTACCTATAACTTTTGTAAAAAGTTCCAATACTCCCGATGTGTTTTTCGACACACTTCTTTGACTGCTAATTTCGCGGTCTAATTTAACGACTCGCTTTTTATTTATCGACTCTGCAAGTTTAGCACGTCAGGCTACATGGCTAGGTAGGAGCTTTCTCTTTGTTTCTTTTCTCGCGAGTCTTCAGTTATTGCGGTTAATTAGAGCCGAGCCTAAATCAAAAATAAGTAAGTACTCTACCCTCCTAGGGTATACAAGTCTGTACTGGTATACCCTGGAAGGCCACCTGCCATGCGAGCGTTTTGATAAAGCCGGGATAATGACGAAGGAACTTCCTCTCTCGTTTTTTGCTCTTGTTTCATGATTATTATTGAAAAATATATATAGATAAATAAGTATATGCTTTATGTATGAATGTATGTAAGTATTTATTGTATATGTAAATGGTACACCACAGACCACCTGCAGTATTGTCTCTCCTCCCTTAAAATCCATCCAAAGATTGTCTTTAAAAGATCGCGATAAGACCACCGTCATCCTATGTAAAATTTCTACATTGTAATTGGTGCACATAATAAAGAGTACCTAAGTATTCTATTCTATTCTAAGGTAATGTTTAGGTAGAAGCCAATGTTATTGAAATTGGGAGCCAAATACCTACATACATAAATTTATGTAAACTTTAGGAATATTACTCGTTGCAAGCAAGATGTGAATAAGTCGCAGATGGATTGTCGAGTCCGCTGTTTTACATAACCGCTAGCTGTTTTACAAAGCAGCTCCGTTATGTAAAACAGCTGAACGAAGTTTACCGCTGAATTGTATCTATGTATCAATGCAGCGGGTCAACGATTAGAGGTTATGTTATGAATATATAAAACAGCGTGAACATTATATATTTAACATAAAATTATAGATTTTAGTTCTACATTTTATCGCTCCTGCCTGTGTCTAGTGTCTCAAAACAACAATAGTGACGTCCGAAACAGAACTAAATAAAACGAGTAGTATGTAATATTCGAAGTAGCGCAATATCAACACTATAAATATCTCACAGAGATGTTGAGGAACCGTAAATTATACAGCCCTGTCTAGCGACTGATATGGCAACTGAAAAGAACTCATTTATTGCTGTTTTGTATATGACCTAATTTATGATTGTTGCAACATTGCCAGCAGAGATAAGAAAACACCATTCATGTTGATACGTTCATTTATGGAACCCGGGAAGTCCCTGTCATAATGGAATATAAATAAACAATTGCAGTTGCATTCCTGTTTTTGACCGCAAATTAATATACAGTTCCATTATAATGCCTATAGAAAGTGGGCACTTAGATGATAACAGTTTTGTTAACGAGTGACCCAGTCAATTAGTTGGCGATATTGGTCAAGATGATGCAATACTAGACAATTAGACACTTCCTTATTGAAGATGGCTTTCTGTAGAGTATGTTGGGGTAACTTCGGCGTTAGGATAAGATCGTCCGTATCAAATTCCCGGCTAATTTGGAAATAAATCAAATTTATTTATTTAATGCTGATGGTTGTGTCCCGCGCCATTGGCATGACATGGCAAGTTCTGCATTTTTTAAGGAAAAGATCGGATGTAATGTTTTTATAGACCTTATTGTCCGACCGTCCACTAGAAGGCTGGATGATAGTAAATTCTTTCTCAAATGAAAAAAATAAACTACCATGTCTTTTATCGACACATATAATATGTAGTATGTAGTATATGGGTATGTAGTTTGTAATCTATTTATGTATTGTTGTATCTATTTTAGTTATAAGTCATTAGATTATTTTTTTCTTTGTTCCTCTCAATTAGAGCACCTACCATCTAATCTCTTCACCACCCTTGGTTGACTGGTAGAGAATGCCTAAGGCATTAAGTCTGCCTTTGTACTTTTTTGAGTGTGAAAAGTTTTAATAAATAAATAAATAAATATAATACCTACATAGAAGAAACCGTACAGAGTACAAAAACAAACTATATTCAAAGCTAAACTAAGACTAACTTAACCAATTGCGCCATATTTCATTTTGAATTATACTGTTAACGAGAAAATATATTTTTTGCAATACTCTAGATCAATATAAGAACCAATTGCTTTTCTCCGCTACTGAAGACATTTTTATTGGCTTGAACCATTCTACCAGCCTGCATTCTGGGCATGAGCCGTACCTATAGTAGCTTTCTCATAGTTATGGCTCTTACCCTGTAGGTATGTCGGCTAATCATGATCTGTACCCTAATTACGTAATACGATCAATCAGAATCTGAATCGCTTTGAAACAGATTGCTAATCCATTACTTCATAAGCCCGAAAAAAAATCTGCTCAACAACATAAATAACGCAATGAATGTTGTTGAACTGTCAAAATGAAACAGATTAGTCGTTATCGTTAACGAAAATGTGTTGCGTAATAAGATACCAGGTAGGTACGAGTAGGTTACTTAATTATTTTTAATCTTTTTGGAAGGCCTATAAAAATTCAATAGGTAGGTACTGAGTGAATGATGAAAACAATGAAAACAAAAACCCATCTCAAAACTGGTGTAGGTATATACCTACCATGAATAAGCAGCTGAATAAATTAGTTTCTGCGGATAAACGAATGATATTTTCCTGTAGGTACCCAAGTGTACCCTTGTTCAAAGTGCAAGCATTAAACTACAAAGAACAAAAGCAGACGATGACTAAGTCGTTTTACGTTTATTGCAGGCAGTAAGCCAATTCTGTAACATTTTACTTAGTTAATAATAAAAATTAATCGACCAAGTCATTAGCTCCGCTATTGTTTACAGTTACACCCGAAACTGTTGATCGATACAAAAATTAACCATTAACTGCGGTATGCGTATCAGAATATCTCTATCGCAACTCTTACTAATGTATCTATTCGTTTTGTTTCGTCAAAACTTTTCTATAGAGTATTTTAAACCAGCAGAAATAATAAATCGAATTGCCTCAACCGGTTATTCAGGCCGTTAAATTCATGTCTTAGGCGTGAAAAACGCAACCTTCCAATAGCCTTACCATTCTCTACTACAAAGAAAATCAAAGGGCATTTTCACCTGAATACTATGTAGGTGCCTATAGCGTAGTTCACCTTTTTGTATTCGTGGTGTAGTGGATCGATAGAACGAAGGCGGTCCATTGGTGGTGGTATTTTAGTAATGGTGGCCCACAGCTCGCGTGCGGCGGCTTGAATCGCAGTCCATCACTGAAATAAACCGCGGCACAGTTAATTATAAACGACGTAGAAATCACACAATAGAACACTCGTTGTTATTGTTATATCATTATTTATTTGTAGTCGGGTGCCTATGTTTTTGCCAATAGGCTCGTCCTCTACTACATGGGACTGGCGAAATATGTGTGTAGGTACTATAGGTACCTAACCTTTCGGGAATCCAGGCGTCATGTTATGTTAAGTATTCTATGTCCACTCCTAAGCCCGGTCATGGTCTATCTGTATGCCGTGATTGAGTAACAAACATACAATCTTTCACATTTATAATATTATATACAACCTAAGTTTTTGTTTAGGTAACTTCTTAACTGGTCATTGTACTCATTATAATGAACAACTTTCACTATGGGACCAAGGCTGAAATCGCGAAAAAAAAAATCTGCTGTTCCCTACATTTCGACGAGATAAACGAACATAAATGTAGGGAACAGCAGATTTTTTTTTTAGGTGAACAATAGTTTACCTACAAGCTTTCGCCAGCAGCTTCACCCCACTACAGGGATAAAAAGAAGGTATCCTATGTCCTAAACGGTCTACCAGTGTGCTAAATTTCATGCAAAACCGTGGGATCCAAACATACATACAGACTTTCACATTTATTTATTTTTGGTAGAGTAGGTAGGAAGTACCTACTACGCCAATATGACGCCCAATTTGAGTTGAGCTTCCAGCAAATTTTCTCAGCGAGTTACGAGCCTTATTCCAAATTGTTAGATGCAGTGAAAATCTAAACTGAGATCATAAATGTAGATTGAGCTATGGAACTGAGCGGTACAGCACGACGACGCGATATAGGTAAGTAAAGTTTCTATTATCGTAGTGGTATTTCCTTTCATTATTTAGGTAACTGGTGCTAAGTATAGTTTCCTAAATATGTTATGTGCCAAATATAAGCAAAGCAGCTCGCCTAATATAAATATTTCAAGGCGCGATTAAATTTTCCGAAGTTGACGTGACCTTAGAGTTGTACGGGTGACGCGGCTCCTGCATGGCGTCATCTTAGGCAAATATACCTATGGCCACTGTTTACGGTATGTGTCGTACGTAACTATCGTGTTGTAAAAATATGTATTATCATATCACTAAACAAATGTCGTTTAAATGGAACTCGGACGCTGCTAGACGCTCCTTAGCAAAATGCATAAAGTATTGAGTAGGTATGGTAGATCCGCTGCAAATCCTTCCAGCAATGCAGATGATGGCCGATGGCCGATATTTTCAGGAATATATAACTCAGGGAACGCTCATTAATTTGACTAGTGTAAAATATTGATTGCGTAAGAAGCAACTTTCTTTTTTCGCTGATGTTCAGTTAACGGTGTGCAGTGAAGCAGTGTTGTTGGTGGTGCATCGCGCGCGCGCTCGATGTTCGGTGACGGAGACTCGCTGCGGTGTTATCATCGTCGATGGCGGTCGGCCCGCGGCGCGCGGCCGCCTCGTCTTGCCTCGTGTGCCGCTAGTGTGCGTCAGCCTGCGACGCTGAGCGCCGCGACGCTCGATCTCCCGCCACACAACGCCGCGAAAACAAACACCGTAATAATCTCCCCGCGATAAAACCATACAACGCGCTATCAGTTCTTGATAACTCACCAGTGTGATAACTGATAAAATAAGTGGTTGACGCCTAACGTACTGTGTATTATGTAAAACTCAAAAAAGTGGATTAGCTGGAGACGCAATTATGGCTGCGGCGACTGGTCCCCGTAAGACAGTGTCCATCTACGACTACCCGGAACATTTGAACCCCTTTCACGATGACGACAATCACAACAAGATCCGGTTCTGGACCCTCGGCGGGAGACTCAATCGGTCGAACAGCATCAGTTTTTCCGGACTGAAGGACCTTAAGAATTCATGGTGAGTTCATAACAAGTAATAAGCACTTATCTTTGTTTTATAAACTTGCTCTGTCCTGCGAATACTGTGACAACCTTGAGAATTGGTTTCAGGCTTGATTATTTTCACTGAAATTGTAATTACATTTCTAACGGTGTGTTCCAAATAAATGGTTTCTTTCTACTTGTCGGACTTAGTGGCTACACATAGTCGAGTGTCAATAAATTGTAAATAAATAGCCTAATAGACAGACTGATGCAACTTCAACCGATTATTTTGGTAGGTAGGTATCTAATACCTAAAGACTATGTTGGATTCCTCCGACCTGGAACTTCGAGCCGATGATGATTCATGAGAAATACAAATATTGTGATAGAGTTCAGTCGGTGTGTAAAGGCTCGTGCAGACTAGCGCGATGCGACGGCGCGACGCGACTCGAACAATTCAATTGCTAAGAAAACTTCACGGTACTTATAACAATAACCGGTGTCGCGTCGCGCTAGTCTGCACGAAGCTTTAGGCGTGCAAGTGCAACACACTTGTTCCGGTCACCACAGCCGGACGGGGCGAGAAGAAGGAATTGCTTCGGGTCGGCTTTTTTGTTTAACAAATTCCCTACTGCCGAACCGGATGTACCGACCTGAACGAAGTAGCTTATGGTATCTAAGTATTAAATAAGTAAACAGTCTGTGTTTTCGTTTACATGCGTTTTGTCTAACATTAAGGCTGGCCACGTACGGTTTCCTGATGAGGATTCCTGATTCCGAAACCTCAATGCTAGCCTTACATACAAAATGTTCAACCAGGCGCACACGTTTGTACATTTTCCGAACGGAAAAATACCTGACGTTCGTTTCGGAATTCCAAATCAGGAATCCTGATCAGCAAACCGTACGTATACGGCCAGCCTAAAAGACCGCAACTAAAATCAAATAGGTAGCGTGTTTATTGTTGGTAGCGAAATGCGCAATCGCAGCATATTTTAATTAAATATTTAATCCGTTTTCTAATTCTAGTCTGGTTGTCACG
The DNA here is from genome assembly GCA_914767755.1 of Agrochola circellaris. Classification (NCBI taxonomy): domain Eukaryota; kingdom Metazoa; phylum Arthropoda; class Insecta; order Lepidoptera; family Noctuidae; genus Agrochola; species Agrochola circellaris. The sequence continues at coordinate 10,051,026 of OU611841.1, read as the reverse complement.
CGTACTTAAGTTGTACTTTGAGTAAAGTTTTAGATATAAAATGCGAATAATAACTTATTACTACATACGTAAATTCAGGTTTTTAGTTCTCTTTTTTGTAGGTATTCAAATCATGGGAATGGAATCACCCAATCCAATACTAAAGTTATGGAAATTAATTCATAAAACGATTACCCGAATAAAAACACTTAAGTAGTTGGAAATACACACAACTCGTGATATGCAGTTTACCACATAACCTCAACATTATCACTGGTGCTAGGAATTTGTAAGATTTCATTGGTTGGCTTCTATGAATCATTGACTTACGAAATTCCTGTGTAATGCTAGTTTGCAGAAACTTTATATGCCTAAAGTATAAGAAATTAAAATTAGGTACCTACCTAGCAATAGTTAAAAAGTATGACTGGTCATGCAAACTCAACTAATTTGCTGACGATTTCCTTACCCAACGTCAGCACTGCAATAGTCATTAAAAATGTGTAATTATTATGTTTTCTTTAGTCGCTCATGTCTAAGAGATCAAGGACTAACTCGTTTATGTACCTGAATAGGTACATAACAACTATGACAATCTCGAGTTCTCGAGACAACACAAGAAATTACCTGCCGGTTGTCCCATAATTTCCATTTAAGCACTGGCCACACAGAGGCGAATCCCGCGGGGAATGCGGGAGGCGACTGCGCCCGTCGTTTGTATTGTTTTCACCCTAATTGCGTAACATACGATCAATCACAATCCGTTTCATTTTGACAGTTCTAAAACATTCATTGCGATATTTACGTTGTTGAGCAGACAAATTTTACAAACATTGATATTGCTTCATATTATGTTCGTAAAATTTGTAAATAACGTAGTCTATATACGTTTTTTGTAGTCGTTTATATACCTACCTAACTTTTATTTTTGAAGGTATATAAACTAAAACCCAACTACGACAAATAAGTCAACTAAAAAGCTATAAACAAGGATTAACAGATTATAATGTGACTCTCGGACACATAGCCAGTGGACGATCAAGACGCTTTCAACGATACCTCATTTATCAAATTATGATGAGGAGTTTAGAAGTTATGAGAGAACAGATGAACATACATACATACCGGTCAAAATCCTAACCCTCCTTTTTGCTTCGCCGTAGTCAGGTAAAAAAGATTCAGATTGTGATTGATCATGGGTTACGCAATTAGGGTGCTGATGATTAAGAAATTACGCGCCATTTTGAATACCTCTAAGTATACAAATTTGTTGATACTGATACCACAGATTAGTACAGGTGGTTCACTCCGCCAAATCATTTCAATCAAAGCGACGCTTGCTAGGACACAATAAAGTGCAATTCAGGTCGCACAGCGCTAATTACCTACAGTTATATTCACCTAGAAGTTGCCTCTCTTTCTTCTGACTACGTTAAGGCTCGTGCAGACCAGCGCGACGCGACGGTGCGACAGGACTCCAACAATACAATTTCGAAGAAAACTTCACGGTATAACAATAACCGGTGTCGCGTCGCGCACGTCTGCACGAAGTTTTACACTCACTGAATTGGCCCAACAAGTCTAGCCCGCCGGGTATTTGTAGCGTCATACCTAAAATGCGGAGTGAACATGTGTACCATCAGTATTCATCTGTGTTGATACAATCGGCGCGAGCGAAATTCATCCCGCAACCCGCGCGGGATACGCCTCAGTTTGACAAGAGTTTTAATGCATGGAACATGAGGCAACTATAACTGTGAATAGATAAATCATTGTAAGCACTTAAAAATAAGATTCACTGCACAAAGTATGATTTATTCAATAAGTATCTACATGTGTAAAAAGAAACAACATGAATAGGGAATAAGCCTGTAATTTTTTTTTTCACTAAATCGTTATAACACAGTAAGTAAAGGCTCGTACAGAACAGCGCGACGCGACGGCGCGACACGACTCGAACAATACAATTTCTAAGAAAACTTGACGGTATAACAATAACCGGTGTCGCGTCGCGCTGTCGCGTCGCGCTAGTCTGCACAAAGCTTTATACAAACCCTAAAAAAAAAAATGAAAACTCCCAACAATTTCTACGACAGTTCAAACGTCCGTTTCTGCCGCGGTCATGATGTGACGTCATTTACCTATCACGTTACTGCTTTGTTTACATTTGTTTTTAGCCCCAAATCATATAGGTAAATTAAATTATTTTTGTGCTTTATTCAAGCATAAATCACATTTACTTACTTACGTCATCGTCAGTGAGATTTTAAGCACTTTGCAAAGAATAGATTTTTATTCACATAGTTTTTTACGTCACTTCATACTTCATTGTCGAATGCGACGCATTTTGAGTTTGCGTTCCGATCCACCAAAAAGTACAACATAATATTTTATGTTGTACTTAGTTAGTAATGCATTAAAAAATTAAAAAAAAATTGGAATTTGTTTCTGTACATTTAAAAAATTAATAAGTTTTGAATTACGTGCACATTTCCTATTGGCCCATCAGCCTATGATTCTGAAATTGATGAGTTTACTTCTGATAAAAATAATGATGTTCTTGCACTACGCCCAGGGCCAGCACCCTGATTCCGTAATACACGATCAATCACAATCTGAATCATTTTGAAAGAAATTGCTAATCCATAGCTCCATAAGTTCGGAAAAAAAATCAGCTCAACAGCGTAAATAACGCAATGAATGTTGTTGAGCTGTCAAAATGAAACAGATTAATCGTAATCGTTTACGAAAATGTTTACGCACTTAGATAGTAACACAATTACTTAGATATTTTAAGTCAAAGTCATATATTGGCTTCAGATGCGGTAATACAAAAGGTGGTAAATAAATATTCAACGATGACTCATTCCGCCATTTTTGACATACATGTATTTATTTATTACCCGTAACATATGTAAGTAGGTACCTTAGAGGAGGGCCAAACAATAATATGAGCACAAGAATTCAGTAACCGCAAGGCTTATCGTACTTAGGACTAAATAATATCAACTTGGAGGCATCATTACTTGTTTGTTCACCATATCGACTAGTGTGTGAATAATGCAATTGTCGTCAGATGTTTATTTATAGGATTGAAGTCACTCTTCTCGCTCTTGGATACTTATTGAGTAATACGTGATTGACATCTAATTTACCAGTTTATATACACGTGTGGCGAAACACTACAGTACTGTAGAGTAGTATCGGTACCTACCTAGAGTAAAGAACGAACGTTTATGTACCTACTCATGTGCCCGCGAAATTTTCTGAAAATGGAATATTTTGCGACATCCACGCGGGCTAAGTCGCGGGCAAAAGCTAGCTTTATATATAAATATTTGGTACGGCTGCGAATCATATTTAGATTAACATACAACCTGTCGGTCGATTCTGTAAAAATATCAACGTGAAAACTCAAACTCGTTTATTTCAAATAAACCAATTACAGGCACTTTTGAATTGTCAAGGGGTCGGTCAGTCAGAAAGATGAAGCTAGTTGCCCATTCCAAAGCGTAGTAGGTTCCTATGTAGAAGAACGGGCAAGAAACTCCACGGACACTCTTTTAAATCAAAATATTCTTACAAAACTTAGGTGAAGTGAGCTGTCACTGTCACAAATCGACCGGCAGGTTGCTAGGGATTAGCTCTATTGACAGCTCACTTCACGCTCACTTCGCCTATGTTTCACGGTGATATTTTTACAGAATCGACGGCTGATACTGACCTGCAAATTGCATAAAAAATATGAAAATTTGAATTTCCTAACGTTTTCGCTTTAAAGACTTTGGAAGTTGGTTCATCGCGTGACGTGTCCAGTGTAGAACACCAAAATACGTAAATGCTATGCTAAGTTCATTTAAGTCCGTGCTGGGAAATCGCTGGAACAAAGAATATAAATACTTATTTAGTTTTATTAGGATGGATGGGACTTAACATAATTGGCGAAATATGGGTGTACTATAGGTACACCTCTGCCCAACCCTTCGGGGAATACAGGCGTGATGTTATCTTTTGTAAGTAGGTATCTAGACCTAATGAATGAAATAGTTTTATCAAATCTTATTGAATCAACAGCACACTATACATACCCACCTACATGTATTTTAAGTGCAATCTATCTACCAATCGCTTCTTTGATTTTGTATGAATTACTCATATCATTCCAATCTAAAATTACTGATGCAGGACATAACGTCATTAGATATATAAATAACATTTACATTTTATCAGACACACACAAATCACGCTGCATTTTGGCATGCATATAATAAGACTAATATTTGCAATTGAGTGCCTAGGAAAATCACTTGATTGATGAAAACATTATTTTCAGCACACTTGCTCGTAAAGTGGCTCTTATTGAACCGCTTTTAGGTTCATAATGCAGTGTATTACTGATAGATCGCCCGATGACTTGTCCTGCTGGAAGCTCTTCGTGAAGAACAGTACCCTAATTACGTACTACACAATCAATCAGAATCTGAATCGTTTTGAAACAGATTGCTAATCCATTGCTTCGTACGTTCGAAAAAAAAATCTGCTCAACAACGTAAATACCACAATGTATGTTGTTGACCTGTCAAATTGAAACAGATTAGGCGGATTTGTCAACGAAAATATGTTGCGTAATTAGATAGCAGCCATGCTATTCTGTAAACATCTCACCGTGAAAACTTGGGTGAAGTGAGCTGTCAATAGTGTCAATCCCTGTGGAATGACAGCTCACTTCACCCAAGTTTTCACGGTGAGATGGTTACAGAATATCACTGCAGGTTTGCGTCCAGCCGGAAGACTTCCGTAAATCCTGCTAGCAGTACGCAGTTTGTATGAAAATTGGTCTGGTCCTTCCAGCAGTAGGGTGACCTTGACTAAGAACTTGCGCTCGTCAGATGTTTTAAACATGTCTAATACATGGCTAGTGCGTATAAAAATAAAACACTTTCATATTTTCTACAATAATAATTATAGATGTATTCGTACTTGATAAATAACCAATTATTATTATTATTAGAGCGCATTTATTTATTATTATAAGGAAAGAACCAATTTAAGGAATTATAAATTTGTCACTTTGGTTTTATCAAGCACTTAAAAATTGTGCCTGTATAGTTAACAATTTATAAAACCCGGCCAAGTGCGTGTCGGACCACGCACAATGAAGGGTTCCGTAGTTGGGCTGAATTTATCCCAGGAATAAAATTATAATTGTAGTTGTAACTGTAAATTTAAGTTCGAGGCGTCGAAATAAGTCGCCCGAGCGCGAACCCGCTGCCCCCTTGTGCCATCGCTTGCTGATGGAAGGTCAGTTGTGTTTAGAAACCGTTTCTTGTACAATGTGAAAGACACAAAAATATTCTATATTTTAGTGCAAATTTGAAATTTGTGGTGTATTTCATTACGATACTGTGATCGAAAAAAGTTGCGTCCTTCCGGAAGAACTTAAAGTCCTGCTGGCAGGACTCCGGGCGAACACGCGCTTTTGACTTTATATTATTTAATGCACTAGTGCGGTAATGTGAACTTTATGTATTATCCCTATAATTACGTTATTGTGGCATAACTAAGTTCTTACAACAAGTCTGTTTCATTCCTCGCAAGTGTGTTGAAAAACGTCTTATCACTCCCTGGTATGAAACGTGTGTGCATTAATCATTACACACTTGTATCATTATAATAGGTCTTTACCTATGAAATTGCCGTTTTGTATGAAAAAATTTAAACGATTTTTTTTCATGTATTTTTTATTTGTATTAATCGAAGTAATCACCCATGCAATCAATGCATCTTTGCCAACGCAGTGGCAGTTTATTGATGCCCTTCTTAAAGAAATCAGCTGGACGGGAGGCAACAAATTCTTCAAAGGCATTTTGTACTGCCTCTCGGGTATTGATTTTTTTTCCCGCCAAGAAGTTATCCAAATTCTGGATAAAGTAGTAGTCTGTAGGCGCAAGGTCTGGTGAGTAGGGCGGATGACGGAGAGCTTCCAACCCCAGTTCTTGCAACTTGGAGAACGTCTGCTGTGCAGTATGAGGTCGCGCGTTGTCGTGCAGTAGCAGCGGAGACGAGCGATTGACCAATGCTGGTTGGAGATGTGCCAGCTTCTCCATCATTGTGTTCAGTTCTTCAGAGTACACATCTGCAGTAATGCTCACCCCGTTTGTTAAGAAGCTGTGATGAATCACACCGGCGCTAGACCACCAAACAGTGACCATCACTTTTCTAGGGGTAAGTTTTCGTTTAGGGCATTGTTTAGGTGCTGAACCAGGATCCAACCAACTTGCTGAGCGCTTGCGGTTATCAAACAGAATCCATTTTTCATCGCAGGTAACAATGCGGTTCAAAATTCCTTCATTTGTGTGTCTGTTGAGCAGTGCAAGGCACGTCTCGACGCGTACTTTGCGCTGGCGATCATTGAGTTCGTGGGGCACACATTTGTCAAGCTTTTTTACCTTGTCAATTTGACGCAAATGGACCAATATTTTTTTGATGCTAACGTCGAAAGCTGCTGCTAATTCAGCCGTAGATTGTGTATCATCAGCTTCCACAATCGCCTTTAATTCGTCATTGTCGACCAAAGTCTTCGGACGACCGCGAGGTTCATTTTTCAGGTCGAAATTTCCAGAACGGAAGCGAGCAAACCAATAACAGGTGGTGCGTTGGTTTGTAGTGTTAGCTCCGTAAACGTCGTTGATGTTGCGTGCCGCTTGTGCCGCGTTGCTGCCACGACGGTACTCATTTTCCATAATTACTCGAATTTTTAACGTATCCATGATGACGAAAAAGATTGAAATGTGATGAAAATGTAACACTAATCAATAAACAAATGACTACTTTTGGAAAAAAAAAACCATGTTTTTAAAATAAAATTAATTTGAAATTAGAATTCTTAGCCAAACAAAAATTATTTTGATTTGAAATGGCCAGTACTGCAGAACGGCAATTTCATAGGTAAAGACCTAATATAAGTAGATACTTTCCATAAGGTAAAAAAAAACAGGACAAATACGAGTCGAGTAGGACTCTTGCCCTGAGGTTCCGACTTGCGTCTCAAAGCTGAGCCCGGCTGCCCGCGGATTCACTTAACTGATACGGCCTATGATTTTCAAATTTCGGTTTGAACGACAAAGTATAGAATAAAACTTTTGATAGACTGGGGAATAGGTAAGTAACCCGATTTGAATGAGATGGTACTTCGAGATACGGCCTACCTATAAATATCCGATTTCGGATTGAAGCATAAATTTAACTTCGCAGTTGAAATAAAGTGTAATACTCGCATAATTACTTATACAAATATAAATTACATCACGGTCGATGCTGCTACTACATATATAAGTTTCTTTCTTTTTAAGTGGTATGAGTACCTACTTATGACTACAAAATTTTATACATTTTCAGATTTTTCCCTTTGCTTGCCCCTTTAACGTGAGACTTTGCTTCTTGCCAAACATGCTGCTAGGTCAACGGCAAGCACCCTATTCTATAGGTTTTGAAAAATGTGAAAATTTATGTGACATAATTGACCTTATTTCTTCATAGCGTTGAATTTAACCCATCCAAGGCACAATAGACTAGTATTCGATATTTCTTACATAATTTCAACTTGATACCTCTACTCGTTCCTGAAAAGAATTGACAGTCGGAGGAAAAAGTGTTTCTTGTTTTTTCCTTTTGAGGTAGGTACGGAACACTAAAAAATCATCTTTAGCCAAGAGGTATACAAATAATAAAGTAAATCTTATCGACATAAGTGTGAATATTACAAAATATCAAGATATTCTCTAGGTTATTCATGACTCATGTCTGGCATATTAGATGTCATGTCATGTCTTTAGATTGTTAGTATTGTAACACACAAAAACGCAGGACATGAACTCTTAAATCCGGACAATTTACATATCATGTGGGTGATTCGTCTGACTTGGTATCTAAAGCGTTGTGCAGACCGGTGCGACGCGACTCTAACAAAACAACTCCTAAGAAAGAACAATTACCGGTGTCGTGTCGCGTGACAAGTCGCCCTAGTCTCCACGAGCCTTAATGCTCTGACACAATTTATTGAGGCCAAAGGTACCTATAGCATGCATTGTTAAAAGCAAATCACAAAAGACAACAATGTCTTTTGTGATTTGCTTTTTAAATTTTCAGAATTAGAAATAGGTAGTTCACCCAACCCCCCCCAACATTATTCTGCAGACAAATTTTTTGAACATATGAATCAATGGATTAGCAATATCCTTCAAAATGATTCAGATTGTGATTGATCGTGTGTTACGCAATTAGGCTGCTGGACTGCTGGCAAAGCGCAACACAGCGCAGTTTTCACGTTTTCACTGGCTACTTGGTACAGTAGACCGCATGTCAGTGGTAACACTTTGACATTGAGCTGGCCTCCTTTCGTAGTACGGAGTTTCAATATAAGACCAGCTTATACTGGTTTTATTACCATTGACGTGCGGCTTACTGTAAGTACATCAGACTAGTTACGCAATCAATGGTAAATATTAATAATACGGCCAGTAAAACGTTTTATATAGCATTGAACCACATAAATCGAAGACACTTGTGCGTGATTAATTGTTTTTTTCTTTGAAACACCTTTATTGCTTTATTACCAACCTAGCTATTGTTCTTCGCACAGTACGCTTATGTAGGAAAATGTCGGTAGGTAGATAGATATATCTTATTTTCTACTTTTACCTAAATATTGCTAAACTTGCCACGTCTGTAGCCTCTGTAAGCTAGAGTTACAGGAAGCAGAAGCAGCATTATCAGAATGCAGAGACGAGCAAGTAGGTAAGGTACTACGCAGTATTTAGTTACTTACATAATAATATCTAATTAAAAATAAATCGACTTATAAATAATGCGTTACAAAGAACATAAAACAATTTGAACCCGGTCGTTCCATACGTGCGTTGGCACAGATCCAAGTCTTCATCGCTGGATTAGGTTTATTTAACTGCGCTGTGATTATTTTGGACAGGATATTTGATAAGCAAGTAGGCACCTACTAAAGTAGCCGCAGTATCGGCACTGCGGAAATAATGCATAATGTCGAATGACAGTAATTATGATGAGTATGAGTAAGTTTGATCATAAAAGACTGTTATGATAATTTCACAAAGGATTTTGTCCGAAGTTGTAGAAAGGCTTAGCTCGTAGATTTACATAAATCATACTTAGGTCCGTACTACTACTCATTTTCTCAAAAGGCCTATCGAGCCTAAGTGACTTCTCGTAAGCGATGCGATTTTTATCGTAAACAATATTGTTTTAAATACCTATCGTTAAAGATAAAAAAAACCGGCCAAGTGCGAGTCGGACTCGCGCATCGAGGGTTCCGTACAATCCTGTAGGTATATAAGTAAATTTCATTGCTTAATGAAATCCATAACATTACAATGTGGAAAGCTGGAGGAGCATAATTTTACAATCACAATTTTTTTGGTCGTATAACTAGGTACCTAAAATTTTAAGGTTTTCTGAACTTTTCTGTTACCTGTGCTGTAAGCTATTGCTTCTTACCAAATTTCAAGATTCTATGTCGATGGGAAGTAGCCTTTAGGTTTTGATTCCCTTGCGAGTAGTTGCGCGGGTTTCAAAATACGCGGTATAATGGTTGTACCTTTGCGTTTTGCGTTTTTGCGTTGACATAGTTTTTTTTTTTTCACAGCTTAAAGGCAATTAGACCTAAGTATTTGATATGAATTTCAACTTGATACCTCTACGCGTTCATGAGGAAAAGGGTAATAAGTTTATAATTATTTAAAAAAAAACAGGTTTTCGAAATTTTTCCTTTATGTGTGCTATAAAACGTTGCTTCATGCCAAATTTCAAGATTCTAGATCGACTGGAAGTATCCTTTAGGTTTTGATTCCCTTGCGAGTAGTTGCGAGTTTCAAAATATGCGGCTTAAATAACTGTTTCTTTTGATTGCGTTGATATAGAAGTTTGATTTTGTTACAGCTTAAAGGTATTATAGACCTGAGTATTTGATATGAATTTCAATTTAATACCTCTACGCGTTCACGAGGAAAGGGGTAGTAAGTTTAAAATTATTAAAAATGTTTTTATTATATGATGTAACTAAAAATTTATGCTTTTCGCAATTTTTCGTTTATCTGTGCTTTAAGACGTTGCTTCGTACCAAATTTGAAGATTCTGAGTTCACGGGAAGTACCCTGTAGGTTTTGATTTCCTTGCGAGTGTCGAAAATTTGCAGCATAAACGGCTGTATCTGTTGATTGCGTTGGCTTAGAAGTATGAATTTCAGCGTGATACTCCCACGCGTTCCTGAGAAAAAGGGTCTTGACAGACAGACAGACTGACAACAAAGTGATCCTATAAGGGTTCCGTTTTTTTCCTTTTGAGGTACGAAACCCAAAATATCGCAGTTTGTAAAAAAAAAGGCGCGCTAAAGCTGGGTACTATAACTTTAGGTTGTGGTACTTAACAGGTAAAAGTTTTTCTATTTATGTTGGCAACACCGAGTGAAGCTACTTCGAGGGCTGGCAGTGAAGTTTTTGAACGAAGGAACATCCCGCCATTATTTTTCTCAAGCTGCGAAATGCGTTTGATTGTGATCTAAATAAAAACGAATCGCTAAATGTGTTGCTAAGCGTAAAACTCGAGAAGGGCTGGACTAATTTTTTTTTTTTTTTTTAATAGTCTGCAAGGACTATTAAAAAGTTCGAGGAAGGTTCCTATGAAGAAAAAATTTGGAAAAATTGCCCGGAAAAACGTAAAAACCCCAATTTTTTATTCCAATACAAAACCAAAACAAACAACGTCTGTCGTGTCAGCTAGCAGGTAGGTAGATATGTAGTTAAGTAGGTAGGTAGTTAGTTAGTTAGGGTAGTTAGATATGTATGTATGTAGGTAGGTAGGTAGGTACTTAGGAAGGTGTAGGTAGATATGTACGTAGTTAGGTAAAGGTATGTATGTAGGTAGGTGTAGGTAGGGTAGGTAAGTAGGTGCGCCGTAGATAAGTATTTAGTGCTACCGTGCGAAGCCAGGGCGGGCAGTTTGTCGATAATATTTTCGAATTTATATGTTTATATAAATAGCTTAAAATAGCTAATAAGTACCCTCCGTATAGAAATAGTTAATACTTATTACTCTTGAATACAGGACTTCCCCATAAGACTCATTCTACCTAGTCAAACCATCTTTCTTTAGATTTTGCATTGTATCCTCCGACTTTCTGTTATGAATATTGTTAGGGATAATCATGTTGCTTATCCATGGCTATTGGCTTGTATCTTCCCGCGATTTGTTGTTCCTACATTGATATCTCAGCCCATCAGTTGAAATATAAGAATGTAAGGATATACTTAATTAATGCAAAGATATTATTCACAATTAATAATCAGACGCAACCTATCCTAGGTAGATACACAATAACCTTCGTAATCAGTAGAGTGACATACCTACTCGGCAATTTATTTTTATTAGTTACACGCTATTAGTAATTTAATACGAAGGAAATATCTATCTGATCTGATGTATGGTATGCTTAACACGAAGCCACAACTCAGGATGAAATAAACAAGCGTTCAATGACTAGAATTATCTTCCTACACCGTACCGTAGTGCCTACATTCTATGTTAGCTATGAGTACCTATCTACAATGTGAAATTTAATTCGTTTGCACCCTCTTAAGGGGTTATTGTACTCATTATGAACAACTTTCACTATGGGGCCAAAACCGAAACCGCGAAAAAAAAATCTGCTGTTCCATACATTTATGGTCGCATATCTCGTTATAATGTAGGGAATAGCAAATTTTTTTTCGCGATTCTGATTGCTGACTGACCCGGATTTTTTATACCCTCGCAGCATCCTATCGGCTGGATGAAATGATTTTTCAACACATCTGCTCGTAAAGTGGCTCTTTTTGAACCGCTTTTAGGTTCATAATGCAGTGTAATAAACACATGTGCTTTTTACTGTATATTACCCCGATAGACTGACAACCAGTCTACCAAGGGGTATCGTGGTACCCAATACCTGGGTTGTGAAGGTTAGATAGGAAGTCGCGCCATGTAAAATACTGGTATTCAGCTGCCTGCGGTTAGACTGGAAGCCGACCCCAACATAGTTGGGAAAAGGCTAGACAGATGATTACCGCACTAGTGCGGTAATGTGCACCACTGATAACTATTTACTAGTTGATGTTAAATATCATCAAATAAACTTTATGCCTTTATATAGCCTACTGTGTAAATAAATAAAATATGATAAATTAACATAATATTTCACCAAATTATATTTTTTCACTACTACCTTAATTTGCGTATTCAAAACATTATTTTGTTTAATTATATTTTTTCTAAATAGGCTGCATTGCGTTTGCCAGTGCCTTTATTTACACCTGCGCGAGCATCGCTAGGCCAGTGCGCCACGTTTTCGTTGTGTGGTTATTTACTGTAAAACGAAGTAAAATTGTGTTTTCAGGGCTTCTCGCTATATGTAGTTTCCAACCTTTTAAATTATTTGTGAATATTTGTAACAGTGAACAAAAAAAAAATGCTTGTGTTTTAAAACCAACGCTTAAACTAATAAATCTTGTTAAAATACACATCAGATTTTATTTTCACGGCTTATAATGCTGTATTCGCTAAGAAAAACCTACATTTAAAATGAGCCCTCCGCGAGGGCTCCCGTCATCCAATATGCGACTAAGTGAACCCTCCAGGAGGGCTCCCGGCACTGAACTTGTATATGCTACATAATCCATATGTGAAGATCACTTTTCAAGCAGTCTGATGCAGTTGGTGGTAAATCTGAGATGTGTGTGTGTGAGTGAGAAGATTTTCTGCGGGTTTCTGTATTTGCGCAATGTAGGATTTTGCATGAAGTCAGATGTACTGCGTAGTATGCGGTCTTATAGATGCCGCCACCACAATCAATGTTGAACACTTTACCTATTATTTTTTTCATGCCACGGTATAATTAAAGCTGCAGAGTTGCACAGTCATTCAACTAATTACGAATAAAATAAACGAGAAACGAGACATCTCACATTTTGAATTTAGTCTAAGTGGAGCACGAGACTACGAGTGCTGTTAGCTATGTAGGTAGACCTAATACTTATAAAGATTTGTGTTCCTAGCTGACGAATACTTGCATAAATGCCACCAATTTTCAAATGCTAAGTAGGTATCGCATTGCGAAATAACAATTATACAGGTTTTAGTGTACCTAGGTACATTTAGATAGACAATTACCCACATTTCTCTGTGAGCACCAATTGGCATGCACGGTATGTGGAACTTTTATTGAATGAGGTAAGTATTTGATGTAACAGATAAATACCTAACTGCTGATATACAGAAAGTACATTTTGGAAATCGGCCATCATGGATAATCATTCAATAAAAAATCAGTCATCACCACTAGGTATCGAATTCCTACCACAATCATAGAATTTTATTTTCACATCATTTGTCGATCACACCCAGTGACTTTTGCGCGACTCTATATCTCTGTACCTATACTAAATACCATATTATTATTTATGGTATTAACTATAGTATAGGTATTGTAGTATACAGGTTGGCGCAAAATATCGCTCGAGAATATACAACCTTAGTTTCTGTTTACCCTAAACCTCTTAAGGGGTCAGATGTAGGGAACAGCTGGTCCCATAGTGAAAGTTGTTCATAGTAATGAGTACAATGACCCCTAAAGTGGTTTAGGGTAAGGAAAAACTAAGGTTGTATATTTTTTTACTATAGGACCAACTCTGGACTATCAAATAATATACCTAAGTAGGTTAATAATTGATAGTCCAGAGAAAAACGTTGTTTGAAATAACACCAGCTATTTCAAACTACGTTTTTATTTCAGACGATGATTGCCAAAATGTATAGGTACTTTTCTTGGGAAATCTGTAGGTACTTAGGTACCTACCTACATGCTATTTTGTATGTAACAAAATTGCCAATAATAATCATGAAATGTGTTTCGTATTGCGACTTGTTCGATGTCATTGACCCACTTAAGTATTCAAATTAGCAACAGCTTCCGTAGATCGGTACAAAATCTTCGTTCGTATTGAGAATTATTTTCAGTTTTACAAAGTCAGGTAAAACTGTAAATAATCCCCTATTTACCTATAGGTAAATAGGTGATTATTATTACATCTTCTACTAAACCTTCGAAAGTGGTAATTAAAACTAATTTAAATACGTATACAAGCGAGGTTTATTTACATCAGATATCTAACAGATTAGGTATAGAGTGCTATTGTTCATTCGCGTGATGGAATGCCTTTAGCACATAAGATAAAGAGGCTAAGGTGAATCATTCGTCCAGCAGAAGTGTGATAAAACCTCTTTAGAGCGTAAAAGTGGGTCACGCCCCGTTCAGTTCAGTTAGGATTGTTAGAGCAATAGCCACACGGCCCGTTAATTTTCTCCACCGTAGGTATACCTACGTAGAAAGGTCACAGCCTTGGCAGGTATAGGGCAGAGTGGCACTACTTACATGTTTTGTAACAGAAAGTCGATCAATAAAGGCTCGTGCAGACCAGCGCGACGCGACGGCGCGAGGCGACTCGAACAATACAATTTCTAAGAAAACTTCACGGTATAACAATAACCGGTGTCGCGTCGCGCTAGTCTGCACGAAGCTTTATACTTACTAAGAATAAAATGATGTGGGTGTAGTGTAGGTGCTATAGGTAGGTAGTTACACCGCTGCCTAACCCTTCGAGGAATACAAGCGTGAAATTATTTTATGTTAAAATGTACCTACCTACCTAAGTAAATAAAAATATTGCATCACTTACACACATAAGCATGGGTCGCATCGCTTGGCTATGTGGCGGCATCTATAACGCAACATGCAAACTACTCATCACACTAACTAATGTCACGCAAAAACCTGCATCGCGCAAACGGAGGTTACCGCGCGACGAGTATATTTATCCAACGTCCCGATATCAATTGTCGGGCAGTTGCCCACCAGACACGACACCCGTCTGGTCAGAGGATCCTCCCTTTTCTATAGGGATGAGTGAACTTTATACCCTGTTCCTGTTCCTCATATCTGTATACTGGTGACCCCGGACATGAACGTCGGCGTAACCTTCGTGCAACTACTTCAGCGTAACGTCATCATCATAACTTCCTAGCGGCGAGTCACACAGCGAGCCAGCACCTATGACTTCAACGAGCATCGGCTGAGCACCAGCATGCAGCTGACGTGCATACCTGGTCATCACCCTAAGGCTTATCAGCAACCTTGGCACAGCACACTGCACTTTCGGCCGGTCCACAAGCAGAACCTTTCAAATGGCTCCTGGTCGACGCCAGCAGTCAGCCTCAACCCGGCCCTGTATCACATCCGACTCACTGGATCATAACGCAGCGCCGCCCGCGCAGTGAGTCGCACTGGGGAATCATCGCAAACAGTTTCGACTCACTGGAACCTCGACTGGCTCTGGCAAGCATCGCAAGTTACACGACGCAGCCCACTATCGACCTCTGGTCTCCCGAGGGGAGTAATGTTCATGCATCTACAACGCCACATGCGAACTACGCATCGCACTGATGTCGCGCAAAATCCTGCCTGTATCGCGCAAGCAGGTTTACCGCGCGACGAGTATACACAGGGATATTGGTTATGCCGACTATGTCGGCAATACTTTAAGGGGGTGTAGGAGACGTCATTTACAACAAAATTAACCCTTTTGACTCCTATGCAAATGTCAAAAAATTTAAGGTCAGTTGACATTTTATGTCATACATTTTAAAATAAAAACTGTCAAATTACTCGAAACTGTTTGACATTGGCGTAGGGGATGGCCCCTACGCCAATGTCAAACAGTTTTGGATTTGTTTGCAAATGACTTCTCCTACATCTCCTTTACGGATTGCCGACGTACAACCAATAACCCTGTATACAAGGTCCTGACATCAATCGTTGGGCAGTTGCCCACCATACACAACACCCGTCTGGTCGGAGGATCCTCCCTTTTCTATGCAGAATTAGTGAATTTTACATCCTGTTCGTCATGCCTCTATAGCTAAAATTGGAGAACTGGAAACCGCAATATGATTTATGCTGTCGCGAGGCGCCATACTAAGATCATTACTCGAATTTTACTCGACTATGGTTATGTTTCGGATTGCAATTTCTTTGGTGAGAGATGACGCGCATCTCTCACCACTCAATTGTGAATATAAAATATGAATCACATTTTTTTTTTATTATGAACTAGGTAAGTATGTTTAGGATTGCAATTTGTTTGCTACGAAATCTCTCACCTCTCAATAGTGAATATAAAATATGAATCACTAAAAATATTTTGAAATTATGAACTAGGTAAGTAGATAAATATTTACAAGATTCTTTCCATCTTATTGTGTCCTCACTGATCCAACACTCTAAACTTGTTTATCTTCATTTATAACACGTACTTAAATGAAGATACACAAGTTTACAAACAGATTTTTCCTCTTCAATAAGCCGTAATGCACACGTCTATTAACAATTAAGATATACCTACCTATGTACCTAGCTACATATGCACTTCATCATAACATCAAAGAATAGGCTCGTGTCTACCTTATTTTATGCCACCGATTTTCTCTGACCTCCGGTCTGGCCCACACACAAAAATAAAATATCCGTGGGCCACAACAGACTAGCTACTTTTAGCATCGGCAATCGGCGATTTTGCGACTGTATCGATGCATTTAGCTTCTTAAAAGTGGCTGAATTGCCGATCGGCGACGCTAAAAGTAGCGAGTCTGTTGTGGCCCTTAATTTTAATTAGAGGCAAGATTCATAGACCGCAGTTTGGCTTTACTTTGGGAAGTACCTAAGCGTCACATACGAATATGAACATTATTCGGATAAATTAATGTTCGTATTCACATGTCACGCTTGTTCACATTTGCTTATGCGAATATGTACATTATGCGCATATTAATAAGGTCACATTCGTATGAAGCGCTTAGGTACATAGCAAACTCAAAGCGCGGTCTGCAAATTTCAGGAGTATTTTGATTGTAGTATCATTATATTAGGTGGCCCATCATGGTCAGGCTAATAACTTACCGTTTACGCTGTAGGTACCTACCTATTCCTATATGAACATAAATCATTTCACTATTCACGACAATCACCGATCAAATCGACTTCGCATCTTTAGTCGAGTGCAAGCGCACTTGTCCTCATCGATATAGCCAACTGTTGATGCGACACAATAATATGTATAAACTAGTTACTTACTCATATTAATCATGTAACCCCTATTAGTTAATTAACTCAAATTACATTTAATTCGATAATTTTATTTGTATTTATCATTTCATATTGTAGGTAGGTACAGTCAGACTCGGACAGCATCAATTCAAAAACACACCTAAATAAGGCTTGTACAGACTAGCGCGATTGTCGCGCGACGGTATTTGTTCTACCGTGAAGTTTTCTTGGAAATTGTTTTGTTAGAGTCGCGTCGCGCCGGTCTGCACGACGCTTTATTCTTTAAAACTAAGTAGGTGTCTAATCATAATTCCTTGGGCTGAGTTGGACCACACCGAATACGGGTGCAGTGCAGTGCGTGCGGCATGTCACACCAAACACATTACATTAGATACGTGTGACATCTCACATCGAGCTACATCTACAACATACACAAGTCCTTCTGCACCCGTATATAATCGGTGAGGTCCTCCTTCATTGTTTTATCGTGCAGTTTTTGATTTATGAATCGGTTGTAAAATAACATACGTTTAAATAAATAGCTTTTTACTTGTTATGTGCACCAGGGCCAGAGCCATTGCCTCGCTTTAGTGCAGACACTGAGGTAAAATGCACTTTACGAGTTGTTGTTGCTATTTCCATGCCAATGTTATTGGTTCAAGTCCCGTCTGTTACCAATCATCTAAACACTCATACGTATAATGTACCTACCTATAGCCTTTAAATACCCATGTAGGTACATACAGAAAGATAATGTTCAATACTCACCTTGGTTCAACCTTAGTCTTTATGCCTAGGTGCGTTCATATTTAATGATACCACACAAAACCTAGGTTCATGCTACTCATGAATTCTCAAGTTTGCACTTAAAAAACTATTTGGAACAAAAAACATGTTGCCGTTAAGACTTCTTGTACTTATTTATAATGATCGTAATGTACCTACAAGTCGTGGGTAATTTATAATATTAATACTTAGGTAGCGGTAGGTCAGTTTCAAGATGTGAACGTTAGGCTTGTCGCATTTTCCTGTAGGACACTCCCGAAAAGTGCAGGGACACTCCTAGTAAATATTATCACCTCACTTGAAGGTGGAAGGTAGTTGGAAAAGTAGGTCGGTACTTCGAAGCCAATCCACTAGCACCTATCCTTCTTTACTTCATCACGATCATCTTCGTACAGCCCGATTCAAACTTAATGGCGGCTCGGAAGATGAGGCGAGTCGCGCAGTAACGAATTCTTGTATCAGCGGGGGTGAGGGGTGCAGTACTGCGCAGAGAGTGGCTAACTTCCGAGCGGCCATTAAGTTTGAATCAAACTATATCAATGTGGATGCTATCCGCAGTCTACGATGTTTAGGTTCACATGCTTCTTCAGCCAAAATACTAAGCTTCTGTAAATCGCGGTCCACTTGGATTACCCATTCTTTCTCTATTTTTAACTAGGACCTGAAATATTTTTGAAACACGGTGACATGACTGAAGTGCTAAATAATTTAAAAAAGCATTAGATCCGATCTTAAAAGAAATTCCTCGTGGTGAAATACGTTTCCCCACGAGGAATTTCTTTTAATTTGAATTTATTGTAATGGTGCTTAATACATTTTAGTTCACATCCTACAAAAATCCAATTAGGGCTGAGGTTACCCTTTCATGCGTACCTTACAAAACGAGAAAAACGACTAGGCGTAGAAGCTGCCAGATTGTGGTTAATCAGCCTAACTTTAGATAAGTGGGAGATATAGGTAGGTACCTACATAATAATGACTGTTGTAATGTTTGACCTCAACACGTGGTTCACTCCGAGAGCATAACCCAGTTCTTTGTTTATAAATCACCTACTTCAGATCCTGTGAACCCTAAGAATGAAAGCCAAATAAGAAGAAAGATGATGATAGTTAGTAAAACATCCAGAGTGAACCCGTTACTCGACCAATCACAAGTAAATACCTAAGACTGTCACCCGACAGTCTTAGGTATTTACTTGTGATTGGTCCCAACCAACCTACCTACCGTATTAGGAATCATCGCGACTGCAGCGAACCCTTGGACTCACTGCAGTTCAAGTGCAGGTCATGCAAATCTCAGTTTATCTTAGTGACCTAGGAGAATTAATGTCATACAGACTCAGACTGTCTGTTTATAAGATACTGAGATAGCAAACGAACGACTGTTTATAAAGTTAAACGCTAAACAATCTACGACTGGGTCGAGGTTGCTATGTCGCAGAATATCCATAAAACTGCTCCATTAAAATCTTTATCGATAGTCGGAATAAGAAGCTGATTTATGTATGAGAACCACGCACAAAAAGTGATGTCTCAGAAATAAAACTAAATCAGAGAAACTAGATGGAATTAAATCAAGCCTTTTAATTTATAATAGCTTATTGCTATTTAAGAAAAGGAACTTTCTATGCTGTTGGCCAGCGTGTCCTAAGAGAGGTGTCATAGAAAAAACACATGAGGAAGAAGGGGTAGCGTAGGTTAATTAGAGGAGGCTGACCAGCAATAGATGTACCTACGTCCAAAAAGTAGTATTTTGAGCACACACATTAAGAAAATCTAAAAATACTTGTCAGAGGTGAATAAAACACAAGTCGGTAGGCGAACGTTGGCCACTCATTCGTCCGTCACGGCACAATTGTGACCGCTCAAGTGGAATCAAGTGCACTAAACTACCATTACTTTTGTCAGTATTGCGCCTACAGACATCCGTGAACAGCATTGTGAGAACTCCTGCCATAATAAGCATTAACTAGCGCTGTATTCATCTCTTTGAACACTAATATGTATACTAGATGCGGGCTCCTACTTCCCACGATGTCTCACGGTAATAACGGGGATCAGATCCCAAATGCTTTCAACATAAAATTATAATGACATAAGAGTAGTGTTTTGTATCGGTGTTTTTTGTTTATTTGCTGCGTAAGCAGACCGCCAAATTAAAATTTTCTAAGGTTTTTTGCAATTTGCTAGTTCGTGGCAGGTTATATGTTGATCAATATATGATTCGTAACAAATATATATTTACACAATTATAATCATTAGAACTACGAATAATACATTTATTATTCGTAGCATTAGAATCATCAATACAGAGTTTTCATGCATTGGTCTTTCAATGGGTATAGTGAGACTGATTTGAAAAAAAAATGTGCAGTATCAGTATTACCATTGCAATGGGTAATGGGAATAGTGAGACACACACCTATCATCAGTGGTGTCGGTGTTTTGAAAATAATGCCTATTTCTGTTTCCAGGGCCCTACGGTCTTTTATGAAGAAAGGGAAGAAAGGGACGTCTTCGGAAAAATTTAGCAACACCCAATTGAATGGAGAACCGTCACCTATTATTTACCGAAGAGCACTGCAATGTAAGAACACAATCATTGCGTAATATGTCCAAACCAAAGCGATCGGTCGCGCAAATATCTATCGGGCTCATTTGTTCAGAAAACCGGAAGGCGTTCTCTGTCGGCGCGACCACGCGGTCGGGTTCACCGTTCAAAATGATCGCGACGGACGCATGTTCGCTGTTCGCGCGTTGGTCGGTTTGGTTGGGACGTGGCCTAATGTATTTCCGATTAAAGAGATTATTTTGAGTATGATGATCTAATTTTATAGAATTTAAAATAATTACAACCTCATCTTAATCGAAATTATCTTCAGATTCGACAACGTCGCCTGCAGGGGCACGCAGTACGGTAGCGTCACCTGAGAGGGGCGACCGCTACATATATGGTGGTTCCATCACTCCGCTGCCTCGGTCCCGGTTCCAAGAGCGACTGCGTAGCACCAGCCACCATGAAGTCCAATCATTAAGGTAAGGCCTTCAACTAGCACTAAATTAATTTGTCTGCCCGCATGCATCAAGCAAATGGGGACTTCTATTTTCAATCTAACCTATTTTTACTATCTTGCGGTCCCTTTACGCTGAGATCACAGTGGGTAGCGGTTAACCGAATGAGTTCTATCTGTGGCTTTAACCGTATCTTATAAATGCATATATAGGTGTTTCGGAGTGGTCAAGGAAATCTTATCTTGTTTTCCTTATACTTAACGATCCCCGACTTAATATTGTTCTAAGGAGTGTGTATAATTATGTCATCGCTAAGTCATAGTTTCCTCATTCTATACCGGCTTATCAAAAACAATTAAATAACCTGCTGTTGTTCTATACAAAAATGCAATATCCCTAAGGAAAGGGTATTCTTATTCATGAGTCAGGTTGTAGGTATAATAATGATTTTATAAAAACTATTCATATCAAAAAATATTTAGAGAAAATATTAAACGTTTACAGTGCAACCCCTCGCCTGGCCCGTAGCGAATTGTCGGGGTCTCGGCTGAGCGTGGAGAGTACGAACCCCTTCGAAGAGGATGGCCCTGTGCCGCCCGTACGCGCCTCGCGACGTAAGAAAAAGCGCGCTCCTCTACCGCCGGGGCCAGTCTACACCACCCCTGAGACTGCAGATACTATGGTAAGATATGATTATCATACTATAAAGCTGAAACTGTTCGATATTTGGATGTGTCTGACTATATCTGAAAAGGGCTAAAGCCAAAGGAAGACTCACCTACTAGAAAACGACGAGTCAGCTAGAATGTCTTAAAAAATAAACATTCAGTAGTATACATTCTTAGATTGGTTAATGTTAAGTCAAATATTATTTTGGTTTTGTCAAAATTAGGAGACGTCCTGCCAATCAACACAAGAGCAGTAGACCTACAAACAGATAATTGGCGAATACTTCAAAGGTGTCACGTCCTTTTTACTCATTTTATGGTGATTTCATAATCTTATCTAAGAAAGACTCCCCACTTGCACTGAAAGCTATCGACCGACACCACGAATGCACACTGTGTAACAGAACAATAACAGGTTTTAGGGAAACAACAATAACATGAATATCATCTAACACTGCTGTATGTTGTATGTACTCTATTAACACGCTGCTAACGTTGGGGTTATGCTGACGCACAGATGTTTGTCAGAAGCTTACGTAAAAATAAATTATCTTCAGCATATTTTGATAAAGTATTTGAAAAATATGTCAATGTTAAACTTTAATACATAAAGTTATGCCAAGCTAAGAAATTTTTTCTTGACATAATTGTTATCAGAGTTTATTTTGAGGGCGTTTGTGTCACACTACTTAACGATAACATTTCTTTTTCAGGTGTCCGTTGTCTCTTCAGAAATACAAATAAGTGAGAGCGAAGAAAAAATATTGAACAAAACTGAGGGCGATGTAGAATTAGAAGATATGAACTTGAATATAGAGCTAAAAATAGTTGAAGATGAAGATGTAAAACACAAGAATACCGACACCATAGAAGTTAAAGCAACGACTCCAAATACCGTTAATAATAATGAAGTAGTTGACGTCTCAGTTACCAGAGAAGAAAAATTTAACAACGAACAAACTGATATAGACAACCAAGTAGACATCACTGAATCTAATGACAACGAAGTTACGCTAAGAAATAGTTCTTCAGAAGAGGATATCTTGAACTCATCCGCATTCCATAAAGTAGACATTGTAACATACAGACGCAATTCTAGCGTTAATGAAGATGACATACGATTACGACGAGGCAATTTAGAGGACTTCCAGTCATTATCGAATAAAAGAAGCAAGAGCCTTACTAATGCTTTAGACACGACGTATACAACATACGATATAAACTTAAATGAGAACACAATGCACATGGACACTAACGGAAATGACGGGCCAAAGAAAGTTGTATGCAAACTTTACGACGACCCGCAAACAAAAAAGAGTATTGAAACGATTTCAAGTACAGAAAAGGAATTTCTAGAAATAGACAGAGCTACTAGAGAGCTCGAAAGGGAAATAAATAAGCTAAATTCCGCCTTGAATGAAGACGATATTCCAAGCGTAGAGGCAAGGCTGTCAGTGTCAGAGATCAAGAGAAGGTTTGATAAGAAAGATGTATCGTCACCAAATCCAATACCAAAGCCTAGGAGGAGTCACTACGGTGGAGGCTCAAGTACTCCTTGAATGTTAACCCTTTCAACTTAATTATGGCTGTTTAATGTGGATCCCACATCATCATATAAATAATAAAGTTAATACATGCGCGGTTCGCTTTCGGAAAATAAAAAAGTTAAGTTATATTTACACTTATCATATCAATATATTATGCAAATGAAAGACACTTGGGCTTCTGTCGGATTACAGCTAATACGTTATTTAGCTGTAATCAGAGAGAATCTCTAAGTGTTTTCCAATGAAAATCATACAAATTATTATATATAAGTTGTGACTAAAACAAGAACAATCCAGCGAGTGTACACTAGTAGTAAATATGTTAGTATAATGTGTTGTAACATGTGATTTTTAGATAATAACGATCGTGGTTTAGATGTAATCGGATCTCAAACATTCAAAAAGGGGATTGCAATATGTGATTATAAAGTATGCATAACTCAGCTTAACTAAAACTAGTACCTTCGTTACATAGCATAATATGATACAAGAGAATAATACGTAAACATAGCTTATACAAAAACATTGTTTTGCCATAAAATATTCTGAATATTTAGCGGCGTAGGATAATTTATTTGTGATAAATATTTTATTATATTGAATGTATGCTTTGGTAGTAACACATAAACATCACCACGCGAGTAGTCCGCCAATGGTATGCTATTGACGTAAACATACTACTGCAACAGTAAGGCCCTTTGTGCACGGCACGGTTTCTTTACGGTACGGCGTATAAACCGCGCCGTCGAAAAAACGTGTCTGTCAACAAGCTTCCATAGTGATCCATACAACAATGATGACCGCGCCTACACACGGCGTCTAAACCGCGCCTACACACGGCGTCTAAACCGCGCCTACACACGGCGCCTAAACCGCGCCGTAGATAAAACGTGTCTGTCAACAAGCTTCCATAGTGATCCATACAACAATGATGACCGCGCCTACACACGGCGTCTAAACCGCGCCTACACACGGCGTCTAAACCGCGCCTACACACGGCGCCAAAACCGCGCCGTAGATAAAACGTGTCTGTCAACAAGCTTCCATAGTGATCCATAGCATAATGACGACCGTGCCTACACGCTGCATATAAACCGTAGCTTTTCACGGCAAGAAAAACGTGTAACGACAAAGGGCCTAAGTGGTGACATAGTGCACATATTTTTGTGTGCAAGATTCCTAATTATTTATACAAATGTTCACATTGGGATTAGTTGTTTGTTAGTTCAGTCATTGTTGTTTAATAAATTATTATTCTAATGATATTGTGTAGTTTCAATAATCTCAATCTCACTATTGTTTAAAGGAGTGTGATTAAAACATCAATAATATTTAGTAAAAATATGTATCAGTGGATATAAACTAAAACTCTCATAGACGATCAACATTATTTTGACTCTTAATTATAACAAAGCTTACTCTTATAACCTACTTACTTTACCCTTCATATACTTTATAAATCTCGGTAAATTTGATGATACAGTACTGACGAGTACCTTGTATTCCTTCGGAAGCTTTTTTTGCTGCCTTGCCTGAAAAACAGATAATGTTAAAATCAATCAACTCTATCAAAATCATCTTCTACATGTCATACAACTCCAAACTTACTTTATTTCGCAGTATTGGTGCTAGAACGGCCAACTTATCGGCCAGCTTCACTTTAGCAGCCAACATATCTGTTTCATCTTCGGAATATAAATCTACGAGAGTGTCTATTGCTTCAGCTAAAACCCATACTTCGTTCTCCTTATGTGTCTGTTCTAGAATAAATTCAGTGATGGTGCATATAACATTAGACGTGACGTCATTCAAGTTATTGACCAATAGTAAAGCCAGGATGCCAACCATTCGGATTAAGTTTGATCTTATCTCAGGCACTTGACATTCCCGAACTCCAGTGAGCATTATCTGCAACAAAATATTTTACATATTATAAAAAAACAGTACACAGGTACCTAAATATGATAATAAATTCGTCATTTTAGACTTGTACCAAAATATGTTAGGGTTGGCTTCACATTTTAATAAACGCGAAATATCTACTTGTTTATTTTATAATTATTGAACAAAGAAGAAGTTTCAAGTTTAATGGTATTATAAATATCAATCCATCCATCCAAAAGGTTAAAAAAAAAAACTAAATTGTAAGATGCAGGACGTTTGCAGGACCTAAAATACACCCCTCAGGTACCCAGACATGATTTGGTAACTCTTTCAAAAAAATTATATACATTTTGTATTTTGCGTATAGATTGGACAGTTGATTATTTTTAATTGACGTGTATTATTTTCTATTTCTAAGAAGTATGTATTTTTAAAGTATGATTGACACCAAAGGTGTGTCAAATGCTTTAGGATGTTCTAATCTGAACAAGGTATTTTTTTTTATATCCAGCTCAAAACGAGAGATTAAACAAATAAAAATAATGACACATTTGAAAAAACTGGAGAAAATACATGCAATTCAAGATTTTGTAATTTTTACTTACTCAGGAGCGTTAGCTGTTGCAGTAAGTTAAAATTACAAAATGTTGATAACATAAGATTACGCCTGTTTTCCCCGAAGGGTTAGAGGCAGAGGTGACCTATTCCGCCAGTTATGTTTAAGTCCCATGTAATAGCGAGCCTATTTCCATCAACCGGGCCCAACTCCAGGCTGCTACTGAACAGTTGGAATTGAGAACTAAAACAATTTGAAATTTATTGATGGTTTTAATGATTATTCGATAAATACATATTTTTGCGGTTGCGTATAATTTTTATTACCAGGGAACCTGATACTGTGCTGCAAATAGTAAAAAACGTAAGAAAATTTGGATTTTGTGGGCTACCCTGATGCTTTCGCCTTAAAGAAAATTATAAATCTTAGTTGTACGACTTACCTCAATGTCTGATAAAGCCAAGTCACTAAACAAACTAGAGTCATTACTATTGTGATTATCTCTAAATTTAATCTTGTCTAAAGCAGCTCTCATGACTGCTGTTGCAGATTCCGACAGATTTACATTTTCAACATCTTGTTTAAAAACTAGTTTTCCTGTATCT
The DNA here is from genome assembly GCA_914767755.1 of Agrochola circellaris. Lineage (NCBI taxonomy): Eukaryota > Metazoa > Arthropoda > Insecta > Lepidoptera > Noctuidae > Agrochola > Agrochola circellaris. The sequence continues at coordinate 10,024,768 of OU611841.1, read as the reverse complement.
ACCCAAATTTTATAGACGCCGTTGACTCCACCAAGATTTTCAATAGGAAGTGTTGGTATTAAGTTATTTATGCATAGTAGTGCTCGGGTTTGTAAGCTGAGAAGTCTGAAAAAATTGGATGTGGTTTAGTTCAAAATGTTATTGGATTAAGATAAGAAGATAATAAATCAATTTAGCATAGGTACCCACCTCTTATAAATAAGTTTTGATCCTTCATATTCTTTTAATATTAACATAACATTCTGAGCAGGTAATTGGGTTCTGGCCCAAACTTTATCAAATATTTCCAGAGATATAAAAGCTTCCATTACTTCAGGGGGCAGCTTGTCTTCTGCAAGAATGGTTTCATTACCATTTTCTAAAAGTTCTTCATCTGCATCATCACTCTCTGATGAGTCATTGCCTTCCACATCATCACCATCTACAAGATCATTACAAAAAAAAATTACTTTAATGAAATTGAACTGGTAATATGATACAGTGATAAAAAAAATACACTTGTTACCTTCACATGAACAAATATTAGCAATAATTTCAATCGAACTTTGTTGGGCAATTAGCATTTGTGATACAGATTGCATCTGGCTTTCCATTTGTTGTGCTGCTTTGCCTTTGGGTGCTTCCACTTTTCCTGATCCATCACTCAAGGGCACAGTACTTGATAACTGACTACAGATGAGTCTGTGATCTACTGACAGTGTATTAGCTAATATAGACATAATTCCATTGGTTACATCAGTTGGCAATGTTGCTATATTACCACCACATGTATTAATTATCACTCCTGCTGATAGGGTTTTCAACAATAGTACTGTGGGATCTCCTCCCTCCAGTCCCAACAAGGTTTGTAGTTGCTTTTCTGCATTTGACTTTATCTTAGCCATTGCTGCAGGATTGTCTTCCACAACAACAAACATACATTGTAAAACTGCTGTTACAATGTCACTATTGAAAGTCCCAAGATCTAAATAGCGAGGTAATATGTCTAATATTCTAGACTGTCCCAAATATTTGACAGCCATATCTGGAATAAAAAAAAGATTTTAAGAGATGCAAGAAAATAAACTGACTTAAGCTGTACCTAATTAACATTTTACCTACCTGAACTCTCACAAAGGTTCAAAAGTAAATGAACAATTTGAATGAATGTATCGATATCCTCGTCCTTTGTTTTGGAATTTATGTCAGGCACCCAACTTTCAGCACGCTGGAAAAGCGAATTATTATTTGGTTTTAGTATAAACAGCCCCAACGGCAGGATTAAAGAGTAATTGTAATTGTTTACAGGGTGATTTTTGAGATTGAACTTCAGACCTTAATTCGAAATTGTGGGTAGTAGAGCAAAGTGGTCAAAGGACTCATGACTTCGATTTTGGAGGAAAATAAAACAGCATTTATATTTCTTTGAAAAAAGCTTCTCTGTGAGCCAGTAATCGAACCCGATATTTTATAAAAAGCACTCTGATGTATGTACTGTTGCTGATAAAGATCAAATATTGCAAAGGAACATTATTTGTTAAATCCAAGAAGGAGCATACTTTTTGAATAAATTACGTATAAAAATTTAAACACATTTCGTTTGTTTGCAGTATTTGATCTTTACCAGCTACACTTTTGGTAAGTGCAATAATATAGGGTGATGTTTATAAGAAACGGATTCGAATCCAGGCTAGACAGAAAAAATAAAAAATAAACTAAAAATGCCGTTTTATTTTCGTTTTTTTCTTTTGACTGAGAAATAGGAGTTACTTTGTCGACATAAGCGGAAAAGTTTGAGAAACCTTTTTTTTTTTCTAAAATTCGCAAGGAATTTGAAAACGCCACTGCTACCCTGTCCAGTGGAGTTAATAATTACTCCTTCCGCATCTAGTAGACCATATCTTAGTAAACCATGTTATGTATAACAATCTGCAGGTAGGAACTGTTTATATTTTTTAAATCATAAAATTTTCTTCATAACGATAAAAAGTACCTTATACTAAAATCATAACCATGGAATAAATATAAGTAAGTACATACTGACATAACCCCGTCCTTGCTATTGAAGTCGGGTAAAGAGACGTCAATAAAAAGAGTAAATCATAAAGACGGAGGACTATTATTTTTGATCAGTGCCTTAGCACGTCATCATGGTAGAGCGAGATTGTCTTACGGCGTCCTTTGATCGAAGCTTGCACTTCACGTAAATTCTACTTCGGCTTCACATTAATCCTACTATCCTACTAATATTATAAATCTTAATATAATATTATAAATTCTACTATAATATTATAAATCCTACTATAGTATTATAAATCCTACTATAATATTATAAATCCTACTATAATATTATAGATGTGAAAATTTGGCTGTTTGTTACTGAATCACGCAAAACCGGCTGAACGGATTTGGATGAAATTTGGCGCACAGATAGTTTATAACCTGGATTAACACATAGAATACTTTTTCTCCCGGTAGTACGTTCCGGTGGGATAATTTCCGACCTCCACGCGGGCGAAGCCGCGGGCGAAAGCTAGTTAAATAATAATTCCCATAGTTTCAAAAATCAATGTGTTATTGCAAATATCAATTGAATTAAAATTAAATGAACTAGCTCTAATTAGTATACTCCTGCTGCTTTAACATTAAGAAAGATTTTACTGCTATATAATTAATTAATATTTGCTGTTAACTTCAATTAGTCACTAAATAATAAAATACTCTCGCGCCTCTAAAAAGGCGCCATCAAAATTTTATTATGCACTGAAAATTGTTATAAGCATATATTATAGCGACCGCTCTACCCTGGGCATAATTTTGAGCAAGATTTATTTACTTTCTAACTAATCTTGTTCCAATATTTTTAGTTCACTTTTATGCAATCGAGTTTTTGGTTCTTTAGTATTGCTGTGATACATACATAACACATAAAAAAAAAAACAATCTCTGGCCATGAAGACTATCTTGGATTCTAACAACTAGACTAGGATTTCTAAAACTTGTCTTTTTCTCTGTCTGTAGTGGTAAGCATAACAGGCAAAAGGTGTTATAAAATTATGGTGGTGACACAATTATTGTATGGAAGCCGAGACACTGCTATACATTTTAATCAACTCGCTAGCAATCACAAGTGAAGTATTAAAATTGATTGACAACATACCTCATGGAAATAACATGTGACTGGAGTCATGATGTCCTGTTCCATCATAGCATCACAAGTGTCCATGGTAACTGTAGATAAATTCCGGAGGGTGCCAGCTGCCGCATTCCTCACTGAGCTGGCCTGGTCAAGCAACAATGGTGCTGCCACCTTCACCAATCCGCGACTTATAAGCTGAGGTATATTCTCTGGATTTTCTATCATCATGGCAAAAGTTTGTAGACCACAGTACTTTTCTTCCACATCAGCAGCCTCAAATAAAAGAAAATAATTATAAACGATTTATTTCTGTAAACAGGTTTATACTAACACTTTTACATGTCAATTATATTTTTAAACGTAAGTAATCTGTTCGATTTATGTCCTAACACGTGACTCCGGATTTTGACATAATGACCGAGGAATTCCATACTTTCGACTCAACTGTTCGATTCAATTCAGGTATAGGGAATACATAGGTAATATAGGGATTCACAGCATACTCGTAGGTAAGTACCTATATTACGAAACAGAAATATATTCTTTACAACAGGTGAATTTCTACTTCTCAGTTAATATACAAAGATATAACAAGCATGCACATACTTTAGGATCACTAGCAAGCAACCCACCTCGTAACATGTCCACTTGGGACTGGGACCTCGAAATGAACATAAATCCTTAAAAATGCAAATTTTTACACTCTTGGGTTGAATTTCTAAAAACGCTGACCACACAATTTTGTAAAATTAAAAAAATTCAAGCTAATAATAATGTCTATTTTGTTTACTAGTGATTTTGACCCTACATCCGAAAGTTTCCAGAATGCCCCCCCCCCCAAAATGAAATCCTGGATTCGCCCCTGGTCACATCATGTGACGACCATGTAAATTGGTGTCTTTAAACTTCAACACTCACACACTCATTCGTTGTTTGTTAATATGTACTACTTACACCATGTATCTACCAACATAATTATTTTAAAATTAAATTAAATTAATATTTATTACAGACTAAGGTTCATAATTTTGTTAGTATTTTATCAGTTATTGCTTTGTTTTGCAAATATTTTATACCAACCTATATAGTATAGTAATTTTATTCTATACTAAGTACATCATCTTCACATCATCATCATTTCAGCTGAAAGACGTCCACTGCTGGACATAGGCCTCCCCCAAATGAGGGGGTTTTGCCATATTCGCCACGCTTGGCAGGCGGGTTGGCGATCGCAGTATGGTGTTAAAATGCATAGAGAACGCTGCTGCCCATTCTCTAGGGAGTCCCTCTAGTCACATGTTACGACACCCATGTGAAGAAAGGTTGGATTTTACTTTGGCTTTAAATGCATTAAAAGGCAAATCTAGCAAAGAAGATGGTAACTTGTTATTTATAAAAGGTTATACCAAGTCCAACAAATGAGTTATGTACCGTATGAAGCCGGTGAAATGGAACTTGCAATTTGTCCTTATTTCTGGTGTTAATATTGTATACAAAACATAACACATCAAATTTTAGACAGTCAATATTGAATTCTAGTCTATGTATACGTCCTTTTGAGGCTGACAGTACCTTAACCGTTGCAGCTACAGGAAAGCAGTCTTAGAAGACTCTCCTTAACTTCTCGAAAATTTTTGATTGACTGAATAGATACTAAAAATGTGTTTTAATTGGCTAATTACTTTCGGAAAAACAGAGCAGTGTCATGTATGGATTTTTATAACAAATCAATGCATTGTAGCTATCTCAACTTCAGCAGTATGAAACCCATATTTTTATGTACAGATTATGTACATACACTACTAAATATATATAGCAGTGATAGCCTAGGTATGGTGGTATGACCGTCGGACTGCCAATTCGGACGGTCTCGAGTTCGAACCCAAGGCACGCACGTCTGACCTTTCGGATTCTTGTGCGTATTGTACAATTATCACTTGCTTCAAAAACGGTGAAGGAAAACATCGTGAGGAAACCGGCATGCCTGAGAGATATTTCTCCACACATTAGGCCCATGGGCGGCTTTAAAACTGACACCAGGTTAGTCACTAACCGTCACTAGTCAGAAGAAGAAGAGTTTTCAAATTAATGGATATTTTTGTTTTTAGGTGGAATTCAGACGAGCTCCTCAATTCAAAGGCCGCCCCTAAGACGACCCACTGACCCACTTTAAATCCTGAACTTTCTAAGGGTTTAAATAAAAAAATCTGGATTGGGCCTACAAAATGGGCTAATTTACTACAAAAAATGTGTAGTATCCGCGTTTATGTAACAGACGTGGCTCCTAATTACATACGAACACGATACTCCTAATTACATAGAGACATAAACAAGTAGGATATTTTGTTCACCTGTAACTGATCCAATATTGTTTGAATAGCATTTTCCTTGCTGTCAACTGGGAGTTGCTCGTCCTCATCACTAACATCTGCCGCCTGGCTTCTCCTTGCTCTAGTTGGCTTAGATTTCCTAATTTTTCCCATTTTGTGTTGAACCTAACCTTCAAATTACTAACACCGCGTTCCGTTTTGGTTTGGTTGGTTAGGATTTATATTATTTGTCTATGGTTTGGATCTTTGGACCACAGCACCTATCACAAAACAATAAACTCTCTCTCTCTACCATGAAGATAAAGAAGCTCTCTTTCTACAAACCACTGACCACAGACTACCTATAGATACTACGTACTGGTAGTCAGACAGACGGGCCCGCCCGGGCCACAGGTTTGAGCAAGGTTTGAGTAAAGTTACATGCTCTGTGGGTTTGAGGTTTCAGTATGTTTTATAGTAGGTACTCTGTGGTTTGAGCCTTGAGGTATCACACTGTGCCCCACCAGTGTTGCCAAATCCGATTTTTTTTAATCCGTAGGTTGACCCCGAAGATAGAAAATAGAAAGATAATATCGATATCTATTGGTTACAGATTGGCTGACAACGTATAGCCTAGGAGAAAGCGATCGTCTTATGCCGCGTCCCCATTGCGTTTGGTGTATTTTAGCTACTTCCACAGTATTATGTCGTATGGCATTTTACTGTGGGGTCGGGCTGCTGGCTGACATTGAATCCATATTTATTTTACAAAAGAGAGCTGTCAGAGCCGTTTATAATCTACATCGACGCGAATTTCTCAGGGAACTATTTAAAAGGATTAATATTAGGACAGTACCTTGACAATTCATTTATGAAAATATTATGTATGTAAGAAAAAATCTACTTATTTTTAACAAAACAAGTGCTAGACATAATTTTAATACTAGAAATAAAGATAAAATAGATCAACCATTTTTCAGATTATCTAAAGTATCTTCATCTTTTATGGGGTACTGTGTTAAATGTTACAACAAAATACCTTGTGATATATTACAATTAAATGAAAGAAAATTTAAAACTCATATAAAAGTACACTTTGTAAACAAGCATATTACAAATTAGAGGATTATCCAAGATAAGAATGCTTGGAAATATGCTGGTCCTGCTGCATAGGATAATCTAGAATCTAGGCAAAATCAAACTATTTGCTAATTTAATTTGTATAAATTATTATTTTTATTATATGACATTGATTTTACATTCTGTGATTACTTCCTCACACACTGACTTATTAATTGTAATTTTTGTAAGAAAATCGTCTACTTTTACAATGTTTGTAAATATGTGAGAACCGTGCATCTATCACATCAGTAATTAATTTATCTTTCGTTGCTTCATTTTTATTAATTCTTCTTTTTACATACTTATTGTGGTAACGGTTTTTTTTTTTTTTAGGTGCATCGTCTTCACATATAATTATGTAACTAATGTACCTACATATACAAAATATTGTAACACTTTTTAAAAGAGTAACGGTGGAGTTTCATGCCCATTCTTCTCCATACGTTTTTATTTACAATTTTTGTAAACTTTGACGTTCAAAAGTGCCTTACAAGGGCCTATTTAAAATAAATGATTTGACTTTAACTTTGACTTTGACTACGGCCGAGCGGCTCCGTGAGACTTTTTATGTTGCGCGGGCCTATTGCGGATGCGGCTTTAGACATTACGTAAAGATTGCAAGGTATTTTTTTTTTACCCATTTTATGGACGGATTGTGCATCAGGAAATTATGAAAATAAATGTGAAAATTTAGTATATAATATTCAAAATGGCAAGACCTGTTTCTATGATCCTATCTAACAACAAATGTCAAAAATCTTTGATCAAAGACGATTTGATTCATATGTTTGTATTACATTATCATACAAATATGACTCAGAGATCTAGGATCCTAGATATTTGATAGTGTAATACCCCCTTAAGAGATGCTATTTCCACGATCAACTCAATAACCGCAGTTCTTCCGATGTATGGACATTTCTCAAATCTGTAGGCATAGGAAAATCGCCTACCAATCCGTGTAAAGATGTGAACCTCAATGATCTCAATAAGTATTTCTCTCACCTTCCCTTTTCTCTTGACCCGTCTGTAAAAGCTGTGACACTGGAGAGTATTGCTAGTTTGCCGTTACCACAATGATGTTACTGAGGATGACGTTAAGAAATCTTTAGTTGCGATTACTTTTTCAGCAGTCGGTAATGATAAGTTGTGTTCAAGAATGATAACTCTTATCCTTCCCTCGTTACTTCCTGTTCTCACTCACATCTTCAACCACTCATTTTCCTCTTGCTCATTTCCGTCAGTTTGGAAACAGGCTCACATAATACCTGTACCTTAAACTAGCAATCCTACTTTATTAACCCACTTTAGACCTATTTCTGTTCTCCCATTTCTCTCTAAACTTTTTGAGCGCATAGTTCATTGACAATTATCATTGTTCTTGGCGTTAAACTCGATAATTTCTTCTTTTCAATCCGGTTTTCGCTCGGATCGGTAATTTGCAAAAATGGTCGCAAACTATATTCGTAAACGTTACGAAATTCGTAAAGCTTGCGACAAAGTTTGGTAAAATACCGATGACAGTCGATATTTTCATTCGGACGTACGGAACCGTAAACACGCCTTAATGAAGGTTCATTTTTGTTCCATTCCACATTCACACGATACCGACAATCCAAAATACCAAAGTTATCCCGGGGTCTCGGGATTGTCTGTTAATAATCCCGAGATCCCCGAATCGGAATAAAACCTAATCGGTTTTCCCGCATAAAATGCGCGCGAAAATTAAGGGCAGGGATCGGCCGGTATGGAATCCTCTATGTAATAGTAGTTCATTTGCTTCTTTCATTTAATTTTTTGATCAGGTAGGCTATTTGGTGAAAGAAGTCGAATGAAAGGCTTTGTGACAAATTTTTATGCTTTGTGGTATCTGTGTGTTTTATGTAGGTATCTATGTTTGTTGTATGTCAGTGTTCAAGTCGTATTTTTTAACCAACTTTATTTTTAATAAGAAATCTACATTGGTTTTTATAATAATTATATAAGTATTTCTGATTTTAACTATTTATGTGGCTGCAGCAAAATGGTAACAATTTTTGTTTTCCTAGCATAAAAGGACACGTCTCACGACACAAGCACGGCTGTAGGTACTACACATGCCCTTCATGACCTCAAAGTCAAAGAAAACATCTTAATATTGTAGTTGTGGTTTATCAGTATCGCTCTCTCTAATAGTATTTCATCCTAGTATCCTACACATTATTCCTATAAGAAGGTAATAGGTATTACAGCGCGAGCGGCTAGATTGAAGTAGGTATTGTTGAAGAAGACATGGCTTTTTACAAGGTCCACGTGGTCTTGAGGGTTTTCATTCGCCATTATAAAGAAAAGCAATATTTATCGCATAATGAGTTTAATTTATCAACAAAATAATGTATACAGGTGGCAGGGACATCGACGCGAAAACTGTTTGCTGATTCAGGTCATGATTCTGAACCGCCCATTCGTTGAAACTTTTCCGTCGGTTATTAAAACAAAAATCTGTATTTCATAGAAAAGTGCAATACCTACGCGGTCAAAATGTATGGAACAGCAGATTTTTTTTAAAATAACTGACAAAAAAATTACCATTAATACAGTACCTACATGATTCTGAACCCCCCTGCGTACATTTTTTTTTAAACGTCAGAATCATGTGCCGTATCCATGGTATCAGTTTTCGCGTCGATGTCCCTGCCATCCTGTATATTAATATACCTAATTGAGGCGTGATCCGTCACAATTAGAATTGTGGACGGAGCTCTTCCTAGAATCAGACTGTTCTATGTTATTGGCAGGGCTGTCTTTACCTGGGGGAGCAAGGGGTGCGTAGCACCCGGGCGCAATGTCTTAGGGGGCGCAAGTCGACCGCCTTATACTTACACATACTAAGCGTAATCACAACAATAAAAAAATAAAAAATAAACATTAAAAGTACCTATAAAAATATAGGCATAGGTTCCAATAATGTTTACAAAAAATACGCCTCACAAGGCGAATGTGCCGAACACATTCGCCTTGTGACTTGCGTTGTGCTATTGAAATGCAATGCACTGCGACCCGACGCGGCTTTACTTAATGTGCGTCTATGCGCTTACGCGCCCAGCGCGGACCATCCGTTCGCGGGGTCGGTGGACCGCGGCCTCCGGTGGTTTGGGCGAAGACGTCGAATCGGATGTATCGGTGATCCGACAACGTCTCCACCTCCACGGCGACACACCAGTCGCGGACACGGCTCGCGACAGCGGGGCTAGCGAACGAGACGTCCATTATAGACCCGTCCTGCTGCCGCATGCACGTGTGTACCGAGCCCCGATTCAGGACGGTCAGGCCAGTCGTGACCGCCCACTCCTCCAACACCTCGCCCCTAGCATCAGTCACAGGGGATCCCCACGCCGCAGACTTGGCGTTGAGATCCCCCAGCAACAGCACCGGGCGAGGGTGGAGTCGGCCCATGACGGCACCCAACTCGACAAGGAACGTCTCGAAGTCGGCGAGACTCTTGTTCGGCGAAAAATACGCTCCAACTGTGCCAATGCCGTCCGCGAGGGCGGCTACCCAGCCGCGACCTCGGGACGGGTTGACAAGAGCCCCAACCAATGATGGTCACCAAACAGTCCAAGTCTCCCACCCAGTTATCCCTGGGGGGGACAAAATACGGTTCGGCGACCACGGCCACGTGAATCGACCACTCTGCCATGCTCTGGATCAAAACATCCTGAGCTCTAGCAGAGTGGTTGAGATTGCCCTGGAGGAAATGGTAGAGCGACATTATGCGCAATCCATTCCCTCCACACCATTCCTAGGCTGGGAGTCGGCCGAAGGGCAGCCAGGCTGCGGGGGGGTAAAGAGCCCCCGGCAGCCTTGGCAGCCGGGGTCTTCTTCTGCTTCGTCCTCTTGGCGGGCGCGCCACAGGTCTTTCCACCCGCTCTGTGCCCGGCGGGCCTCCCATGCAGCTGTACAGAGGCTGCAGTTTGGCGCCGCGAGACACTGGGCCGCCTTGTGGCCGGCCTGACCGCAGCGATAGCACTGCTCGCTACGGTCTATTTCGGCGGTGCACCGTGCCCTGACATGCCCAATGTCGAGGCAACAGTAGCACCGCAAGGCCTTGGGTTACAGCTGCTTCACCCTCGCTGCCACCCACCCCACCAAGAGACGTAATCAGAAATAAATGTGTATACATAATTAGACTGCAGTTCTTTGACATAGCTTGGGAGTTTGTTGTAAAAACGTATACTTACTTTGGCACATAAATTAATTACAAATTTTTTGGAGCCTAGTTTTCGGCACAATAATTAAATCTTTGTTTCTAGTATTTAAAATTTCCCAGACTGTTCCCAGACCTAGCTACAATTACTTTTTTACAAAAATATTCAATTTAGTCTTGACTTCACTACGATTTTATTATTATGTAAGTACCTACCTCCTATAGATTATGTTGATGTTGCAGGTGGCCGATTATTTTGACAAATTGACCTTTTTGTGCGAAATGTACGACGCAGAGGCCGACCATTTATTAGAATTAGTCCTACATTATTTTCCTTTTGATAACTCATGTCAAGTATTAGACGTAAAAAAAGGGAAAAACCTAGTAAGACGGGTACATCTTCCATCCCTTAAAATGGAAATGCTGCAAATTGGCAACATCATCAAAGTATTCTCGAAATTACTACTTATAACAGATTGTACACCAGCTACTCGGAAAACAATGTTTAACCATTTTGAAAGGTAACGCTACGCCCTACACGTGCCTATTGTAAGTATTTAGAGTATTTTAGATCCTGCCTAATGTCCCGATTCCCGACTTTAAAGTGCGAGTCTTCATCATGTGCACATATTGAAATGATAAACTATCGACGGAAAAATATGTAAGTAAAAAAGCTTTAAAAAAAATACATAATTAAATATTCATCTCAACTACGGAACCCTTCTGGTTGGTTTTTTTAATGTAGCGATTTCTTTACTTAGCATAAGAGTAGGTACCTACTTATTCACAACACTTTGTTTTTTTTCCAGCACGTTCGCTTTGATAAAACCTGTGTCACCAGATATGCATGGAAAAATAATTGCGTTCATAACGAAGAAAGGATTCCGTATAGTTCGTATGAAAAACTGCAAGGTATCCAAAGACTTTGCAGTGACACTTTATGAGAATATTTCCGGAAATAAAATGCTCCCGTAAGTAGTAGGTATTTAGGTAGGTAGGTACCTAGTACTAAGCCCCAAATTATTCGAATTCCATAAAAAAATATTTGCAAATCATGTGGATGGATTACCTAAGGTAGGTACCTTAAAATTACCTCGACAAAACACAAGAATGACAAGGACTACGTGCCGTATCCATTCTGAAGTATCAACATCCAACGTACCCACAGAACAGATAAAAGAGGTTTTATCTGTTCTGTGAACGTACCTATATGTTAAAATCATACTACCCGACTTAGAAATATATATTTTTAAAGTATTGTAATTAACTACGTAACTGGAGGGGAGGTGATTGGCCTAGAACTGGTTGGCCCTAACGCGGTTGCTGAATGGAAGCGCTGGTTGGGAGCAACTGACCCGGATCAAGCCGCACCTGGAACCCTGCGGCGATTATATGGAAGTAATATGCTCCAAAACATCGCCCACGGTTGTAATACGAGGGAAGACGCTGTTAAGGTAGGGATGCCTCTGAAAATAATTTATTTCCGTACTTATAGTAGGATTCTGAAACAGTTCTTCGACATCCGATTCTTCGATGAACGATTTGAAGACATACAATTTAAATTTTTCTTTTCACAATTCTCTTTTGAGAATTTCCACGTCGTAAGTGGTTGTTTTTTTTTAAACCCTAGGCTGATACACGTACCAAATTCAAATTCAAAAGTCATTTATTCAAACTAAGCTGAGAATCAGCACTTTTGAACGTCAAAATTACATGAGACAGTCCCCCAAAAACACCAACCCTTCACCACTTCCTAGTGCTTTAGCTGGGAAGAAGAAATGCTCCCATCCATACATCGACACAGTTACCTCTAGAGTGCGTAAATTATTTTATGTATTTAAGACCCTAAGACACGTGGCGGGTGAAAGCCTTAGGAAGACGGTCTATTGCGCATTTTGTCAGCCTTTGCTAACCTATTGTATAACAACATGGTGGCGCACCTAAATCGACTCTAATCCAACTTGAAAGGGCCCAGAGAACAATCTTAAAAGTATCGTCTTTTCGACCATTCCCCTACCCCATAACCGACCTATACCGGGAAAGTGGGGTCGTCACCGTTCGCCAACTGTTCATACTGCAGACCACCCTGAAACAATACGCACTTCTTACTTATAGTCCCACACCTATGCTCGGCAAAAATCGCTACGACCCCGTCGACCGGTCCGTTGGTAGACTTGCAATTTGTTTCTCTGAACGATTCTTCTGTTTTCTGGGACGCTACCTCTATAACAAAATAAACAAAGTTCACAACATCTTCCCACTCACAAAACACCGGTGCAAGAAAAAACTTAATGCATGGCTTATGACTCTGGACTATGACTCAACCGAAAATCTACTTTCTATTCCAAAATAGTCAACGCATTCCGTCAAATTTCAGCAAACAGTTTAACACGCACCAACTTCTTCATCACTCACACTCACAGACCCACACACTCACACGCCCGTGTTTAGGTGTTTTACACACCTAAACACTCCACACGAACACTCCCTCCTGTAAGTAGAATGGAAATTATTGTCTAGTTTTAGTTTTCAGGAACCATAATTATGTATTTGGGGGGCAGACCTGGTGGCCTGAAATACAGGCTTCGGCTTAGCTTAGGCACCAGTCTCCCACAATATTTTTCTTTAAACCCATAGCTGGACAATATTGTTTTTTTGTTATTATTTGCGTAGTCTCTTCTAACCCCAACTTGATGATGAAGAAAGCAGTACCCTAATTACATAATACACGATCAATCAGAATCTGAATCGTTTTGAAACATTGCTTCGTACGTTCGAAAAAAAAATATGCTCAACAACGTAAATAACACAATGAATGTTGTTGACCTGCCAAATTGAAACAGATTAGTCGGAATTGTCAACGAAAATGTTTTGCGTAATTAGATGCGTAGTCCTCTGCATGAGGAGCAGCAGCGATATGAGAATATGGCGACAGCGCATCAGCCAGGTCAGCCCAGGTCACACGGCATGCGCACACTTCCGTGCTCGAGCGAGCGAGGGTTATTGACGAAGGGCGAATTTTTCCGGCGTGTAGACTATTTCGCACAGGATAGAAAGGGCTCCTGGCAATCGTATAGGTGGCGTTGTGATCTCGCCCAGTCAGGACAGCTCGTTTTTCATGACCCATTGAACTAACTTGACCGGTTGCGCCATGCGCCTATAGATGGCGCTTTTATAATTTGGGTGAACATTGGCGCGAACAGGTTCCACCTATGTAATAGGGAGAACCTAGTTTTATTTTTATAATAATAGCGATTTATTAATCAACAGTTTATCACATTTTGTAGATGTTGGATTTATTTTTTGGCCGAAACAATGAAAACGTGCTGCGTTTCCCATTCAGAGCAACATTTAAGGACTGTACTTGTTGCGTGATCAAACCACACGCGATACTAGATGGCAACGTAGGCCCTATTCTAGAAAAAATATCTTCTTCGGGAAAATTTATCATCTCGGCTATGGCTATGTTCTCCGTGAATATCACAAACGCTGAAGAATTCTATGAAGTATATAAAGGAGTCATACCTGAATATAAGGTTAAGTAATATCTTTGTTTATTTATCTTGCAGGTATAGAAAATGATATTTCGGGTGGGAACTTGGGCTGATACCCATGTGACCACTACTGGTGCTCCGGAAAGAAGTCTCCAATAATGCCTAACAACCTATACTTACACTGTTTCCGGAGTGCTGCTGTCGCTGTCCTTCCTTCCTACCTTATCTAGAAGTCCTAACTCTCTATGTATAAGTAATTATCTAACGTGATTATTGCACAATACAGAAGTTTCGTTTGATAACAATGGACTACTTATTTACCTATTCTATTTCAGTTTTCATGTATACACCTGGCAGAAGGAAAATGTATCGCATTAGAAGTTAAATGTATAGATCCCAGTCTAAACTGTGTTTGTGAATTCCGAAAATTATGTGGACCACGAGACCCGGTAATTTTTTATTGTAGTTTTTACCTATACCTACTCTGTTATAAAAGTATCTGATGAATATGTAAACAAGTGGATCAGAAAACGTTTCTGTGGATGCCAATTTGTAGTGCCACTTACAAATGTGGAGTGATTTCATTTGATTATTTGAATAAGTACTTGAATTATTCCTCTTTGCACCCCACTGGTGGGGCAAAGTGGAATGTCTAATGTTTTGCAGTGGAATCTGCCCCACTAGTTCGATTTGATCCCTACTGGTTAGATATGAACTTCTTTGATGGTACACACGTAGCGACTAGTCGCAAGCGATGTCAAAATCTGTGAGTGGACGTGAGATTTAAAAACGCTAGCGAGTTGCAGGTGACGGCGGTGATCAAAGTCGCCGCTTCTGTACCTTTCAATTCGCATACTGACCATATATGAATTTAACATTTCAGGATTTATGTCGCCAATTGTATCCCGAGACCATAAGAGCCTTATATGGTAAAGATATGGTACAAAATGCAGTGCATTGCACAGATCTACCCGAAGATGGTGTAAATGAAGTCGAATACTTCTTTAAACTTATAGCCAGTGAATGAGCACCAAGATGTTATTTTAGTACTTAGATACTTATGTCTTATCTAGCTAGCAGTGCCTAGATAAAATTAAAGAGTAAAGTTTATTTTACTTGTATTTTTTCATAGGTACATTAAATAATTTTTCAACACACTTGCTTGTAAAGTAGCTCTTATTGAACCGTTTTTAGGTTCATAATTCAGTGTATTAAAAACGCGTGCTTTTTACTTTATATTATCAGACTAGTGTTGTAATGCCACAGATAACTAATCAGGATTTGGTTGCGACTCGCTAAAAACAATAACATTGGACTTGCCTGGGAATTGAACGCGATATCTACGTGTCACTGATTAAATACTCACTAAATAGGCTACACGTATTATCACACCCACTTTAACATCCTATGCGTGTTTCTTATCTTTTAATTAAACTATTTTAATTAACAATAAAAGTGAAAACTGTTAAAAAAATGAATTTTTACAAACGTCAAACAACCGACCATTTGCAACCGAGTCAACCGACATCCTTTATAACTGGTGTAAATATATCATGTCATTGAAAAGTAAGTGATTGACATAAAGACATAATAAATCTCGTGAATAAAGATCCTTATTCATTCACTCAAAATCTATTACATTCACTCAACAAACATCACTCACTCACATCCAAATACCTGTAGATTTTAAGACTCTCATATCAGCTTTATGATAGAATAGTTAAATACATAGTGACGCAAACAAATAAAGCAAAAGCTATAACGAATGTCTTCAAATATGTGTATCTGGATTCTGGATGTCTCAAGTAGTGGAACAGATCTTTTTAAACATTCACGAGATATTCATTTTTAACAGAAGTATTAATAATAATGTAAAGCTCTGCGACTGTATTAGAAAAATAGGATAGGAATATTTGGAGGTCCAACCACAAAGTTACCATAAAGTAGGTAATTTAAATGTTGACCTCCAAAAGATTATATTTTGTAGTGAAGTTTATACTACAGTATAAACTTCACTACAAAATATAATCTTTACAACAACAACAACTTTATTTTTTATCTTTATATTACAATATGACATGACAGAAATAATCAATGCGTCCTTACCACCGTAAGAAATAAAGACTTCGTGATTCCTAGATATTAATTATGTTGTTTGTATTTTATTTTTGAACCGATGGGGATTTATGAACTTTTTGTCCCTGCATCCCCATTGACGGGGATTGTCAATGGGGATTAGTGGAATAACCAGATCTGTAGATAAACAGTAATACCCCGCTTTAACGGGACTACAGGACCTAAACGTGCCTAAACGCAAGTTTTATAATGCCTAAAAGAATATGATCCACTGCAGTAAACAAAATCAGAAAAATATATGATATTCTTCAGGATATATGCTAGTATGATAGTGTGTTGAAAACATAATACAACTAATTTGATACGATAGAAAAAAATCATGAAGATACATCTAAAAAAAATTTTTAACGATTAAAAATCATATTAATTTACATGCAATCATTCTGATTTTTTTAACAGATTGTGTTGCGATTTATGCTGCGAATTTTTACTTGAGGAACCTCAAGTACATCATAAGGAAATGAATTATGATTTTGCAAGATATAATATTGTTATTATTTTAATGCATTGTGATAAAAACAATTTGTCGCAAAAAATATTACATTACCTTCAGCCTATCTTGAAATATCAAACATCGTGCTGTATATTACATCGTCCCTGGATCGAGCACCCCTTCCCGCCTCCGCACTTGCCGATCAGTCGGCCAGCAACAACAGACGGGGCAGGACGTGCGCTATTTTTTTCGCGACCGTTAAAAAAGTACGACAACTACGCGCTTCAACCAATTTCGGTTTCATTACACTTAGCGAATTTTTGACGTAAGTAGTTGTTTTTTTTTCATACTTTTAGTCTTAAGGCAATTGTTATAATGTATGTTCATGTTTATTATTATCATTATATACCGTAATCGATTAATTGCAGAGTAAAATAAAAAATAGTTTGAAAAATTCATTACCCTCACTTTCATTACCATCGATTACCTTCAGCTTTGAAGGTGAAGGTAATGAGACTAAAATGAAGGTAATGATTTTTTCATATTGTTCGATGTGATATTCTATTTAAACCTATTATACTGTCAAATTTTACAACTTTTATAGTAAATCTTACATGGTGTGAGGACACCGGTGTCCGCTTAGTATTTTACAGTCTAATATAAGATTTAATTATAGGGTTTCTAACAAATATTATCCTTTTCAGGAAACAAGTATGGCTAAAACTAAAACTAAAAAAACTCGCGAAGAAAAGCTTGCTCAAGCAAGGCTGCATAAAAGGAAAAAATACGAGGAAATTAAAAACGATCCCGAGAAATATGCAATTCAGAAAGAAAAAGAGAGACAGAGATACTTGAAACGAAAAGAACAAAATAAAATAAAATCTGCTGCTAAAATGACACCAAGGGAAAAAAGACTTCAAAGAAAAAAATGGAACGAAAACAGTAAGCGTTATTTAGAGAAAAAGAAAAAGGAAAGAGTAATACAACAGATGCTGATTGATAATTCACCTCCAATAAGTGATAGAGAAGAAAATGTAGCTGAACAAGACCCATTAGAAGGGCCATCACATCAATCAGTAGAGGTGTCTAACATAAACTGCAAACGGTGTCAAAAGAAGGATAAGTTAATAAGAAGACTTCATTATAGTTACAAGAAAGAAATTGGTAAACTGAAACAGGATAAGGAAAAAGTTATTAAAGAAAAGGATGCAATGAGAAAAATGTTGATAAGGCAAATACATAAACAACGAAGAATACAAGCAAACCAACAACAGCCATCAACAGGCAAGAAAGTGGATAATTTGATAAAATCAATAGACGAAGACAAACGTGAAGAAGTAAAGAAAAAAATATTATTTGGAGAAATCATATCGAACAATTTAAGAGATGGGTTTAAAGTTTTAAGAAAGAAAGAAAAACGAGAGTTTAGCGATATAGTCATGCGGGACAAAGACCGTTTCAAGAAGCACAAGGTTTTAGGTAAAGCGTCGAAATTTACAGTGCGAGACAAACTTAAAATATGTCACAGAAATGAATCAAACATGGATACAGAGAGTAAATTGAAACAAGACGTAGAAGATTTTTTCGAAGATGACAGTAATACTAAAATTTCTCCTGATAAAAAAGAATTTATTACACGTAATGGACAAAAAAAACAAAAACGATATTTATCGGACACATTAACCAACCTCCACAAAAAGTTTATGCACGTTCAAAACAGTAATATTGGATATTCTACGTTCTGTACCCTAAAGAATCTGATCGTAATACATGTGCTTGTAAAATACACGTAAATTTTGATTTGTTAGTCAAAAGTCTTAACAAGAAAAAAATCACTAAAGAGGCAAATGGAACTACTATATTGGAAAGCTTGTGCTGTGATATACACAATGAAGAATGCTTAAATCGAACATGTGAGGTATGTCGAAACAGAGTAATTAACTATGAAGAATTTAGCAATGAAGAGAAAATAAACTATTATCAGTGGTGCGCAAAAAAAGAAACCTACAATGTCAAAGGCCAAGATAAAACAAAAATTGTTACCGTAAAAACTCGATTACAAGATTACCCACGAAACGTTATAAAAAAATTGGAAGATTCTCTAAAATCATACTTTAAACATTGTACTAACATCGTTGTCCAGTACAAGAGCATTAAATCTCTGAAAGCGACAGTGACTACCAAGGAGGTTATGCTACACATTGATTTTTCCGAAAATTACTCTGTCAAGTTTAATGAGGAGATACAAAGCTATCATTTCGGCGGCAGTAGATTGCAAATAACGTTGCATACTGCGGTTGCGTACTTAATTGATCCAGAAACTGGAATCATGAAGTCATACAGCGTTTGCAGTATCAGCGAATGTAATAGACATGACGCAAGTGCTATATGGGCACATCTCATACCACTATTAGGTTATGTAAGAGAAATATCACCATATATAGATACAGTACATTTCGTATCTGACAGCCCTTCAAGTCAATATAGGAATCGCTACATTTTCTTCGTTGTTAGTCAACTGCAACAGGATTTTCCAGAGTTAAACTTTAAATTCAAAATTCAAAATTCAAAAGTCATTTATTCAAACTAGGCTGATAATCAGCACTTTCCGAACGTCAAAATTACATAAGACAGTCCCCCAAAACGCCCACCCTTCACCACTTCCTAGTGCGTTAGCTGGGAAGAAGAAGTGGCGCAACAAACTCCCCAGCAAACCTTTATAACCTGGAACTATTTAGAGGCTGGACACGGCAAAGGAGCGCCAGATGGAGTTGGTGCTGTCCTGAAGAGAACCGCAGATAAAATCGTACAATTTGGTAATGACATTGGCACAATGAAAGACTTTTGGGAGCTCATTCAAGTCAAGGTAAAGAATGTCAAACTTTTATCTGTCTCAGGGCAAGATATTGAAGAAAGAAAATTTCCCTCGTCAGTTCAAGGATTTCGTGGAACGATGTCTGTGCATCAAGTGCTTTGGTCATCTAACAGGCTTCGAATAACCTTCCGAAAACTAAGTTGTTTCTTGTGTGAAAACGGTGAAATATGTACACATAACTACCATCTTGGATTTATGAACTTACCTTGCCTTTATGAAAATGTTGATTCTGAACATCTACAAGATTTCTTAAACGAAAACACGACGGACGAAGTCCTTCGAGAAGTGACAAATTCTCGAACACCTACCCCTACTAATCAAATCCTGAATAGATTAACCACTGAAGCACCACAAAATATGAAAAATTCATCAAATAGAGCCCAAAATAATAACAAAATTACCATACTATCTGACGTAAAAGTACATTGGACCAACACTTCTTTTATTGGCAATGAAATGAAGAAAACAGCTAATACCAATTTTCAACTTGATTTTCAAAAGTTTGTTTCTGGAAAAGTCACGGTAAAAGAACAAGGAAAAGAACAAAATAATCCCGATGATATTTCAGAAAGTGACAATGTAAGAAAAATACTCAAAAAGGATAGAAAAGTGATGACAAATTTTTTTGACCATTCAGATGATAGTAGCAGTGGAAGAAACATAAGAGAAGTCAGAATTGTAAAGAAAAAATCACGCATTACCTCATTTTTTGATGATTCTGATGATGAAAATATTTTTTAATTTACCAAACCCAAAGAATTGACATTGTCACAAAACTAAGAAGTTTTTTTTTGAGCATTTTTGAGGCTTTTTTCTGTTAAATATTTTTTATTTTGTATTCGTAAGAGAGATTATTTGCCCTGTTTTAAAATTAATATTTTTGGCGGTATGACATAACTGCAATAAAAAAATGTAACAGTTTTTGAATATGTTTCGACAAGAAACAAGAGCTTGCTATAACTTTAGTGATTTTGAATAAGTAAGTTATTAAGCAGATATTATTAGGCAGGATAGTTATGTTTCATAATTTATGTAATTACGTTACATTAAGTAATTATAATTTTATATTTAATTCAACTCGTAGCTTCTTAAGTAAGACATGACTGATTAGATAACGAAACTTGTTTGATTTGCGATAGGAGACTGAATATATATTTTTTTGTTATGTTTTAAAGAATAAACTCTGATTGTGTAAAATTTACGTGATTTTATTTACTTCATCTAATAATATAATCCAGTATTTTTTATTTATTTATCTTAGACTCATTTCATTACCAGCCATTTTGTTTCATTACCTTAGTATCCAGTTTCATTACCAGTAATTTTTTTTCATTACCTTAGTCCCCAATTTCATTACCAACTCCACTGTTTTCATTACCATCAGCAGTACAGAATTTCATCGGTCAATATCTACATATGTAATGCGTATAATGTTGTATAATTTACATAAATAGTTTATGTTCTTAATACCAATTCTCGTGAAAGTTGAAAATAAGGAATTGAAAATTTCCTCACATTTCTGTCAGAATTGCACTAAATCATAGAAATACCAATCGCTAACTGCTTCATATTTTGCAATAAATTACCTGCGTCGTGTCATCGCGCTTCTCTTTCATTTCTATGCAGTCCGACAGTGACCGCGCTTTAGCTGTTGTAAGCCTCTTAAGCTTCGTGCAGACCGGCGCGACGCGACGCCGCGACGCGACTCAAACAATACAATTTCTAAGAAAACTTGACGGTATAACGGTTACGGTTAACGGTTTTACGCGAGGGATGCGTTCCGGACAAAATTCGCGTTTAACGGGGTATGATGAAATATCAAGAAAAATAAATAATTAAAGTGCTTTTATTGCAAAAATTAAACAGAATCAGCCTATTAATTGTTACAGAAAAGTTTTTACTTATTTAATCCTTAGAATTACATGAGAAATAGTTATCTAATGGTTTTTGAGTAGTAGGTAGGTACCTACCTATTTTGGTTGCGTTCTTGCAAAAGTTTTTTGTAGCAAACAACATGTATTGTATTGCTTGCCGAACACTTATAATGCGATTAATATGACTGTCTGATAATGAACCAATCAATGCATCCGCGTAAAGCGTGGTAGAATTTTAGCGCGAAATTTGAAATGCGCGTAAAACTGAAACCCGATGCCTAACGGGGTCGCGTAAAGGCTCGTGCAGACCAGCGCGACGCGACGGCGAAATGTTCACGATATAACAATAGCCGGTGTCGCGTCGCGCTTGTCTGTACGAAGCTTAAAGCTTCGTGCAGACCAGCGCGACGCGACACCGGTTATTGTTATACCTTCAAGTTTTCTTAGAAATTGTATTGTTCGTGTCGCGGCGCGGCGTCGCGTCGCGCTGGTCTGTACGAGCTTATAAGTGGGGTGTTATACTAGGTATTTAAATTCACGATGTTCACACCGCTGCTTTGTCTATCACCTATGATTCTGTCCACCGCACTAGCTTATGGGTAGGTACTAGTAATTAAGATAAAGCTGTGGGCTGTGATACGCACACAACAAGGTTACAATAGCTACATACATTGCAGTGTAACAAATTAAAATAGCTAAATATTTATTCCTTAGTCAACCACGAGGGCGTGTACTTACCTCAGCTGATAGTTGTTGTGCAAACATGCACGGGAGAGAATAGGATGTGCAAACATTGGAACGCCCGCGCGGCGCCATTCAGGAACGCTACATCAACTTAAGAAACTGGGGATACAAAAGATCTTCACTTTATCTCAAATTCTCGACGAATCCGATCATGTAGAGGCAGACTTACTATTGGTCAGCCTTGTTATCAAGACTGAGTAGGGAATAGGGACTTAGACTGAATTTTTTAAATTAAATATATTTTTCACGAAAATATGAAAAGAAGATGAGCCTCAATCATTAGAAATAGTAGGTACATTTTGATACAAGTGGGCAAAGTTTGTCATTGCACGAGAGGCTGAACAGCCCGAGCCGAAAGCAAGGGCCTGATGGACCCGAGAGTGTAATTAAGTAATGACAAATGCTCACGAATGACGTTTTTCAACACCGTTCCGAGGAAAGGTAAATCTCAAGGAACAGCGACGAAGCGACGTAATTGCTCACAGCAGTTTTGGAAAAATGGTTCGTTTTGTTTTTATGATTCTAATCGATGCAGTTTCATAAAAGAATGAAAAGACTCTCTGAACCAACCATCTGAGGATTGATAAGTACTGGAAAAGCCACAAATCGCAAAAACAAACCATAAATTAAAAAAGCGGTGCAAGATTATGAGCCGCTGTACGAGCAACAAGTATCTTGAAAATTATATTGTGAATAAAATGTTATTTGCACAGGAAGTGAAATTCTAGTACTTACCTACGATGTTATTTTTAACGGAATTTAACACCTTGAACTTATTCATTACCTACCTGGTTCAATAGCTTAAATCGGATCTATATAAGCAATAACTCATTGATGGAATTTTTGTTTTACATAAGTAAAAGCGTAGCTAATAAAACTGACCAAGTGTGTGTCGGCGCACGCACAGTGAAGGGTTCCGTAGTCGGGATGAATTACGCATGCACAATATTGGTTTTATCGGCAACAAAAATATGACCGATACCGAAAATATCCCATATTTCCAATACTAATTGACTAATAGCCAATAATAGCAAAGTCATCATAATCTGTTTGGATATGGGATCCAACAAAACCCCTCATTGAATAAAAAAAATTCATCCCTCGGTTACATGGCATGCAACAATTATTTTTATTGTTTTTGTAATTTCACTGCTCTATTGTTTAGCGGTGCACAGAATAGGTAGGTAGAACTTCTATTCAATTATTATCGTTATACTGCTAATAGTCTCCGAGTAAAAGTGAGTGTGACAGACAGACATGACGAAATTTTAAGCATTCCGTTTTTTCTATTTGACTACGGAACCCTAAAAAGAGTTGCCGCGCAAGTCGCGAGGCAGATGCGGCGGCGGGCGCCTTTGTGAGTCGCCGACGCCGACCGACTCATTTGTTTCAAAATCTGGCCGCGGGACGGACTTGTCGGCTCCCCGCTAGTGCTGTCCGACTTAACACTTGTCGACAATTTCAATTTAAATAATTCTCATTAGGTACCAATGTTGCGTCATAATTTTTTTGTTTTTTATATCTGGAATGTCTTAGTGAGTTTAATGCGAGCTGCTTTGCATAAAATAATTGCATTAAAGTGCATGTGTATGTACCTACCTATACTATAGGTAGGTAGGTATTTATTACAAAACATGGAATTGATCCAATCTAATTCATTTTTTATCTTTAAGTACCTATGTATTACCTATACATATTATCCATTACTTATTGGTAGAATTTGAATTATAATAATGAGGAGGTAACATTGACAATAAAGTTAGTTTCCTTTCTCACACTTGCATCCGAAATAGCGTACCTACCTACTACTTTTTACAAAGGTTGTCATGTAAGTGCACGCGGGAAAAAATCGCCCGTGCGTACCTCGGCTTAAGGCTTGTACAGACCAGCGCGACGCGACGGCGCGATGCGACTCGAACAATACAATTTCTAAGAAAACTTCACGGCGGCGGCGGTATAACAATCTGCTGTCGCGTCGCGCTAGTCTGAACAAAGCTTTACGCGATAGAAAGATAGGCAACTTCTAGGTGAATATAACTGTAGGTAATTAGCGCTGTGCGACCTGAATTGCACTTTATTGTGTCCTAGCAAGAGTCGCTATTTTACTTAAATGATTTTGCGGAGTGTCCGTCTGTATTATGCTGTGTTGCTGTGGTAAATAAAAGTGACAAAATTGATTTCTAGCTAGACTAAGATAAGTAAGTACATACCTATAGGCGGTACAGAATCAAGTTCAGGAAAGAATCGAATTCGAAAAGCAAACACCACACGAGTCGATGTAGTAGACGATAAAGTGACTTCAGCTTCACTATAGGGTGCAGCGAGGGCCGGGACGGGCGCGAGGCGAGCGGCGCGCGGCGCCCGGTAGCCGCCTCTCGAGCTTTCTTCATAAATCAAAAAGTTGTTTTTGTGTCTTATCGGCGGATAATCGGCGGCTGCTACCGCGCTGCCGTTGCCGCGCACCCCCTCCCCGCCAC